>CM066035.1:461634690-464113833 GCA_033557465.1 Ichthyophis bannanicus
GTGTCCTGTGTGAAAAGAAGCAGATATCAGGTAAGGGACGGACACACACCCCCATGACACCTGCAGGACAGAAAGGAGACACAACACATAAAACCAGCCACACACAGAATGAATAGATAGCAACACATGATTGTGTCCACAACACTGAGCACACTGCACATGCACCACAGACGCTAGATGACAGTGAAGACTACGGCACCATCCCAAATATCAATCAAGTAACCTGCACATGAGACGCATACACCGCAGGGGACAAGAGCATGTGCAGCAGCGGTGGCATACCCAGAGAACAAAAATAACGACAGGCTGAGGGAGCAATAGGCCAAAAAGCAGAATACGCCGGCAGTGTATGGTCCACAGAGTATGGAAGGTGAGGGCCACCCTGAAAGGTACACCAGTGTCCTGGATGTGAATGTTACTGTCAGCAATGTTTCCCCAATCGTCTGTCAGGCTGTGTGCGCGTAAAATATCAGCTCAGTGCAGCTTTGGAATGGAAGGTGACATGTCTGTGCGCAAATAACTGAACAGGCATGAGTCATAACAATTTTTTATGTTGACTACACGTTCAGAATATCGTATGTTGACACCACATTGAGTTAAATCAAATTAACTGAACACAGACGATTAAATAAATGAAGCAGGAAATGTCTAGTAATTACAACCCTGACTGTTAAAGGTGTAAGATGTCGTGTCGCTCCCTAGTGGAATCAGAGCTGCTAAAGTATGTGCGCTCCCCTGGCGATGTGTGTGCGCAGACACATGCGCACAGCTCAGAGGGAACAGTGATTGTCAGCCAAAAGCACACAGAGGACACAATAGCGGATCCAGAGCCCGATGGATGGCGGACAGCCCGACGTCTGCATGGGTAGCTGAGAGAGCAAACATGTCCACGGTGCAGTGTGTCCTGCGGAAACACAATGTTGATGTACATTGCATCACCATCGGAACTGTGACCCATCTGAGGAACAATTTGACACCTGTGCACATTGTACAGTTTGCCCACCAGTGGAACGGTAACAAATGGATGAGGGAACATAATCGGAGAGGGCGCAAAATACATCCCTACAACACACATAGGCAGGGTGTCGCCTGAGGAATGGCCAGTGGAAAGGTCACTAACAATCATGAACATACACAGTGTGATAAAGTACACATGCAAAAGCCAAGATGTCCTGCCCCCCAAAAATGAACGTCAAATGGAGACACACAGCACAGCACATGCATGAGTGGCACATATCTGCCAAATGACCCATTGCCAGTGGCTGATCAACCTAGCAAACCAGTATACACTGACCTGTGCAAGAGTACACACACAGCCGCTCAAGATGTGTGCAAGATAGAACATGCAGAACCCCAATATGTGAACAAGTAAGGGCCACCTCTGTGACCCATGGAGGCGAAGGGGGAAGGAGCAGTGGTCCAAATAAATGTGCAGCACCATAGGAGCAGTGGAGAGAAAACATATATGTGACCAGACGTGACGAATGACATACAATCCCCACTACCCTGCAACTCACCCCAGCCAACATGAAGGCTGCATATATGAACACCCTCCCCCCCCCCCATGCAGCACGGCCACATGCAGCATTACAAGGCAGTCCGGGTGGGCCTGGAACACAGATGCTCATCCTGTGGAGCCAAGAACAGGACAGAGATATGGAGGCATCAGATGGCAGTGCTGCACAATCCTCACACCACCTAACACATGGCAAACCCAGAGACACGTCCCCAGCACACCCATAACTTACAGGTGAAGATCCTCTCGATTAGATGCTGCCTGGCTGCCATGCCTGCACGTGTGTCACCATGGCCAGGTGCAGGAGGGCACATAGGATCCGGGCCCAGATCCTCATTAATGTCGACTGGAACAGTGTGCCTGAGAGCAATGTTGTGGAGGCTGCAACAACAGGCTATGATGAATCTTTGCCACAGTCAGTGGTTTGTACTGTAAGGCCCCGCCAGTCCTATCCAGACACCTGAAGCGACTTTTGAGGACGCCAAAGGTGCACTCAATCACTGAGCGACTGGAGGCATGGGCCTCATTGTACCGTAGCTCTGCACCTGTCCGGGGAGACGCACAGGGGTGAGCAGCCAGGTGCGACACCCATATCCTGCATCACCTGCAGGGAGAAATGGTGCAAATTCACATGCGTGCTGAGACAATAATGGAACGACAGACATACCAATTCAGAACTGGACAGCCGAGAGGCCATGCACACACATATGAGGCAAATGATGTGCACACAGTGGTAGCACAGCAGAGGCTGTTGAGGCCAGTGGGAAACGACCATGACATGCTGAGGAGTGGCAGTGCACACCCATGTAACGTGACACGTGACATGTGCAAGAACTGGTTCAGCAAATACATCTGCGTGAGCTGTGAGGCAAGGTGCTGGACATTGTCAAATAGCAACCGGGGGTGCAGGTGGGCACAGTTGTGTGCAAGTGGGTGGCTGGCACGATCCTCTGCATACACAGCACCAGCCACTGGGATACATATCATGGGTGTTGGGGGTGAAGCAAACGGCGGTGGTGAGGTGGACCCCGAACATGGTGCCCAGACATGCAGCAGACACGTGTGATAGTCACATGGTCACCAGCACATCTCGTGTCGAGCAATAAACAGGGCCAGAAAGATTGGTCCATGCACACAGAATGAGCCCCATGAGGGTGGGCCCAGGCCCCCCCCCACTAGGCGGCCTCACCGAAATCCATGCAAAGGATGGGCTAGCCAAGTGACTGACACCACTGGGAGACATGGTACAACTGCCAGCGCTGTATGCCCGTGGTGCGGGTGTGGAGGCGATGGCCTGGATACATGTGTAGCCCACAGGCATGGGGGGGACACAGCATATTCTGCCCTGTCGCACATGGACACAGTTCATCTGGAAAACGAGGGCACGGGCACGGAGAAACAGACACCACACTGGCCCTCTGGGACACACATGTGCGAGCAAACCAACACACATCCGAGACAGAGAGATGGCTGTGGCGAAACATATGTCTAAGACCAGGACACCAGTTACACGGCATGAGGCTGTGAGCCACACCCAACAGTGCACTCCCAGAACTAACGCTGCAATGTCAGTCAAACTGTGGAGAATGCTGACAATGCAGCAGATACACCCCCCTACAGTGGGCGCATGTCAGATACGCGGAATACCCACCCAGCAGGACGTAGTCACCAAACTGACCAGTCTCAAACTGGTCAAACACTGCCGAGTTCTGCAGGATATAGGAGTCATGGGCCGACCCTGGGAACCGCGGAACCACATTCAGGATACGCATACCTGCATCACAGACAACCTGCACATTGAGGGAATGGAAGTGTTTCCGGTTCCGGTACACAACCTCCCTGTCGCGTGGCGGGACAAGGGCAACATGTGTGCAATCTATAGCGCCCATCACGTGTGGGATTCCAGCAAACCTATGGAATGCCAGTGCCAGGGCCGCCCACTGTTGCCTACCATTGGGAATTGCTATGTAATTCCCAACCCGGCTGACCATGGCACGCAGTACCTGATGGAGACAGCGGGAGAAGGTGGGCCTACTCATGCCACCCACTGCTGCCACCGAGGATTGGAAACAGCCAGAGGCAAAGAAATGTAGGGCAGCCAGGAGCTTGGTCATACCCGGTATAGCATGTGACCGGGCATTCAGGGGCTCAAGGTCAGGTCTGAGGTCCTGATAGAGCTCCCTAATGGCTCCTGTGTCCAGCCGGTAGAGGGAGAGTACCTGGCCCTCTCGCAGGTCCTGGAGCAAGACCCTGGGCCTGTAGAGACGCCGCAGGCGTTGTTGTACCTCAGCACGCCTATGGCGCCGTTGGTCAACAACACCCTCCTGTGCAGGCCCCACAGCTGCAGGCCTGAGTTGCAGTGGCAGTGCACCGATGCCCAGGGCAGCGGCCCCAGGAACAACATCCCCCTCCTCCTGGCCAAGCAGGTCTGCCAGGCCAACCAATGCAAACACTGCACCACCTGCATGTGATGTGTGAGCCATGATAGACACAGTTAGGAGGGTAGCAGGGCTAGAAATAGTGGTGTGGGTGGGGATGGACACCACATGATTGCCACTCACCTGGGGAGACAGAATGTTCCAAATTCCAGTAATCAAACTCTTTACCGGTAGGAAAAGTGCAGCGCGCGATGTTACGCGCGTCCACATAATGCAGCTGAGGGGATTCATCCATGTATCACACTGCTGTAGGTGAGTCCGAGCGATGCTGTAGGGTGTGTATAAACTGCGTAGCACAAAAGTATCACACACCCAGATACCAATGCAGGGATGACGTAAAATACATGTGCCCATGTGCAGGCGACGGAAGTCGCGTTGCGACGCGCCTTACAACGCGTGCAACGTCAGAGTGCGGTCGCGTACGTATCACGTAGTGGTGCATTAGCCTATGCTTCCACTACGGCACAGATAAACATAGCCCTAAGAAAGGAGCGTACATCTGCACCACCACTATACAAAACAAACTGCCCCAGAAGGGATGGGTAGGGGGGATCGGCGATACGGCCGGTACTACCGACACTCACATGTATGATGTCACATCCGGCACGCAGCGGAACGCATATCGAGGCGCACAGCGAAACGCGTATCGAGGCGCGCAGCGGAACGCGTATCGAGGCGCGTATTGAGGCGCGCAGCGGAACGCGTATCGAGGCGCGCAGCGAGGCGCAACAGAACGCGTCACGGCACACGTGGCCATGTACCCCATGCCCCACGAGCCACACCCCATGACAGCCTATATATAGGCTTGCCACTGTGTGCCGAACCCCCGTGCAGATACATACTGGACATTATGGATCATCGACAGACCCAGGACCAGGACCAACCCCAGGACCAGCCCCCACATCCAGCAGCACCAGCCACATCTCCACAGGAGGCCGTTGCTGGACCATCTGGGATTCAGCAGGCTGCAGGTGTGCATACGGGTGGCAGGCCATGCCAGGCAAGGATCCCTGTCCCTGATGAAACAAGGCGCAGAGCCATACGTTTCAGCCAGCAGGAGAATGAGCACCTGCTGTCCAACGTACTTGAGCGCTACGACCTCCTTTTTGGGCGCCAGAGTGCCACACTCACCATTGCCATGCGGGCACGGGCGTGGTCAGAGGTACAGTCAGCGGTTGCAGCAGCTGGGGGACCACACCGCGATATAGAAAATCTAAGGAAAAGATACTGTGACATCAAGAGGCAGGTGAGGGCTGAGCTCGTACGTGAGCGACGTGGGGCCCAAGGCACTGGAGGGGGACCAGCATATGTGGCCAACCTCAGCGAGCTGGAGAGACGCCTGGCTGATAGGCTTGGGACAATGTATGTCCACGGACTGCCTGCAGCATTGGACACGGCCCACCCACAAGCAGGTAAGGGGGGAACGCAGACCAAGGTGGGGATGTAGCATGGTCACATGGTGCGAGACTAGAAAGAGGGGGGCCAGTAAGTGGATGTCCAGGGCGAGCAGGACAAATGAGACACGGTGTGACCACCCATTCAGGAGCAATGATGGGTGGTGGGGGGCCTGTGTATGGGTGGCAGTTGGTGGCAACATGCAGTGAATGTGATACTGTGCATGGGTGACCGCCACCACAACGACAGCAGAGGCTGACCACATGTTGCATGCCACACATGGATGGGCTGTGTAGGGTTGACGTACTGGTAGAGGTTTCGTATGACTGCGTTGGGGTTATGTAGTATAGATTTGCCTCAGAGTTGTAGGTGCTAAGGGTTACTAATGTTCCAGGTCCATAATCACTTAGTGGTTGCCCTGAATCTCACAGAATAGTTTGGTAACAGCCACACGGCCAAAACATGTGGGCCAGAATACAGGCCTTAGCAAGAGGAGGTCCAGCACCAGATATACCCATGTAAGGGGATATCATGGGCCTTGTAAGGTGCCAGTGTGGCCTGGAGAGTCTAGACATGGGCCGACAAGGGGATATCAGATAAGGGCCTGTAAGGTCTATGTGCACAGGAAAACATACACAGGAATCCACAAGTTACCAACATGTATGCTAGGCCTGGGCTCTGCAGAAACGTAGATAGCTGCACCATAGTTGGTGTGTATGGGAGGGGGGCCACGAGGGATTGTACAACATGAAAGAAGGGGTACAAAATAGGAAATAATAGGAAATAAGAGGGAGGGGGGAGAGGACACACAGGACTAGTTCTGAGGACTGCATGTAGAAAGAAACGGAAGCAGGTGACATATCTTTATATAGTATGCAGCTCATATTTTGGGGGGGTTATGCTGCCATGAGGTGCCCAGTGCCCGATAGAACTCGTTTCCCCCAATTTCCCACCTGTATCTGATCATCAGTTATCTAATAAACAGAGACTGTCATTGCACCTGTACTGATACTTTGGTTCTGATCATTGCAGGTACATAGTCGTATTATTAGGTTGCGGTCTAGTCGGTGAAAAACGGGCGCACAGCTGGCGGGACCACTAGGGCCACACGTGTAAGGGGGTGTCCTACGCGACGATACACTGCATCCTCAGGGGACATGCTGGGTGCGGGCAGGTTGTGGGTGATGATGGCCCTGGCTGGGGTGTGCGTCTGCACACAGAGGTGCTGTGGGGGGCCTCAGGGGGCGGACCACAGGTGGCACCTGCATGGGGTGTGCACAAACATAGTAGGGTGCTACAACAGCCATGGCTCAGACACACGTGGATCAGTAACCCACGTGTGCCTGAGGGGGTATGTGATGGGGATGTCAAACAGCAAATAGCACCCTCTAACGTATGTATCCCTGTGGCACCCAGGTGATCCACGCGCCATCGACCAGGAGGAGGAGCCACAGGCGGTGGAAGACGTGGCACCACCAAGCCCCGTTGACACTGGTGCGGAGGCAGGCAATGTGTGTGCGGAGGGCCAGGATGCACCCTTGGTGATAGGGAGCTGGAGGTTCCAGACATCCCGGATGTGGACGCACCAATCAACACAGAGGGCACTGGGGATTTGCCTGCGGATGTGTGTGGGCAACACCGGAATGAGGCACTCGCTGCTGTGGTGGAGGTTATCGCACAGATGCAGGCCAACACTGACGCAGCCCACAGAGATGCTGAGGGTGAGTGCCCTATGCTGCCATGGTATATATGGACCCGAGCAGGTGTCGCTGTGTAACACATCTCATATTGTGCTATGTTCTCTCCCCACAGTTCTACGGCATGCCTTGCGCACGGTGTCACGGACACAACGGCGCCAACTGCGAGTGCTGCGGCGCCTACAGCGTACCATGACGGCCCTCGTGGGACATGAAGGCCGCATTGCCGCAGCATGTGAAGAGATGGCTGCCGCACATGCGCGCATGGCAGCAGGGATGGGGGCAGGATGCGCTCTTGTCCAGCAGCCACAGGGGACATCACCACCTGCAGCAGCAACAGCAGCAAGGGGGCGGCAAGCGCCACGGGGTGGGCGGGGACGCACGAAAGGTGGCAGGGGGAGGTCTAAATAAAGACACACACAGCTGAACAATGATGGTGACATCTGCTTCCTGTCTACATTTTGGCATGACAGTCACATCCCCACCCCACCACCCCCCGGGCCACTACCATCGTGCACATAGCATACTTCCCAGACCCACCTGGTATGCCCCACAGGCACATGTGTGGAGGGACAGGCCATGTGGTTGCAAGGGCACTGTCCGTGCTGCATACCTGTGTCGTGTGCCATACCACCTACCATATATCGACTAATGTCACGTGTCACAGCTTCTGCGGGGGAGCCCCCATGTGCAGCACTTGCAATATGTCTCCCCACGCCATGACACACACGATCACGGAGCACAACATGTGGCACAGCCCATGCCACCCTAGGGCCATGCCCACTCTATCCACCCATAGCTCTGTGCACATCAACGCTCAGTGACCATTAGGCCACCTGTGTTCCCCATGCCATACCCCACCCTGGCCTGCACCAAGCACAGATGTTGCACATAGCCTGCATATCCCACCACTGCTGGTCCCTGGGCACTGTCACATGTGTGTTCCCTGGGACATGTGTGGCATGGCCACATGTACTGTCCATAGTTATGCTAGCTGCCTGACACGTATGCAGTAACCTGCGCACACCAGGGCCGGATATACCAGTATGCCATGGCGTAGGGCACACAGCTGGCAGGGGCCCACAAAAGAGGAACAGGGCATTTAATTGGTTGAATATAGGTAGAGACATACAACCTTCTGTCTGCCGCCGCGGGGCCCCCTCTACTGCCGCAGCAGCACCGACTGACCCGCGGGGGCCCCCTCAGCAAGCTGAGGCCGTCGGTTCGTCCCTTCCTCCCTCCCCCCTCCCTCCCTCCCTCCGTGCAGGGTGCAGGCTGCAGGCTGTGAGAGACGGGAATGGAGAGTGTCTCCTTGCGTCGCTGTCAGCCCGCAGGGGCTGATGGGATATTTCCCATCAGCCCCTGCAGGCTTAACAGAGACACGAGGGTGACCCTCTCCCTCCGCGCCTCTCACAGCGTGCACGGAGGGAGGGAGGGATCTACGGGCCGACGGAGGCAGCTTGCAGAGGGGGCCCCCCGCAGGTCAGTCTGTGCTGCCGCGGCAGCAGAGGGGGCCCCGCTGCGGCAGCCAGCAGGTTTGTTTTTCAAATTAGATGTTACCTGAGGCCCAGGGGGGGGGGGAGGACCGGTGATGGGCTATGGGGGTGGTGTAGGACTGGTAATGGGCTATGGGGGGGCTGGGGCTGGAGCTGGGGCTGGGGGGGGATGAGGCTAGAGGTGGGCTGATGGGGTGAGGACTGGTAATGGACTGTGGCCTGTTGGGGGGTCAGGGCTGGCAGTGGGCTAGGGGGGGCTGACTGGAAATGGGTTGATGGGTGGATAGGACAGGATATGGGCTGATGCATGGACTGTACGGGAATGGATGTTGGTTGAGGCTGGAACTAGAAGGGAGCTGACGTTGGGGGTGGATTAGAATGGGATGGGGCTGGACGAGTGACATGGAGGGGGGATGAATAGTTTGTGTGGTAGGGAAACAAAATCTACAATAGGCCGGTATTGGGAGGGTACGTGGGGAATGAGGATGGAGGGGTAAAATATGAGTGGATGAAATAGGAATGATGAGCGAGCAAAAGGAGAAAGGAGAACGATCAGTATGTTAGAGCAGATGTAGAGAGAGAATGGGGTAAGATCTAGAAGAGAGAAGACAGGACAAATGGACAACAGACGATGGAGAGTTAGCAGTCGACACGGCAAATCCAGCGGACAGTGACTGGTGCAATTGCAGCTGAGACAACTGCACAAAAGGTAGAACAGCTATCTTTATCATGGATGTAATAATTGGAATATGTCAGCTCTGGTAAATGTGCATCATTAACGTCTGCGCTTTGTGTCGGACATGAGCAAATTAATGTATGGTATCATTTCCACAGTGTTGGACATTCCATGTTTACCTTTTGGGATTACCAGTTTGATTATTGTCGTCCTGTTTGTAGATTGTGATTACTTGTTTGGTGATGGTCCATGTTCGGCATGTGTAACTGAGCTGTGGTGTTCTGTTTATATAATCCCTATGTGACATTGCCACTTGTTCACGTTCCCCAGTAGGTCATGTATTGTTGTTCTCTGAAATGTAGTGGTGTACTATTTGTATTGTTGCCTTTTGATTGGTGGTGTATGGTTCTTTGTGAGTCCGGCTAGTGCCGTTAGGATACGGCGGGTTTACTATGGGTTCTAAATGGGCAGTGTTCGTAGTACTTCCTAATGTGTCTGGCAGTTGGCGCAGGATTATGGTAATGTAGATATCTTTTAGTCTTTCCTTATCCATGCACCCATTAAGAGGCACGTTTACTGAACGTTTGTATATGGTACCATTATGCGAATATCTGCAAATGAGGCCCCTTATGCATATGAGGCCACGCCCCCCTCTTGGCCCGCCCCTGCTGGGGGCCCACAATGTTTGTTGGCGTAAGGCCTCACGCAGGGTGGATCCGGCCCTGGCGCACACCCTTCCTATCGTACACCTACAGACATGTGTGTTCCCACGTGTGTTGCACACACAACACAGACTCCTCACAAAGAATGAGATATGGACAGCAGGGTGTTATGAAAAACATATATAATATTTATTTTAACAGTCAACTGAACAGTGGGGTTATCCCCAGGGACTGACCTGCCTTTATACCACCCTACAGAGCACAGGGTGGGTTTGGCCTGTACATGGGCTGTCACAGAGCAGGTGTGCATTGCGTATCCACGCGCTACACACCCCGGGGACCCCTGTCACATGGTGGCTGTTCCGGCGCACCCCCTCCCACGCGCTCCTCCAGCGAGCGCAGCCGGTCAGCCACCATGGTCAGGGTTGCCAGTACCTGCCCCATGATGAGCGCGTGCTGGCTCTGGGCGCGTGCATGCGCACGCATAGCCGCTGCCACACGCAGGCCGCACATGCAGCCACACAGACACAGGTCTCCCCGTGTCTGTGTGGCTGCATCCACAGCACGCATCTCAGCGGCTATGTGTGCCATGTCCAGGTCCAGGCGCAGCGCATCACCCTCACCCTGGTCCAGGTGGCTGGCGCCCCCGTTGCCCTGTGACAACCCTTGTGGATGGGCACATGGACCACCCTGCTGGCCCCTCCCCGCACACGCCCCATCCCCCTCCTGCTCCGCCAACCCATGGACTATGCCCTCCAGGTCCACTCCCCCCACAGCAGGGTCCCTCCCCCCCCACCCCTGCCCACCCCACCGCCCCCAGCCCCCCGGCCCGCCCTGCCCTCTCCGCCTCCCCCCCACCCCCCCCTCCACAGCCACCCGTATATGCTCACCTTCACCCTCCTCCCGCCCCCCCAGACCCTCGGCATCCCCCCCCCCCCCCCCAGCGTCGTCTTCAGCAGGCTCATCAGGGTGTTGCGGGCTGACACTCGGCATCTCCCCTGGGCTCGCCGCCTGCTCCAGCCCCTCTGTTTCCTCGGGCTCACCCTGGCCCGCATCCTGCTCCATGGGCTCCTGTTCAGCACGTTCATCCGCTGTGGGGAAGGGGAGGAGGTGTTATAGCCATTGTCACACAGCAGCCACAGTATGCACATACATCCTGTGTTCAGGACAGCAGGTGCCCCAGAGGGCCATGTCACCTCACGCACCGTCCCGTTCGGCCAACCGCTCACTCCGGACCCGTTCGACAAAACGGGGGTACCTCGCTCTCAGCTCCTGCGCCTTCTTACGGAGATCCTCGACCTATTGTTTGAAAAACACATATTGACATTAGGGGACAGACACCCTTTCGTGGGCACTAACGGGGCACATATCTGTTTCACGGTGTGCAACATAGCTAGGCCCTCTGATGACAGACTGGGGCATTCAGCACAGCACCCGGATGCTGGGTGGGGGCCTGGGTGACGTCCTACTGCATCCTGGGACTGTGGGCTGCTTCCCCTGCCCATCAACAGGGACAGATGACAAAGCACAGGGACTGTGACTAGGCCTCATTTGGGCCCTCCTCCAACCTGGGCTATAGTCCATCCCTGTATGCACAGACAGGGACAGATAACAGAGCACAGGGACTGTGATGTGGCCTCATTTGGGCCCTCCTCCAACCTGGGCTATAGTCCATCCCTGTATGCACAGACAGGGACAGATGACAGAGCACAGGGACTGTGAAGTGGCCTCATTTGGGCCCTCCTCCAACCTGGGCTATAGTCCATCCCTGTATGCACAGACAGGGACAGATAACAGAGCACAGGGACTGTGAAGTGGCCTCATTTGGGCCCTCCTCCAACCTGGGCTATAGTCCATCCCTGTATGCACAGACAGGGACAGATAACAGAGCACAGGGACTGTGAATAGGCCTCATTTGGGCCCTCCTCCAACCTGGGCTATAGTCCATCCCTGTATGCACAGACAGGGACAGATAACAGAGCACAGGGACTGTGAATAGGCCTCATTTGGGCCCTCCTCCAACCTGGGCTATTGTCCATCCCTGTATGCACAGACAGGGACAGATAACAGAGCACAGGGACTGTGAAGTGGCCTCATTTGGGCCCTCCTCCAACCTGGGCTATAGTCCATCCCTGTATGCACAGACAGGGACAGATAACAGAGCACAGGGACTGTGAAGTGGCCTCATTTGGGCCCTCCTCCAACCTGGGCTATAGTCCATCCCTGTATGCACAGACAGGGACAGATAACAGAGCACAGGGACTGTGATGTGGCCTCATTTGGGCCCTCCTCCAACCTGGGCTATAGTCCATCCCTGTATGCACAGACAGGGACAGATAACAGAGCACAGGGACTGTGATGTGGCCTCATTTGGGCCCTCCTCCAACCTGGGCTATAGTCCATCCCTGTATGCACAGACAGGGACAGATGACAGAGCACAGGGACTGTGAAGTGGCCTCATTTGGGCCCTCCTCCAACCTGGGCTATAGTCCATCCCTGTATGCACAGACAGGGACAGATAACAGAGCACAGGGACTGTGAAGTGGCCTCATTTGGGCCCTCCTCCAACCTGGGCTATAGTCCATCCCTGTATGCACAGACAGGGACAGATAACAGAGCACAGGGACTGTGAATAGGCCTCATTTGGGCCCTCCTCCAACCTGGGCTATAGTCCATCCCTGTATGCACAGACAGGGACAGATAACAGAGCACAGGGACTGTGAAGTGGCCTCATTTGGGCCCTCCTCCAACCTGGGCTATAGTCCATCCCTGTATGCACAGACAGGGACAGATAACAGAGCACAGGGACTGTGAATAGGCCTCATTTGGGCCCTCCTCCAACCTGGGCTATTGTCCATCCCTGTATGCACAGACAGGGACAGATAACAGAGCACAGGGACTGTGAAGTGGCCTCATTTGGGCCCTCCTCCAACCTGGGCTATAGTCCATCCCTGTATGCACAGACAGGGACAGATAACAGAGCACAGGGACTGTGAAGTGGCCTCATTTGGGCCCTCCTCCAACCTGGGCTATTGTCCATCCCTGTATGCACAGACAGGGACAGATAACAGAGCACAGGGACTGTGAATAGGCCTCATTTGGGCCCTCCTCCAACCTGGGCTATTGTCCATCCCTGTATGCACAGACAGGGACAGCTACCAGAGCAGCAGGATGAGTTTGTGCCCCTGAGGTGGGGCTGGTGGTTGTATCGGGGAGGGGGGGCAGGCCTCACTCAGATCTGGATATGGACACACCTTGCAGTCCCACTTGGTCCATATGTGTTTGCTGCCCTGGTTGCATGGTGTTCCTATGCACCTGCTTTGCTGTGGTGCCTGCTCCCATGGACTTACCTCACGTGGGTAGTCTGCGCTGCGGTTATAGCGAAAGGTGAGGCGCTCCCAGGCTCTCCTCACCCTTCCCAGGTCCTGCCTCCTCGAGGATCCGGGGAATAGGCGCCTCTGCTTGAGGCAGATGAGCTCCGTCAGGAGATACAGCTCCCTGTGGGTAAAGGATGGCTTCCTTGACCTTGCTGCCATCTCTGTGGAATGAGATATGCCTTGCCCCGTGCGTTGCCCCGTGCGTTGCCACGTGCGTTGCTACGGGCGTTGCTAAGGGGCGTTGCATTGTGCAGATATTTGTGCTGTTCCATCTTTGAAGGTGTTGAGGGTGATGTGTGGTGACAGGGCCACAGACCTGTTTACAGTTTCAGCAGCTGTAGGGATCACTTTGCGGGACCTGTGGGGGTAATGTGAGGTTTACTTTCTGGGACTGAATGGCGTTAATCGTATGTGGTCATACAGACACAGTACAGAAACGGAGCCGTAGAAGAATGGTTAGTGTACTGACTGCTGTTACGGGCAGCATGGGTTCAAGTTCCTAGGCATCACCCTGTACAGTACATAGGGATCAAGGAGGCATGCTTTTCTTTTCGTTGAGCAGTGGTTGGTGCGCGTGAGTGAGCTGCGCGCAGTGTCACGTGCGTACCAACGTGCGTGCGTGCGTGCGTGCGTGCCTGCTTTACCAGCGTGGCCACCTAATATTACAGACTGTTCAGGGTGTCCTGCACCTATGCAGTATGCTAACAGATGTACATGTGTTGGCCTATGGTGCATCTTTTTTTATTTATTATATTCTCTTATATACCGCGCTATTCAGCATCACTGCGGTTTACATCGAACAAATCCAAATTACATTGCACAGGGCATTATAACTTGGAGATAACTATTTTACAGG
Organism: Ichthyophis bannanicus; assembly: GCA_033557465.1. Taxonomy (NCBI): domain Eukaryota; kingdom Metazoa; phylum Chordata; class Amphibia; order Gymnophiona; family Ichthyophiidae; genus Ichthyophis; species Ichthyophis bannanicus. The sequence goes on from CM066035.1 coordinate 461,648,804, forward strand.
GAACATGGGCTATGGAGGGTTAAGTGGCTTGCCCAAGACCACAAGGAGCACCTGTGGGACTAGAAACCCAGTCCTTCCGGCCCAAGGTTGCTGTCCTCTAGTGGGATATGAACCCCCCCACCTTCCGGCCTGACGTACCTTGCCACAACCACTTGGCCACTCCTCCACTCCTGAGCCTGCGCATCTGAGCCTGTGTGTAGCTGCAGGTGATTCCCAGGGTTGAATTGTGCCTGGCACACCCATGATGCACTGCACATGCAAATTAGCTGTCCACAGATATACACCATGGGGGATGCACCCCCACAGAACCACAGCCTGGTAGGGGGGACTGACTGTGTGCACCCCCACAGCACCTCGGCCTGGTAGGGGGGACTGACCGTGTGTTGCACAGGCACAGAGTGGCTGTCACATTGTGCAGGTACTGTTCTCACCCTGAGGGTGCAGTGAGGCGCCCAGCACCAGGTCCACAGCAACGTCCATGGCTGAGAGAGGCCATGGCGCAGGTCATCTCTGTCTGCGTCAGTCTGGTGTGGCCCCCCATGGGTGTGCGGCGCCCCCCCCCCCCCCAGGCCAGGCAAACAGGGCCTGCCATCAATGGATCCACATTCTACCCCACCCCACCCCATCCTGCCGTGGTGGATTCCCCCCCCCCCCCCCCCCCCCCGGGGGCTGGCACTGCAGCTCTTTACACATCCATACCACAATAGCAGACAGACCTTAGGCATGGACAGGGTGAGCCACACCCCACCACCATCTGACATTCTCCTGCAGCAGGCCTTCAGCTGCTGCACCCTGCAAGGCACTCTATCAGGGCACATACCAGCTGCAGACAGTCTGCTAGTTAGGCCATGATGCATGCACCCCTAACTGGGATGCCAGCATACACAGCCAGCAGATACATCAGTGGCTGGGCCCCAACAGGAAACCCATATCTATCACATGAGGGAAATACCATATAGCACTATGGGGATGCCTAGCCATGCTGTGGTCACCGCACAGTCAGGGTGAGATTGATGTCCCTGCAGGACATACAGCAGTCGCCCTGTCAGTGTAGGTGGTGGCCGGCCACTAATATTTCCCAGTCAGTGCCCTATGCTCTGTGCAGATGCACCCTGACCAGGCCACCCTGTCCGGCCTATACCCATGGTACCTTGCTCCTCATTATGCACATTGGTTGCCCAATACTGGCAACATTGCTGGCAGTGTGGGCTGTGTAAGTTGTTTGCAGTCACCACACACTGGATAGGCAGAAAGCCACCCCAAACCTATGCCAGCATTGTGCTACTATAGAGAAGTCCAGCAGCCATACCCACCACACCAGTCCTGGGCACAGCACAGGCATGGATATGGTACGCAATACTGTTGGGGGTCACTCCCCAGGGTGGTAAACACTATCAGAGACCAGACCTACAGCACACACCGCAGACATCGGAATGATTGTTATGGTGGAGGTCAATGAGCAACACGTGCTTAACGTAGGAATTGTTATCTGCCAGTTATCATAGGATACGTTTGATAGCTGTGTACCATATACCCAGGTGTAGGGTGGCATTGCGAAGGTATGCAACTGCTAGTATTGGGGGATACAGGCAGGGCCCATTGTCCTGCCTCTCCAGGAGGCTCTGGCCAATGGGGCCTGTGGGTGTGTGTCTGGCCCTGTTGGCTGCTGCTTTACAGCAGAGTTTCCAAAATACAGTCCTGGTGTTCCTAACACTGTTCGGGTTTTCATGCTGTCCCTCATACATATGCATGAGCTACATCTGCATACCATGGGGGCGGTGCATAGATATGCAGCACAGACATTTTTATTAGAGGCAGCATGGAACCTGAATGGTGTGGGGCCCTCCAGGACTGCATTTGGGAGACTCAGCTCTAGGTAATGCGCCTGTTTATGGTGTGTGTGTTTGGTGTGGTAAAATATAGGTGTCTTAACCATACGTATTTTCACAGCAATACAGGTTTGTCCATAGTAGCATGGTTTAGTTGTGGGAAATATATGTGGACTGGATTGGCAGTAGCCCCAGCTGGGATTTGAACCTGTGACCCTCTGGTCTTAGAGGCACTGGCTGTGTCCGTTGCACCACACTGTGGGCACAGAGACAGTGCAGTCCCTGGAGATAGGACACCTGGCCTGACGAGTCGGAAACCCTGCTTTGCAACATTTTACTGTGTGCCCATATACCTTGTATGGAGACAAAGGTGCACGTAACCTCACAATTGACCTTGCAGAAAGGGGCAAACACCCATAACCAAGCTGGGCAACAATGATATCATCGGGACACAATACCAAACACTCCCAGGTCAGCTCCATTAAAACGATATGAGTTTTGAAGGGGTCTACGGAGAGTAGGCCCTTACAAATTTATTTATTTATTTATTTATTTAACAGTTATTTATATACCGCTCTTTCCCTAGTATCAAGTGCGGTTTACATGGAACAGTAGGTTAATTGGTATGTAATATACCAAGTCAGTTTACATAGAACAGATAATTATAATTTACAAGGAATGTTGTAACATTAAAGGTATAACATATTAGAACATATATACATTGTTAGTTTAAATCTATAATCATCATGTGAATGAGAGTGTGGTATGGTTAATAGTGTATTAGTGATATTTATTTTGAAAATAGAGTATGTAATAATAATGTATAAATGTTAGCCTGTATCTATTTGAGTATTCTGTTCTGAGGGTGTATTGTAGTGTAATATGAATAAGTGAGTTTTTAATTTTTTTCTAAATATCATATGTTTTGTTTTGGCGCTTTGCTGGCAGTGTTTTTTTTATTGTTGCCCAGTGCTATCACTGTTGCCCACCTGAATTATGATTTGTACAATTTTTCTTGTGGTCATTTTATGGTTGTATTTGAGGTTTTGTCCTGTGCACATGTATCACACTGCTCACGTTTTGTAGGTTTCCCCAGTTTTGCTGTACATTGCTGACGGAAATGGTTTCTCTTCCCTTTAATATGCCTTTAGCGACAGGTGTTCATTCGCGTTGGAATTGGGCTCAGAATTACAGCGCATTGGTGAGGGGGATCCTCTCCCTGCCCCCTCTCAGCCCAATACTGGCAACAGTGCTGGCAGTGTTGGCTGTGGAAGGTGTTTGCAGCCACCACAAAATGGATAGACAGACAGCCACCCCCACACCTATGCCAGTATTGTGATACTATAGAGGGGTTCTGCAGCCATACCCACCGCACCAGTCATGGGCACGGTACATGCATGGATATGGTACGCAATACTCTTGGGGGTCACTCCCCAGGGTGGTAAACACTGTCAGGGACCAGAACTGCAGCGCACACCGCAGACAACAGACTGATTGTTATGGTGGAGCTCATTGAGAAATGTGTGCTTAACGTAGGAATTGATATCTGCCAGTTATCATAGGAAACATTTGATAGCTGTGTACCATATACCCAGGTGTAGGGTAGCATTGCTAAGGTATGCAGTTGCTAGTATTGGGGGGTACAGGCAGGGCCCAATGTCCTGCCTCTCCAGGAGGCATTGGCCAATGGGGCCTGTGGGTGGGCGTGTGGATGTGTCGGGCCCTGTTGGCTGCTGCTTTACGGCCGAGCTCCCCAACTCCACTCCTGGTGTTCCAAACACTGTCTGGGTTTTCATGCTGTCCCTCATAAATATGCATGAGCTACATCTGCATACCATGGGGGTGTTGCATGGATATGTAGCACTGGCATCTTTGGTAGCAGCAGCATGGAACCTGAATGGTGTGAGGCCCTCCAGGACTGCATTTGCGAGACTCTGCTTCTGGTGTCTGTGTTTGGGGTGGTAAAATATGGGCATTGTGACCATTTGTATGTTCTCTGCAATATTGGGGTGTCTTTACTATCACTGTTTAGTGGTGGGTAAATCTATGGGGACTATGGGTAGGGGCCCCAGCTGGGATTTGAACCTGTGACCCTCTGTCTTACAGGCACTGGCTGTGTCCGTTGCACCACACTGTGGCCACAGAGACAGTGCAGTCCCTGGAGATAGAAAACCTGGCCTGACGAGTCAGAAACCCTGCTCTGCACAATTTTCCTATGGCCTCATTTACCTTGTATGGGGACAAAGGTGCACGTAACCCTCAGAAAGGGCCTCAGAGAAAGGGGGCACACACCCATACCCGAGCTGGGCAGCAATGGTATCATTGGGCAACATTAGAAACCACTCCCAGGAAAGCTCCGATGATATGATATGCTTTTTGTGAGGGTGTACGGAGCGTGGACCCTTCCAAACATCATTCCTTCTTTTTGGAGCTTTCCTGGGAGTGTTTGTATTGTTGCCCATTGCTATCACAGTTTCCCAGCTTAATTATACGTTTTACACTATTTCTTGTGGTCATTTTGTGGTTTTATTTGAGAGTTTGTTCTGTGCACATGTATCACACTGCTCACGTTTTGTTGGTTTCCCAGGTTTTGCTGTACATTGCTGACAGCTAAATGGTTTCTCTCCCCTTTAACGGCAGGTTTTCATTCGCGTAGGAATTGGGCTGTGCTTTTCAGCGCGTTAGTGTGAGGGGAGCCTCTCCACGCCCACTCTCCGCCCATTGACCCCTTCTCTCCGCCCACTCTCCACCTTCTGCGCTGTTTTAACGCGCCGCGGAGCTTTACGATCGTTACGTACGGTTAACGCGCGTAGTATGACGTTAACGGTCGTTAGCGCGTCGGTACGCGCGTTATACGACACTTACGGTCGTTAATGTCGTATAACGCGCGTTAGTCACGTTTACCGCAGTTTAGTAAACATGCCCCTTGGTGTATGTACAAGGTAAGCTATTTACATAATGGATAGAGACAATGGCATTCCATCATTGATCTACTATGTACCCATCGGGTTGGTATAGGTCTGCTGTTTAAGTTTGTCCTAATTTGTTTGTGTAGTCTTAGGGGCTATTTGGGAGGGTTGGGGTGTGCTAAGTGGGGAGGGGTTGTTTGATTGTGAGAAGTATAGGAGGAATAGGTGATGCTTGATTGCTTTCTGGAAGTGTGTGAGATCCCTGATTGCTCTTATTTCCGGTGGGAGGTTATTCCAGCACTTTGGTGCATAGAGTGTGAAAGCTCTATTCCTGGTTATTTGGGTACATTTTATGGATTGCTTGGGGATGATCAGCGTGTTGTCTGCTACTGACCTTCTGATCTGTTGTTGGGGGTAGGGGTGAGGAGGTCTGTAAGTGATGCGGGAGATACATTATTGCTGATCTTGAAAGTGAGGAGTAGAGCCTTGTATGTGATCCTACAGATTATCGGTAGCCAATGTAGTTCCTTGAGGGTAGGAGTGATGTGATCTCTCCTGGATTGTCCGCAGAGAACATGGGTGACTGCATTCATCGCAAGTTGTAGCGGGTTGAGGGTACTCTGATTAAAATTGAACATGGCCAAGACCGAACTCCTTGTCTTTCCCCTAACTCCTCCCCCCACTTCCTCCTCTCTCAATCCATGTGGATGGATCTACTATCCTTCTTGTTCCCTCGGCCCGCAATCTGAGGGTTACCTTTGACACCTCTCTCTCCTTTTCTGCTCATATCCAGCTTATAGCCAAGACCTGCCGCTTCTTTCTCTACAACATCAGCAAAATCTGCCCCTTCCTCTCTGAACACACTACCAAAACGCTTATCCACTCCTTAATCTCCTCTCGCCTTGATTACTGCAACCTACTCCTCGCTGGTCTTCCCGCTAGCCACCTCCTTCCCCTCCAATCTATACAAAATCACGCCGCTCGACTAATCTTCTGCCAACCTCGCCATGCCCACGTTACTCCTCTTCTCAGGTCGCTTCACTGGCTCTCTGTCCAATCCTGCCTCCAATTCAAGCTTCTCCTGCTAACCTATAAGTGCATCCACTCTATGGCCCCTAACTACCTCTTATCTCTCCCTACATCCCCTCTCAAAATCTGCACTCCACTAACAAATTGCTTCTATCAATGCCTTTCACACGCACTGCGAACTCCCGACTGCGCTCCTTTCACCTTGCTGCACCTTACGCCTGGAACAGCCTACCTGCGTCTGTGCGCCTGGCATCCTCCTTGGCCCTCTTCAAATCCAGATTGAAGACCCACCTCTTCACTGTTGCATTCAGATCCTGACTCCTTCCTCATCTTATCCTAACCCCCGTCATCATTTATGACCAAACTACTGTCCAAACCGTACCTTGCGCAGAACTGAATAATGCTCTACCTTGCGCAGAACTGACTAATGATCTATACTGTTCTAACTTATGTTTTGTTCTAACTAGATTGTAAGCTCCGATGAGCTTGACTCTGACGGGCAGGGTATGTTGGCTACCTCTTGTAGGTCAACTGTCAGCGCTGCGTGCATGGCGCTTTACAAGTGCTGAATAGTAGTAGTAGTAGTCATGCCCCTTTGGTTCATGACCCATGGGCTGCAACATGCGGGCGTATGTGCCAGCCTCAGCTCTGTATGTGGGTTGGGGATCCTCTCAGGGGATATCCTCCACAATGCCTGCCAGATGGTAGGCACAAACATTTCCAATAGGCATGAGAAGCACTCCAGTGGGGAAGATGGAAGCCCCACACTTGCTCTCCTCAGGACTTAGCAGGTAAAGTTACTAAGAGCCTCACCAGTCACTGCTCTTTATGCAGGTCGGGGGTCCTCTCAGGGGATATCCTCCGCAATGGCTGTCAGATGGTAGAGACAGGCATTTCCAATAGGCACGAGCAGCACTCCAACAGGGCAGATGGAAGCCCCACATTTTCTCTTCTCAGCAGGAATATGTCAGCTCTGGGAAATGTGCATCGTTAACATTTTGCGTTTTGTTTAGTACAAGAGGAAATTAATTTATAGTTTTATTTCTTCAGTGTTGTACATTCCAAGTTTGGCTTTCGGGGTTCCCAGTTTAATTATTGTCTTCATATTTCAAAATTGTGATCTCTTGTTCTATGTTTGGTGATGGACTATGTTCAGCATGTGCAACCAAGCTGAGGTATTCTGTTCATGTAGTTTCTATGTGACAGTCCCACTTGTTCTTTTTCCCCAGTAGGAGATGTATTGGTATTCTCTGAGATGTATTGGTTACTATTTGCAGTATTTATTTATTTATTTATAGTTCTTTTATACCGCACTCTTTTTCATCAGCGCGGTTTACATTGAACAAGAATACTCATAGCAAGCAACAGGCTGTTTTGTGAGTTTACATGTAACAGGAGAATTCAACTGGGATTCAACTTTGGGAAACTTTGTACATATATGTTATGAACCTATATACAATGAATAGAATTATTTATTAACATCTTGAGTAAATAAGATATTTACAATTTTACTATGAGGGCTTGGAATGTGTTAGAGGGTTGATGATGGGCACTGGAATTGGGAGAAGTGTAGAAGGAAGAGGTTGTGCTTTATGGCTTTTCTGAATTGCTTGAGGTCCGTGATTGCTCTAATGGTGGGTGGTAGGTTGTTCCAACATCTGGGTGCATAGTGTGCGAAAGCCCTGTCTGTGGTTGTGCGTGTGCATTTTGTGGCTTCTGATGGTGTGGCTAGGGTATTTGCAGCTACTGATCTCCTGGATCTGATGTTGGGAGTGTGATTGAGGAGGTTTGAGATTGCTGAAGGGGCTATCGTGTTGATCGCTTTAAAGGTCATGAGAAGGGCTTTATACGCAATCCTGCAGTTTATGGGGAGCCAGTGTAGTTCCATTAGGATGGGTGTAATGTGGTCACTTTTTGAGGTGCTGTACAGGACCCGGGCAGCGGCATTCATGGCTAGTTGTAATGTATTTAGGGTGTTTTTTGGGAGGCCATGGAGTATTGTGTTCGCATAGTCGAAGTGGGGTGTGACTATAGCTTGGAATATGGTCCGGAAGTTGTCTGGGTCGAGCATATTTTTCAGATGACAGAGGGTCCTTATCTTGAAATAAATGGTTTTTACCGTGCGGTTGACATGTTCTTTGAAGTCCAGTCGATGGTCCAGTATTACTCTAAGGTATCTTATGGAGGACATGATTGGGAGGTCTGCGTCTCGTACTTTTAGAGTAACTGGGGGTGAAAATTCTCTGTTTTTCGTGACGATCAGGACCTCGGTTTTTTTGAAATTTATTTGCATATTCTGGGTGAGGAGCCAGTCTGCTATAGCGTTAAAGCAATCTACTAGTGCTGTGTAATCTGGGAGCGTGACGTTGATTGGTCATGAGAAGGGCTTTTGATAGGTAGGGTTTGGTGCTTTGTAAGTCCTGATAGTGCTATTATGACGGCTATGGATTCTAAATGAGCAGGGTGTATAGTATTTCCTAATGTGCCTGGCAGTTGACACTGGAGTATAATAATGTAGAAATCTGGTGGTCTCTTTATGCTCACTGTCCATGCAAATGGTAATGAGACTTTCATTAAGAGGCATGTCTACCCCTAAAGCAGCTGTGGTCTGGTGAAATGAAGGCCTCTGTTGGGTATTTGGGTTGAAGATTGAAAACAAGTTAAAAATAAGTAACTTTGAAGCATTTTTTAGAAGGAGAATTATGAAGTGATAAAATATTTTTTAAAAAGTTACAAATATTTATAAAATGAAGGGTTTTGAATGATAAAAGGCTGAATGCTGAATTTGAAAGGCTAATAACATTCGGAGTTTCTTTTACCCTTATAGAAAGTATTGTTAGCTCTACAGAGAGCGACAATATTCACCGCTGCATAGCTATGCGGTTTAAGTTAGAACAGCCTCATTTTATCTGCATGGCTATACAGACAGTGGCTGAATATTACTGACTATATGTAGGGTTAGCCGTAACACCCATACTCTTCCCCAGGATAGCTTGAAGAAGTTTCAGCAGCACGCTCCAGATAGTGCCACTGAAAACGTATGCAGATAGCAGCAGCCACTGTCCACCTAAGTGCTTCGGAATATTGACCCAAATAAATCTGGTGCTCCATTTAGCAATAAACACTACAGCCTCGCCACCCTGAATGAGCCCAATCTCATCTGCTTTCAGAAGCTAAGCAGGTTTGGGCTTGGCTAGAACTTGGGGAGCAGGGCTGGTGCAAGGATATGAGGCACCATAGGTAAACCTCATCCCTTGTGCCCGCCCCCACCCCTCCACTGCTTCCACCACTGCACTTACTTAAACCTCCAATCATGCAAGGCTGTTTGTGCTTCCATCCTCTCTAACACCCGTTGCAGACTTCCTTTTCCTCATTAGTCACTTCCGTTCCTCACCCATGTAAACAGGAAGTCAGCATCAGGCATCAGAGGAGCGGAAGCACAAATAGCCTGTAGCGCTGGAAATTTAGGTAAGCACTGCGGGGCTTTTTGAAGCCATTCCTGCCACTAAAAGTCCCAGAGATGACTGACAGCAGCAGCAATGAACTGTCCTTGGACTACTGGTGATCTAAGCAACCACCTAGTTTGCCTAATAGTTATGCTGGCACTGAAAGGGAAACCACCATGGAATTCTAGGTGCTGTAGGCCTACTGCATGGAATAAAGGCCTGGCAATCTAGGTCCGGTCACACTGTGCTGAGGAGACCCATGGGATGAGTCGGCATCAACTTGAGGGCATACAAAACCAATCTATTTAAATGTAATTGTGGGTACTCTAAACTGAGCAAATAAATGGCCCATTCAGGACTTAAGTGTCCTTCCATCTGCTTAACATACTAAGAAAACAAGGTCCAATACATCGATAAAAAACAAAACACAAGCAATACATATTTTAAAGTGATATGCCCTGACTTGATTGCGGGTACACAGTGAATGCCGAAGTACAGATTTTTACCATTGGCTTTGGTTCAGCAAATTTTACTGAGTTGTGTTGATTTATTCTCACAATTGGCTTAAAGCATTTTTTTTCTTATGCTTAAAAAATATGTTTGGAAGATAGAAGAACTTAAAAGATACTTGTCTCTGCCATGCAGAAATCTATTCCAGTTTAATATTCATATACATTTGAATTTTGCCTTGTCATCAGTACATTATAGGATGAACTGAAAATGAATTAAAATCTGCTTATCTACTAACTTAGGGGAAATATTTGCATTTTTAAATGTCCCTTTCCTTTACTCCATGCCTGCCTTCTCCACTCTTAAATCTTCCTTCCTATATATGCAGCATATTCTAATTAGCCCGCCTAATTATGGAAACATAAAAATGTGTAAAAAGTAATTAGATAACCACAGACAGTCCCCGTTGTTTTAGTCTGTGGTTTTACCTGCTGAAGTTTAGCTTTCTTCAAAGCTCTGGATTTAGCTGACCTGCTTGTTAGATGAGTTAAAAGGCTTTCTGTTTGCTGAATGGAAGTAATGTTAACATGGGCCTTTTTTTTCTTATTTCAGCCTCCCTGAAACCTCCAGCCTGTTGCCTGTACTAAGATGGGTCTCTGGCTACTAGTCCTTCTAACTCTGTTGATCTCAGTCCTTGGTGGCCTTTATCTCCTAGGAACCTTTCGTAGAAGAAGGCCCAAAGAGCCTCCTTTGGATAAAGGTCATATTCCATGGCTGGGCTATGCACTGGACTTCAGAAACAACACTGCAGAATTTTTGCAGAAAATGCAAAGGAAACATGGGAACATATTCACAGTTCACATTGGAGGCTATTATTTCACTTTTGTAATGGATCCTCTCTCCTTTGGATCAATAGTGAAGGAAGCAAGACTGGATTTCAATCAATTTGCAAAACAATTGGTTGCAAGGGTTTTTGGCTATCATTCTTCATCAAATGAAAGGAAGTATCTAGAAGCAGGCAATAAGCACCTCATGGGGGATGGCTTAGTGGTCTTGACACAGGCGATGATGGAAAACTTGCAGAACCTGATGCTTCATAGCACTGGAACAGTAGAAGGACAGAAAATGTGGCAGCAGGACGGACTTTTCCACTACAGCTACAACATTGTCTTCCGAGCAGGCTACCTTGCCTTGTTTGGAAATGAAACAGTTAAGAGAGCGGGAAGCAAAGAAAAAGCCAAAAAGTTGGATCGAGTTTGTTCTGAAGAATTGTTTGATGAATTCAGAAAGTATGATTCTCTATTTCCGAGGCTGTCCTATGCCGTGCTTCCACCCAAAGACAAACTAGAAGCTGAAAGATTGAAAAAACTGTTTTGGAACATGTTATCCATTAAGAAAACCATGCAGAAGAACAACATTAGTGGGTGGATCTTTGAGCAACAGCAGCTTAGGCAAGAACAAGGAATGGAAGAACACATGCAGGATAGATACATGTTTGTGCTTCTGTGGGCATCCCAAGGGAACACGGGACCTGCAAGCTTCTGGCTTCTCCTTTTCCTAATGAAGCACCCGGAAGCCATGAAGGCAGTGAAGGAAGAAGTGGAGAAAGTCCTTAAAGAGGCCAACCAAGAAGTGAAACCAGGTGGACCTCTGATAAACCTCACCAGGGATATGTTAATGATGACCCCCATTCTCGACAGCGTACTGGAGGAGACTTTGCGTTTGACATCAGCCCCTGTTCTGATCAGAGAAGCAACAGAGGATATGGATTTCAAGATATCAGAGGGCAGGGCATATGCTATTCGCAAAGGAGATCGAATAGCTATGTTTCCATATATTGCCCTGCAAATGGATCCAGAGATCCATCCAGAACCCCATCAGTTCAAATATGACCGTTTCTTGAACCCCGATGGTACGAAGAAGGCAGATTTCTATAAGAATGGCAAGAAAGTTAAATGTTCCTCTTTGCCATGGGGTGTAGGAAAATCAATTTGTCCTGGCCGTTTCTTTGCTATGAATGAAATTAAACAATTTGTATTTCTGATGTTCACTTATTTTGATTTTGAGCTCATAAATGCAGAAGAGGAAATCCCTCCAATAGATCAGAGCAGATTTGGCTTTGGTATCATGCAGCCAACACATGATGTCCAGTTTAGGTACCGGTTACGTTTCTGACCTAAGAATGTGAAGATTCTTAGAGGATCTCATTTCTGTCATACGTACCAGATACAAATATTTTAGCTATCTGTCTTTTTGTGAGATCTCTTTCAGGACCAATGTAGTCTTATTTAACTAATATGCAAAAAAAAAAATAAATTCAGCGAATGCAAATCCTTGTTTCACTGCATTTTTCTTCGTAATATGAAACATTTCTGTTTTGATTTTCCAATTAAATGTTTGAACATTAAAAATGGTCTTTTATCATCTTTAAAACTTGAAATTAAGGATTAAAAAACATTTGACACAAGAATTAGGAATCCATCAATATCATAAATTTCGGTTATTACAAGCGTATTGTTAGATCACTTCATACGGATGAGGGAGTCATTTCATAACAGGGTGTCTAAGAAAATGTCCAAAAGTGTCAGTAATGCACCACTACCCAGTTAGCATCCATGGCTGAAACTAGGCCAGCAAAAAGCTTGCCTAGTTATAGTGTGATCACACAACGTACAGTGGGTCTAAAGTATTTCTGAATGAATATATTCTATAACTAAATCTAAATAACTTCTCATTCAACCTGTAAAACAGAGTTAGAATATCTGAAAAGATTCTCCAGCTGATCTCAGATCAATACGTGCACCACTCTTACGTTTCAAAGAAACTTCAACGGTGTGCCGATTTCACATCAAGGATCTGCTGAGTTTTATAAATTATTTCATCAAATGCAATTGCCAGTAGTTTCGAATTAGTGATGTGACTGGGCTTCCAGCTGTCTAGCTTAAATGTCGTGAATTTTAAAAATACTTAGCTTGATGATCAAAATATAGTCCAGCACATACAAAGATTGTTGCTACTTGGCTATTGTTCAAATCCCAACGCTAATAATTTTGGCGCCTTGCGTTTCTCATTGAGGCAGTTCGTCAGGGGAAATAAGGATCTCATGAACATCTGAAAAGATAGGAGAACTTAGATGACATAACTCTTTTGTGAACTTATTTATTCTAAAGCACAATTATCAAAAACTCATAAAAATGACCTTTCAAGATAAAATAAAACCAATAAGGAAACGTGTGGTACCTCATGATGAATGCTGCCCACGTTTCACTGAAAAGATCTTCTTGTCTTCACTGAAAGATCATCTGGAAAGACGCCGCGCATGCGGAGAAACTGTTTCCCCCAGCTGCTTTAAAGGGACTCTGACGTCACAGAAACTCGAGAATCACCAGCTTAGATTGATTGACTACATTTAATTCAGAGGCAAACAGACCACTCAATTTCTGAATTTAAACCCCCGGGATATACTGTAGCTAGAGAGTAGATCCACCACTGCTCTCTATATAATAATCTTTGATCCCGGGTTTTACCAGAAACTGGAAACAATATCTGTTCAATACACCAACAGCGGAGGTCTTCAAATTTATGATTATTTGTGAGACAGTGCTGGACCAACGGAGCTTCTAATCTTCTACACCGTAATCGACTTTGATGTTCTTTAATACGTATCCGAAATTCACGTATGGTTTTGCCTATATAAAGAAGGCCGCAAGGGCAGCTAATGGCATAGACAACAAAAGTGGAATCGCATGTTGTAGAAGATCGTAAATGATACAGAGAATCATTATAGATAAAATCCGACTGTTCCAAGGTGATATTACAAATTGAACAGTGTCCACATTTTCGATGTCCTGTTGATTCCGAGTCGGTTGTATTAATTTGTGCAGATCGTAATTTCGTGGGACTTAAATATTCCTTCAGGTTCTTGCCGCGCGTCCAAACACAACGCACTTTCTTATGTGTTAGTCCCGGTACGACCCGTAAAATCTCACTATGTTTTGTGATGATCCTTTGAATTTGAGCACTGAATGGAGATGTCGGTTGTATTAACTTGTGCAGATCGTAATTTCGTGGGACTTAAATATTCCTTCAGGTTCTTGCCGCGCGTCCAAACACAACGCACTTTCTTATGTGTTAGTCCCGGTACGACCCGTAAAATCTCACTATGTTTTGTGATGATCCTTTGAATTTGAGCACTGAATGGAGAAGTTTTATTTTTTCTTGAAAGGTCATTTTTATGAGTTTTTGATAATTGTGCTTTAGAATAAATAAGTTCACAAAAGAGTTATGTCATCTAAGTTCTCCTATCTTTTCAGATGTTCATGAGATCCTTATTTCCCCTGACGAACCGCCTCAATGAGAAACGCAAGGCGCCAAAATTATTAGCGTTGGGATTTGAACAATAGCCAAGTAGCAACAATCTTTGTATGTGCTGGACTATATTTTGATCATCAAAGCTAAGTATTTTGAAAATTCACGACATTTAAGCTAGACAGCTGGAAGCCCAGTCACATCACTAATTCGAAACTACTGGCAATTGCATTTGATGAAATAATTTATAAAACTCAGCAGATCCTTGATGTGAAATCGGCACACCGTTGAAGTTTCTTTGAAACGTAAGAGTGGTGCACGTATTGATCTGAGATCAGCTGGAGAATCTTTTCAGATATTCTAACTCTGTTTTACAGGTTGAATGAGAAGTTATTTAGATTTAGTTATAGAATATATTCATTCAGAAATACTTTAGACCCACTGTACGTTGTGTGATTACATAGAAATGGAGGGTCGTTCCGTTTGGCAGGAAACCTTCAGTTTCCCTTTAGAGTACATTACAACTCTATCGAAAGAAGAAACCCCTTTTGCTCCACAATCAATAGAGGCCGGAGGCCCTGATTTGGAATCTCAATGGGATATGATACTACAGTTACAGAAAAAGAAAACACGTATTGAGCTTCACCGCTCCTCCCTAATAGAATACATTAGTCGACAACAAATACCCAGAGGTTTAAGGATTTATAAAGAGCCACGGGTTCCGTCTATGGATTCCACTTTTGTTACACAATGGAATAAAATCCTAAATAAATGTTCACTCGACCTTATGGTCCTTATCATTGATTCAGCTAAAAATCAGATTGAGAAACTCTCTGAAGATATTTCTACATCTTTAACACTGGTGAGAACCACAGAATCTGAAGAACAGTTTAAGATTCATCAGGATAATATTACCAAACAAGTGGATACCTTACGAAAAGAAACCATGGCTAAAAAGATCAAGAAGCTTAACCGCGATGGTACTGATTATACCACTGGATACATTTATCCATGGATGAATGTGAATCGTAAGTTAAAGCATAAGAAGAAATCAGTATCTTTTGATGACACCACCGATGAAGGTAGCAGTTCAGATGCAAGTAAGACATCTAAAGAAGATTTTTTAGACGGGGACAAAAAGGGCCAAACCAAGAAGAAAGAAGGGGGAGAAACAGCTACACGTGGTCGAGGGAAACAGAAGATCCAACGAAAATGACATCTCAACAATTAGTGATTAATACCACTTCTACACCCCTATCACCTGATATTGAAAGCTTATTAAACAGAGGTTTATCTTTTGTACCTATCATTCGTTTTGATTTTTTTCAATTTCACATTGATTTAGAGGGTTTAATTCGTAAATGTCATTTAAAAAACTTTTTTGCAACTATTGCCGAGAGGCAAGTCTTAACATCATCTTCGATAGATGCAACTTCGCAATTGCAAGAAACCACGATTACTGAACGAATTAAACTATTTCTACCTTCACGATGGACTCCACCTATACCCCTGCATCCGGCGATAGCAATTTTTCGGGATTTGGTGTTGCAAGATTTAGCTACTTTAGCAACTACTCATACTCATAGGAATACCCGTTTATCTAAGAATCAATATAATACTTTGCGGGAACTTCAGAACAACACGGACCTTGTGATCCGTCGAGCGGATAAAGGAGGAGCGATCGTTGTATTAACAAGAAATGCTTATATTACGGAAACTCGAAATCAGTTGAATGATGGTATCACCTATAAAAAATTGTCGGTTGATCCAAGTACAGAACTGCAACAGTTGATAGGAGATATTACAATGCGAGCATTTAAAAATAAATTAATTTCTAAAAAAGAATATAATTTTTTAAATGTTCCTACACCACAATTGGCGCGTTTTTATACAGTTCCTAAGAGCCACAAAAATGCAGCAAATCTCCCAGGCCGTCCAATCGTTTCAACCAAAGGAAGTTTATTAGAACCGTTATCAGTTTATTTAGATTCGTTTTTACGTCCATTATTAGTTGACATCCCTTCATATCTTCGTGATACTATGCATTTTTTGAATCTTTTGGAGACCTTGGCAGATTGGGCATCTTCACCTGACATCCTGTTGGTGACGCTGGATGTACAATCCCTGTACACCAGCATACCTCAGACAGCAGCATGTGAGATAGTGCATCAAGCTCTTGTCAATAGAGGAGATTTATCTCAAGAGCTTTTAATGTTTTTACAACAACTGACAGAATTGGCACTATATAAGAATTTTTTCATTTTCGAAGGTGATATTTATCATCAGCTAAAGGGAGTTGCAATGGGCGCGACTTGCGCCCCATCAGTCGCCAATCTCTACATGGGTGTTTTCAAAGACAAATGGTTAACATCTTCTTCATATCAACCACACATAAAAGCCTGGTATCGTTTCATTGACGATGTTTTTTTATTATGGCAAGGAACGGAGTCAGCTCTACAATCTTTCATTTTTTGGTTGAATGGTTGTGACACTCACATTAATTTCACGTGTGAGTTTCACCGCCACACAATCACTTATTTAGATATTCGAATCACAAGAGATACTGCCAGCTGGGGCACAACAGTATATAAAAAAGAAATGGATCGCAATACCTTTCTGCACTTTGACAGTGCACATCCTCCACGTTTGAAGAAAAGCTTACCATTTTCACAGTTTCTTCGATATCGCCGAAACTGTACTGATATCCAGGATTTTAAAGTTCTCTCTAAGGGCCTTATTGCTGATTTTTTGGAACGAGGATATCCACGGAAGTTAATAGATCAGGCTTACCGTCGAGCCCTATATAATCATAGAGAACTGTTACTTACACCACGAAATCGGAGAGCTTTACAAGAAAATGATGCTCACATTAATTTGATTACATCTTATTCTCCATTCAGTGCTCAAATTCAAAGGATCATCACAAAACATAGTGAGATTTTACGGGTCGTACCGGGACTAACACATAAGAAAGTGCGTTGTGTTTGGATGCGTGGCAAGAACCTGAAGGAATATTTAAGTCCCACGAAATTACGATCTGCACAAGTTAATACAACCGACTCGGAATCAACAGGACATCGAAAATGTGGACACTGTTCAATTTGTAATATCACCTTGGAACAGTCGGATTTTATCTATAATGATTCTCTGTATCATTTACGATCTTCTACAACATGCGATTCCACTTTTGTTGTCTATGCCATTAGCTGCCCTTGCGGCCTTCCTTATATAGGCAAAACCATACGTGAATTTCGGATACGTATTAAAGAACATCAAAGTCGATTACGGTTGTAGAAGATTAGAAGCTCCGTTGGTCCAGCACTGTCTCACAAATAATCATAAATTTGAAGACCTCCGCTGTTGGTGTATTGAACAGATATTGTTTCCAGTTTCTGGTAAAACCCGGGATCAAAGATTATTATATAGAGAGCAGTGGTGGATCTACTCTCTAGCTACAGTATATCCCGGGGGTTTAAATTCAGAAATTGAGTGGTCTGTTTGCCTCTGAATTAAATGTAGTCAATCAATCTAAGCTGGTGATTCTCGAGTTTCTGTGACGTCAGAGTCCCTTTAAAGCAGCTGGGGGAAACAGTTTCTCCGCATGCGCGGCGTCTTTCCAGATGATCTTTCAGTGAAGACAAGAAGATCTTTTCAGTGAAACGTGGGCAGCATTCATCATGAGGTACCACACGTTTCCTTATTGGTTTTATTTTATCTTGAAAGGTCATTTTTATGAGTTTTTGATAATTGTGCTTTAGAATAAATAAGTTCACAAAAGAGTTATGTCATCTAAGTTCTCCTATCTTTTCAGATGTTCATGAGATCCTTATTTCCCCTGACGAACCGCCTCAATGAGAAACGCAAGGCGCCAAAATTATTAGCGTTGGGATTTGAACAATAGCCAAGTAGCAACAATCTTTGTATGTGCTGGACTATATTTTGATCATCAAGCTAAGTATTTTTAAAATTCACGACATTTAAGCTAGACAGCTGGAAGCCCAGTCACATCACTAATTCGAAACTACTGGCAATTGCATTTGATGAAATAATTTATAAAACTCAGCAGATCCTTGATGTGAAATCGGCACACCGTTGAAGTTTCTTTGAAACGTAAGAGTGGTGCACGTATTGATCTGAGATCAGCTGGAGAATCTTTTCAGATATTCTAACTCTGTTTTACAGGTTGAATGAGAAGTTATTTAGATTTAGTTATAGTTACAGTGTGAGACAATGCCGGTCCTAGGCGGTTGCCTAGACCCGGGATAGCCTGGAGTTGTGGTAAATAAAGGACACTGTAGTCATGATCCAAATGAAATTAAAGTTGGGTTTTATTCCCCTTCCCTTGAGGATGTCGTAGAATAAGGGACAACATAAAGAACGGTTGTTTTCACCAGGGTAAAGGATGTTTAACCAATAATAATCATGCTTCTTTCCAGCAATAAAGTCCAACACTTTTCAATGTGCAAAATACAGTTTCTTTCTTGTTCTTTCCGTTTAACAAAGACTCTCTATATCATCAGTCACGCATACAGCACATTCCATCGGTTCAGGGATATTTTCTGAGCTATTGCTCTCCCATTGCATAGGGCTAGGACCTGCCCCTGTATAAGGACACTGAGCCCCTATGAAGCTGCTCTCTGTATCTTGCCCTGGGGATACCTCAGTTGCCCTCAGTTGGAGCTGCTTTTGTAAGTCCCAGATATCAGGAGCTGTGCTGGGGATTTCTTCCCACGGCTTGGGCCAATAAGAGTTCCCTTGCCGGTTATAAGCCTGGCTTCTATCCCGGAGACTCCCTTTTCTCCCCTTAGCAGAAACAGGGTACTTATCTTTTCCTTTGGAGAAGATGGTCTCAAACTCCTCTGTCTCCAGTCAAGGCTTTCTTTCGGCCCTGCCGCCTGCTCTTCTGTGGGAACCCTGGTTACGATGTCTGGCTGAGGGAAACTCACTTCCTGCTTCCTGTGTGCTTCTTTGGACGTGACCTCTGCCTCCTGTTAACTGGACAGTTTGCCTTGGTGTGAGGACCCCTCTGGCTGGGAAGACCTTGCTGCAGTTTTGCTTATCCCACCTGGGTTTGCCAGCCTGCCTTTCTCCAGTCCTGGTTCTCCAAGGTAACGTGTCTTCCTGCAATTGCTTGGGATTTCTACTCTCACCTTCTCTCCAAGCCTGCCTGAAACAGCAGTCAGAGTTCCTTTGACCTCTGCTTTCCTCCTGGCATTCAAGCTCCGGCTCCCGCCCTAATCCAGGCTCCAGCTTCCACTGCCAATGCTCATTCTGCTGCTTCCAATTCTCTTTCTCCTTTCCAATCTGCTTCCCACTCCAACTCTGTCTCTGTGAGATTCCCCACCTGCTTTTATCTCTCAGCTCCTCTAACGTGGAACGTGAGTCTGAGTCCAGGTGAGCCTGATTGGCACTCTCAATTCTTACTGCGTCACTACACCCATGTGGAAAGTTTGTTTTCCTTTTCCCTGCCTCTCTGTACTGTGAATGCTGCAACCGCCCCTGAGGCTGCAAGGTAAGCTCTTCTTCCTTTTCATTTCTTAATATTTCAGGGTCTGTGCTGTCTACCTCATGACATATCCCCCCTCTTAAGCTATTGCGGGCTGAGGAACAAGTGTCCGTACAGCACGGAATACGCGACAATGCATCTGCGTTAAGGTGGAGCTTGCCTGCCCTATGTTTCACCGTAAAATTAAATGCCTGCAGGGCCAAATGCCAGCGAGTGAGCCGCGGATTATGATTTTGCATCGTACCTAGCCACTTTAGGGGTGCATGATCAGTGACGCGTATAAATCGGCGACCCGTGAGGTAAAAACGAAGAGCTTCTACCGCCCACTTAATCGCCAGGCATTCTTTCTCCACTGTTGTGTAATTAAACTCTGCCCCGGACAATTTCCTACTTAAATATAAAATGGGGTGCTCTACTCCTTCAAATTCCTGTGATAGGACGGCCCCGAGACCCGATTCAGAGGCGTCCGTCTGTAGGATAAAAGGTCTGTGGAAGTCTACCCCTCGCAATACTGGGGCTTGACAAAGCTTCCCTTTAAACCGGAGGAACGCCCTCTCCGCTTCTGCTGACCAGACCAAATTATTTGGGGCATTTTTTTTAACATGTCAGTTAAGACCGCACTTTCATCCGCAAACCGCGGTATGAACCGGCGGTAATAACCGACCAACCCGAGGAATCTACGGAGGTGTTTCTTGGTCATTGGCCGAGGGAACTCCTGGACACTTTCTACTTTACTACCTAACGGCCGCACCATACCTTTCCCGATCATGTGCCCTAAATACTTCACCTCCTCCCCGGCAAACAAACATTTGGCCGGATTCAGGGTCAGCCCGGCCTGTCGTAGGGCTTTTAATACAGCCTCCACCCTAGGTAGATGCTGGGCCCAGTTCTCATTATGGATCACTATGTCGTCCATATATGCCATTGCGTATTGGTGGTGTGGACGTAGCACCTGGTCAACCAAGCGTTGGCACGTCGCGGCTGCTCCATGCAAGCCAAACGGCATTCGCTTAAACTGAAATAAGCCGAGGGGTGTGCTAAAAGCTGTTTTAGGCCTAGAGGCCCGGGTAAGCGGAATCTGCCAATACCCCTTCGTAAGGTCAAGGGTGGTCAGATAGCGGGCCTGCCCTAACTTGTCGAGCAACTCCTCGATCCTGGTCATGGGGTACGCATCGAAAAGGGAGATGGCGTTGACTCTACGAAAGTCTATACAAAAACGTAGACTCCCATCCGGTTTTGGTACCAAAACCACCGGGCTGCACCACGGGCTTTTGGACTCCTCGATGACTCCCATTTTCAACATTTCCCTGACCTGTTCTACCACTTCCTTCTTATGGGCCTCCGGCAGGCGATAAGGCCTCTGCCGCACTATTTCTCCCAGTGAAGTGTGAATTTCATGGGCTACCAACCCGGTCTCTCCTGGCAATGGAGTGAGGACATCCCGAAACCCTGCTAGCAGACGTGTTAGTTGATCCCGCTGCTGCTGCGACAACTCTTCCCCCATTCTTGGAGCTGGGTCTTCCTTGCACTCCTGTACCTGGGGTCCTAAGTCCTCATCTACTTTTTCCTCTGTGAGGGCAGCCATAGCCTTAACCTCATTCTGCCCCGTGGAACCAAAACCACCCCCTCCTCGGCTAGTGGTGGTCAGGTATGGCATCTCTTTTAGCTCGGGGAACCCAACCCGCTCGCATATAAGTTGGCCTACTCTGTCCCCTACCTTGACCTTAAAATCCTGCTCCCCAAAGTTGAAGAGTAGAATCTGCACAACCCCCCTGTAATCGGGGTCAATAACCCCCGCCCCAACATCAATGAAATGTTTGGCCGCGAGCCCAGACCGGGGTGCTATCCTCCCGTAGCAACCTGCTGGCAGCTGAATTTGTATCCCAGTGTTTATTAAGGCCTTTCCCCTTTTAGGTACTACCTCCTCTACTGCGCTGAACAGATCGTACCCAGCTGCAGCAGCGCTAGCTCTTCGGGGCGCTTGGGCGTTTGGGACTGCCTTACAATACTTCAGCACAAAGCCTTCTTTTTTGGCCTCTTTAATGTTTTCCGGGGTTTCTTTACCTGCCTCTCCCTTCTTAGGCTTTGCAAACAAAGGTCCCGGAATTAAAGTCATTAAGGCTTTTCCTTCTCCTCTGTCCTTCAGCTGTTCCGGGGCCCCTCCCTTTCCCCGCTTATCTGCCTTCCGGGGTTCAACCTGGCCCGCCCCCTGCTGGATGTAAGACTCCCTAGGAGCGCTCTCTTCTTCACTTAGTAGGCCTTCGCCTATCCCTTCCTCGAATAACGGCCAATCACGGCCCAGCACTAGGTCAAAAGGGAGACGGGGGACTAAAGCGACTAAAATCTCTTTCCTAACACCCAACCCTTTTATGGACAGCTTGTACAGGGTGTAAGGGTTAGCCGCCCCATGTATGCACTTTATCTTGGCCATGCCTTCTGGTTGACTTGGGGCAGATTGGTTGCTGGCCTGTAAACGCCGCCAGAACCGCTCCGACATCATAGTCTGGTCGGCCCCGGAATCAAGCAAGGCCTCGGCCTGCACCCCATGTACCTCCACCCCCAGGTAAAAACCCCCTTGTTTATACTTTGCTTTTTCCCCTATTAGTGCTGTGCGCTCTTTGCATTCATACCCCTTGTGACCCAACCTCCCACATTTAAAACATAATATGCGAGAGTCATACGCTATACCTTTACTTCTACATTTTTTTGTAGTTGGTATGCTCAATCCTGGGTCTTTCATTACTCTACCAGAGTTTGCCATGCTACGCGAGCCGCTCGCTCCTCCTTGCGGACCATGGGCTATCTGAGCCTCTATGAATCTTTCCGTTAGGAGAGCAGCCTCGTCCGTCGTCTGGCAGTTCTGTAGAGTGAGGAATGACCTTACCTCTACAGGCACAGCTTCACAGAATTGCTCTAACACAAGCATATCTAAAACACTTTCCATTGTCTTCCCTTCTGGCATGAGCCACTTCCATACAAGGCTACGAATCCGCTGGCCTAGTGCCTTCGGAGTTTCACCTTGTTGGATCTTTGTAGCTCTCAACATTCTACGGTATACCATAGGCGACAGGCCTAGCTTATCCCGTATGGCTGCTTTCACATTGGCATACTCATTAGCCTGGGCGGCCGGCATAGCCTTGTATGCCGTCAGGGCTTCTCCCGTCAGGGAGGTAGCTAGGCGAACTGCCCATTGTTGCTCGGGCCAGCCTGCACCACGAGCTACATGCTCAAAGGCTTCCAGAAAATCGTCTATATTGTCTTTTCCTGACCACTGTCCAAAAGACAAAATGCCACATGTCTGTGGGCCTACCCCACCAAAGTGTCCTTCGGTTTTCCTCTCGGCTTGCCGCTCCTGCAGTACCGCCTGCAACAAGTCCGTCAGCGGCTTTTGCTGTATCTGCATGGCGGCTAGGGCTTGTTCTTGGCACTGCTGGGCAAGTTCACTTTGCTTCTCAAACTGGAGCCCCATCCACTTCAGGATATCCGCTGGTGACTCCATGTTGGCAACCTGCAATAATCAGAGAAAAAAAAAACCAAGTGCGGAACCTCTCTTTTTTTTCTCACTGCTCCCCCACTGGGATTTTCAGTCCCTCAGATACCTCCTCAGAATCCCACCCTGGCTGTCCCAGATACTATTACCTGAGTCAGGTGGTGATTCTGGCCTTGAGAAGGTCTTTGACTGCTCCCGGTTCCTGGAGTTGTCTGGGCGTGGTTCCACCTCCTTCCTGGTTGCGTCCTCTGGCGCTGGTGACTCCGTCCCTCTTGCACGGTGTCCTCTTTTCTGGCATCCAAGAACTACGCCATTTGTGAGACCATGCCGGTCCTAGGCGGTTGCCTAGACCCGGGATAGCCTGGAGTTGTGGTAAATAAAGGACACTGTAGTCGTGATCCAAATGAAATTAAAGTTGGGTTTTATTCCCCTTCCCTTGAGGATGTCGTAGAATAAGGGACAACATAAAGAACGGTTGTTTTCACCAGGGTAAAGGATGTTTAACCAATAATAATCATGCTTCTTTCCAGCAATAAAGTCCAACACTTTTCAATGTGCAAAATACAGTTTCTTTCTTGTTCTTTCCGTTTAACAAAGACTCTCTATATCATCAGTCACGCATACAGCACATTCCATCGGTTCAGGGATATTTTCTGAGCTATTGCTCTCTCCCATTGCATAGGGCTAGGACCTGCCCCTGTATAAGGACACTGAGCCCCTATGAAGCTGCTCTCTGTATCTTGCCCTGGGGATACCTCAGTTGCCCCCAGTTGGAGCTGCTTTTGTAAGTCCCAGATATCAGGAGCTGTGCTGGGGATTTCTTCCCACGACTTGGGCCAATAAGAGTTCCCTTGCCGGTTATAAGCCTGGCTTCTATCCCGGAGACTCCCTTTTCTCCCCTTATCAGAAACAGGGTACTTATCTTTTCCTTTGGAGAAGATGGTCTCAAACTCCTCTGTCTCCAGCCAAGGCTTTCTTTCGGCCCTGCCGCCTACTCTTCTGTGGGAACCCTGGTTACGATGTCTGGCTGAGAGAAACTCACTTCCTGCTTCCTGTGTGCTTCTTTGGACGTGACCTCTGCCTCCTGTTAACTGGACAGTTTGCCTTGGTGTGAGGACCCCTCTGGCTGGGAAGACCTTGCTGCAGTTTTGCTTATCCCACCTGGGTTTGCCAGCCTGCCTTTCTCCAGTCCTGGTTCTCCAAGGTAACGTGTCTTCCTGCAATTGCTTGGGATTTCTACTCTCACCTTCTCTCCAAGCCTGCCTGAAACAGCAGTCAGAGTTCCTTTGGCCTCTGCTTTCCTCCTGGCATTCAAGCTCCGGCTCCCGCCCTAATCCAGGCTCCAGCTTCCACTGCCAATGCTCATTCTGCTGCTTCCAATTCTCTTTCTCTTTTCCAATCTGCTTCCCACTCCAACTCTGTCTCTGTGAGATTCCCCACCTGCTTTTATCTCTCAGCTCCTCTAACGTGGAACGTGAGTCTGAGTCCAGGTGAGCCTGATTGGCACTCTCAATTCTTACTGCGTCACTACACCCATGTGGAAAGTTTGTTTTCCTTTTCCCTGCCTCTCTGTACTGTGAATGCTGCAACCGCCCCTGAGGCTGCAAGGTAAGCTCTTCTTCCTTTTCATTTCTTAATATTTCAGGGGCTGTGCTGTCTACCTCATGACAATAGCCATGGATCGCTAGTCGGGTAGGGGTGCAATATCGCCGCTATCCAGTTAGCGGCAATCTCCCCCTCCGCTCTGCCCTGGATTGCCCACAACATGCCCCAGTGCTAACCAGATAGCGTTGGGGTGCATAGGGGAGTTAGGAAGAGATATTCAATGGCACTAAGCGTGTAAGTGCCATTGAATATTCCCGTTTAAGGCATTTAAACAGTTTACTGGGCTGTAAACCAGGTAAATGCCTTTCGAATATCGGGCCTCTGATTCCTATTTATGAAAGCAACAAGGCAGGTGCACGTATGTGCATGTACTCTTTGCATGTTCGCACGTATTTTATGAAGTATTCACATTCATTGCAACTCTGCCCCACTCTACCTAAACAATACCCATAGGAACACTAACACATAGGGCATGCAAAAATAGGCCCTATCTTTATGTGCTCCTAAGGGCATGTTTACTAAAGTATGTTAGCTGTTACTGCAGCAGATCTGGCCCTATTAATGGATAATGCGTGAAAAATGCACATAAGGCAGTGATTTGCTGCATTATTTGCAGAAAGCGCATTATCTGCAGGAGTAGGTGGGATTAGGACACAGAGTGGGCGTGTCTGCAATGCATGGTTGCTACGAGCCTCAACAGCATGCGGTAACCATCGTATTTGAAAATAGCACAGGTGCTACTAATGCCACCTCAATGGGTGGCGTTAGCTGCATCCGGGCTGCTGTCCTACTGCACGGTCTGCATTTTCGGTGAGTTATCTGCTGGGGAAATGCCGTGCACGCCCCCAACAGTTAATACATGGCTTTTGGAACTAATGCAGCGCTGACTGTACTTTTTTGCCACATTAGCTGCAAAAGCCTAACGCGCTTTAGTAAACACGACTCTTAATTTTTGTGTGTGTACATCCTGGCGCAATTTTTATAAGAGCCGTTTTCCACATGAAAAACATACCTTGCATGTTGAAAAGGGTTTATAAACTTGGCACCACTGAGAGTAATTTTATAACAGGGCATTTATCTTATGTAGTAGAAATATGCATAAGTGACACCTCTTTCATAAAGGGAACTTATGTGCGTATCTGCTTTTATAAGATAATCCCCTGTAACCCTAGAAAGCAGGTGACCACTCCTAATGCCTGCTCTGAGACTCAGGCAAATATATGTGCATACATCCCAATTCCATTCCAGATCCACCCCTGCAATGTCCATATATATCGGAGATCATTTTAGATTGAGCCCCATAAGGCTACACACCATCAACATGCGTAAATCACATGTTATCAGTGACCTACAAGCATGGTTGGGCCTTTATGTACGTATTTGGCCAGTCACTATTTGGGCCTGTGGCGTGTACCTTTGGTGTGGGTGTGCACAGGGGTGGAGCCTGAGCAGAGCACTGGCATGTTTAAGTTATAAAATACTATAATTTATTTATTTATTTATTTATTTTTCTTATATACCGCGCTATTATAATCAGTGCGGTTTACATTTGAACAGAACATACAAGAATGTAACAAGTTACATCGAGTTTTTTACATTGAACAGGGACTGTAAACATGGAGAAAAGAACGAGGGAAAACTATGTAAAAATTATATACAAATTATATAAATAGGGATACTCTTACGGATAAATAAAGATAAGAACTTTACCTAGAGGCTTGGCTGGTGGGTCAAGGAGGCATGTAGGGAAAGAATGATTAGCCGTTATCTACAGGAGGGTGATCTAAGGTATGGGCTAGGTAGGGATGTGAGGTGGTGGCCGTGTGAGTGTCGGGAATGGTGTCAGGGTAATATTGTAAGAATAGATGAAATTTGAGGGCTTTTCGGAATGGTGCCAGGTTTGAGATGGCCCGGATTTCAGCCGGGAGGGCATTCCATGCCATAGGTGCAAAAATGGAGAAGGCTCTACTTGCTGTTGTTTTCTTACATTTTATCAACAGTTTTGGGACTTCAAGTTTATTCAACGAAGTAGATCTCCTGGTTCTGTTGTCCGGAGTGCTGTGGAGAAGATCACTGATGGGCGTGGGGGGATGGTTCTTAAGGGCCTTAAATGTCATGACAAGGGCCTTGAAATGGATTCTGGCCCGCAACGGGAGCCAGTGTAGGTTCTTTAAAACTGGCGTTATGTGGTCTGATCTTGAGAGCCCTGATAGTACCCTTGCAGCTGAGTTCATGGCAAGACGTAGTGGGTTAAGAGTCGACTGAGGGAGTCCAAGTAGAATAATGTTGGCAAAGTCGAGGTGTGGGATGACTAAGGCTTGAAATATTGATCGGTAGTCGGGGTAGTCAAGAAGTGGGCGGAGATGGCGTAGCGAGCGGATCTTATGATAGATTGCTTTAGTTGTGTTTATGACATGTGCTGACATGTCGAGACTCTGGTCGAGGGTGATGCCCAGGTATCGAATTGTAGATTTGGACTTCAGTTCAATGTTATTGACTAGAAGTGAGGAAGGTGGCGTGAACTTCTGGTTTCGCGAGATGAATAGTACATCTGTTTTGCTATGGTTAATACGTAGATTTTGAGAGAGGAGCCAATCTGCTACCGCTTCAAAGCATCTTATAATTGGAGAGAAATCAGGTTGATCGATTTTAAACTGTGCGTACATTAGGATGTCATCTGCATATGCAAGGCATTGGACGTTGAAAGAACGGATTAAAGCGCAAATAGGCTGCATGTATATGTTAAACATTAATGCAGAGAGGGAAGATCCCTGAGGTACACCTTGCTTCAGTGAGAATGGTTCAGAGGTCTTGGAACCTACTCTGACTTGTTGCCATCTGTTACATAAATAGGATTCACACCAGGCTAGTGCTGAGCCTTGCAGACCTTTCTCTTTGAGGCAAGATAAAAGTGTTTCGTGATTCACAGAATCAAAGGCAGCTGCTATGTCTAAGAAGATGAGGACGAATCCATGGTTGATATTGTCGATTCCTGTGATTAGGTTGTTGAAGAGGGTTGTGAGGATGGTGTCCACTCTGTGAGCTTCCCTGAAGCCATGTTGGGATGGGTCTAGAGGTGCAACAGTATCAACATGGTGTTGTATTTGCCATAGGACTACCTTCTCCATAATTTTGGCAAGCAATGGGATGCTCGAGATTGGTCGGAAGGACTCAACTTTAGATGGATCGAGCTTACTATTCTTTAACAGGGGGCGGATTGATGTATATTTTAAGCTTTGAGGGAAGGATCCTGTTGTGAGTGATTGATTCAAAATTCTGCATATAGATGGACTGAGGTCATGGCACAACTCTTTGATCCAGCTAGCAGGGCAGGGATCATTAGGAGCAGTGGTGAGATTAATAGATGTGATGATATCTAAAATTTCTTTGTTGGATACCTTGGAGAATGACAGTAGAGGGGTTGGTTGGGGGGGGGGGGTCCATGTAAGGTGTAGGTAGATAATATGGATGTGTTCATATTGTAATTAGTTTGTATCATCTTGGATTGAAGGTAGGTAGAATAGTCTTGCGGCTGAGGCATGGTTGTTTGGGCTAGTGCTGGGTCTCCAGTTAGTGACTTTACTATGTTAAATAAGTCGTGAGGTTTGTTCAGTGATCGCCTTAGTAGTTCTGAGTGATACAGCTTTCTTTTTTCCATGGTTATCCGTCGGTGGGCTTGCAGGTGAGTGGAGTATGCACTGAGTGCCTCAGGAGTCCGGGTATGGCGCCATTGTCTCTCAAGTTTACGTAGTTGGAGGAGTGATGCTCGCAGATCCTGGGAGTACCATGGTGCATGCTCGCGTTTCGCAAGGTTTGTGTTGATGGATGATAGGCAGGCGGCAGCTCTAAGGGTGTCATCCCAATTGGAAACTAGTTCATCTGGGTCGAGAGAATCGTTGGAGAGTAGAGGTAGGATCTTCTCAAGAGCCTCTTCCTTAACAAGTGGTCGAAAACGTGTTGTTACCGTTCTGGTAGGGGCGCTTGCTTTGTTGCTGGAGATGCTGAGATTATTGGTGGGTATGTGAAAGAGAAGTAAATGATGGTCGGACCAGGGTACAGGTGTTATGGAGAGTAGCAAGCTCTGGGAGGGATTGATGGCAATCTGTGGTACGAAGATCAAGTCAAGTATGCCGCCTTTGTTATGAGTAGGGGAGTTGATGAGTTGTGTGTAGCCCAGCTCATTCATTGCATCAATGAATGCTGTTGAATGCGTATACGCATAATGTATACGCAATCCTCAAAATACCCCTGCCCCAGTGCCAGTGCTACCATTAGGCAAATGAGGCAGTTGCCTAGAGTGTCAGCCTTCCAGGGACCCCATTGCTACCCCTCCCACTCCTCTTTGGGACCTGCAGCAGCAGCAATGGTTGGGTTACCATGATGCAGCACATACCTAAACCAGCCGGTGCTATATCGTGGTTCCTGCCTTTTCTTATCTGTCGCTTCTGCCCCCCTCGGACGCAGACTTTCGGTTCGCATAAACTGAAAATCAGCGTGGGGGGGGGGGGGGTGGAAGCAACAGATAACAGAAGGCAGAGGCTATGATGCAACGCCACTGAATTTAATTAAGTGCTGTATCGTGGTTTCCAAGTCAGCTGCAGGCCCCGGAAAGGGACGGCAGCGACAGAAATGGGGACAGCAGGGGAGGTGGCAGGATAGAGGGCCTACCTGGATGCTTCCAACCCTTGCATTGGCCCTGGCCAGCCCTGGGGATCATGTAACTGATTGCAGCTAGATTTGCCAGACGTATCCTGCCACTTGCACCCCTGTTTTATAAAATTAAGTATATGCATACTT
The DNA here is from genome assembly GCA_033557465.1 of Ichthyophis bannanicus. NCBI lineage: Eukaryota > Metazoa > Chordata > Amphibia > Gymnophiona > Ichthyophiidae > Ichthyophis > Ichthyophis bannanicus. The sequence goes on from CM066035.1 coordinate 461,678,173, forward strand.
GACTTTGTAAAATAGGCATGATAGATAGGCAGCAAGCCGTGCGAAAACTAGATGTGACTTTATAAAATTGCCCCCCATTGCATAAAAGTATGCCAAGAGGCTGTTAGCACACACCCTTACACACGTATGCTCTGAGTAGTTTTAAACATACCTCTTTCTCACATAAAATACAGTTTTCCCCACAAAAAGTTTAAAAATGTATCCTTATGGGGGCCATTTTCAAACTGCCCGTTTTTTATGCAGATAGGATCTTGTTAGAAAAGTAAATGCGCAAGGTTGAAAATCCGAGATTCATGCATACATTCCTCTCCAAATTAAACATGCCGCTGTGGATTCCTCCTTTTCATAGAGCAAAAGGTACACACACTGAAATATTGCACATCCTTTTAGCTGCAGTCCTGGAGGCCCGTTTTAAGGTAAATATACGTTTTGTGATTTTATGTAAATCATTAACTTAATTTTCTCGATCAGTAGTACATCAAGTCTAATAAACATATATCACTAATTATACCTCATAAATGGCTTTGAAGCTTGCATTTTATGACATTATCCACATGATATGCAGATGAACGTATGCACATACAGCCTGTGTGCAGGTAAGTTTGATTCCTGTATGCATGCACTTTTGAAAAATCATGGGGTATGTTTGCTACAGTGCGCTAACAGCACAGGATTGCAGTAATGGCTACCACGCAGTAAAACAGTGCGGTATAAGTCATGCACTAACCGCTTAGTGGGCAATGGGGCAGGGAGGGTGGGTCTGGGTTGCACATTGCAAGTAGCATGGGAGGGAAATTACCGTGCACTAATTGTAATTGTTGCAGTTAGCGTGGGTACACTTAACATCACCTCAAATGGGTGCACCTGCATTAATTGCAAATGATGTTTAGAACGTAAGTACATAAGATATGCCATACTGGGTTAGACCAAGGTCCATCAAGCCCAGTATCCTGTTTCCAACAGTGGTCAATCTAGGTCATAAGTACCCAGCAGTCTCCCCAAAAGACACAGGTTCCTCAATGCTTGTATTGGGGCAAGCAGTGATATCCTGGGTCCCTTTTAATAATGGTTTATGGACCTTTCCTCCAGGAACTTGTCCAAACCTTTTTTAAACCCAGCTACACTAACAGCTTTTACTACATCCTCTGGTAACAAATTCCAGAGTTTGATTACACGTTGAGTGAAAAAATATTTTCTCTTATTAGTCTTCAATAGTTTACCTTGTAGCTTCATTACATGGTGAGGTGCTTTGCAGTGCAGTAACTGCAAGGGGACATGCTGGGAATCCCCCCCGACATTTAGTCACAGGCTTTGCACTTACTGTTTAGCTCTTAGCATTTGGTAAGTGCAAAACCTACCACATTTTAATAAATATGCCCCCATGTGTATTTGTAACCGTTACTATGATTTCTCACATCTGTGCTGAGGTCCCTTTAAGAGCTTGGCAGATCCCCCTTCAGTCACTAGGAGTCTCCTGCTGATGATTTAGGGGTATGTTTACTAAACTGCGGTACGTTACAAACCGCGCGTTAGGTAACGTTAACGACTGTTATGTGACGGTAACGCGCATTACTGTTACATAATGCGCATTAACATCACCTAACGGTCGTTAACGTTACCTAACACCGCAGAAGGTGGAGAGAGGGTGGAGATAAGGGGTCAATGGGTGGGGAGTGGGCGGGGAGAGGCCCCTTTCACACTAACGCGCTGAACTGAAGGGCTGAATCCTAACGCGAATGAAAACCTGCCGTTAGATCTACATTGCCAAGAGAGAGAAACCATTTCAGTGTCAGCAATGTACAGCATAGGCAGGGAGACCATGAAATGTGATAGTAGTGCTCCATTCCCAGCAACACCATAGTGCCAAAGTATGAAAGGCCACTATGGCGATGGTGCAAATGGGGCATAGGGGGCTGCAGGCGGGACATGTAGCATGGGCAGCTGGGGCACAGGGTGGACCAGGCGGGCGCCCAGGGGGCACATAGGAACATAGAACCCGGAAGTGCGAAATACAGCATCTGAGAAAGGACAAACACAACAGACAAATAACCTGTCCACACTAGCCAATAGTTGCCAGGGCAGAGACAGGATGCCCCCACATCCATCCCACCACCATGTTCAAGGTACAGAATGTTGCCAGGCGCTGATGGGTGCGGGTGTGGGAATGTCCATGTATGCCTGCCCACCCCAAACGCTGCACTCTAGGCACCTGCCTACCTGCACACTGGATGGCCCGGGGCGGTGCACAACAAGAACCATCATCATATGCTTATGTTAGCACAGCATGGGGTGGGGTGCCCATGCCAGAGGGGGGCAGTGGCACCTGTCTGCAGTGGACCCAGCCCATGCCCTGTACCAGTACGTGGTGTGCATTAAAAACAGAAAAAGTCTTTCAAAGGAGACGTAAAGGTATGGCCCAGGGAGGGCTGTGAACCTGTGGCCCTACTGTGGTGCAGTACACACAGGCAGCATGACTCAGAGCAGAGGATCACAGGTTCAGGTCCCTGCCGCAGAACACAGCACAAGCATTTGGCGTAATATGTAGATACAACATGAAATGTCTGGCTGAAGAGAGGTAAAGGTAGTACGAGGGACTGCTGGGGCGCCATGGCAACACCATGGTGCAGTACACACAGGCAATGCCCAGGAGCAGAGGGTCACAGGTACTGGTTCCAGCAGCTTGAATCCAGACAACACATCCAAACACTTTACCTTACGAAGCATATACAACCTAAAATCGTGCACTCACCATAGTAGCGGTCAACAGGGGTAGAAACAACTACTCAGGCCCCACCATGCAAATCATGCTGCACAGGCAGGCTGCTGTCCCCTGAACGGAATTGCTGGTAGCATCACAGCACCTCTGCTGTCACCTACTCAGTCCAGAAATGTTGGCAGTGTGGCAGCTGGGGTTGCCAAACACCCCGACCATTGAACAGTGCTGCAGTAGGAGTGTGTGTGTAGATGTCTATCCATAGTCCCGTGCCTGTCGATCGCCCCCTCCCCCCCCCCCATTGGCCACAGTGTGCAACTGCTACCAGCATGAGCCTGCAAATTTGCATAATAAGGCCCAAGGTAGTGTGGGTACAGGGCAGATAGTGCAAATTGGCCAGGCTGCATCTGCACAGCGAGTACATCAATGTCCGGTACACATTAGGTTTTAACCCACACCTGCATGGACATGGTGGCTAAAGCATGTCATGCTGAGAAGGCAGTATCACCCTGATGTAACAGTGACCATGGAATGTCCAGGTCCCCACATAGTTGTCCTCACTATCTGTCTCCAGCAATATCTGTGTGGTCCCTTCTCAGTCCTGGGGGCTAATCACTGACATACCTGCTTTGGGGTGTGTGCATTGGCAAGCCTCTGTCCCGATGCACATGTTTATTTTATTTTATTTTATTTATTTAACAGTTTTTATATACCGCACTATTTATCATCAGTACGGTTTACATCAAACAACATACTGCCTAGACAGAAAAAACTGACATAGGTTTACAGATAACAGGGAATATAAACTGGGTATGAACAGGGGAGAACTATATACATTTAAACTGATAACTTTTTGGTCTTCTATTTACATAAAAGCAGCACTTTCGCAGGGTTGTGCGATGTTGTCTCATTGACCATGTACCAGGGGCTGGCTTGTGGCATTCCCCAGTCAATCTGTGCATGGTAAGAACACTGTGTATGCCAGTGCATTCAGACAGTGTTGTCTGATAATGCACGGCAGACTGTGGTATGTGGCAAGTGAGGAGCCACATGTCATTAATGCTGCCCTGTCAATGCCCCAGTCACAGCATAGGTCCCAGGGGCACAAGCCCCAGAGGTATATCAGTAGCCATCAGGAAAGCGCATGCCCATCGCACAGCCAGACCCATGGTCCCAGGCACCTGTTCCTCCACGCCCCCACCCACAACATGGGTGTCATGGGGCCCCTGGAGGCACATTTTGTATAGTACCCCGAGCAGTAGGGAGACATGGTGCACAACCCACATAAGACACCGGACACCCCTCTGACCTGCTAACAGGCAGCTATGGAAGCCATACCATAACACATGGGCACACACAGATCCTGGAGGAGACCTGTGACTGTGTAACACAGATGGTTACAGAGGTGCTCTGGGCACACGCTCTGGGACACCGGCCAAACACCCCCAGTGACAGGGATGTGCAGCATACCTCTATGTAGCACCACACGTACTGTGGACCTAGTGTTGTGCAGCCACCCTTACCCTCAGGGTGAATACAGAACCTGCAAAATGGCAGTGTCCGTTGCCCCCCTGTGCCAGCATCCCACATGGCGGTCCATCTCAACAGGCTGTGTGAACAGAGAGGTGCAGACCACATTTGGTTACGTGATGTAGACCACTGTTCCCCATGTGCAATGCATCATGGGTGCTGGTGCGGTTAACCAAACCTGGCATACAGAGCAGATGATCCATGTGGTGATCTTCAGTCCCTCTGTACCCAGGCACTGCTGTTCAGCAGGCCATAGAGGTATAGCCCACTGGTCTGTACAACGACCTTCGAAACTGTGTCCATGGGTTCGATCCCCTAGTGCTTCCCCCAATGCGTGCCCCACACAGATACCCTGTATGTCCCCAACACTCATCCTCTGCAGATATGTGCTTCCAGGCCATAAGAGACTAGCCACAGTGGGCGGCAGTCCTCTTGGACAGCTCTCTGCATCTGTCAGCTGCGTAGAGTCCGGACTGCCTGTGCAGACTGCCACCACAGGCTATGCACTGTGTACCTATCCTGCGGTGTACCTGCGCATTGCCTGCCTTGCCTGTACCCCAGCTGTATGGTACAACCACCCCTCTGTCCACCCCCCATCGAAACCATCATGGTACCCCATACGCCCCTGGGGGATACGTATGCCCACCATCTGTCATCAACTGTCATCCCAGTACATCACATTGCCCACACCCAGTGCTGTGGTACAATCGCCCACAACATGTATGTCGCCAGTACTGGCTGGCACATGGTCTGACCAGCAGATATGGCATGGTCAGAAACCTCAAGCCCCCACCCGCAAGCACCTATGCAGTGGCAGTGAACTGTAGACATCTTGTGTTAGTTTGAAAGCAGTAGCCCTGGACATACGTAATGCTTGTCAAACTCAGGCACCTTGAGGGCCGCAGGGCAAGGTGACATAGGGCAATGTCACATTGTTATGCCACTGTGACCTATGGCGACATATCCCAGGGAGCCTACGAGGATGACCTGCCCCGGTATGTCCAGCATGGTGCACTGCCAAGGGACCCTGAGATGCTGGTGCAGAAGGTGTCACACGGGGCTCATGATAAGCATAGCATATGGCACCGTACAATATGGCGACAAGTAACGTGCCCATGAAGGCACGCTCACCCCATATCTAATAGATGAAACCCACAAAAGCGCCGTCCCTCGACTGCGCTCCACTGAGCGACGAACACAATGTGCCAATATGGCTGGGCAGCCTCAGGACACGTACCTTGCATAGAGTTGCGTAAGGCGCGCACCAAGGCGCTATAATTAACATTAGCCCAAAATGCGCATGAGGCCCAGGCAGCTGAAAGCCTGACATCCTGTAACATCACTCCCGACTGCCCACAAGAGGATGGCCCCCTATAACATTAGATGTGTAGCGCAGTGGTTAAGCAATAGATCAGAGTACAATGCCTTGAGTGTTCAAACCCCAGAAGGGCATATGTGAATGGGACAGAGATGGGGATAGGGGGATGGGGATAGGGCATTTCAGAAATCAAAAGATCAGCTGTACTCAGATATAGAAAGGGATACCATCAACAAAACTGAATAGACCGTCAATGGATAGCAATACACGTTACAAAGGGGAAGTACGCGCGTGCGTCCGCGTGGTGGGAAGCGCACACTGCACATGTGCATTTTTACTGTGTCATATGGGTTTCCAATACATAACACAGAGAAGATGGCTGCCATGTCTCGGAAGCAAGCTTTTACTCAGTCAGACCTTTACCTACTGGCTGAGCTGATCTGCCTCCGCCAGGAGCGCCTCTTTCCAGGTTCATCACGGAGGCAGAATCTAGGTCGGGTGAGGAGGTCCTGGGTGCGCCTCACCAGGAGATTCAATAGAGGCTCTGACTACCCACATGAGGTAAGTGCATGGGGACAGGCACCCCAACCTAGGACGTGAAATATAACATCTTGTAACCAAACCACATATCAGCCACGCACAGCAAGGGAAAGTCAGGTGTTCGTGTGTCCAGATGGGAGTAATGTATGCCCCCCCCCCAAAGATAACAGATCCGCCCTGCCCACAGGGGGTTGCAGAAACCATCACAGAGATGGTTTATCCATCACAATGCTATGGCATGTGGCACTGTTGCAGTGTCATTGATGTGTCCTATCCCTAGGACGCCACAGGTCCACCACGGAGGCCCAATATTCACACGGGGTTATGGCACCTGCTCCTGGTTACAGTTAGAAAGGCCTGCCATATCCCCAGGATGCTGCAGGCCTCACTACAGAGGCCCATCTCCCATCCTGGTGCTATGGTACCTGCTCCTGTCTTTGAAGATAAAGGTCTGCTATATCCCCAGGATGCTGCAGGCCTCACTACAGAGGCCCATCTCCCATCCTGGTGCTATGGTACCTGCTCCTGTCTATGAAGATAAAGGTTAACTATATCCCCAGGATGCTGCAGGCCTCACCACAGAGGTCTCGTACCCATCCTGGTGCTATGGTACCTGCCCCTGTCAATGAAGATAAAGGTCTGCTATATCCCCAGGATGCTGCAGGCCTCACTACAGAGGCCCATCTCCCATCCTGGTGCTATGGTACCTGCTCCTGTCTACAAATATAAAGGTGAACTATATCCCCAGGATTCTGCAGGCCTCACTACAGAGGCCCATCTCCCATCCTGGTGCTATGGTACCTACCCCTGCCTACAAAGATAAAGGTCTGCTATATCCCCAGGATGCTGCAGGTCTCACTACAGAGGACTCGTACCCATCCTGGTGCTATGGTATCTGCCCCTGTCTACGAAGATAAAGGTCTGCTATATCCCCAGGATGCTGCAGGCCTCACTACAGAGGCCCATCTCCTATCCTGGTGCTAAGGTACCTGCCCCTGTCTAAGAAGATAAAGGTCAACTATATCCCCAGGATGCTGCAAGCCTCACTACAGAGGTCTCGTACCCATCCTGGTGCTATGGGACCTACCCCTGTCTACGAAGATAAAGGTCTGCTATATCCCCAGGATGCTGCAGGCCTCACTACAGAGGTCCATCTCCCATCCTGGTGCTATGGTACCTGCCACTGTCTACAAACATAAAGGTCTGCTATATCCCCAGGATGCTGCAGGCCTCACTACAGAGGCCCATCTCCCATCCTGGTGCTATGGTACCTGCTCCTGTCTACAAAAATAAAGGTGAACTATATCCCCAGGATTCTGCAGGCCTCACTACAGAGGCCCATCTCCCATCCTGGTGCTATGGTACCTACCCCTGTCTACGAAGATAAAGGTCTGCTATATCCCCAGGATGCTGCAGGTCTCACTACAGAGGACTCGTACCCATCCTGGTGCTATGGTACCTGCCCCTGTCTACGAAGATAAAGGTCTGCTATATCCCCAGGATGCTGCAGGCCTCACTACAGAGGCCCATCTCCTATCCTGCTGCTATGGTACCTGCCCCTTTCTACAAAGATAAAGGTCAACTATATCCCCAGGATGCTGCAAGCCTCACTACAGAGGTCTCGTACCCATCCTGGTGCTATGGTACCTGCCCCTGTCTATGAAGATAAAGGTCTACTATATCCCCATGATGCTGCAGGCCTCACTACAGAGGCCCATCTCCCATCCTGGTACTATGGTACCTGCCCCTGTCTACAAATATAAAGGTCAACTATATCCCCAGGATGCTGTAGGCCTCACTACAGAGGCCCACCTCCCATCCTGGTGCTATGGTACCTGCCCCTGTCTATGAAGATAAAGGTCAACTACATCCCCAGGATGCTGCAGGCCTCACTACAGAGGTCTCGTACCCATCCTGGTGCTGCTATGGTACCTGCCCCTGTCTATCAAGATAAAGATCTGCTATATCCCCAGGATGCTGCAGGCCTCACTACAGAGGCCCATCTCCCATCCTGGTGCTATGGTACCTGCCCCTGTCTACAAATATAAAGGTCAACTATATCCCCAGGATGCTGCAGGCCTCACCACAGAGGTCTCGTACCCATCCTGGTGCTATGGTACCTGCCCCTGTCTATGAAGATAAAGGTCTACTATATCCCCATGATGCTGCAGGCCTCACTACAGAGGCCCATCTCCCATCCTGGTACTATGGTACCTGCCTCTGTCTACAAATATAAAGGTCAACTATATCCCCAGGATGCTGCAGGCCTCACTACAGAGGCCCATCTCCCATCCTGGTGCTATGGTACCTGCCCCTGTCTATGAAGATAAAGGTCTGCTACATCCCCAGGATGCTGCATGATGCACCACAGAGGCCCATCTCCCATCCTGGTGCTATGGTACCTGCTCCTGTCTATGAAGATAAAAGTCTGCTATATCCCCAGGATGCTGCATGATGCACCACAGAGGCTCACCTCCCATCCTGGTGTTAGTGTATGGGCACTGGCAGATGTGTGGAGGCGACCCATACCACTGTGCTGTGTCTGGGGTCAGAGGGGTCCACTCACAGGACACGTAGGGGCCAATCCGGACATGCGCAGGTGCAGTGCACACACGGGGGTGGCTTTGGCAACAGCCAGGGGTCCAAACGTAGCACACAATAGGGGCAGGTACCTGTTGCACACGGATATATTTATTTATTTATTTTATTTATTTAACAGTTCTTCTATACCGCTCTATTTTAGATCAGAGCGGTTTACATTTAACATCAACTATACAACACAAGGAACTTTGAGTTGTATTTACAATAAACAGGGAGATCAACTTGGAAGTAACTGGGGGAAACTATGTACAATTCTTAACTCTATACATTGTATCACACTGGTACCTGATTTCAGGCAGAACATATCTACATCTTATTTACACTGGGGTACATTCTGAGCGATCAGTTGATTATCCTTTTTCATGCTGAGTCTGATTGTTTACTTGTAATGAGAGATTGTCTGGGGGGCCATATGTATGGTTACTAAGGCTAGATTCAGGGTAGTATGTAGTGAACAGGTGCTGCTTTATTGCCTTCCTGAAGTGGGTTAGGTAAGTGATATTTCGAATAGAGGTAGGGAGAGCATTCCATGCTCTGGGAGCGTAAATCGTAAAGGCCCTATTTGTTGTTGTTCTTGTGCATTTTGTCATTACTTTTGGGACCTCTAGGGTGTTTTGCATCATGGTTCTTCTGTTTCTGGTATATCTGGTGCAATCCCGGCTGGCGAAGGATGTCTGTCCGCTAATGTCCCCACACGTTGTCTCCCCTACAGGTGGAGGACCTGCGCAAGAAGGCCCAAGAGCTGAGGGCCAGGTACCCCTGCTTCATTGCGTGCGTGCAGTGTGAACGGCTGGCCCAACATGATGGTGAGTGTTGTGGCACGGCCCTGTGGGGCAATGGCCTGCAAAGCCACAGGACATGTTTGAATGTTGTGGCTGATGTGTGACCATAGAGATAATACGTGTACCCCTCTCCCACAGCGGACGCACGTGCAGACGAGGGAACATCAGGGCTGGATGAGGTGGCTGGGCAGTCAGGGCCTGACGAAGATGCCCCGAGTCCATGGCGGCAGCCAACAGCGGGGGGTCCGAAGAGGAGAGTGGCGCAGGATGCAGCAAGGGGGAGGAGGAGGAGGGGGAGGAGGAGGGGGAGGAGGAGGTAGGGGAAGGGTGGAAGGGGGGGTGGAGGAGGAGGGAGGAGGTGGCAGGGGCGGAGGGGGAGGAGGGGCGGTGTGGGGGAGTTGCGGAGGGGAAGAGGGGGAGCAGGGGGAGCAGGGGATGAGGTGGGGGTGGAGTGGGCTGGGGCTGTGGGATAGTGGGGGAGGCAGTGGGCGGGGAGTCTGGGAGGGGCAGGGGGCAGCAGGGGATGGGGTGGGGGTGGGGGCAGGGGGTGTGGCCAGTCCCCAGCAGCACGGGCCACCACAGGGCAACGGGGGCCCCAGCTACCCACCCCATGGGGCCAGCGATGCACCCCTGCTGGACATGTGCCTGCCCCACATAGCCACAGACAGGCGCACCGTACATGCAGAAACACAGATAAGGGGAGATGTGTGTCTCTGTGGCTGCATATGCGGCCTGCACCTGGCTGTGGCTGTGCGTGCCCAGGCATTTGCCCAATGGCAGCATGCCCGCATCCTGGGGCAGGTACTGGAAACCATGGCCGTGGTGGCTGACTGGCTGCGTAGGCTGGAGGAACAAGGTGCAGGGGGTGCACCTGGTCAGCCACCCGGCGATGGGGGTCCCCAGGGGGTATAGTGTGGGCAACACGCATGCCACAACCGCCCTGTGCCGGCCTGTGCCATGGGCTGCCATACCCACCAGGGCCGGGGATGGTAGGGCCCCTACCGCATAGGGCCCCACAGCTGTGTGTCCACAATCAGACATAAAGCATGTATAGTGGGCTACTGGAGGGGGTTATCTCCGATGATTGTAGTGTGTCATTCCTGTTGCGGTTTATTTGTATGTTCTTAAATGTCCCCCATTTCAAATGCACGTGTTCCTATGTGTGATATGTTTGCAAACAATAAACATATGAAATAAAACATGTACATATGTTTTACACAACTACAATGGCCAGCTGTCCCTCATTGCTTTGTGTCAGTGGTGTGTGAATGACAGGTGTGAGCATCCACATGCATTTCTGTGTGCACGACAATGGTTCAATATATGGTACCGTACCCATGGCAAGGGTGGGGCGTGACCATGGGCATCGCATAGGGTAGCACCACAGACGGACACATGCACACACGGGGCATGGCGGGCATGGGGCAGCTGTGGTGGAACATGCACGGGTACGGCCAGCAGTGGCAACAGGTACAGACCAGGGCAGACGCCGCAATGGACATTGGCGAAGGGATAATGGACACTGGGGTGAGCGGTGCGCATGGCCGGGGGTGGCCCTGGGGACCAGGGCCATCGAGACGCAGGTGGACAGGGGATGGGTGGTGTACATGGGGCCTGGGGGTGTGGCCAAATACGCACAAGTGTGGCTAGAGAAGCACGTACGGGGAGGGTGTGAGGATGTACCTGGGGCCTGGGGTGGGCTGTGCTGCAGTGGCGGCATCCCATGTGGATACCTATGCAGGATACACAGTGCACCTATCAAATGCCCGTGCACCGTTGAAGGCCCTATGTGACAAGGGTGATGTGGCCAGGCAGCGCAGCATGCGTCTGCCTACGTTCAGCAGTAGTGTCCAAGCATCCCAGGGGATGGGCCTGCAAGGGTGGGGGCACCTCCACGGCGCACAGCACACTGAACCGGGCATGACAGTATATGTGATACCAGCACAGGTGTCACGCTTGGCGCTGCTGATGATGCTGATGATGCTGGTGGTGGTGGTGGCGGTGGCCATTGCTGTCCTGTGGGGGTCCCCCTGCCTGCCGCCAAGAGCTCAGCACTGGCAGCTATGGCCTGTGCTGATGTGGCCAGGTCCCGCATCTCACCCAGGAATCCGTCCAATGTGTGCCTTATGCGTCGCACCTCGTGCCGCTGCCTTCACTGTTTGCGTATCACCCCCCACAGTACATGCCATACACCTGTGGGGGAGACAAGTTGTGCGCCGTGAGACAGGGCTCCATCTGCCACCTGTACATAGGCAACATCATACGAACACAGTTGGACACTCACCCTCTGCAGCCCAATGGGCTGCCTCAGAGTGCGCATGCATGTCCCCAATAACCTCTGTCAGAGCGGACTTTGCATCCCACATGGACTGCTGTAGGTCAACAGGCACCACCTCCCCTGTGGCTGCGGTGGCAGGTGACATACTGTACTGGGCTGGCCCTAGGCCTGGTCCGCCATCATCCTCCAAGGGTGGGGCTGGACCCTCACTCCCACGTGTTCCACTGCTTCTCCCCTGGTGGCAATGCCCCCGGCACAGCATCCTCATGGGGCCATGGCCCCATGACTGTGTATTGAGCCGCCTCCTCCTCCTCCACAATGGCACGTATGTCACCTGTAGGGAAACATGTTACATAGCTCAGGTGGGGCATGGCTGCCTGTCTGCCCCTGTCACACCCTGTACATACGTGCCGTGTGGGGCGCAGAACACCCTGGTCAGTGTGCTGCTACCCAGGCTGCATACGTGTGGCCATAGAAGTCACCTGTGCATGGGTGTGAGTGGTACCATTCCATATCTGTGTCCCAGGTGCCTATGGCAGGCCACCAGTGACTGCGTGTTTGCATTACTGTGGGCACCCCACATGGTCTGGCATGGCTGCTGAGGTAGGGCCAGTTTGCTGTGCCGGTGCAGCCAGGAACAGGCATGCCCTGTGGGGGTGGGGATATGTGGGCATGGTTGCATGGGCCAGGGTGGGGCAGGCCTGTGGTGGTGCGACTGGCAGCGACCTGTGGGTGGCAGCACATGGCAGGTGCATGCATGGGCGTGAGCTGCATGGGTCTGTGTTGGGGCCCATATGCCCCCACCGGCAGCGTCCCTTTTATAGTGGTGCCTCCTGTGTCTTGCATCCAACACTACCAGGGCCTTCTCCCCCCCCCCCCGTGCATGCTGCCATATGCCCCGTGCCACCCCATCGCCACCTGCATCCCTGCACCCAGTGCCCATGGCGGGCACAGGTGCAGTGCGCCTCCCTGTCACCCGTGTAGTTACCCATGTGCCATCCTCGGCATCCCTTTACTGTGTCCCCACAACACATTGTTGACCAATGCTGCTACTATGGGCCTGTCCCCCCCACCCCCGCACCCATCCACTGCGCTGTGCCACCCCCTGCTCAACATCACCACATCCCCCCCACTGGCCCTTGCACCTACAGCTGCCCCTGTGCCAGCCCACTCACAGCCCCTATGTCAGTGCCCTCCCCTGGATCTATGTCAGCCATGCCCTGCCTCTGCAACACCACACCCTCTCTGGCCGTCGCACTGCCCCCACTAAAACTCCCTCAGTGGGTGGTGTCACCGCTGGCACCCGCCCCCCATGGACCCCTGCCTCTCCCGGGGGGGTCAGCACACACCGCGCCTGGTGTGATTTCATGGCCCCCGGCCACACCACGACACACCCACTTTCTGGGACCATGTGTTGTGCATGCCCTGCCCCTTCTTCCCCAGCTCCATGACATGATCTCCCCATCTCTGCTGGTCAGGCTCATCGTGCACTGCCAGGCACCTGCCGGCCCCCTGACAGGTCCACACATGGTTCTGCGCTATATCCTCGGGTCCCTGCATTCACTCCCACCTCCCGTTCCCCTGGCTGGGGTGATGGCATCGGGCATGGCACCCCCCACCCCCAGCATGCCAGGCCGAACTCCCCATCCGACCCTGTACTGGTACCTCCAGTGGTTCTGCCCTGGCGCACCTCTGGCCTGTTCTGTGGGGTGGTGAGAGTCCCCGGATGGGCCTGCCCTCTCACTCTCTGATTCTGCGGCTGGGTCGGACACTGGCGGCTGTTGCCTGCGCTCCCCTCCAGCCTCCTGGCTTCCTCCTGCAATGTCATCCATGCTATGGTAGGTTACATGTACCAAAGCCTTTGCCATTCTGGGCATGCTGTGCTCAAATGTGTACCTTGGGTGTGGTTCTATGCGTGTTCCGCATGGGCGTTATGTGCATGTGCAGTAGCGCGCATTACCTTTGCGGTCGCCGCCGATGTATGCACCTTACATATGATTATCCTCCTGCGTGTGTTACTATGCATGCAACGCAGTGTCCCTACGCTCTACGTCCTGAGATCTGTCGTTGTTGCTGCTGTTGGTGTGCACTGCACCATACATGTGCCCTTTATCCTCCGGCATGGTTCATGCTGCATGCACACACATGCTGCTGGACATCATTGCTTTGGGTGTTACGGCACGTTCTGACGCATGTATGTGGATCATGCAATGTGTATCACGCATACCTCTGCGTTGGATGTATGCTTGTCTGCTACGTGTACGCGCTTGGAAACGCGCCTTGCATTCTGCTCTCACCTACATGTCTGGGTGTGGCATGAAATGCAGAATGCTGTATGTTTGCACCCTGCTGCAGCACAGGGACACGCCACCTGCTCCCCCTACTCTCATTCAACGTGCACAATCAGCTACATGCATTAAGGGAACGTGCGCTCCTGCGCGCGCTATGTCATTACGCTTCCGTACGTGCAGGGTGTTGCCTCATGCTGTTGATGGTGTACATCCCAGGATCACCAGGTGTGTATGGTTTATGTGATTTTCTGCCGCGCCCCATACCCTATTTTCCAGCCACCTGTGCTCCATCCCATGTATATCATGGCTCAGACAGTGCATGCAGGTTGTGCGGTGGTTGCGTTGGTGGAGCTGGGAGGGCTGCAGTTGCCTGAAGAGGGATATGGTGTACCTGGGGCTGTGGCACTGGGCATGGGTGCTGTTCTGCTGCAACTCCGGCCTGCAGCTGTGGGGGGTCCACAGGCGGGTGTGGGACCTGAACGGCACCATAGGCGTGCTGAGGCACGGCCCCACCTGCCATGCCTCTACAGGCCCAGGCCCATGCTCCAGGACATGAGAGAGGACCAGGTCATCTCCCTCTACTGTCTGGACACAGGGGCTATTAGGGAGCTCTATGAGGATCTACGACCTGATCTCGAGCCCCGGACTGCCCGGTCACATGCCATACCAGGATTGGCCAAGCTCCTGGCTGCCCTACATTTCTTTGCCTCTGGCTGTTTCCAATCCTCAGTGGCCGCAGTGGGCGGGATGAGCAGGCCAACATTCTCACGCTGTCTCCACCAGGTACTGCGGGCCATGGTCAGCCAGGTTGGGAATTACATTACAATTCCTAACAGTAGGCAACATTGGGGGGCCCTGGGACAGGCATTCCAGTGGATTGCAGGGATACCACACGTGATGGGAGCTATTGATTGCACACATGTTGCCCTGGTCCCGCCACGCAACAGGGAGGTTGTGTACCGCAACCACAAACACTTCCATTCCCTGAATGTGCAGGTTGTTTGTGATGTAAATATGCGTATTCTGAATGTGGTTCCACAGTTCCCAGGGTCAGCCTATGACTCCTATATCCTGCAGCACTTGGCACTGTTCGGCCAATTTGAGTCTGGACAATATGAGGACTATGTCCTGCTGGGTGGGTATTCACCATATCTCACATGGGCATACAGTATATGGTTTATGGGGCCCCATTGTCACCTGTGTCCTCTGCATGCCTTATGTTGCATTGTGGTTTTGGGGCACTGCCTAGTTCTGGGCCTTTGTACAACATCACACCCTGTCACCCGGGACGGGGTCACATACCTCTGTGTGCTGCTAAACATCTCTATGTATACCATGTGTGTGTCACTGCTCATCTGGGTATCTCAGCACACATGCGGTGTGGACTGGTATCTGCCTCTGCTGTTTGGTTACCCAGCTCCTGTGTACAGGGACACTCTGGACACATATGGCGTGTCCCTTCCATGGCTGGGTGTGACACCTCTGGCTTGCCCATGGCTCCCACAACTGGCCTCAGGCATAATGCACAGACAGTTGTACATATGTATGCCTTTGTGGTGTGTCCCTCGTGTACCCCATATGCAACATGTTTGTGCGTGGGCCATCCGGGGGGGGGGGGGGAAATTATGGGCACAGAACCATCCTCATGATGTACAGTGTGTATGGGGTCTATTCTCTGTTGGCCATTTAGGAGACATCATGTGGTCACACCTGCTATCACACATGTATGCTGAATGTCTGCCCACTTTATCTTGTCTGCACTGCCACTCTTACGTGGACCCTCGGGGACGTGTTCCGTTGACCTCTGCTGTGTGTGCACTGTATCATGGCCGTCACATACTTGCACAAATGCGCATCTCTGCCCCTCCCAGTATGCCTTGCCACTGGCGGCCAGATGCCCTCACACCAGCCACTGCTGCTGTCTAGGCACAGGTTTGGGACGTGTCTTTTGACATGGTACAGTTGATGTGCATTGCCCTCATTAGCCTTCCCTGGGGCTCTGGGTCTCCCAGCTTCAGACTCTGGTGCACTGCTATCGTGTGCAATGATGTGACGTCATATGTTTGTGTCCCTGCTTATCTGCTGTCCAGTTGAACATTGCTACGTCAGTGATTCTGTGTGTCCATCATCTCATGAGTGACTTTACATTTCTTTCTGCAGGTGATGCAGGATATGGGTGTCGTGCCTGGTTGCTGACCCCTCTGCGTCTCCCTCAGCCAGGTGCAGAGATGTGGTACAATGAGGCCCATGCGTCCAGCCGCTCAGTCATTGAGCGCACCTTTGGTGTTCTAAAGAGTCGCTTCAGGTGTCTGGATAGGACCGGTGGTGCCTTATAGTACGGACCCATGACTGTGGCACAGATCATTCTGGCCTGTTGCATCCTGCACAACATTGCTCTCAGGCACAATGTCCCAGTTGATATTAATGAGGATCTAGAGAAGAATCCTGTGTGCCTCCTGCACGTGGCCGTGGTGACACACGTGAGGGGATGGCAGCCAGGTGACATCTGATCGAGGAGCTGTTCTCCTGTAAGTTCTGCATGTGTGGGGATGTGCATATGGTCACCATGTTTGTGCAGACCTCTGTGTTTCATGGCACTGTCATGACATATATGTATGTCACTTGTGTTTTTGGCTCCCCAGGATAGGCTGACGATACTGCCCAGTGCTGTGGTGCATGTAGGAACTGTGTGTATGTCATTGCGACCTGCAGGTGACTGGGGTGGGTGGACATACAGGTAGGTATACTGTGGTGGCAGCACCGCATAACACATATATGTGTTTCCCTCTCCACTGCACCTCTGCTGTTATACACGTGTTTGGCCTACCACTCCATCCCCCATATGTTCAGTTTGACATGCATGTGACCATTGGCCTGTGCACATCTTGGGAGTCTACACACTGTAACTACTGCACATGTTACTGGGCTGTGTGTGTCTCCAGACACAGGGACTTGGATTGGTGGATGGCACATACAACCTTCCCTGCCATTGTGGCATTACACAACATCGGTGCATCCATGCATGGACCGGGATGGTTGTCTCCACTGGTCCCTGATTGTCCACAGTTCTGCCATATGCAACTTGCGGCATGCTTACCTTGTCTCACGGTGTATGTCTCTGTGTCTCTGGGACGTGTCTAATTGACAGTACCTTCTGCTTCCCTCTACCTTTGTCTGTTGCAGGGATGTGTCTGGCCACCTGTGCAGTAATGTTCACCCATCTCTCTATGACCTTCTGCTTTTGCCCCTCTGTACATTATGCGCATGTGTCATATATTGTTCCCTGACGTGTCTCATGTTTGCTGGCAGGACACTGCACATCAACATTTGGGTTACACACAACACACCATTCCTTGGACATGTGCCACTGATGGCTGACCATGATGACGTGGTGATGGACGCAGTTCATTGACATCTGTAGCCTCTACTGTGGCCCTTGTGCCCTTTGCCTGACTCCAACAGTCCCCATCAGACACATGCTGTACATTTCAGGTAGGTTTCAACTTAGATCTTCTGTGATGTACACCACGTGCAGATGCTGCATTTGGCCTGTTTGTATCACCGTGCCTTTCTGTGGTTTCTCTGTGCACCACCACTGCTGGACATGCTGTGGACCTCTGGGATGCCTGTGTGACATGGGCATTTACATGACCATGTTGAGATGGTATCCTGGTCTGCAGGGCCATCTCCTGCTGTGGTCCACATGCACTGTGCTGTGTGTTGTGGCCGTGTCATGTTTTAATATCTGGGCTTTCATAATGCACATATTGTGATGTCACTGTCTGCATTGTGACCTGATGGTGGGTGTGCCATTCCCTTACCTTTTCTCTAACCCTTTTCACATAGGGTGCAGCCAACACACATGGCACATCTACTACACTGCATCTTGGGACCCCATCACCCAGATGTGGTTGGACACAGCACCTCCGTGCAACAGTCCCTGGGTGTTGGTGCCAGTGGGAGATGGACCTCTGCGAGTTGGACACAGGCCTTTTTTGGACCTCATTGTTGGCCTGCTATTTTGGCCTTCACTGGGGGAAATGACACACCATTGCTGCCATGAACTGTCTGGGTGTTTCTTTGATCTCAGCTGAGAGGATCACCTTTGCATTGTTGTGGAACATTGAGACATCACTAGTGACTTTGCATGGCCATGTACTCTGGAATGGTCATAGACGGACTTGTGGGGTCACAGGTGGCATTTGCACTGTGGACACTGATACAGAGGAAACACACATGTGTGCTCTATGTTGTACATCCATCTGACATTGTGTAGCAGTGTGTGGTCAATGTGTGGGGCTCTCATCACAGGCATTGCACCAATATTTGGCTAAACAGGTACATGCAGCCACATATGAGGCACAGAAGATACATTCTGTGCATCCTGCTTATTTGTGTGGCTGACTTCCGCTTGTACATGACACACTATTTCCCTGCAGAGAACTGTGATGCCTGCCACCATCTCAGGTTGCTGTTTGACCATTGCAGGATGTGTTATGGTGGATAGGGAGCAGCACTCTGTGGTGTTTCGACGTACACGGCGCATGCACATATGCTCGGCTCATCTCCTACACTGGTGCATGTGCCGGGGTGTGATTTGTGTGGGTACATGCGCCATTGTGGGTGTCTCTTTGTGGCTCTACGTACATATTTTTGGGTGTGCTCCCTGGACAGTGGCAAAGTACACTGATTTGCTGCCTTATATTTGCATGTGTGCACAGTCCCCTTTCTGACATGACATTGCTCCACTCACATTGCGCCAGTACCTTTGCAGTGTGGCAGCAGGCGGGTCCTTTTGCAGACTGCATTTGTGCGGTCCCTGTATATTGCCATATCTTACTGCCCCTGATTCCACGGCACCCATTGTGGTGTGACGTCCACATGGTGCTACCTCTGTATGCTAGTGTGATCCCATCTTCTTTGATGTTTGACCACATGTGACTCTCGTCCTGATACCATGTTCTCATGTTGCATTGTGTCTCTGTTGTTGATGCCATGTGTGCATTACAGGTGTTTATGTACACGACTACCTGATGTCTGGCCTTTCTCAGCTCATCACATGCTATTCTAGGGACATCTACACTGCTATATGACCCACAGACACCCGCACATCATGTCTACACATGTGATGCGTGGTGCTGGGGCATTGGGGCATGGCATCATTGGCATGTTTGTGCATTTATCTGTGCACTGTGTCTGCACCTCACTGTGCGGCTATATCACATTACATCTCTGAGCATTTGTATATTGCTCTAATGGCAAATACGACGCAGGGCAGACAAGTGGGTGACATGTTCTGTGCATCTGTGATTACTATCTAGTCAGCACACACACAGATGGGGTGGGAGGGGTACCGCTAGGGACAGTGTGGGTGTGTCAGGGGGATCCCGCTTCTATAGCTGTGGCGAGGATGTGTGCTTCAACCTGTATCTGTGGGGGTTTGGGGACGGTGACTGCTGTACGTACAGTGGAGGTTAGCTCACAGTGTACGTTGCATCATGGAGAGAGGGGCAGAGTGCGGGGCTGCCAGTAGGGGTGTGCTGCACAGGTGGTGGGTGCCTGCTTGGGCCCAATGTTTTCAGGAGTGTTTGTGCAGGGAGATGGGAGATGAGGGCTGGTGGGTCACCACGGAGTCTCTGCATCTTGATCTCAGCAGGGGAGGTCTGACATGGGTATGATAAAACTTGGGGGGGCTTTGACGTGACCAGACAAGGTGGGTGGTGCACCCATGACTGGCATGGCACATGGTTGGATGCAAGGGGGAAGACTACTGAGGTACCAATGGGATGCAATTGGGCAGTGCATGGCCGTATTGGTGGTGTGTTTAGGGTGGATGGGGCGGGTATCACTGGTGTTGTGGGGGAGGGGGCAGGTGCTAGCTATCACATGGCTGTGTGTCGTGGACAGGGGTGAGGGGTCAGGGATGGGCCCAGATTGCAGCCTGGGGACACTGGGGGAGTTACAGAGTTATCCACAGACACCCGACAACAGGGGATGGGGCAGGGATGTGTTAAGATAATGGGTGAGAGGTAAGGTCATGGCCATGTTCGCTTTCAGTCCATGATGAGACATCCAGGTGGCGATGTCATCATGACAGGTGTCAATCTGGGTTTGGTTATCTGGGGAAGGTTCAAGTGTGTGTATCTAGCTGGTACAGCCAGCCAGGGGTGCTGATGGCCACACTGGGGGACTGTGTATGGTGGTGAGCAGGGGTATCCATGCAAAGTCATTGGGGTACAACATCCGGGTGCAGGGTTGTGGGGGAGGGGGTAGGTGTACAGGTATTGCTGATGTGTACCATGTCTGGGTATAGTTACATCACAAATTTTAGTCCCACAACATTCATTACTGACACACCTACTGCACCTGCACAGTAGGAGGGGTGGCCTATTGGTTAGGACACAGTACCTCAGACCAGGGGTCCGTGGGTTCACATCCCACCTGGGGACAACAACGTTGGGACTGGGGTTTCCAGTCTTATTGCCACTCCTTGTTGCCTTGGCCAAGCCACGTGGCCCTACATTGGCCACTGCTTCATATGATGGGTAAGGCGGGATGGACAACTGTTTACTTACATAGATAACTCCATACCTTTGTCTGTAAATGCCCCCTGTACACAGCGCTGTAGGGACATGTCGTGCAGACACCCTACTCATCACATCTTACAATCTAGTTAGGATGGGTGACGGGATGAGGGGACAGGGGTTGGGGAGCCAACGGTGGTGTGGGGTCAAGGTAGTTAGGGTCTACGGGCAGCAGCAGGTAGGTGGGCTCGCAACATGGATTGGATGTGTGTTGGCGAAGGTGCCTGCCACACAGACCCCATGAGTTTATCCAAGGCATACGGTGCATCAGGATGAGGGATACGATGTCTGCTGTGATCTAGTGTGTGCCTTTTGTGGTAACTTGTTTGCATTGTGGTTGTTATGATTCTTTGGGATAGTGGTCACAGACACGCATTGCTAGTCCATAGGTTGCCAGTTTGATCCCCATGTGTTCTCTTCCTTTTCCTTTCATGTGTGCTACTTACCTGCCAATTTGCTGGCTGCAGCCCGGTCACCTCTCCACATACCCTTCCATCTCTGTGCTGTGCACCACAGTGTGCCCTCTCTGCAGCCAATCTGCCGCATCTTGTGTATTACATATAGCTTTTCCTTGGTGGTGACCATGTGACCACTCTGCTTGGTGGATTGATACTGCTGCTGTTGGCTGGTCTGTGCCACATCACTGTGCAGGTTGGTCTTTCACATGCTCCTTTTTAGGTCCATTGCCCTGGTCCACGGGCCATCCACTTAGCTTTCCCTTCAGCTGGCCCCTGACACCCTTCATGTATCGCTCCCATACTCTTTTGCATGCTATTTACACTGCGTTACATCTCATGGTGTGTGTACATGTGTTTCTATGTGGCTCCAGTCCCACTTACGGACTGTGATATGAGCTGTGGACGCCTGCTTTACATGTGCATTGCATCATGGTGACTGTTTGGGTTGCCCTCTCCTGACACACAGCTGGCATTTTATGTGGTGACCTGCAGTGTTCTTGTATGCAGCCATTGCTGTGAGCCTCAGAGTGGTGGTGTAGCCTATTGGTTTGTGCAGTGCTTTTCATCCTAGTGGTCATGGGTTTGCTCCCTCTTTGTTCTCCTTTTTTATGCCTTTCCTACGCTGGTACCTGAAATCCCTGTAACAGTCATATCTCGGCTGATATGTGCTGCCTGCACATATTGCCCTCACCACAGTTGCCAACCATTCTTCGGTCCGTCTATCTGCGTCTGTCAGCTGTGTAGAGTTCTGTCTGCCAGTGCAAGCTGTCACCCCATGTCCTGCACTGCTACCCTTTCCTGCATTGCACCTCTTCATGCTTGTCTTGCCTGTATCTGATCTGCATGGCACCACCACTCCTCTGTCCACCCATCATTGTAACTATCCTGCCACCTCCACCTCCACTGGGGGACACATATTCCCATCATCTGCCACCAACAGTCTTGAAGGACTAGAAAAGGGGACTGTTACTTCTGCAGAGAGATCTGCAATTGTGAGTATATACTTCTGGGAATTTTCTGAAAGGAATTCTTTTTATTAAAGCTAATTAATCTGTGAACCCACTATTTTTGTTAAATCAGTCAGGGCCTAGTAGCAGCATTTTAAGTTTACATTTAAAACACAGAAGAGAGTTTTCTGGTTAAATTTCATACCCAGCAGAGAGCTTGTAGTTTAAATTTCATAGTCACTCAGGGCCTAGCATCAGCAAAGTACTTTTAGTTTAAATTTAAAACACAGAAGAGAGCTTTCTGGTTAAATTTAGAACCCAGCAGAGAGCTTGTAGTTTAAATTTCATAATAAGTTAGCGCCTAGCAGCAGCAAAGAGCTATAATTTAAATCAAATAAGAATATAGATTAGCACAAAAGGCAAAACTGAGTCAGTACTCTTTGAGCAGCAAATAGTCTTCTAGAGACCTTTACAAAGAGGCCTTCTACCTAGTGGGCAAGAGACCTGTGAAACTTTTTCAATAGGTGTAAACACCAGGTGGCAGATCAAAAGGCCATTTTGAAAGACTCCTTCTATCCAAGCAAGGACTGTTAATCATCCAGGAAGTTGATCACAGCTTACCTCAACAGCACAGGCATAAATAGCTCAAACAGAGCGCTCTGATCCTCAGTCTTGAAGGACTAGAAAAGGGGACTGTTACTTCTGGAGAGAGATCTGCAATTGTGAGTATATACTTCTGGGAATTTTCTGAAAGGAATTTTTTTTATTAAAGCTAATTAATCTGTGAACCCACTATTTTTTGTTAAATCAGTCAGGGCCTAATAGCAGCAATTTAAGTTTACATTTAAAACACAGAAGAGAGCTTTCTGGTTAAATTTCATACCCAGCAGAGAGCTTGTAGTTTAAATTTCATAAGTTAGAGCCTAGCAGCAGCAAAGAGCTATAATTTAAATCAAATAAGAATATAGCTTACCTCAGCAGCACAGGACAGGGTACTGTGTAGCAGCCCTCTTTTAATAAATGTTATTTCCCTCCCTCCCTCCCCACACCCACCCACCCCTGGGATAATCGTAGCTTTATAAGTACTTACACATTTTAAAAGACAGGAGGTGCTCTCAGGTGAAGCTCGTTATCCAAATCAGTCATACACTAAGGACCTGAGATTAATTAAGCTTCAGGTGAACAAGGTATATTAAACGTATTAGGTATAGTTTTATTGGTAGAAATATCCATAGCAACCCTTAGTAAGTAAAGAAGTTAAAGATCTAAACAAAAACTTAAAACTAAGATACAGACAGCAGTCCAGCAGCGAGATGGGGGCTTTCCAGTCTTTTGCATTGAGTGTCACATGTATGATTTTCTCCCAGTTGGTGAGAGGTCTTATGTGTGCACTAGGTGCAAGGAGCTCTTTGCTCTCAGGGAACGAGTCCGTTCTCTAGAGGCTAGAGTAGCAGACTTGAAAAACATAAGACAGACAGAGAGGTACATAGACGAGACCTACAGGGACAGAGTCCTGAAGTCCCACCTCCAGTCTGTCAGCATCCCTGTTGCCATGGAGGAGAGAGGTCACGTGACAGGAGAGCATCACACTGGTGTGGCAGGAAGTGATCCTGTAACTAGAACCTGTCCTCCAGGTGATGTAAAACCCTCTTGCACTGAAGAATTTTCTCCAGGGCCATGTGCCCATGAGGGAAGGGTTAGGACAGCCGTTATAGTTGGTGATTCAATCATTAGGCATGCAGATAGCTGGGTGGCTGGTGGACGTGAGGATCGAGTGCGAAGGTAGCGGACCTCACGCACCACCTAGATAAGGTCTTAGATAGTGCTGGGGAGGAGTCTGCTGTCTTGGTACATGTCGGTACCAATGACATAGGAAAATGTGGTAGGGAGGTTCTGGAGGCTAAATTTAGGCTTTTAGGTAGGAAGTTGAAATCCAGAACTTCCAGGGTAGCATTCTCCGAAATGCTTCCCGTTCCATGTGCAGGACCCAAAAGGTAGGCAGAGCTCCGGAGTCTCAATGCGTGGATGAGACAATGGTGCAGAGATGAGGGTTTTGGATTTGTTAGGAACTGGGGAACATTCTGGGGAAAGGAGGGGCTCTTCCAAAGGGATGGGCTTCACCTTAACCGGGATGGAACCAGGCTGCTGGCATTAACCTTTAAAAAGGAGATAGAACAGCTTTTAAACTAGATAATAGGGGAAAGCCGACAGTCGCCCAAGAGCGGATGGTTCGGAAGAATGTATCCTTGAAGGATACTACCAAAAGCAGAGAGGTTCCAAAAAAGAGTAAAGTAGCCCAAATGCCCTCGAGTATGGAGCAGACAGAGTTTAAAGTTCCCAAATTACCCATGTCTACCAATAGCCAAATTAATATGAATAAAATACAGTCTCTAAAATGCTTGTATGCAAATGCTAAAAGTCTAAAAAATAAGATGGGAGAGTTAGAATATATAGCACTAAATGAGAGGTTAGATATGATTGGAATATCAGAGACATGGTGGAAGAAGGACAACCAGTGGGACACTGTGATACCTGGGTACAAACTATATCGTAATGATAGAGCTGATCAAATTGGTGGAGGGGTTGCGCTCTATGTTAGAGAGGGCATTGAGTCAGAAAGGATTAAAGTTTTGCAGGAGACAAAATTTGCTGTAGAGTCTCTATGGATTGAAATTCCATGTAAAAAGGGGAAGGTGATGGCAGTGGGGGTGTACTATCGACCGCCTGGCCAGAATGAACAAATGGATGATGAAATGCTCAAAGAAATCAAGGAAGCTAACAAAAGTTACAGCACAGTAATAATAATGGGTGATTTCAATTACCCCGGTATTGACTGGGTCAGTGTCACGGCAGGACATGCTAGGGAGATAAAGTTCCCAGATGACATAAATGACTGCTTCTTGGAGCAGCTGGTTCATGAACTGACCAGAGGGGAAGACATATTAGACCTAGTCCTTAGTGGAACACCAGATCTAGTGCAAGAGATAAGGGTGTTGGGGCCACTTGGCAATAGTGATCATAGCATGATCGCCTTTGATTTAATTAGTGGAGGAGGGATAGTAAGGAAATCCACATTACTACCTCTTAACTTTTGAAATGGAGACTATGATAAAATGAGGAAAATAGTTAAGAAAAAACTAAAAGGAGCAATTGCAAAGGTTAAAGACTTACATCAAGCTTGGGTGTTGTTGAAAAATACTATCTTGGCAGCCCAGACCAGCTGTATTCCACGCTTTAAGAAAAGTGGAAGGAAGTCCAAAAAACTGCCAGCATGGTTTAAAGGTGAGGTCAGAGAGGCTGTTGTTGCCAAAAAAGCATCTTTCAGGAAATGGAAAAAAGAGCCAAACGACGAAACCTGGAAACAGCACAAGCACTGGCAAGTCAAATGCAAGGCATTGATAAAGCAGACAAAGGGAGAATTTGAGAAGAAGCTTGCTGCGGAAGCAAAAACGCGAAATAAATATTTTTTTCAAGTACATTCATAGCAAAAAACCTGTGAGAGAGTCAGTTGGTCCATTAGATGATAGAGGAGTTAAAGGGGCACTAAGAGGTGACAAGGCGATAGCGGAGAGACTGAATGAATTCTTTACTGAGGAAGATGTAGGGATGTTACCCATGACTGAAGTGATATTTAAAGGTGCGGAAGAATTGAAGGAAATATCGATACATCGGGAAGATGTATTACAACTATTAGATAAACTGAAGAGTAGCAAATCACCTGGGCCGGATGGTATACATCCAAGGGTGTTGAAAGAACTGAAATATGAGATTGCAGACCTGCTATTAGTAATCTGTGAACTATCTTTAAAATCATCTCTAATACCTGAAGATTGGAGGATCGCCAATG
Source organism: Ichthyophis bannanicus (assembly GCA_033557465.1). Lineage (NCBI taxonomy): Eukaryota > Metazoa > Chordata > Amphibia > Gymnophiona > Ichthyophiidae > Ichthyophis > Ichthyophis bannanicus. The sequence goes on from CM066035.1 coordinate 461,704,062, forward strand.
TAACACCAATTTTTAAAAAGGGTTCCAGGGGTGATCCGGGAAACTACAGATCGGTGAGCCTCACGTCAGTACTGGGAAAAATGGTAGAAACCATCATAAAGAATAAAATTACTCAGCATGTAGATAGTCATGATTGTTGTTCAACGTAATGTACAAGGCGTATTAACAGAGCGTATACCAATAACTAAAAATCTCGCTTGCGGGGCAAATATTTTTAGAGCGCAAGCGAGATTTTTAGTTGTAGATAGTCATGGCCTAATGGGAGACAGCCAACATGGCTTTAGACAAGGAAGATCTTGTCTTACTAATCTGTTATGTTTTTTTGAAAGTGTGAATAAACAGGTGGACAAAGGTGAGTCGGTTGATATAGTGTATCTGGACTTTCAGAAAGCCTTTGACAAGGTCCCTCATCAGAGACTTTTGGCAAAACTAAAGAGTCATGGGATAGGAAACAGTGTACTACTATGGATCAAGAACTGGTTAAAAGATAGAAAGCAGAGGGTTGGGCTAAATGGCCAATTTTCCCAATGGAGAAAGGTGAATAGTGGTGTACCCCAGGGATCTGTGCTGGGTCTGCTGCTTTTTGACATATTCATAAATGACCTGGAAAGTGGAATAACGAGTGAAGTTATCAAATTTGCAGATGACACAAAACTATTTAAAGTTGTTAAAACCCAAGAGGATTGTGGAAAATTGCAAGAGGATCTTGATAAATTAGAAGACTGGGCGTCAAAATGGCAGATGAAATTTAATGTGGACTAGTACAAAGTTATGCACCTAGGGAAGAACAACCCAAACTATGGTTACACGATGCAAGGTTCCACATTAGGAACCACCACCCAGGAAAAAGATTTAGGCGTCATTGTGGATAACATGTTAAAACCCTCGGCCCAGTGTGCAGCGGCGGCTAGGAGAGCAAATAGAATGCTAGGTATCATAAGGAAAGGAATGGAAAATAAAACAAAAGATATTATAATGCCTCTATATCGTTCCATGGTGAGACCGCACCTTGAATATTGTGTGCAATTCTGGTCACCGTATCTTAAAAAGGATATAGCGTTATTAGAAAAGGTTCAGAGAAGAGCCACCAAAATGGTAAAGGGGATGGAAGGATACTCCTATGAAGAAAGGCTAAAAAGGTTAGGGCTCTTTAACCTGGAAAAGAGACGGCTGAGGGGAGATATGATAGAAGTCTATAAATTAATGAACGGAGTGGAACGGGTAAACGTAGATCGATTGTTTACCTTATCAGAATATAGAAAGACTAGGGGACATGCAATGAAGCTACAGGGTAAACTATTTAAGACTAATAAAAGAAAATATTTTTTCACTCAACGTGTAATTAAACTCTGGAATTTGTTACCGGAGGATGTAGTAAAGGCTGTTAGTGTAGCTGGGTTTAAAAAAGGTTTGGACAAGTTCCTGGAGGAAAGGTCCATAAACCATTATTAAGAAGGGACCCAGGATATCAATGCTTGACCCAGTACAAGCATTGTGGAATCTGTGTCTTTTGGGGAAACTGCTAGGTACGTATGACCTAGATTGGCCACTGTTGGAAACAGGATACTGGGCTTGATGGACCTTGGTCTGACCCAGTATGGCATATCTTATGTTCTTATGTTCTTATGTTAACTGTCTTTCCAGTACTTTACATTGCCAACACCCTGTGCTGTGGTACAGTTGCCCCCACCATGTTTGTCATCAGTGCTGGCAGCCACATGGGATGCCCGCAGATATGGCAGGTCCAGTGGCTCCCACTTCTCCCTCCTTCACTCACCTGTTCATTGACTTTCCTGAGTGCTCTATCTAGTGTTTGGGCTACATCTGTCTCTGTTCCGCACAGGTCATGCATGTCATCCTGAGGCACCTTGCAGTCCCTAGGGCACACTAACCTAGGTCACCATAACCTTGTTAGGCCACCTTAACCTATGGTTCCATAGCCCAGGGTGCCTTCTGCGGTGCCTTGTCCAGGGATACCTAATATGGCACTTAGCCTAGGAGGCCCTATAGGGCACCTTATGAGGCACCTTACAAGGCACCTTACTAGGCACCTTATAAGACACCTTACATGGCACCTTACAGGGCACTTTACAAGGCGCCTTATAAGGCACCTTAGACGGCGCCTTAAAAGGAACCTTACAAGGTGCCTTGCGAGGTGCCTTACACGGCGCCTTGTAACAATCGCTAGTCTAAGACGCCTTGTAATGCGCGTTAGCTGCTACATCTTGCTGTAACGATGCACCGCCCATGCCTTTATATGGGCATCTCTACCTTTACCGCGGAACCTAACGCGAATGACATTACCGCAATTTAGTAAACATACCCCTATGTCAGTTGGGGGAAGACCTTTGAGGAGACCGTAAGGTGGAATCCTTCTCAAAACTAGATTAGCTTTGAAGGAATCTTAATTATTTTATTTGTTTGGAATAATGTAAACAGCTTATATTTTTTGTCCTATGTTGTTGGTTAAGGGGCACTGAGGAATTTTTTATCAATGGCATGGAAAAAATTTGTGTACAGTTGATTATCTTGTTAACTTCCACTGGTAGTTTTTACAATTATACTAGTTCTTTAATTTCAGAATGTGTGAAGGCATTGCTCTAGAAATGTATTATTACGGTGGTCAGCTTTATTGTACTAAACGTTAAGGGTCAGATGTTCAGCAGCGACAGCTACGTCTTCTAAAGTCGTCACTGCTGAAACTAAGACCCAGATATTCAATGCCGGGCCACATCCGGCCACCAGCATTGAATAACCAGGTTGGCGAGATAGTGGCAAAGCTACTAAGGCAGTAGTGATATTCCATCTGCTGCCCGGTTAGCTTCTGCGGCAAACTTTAGGCCGCCCTTTCAGGTTTCTGCCGCTTAGCGATAACCGGGGAGCAGTGAATATCGCTGTTGCCTGATTATCATTGAGCGTTGCCTCGGAATGCACCAATGCTAGCGGCGGCACATGGGAATATCCAGCGATGCTCACCATGTTAATCACTTTAAATATCAGGTTCTAAATGTTTTAACATGCTGCAACTGTTTTAGTCATTTGGGGGAAGACCTTTGCGGAGACCGCAAGGTAGAATCTTTCTCAAAGCTGGATTAGCTTTGAAATATAAACATTCTAAAGGGATTGTAAGCATAAATGCAAATGTAGCTTACCTAGTATAATTTTCATAATGGAAGTACTTGCATACTTTTACTTTGAAAATCCAGCACCGTCCGCACAGAGAAAGTTATGCTCCATATATTATACTCATGTACCTAGTTATAAAGTAGCCCCCTCAGAGGTCAATTTACAAAGCATTTACCTGTGTAAATGGCTATTTACAAGGGTAAAGAGGCTGTCTGAAAATTGCCCATTCATTGATGCACTTCTAGGGTAGAGTTAGGTCAGTGGAGGTAACAACAAACATAGGAGTATGTTTACTAAACCAGATTAATGGTTAACCCAGACAATCTGCAACTAAGTCCCATATTATTCAATGGAACCTAGTTGCAGATAGCCTGGGTTAACCGTTACCCAGTTTAGTAAACAAAGAAACATGTTAGCAGAAAAAGACCATATGGCCTATCTAGTCTGCCCTTCCATATCAAACACTATGGTCCCTTTTTTAACTTTAGAGATCCTCTGTGTTTGTCCCATTCTTCCTTGAATTCAGATACTGTCCTTGTCTCTATTACCTCCACTAGGGGACTATTTTATGCATCTACCACTCTTTCCATAATGAAATATTTCTGCATATTACTCCTGAGTCTATCTCCTTTCACCTTCACCCTATGCTCCCTCATTGCAGATCTTACTTTCAATCGAAAGAGGCTCTCTTTTTATGCATTTATGCCACGGAGCTATTTAAACATCTCTATCACATATTCTCTATCTCTCCTTTCCTCTAACGTATACATATTAAGATCTTTAAGTCTCTCCCCATATGGTTTATAACAAAGACCACTGATCATTTTAGTAGGCACCTCTGCACCAATTCCATCCTATTTATATCCTTTTGAAGGTGTGGTTCCCAGAATTGAACACAATACTCCAAATGAGGTCACACCAGAGACTTACACAGAGGCACTATCACCTCCTTTTTTTCTGCTGGCCATTCCTTTCCCTATGCACCCAAGCATTCTTCTGGCTTTTGCTGTCACCTTTTCTACCTGTTTAGCCACTTTAAGATAATCAGAAACAATCAAGAACAGGTCCTGCTCTTCTTTCTTGGAAAGTAGTACTTCACCCCCTACACTGTACCTCTCCCTTGGATTTTTTCAGTCCAAATGCATGAACCTGCATTTTTTAGCATTACTGTAAATCTCAGCTGCCAAATTCTTGACCATTCTTCAAGCTTAGCAAGATCCCTCCTTGTGTTATCTACTCCTTCCTGGGTGTCTATTATATTGCAGATTTTGGTATTATCTGCAAAGAAGCAAACCTTACCCATCAGCCCTTCCACAATATCACTAACAAAGATGTTAAAAAGAATCAGACCAAGGACAAATCCCTGCGATACACAACTGGTAATATCCTTCTCCTCAGAGTGAGCTGCATTTGCCTGTACACTTTGTTGCCTTCAACTAAACCAATTTTTAATCCAGTCAGTCACTTTAGGTTCCATCTTTAGGGTGTTCAATTTATTTATAAGTCACCTGTATGGAACGATGTCAAAGGCTTTAGTGAAATCCAAGTACACCACATCTAGGGCTGTCCCTCAGTCCAACTCTCTGGTCACCCAGTCAAAGAAATCAATCAGATTTGTCTGACAAAACCTACGTATGGTAAACCCATGCTGCCTCAGATCTTGAAAGCCATTGGACGCCAGAAACTTCACTATCCTCTGTTTTAGCAGCGTTTCCATTAATTTACTCTCCATAGAGGTCAGACTAATCAGCCTGTAATTCTCAATCTCATTCTTACTTCTACTTTTATATAAAGGGACTACATGTGCTTTCTCCAGCCCTGTATAAAGGGACCACATGTGCTTTCTCCAGCCCAACCCTAAAGAAACATTGACAAAGTCAGTCAGTGGAGCCGTTAGAACGTTTCCATTTTCCTTCAATATTCTTGGATGTATCCATCCAGCCCCAGTGCTTTGTTTACTTTTAGTTTAGCTAGTTCCTCACAAACGCATTCTGATGAAAAGCGTTCAAGATCCCCTGCACTTCTACTTCTATTTGTGGGTGTTTTCTGAGGTCCTGATCCTGGCCTTCATTTGTGAACACAGAGCAAAAATATTTGTTAAGCAATTCCACTTGATCCTCATCAGCTTCTACATATTCTTCCCCTTCCCCCTTGAGTCTGACAATACCACTTTTGCTCTTCCTCCTTTCGCTAACATATCTGAAAAATGTCTTGTCCCCCCATTTTATTGCATTAGCTATCTCTTTTTCTTTTTGTATCTTTGCTTCCCTGACTACTCTGCTAGCTTCTCTAAGTTTTCCAAATATTGATGCTTGTCTTCCTTTCTCTGTGATCTCTTGTATTTTATGAAGGCCTCCCTCTTTTTCTTCACCTTTTAAGTTACTTCTTTTGAGAACCATAATGGCCTCCTTTTCCTTTTACATTTATTTACCTTACTAACAAAAACATTTGTTGCCCTTAGAATATCCCCTTTCAGTTTTGCCCATTGATTTTCTATACCCCCCCCCCCAGCTGTTCCCATCCCGCTAATGACTCCTTGAGGTATTGTTCCATATTGGCAAAGTTTGTTTTCCTAAAGTCTAAGGCTCTCACTTTTGAATGGACTTTATCAGCCCTAGTTCTAATACTGAACCACACCATCTGGGTTCACTGGATGCAAGATGATCTCCTACTATAACATCAGAAGCATTTTCCCCATTGGTAAGCACCAAGTCCAGTATGGCCCTTCACATGTGAGTTCTGTTACCAGTTGCAGGAATAGTTCTCCCTGAAGAAAATTCAGGGATATGCCAACCAACATCCAGCATATTGAAATCACCTATCAATAGCACTTCTTCTTTTATGGCAATACTGCATATGTCCTCTATTAAATCTCCGTCCACTTCTTCTCCCCATGAAGGAGATCTGTATATCACACCAATGCCTAAGAATTTCCCGTTCCCTCTTTCTAGTTTAACCCACAGTGCCTCCTTGCTCCCTTTTAAACCATGTAATTCCAATATTATTTTTTACATATAGTGCCACTCCTCCTCCCCTTCTTCCTACCCTGGCCTTCCTGAATAAAGTATAGCCCTGTATAATTACATCCCATTCATGGTTGTCCGTGAACCATGTCTCCATAACTGCCAATAAATCCAAGTCAGCCTTTTCCATTAAAGCCTCAACATCTGGAATCTTATTTTCCATACTATGGGCATTTATGCACACTGCTTTCCAGATGTTTCCCCTTTTACCCATTTCAACAGAAGTATTTAATGTTTTACTTACCAGAGTGCTTTCACTTACCTAGAGGCTTTCTTTACCCATTTCCAATGAATCTAATTTAAAGCCCTCTTCAGTAGGTTAGCCAGTCTTCTGCAGAAGACACTTTTACCCTTCTTGGATAGGTGGACACCATCTCTGCTTTGCAGCCCTTGTAAAATTGTATCATGGTAGAGGAAACCAAAATGCTCTCAATGACACTATCCACGCAGCTACACATTTAATTCTAGGATGTGAGCTTCTCTGCTTTGGCCTTTACCCTCAACAGGGAGGATTGTAGAGAACACCACCTGCACACCTATGTGCTTCACCCTCTGTCTCAGAGCCATGAAGTCACATTTGATACGCTCGGAGGGATACCTAGCACTATCATTTGTGCCGACATTGGATAACAGTCAGTAGGCTCGTATTTGGCACCTGGCAGACAGCATACCTCTCTGGACATCAAATCTGGTCATCAGATGGATGCCTCAGTACGTCTCAGAAGAGAGTCACCAATCACCACTACCCTTTGTTTCCTTGTGGTCACTGATTCTGCAACTTTGGGGTGCTTGAGCTCTGGTTCTTCCCTTTCCTGGGATTCTTTCACCTCCTCCACTTCCAGGGCTGCATACTGCTTCTTCAATTCGAGGGCTGGAGAAGTTGGGTTGTCGATTCTGCAGGCTCTGGTGACTCATGTCCAATTCTCTTCATTCTGTAGCATCCCATCTTCATCTCTGTCAGAAAGCTTGGATGATTTAAGAAGCATCTCACCAATGTACTTCTCATTGTCTTGAATGCTTCTCAGCCTCACCACCTCTTCTCTGAGCTTCTCCAGTTGTTCATGAAGACTTCAGCTTGCAGGATCTTGCACACGGAACCAGTCCCTCGACTGGCATTGGGCTGTCTGTCTGGACAGAGGCAGAAGCTGTAATGGAGGCAACAGCTTTGGCAATATGATTTGTCACAGCCATCATTTAGTTGGTGGCGCTTTAGTACCTGTTGAAGTAAATGAGAGAGACCTACCAAAGTCCCTAACTTTTACTCAGCTGTCTTTTAAGTGAAAGCAGCTAATCTCTTTTATGTGTGTTCTAACAGCGCTGTTCTACATCCCTGTGTGTAGCTCTGCTTCCTTGCTAGACAGTTAATACTTTACACTAATAAATTCTGATATTATGGGGGTCATTCTAGAACATGAATAAGGGATGCACATGTGCTGTGCGGACATGTAAGTAGCGGAAACATCCCCCACCGTATTCCAAAACACCGCTGACATGCACATCCAGGTAGGCAGCACGGGGAGTTAAGAATGTGGGCAGGAGAGGGTGGATTCATGTTGCTGTCACAGAAAGTGAGAGAGTGTGTGCGTGTGGTTTGAGGGGTGCACGGCAGAGCTGATGTGGGCAGCAGCAGTACAGGGGGCAGATGAAAGCTGGGTCAGTACCTGGACTGTATGGATGACCACAGTGTTTCCAGGTGCCAGTGTGATGAGGCAGGCAAAGACAGAGAGGGACCACTATAGCCAAATGTGCAAACATATGGCCGTCAAAGATAAGGGACCCCCCATAGCAGGGGCACAGAATATGGTGTGCATGGGAACATCTGAAACCATTCCCCATGTCCGAGGAAGGAGGGTGGCTGAATAGCACCTGCACGAACCCTGCAAAACACAGTCCCCAGTTCCACGGGCACATGCAGACCCGTGGACGTGAAGCAGGTGCAAACTGTGCCCGTGTCCAATATAGGCATGTCCATGGGCTGGATGTGCATGTAATGCAATCGTAGCATGATATGTGATCAGGGGAACCCATGTCTATACTGTGGTCCTGCCCAGGAACCCCTCTCAGACTGCCCACACCACTCCTCTGGGGAATGTTAAGGTGGTACGCCCCTGACAGCAACGGGATGCCTTAGAGGGCACTTCCATATGAGAGGCAGTCCATACCTGTTGCTGCTGCTGTCTGGCCTGATGGTTCTGTGCCTGACCTACAGTGCTCAGGATGCTGGTTTCATCTCCCTCCTGGGGATCTGTAATATTGCATTTTGCACCTGTACCATTCATGTTGTTCCTCCCCTCTGACTTGCTCTGGTCTCACTTTCTGGGGCCTGGGCGCAATCACAGCTCTAGCCAGCTGGTTCTGTGCCTGACCTAGAGCGCTGGGGGCATATATAGGGCCATTTGCCTCCACGGGGGCATCTGTGTGACCTGGGGCTGTGGCTGACATTCTCGGACCACTCTCTGCTATGTAGGTCTCTTCCATCTGTCTCTGTGTCCCCCTGTGCCTTCACTGTTGGCCTGCTTGCATCCTGTTCTCCCTTGTTACCTGGGTCCCTGCTGTGGGGCTGCTCTGTCTGTGCTGTGCTGTGCTGTCACTGGGCAGCCTGCCTGCTTTCTGCCAGGGACAGATCATGACTTTCCCTGCCCTTCCTCTACACCTTGGTGCCTGCCTGTCTCTGTGCCACCTTGTATGCTGCTCCAGCCTGCCCACCTCTCTCTGCTTGCAGGTTTGTATGTCTGTGTTGTGATGTACTTACTGAGCGATGCTGGTCCTGATGTGTTCCCCTGCGTGCTACTGTATGGGCTGGCTGCCTCTGCCCAGTGGGGGAGGAGAGCCTCCTTCTCCAGGACCATGGTCACCAACAACCTCATCTTTGCCTCATTGAAATTAGGCTTCCTGGTAGCCATGTTGATGTGTGTGTTATGATGAGGGGGGCCTTCTTCCCGGTTCTGGTCGCACGTGGTCTGCAGGACATGGAGTTGGGGACATTTTCAGGGTTGCAGGTGCACAGGGCAGCTGGGGCAACACGGGCAGTATGCGCACGGCCTACACATCTGTGTGGTTCAGGAAGGTGCGATAGGCCACCAGTTATATGTGCTTCACCAGGAACAGCCACATTCTGATTCTACATACCCGTGTGCATGTACTGTATATGCAGGGTTGTGGAATTGATGCTCTGCATGCATGTCCTCTATGTAGATTTTTTCTCCAGGAACTTGTCCAAATCTTTTTTAAAACCAGCTGTGCTAACAGTTTTTACTATATCCTCTGCCAACGAATTCCAGAGCTTAACTACGTGTTGAGTGAAAAAATATTTTCTCTGATTAGTTTTAAGTGTACTGCTTTGTAGCTTTGTTGTCCGTCACCTAGTCTTTAACTTTTTGAAGATGTAAATAACCTAATTCACTTTTACTCGTTCTACTACATTCATTATTTTATAGACTTTTGTCATATCTCCCCTCAGCTATTTCTTCTCCAAGCTGAAAAGCCCCAACCTTTTAAGCCTTTCCTCATATGGGATTCCTTCCATGCTCTTTATCATTTTGGTCGCATTCTCTGTACCTTTTTAAAATCTGCAATATCTTTTTTAGATGTGGCAACCAAAACTGAACGTAATACTCAAGGTGTGGTTGCACCATGGAGCAATACAGAGCCTTATATTAACCTTGGTTTTATTTTCCATTCCTTTCCTTATGATTCCTGACATTCTATTTGCATTCTTGGCTGCCACTGCACACAGGATTTCAAAGTATTATCCATGATGACACCTAGTTCCTTTTCCTGGGTGGTGGCTTCTAATGTGGAGCCTTGCATCATGTAGCTATAGTCTGGGTTGTTATTAGCAGAGTGCATACCTTTCCACTTGTCCACGTTAAATTTCATCTGCCATTTCGATGCCCAGTCTCCCACTTTCTCAAGGTCCTGATGCAATTTTTTACAGTCCTCTTGTGATTTAAGAACTTTGAATAATTTTGTATCATCTACAATTCCATCACCTCACTCATTGTTTTCATTTCCAGGTCATGTAAATATGTTAAAAAGTAGTGGGCCCAGCACAGATCCATGGTTTACCCCCAAGGCTGGTGCAAGGACATGAGACTCCCTAGGTGAACCCTCATTCCTGCCGCCCCCTGCTTCCACCCCCACCCCCGCTGCCACCCTTCTCTGGGACCTGACGTGGCAGCAATGATATTAAAACAGCAATGCAGTGCTTACTTGAAGCTTCTGATGTTGCGTGCTGTTGGTGCTGCATTTGCAATAGCCGATTTTGTCCCCTCTGAAGCAGACTTCTTGTTTGCATGGGGGAAGAAGTGGTTGGTCAAAGGGCAGCACTAACATCAGACAGCATCAGGGGCTTTGGGCAACTGCTGAGTTGCTGTTTTAACATCATTGCCACCGCTGCAGGTCCTCAAGAGGGGCAGCGGTGGGATGCTTGGAGCTGCCTAGCTTGCCTAATGGCAGATCTGGCATTGGGTACTCCACTATTTATCTTTTTCTATAGAGAAACTTGACCATTTAGCTCTACTCTATGTTTTCTATCTCTATCAATTCCCAGTCCACAGTAGAGCATTGCCTCCTATCCCATGACTTTTTAATTTTCACAGGAGTCTCGCATGAGGGAACTTGTCAAAGGCTTTCTGAAAATCCAGATACACTATGTCCACTGACTCACCTTTATCTACCTGTTTATTCATATCTTTTGAAAATGTAGCAGATTGGCGAAGAAGACTTCCCTTTGCTAAATCCATATTGGCTTTGTCCCATTAAACCATGAGATAGAAACATAGGGGTATGTTTACTAAACTGCGTTAGTGCAATTCGCGTTAGGAGCCGCGTTAGTGGAAGGAAAGCCAAAAAAGGAAATGGGCGGTACATCGTAACCGATAACACGCAGTTGCGCGCGTTATTACGCGCCACGCAGCAACGATCGCTACAGCACGCGTGCTACTGCGCGCAAGCTTAAGACAGCACGCAGACACCCAAATACAGAAACAGAGCTGTAGCACAATAGTTACTACACCGACTGATGGTATAAGGGTCATGGGTTCGATTCCCCAGTGTGCCTAATGAATAAGGCTGGCTGAGGCATCATGTGTAACCCTTTGAAGGCCTACTATAATATTTTAATCCACATTCTGCAGCCGGGTTAATGTTTGCACATGTCAGGAAAATTGTACCCGTCGTATCCAGTATGTCCCAATAGTGATGTTCCCTCTGGCATGGTCATGTATTATATACCATTTGATAGGGATATATAGGCAGAGGTTGGGATCCCGAAAGCACTGGGCTTGGCCTGGAAAGGGTTAAGTAGTGGGCTGTGAGGAAGTTTAGTTGTACCTGAATAGTGCTGCCAGCAAACACACCCTCACAGTGGCGTAATCTAAGGTGCCACATAAGGCACCCTAGAGGGCACTCCATAGGGCACATTATAAAGTGCGCTGTCTGCCAAGGCACCCTATAATGTCCCCTATAGGACACCATATAAGGCACCTTATAAGGCGCTTTATAGAGCGCCATATAAAGCGCCCTATAGGGTGCCTTATGAGCCACCCTAAGGAGACAGTACCCTGAGGGTGGTCCTGCTGGCAGAACTAATATGCAATAAAAATAGACAATGCCTAAGACAGCCCTATTGATGAACCCCACTGTGGGTTTTGAACCCATGACCTCTGACTCCACAGGCAGTGAAGTAACCAGTGGGCTAGAGCTGCTAACAAACAACTGGCTGGCTACAGGAGGACTGCACAGCTCCACACCCACATTCTGCTGTGGTTACCAGGATAGGGGTAACCCACCCGTACCCATGATGCACTGCACATGCAAATCAGCAGTCGAGAGATGGGCACAGGATCGGGTATGCACCCCCACAGCACCTCGGCCTTGTAGGGGGAACAGACCGTGTGTGGCACTGCCACAGACAGTCACATTGTGCGGGTACAGTGCCCACCCTGAGGTTGAGGTGGGGCGCCCAGCACCAGGTCCACAGCACCTTTCATGGCTGAAATACGCCATGCTGCAGGTCCCCATCAGTGTGTGATAGGTAGGTCCGTTAGACACACCTAGGATACATCTGTGTCCTGCTGTATGTCCCGGTCATGTCTAGTCCCTATGGGCGCTGTTGCACCCAGACTAGTGCATATCCTGTGTTGGTGCCATTGTTACCTGCTTTAGGTGAAGGGGGGGGGGTGTATGGACCCATAGGCAGATTATGTACCACCACACAACCCACCCTCTGGGGCTGAGGGTGGGAAACAGGATCACCCACCAATAGAGCCACAGTCAACCTCCCTGCAATGGCAGCGGTAGAGGGGACCAGCAACAGCAGTCCTGCTGGGGAACAGACAGAGCGGCACACATCCATAACACAATAGCAGACAGATGGCAGGCCTGGAAATGCTCAGCTGCCCCCCACCATTATCTGACATTCTCCAGCAGCAAGCCTCCAACCACTGCACCCTGCAAGGTGTTCCAGCAAGACACATACTAGCTGTAGACAGTCCGCCAGCTAGTCCATAGTGCATGGTCCTGGAGGAGATGCATGTACCCGGAATGGGGATGTCAGCATACACACCAAGCAGATAAGTCAGTGATTGGGCCCCAAAAGAACACCCATATATATCACATGAGAGAAATGCTATATAGCACTATGGGGGAACCTAGCCATGCCGTGGTCACTGCTCAGTCAGGGTGAGAGTGACCTCCCAGCAGGACATGCTGTGGCCACTCTGTCCGTGCAGGTGGTACCGGGCACTACAATGTCCGAGCTATTGCCCTATGCCCTGCACAGATGCGCCAAGGCCAGGCCACCCTATCCAGGCTATTCCCACAGTACCTTGCTCCTCATTATGCACATTGGCAGGCCAATACTGTTTTGTTTAATGTAAACCGCGCTGATCGCAAATAGTGTGGTATATAAGAAATGCAAATAAATAAATAAATAAACAGTGCTAGCAGTGTGGACTGTGGAGGGTGTTGGAAGCCACCACACACTGGATAGACAGACACACACTCCCCACACCTATGCCAGCATTGTGCAACTATAGAGGTGTTGGGCAGCCCAGGCCACCACACCAGTCCTGGGCACAGTGCAGGCATGGCTATGGTACGCAATACTGTAGGAGTCACTCCCCAGGTTGGTAAACACTGTCAGACACAAGACCTGTAGCACACTCCACAGACATCAGAAAGGTTGCTATGATGCAGCTCAATCAGGAAATTGTACTTAACCTAGGAATTGCTATCTGCCAGTAATCATAGCAACCTTTTGATAGATGTGTACCATATTCCCAGGTTTAGGGTGGCATTACTACGGTATGCATGTGCTAGTATTGGGAGATGCACGCAGAGCCCAAAGTCCTGCCTCTCCAGGAGGCTGTGGATAATGGGGCCTGTGGGTGCGGGTGTGTCTGCCCCTGTTGGCTGCTGCTTTACGGCAGAGGTTCCCAACTCCAGTCCTGCGGTGCCAAACACTGTTCAGGTTTTCATGCTGTCCCTCATGAATATGCATAAGATACATCTGCATACCATGGGGGTGGCGCATAGAAATGCAGCACAGGCATCTTCATCAGAGGCAGCATGGAACCGGAATGGTGTTTGGCCCTCCAGGACTGCATTTGGGAGGCTCTGCTCTAGGTAATGTGCATGTTTATGGTGTCTGTGCTCTGTAGGGTAAAATGTGGGTGTTTTGGGCATGTTTACGTCATCTGCAAGAACGGTTCTGTCTGTATTAGCACGTTATAGTAGTGGGTAAAATATGAGGACTGGGTTGGCGGAAACCAAAGCTGGGACTTGAACCTGTGACCTTCTGCTTCTGAATACACTGGTTCTGTGCACTGCACCACCATGTTCTCACAGAGATGGTGCATTCTCTGGTGCTACCATGACTGTTGGTCAGACAGGGCCTGTCTGTTGCAGTGCACGGCACCCACCTACTCAGGGCTAGGCCACGGTCTGCTGTGGGCAGCTGCCACTGCCCCCTCCACCACCAGTATCCCTCAGCCACCATGCTGACATGCCCTTCTGCTGGTGGAGCTGGTGGTGCGCAGTCTCAGGCCATCCAGTGTGTAGGTAGGTGGCTGCCTATGGTGCGGGTTCTGGGGTCGGGGTGCCTGCATAGCTGTCCATGCTGTCCCCCATCACCATTTGCCAATGTTCCGTGCCATTGGGGGTACCTGCTGGGTACTATTCCCTGTGACACTGTGGGAAGCACACTCCTGCCCATGTTGGGCCCTCAGCAGTTGCTGTCTGGCTGCTCTACTGTTTCAGCATTCCTATGGGCCAGCTAGTCATCACCCTAGTCCCCACTGTGGCCCAGCTGCACCACAGCATGTGCCGCCTGCAGCCCTCTGTATCCCCTTTGCCAGCATCTGCCGGTTGCCCATTCCAACATGCCCGCCCTGATGTTGCGGGACATGTGCACACCATAGGAACCCTGTCCGATGGTGGGGAAATCCCTAAGCAGCGCTATTTCACTGTGGGCCCATGCACCTTGAATGGGGACGGAGTATGGACCCTTCCACGATTTATCTCTGTTCTATGGAGCTTACTCTGGGGGGGGGGGGGTTGATGTTTCTCATTGATACCACTATTGGCCAGCTTGGTTGTTGTTTTTTTCCAGTTTGTTGGGGTCATTTTCAGTGTTTCTGTGCCCTTTTGTTCTGTGCACATGTATCACACTTATCACCTTTTTTTGGTTTCCCTGCCTAGGCTGTACATTGCTGACACGTAAATGGTTTCTCTCCCCTTTAAAGTGCTTTTACGGGTAGGTTTTCATTCGCGTTGGCATTCAGCTCTGAATTTCAGTGTGTTAGTGTGAGGGAAGCCTCTCCCCGCCCACTCTCCACCCATTGACCCCTTCTCTCCGCCCACTCTCCACCTTCTGCGGTGTTTTACCGCGCCGCGGAGCATTACGCTCGTTAGCGTGTGATAACGCGCGCTGTATAACGTTAACGCTCATTAGCGCGTGATAGCACACGCTATCACGCGCTAACGAGCGTTAATGTTATACAGTGCCCGTTATTCACGATTACCGCAGTTTAGTAAACATACCCCATAGAAACATAGAAAAATGATGACAGAAAAAGACCACATGGCCTATCTAGTCTGTCCTTCCATATCGACAACTACAACAGTCCCCTTTTTTCCTTCAAAGATCCTCTGTGTTTGTCCCATGCTTTTTTGAATTCAGATACTGTCCTCATCTCTACCACCTCCAATGGGAGACTATTCCACAGATCCACCACTCTTTCCATAAAGAAATATTTCCGCATATCACTCCTGAATCTATCCCCTTTCACCGTCAACCCATGTCCCCTTGTAGCAGAACTTGCTTTCAGTCGAAAGAGGCTCTCCCCCTGTACATTTATGCTATGGAGGTATTTAAACATCTCAATCATATCACCTCTATCCCGCCTTTCCTCTAAGGTGTACATATTAAGATCCTTAAGTCTGTCCTCATATGCTTTATAATGAAGACCACTAACCATTTTAGTAGCCACCCTCTGTACTGACTCCATCCTGTTTATATCCTTTTGAAGGTGCGGTCTCCAGAATTGCACACAATACTCCAAATGAGGTTGCACCAAAGAACCAGTTCCACTGCGGGTGTGGGAGCAGGTTGTGTGCTGTGCTGTTGATAACTGATCACTGTGCCAATGTATATGTGCATAGTGCTGCTTGTTTGTGTGGGTGTGTGCACTCTTGTTGGGTAAATGTTTGCTGTTTGCACATACTGGTGGTATTCTACCTACACTGTAGTATAAAATGTAGACATGAGGAGAAAACTCCACTGGCTGGATACAAACCCACAACCTTTTCCTTCATCATTCAGCAAGTGTGTGGGGTAAACCACAGTGCTGCCACATTGCCACAGCTATCCATGCTGATTGCATGATGAACATCAGAGGAACCTTGGCAGATATGGAATTGCACATGGCACACTGGAAATGGCCACATATTTTGAGATACAAGCAGGTTGGTGTTGTACATGCACTTTGGGCTATCATGTTACTACAGGGACATGGTTAAAAAAACAGGTCCACTGCCAGGACACAAATCCACAACCTTCTACTTCTCTCTACAGTGACTATACGGGGTACCCCACAGTGCTGCCACAGTGTTACAGCCATCCATGCTGGTTGCATGCTTTCCATCAGATGAACCTTGGCAGATATTGTATTGCATATGGTGTAACGGACATGGGCAAAGCTGTTGTCAGCTGCACGCAGGTGACACTCCCTCCCGCCTTACCCACCACACCATGCTGATGTAACCATGTGCCATCAGTGCTGTTGTGCATGGGCCCAGGCCTCAAAACATGCAGATAGGCGGGTAGCTGGGTGTGTGCTCCATGTGTGCCAGAGGCATAGTTGGAGAGGCACAGATCGCTACCCCCCCCCCCTGCCAATCAGCCTCTCTAGGGTCCCTATCACCACATGGCAGTGTTATCTGTCCTTGACCTGTGTATGGCACAGCTGTGTGGTGTTGGGTTTGGGGTATTGTGAATGTTGTCTGCAGTGGCTGAGGTATTCATTGTTGAATTGTCTGGAGCATCTGACTGCTGTGGGACTAGGGGACATGCACTGTGGCTGCTGTGTTGGCCTTTACAAACAACTATGCAAACATATGTTATCCTTCCAACCATCGTCACATCCTACACTCCATTACCTGCATATGTAGTACAGGCTGCCAGTATCATGGTTTTCCTGTATGTTTTTGGCAGGTTCCTGGAGAGGGTCCCTGGCGAGGGTCACAACTTAGCACTGCGTGGCCCATTGCAGTTATTGTGTATCATGTTCTTTTTTTGGGGTACCTATGAGGCACATGTGGGGTACCTACGAGGCACATGCACTATTGGTCACAGGATACAGGGCATGATGGAACTTGGTCAGACGCAGTCTTGCATATTTTCCGGTCTTCTGTTCGTATGTGCCTCCTAGGCAGCCGCCTTGTCTGCCCTGTGCCACCGCAGCCCTCACTGCATGTTCCACCTGCACCCTCTTATGCACCATTTGCATCATCAGGAAAGTGCCCTTTCATACCTGGCCACTGTGCTGTTGTTGCAAATGGTGCACTACTATCACTTTCTTGGGCTCACCTGTCTGTGCAGCACATTGCATACGTTTAAATAGGCTCTCTGTCCTCACTGTGCAACCTTAATGCCAGGATTTGAATGGCGGTAATGTTCCTGGTGTTAAGATGCTGGCAGTAATGTTGCAGGGCCTGATTCCTGCCCACTCCCGCCCATTGACCCCTTCTCTCCACCCCCTCTATGTCTGACGAGCATGACTCTGACAAGCAGGGACTGTCTCTTGTATATATACCTGTACAGCGCTGCGTGCATAGCGCTATATAAGTGCTAAATAGTGGTAGTAGTAGTAGCATAGTGCACTTAACATCGAGTGTGATGTTAGCATGCCCTGTACCGTGCGGTAATGTAGCATATGTAATGTTAACACGCGCTAACATTATACATGCTACCTTACTGCCGCTTTGTAAACATGCCCCTAGATCTAATATCACTTCAAGAAAATCCAAATGTATAGTATATGATTATTTTGATCAACTAGAGATAAAAGGAAAGAGCTCAATATTTACAAGCAACTATCAAACATTTCACTAACGCTTTCATCGATCTTCCTCTTTTTTCAAAAAGGCTTGAAAAAATTGATTTATTATATATATATTTTTTGTCACTATATAGAAAACTCCCACTGCCTGATGAAACCTAAGGTAAAGTGTGTTGTGGTTTCGCACAACGGTCAGGGGCATGGACAGCATATTGCTGTCAGTTAACATGCTTCACTGTGCCTTAACGCATGAAAAAGTTAGCACTTACCTCCACCTATTGTGCAATACTATCTAAAGCACTTTAAAAGTTTTATTACTAGAATAATTGCAGTTGGTCTTCTTAATTAGCCTTAGATGAATTATTATCTAACTTATACTAGTAATAAATAATGTAATAATTTTGCACAATTCTGTGTCTAGTCACATTTGTTCTTAAACCAACACTTACTTGTGGTAAACTATAACATCTGATTGGACCTTAGTTTAATTTATTTATCCAGTTCTGTTCTAAATAGAGTGAACTAGGTGATGTAGTGTTATTTCTCTGTTAGCCTACTAGAAAATAAAAGCCTGAGATAGCATCTTTGACCTGTGCTATGACTACATTTATTAACATCTATAGCAGGGAATGTAAGGCTGCTGATCAACCTCTTTCTCTTCACACTCTCCCTTTGTGCTTTGATGTGCAAAAAGTGTCTGATGAGCCATAATTTTGATGGACTGCAGGTTCATAGAGCTTTAGAGTGCAGTGCTTTTAGACGGAATCTGTGAGCTCTGCACGTTACTATTACCTTCTTTTCCCTCTTCTTGCTCTAGTTTACCCTCGATAAGATTTTGCTGAGTTTAAGTCTACCATCAAACTTGCTGCCCATCTGTTGCATCCTGTGATATTCCCCCTTGTCTGTAGAGCCATGAGGTTAGTTACAGGTGACAGTAAGAAATGTGAGGAAATAATGCACATGGCTTCAACAAAAGGTAATGTTTTTACAGGCTTAATGGCGTAGCCCGGTGGGAGCTGAAAATGTGCACAGATCAAAGCACTGAGCCTGATGCATCCGCAAAAAGTGCCACCACCTCTGGGCAGCCCTGTGACAGCAGTCGTTTGTGAGCCAGCACAAACAATGCAAGGGAGGAGGGCTGGGGGAAGGGGCTGATGAACTGAAGCCGGGACAAGGGGTATCTCCTTTAAGTGCTCACACATGCTGGGTGGCCTGCAGAGCAGATTGGACTCAGCTCTGACACATACAGTCCTGTCAGTAAGTATTATCTGTGCTTAAGCTTTGGTGGCAATGTTAGACGTCTTGTGGATATTTTAGCTGCAGAGGATTAGACAGTTATGTGTGTTATCTGAACATGTGGAGGTATGGAGGATTTGCAGTTCTGCAAGAACAATATTGGTGACAGCACTGTTTTACAAATTGGGGCCATATGAACCCAATTAAGGGTCAGCTAGGACTGGGAATATATAAGGTGCTAGTACATTTTTGCCTCAGAGTTTACATGTAGTAGTGCCTGTCTGAGAAGGACATTGTATTAAAACTGGTTAAAACAAGTAACTGAGATAAAACCCTATGGATGCCCTTCAATCATATTTCAAGATGCCATAAGAACTCCTAGGCACTAACATGCTGTCTTTTCTCTTTGATACTGTGCTTTTAGGAATGAGTTAACACAATTAAACCTCAGAGCTGCAGGAATGTGAACACTAACAGAATTCTTCTTGAAAAAAATAATTTTTAGTCTACTTGGTTTCTGATATTTTTGCATTGCAGTTGATTAGTACATGCCCATTAAGTTGATGCCTTTTCATTTTGAAAAGTATTTTTTTCTTCAAATTCAGAATAGTTATTGCAGGATTGATAAAATGACAGATGCAGCACATTTGACTCCAGCTGACACAACCTTAATAATACTGGGTTGACCATTAGGTGATGGATTAAGACAGCATGAATATTTTATTGCTACTTAATTTTGAAATCCAGCAAATGCCAATCCCAGTTCTATATTAGCACTTTACCAAACATGAAGGGTCACTGTGCTTAGATCTGAAGCTTCTCAGAGAGGAACTAAAAGGTCAATGTACTAAGTCCTGAGCGTTTTTCCATAGGTTAGTGACACCTTTATGCGCTACTTTGCTACCCATGTAAATGAGCAGGGTAGTAAAGTTATAAACCAACCTTTCTTTACAGGACATATGAAAATAAAGATAACACTGATGTGTAGTTACTTTTTTTTTTTTGCAAGAATAAGGCTGCAAAGCCTTTTTCATATGCTCATTTTTGCTAAATTCAGAATTAATGAGCTGTTATACATGCAAAAACCCTGGAATGCCAGTTTGCACATTTTTAAACATGCAAAGCCTAGTTTGCAGAAGTTTCTGCACCATAGTGTATCAGCCTCAGTGAGGATCTACCTCAGTTAACTACCTTTGTGCTTATGAGTTTTCTGTGTTCAAATGAATTCTGTAGAAAAACTGTGCATGAAAGTTACCTATCGGCAGGGCCAGCCTGGCCTTACTATTAGGTGAGACTAGGTGGTCACCATTAGTACATTGTTTTACCTGCAGAGAAAGCGGGCATATACATACATGCAAAGCAAAGTTTAATATTTAAAGGCATAACATCCAATTATGCAGTGGTATAAATTCCACCCAAGCAGCCCCTGCAGTGTGGGCCTGGGCAGGGATGGGGTCCACACAGCAGTGGTAAGGCAGAGCAGTTGACTTACTTTGACATGTTTAGCGTACTGACTCCACTCTTTTAAGTTTCTACCAGGCCTGGTAGCTATTACCTCCAGGCCGGTTTCACAGTAAAAGTCACACCGCAAGACTTCAGCCCAGGAGGTGACAGCTGCTGGGCCTGGTGGAAACTTAAAAGAGCAGAGGCAGTTCAGCAAACTTATTAAAATAAGTTTGCTGCCGCCTGGGGTGGGGGGGGGGGGCATGCTGCCATGACGACGAGAAGTGGGGCTCCCTGCTGCAATCAAATCATATGCAAATAATTTGCATGCAAAAAATGGGTACAAACAGGGGAGAGCACACTGGTCACCATGGAAATATGTGCACCCAGCAGGCGTTAGCAGCACCATCGATATTTTGTGTACAAAAAAGAAAATTGCATCGGCATCTGGAATTGAATGCGCAGACATTGGGGGTTATTTTAGAAGCACTATTTGTGCCTTGGACATCTGAAAACGGGCATAGAGACGTCCAAAGCACAGAGATATCCCCAGAGCCATTTTAGAAGCCAGGTCTGTGGATGTCCCCAGCGTAAGGATGTCCAAGTCGGGACAGGGGCATGGTGGAGGTATGGCCAGAGCATTCCTAACAACTTGGACGTCCTCGCCTGATTTCAGAAACATCCTGGATGCCCTAAGCTGCACCAAAGGTTATTCCTGCTCCAGATAGGAATAGGCATCAGAAACGTACCCCTTTTGTCAGGCAAATGTCTGGAGGATGTGGAGGAGGTACACGCATATCCCCTTTAGTTTACAAATTGTCAATGAACTCTGATGGGGAATGGGGACTCATTTTTTTGTTTTGCCATGCTGCTGGATGACCCTGTAGGCAGCTTTGCTTGAGATGGACGTCCCCACCCAGGGCTGGTGCAAGGATTGGAAGCACCCTAGGTGAGCCCTCCATCCTTCCACCCCCATTGGTTCCGCTGCTGCAGCAGAGGCAATAGCTACAAATCGTGATGCAGCACTTACATTAGGGCTCAGGCGCTGCTCTGTTGTTTCATTCTTTTATTAGTTGCCCCTCTTTCATGCAGACTTCCAGTTTATGCCAACCTGAAGAAAGCCCCAGCGCGATGGCTAAAACATCGGCTCCACTTACTAACATGGCATGATCGGCAAAGATCATGATGCTAGCCGTGTAAGACTAAGAGAACACATTTTCTGTTTAGTACATCACTTTTTCAGGCTCTAAAGTGAGCAATAATAAAATAACTACTTCACATTAATTCCTTGCCTCATCCTATTCTGTATGGCTCAGATATGAAGATATTATGTCATGAACCATTAGACCTCTGACGTAACATTGGTAGTAAAAAAAGTGAAATATAGTTTAAAGAACATAAGTCAATATTTACGAGGCTGGCCTTGTCTTGAAGGGGAGGACGATTTGGAAAGTGTAAGTTGCATATCTGAGGCTTTATACTAAGGCAGTCTTTGATGGCACTAGTGCCAGAGCTGTTCTTGGAAGTACATTAGTATCTAATACAAAATTAAACAAGCAGATCCTGCTCCATATTTGTATTTCATTTCTTTAACCTTTTCCTAGGCTGAGCACACTGAGTAAACAAATGCAAATGAAGGCAGTGTGCATTAGAGCTATTTGCCCAAGCACTAAACACAAACCCATATGATATGGAGGTCATTTTAGAAGCCTTAGTCGCAATCTGGACGTCCAGAAATATGCATGTGAACATCCAAATTGTGCAGACATCTCAAGAGCCATTTTACAAATAGTGTTTGGAGATGTCCCTGGCGTGGGGATGTCCTAGTAGGCAGGAGGTGTGGCAGAGGCGTATCTAGAATGGGGCGACAGATACAGACATCTGCAATTGATTTCAGAAATCTTGGGCATGTCTGCAACCTCGTCCAACTCCAGGCACGAATAAGCATCAGGAAAGTGCTTGTTTGAGCTCTAAAACATCAGGAGGGTGTAGAGAAGATAGAGATCACACAAGTAACATTTAGCCCTAAAGGCCATACAAAATATATCTTAACATATCAAAAATCAGGACACCTATTTTAACTGCATTAATAGAATATTATTTTAAGGAATTAAATACTTTCAGCCTGATTCTGTAGTGTACGTGCAGGCCCTCTGTGCGCCTGGTTGGAACCGGACGCCCAGAGGGTGTCGCAATTCTGATTCCAAGGGGCATGTCTAGCCCCTCAGAATCAGAATTGCGAACAGGCCTACAGGCTTTGCCTGACTAACTCAGTCATGGTTTTTAAATGGAGCCACAGCACCATGGCATCCAGTTGCCATGGCACCGTGGCTCCATTTAAAAGCCACGATCCACGGCCGCTGGCCACCAAATTGCTTTCCCTGCAGCCCAACCCCCAATCTAGCCTCCGAGAGCCAGGGTCAGGCTGCGGGGAATGCCCTCTGCCCCCTGCCGCACCTTCCCAGCCCTGGGCCCACCAATCTTGCCAAATTGGGGAAGTTATTCCACCTCAGAATTGGAATAACTTCCCCATTCAAATCACCAGCCCTGGATGTACAGGGCCGACATTGGAATCAGCCCTGTACCTCCAAGGCCGGCGACCGCCCACTGCCCACCCTAACACCACCCCCGATCCTCCCCTTTCCTGTCCCATCTAACTTCCCCGCACAACCGGTGGGGAAGCTATTCGCAGCTTGAAATGAGCCCGTTTCTATATAACCATATTTGAATTGCAATTAATCATATTGATTTTTAAATTAATTTTCATATATAAACTTCATAATACACATTTTATAATATTGAATACAGTATTCTTTTTACAAAATTCATCTACCAAAATTCATCCACCAAATTTTCAAATATGAGATTGTCTATTGCCATACATATTACATCCCAACACTCACAACATTAAATACATAAACAATTAATTAAAAATGACCTTGCTAGACCAAAACTAGCTGCAGAAATTAGTTGGCAAAGTGGAAAAAAATCTTAAAAATCTTCTACAGTCCCAAGATCTTCAAAACCTTTTTATAAGTAATACAGTCCCAGGATCTTCTCTTCTCTAATCATGTAGTTCTTTTCATCGTGCTTATAAAAAAAATAGGTCCACTACGCATCCGAGTAAGCAACAATTCACAATGTAGTTTGAAAATAAGTCATTTTGTTACAACGTAAAAGATTACAACTCTCAAGGGAGCCAGCACAGTGCTGACAATGCAATCTCCTCCAGCCCCTCAAAACTCTTTGGGGACTGCACCTTACACTTTAAATATGGTGCCACGAGTTAGCTGCTAATGCAGCAGATAGCACAGATCACCTGGACTGGATGGTATACAACCAAAGGTGTTGAAAGAACTGAAATAAGAGATTGCAGACCTACTATTAGTAATCTTTGGACTATCATTAAAATCATCTGTAGTACCGGAAGATTGGGAAATGGCCAGTGTAACACAATTTTTTAAAAAGGATTCCAGATGTGATCTGGGAAACTACAATCCAGTGAGCTTGACGTCAGTACTGGGCAAAATAGTAGAAACTATTATAAGGAATAAAATTACTGAACATGTAGATAGTCATGGTTTAATGGGAGAAAGCAAACACGGAATTAGCCAAAAAAAAGTCTTGTTTTTCTAATCTGCTATATTTTTTTAAAGGTGTGAATAAACAGGTAGACAAAGGTGAGCCAGTTGATATAGTATATCTGGATTTTCAGAAAGCCTTTGACAAGGTCCCTCATGAGAAACTCTTGGCAAAATTAAAAAGTCATGGGATTGGGCACAGTGTAGTATTGTGGAGTAGGAATTGGTTAAAAGATAGAAAGCAGAGAGTAGGGCTGAATGGCCAATTTTCTCAATGGAGAAAGATGAATAGTGGCGTGCCCCAGGGATCTGTGCTGGGACCGCTGCTTTTTGACATATCATAAATGACCTGGAAAAGGGAATAACGAGTGAAGTGATCAAATTTGCAGATGACACAAAACTATTTAAAGTTGTTAAAACACAAATGAATTCTGAAAAATTGCTAGAGGACCTTGATAATTGGAAGACTGGACGTCCAAATGGCAGATGAAATTTAATGTGGACAAGTGCAAAGTTATGCACCTAGGAAAGAACAACTCAAACTATGGCTATACAATGCACATTAGAAACCACCACTGAGGAAAAAGATTTAGGTGTCATCGTGGATAATACGTTGAAACCCTCGGCCCAGTATGCAGTGGCAGACAAGAAAGCAAATAGACCGCAAGGGATCACAAGGAAAAGAATGGAGAATATAATCAAGGATATTATAATGCCTCTGCATTGTTCCATGGTGCAACCACACCATGAATATTGTATGAAATTCTGGTCGCTGTATCTTAAAAAGGATATAGCGGAATTAGAAAAGGTACAGCGAAGAGCAACAAAAATGGTAAAGGGGATGGAAGGATACCCCTGTGAGGACAGGCTTAAAAGGTTAGGGCTCTTTAACTTGAAAAAGAGACAGCTGAGGGGGGATATGATAGAGGTCTATAAATTAATGAATGGAGTGGAATGGGTAACGTAGATTGGTTGGTTATAGCATCAAAAAGTAGAAAGACTAGGGGACATGCAATGAAGCTATGTGTAACCCATTTAAGATTAACCAGAGAAAATATTTTTCACTCAATGCGTAATCAGACTCTGGAATTCATTACCAGAGGGTGTAGTAAAACTGTTTGTGGAAGGGTTTAAAAAAGATTTGGACAAGTTCCTAGAGGAAAGGTCCATAAACTATTATTAAAGAGGAACTGGGATATCCACTGCTTACCACAAGACAAGCAGTGTGGAACCTGTGTGCGTTTTTGGGAACCTGCCAGGTACTTGTAACCTGGATTGGCCACTGTTGGAAAAAGGATACTGGGCATGATGGACCTTGGTCTGACCCACTATGGAACTGTTCATACTAAAACAGGGAGTTCCCCAAGGATTCAGTTTATCAACTCTCCTGTTTAATAACTTCCTTCAACCCATATGCATATGTAGAAACCTCCAACTGCTCTTAAACCCTGACTCTTTTCGTACTGTCTGCCAAGCCCTCACCACACCTACCCTTGACTACTGTAATCTCATTTATCAGGGCCTTCCCAGAAACAGTATATATCCTCTCCAAATGGCACAGAACACAATAGCCCGGCTAATCACAAATAACCCCTAGACGGTCACACATAACTCCAATCCTCCATGATCTGCACTGACTCCCCATACTACACAGAATAAAATTTAAAGCAATTGCTCTCATTCATAAAATCATTCACAATGAATCCACCCCATGCCTTTCATCGCTTCTATCCAATCCCAATAATACTAGATTGCGTCTCACCAATGCCAAAAACCTTCTGATCATACAATCACTAAAGAAAACCTGCAAGCAAACCACCTGTAACAAGAACTAATCCCTTTATGCCCCTTCATTATGGAATGCTCTTCCTGGAGAATTATGGAACTGCTCTGACCATGCTGAATTCCAGAAGAGACTCAAAACCCACCTCTTCCGAGAACACTATTCCCTGCCACCTTAACCCTCCCCTCCAATGCCCTTTGCTCCCATTGCCCATTATTTCCCTGCTCCACTCACCCCTCAATACCTGCACCTATCTGATGAGCCTGACAACCCCTCCTATAACTGTAAATATGTAAATAGTTCTCGTTTGTGCCATATATACTCATGGCAAAAGTTCTTGTCTCACCATATTTACTGATGTTCAAATGTTCCGTTCCTTGTAAAACAGAGGTGAAATAGTTTGACACACTGTTACGTTATGTTCATTGTAAACCGTCTTGAATCAAAGAAAGATGGTATATAAAAACTGTTAAATTATTAAATAAATAAAATATCTTATGTTCTCATGCTCATCTCAGTAGATGATATTAACATGAATTCACTCATCTGCAATGCAGCTAACATAAAGTAAGGGTATCATCTCTGCATTAACAGTATGGGAAGGTACAGGGTGCACCCTCAACAGTTAACATAGAGGCTTTTCAGTTACCATGCATTAATGTTGGCTATTAGTATATGGTATCTGCAAAACTTTAATGCAGATTAGACAAAAGACCAGAGCCTTTGGGTACCAGCTGGAAGGCAGAGATGAATTTAGCTCACCTTGAACCACCATTGACAAGGCATGAGCTAAAATCCAAATTCAATGTCTTTCCTATCATTCTGCAGGCAAGGAGCATCTCCGTGCAAGGTCTCACTTTGCATAGCATGGGGGCATACCTGGCAGGTTAAAAACGACAAAATCTAATCACTCTATGTGACAGAGCCAACCCTCACTGAAATATGTAGTGGCACTCCTGGAAAGAAAGTGATAGTTTTGGTGGTTTATGCAAGATGAACATTAGCATCTAAGGGATATATTTATTAAAACACGACCTTATCACTGCAAACCTTAGGGTGGGAGTGGTGCTGGACCTGCGCTAACAAATAGAGGCATGCCGACATATGCCCATGACGTTAGCGTGGGTTCCATGCCACCTCCACGCTAAACCTTTGAGACGGCAGTAAGTGCACCTGCGCTTAGTACAACATTGATGATAGCATGCATTAAAGACGCCCACGCTAATCACAACGTGCACACTCCACCCCAGCACCGCCCAGTCTCTGCCTCAGCCTGTGCTAAGCAGTTAACGTGGTATTTTTAGCACAGCTGCATATTTGATGCGTGGTAATGGCTACCCTAGAGCACTTGGTGCACGCTGTACCCTGTGCTAACCGCTACCGCGATTTACTAAACATGCCCCTAAATGTCCTATAAAATGCCCAGCTGCTCTTACATCCTCTGCACAGTTTGTAGAACTGTAGAAAAATCAATGGTACGTTTTTATTAATTTATTTATTTAACTGTATTTATATCCCGCTTTTCACCGGGTCAAAGGTGAAAAGCGTTTAGGTGAAAAGCCAATCAGTCACCCCAGTTCAAGCAAGGTTTTTTTTCTCCTTGATTGAATGTATGTCGCACGTATCTGTTGCATCAGTGGAGGTGTATACGGAGAGGAGAAAAGAAAGGAAACAGCTGCAGTGTTTCCCCAGCTTAACGTTCTTTAGGGAACTGTCTCTTGGCTTACCCAACCTGACCCTGGATTAGACACGTTTGGCAGGTCATACATTATACTGTTTCTACTGCAGGAGGAATGTTACTTTGATTTGGAAAAAATAATTACTGAAATCAAATGTCAGTGCAAATGAAAAACAGTTTTGACTGTTTAAGGGACAATAACAAAGGATTGTTGGCACAGCTTTAAAAAAAAGTGGAGAAAGTATGTAGGGCTTGATAAGTCCAAATTCTTTTTTGGTCTCGAGGGCATACTTTGAGGGAAGAAAAGAATTGGACAGCAACCCATCTTAAAAATAGATACTCAACCATAAAACTTCCAGAAAATGTTAGTCACAGTATGAGCAAAGGCATTGGTCAAGGGAAAGAGAGATGCTGCTCAATCTTTGCACCTTCAGACTTCCTGCTCGCAATTCCCCGTCCACTCAAATATATAATATGCTGATCAAGGGAGGTGCAGAAAGAGTGGCATCTGTCAGCTAGAACTCTGCAGGAGCAGTTAGTGAGGCAGGAAGAAAACCAGCCGTGACCCACAGTTCAGAAATTCAGAGAGAATAGCATGGCGAAGAGAGTGTGCGGCTCAGCAACCTGATAGCAATTTGGGAGATTAGTTAGGATAAGGGAGGGGGCTCAAAGGTCTGCAGAGGATCAAGAAAATAATAGAGTACAATATGAGAAGCGAGGGAGCAAAAAAGAAAAATTAAGTTTGATAGGGTCAGTAGCATTAGTGGAGAGTGAAAAAATCCAAAGACTGGCAGTGGATACCACATCCATGGACTATGGAGAGAAAGGTGAGGCAGAAGATAGGCTAATATAGAAACATAGAAACATAGAAAAATGATGACAGAAAAAGACCACATGGCCTATCTAGTCTGTCCTTCCATATCAACCACTACAACAGTCCCCTTTTTTCCTTTAGAGATCCTCTGTGTTTGTCCCATGCTTTTTTGAATTCAGTTACTGTCCTCATCTCTACCACCTCCACTGGGAGACTATTCCACGGATCCACCACTCTTTCCATAAAGAAATATTTCCACATATCACGCCTGAATCTATCTCCCTTCACCCTCATCCTATGCCCCCTCGTAGCAGAACTTGCTTTCAATTGAAAGAGGCTCTCCCCCTGAACATTTATGCCACGGAGGTATTTAAACATCTCAATCATATCACCTCTATCCCTTCTTCCCTCTAAGGTGTGCATAATAAGATCCTTAAGTCTGTCCTCATATGCTTTATAATGAAGACCACTAACCATTTTAGTAGCCACCCTCTGTACTGACTCCATCCTGTTTATGTCCTTTTGAAGGTGCAGTCTCCAGAATTGCACACAATACTCCAAATGAAGTCGCACCAAAGACTTATACAGAGGTACTATCACCTCCTTTTTTCTGCTAGCCATTCCTCTCCGTATGCACCCAAGCATCCTTCTAGTTTTTGCCGTCACCTTTACTACCTGTTTAGCTACTTTAAGATCATCAGACACAACCAATCCTAGCTCCCGCTCTTCTTTAGTGGACAAAAGTACTTCACCCCCTATACTATATTGCTCCCTTGGATTGCTGCAGCCCAAATGCATGACCTTACATTTTTTAACATTAAATCCCAGCTGCCAAATTCTAGACCATTCTTCAAGCTTAGCTAGATCCCTCTTCATATTATCTACACCTTCCTGGGTGTCTACTCTATTGCAGATTTTGGTATCATCCGCAAAGAGGCAAACCTAGTCCGACAGCCCTTCTGCTATATCACTAACAAAGATGTTAAAAAGAATCGGACCAAGGACTGATCCCTGGGGCACACCACTGGTAACTTCCTTCTCCTCAGAGTGAGCTCCATTTACCTGTAGTCTTGGTCGCCTCCCACACAACCAATTTCTAACTCAAGCAGTAACTTTAGGGTCCATCCCTAGGGTGCTCAGTTTGTTTATAAGTCGCCTGTGAGGAACGGTGTCAAAGGCTTTACTGAAATCTAAATACACCACATCTAGGGCTCTCCCTAGGTCCAACTCCCTGGTCACCCAGTCAAAGAAATCAATCAGATTTGTCTGACAAGACCTGCCTCTGGTGAATCCATGCTGCCTCGGATCCTGTAATCCGCTAGACTCTAGAAACCTCACTATTTTCTCTTTCAGCAGCGTTTCCAATAATTTACTCACCACCGAAGTTAAACTAAAAGGCCTGTAGTTTTCAACCACATCCTTACTTCCGCTTTTGTGTAAAGACACCACATAAGCCTCTCTCCAGTCCTTTGGCACCACTCCCGACTCCAACGAGGCATTGAAAAGGTCAGTCAGTGGACCTGCTAGAATGTCCCCAAGTTCTCTCAGTATTCTAGGGTGTATCCCATCCGGCCCATCGCTTTGTCTACATTAAGTTGAGCTAGTTTCTCACGAACACAGTCTTCTGACAATTGTTCAAGATGTCCCTCGCTTCTGTTCCTGTTTGTGGGTGTTTTCTGAGGTCCTATTCCTGGTTCTTCATCTGTGAACACAGAACAGAAATATTTGTTAAGCAATTTTGCTTTATCCTCATCAGCTTCTGCATATTCCTCCCCTTCACCCTTGAGTCTGACAATACTACTTTTGCCCTTCCTCTTCTCACTAACATATATGAAAAATGTCTTATCTCCCTATTTTATTGCAATGGCTATTTCCTCCTCTTTTTGAATCTTTGCTTTCCTGACTACTTTGCTAGCTTCTCTAAGTCAGTGTGACAGTTCTCATCAGTAGGAAAGACTCAAGAATGGTAAGTGGGCAAGGTCCATGGACTGGTTCCCCATGGGATAGGGCATGACGGGTCCAAGGGTAGCTAGGATATAGTCTTCAGTCTGTAACAGCCACCTTCCCTTCATGTTGGGCCCTCCAGTGCTGGTGGTCACTAGGTATTTGCTGCTTGAACCCAGGACCTAAGATGAGAACCAGGAGTAGAAAAAGCAGGAGGAGGCAGGAAACACTCAGAACACTCACTAAGGAGGAACAAGTCAGGAGTAAAGCTGAGGCCCAGTAGAAACTGGGACGGGATCTAGGAATGTGCCAACAAGGCACATCAATATCTAAAGAGAAGCAAGTAGCCAAGGTGTAATTTGAAAATGTATAATCTGAAACTGTCAAGTTAGAAGTTTCAAATTATACATTGAACACACAACTGAATGTTGACCTCAAAATGGGTTAAACCCTATCTTTTCTCTATAACCTGACCTGTTGGGTAGTTATGGACTGTCTATGCAGGATCACTGCTAGCAGCGTGTGAAGACTGATTGCTTGGAAAGCCATGAGCTGCCCTTCCTGCAGGAGCAGCAGATGGACCTCATCCCCTCCGAACCCTGCTGCTGTGCATTCCCCTCCCATCTTAGAGAGCCAACACATGCCACCAGGGTTGGTACAAGAATATTGGGTGCCTTAGGCGAACCTTCAGCCTTATGCCTCCTCCCCAAGATTTTTATAATGAAACTCACTCATGGTGATGGAAACACTACCTCTCCCTCAACAATCCACTAAAAATGCATGACTGGATATCCAACATATACAGAAAAGTTTCATATTTCAAAGAATGCATGTGCCCACTGTCCCTGCAGGCAAAAGAATGTGCTGATGGATTTTTGAGTTTGCCTGGCTGACAGGATCAAATTGCTGCCCTAAGTGATTATTAGTCTTGTCTAATGGTTGGGCTGACCCTGTATACCACCATGAAGCCCAGAGACATTCTAGCACTTTGATCCTCTCTTCTCTCTCCTTTTACTCCTCCACTCTGGTCCCCAGTCCTTTCTTACCCCCCCCCCCCTCCTCCAATCTGGATAGCAGGAGAAGAGTGGAATTTTTTCTGGCTTTTTGTCTGCTACATTTCAGTCATTATTCTACTCCCAAAGGCTTTGGTAGCCATACCCCTTTTGTCCACCCCTAGTTAAACCCTGATGAAATCTCATCCTGCCTTTGTTAGGTAGGTGTAGGGGGATTAATTCATTCCAAACCGTTACAAATATACACACAAATCGCACTTAGGAGTCAAACAATGGTGAATCACTGTCAATACACTGAGCCTTTTCTAATATTTTTTTTAGAACCACTCGAATCTCATAAACCACTTTGACATTCCTCAGAGACTATTTTATCCAAAAGATCCAATTTACTAATGCATAGTTCGGTAATTAAAAATACTTTAAGTTCTTTAATCAATTGCTTTCAAAGTGCTGCAGAGCTATTCATTCCGGACTTTTTTAAAGTTTCTTAACAATGTTCTTCTTGGATCACAGTCTCCTTCTCATAAAAATAATCCAAAAATTTACTTATCTATATTCTCCATCACTGCCAACACGGCACCATTTTTCGAATCATTAACAATGCTTCTTCAAGGCATTGACCATTCAAATCTTTTTCCGTAGATTCATGGTCCTTTTCTGCCTCTACATACTGTTTAGTCAGAATCTTTCAGCATATGTTTTTGCACTTACCGCATTCTACAGGCAAAATCGAACACGCGGTAAGTGCAAAGGCAGTGTGCTATGGGAGGGTAGGCAGTAATGCCCTGCAGGGGACACAGTTACTGCACAGGCCTGAGTTGTGTGTGCTCTCAGAGGCGAAATGTGCTCTTCCCAAGCACATAACTCCCCCCCCCCATAAAGACAGCCCTCCTGAAGCACATGACCTTTAGACACCCCCTGATTTGAGCCCTTACATACAGATATCACCTAATCAGATTCCCCATCTCATCTGTCCCCCAGACATCTCTGGAATGGACACTCCCCTCAAAACCCCCCAGATCAGACTCCCCCCTGAACAGATAGCCCCCTCAAAGACTCCCCTCTCAAAAAGCATGCCATGACCTTACACCCCTCACCCCCCCCCCCCCCAACCCAAGTTTTACCTGGGAGTATCCCAAGTAGTCTTTTGGATGGAGTGAAAACAACCTACCTCTTCTTCTGCCCTGTTGCTACCCAAGTTCAAAATGGCAACTATGATCATTTGCAGTAGTCTTGCAGTACAACTGCTAGGGGTCAGTATGCCAAATAAGAGCAATTGCTCCCTATTTGACCCCTAGTGGTAGTACCGCAACACTATGGGATACCTCTAAGTAAGTCCTGAGGGGGTCAGGGGGAAGGGCTATGGTATGCTTTTTGAAGGAGGGTGTCTGATTTGGAGAGGCTTTAAAGGTTGGTGTTTGTTTGGGGGGGGGGGGTTGTTGTGCTAATGACCTATAGTGAAGGACTGATCTGATCAGTAGAAGGTGAAAGGGGCATGCTTGCCTATAGCCAGCAAGCATTTCTTGGTGATGAACATGCGCCTCCCCCTAGAGGTGCCAAGTTACTGAGTTGGGGGGTTAGATTGGGGGAGTCTGATCAGTGGGTGGTATTTGTGTGGGGTGGGAAAGTCAGATTGGGAGGTTGTCAGTTGGGGAGAGAAGACCTTCGGCACTGTGTCCTTGTTTGTTAGGGTGGCCAGGCTACCTGTATCTGTTAGCAAAGTTGCACTAAATTCCTCCTACTAAGGTGGTGTTAAGTGCTCCTGTGCTAATGGCAGCTATAACAGTGCACAGTAACGTGTCAATCTCTACCCATAACCTACCCTGTTCCCTCCCCAACCCCTGCATGGCTGTTTTTAGTGCAGGTCCATGCTAACGGTTAGCATGTGCTAAATCCCACGCTACTTGCTTACCGCACTTTAGTAAACATGTCTCAAAAAGCACCATGGAGCCAGCTCCTAGCCTCAGATTGTAAGTGCTGTGTACTGTGCTGCAAGAAACTAAAGATCTGCTAGCCCACATAAGGAATGGAGGAGGTGGTACCCCTCAGAGATCATGCACTGAATCTAGGGAGGGAGTGGGGTACTATGACTGCTGCTTCACCTGCTAATTGCAAAAGCAGCCCTGAGGGTAAGTCTCTAGCATCTAAGAGGAAATAATACACTTAATTAAATATTGACATGCCTGCTTTTTATGCCTAAAAACAGTTTGGCATAGAATCATGCACCAGTATTTAGCTCAGCCACTTTCCCTTATGGCTGTGCTGCAAGGGATTCTTGAATATGGATAGTTAGACCTTGGGATGGATACGAAGGACTTCCACTGATGTTTCTGTCACAGTAAGTAACCGACAAGGTCAGTTTAGCTGGAGTTTCATGTTCTTCTAACCAGGCTTTTGTATCACTGAATGACATCAGAACGGACTGGGGTTTCAGGAACAGCTTGTCATTTTAGGAAGTTCCTCATAACAGGAAAATATGAGGCTGATGTAATAAAATGTGGGAGGCTAAGGGCATAGCTTAGCATGGGTTCTGCACACATTCTTCTGTGCCATTATGACTGCAGAAAGGTGTTTAGCACACAAGAATCGCATAGACATCATTGCACTGTTTATTTAAATCAAACGATAATGAAGACATTAGCTATTAAATTCAGATGCAAAGAAGTGCGCACATGACCCAAAAGCTTAACGTCTGGTTTCTAATGCTCAGATTTAGCACGTGATCTGAGGAGAAGCAAAACGTTAGCTCGCTGTTTGTACCTGTTTCCTTTCTTGTGTCAGCAACTCTCCATAGTGAATAAAATGAAAAAAAAATGGCAAGGGGAGGAGGAGCTGAGGTGATCGAATCACTGAATGTGGGGTTAGGGGAAAGAGCTACAGCTGTGAAATAATGGGCAATGTGCTCGATTGTAGAAATGTACGTGATATCATACCAATAATATTTATGTGCAGAATATACCTTTGGAATTCCAGATATGCCCATCCAATGGGAATAATAACATATGCACGTGGAATGCTTCGCCACATCCTAGTACAATCTTTGGGCAAAATATTGATTTCTGCTGCTAACTCATGTTTCTAGGGGGATTCCATTCCCATGTTGGTGAGCATTTTTTGCATTCACTTTATTTGCATGCAATTTATTTATTGCATCAGGCCATAAATTTTCTTTTTTACTTGTGTATTAGGAAACTGTGCTGGACTTCAAAGACCCCTTTAAGGGTTAAAATAATCTGTCCCTACTCCCCAGAAGCCTGCAGTCTAAGTGCAAGCACAGAGAGTATTAGAGATGTGTTTTTGGCATCTGGTTTATAGCTGAAACAAAGTCATCAGCATTCTGACATCTGTTAATCCCTTTGACATTAAACACAAATTTTCGGTTCTACAGTTTTCATTTATCCTATGGTCCCTCCCACTGATTTTCTCAAGCATCTTTAGTATTTCAGCCAGGTTATCATTGCTACCTTCTCTTCTTAACCCTATTATTTGTTCTGCTAATGATCTCTAACAAAGGATTCATCTGGTCAGCTAAAGGTGAAAGGGCCTCACTTGACTGGAGCCAGCATGCACCTCCCCAAAGATTCCAAGTTACTGAGTTCTAGGCGGGAAATTTTACAACAGTCCTATCCCAGTGCATTATAGGATCTGCAGCACTGATTTCAAAATGGGTTAAATCAGGGCTATAAACACTGCACTGCTTTAGGATGTAAGTTCAAAACCAGGACTGATCAAAAATCACCTTCCTGGCCCTGAGGCCCCTGACTAACTTGTCAGCTCAGTTCCCCTTGGGCATTGCTAGCTAAGCCTTACTGTCCCTATTTACAAACATGCACAGTGCGCACACTTTGCTTTCTGTTGCTCTTGTTAGGAGGTTACCTCTGGTCTTGCCTGGCAGCAGATGGTTTCTCTCTTGACCTCTGTCTTTGAAACCTAGCTGCACAGGTAAATGCACAGTGGATCAGATCAGCCAATAGGTGGCACTGTTTCCTCTCTTTGAACTTATATTGTAGTGTTCTAGTAAATGTACTGATGCTGGAGGACCTGGAGTCTTTGTGGATTGTGAGACCTTCTGAAGAACTAACAAGAGTGAGTAGTACCTGAAATATTTGAGACCACAAAGCATAAGGTTACCAGATTTTTTTTGCAGGCAAATCTGGGACACTTATCTGAAGTGGGGGGGGGGGGGGGGGGGGGGGAGGAAGGGACACCATATTTACAGGTTAGGGCAACAATGCATGGAGGTGGAAAAAGGTGTCATTTTCCTGCCCCCCCCCCCCCCATCCGTCCCATGACAGCAACAATATCACTTCCAAATTACTTCCAAGCAGACAAATCAACAGAGAAATAGAAACAGTGATGCATTTCCCCCACGCTGTGCAAAATATAAAGATAATGGATGGAAATTCTAAAAACTGACATATGAAAAATCATTACATTTAAAACAATTTTTTTTCTACCTCCTATGTTCCCATTGCTGGAATCGGGGAAAGGAGGCTACCAAACAGATGGGAGTCGGAGGACACAGCTCTAAAATCGGGGACAATCCCTGAAAATCCTGTATTCGTATTCTAGTTCCTCAAGCATTATGTATTAGACATGGATGTAACAAAAGACAGAATGGAGGAGTAGCCTAGTGGTTCAAACACTGGCTTGGTAACCAAGCAACCAGGGTTCAATTCCCACTAGCACTCCTTGTGGCCTTGGGCAAGTCACTTAACCCTCCATTGCCTCAGAAGAAAGGCCTGGCAATCTACTTCCACTGACACTGCCAAGAAAACCCAGGAGCTTCTGGGTCACCAGTAGTCAGGACTGATTCAAAGGCACACGTTGCATTTTTGTAATAAAAGACAGGCTGGGTCAGTCAGGGCTAGTGATAGCAGGTCGCTAAATTGCAAATATAAATTCTGTTACAGCATGTATCTAGCATAGGGTCATCGTTTGGCTAATCTAGTCATGGCTTTATCACATTGCATGCATTGGACTTGCAGTATCTGCTTTTCTTAGGGAGATCAGAACTACAAGTTCCAGCATGCTGTGTTGGAAAGCATGGACTGCATCAACACCTCTGAAAAAAAAAAAACCCCAGAGCCCACAAATACCTAAGTCATTCCATCTTAAATTACATACAATTATGCAGATGACTCCCAGATCAACCTCTCTGTACCTGAAATCTCTCTGGCAATCCAGACCCTGATCTCTTCCTGCCTTTCTGACATTGCTGCTTGGATGTCTCACCACTGCTTGAAATTGATCATGGCCAAAACTGAGCTTCTTATTTTCCCCCTAAAACCTCCTCTCCTCTTCCTCCTTTCTCAGTCTCTGGATAACTCTCTACTCCTCCCTAGTCCCTCGGCTCACAACCTTGGGGTCGTCTTCAACTCCTCTCTCTCCTTCTCCACACATATCCACCTGATAGCTAAGACCTGGCCTTTCTTTCTCTAGAACATCAACAAAATCCGCCCATTCCTTTCTGAACACATTACTAAGATGCTTATCAACTCCTTAATCACCTTCCGTCTTGACTACTGTAACCGACTCCTTGCTGGTCTCCCTTTGAATCATCTCTCTCCCCTTCAATCTGTTCAGCACTCTGCTGAGTGGCTAATCTTCCACCAGCCTCATCATGCCCATATTACCCCTCTTCTCAAGTCATTTCACTGGCTCCCTGTTTCCGCATCCAATTCAAACTTTTCCTGCTGACCTATAAGTGCATTCGCTCTGCAGCTCCTCACTACTTTTCTTCTCTTATCTCTCCCTACACCCCCCCCCCCTTCAGACTTCTCTCCTTTTACCTTACTGCACCTTATGTCTGGAACAAATTATCTGTGTCTGTACGCCAGGCACCTTCTCTGGCCCTTTTCAAATCCAGGCTGAAAACTCACCTCTTCACTGCTGCTTTTGGATCTTGACTCACTTGTTCATCTTGTTTCTTTTCCATTCCCCCTTGTTTTATCCCTGTCTACACCTTCTGTGTTGTCTGTCTTGACTAGATTGTAAGCTCTGATGAGCAGGGACTGTCTCTTACATGTCTGTGTTCAGCGCTGCATACGACTTGTAGCGCTATACAAATGCTCAGTAGTAGTAGTATGTTTAAGCACATTTACCATTGGAACAGCACTAGGAGCACCTGAATCCAGATTTGTCTCCAAGAATAAATGGCCAGAACCACCAGATCCAGATCTGTTTTCCACGAGAACCACCACACCCACCTGGATTCAGGTTTAGTTTACACCAGAACTGTTGGATCTGGATGTATTTCATACCAAAATCACTG
The DNA here is from genome assembly GCA_033557465.1 of Ichthyophis bannanicus. Lineage (NCBI taxonomy): Eukaryota > Metazoa > Chordata > Amphibia > Gymnophiona > Ichthyophiidae > Ichthyophis > Ichthyophis bannanicus. The sequence continues at coordinate 461,741,541 of CM066035.1, forward strand.
GATCCACCCAAAGCGATGCCTATTTCCCAGCAGGTCATTATAAAGGGAACTGTCATTTCTTTGCTTTTTAAACACTTATATGATATTAGTCTCTCTCCCTACAGACAGACCTTTATTCAGAACAGCATATCAGATGCAAGCATGTACTTCTTTTAGCTATTGCCTGGAACAGCATCACTTTTGATTATGACAGGTGCATTTTCATATTAACTGTGCTATAACTGTAATGCTGACCACTAAACTCTCACTCTCTCGTCTTCAAAATTTGGGTAATGGACTTGTGGTAAAGGTAAACAAATAAGGAAACATTTTTCTTCTCTATAAAATTAGCATTTAGAAGCTTCATCGACTAACCTGCATTAACATATTTACATGCGCTGGTACATGTGTTAACACACATTATTTAACACAAGCTCCATTATTCTCAGTGAGGCCTACAGTATATACTAAGGTGAAAGCTGTCATTAATGCATCTTAAACCACTGACACAGGTTAGAAATGAGGTCTTCAGTTTGGTTATTTAGTAGTTGGCATGTCAGCAGACACTTTTATTATAATGATATGAACTACGAGCAACTGCCTAGTACCCAGAAGATCATGGGTTCGATTCCCACTGGCACTCCTTGTGACTTTGGGCAAGTCACTTTACCCTCCATTGCCTCGGAATAAAAGGCTGGCAATCTACTTCCGGTGATACATTGCCAAGAAAACCCAGAGGTAGCTGGTTCGCTATGAGTCAACACTGACTCAATGGCACTAAAAAAAAAAAAAGAAAAAAGAACTACGATAAGGTTGTGTTTAATTATGGAAGCCTATCTGTTATGGGAGTATGAATACTTGCTTGACTATTTATATGTCCTAGAATATCATTTCTCTACAGCCAAGGGAGACCAACTGCTATCTCGTGCCTATGTATGCCACCTAACAGTGGCGCCAACAACATAAAGGCCCTACCACAGCAGTCCAGAGAAGTGGATGACATCAGTTCTGTCCACCATGGTTCAGTGAGTCTTGTGATTAAAAGCTTATACAGAAACATTAAAAGCCACTATAAGTAAATGGGATGGGGCTGCAACAGGGATACGCCTTGGTAATGTCACCCCAACACATAAACTTCATTCTACCTTAAACAGACATCGGAGATACCCTATCGCATAATCCTTCGTTTAAAAGGGAGAAAAGGATCTCAGAACCTTGGGCCATCATACCACCCTATCCGCATGATCTAATACTTAGATTCAGCAGAAGTATACATGTCTATGTCTACCCAAATCATTAATTGTTGCCCCTTGGTGATGGCCCCACCCTGAAAATTGCCCCCCCCCCCCTTATGTTATATGTTACACCGCTTTGACCCGGTGAAAAGCGGTATATAAATGCAGTTAAATAAATAAATAAATAAATCATGTCCAGGCATATTAATCTTGGCCACAGACTTGGCACGGAGCATCAAGGATCCTCAAAAACTCCCATCTAACCTACAAATCATAACATACATTCTTATTTATACACTAAAATTCTCAAAAGGTATGTTAATTCTCTTATAAAGCATATACCTGCAGCAGTAATAGCACAGGTATTTATTTATTTAACATTTTTTATACCGCCTTTCAGAATCTCAAGGCGGTTTACATAGAACAGAACTTCGTTTACATAGAACATTTTTCAAAACTATATACAGCAAAGTTGACTGTTTACATTTAACTGTTTAACTATTTACATAAAGTTTGTGCTCTGCATGGTGCTTAGGGTTCGGTCTGTTGAGGTGGTAGGCAGTCCATTACGAGGTTGGTGGAGTATAGTAGTATTCGGTAAATAGATGCGTTTTCAGGAGCTTCCTGAAGGTGGAGACATCTGTGGTGGCTCTCAGGGGGTGGGGAAGGGAATTCCAGAGTGTAGGGATGTAGAGTTCGAATGCTCTCTTTAGAGTATTCTGTGATATTCCTGTGCGGGATGTGGAGCTTACAAGTGAGTCTTGATGCTGTGTTCTTCTTGATCTGTTGTCTGGCATTTTTCGTATTAGTTCATTTAGGTAACCGGCAGATTGGTTGTGTTGAATTTTGAATGCCAACATTATGTTTTTATATTTTATTCTGGAGTTGATGGGAAGCCAATGGAGGGATTCCAGATTGGGGCTGATGTGGTCATGTTTGCTGGATCTTGTGATTAGACGAGCTGACGCGTTCTGAGTTAGCTGTAAAGCCTGGATTGAGCTTTTGGGTAGGCCATGTAGGATTAGGTTGCAGTAATCGAGGTGTGGTGTAATGAGCGCTTGACACACAGTTTGGAAGTGGTTCTGCTCAAGTAGGGGACGTAGGTTTTGCAAGAATTTCATCTTGTAGTATATTCTGGAGGTGGTCTTGCTGATGTGAGTCTGTAAGTTGAGTTTCTGGTCGAGGTGAATTCCTAGGTATTTTACCTCGTTTTTAACAGGGATTGATCTGGTTCCTATTATTATGTTGTCTGGGGGTTTGAATGTGGAGTTCTTCATGACAATAAGGGCTTCCAATTTTTTGTAGTTGATCTCGAAGTTCCTTAATGTCAACCATTCAGTTATTGCTGTCATGCAGGATGAGATGATGGAGTAGTCGGGGTTCTTTGTGTCTAGAGTGGTGTAGATCATTAGGTCGTCTGCATATAGGTGGTAATGAATGTTGTAGGCTTGTAGTATTTTGCAAACTGGTTGTAGGTACAGGTTGAAGAGTAAAGCTGAGAGGGATGAGCCTTGGGGTAGGCCTTGTTTTGGTGAGAAGGGACTCGATACATTGTAATTTGTCTTGACTTGCGATTTCCTGTCTGTAAGGTAAGAGCGAAACCATGCCAGGGGTGTGCCACTTACTCCTATTTCAAATTAGCTTGTCTAGTAATGTGTGGTGAGTTATTGAGTCGAAGGCAGCTGCTATGTCAATAAAAATGAGGACAAAGCCTTTCTTGATGTCTTTGATTCCTTTTATTACTGTGTTCAGGAGGGAGGTCAATAGGGTCTCGACTCTGTGGTTTTCTCGGAACCCGTGTTGTTGAGGGTCGAGTGGGGCAGTGGCATCTATGTGGTCTTGGAGCTGGCATTGTACAGTTTTCTCAATTAGCTTGGCTAATAAGGGGATGTTGGATATGGGTCAATATAAAGCAGGAGAGGTTGGATCAGAAGTGTTGTTTTTCAGTAGTGGTCTGATGGATTTTTCAGGAAAGGAGGCATAATTCCTTGTGAAAGAGAGGAGTTGATTATCTTGCAAAGTGTTGGGGCTAGTTCTTGTGCCATTGCCTTTATCCAGGGGGTTGGGCATGGATCAAGCCATGAAGTGGAAGTGTTCGGGGATTTGAGCAAGTTAATGCAGAGGTCTTTTGTGACTAGGGGAAAAGTGGTCCAGGTATTTTGTCGGTTTTGGTTGGATGAAGGTGTAGAGGTTTGGTCCAGAGGAGGTTGTGGGTGAGCTAGCTTGCAGTGTAGGTATGAGGCATACGTCTCTGGCGTCAGGTCATTGGTGTCTTGGCTTAGTGGAGTCTTGGAAAGTGCCTTTATGATGGTGAACAGCTCTCTTGGGCGATTTAAGGAGGCCATTATGATGTTTGTGTGGTGTTGCCTCTTGTGAGTGAGGATTAACTTGTTGTATTCTTGCTGGTTTTTCAGGTATTGCTGTTTTTTCAGGTAATAGCATAGGTATAATAATCATCCTATAGAACATACATCTGCACCATTAATAGCACCAAAATGTATACTAGTAATAACATTCATAGCAATAACATCAATAGCAGCAATTTTGAACAACATTCACAGCAGCAATTTTTAACCAACAATGACACATATAGCGCACCATACAGTGCCTTGCAAATGTATTCATCCCCTTGGTTTTTGTACTGTTTTGTCACATTATGTACAACCTGGAATGAAAATGGAGGTTCACTGGGATGTTAGGTAATGGACCTAACAATATAGTCCAAATTGGTGAGTTTAAATGACAATAAAATATCCTTTATATATAAAAAGAAAATTAAAAACTGAAATGTTGTCAGTGCATATTTATTCATCCCTTTTGCTATGAAGCCCCTAAATAAGATCTGCTCCAACCATTTAACCTCTGACGTCACATATTTAGTTGATTAGGGTCCACCTGTGTGCAATCAGTGTCACATGATGCCTGTATAAATATACCTGTTCCAAAAGGCTCCTGACTCTGCAACACCACTAAGCAAGCAACATGAAGACCGAGGAGCACTCCAAACAGGTCAGAGACAAAGTTGTGGAGAAAGTATAGATCAGGGTTGTGTTACAAAAAGAATATCCCAAATTCAGTATCTCCCATGGAGCCCATTATAACAAAAGAGAAAGAATATGGGACCACTACAAACCTGACAGGAGAAGGCCGCCCACCAAAACGCACAGACCAGGCAAGGAGGGCATTAATCGTAGATGCTACAAAGACACCAAGGTTAACACTGAAGGAGCTGCAAAAATCCACAGAGGAGATGGGAATATCTGTCTATAGGACCACTTTAAGCCATACACGCCACAGAGCAGGGCTTTATGGAAGAGTGACCAGAAAAAAGCCATTGCTTAAAGAAAGAAATAAGAAAACATGTTTGGAATTTGCACAACAGCAAGTGGTGGACCCCCAAACACGTGGAAGAAGGTTTTCTGACAGATGAGAGGAAAATTTAACTTTTTGGCCATCATGGGAAATGCCATGTGTGGCGCAAACCCAACACTTCCCATCACCCTGCGAACACTATTCCCACAGTGAAACATGGTGGTGGCAGCATCATGCTGTGGGGATGTTTTTCATTGGCAGGGACAGGAAAACTGGCCAGGACTGAAGGAACGATGGATGACACTAAAGACAGGACAATTATTGCGGAAATCCTGTTTCAGTCTGCTAGAGATTTAAGACTGGGACGAAGGTTCACCTTCCAGCAGGACAATGACCCTAAACATACTGCTAAAGCTGGTTTAATGGGACCCATTTAAATGTTTTGGAATGGCCTAGTCAAAGACCAAACCTCAATCCAATTGAGAATCTATGGCATGACTTGAAGATTGCTGTACACCAACGCATCCCATCTAACTTGAAGGAGTTGGAGCAGTTTTGTCTTAAGGAATGGGTAAAAATCCCAGTGGCTAGATGTGCTAAGCTGATAGAGACATATCCCAAGAGACTTGCAGCTGTAATTGCAGCAAAAGATGCCTCTACAACGTATTGACTTTGGGGAGTGAATACAACGCACACTCCTGCTTTCAATTTGATTTTGTCTTAATTATTGTTTGTGTCACAATAAAGGATATTTTGCACCTTCAAAGTTGTAGTCATGTGGTGTATATCACATGGTGCTAAACCCCCAAACTCCATTTTAATTCCAGGTTGTAATGCAACAAAACAGGACAAATACAGAGGGGATGAATACCTTTGCAATGCACTGTATTTAGCAGCAACAACAACTATGTGTCAGCAATAATTCAGACCACCACATCTATGCCAATATCATAAAATACAGCCTCTATATAGATCAATTCAACCCCAAGGCCTCCATGGACACCCTCATGGCATTTCGCAGTTGCTTCATCAGGGGGAAACAGGTTCAAATTTCCCCTTCCATTTATTTCCTGCCACTGATAAAACGCAACCTGTGCTCTCTCCAAAAGGAAGCAAACTTAGATCATATAAGCCATTTCCAGCCGCTCACAGTCACAGCAAAACATTGCATAACCCACTATAACTCACATATACTAAACTAAATCTCTCAGTACACAATGTAATACCAAAGTACTCACCAACCAAAACCTTAAACACACACTAACTCACTCATCCGGCACAGGCAGTAATTACCACCGCAGGACGCACATGTGCTCCTATATTGTTCACAGAATCCAATGACAACTTGATGTATTTAAAGCAGAGATTAAGAAGCTGAAATGGAAGAAATTAAAAAGGGATGAGACTGATTATGTGTCGGGGTGCGTCTACCCATGGATGATCCCGCAGCATAAAGAGAATAAGAGATTTAAGAAAAGAGTGGAGTCTGAGGACTTCCTCTGATGAATCCTCTGGGGTTGATAACTGGAGAAGTGCAGATGAGGATTTTTTGGCCAAAAGCAGGGGCTGGCGGAAGAAACAACCACTGGACCCCTGGTGGGGGCGACGATTTTTCCTCTCCGGGAGGATGAAGTCCGTGGACTCACCTCACTGGTGGTCAGTTTGTCGAAGATTATACTCACTCCTCTTCAAATTCAGGTGTTGGAGAAAGGGTTATTCATGGTTCCCATGGTAAGATTTGATTCCTTTCAATTTGGATTTGGAAAGATTTTTATGGAAGGTGAACATTAGGACATTTTTTTCTGCCCCTGGATCTGAGGTACAAGTGGTGGGCAAAGAGGATATGAGGATTGTTGATCGGGTACCCTTACCTTTAAATCTACATGGTTCCCTACAGGACCTCCACCCTCTGCCATCGGAATGTTTCGTGACCTTGTTGTTAAGGATGTGAATGCTTTGGTTCATTCCGCTGGCAGAAAGACGCTTTGGGAATTGTCTACAGCAGAAAAACAAGCATTGGAGGAACTTCACTCTCAATTTAATATTGTTATTCATAGAGCAGATAAAGGGGGTTGGATTATAGTGATGGATAGGGGAGCATACTATGCAGAAGCATTACGACAATTAGGAGATAATACTGTTTATGAGGTCTTACAGGTTGAACCCACAGTGTGCCTTCAAACATGAGTGAAAGCATTATCTGAGCAGGCCCTCTCTCAGAGGTTAATTACTAGGAAAGAGCATACCTTTCTTAATGTATCGCCACCTGGAGTAGCAACACTTTATTTGTTGCCTAAGATTCATAAGAGCTTAGAATATCCTCTGGGCAGGCCGATTGTATCCACAAGAGCATCTGTGTTGGGACCACTGTCTATGTATGTGGATTCCTTTTTGTGCCCTATGCGTCAGTCTAGCCCCTCTTATGTTTGTGAATGATGCACGTGTTGGGTGATTATTGTGCACGGGCTGAAATTCCGTTGGTAACAATGGATGTAGCATCCCTGTATGAGAGCATTCTGCAGGATGCTGCTGCACAAGTGGTATTTCTCGAAACATTTTTTGAGGATCTGTGATTCTAGCGCTTGGGACATAGCTAAGTATTACTCGCATTAATTTTTTGCCTAGCAGTATTAAAGGGTTGACTGCTTATTGATTAAAATGGACACGAACCACTAGTTGGAGTGTTCCTCGCCTAGGGTTCATTTGTCTGACAAAAAAATATTTATATAAAATTGATTATTTGTTGAGGTCTATTACTTTTTGGAGCCTGTATTTTGTGTATTGCACAAGTGGTATTGGCATCCTTGACTCATAGAGATGATTTGAGTAATTCTCATATAGAATTTTTGTTGAATTTGATTAATTTGGCATTACGGGATAATTTATTTAAATTTGGTGATTGTATTTATCACCAATTGAAAGGCATGGCAATGGGGGGGGGGGCGCCGTTTGCGCCGTTGGTTGCCAACCTCTTTATGGCGGCCTATGAGGCAAAATGATTACATTCTACCTCACCATATGCACAATATATTAAGACCTGGTGTCGGTATATTGACGATGTCTTTATGCTGTGGGAGGGGTCAGAAGAAATTTTGTTACAGTTTTATAGTTGGCTGAATGGCAGGGATGTTACTATTCAGTTTTCTATGAATTACGATAAAGAGAGAATTTCATTTTTGGATGTTCTAGTTATTAGGGGAGATACAGCCTGGTTCACTACAGTGTTTAAAAAATCTACGGACAAAAACATACTGTTACATTTTTCCAGTCTCCATCCACTGCACCTCAAATAAAGTTATTCAATATTGGCGGAACTATTCCTCAATGCAGGAGTTTCAGATCCAGGCGAATAATTTGCACTCGGCGCTTCTGCATAGGAGGTATCCATCATCAGTGGTTAATAAGGCATATATTTGTGCCAAGTATAATGATCGTAAGAGGCTGTTAGAATCGCACCCTGCGGGCTCATGAGGGAAGTCGAAATATATTAATTTTGTTACTCCATATTCTCCGCTGAGCTCTAGGATACAGAGAATTATTAAAAAACATTTCTCAGTTTTACAAATGATTCCTGGACTAGAAGAGAAGCAGGCCAGGCTCGTCTGGTCAAGAGGGCGGCATTTAAAAGAAATTTTGTGTCCCTCCTACTTGCGGGGCCCTATGTCACAATGGTGGAAGAGGCTGGTCATGTAACATGTGGTTCCTGTTCTGTATGTACTGGTAGAGTCCACCTAACTTCTCCATACACACAACCCATAGAGAAAACAAGAAGGGAGGAGGAGCACTCATACTCACCAAGACTGAACACCTTTTCTACATGACCAACTCGCATAGCACAAGCAACCTAGATATAATCACCATAGTGAACAAACAATGCTCCATCAACCTGGTCTACAGAGCCCCCTCGAGCTCACCGGATGAACTTCCCACCATATTGGACCTGGCCGCCAATACCAGCAACCCCAACACTCCTAACTGGATATTGGGAGACCTCAATCTCCCATCATTACAGCAAAACCAATCATCTTCACTCCTCAATGCCATTGAAAAACTTGGATATCAACAACTGATCACGGAGCCCACTCACACCAAAGGAAACATTCTTGATATGGTCTTTGCTCCACACTCTGTATCCGAACAGAGCTGCAACATTGTAAAATCGATCACCAATGTACCATGGTCAGACCATAAACTTATAAACTTACAAATTCCTCTGAGCAACAATCAGCTTCTCAACAACAGAAAACTGGACAACACATCTAGAGCTACAAGAGGCTTTCGACCTTTCAACAGGGAACTTATACTATCAAGCACCCAACCACTCCTTGACAACACATTACTCAACCTTGATGAGTCTATCACCGCCTGGAACAGCAACCTCAACACCATTGCTCAACTACCACACAAAAAGAACATGTCCAGGAAAAAATCCTCCGCTCCATGGTTTTCCCCCGAGTTACGGTCCTCCCTTACCCACCTACGAAGACTCGAAAAACGCTGGCGCCGCTCACTTTCCATCGACGATCACGCAGCCTACAATCTCCACCTTGCATCTCACCGTGAAGCAATCACAACCTTAAAGAAGCAATACCACACTGATTTGCTCAAAAGATCTTTGAACAAACCTCGCGACCTCTTCAATCTTGTCAAATCACTGTCAAAGGAACCATCCTCTGAACAAAATGAAGATATCCACCCACAGGAAGTTTCTGATTACCTACAATCAAAACTTCTTCAAACAGATGAGCTCTCAAAAACCACTGTACAAGAAACAACCTGTCTAACATCCCTGTCTGTACTTACCACACCCTCTGCTAAACACATTGAAGACACAATCGCCTCACTCAACACCACAACTGCACAAACCGACCCGTGCCCAGCCTTTTGGATAAAGGATCTTCGAAGTGCATTTAGCCCCTTCATTGCAAGAATCATTAACCTCTCCTTTACATCTGGCTCCTTCCCATCTGCATTAAAGTTCACATCCATTAGACCTCTGCTAAAGAACGCGAAACTAGACCCTAAACGGCCCGACTCCTACAGGCCTATAGCCAGTATCCCCCTTCTAGCAAAGATTTTTGAGAAAGAGGCACAACGGCAAATCCAAGACCACATAGATTCCGCAGCCCCCCTTGACCATTCCCAACACGGCTTCAGAGAATTCCACGGGGTTGAGACACTGCTCACCACCCTATTCAATGATGTTCTCACCACTATAGACAACTTACAGCAAGGCGTTGTGCTAATCTTCCTGGATATAGCAGCAGCGTTTGATTCGGTAAACCATGAGATTCTCCTCGTTCGACTGAAAGAAAAAGGCATCCATAACTCAGCACTTGAATGGTGCAAATCATGCCTTGATACCAGAATGCAATATGTAAAAACTGCAACAGGAGAATCCGAACTCTTCCATCAAAAACAAGGGGTTCCGCAAGGGTCCTCTCTCTCATCCCTCATGTTCAACATCTATATGCAGCCGATCTGCAATATCATCAGGTCATTCAATGTGAAATGTATGGTATACGCAGACGATATCCTACTCTACATGCCGTTTTCCACAAAGCAAATGGATTTACTACCTATAACAAACTGCTTCGATGCAGTCTCAGAATGGCTCCTGTCACAGAACCTCCGCATTCAGCACAAGAAAACCGAGGTTCTCTTTATCACCAGAGACACCAACTTCACCCCACCTTCACATATAAAAGTCAAGGGAGCTGAACTATGCACTAAGGAAGCAATAAAATACCTTGGAGTCACACTGGACCATCGGCTCAACATGAAACCACACATAAATAATATCGTAAAAGCTGTGTACTTCAAGATACGCACGCTCAAGCACCTACGCTCCCTACTTGACCCAGAAGACTTCAGAACCATTTACCAAGCCCTAATCTTACCACATTTTGATTTTGCCAACTCAATTCTTCAAGGACTCCCACAATCCACCTTGAGCCCATTACAGCTCGCTATGAATACTGCCGCAAGGGTTCTTCAAGGAGCGTCCAAGAGTGAACATATTACACCAATCCTCAAACAGCTCCACTGGCTCCCCATACACGGAAGGCTGATGTTCAAAATCCTGATTCTAACATTCAAGGCCATAAAGGGACTATCTTCCAACTCACTTTCTGAGCTCATCCAAACTGTACCACGAAACAGAAACAGAAGACAGGCAGCATTAAACTCCTTATCAATACCAAAGGCCATTACAACATACAATCTATCAACAGCTAACAGAGCTTTCTTGTGTTGCGCACCAAAATGCTGGAACTCGCTCCCTGCCGACATCCGTACCATAACCGACTTAACCCAGTTCAGAAAGGCCCTTAAATTCAACCTATTCACCAGATACTACCCCATATGAAGATAACATTTAGTCCCACTACATATCCAACTACAGTTTTTCCCTTGCTCCCAACATTCGTGCTAATTTATGTACATAGTTCGAGCATGTGATCTAGTTAACAGATTACATATTCCATGTAAATAGTTCTCCCTTGTTTTCCAAGTTGATATTCCTGTTATATGTAACTCCGAACAGCCTGTTCTGGTTTTGTTGTGTTCTCTGTAAACCGCGCTGATGTCAAAGAGTGCGGTATAGAAGAAATTAAAATAAATAAATAAATAAATAAAATTGAAGGTTTTGAACATAATGGGAAGAGATATTCGCTATGGTATTCTACTACATTTACCTCAGCGTTCGTTGTGTATCTGATTCATTGCCCATGTAAGCTTCTTTATGTCGGTAAAAGGGTTTCAGGCTCCAGATGGGAGAGCATAGGAGTAGACTGCGATATATGTGTCGAGAGGCTCTTATTGTATCTCACTGTGTAAGCAAGGGACAACGGTTTGAGGATTTGGAATATTTTTGTATTGATAAAATCAGTGATGTCTCTGATAGGGCTAGACGTTTGTCTCTGTGTGAACAAAGGTGGATATATTAGCGTAAAACTATAATTCTCGGAGGTTTGAATTCCCAAATGGAATGAAATTTATGCATGTGAATTTCTGTAGGGTGGGAAGGTGGGGGGCTAAGATAGGACTGGGAATGGCTGATGGGGGGGCTAGGATTGGAGATGAGCTGATGGGAGGCTTGAATAGGACTGGAGATGGCTGATGGGGGGGGGGCTAGGATTGGAAATCAGCTGATGGGGGGCTAGGATAGGACTGGAAATGCTGATGGGGGCTGGGACTGGAAAAGGGCTAATGGGGGCCTTGGACTGGAAATGGAATGATTGGGAGGGCTTGGACTGGAAATGGGCTGATTAGGGCGAGGCGTGGACTGGAAATGGGCTGATGGAGGGCCAGGATAGGCGTGGAAATGGGCTGATGGGGGGCCTAGGACTGGAAATGGACTGACTGGGGGGGTTTGGACTGGAAATGGGCTGATGGAGGCTAGGATAGGACTGAAATGGGTTGATGGGAGGGCTAGAACTGGAAATGGGCTGATGGGGGGAGCTTGGACTGGAAATGGGCTGATTGGAGGGAGGCATGGACTGAAAATGGGCTAATGGAGTGCTGGGACTTTTCCAGCCCTAGATCCTCGTCAGCCTATTTCAAGTTCCAGTCCCCCCATCAGCCAATTTCCAGTCTACGCCTCCCCCCAATTAACCCATTTCCAGTCCAAGCCCCCCATCAGCCCATTTCCAGTCCTACCCTGATCATCTTCAGAGGGAGCCAGGGAGGCCCGCTCGAGGTCTCCAGCTCACCTCTACACAGCCGCCAGCGTGAAAAGCAGTGTGTTCCCTTATACTGACAGCTGTGTTCTCATGAAGCGAGTGAGTGTCTGTAAAGGTTAAATGATATTTCCTGTTTTGCGGCACTCACGCGCTTCACGAGAACACAGCTTTCAGCATAAGGGAACATGCCACTCCATGCTGGTGGCTGTGCAGAGGTGAGCTAGGGCCTCGGGTGGGCCTCCCCGGCTCCCTCTGAAGCGGGCATTACAAAGCCAAGATTCATCATGTGGGAATGAAGTTAACGCAGTGCCCCCTGAAGCGCGGGGCCCTGTGCAAACAACATTCTTGCACAATGGACTTGCACAACATTCTTGCACAATGGCCCTGACTGCTGTTACCAGTATCTGAGGGTCTGATATGAAATAAACCTGGATCTAGGTGGATCCAGCAGTTCTGGTAGGAAATAAGCCTAGATACAGCTATATCGAGCAATTCTGGTATGAAAGAGCTGAATCTGGGTGTATCCCACGGTTCTGATAGTGTTCCTAAGCAATTACATATGCCTATAGTTCTGTATGTGCGGAGACATTCTCTAGGCTTGTCCCAGCTGGCTCTACTTGAGGTTCCTTCTTTTAAGGAGTTATTCTCAGTTTAAGCACATTCTCAAAGATTTTTGCTAGTGGGTCCCCATCTCTGAAATGCTTTGTCTGTTTCATTGCATAATTTAGGGATGTGCATTCATGAACATGTATTTTGTTCCTTCGGATGCCTAAAAATTTAAAGTGTACACAAATTGCTTATATGTGCACATACCTACGAATTCATGCATATAAAATCGATTTTTGTGCTTAAAAAAGTTCTAGCGCACATATAACATGCGTGGAAATGAATACAAAAAAGGCCCAAGAATAAAGAAACATTTGTTTTAAAATGTGCACAAACAACTTTTTTTTTTTGCCTTTTTAAATTCAGGAAATCATGGAAAACTGTTTTGTTCTCTGAGGCCTTTGGACAAGCCAGTTCTAGTCTGGTTCTTTTATGACATTACTGTATTTTTAATTTGCACTATTTGTATTGGGTTTTGTTGCATGTTTTTAAGAGAATGATTTCTGATGTTCAGATGTAAATAAATAAAATATACTTGAATCTGAGTGGATCCAATAGTTCTAGTATGAAACAAGCAAAAGAGACCTAGAGCCAGGTGACAGTTTGGATGAGAAATATGCTTGGATTGGAGTGGGTCCAGCAATTCTTAAAGCTTAAGGTTTAATAAATTTCATAAACTGCCTTCTATCAGGCAGAGGATATACAATAAATGAAAAAGCCTAAAAAGAAGGTGCAAAGTGACAAGGGGAAAGTGAGGAAATAGGCCTGGAACCAGGTGGATTTGGTGCGTCTGTGGTGGTATAGATTGTGTATCTTTCAGTTCTACTCTGAAAGAGACCTGGATCCGGGTAGGCTTAGTGCTGTTCTGATGGTGAATGTGCTTAGATAATTGTAGATAATTTAACTTAGATCTGGCAATTCTGGAGGATTCTGTTTTTACGTATTTCCCCTTGAAGCTGCATTTATCTGACCAATAAACCACACACCTTGAGTGTCTAAATAGTGACCGAAACTCAATAAGTCTAACTATGAGTATGTCAGTAAGTTGGACTGTGTTCCTGAATCATCTCTAGAGAACTGTACCTCCGGAAATTGCCATAGGACGAAAGATATATCATATAAACTCTATTGGCGGGAGGACCGTTGAAGATGAGTAATCCTCTTTTTGCAGCATTTTAAGCGTTGAAACAGGGCCAGAAAATAGATTGAGGCTCTAAACGCAGTACTGTGTTCGTGGTTATCTGCGTGACTAAAGTTGAGCCGTTCTTTTCGGCACATCAAATTGTGAGTTGTTGTGTTATAGCACTGAAATTTTGTGCAATTATTTCACAATACATATCTATTATATAGTGGTTGTTATACCATATTATTAATTAAAAGGGAAGTTACGCTTCGAGAGGGAGCAATCACTCATGGCAAAAACTTCCGACAAAAAACAATATACTCATAGTTACTCTGAACCGTTTCCAGCCTTTTTATATCCTTTGTGAGACACAGTCTCCAGAATTGAAGACAATATTCCAAGTGAGGCCTCACCAGCGACTTGTACAGTGGCATTAGTACCTCCTCCTTTTTGCTGGTAATTCCTCTTTGTATGCAACCCAACATCCTTTTGGCTTTTGCCACCACCTTGTCACACAGTTTCGCCACCTTGAGATCCTCAGAAACAATCACTCCAAGGTCCTTTTTCTGGTCCGTGCACACCAACCTCTCGCTCCCTATTGCATACAATTCCCTTGGATTTCTGCTTCCCAACTGCATGACATTGCACTTCTCAACATTAAATCTTAACTGCCAAGCATTAGACCATTCTTCCAGCTTTTGTAGACCTTTCCTCATGTTCTCCACTCCTCAGGGGTGTCCACTCTTTTGTAAATTTTCATGTCATCTGCAAAAAGACAGAGTTTTCCATTCATATGTGCAGTGAGAAGAAGGCACAAGCTTTTACGCAATCTGTGTGTAGGTATGTTCTGGGGTGGGGTTTAGGTGGAGGAGAGGTGGAGTCACGATAGTGTGTAAACAGTGCATAAAGTGAGCACGTATGCATTCATTTACATCTGCTTCCGAGCAGGCATAAACGTCCGCCATTCCAACTAATCGCCATTTCTGCCAGTTTACTCCTAGTATTTTATGAAGACACATAGGCTAGAAATAGACATCTATGTGGCTTTCATACATAGGCAACCTGTTGTAAAATTTCCCTCATAATGTAGTGAAGCTTAGCTCTGGGTAGATGTGCTGCACTTATGAGCGCCAACAAGTTCCATCATAAGGGAGAGACCGAACCAGTGCTGGTCTTTCATCAGTGCATCTATAGACGTGTGGTCCTGCCTTTCATGGAGAAACTGGAACCAGGAACGCACAGATGCATCACGTTTACATGGGATCTCATCCTCAGGAGAACCGGCAAAGCACAACCCTAAACCATCGCTTTTGTTTAGAGCCACAGCCAGCAAAGATTCCAATTAGCTGAAGATATCAGTTGCTTCCTGCTGGCTGGGGTCCCACATCATGTAAAACACGTGACCTGTCAAGTTTCTGAATTCTCTCCTTCAATCTGATTTGCACATTAAGGGGGAGGCACTGGTAACTGCAACACCCCAGAAGAAAAGAAATGTGGCTGTCTCAGGGCCGGCCCAGCCATTAAGCAAACTAGGCAGTTGCCTAGGGCGGCAAAGAGCAGGACATTCAAAGCTAAACAATAGATTTTGACAGTGAGGGGGTGTGTAAAGCTTAAGGTTTGCCATGGGTACCAACACCTTAAACCAACTCTGGGGTCGGCCCTGGGCTATCTGATGCTTCAATTGAAATATAATGTGTCCCAATACCATAAGAGACGTGAGACACAGGACATTTGATCCTCTTCCCACCTCCTTCCTTGTCTTTTCTTGGGCACATGCCTTTGAAGTGTTGTTGTGTTAGCATGTTGGACCAGAGTTGTTTAGTGCATGTCTGCTCCTCACCAATAGCAACAATGGGAAGTAATTTCTCTTTCAGCCCTATTTTTCAACGTGTATATGCAACCTATTTGCACCATCATTAGATCATTCAACATCGACTGCTTAGTCTATGCTGATGACGTCCTTATGTTTACTCCAATTTCCACTGAGCACCCAGACTTATCTCAGCTTTCCTCCTGCTTCGATGCAGTCTCGGATTGGTTACACTCCCAGAAGCTAATGATAAACCTGAAAAAGACTGATGTGCTTTTCATCAGTAGAGATCAGACATTCATCCCACCTACATCATTGAAGGTACGCGGTGCGGAGCTTCCTACTAAGACTTCGTTACGATACCTCGGAATAACCCTCGACCAACACCTGGACCTAAATGCCCATATAAGTAATCTAGTAAAAGCAATTTACCATAAAATCCGGATGATGCGACACATGAGACAACTTCTAGAGCCAAAAGACTTCCGAACAGTGTTTCAGGCAATGGTGATGCCTCACTTTGACTATGCCAATTCCATTCTGCATGGTCTACCAAAGAGTGCACTCCTCCCATTGCAGATAGCAATGAACACTGCAGCAAGGACCCTTTACGGAGCATCCAGAAGAGACCATATTACCCCTATCCTAAAAGATCTACACTGGCTCCCTGTTCACAGCAGAATCACTTTTAAAATACTGACAATGACATTCAAAGCCATTAGCAACTGCACATCTAGCTCCCTCTCCGAACTTATCCGGCCCATCCCCCCCGCTAGACTGAGAAGAGCTGCTGCTGCCAACACCTTATGCCTCCCAAAAGCATTCACCAAATGTAATAAGGCTACAGGAAACCGAGCCTTTGCACTTTATGCCCCCCATTGCTGGAACGCGCTTCCAGCAAACATCCGAGCTATAAACAGCCTCTCTCAGTTCAGGAAGGAGCTGAAACATCACCTCTTTCTTCAGCACTTCCTCAACTCTGAAGAAATCACATAACCAACCACTGTTCACTCCTCCTTTATCCCCTCTTCCTTAATATCACTCCTGTGCCCCCAGCAAATTAGCCTTAACATGCTAAAATACGACAGTACCCCTCAAGCCATGTTTACGTTGAAAATGCCTAGTTGATATCTTACTACTGTTATCATCCTGTATATAATCCCTGATTGTATATAGTTCCATGATGTATATTGTTAGCCTGTGTTCCATGTTCAATACCTGTTCAATGTAAAATGTGTGCAATTCCCTGTTCAATGTAAAACGCAGTATGGCTTTTCCTGCTGTGCGAGTTTGTTGCCTGTGAACCGCGCTGATGGAAAATAGCGCGGTATAGAAAAACTATAAAAAACTATAAATACTGACCACTGACTGGTCCAAGAGGGGCTAGTGTTGCACTTGGAGAGAAGAATCCCCCAGATCTTGGAATTTGCTGTGACTTAGATAGAGCCGGGAGGCACATGGCATCTGGTACTGCCCTGTATTTTCTGCGTTTCACTTCCTGATCCAGTGGGGCTTCTGACAGAACGTCAAGGAGCCTTACAGTGGCAGCAACGTCTGCCTTGCTAGACTGAGCAGGACTCCTCCAATTGCTGATCAGATCATGGGACTGAGAATCTGGGGCGCTCCAGTTTCACCATTTAGTCTATCATTTACTCTTTCACCCTTACTGTAAATTCCATGCACTGAAACTTAAGTTGTAAGCTCTTTGGGAAGGGGGGCACAGTATTTTTCTTTTTTTCAGCCGGGTTTGAGACAGGGAGAGAACGTGATTGTCTCAAAGTCATGCAGAGGGAGGCTTGAGCCCCTGCTCTAACCCCTGGCCCATTTCCCACCTCTTTGTGTGCTGTGTAATCAGTTAATGCTCCCACTCTTGCATCCCAGCTCTGAGCATTCTTAAAATCAATCTTCTCTTTTTTTATTTTTGCATTTAGATACTTTTTCATATACAGTACTCTGCCTGGCAGCTGTTTAGAGACTATTTAAGTGACTAGTAGCTACTGCCACACTTGTAATGCTGATAAAAAAAAATCGATCACTGGTCTGGGAAGTTAGCCAGTGCTTGGGAGGACAAAATCAGCTGCATTGCTTGTTTTCTGGTTCCTCTTCAGAGTGTACAAATCAGACCAAATAAACTGAAGTATCACTGTCCGCCTCCTTTTTTTTGGCTAAGATCTAAGTGCACAGGCTGAACAGTTCCTTCTGGGCCTTTTGCCTGAGTCTGAAAGTTAGTACGCTGGGCTGGTGCAAGACTGAGGTGCCCTAGACAAACCACATCCCTTACACCCCCTCCGCTCTCCAGCCCCTGCTCTGATTGCCACCGCTGCCGCCCCTCACCAGGACGTCCAACAGCACCAAAGCACTACAGTTACCTTTAGCTCTGGCACTGCCGTGCTATTCCTGCTTCCGCCCCCTTGCGATTACACTTCCTTTTTCAGCCCTGCTGCTCCATATGCCTGGAACAAACTACTTAAGTCAATGTGTCGGGCTCCTTCTCTAGCCCTATTCAAATCCAGGCTAAAAAAGCACTTCTTTGAGGCTACTTTTAGATCCTGATGCCCCTCACTCTCTTGTTTACTACTTGTGCATCTTACCAGGACCGTACCTAGCCCTGTGCAAGCAATGCGGCCACACAGGGTGCAAAGGGCGGCAGCAGGCAATGGCAGACAGCTGAAATGCGCCCTTTAAGCCTTCTCGCGGCATGCCAAGCAGGTCTGGTCTCTCCCTTCTCTGACGTGACGCCACAGAAGAGAGGGACAGATCTACTTACCACGCCAGTGACTTGCACATCGGGCGTGTCTCTTCCCTCCCGCCGCCGTCCAGCAAGTGGCTGGATAGAGGTGCAAGGGGGGGGGGTGCACCTGATTTGCAAGTCGCACAGAGCGCGATTCAACCTTGGTACAGCCCTGCATCTTACCATACTCTAGTCCAGGGGTCTCAAACACGCGGCCCGCAGGCCGCATGCGGCCCGCGAGAGAACGTTGTGCGGCCCGCGATGGCTTCTGCTGCTGCTGCCGTTGCCGCCGTGGCAACGGCAGAATCGACGGTCAATTTTAAAAAAAAAAAAACTGGCTTCTGCTGCTCAAGCAGCAAAATCAGCTGTCCTGCGGCCCCTTCCTCTCTGCCCGGAGATCCCCGAGAGTGCTCCATCAGCGGGTGCTTTTCAAGCCGCGAAGAGAGTATTTCCCTCTCGTGAGGCTTGAAAAGTGACTAGGTTTAAGCCGCGCGAGAGGGAAATACTCTCTTCGCGGCTTAAAAAGCACGCCGCAGATGAAGCACACTCAGGGCTCTCCGCGCAGAGGGGAAGGGGCCGCGGGACAGCTGATTTTCTGCTGCAGCAGCAGAAGCCAGGTTTTTTTTTAATTTACCTGGGGGGGGGGGTGTATGACTGGAAATGGGCTATTGGCAGGGTGGGGGGTTATGACTGGAAATGGGCTATTGGCAGGGGGGGGGTTATGACTGGAGATGGGCTATTGGCAGGGGGGTTATGACTGGAAATGGGCTATTGGCAGGGGGGGTATGACTGGAAATGGGCTATTGGCAGGGGTGGGGGTTATGACTGGAGACGGGCGATTGGCAGGGGGGTTATGACTGGTAATGGGCTATGGTGGGGGCTAGGACTGGAAATGGGCAGGTGGGGGTTAGGAAGGACTGGAGGTGGGCTGATGGGGGGAGTTAGGACTGGTAATGAGCTATGGAGGGGCTGACTGAAATGGGGTAATGGGGGTTAGGGCTGGAAGTGGGCTATTGGCAGGGGGGGTTATGACTGGTAATGGGCTATGGGGGGGTAAGACTGAAAATGGGGTGATGGGGGGTAAAACTGGAAGTGCGCTATGGGGAGGTTAGGACTGGTAATGGGCTATGGGGGGTCTAGGACTGGTAATGGGCTGGGGGGGGGTTGCTAGGACTGGAAATGGGCTGAGTGGAAGGGGGGCTTGAACTGCAAATGGCTGATGGGGAGGGGGGCTTGGAATGGAAATGGGCTGTGAGGGGAGGGAGCTAGGATTGGAAATGGGCTGATGGGGGGCTAGGATTGGAAATGGGCTGATGGTGAGGCTAGGATAGGACTGGAAATGGACTAATGGGGGGACTAGAAGGGAGTGGATGCTGGGTGGGGCTGGAACTAGAAGGGAGCTGATGTTGGGGGAGGATTAGAATGGGATGGAGCTGGGAAAGTGAAATGGAGAGGGGAAAAATATTTTGTCTGGGAGAGAAGACAAATCTACAATTGGCCAGGTATTGGGAGAGTAAGTGGGGATTGAGGATGGAGGGGTAAAATTTGAGTGGATGAAATAGGAATGAGGAAAGAGAAAAAGGAGAAAGATTAGTATGTTAAAGCAGATGTAGAGAGAGAATGGAAAAAAAACTAGGAGAGAAGAAAGGGTAAATGGACAGCAGACGATGGAGAGTTAGCAGAAGACATGAAGAAACCAGAAGAAAGTGGCTGGAACAATTGCAACTGAAAAAAATGCACAAAAGGTAGAAAAATATCTCTTTATTTTGAATTTATTAACTGGAATATGTCAGCTCTGGGAAATGTGCATCATTAATGTTTGCGCTTTGTTTAGTACAAGAGGAAATTAATTTATAGTTTTATTTCTACAGTGTTGTTGTACATTCCAAGTTTGGCTTTTGGGGTTCCCAGTTTAATTATTGTCTTCTTGTTTCTAAATCTTTTAGTCTTTCTTTATCCATACTCATTAAAGAGGCATGTTTACTAAAAGTTAGTGTATGGTAACATTATGCAAATATTTATGCAAATGAGGCCCCTTATGCAAATGAGGCCCTGCGTCTTATGCGGCCCCCGGGTTACTTTACAAGTCCTCATTTGGCCCTCAAAGCAATTTGAGTTTGAGACCCCTGCTCTAGTCCCCAGTTTTGTGATATTTTTTTCTTCTTGATGAGATTGTAAGCTCAGATGAACAGGGACGGTGTCTTACATCTATCTGTACATTGCTGCATACTCCTTGTAGCGCTATACAAATGATTAGTAGTAGTAGTAACATGGGGCGGATGCATGATCGTGACATTTACAAGCGTATATGACTAAAATACTTCGATTTACATGCATTCTTCACACGTAAACTAGGCAGCCTGTTATAAAATCGCCCCTTATACTGTCTGTATTGTGCCACTGAAATTCATGGATAGGGGACTTCGTTGTATAGTAGCTGCACTAGTAAGTCCAGGGGCCGTGCAAGCATCTGATGCACCCTCAGTGCTGCTCTCGTCCTGCTTCCACCCCCACCTCCATTGCCGCCACCTCTCTCTGGGACCCACAGCAACAGTGCAGCATCCACCCAAACACGCCAGCGCTGCGTTGCCATTCCTTGCCCCTCTTTATGATCTTCTACCCCCCTCTGACACAGACTTCCCGCATACAGGGATCTCTACTAATTTCCCAAAGGCAGGCGTTGTCAACCTAGTCATCAGGACACACCCAGCCTGTTGTTTTTTTTTAGCACGTCCATAATGAATGCGCACGAGATAGATTTCAGTAAAATTGAAGCAGTGCGCGCAAATCTCTTTCGTGCATATTCATTCTGGGTATCCTGGAAATCCAGCTGGCTGGGGGTGTTCCGAGGACTGGGTTGAAAATCACCCTGCTAAGGAAAGCAGGGCTACAAGTTGATGCGTGCTGTGAGCTAAATCCAGGACTGGATCATCCTGTTCTGAAACTGTGAAGCCAGTGGGCACTCCTAGCCACGTGGATCCATACAGTTCTGGCCTGCCGCTGTCTGTTTGTAAGAAATACGGTGCTGAACTGCTTGCCTCTGTGTGTTAGCAGCTGCACCTTGGTGTGCTGTACCACCAAGTAAAACGTGCGGGAACCTCCCAGCCACCACTAGCTTTCTCTTGCGGTGCTTCGTTGCTGGCAGCGGGGCTCTCTGGGAAGCGCAGATCGCAATGGGCCGCATTCTGATCATTTTACTGAATGGCTTGAGGAGCTGCATAGAACTAAATGGTGCATAGTGCTTTCAATATTTCCAAACTGGCCACTGCTTCTCGGTGCTGCTGATTTATCAAGGGGCTTTCCTTATTCTGTAGCTGTGTGGAAATCTCAGTATTTATTAGTCCATGCATACTTGCTCTTCTCCCACTGTAATTGCTGGTGCATATCACTATATAAAGCCGTGGTGCTATGCAGTACTCAATAACAAGAGCCAAAGGTGACATTTTGAACTGTTTATTTTACAGTTTTCATTTTTGGGTTGCCTTGGTAGGCTTGCCAAACATCAAAAGCTATTTGTTAAAATTAGCAAGGAGGGATAAGAAAGAGTTGGTTTAAGGTCTCTCAGGAAAGAGCAGCCTTTGGGCTTGCCCTTAACTCTTATGGCCAGTAATTTGCTCAAGTGCTGCAGGAAGCTGGTGCTGCCAAGGTTGTACTGGAAATATAAACTGATGAGGAACCTCAAATCACGTCAAGGGTGACTCACAATTCCAACTCTGTCATGCCTTAGGAATCTCCTAGGCCTCTAATGGGGCTGTGATTCACAGGGCAAGGACGAAGGGAAGGACGAAGGGAACTCTGATGGCTAGCATCACTTCTTCCGTTCTTTATTCTGCCTTACATTTCCTTCTTCATAATGCTAAAATTGAGCAGAGGACCTGTCCTAGCACCCCAGTACCAGTGTTTTTTTTGTTTTTTATTTAAGTGCTGTCATGTCAATGCTGACTCCTGGCGACCCAGAGTCCCTGGGTCTTCTTGGCAAGGTATGACCGGAAGTAGATTGACAGGCCTTTTCTTCCGAGGCAATGGAGGGTAAAGTGACTTGCCCAAGGTCACGAGGAGTGCCAATGGGAAATGAACCCAGATCTCTTGGGTACTAGGCTATTCCTCCACCATTGTATTAATGGACTATTGCCTACCAAGGGAGCCCTTCATATCCTATACAGTACAAAACCACCCTGGGGAGCTTGAAATCCAGAAGGACAGTATTAGGAATGCCAAATGAATTATATTGTGACTTCACATGAGTCGACAAATGTGGTCATTGTAAGTGAAGTTTATATTTAGCAGAATTTGACTGATACTGTGGGAGGACAGAACTTCAACATGTTAAGCCAGCATTTCTCAACAGTTTAAGTAACAAGTACCTTGATTCATCAGAAGATTCCCTTATGTGCAGGTGGGATGAATTTAGTGCCACATAAAGCATGGCACACAACCTTTGTTAGCATAGTTTTGAGAAAGGAAGTAGTAACCTTGATAAGACAGGAGAGGAGGGTGAGCAAAAGAAAGGGAAGGATGATGAGAAAGGAACCAGGTGGCCCCTCACAATGATAGCAGGGGCTCTGCAGCCCCAACAAAACATCTCCTGCCCCACAAAAACAGCACCATCAGTATGGTGTTTCAGTAGGGGATGAGAGGCCCCAACATGACATCACCCTCCCTTCACAAAAACAGCGGCTCAGTGGCCCCAAAATAGTATCTTTGAACCTCCAACAAAACCACTATCGCCACTTGTCCTCCACTTCCCGATCCTCTCACTCTGTACTCTGTCCCAAGCAGCTTCTCTCAGTCTTCCTCTGCTCACTCCCACCCACCAATACTCTTTTCCTCTGCACACCAGGGCAAGTAGTGGCCTCTTCTCTTTCCCTTTCTTCTCACTCGCCCTCCCAGACTCCCCCCTCTCCTCCCTTCCTTTCCTTTTCTTCCCCTGCCTTAAGTCTCTATTTAACCTCAACCCAGCACCAGTATCCACCCCCCCCCCCATTGATCTTTTATCTCTCTGCACAATGTGCCAAGCAGCTTCCTTTCCCACTTCATTTATTCATTTTCCTGATTATTATTCTCTCTCCCTCCTGCCCATATCCCCTACCCAGCAATAGCCCATCCTTCTCTTTCCCTCATGCCCGCTGTGCCCAGCAGATTCCCATTTGCCTCATTTCCTCTCTTCCCCTCTACCACCAGCTACTGCTTGACCACATAAAAAAAGTCTCCTACCTATGTCCTATCTGCTCCTGTGGCCTAGGGGCACCAAAATACACCAGGCACACCTGATATCAGCAATAATGTGGAGGGGGGGGGGGGCGCGAGATGATTGGCAGACAGACTGGCCAGTCAAGTCTTCAGCAGCAGCAGCAGTGGAGAGGACTTGCAGGCAAGCCAGGTGGTTGGCCATACTGTAGCTTCAGTAGTAGCACCGCTAGGGCTGGAGTTAGAGGATGGCAAACAGAGCAACTACCCTGGGCCCCCATGCCACAGGGGGCCTCCCAAAATTGCCTCAAGCTGAAGGAGACATAACCTGAAGGTGGGCTTTAGGGCCTTTCACCATGGGATCCTGCATGTCAAACACGAGCCCTGAGCAGCAGGAGACATGAAGCGGCGGCAGCGGTGCCTTTGAGGAATGAGGCTATGGCAGAGTGTGTAGAAGAGTTTTGCTCCTGCGTATGGGTTCCGCACTGAGCAACAGGCTGTCTCCTGTGCCTGTGTCATTCACTACCACTTCAGCTTGGTTGCTCAATTTAATCGGAAAAGATTTCAATAAAACATACAAAACAATAAAAAGTAAATATAAAAACACAACTGATTAAGTTGATAAACAATAAAGCAAACTAGAAATAAAAACAATGAAAACAGATTGACACCTTGGAATATTAGCTGGAAGAGATGTGCTTGTAATTTCATCGGTGCAGCCTGCAGGAAGACAAAGGGCTCTGGTAGTGGTAAGGAAAGGAATATCCACAAGAACCCTTTTCCCGTCTCTCATATACTCCCAGTGGGTTACATATCATGGACTAAGAACCCCATGTTAAAGCAAAACCTTATAACAAGGAAGGACCACTGAAGCAGGGATATGACAACCAATCCCAGGGTGCTGCCATATGCAAACTGCAGCATACCACCATGTGTTTTGGGTTCTATACTTCACATGTGAACTATGCATAAAGCCACATAATCATCACTAGTAACTGAAAGCCCCATCATTATCTTCCAGGTAAATTATGTTATAAAACTGGCCTAATGAAGTAAACTGTTTATGGTCCTAGTGTGTTACTGATATAGCTTTTTATTAAAGAATACTTTCCATTGGTCCAGCAGTTCCCTCCTGTTTATTTGGACTTCCGGTTTAAGTGTAACCAACCTTTGTTGGACAATGGCCCCATGAGTCTTCATCTGTAACTACTTGGGGTTCTCCCCCTATTTTTAATATCCTTTTTACAGTACAATTCAATCCAGTCATCATAGTGACAGTCAGCCCTACAAATTTCAGCTCTAGCCGAAACTCTGCTAATGCAAATCCTATTTCTAGCCTCTAGATGTCACTATTGAGTGTAGCATCCCATTTTGAGGAGTACTGTAGAACCCGGATCTTTCACATGACAGTGCGTAGGTAGCATGGCTGTAGGCAGACTGCTGCTACCTTGAGGGAACTGCACATCAACATCTCCCAGACAAGACAACGTGATAGAGCCCTTTCCTCTCTTTTCAGTGATCTCTCCCTCACTCAGCATGTGACCTGCCCCACTCATGCCTCGGGGCACACTCTCGACCTCATTCTCATTCCAGATTCCTTACCATTTTCACCATCTAACATCACACCGCTTTTCCTCCCATGGTCAGACCATAGCTGTATTTTTTTCTCCCTCCCCTTTCCCTCCTCCCAGGTACCCATTTCCTCAATTTCACTCCCTCCCTTCCAGACCTTGAAACATCACATTACTCCTGTAACCCTACAGTGCTTCCCTTCAGCTGATTCTCTTTTTCCTCCCGAGTTTTCCTCTCTCTCCGCTCTACCCTCTCTTCTATTCTCGAATCCATTGCTCCTCTCCGCCCTGTTTCTGTTCCTTCTTCTTCACACCATCCCTGGTATCACCAAGGCTTGTATTTACAGCGTTCCTATCTTCGGCGTGCAGTACGGTCATGGCGTAAGCACCCCTCTGATGCCTCTCTTTCTATCTTTTGCCATACACAAAAGCTCTATCGTTCCATGATAACTGTTGCTAAACAAGCTCACTACTCGCATCTTATTACGTCTTCCTCTAATTCTTCCCGACGGCTCTATCAGGTTCTGAACCTTCTTTCCTCTTCCTCCTCTTCCTCTCTCCCTTCATCATCCCCATCCCCTGCCCCCAGTCCCACAACTCTTGCCACTTTCTTCTCAAGCAAGATCCAGTTCCTTCGTTCTGTATTCGATCCCTGTCCATCCCTTCTTTCTCCTCCCCCTGCCTCTCCCACCTTAGTCCCCATTTGCTCCCCTTCACCCACTTGCACCTTTCCTCACATATGGTCCAAGTTCCGGCCCGTTACTTCCATTGAGTTTGTTAATGCAATTTCCTCCTCCCATAAGACCACCTGCCCGCTTGACCCACTATCTTCCTCCTGGCTCCCTGACCCCTCGCTCACACTCATTCCTTTTGCTCTCGCCATCCTTAATTCTAGCCTCACCTCTGGTTGCTTCCCCTCTGCCTGGAAACATGCTCTAGTCTGCCCCCTTCTCAAGAAAGCTCCCTCGACCCCACTGTACCCTCTGATTGGCACCCTGTTTCTAACCTTCCCTTTCTATCAAAGATTCTCGAAAAACTTGACTTTCACCAACTTACCACACATCTTGACTCTACCATTTCATTACACCCCCGGCAATCAGGATTCAGGGCCAGTCATAGCACGGAAACCATTCTCTTGGCACTTCTTAGCAAACTACAGCATTCTCACGACAGGGGTGATTTTTCTATTGCTGTTTCCTTGGATCTTTCTGCTGCATTTGATGTTGTCGATCACCGCACTCTCCTCACTCGCCTGTCAGATCTTGGTATCCATGGTACAGTCCTTCAGTGGTTCCGGTCTTTTCTCTCCTCCCGCACTTTTGCTGTTCAGTCTGGCCCCGCCTCTTCTACCTCCTTCTCTTTGCACTGTGGTGTCCCTCAGGGTTCCATCCTTGCTCCTTTTCTTTTTAATGTCTTTCTCTCCCCCCCTTGCCCTCCTTATACAACAGGCCAGAATATCTGCCTACTTTTTCGCAGACGATATTCTTCTGATTCACCACACAACTTTCTCAGCCCCAGACCTCTCTCCCCTCAACGCCTGTCTTGCTTCCATTTCTGACTGGTTCCTTAGTAATTTCCTTCTTGTTAACCCCTCTAAGTCAGCAGCTATTTGGTTCACCTTCGGTGCTCCCTCCCCTACCCTGACACCACTTATGTCCAACTCCCCAATCCCTCTGATCCCAACTCTCCGGTACCTTGGTGTTACCCTTGACTCCTCACTTTCATTTCATCAACACATCTCCAGAGTGGTACGTAGCTCTTTCTTCCATCTCTGCAGGATTCAGGCTGTTTGACCTCTTCTTCCACTCACATCCCTCACTACTCTTGTTCTTTCCTTAGTGATCACCCGGCTTGACTATTGCAACTCACTCCTTGCAGGTCTCAGCTTAGAAGGCTACAATTAATTCAAAACACGGCCGCCCATCTCCTCACCTATTCCTCTCCTCAAGATCATGTCACCCCCTGTCTTCTCTCCCTTCACTGGCTCCCTATCAAGGCTTGATATCTCTATAAGCTTCTTACCATTACTCACAAGGTTATTCACACCAGCACGCCCCAGTATCTAGCCGACATTATCTATCTCCAGCTTACTCCCCGTTTACTGTGTTCTGCACATGGCAACCATCTCTTTCTACCATCCCCTTCCCAGGCCCATCTTGAATCAACCCATCATGCTGCCTTTTTTTTGCAAGCCCCGCCCTATGGAACTTGCTCCCACACTCCCTTCACACTGAATTATCCTTCTCTCGGTTCAAGGCTCTCCTCAAGACTTATCTTTTCTGTCAGGCTTTTGATCTTCCCACCCCTCCCGACCACCCGTAGGTCACCAAGCACGCCCTCCATTAGCATTTACCTCATGACTTAACTCTCCCTCCATTCATTGTTATCCCCTCCTCTCCACTCCACTCCTACCCTCTCTTTGTGCCTCATATCTCTGGTGTCATTGTTATTGTCCTTTACTGTCGCTCTCTCTTTTCTCTACAATTACTTTCCTATTAATTTAATGGTGTTCCTCTTCCTCCTTTACCTTCCTGCAGTCCTAACTTTTTATTGTACACCGCCATAACACTTTGGTAATGGGCGGTATATCAAATGTTACTAATAAAGAATAACACAGTTCATCACATCACAATGAATTTCAAAGATGGAAAAGGTTTGGAATTCTCCCCACCCTCTCACCGTCTCTTCAAAAGGAATAAAAAAAGTGACTTTACTATTAAAGGGACTGATGATAGACTCTGAGCAGTGATATACAGCCAGGCACACACAGTGACTGAAATTAGTTGCCTTTATTCTGATGGTCCCTTTTTATCATTATACTTACTGTCTACCAGCGAGCCTGCCGGTAGAATGTTTAATTTTTATTTTTGGTTTGATTATTTAATTTTTTTATTTGTTTTGGACTCTATATGGTAATTTCGTTCTGGCATGTGGAGAATGCAGTAGTTTTGTCTATTTGATTTCCTTGCAATTGAATTCTTTCCATTTGTTAAGCTGTGTCCTTTGACAGTTTCCTCCATTCTTTTTCCTTCCCCTTAGTTTTTTTGGTCTAGTTGGCCTAGGGCAGCGTTTCTCAAGCCAGCCCTGATGCACTCTCTAGCCAGTTTGATTCTCAGGATATCCACAATAACTATGCATGAGATTGGTATGCAATGGAAGCAGTGCATTCAAACCTATCTGCTTCATGCATATTCACTGAGGGAATCCTAAAAGCCATACTAGCTAGGGAGTATACCAGGAATGGCTTGAGAAACTCTGCCCTAAGGGAAACAGCTCTCCTTTACCTGCATGGCCTGCTCAGAGCTGGGCCCGTCCATTGCGTGAGAATGTTGTTCGCACAGGGCCCCGCGTGAACTTCATTCTCACACAATGGACAGCTTCAGAGGTGAGCTGGAGAAGCCCACCAAAGGCTCCAGCTCCCTCTGCACAGCTGCCAGCATGAAGAGCGGTGTTTTCCCTTGCGCTGGCAGCTGCGTTACTGTGAAGCACCCAAGTGCCGGGAAATGCCCTTTAACCTTTCCCGGCATTCAGCGCCCTTCACAATAACACAGCGCGAGGAAAAATGCTGCTCTTCACGCTGGCGGCTGTGCAATGGTGAGCCGGGGCCTTGCGCTGACTTCCCCAGTTCCCTCTGCAGCAGCTAGACAGCTGCGGGGTTCTTCAGGGGGGGTCTAGGATAGGACAGCAAATAGCCGATGGGGGACTAGGATTGGAAATGGGCTGATGGGGGGCTGGAATAGGAGAGAAAATGGCTGATGGGGGCCTAGGACAGGAAATAAGCTGATGGGGGGGGGGGACCTAGGACTAGTACTGGGCTGACGGGGAGGGGAGCTTGGACTGGAAATGGGCTGATGGGGGGTTGGAATAGGACCTGAAATGGCTGATGGGAGGCTAGGACTGGAAATGAGCTGATGGGTGAGGGCTAGGACTAGAAATACGTTGACAGGGAGCTAGGACTGGAAATGGGCTGATGGAGGGCTGGAATAGGACTGGTAATGGCTGATGGGGGGGCTAGGATTGGAAATGGGCTGATGGGGGGAGCTTGGACTGGAAATGGGCTGATGGAGGCTGGAATAGGACTGGAAATGGCTGATGGGGGGCTAAGATGAAATTAACTGATGGGGGGGGCTAGGATTGGAAATGGGCTGATGGGGGGAGCTTGGACTGGAAATGTGCTGATGGGGGGCTGGAATAGGACTGAAAATGGCTGATGGGTGGGCTAGGACTGGAAGTGGGCTGAGGCAGGGGCATGGGAGAATGGGACTAGAAGGGAGCGGATGCTGAGTGGGGCTAAAACTAGGGAGCTGATTTTGGGGGAGGACTAGAAGGGGATGGGGCTGGGGAATGAGGATGGAGAGGGGGAAATATATTTTGTGTGGGAGGGAAGAAAAATCTTCGATTGGCCAGATATTGGGAGAGTAAGTGGGTACTGAGGAAAGAAGGGTGAATTTGAGTGGATGATAAAGGAATAAAGAAAGAGATGGAGGAAAGAACAAAAGGGGAAAGATGAGTATGTTAAAGCAGATATAAGGAGATAATGGAAAAAATCTAAAAGAGAGAAGAAAGGACAAATGGGCAGCTCGCAGAAGACACGAAGAAACCAGAAGAAAGTAACTAGAGCAATTGCAAATGAAAAGAAAAATGCCCAAAAAAAAAGGTAAAAAAATACTTTTTATTTTGAATTTATTAACTGGAATATGTCAGCTCTAGGAAATGTGTGTTGCTAACGTCTTTGCGGGGGTTTTTTAGTACAAGAGGAAATTAATTTATAGTTTTATTTCTCTAGGGTTGTTGTACATTCCAAGTTTGGCTTTTGGGGTTCCCAATTTAATTATTATTTTCCTATTTCTATTTGTCCTTTGTTTGGTGACAGTCTATGTTCTGCCTTTGTAACTGAGCTGAGATATTTGTTTGGTGACGGTCTATGTTCTGCCTGTGTAACTGAGCTGAAATATTCTGTTTATGTAGTTTCTATTTGACAGTGCCACTTGTTCTCTTTCCCCAGTAGGAGATGTATTGGTTTAATATTTGCAGTGTTGCCTTTTGATAGGTAGGGTTTGGTGCTTTGCGAGTCCTGGTAATGCTGTTATCATACGGCGGGTTTGCTATGGGTTCTAAATGGGCAGTGTTTATAGTACTTCCTAATGTGCCTGGCGGTTGGTATTAGAGTATAGTAATGTAGAAATCTGGTAATCTTTCTTTATTCAGACACTCATTAAGAGGCACGCGCCCACGGCTATGCCCCGTGGCCACGTACCGTGATGCACAGAGCAATTTGAACTCCAACGCAAAGGGAGGAGCAGCTGTAGTCTGTTCTTTGATAGCAGGGAGATGTTTTGTTTTTTAATTTATAGTTTTTATTATTTTTCAACTTTTACATTCCAATATCACAACTGTAACAAACCATTACCAACCAAGAATGCAACTTTACAGAAGTATACACCCACCATCTCCCAACACCTCCTCCCCTTCATACATTAAACACGAACTCAAACTTCAACCTTTATCCCCCAGCCTGCTTCTCCCCCTTCCATATATACACTTCTTTATGTTCATCACTTTATACATGTGCATAATTCAATCCTACTAGTCTCTTACTCCATAACTCTTTATTCATGAATCATTCACATTCTAATATTACCCTTGTACCTCACTTATCCTCTTATCCCCCCACTTTTCCTAACTACATCCCTCCCACCCTTCCCCCTCCCGATTCTACCTCCCCTCTCCTCCCCCCCTTATACTCACCCTCTACCCCCTCTTTACCCCTCATTCCTTTCCCTCCATCCCCTACTCGTTTTGCCATACTTGCTCCACACCCTTCCCCCTCCAGCTTCCGTACTACTGCCACACCTTTTTATGTTTACCAATCATTCTCTCCAATCATACATAGGCCCCACAGCTGTTCCAACTTATTCACTACCTCCTTCATCGGAGGTACCTCCACATTCTTCCACCATCTCAAAAGACTCATCCGGGCTGCAATAATACCGTAGCCCATAAACATTCCCCTATCCCCTTCTCCCTCTATCCCCCCCTCATTGAACACAACCATTGCTGGCGTTAATTCTGTCGGCACACCCGTAATCTCCTCACATAGCCTGCCCACCTTCCCCCAATACTCCTACACTTTCGGGCACTGCCATATCATATGTATGAGATCCCCCTTTGCCCCACACTTCTTCCAGCACTCACTCGGACTATCTGGAAATATTGACCGTATCCGCGCTGGCGTCCAATACATCCTAAACCTCAACTTCAAGCTGTTTTCCAGCATTGGAGTTCCCCTAGCCAACTTATATGTTCTCACCGATATGTCTGCACACCGACTATCATCCCAAGATCCCGGGATATCCTCCTCCCACCTCTGCCGCCACCTCTCCTGCTCTCTCCCCTTCTGTAGGAGCATTTTATAAATTTTTGAAATTACCTCTTTTTGTGTCCATTGTTTCCCCATCATCTCCTCAAATTTCGTAGGCTCACATTCCAGGTCTGCTTTCACCTCCCTATTATTCAAAAAATACCAATTTGCACATATGCATACTGGTCCTTTTTCTCTAACTTATATTCTTGCTGTAATTCTTCAAATGTTTTAATTCTCCCCCCCCTTTCGCAGCAGTTGTCCTAACCTCTCTAGCACTTGTCCGCTCCACCCCTTGAGCACCCTAGAGTCAACTCCCAGCCCCTTATCTCCCACCGCACTGATCAATGTGTACTGCGAGTACTTCCCCCCACCATGAGAAACCCCTTCCATTTTTTCCACACCTGATACATAAGTTCCTTAAATGGATTATCCTGTCCTTCATTCTCTCTCCTCCCACCCGGATCCCAAATTCTCCTCTCCTTCGACTCTTCACCCCCTGTTTCAATTTGTACCCAACTTAAGACATCCATCCCCTCCCACCACGCTAACAACGCCTTCAATTGTGCCGCTTCAAAGTATTTTAACAGATATGGCACCCCCAACCCCCCTTCTTCCCTCATTTGATATAAAGTCCCCCTTGTAACCTTAGGTTGCTTCCCTTCCCATATAAACTGTATAATCATGCTCTGTAGCTTCCCTATCTCCTTCTTAGTCACCTTACATGGCAAGGAGGTAAACAAAAACAGCAGTCTTCACAGAACATTCATTTTCACTGCCGCTATACGGCCTAGCCATGACAACCATAGCCCCCCCTCCCCACCACCCCAAATCGCTCCTTATGGATTCCGTCAATGCCCGATAATTCCACTGTTTAATCTTCTCTACCAGTTTCCCCAGTTGTATCCCCAAGTACCGAAACTGTTGCCTTACCCATTTAAAATTAAAATGTGCCTTCAGTCTTTCCTCTAGCCCCCCTTCCAGAATGTACCCAAGAACTTCTGTTTTACTGGAATTAATTTTATATCCCGCTACATTACTGAACCCCTTTATGATTCTCATCAGTACTGGTAGTGTAGTACTGGCTGTGTTAACTGGCAGTGTTAACAAGAATATCACATCATCGGTGAACAGCGCTATTTTCTCCTCCCTCCCTCCCACGACTACTCCATTTACGTCCGCTTCCCTCCTGACCACTTCAGCCAAGGGCTCAATAGCCAACGCAAACAAGAGTGGTGATAGAGGACACCCTTGCTTAGTCCCCCTCCCCAATTTGAACTGTTCGGAGTATCCCCTATTTATTCGGATCCTCGCCCTTGGCTGCTCATACAAAGCTTTTATCCACGCTATATATTTGTCACCAAATCCCATTTCCTCCAGCACTTGAAACATATAGGGCCATTCAACTCAGTCAAACGCTTTCTCCGTGTCCACCGTGACTAACACCGCCTGCTCTCCATTACCCTGAAGGTGCCATGCGATATTCATCACCTTCCTTATATTATCACACCCTTGCCTCCCCTTCACAAAACCCATCTGATCCCTATGTATGATCTTAGGCAGAATCCCTTGAATCCTATTAGCCAATACCTTAGCAAATATTTTGGCATCCAAATTTATCAATGAAATGGACCTATATGAACCACACACACCCTTGTCCCTTCCTGGTTTTGGTAACACTGTGATACCCGCTTCCCCCATCGTCTGAGGAATCCCTTCCCCCTCCAATACCCTATTCAGTACCCTAGCCAAGATAGGTGAAATCTGGTCCATCATCTTCTTATAAAACTGCGCTGTGTAACCATCCAATCCCGGGGCCTTCCCCAACTTCAAGGACTTTATGGCTTCCCTCACCTCTCCCTCTGTTATCTCTTCCCCTATTCTTTCCCTGTCTTCTGGGTCAATCTTACCCAACCCACACTCCTGCAAATATCTCTTTATCACCTACAGTCCCTGTTCCATCTCGCTTTGGTATAGCTTTCTGTAATATTCCCGAAAAACCTGACTAATCTCTTTCGTACCATGTACCATCCTCCCCTTAGTATCCTGAATTCCTTCGATATAAGTTGCATGCCTTTGGACCCGTATCCTGCTTGCCAGTAGCCTCCCCGCTTTGTTCCCTCCTTCACAATATTTTTGCTTTAAAACATGAAGCTTAAATGCAATTTTTGTCCCCTCAACTGACTAAGTTCTGCTCTCACTTTTATCAGTTTAGCCATTACCCCATTATCTTTTGTCCCTTGATGTTGGGCCTCCAGTTGCTTTATTTGCCCTAACAGTTCCCCTTCCACTTTCTTCTTCTCCCTTTTTCTTCTCGCTGCTATATTTATTAGCTTCCCTCTAATGACTGCCTTTAAGCCATCCCAAACAGTTTTCAACTGGACCTCTCCTGTTTCATTAAAAATCAAGTACTCTTTGATAGCGGCTCTCACCACCCCCACATTTTCCTCATCATCTAACAGTGAATCATTTAGTTTCCAAAATGTAAGCCCTTCCTCCTCTATTCCTAGATCAAAAATCACACTTACTGGGGCATGATCTGTCCATGCAATTTCCCATAGGTCAACCTCCTTTACTTTTGATGCCCATTTACCATCTCCCCAGATCATGTCCAATCGACTGCAAGTGCCATGCACCTGTGGGTAGAATGTGTACTTACGCTTCCCTGGGTGCCTAGCCCTCCATAAGTCTATCACCCCTAGTGTCTCCTGCATCCTTTTCATGCTTAATCTATCTTTCTTCCCTCCACTCCCCTGCTCTCCACTATTATCCAGCCTGGGGTTACTAGTTAAGTTAAAATCTCCCCCCAGTATTAACTGCTCATCACCCAATTCCTCTAATTCCTGTGTGATCTTGCCAAATACCTCCCCATGCCCCTCATTCGGACCATACACACTTATCACCCACACCTCTTCCGCTCCCATTCGCAATTTCACTCCCACACATCTCCCTTCTTTCCCTCTCCTCTCCTCTACCAGACGTCTAAATGCTTCCCCCCCCAAAATCCCTAACCCCTCCCCCCCCCCCCCGTTTGAGGATTTGCCCTCTGCCCCGCCAACACCACCCTAGGGTATGTTTTTGTTTGCAACAAGTATTCCTGCCCCACTCTTAGATGAGTCTCTTGTACACATATGATGTCTGCATTCAAGCATCTACCTTCCCGCTCCAACATCCGTCTTTTTTGCCACGTCCATAATCCTTTTACATTAATAGTAGTTACTCCTAATTGCTTAGCTTTCCTTCCACACCTAAACCCTCCTACCTCCCTCCCTCCTCCACCATCTTCTCTGTCCCCCTCCCAAACTCCCTTCTTTTACCCCTCATACTCCTTCCCTTCCTCTTCTGCTCCCCCTCCCTCTCTCCCCCTTCCCCCCTCCCCGCCCTCCCCGCACTCAGTTCCTCCACCCCAATCCCTCTCTCCTTATCCAGAAGTAATTAGAGTAGTGCATCCCCTGCTCCCCCCACCTGCCCAACCTCCCTCTCCTTCTCCTCCCCTCCATCCCCTTCTGCAACTTACCCCTATTACCATTATTACCGTCCCTCTCCCTCCCCCCTCCCACATCTCCCCACATTCATAATACAACATGCCAACACTTTGAACCAATCCACCTTTCCTATTATACATTTTGCAAACACTGTAATTGTTCTACATTTAACTTTACACCCTTACTGGGTCACTAGCATCTCATCGTGGCCATCTCCTCCTCTTTATCTTTATCTTTATTTTTATTGTCACATTTAATATACCGCTCTTTACCAGTGGCACCAGAGCGGTGTACAACAATAAAATATATAGGCTGCTGAAAAGTAAAAGGAACGCCAAAAATAATAAAGAGACAGGATAGGGTGAAGAGAGAGAGTAAAGCAACAGATAAAGCAACGAAGCAGACAAAACAAAAAATTACGAATATTCTGGTTCAACGGGGTGGGGGAGAAAGGGGAGCAGGAGGAGGAGGAAGGTTAAAAGCGGTGCAAAAAAGGTGGGTCTTCAGCCTAGCCTTAAAAGTCTTGTAAGAGGGTTCTAGACGGAGGGCGACGGGGAGCAAGTTCCAGAGTCGCGGGCCCAAAAAGAAAAATGCTGAGGAGCGGATGGACTCAAGGTGGGCCTGTGACGGGGAGGGGAGGGACATGCGGTTCAGATGGACCGATCTAAGGGAGCAGTGAGATGAGTGAAGATGTATTAGATTGGCAAGGTAGAGGGGAATACCGGTATGGATGGTTTTGTGCACATATATAAGGATTTTGAACTGTATACGGTAAGCAAGGGGAAGCCAGTGTAGGTGAATCAAGATAGGGATGATGTGGTCGAAGCGGGAAGCATGAGTGAGAATACGTGCAGCTGTGTGGTGGACTAGTTGTAGTCTTCGCAGTTGGGTTTGAGGGAGACCGGCCAGGACAACATTGCAGTAGTCCAGGCGGGATACCACCACGGACAGTAATAGTGTAGTCAGGGAAGGGACAGATATAAAGGGACAAATAGCACGGAGTTGACATAAGGTGTGAAAGGTGTGTACAACAGAGGAAATATGTTCTTTGAAGGATAAGGCAGAGTCCAGGGTAACTCCTAGATAACGTAGGGAGGAGACTACCGGCAATGGGGAACCGGACAGGGTAGGGGCGAGAGAGGGAATTGGGGCACCAGACGTAAACCAAATGGCAAATGATTTGGAGAGGTTCACATGCAACAAATTGGTGGAGAACCAGGAGGACACTGAAGCCAAGCAAGAGTTGAGAGGGGCAAGTTCAAGGGCAGAAGGGTCCGTGTGATGGAGAAGAATGATATCGTCTGCGTAATAGTGGGCTGAAATGCTATGTTGCTGAACTAAGAGTGCGAGGGGGGCCAGGAAGACGTTAAACAGGAGAGGGGCGAGGACAGAACCCTGGGGGACACCACATGGGAGAGGGGTGGGAGGGGAGGAGGAGGGGCCTGAGGAGATGGAAAAGGTTCGGTGGGAGAGGAAGGAGTGAAACCAAGAAAGAACAGAGTCAGAGAGCCCAATATCGTGTAAACGGGCCAGAAGAGTAGGGTGGTCCACAAGGTCGAAAGCAGCAGATAAGTCTAAGGAAACGGCAATAGAGATGTGGCCTTGGTCGTGTGCGGTATGAACTTCGTTAAGAAAGGAAAGCAAAATAGACTCAGTGCTGTGATTGGGACGAAAACCGGATTGGCGGGGCTGAAGTGTGAAGGTGGCCTCAAGATGAGAGGAAAGTTGTGCATAGACCAATTTCTCAAGGAGCTTGGAGAGGAAGGGAAGATTTGAGATAGGGTGCCAGTTGGCTGGGGAGGACGGGTCGAGAGAGTCCTTTTTTAAGATAGGACAGATAGTAGCATGCTTCCAGACAGTGGGGAACGAACCAGATGTTAAACTAGAGTTGATAATGGAGAGTATGTAGGGAGAGAGGGCCAAAGAGGGGTCCAGAAGCCATTGAGAAGGGATGGGATCTGAGATACAGGTGGTCTTTCGAGTTGAGGAGTATACCCTGGAAAGATCTGACATAGTCACAGGTTGAAAGGAGGACCATTTATGGGAAAAAGAAGAGAAATGGGAAGAAGGGAAGGAAGGGGGGAGTTAGGAGGAAGGGAAGAGGGGGACGGGGGGGAGGGGAGGAGGGAAAGAGTGACCAAAGATTTTGGATTTTAGTGGCAAAGTATGAAGCCAGGAGAGCAGGATCAGGGGATACTGGGGAAGGGGCTGGGGAGGTAAGGGAATGAGAGGCGGAGAGAGAGCGAAGGACAGAGTAGAGCTGTCAAGTAGAGTTAGCTGACATGGAGATGCGAGAAGAAAAATAGTCCCGCTTAGCGGAATGTAATAGAGATCGATAGTGTGAATGACAATAACGAACGTGCGCTAAGGAGGTGGGGGAAGGGTGCCTACACCAACGCCATTCAGCGCGGCGCAGGTAGGAACGATGAAGAAAGAGGCCTGCGTGGAACCAAGGGTAACGGTGCCGAGGGGAGGGAGAGGGAAGAGGCTGGCGCGGGGCAAGCTGATCCAATGCAGCTGTAAGGGTGGTGTTCCAGGACTGGGCCTGGAGACCAACAGGGAGCAGATGAAAATCTGGGGGAAAAAGAGAATCAGAAGATGGGAATTGTAAGAGAGTGGCGGGCGTGATACAATGAACAAGACGAGGGGCAGAGGGAATCCCGCCATGGGCAGGAGGGGGAGGGGAAGTGGGAATGGAGAAGAATAGACAGAAATGGTCAGACTAGGGAACAGGCAGGGTATGAAGGGAAGTAGGGATCACAGAAGAAGAGGAATGAGATATAACCAGGTCCAGGGAGTGACCAGCAGAGTGGGTGGGCATAGTAGTGTGTTGTAGAAGAGAAAGATCAGAGAGGAGAGAGAGAAAGGAAGAGTCGCGGGAAGAGAGAGGGGACTCAAAGTGAATATTAAAGTCCCCTAGGACCAGGAGATGCTGATAACTGAGAGAGAGTTCGGAGAGAGTCTGTACAAGAGAGTCCCATTGAGGCCCAGGTAGGGCAGGAGGGGCATAGACCAGGAAGAAATATATCGGGGGGGAGGAGTCAGAATGAAGAAGAATAGACTCAGGATAGTGAAGGACAGGAGAGGAAATTTCTTGGAGAGCCAGTGAGGAGCGAAAGAGGACAGCAACCCCCCTGCCACTCCGACCCCGGCGACAGGTAGAGAGAGCAGAGTAGCCGGGAGGGAGACATCGCTAATGCTAGAAGTCTAAACAATAAGATGGGAGAGTTAGAATATATAGCACTAAATGAGAGGTTAGATATGATTGCACTCTCAGAGACATGGTGGAAGGAGGATAACCAGTGGGACACTGTGATACCTGGATACAAACTATATCGTAATGATAGAGCTGATCAAATTGGTGGAGGGGTTGCGCTCTATGTTAGAGAGGGCATTGAGTCAGAAAGGATTAAAGTTTTGCAGGGAACAAAATTTGCTGTAGAATCTCTATGGATTGAAATTCCATTTATGAAGGGGAAGGTGATGGCAGTGGGAGTATACTATCGACCACCTGGCCAGAATGAACAAATGGATGATGAAATGCTCAAAGAAATCAAGGAAGCTAACAAAAGTCACAACAGAGTAGTAATAATGGGTGATCTCAATTACCCCGGTATCGACTGGGTCAGTGTCACAGCAGGACAAGCTAAAGAGATAAAGTTTCTAGATGGAATAAATGACTGCTTCTTGGAGCAGCTAGTTCATGAACCGACCAGAGGGGAAGCCATACTGGACCTAGTCCTTAGTGGAACGCCAGATCTGGTGCAAGAAATAAGGGTGTTGGGACCACTTGGCAATAGTGATCATAGTATGATCATGTTTGATTTAATTAGTGGAGGACAGATAGTAAAGGCATCCACAGTACTACCTTTTAACTTTCAAAAGGGAGACTATGATAGAATGAGGAATATAGTTAGGAAAAAACTAAAAGGAGCGATTCCAAAGGTTAAAGACTTACAGCAAGCTTGGGTGTTATTTAAAAACACTATCCTAGAAGCCCAGACCAGCTGTATTCCACGCATTAAGAAAAATGGAAGAAAGTCCAAAAAACTGCCAGCATGGTTTAAAGGTGAGGTCAGAGAGGCTGTTGCTGCCAAAAAAGCAACCTTCAGGAAATGGAAAAAAGAGCCAAATGATGAAAACTGGAAACAGCACAAGCACTGGCAAGTTAAATGCAAAGCATTGATAAGGCAGGCAAAGCGGGAATTTGAGAAGAAACTTGCTACGGAAGCAAAAACACGAAATAAAGACTTTTTCAAGTACATTCGTAGCAAAAGGCCTGTGAGAGAGTCAATTGGACCATTAGATGATAGAGGGGTAAAAGGGACAGTAAGAGGAAACAAGGCTATAGCAGAGAGACTGAATGAATTCTTTGCTTCGGTCTTTACTGAGGAAGATGTAGGGATGTTACCCAAGACTGAAGTGGTATTTAAAGTGATACTGCAGAGGAATTGAGAGAAATATCGCTACACCGGGAAGATATATTACAACTATTTGATACACTGAATAGTAGCAAATCACCTGGACCGGATGGTATACATCCCAGAGTGTTGAAAGAACTGAAATATGAGATTGCAGACCTGCTATTGGTAATCTGTGAACTTTCATTAAAATCATCTGTAATACCTGAAGATTGGAGGGTCGCCAACGTAACACCAATTTTTAAAAAGGGTTCCAGGGGTGATCCAGGAAATTACAGACCGGTGAGCCTGACGTCAGTACCAGGGAAAATGGTAGAAACCATCATAAAGAACACAATTACACAGCATCTAGATAGTCATGGCCTAATGGGAGACAGCCAACATGGCTTTAGACAAGGAAGATCTTGTCTTACTAATCTGTTTTTTTGAAGGTGTGCATAAACAGGTAGACAAAGGTGAGTCGGTTGATATAGTGTATCTGGACTTTCAGAAAGCTTTTGACAAAGTCCCCCATCAGAGACTTTTGGCGATAGGAGGCAGTGTACTATTGTGGATCGGGAACTGGTTAAAAGATAGAAAGCAGAGGGTAGGGCTAAATGGCCAATATTCCCAATGGAAAAAGGTGAATAGTGGAGTACCCCAGGGATCTGTACTGGGTCCGCTGCTTTTTGACATATTCATAAATGACCTGGAAAAGGGAATAACTAGTGAGGTTATCAAATTTGCAGATGACACAAAACTGTTTAAAGTTGTTAAAACCCAAGAGGATTGTGGAAAACTGCAGGAGGATCTGGATAAATTGGAAGACTGGGCATCCAAATGGCAGATGAAATTTAATGTGGACAAGTGCAAAGTTATGCACCTAGGAAAGAACAACCCACACTATAGTTACACGATGCAAGGCTCCACATTAGAAACCACCACCCAGGAAAAAGATTTAGGAGTCATTGTGGATAACATGTTAAAACCCTCCGCCCAGTGTGCAGCGGCGGCCAAGAAAGCAAATAGAATGCTAGGTATCATAAGGAAAGGGATGGAGAACAAAACAAAGGATATTATAATGCCTCTGTATCGCTCCATGGTACGACCGCACCTTGAATATTGTGTGCAATTCTGGTCACCGTATCTTAAAAAGGACATAGCGTTATTAGAAAAAGTACAGAGAAGAGCCACCAAATTGGTGAAGGGGATGGAAGGCTACTCCTATGAAGAGAGGCTAAGAAGGTTAGGGCTCTTTAGCCTGGAGAAGAGACGGCTGAGGGGAGATATGATAGAGGTCTATAAATTAATGAATGGAGTGGAACGGATAAACGTGGATCAATTGTTTACGCTATCAGAGTATAGAAAGACTAGGGGACATGTAATGAAGCTACAGGGTAAACTATTTAAGACAAATAAGAGAAAATATTTTTCACTCAACGTGTAATCAAACTCTGGAATCTGTTACCGGAGGATGTAGTAAGGGCTGTTAGTATAGCTGGGTTTAAAAAAGGTTTGGACAAGTTCCTGGAGGAAAGGTCCATAAACCACTATTAAAAAGGGACCCAGGATATCAATGCTTGACCCAGTACAAGCATTATGGAACCTGTGTCTTTTGGGGATATTGCTAGGTACGTATAACCTAGATTGGCCACTGTTGGAAACAGGATACTGGGCTTGATGGACCTCGGTCTGACCCAGTATGGCATGTCTTATGTTCTTATGTTCTTATGTTCTTATCGATTCAGGAG
This sequence comes from Ichthyophis bannanicus, assembly GCA_033557465.1. Classification (NCBI taxonomy): domain Eukaryota; kingdom Metazoa; phylum Chordata; class Amphibia; order Gymnophiona; family Ichthyophiidae; genus Ichthyophis; species Ichthyophis bannanicus. The sequence continues at coordinate 461,782,774 of CM066035.1, forward strand.
AGGCTCCTCGCCTTCCCTGAGCTACGTCTCAGTCAGAAATAAAGCATCAACTGAATGCTGTGAAATAAGATCTTGGATGAGAGAATACGTCGAACGGAGGGAACGGCAGTTCAAGAGAGCTAATTGCAACAGAATGAGAGCTGGAACAGAAGGCGGAGGAGGAGCAGTGGGAAGACAGGAGATAAGATTAGAAAGGTTTCTGGAGAGAGCACCTGGGGGAGCAAGGGAGGGGGAGGCCTCCAACCCCAGAAGGCGGGAATTGTGGACATGGCAGGCGAGAGTGCAGGGGCTAACGGGACTGGGGAAGTGGATAGGAAAGGCAGAGATAACAAAAGAAGTGCACAGAGAAAGAAGGCCTTACCTGGGGAGGAGGGGGTGAAGAAGCGAGCAAGCCAAATAGGCATGCAGCGGCCAACCAAACTGAAAAGCAGACCACCTAAAAATGGACAGTAAAACAAAAGAAACAAAAGACTCTGGACTCGCCCCAAGGAGCTCGCCCAAGGAGCAGGCCTGCTCCTTGGGCGTGCACCTTCGGCGCGCACCCATGGCGCGAAATGCCACGCTGGGATGAAATTTATGCTGAAGAGGCACCTTGAGATCACGCGGTCGCGTGCAGCGTGGCCGCGTCACATCCGGTTGAGAGAGCTGAATTATTTAGCATTGCCAGACAGGGTAAGCACAAGAACGGCACCGGGGTTGCACCTGAAGAGGGAGGAAATAGGGTTAGGACAACCGTAGTAAATTAAAATAGAGAGGACAATGAGAGATCAACAGAAGAAAGGGTAAGGTGAGGGAACACAAACAAACATACAGACAGAAGGAGTGTAATAACTGATAACTAATAAAACAAAACAAAACAAAATTACACCAATATCAAGTGAGGCAAGGAGAAAGGTGCACTTATGGGGAAGCCCAACAATAACATAACAGCATAACACAAATAGCAGCTGGTTGAAACGCTGCGCTGGGATGAAATTTATGCTGAAGAGGCACCTTGAGATCACGCGGTCGTGTGCAGTGCGGCCGCGCCACATCTGGTTCAGAGAGCTGAATTATTTAGCATTGCCAGGCAGGGTAAGCACAAGAACGGCACCGGGGTTGCACCTTGAGATCACGCGGTCTCTCCCTCCATGTCCATCTACAGGCACTCCGCCACCTGATCAGATCATCTCTTAGCTCTGTGTTTGCTGTCTTTACTCCACCCTTTCTTCATTTCTTGCTGCTCTGCCACACTTTGTCGCTTTTCCGCCTCTTTTCCTGTTGTTTCAGGTTCCATTCCAGTGTTATTTTTTTCAATCCTCATCCCCACTTCTTGCAGTGCCGCTTTCGCCTCTTCTACCGTTTGCACTCTCCAAGTTTTCCCCTTTACTGTGAAGGAAGCCCAAAAGGGTGCAACCACCTGTACTTAATATCTCCATTTCTCAATGTCTGTGTAACCCGGTTGCATGGCTCTCCTTCTTTGCAATGTTCCAGTGGACAAGTCCTCATATATTGAAATTGTGTAACCCTGCCAATTCAGGGTTCCCAGGCTCCTTATTTTTGTTACCACCCTTTCCTTCATTTTGTATCCAGTAAAGCAAATAATAATATCTCTGTGTCTATTGACTCTCACCGCTCCCAGTGCTCTATGTTCTCTGTCCAAGGCAATCTCCTCCGGGCCCACCTCTTCTCCACCCTTTCTAAGTATCTCCGAACATATTGAAGCCACCACTTTCACGCTGTCTTGGAATTCCTTCTCCTCCGGCACCCCTCTGATCCTCAAATTATTCCTGCGCGACCTATTCTCCAAATTCTCCAATTTATATTGCATCTCCTTCTGCCATTGTTGGATTTCCTTGACACCCTATTGGTGCTCCTTGTGCTGCTGCTCTAAACTTTGCAGCCTATTTTCGTGATCCCCTGCTGTGTGTGTCAACTCCATTATATCTTCTTTCAAATTCCCAATAAGTTCACTGAGCTCTGTTTTAACAGCTTGCACCTCTTTCTTTATTTCAGTAAACCACTCCTTTAGCTCTGTTGGGGAAATATCTTTAAATGTGTCCTTTCCTTGCTCCCCAGTGCTTCTACTGGTAGACCCCTCCGCTGCCTCCACTTGCTCAACATTTTTACTTTTATTCTCCAAAGCATTATGTTCACAGGCTCCCCCCCTCCACTTTGAAAAGCATAGTCTCTCAAGTCCATGGTTTTCCTTCACGTAGCCATGATAGGCTTCTTAGCCTCTCTCTCCTTCTTCCCCTTCAATCACTGCTCTTCAATGTATGTTTGACCTCTGTTTTGCTTTGCTTTCCCCTTTTTTTTCTTTTTTTATCCCTACAGGCAGCTAAATTACTTCACTTTTATCTTCGTTTTCCCTTCCCGTTTTCACTGTGGCACTGTTCACCTCTATTGAATTTGTTCTCCTTCCTCCTTTTTCACCATCACATTTATTTCACTGTCCACTTTGCTGCATTTCTCCTTCAAGGTCCCCCCCCCCCCCCCCACACTCCTGCACTGTTTCTCTTTATAGGCTTTTTATTCTTTGCATTTTTCTTTCCCGGTCACCTTCTGCTCCCTTATGCCCCTTCCTGGCTCCTGCATTCACCTTCTCTGGTCTGTGCTGCGAGCTTTACCTTTTTCTCTGGTCTCTCCACACCATGCGCCAGCACACTCAGCCATCTTTTCTGCCACGCAGCTGTCACGTGCCATATTTCCTGCTGTTCCTGTACTGTCTGTCTTCACTGTTCACTCCATGTACTCCTGTTCTCCACGCTCACCTCTGCACCACGTTCCACTGCTGCTCTACTCCTCTCTGCCCTGCTGCATAGTCTGCTGCCTCATCCAGCTCTTTCAGCTTGCCTTGCCGGCATTCTTTGCGCCGCCAAGCACGCGGCTCTCTCCGTCTCCTCTCCTGTTGCTCGCCACCACGGCCGCACACTTCACCATCACTCCCCGCTCCTTCTCGCAGCTCCGATCTACTTTGCCACCTCGCTGGTGCTCGCGGGACTCTCTCCTTCTTTTTTTTATTTATTTTCCACCGCTCGAGGGTCTTTTTCTAACTTGTTTGGCAGGGTTCACCCGGAATGGTGCCTTTACACCGCCATCATTCTCGGTGACATCACTTCCTCCCCAGGTAGATGTTTTTAAGGAGTGTTGCAAACCCAGTCCCAGTCCAGTGAGAGCCTCCCGGGCAATACCTTTTTGGTTGGGGGGGGGGGCCCAAACAAACCATTCTCTAACCTAGGGTTGCCAACTGGCTCCAGATGCGCCCGACAAGCTTGATCCAGTCCTGGGTCTACCCCATTGCATGCAGGGACATGTAGTCTTGTTTTTCTTATGGAGTGCAATGGAGAAATCAGAACTACATGTCCCTGCATGCAATGGGGTAAACCCAGGACTGGATCAAGCCTGTCGGGCGCATCTGGAGCCAGTTGGTAACCCTACTCTAACCTCGCCCCAAGTTCTCTAGTTGCTGATGCTATATTGGGCAAAATGTTGGCAGATGGCCCCAGTGGTGCAGCCCATTCCACTGCCTTTGGGTAAATAGATAAAGAATCAAACCATTCTGAAAACCAAACACCAGGCTCAAAAACAAACTTGGGGAAGGAGTGAGAAGTGTGACTCGTGGAATTTGTTCAAACCTCTCTGTATATGTGTGCATATGTATCTGTGTGTGAAGGTATTTGTGAGAACATATGTGTGAATTTCTGACTTAGAGAGGAGAGGGGAGGGGGGGGGGGAGGAAGTGGTTCCCAAATATTCCATTGGTTGAGAAAGAATAATAAAATTAAACGTTGTGATAATGTATCTAACCACTAGATGCCGCTGTAAGATTTCAAAGAATGCATTGCCCAAAACTGTAGGGTGCTACTATACTAATACAACATGTATTACTCTGCTTCTCCACCACTAGGAGGCCATACACATTGCAGCCAATAGAAAATTAAACTAGGTGACACCATGCATAGAAAGCTATATAGGTCAGGCAAAAGTTGCACAGTCAAATTTACAACAAGGAAAATGAAATGCACTGCTGAATCACTAGGAACTAGGGTTGTCAACTGACTCCAGATGCACCCGACAAGCTTGACACAGTCCTTGATTCACCCCATTGCATGCAGGAATATGTAGTTCTAATTTCTTTATTGCACTCCATATGAAAAGCAAGACTACAGGGGCCCGATTTTGAACTGAGTGGTGCTATGAGCTGCATCGGCACATAGCCCACCCCCTTCCGCCTAACACAGATTTTCAATGTCAGAGTCTTATGCGGCCCCAGCACTGAAAATCTGGGTCTTGCCGCACAACCCAGAAACTGCAGAAGCAAGCCAGGTAGCACTGATTTTCAATGCTACCTGCTTAGCCCCCGCACCTTAAAGGTAGGCGAAGGTTTTCCATGCCTATCTTTAAGGCGCAGAGGGCTAGCATAAAAAATCGGTGCTACCCAGTTAGCCCTTTCCTCCGCCCACACTCCGCCCTGCAATGCCCCTAACACACCCCAATGCTAACTGCATAGCATCTGGGCATGTTAGGGACATATCTGGAATTTTCAAAGAACACTACCTCTGTAGGTGCCCTTCGAAAATCCTGGATATGGCATTTACATGGGTAACTAGGGAAGTTATCCATGTAAATGCCTTTGAAAATCGGGCCCCAAGTTTCTGCAAGCAATGCTGTAATCCCAGGACTGGAACAAGCTTACTGAGTGCATCTGCAGCCAGTTGGCAACCCTACTTGGCGCCAGACCAGCAAGGATAAAGGTATGGGAGCAGTGAATGTGTGTTTGAAGGGGGAGGGGTGCATGGTATAGAAAGCATGTGGAGCATGCTTCATGGAAATATCTCTAATCCCTCTGCGTATGGGTGTCTGTATCTTGTTTTTTTTGTGTTTGTGTGTTTCTGTGATTTGTTTGTGTGTCTGTGTTTTGTTTACATATGTTTGTGTATCTGTGTTTGTGTGTGTGTACGTTTTCTTTGTGTTTCTATGTGTCTGTGTATCTGTTTTGTTAGTATGTGATTTATACGGATGTGTCTATGTGTGTTTGTGGATTTTGTTTTGTGTCTGTATCTGAGTGTGTTCATATTTTAATTGCATGCATTTGTGTGTCTGTCTGTTTTCTTTCTGTATTTTTATGTATGTACTTTTTGTCCAAATTTCTTTAGGCAGTTGGCAATGATGTTGTCTTCCAAATTTCCTGGCAGAACCTTGTAAGTATGGTAACAGCTGCATCAGATTGCTGTAATTCTTGAATGGGAATGCCATCAATGCCTGGTGATTTGTTCTTTGATAAGGCTTTCAATGCTGCTTTGACTTCTTCTTTCTTCACCAATGGTTCTGAATCATAAGGTACAGGTTGAATCAGCTGTTGGTCCACTTTATCTTAATCATATAATAGCTTCAAGCCATGGTATTTTCAATAACATCATATGGATGCGAAAGTTGGACAGTGAAAAAGATAGACAGGAAGAAAATTGATGCCTTTGAATTATGGTGCTGGCGAAGAATACTGTGTATACCATGGACTGCCTGAAGAACAAACCAGCCAGTACTAGAGGAGATCAAACCTAACCTTTCTTTAGAAGCTCAGATGACAAGACTTCGGATACATCATGTGAAGAGAGAGATCATTAGAGAAAAACATCATGCTTGGCAAGGTAGAAGGTCAGCACAAGAAAGGAAGACCAGCAATGAGATGGATCAATACAATAACAGCAGCTATGGGTGCCACGCTGAAGACCGAACATAGTTTAGGACAACTATCCAGAGGGTCGTCATGAGTCGACACCGACTCAATGGCACTTAACAACAACAACAACTTTTAGTCCATGTGCACTTATGTGTGAATATGAGTTTTGTTTGTGTATATGTGGGTATGTATGTATCTGTGTGATGTGTATGTGCACGTAGTGCTGCTTTTACCTATGGGCAAAGGGACAGCTGCCCCTGGTCCCTGCATAACAGGGGTGAAACTTCCCTGCTGCCCATAGGTAAAAGCAGCCCTGTTCCTCTCTTCTACTTCTGTAGACCACTTGCAAGAGAATTGGGCGAAGTTTTAGTGAACATACCGATGTCATTGGTAAGGCAGATAAAGAGAGAATTTGGAAAAAAAGCTTGCCGTGGAAGCAAAAGCACATAATAAAAACTTTTTCAAATACATTTGTAGCAAAAAACCTGTGAGAGAGTCAGTTGGACCATTAGATGATAGAAGGTAAAAGGGACACTAGGAGGGACAAGGTCATAGTAAAGAAACTGAATGAATTCATTGTAACAAATAAAAAACAGTAGCTGAAAGCTCAATAAATGCTTCTCAGGTATGCCTTCAGCATCTACTGAGAACTGAAAGGCATACCTGAGAAGCACTTATTGAGTTTTCAGCTACTGGTTTTTATTTGTTACAATGTCCTGACTGCCATTGGAGTATATGTGCAATTGAATCTTAAGTGGCTGACAGCCGATTCTTGGCCAACTCGGATCTGTACCTTTGAAGGTTTTACAAAATAAAAAGTATCTTTGTTTTTAAGTGGTGTGGCCGTGTCCTCCCTGAACTGTTCTGGTTATTCCTGTGATTTCTGTGGAGGGTTGGTCTTCTCCTTCTTCTTCTTCGTCCCCTGGTATATAAAGGTGATGCATCAGAAGAATTGAAAGAAATATCGATAAACCGGGAAGATGTATTAAAACTATTTGATAAACTAAAGAGTAGCAAATCACCTGGACGGGATGGTATACATCTGAGGGTGTTGAAAGAACTGAAATATGAGATTGCAGACCTACTATTAGTAATGTGCGAACGATCATTAAAATCACTGTAACAAAGATAGGTTGTTTCAAATATTGGGGGGGTCAAGGGTGGGAGGTGGTGGGGATGTCATGGAGGGTGCATATGATGGCATGCACGCTCCATGCACACATGCCTGGGGGACAGTGGGCCGGGTGTGCACATGGTTTTGTGGTCTTCCTTGTCCAGGGCCTCCTGGGATGCCACTGCAGGCTCACTGGTTGCTGTGGATCCGCATCTGTGCCCACAGTGCACTGGGACTGGGTCTCGGGTACACGACTGGTGGCAGGGTATGAGTCATGTGTCAGCATGGACCAGTAGTTGCTGCTGCAGCACTGCAGCTGTGGTTGCTTAGCCACCAATGGCAACCCACCATGCCCCCTGTAGGGGTGGCTGCACCCTTGCATATCCCATTCTTGCTCTCCCACAGACCAGCTGGTGGCAGGGAGATTGGCCAACACAGATGCCAAGGTTGGGGAGGATCCATCAACCACTGCTGCAGCAGATACACAGCAGGAGGAGGTGGGCAGACAGGTGCCACCCATGGATGACCTTGCACTGCACTCAGATGAGGACAGCCCTGCATTGGAGTTCCCTTTCCCTGAGGATGTGCCAGTCAGTGGGCCGGATGAGGTGGACCAGGAGCTTCTGTGGTAGGAGGCACAACTCATGCAGTGCACAGAAGACATCTGTGAGGAGCTACACAGTCTACGCCAGGAACTGCAGATCACAAATGAGCATCTGCAAGCGATAGACAGCAGGGCACAGTGCTACCAGGATCGGTAGTTGCAGCTCATGTGGGAAATGGCAGCATATATGGCATAAAAAAACTACACAAAACAAATCACTTATTAGAGAATGGCAAAGACCTCAGAACTTCTCACACCCCACAAGTAGCGCCCACAAGCGCTATAGGGAGTAAAGACGTTTACATCACCGGTCTTAACGCCACCACACAACCACCCTTAAAGAACATGCACAACATTTAATAACACCCAATAACAATGGGAAAAGCTCTTAACCAATTCCAAAAACAATACTAACTATCTAACACGCATCCATACTCCTAACAACACTCACACTCATACATACAATAACACTCACAAACCACGTCTTAAATACCAGACTCAAAAGAGCCTAAAGATGCAGGGGAGGGCAGAAGCTACTCGAGGCCACAATGCAAGACCTGAAAGAAGAGAAAAGTAAACTATATCAGCGGTATATCTCCACAATATGAAAGTAATCCCAATCACTTAACTTAAAGAAAGTAGCATAGCCTCGGGACCGCCAATACTCCGCAGCAACATCAGATCACACGGGATCACGAAGACCTCCGCAGCAACGTTGGTTCACAAAGGATCACAAGGACCTCCATAAAATATAGCAGGAAGCAGGAAAAGCTTAAATTACACAGATAGTAGTAACACCTTACAGAAGCTCCCGTTTCACCAAATAGGCTTCATCAGGGAAAGAATAAAAGCCAAAAAGCACTGCAAAATAGTGGGAAGGTAACTTGAACATGTTGCAGTGCTTTTTGGCTTTTAGGAGTATGGATGCGTGTTAGATAGTTAGTATTGTTTTTGGAATTGGTTAAGAGCTTTTCCCATTGTTATTGGGTGTTATTAAATGTTGTGCATGTTCTTTAAGGGTGGTTGTGTGGTGGCGTTAAGACCGGTGATGTAAACGTCTTTACTCCCTATAGCGCTTGTGGGCGCTACTTGTGGGGTGTGAGAAGTTCTGAGGTCTTTGCCATTCTGTAATAAGTGATTTGTTTTGTGTAGTTTTTTTATGAGATAATTTTTGGTTTAGGAGCAACTTATTTGAACATTATTGCCTTTCCCCCTATACAGCTTGCTTATTAGCATATATGGCAACCATCACCAGTGCATGTTGACACATGGTAGCAGGAAGCAGGGTGCAGGTGGTGGGCAGGGGCCTCTGCTGTCAATGCCCCCTGGTTGGACAGCTTTAGCTGACGCAAGCTACCACTCTGGGGATGATGCTCTAGGCACGGCCTCTGACACAGTCCCTGTGCATCACAGTGCCCTGTCACCCAGCGCCCAGGGCAGGAGCATGGGCAGGGTGGTGGTGGTGGTGGTGTGGTGTGAGCAGTGTGGTGTGCATATGTTTTGTTGAATAAAGTGCTATAATGCCTTCTGGTGTCACAAGTTCCTCAGGGATGGGGATGCGTCACTGCACTGCTACACTGTGAAGGATGCAGCAGGGAGTAAAGATGTGACACACCCTCTCAGGCCTGTAGAGCAGCTTTCCCGCACTGCAGTCTATGCATCTGAACCAGCTCTTCAACACCCCTATGGCCCTCTCCACCACAGTCCGGGCCCTCTGGTGTGTATCATTATAGCGCTCCTCCTGTGGCATTCGTGGGTTGTGCACAGGTGTCATCAGCCATGTCCACAGTGGGTATCCATGGTCACCTGTGGGGCAGAGGAGACAGCCATATGTCAGCTTTGCTATTGTGCATTGTCCATCAGGGCTGGAAGGGACATTTCCCATCATGGAATCTGTGGGACATCAGCACCTGGATGTTCTGGGGACACCTTTCCACCAGCCCTGCCTGGTGGACCAGGCCTTACAGGTACACATCATGTAGCATTGTGGGTGCATCAGCAGATCACATACACTGCTCCCATCACTGCAGAGCAACATCCATCCTTGTTCACTTATCCAGCAGCCTGGCATCCCTGAGGCTCCCCCTGTCTGCAGCTTGTCCAAGACTGGACTGGTCCAGTAGGTAGGCATCATGGCAGGCACCTGGGAATTGGGTGCACACATCCATGATGGCCATATCTGCATTCACCACCACCTGCATGTTCATGGATATGTAGTTGTGGCGGCTATGGTACACCCTCTGCTCTTCTTGCGGTGCCCTTAGCACCACATGCATCCCATCGATGGCCTCTAGGACTGACGGGAAGCCACCAAGCTCATAGAATGCCTACATTGTGTCCTGTCACTCTTGTGCACTTCTGAGGTATCCTAGCCTTTGGAGCAGGGCACTCTGCTGACTGTGTGATGCCTGTTGTTGCACCAATTACATGCTGGAAGCTGCTTGTCACTAGGAAGCCAAGGGTTGTGATGACCCATACCGCTACCGACAGGGTCTGGCTGCAGCTGGTGACTGGCTCCATGTTGCAGTTCAGGATGCCACACAGCTCCGTGATGATGGCACTGTCCAGGCAATAGCACTGGTATACCTCTTCCTCAGACAGCTGGAGATAACTTGTCCTGGGCCTGGCCACAGTAATGGCATCAGTGGCACAGGACTGCTGCTTGCTGATATTGCTGCATAGCTTGTTGCCTCCTCTTCTGGGCTTTTGCCCACCGGCAGTGTCTCCACCATTGAACCAACATGTGGTATCCCCACATTGCACAGGTCTCTCCTAGTTTATGAGAATTTTGCACAGGTTAGGCGCTGTTGTTCCCAGTATGCTAAGCATGCAAATCCCTGGCCTAGACTTGCACGGTTTATGAGTTCTGGGGCTGCCACGCAACACTGTGCAAAATCGCCGTTCACTGGGTACGCAGCATCCCCACCCCCCACCACACCCCATTATGCCCTTGTGGATATCCAATTAGTCTAACCAGTGTTCGCATGATTTTCGAGAGTGACCATGTTGTTGGAGATTCAGATTGGGCGGTTATGCCAGTCACACTTGGGTAAATTGCCATTTATGGCGTGCACGGAGTGCCTATGTCTTCCAATATCGGGCCCTTAGGCTCCTACATGTGGCTGAAAATCGGGCACAAATTTGGGAGCCAAATTTATCCTAAATTTAGGAGCTCAGCTTTTTTTGAATATCGAGCCCTAAACTCTTAAATTTGTCCCTGCCTACCTATGAAAAGGAAACTCTGCAAATATTATAATAGGAAAACAATAATGCCAATAATACACCTATTTGGACTCTGAATGCATCGCAACACTGTAGAAACAGAAATTCATTTTGTCCTGCACTGTGCAAATAGAAATTCATCAGAGATGCACAGTTCCCGGAGATAACAGAGAAGATCAAAGACTTCCCAGAAAGAATGAACAGGAAAACCTCTGTTTAATCCTGCAGGAAAGACAGGAAACTGCAGCTAGGCTAAAAATGAAAATTGACCAGGGACATTATGGACCAGCACCAGAACCTGAGAACTGCCCTATCTGTACTTTGTAATTTTATTTTGCCATTAGTACTGTAGTTCTCTCTCATTCTCATTTTTTAAACCATTGTACATATTACTTTGGCACCACATTGACAGATTATCATGCCAATAAGATCTCCTGATTCAGATGTGGTTAAGAACTTATTACCTGTTCAGATATGGAGCAAAAGCCCCAGAGTAACTCACACTGCTTTAGAATATGCGTCTTAACATTTCCCCTTGCAAGATGAAGAACAAGTTTGCTTCAAAGCCATGAAGGTGGGAATTGAGTGCAGGTTTGCAGGCTGCACGCTGACAGCTGAGTAAACTCTCTGTTGCCACGGATGAGGCATCCTGCTTCATGACAGAAGCTTTTGTGAAGATCCAGCTGCTCATTATTCTTAATTTCACACTGAAAGAAATGAGACCAGATGTTTGCCCTTCTAGGAGTTTGGCTTGGAAGTTAATGCAGCAACTATATAGAAATATTTGCATGTTTTTATTCTTTACAAATATGAGATCTTCTGAAACACGTTATTATCATAGAAGCAACTTTTTAGAAATTGCTTAATGCCAAAAACTTTCCCCTAGGGAATGCATTATCTTGCCAAGCGGATTCCCATTATGTAATCTCAGTTATCCTGTGGTCGGTTTTTTAGCAGCAGAATTGTTCCTCTTGTTTAGTATTTAGCATTTTTTTTGTCACAGTCACAGGATATAGAGACTTTAGTAACAAAGACAGCCACACACTCTCAATCACTGACCTGATCCAGGGTACAGCTGTTTTTCCTGCCAATACTTCTGATGAGAAACTTATTTCCAAGCTGTTATCATTCAGAAACAAAGGGTCTTTCACAATGCCTTCCATTACCCATCTCTCAGCTCCTCAAAAGGTCCTTCCATATGGGGTGATACTCAGCTAACAAAAAAGGTTTGGCTTAGAAACCAACTGTCCGATCACCTTACTGATCTCAATGCAGAGGTTGTAAGAGATGACTAAGTTCTCAGAAGCACGTGTAATAGTTGCTCATGGAAATTTAGCAAAATTATCACATATAAAAGTACGATCAATATTGTGCTATGTATGAAAAGCCATGAAGGCCACAGCTAAGTGCCCATGAGGGAAGGGTTAGGTCAGCCATTATAGTTGGTGATTCGATCATTAGGCATGTAGATAGCTGAGTGGCTGGTGGACGTGAGGATCACCTGGTTCCGTGCCTGCTGATGCAAAGGTAGCGGACCTCACGCGCCACATAGACCAAGGTTTTAGATAGCACTGGGCAGGAGTCTGCTGTCTTGGTACATGTTGGTACCAATGACATAGGAAAGTATGGGAGGAGGTTATGGAGGCCAAATTTAGGCTTTTAGGTAGGCAGTGTAACTGTTCCATGTAATTGAATACATACTGATTTGTACAATTCAAATGTTGTTATTTGTAAACCGCATTTGATCTGCTGGAAAATGCAGTATAAAAATTTCAAATAAATAAATAAATTCTCAGAATGCTTCCTGTCCAATGTGCAGGACCCAAAAGGCAAGCAGAGCTCCGGAGTCTCAATGCGTGGATGAGACGATGGTGCAAGGAAGAGGGTTTTGGATTTCTTAGGAAATGGGCAACATTCTGGGGAAAGGAGGGGCTTTTCCAAAGGGATGGGCTCCACCTTAACCGGGATGCACCAGGCTGCTGATATTAACATTTCAAAAGGAAATAGAGCAGTTTTTAAACTAGAAAATAGTGGAAAGCCGACAGTCGCCCAAGAGTGCATGGTTCATAAGGATGTATCCTTGAAGGATACTAGCAAAAGACTGAAGTTAGGACATATCAACAGACAGGTTCCAGTAAAGACAAAACTAACCCAAATGCCCTTAAGTACAGAACAGACAGAACTTAAAGATTACAAATTAACCCTGTCCACCGATAAACAGATTAATTTGAATAAAATACAACCTCTAAAATGCTTGTATGCAAATGCTTGAAGTCTAAAAAATAAGATGGGAAAGTTAGAATATATATCACTAAATGAGAGGTTAGATATGATTGGCATCTCAGAGACCTGGTGGAAGGAGGACAGCCAATGGGACACTGTGATATCTGGGTATATTTTATATCACAATGCTAGAGTAGATAAAAATTGGTGGAGGGGTTGCACTGTATGTTAGAAAGGGCATTGAGTCACACAGGATTAAAGTTTTGCAGGAAACAAAATACGCTGTAGAGTCTCTATGGGTAGAAATTTCATGTAAAAAGCAGCGTGGATGTATTATCGGCTGCCTGGCCAGAATGAACAAATAGATGATGAAATGCTCAAAGAAATCAGGAAAGCTAACAATAGTTACAACACAGTAATAATAATAATGGGTGACTCCAATTACTCCGGTATCAACTGGGTCAGTGTCACAGCAGGACATGCTAGGGAGATAAAGTTTATTTTTTAGTGCCATCAAGTCAGTGCTGATTCCTGACAACCCAGCTGCCTCTGGGTTTTCTTGGCAATATATCACTGGAAGTAGATTGCCAGGCCTTTTCTTCAGAGGAAATAGAGGGTAAAGTGACTTGCCCAAGGTCAAAAGGAGTGCCAATGGTAATGAAATCCTTGATCTTCTGGATACTAGGAAGTTGCTCTAAATACTAGACTACTCCTCTACTCCATAAAGTTTCTAGATTAAATTAATGACTGCTTCTTGGAGCAGCTGGTTCATAAACCGACCAGAGGGGAAGCCATTTTTGGACCTATTCGTTAGTGGAACACAAAATCTGGTGCAAGAGATAAAGGTGTTGGGGCCACTTGACAATAGTGATCATAGCATGATCACATTTGATTTAATAAATGGAGGAATGACAGCAAAGAAATCCATAGTGCTACCTTTTAACTTTCAAAAGGGAGACTATAATAAAATGAAGAAAATAGTTAAGAAAAAACTAAAAGGAGCAGCTGCAAAGATTAAAGATTTACATCAAGCATGGATATTGTTTAAAAATATTAGCTTGGAAGGCCAGACCAGCTGTATTCCACGCTTTAAGAAAAGTGGAAGGAAGTCCAAAAAACTGCCAGCATGGTTTAAAGGAGAGGTCAAAGAGACTGTTGTAGCCAAAAAAAACATCTTTCAGGAAATCAAAAAAAGGAGCCTAATGACAAAAACTGGAAACATAAACACTGGCAAGTTAGATGCAAGGTGATGATAAGGCAGGCCAAGAGAGAATTTGGAAAAAAGATTGCCAAGGAAGCAAAATCACATAATAAAAACCTTTTCAAGTACATTCATAGCAAAAACCCTGTGAGAGAGTCAGTTGGACCATTAGATGATAGAGAGATAAAAGGGGCACTAGGAGGGACAAGGTCATAGTACAGAAACTGAATGAATTATTTGCTTCAGTCTTAACTGAAGAAGATGAAGGGAAGTTATCCATGACTGAAATGGTATATAAAGGTGATGTATCGGAAGAATTGAAAGAAATATTGATAAACCAGGAAGATGTATTACAACTATTTGATAAACTAAAGAGTAACAAATCACCTCGGTCAGATGGTATACATCCAAGGGTGTTGAAAGAGCTGAAATATGAGATTGCAGACCTACTATTAGTAATGTGTGAACTATCATTAAAATCATCTGTAATACCTGAAGATTGGTGAATGGCCAATGTAACACCAATTTTTAAAAAGGGTTTCAGGGCTGATCTGAGAAACTATAGACCAGTGAGCCTGGGCAAAATGGTAGAAACCATTATAGAAACATAGAAACATGACGACAGAAAAAGACCACATGGCCTATCTAGACTGTCCTTCCATATCAACAGCTACAGCAGTCCCCTTTTTTCCTTTAGAGATCCTTTGTGTTTGTCCCATGCTTTTTTGAATTCATTTACTGTCCTCATCTCTACCACCTCCACTGGGAGACTATTCCACGGATCCACTACTCTTTCCATAAAGAAATATTTCCGCAAATCACTCCTGAATCTATCCCCCTTCACCATCATCCCATGTCCCCTCGTAGCAGAACTTGCTTTCAATTGAAAGAGGCTCTCCCCCTGAACATTTATGCCACGGAGGTATTTAAACATCTCAGTCATATCACCTCTATCCCGCCTTTCCTCTAAGGTGTACATATTAAGATCCTTAAGTCTGTCCTCATATGCTTTATAATGAAGACCACTAACCATTTTAGTAGCCACCCTCTGCACCGACTCCATCCTGTTCGCATCCTTTTGAAATTGCGGTATCCAAAATTGCACACTATACTCCAAATGAGGTCGCACCAAAGACTTATACAGAGGCACTATCACCTCCTTTTTTCTGCTAGCCGTTCCTCTCCGTATTTACCCAAGCATCCTTGTAGCTTTTGCCGTATCCTTTCCTACCTGTTTAGCTACTTTAAGATCATCAGACACAACCACGCCTAGGTCCCGCTCTTCTTTAGTGGACAAAAGTACTTCACCCCTAATACTATATTGCTCCCTTGGATTGCTGCAGCCCAAATGCATGACCTTACATTTTTTAACATTAAATCCCAGCTGCCAGATTCTAGACCATTCTTCAAGCTGAACTAGACCCCTCCTCATGTGATCTACACCTTCCTGGGTGTCTACTCTATTGCAGATTTTGGTATCATCCGCAAAAAGGCAAACCTTACCCGACAGCCCTTCCGCTATATCACTAACAAAGATGTTACAAAGAATATTATAAAGAACAAAATTACTGAACATGTAGATAGTCATGGTTTAATGGGAGAAAGCCAACATGGCTTTAGCCAAGGAAGGTCTTGTCTTACTAATCTGTTCTGAAGGTGCGATGGCCCTGACCAGGACGAGCCCGTTAGGACCCGATCTGCACCGTGAGAGCAAGATGGGTGCCAGATCAGGTTCTGGGAGATGGCCCGGTATGTCCCTGCATTGCCATGGGGATGTCCTTCCCATGGCTCAATCTGTTCATTGCCTCAGACCCCCCCATTTCCCCGTCGCCTGCTTCGGGGGGAGGGCAATCAGCACTTATTCCACCTCCAAGGTGGAATAAGCTGGCTGTCCCCCCGGCAATCTCCAGATGTACAGGGCCCTCACCGGAATCGGCTCTGTGTGTACAGGGAGGCCAGGAGACAGTATGTGGAGAAGGCGGATAGCGGGGTTGCACATCCCGGCAGGATATGCAGCCCCGCTATTCACCTTACAGAATTGGGGCTATAGTGTATCTGGATTTTTAGAAAGCCTTTGATAATGTCCCTCTTGAGAGACCCTCAGCAAAATTAAAAAGTCATGAGATAGGAGGCAGTGTTCTATTATGGATCAGGAACTGGTTAAAAGATAGAAAGCAGAGGTTAGGGCTAAATGGCCAATTTTCCCAATGAGAAAGGTGAATAGTGGAGTACCACAGGGATCTGTGGTGGGTCTGCTGCTTGTTAACGTATTTGCAAATGACCTGGAAATGGGAATAACGAGTGAGGTAATCAAATTTGCAGATGACACAAAATTATTCAAAGTTGTTAAAACCCAAGATGATTGTGAAAAATTGCAAGAGGAAATTGATAATTTGGAAGACTGGACGTTCAAATGGCAGATGAAATTTAACATGGATAAGTGCAAAGTTATGTGCCTAGGAAAGAAAAATCCAAACTATGGTTACACAATGCAAGGTTCCACATTAGAAAGCACCACCCAGGAAAAAGATTTAGGCGTCTTTGTGGATAACACGTTGAAACCCTCTGCCCAGTGTGTAACGGCGGCCAAGAAAGCAAACAGAATGCTAGGAATCATAATGAAAGGAACAGAGAATAAAACCAAGGATATTATAATGCCTCTGTATCGTTCCATGGTGTTACCACACCTTGAATACTGTGTGCAATTCTGGTCATTATCTTATATATGATATAGCAGAATTAAAAAAGGTACAGGGAAGAGCCACCAAAATGATAAAGAGGATGGAAGGAAACCCCTATGAGGAGAGGCTTAAAAGATTAGGGCTCTTCAACCTGGAAAAGAGATGGCTGAGAGCGGATATGATAGAGGTCTATAAATTAATAAATGAAGTGGAACAGGTAAACGTAAATCGATTGTTTACGCCATCAAAAAGTAGAAAGACTAGGGGACATGCAATGAAGCTACAGTGTAACCCGTTTAAGACCTGGATTGGCCACTGCTGGAAACTAGATAATGGGCTTGAAGGACCTTGGTCTGACCCAGTATGGCATATCTTAAGTTCTTATGAAGCTAACAATATACAAAAATACCAGTTTACAATGCAGTAAACATACCATGTGATATCATAGTAAGGTGTAATAACCTTTTACCAGAAAGTAAACATAATGCCGTGCAATTCTGACCAAACAAGACCAGTAAAATACCACAGGAAGTCTCACCCCCACTCAAAAAAAGCAATAAGGGAGTAATTTTATAAAGTCATTTTTGCATGTACATTGCCACATATGTGCATAAATGGCTTCTTATAAAATATTGTCCGGTGTAAAAGTACAAGCATTGGCATGAATGTGCGCACTTTGCTGTTAGATATAGCTGGGTGTGTGCTCTGGGAAGAGAACAGACAGAATTTGCAAGTACATGTGAACCTTAATTTACTTGCTTATTTGCATAGGGCCCAATTCCAGCATGAACGTGTCAGCCTTTTGTGCGCCCGGTTGGAACCCGCGGGACACAATCGCGACCAGACGCATGCATACAGGCCGGGACCCTGATTCCATCCATCCTGGTTGCCATGGCACTGCTGCTCCATTGAAAAGCCGCGATCCCCGGCTGCCTGCTCCAAAGCTCCATTCTCCACAACCCGATCCCCAAGCTGGCCCCTCCTCCACCCTTACCATGCCCTAGGCCCACCATCCCCCACTGACTAGGGGAACTTATTCTACCTCAGAGGTGGAATAAGTTCCCCGTTCAAGTCGCCATCCTGGATGTACAGGGCTGACATTGGAATCAGCCCTGTACGTCCAGGTCTGACGACCACCCACTGCCTGCCCTAACACTGCCCCCGATCCACCCCTTTCCCGCCCCCATCTACCTTCCTTGTACAACCCAAGGAGAAGGTAGATGGGATCGGGAAAGGGCCCAAATAGTGGGGATGGATGTCCCAACAGGACATCCAACCCCACTATTCATGCCTCGGAATGACCCCGATAGTATATATGCATTCATTTGATAGTGCAGGTATAAATATCCATGCCTGCTTTTAAGGTATGATCTCTGCCATTTTCACCTATATTTTAAAAAGACAAATAGGCACATATGTGTCCTTATAATACAGGTCTAAAATAGGCCCTGCTTACCCTCTTATCCTAGGTGCCCTGTTATAAAATTACCTTCTAAAGGCAGGCCTCTTAAGCACTCACTGTCACGACTGCAGTGAGAGTGTGGAAAGTTACTGGACTCAGGAATGGAGGATAGGTTTTTGCTTAAGGAGAGCGGGAGAGGAGATATCAATTCTAGGTCTGTTGTTTGTCTAATCCTTTACCCTTTCTCTCTGTTTCAGCTTATCTTTGTCTGCTTGAATACTGAGTGTATGGTAGTCTCTCTTGGTTTGATGTCACCTGTCTTGTTGGTCTTTTAGTCTTTCGGGTAATAGAGCCAGGTGTCATGTATATGTTAATGATATGAAGATGGAGCGTAAAAGGGGCCAGGCATTTGTACACGAGGGTGGGCCTGAAACACGTGTATTTGGGGAAGTGGAGGACTGGAACAGGAGAGGATGAGGGAGAACAGAAATGAGAAGGAAGAAGGATTAGAGAAAGGAGGAGAAGGTGAGATGGAGAAGAAGGAAGTGAAAGAAGGGACAGAAAGAGAGAAAATAAGGAGGGGAGAGGAGGAGAAGAAAAAGAGAAGAAAGGAATGAAGTCTTCACAATCTGAATCAGTGGAGCAGAGGTGGCATCATAGACAGATCAGCCCAAATCCAGGACCCTTAACACCTGATTCAGCATGGAGAAGAATGACCTTATGTTTTGCAAACTCCTGCAGCACTACTTTGTGCTCTCCAGGAAAGAGTCCAGCAAGAGGTCCATGGTAGAAAGGGACAAGTCGTGGAAGGAGAATGTAATGGCTGCTGACAGTGCCTCAACAAACTACAGACCACTGTAAGAGAAGGTACAGGGACTGCAAGTGAAAATGCCAAGATAAGCTAGCTCAAGTATGGATTTGTCAAACCAACACCAGAGAAGGGAGGTCAGGTTCTATCTAATTTTGTCCTATGGAAGAAATGATTGAAGGCTGTCTTGGGACTGGAACAGGTTGGAGGCCACTCTGCCGGCCAAGTCACAGAAGCAGAGAGCACTCACTCTATCCCCCATAACAGCCTAAGACATGAGGTCCCTAATTTATTTAACATTTCTTATATACTGCCTTCTATGATATCAAGGTGGTTTACATTGAACAGGGCATTATAACTTGGAGATAACTATTTTACAGGGAACATGGGCTATGGAGGGTTAAGTGGCTTGCCCAAGACCACAAGGAGCACCTGTGGGACTAGAAACCCCAGTCCTTCCAGCCCAAAGTTGCTGTCCTCTAGTGGGATTTGAACCCCTGACCTTCTAGCCTGAGGTACCTTGCTCTAACCACTAGGCCACTTCCTCCTAATGGAAGAAAAGGCCACATCCTTGAAGAAACCCATACTGCTGCCTTATTTGGAGTTACTTGTTGGAATCTCAATCTGACTAAGCTGCTTTTACTGGAGTTAAATTGCTAGAGACTGGTAGTGATTGTGTGTAACAGCACATACAAGTGATTCAAGTTCTGAGCCAGTGGCGATACCCTGCCAACAACAGTCCAGCTGAGGCAGGTTCAGAATTTCAACAGAAAATACTTTATTCAATAAAGGAAACACAAAGAGGTTAATTTTATAACCAGGCACCTAGTTTTAGGCACCCAGAATGCACCTATCTTAAGCCTTTTATAAATAAAAGCAGGCACCTTCCTTTTCTTGATAAAATACATAAGGACATAAGATATGCCATACTAGGCCAGACCAAGGTCCATCAAGCCCAGTATCCTGTTTCCAATAGTGGCCGATCCAGATCACAAGTACCTAGCAGTTTCCCAAAAAGTCATACAGGTTCCATGATGCTTGTATTGGGGGCAAGCACTGGATTTTATGGGTCTTCTTTAATAATGGTATATAGACCTTTCCTGTAGGAACTTGTCCAAACCTTTTTAAACCCAGCTACACTAACAGCTTTTACTACATCCAGAGTTTGATTACACGTAAGTATTTGGGGCATAAGTATTTGAAAACGCATGTTCAATCTGCTGGAAATGCCTGCACCTAGATTTTCAAAGAATGCACAGAAGTTATAGCATTTTATAACTTGTGTGTACATTTGCACTCTGCTCATGCGCTGTCCAAGCTCCACCATTATACATGCCCATAGTGAATTTATGTGTATTCTTATGCATGTACTTACAGAAAAGCGACTGGTCAAAGTACACGCTTAAGTGCCCATTCATTCATTTAAGTCCTTGAAAATATGTGATTTATGCATGCATATGGCAGGTATCTTTACACAGCTTCTTATAAAATTACCCCCATAATGCTTGGCTTACCTTTTTCAGGCCTGCAAACAGCACAACGCATAATTCATATATACACAGTATTAGCATAGCCTTGAAGAAAACTTCTGCTTTCTAGTCTCTCTTTCTCACTCTCTGGGCCTGAGATTTTAAGCTCTTTACCTGAACCTTGCCCATTTCCCCAAGTTCCTCAATTCTACTTCTCTTAAGGTCGGTCGGGTTTTGTCTTTTAAGGCGGGACAAGTCTTTTAACGTGTTTCTGTGCAGCTCTGAGTATATCTTGCAGCACTATATAAATGATCAATAGCAATAGTAGTAGTAGGACTGAGCATATCTGCTATATATCCCTATACGCCCTGCCTTTCAAAATTACTTTCTATGATCTCTCTCTTTGGGACCCTACTTCTATGAGCCATCATTGCCACTTCTTCATTTGAAATGTTTTGTCTCATGTTTTCTGTAGCAGAAATGTCATAGTTGACTACAGTGACTGAACACAATTTAATTCAGTTATCCCACATGCAATGCTTTCGTAGACAGATGCAATAAATGAATAGTACCTAGGGTGAGATGCTTATCGCATGGTAAACAGTTATATGTCATAAACGCCTGATTTTGAAGCCTGATGTTCCTCATTCTCTTGTCCACTACTAATGTGTTTCTTAGCATATTCTAGTCCCCAGTTTTGCTATGTGTTTTGTCTTGATTAGATTGTAAACCCCGACGAGCAGGGACTGTGTCTATACGTAGTAGTAGTAGAAGTGACGATTGCACTGCAGTGCATAGAATGTGCACAAGACCTGCTCTAATTTATGCACAGCCATTTATTTGCCCTGTTTTGTAATTGCTCCTGTATTCGATAAACCCCTTGAGACTGTTTTTTCAGCCCTCTGTGCTCACATTCTCATTTTTTGTCTTGTCATGCAGTGGGTATATCCGATCATATGAGCGAGGTGCAAGTGAATGAAATGAGGAACAAAACCTTTAATTCAGGAAAAAAAATCTCCAACATACTCCAATTTTAGAAATATTATAGGCAGAACAATAGCAGCTTTGAAAGCCAGAGGAGCCTGATTCATTGTGCTTGGTGGCGAAAGCCTGCCTGCACAAAAGCCATGGCATAATGTATTGTGTTCTCGCCTTTTTGTTTCAGAGTTGAACCTACCAAGAGCCATTCGTGATATCTCTGGTAATGCTGTGAAGACCAGCCGCCAAGCAACAAACTATCACTTTTTTCTGCTGTGGGAAGGTATGGGATTACTAATAACTTTATTGCAACAAAGTTCAGAAACTTGTATGCTTCTTGAAGGCACAGCTCAGACTTATCCCTGAGACAGGAAATTGTGCTGGCTTGTTGTATTCTGTGTTTGGTGGTCGCTGAGATATTCAGGTACCCAGTAGGAGAGTGAGGACAAACTCCTGTAAGGTTTCTTCTGGGGATATTTTTACTGAGCTAGTCCCGCACTTTCTTATTGGGCAGAGAGAGGAGCAGATAATGGACCAAATGGCCATTTGTAGTCATAATCAAAAATGTAACTCTGTTCTGTGCCCTGAAACTGCTTCACTAAAAACGGTCCCTCCTTTTTTCAGCTTATTGAAGTTTCTCTGCCACACTCTTGGCTATATAGAGGCCGATGCAGTTACCTCATGTTAGAGCTGTGTGCACGGTTTTCTAATGCAAGCCTAACACTGAAAATGAGCTCCCCGATGCTGGAAGCAAAAACACGTAAATGGGGCAGTGTGCAAAAATTGTGTACTAACATGGGAGAGCACGTGCACATGCTATATCAGCACCGTATTAGGGGATGTTATTTTGCATATAGCAATTTTGAAACATTAGTATTTATGCATAGAATAGCATCCCATCATATGCATGATATTATGCACCCGAAACTGCACTTTGGAAGTAATTGCGCGTAGCATTCGTGCATATAACGGATTGCTATTCTGCATATAAATAATAACATCGCTATGTACCGAATAACATCCCATCATATGCGCGCAGAAGAAACATGCACAAACTCACTGGTGCCCACTGCCGAATGACGAGCTATCATTTACCTCTCCTCAGACCTTGTGCTTGAACACCAGCGGCACTGCGCATAGTCTTCTGGTCTTCTGTGCACTTCTCTGCAGCTGCGTTGCATAGCTAATTACTTTATTACTCTCCATTTACATGGACTGAAATGCCCTGTGCACTGCTGTCTGCTCGAGGCTTTACGCACAGCTAGCTCTCGTGTAAAACATGTTCTTGTTTCAGAGCACACAGAATTGTGCACTAAAACCAAGCTAACCTGTACACAAAACCTAGTGCACTTTTCTGCGTCGGCCTGTCAGCGAATACAAGAGACCTAGGGAAGCACTGTCCCTTGAATGCTTTTGATAGTTTGAGCTTTGCTAATTATGATTTCTTGACTGCTAAGCTGAATTGATTTTCAAATGTAGAAAATAAGTTCTCACTATTTCCCACAATGATGCTGCAGTGCGTGATACGATCATAAAGTCCTTTGGAGTACCTCTGTAGGAAAAGTGACTTTGAAAGCCACTGAAGCTGTCTGTGACTGGCACCATCCTCAGTACTCACCTAGAAAACAAAGCTGTAGGCGTCCACAAACTATACTGTATTATCTCCACTGGAAAATTAACAGGAGGTGTAGTTAGCTTCAGAATGGTTTCTCCCTTAAAAGGAAAGTAGAATGAAAACAGTGTGTGTTAAGTAGCCAAATACTATGGAGGTTATTTTAGAAGCCTTGCTTGTGATTTTCTTGTGCAAAATAAGGGGTTTACACAAGAAAATCACAAGCAAGGCGATCTTAGAAAGGCTAAATTTACACATGGATGTCCTTACTATGCAAAAATTGCTAGAGGGTGTGTTGGGAGTGTGGTTAGGGAATACACAAGTATGACTGCAGTTGTCCATGTTGGGATTTGCACCTGCTCCCTGACACATTTAGGTTTTACAAAAGTGCTCAGTTCCACTGATCCTTTGCAGGAGGGATTGTTTATATTGTTTATCTACCCCTCAAAAGTTAAAATAGATACAGATAGTGCATTTGTTAATTGGCAGCATATATATGTATAAGCTTGCAAAATAACCACCAGATACATGTAAGTGTCAGCACTTCCAGGTGAATGACAGCCATGTTTGCCATGTTAATTTTTCCTACGTGTAGATCTAATCCTCTGTCTCCACATATCGGCAGATACGCATGCATTTCTGTGCCACCATACTCTGGATTTTAGAAAATGCTCTGCTTTTAGCAGACCCTTTTCTAAAATACTGCCAGAAAAATGAACATTTCACCCTCAAAGACTCTATTCTGATCTCAATGTCTTTTCTAAAATGTGCCTTCACATGCGATTGGAAGCTGCTACATTGTTGCAGTCACAGATCTTGTATGGACACAACAGTCCAGCAGTACTGTGTCGCTATCACAGCAAAAGTTCTGCCATGGGAGATAATCTGTGTTCGGCAGCTTCTACATTACAGCTAGAATCTTAGGTTGTGTTACCTTTCGTCAGTGCCTTCAATCTGTTATGAAATAGCAATGAATTTTCAGGATTAAGTTCTTCTTTAATTTATTTTTGTGAATGCATTCAGCTGGCAATTTCACCAATAGTGCTTATCCAGCACTTGCAGGGAATTCCTATAGTAAAGTGGCTGAGCTCTTTCTGAGTCTAGTTAGATTGCTTCACTAGGGGGAATTTTTAGCAGGCACTAGAGCTGTACAACCTGTGACAGAATTTAGCATGATATTAGAAATAGCACTCCCATATTAGCAAAAGGTACCCTGGGAACTTTAATGTTCCACAGGGTAGACAAGTTGCATCTATTGCACTATCATAGAATATAAATCTAATTATGTCTGAGAGGAAAGACTCTCCTCACTGGACCACCCACTTTCTTTCCTGATGAAACACCAATATTTCATGGAAACCTGTCATTAAAGTGCTGTCCAGACCCATTTCTGCTTAGCCTCTGAGAGATTCCAAGGTCAGAGCCCATGGTAACATGACTGTAACATAACTATGTAGAATAAAATATTTATACAAATCGCTCAGGGACATGTTTATTAAGCCCCGTGCTAGGAATGCAGCTTTGGGCCACATTACTAGTACAGGGCACCGTGCTAAATACAGGGAGGTGGGTACATCCATGGTAGTAGTTATACCCATGCCACCTTGGGTTGAAATGCCCATACTCGCAGTGCCACCCACACACATAATACCCAGGTAGCAGAGGGTCCCACACTACTTTTTAGCACAGCACTGAAACCACAAGCTAACACCACACTACCCAGGTAGTGTGCTTTAGGAAACATGCTCCTCAGACTGTTGGTTTGTTTGGCATTAAGCTGTTTTCTACAGATCACCCTTATGCATATTCACCTCTCACACCTTTGCAATAGCAGTTCAAGCCGAGTTACATTCAGGTACAGTAGCTATTTCCCTAATCGCAGAGGGCTTACAAGTTAACTTGGTATCTGCAGCAATAGAGGGTTAAGTGATTTGCCCAAGATCACAAGGAAAAGCAGTGGGATTTGAACCCTGGCTTCCATCCTGCTGCTCTAACCACTAGGCTACTCTTCTGCTCAGTAGCACAAGTTAAATAGGATATCGTACATTCATGGTGCCAGCAAGGGCGCGTTACAGAATACTGTAGGCTGTAATTATGAATTTCTCATAAAATATCATATCTGTCAGTAAAGTCGAATGGGAGAAGCAGTTTTACAACTACATAGCCAGAGGGCTCTCGGTAAAGGTATTTAGTTCATTTCTGTCATTTCAGAGCTTGCAAATGGAAGACAGGGAAAGAGGGAATAAGAAGGGTAGACAGAAGCAAAGAATATGACAGTAAGTCATGCTTTGAGTGTGCATAATTTCCTGTTACAAAACAGGGTTTGGATTTTAAATTTAATTATTTGCCTTTTCAAACTCCTGCACAGCACAACTTACAGCTATTGAGGTTGTTCTCTGCCCCTTAGTTCTTACATGCAGGTTTGCACCTGAAATAATGGAGGGTTAAGTGATTTGCCTGAAGGGGCATCAGTAGGAGCAGCTGGTTCTCAGCCCATTTTCTAACCACTAAGATCCCCCTCCCGACAACACCCGGGGCTCCGCCATGTGCAAGATTCCATACTGCATAAGCAAATACATGAATATGTCAGCAAGGTCAGCTGTCTCCTTATGGCAAGGGAGCCCTTTTGCAAAAGTCCACTGTATCGTCAGAACCATGAGCAGGCTGCCTTTGCCGTTTCTGCACACAGTTATTTACCATCATGAGAACAAGCAATTGCTAGATCAAAACTACTCTAGCCAACAGGAAAAATGTTACTTGTGGTTCCCCCACTCAAAAATGTCATGTATCTCTCTATATATGCATGATAGGCTTGACAACTGTTTGGTAGTTCTCTCTGATACTCTGACTACCAAGGGGCACCTTCCACTAGTACAAATCAGTTCTTAGGGTAGTTATTGTGCACAGCAAAATCACAAAGAGAGATGCAAACAGCCTCAGGGTTGGAGGGACACAGTAGGAACAGGCAGCAAAGGGGTGGAAAGAGACAGGCAAGCCCTTGGGAGGGAGGGGAGGAGGCCATAGGCATGAGGGAAGGAGAGAAGGGGAAAAAGCACTGAGTCAACCCAACAAGCTTATGAAGTTTTTATTTGCCTAACTGCATGCATGGAAGTGTAGCCTTACATTTCTTGGTGAACTTAGAACTACATCTCTATGTGTGCAATAAGGCAAAACCAGGACTGAATTAGCTGTTTAGGATGAGCAGTATAAAATGGCAACCCAACAAAAAGGACGGAGAGACACTGACGAGGGAAAGAGAAGGAAGAGAAGCACAGAAGAGGGCAAGAAAAAGAAGAGGGGGCACAGAGGAGGAAGGGTGAAGAACAGAAAGGCACAGGAGGATGGAAGAGAACGAGGAGACAGAACACAAAGAAAGGTGCATAGAAAAAGGGAGACAGAATTGTAAAGAGTGAGAGGAGAAAGAGAGTGGGACAAGGAGGAAAGATGAGGCCCCCTGTGCAGAGGGTGAAGGAAGAGGAATACAGATGTAAGAGAAGCTGCTGAAGAGAAGAGGACAGTAGTAGGAAAACCCCATACAGAGGAAACAGAGTGTTCGCGTTTTCCCAGCATCACTGCTGCCTATTTTGCAACTGTAGTGGTGGAAGTCAGAGCATATTGCTTGTAAGCAGCATATGCTCACGGGCTCCACAGAGGCTCTGCCTTTTGCTTGTGTTTCCTTATAGAATAGGAAGCCTGGGAATGAGGAAGGTACAGAGCTTCTCGGAGGCCTGTGAGACTGAGAGAAGCCACTTGGCTGAATGGGGCTATTCTCCATTCTGCTGCTGCTCTAACTGGGACACTTCTGATCCTGCTGAGTAACAAGCATTGCTATCTCTGAGCTGTCCTCAGTGCAAAGGCAGGGCTGTCCTCGGTGCAAAGTAGGGCTGCCAATTGGCTCTAGATGTGCCCAACAGGCTCGATCCAGTCCTGGTTTTACTCAATTGCATGCAGGGACACGTAGTTCTGATTTCTCCATTGCAATCCATAAGAAAAGCAAGACTACAAATCCCTGCATGCAATGGGGTAAACACAGGACTGGAACAAGCCTGTCGGGCGCATCTGGAGCCAGTTGGCAACCCTAGTGCAAAGATAGGGCTAATGTATTCAAGCAGATTGTGTGCCCGAACACATTAGCCCTGCATTTCCTGGTATACATCATAGTGCAGGAAAGCTGCATCAGCCTCTGTACAGTGATTTCAGGCATGATTATGTATAGCAGAAAATGCATTCTCCCATCGCCCTCTCCCTCATTTCAGAATTAGCAAAAGGAAAAAAAAAATGTTCCCAGGTTGAAACTATCATAGTGAAGTTGACAGTGAGTTTTCAAGTCATTAGTTATCACATAATACACTTGTTCTCAATGCACTGCTCCGAAGTTATAATGTAATTTGGGGTTGCTAGCTCACACAGGTTGACTGAAGATGGTGATGTCCTGCCTGCATAGAGTTGTATTTCTGATTTTCCTAAGAAAGGCGGGATTACAAGTCCATGCATGCAGTAGGGTAAAGCCAAGAGTGGATATGAAAAAAATGAAGCCGTGACACTGATTGTAAAGTTTGCATTCCTTCTCCAGGATGATCTGTTGCTTTGTTTTAAGTCTGAAGTTAAAGGGCTGGCCTGGAAGACCTAGGTTCAGTTCCAAAGTTGGATATTATGCTCTCTGTGTTGAGAGGTCCTGCTGCAGCCTCCAGTGGGAGGAGGTCATGGTTACCTAGCAGCTGGATTTAGAGCCCAAAATCGCTGGGTTCTGGAAGGAGCCCTAGCGGATTGCCCTGGGCTGAGAATGGGCACATCAATTATTGTACTAAAATAAGTTGGGGAAGAATATAAAATAGGAGGGAAATCCCCAGGTAGTTGCAAATGGAAGGCTCATGGCACCATCATCCCGGATAGCAGACCTGGTTCTGACTGAGCTGGGAGCATAAAGGAACAAGAGGAATCTACCAAGTCAAAAAAGTATCTCAAATTAAATTAGAACAAATTAGGAAAAAATGTGCAAGATCCATGTGATTGCTTGGGAGATACTCTAGTCATGTGCTGACACGTTAGTGGCTGTGGAATCTTGTTTGTGATTAGTCAGCTGCTTTCTATGATGTCACACAGGCTTTGGAGCCTTGAGGTTTATCACTGGATTGCCTCTTGTGTTCACAGACAAATTCATTCAAGATGCTTCTCTGGTCAGTAATGCCTTACATTCCAACTCATCACCGCTTAGAGAGGAAAACACAAATTTGATTGAACTTGTTCCACTGTATCTGCACATAGATTGCTACTCTTTCCAAGAATTTTATTTGTTCATTTATACTGTATATTCTTAGCCAGCTAGAAAAAAAACACTTGACAAAATGCAAGTAAACAGAATTATTTCTATGGTTGGATTGAATGTTCTTTTTGTGTCTGGGATTAGTCCCAGGAGACTGCACTTTCCAGCTTACTGGGCTGTGGTTAGAGAACGCTGGGTCTTTTCCCAAAGGAGAAAGCTATGTCTGAGATTTTGGCAGGAATTCAAGTCACACTTTACTCTTGCTGGAGTTCTTCTGCACAGAGTAATACACAATTTTGCACTTTTTGTGATTTTTTTTTCTGTTTTGTATTTTAAATTAAGAATCACTCAAAAACAATGGACCCAATATTCAAAGGCATTTAAACGGTTTGCAGGCTAAGCGAGATATTCTGAATATCCCCAGATGTCACTGCTACCCACCCTGATGCTAAACGGTTAGCATTAAGACATGTCGGGTGCATTCCAAGGCAGAGCAAAGGCAACACTGAACGTTAACCAGGCAGGGGCGATATTGAGCCGCTATCTGGTTAGAGATATGGGGCAAAAGCCAGGCGCAGAAACCCTGGCCTAACTTTCACTGCGTATCACTAATTGGCTAGCGGCTCAATATCGCCACTGCCCGGTTAGCAATCGGCAAATGTGGTGAACCCGGATAGTCCATGCCGGGGCCGGACATCACCCAGCATTGAATATCTGAGTTTAACGTTCAGGCCGGCAGCTAACCATGTTAGAAGCAAGAGCTGTTGATGCAGAATATCAGGCCCAGTATGCTTTGCTATTCTGACAAAGTGTGCATAATTTTGCATAATTCAGTCTTTTTGACACAGTGGTTTGAATTTTATTTGTAGAATTTAAGCAAGAGTAACAGTGTTATAAAGTGTTCATTGCTAAACCAATAAACAACTAATTTGTAATGAATATATATATATAGGATGGATCATCAAAACTTTCTGGATTTCTGGGACATTCCATTGGCTACAGATGCAGGAGCAGATCCCCAGATCAAGTTTAAAATACTTATTTTCATTTATAAAGTGTAAATGTCTAGCATGGCCTTTACCAGTGGAAAAAAGGCTGCGGATTCACCAACCAAAAACTCTTTAGTGATCTCAAGGCAAGAGTTATTACATATACCTTCCTTGCAAATTTTATTTATTTATGTAGTATTTTTTATACTGCTTTATCATTTCAGTCAAAGTGGTTTAAACTGTAACTTAAACTTAGTAATGTACATTGATAACTTGGATTTTTCTGAGGCAATGGAGGATTAAATAACTTGCCCAAGGACACAAGGAGTGTGAGTAGGAAATGAACCCTGGTTACTTGGTTTCCAAGCCAGTGCTCTAACCATTAGGCTACTCCTCTACTCCAAATTGCAAAAAAAGAGCAATATCAATATTGGACCCCAGGCTGTGAACCACATTATTCAAGGAAATGAGATTGGAAAGAGATTTCAAACAATTTGGAAAGAAAGTGAAGTCCGTCCTTTTTGGCAAGCATATACAGAGTGAATAAGCAGTTTTAGTAAGATGTCTATACTGTTATTTTGTTTATTGTGGCGTAAGACTACGAGGTCCTTTTACTAAAGTGTGATAGGTGTTTGCACTTACTGCACTTTAATAGCAAAAGTTAAGGTGTGGTAAGTGCAAACCCTATAGCATAGATGCTGGGTGCGTGCCCAGCATCTGCCTCACAGATCAGACACTTATCACAAATGGCCAGTATTCCCTGTCTCGGCAGGTAGCGTTGGAGCATCCACGCTATCTGCCAAAGCAGGGAACATGAGCCTGGTGGCCAAAATATTTAAAAACAAAAAGTAGTTGTAGCCATGCCTGCCACCACTCCTATCCCCCACTGACACAGAAGCCCCCCCCCATCACAACCCTCTCCCCTAAGCATACCCCCCTTCAGCACTCTCGCCTGATAGAAAGCAAGTCATTTGTAGCGTGAGACTAATGCTAGGGGTGCCCCTTCCTTTTTGGATGCCTCACCAAATGTGACAAGAGTGGATGAGAGGTCAGTGTTCCATATAAGGCAATCTTTTCCTTATATGGAAGACCAAGCCCACCCGATGCATCCCACAATGCACCATACAGGACCAGATACTGACATTTTTCAAGACAGTGGCACACGAGCGGGAGTGGGAGTGTGGGTAGTGCTCCTGCCGCCCCCCCCCCCAAATAGTTTAGGTATAGGGGAGATTAGGCTGCTACCCGGAGTTTGGGGGGAGGGGGATGCTGGGCCACCAGGGAAGGTCTTGTGAGGGAGTAGGGGCCACCATTGGGGTTGGAGGGCAAATTCACCTCAGATGACCCTTTTGCTCCCCAATGGATCTTTATCGTTATCTTTATTCAAACATTTGCTATACCACTTGAGTCATAAGACATACAGCAATGTACAATACAAAAAGCAAATGACTACTCGCTAATAATTGATAGGAAAGGACAGAGGAGTAGCAGAGGAAGAAGAGGAAGTAGAGGGGGGGAGGAAAAAGTAGAAAGCTAGGAAGGAGGGTGAGGGAGGTTGAAGGCACACTGGAACAGATGGGCCTTTAATGCAGATTTGATCCTTATGCCTGCTCAAACCTGGTGTAAAGATTCAGCATTAAGAGTTTAAAAAACTGTGTTATAGTTCAGTACAGTTTTTTACATCAGGAGTGATTAAAAATTCATTCTTCTGCATGCGATTAGCATACCTACTGCGCTATGCTTTAGTACAGTGATTTTCCTGCTCTAGCTTTCTTTCTGCATCGGGGAGCAAGATCTGCATGTGAAAATCTCTAGCAAACACCGCGCTAGAGCATAATGCAGTTTGCTGCATTGAGCCCAAAGTCTGGGTTCTTAGGGTTTCCTCTTCAATTTTTGTTTCTATATTTTTGTTTCTAATTTGTTGTCACTTTGTGTTTAGCCAGGATGTTCTGCTCTACTACTACTACTACTGAGCATTTGTATAGCGCTACAAGTCATACGCAGCGCTGTGTGACAGGAGTGAGGTACTGTATTCCACTAGCTTATTGGCTCTCTAAAGAGATCTGTAACAGTCCAGCTTGTTTTATTTTCCTGATCTGTACCTCACAATAAGAAATGTATTGATGTTTTAGAACATACTGCAATATTTGCTGAGTTTCTTTTTTGATACGTAAGATTTTTGCTCTTTGAGTCTTAGGAGTTGACGTTGTTTTGATGTATCACAGAGTTGCTGTCTTTTGGGGGATTTTGTGTTGCATAACAGATTGCAAGTAATGAAGGGAATATGTGTCGCTGTTATTGAGACAATGCTAGAATTTGAATATTTCTTTTTTGTATGATAATTGGTAATGTGATGCTTCCTAATTCTGCTGTGGATCCATTATAAGGAGTGTTATTGTGGACGCAGAGAATCTATTGAATAACGAGAGGTACAGGTTTTCAGCTAGGAATTTGTCCCATTCTGCTAACAATAGTTCCCCAAATTTTACTCACACATAAGAGATTGGTTTAATGATACTATTAAATAAATAATGTAATATTACTTTTACTGTAGGTTTGAAATTGGCCATTTTGCTGTCTAAAAAATACAATTCCAAGAGCATCAATGTAAAAGGTTTTTGTACTTCTACACTTTCAATATGAAAGAACAATTTAAAAAATAATTAAGAATAAGAAACCTTCATGACTACTTGCCTACCACTACCTAGTTACCACCATCGTGATCAGATCACTACTTGGAATCATAAGCCTATTGAAAGGCAGGTTGGCCAATCAGAATTCACTGAAGTACTGCAGTAATTTCATATCCCCGTTATCCACCACAAAAATATCATTACTTACCATCCACATAGAAGTACACACAACATAACAACCAGTCACAGCACATTAATACACATCATAGACTTATCTACATTCACACACAAAACCTTCACCAAACATATCAAGCACCTACCCCACACACTCAAAATGCATGCTGCTAAATGTGAGATCAATAAGAAACAAAATCCCAATCATACTAGACTTACTGAGAGATGAAAAATGATGGCCAAATTTAACTGACCAAGTGTTATACTGTTTCAATGTAAACCGCACTGATGACAAAGAG
The DNA here is from genome assembly GCA_033557465.1 of Ichthyophis bannanicus. Classification (NCBI taxonomy): domain Eukaryota; kingdom Metazoa; phylum Chordata; class Amphibia; order Gymnophiona; family Ichthyophiidae; genus Ichthyophis; species Ichthyophis bannanicus. The sequence continues at coordinate 461,815,108 of CM066035.1, forward strand.
CGCGGTATATAAGAAATGTTAAATAAATAAATAAATAACTGCATCTTCTATGCATTACTGAAACCTGGATAGCAGACACAGACACTGTCTTACTAAACCAACTAAAACTAAAAGAATATCTCCTATTCAATTGCCCAAGAGACAATAAAAGAAGAGGCGTACTTATTCTAAGCAAAAAGGAACTAAACCCACACTGAGCTTCAATAACAATCTAGATAGAATGGATATAATCATAATAGAAAACAAAAACCTATCAATCACCCTAGCATACAGAACACCTACATCCAACCACATCAACCTCACTTCTATCCTAGAAGCTACATGCACAACATCTTTAAGAAAACCTCATATCCTTCTCAGGGACTTCAATTTACCATCCTTCCATGATACTCAATCCACCCTCTTCTTAAATGCTATGAACGACATGAGGTTTCATCAAACAGTAACCATGCCCACACACAACAAAAGTAACATTTTAGACCTGATCTTCCTTCCCAAACTTCTCACTAATCACATGCTTTTAACACCACCTAAAACAAAACAAATTCCATGGTCAGACCATTTTATATTAGAATTCTTCATGCCCATGATTCCACACAGCCCCCCCCCTTCAAAAACAACGAAACAACACAAAAAAGACAATTTACCCAATTTAACAAAGACGCCTTCCTAAATAGGGTACTACCACAATTAGACAATCTACAGACTTAAACACAACTATAAATATCTGGAACTCCACTATATCAAAGGCATCTATCTGCACAAAAGCCCAAAGAAACCCACTGTGCAAACCCACAGAAACATGGTACACCAAAGAACTGGTAAACCTAAAAAAGGACTTAAGAAAAAAAGAACACAAATCAAGAGTAAAACAATCTCCTGAGAACAGCATGTCATATATGACAGCCTTACAAAAACATAAAGAAGCAATCCTTACTAAAAAGAAAGACCACCACACCAAAATACTCACCAAATCACTCAACTGTCCAAGGGAACTTTTTGAAATAGTCAAGTCACTAACAGAGTCCCACAACATTGACACACACAACTGTACCATTAAACCCCAAACTCTTGCAAACCACTTTGCAGACAAATAAAAAGTAAGACACCTGAGGACAACACACTCCCACATTACTTCCCAGCAAACTCCAACTCATGGAATTCCTTCCACTTAATTGACCAAAGACAACTGCTAAACATTATCACTTCAATCAATGCCACCACTTCATCACTTGACCTATGCCCAGTCAGCTGGATCAAGGAAACCAAAACCGAGCTATCTCCACATATACTATCCATAATAAACCAATCACTTACCCAGGGTTACATGCCAAACCAACTCAAAAAATCCATGATCCGCCCTATTTTGAAAAACAAAACCCTAGACAAGAACAACCCCAGCTCTTATAGACCGATAACAAGCATTCATTTATCTCCAAAATAAGGAAGAAAGTTGTTCAAATGCAATTACAGGACTTCACAGACCTCAATGCTCCCCTAGATGAACAGCAATTTGGCTTCTGCCCCCATCACGGAGTCAAAAGACTTCTGCTAACTCTCATGACCAAACTCATACGTGGTCTAGACAAATAAAAAAAATGTATTCATAATACTTTTCTTGGACATTGCGTCCACATTTGACAATGTCAGTCATAAAACATTGATCCATAGATTGTCACAAATAGGAACACAGGAACAGCACTACAGTGGTTCAGATCTTACTTACAAAACCACACACAACAAGTCCAAGTAGGCTCAGAAATTTCCAGTAGCTTCAAACAAGAGCAAGGAGTCCCGCAAGGGTCTGCATTATCTGCATTATTATTTAACCTATACTTTCAACCGTTCTGCAACATATTCAGTAAGTTCAAAGTAGGATATCACATTTACATCAATGATATCATATTGTACATACCTATAGATACCACCAATCCTAACCATCATACACTCTCTTCCTGCATCAAAGAAGCTCAAATCTGGCTATCCTCAGCAAACCTCCAGATAAACTTCAACAAAACTGAAGTACTTTACATAACAGGGAACCTAAACTTCACTCCCCCCGATCACTTTCCCCGGCACACGACATACCGGTTAAGAAAGAAGTGAAATATTTAGGAGTCATGCTAGACCAGTCCCTAAATATGACATCACACGTAGAAACAATCACAAGAAACATCTTTGTTAAACTACAAACATTTCAACATCTCAGACCTCTACTCGATCCCCTAGACTTTAGGTCAGTTGTCCAAGCTCTGATCAATTGTCACCTTGATTTTTATAATGGCCTTCTCCAAGGACTCCCGAAAAAGATGATTTACCAGCTCCAAATAGCACAAAATGTAGCAGCCAGAATCATATGCAAAGCCTCCCCAAATGACCACATTACCCTCATCATGAATTTGCACCACTGGCTCCCCATCACAAGCAGAATAAAATTTAAACTACTTATGACCACATTCCAATTACTCAACAACATATCCCCATCATTTCTATCCACGTTAATATACCCAAATACAGTCACAAGAACTAAAAGAGAATGACACCATCAAACCCCCGCCAGACTACCATAAAACTAGGCAAGCTACAAGTAACAGAGCATTTTCATATGTGGCCCCCACTCTATGGAACGCTCTCCCTGATGTACTGAGAGCCATTAAAGACCTACAAACCTTTAGAAAACAAATTAAAACACACCTATTCATTACAGCAATGAAAGTAACACCCCCACACCCTCGCAAAACACCCACTATCCAGATATCCCCCGACCCCACACAATGAGCAACAAGCCATCCAGAATTCTATGTAAAGCTATATTATCCTGTATATAGTTAACCTTGTACATAGTTGTAAAATGTATATAATTTAACCTCAGCTGACAATCACCCTTGTTTGTTACTCCCCTCATATTGTTCAATGTAAAAGGTTCAGTTCTCTGTAAACCGCCCCTGATCTTTGGAATGTGCGGTATATAAAAACTTTTGAAATAAATAAATAAAAATAAATAATTTACTGTAGATGCATACTTGAAAAATCTCGGTACAGGCATTTACAAGGTTGGTGTAAATGTCTGCGCCTGAACCTAAGGCACGTTTTCAGCTACTTATATTAATATTTTCTAAGGGAAAGTAGTCGTCTTTTGGGGGATAATTTTATAAACATGCCATTGACACGCTCATGAGTGGGCATTTACGCACATACGGTCACTGTTCTGTAAGTACACACATGCTTTCACTATGGTGTGCACATGAGCAGAGCGTGGGCTGAATGCAAATTCTGACACGTAAGTTATAAAATATAACTTCTGTGTGTGCTTTAGAAAGCCAGGCACGGAAATTTATACCAGCTCTAGTGATGGTGTAAGTGCCTGCATCTAGATTTAACACACATTTTTGGACACTTACACCCCTATTTTCTAAAGAAAAGTAGCCACCTGCTTTTCTTTATAAAATAGGTTCGAGATAGGTGTGTTCTGGGTGCCTAAAACTAAGTGCCTGGGTCCTTTTTTGGGGGTAATTTTGTGAGGAGCAGTAAAGACATGCACTATTTACATACATTGGAGTGGAGGAGTAGCCTAGTGGTTAGAGCACTGGCTTAGGATCCCAGGGACCAGGGTTCAATTCCCACTAGTACTCCTTGTGGCCTTGGGCAAGTCACTTGACCCTCCATTGCTCAGAAAAAATCCAAGTTATTAATGTCCTTGTTTAATGTATGCTTACCAAGTTTAAGTTGCAATATAAACTGCTTTGATTGAAATGATAAAGCAGTATAAAAAAACTGTTACATAAATCAACTATTACCTTATTCTGCTGCACCACTCCAGATGAGTGGGTTATCCTTCCCATCTAGCAGACTGGAGCAACTTTCACCTGCATAGTGTATGTTCTGGTGCAGCACTAAGACTTGCCAATATTGTTTGCCTCCAGCAGATGACATGTAGGCTGGTGCAGCAGTGCAGCTAGGCCTGTCTCAAATCACAATCATGTGACCTGTGGGTACTGAGACCCTGGCCTGTTTGCTCGGAGCTGGGTATGCCTATTGTCTCTTTGAGCCAGCAAATGCCTGTGTTCAGAATTGTTACCTACTGGTTCTGGCACCGTTGCACCAGAGAGCAAGAAGGACCCCCACAGGGCTCTTGCAGGAAGCAGAAAGTCCAAGCCCAGGCTCCCCTCCCCTCCCTGCTTCCTTACACAATCCCTGCTTTCTTTTTTTTCTTTTCCTATGCTTTGAATTGGCTCTCTGATTTTGCTGCTTTAATAAAGCAACTTCCTTAAGGCCTGTGTGAGTGGCTGTGTGCTGCTAAGCACACAGCCACTCACAATACCTGATGAACAGAGGGGTGCAGTATGCGGCTCCCTTCAGGTGAGCTCTGTGGCTGGTTCTTTTACCCCTACTGTGATGAAGAAACCTTGTGGTAATCATTACTGGAGGCCTGCACTAATAGTTACCACGTAGTAGTAAAAGGCACGTTTACTGCTTAGCACACTTTAGGAAAAGGGCTCCATAGTCTCCTAGGATATGCTCTATTTCTTGGTTATTTAGGACAATTTTTAATTTTTATTGGAGGTTTTTCAACTTTTTTGTCTTTTCTAGCTACTCATAGGGCCTGTGATTTGCAGTACTTCTCCAGCAGGTTCAGATTCTCTTGCAAATCTTTCTCTTTCACTGAAATTCTGTAAAGAATCCAAATCAGTTGGGTTTAGCAAAAATTAGGGACCCCAAAAGTTTCCACAATTTTTATTTTATTTAGCTCATACCTTTTTAGTAGAAGTTAAAGTTGAGTTGCATTAATGTACAGTAAGTATTTCCCTATTCTGATGGCAATGGAAGGTTAAATGACGCCCTAGATCACAAGAAGCATTAGTGGGACTTGAATTTTAAGATTCTGGGTGCCACTTTAACTGCTGGACAACTAGAATTGCTTCACTATTTTGTGCAAGACAGTTTTGAGAGGCCAGATGATCAACTAGGAGACTCCTAATCCTGTTTGTGACTTCCTGTAGAATGATTACCAAATATCATTGGTAAAGTCCAATAACCAGTTCCTGGCCACATTTCTCCAGAAAACATCAGTTCTTTTCTACTTTTCTTTAACTTCTCATTTTTATCCTCTGAAGAGCAGTGAGCTTTGGCCAAGCTGAGTATAAATTTCCAGCATCTTGCAGTAAGAAGGAAAATATTGCTGGAAGCTTGTGACTAGTAAAAAAAAAAATATTCCTAGCACTGTGTTTTTCTTTAAAAAAAAATCAAGAAAGAAGTCTCTAAGTCTTAATTGTTGGCTTTTGACAGACCTTCCAACTGGACGGTGACACCCTCATTTTAATGTACTTACTCTCGCCTCATAATTTCCATTCTAGACATTAATGCCTTCGTATAACCATAGGGATTAGTCAGTGGAAATGCTGAAATGCTAACTTTTCTCTTCAAAAAAGACAGGAAACACTCTCATTTGGAAATGAGTAATTGAAAAATCTGCGTTTGAAACCAGTACTGTTTGTAGCTGTGACAGTACACATGTCTAGATAAAATGCACATTTTAAGACGGTTCTTTCTTTCTTTGTGGGCAAAGTGGAAAAAATTCTCTAAGACCAAAGAAAAATGCCAAGGTTTAGGGTTAGAGTAATTGGTAACCAGGACCTCTCTTAAAATTACATAAACAATTCTCTGAACTCATTTTTCTCTTTTCAGCGGATGGTTGCTAAATATGGAAATTTTATCCAACGGTTTTAAATTTGTATAGTATCAAACGTTCAGTGCCAAAAATTAAGGGCTCAATAATCAGCAGCATTTATTCAGTTTGTGGCATCTGCTATCTGGAGATTCAGCGGCACTGTACAGATAGTGTCACTGAATATCCTTCTAGGCCACCTCTGCACTATCCAGATAGTGCAGGGAGGGTCACGAGCAGAGCTTGGGTGGATCCAGGGGTCATTCCTTGATGCCATTGAGGACCTGGGATTCAAGCAAATCATCAACAAACCCACACATATAAAGGGGAATATTCTTGATATGGTGTTTGCTCCCTAGTCGGTCATTGAACAAAACCACGACCTAGCAATATCAGTCGTTGATGTACCCTGGTCAGACCACAAATTGATTAATCTCCAGATACCCATCAGCAATAAGCAGCTGCATAGCAGCCAAAATATGAACAGCACATCACGAACGTCCATAAGAAGCTTTCGCCCATTTAACAGGGAATACATCCTATCTGAGACCCACTCACTCCTCAACAAAACCACGCCTGACCTTGAAGAGCTAATCTCTTCCTGGAACTTCAACCTTAATGCCATCTCTCAACGCCCGAACTCCAATAACACAGCAAAGATAAAAAGAAGCTCTGCCCCCTGGTTCTCTCCTGAGCTGCGATCTTTTCTTACTCAGCTACGCAGACTTGAGCAACGATGGCGCCATTCGCTCTCTACTGAAGACCAGTCCGCTTACCGACTCCACCTGTCAATGCACCGAGAAGCAATCACAATTCAAATGAAACAATATCACACGGCACTCTAAAGAGATCACTGAACAAGCCACGTGATCTTTTCAACTTGGTCAAATCTCTTTCGAAGGAACCATCTCCCGAACAACTCAGTGAGATTCACCCACAAAAATTTGCGGACTACTTGCAATCCAAGATCGTACAGACTGACAAAATCTCAGCAGACTCGTATCAAGAACCAACTGGCCTAACCCCTCTAAATAAATTTTCCACTCCATCCACTAAATGTATTGAGGATACAATAGCGTCTCTCAATACCTCCACAGCGCAGACTGACCCTTGCCCAGCTTTTTGGATTAAGGAGCTACGCAGTGAGTTCAGCCCTTTCATCGCGAATCTGATGAATCTCTCTTTCACAACGGGTTCCTTCCCCACAGCTCTCAAACAGACTTCCATTAGGCCGCTATTGAAGAACCCCAAACTAGACCCCCAACGGGTCGATTCTTATAGGCCAATAGCTAGTATTCCCCTCCTAGCTAAGATAATTGAGAAAGAGGTACAAAGGCAAATTCAAGACCATATAGATTCTGCAGCTCCCCTAGATCACTGCCAACATGGGTTCAGAGAATATCATGGAGTCGAGATCCTCCTCACTAGCCTTTTCAACAATATCATCACAGGCATTGACAATGTCCGACAAGGTTTTGTGCTCACCTTCTTAGACATCGCCGCGGCGTTCGACTCGGTGAGTCACGAACTCCTCCTTGGTTGATTGAAAGTGAAGGGCGTCTGCAACACTGCGCTTGAATGGTGCAAGTCTTATCTAGATGGAAGATGGCAATATGTGAAGTCCGGATCAGAGGAATCAAAACGTTTCCATCAAAAACAAGGTGTGCCTCAAGGGTCCTCGTTGTCTTCTCTCCTATTCAATATATATATGCAACCCATCTGCAATATCATTAGGTCATTTAACGTGAACTGTTTGATATATGCGGATGACATACTCTTGTACATGCTGTTCTCTACAGTTCAATTGGACCTGACACCACTGATAGATTGTTTCAATGCAGTCTCAGAATGGCTCCAATCTCAAAACCTTCGTATTCAACACAAGAAAACGGAGGTGCTTTTCATCGCCAGAGACCCCAACTTTATTCCTCCGTCCCATGTAAGGGTCAAGGAAGCTGACTTACAAACTAAAGAAACAATAAAATACCTTGGAGTCACCTTGGACCAATGTCTAGATATGAAACATCACATAAGCAATATAGTCAAAGCTGTATATTTCAAAATCCGCTCGCTCAAGCATCTGCGCTCTCTATTGGACCCAGACGATTTCCGGACTATATATCAAGCGCTAATCCTACCACACTTCGACTTTGCAAATGCCATCTTACAAGGTCTCCCTCAATTTACACTGAGCCCGTTACAACTGGACATGAATGCTGCAGCAAGGGTCCTCTACGGAGCCTCCAGAAGTGACCATGTGACTCCTATTCTCAAGCAGCTGCACTGGCTCCCTATCCATGGAAGGATCATCTTTAAAACCCTACTACTCTCATTCAAGGCAATCAAGGGTATTTCATCTTCCTCACTCACAGAACTTATCCACACAGTGCCCCCCAACAGATCCAGAAGAGCAACAGCTGTAAACCTACTAATAACCCCAAAGGCACTGACAAAATGCAACATGACAATGGCAAACAGAGCTTTCAGTTTCTACGTCCCCAAATGCTGGAATGCGCTACCAACCGACATTCGGGCCATTGTAGACCTAACTCAGTTCAGGAAGGCACTCAAATACCACCTTTTCCTCCAATACTACTCAGTCAGCAATGAGATCTAGGTATCCCTACCTAAGAAATAACCATATATTTTCCTTACGTTAGTGTTACTCCAATCTTGTAATTATAATTATTTCATGTATATAGTTCACCCCTGTTATCCAAGTTTGTACTCCTGTTCTATGTAAAACCAAACAGCTTGTTGTTATGGTCATTGTGTTATAATGTAAACCGCGCTGATACCGAATAGTGCGGTATATAAGAAATTGTAATAAATAAAATAAATAAAATCTGTATAGCCATGATATTCAGTGTGACTCTACAGATAGCTAAATGGGTAACCATTCGAAAGACCTGCAAAAACTCTGCCCTAAGGCTACCCTGACAGTCTATCCATATAGTGATTCTGAATATTGCCACGATATCTGGATGCTGACCACAGAGCAGCCTTTTTTTTTTTTACTGTGGCAGCTTGCAGTTAAAGGAAATGCTGACCACCATTGCACAGTCATGACCTGTAAAGGGTTTTTTGTGCAAAGGAATAGAGAACACTGCATACTTTATTTCTTAAAATAACATACAGCGTTGAGTGATAGCTACAGTAGTATGTAGTGGAAATGTGTGCCAACAAGTCAATGCTGATTTCTGGCAACCCAACCCCTGAGTTTACTTAGCAAGGTGCGGCCGGCAGTAGATTTTCAGGCCTTTCTTCTAAAGATATTTTTTTTTCAAAGATGACTTGTTTTCATGTTTTCTGCAGAATTTCCTCAGAAGTACAGAAATAGTACTTTATAAGACATATCTCCCAAAGCTGGACCCCTCTTACAGGTTCAGCCACCTCCGCTCTTTCTCCCTGCCTTGCAGATCTCACACTCCCCAATTCTTTCACCTCTCCCCACCCTACGACCCTAAATCCTCTAGGTTTGTGTCTTCTGAGCAATTTTCTTCCACACAAGTCTCAACACTGTCACCCTCAGAATCACCTCAGGTTCTCTCTCTTCACCCTCAAATCCCTCTTCCCTCATTCTCTCACCCCAGTTCTTACCTCAGCTTGAAACCTTCCCAACTGTCTCTTTCTCCAGCTCTCTCCCTCAACCTTATCTCTACTGCTCCCTCCCCCCATCCTCAGCACCACCATTTATATTTGCTTGCTTGATCCCCATCAGGTCTCTTGCTCTCTCCAAGTTTGCCACTCTAACTTTCCTATGTTCAGATTGACACCTCCCCCCCCCCCCCCCACTCTCTTTTCCATCCCCAGGCTCAACCCCACATACGCCAGCCTCTCCAGATTTGTTTATATAATTTATTTATTTCTTATCTGCCAATTGTATAAATGTTCTTGGCAGAGTTAAACAATGATAAAACATTAAGAATTGTTTGCATATAAAGTTCTGAAGTCAGAGAACTTTGAATGGCCTGCAGGATTTTTGAGATCTAGATAATATTCAGAAGTAAATTTTCTGAAGGGGGAAGAATTTTCTACCTTCCATCCAATCCTTCTCACCCTTCTGCGCAGAATAGGTCTCTTTATGAGGATATTTACTATCCCAGACTGGTTCAGCAAATGTCTTGAGAGACTCCTTTTTCCCTACAGCAAGAAACAAGAGCTAGATCTGATGTATTTGGGCTCATAAAGTTCATGAAAAATCCAAAGGTCACAGTTCCTATACACGGCCTTTGCATGAACAATAACTTGTATGTGGCAAACTCCAGTTACAATTCAGCTTTCACATTCTTCAATACTAGTTTAATTAACTATAAAAAAAAAAGGCCAAGAAATGCAGAGATATTTCCAGTATCCCTCCTGGCAAGGATACTTAGCTGCTCGATGGTTTGGGAAGGAAAGCGCCCCAAGGTACCATTTTGGGGGTTATTTTAGAAGCCCTATTCGTGCTTTGGACATCTGAAAACAGAACTACAGAGGTCCATAGCACAGAGACGTCCCTGGAGCCATTTTGAAAAACAGTTCTAAAGATGTCCCTGTCGTGAGGATGTCCAAGGCTGAATGGAGGCATGGTGTAGGCGTGTCCAGGGCGTTCTCAAGAACTTCTTCACCTGATTTCAGAAATACCCTGCACGTCCCAAGCCACATCCAAGTTTAAACCTGCTCAAGGGCATGAATAGGCATGGGAAATGCTCTCGTTCTGCCCTCCAGACACCCAGAGGGCATACAGAAGAATGTGCTCTGATACCTCCTTATAATTTTACTGATGATAAAAATTGCATGGAAACTAGAACACTTGCTTTTGGTGCAGCATGCTAATACATATTCCTGCAAGCAAAATTGCTTGTATTCAGCATAGGACAGACATCCCCAACCCTGGGTTTTCTAGCAGGGATGTCTACGTGGCTGCTGGTGTGGCCGTCCATTTCAGGGACATCCATGTTTCCAAATTCATGCCAACACTTAGTCATCGCTGATGCTTTTTTAGATGTTTTGCCCTGGACGCCCCAGATTTCACCTGGATGTCCTTTCTAAAATGCTACTTAGTATCTATGAAGAGTGTGGCCTCCTCAGTTGTACATGGTAACGTACCTTCTGCAACTTGTCCAGAACACAGCAGCACGCCTAATAACTGGAACTGCAAAATAGAGTCATATAACACCTGCACTATGTCATCTTCACTGGCTTCCTGTTCACATTCGTTCCAAGTTTAAATCACTTAATCATCTTAAAATAATACAAGATCTGCCACCAGCAATCTTTCAACCTTTGATTACAAGGGGACCTAATAATAGGCAAAGAAGATCTGTAAGCAGAAATTTATTATCCATCCCAAACAATGCATGAGAGTGAGGCAAACAACTTGTAACCATGTCATATCCTTGTACGCTCCATCACTTTAGAACTCTATGGCAGAGAATATAAGATCCACCTCAGATATCAAGCATTTTAGAGGAGCTCTAAAAACACAGCTCTTCAAGGAACACTTTGGATCAGACACTTCAACCTAACCTCCCTTTGCACCTATATTTTACTACTTAGTAATCATCCAGGTTAAGATTCCCTGTTCAATGTATATTTCTTGTTTGTGTTTTATGGAAACCACATTCAATTCAAGATAATGTGGAATAGAAAACCTGTTAAATAAATAAATAAATATGCAAGCTATCCTTCAGAGAGTGCAAGGGTTTTTGGCTAGTCTACCTACCTAGTCACAGTCTGAGCTAGCTTTCTTTATAAAGCAGATGAGCATGGAATCTACCTTTTCCATTCATCTTATGATGTCTTGGATACCTCCTCCAGAATATCAGCATCTGCTATTTCTGCAAGATGACTTGCAAGGCTGTGAACCTCTGGTCTACAACAAGACACCAATGATAAGTTGGCAGATTTAACTTAGGTTTAAGGCAGCTTCCAAACCTATGTTGGATTGATTGTGGGACTTGGTTAATGCTTCTTTGAAGCAGAACCATGTCCCAGAGCATTTGAAGGAGGCAGTGGTAACCGCTGTTCTGAAGAAGGTGGGGGGGGGGGATTTGAGGGACTGTCATAATTATAGACACATTTTGAATTTGCCGATATTGGCAAAACTGGTGGAAAAGGAGGTACTGATGCAAGTGAACGGTTATGTGGAAGATTTTTCTCTTTTGAATGTGGGTCAAGGGGGGTTCTGCACTGGTAGTGGTGTGGAGACCTTGCTTTTGGTGTTGCTGGATCAAGGGTATGTTTGGTTGGACAAGGATGTTTCAGCTTTATTGATCTCAGTACATTTGTCTGCAGAATCCGACTTGGTGGAAAGGGGATTACTACTGGAATGGTACAGAGGGCTAGGTATTAGGGGGAAGTTATTGGATTGCATATGCTCCTTTATGAATAACTGGTGGTTCAGAGTATTGTTTTATATGTATTTGCAACCCCTGAGTTCTCTGGTGTGGTCTTTTGGATTTACATTTTATGCTTATGCAGACGACCTACAGATTTTGGATCCCCTTTACAGGGTGATCTTGATGGGTTCGGTATTACTGCTGAATAGATGTTTGCGGACAGTGCAGACTTGGTTGGCAAATAGTGGATTGGTTCTAAATGTGGATAAAACTGTATGTTTCGGGGTTGGTGCAGTAGAACGAGAGGACCTGAATGCTTTGCCTAGTGTGGCTAGTTTTGTTATTCCTTGGAAGGAGGAGTTGAAATCTTTGGGGGTAATTTTAGAAAGGGAGGGGATGGGGGATAAGCAGATTAGTCAGGTAGTTTGAAATTGCGGTTGGTCCGTCAACTGAGACTGCTTTCTTAAGGTTTTGAAGCCATTTTTATTTTTGGGGGTGTGAGGGAATAGGTGGGTGGGGTGGAGGTTGGTTTTTTTTTGTACTGTTTTATTATATACACTCTAATATTGTTTGTACACCCTTTTGATTGACTATGGTCAGAAAAGTGGTATAAACTTTTATAAATAAATAAATGACATTTACTTTGCACTGCAAGAATGCTTTTTGGTGACAATGTCAAAGAGACAGTATATATTATTAAGAATCATTATATCACTTTGCAGCATCTCTCTGTTTAGCACAGAAAATCTATTTCATTCTTTAGATGGATGAGCACAACTCCATATAGATGAAGTTTCTCTATATGAAAAGACTTTTCCTTCTCTTGTCCAAATAACTACAGTAGATCCAGCAACAACTCTCAGTGCTAGGCCAAGCCAAAGAGAATGACAACTACCAAGGCAAGTGGCTACTGTTCAACCCAAACAGTCTTTTTCCTTTTGACTATATTGCTCAGATACTGCCAGTTCCCTACCAACAATATACATCCTGCCCTACCTGTAGGGGATCATGTGCAGTTCTTTTTTCAGGAATGACAGAAGATAAAAAACGATTCCTGAGCATTCAGTATTGTGAGACCTAGATACCATCTCAGATTTCTGTATGTTCCTCCCAAAAGACTTGGCCTGATCTCAGCTACCTCACACAAGAAGTGTGACTTCTACAAGCCAGTGCCATTGGACTTATTCCAGTACCAGAAAAGAATCAGGAATTCTGTTCCAAATATTTCCTCATTCCAAAAATAGCTGGAAGATTATGTCCCATCTTGGACCACAGGAACCTCATAGAAATATAGATACATAGAAAATGAAAACAGATAAAAAAATAGGGGAGAGGGGTGATTTAGAAGCCCTATTCATGATTTGGATGTCACGGAGACATCCCAGACCCATTTTAGAAACTGTATATATATACATCCCTGGCATGAGCATCCTATGTAGCGCGGGGGCAGAGAAGAGGCATGGCCTGGGTGGAGCAACAGAAAAACATGTTGCAATATGATTTCAGAATGGCATAAGCACACTTGGCTCTGGTTGGCGAGGAATCAATGACTATACCTGCTCCTGATCATGAATAAGGTGCAAAACAGTGCTTGTTTCATGATGCAATGCTTCCAGAAGGAAAAGTAAAATTCACTTTCATCACCACAGTTAATATTTCCCGGCCGAAGAAACAAGCACGTAAATACATTTTCCAGACATACTACAGACCCACCACTATATGTCTGAGTATCTGAAATGGCAGGCTGGGACGCACTAGTCCCTTAATATAGTTGTCCCCCCTGTGAAACATCCCTGCCAGCACATCAAAGTACCTGGTTGTGAGGCCATTCAATATGGGGGCATCTACATTTGTGAAATGGCCTACATGCATGCACGTACCCGGTCGTACAATCTGCATGGAGCCTGTCTCCATAACCGGTTACTGGGACATTCAATTTTTTGAGATGGAAACGGAGCGATTTCAGAAGGCATTTATAAGTGACTCTCTTCACTGCTGTCACTCCCCTGCATTTGTGAACGTTCTGCTCTGGATGTTCCAGATTCTTCCTAAACACCCCTTCTAAAACACCCCTTTATGCAGCCTATCCAATCTGTCCATCCATACCAACTATTAAACTCTACTTAAGAACATAAGAACATAAGATATGCCATACTGGGTCAGACCAAGGTCCATCAAGCCCACTATCCTGTTTCCAACAGTGGCCAATCTAGGTCATACGTACCTAGCAGTTTCCCCAAAAGACACAGGTTCTGCAATGCTTGTACTAGGTCAAGCATTCATATCCTGGGTCCCTTCTTAATAATGGTTTATGGACCTTTCCTCCAGGAACTTGTCCAAACCTTTTTTAAACCCAGCTACACTAACAGCCTTTACTACATCCTCCGGTAACAAATTCCAGAGTTTGATTACACGTTGAGTGAAAAAATATTTTCTTTTATTAGTCTTAAATAGTTTACCCTGTAGCTTTATTGCATGTCCCCTAGTCTTTCTATATTCTGATAAGGTAAACAATCGATCTACGTTTACCCGTTCCACTCCGTTCATTAATTTATAGACTTCTATCATATCTCCCCTCAGCCGTCTCTTTTCCAGGTTAAAGAGCCTTAACCTTTTTAGCCTTTCTTCATAGGAGTATCCTTCCATCCCCTTTACCATTTTGGTGGCTCTTCTCTGAACCTTTTCTAATAATGCTATATCCTTTTTAAGATACGGTGACCAGAATTGCACACAATATTCAAGGTGCGGTCTCACCATGGAACGGTATAGAGGCATTATAATATCTTTTGTTTTATTTTCCATTCCTTTCCTTATGATACTTAGCATTCCATTTGCTCTCTTGGCTGCCGCTGCACACTGGGCCGAGGGTTTTAACATGTTATCCACAATGACGCCTAAATCTTTTTCCTGGGTGGTGGTTCCTAATGTGGAACCTTGCATCGTGTAACCATAGTTTGGGTTGTTCTTCCCTAAGTGCATAACTTTGCACTTGTCCACATTAAATTTCATCTGCCATTTTGATGCCCAGTCTTCCAATTTATCAAGATCCTCTTGCAATTTTCCACAATCCTCTTGGGTTTTAACAACTTTAAATAGTTTTGTGTCATCTGCAAATTTGATAACCTCACTCGTTATTCCACTTTCCAGGTCATTTATGAATATGTCAAAAAGCAGCGGACCCAGCACAGATCCCTGGGGTACACCACTATTCACCTTTCTCCATTGGGAAAATTGGCCATTTAGCCCAACCCTCTGCTTTCTATCTTTTAACCAGTTCTTGATCCACAGTAGTACACTGCCTCCTATCCCATGACTATTTAGTTTTGCCAAAAGTCTCTGATGAGGGACCTTGTCAAAGGCTTTCTGAAAGTCCAGATACACTATATCAACCGACTCACCTTTGTCCACCTGTTTATTCACACTTTCAAAAAAATATAACAGATTAGTAAGACAAGATCTTCCTTGTCTAAAGCCATGTTGGCTGTCTCCCATTAGGCCATGACTATCTACATGCTGAGTAATTTTATTCTTTATGATGGTTTCTACCATTTTTCCCGGTACTGACGTGAGGCTCACCGGTCTGTAGTTTCCCGGATCACCCCTCAAACCCTTTTTAAAAATTGGTGTCACATTGGCGATCCTCCAATCTTCAGGTATTAGAGATGATTTTAATGATAGTTCACAGATTACTAATAGCAGGTCTGCAATCTCATATTTCAGTTCTTTCAACACCCTTGGATGTATACCATCCGGCCCAGGTGATTTTCTACTCTTCAGTTTATCTAATAGTTGTAATACATCTTCCCGATGTATCGATATTTCCTTCAATTCTTCCGCACCTTTAAATACCACTTCAGTCATGGGTGACATCCCTACATCTTCCTCAGTAAAGACCGAAGCAAAGAATTCATTCAGTCTCTCTGCTATCGCCTTGTCGCCTCTTAGTGCCCCTTTAACTCCTCTGTCATCTCTTCCTCTCCCTTAGAGATCCTCTGTGCTTGTCTCATGCTTTCTTGAATTCAGATATAAAGAAACATAAAAATAGAAAACTCCTGAGTCTACCTACTTTCACGTTCATCCTATGGTCCCTTGTTCCAGAGCTTCCTTTCAGTTGGAAGAGGGTCACCTCATGTTCCTTGATATCATGGAGGTATTTAAATGTTTCCATCACATCTCCCCTCTCTCGCCTTACCTCCAAAGTATACATATGCCTTATGACAAAGACCATTGACCATATAAATAGCCACACTCTTTATAGACTTCTGAAGGTAAGGCCTCCAGTACTCCAAATGAGGTCTCACTAGAGATTTATACAAACACATTATCACCTCCTTTTTCCTGCTGGCCACTCCTCTCCCTGTACACCCAAGCATCCTTCTGGCTTTTGCCATTGCCCTTTCTACCAGGTTGGCCACTTTAAAATCATTCACTACAATTACCCCAGTTTCTGGTCTTCTTTTATGCATTGAAATACTTCACTCCCTATACTGTACCACTCACTTGTGTTTTTGCAGCTCAAATACATGACTTTACATTGATTAGCATTAAATCTTGGCTACCAAATTCTCAACAATTCTTGACACTTTGCTAGATCCCTTTTCATGTTATCCAGGGGGTGTCTAGCCTGTTGCAGATTTTGGTATCATCCATAAAGAGGCATTCCTTTCTCGACAAACCATCCACTATACTGCTTACAAAAATGTTAAAAAGAACCCGACCAAGGACCAATTCCTGCAGCATGCCACTGGTAATGTCCCTATCTTCAGACTCAATTTCCTACCGCCCTTTTTCACTTCGCATTCAACCCGTTTCTTATCTAGTCAGTCTCCATCAACTCTGCTGGGAGGCTGTTCCATGCATCCACCACTTTCTCTGTAAAAAATATTTCTTTTGATTAATACTGAGTATATCCCCTTTCACATTCATCCTATATTCCCTTGTTCCAGAGCTTCTTTTCAATTGAAAGAGGTCCAGCTGCTGTGCATTTATGCCAGAGCTATTTAAATGTCTATCATATTTCCCTTGTCCCAGCTGCCTTTCCAAAGAATACATCTTGAGATGGATGGGGAATCAAAATGTGACAGTCAGTAGAGTTTTATGGCACATGTTGTAGTTTTTAAGTGCTGTCGAGTCGGTGTCGACTCATGGTAACCCTCTGGATAGTTGTCCTAAACTTCATTCGATCCTCAGTCAAGCCACTCATTGTTGACAGAGTGGCACCCAAAGCTGCTGTCATGGCATCGATCAATCTCATTGCTGGCCTTCTTCTTTTGTGTTGACCTTCAACCTTGCCAAGCATGATGTCTTTCTCTAATGATCTCTCTCTTTGCATGATGTGTCCAGTGTCAAAGTCTTGTCATCTGAGCTTCTAAAGAAAGCTTAGATTTGATCACTTCTAGTACTGACTGGTTTGTTCTTTGGGCAGTTCATGGTACACACAGTATTTGTTGCCAGCACCATAATTCAAAGGCATCCATTTTCTTCCTGTCTATCTTTTTCACTGTCCAACTTTCGTATCCATATGACTTTATGGAAAATGCATGACTTGAACAAGTCAAATCTTTGTATGGAGAGAGATATCTCTGCTTTTGAGAATCTTGTCTAGATCCTTCATAGCCATTCTGCCAAGAGCAATGTGTTGTCAGATTTCTTGGCTGCTTGTTGTTTCTTTATTGATAGTTGATCCAAGTAGGTTAAAGTTGTCCACTATTTCAATTTCTTCTTCATCAACGATGACCTTATTGATTTTGCCAGCTGACAGGATCTTTGTCTTCTTTACATTATGGTGCAAGCCCATTTTAAGAAGATGTTCCTTGATCTTGAGAAGCAAATGTTTCAGATCATTTTCGCTTGCAGCCAGTAATGTGGTATCATCAGCATAGCGAAGGCTGTTGATGAGTCTTCCACCAATCTTCACACCTCAGTTGTCTTCAAACAGTCCTGCTTCTCTGATGATTTGTTCTGTAGATAAATTAAACAGGTACGGGGAAAGTATGCAGCTTTGTCATACACCTTTGCTGATTTTAAACTGTTCTGTTTCACGTTGTTCCATTTGAACCATTGCTTCTTGATCAATGTAAATGTTGTGCAAGAGAACTATCAGGTGTTCTTGTATACCCATGCTTCTTAATGTGGCCCAGATTTAACCGGGTACGGCGGACCCATCGCTTCAAGCCCTTACTCCCCCCCCCCTCCCTTTAAGGGCCTTTTTACCCTACACTTCTTTGGATTCAAACTGGTCGCAGCTTTATTAACTTTCAACAATAACCAATTACAAACCAACAAATTAACTTAGCCCCCCCACCCCCCCAGCAGAGTGAGCCATCACCAGCCATATTATTAGCAAGGTGACACCGCTTCCGCCGGGTACAGGCCCCGAGTAAATCGCCTCACCCTACCTCATCCGGCTTCGCCATATTATTAGCAAAAACCTGAGGGATTGTCCGGGTCGGGGGTACCCTACCCCCCGCCCTAATGCTTTCATCCGGCTCCGGACCCCGGAAACCTCCGGGATCCCGCCACAGGCTCAGGCCACCCTTGACCTGAGCCGCCCCCCAAAGTGTAAGCTGTGACCAGCCCGCATCCCATACATAATACCCTCCAAGGCCTCCTGCCAGTCGTTGAGGAGCAAGTCCATCCCAACCGGGGAGAGATGTACTCAGTCCGACTGAAACAGGCCCGCGCAATCGACATCAACCCATGAGTGCAAAATTTGGCACCCCCCATGCTCCACCACCCATCTGCCAATTTGGCGATTAATTTTAGCCAGCCCTCTGGACCACCACTGCTGAACCTTGCAAGCAGGCCTTGGAATGATATCAGAACAAACCACAACTAAGCCTGTGAACATGGCCAACACTGCCCCCAAGTCCTTGTGCACAGCACGAATCAACTGCCGACAAGTCCAGGACATCAAGTCATTGCCTCCCAGGTGAATCAACAAAATATCCGGCTTCTTCCTCAGGCGCTCGTGGTGCCACAGCAAAGGTAAGAGCTGAATCCACCGCAGTCCACGCTCCCCCAGCCATGAGACGGTCACCTCGGAAGCGTCCAAACCAAGATTCAGGCCAATAGGCCGTGTCACTGCTCGCCGACCAGCCCAATAAACAAACGAGTGGCCAATCACCCAACAGCGACACAGTCCATGAACTACATCTGTAACATAAAGAAATGATAAAGTTAGTCACCCCCCACCACCCTTATAACCACACGTAGCTGTGGAACGCCTGCGACCTCCATCGGCCAATCCGCCGGATGTCTCGCTCCGACAGACCTTCCACCGCCGCACTGGTAGCCGCTCCGATCCGGAACGAATGCAGAGCAAACCGCACAGGATCCTCCCCTATCCGCTGAAGTGACAACCGCAGGACCGCCGTAAACTGAAAACGCGTAAGCACGTGCACATCCTCATGCACAAAGAGACTGCCCGCACCAGCCGGCCGGACACACAAGTACGCTTTTAGCAACGTAACCGGACACGTAGGAGTACCAGACACCTCTCGCAACAATACCCACTCACCTTTCCCTGTCTGATCTGTTTTGGACCGCGCGAGATGAATGCGAACCCCGCCATCTACCAACGTCACTTGATGTACTTGCAAGCCACCGCCCCTCGAGCATCTTCCCGACTCGGCCACCAATTCACCCACCCGAAAAGCACCAAATATTGCCACTGAAAACACCGCCCGAAAAAGCAGGCCTTCATAACCGGACGAGACCACCTGCGGTAACGCCATACACAGTCGACCCAACAGGTCATGCGTTATAGGCTGCCGTCCATCACCCGGCGATGGAACGGACCGCTCCCATCCTTGAAACAGCGTGCATGTCAAAACCCCCCCTCCCGCGGCCCTCCACCCCACAGCCTTCATGAAAAATGAAAACCCCGCCAAATTCCTCCACACCGTGGACCGTGACAACCCCGCAACTTTCGCTGCCATAACATACTGTCTGTAAGTGCTCGGGGACCAAGGCCCCATCCTCTTCGGCTTCCGGCGCCAGTGTCTGAAACAGCTCCCACTTAAAACGGGAAAGAGCGTCAGCAATCATGTTAGTACGCCCTGGAATATGACGAGCTTTAATCACTACATTCACTCGCAGACAGGCATTAAGTCGGCAACCTGTTTGCATCTCGGGGCATAATTATTCAGCACACTGACCACAGCTTCATTGTCGCACCACCATACTACCGGGCGGTTCTGCAGCCTGTCCGGCCACACAGACAGCACTACAAAAATCGGGAACAATTCCAAGAAGGTTATGTTACTAGTAATGCCGGCATCGCGCCAAGACTGCGGCCACCCTGCCGCACACCATGAGCCCCCAAAATACACCCCCAAGCCGGCCCCCCCAGCTGCATCAGTATATAATTGTAACTCTTCACTGGACAGCACCCTTTCATGCAACACCGTGATACCGTTGAAATCCCGCAGAAACTCATCCCATACCCTTAAATCAGCTCGCATGCTCAAGGAAACCCTGATCCGATGATGCGGTCTCAAAACACCCGCCGTAGCCACTGCCAGACGCCGCAAAAAGACTCTGCCCATGGGAATCACCTGACATGCAAAATTAAGGGAACCTATGAGGGCCTGCATCTCCCGCAGCGTCATTTTCGTGGAGACCAACCCGTTCGCCACCAATACCCTAAGCCTCATGACCTTGTCTGCCGGTAACCGTGCTACCATTAAATCAGAATCCAGCTCCACCCCCAAAAAAGTAATACATGTAGCCGGGCCCTCCGTCTTCCCGGCCACCAATGGTACCCTCCACTCCTGTGCCAACTGCTTAAACCCATCCAACAAATCCCGGCACTGCCCAGACTGAGCCGTCCCTACAAAGAAGAAATCATCCAAGTAATGCACTATCCGTCCATCACCCATCAGCTTCACAAGAGCCCAATGCAGGAAGGAACTAAACCGTTCGAAATAAGCCTCAGGATATCGCGCAACCCATAGGCATGCTCTTGTCGAAATAAAATTGCCCCTCAAAGCGGAATCCCAACACATGAAAAGCCGACGGGTGTACCGGCAACAAACGGAAGGCGGATTCAATATCTGCCTTCGCCATGAAGCACCTCGGGCCACATTCCTTCACTAAATCCATGGCCTCATCAAAACACTGCTGCACGAATCATAACAGGAACGGCAAGACAGGAGCACATCACACCCACCTTAAAAGACTTACACTGGCTTCCAATCGGTGCACGCATCAAATACAAAACTATCATAAACATATTCAAGATCAAACACCACACATCAGCCAACAGCCTACACACACTCATACAATCAGACACCAGTACGCGTCCCAGAAGAAAACAAACCCACAACAGAGTCAGCACCCCCAGTGAATACAAACACACACGCAAGGACACAACAGACAGAGCACTCTCAATGGCCGCTCCAACAATATGGAACAAACTCCCGGATGACTTGAGGGCCGCTACAGACCTAAAAGACTTCAGAAAACAGCTAAAAACCATACTGTTCATAGAACACTA
The DNA here is from genome assembly GCA_033557465.1 of Ichthyophis bannanicus. Classification (NCBI taxonomy): domain Eukaryota; kingdom Metazoa; phylum Chordata; class Amphibia; order Gymnophiona; family Ichthyophiidae; genus Ichthyophis; species Ichthyophis bannanicus. Next base: position 461,836,595 of record CM066035.1, read on the forward strand.
TGGACACATCACATAACTTCAGAGAATGAACAACAGCGCATGATCCCGCCTAACCAATGTATGCATGGAATTTGTTTTTGCACCTCTGTATATAGCCCACTCTGTAAATAGCTCATACCAATCTAACACACTACACGACACACACTCAATTTCCCCCCACTGCATGTATAACACACTCACCTGACCTGATTGTTTGCCGTGATACCACCTTGATTTTTAAGATAAGGCGGTTTAGAAATACTGTTAAATAAAATAAATAAATAAATAAAATAAAATATCGCACCGCACACAATTCCTTTGGAATATGGTCATTGACTGAAGAGCCCGCGGGGGAAGAAAGATTATGGATTAAACGATACTTTCCAGGCTCCTTCTTCGGTATTATTCCCAAGGGGGAGACCACGAAGACCTCGAACGGCTGCTCTGCAAAGGGGCCCGCAACTCGTTCCAACCCGATCTCCCCGGCCAGCTTATCCCTTACAATATGGGCAAACCGTCTAACCGACAGCAAATTCCTGGCCTTACCTGCAGCAACTCTTCCCACAACAGGAATCTGAAACCCCCACTGAAACCCCCTTTCCATTATTAAACTGTCCTTCCGCCGGGGATAACTTTGCAACCACTGACGCAATGCCTCGATCCTAATAGGAGTATGAGCCACGCTCCACAAGCTCCTATTGCTTAGAGGGGGGGGGATGACTCCAGCCGCACCTTTTCAAACACATTTGAGGGCTGAGTGTCCTCCGCCACAGACCGAGCAAGCGTGCCGGAATTTACAGTCCGGAAAGGGTCATGAGGACTTGTTAAATGGCCAACAAACATCTCCAGTGCCCCCCCCCCCGAAGTTCTCTGCACCGTCGGGGGCACGCCTGCACGAAAGGGCTTCCCCGCACCCACTGCACTGGCCAAAACCCCTCTTTGCCCGCTCGCCCCACCAACTCCAGGTCTGACAGCCATCTGCGTCAGCCATAGATTGATATCTTGTGTCCCCCAGGACAAACTCTGGTTTTCTTCCATCTTATCGCGGAATTTCTCATCGTAGATGAGCCACGCCCAACTTTCATGCGTCTGTGACGCCTCTAAGCTGGAGTCTGCGTATGCCAACAGCATACCGTACTGCTCCGGATGCACCTGCCCCCAAACACTAGCTAGCCGTAAAAAGGCTCGCGTCCAATTCACCACATTCCGAGCAACTCTCCGCACCCTACCGGCTTTTTCATCCTCTTTCCTCTTCCTCCTACTGTCCCCTGACCGCTTCTGACCCTCCAACAATCGGAAAATGTCTATATAGCGCCGCTTTTGGATTTTTCGCCGCAACTTCCTCGGCACGCCCTCCCATAACTCTGAGAACACCGCTACCGTAGGCATTGCCACACCCATTTCCCGCCTCGCCGCCGGCACCCCTTGGTCTGGACACTTACTTCCCTCCTCTGAGGTCGAACCGGACGAGACGGTGGACGATGTGGAAAAGGATTCTGATCTCCTACGCCTATGACAAGAATGTCTCCGCTTCCGGCCTCTTTTCTTTTGCCCCTTGCTGGCCGCACCCATGTCCTCCCCAGCTACCACAATTTGGTCAACTGCCAACTCACCTGTAGCGCTTTCCGCCGCTCCTGTAGAGACATCAATCTCCTGACGCTCCGACACCGTCTGCACATCTGCTGCCGACTCGCCGGCCGCTCGTCCCGCAATCTGACGTCCCACCGAGCTCCGCATTGTGCCATCGCCGTGACGTGATGCACTCCACCAAGGACTCCCCGCATACTGCCAAACAGGGGGTTCCTGTGGAGAAAAAACAGGAAAGAGCGAAGAGACACCCGCCATGGCCCATGGTGGCTGCCAAGCCCCCAGCCACTCCGCCCGTGAGGAGCTTTGACCCCCGCCCTGCCAATGCTCCCAGGCTGGTGAGGCCCTGCCTCTAACATCCCCTTGCCAACCTCCCGTACCCGCTAACCCCCACCTATCTCTTTTCCCCAATGCACCTAACCCTCCTTCCAAGGGAACTGGCCCACTGCCCGAGCATCCCTCAGACCCCCGCCCCGCCCTTTGTCCCGACGCGCCCCTTAATAGCCGACCACTCTTACCGCCCGTATTACCCCGAGGTGCCCGACCATCGCGCAATGGCTCACACACCTGTACATCGCCAGCTATCGCGCTCTGTGCCTGGGCCGGCACCACATTGGCCCTACTGCCCCCTCGCCCTCCTTTTTCTTTGCTAGGCCCCCCAGCCTGCCTACTGCCCCCCCGCCCCGCACTTGCCCTGTTAGCAGCTCCGCCCTTAGCCCCCCCACGCACCGTCTTCCCTCGTGCTGCGGCCCCTTGCGGCCCTCCACCCCGCCCTAAGGTGACACCACCACCATGCTCAGCACTGCAATCGGGCCCAGATGGACCCTCATCCCCTGCAGCCTTATCCCCCCTCCTTCCCCTGCTTGGCCCTTTTCCCTTTTTTTGCACCCCCTTCTTTTCCCATGCTTTGGCGCATTTGCTCTTTTTTTTTTTTTTTTGGTGTTTAAATTCGTTATATATATTATATTTTTATATTCTTATTTTTGTTGGATATAACACCCTGCCCCTGCTAGGCAGCACAGAATAAGGTCTGCAACTTTTAAAGTTATTGGAGCACTTGCTCACTCGACCGTTCCTGCCTCCCACGTGTGCTGCAGTCCTCGTCCCCCACTCCCAGCCAACTTCTTTCAGCCTCGCACACAGCACACTGGTCAAACGCCCTCCGTTAACCTAAGAGCACGCTCCTCATAAAGAGCACTGCCAACCTCAACCCACGCTCCAAAAATTGCTTGCAGCCGCACGCTCTGAGCGCATTGGGCCCAGCGACCTCAGCTCCCTGTGGAGCCCACTCCACATCCCCCGCTCCCAAACTAAGCGTCTGCCAGCCTCGCACCCACCAGCGAGCTAGTCCAATCCCCCCCTGTTACCCTTTTCAGCCCCAGGCCCACCGTTAAGCGCTCTGCTGAGCTCCTCGCGTGTCCGGCGTCTCCGGCAGCTGACCGAAAGAGGCCGGAGCCGCGCCGCGTCCCCGCACAAGAACCCCCCCCAGCAACCGCTCCATCTTTCCCATTGGCTCCCGCACCACCACACAATTCGCAGGAGCCAATGGGAAGTACCGCACCACACACATCCCGCCCCCCATACCCCCCCGTCATAGCGCCACTCGAGCGCTCACGTTGCCGTCCCCACGGTTAGTGCCGGCCGCTCGCACAAGGCCCCGCGGCCTTGCTATTCTCATGGTTTAGACAGTCAGAAGCCTTGCTGTAGTTGATAAAACACATATAGAGGGAAGCATGGAGGAGGAGCCTAGTGGCTAGAGCACTGGCTTCAGAACCAAGAGACCATGGTTCAATTCCCACTAGCACTCCTTGTGGCCTTGGGCAAGTCACTTAGCCCTCCATTGCTCAGAAAAATCCAAGTTACCAATGTCCCTGTTTAACATACATTTAGCAAGTTTAAGTTACAATGTAAACTGCTTTGATTGAAATGATAAAGTGGTATAAAAAAAATGTTAAGTAAGTAAAAATATAGATATCCTTCTGGCATTTATTTGTCTTTTCAAGAATCCATCTCTCATCCATGATGGTGTTTCTTGTTCTTCGCCCTTTCCTGAACCTTGTTTGCACTTCAGGTAGTTCTCATTCCAGATATGGTTGTAGTTTCTGCTGAATAATCTTGAGTAGAATCTTGCTGGCATGTGGGATCAGAGCGATTGTGAGATAATTTCCATAGTCAGTCAGATCACCTTTCTTTTGTATTGGTATAAACAAAGATATTTTCCAGTCAGTTGACCATGATGTTGTCTTCCAAATTTCCTGGCAGAGCCTTGTAAGTATGGTAACAGCTGCATCAGATTGTTGTAATACTTCAATGGGAATGCCATCAATGCCTGATGCTTTGTTCTTTGATAAGGCTTTCAATGCTGCGTCAACTTCTTCTTTCATCACCAATGGTTCCTGATCATAAGGTACAGTTTGAAACAGCTGTTATTTCACGTGATCTTTATCATATAATGACTTTGTATATTCTTTCCAACTTTTCTTGATCTTCTCGGCATCATTCAATGTAGATCCTTGAGCATCTTGTTACATTCCGAGGCTGAGATTTTTTCTTTGACTCTCGTAGCTTTAGGAAAGCCGATTGTGTTCTTCCTCTAATAGTTTCTGCTTCTATTTCCTTGCAATTCAAAAAAGAAAAACTCCAAACCAGGCTCAAAAAATAAACAGAGCCTGGTTTGGAGTTTTTCTTTTTTGATTTGTCAGTTCTTTGGCTCCTTGGGGAAAATTTTGTTATACAGGGTGGCCCAAAAAAAGTGAGAACATCTCGTAAATTAAAACTTAAATAGTTTACTTATTTACCTTTTTTAGCTATATAACGTCTTTATTTCGACAATTTCCGGTCACCATCTTTTTTTTTAAATTTGTCAATCATTTACATCTGTCTTTTTGAATTTTTAAATAACTTATATGCTACGAGGCATTTATCACTTTTTTTGGGCCACCCTGTATAGTGTATCTATTTCCTTGTGTGCATCATTGTAGTACTTCTCTTTGTCTTGTCTTGCTGTGTGTTGGAAATCTCTGTTGAGTTCTGTGATTGCCTCTCTTTCTCCTCTGGCATTAGCATCTTTGCATTTCTGGGCAATTTTCAGAGTTTCTTCGGTGATCCATTTTGGCCATTTTTGTTTTTTCACCTTTTGTAGAGACTCCTTTCTTCTAATACAACCTTCTTGATGTTATCCCATAACTCTTCCAGAGCTCTGTCATTTGAATCTAAAGCAGCAAATTGATTTTGCAGGCGGTCTTTAAATTATTGTGGTATATTCTCAAGGTCATATTTTGCTACATTCATGAGTCATTTGCTCTTTTTTAACTTTAGCCTGAGTTTGCATATTTGTAGTTGGTGATCTGTACCACAGTAAGCTCCAGGTTTTGTCTTTGTTGATGTTATTGAGCTTTTCCATCGTTGACTTCCACAGATGTAGTCAATTTGATTTTTGTACAATCCATTGGGTGAAGTCCATGTGTATAGTTGCCGCTTGTGTTGCTGGAATAAAGTGTTTGAGATGAATAGATCATTGTCTTGCAGAATTCTGTCTTTCTCCAACTTCATTTCTGTTGCCAAGTCCTTATTTTCCAACCACTTTGCCTTCTTCTTTGTTGCCAACGTTTGTGTTCCAGTCATCCATGACTATCAGGATATCCTGCTTGCATGTTCTGTCAATTTCAGCTTGCACTTGTTCATAGAACTCATCAACCTCATCCTTTTCTGCAGCTGTTGTTGGTGCATATACTTATAGTTGTGTTGATGGGCATTTCTCGTAGACAAATAGAAATTAAGCGTTCACTGACTGCCTTGCATTTCATTACAGATTTTGCACGTTTCTTCTTAACTGCAACCCCATTTCTTCTTTGTCTTTCATTTCCAGCATAGTAGACCATGTGATCATCAGATGCAAAGTGCCCGATGCCAGTCCATTTCAGTTCACTGACACCCAACAGATAAGTTGTACACGTTCCATTCATTCTTGACCACCTCCAAATTCCCTTGATTCATGCTTCGTACATTCCATGCCCCACTATGTAAGACATCTTTGCAGCTTCTGACTTTCATGTCATGCGCAGCTACATCAGCAGTCAGATGTCCCGAGGGCTTTGATCCAACCACATCATAAATGCTGGCTTTACTCTGAAAAGTCTTCAGCTCCTTAGCCAGTTGAGTGCCTTCTGACCTGGGGGTCTCATCTTCCAGCACTATAGTACAATTTGTTTTGTTGAGACTATCCAATGGGTTTTCGTGGCAAGATACGGAAGCAGATTGCCAGGCCTTTCTTCCGTGCAGATAATTCTAGTGTTGTTGCTGTTGTCACAGAAATGTGATCCTCCGCCGCCAACACTGCCCCATTCTGCTGCTTCCCAGATGGATGGTTTGTCTTGGTTTGGCACCTCAGCTGAGGCCTGTCCATCTTGGGAGACCCTGCCAGAAGTTAAGCTACCGCTGGCTTAACCCTCAGCATCACTGATGCACACAAGCCCTCACAGCACTACAAGCTGCAAACCAAGTGAGGGCAAGTTTATGGCACATACTTTATTAGAAATCCCAGAGCTTTAAATCCTTTCTTGTTAGTTAAACATCTGCTAATTTTAACTCCTAAAACCTTATGCGCCTGGATTGTTTTAAAGTTTCCTTTTAAGTAGAATCATGATTTAAGTTCATTGATGTAGTTCTCTAGTCTCAAAAAGGGCGCCCCCATGGAAATTTCATTCTGATCTGCTTTGTACTGTCTGACCTTATGTCTGTGTGAATTGATTCCTGTCTTGATCATCTGGCCTGTTTTAGTAAGATGACATCCTGCATCACAATGTTTGCTTTGAATAATATATACTATATTAGAGGTGGAAAATGCATAAGATTCCCTTAAGTTGAATGTCTTTCTCTCATGGGTAGCTGTGGGATCCTATGAGATGTACAGGCACAGTTTACAGCATGGTATATTGCAGAGACTTGGACCATTCTCATCTTTCTGAGTTTATATTAGAAACTTGCTTTTTAGCAATCTTTGCTTCAGATTATGTGGTTATTGGTGAAGCAGGGAATATTTTTTATTGACTCATCCTCCAGGAGTAATGGCTGTAAATCATTTATGATTCTCCTCAGTTTTTCCAGCTTTGGATTGTATGTCATTATATAGGGGGTTCTCTCTCTGATTTTTGTACCTTTGTACTGCTGTAGATTTGCCCTGGTAGTTTTAAGTGAAGAGTCAATCTTTTTGGAGATGATTTTGAGGTTATAGCCTTGTAGTTTGAAGGATTTAGAACTCTGAGGAATTCATCATTATCTCTTGGATCAGAACTTATAAGATGGTTATCATATGGGTTGGCTGTATAGAATGAACTTTTTTATATTTAAAGGGTAGAAGCTGGAATTGTGAAGGTAGCTGTGTCTGTCCATCAGTTTACTACATAGAGATGCTTGCAGTTGGCCACTGTTGATAGAAACCATGGTTTTGAAAGGCACATGTTTCCATGTCATCACTATCTGCTATTTCCAGTGACTCAAATCATTTGCAGCTAGGGTATTACAGTGGCTTCAATTCACTGGGTTGAAAAAGGTTTCACGCTTCCTGCAAGATATCTTTATCTTTATTTATCTTTATTATAAAACTTTTTATACCGCCGTGACCAAAAAGGCATACAGCGGTGTACAATAAAAAAACAGGCTACTGAGAAAACAGAAAAGAACGCCAATTATTCATAAAAGAGACAGCAAAGATAGAAAAGGAAGAACAGAGAAACAGAGCAGTCAACTGTGGGCAGGGGGGGAAGGAACATCAAAAGCAACACAGAAGAGGTGAGTTTTGAGGGAGGCCTTAAAAGTATTAAGAGATGACTCCATGCGTAAAGTTGAGGGAAGAGAGTTCCAGAGGCGGGGGCCGAGGAAGAAAAAAGCAGAAGAGTGTGTTGATTCGAGGTGAGCCCGAGAAGGAGGTGGGAGAAAGAGGCGGTTAGCGTGAATCGACCGAAGCGTTCTAGAGGGACAGTGAAAACGCACCAGATCAGAGAGGTAAAGGGGAACACCAGTGTGGAGAGCTTTGTGAACAAAGATCAGAACTTTATATTGAATACGGAAAGGGATAGGCAGCCAGTGTAAACGAATAAGAAGTGGAGTGATATGAGCCGTACGTGAAGAATTAGTTAGAAGACGAGCAGCAGTATGGTGAACCAGTTGAAGACGACGAAGCTGGGAAAGAGGGAGGCCGGCCAGAGAAGCATTACAGTAGTCCAAACGAGAAACCACAAGAGAAAGAAGAAGTGTAGTCAGAGAAGAAAAGGAAAGAAAAGGCCGGATAGCACGGAGTTGACGCAGGGTATAGAAGGAACGTTGAACAATAGAAGAAACGTGCTCTTTGAAGGTTAAAGCTGAATCCAAAGTAACCCCAAGATAACGCATAGAAGAGACAAGAGGAATAGGCCCAACAGACAGAGAAGGAGCAAGAGTAGGAAGAGGAGCACCAGCAGTGAACCAAATGGCTGAAGTTTTGGACAGGTTAACATGTAAAAAGTTGTCAGAAAACCAAGAAGAAACAGTGGCAAGACAGGCATTGAGGGGACCGATATCAGGGGAAAGAGGGCAAGTGTGATAGAGGAGAAGGATATCATCTGCATAATAGTATGCAGAGATACCGTGCTGTTGGATAAGTAAAGCAAGAGGGGCCAGAAAAATATTAAACAGTAAGGGGGCTAATACAGAACCCTGTGGAACACCACACGGCAAAGGCGAAGGAGAAGATGAAGTAGTGCCAGAGAGAACTGAGAAAGATCGATTGAAAAGAAAAGAGTGAAACCAGCGGAGAACCGAACCAGAGAGACCAATAGAACGAAGCCTTAGGAGAAGAGTGCAGTGATCAACAATGTCAAAAGCAGCAGAAAGATCAAGCTATCTCTGCCCCAACTACCACTCCAACAGCAAGAAACCAAATACTCACACCAGGATCCAAACACTGCTCAGTCCTCATTTGCAATAGCCAGGAAGCCCGTGGAAGAATAGGCAGATGACTCTTCACATGATCCTGGTGCTTGCCCATCACAATGCAGGCACAGCTGCAATAGGTAATTTGAGTTCAGCATGAACAACTCTTTCACACAGCCATCCTTGACTCCAGATCTGGACTCTAAAATACTATGCTTGTCACATCTGATCACCCAACTATCTACCCCCTTACCCTCCTTCAGACTATCATTGGAATGCTTTCCATGATTCATTTCGATTTTCTAGTATTGCCGTTTTTTGCTCATATTGTCTCATCCAGAGGAACGAGGGTTGAGCTCCCAAAAGCTAGTCAAGAAATGTGCTAAGGTACTTCACTAAAAAAGTATTGCCTTTTATTTTTTTGTTCTTACTCTGAAGAGTATGATCTAAGTCCAGTTTCACACAGTTGCACACATAGAGAGTAATTTTATAAACTCCCGCATAGTTAATGTAAACTTATTTGTGCGTATTTCATACCTCTGTGATGGGAAAAGTAATGGAGAAGCTGCTAAAAGAAAAGATGGGTACTTTTTAGAATCCAATTTTTTTAAGACCTGAGGCAACATGGCTTTACCAAAGGAAGATTAGGTCAAATTAATCTGATTGAGTTCTTTGACTGGATGACCAAAAAGCTGAATCAAGGATATACAACGGATGTGATCTATTTAGATTTCAGCAAATCCTTTATATTGTTCCTCATAGGAGACATATGAATAAACTGAGCAGCCTGGGTATGGATTCCAAGGTGGTGAACTGAGTCAGAAATTGATTGACTGACAGACAACAGAGGGTAGTGGTAAATGGGGTCAATATCTCTGTGAGTGATATTGCCAAAGGGTTAAAAGGAAAGGTTTTCCTTTTTGCGGATGACATGAAGATTCGCAACAGAGTAAACACCTCTGATGGAGTAGATAACATGAGAAAAGATCAAAAAAATTTATTTATTTATTTATTTAACATTTCTTATATACCGCCTTTCATGATATCAAAATTAGAAGAATGGTCTAATTTTTAGCAGTTAAAATTTAATACGAAGAAATGCAGAGTGATACAGTTCACATGCAGAAATTGAAAGGAGCAATATGCGATAGGGGGCGAGAGACTAGTGTTCACAGCCAGGAGAGCTACATTGGGATGATACAGTCTGAGGCAAAGCAAAATGTGACAAGGCAGTTGAAAAAGCCAGAAGGATGCTAGGCTGCATACAAAGAGGCATAATGAGCAAAAGGAAGGAGGTTTTAATGCCTCTGTACAAGTCATTGGGGAGGCCTCACTTGGAGTATTAGGTTCAGTTTTGGAGACTGCACCTCAAGTTAATAAAAGACTGGAAAGGGCTGAGAGAAAGACAATCAAAACAATATGGGGCCTGCTCCAAAAGACGTATGAGAAGATACTGGAAGGCCTAAATATGTATGCCCTAGAGAACAGGAGGGACAGGGGAGATATGATACTGACATTTACTACTACGACTACCACTTATTTGTCTAGCGCTACAAGGCGTATGCAAATACTTAAAGGGTATTAATTAATGAACAAACAAAACTTTTTCAAAGACAGGAAAGCTGAAGAACCAGAGGACATCAAATGAAGCTGCAAGGAAGCAAACTTAAAAGCAATGTCAGGAAATACTTTTTTACGGAAAGGGTGGTGGATGCCTGGAATGCCTTCCTGATGGAGGTGGTGGGGGCAGAAACAGTGACAGAATTCAAAAAGGCATGGGACAGACACAGAGGATCCCTGTATAACAAGAGGACGGAATCAAAGCAAACTTAAATAACTTTTAAACTTCAAAACTAGAGGGGCATAATCTGCATGGAGCAGTGGATACCACTCTAAATCAAGGCAAGGGGCGTGGTAATCTGCACGGAATGGCAGGTGCAACCACAAACAAAGGCATAGAGGAGGGGTTACCTTCACAGAGTGCCAGGCAGGGCCGGCTCTACCTATTAAGTGAACTAGGCAATCAACTCTACATTAATGTTAGTGCTCCTTTCAACAGCCGCTTCTGCCCCCTCCGATGCAGTGTCAGAGGCTTTCAGTAATCTCTACATTGTTGTCATATTGCCATTGCCACCACTGCAGGTCCTGGGGAGGGGAGGCAGCAGCAGGTGGTGTAGGGGTGGGAGCAGGAGGGGGCAGCAGGAGTGAGGGCCCACCTAGGGCACCTCCCATCCTTGCACTGGCCCTGACGGCAGCTACAACTCTACTCACCTCACTGAAGAGCTAGATGGACCATGCTTGTCTTGATCTTCCATCACTTATTATGTTACCATTTTATAAAGTCAAGTATGCATGTAAATGGCCAAAAAAGCATGTTAAGGCGTGATCATGTACATTAATCCTAGGGTTGGTGTAAGTGCCCCACCATAATTTGTAAGGAGCATGAATTTAATCATTTACGTGCATAAACTTGTGATCTGCCTACACTCTACCCCAGTAGTTCTCAACCCAGTTCTCTGGGACCACAGGCCAGTCAGGTTTCCAATGTATCCATAATGAATATGCATAAATATGTATGAATATGCATACATCTGCATACACTGCTTCCATTGTATGCAAATCTATTTCATGCATATTCATTATGGATATCCTGAAAACCTGACTGGCCTGGGGGGTCCCAGAGAACTGCGATGAGAATCACTGCTCTACCCAAACTCTGTTTCTATGCACACCCACAGTGAAAGTGCGCATGATCAGATGCACCCACATACTTACAGAATAGCAACTATTATTTGCCCACACAAATGCCCACTTACATGCATATAATGGCTAAAACATCTAGATTTATGTGCGTTGTTCACACATAAATCTAGGCAGCTTGTTATAAACCATTTTCACCCTAAAAACAGTGTTTTATGAATGTAAATGGGCTCTTATAAAATTAGGTCACAAGTGAAAGAACTTGCTGTGCAATCCAGCCCATACTTGCCAGTAAATAGGTATGTACACAGACATTTACACTGTCTCTCAAGCGGGCCTAATGTCTGCACCTGCAATCGAGGTGCAATTTCAACAAAATTTGCATTAGTATGATACTGCATACCTATGGAGATCATTTTAAAAGTCTTAGTTGTAATTTGGACATCTGAAAATGTTCATACAGACATCAAATCACAGAGATGTCCCTGGAGCCACTTTACAAATAGCTTTTAAAGACATCGCTAGTGCAATGGACTTAGCTGTTAGGTGTCCCCCTGCTTGATTTCAGAAACACTCGGGGCATCTGCGACCCCATTCAAGTTTAGACCTGCTCCAGACTCAAATACGTATCAGGAAAGTGTTTGTTTTGACCGTAAAACATCTGGAGGGTGTAGAAAAGATGTCTCTCCACCATCCCCAATACTCTCCACAATCCTGGCCTCTCAGGCAACCCAGACACTGCCACTCCCTGAAGGAGACGCTGATCCCCTCCCCGGAACAACGGTAAGCAGCAGCAAAACCTCTGATGGGAAAACTTTGTTCCCTTTTTTTTCTCTGTGCTACCTGTACTGCCAAAGAAAGGAACCATTAAGGTTTGGCGGAAACTACACTTCCCTTTCCCCACTGCCCCAAAATTGTCCAGCAAACTGTCCCACTTGCCCATATCCATTCTCATTGCTCCTCCCCCCACCCCCACCCCCGGAATGCCATCCAATCTCTCTCTGACTTACTACTCCTCCTTTCCTACCTGCCCATCCACTAACTTGCAATCACACTACCCTGACCCCATCCCCCTCCTCATGCTCATTGCATCTCAGCCATGTTATGGTGGCCCCTAACCTGGGGCAGAGGGCACTACTTTTAATGTCATTTTCTTTATAAGACTTTTAGACTCAGCTATTCTCTGAAGAGTCTGATATTTTCTAGATAAAATAAACACTTCTTTCCTCTTGAGTTTCTAAAATCTCAGTTCTAATAGGGAAGGTTGTGTAGTAGCTGTCAAGGACACTTTTTTTAAGTACTATCAAGCCAATGCTGACTCCTGGGTTTTCTTAGCAAAGTATGACTGGAAGTAGATTACCAGGTCTTTTCTTCTGAGACCATGGAGAGTAAAGTGACTTGTATTTGTAGCATTTATATACCACCCACCTGAGAAACAATGCAATCAAATACTGCATATATTCCCTTGTGCCCCAAGGGCTCACAATCTATATGCATACTTGAGGCAATAGTTAAATGGCTTGCCCAAAGCATGTCTAGGAGGGACTCAGAGACCCAAGTCCCTCTAGCCAGAGTTTGCTGGTCCTGAGTGTGAATCAAACCTCCAGCCTGAGGTAACTTCTCCTAATCACTAGGCCACTCTTCCCTCATAAGCAAGCCTGAGGTCACAAGGAATGCTGGTGGGAAACAAACCCTGATTACTTGAGTGTTAGAATGTCGCTTTAACCACTAGGCTACTCCTCCACTCAATGACACTATGTGGTGCCTATTTATTCTGTTTTTATAGACAGCTTTATCCAAGAGTCAGAGCAGTGTACATACAAGGGAACTTTGAAAGTTAACACAGAACAAGGAAGGATCAAAATGTTACAGCATAAGGTGCAGTGATTTCAAATAAAACTTAAAACTTAAGTGTTACAATACATTAACTTACGAGTCTAGGCACGAGCTTGTGTAGTGTGTCTCGCAGGGAGAGGAGCAGGGGGATTTAGGCGTTACTGTTGAAGTCCTCATAAAAGAGGTGGCCACAAGTACCTGGAGGTTCCCAAAGAGGCACACAGGTTTCACGATGCTTGTCCCGCAGCAAGCAGTGGATTTCCTGGCTCCTATTTAATAATGGTTTATGGACCTTTCCTCCAGGAACTTGTCAAAACCTTTTTTAAACCCAGCTACACTAACAGCTTTTACTACATCCTATGGTAATGAATTCCAGAGTTTAATTATATGTTGAATAAAAAAATATTTTCTCTTATTAGTCTTAAATTATTTGCATTATAACTTCATTGCGTGTCCTCTAGCCTTTCTACTTTTTTATAGTGTAAACAACCAATCTACGTTTACCCGTTCCACTCCATTCATTAATTAATAGACCTCTATCATATCTCCCCTCAGCTGTCTCTTTTCCAAATTGAAGAGCCCCAACATTTTAAGGGGCATGTTTACTAAACATTCTTATCGTGCGGGGCCGCGGTAGTGTACCTGTGCCATATAAGGAGTGGGCGGATCAGGCTGCCAAAAGAAAAAAACCGGGAGTAAGCAACCGGACGTGTGCGCGTCACGGTAATGTGCGGGGTCGACATTAGCGCGCCAAAAGGCAAAGTGGCGCGCTGCCGGGTATAGAAAACAACCGAGCCGTAGTACAACGGTGAAGACACTGACCAATAGTGCAGGGGCCATGGGTTCAATCCCCCATTGTGCACAACGACAAAGGCCAGCTGAGACAGCAACTGTAATGATTAAAATTGTTTTAGGAGGCAAATTAATTTTGAACGGCATAAGGCGGTGCACAGTTCGTTTTCAGCGGCATAAGGAAGCGCACAGTTCTTTTTGGGCGGCCTAAGGCAGCGCACAGGTCCTCTTGTGCGGCAGAAGGCGGCGCACCGGTCATCTTGGGCGGCAGAAGGCGTCGCACTGATAGGCACAAGGCGGTGCGCCGATAGGCACAAGCACAGGAACGGAGCCACAGCACATTGGTTAAAACACTGACCAATGGTGCTGGGAGCAGGGGTTCAATCCCCCCCCCCCGTGTACACTGAAGGCAGTTGTCGGTGTTTGTTTTCTATTGGAGTCACAGAAATTATGGCCGCCAGAGGTGCGTGCGCTGCTGTACGTAAAGCGGTGCACTAATGGTATTGGAGGCCTCTGATGACTGGGAGGCATAAGTCGCGCAATGATGGGAAAGCAGAGGAACCGAGCAACAGCATGATGGTTAGAACACTGACCAATGGTGTAAGGAGCAAGGCTGTGAACACCCGCAGTGCACACTAAAGACAGCTGGCTGAGGCATAGGGGGCTGTGGTGCTGGTCAGAAGGGTGTGTGGCAATGTTTTTTGAGGAATAATAATTTGGGAGAGGTAAATGGTGTTGTGCTGATTTGCAAGCACCCAAACACAATCAGTGTGCAATGGTGCAGGGATCAGGGGTGCAATCCCACACAATGGCAAATGAACATGTCTGGCAGAGACAGCACCTGTAAGGGGTAAGATAGCCCCATTAGGGTGTTATCGCATATCTGTGGAATAAGTGGTTTCCAGCAAATGTACTCTCAGAGCACTGTAACATAACGTGCCCTTGAAGTCACCCCACAGGACACATCTCCAAATGCAGTGTCCACCACGCCACCCAACAATGTTGGTGAAATAGTGGCCGAGGGGGCGCCACATAGGGTGCCCTATGAGGCGGGGAAAGGTCACAGCACTCTTTCTGCTGTTAGCACTGTGCATTGTAACGTATGGAAAACATAAGTAGTTGTGCTGACACAGTTCGTGCATATGTGATTTATCAGTGAGGGACTGCAGACAGCCCCTGGTGTCTGATATCCACAGGGTGTCAGAGTTAATCTCATATTGCAATCCTCAGCCTGGGCCTGTCTGCAGCCCTTTGCTCCGAGATCAGCAATGGCAGACCTGGGTCAGTCATTAGTTACACACCAAGGAGGGGCTGCAGACAGTCCCAAGTGACGCATATCAACACAGAATCAAAGTCAATATCATCCATTAAACTGCCCCATTACCTCTGGAGATTGAAATCCACAGAGTAACACAGCTCCATGACAGCCAAGGTCTGATGAAAAAACACACACGCCTATGTCATGTATGTAGAAAACTGGTGAATACAGCAATGATGTTGCAGGGGTCATGGTCTGCTCCAGTTAATTAATAAGGGTGGGTGAGGTATGTTCCCACTCTGTGATCAAGTGTACAGCAACCACTCCTGGCATAGTGAGACAATTACACCCTTGTGCCATATATTATTGCACCTTTTATGGTGCAGCAGATGTAACATCACAAACATACCCTGTCAGCAAAGGTGAACTGTAATCTATTTCCATAGGCCATGTTGAAAGGCTGTCCACTCCCAGGCCACTATCGTAGGCACATCATAAGCTGTGTCAATCAAAGGTGTGCCAGAAGATGCCAGAAGGATGTATAGGTAAAAGCAGAAAGCTGAGCCAATAACAGTAACATCCCCCAAGCTGAATGCAAACAGAGGAATGTGCTAAACACACATAACACAAACACTGCACAGAGCAGAGAAGACAGACAATATCAAATTAAATGAAGGACCTACATAAGTTGATGGGCTGCCGAAAGCAGCTGCAGGCCATGTGACACCCATAAAATGTGAAAAACATATCATGGGCAGCTATATCCATGCACAGATTGATGGTAATGTACCCTGCTACACTGACAGTGTGAGACAGAGGATGTGCAGATGTGTGTAGTAGGGGAGTCTGAAATGGAAGAATATGTGAAATATCAGGATGACGGTGGAGTACAAGTGCTAGGCAGAGCACACACAGGAGAGGCAAGCAGGTTGAGATGCAATGCACGAATGTGTGTTAGTCGATGACGTGGTTTAGCAGCATGCACATCAGGGTAGGATGGCACATAGCTGGCAGAGAAAGGATGGATGGAAGGATGTCGCACAACTCAGTTAATGGTACAATGTGGGCATGCCACTGATGTACACACATATGACTATCACACTAATGAAAAGCACATATGCAGGACAAGCAATAAAATACAACACTGCAGACAGGAACCACACAAACGACCAGTACTACAAATGTAGACGCCTAAAATGGTAACACACACCGCCCATGTGAGGCACAACAAAGTCTACATAACCAAAATAACGCATGCCAGTACACAAAACGCCTGCTGGCTGCCATGACAAACAAACACAAAAACAACTAATCTGTAGTAAATGCACATGCAGATACACCATGTACAGAAAGAATTTGCACTCTGTATCTTGCAACAACAACACCTGCACAAACACAATGAAATGTCCTGCACTGAATACAGCATGCAAAACAGGGATATAATTAAACACAACGCCATCAGAGGATGTTCCCTGGATCAGGTGAATAATCAGGAGAAGAACAGGAGACAGCTCAACATGCAATAAGGTGTAGCACACCAAACACCTGAATCTCATCAAAAAGAAAGGGCCACATGCAACAGGATGTAAAGACCCTAAAGTGTGAGGTCGTTATTACACAACAAATGTCATGGCTAGGCAACACACAGGATGCACCCTTTTCTACAGTGAAGACAGTAAAGGGTGTGTGTAGAGCTGAGGAACCTGTTGGTACCTCATGGCCGAGTGAGGCCATTAGAGATGTTAAAAACAAAACATGTGCGGAAAAAAACATGCATACAGCACACGTCAAACACATGACCATAGCCAATAACAAAAAGCAATCAATGAGCACACTCTAACACAAAGATCCCAAAGGGCGTGTGTGGATGTCAAGCGTACATAGACAGTGATGTGCCATGTGGCTGTCACTAACACAGCTGGCACTGTACAAGGATGTGAGCATAGGTGACCCATGTACATGTCCAGCAAACAAACACATAAAGGGGATGTATGTGCAAATACCGGAGGACTAACATAGTGAAGTGAAACATGGCTTGCACACCAAACAAACAGTGAACAATTCACAGAAGCACCCCATGTGGCCCATGGCAGGTCATGTAACCCACCATCACCTAGCAACAACAAAAACATCATCTACACCCTGTGACATTGAAAGGAAAATGATGGATCCATGGGCTCACAAGGAGTCATGACTGATACAAAGTCACACATTGAGCATGATGACAGACCTGAAATGCAAACACCACACGAAACAAATATTGGGTAAATACAGAACTTTATTTGGTTTGCACATCACAAATAGTGTAGACAGTGCCATCATAATATCAGGGCTGGCCGCATCACCTCGGAAAGTGCTCAAAACCTTTAGCATGTCACAAAGCCACCTCCTACAGAAAGGTAACTTGGTTGACAACAAATTATCCACACCAGATATAATGTGCATCAGGTGCATACTCTGCACCTGACACCAGACCCCAAGCGCCCCCTTGCTGCTGCATGTCACAAATGTGTCACCCACATATGAGTGCATGTACAGATGAGATGATGCATGCTGAAGACCCAATACACCTCATCTGTCCCTCAGAAAATACCCAACTGTCAAAACAGGGGTCAGACTAACTCCAAAAAGATATTTGGTGCAAAGGATTTTAATGTTCAAAAACATGACAGAAAAGTAATGATGATACTCACATCCCAATGCCCGATATGGGATTACAAGCTACACCACTATGGACACAAACAATCATGTAAATCACAATAAGCATCTGCTAACAAATACCACATGCACATGACCACAGACATAATACCAACTCAACAACCAGCAGAAATATGCACATATTACACCATCAAGGAGGTCAACATGCAGTGTTGGTTTGGAGAAACAGTGCATCGTCACATATACCCGGATACATGGAATTTCCCAGTAAACAAGTAGTATTGACACCCACACTGCCACACTGCAAACATAATGTGGCAATGTGAGTGTCGCTAACACAAGCCATAGTCATGACCGTGAAGACGGGAAATGCAAGGTGTGTACAGACATGCAGACTGTCATGTATGCACAGTACGCAAACACACGAAGCAGCATATAAATAAGGAAATAATGGACAAACATATCACCTAAATCCACACAGAAGCCATAGGTCCACATGTGGTGTCACAGAAACATAGTCAGTGAGATGCACAAGCACCAGCCACATGGCAACATGATACAGTGATGCCACACATGCATGTAAACACCCATGGGTCACTGAAAACATCATCCCAAGATGGTGTTGTGTTTGAAAACATTGTGGAGTTTAAATGGGGATCATGTCCAGGTGGCAAATAGGTTGACGTAGACAATAGGAGCACTCCATCGTTGGCCACATGACAAATACATGGGCTGTATGCTTGTGTTGTAAGAAAAACATTAGAATATCGTCGGTGCCATGTCACAGCCATGGTACAAAACATTAGACACCCAACTGTGACAAAATGTAACACCTACAATGTCCATGTCAGTTGCTGCTGCACAAGGGGGGATCATCGTAAAACGTCAGAATTGTATCTGAAATCCAAAAACTCATGTTAAAAGTGTCTTTGAGGCTCAAGACATGCATAGTCAGGTGTCTGTGATCAATATACCATAGTCCTTCGAAGTCCATGTGTGTCCCCCACAATGAGGAGCACGTCCTGCCAATCAATTGCATCAGCAGTGCTATCGACACCTCTGTCAGGGTGAAAGCAGTAGTCAAAAATCAATAATGTCTATTCCAGTCATGTGTTGCACTCTCAGAGGTAAAACATCCAATGGCAAAATGTCATAGCAAAGAGTTGCATGGTGGTCTGTCCTCAAACAGGTGGGTGTTGTTGACAACAGTTGCAGTGTAAGAGATGTGCCCGGTATGTCCACTGTCCTGTGTCAGGAGAGGAGAGGTATGTAATCGTCAGACACCTTTGAAAAGAAACACAAATGTCATAACGTCACAGCTGTGCAAATGCTGAAGAAAGGAATGCAAAGGCAAACAGGACATGATAGCAATATGAAACATAACCATGTGGCCAACATCATTATGCCTCAACACAGACATGGTTGTCACATGGATATGTTAATGTCCATGCGCCTGTCACACAGGTGTGTTGCAGCTACACACCATATGCAGCTGTTCATGTGAGTCTAGAGAAAATGTTACATGCCCATCAGAACAACATTATATCATCAACAGTGAAAGACAGATGTAATGAACCCCAAAAGAAACCAATACACATACCGTGTGTGTGCATCAGGTGTAGCTCATCAATCGCTTGAGCCACTACACAACAATATCAGGAACACCTGAAGGTAGACAATGTCAGCAAAAGCTCGAGATTCACCATGGCAAGCCAACGTTGATGACGGTCCAGATTATGTGCATATCTGTAAACACAAATGAAAACAGACCAGTGCTTAATGACAACAAAAGAAACATGTTTTCTCAATGCACACAACACATGTCCATAATGTTGACAACGTTTACACCACTATGTAAGAGGTAGCATAGTCACAACAGACACCCAGAGGCACACACCCCTAACAGCACATGATAATGTATGATGTCGGAGCAATGCAACATCACACAGGCAAACGAGAAATACACACACCCACAGTATGGAAATGTCAAATTGACATCTGTAACACATGGCCTGCATGTGCACAGGTGTAGATCTGTAGATATAACGGCCCAGTGACCATGCAATGATATCATGGTGTTGTCTGAGAGTACATTGTTTGGGGACAGAAAACGTGCAGCCAAACATCACAATACAACAACCTACACACACATGCAGGTCTGTTTCACATGTCACAGTGAAAGTGTGGTAGAGGACATGCTTAACCAAGACACAAGGGAATATGAGTGACACCAGCAAGAGATGGTTTACTGATGCTAAACCTAGAATATTGGAAAACAAATCATCTGTGCAATATGACAGATCAATAGGAACATATGATTTCAATTAGTGCGGTCACACACAATGTCTATGTACAACCACCTACCAAAACAAAATGATTAATTGCTGATGTAGAGACACATGGCAAAGCACCAGACCAACACCATCCAAACCACGTATGTCCTCTGCACATGGAGACACAAGATAAGCAAACAAATGTCATGTTATAGCCGTGAATCACACACTGCACCGTCATGTCCCCAGCTATCACACCCCACAAGAGCCCTCAATTAATGACTGCTCCCTATCACAATGTACAGATCACATACATGTCAGAGGCATCACGGAGATGTCTAACGAGATCCTGAGGTGTGTGTAGTGTCTCCGACCCCTCCCTTACCTCTCTGTCCGTGTATACGCAGAGCAATTCAGGGGTATGCGCACACCATTCTGTTGTCTCAGTCGCAGAGTGCACTACAAACCTTTTATCACCATATTGTGACAAAAGACTCCTCTACCTGTTTAATGTTGTGCCAAAGTTGTATGTTAATCCACTTACAATAGGGAAAAGCATTGGATATCTGCGCTCCCACCTCATGTATTCCCGTATCATAAACATATCCTGGTTTGTACATCTCATACCGTCTGTAATATTAACAGTTATGTTCTGATGATGTGCACAAATAACATGCATAATGTGTTGCATGTGTTAAAATGGACCACCCCATGTCTGCATGTGACAAACCCCTGAGGGCTGCATGCCATCCCAATGTGTGTTAGTCTGAACGTTGAAACATGCATACCCTACATGTGCACCTCTGATAAATAGCTGGCACCTACGTCTGTGTATGTAAGTCAACATAATCATGCCTTGCTTGTGTCTGCAAGATATTTGCTCATATGGTCTGTGTTCACGTTACCTACACATACACAGCCTGTAGCTAACGCATGATGGATGATGTTGCAAGAGCATCAGCAAGATATGCCATCCAATCCATTAAATACCTGCTATAACACAAGCAACACCCACATGCTGTGATCCAACTGGCTATTGTAAAACACCCTTTGCTGTATCTGGCTGATACATCTCACCATGTGTGTAGATACCCATCACTGCAGTGAAGGTAGACTCACCAAGTTAAAAGTGTTTTATCACAACCCCCTGGCTGCACAATGCAGAAGGTCCCCATCCCTAACCACATCCATGTCATGGCTACCTGATCAACAATACATTTTGACACACGTCATGTTTGACATCCACATACCACCCAAACTGTTTATATCATCTCCCCATACTAGCATTAACTATGTTTATTGTGCTTTATGTGACATGTTGCTACACACATGAAGAGCACACAAACATAGGTATGTCACAGGAGCCTAATACCAACATAAACATCACAAATGTGTCTAATCGTAGCGCTCCACAATGGACAACAGTCAACAAACAGGGAGTGACCGTCCAACATGAACATATCAACATATGGCTGACACTGTGTGGCACACATATCATGTAAGATAACACCTTCTGGTCTGACAACAGCTGTTTATATCAGAAGCATACACTACCTGTGAATTGCACCCTCCAAACAAACCACACAGATACCAACAAACCCCCACATCATCTGCCACCAACTGCTGTTGTGCAAATCCCACATTATTTGTGGCACACCCATGGACATATGTGATGTTGGCATTTAGAGTCAACTGGTACTGCAGTGTGTCATCCAGATTCCATGTTAACATTAACACATAACACAATAAACATTACACACATTGTATAGCACATGTGTGTCGTAAGCGACTTAATACGTACATGTGAACAGCTCTGCAATCAACCTCCGCCTGAACGCTGAGCCCTCCCGTGTGTCACCACTGGCACGTACAGGGGGGCACAATGGATCCTCCTCAAGATCCTCATTAATTTCTGCAGGGATATCGTGCCTGAGAGCAATGTTGTGCAGGATGCAACAGGCTATGATTATCTCGGCAACAATGCGTGGCTTATATTGTAAGGCCCCGCCTGTCCTATCCAGACACCTGAAGCGACTCTTCAAAACGCCAAAGGTGCGCTCTATGACAGAGCGGCTGGAGGCATGGGCCTCATTGTACCTCTGCTCTGCACGTGTCCGTGGCTGACGAACAGGAGTCAGCAGCCAGGGGCGACAACCATATCCTGCATCACCTGCAGAAAGAAATGTTGCATGTAAATGTAGGGGTCCATGTGACACAGTCCTGACAGCTGTGTCGACATGAGAAAGAAACCAACAAGACAGTGTGACAACAATATACAGCTGCAAACTATGCAGCTCTATCAGATATACATATGATGACATACAAGCTAAACATGGCTTATCCAGCCCGTAAACACATATCAAATATCACAAACGACCATAGTCACCCTTAAATAATGTGTGTGTGTGTGTGTGCTACATGCGTATGGTGATGCAGTTACTGTCCACATCTGCAAACCCACAATGGTGACACCACAATAGCAATCCAATGCTCCCATAATCACAGGGTATGTCTCATCAATAACCAAGGGAAAACACACAGCCATTTGCGTGTGGCACACATACACACCATGTATGCCATGGTGGTAGGTAAGAATGAAAAGCATATCACCTGTAGACATCCTGTTTATGAATGGCAACATATGATGATTATTTTGTCAGGCAAAATAGACTGTGTATTGTTGCGCGCCAATGCCTGTCATAGCCATACTCTTCCCAGTCCCCATCCTGTACACATCCCTCTGAAGGTGCGGTCGTCCAACATGCACACTGTACCCGTCATTAGTTTGCCCCCAAAACATATGCATAGGCACATAACCGTCCGGTGTAGCTGGTTCCCATACCGCTGTGTATGCACCCACGTAGTTCCCTTGCTGTAACTGTACATTTTACACAATGTGATGTGAAATGAGAATGGCCAGACAAGATGACACAAACGTACCCTCAACTACAGTGTCAGAGGCTACTGTAAACACTACATATTGTTGCAAGTCTGCTGTGACATAGGCAATATGTCTGGCCAAATATATGCACACGTGTTTCCCCTGCTGGAAACCTCAACATCATCTATCAGATATTAATATACACCTACTCATGTCAGATATTGAGCCCTGGGTGACAACTCCATCACAGAGTGCGTGTGTCAAACTGACACGCACATGACATGTGTGTACTATTAGGGTTATCCAGAACCAGACATGTTAAATGACGGAGAAACATTATCCAGCAATTAAACATCATCACAGGTGTATGTGGTGGACAAAACCACCCCATGTTTGCATATGCTACCAACATGCACTATGAGGTCATCATCAACAACATAGATGTCTGCACTGAGGTGGCAGCACATGTACAACATGTGCATATAACGGTCATAGACTGTGAGGATAATCATGATGTAGGGTTAATGTTTCTAGTCATACCAGACGTACAAAAACATGTAATAATGTATACCAACACCAGTCCTGTGACTAACATCAATCATATGCAAAGTGCATGTGTCAAACTATATAAAACCTCTACTGTGATCACAAATAGAAACATGTATAATGACATACAGAAATAAAAGACCCTGACATACTCACCCAGCAAGATACATTCGCCAAAACGTCCCTCCTCAAATTGTGTGAATATTGCCGAGTGATGCAGGATATAGGAGTCATGGGTGGACCCTGCAAACCTAGGGACCACATTCAGAATATGCTGATTTGCATCACATACAACCTGAACATTCAGGGAATGGTAGTGTTTGCGGTTGCGGTACGCTACCTCCCTGTCTCTAGGCGGGACCAGGGCAACATGTGTGCAATCAATAGCTCCCATCACGTGTGGTATCCCGGCTAGTGCCTCAAAGGCCTGGTTCAGGGTCCACCATTGTTGCCTAGTGTGGGGTATGGCTATGTAATCCCCCATCCGGCTGACCATGGCACGCAGTACCTGGTGGAGACATCGTGAGAAGGTGGGCCGGCTCATGCCACCCACTGCGGCCACAGATGTCTGAAAACAGCCGGAGGCAAAGAAATGTAAGGCAGCAAGGAGCTTGACTAAACCAGGTATGGCATTGGACCGATCAGTCAGGGGCTCGAGGTCAGGTCTAAGATCCTCATAGAGACCCCTAATAGCCCTTGTGCTCAGTCGGTAAAGGGAGATGACCTGGTCCTCTCGCATGTCATAGAGCTGGGGACGGGGCCTGTAGAGGCGTGGCTGCCGAGCCTGCACCTCGGCACGCCTCCTGCGCCGTGCACGAACAACACAGGCTTGGACCGCCACCACAGCTGCAGGTCTGAGTTGCTGCGGGACTATACCCATGCCCTGTGCCCCAGCCCCATCGACACCATCTCCCGTGTCCGGCAACCCAAGCATCTGCCCACTGCACAGGACACATGCAGCAGCATAGACATGCGCCATAAACTCCTCCCACCAAACTAAGAAACAAATAACTATGTCACACACAATAAACTATCTAAGCACTGTACAAACTACAAGACACACCAGACCATACACACACAAGACAATACAATCCTCAATACAAACACCAGCCAAACAATCTACACATACACCTGTTCGGACTCCCTTACTGTCTCTCACCAAACACACTTCTACTCTTCTCCGCCTACAACCCTCAACGTCGACAAGCTGTTCTCCCTCACCTATATTTCTTTTTCCTTGCCGTGACGTCCAATGCGCATGCGCATCTGCTCGCAGACGAAGGTCTAGAGTCACGCGCATGCGCGACTCTACACATGGGTGTCGGCATGTGCGTGGTGACATGCAGATGCGCATCGCCTTGCGCATGCGCAAAAAGCACCCAGACGCCCATGCGGGACTCCACGTAATGCGTATGCGTGACCATACACATACGTACCACTATTTCCCTCGGCGCATGTGTGTGTTGACGCCTGCAAACGCCCATGCGTATGACATCACACTCACGGCGCACGAGCGCGACGCACGAGCGCGTCCCACCAAATACACGCCTGCACAAATGCGCATGTGCAGAAATCAAACGTGCAAATACCGTATAAATAGGCCTCAACACGTGGCACACGTTGAGGGATGTTAGAGGAGTTTCACAAACAGACACAGAGGTAAAGAGTGAGCCAGAGCCAGAGGATAGGTTAGAGGTAGTCCAGAGGAAGGAGTGAGACATAAAGGTACAGTGTGCAATAGGGAGTGAGGCTGTGGTGGCAAGAAGTCAGAGGAAGGCGGGATATAGAGATTGAAGCAGAGTCTGAGAGAGAGAGGCTGAGGTAGGGGTACGGCACAGGATAGAGGGAGAGGATAAATTAAAAAATCACTGTAGTATCTGTGTACATGTGCTCATTTACTTGACACAGCACCTGTGTTACAGTGTACTGTATTGTGTCCTCTATTGTAGTGTTATTGTTATCTGTTGTGTGTGCTGTGTCCTGCTGTGTGTTGGTGAACGGGGGTTGTTTGAGAGGTGCCTGTGTTCAAGGTGGAGATGGAGAGGGACAGTGACAGAGAGGGCCAGTGTGAGGAGGCGGAGGATGTGGGGCAGCCAGTTGGTGATGAGTCACCCAGGGCACAGACTGCACAGCCTAGCCACGAACAGGCAGGGCCATCTGCTGAGCGACAGCCGTCACATTACAGCCAAATGGCCAAAAGAAAAAGGGTCCCTGTGCCAGCAACACAAAGGAGGAGAGCTGTAAAGTTCAGTGACAGTGAAAACCATATATTACTCTCCCATGTCCTTGACAACTACGATGTATTATTTGGCAGAATGAGCACACGCACATCTGTTGCAAACAGAATGGCAGTGTGGGAGGATCTGCGTACTGCACTGTGTGGGGCAGGGGGCCCCACACGTGATGTAGACAGCTTAAAAAAGAGGTTTTCTGACATCAAGAGAGGTGTCCGTCAGCACATGGTTGCTGTAAGACAACATGCTATGGGCACAGGTGGCGGACCCCCCCCTCACACCCACACTCTCGCCCCTGGAACAAGAACTTGCAGCACGGCTGGGAGACATCTACCTTCGTGGACTGCCAGAGGCCCTGGATAGCGCACATCCACATGCAGGTATGTACACTAACTAAACATTCTTTCTCATGTACAATCTCCATATTCCGTACAGGGCAGTCCTATGCAAATACACTCCCATATGTGTCCACAAAATCCACATCATGTTGCCATCCTGTTGTGATATGTGTGTGCAATATCCTTACCTCACCATTTCTGTTGACATGTCTGGGGTTCACATCCAAACATACCTCCTCAACCCATCCCACGAGAATATGGCATAATGAAGCACACACACACGAGTCACCAGACACAAAACAACTGTGATTTCCATACACTGCATGACTGTGTTGGTCATTTCCAAGGCATGTTTGTATGACATGACAGCAATACAGTGCTGCATGTGCACCCCAGTGGGCCAAAGGTGATGCCTAGTTGCCATACGCTGCACTATGGGTCACTGCGAGTCACATGTAGCACTGAGAGAATCATATGACATACAAATATGACCCATACTCACAAACCAACACACACATGCAGTGATTTGCATAAAGCAGGTGTTAGGGTGGGGGCAGTAACACGCATGTGCGGAAATATGTTACAAAACAGAGGAATGGGATGCTATGGGCAAACATGTGCAATGTGACCATGAACAGGAGAAAGGGCGATCTGCCACCTGTGCATGGGCACAGCACACACATGTGTCCCTAACCCAGACACATGGTGGTGACACACACGTATGGGAGTGTGTCCGGTGTCCGGTATGCAGCACACATGAACGGACGCAAAACATCCTGTCTGTGTGTTATGTATCACACATGTATACATATGTGGTTTGCTGAAACATATGTGTGCTCTCTCTGATTCCTCCCAATGCAGGTGACTACAGTCAAATGGGTGCGGAGGAAGAGGAGGAGGAGGGGGCAGAGGAGGAGCAGGAGCAGGATGAGGCGGTGGTGGAAGAGGAGGAGGGGGAGGTCTACATTGCAGCCCCTATGAGTCTGATGGAGGCAGAGGCTGCTGTCTCTGGGGGCAGCACAAGTGCTGGCGATGAGTCCCTGGAGCCACACGTGCGCGCCATGACACCATTGCGTGAAGCAGCAATAGAGACCAGCCAACCACCCATGCCAGCAGAACCAACACCTACACCTCTCCCGGAGTTGATGATGGCAGAGATGAGGGCCTATGGTGCATCATCACATCGTGATGCTGAAGGTGGGTGACAATAGACTGTCACAACCACAACACACACACCAGTAGTCCACAGTTGGTGTGTGTGTGGTGGCTGTTCAAACATTACCTCCACACGTTACATGTTCTGCTTGATTACCTTAGATGTGTGATACCCAAAGGTTGTAGGGTACCTGAAATGATAGCATTCTACCTCCAATAGAATAGTGTATGTTCAGGTTGATACACATGGATGCAGACATATGAGGAATGTGTCTGACGGCCCAGCACTCTATGACAACATAAATTGATACAGACATTGGGAAAGCTACATCCTGCCGCTCTGCAGATACCCAAATGTCTTGTACACAGCAGGATGACAACTTAGCCATAGTCTGCTGTATTAATGAGCATATGTTAAGCTATATGACCCTCCTCCATTCCTCAATGTCTGCATTTGCGGGTAGCGGGAAACATAGCCATGTCTTTGTAGAGCTCTGATGTCCCCCTCTGTTGCTTCCCCTGCTCTGTCCAAACAGAAAAGCGTGTAAATGTACTACACAAAGGGCAATTTCCTTATCGGCCCCACTTATATGGAACTCTCTCCCTCCCGATGTGCGATCCATGGATGATTTAAAGGAGGTTCAGAAAACAACTGACATTTGTACTCTTCACTGAGTACTATGGCACAGACATCTAACAGTCTCTCTTATTATAGCCTGCATGTAACGTGTTTTACCAATTTACCTTCACTCTTAAGTTTAGTCAGTGTATGCCCCCCTGTCTCTGTTCTCCCTCTTGTGTCTTGGTAACCGCTGTGATTTAAGGAAAAGGCGGTATAGAAAACCTGTAAAATAAATAAATAACTAAATAACTACACATTTGTTACATGGCCTACATTATCTGGACCACAAACCTCCTCTGTGTTACAGTGAGGGTGCACATGTATCACTCAGGAGTCACATATGTGCAGCAGAGGTGCACATGTACAGGTAAGGTGTGTCATCCCTGTGCCTACCAGACATCCCATTGCTTCATTAACAAACACATGTCCCTGTCAGAGAATGTGTTTTTCCCTCCACATGTGTCCTCAATTGTGATGTCATATCTCGACCTTCCTGTGTTCATCTCCGTTGGTGTCCAGCTGATGTAGATGTGGCTCGTGCATGCGCAAGCTCCCCTACCCGATGGTTATGTGATAGCTGTCATTGGCCAATCCTGTTGCCACAACTGTAGTATATGGGTGTTTCTCCACAGCCTGTAAATCGTTGTGAGGGCATACCACATCTACGTCATGTGATGTGCCCTCTGGGTTTGTCTGCCTGCCATATACTACTGTGGACATTATGTATATTGCCCCTCTCCATTTCTGTGATTGAGTCTGCCCTATCACATCACCAATCGTGTGGCATGTACATTAAATGTTTTGTGTATGGCGTTGGAGTAGTGGAGATGTATGGAATATAACACGCTGTATCCCATGCACAGGCAGTCGACGTGTTCTGGAGCGGATACGCCTTGCAGTGCAGCAAAACACAAGGAGGTGTGTGGTGAGATCCGTCAATTACATGAGGCGGTCCAAAACATGCCCGTCACCCGGATATGTGAGGCCCTTGAGGGCATGCTGGATGTTATGCGCCGACTTGCTCCTGCACCACCACCAGCACGGGTTCGAGAAGAGGGTCGTGGCCGGGGGAGGGGGGAGGGGGCCCGACGTGTCAGGCGTGGGCGACCACGTTGCCAATAACGAAACATGATATATGTAATAACATGGTATAATCCTATATTTGTTGATTTTACAATGCTCAGTTAGAGCAATTATGTATCCAGTTCAACATGTTTTTGAGGTTTTTGTTATGTGTGTCATGTCAAAAGCTTACATATGCAGATCATATGTTGTGTGGGTGTCAGGTAACACATACATTTGTAACGCACACACATTAGAATATCCATGTGTATATGGAAAGCTAATTTTGAGACTTACGCTGTGACAATAAACAGCTGTATTACTATACATACAGTGTGTGTGTCCAATGAGTGTCCATGTTGTCCCATGTGTATCAGAGAGGCGGGGGGTGTTTGTGAAAACCCTATATGAGCTGCGCCCAGGTCATCTAGTGATGGGTACAGTATATGACCCACACACAGGTTCCCTGCTGCAAATACCTCAACAGAGTCAGCTACGATTGTCATGCTGCACACACATGTGATGTGTCACGTGCACCTTGTTTCCCAACATCCTTGGGGATGCAGCGGCACAGTGTGCACAGACATCCATGTGGTCACAGGGGGACTATGTTCTCTATGGCGTGTTTACGTCACATACTCATCACCGTGAGGAACCCATCATAGAACACTCATTGGTGGCATATATGTGGCTTTTTCCCTTGACCACATCAATAATCTCCTGCCTGTGACAGAGGCAGATATGGGTGGTCTGCCTATGTTTGAGACTCAGATATGTGAAGACCTTTGTTCCACATAGGACCATTCCTGTGCCATGTACATCAGTGAGACAGCTGCTACGTTGCAATGGTTACTGTAGACCCCTAATTATTAACATCTACACCTTATTTGGGGTGTGCTTTTGGTTTCACACACATGTTTGCAACAAAGAAACATATGTGCACCCACACATATCTCATGCTGAGATACGCACACTTTGCCTAGGTCAGACACGTGAGCATTACAGGTTTTTTCAAAAAATATATTTTATGATGTAAAACAGAACTAGGATAAACTTTACAGATGTGGGAAGGGGGAAAATACCATCACCCTCCCCCCTTCCCAAACATCCTACCCTCCCCGCAAACGCCCACACGCAAATAGACAACACACACACACATAAAACAAACACACAGGTGACACCCACCCTCCCCCAGCATGCCCACTGATGGAAGACAGGGCAGCACAGGGCACATGTGGTGACATCACTAGCGCAATCACTGACGCCAGTGACGCCATTGAGGGGGTGCTTGCCGACATGGCAGACGTACCACCTTGGCAACCACCCTCTCAATCACTGCCGCCAGCCACTGCTGAGAGTGACACAACTCATGTATGCGTTGCTCCATCCCATCCAAGGCCACAGACAGGTGGTCCACGCATATGCCACCACACACACACATTGTCAATGTTGTCTGTCTGTGTGGTGGCATCTGCATAGGGCCTGTCTGTGGGCCCTGGATGGTGGAGGCAACTGCAGTGGCTGGGGGGAGGCCACAGTGCCCTGTGATGCCCTGTCTTCAACATCACTTTCCCAAACCCCTTCTGGGAATCCTCCACCCCTGATCCCTCCCAAACATCCCCCCCCCTCCACATCACCTGCAGTCGCCCTCAACCCTGCCTCCCCCACAGACAACCCTTCAGAATGTCCTTCTTGGCCCTCCTGTGTCCTTTCTTCAGGTGATCCAGGTGTTTGCGCCTCCACCACCTCCACCTCATCATCCTCGTCCACCTCCTCCTCCTCCTCCTCCTCCTCCTCCTCTGTGGTGTCCAGGACCACCACCTCTGCATCATGTGATGTTGGTGTCCTTCGGAAGAGGTGTGCAGAGGTGGTGGCCTCATCCTCGGTGTCATCACCATCTGTGGAACATGACAGCCATCAGCACGTTTCTCTGTCAGAAATATAGCACATCTACATAGGCAGGTAACACAAAGGCATCTCTGATAATAGGACATAAGTTACAGATACGTGACATTCTCATTATTATACATCATCACCCTTTTGTGAGTTCTCACCCTGGAGGCGCTGAAGGTATGCAGCATGGTGGAGGCGCAGCTCCCTGCCCTTCTTCCGGAGATCCTCGATCTGTGGATATGCAAAGGAAAGGTGAGGGCATTAGTGACTGGTCACCTTCTGCTGGTTTGCCCACACACACACACACACACACACACACACACACATCACTGTGCACAGGGTCTTGCTGCTCCTGCGACAGTGCTGTGTGTGTGTGTGTCATGTACTGCATAGTTTGTCACCTGTCAGCAGGCAGTTCCATGGGCAACACGCATATGTCATGCCATGGGTTCTCCGCTGGTGACAAGGGAGCCTGTGTGTCACAGCTGACCCTCATCCCTTGTGACGGTGTGTGTCAGCATCCCACAGTGTGAATGCACTGCCCCCCCCTGTCCAACATGTCTCTCTCAGGTGAGGTATACAGCTTACACAGGGATCAACATTGAGAAAAAAGTGTGAGAGTGACACGGACATGGAGTGGCCCCCCCCCCGGGATTGGGGGGGCTGTTATTTCCTCATGCTGCTGTTATGCCAGGTAAACTCTGACAGGGGTTTGGCTATGCTGTCACCAGATACACACATAACATGGTCTATCATCTGGCTGCAACGTATATGTACATGCTAGTTTGTTTTCACAGGTGTGCTGATGGACTGTGGCTGCCTTCTTATTCCCCACCTCTTTCTATAGCATCCTGTGTGAGTGTCAGATAAAAGTGGGTGACATCTTGTGGGTGTGGCCCAGGGCAGTCAGCACAAACGGGCCATGCCTGGAAGGGCCTTCAGGGAAGCTTACATGGTTCGTGGGGGGTGGACCAGCAAGGCGTCTTATGTATTCATATTTCATTATGGCCTATTGGCAAACGGGGGGAAACCTACAAAGTGACATACTCCTGTTATCTCATGGCTCACGTGTGTGTGTGGGGTTATGGAACCTCCATTTGTGTACATTGTGACATATAGGTGAGATGACACACAAAATAAACATACACTGCCACACGTGTTTCACTACAATAACTAGTGTCATGCAATGACAGACACAGTGACCTGCTTGATGTTTGGCAATCCATGACCTGGGAAGAGCCATTTTGCACGGCCAACATCACAACACACATACACATTAGTTTGCTTATGATGTCATTTAAAATGGACACTGGGGTGTGTTCTCATGCATCCTGGGGTTTCATCAATATAGACACACATGGAAGGCCTACCTCCTTTTGTTCACAGAACATTATGGTGTCACAGTACCACCTGCATTAGTTGCTTTGTCTGTGCACATGTGTGCAGTGACACCTGTGGCCAGTGTACATGGCTCCCTCAGCACATCCTGTACATACCCTATCGCCCCCTTGCATGACCTTGTAGCAACATTGCACAGTTTGTTGACCAATGATGTTGTCCATGCTAGTCACAGTTACACTGCATGTGCTGTGTTACACACATCTATGTTGAGATTCTCTTTAGACATCCTGGTACTCAACCCCACTGGCAAACTGATATGCAACCAATCATTGGCGGAGTGTGGTGAGAGGAGTCATTGTGTGGGTGGCCCTATTGACTGTGACAGGGGACAATAACATAAACGTTCACCTTTGACAGGGCCAACAATATCAATGCTTGCACCACTGGCTGCATTGTGGGAGGTGTGTCATATGGGCAAGCTGCTGGCTATGTGCAACCTACGTTGCACACAGTTGATGTCAGTGTAATGTAGGGGTAGGGGTGGGTATTGTTCCTGTATGGCCTAGGTTATGTTGTTATGTTCATATTCACTGGTTCAGCTGGGCTGACAGAAGTGTTTTGTGGAAGCAATATCGACAGGGGCCAACCAACATAACGGCTCTTTGCACCAGTGCTCATGTTGGGTTTATGTATGTGTTATCCAGCAACATCAGTTGCATGTGTCACTGAAACACCATCAGTGATGTCCATGTGTCTGATGTTGTTGGATTTATATTAGGTGTTAAGGTTTTGAACCACAATCTGCATGACGGTATGGGGACATGTATCTGCTACAGGTTTCTGATAACACATATAATGGCTAAGGGGGATGGGGTGCTGTTACACACATTAACCTCTGCAGCTAGCATATCATCTGGAGACATCACAGACATGTGTGATGAGATATTCACTTCACAAACTATGGTATAGGTCCAACCTACCTGCCATGAACATACACATTATCTTACTGACATACCCACCATAGCTATTGCTGATCTGTCCCCCTGTGGGCTGTTGTCCTACCACAGATCATCAGCTGCACACACATTAGCAAAAGGGTGACTAACACGACGCATTGTGCAGCTCACAGAATCCTGGGGATAGGGAGAATGCATTTAACCTGTTAGGCACACACAAGCATATCCCCATGGTGCCAGATTAGACACTGGGATGGTCTTCTGGCCTCCAGGGATAGGGAGCATACAGCAAACTGTTAGAGCACACACAACCATATCCCCATGGTGCCAGATGAGCCAGTGTGGTGACAGTCCTGGACTCCAGGGGTATGGGTTCATAAAGCAAACTGTTTAGGGACACACAACCATATCTCCATGGTGCCAGATGAGCCACTGTAGTGGCATACCTGGCCTCCAGGGGATAGGGAGCATACAGCAAAACTGTTAGAGCACACACAACCATATCTCCATGGTGCCAGATGAGCCACTGTAGTGGCATACCTGGCCTCCAGGGGATAGGGAGCATACAGCAAAACTGTTAGAGCACACACAACCATATCTCCATGGTGCCAGATGAGCCCCTGACGTCGCTAACCAGGCCTCCCGGGGGGCGCAAGCAGACAGCACACCTGTTAGAGCACACACAACCATATCTCCATGGTGCCAGATGAGCCACTGTAGTGGCATACCTGGCCTCCACGGGATAGGGAGCATACAGCAAAACTGTTAGAGCACACACAACCATATCTCCATGGTGCCAGATGAGCCCTTGCGATTGTCCACATGGAATCCAGAGGATAGGGTGTATGTGTTAACCTGCCCATGCACAGACAAGCATTTTCCATGGGTTTCTTAGAGCCTACTGGGATGAGCTCTATGGACCTCTGCAGTTAGGGAACTGTTTGGGGCTCTGACAGCACACAGACCAATATCACAGGGCTGACAGCAAACACACTGTGATGGGCTCTCTGTCCTCCTTGTGATAGGGTGGATGCCTGACATTGGATGGGCACGCACAAGCATTTCTCCAGGGTGATTGCTAGCCCACTGTGATGGGCGCTGTGGACCCATGCAGATAGGCGTGTGTATTGAACAACATGGCCAACAATGCCCATCTCATCTGGGTGTGTGACATACCATCAATGCTACGTTTCACTTATCCTTGTGCTTGTCCCAAGGTGCTTTGTTACAGGTACGGATCCCACCATATCCATATGTTGTTGTTTCTATTTACATCTGCTGATCTAGGGTCTAGCTTAATTACAGTATGTTGTGGCACAGCCATGGCAGCAGCTGACATGCCACAAGGGTAGCATGGACACCTCTATGACCATGTCCATCACCACCTGGGTGCAGGTCAACACACTCACAAATGAGACAGATACATTTTGCTATGTCTGCTCATCTTCTGCACATTACTGACTCACAGTACCTCAAAACAACAGCATGGACATTTGCAATTAGCACAGGCTACAGATCTCATTTTAAGGTACTGGCACCATACACTTACCTCACGTGGGTAGTCTGCTTCACTATTGAACCGTCTTTGTAGACGTTGCCATGCCCTTAGGACCTTGGAGCTGTCCCTGTGCCCGGTGGCCCCTGGGAAGAGCTTGTGCTGGCGTGGTGCGATCAGCCGGGACAGGTGCCTGAGCTCTCGGAGGTTGAAGGAGGGCTTCCTTACTCTGGGCGCCATTTTCAGATATTATCACCTGATTGGACGCAGCGTGCATCACGCACATGCGTAGGGCACCTGACGCGCAAATTTACGTGCACCTGCGCCACGCATATGGCGCAGTTCAGAAACGTATGGCGTCCATGTGCGCACCGAATGCAGTACGTGCATGTGGCCTACGCAGCTGGCGCATGTTTGCAATATTTCACGTGCAACTGCGTCACGAAAATGCGCAAAGAAAAGTTTATCGCTAGAGCCTGCGCGACACACATTACATATACACTGTTGTGTGTCATTTATCTTACGGAAATGAACACCATTTTCGAATGTTGATGTGTATACACATTTGGGTCTTGAACCTATCAACACATACACAATGGTTCTTTGGCTTCTGTATGATGTGATGTGCTATGGCTTTCACATTGCAATGACTGCCAATAATAAGGGTGATGTTAATTAAACAAGGTTGCTGTGTGGGTACCCGTTAGTGTACTGGTGCCATATACGGAGTGGCCGTTTCAGGGCGGACATAGACAGACACCAGAGCAAACCTGTGCGTGTCGCACTAATGTGCGGGGCCCACATTGGCGCGTGGGAAGGCTAAGTGGGCCGCTGCTGCATAAACACACAGCAGAGCCGTAGTACAATGGTGAGGACACTAACCCATGGTGCAGGGGCCATGGGTTCAACACCCCATTGTGCTCAATGAAAGAGGCCAGCTGAGGCATCAAATGTAGTGGGAAAAAGTGGTGTGGGAGGCATAGTAATTTTTGGCGGCAGAAGGCGGCGCACGGTTTATTTGTAACGTGCATGAGTTGGCGCACTGTTTATTTTTAACGGCATGAGTCAGCGCACTGTTCATTGGGGGCGGCAGAGGGCGGCGCACTGTTAAGTTTGGGGGGCAGAGGGTGGCGCGCTGATGTATGAGGGGGCGGTCCGATAGTGGGCGGCATAAGTGGCGCACTGATGTGCACAGCAAACAGGAACAGAGCCATAGCACAATGGTTAGGATACTGACCAATGGTGCAGAGGTCAGGGGTTCAACTCCTCACAGTGCCCAGTGAGCAAGGTTGGCTGGAGCAGTAAGTATTATGGTGAGGTGTGCTGTAGGAGGCCTTATAGTTTTATTTTATTACCCACTACCAGTAAACCCGCTCTAACAGCGTGTTAATATATGGAGGCCCGTAAGGCACATGTTACAGTGCACAGTCTGCAAAGGCACCCTAGCAAGTCCCCTATAGGGCACCATGTATGCTGCGCCACAGGATAATGTATAGTGCACGCAATATGGATGGCAACCATAAGGTGGCCTATAGGGCGCCCTATAATGCACCCTCAGAGGCACCCTTATGGGTACAGTATGGCAAGGGTGTGTTTGATGCCATAAACATATGTCCAGTAAAAAAGTACAATGCTCTGGACAACCCTATCACAGAACCCCTCTGTGGACTTGAACCCATGACCTCCTGCTATAAAGGCAGTGACAGAAACATTGGGCTACGGCACTTTAGCTCTGAGTAAGCGCCTGTGTGGCTGCAGAGAGCCTGCACGTCACCCCACAGACAGTCTGCTGCTGTAGACAGGACGGGGTAGGCCACCCGTACCCATGATGCAATGCACATGCAAATCAGCTGCCCACAGATGCACACAAGATGGGGACTGCACCCCAAAAGCTACACGGCATGGTAGGGGGAACTGTCCGTGTCCACCCACACAGAACCTCGGCCTGGTGGGGGGCCTGAGCGTGAGGACTGCCGGCGAGGGGTAGCTACACACCGTCACATTGTGCAGGTAATGTGCTCACCCTGAGGGTGGGAGGTGGCGCCCAGGACCAGGTCCACATCAACGGCCATGGCTGAATGAGGCCATGGCAGAGCTCAAAATCAGTATTAACCTGTGTGATAAGAAGGTGTTGCAAACTCATCATGGATACCCCTTCTGTCTTAGTTGGTGGTTCTCCCCCCCCCCCCCCCCTCGACCCATAGGTGGGCAAGGTACCTACCCAACACCCCCCCCCCCCCATGACAAACAGGGTCTCCCATCAACACATCCCCCTCCTTCCCCCCCCCCCCCCCCCCCCTTGCACTAATGGCAGTAGAGTGGGCCTTCAACCCCTGTCCTGCTAGGGGATAGATACCCTACAGAGCAGTCCAAGCAGCTCCACACACATCCATCACACACTCTCAGACAGACAGTAGGCCTGGATATTCAAGGGTGCACCCCAGCACTATCTGATATTCTCCTGCAGCAAGCCATCAGCTGCTGCACCCTGCAAGAAGTTCCATCAGGACACATACCAGCTGTGCAGAGTCTGCTGTATAGTCCTGATGGGATTGCATGCACCCCAAACTGGGGTGGCAGCACACACAGGCAGATCAGTCCATGAAGAGGCCCCAACAGGACACCCATATATATCACAGGAGAGAAATGCTATACAGCACTATGGGGGTGCCTAGCCATGCTGTCATCACTGCACGCTCAGGGTGAGAGTGATCCACTAGCAGCACATACAGAGGTCACCCTGTCTGTGTAGGTGGTGGCTGGGCATTACGATGTCCCAGCCAGTGCCCCATGCCCTGTGCAGATGCATCCTGGCCAGCACACCCTGTCTGAGCTATACCCATGGTACCTTGCTGCTCATTATGCACATTGTCAGGCCAATACTGGCAACAGTGCTGGCAGTGTGACCTGTGGAGGGTGTTTGTAGCCAACACACACTGTATAGACAGACACCCCCCCCCCTCACCTATGCCAGCATTGTGCTACTATTGGGGGAGTCATTCGACGTGCCCACCACACCAGTCCTGGGAAGGGTACAGGCATGGATATGGTACACAGTACTGCTGCGGGTCACTCCCCAGGGTGGTAAATACTGTCAGGGGCCAGACCTGGGGCACGCACCACAGACAGCCGACAGCTTGTTCTGCTGGAGCACAAGGAGCAAACAGTGCTGAGCGTAGGACTGTCTACCTGCCAGTACCCACATCAAACGTTTGTGGTCTGTGTACCGTGTACCCAGGTATAGGGTGGCATTGCTAGGGTACGCAGGAGCTAGATCTGGGAGATGCCCCCCCAGGGGGCTTTTCCAATGTGGCCTGTGGGTGTGGGTGCGTCTGGACCTGTTGCCTCTTGCTTTACGGCAGGGTGTCCCTACTCCAGTCCTGGTGTTCCAGACACTGTTCGGGCCTTCATGCTGTCCCCTATGAATATGCATGGGCTACAGTTGCATAGCATGGGGGTGGTGCAGACATCTGCAGCACAGGCATCTGTCTTAGGGGAAGCATGGAACCTGAATGGTGTTTGGCTCTCCAGGACTGCATTTGGGAGACTCTGCTGTAGATAATGTGCCTGTTTATGGTGTCTGTGTTTGGTGTGGTAAAAGATAGGCGTATTGACCATGCCTATGTTCTCAGCAATAAAGGTTTGTCCTTACTACCACGGTGTAGCTGTGGGGTGAATATGTGGACAGGGTTGGTGGTAGCCGCAGCTGGGCTTTGAACCTGTGACCCTCTGTTCTTGCACACACTGTCTGTGTGCACTGCACCACCGTGTAGCTACTGATTGGCTGCAATCCCTGGGTGGTCCATGACTGTACATCCGACAGGGCCTGTCTGTTGCAGTGGACGGTGCCAGCCTGCACATGGCCTGGCCACTGTCCTCTGTGGCTAGCAGCCACTGCCCCCTCCACCATCTGAACCCTTCCGCCGACATGCTGGCATGTCCTTATCCTTACAAAGGCATATGACCTGATTGCGTAGTGGAACCCCAGGACTGTATTTGGCTCACATGGTATAGCGGTCTAGCTGTTGTTCTTTAGCAAGGTTTTTGTGGAACGTGGGCCACCCATTATGTGGTCATGACCAGGGACACAATTGGCCCTTGGCACGTGGGGTGAGGGCATGTACAGGCACATCTGTCGTACATAACCTCTACCTACTTAACCTCTACCTACGTGTCCTTAGCCCCTACAGTTGTGGCACTACAGGACTGCATTTGGGGGACGCGGCTGTTGGTGATGCACATTGTGCTGGTGTGTGTGTGTGGTGTAGGGTAAAATATGGGTGTTTGCAACATGCTTTTGTTCTGTGCAATAAAGGGGTGTCTCTGCTATCTGTGTTTAGTGGTGGGTTAAATATTGGGATTGTGCTGGCATGTGCCACAGCTGGGATTTGAATGTGTGATCCTCTGGTCCTAGAGGTACCGGCTCTGTCCACTGCACCACACTGTGGCCACAGAGACAGTGCAGTCCCTGGAGATAGTAGACCTGGCAGGGTGGGGTTCCAAAATCTGCTCTGCACATTATTACTGTGAGCTCCTTCACCCTGTCTGGTGACAAACGTGCAAATATAACACGGGTATGACGTCCGAACAGAGGGGGATAGCATATTCCCAAGCTGGGCAACAGTGCTATTGATGGACAACCATAGGGAACACTCCCAGGAAGGGTCCAATACACGGAGACGTTTTTGGAGGTGTCTCCGCTCCGTGCCCCTTTCCAAACAAATGTTATTTTATTTTTTTGGAGCTCTGCTTGGTGTGTTTTTAACTTTTGCGCATTACTATACCTGTTCCCCAGCTGATTTACTATTTTAATGCTTTTGTTGTGGTCATTTCCTATTTTTCATTGCAGTTTTGTGCTGTGCACATGTATCACACTGCTGACGTTTTGCAGGTTTCCCCGGTTTTGCTGTACATTGCTGACGGAAATGGTTTCTCTTCCCTTTATATGCCCTCTACCGCGAGTGTTTCACTCGCGCTATTTTTTACATGTAAATTCGGGCCCGATACTGTGCGGGGAGCCTCTCCCCTCCCACTCTCCACCCATTGACCCCGTCCCTCCGCCCCTCCGGAGCCTTCCTCCGCCCTCCTTTAGCCGTTCCACGCCTCTATCGGACATTTGCGGGCCCGCACTTGTACGGGGCCCGTTACTGAACCGCGTACCTGTGCGGGGGTGACAAGCACGTGTGCGGGGCATTTAAACGCGTTTCTGCGCGTTTCAATGCCGCGTTGCCGTGCGCTATTTTGCGCCGCGCAGATTTGCGGACTTTAGTAAACATGCCCCATGGACTTCATCCAATAGATTGTACAAAAATCAAATTGACTACATCTATTGAAGCTCTATAACATCAACAAAGACAAAACCTGGTGCTGACTGTGGTACTGATCACCAACTACTAGTATGCAAACTCAAGCTAAAGTTGAAAAAGAGCAAGCCACTCATGAATGTAGCAAAATATGACCTTGAGAACATACCACCGGAATTTAAAGAATGCCTGCAAAATTGATTTGCTGCTTTAGATAGAAATGATGGAGCTCCAGAAGAGTTATGGGATGATATCAAGAAGGTTGTGCTGGAAGAAAGTGAGAAATCTCTACAAAAGGTGAAAAAGCAAAAACATTCAAAATGGATGACAGAAGAAATTCTGAAAATTGCCCAGAAATGCAGACAAGGTAAAACCAGAGGAGAAAGAGAGGCTATTGCAGAATTCAAGAGAGACTTTCAAAGTGCAGCAAGACAAGACAAGAAGAAATACTACAATGAGGCATGCAAAGGAATAGAAGTAGAAACTATTAGAGGAAGAACAAGATTAGCTTTCCCAAAGCTACGAGAGTTAAAGAAAAAATTCCAGCCTTGAACTGGAATGTTACAAGATGCTCAAGGATCCTTGTAGAATGATGCCGTTGTGGAAATGGAACAAGTTTTAACATCTCTATGTATCAATGCATTGATAGGCATGCTATTCACATACCATTCATGTTTAACATGGAAAATGTGTATGGCCCATGTGAAAGGACAGGCAGTAAAATGTAACATCCCAGATCATGAGCAACCTAAGAGAGTGAGCAACTGTAACAGTTGCTGGTCTGTGTTATTGGCCCATTCCTGGAATCACTTCATAGTTTGAACACCACAGTGTGTACTTGACATGCCCATTTGGTCTACATGGTTGTACCATCTCACTTGTGGCATGCAGATCCTAGGGCAGTGGTTCTCAACCTGTGGGTTGGGACCCCCATGGGGGTTGCCTCAGGATTTACCAGGGTTGCCTGACAAATCCTGGGAATTATTATTTATTTTCTAATTTATTGTTCTAATTTGATCGCAAAGCCTAAAATGCCAAATACTTTGAATTTAATCAATTTATATATTACTTAGGCTATCCTTACTTACTTTTACCTGTTCGCCAGAAACGATGCACCTCGAGACGTTATTTAGATCACTTCCAGTTTTGTAATGGTGGACATGGGTCCTACTAAAATTAAATTTTTTTATATAATATTATATAACACCAGCGACTCCATTGAAAATGAATGACAGAGAGAAGAATACCCAGAAAAGAAAATATTGCGATGACTTTTTAAGGTATGGTTTCACCTCCATATTTTCAGAAAGGATTGAGAAACCACAATGCGTTATTTGTAACAAAGTTCTATCAGCGGAATCCATGAAGCCAAACAAACAGAAACAGAATTTTGACAGTAAGCATCCCATCTTTGTAGGCAAGGATATTTGGTATTTTAAGAACAAAGCTGATGGAATCAAGAAAATCAGACTTGATATTGGCGGAAAGTTCCACCAGCAAAAAATAGCCACTGTTGAAGCTTCATATATGGTGGCTCTCAGAATCGCCAAAACCAAGAAAGCTCACACCATTGCCCTTCGTCAGTCTTTTTGAATAAAGCATACTAAAACCGTTGACTACAAAATCATAAGTTTGAAATCAAATATTGTTACTTGTTATTGTGATTAATTATTGTGGTTTAAATAAGTAAATGTTATAAATAAAAACATATTGCAAAGGCCTATAATATATTAATAATTCAACAAATTATTACAGCGACAATGCGTTAATGGTAAAGGAAGAGAGACGCATTTGATTTTATCACTGGGGTCGTCACAAGCTGACCAATGGTAAAAGGGATCACGGTACAAAAAAGGTTGAGAACCACTGTCCTAGGGTTAACAGTTCATATCCAGGAGCTGCTGTTGAGCTGGGAAGGGAAATGAATGGACTGTGTGCATATATGTAAATGCATAGTACTTATTATGCATTTTTTATTTATTACAACCACACTCCCATATTTCTGGGAACCCACGGGCAATCTGCATGCTTGCAGATCCAACATGCTATCATAACACATAAGAATGTGATAATAATAACGCCAGCTCTACAGTGAGGCAGACTACAGCGTGTTTTGGGCAATGTATTGATGTAAGTTTCCAAAGCTCCTAAGGAATATTTGAACCCAGGTCTTTTCTTTACTGACACAGTGCTCTAACCATTAGGCTACAGCAAAACACCAAGTGCTGAAGCAGTGTCTAGAATCTACCAGACAACAGGTCCCTGGCTGAAGTGGCCACAAACCAGGATAAGAAACAGGAAGGTGCCCCTCCTGCTGATAAGCCAGGCACAAAAAGAAGCAGGAAGACAGAAGTCCACTGAAAGGAATAGGTACTTTACTGTAGTGGATCTGCCCTACACGTGTTTCGTTCACTGAAGTCATACAAACCTATACATAAGAGAACACATATTAAGTAGTAAATATATTAAAATAGGATAAAACATGAAAGAAAATTCATAAAATAATGATCATCAGATAATATATAAACCAATTGAATTAGAAAGCCAATCCAATAAATAATGAGTAATAGCATCAAAATCTCTAAATGAATTAGTAAAATCATGTCCAAACGATGAAATAAAGGTACTAAACTAATATATATATATTTTTTATACTGTGCTCTTTAGAATCAGTGTGGTTTACATGTATACTAACAGGTACTTTTTATTCCCTTGTCCCTGAAGGGCTCACAATTTAAGTGTACCTGAGGCAATGGAGGGTTAAGTGGCTTGCCCAAGGCCACAAGGGGTGGCCATGGGACTAGAGACCCCAGTCCCTCTGGCCTGAAGTTGCTTGTCCCCATGTGGGAATTGAACCCCTGGTCTTCTGGCCTAAGATAACCTGTCCCAACCACTGAGCCACTCCTCCCTCTATAAATAAATAAACACATTGATAAAACTCTGAATAAAAACATATACACAATTCATATGTTCAGTGGACTACTGGAGCGTTAGAGCTGAGGTCACAAATACATATATTTGATTGTATATTTAAAATGATCATTTATCTAAAATAATGGTATCTAAATCGAACAGTTGACAGAGCATATGGAATAATGAGATTGTGTAACTCACCATACACGGAAGACAAGACAATGTACATTCGAGATTAATGTTCAAAAACGCTAAAGCTAAGAGAAAGAGAATGCACTCAAATTACCGCATGACATTGTACACCTCAGAAGAATTAAGAATCAGCAGTTTAACATGCACCACAAGAAAGGAGGAGGGAACTGAATAGATATATTTAGAAAAAAGCGGTGGCTGGAACCCCTTTATTTTGAAAAGAACATTGCTAACCACAAGGCTGGGGGAGGGGGAAAGGGAAGTGAAAAGTAAACAAGTTTCAGCTTGATATATTCAAGCAACTTGTGAGTCATTTAAAAAAAAAGATACTAATAATGAGACATCAAACTAGCTTGTTCATCTGACCATAGTGTGCTAGTGTGATCCAACCATGAAGATTCTTTAAAACACCAATATTATAAACTGCAGGCTAATAACCTACAGACAAATTTATGGCATAGTGGGAAACTGATGAGTGCTTAATTACTAAGGCCGTGGGGCCCGTACCTTTGCGGCTGGTGGTAACCGGGCCGGGGGCACACGGCGATCCTGCCTTACAGCGTGCCTCGTGGGAAGGAGGCACCATGGGAGGTCAGGCGGCATCTTTTGAAGTGATTGGCTCCCGCAGATGAGTGTTGGTGGTGGGAGCCAATCAGGATTGACGGGGCACGTAGGAGGGAGGGAGTAGAACCGGAGAGCCGGCGGGACCATCACTCGGGCTTGGGGGACGGTCAGGAAAGCAGCTGGTGACCCGCCCTCCCGCCCAGTAAGTGGGGCAGGGGACTGGTGATGGGGTGTTGCAGCTGGAGGGGGAAGCGGGATCCCGGAGGTTTCCGGGGTCCGGAGCCTTAGCTATTAGTAGGGCGGGGGTGGGGTACCCCCGACCCAGAGAACCCTAGTGGGGCTTTTGCTAATAATATGGCGAAGCCGGAAGAAGGGGTGGTAGGTTGGTAGCCGTGGACTCTCTGCGGTGGAAATGGAAATGACATCACTTTGCTACCCACATGGCTGGTGAGACATTTCGGTTGAAGTGGAGGTTTAAGTTGATTGTTTGGGATTTGTTGTTGGATATGGAAAAGTTAATAAAGCTGCGACCGGTGTTATGCCAACATTGTAGTAGTGTGATTATTACGGGTGAGGTGGGGGGGCAAAAAGGGGGGGCTGGGGAAAAGGGGGAGGGGTGGAGGAAGAGCACCGCGTCTGCTGTGCCTCGGTTACTGTACATCAGGGTACGAACCTCTGGGCCAGCATAATCAATAGAAATGTTGTAATACATATACAATTGTTTCAACCACTGGGAATGTGTAAGAGGCGGTATCTGAAAACACAGAGGCAACTCCACTATAATACTAAACAACTTAAAACTAAGGTGAAATAACTGTATGTTCACGGCAATGCTGATTTTGTAACAAAATAAGTAAAATTAAAAGAGAAAGCTTGCGTTTGCACTCGCAGCATCAGTAAAAGAAATTATTAAAATGGAAACATGACAGACTTACCTCGTCCAAAA
This sequence comes from Ichthyophis bannanicus, assembly GCA_033557465.1. Taxonomy (NCBI): domain Eukaryota; kingdom Metazoa; phylum Chordata; class Amphibia; order Gymnophiona; family Ichthyophiidae; genus Ichthyophis; species Ichthyophis bannanicus. The sequence goes on from CM066035.1 coordinate 461,881,028, forward strand.
CTTGAAAACTCAAATAGGGGAATCCTGCACAAACCATTAGTTTAATACTCGTATGAGGAGTTTGTCACTATGATATCAGATCATCAGATGAATAATGTGGACCTGTTGGTTAGTAACTGCACCCTGAACTCATGTTTTATATAGGAAAACTTTATAAAAACATATTGCACTTTAGTAATCTGCAATTGTCATAAATGAGAGAATGAAATTAAACTCTTTCTTCAAAAACCTTCCTCGCACTGAGTTTACCATGGGGCTTATAAGGATGTTATAAAAATAATCAGCAGAAACAAGGGAGTAAATTGTGGATCAAACATTTTCACTATCTCATGTCTCACCATATCACACAATCACTGTCACTAACAGATTACACAAGGATAGTCAGTTATGAGTTAAAAGGCTACCCAATAAAGTGTCCTGATCACTGCTAAAAAATGGTGATGAAACAGTATGACCATGTATACGCTGGGGTTAAAAAATGTCTCTGTTGGCCTATATCCTGATTTAATACATCACTACTGCCAGACCAATAAAATGAATACAAACTTGAGACAAAATTGTATTATTGAAAGAAATATGAATAATGTTAAACACAGAGGCTAACAGATTGAAGTAAAAACTTTGCTGAATATGCCAAAAAGATGGAAAATGGGGATCAATGAGTTCTGAGTTAAAATGGATAAAACCAAAATCCTGGTGCATCGGATAATCAATTGCTGTCCTAAAGCTGAAGGACCACAAAAGGGGACTGCTACTTCTTGAGAGAGATCTGCAATTGTTAAGTTTTACTTCTGGGAATTTTTCTAAATCTTGGGGGGAAAGGAATTCTTCAAATTAAAGCTGATTAATCTGTGAACCCAGTGTATTTGTTAAATCGCTCAGGGCCTAGTAGCAGCAAAGAGTTTTCAGTTTAAATTTAAAACACAGAGGAGAGCTTTCTTGTTAAATTTAGAACCCAGCAGAGAGCTTCTATTTTACATTTCATAGTCAGGGCCTAGTAGCAGCAAAGAGCTTTAATTTAAATCAAATCAGAATATAACTTAGCATAAAAGGCAAAACAGGGTCAGTATTCCTTGAGCAATAAATTATTTCTAGAGACCTTTACAAAAAGTCCTTCTACATAGGGGGCAAGAGACCTGTGAATTTTTTAAAATAGGTGTTAAAGTCAGCCAACAGAACAAAAGGCCAGTTTGAAAGACTCCCACTTTCCAGCAAGGACTGTGTTAATCACTCAGGAAACTGATCACAGCTTACCTCAGAAGCACAGGCATAAATAGTTCAAGCAGAGTTCTGTGGTTAGTCTTGAAGGACTACAACAGGGGACTGCTACTTCTTGAGAGAGATCTGCAATTGTAAGTATTACTTCTGGGAATTTTTCTAAATCTTGGGGGAAAAGGAATTATTTATATTAAAGCTGATTAATCTGTGAACCCAGTGTATTTGTTAAATTGGTTAGGGCCTAGTAGCAGCCAAGAGTTTTCAGTTTACATTTAAAACACAGAGGAGAGCATTCTGGCTAAATTTAGAACCCAAGACTCCCTCTATCCAAGCAAGAGCTGTGGGACTGCCCCTGGAGATTGGTCACAGATTACCTTAGAAGCAAAGGACAGGGTACAGTGTAGCAGCCAGCTTTTAATAAGTCTTTTTTCCCTCCCACCCCTCTCCCCAACACCCACCCAACCCTGGGATAATCGTAGCTTTATAGGTACTTAAACCTCTTAAAGGAAAAGAGGTGTCATAATTCACTCTCAGGTGCAGCTCTTAAAGAAAAAGAGGTGTCATAATTCACTCTCAGGTGCAACTCTTCAGTCTCAACAGCATACATTAAGGACCTGAGATTAAATAAATTTCAGGTGAACAAAGTACATTAAATGTATTGTTGTTGTTAAGTGCCATCGAGTCGGAGTCGACTCATGGCGACCCTCTGGATAGCTATCCTAAATTGTGTTCGGTCTTCAGTCAGGCGACTCATTGTTGACAGACTGGTACCCATAGCTGCTGTTATTGTATCGATCCATCTCATTGCTGGACATCCTCTTTTGCGTTGACCTTCTATCTTGCCAAGCATGATGTCTTTCTCTAATGATCTCTCTCTTCGCATGATGTGTCCAAAGTATGAAAGTCGAAGTCTTGTCATCTGAGCTTCTAAAGAAAGCTTAGGTTTGATCTCCTCTAGTACCGACTGGTTTGTTCTTCGGGCAGTCCATGGTATACACAGTATTCGCCGCCAACACCATAATTCAAAGGCATCAATTTTCTTCCTATCTGTCTTTTTCACTGTCCAGCTTTCACATCCATATGATGTTATTGAAAATACCATGGCTTGAACAAGTCGAATCTTTGTATGGAGAGAGACATCTCTGCTCTTGAGAATCTTATCTAGGTCTTTCATAGCCATTCTGCCAAGAGCAATGCGTTGTCTGATTTCTTGACTGCTTGTTGCTTCTTTATTGATAGTTGATCAAAGTAGGATAAAGTTGTTCACAATTTCAATTTCTTCTCCTTCAACGATGAACCTGTTGATTATGCCAGTTGTCATGATCTTTGTCTTCTTTACATTAAGGTGCAGGCCCATTTTGAGACTATGTTCTTTGATTGTGAGAAGCAAATGTTTCAGATCATCTTCACTTTCAGCCAGTAATGTGGTATCATCAGCATAGCGAAGGTTGTTGATGAGTCTTCCACCAATCTTCACACCTCTGTTGTCTTCATATAATCCTGCTTCTCTGATGATTTGTTCTGCATATAAATTAAACAGGTAGGGGGAAAGTATGCAGCCTTGTCTTACACCTTTGCTTATTTTAAACCATTCTGTTTCTCCTTGTTCCATTCGAACTGTTGCTTCTTGATCAATGTACAGATTGCGCAAGAGAACGATCAGGTGTTCTGGTATACCCATGCTTCTTAATATGGTCCAGAGCTTCTCATGGTTTACACAGTCAAAAGCCTTGCTATAGTCGATAAAGCACAAATAGATATCCTTTTGATATTCTTTAGTCTTTTCAAGGATCCATCTCACATCTGCAATGATGTCTCTCATTCCTCGCCCTTTCCTGAACCCTGCTTGCACTTCAGGTAGTTCTTGTTCCAGGTATGGTTGTAGTCTCTTTTGAATAATCTTCAGTAGAATCTTGCTGGCATGTGGGATCAGAGCGATTGTGCGATAATTTCCACAGTCAGTTGGATCACCTTTCTTTAATATTGGTATAAACACAGATCTTTTCCAGTCAGTTGGCCATGATGTTGTCTTCCATATTTCTTGGCAGAGCCTTGTGAGTACGGTAACAGCTGCATCAGATTGCTGCAATACTTCTATGGGAATGCTATCAATGCCTGGTGCTTTGTTCTTTGATAAGGCTTTCAATGCTGCTTCAACTTCTTCTTTCATCACCAATGGTTCCCGATCATAAGGTACAGGTTGAAACGGCTGTTGGTCCACTTGATCTTTATCATATAAAAACTCTGTATATTTCTTCCACGTTTTCTTGATCTTCTCAGCATCATTCAACATAGAACCTTGAGCATCTTGTAACATTCCAATTCGAGGCTGGAACTTTTTCTTTAACTCTCTTAGCTTTAGGAAAGCCGATCTTGTTCTCCCTCTAATAGTTTCTGCTTCTATTTCCTTGCAAGTGTCATTGTAGTACTTTTCCTTGTCCTGTCTTGCTGCACGTTGGAAATCTCTGTTGAGTTCTGTGATTGTGTTTCTTTCTCCTCTGGCTTTAGCTTCTCTGCGTTTCTGGGCAATTTCCAGAGTTTCTTCCGTCATCCATTTTGGCCGTTTTTGCTTTTTCACCTTTTGTAGAGACTTCTCGCTTTCTTCCAACACAACTTTCTTGATGTCATTCCATAACTCTTCCGTAGCTCTGTCATTTGTATCTAAAGCAGCAAATCGATTTTGCAGGCAGTCTTTAAATTCCAGTGGTATATTCTCAAGGTCATATTTTGCTGCATTCATGAGTGGTTTGCTCTTTTTCAACTTTAGCTTGAGTTTGCATACTAGTAGTTGATGATCTGTACCACAGTCAGCTCCAGGTTTTGTCTTTGTTGACGTTACAGAGCTTTTCCATCGTTGACTTCCACAGATGTAGTCAATTTGATTTTTATACAATCCATTGGGTGAAGTCCATGTGTACAGTCGCCGCTTGTGTTGCTGGAAGAAGGTGTTTGAGATGAATAGATCGTTGGTCTTGCAGAATTATATCAGTCTTTCTCCAGCTTCATTTCTGTTGCCAAGTCCATATTTTCTAACTACTTTGTCTTCTTCTTTGTTGCCAACTTTTGCGTTCCAGTCACCCATGACTATCAGGATATCCTGTTTGCATGTTCTGTCAATTTCAGCTTGTACTTGTTCATAGAACTCTTCAATTTCATTCTCTTCTGCAGCTGTTGTTGGGGCATATACTTGAATTATAGTTGTGTTGATAGGCAATCCTCGTAGACGAATAGAGATTAAGCGTTCGCTGACTGCATTGTATTTCATTACAGTTCTTGCAAGTTTCTTCTTTATTATAAATGCAAAACCATTTCTTCTTTGTCTTTCATTTCCAGCATAGTAGACCATGTGATCATCTGATGCAAAGTGCCCGATGCCAGTCCATTTCAGTTCGCTGACACCCAACAGATCAAGTTGTACACGTTCCATTTCATTCTTGACCACCTCCAACTTCCCTTGGTTCATGCTTCGTATGTTCCATGTTCCAATGCGTAAGACATCTTTACAGCTTCTGACTCTCATTTCATGCGCAGCTGCATCAGCAGTCAGACTTCCCGAGGGCTTTGATCCAACCACATCATAAATGCTGGCTTTACTCTGAAAAGTCTTCAGCTCTTCCCCAGTAGCTAGTAGAGTGCCTTCTGACCTGGGGGTCTCATCTTCCAGCACCATAGCACAATTTGTTTTGTTGTAACTATCCATTGGGTTTTCATGGCAAGATACAGAAGTAGATTGCCAGGCCTTTCTTCCGCGCAGTTTAAATTTGGTGTTGTTGCCGTTGTCACAAAAATGTGATCCTCCGCCATCAACACTGTCCCATTCTGCTGCTGCCTAGATGGGTGGTTTGTCTTGGTCTGGCACCTCAGCTGAGAGCTGTCCATCTTGGGAGACCCTGCCAGTAGTTAAACTACCGATAGTTTAGCTCTCAGCATCACTGATGCACGCAAGCCCTCACAGCACGACAAGCTGCAAACCATCATTACTGACCTGGAAAAACTCTTCCCCTCTGCTTCCAGGCCTCGAGATCATTCTCATTCCTTTCATGGAGCACGTAGGCCCAGGGACACCATTCAGTTCGGCTATGTCCTGGAATGCAGAGAGCCATTTCCAGATGCTTTCGTCATTTCCCCTTGTGGATCTGCGATCAAACGTGCTGCTGTGCGGGACCACTTTGTACAAGTTGCTATGCTTGAAGGCAGTGGTGCCCTCCCCCCCTCCCCCGATCCTCCAATCTATTTTGTGGTGCCAAAAAAGGATGATTCTTTCCTGCCCATTCTGGACCTCAAGAGGGTTAGCAAGTACTTGCACATTCTGTGCTTTCAGATGGAAACCTTGCACTCTGTGTTTCAAGCAGTGTGCTTAGGGAAATTCTTGGCTCCTCTGGATCTGACAGAGTTATATTTTCATAACCCGATCCAGACAGGTCAGTGGGCATATCTGGGTTTTGCCATGCTTGGCTCTCACTATCACCTTGCTTACCTTCTTATCAGGGTGTCCACCACCCCAAGGACATTCTCTAGTCATGTTGGTGGTGGCTGTGTTGCTACGGTGCCCAGGGCCATCCCTATCTGGAAGACTGGCTAATCTGGGCCTTTCAGAAGTGTCTCGAGTGGCATCCCAATTGGTGTCCTTTTTGGAAAGCCTCAGCTGGGTGATCATCAGGGAAAGAACCAGCTGTTGCCTTCCGAGTCCTTGGAGTTTCTGGGAGCACGTTTCAACACTCGAGTAAGCAGCGTTTTTCTGCCAGAAGAGAAAATCAGAAGGCTGTTTAATTGCATGATGATGTTCTGTGCGCAGCAGGCTCCCAGTCTGGGGTTAACCTCAGTTTCTTGGATTGATGTCAGTGACCATAGAGAGAGTGCCATGGGTGCATGCTCTCATGCAGCCACTCCAGCAGTCCTTGTTGACTCCTTGATCCCCGAGCTCTCAGAACTTGGAATGCAGGCTTCTGCTCCCATTGGTGAAGGCCAGCCTACGGTGTGGCAACAGCCCTGTCACCTGAGGAAGAGCGTACCACTGGACATTTTCTCCTGAATCCTGCCAATGACTGATGCCATTCTCTAGGGCTGGGGAGCCCATTGCCAAGACCATATATGGCCTAGTGTCGTTGGAGCCATAGGAAAGCAATGTGGCCCATCAACCTTCTGGAGGGAAGGGCTATCAGGTTGGCTGCTTTATGTTTCTGACCCCTGGTTCAGGGCTGGGTGGTTCAAGTGTTTTAAGACAACATCACAGCAGTGGCTTATGTCAATTGGCAAGACTGCACAAGAAGCACTGGGGTAGCTGTGGAGATGGCTCTCCTGTTTGCTTGTTTGGAGAAGAACCTCATAGCCTTTTCAACTCGGTACATTTCCAGGTTGGACAATGTGGAAGCAGATTTCCTCAGCCAGCATTCTCTGGATCCTGGAGAGTGGGTTTTAGTCAGGAGGCATTTCAGTTGATTCTGTGCTTTTGGGGTTACCCCGAAATAGGATCTGATGTCTCCAATGCCATAGTTTGCCTCCTTTTTAGTTGCTGCATGGAGGAATCCATGGGTGTTGATGCCCTGACACAGCCTTGGCCATATCAGTGACTTCTGTTTGTGTTTCCTCCATGGCTCTCGATGGCACCAGTAGGATTTATTTATTTAGCTTTTTTTATTTAGCTGTATTTATATCCCGCTTTTCACCGGGTCAAAGCGATCAATTGGGAGATACATTTAACATGAGGGGATATGACACACATACGCAAATACTTACAGGGAACATGGGCAATGGAGGGTTAAGTGGCTTGCCCAAGACCACACGGAGTACCTATAGGACTAGAAACCCCAGTCCCTCCGTCCTGAGATTGCTGTCCCCAGGTGGGACTTGAACCCCTGGCCCTCTGGCCTTAAGTACCTTATTCTAACCACTAGGCCACTCCTCCAGATTGTCCAAGCAGAGTGTCATTCAGAGACCAGATGTGGCTCCTGCAGGTGCCTCATCTTCAGTTGCCTCCATCTTGGAGTCTATTGCAATAGGGACTGATTGTCCTGGAGGACCCGGCTCCCTACTCTCTTATCGCTAGTACTTAGGGGCTGCTCTCCAGCAGTAGTCCTCTACTATGATCGGTGCCTGAAGGAGGTCTGGATGCAAGGCCAAGGACCTGCCTGCCACCAGACCTCAGAAACAGGTCAGAGCTGCCAACTGAACCTTCAAGGAGCTAAGGGAAAATACCTTCTCTAGGTTATCTTGTAGAAGGCCAACAGGTAGGACAACTCGGCCGCCTCAGGAGCCAACTGCCATGTGGCACACCAGTGCTCAAAGAGGCACCATACCTGTACATATGCAAGCTTGGTAGACCTCCTTCAGGCACCGATAAATGTATTAGGTATAGTTTTATTAGTATAAGTATCCCCAGAAATACTTAGTAAGCAAAGAGCTTAAATATCTAAATACAACCTTAAAATGAAGATGCAAACAGCAGCCCAGCAGCAAGATGGGGGCTTTCCAGTCTTCTGCACTGAGTGTCATATGTATGATTTTCTCCCAGTTGCTGAGGGGTCTTACGTGTGCAAGGAGCTCTTTGCTCTCAGGGAACGAGTCCGATCTCTGGAGGCAAGAGTAGCAGACTTGGAAGACATAAGGAAGACAGAGAGGTACATAGACGAGACCTACAGGGATGTAGTCCTGAAGTCCCACCTCCAGTCTGGCAGTATCCCTGTTGCCATGGAGTAGAGAGGTCACGTGACAGGAGAGCATCACCCTGGTGTAGCAGGAAGTGATCTTATAGCTAGGACCTGTCCTCCAGGTGATGTAAAACCCTCTTGCACCGAGGAAGTTTCTCCAAGGCCATGTGCCCATAAGGGAAGGGTTAGGACAGCCGTTACAGTCGGTGATTCTATCATTAGGCATGTAGATAGCTGGGTGGCTGGTGAACGTGAAGATCGCTTGGTAACGTGCCTGCCTGGTGCAAAGGTAGGCACGGGCCACCTAGACAAGGTCTTAGATAGTGCTGGGGAGGAGTCTGCTGTCTTGGTACATGTTGGTAACAATGACTTAGGAAAATGTGGTATGAAGGTTCTGGAGGCTAAATTTAGGCTTTTAGTTAGGAAGTTGAAATCCAGAACTTCCAGGCTAGTGTTCTCCGAAAAGCTTCCCGTTCTACATGCAGGACCCAAAAGGCAGGCAGAGCTCCAGGGTCTCAATGTGTGGATGAGATAATGGTGCAAGGATGAGGGTTTTGGATTTGTTAGGAACTTGGGAACATTCTGGGGAAAGGAAGGGGCTCTTCCGAAGGGATGGGCTTCACCTTAACCAGGATGGAACCAGGCTGCTGGCATTAACCTTTAAAAAAGGAGTTAGAGCAGCTTTTAAACTAGATAATAGGGGAAAGCCAACAGTTGCCCAAGAGCGCATGGTTCAGAACAATGTATCCTTGAAGGATACTACCAAAAAAATGAAGTTAGGGCACATCAGCAGAAAGGTTCCAATAAAGACAAAGGTAGCCCAAATGCCCTTGAGTACAGAGCAGACAGAGCTTAAAGATTCCAAATTACCCCTGCCTACCGATAACTAGATTAATATGAGCAAAATACAGTCTCTAAAATGCTTGTATGCAAATGCTAGAAGTCTAAAAAATAAGATGGGAGATTTAGAATATATAGCATTAAATGAGAAGTTAGATATGATTGGTATCTTGGAGAAATGGTGGAAGGAGGACAAACCAGTGGGACACTGTGATACCTGGGTACAAACTATGTCGTAATGATAGAGCTGATCAAATTGGTGGAGGGGTTGTGCTCTATGTTAGAGAGGACATTGAGTCAGAAAGGATTAAAGTTCTACAGGAAACAAAATTCACTCGATTGAAATTCCATGTAAAAAGGGGAAGGCAATGGCAGTGGGGGTGTACTATCGACCGCCTGGCCAGAATGAATAAATGGATGATGAAATGCTCAAAGAAATCAGGGAAGCTAACAAAAGTTACAGAACTGTAATAATAATGGGTGATTTCAATTACCCCGGTATTAACTGGGTCAGTGTCATGGCAGGACATGCTAGGGAGATAAAGGGGCATGTTTACTAAAACCCCGGTAATGTGCGGGCCGCGGTAGTGTGCGGGTGCCATATAAGGAGTGGGCGTTCCGCCCTGAAAAAGAAAAGCCGTGATTGACATATGCGCTAAGGTGCGCGGCGCCCATGTGCGCCCCGCACATTAGCGCATGAAGAAGCAGCGCGGGAGGCATAAGTGGCGCGCTGATGTGTACACAGAAGAACAGAGCCGCAGCACAATGGTCAAGGCACTTACCAATGGTGCAGGGATCAGGAGTTCAATCCCCCACAATGCCCAATAAAGATGGCTGGTTGAGGTGTTAATTTATGAGGCACATAAATACTGGGTGGCATGAGGCAGAGCACTAATGTTCTTGGCTGCATATTAATACTGGGCTGCATAAGGTGGCAAGCTGATGTTTATGGAGGCATTATAATACTGGGCGGTATAAGTGGCGCGCTGATGTGCACACAGAAGAGCAGAGCCACAGCACAATGGTTAAAGCACCTACCAATAGTGCAGGATCATGGGTTTAATCCCCACAGTGCCCAATGAAGACAGATGGCTGAGGCATTACTTTAGGAGCCAAGTTACTATTGGGGGGCATAAGGCCATGTGTTATTGTTTTAGGAGGAAGATCAATATTGGGCGGCATAAGGCGGCGCGCTGATATGCACTCACAAGAGCAGAGCCACAGCACAATGGTTAAGACACTGATCAATGGTGCAGGGAACAGGGGTTCAATTCTTCTAACTACCCACTGAACAAGGCTGGCTGAGACTTTACATATTATGGGGAAGAGTGGTTTAGGAGGCATTTTATTTTGTTTTTAATTATCACTACTAGCAAACGCACTCTCAAAGCGTGTTAACATAAGGCGCCCTATAAGGCACATTTTAAAGTGCACTGTCAGCCAAGGCACCCTAGAATGTTGCGTATAGGGCGCTTTAGAGGGTGCCGTATGAGGTACCGCAAGGTCAGAGTACTGTTTGTTATGGCAGCACTGTGCAGTTTAAGGAACGAAAAACATAAGTAGGTGCGCTGACAGGCAAGGAGGAGCAGCAGTGGAGCACAATGGTTAAGGCACTGACTGCTGATACAGGGGTCATGAGTTTGCTCCCCAGTGTGCCTAATATGTAAGGCTGGCTGTGGCATCAGCTTTGTATTGTACATATTTGTTCCTGCAGCACTTATTTTTATTTTATTAATTGCTGCCAGCAAACACGCCCTCACGTGCCGTAAATGAGGGTGCCGTATAAGGCACCCTAAAAGACACTCCATAGGGCACAATATAAATTGCACTGTCCGCCACAGCACCCTAAAATGTCCCCTATAGGGCACCCTATAAGTTGCGCCACAGGATAATGTATAGTGCACCTTATATGGACGGGAACCATAAGGTGCCCTATAGGGCGCCCTATAAAGCACCCTCAGAGGCACCTTATGGGTACAGTACGCTGAGGGTGTTTTTGCTGGCATCAATATATGTACATTAAAAAAAGATAATGCATTGGACAACCCTATCAAATAACCCCACTGTGGGTTTGAACCCATGACCTCTGATTCCACAGACAGTGAAGTAACCATTGGGCTACAGCTCTATAGCTGCTAGCAAGTCCCTGGCTGGCTACAGAGAGCCTGCACGTACCCTTCCGCCAACATGCAGACATGTCCCTATCTGGGAAAAAGCATATGACCTGATTGAGTTGTGGCACTCCAGGACTGAATTTGGGGGACTCGGCTGTAGGTAATGCCCATTGTTATGGTTTGTGTGCGGTGTAGGGTAAAATGTAGGTGTTGGAACCATGCTTATGTTCTCTGCAATAAAGGAGTGTCTGTACTATCACTGTTTGGTGGTGGGTAAGGCTATGGGGATGGGGTTGGCAGGAGCCCCAGCTGGGATTTGAACCTATGACTCTCTGGTTCTTACAAGCACTGGCTGTGTCTGCTGCACCACACTGTGGCCACAGAGATAGTGCAGTCTCTGGAGATAGGAAACCTGGCCGCACGAGTCAGACACCCTGCTCTGCACAATTTTACTGTGGGCTCGTTTACCTTGTATGGGGACAAAGGTGCAAATAAACCTCAAAAATGACCTCCAAAAAAGGGGAAAAAAACCAAAACCAAGCTGGGCAACAGTGATATCAATGGGCAACATAAAAAACACTCCCAGGAAAGCTCCAATAAAATGCAGTGATTTTTGAAAGAGTCTATGGAGCGTAGACCCTTCCAAAAATCATTTCTTTTTTTTTGGAGCTTTCCTGGGAGTGTTTTTTAAATGTTTCCCATTGATATCACTATTGGCCAGCTGGATTATAATTTTTTAGACGTTTGTTGTGGTCATTTTCATGTTTTATTTGCTATTTTGTTCTGTGCACATGTATCACACTGCTCACGTTTTGCAGGTTTCCCCGGTTTTTGCTGTACATTGCTGACGGAAATGGTTTCTCTTCCCTTTAAATCGGCTCTAACGCGAGGGTTTCAATCGCGGTATTTTTTTTGCAAAAATTCAGCCCTGCTCCTGTTCGGGGAGCCTCTCCCCTCCCACTCTCCACCCATTGACCCCGTCCCCCCGCCCCTCGGGAGCCTTCCTCTGCCCTCGAAATGCCTTTCCATGCCTCTATCGCACATCAGCGCGCCCCGCTCTTGTGCGTGTGGAGCGCACTTGTGCGGGCAGCACGCACGCATGCGGGGCACCAAAAATGCACTATTAGCGTGCGCTAAGGTACCTTAGTGCACGCTCAAGTGTGCCCCGCACATTTGCGCGGTTTAGTAAACATACCCCAAAGTTTCTAGATGAACTAAATGACTGCTTCTTGGAGCAACTGGTTCAGGAACCGACAAGAGGGGAAGCCATTTTGGACCTAGTCCTTAGTGGATCATCAGATCTGGTGCAAGAGATAAGGGTATTGGGGCCACTTGGCAATAGTGATCATAGCATGATCGCGTCTGATTTAATTAATGGAGGAATGATGGTAAGGAAATCCACATTACTATCTTTTAACTTTCGAAAGGGAGACTATGATAAAATGAGGAAAATAGTTAAGAAAAAACTAAAAGGAGCAGTTGCAAAGGTTAAAGACTTACATCAAGCTTGGGTATTGTTTAAAAATACTATCTTGAAATCCCAGACCAGTTTTATTCCATGCTTTAAGAAAAGTGGAAGGAAGTTGAAAAAACTACCAGCATGGTTTAAAGGTGAGGTCAGAGAGGCTGTTGTTGCCAAAAAGGCATCTTTCAGGAAATGGAAAGAAGAGCCAAATGACAAAACGTGGAAACAGCACAAGCACTGGCAAGCACTGGCAAGGCATTGTTAAAGCAAGCAAAGAGAGAATTTGAGAAAAAACTTGCTGTGGAAGAAAAACACTTAATAAAGACTTTTTCAAGTACATTCTTAGCAAAAAACCTGTGAGACAGTCAGTTGGACCATTAGATGATAGAGGGGTAAAAGGGGCAGTAAGAGGGGACAAGGCTATAGCGGAGAGACTGAATGAATTCTTTGCTTCGGTCTTTACTGTGGAAGATGTAGGGATGTTATCCATGACTGAAGTGGCATTTAAAGGTGATGCTGCAGAAGAATTGAAAGAAATATTGCTACACCAGGAAGATGTATTGCAACTATTTGATAAACTGAAGACTAGCAAATCACCTGGACCGGATGGTATACATCCAAGGGTGTTGAAAGAATTGAAATATGAGATTACATAAGAACATAAGATATGCCATATTGGGTCAGACCAAGGTTCATCAAGCCCAGTATCCTGTTTCCAACAGTGGCCAATCTAGGTCATACGTACCTAGCAATTTCCCCAAAAGACACAGGTTCCACAGTGCTTGTACTGGGACAAGCATTGATATCCTGGGTCCCTTCTTAATAATGGTTTATGGACCTTTCCTCCAGTAACTTGTCCAAACCTTTTTTAAACCCAGCTATACTAACAGCCTTACTATATCCTCTGGTAACAAATTCCAGAGTTGGATTACACGTTGAGTGAAGAAATATTTTCTTTTATTAGTCTTAAATAGTTTACCCTGTAGCTTCATTGCATGTCCCCTAGTCTTTCTATATTCTGATAATGTAAACAATCGATCTAAGTTTACCTGTTCCACTCCGTTCATTAATTTATAGACTTCTATCATATCTCCCCTCAGCCGTATCTTTTCCAGGTTAAAGAGATTGCAGACATGCTATTAGATATCTGTGAACTATCATTTAAATCATCCACAATACCTGAAGATTGTAGGATGGCCAATTTTTAAAAAGGGTTCCAGGGGTGATCCGGCAAACTTACAGACCAGTGAGTCTGACGTCAGTACTGGGAAAAATGGTAGAGACCATCATAAAGAACAAAATTACTCAGCATGTAGATAGTCATGGCTTAATGGGAGACAACTAATTTGGCTTTAGACAAGGAAGATCTTGTTTTACTAATCTGTTATGTTTTTTTGAAGGTGTTAAATAAACAGGTAGACAAAGGTGAGTCGTTTGATATAGTGTATCTTGACTTTCAGAAAGCCTTTGACAAGGTTCCTCATCAGAGACCTTTGGCAAAACTAAAAAGTCATGGGATAGGAGGTGATATACTATTGTGGATCAGGAACTGGTTACAAGATAGAAAGCTGAGGGTAGGGCTAAATTGACAATTTTCCCAATGGAAAAAGGTGAATAGTGGAGTACCACAGGGATCTGTGCTGGGTCCGTTGCTTTTTAACATAATTCATAAATGACCTGGAAAAGGGAATAACTATTTTATTTATTTATATTTCTTATATACCGCGCTATTATAATCAGTGCAGTGTACAGTTGAACAAAACATACTACAATGCCACAGGAACATTGAGCATACAATGAACAGGGTAGTTAAAACCTGGAGGTAAGCAGGGGGAACTATTTACAAAATATGGTACATTTATATATGAAGAACTTTATCAATTTAACTATTTACAAAATATAGTACATTTTTATATAAGGAACTTTATCAGAGACAGGTAGGGGTCTTTGGAGAGGCATAGGTTCAAGAGTCGGGGGGGGGGACGGGGAGGAGCTGACTAACCATTCTCTTTGGGGGGCTGAGCTATGGGGTGGTTTGGGTGGGGAGGGGTAATGGCTGTGTGTTTTCCAGAATTAGCTTCCTGGTAATGTTTTAGGAAGAGGTGGTGTTTGAGGGCTTTTCTAAACAGCGATAAATTCGAGATGGCTCGGATTTCGGTAGGGAGGGCATTCCAGGCCCTGAGTTCAAATATGGAGAAGGCCCTACTGGCTGTTGTCTTTGAGCATTTTGTCAGGATCTTAGGGACTTCAAGAGTGTTCATCAATGTGGATCTCCTATTTCTGTTGGCTGGCGTGCTGTGGATAAGTTTACTGATGGACGTGGGGGATTGGTTCTTTAGGGCTTTGAATGTCAGGACTAGAGTCTTGTACTGGGTTCTAGCCTGCAAAGGAAGCCAGTGGAGGTTCATCAGGACTGACGTTATATGGTCTGACCTCGATAATCCTACAAGTACCCTCGCAGCTGAGTTCATGGCGAGGCGGAGCTGGCTTAGTGTTGACTGAGGAAGTCCATGGAGAATGATATTAGCGAAGTCAAGATGTGGGAGTACCAAGGCTTGGAAGATTGTTCGGTAGTCGGTGAAGTCAAGTAAGGGGCGGAGATGATATAGTGTCCGGATCTTGTGGTATATTGCTTTCGTGGTGCTCTTCACATGTGCAGACATGTCGAGCCATTGATCCAGTGTAATGCCCAGATAGCGAATTGTGGATTTTGTCTTCAACTCAGCATTGTTGACATGTAATGAGGAGGGTGGCGAGAACTTCTGATTTCTCGTAACAAATAGGACATCAGTTTTGCTGTGGTTAATCTGTAGGTTCTGTGATAGGAGCCAGTCTGCTACCGCTTCAAAGCTTCTTAATATTGGTGAGAAGTCTGGTTGAACGATCTTGAAAGGTATGTAAATCAGGATGTCATCTGCATAGGCCAGACATCGAACATTGAAAGAGCGGATTAAGGCACAGATTGGCCTTAATCTACGTGAGGTTATCAAACTAGTGAGGTTATCAAACTAGTAAGGTTATCAAATTTGCTGATGATAGAAAACTATTTAAAGTTGTTAAAACCCAAGAGGATTGTGGAAAATTGCAAGAGGATCTTGATAAATTGGAAGACTGCACATCCAAATGGCCGATGAAATTTAATGTGGACAAGTGAAATTTAATGTGGACAAGTGAAATTACATACTGGCTAAAAACCCAAAACCTCCATATAAACCATGCTAAAACTGAAGTCCTAATCGTAACAAAAAACCAAACATTCACTCCTCCAACCCACATAACACTACAAAACCAAGAAATTAAAATAAAAAATGAAATAAGATATCTAGGTGTCATTTTAGATACACACCTTACTATGGAAACGCACATTAGAAATACATTAAAGAAAATCTACTTCAAACTTAAAATCCTCAAGCAATTACGCCCCCTTGTATTTATACAAGATTTTATCAATATAATACAGGCTACCATAACTCCACACTTCGACTTCGCCAACTTAATACTTATAGACATTTCAAAACAAAACATCAAAAGGATCCAACTTGCGCAAAATGCCACAGCTAGAATTATATTAAAGATAAATTCACTCCAACACATTACACCGATACTAGCATCCCTTCACTGGTTACCAATACAAAGCAGGATAACATACAAAACAATAATAACTACATTCAAAGCCCTAAATGACATGGCCCCGAAGACACTCTGTAACCTAATAAGCAAAGAACCACCTAAGCCCACTCATAGAAAAGGACAATCAAATAAACTTAAGATGCCAAAAGAATATATACGAACTCACAAATTAACAAATAATAGAGCCTTTTCACACATAGCCCCAACAGTCTGGAACTCTCTACCAGAGGACTTACGATCATTAACAGAGATAATAGAATTCAGAAAAAAATTGAAAACCTATCTATTCACTAAACACTATAATACCATAGAAAACCCTCCACTCAACTTAGATAAAGGCTAAACATGAACCTGCCCAAAATCAATATTATACTCCCTACTACAATCAATATGTACAAACTTAAATGAATAGTCATTCCATTCCTATGCATTGATACCCCACTTGTATATAGTTACAACTGTTTTAGGGACAATACTTCTGTTTAAATTGTAACACAAACTGTGTTAGTTGATTTACTGAATTATTCTGCTTAGTCTTTTAAACCCTTTGTTGTACAAGTTAAGATGTTCTATGCAAAAGGTTATAATTGTTCTATGTAAAACAAGCTCTGCATTGTTAATTGTTGTTAATTGTACACCGCAACTGATCGCTGGAAGATGCGGTATATAAATAAGTGTTAAATAAATAAATAAAAGTGCAAAGTTATGCACCTAGGAAAGAACAACCCAAACTATGGCTACACGATGCAAGGTTCCACATTGGGAACCACCACCCAGGAAAAATATTTAGGTGTCATAGTGTATAACATGTTAAAACCCTCTACCCAGTGTGCAGCGGCCGCCAATATATATATATATATATTTTTTTTTTAGTGATGGTTCCCTTTTCATTTTTCTTTTGTGTTAATTTCCCCATTCTAACCATTCTTCCCCTCTCCAGTTAACAATTTCCCAAATATAACCTGACCCCTGACTCAAGTTGTTACCCCTCTCTCTCCCCCTTTCTCCTCCTCCCTACTCCCACCCCTCTTGTCCCCTGCTATAATTGTAGAAGAGTGGGTTTAACTCAGCCAAACTCCATTAGGCAGTGGGGACAGCAGTTAGGCAGAACAAGTCCCTCCTATATTTCTGTCCGGATCAGGCGTAGAGTAGCGTGTGGGCTACACCTTGAAACAAAGGGCTCCCATATTAGGTTAAATTGGTGCAAACATATTCATTTAGCAACTACCCCCTGCTCCATTGTGTAGAGATCCCACATTCATTCCAGCCACTGTGCCAGTGCCGGGGGTGACGCTTGTTTCCAAGTGGACACCATTGTCAGCCTGGATGCATTCATGCAGTGGCAAACTAGTGTGAGCTGGGGGAGTTGCCCTTGAGGGATCTTCCCTCCAAAAAGAAAGATTCCTGGGTCCCAATGGATACTCAATCCACTCAAACGTTCCGAATGATACTGAATACCCTTCCAGAAGCCCTGGACACAGGGGCAAAGCCACCACACATGTGCCAAGATACCTGTCCTGCCACACTCCCATAAGCAGAAGTATCCAGAAACGCCCATGTGACCTTCACCGGCATCGTGTACCACCCATAGAGTAATTTATAATTAGTCTCCCGGGCATTAGTAGCCACTGAGCTTTTCCAGAGGTGGTTCTCTATCTGCTCCCATTGCTGCACAGTGTAGGATAGGTTTAGTTCCTGTGCCCATTAGGCTCAATGCTTTCCCTCCCTATTGTACAAAGCACCATAAGTCCCTTAGTACTGGTGTGCTCCTCACAGAGAAGTTCAAGGTCAGTAAGGGGCTGGACCACCTGTCGCTTGATATCTCGGGACCCCACCCTATGTGCCAGTTGAGCATAGTAGTAAGCATGGCGTTCTAGCATGCCAAATTCCTGTTGCAGTTTTCAAAAGGAACGTAAGGTCTCACCTTCAAATAACTGGCTGAGGAGACTAAGTCCCAGATGGCCCCATTAACATGGCACAACCATTTACCTAACCTCTGACTCATATACATCCTGTTCAAATTGTTCTGTTGTAGACAATACCCAAAATCCTCTGCTCTTCATTTGTATACCTTTAATGTTGAACGTGGGGGCAGCTTCTGCAATGTGAGGCACACTTGAAAGTACCCCAGAGACAGACTGTGAGTACATATGGGCCCATAGTAGCCTTTATCTGTCACATACCCAAATACTTTTTCCCCCTACACAGCTTTGGACAATGAGCATTGAACAAAGTGCCATGCTCAGACTGCTATATAATGCCATGTTCTTAGCTATGGACACTGCAAAAATTGACAGTGCAGCACAGACACTCCCATGCTTCAGTTGCCCCTCCTCCCCAAGTCCATGTGGAAGCATGGCCGATTGGACATGGGGTTATATTTTGGTGTAGTTGCTTGCTATACATATGCCATCATTCCCTGCCTCTTCAATCTTTGTGGCTGTCACACCTGCTGCCCACAGAGAGAAGGTGAGGCTGTCATGTATAGCCGCTGATGTGAAGCATGCAGACACTGAGTGGGTCCTCATAGGTTCTGTGCTTTGGACTGCAACACTAACTTCAAAGGGCTCATGAAAAAAAGGCATAGCACTGTTCTCTCCACCTCCACCCCTACCCCAACTTTCACCTCCAGGCACTGCCTTCCCATGATGTGGTAGCCAATGAACAGACAGACATGACATTCTGCGGCACATTTTACCTGCTTGTATTGAGCACACACCATTCAGAGGTCAGTGCCCCAGTGTCACAATCAGGGAAACACGTGCATTTTGTCAATGGAAACATAAGGCTTATTGAGGTTTTGGAATAATAGGTGATCTACAGCGGACTGCTGTGTTCAGTCATCACTGGACACTGTGGACTGTGGAAATTTTCCTGATATGGTCCTGCCTATATGTGCTCACTGTACATGGAGCAAAGAGTCCCCCAGATTGTACTCTGTGACTGCAGCATAGGACAAGAGCAACGTGCATGCAGGTAACATTGCAGAATCTTTGCAGTGTCACCAATTAGGTGACTAAGTGGACTTTTACAGAGGCCAGCCCTTCACTTGAACCTAGCTCCCTATAGGTTGCAGCTGCACAAGAGGGCTAACGGTGTTGCCATGGATACAGCTATTATGGCAGTTGGCAGTAATCAAGCCTCTCACCTGTGTAAATAGGTGTGTTGTGAGGCCTGGAGGTTCAGTCAAAGATGATGATTGCTACACACACACACACACACACACACACACACGCTGAGGGGATGGGGCTTGGTGATGATGTCACTAGGAATGAATTACAGCATCACAATTGTGGGGACAACATGTGTACATGCAGAGCTGATAATGCAGCGACTCCCACTGGTTGCAACTACTTACTGAAAGCTCATCTTCCGCTCGCAGATGGTATCTTACATAGTATGTGGGTTTGCTGTACAGCTGACCAGCAGCATGTTGTATGCACAGTCATGAAGCCTGGCCATCACATGCATTCAAAGTGCATTGCTGCAGCTCACAGTCCTCTGGACACACATACACATGACACCACTGTCCAAAAGAGTTGTAAGTTAGTATTGTTACTTGTGAGGCCTCCTTTAATGCTCAGCCATTGTCAATGTCCTCTCAGTGTGCAGGCACTCTTAGCATGCTCTGACATGCTCAATGTACAGGCACTGTTAGCATGCCCTGCCATCCAGCTACTTTTGGTGCAGCTTCTCAATGTGCGGACTCATGCTGAACATGATGAGGACGGTTGCACATGCTGATACAGCTCTGGAAATGTAGGATGAAGTTAACTTACCTGAACATATTATTCCTAATCCACAGGTTGGTCTTGAACCCCCTTTTGTCTCACATACAGTGGCCACATGTTCAGAGGCACAGAGCAGCAATGTGGTCCATCAATTCATGTGTATATATGTGGGCATTGTCAGTAGGGTTGCCAACTTTTTCACCAAGAAAAACCCGACACCTGTGGCTCGCCATGCTCCACCCATTCTCCGCCCCTAGTCCCACCCCAGCCCCGCCCCCAGCCCCACCCACAAAAATTACCGAGGATACGTGTAGGCTAACTTCCTTGATCAGATAATAATTAAACTGGGAGCCCCAAAATCCAAACATGAAATGTACAACACTAAAGAAATAAAACTATTAAGTAATTTCCTCTTGCACTAAACAAAAACGCAAAGATGTTAGCAATACACACTTCCCAGACCAGACATATTCCAGTTAATAAATTCAAAATAAAAAGTATTTTTCTACCTTCTGTTTGGGCGTTTTATTTTTCAGTTGCAATTGATCCAGTCACTTTCTTCTGGTTTCTTTGTGTCTTCTGCGAGCTATCCATTTGTCCTTTCTTCTCTTTTAGATGTTTTCCATTCTCTCTCTATTTCTGCTTTAACATACTGATTGTTTCCTTTTTGCTCTTTCTCCCAATTCTTTCTTTATTCCTTTATCATCCGTTTAAATTTCACCCTTCCATTCTCAAGCCCCTCTTACTCTCCCAATACCCGGCCCATCATAGACTTTTCTTCCACAGAAAATATTTTTTCCCCTCTCCATTCTCATTCCCCATCCATTCTAGTCCTCCCCCAAAATCAGTTCTAGACCCACCCAGCATCCACTCCCTTCTAGTCCCATTCTCCCATGCCCCACATCAGCCCATTTCCAGTCCTATTCCAGCTCTTCATCAGCCCATTTCCAGTGCTAGCCCTCACATCACAGGCCATTTCTAGTCCTAGCCCCCCCCCATCACAGCCCATTTGCAGTCCGAGTCCCCCCGCACCATCACAGCCCATTTGCAGTCCTAGCCCCCCCCCCACCATCACAGCCCATTTGCAGTCCTAGCCCCCCTAATCACAGCCTATTTCCAGTCCAAGTTCCCCCTCCCTCCACCATAGCCCATTTCCAGTCCAAGTTTCCCCCCCCATAGCCCTTTTCCAGTCCAGATCCCCTCCACCCCTTCACAACCCATTTCCAGTCCATGCCCCCCCCATAGCCCTTTTACAGTCCAGGTCCCCCCCCATCACAGCCCATTTCCAGTCCAAGTCCCCCCCAGCCCTTTTCCGGTCCTGGCCCCCCCCCCCCCATCACAACCCATTTCCAGTCCAAGTCCCCCCCCCCCCATAGCCCTTTTCCAGTCCTGGTCGTCCCCCCATCACAGCCCATTTTCAGTCCAAGTCCCCCATCACAGCCTATTTCCAGTCCTAGGCCCCCCCACCATCACAGCCCATTTGCAGTCCGAGTCCCCCCACACCATCACATCCCATTTGCAGTCCTAGCCCCCCTAATCACAGCCCATTTGTAGTCCTACCCCCCTAATCACAGCCTATTTCCATTCCAAGTTCCCCCTCCCTCCACCATAGCCCATTTCCAGTCCAGGTCCCACCCCCCCCCATAGCCCTTTTCCAGTCCAGGTCCCCTCCACCCCCATCAGAACCCATTTCCAGTCCATGTCCCCCCCCCCATAACCCTTTTACAGTCCAGGTACCCCCATCACAGCCCATTTCCAGTCCATGTCCCCCCCATAACTCTTTTACAATCCAGGTCCCCCCCCATCACAGCCCATTTCCAGTCCATGCCCCCCCCCATAACCCTTTTACAATCCAGGTCCCCCCCCCCATCACAGCCTATTTCCAGTCCAAGTCGTCCCCCCCCCCATAGACCTTTTCCAGTACAGGTCCCCCCCACCCCCATCACAACCCATTTGCAGTCCAAGTTCCCCCCCCCCCCAGCACTTTTCCAGTCCATGTCCCCCCCCCCATCACAGCCCATTTGTAGTCCTAGCCCCCCCCCCCATCACAGCCCATGCAGTCCTTGGCCTCCCCCCCCCACCCCGACCAGCACCGCGGCTGTCTGAGGGGCTTTAGAGGGAGCCGGGGAAGCCCGCGCGAGGCCCCGGCTCCCTCTGTACAGCCGCCAGCGTGAAGAGCCTTTTCCTTCACGCTGGCAGCTGTTTCTGCGAAGCCGCGAATGCTGGGAAAGGTGCTTTTTTGAATTCAGATGCTTTTTTGAATTCAGATGCTGTCCTCATCTCTACCACCTCCACTGGGAGACTATTCCACAGACCCATCACTCTTTCCGTAAAGAAATATTTCCGCATATCACTCCTGAATCTATCCCCTTTCACCCTCATCCCATGTCCCCTCATAGCAAAACTTGCTTTCAATCAAAAGAGGCTCTCCCTCTGTGCATTTATGCCACGGAGGTATTTAAACGTCTTAAACATATTGCCTCTATCCCACCTTTCCTCTAAGGTGTACATATTAAGATCCTTAAGTCTGTCCTCATAAGTTTTATAATGAAGACCACTAACCATTTTAGTAGCCACCCTCTCTAGTGACTCCATCCTGTTTATATCCTTTTGAAGCTACGGTCTCCATAACTGTGCACAAAGCTCCAAATGAGGTTGCACCAAAGACTTATACAGAGGTATTATTACCTCCTTTTTTCTGCTAGCCATTCCTCTCCGTATGCACCCAGGCATCTTTCTAGCTTTTGCTGTCACCTTTTCTACCTGTTTAGCTACTTTAAGATCATCAGATACAACCACACCTAGGTCCCGCTCTTCTTTAGTGGGCAAAAATACTTCACCCCCTATACTATATTGCTCCCTTGGATTGCTGCAGCCCAAATGCATGACCTTGCATTTTTTAACATTAAATCCCAGCTGCCAAATTTTAGACCATTCTTCAAGCTTAGCTAGATCCCTCCTCATGTTATCTACACCTTCCTGGGTATCTACTCTATTGAAGATATTGGTATCATCCGCAAAGAGGCAAACCCTACCCCTATATCATTATGAAAGATGTTTAAAAGAATCGGACCAAGGACAGATCCCTGGGGCACACCACTGGTAACTTCCTTCTCCTCAGAGTGAGCTCCATTTACCTGTACTCTTTGTTGTCTCCCACTCAACCAATTTCTAACCCAAGCAGTAACTTCAGGGTCCATCCCTAGGGTGCTCAGTTTGTTTATAAGTTGCCTGTGAGGAACAGTGTCAAAGGCTTTACTGAAATCTAAATACACCACATCTAGGGTTCTCCCTCAGTCCAACTCCCTGGTCACCCAGTCAAAGAAATCAATCAGATTTGTCTGACAAGACCTGCCTCTGGTGAATCCATGCTGCCTCAAATCCTGTAATCCGCTGGACTCCAGAAACCTCAGTATTTTCTCTTTCAGCAGCGTTTCCAATATTTTCTCACTACCGAAGTTAAACTAACCGGCCTGTAGTTTTCAACCACATCCTTACTTCCGCTTTTGTGTAAAGGCATCACATGAGCCTCTCTCCAGTCCTTTTAAAGCAATCCCGACTCCAATGAGGCATTGAAAAGGTCAGTCAGTGGAGCTGCTAAAACGTCCCCATGGAAGGGTCACTGGTACATGCACACATTATGGTCATCATTTTGCAACTGAGAAAAAAGGGTGGTTATTTGTCCCCTGACATGTGCTGTTAACATATTGCTTAGAATGCCTGCCTCAATGGCATATTTTTCCACCCGCATGAACATATCCACTCAATATGTACATTTCAGGGGCATCCTGATGTAAGCCTTCCCACTAAAGGTACTGTCTTACTGCTAATTACTGCAAGATGTTAGAGTCATTGGTGGACACAGGCAACCTGTCCACCACGTTGGGACTGATGATGAAGTCAGAACCCAACACATGCACATTCAGAGTATGAGGGCAATAATGGTGGCAGACACCATATTCCAGTCTCTGTGTGTTATCGGGGCCACATGTGTGCTGTGTATGGGTTCCATTTCTTGTGCTTGGCCATGCATTCTGTCACAATGCAGTTAAAGACTCATACAATGTTGTCTCTCCTTAGGAAATGCATGGTCAGTCCTAACTCAGCTGCTCATGGCACAGTATCCAGGAATGGGCCATCCAGTGGGCAACCTAGGCAGGTACCTGGGTCCACCAATCTGGGTGGATGGCATGCCAGCTGAAACCTCACTCCCAACAATCATAGCACAGACAATTCAGTGCTGCAGGTGGCCTTGAGACAGTGGCCTACATGCAGCTAGGCACAGCATTGCCACTTCTGCTCCCCTCCAGAGTGGGCTGACAGCATACATGTTGCTGCCTTAAACCTCATCAGTACAAAGATGGGAGGATTCACCACTTCCACTTTACCTGCCAGTGACATGCTTGGCAAATCCATGACAGTAGATAAAGCAGCAGCATTGCACCTGGCATGCAGGACCAGGGCTAGGCTTTCTTTAGCACCAGGTAGAAGCTGCTGCGACCACCACCTCCACCCACACACAATGCTAAGATGGCTGTGTGGTGGCAATGGCAGTGGCCCAACTCATTTGAGGCAGCAGAAGCATGCATGTGGGCCACAGCTGTCAAAGCAGAGTCACAACAGACATCACAGATGTACACCCTTGGTGGGCACATGGTCAGCCTAGAGGACCAGTCTGACCCACTGCATGTTCCTGTACCACTTCCTTTGACAATCTGGCACCAACAACATAGTCCAGTTCATTTCTGGGACACTATGCTGTTACTGTCAATGGAGCACTACTATCACTAATTCTAGGGCTACCGCGAGAGAAGCACATTGCATACTGCTAAATAGACTCTCTGTGTGCTGCTTGTGAGACATAAATGGCTCTCTCCCTTTAGACGTAGCCCTTAATGTATGATCTGAGCTGGTGTTAGTATTCTTGGTGGCTGCATCTTTAACACATGGTAATAACGACCGGCAGTAAGGGATTACACCCTATCCCCACCCAATCTCTGCCACATTAACTCCCACTCTCCACCACTTCTCACCTTAACACTTGGGGACCAGCTTCTGAATGTTATTCCAGTGTTATTGGTGCTTTCCACAGTGTTAGCCACTCACGGGCACCACTAGTGCCTGATAATGGCACCTTGGTGCCCTTAACACTTTTTAGTGAACATACCCCTAAGAGCGCTAGTTACTAATGAACATTACAAAATAACATACATTATATGGCAGAATTGTGTTGGTTTTGCCCTTAATGCACCTTATTTTGGTGTAATTCAAGCTAATGAACAATGAGATGCAACTCATGGAAAACAGCAAAATAAATAATGTCACTTATGGTTGCAAGTTTCCCAGCATCTGCTGAGGATTTCACTGGTGGTTAGTGGGGAGTGGGGAGTGGGAAAGAATCTAGGCAATTCCTGAACCACTGGTATTTGGGTTAAAAATTACACTGAAAGTCACCTAGTAGTAGTCTTGTGGAATGACCATAAGAGCTTAAACTGCTAAGTAAGGGATATTGGGCCTGATATTTGAAAGTCATTTACACTGTTTATAGCCAGTAAACCATGTAAATGCCTTAAATCGGGATATCCCCTTCTAACTCTGCTACATACCCCGATGCTTTGTGATTAGCATTGGGGCATGTTGGGGACATTCAGAGATGGAGTGAAGGTGGAGACTGTCGCTAACCAGGTAGTGGTGATATTGTTTGCTGCCTGGTTAGAGACCTCCACCAAAAAAGATAGGCGAGAAATAACCTCACCTATCTTTTAGGCACAGGAGCTAACCGGGCAGCTTGCAAAATCA
Organism: Ichthyophis bannanicus; assembly: GCA_033557465.1. Taxonomy (NCBI): domain Eukaryota; kingdom Metazoa; phylum Chordata; class Amphibia; order Gymnophiona; family Ichthyophiidae; genus Ichthyophis; species Ichthyophis bannanicus. The sequence continues at coordinate 461,906,472 of CM066035.1, forward strand.
CTGCTGCCAGGTTAGCTACTGTGGCTTCCGGTATGTGCAGTGATCCCCAGATATTTGATGCTGGGGCCGCATATGAACCCAGCATTGAATATGTGTAGTTAAGGTTCGGCAGGCATGGCTATGTGCCATAGCAGTGCATAGCCTGCCCAAGTGAATATCTAGCCAATTGTGTTTATCATTCCTGTAGCAATCTGATAACATACAATATATAGGGGCCTATTTATTAAACCACATTAGCTGCTAACACAGCAATTTATGTGTTAACAGTTAATATGGGTTCTGTGCTGTCAACATAGTACCTTAGCAGTTTGCATGCACTAATGTCCATGTTGACCCCATAACATAGAAGGGGGCATAGAATGGGCATGAAGTAAGCAGTAAATATGGCTTAACAATTAATGTGGAAATAATTGCTGCATATTGCATCATATGTACTAGTGCAGGCTTTATGCATGCAAGGCATGCTACAGTAACTCTTACTGTGTGCTAAAAATGCAGCAGCAGTTAAAATCCCATGCTCACCGCTTAGCATGGTGCATGGTTTATGGTTTATTACATTTGATATACCGCCCAGGCCGAAGCATTAGAGCGGTTTACAATACTATATCATTTAAGAAAATATGAAAAAAATGCCATTTATGAGATAGAACAGAATAGAGGACAGAAATAGTTAAAAAGATAAGGGAAGAAGAAGGAAAGGGAACAGCAGGTTACCACGATATACAAGGATGATAATCCAGTCCACGTCTTTAATGTAAACTTCACATCAGACGCCACGGACTCACGCCTTAGGGCCACGCCAAAGGGCCCTCTGGCGAGGCCCTCAGATGCGGGCGCACCTCTGAAGCGGTGGTTTTCAGCTGTTATGGCTGGATGCTGATTGGCAGGCTGAAGGGGGAAGGAGGGGCTCCTGCTCACACCTCCGGTGTCGCTGCTGTTCTCCTGCGCACCTCTGAAGCAGCGGTTTTCAGCAGTTATGGCTGGATGCTGATTGGCAGGCTGAAGTTGGAAGGAGGGGCTCCTGCTCACACCTCCGGTGTCGCTGCTGTTCTCTTGCGTGCCTCTGAAGCAGCGGTTTTCAGCCATTATGGCTGGATGCTGATTGGCAGGCTGAAGGGGGAAGGAGGGGCTCCTGCTCACACCTCCGGTGTCGCTGCTGTTCTCCTGTGCGCCTGAGTTTGAGTTTGAGTGGAGGCTGGGTGGGTCTGCAGCACGACTTCAGGAAATAGGCATTAAGAACATCATACTACAATGGTTCCGCTCCTACCTGACAAAGAGACAACAACTGATCCGCACAAACATAGCAATCTCCCCCCCCTTTCAACAACATCAAGGAGTACCACAGGGTTCCAGACTATCTGCCATGCTCTTCAATATCTATCTGCAACCACTCTGCTCAATCATACAAGAGCATAACATCAACTACCATATATACGCAGATGACATAATGCTCTATGGACCAATCACAACCACCAACCCAATAAATGACCACCTGTCAGACTGCTTCATTGAGGTCTCCGACTGGCTACAAAGGAACAATCTATCCATCAACATCAAAAAAACTGAAGCCCTCATAGTAACCAAGGACCCAAACTTCACCCCACCACCACACCTCATATTGGGAACCACCCAAATAAAGATTCAGCCCCACATAAAATATCTGGGAATCACTATAGACCAGGCACTCACATTTACCCCACAGATTAAAAAGACTACCAGAACAATATTCCACAAAGCAAAAATGATACAATGGCTCAGACCACTCATTGATCCACAGGACTTCAGAACTGTCATGCAGGCTATGACGCTCCCCCACCTGGACTACTGCAATATAATCTATCACGGACTTCCTGCTACCCACACCAACCCACTACGGACTGCCATGAACACCACCACAAGAATCATCCGGAAAGCAAAAAAACATGATCACATCACCCCAGTCCTGAGGAAATTACATATACTACCACTTGAAGCAAGGATCAAATACAAATCTGCCCTGCTTATCCACAAAGCCCTCTATCAAACACAGACTTCCCACCTCCGCTACCTACTACCCCAGCCAACCCACAACAGACCAACCCGACAGACCGCCAACAACATCCTTACCATCCCCCATGAACAAACAAAATATAATCAACGAACCTGCAACAGAGCTTTCGAACTATACGCACCCTCCCTCTGGAACTCACTACCGAGCCAAATCAGAAACAATGGTGATCTATCCACGCTCTGGAAACAACTAAAAACTATCCTCTTTCATGAGTACCTTGGACCAGAAACAGACAACCTTCACTGACAACCCACAGTCCTTCTGTCAAATCCCCAAAATACCCTCTAAGAGACTCATGTCAATTGTCTGTCATTACTATCTGTTCGAATCATCAATGTTGGCCCCCTCAGTGATGGCTCTCCACCCCTCTGTATAATGATTACTGTCCACCCCCCCCCCTTTTTTTGTTAAATTGCTTTGACCCGGTGAAAAGCGGTATATAAATGCAGTTAAATAAATAAATAAAATAATGTGGGTGTTCACTGCAAAATGTCTATAAGGTGCCACCTACCTTTGTCATTTTTGCTACTCCAGACTAACACAACTAGCCCTTGGAAAATGTTTATCATGCTGGGACAAAAGAGGGGCTTGTGAAGGGTTCTATTGAAATCCACTGGGGCGGGAGAGGAGGGATAGCACAGTAATCACCTGCACAGGGCAGCGAAAAGGTAGCACCGGCTCTAGCTGCACTTGTGATCTTAATGCCAGACGCTGACATCTATACAACTGCACCAGAAAAGAAACACCAGGACATCCTACAATTTTTATTCATAAGATGGAAAAAAACATCTTAAATATCCAACAACAATCTGATTCCAATAGCACAATACCAAAAGAATAGCTTTAATCACAGATTTAGGTAGGAAATGATTAGAAAGAACAGAGAAAGACATCTTTATTCCAGAAGTAGAAATTCTAACATAATTCATTTTAGAATTTTGGGGGGAAATATGGTACACTCAAAGAGCTGGAAGATGAAAGACCTCAGAAAACAATCAATTCTGATGTAAATAATTCTTGAATTTATCAATTGGTGACACATTATCTAGTCTTGGAATATATGTATGTATATATTCTCGATATTCTTAAATTTCCAGGCAGCAAGTAGAGGATCCGAGGACCTCATCAGAATCTACTTTAACTTATTTAACCTCTTATTCCTGCTTCATCATGTCTGTTATTGATGTATCTTCTGCTCATAAGCCAGAGGCTTTTGCTCTAATTTAATCACAGGTTCATGTTGCAAGTCTAATTAATTCATCACAAATTTTTTCAGTCAGGCAAAGGCATTTATGATCTTATCAACTGAAGATCCCAACAAATCTGTATTATCTTTCACATTAGTGTCATAGAAATGATATTAGTTTTTGAATCCTGAATTGTCTTAGATTGACTTGAAGTCAACTGTGATGTAACCAAGGCAGGCGGACCCGGCGCTGCAGGCCCCTGCCTTACACACCTCTCCCCCACAACCCACCCCCCCCCCTCCACAAAAACACCACACACAACATTTTATGGAACAGAACTGGTCGCAGCTTTTATTAGCCAACAAATTAACAGTCCAACAATTACATTTCCAAAACCACTCAATTAGCGGCACCCGGCTGCACCAGCCATCCTCAGCAAAGTGCCTGCCACCGCTAATACCGTAACTCGCCACCCGGCAAGTTACCATACCCCTCTCCCTGACCTCGCCATTCAGCAAAAGTCGTCCGAGGGTTTGACCGGGTCAGGGGCACCCTGCCCCCGCCCAACTGTAGCCTGCTGCTCCGGACCCCGGAAACCTCCGGGATCCCGCCCCCCCCCAGCCCCCAGCTGCAACACCCCAAACAAACACCCCCCCCCCCACCGCCTGACGTTAGGGAGGGAGGGAGGGACGCCGGCACCGAAGCAGCCTCCGCACGACTGACCACGCGGAGGCTGCTCGGCCCCGATCCCCCCACGCGCCCCAACCGCGGCTCTAATTGGCTCCCGTGGGGCTGCAGCCCCAGGGAGCCAATCGATTTAAAAGACGCGCGCTCGTGCCCGCCGAGGGCCGAGCGCGCATACCCCGTCCAGGCCGCGCACAGGGTCCCCGCGCCGGGCCGCGCGCCCGGTTAGCCTCGGCTGCTGGGACCCTGCCCGCGGCCTCGTAGTAACCAAGGCAGGCGGACCCGGCGCTGCAGGCCCCTGCCTTACACACCTCTCCCCCACAACCCACCCCCCCTCCACAAAAACACCACACACAACATTTTATGGAACAGAACTGGTCGCAGCTTTTATTAGCCAACAAATTAACAGTCCAACAATTACATTTCCAAAACCACTCAATTAGCGGCACCCGGCTGCACAGGCCATCCTCAGCAAAGTGCCTGCCACCGCTAATACCGTAACTCGCCACCCGGTAAGTTACCATACCCCTCTCCCCGACCTCGCCGTTCAGCAAAAGTCGTCCGAGGGTTTGACCGGGTCAGGGGCACCCCGCCCCCGCCCAACTGTAGCCTGCTGCTCCGGACCCCGGAAACCTCCGGGATCCTGCCACCGGCACATAACCCTGTTCGTGTGCCGCCCCCCCCCCCCCGGCTAAAAGCTGCGACCAGCGAACATCATGGCCAGACATGTATTCCAAGGCCTCCTGCCAATCATTAAGAAGCAGGTCCATGCCAACCGGCGACAAATGAACCCCATCAGCCCGATACAGCCCCGAACACCCCACATCCGCCCAGTCATGCAGGATCTGGTACCCCCCCCCCCCCCCGCTCACATACCCAATGACCAATCTGACGATTGACCTTTGTCAACCCCCGGGACCAACGACGCTGCTCCCGACAAGCCGGCCTTGGAATAATGTCTGACCAAAGAACAATAACCTCAGGAATCATCCCCAACACAAGTCTGAGATCCTCCTGAATCGCCCGGATTAACTGCAAGCAGGACTAGGACGATAAATCATTTCCGCCCAGATGCACCAACAGGGCGGCCGGCCACTGCGACGTCCTCCCGTGGCTCCGCAGCAAAGGCAGCAGATGCGACCACCGCATACCTCGCACACCCAGCCATTGGACAGCCACCGACGACGGGTTCAATCCCAAATTGGCGCCGATAGGGCGGTCCACCGCGCGCAGACCCGCCCAATGGACAAAGGAGTGGCCAGCAACCCAACATCCACCAGGACCGACACCCTCATCTGAAAAAGAAATAAACAGTTAAAGCACCCCACCCAGCAAAACCCAAGCGCCTACAGATGCACATACCCCTTGAAAGCTGAAGAACGCCACCTCCCAATGGCCTGGATGACGTGCGCCGGTAACCCCGCAGCCGCCGCACTAGTGGCTGCACCAATCCGAAAAGAGTGAGGAGCAAATCGAAGTGGATCTTCCCCCACTGCGGACAACGCCAGCCGCAACACCGCGGAAACCTGGAAACGGGTTACAGCCCGCGAATTCGCGTGAACGAAAAACCCCAACGCACCCGCCGGACGCACTGCCACAAACTGTAGCAGTGCACGAACCGGACAAGTCCGTGGATCCGCACCCGCACCAAGACATACCCACAAACCTTTACCCATCGGATCCGTTTTGGACTTAGCCAAAAGAATCCGCGCCCCCCCCTTCACGATCCGGACATGACAAGCCAACAGACCCCCAACACCCCCCCCCCCCGCCCAGAACCCGCAACCAGCTCCCCAATCCGAAACGCCCCAAAAAAGGCCAGGCAAAAAAACCGCCCGGAACAATAAGGCCTCATACACAGAAGAAGCCACCCGCTCCAAAGCACCACACACCCGCACGAGGAGCCCGTGGGTGATCGGCAACCTCGCATCACGCGGGGTCGGCTGCGCCCGCTCCCAACCTTGCAGCAACCTGCGCGTTAAGGCCCCCCCGGCCGGGAGACCCCAACCCACTGCTCTCGCAAAAAAGTGAAACCCCGCCAAATGCGAGCGCACCGCCGATCGCGAAAACCCAGCGCTCTTGGCCGCCACAATATAGTGGCCAAGCAAACCTTCTGGGACCCCCCCAGCCCCCCACCCGCGCGACAACAAAAAAGCGACCACCCGGTCGCACCCCCTACAATACGCAGACCAGGTCCCTGCAGACACCGAACTCCTCAGAAGGTCTAGCATCTCTTGAGGCCAATACTCCACAAGTTCTCTGGGACCACCGCTCCATCCTCGTCTGCTTCGGGGGCCAACGCCCGGAACCGCTCCCACTGAAAGCGAGAAAGAGCATCAGCAATCTCGTTAGTGGACCCTGGTATGTGACGCGCCTGCACCGCCACATTCAGCCGCAGACACGCTAGGACAACCTCCCGCATCAAGCCAGTCACCCACACGCACCTTGGAGTGTACCGGTTAATCACACTGACCACAGCCGCATTATCACACCACCAAAGCACTCTCCTGTTCCGCAAACGCTCCAGCCAGAGCTCCAAAACTACCCGAAGCGCAAAGAGCTCTAAAAATGTGATATTCCTGGTCAGCCCCGCCACCTCCCAAGATGCCGGCCACCGGTCAGCGCACCATGCCCCACCGAAATACACCCCCAACCCCGCCCCTCCTGCCGCATCCGTGTACAATTGTAAATCAGCACTGGAAACTTCAGGCTCCAAAAGCACTGAAGTCCCATTGAAATCCTCCAGAAAACGATCCCACACCCGCAAATCTGCGCGCATTGCCGCCGTTACCCGAATCCGATGATGAGTTTTCCGCACCCAGCCGTCGCACAAGCCAACCTCCTGGAAAACACTCTCCCCAACGGAATCGCCCGACAGGCAAAATTTAAGGACCCCAACAGGGACTGCAACTCCCGCAAGGAAACCTTACCAGCCGACAACGCATTGGCCACTGAAATTCGCAAGCGAACGACTTTATCGCGAGGCAACCGCGCCACCATGTCCGCAGAATCCAACTCCACACCCAAAAAGGTCAACCGCGTAGCAGGACCCTCAGTCTTCCCGTCCGCTAAGGGGACCCCGAACTCCCGCGCCAACCGCACGAAGCCCGATAGCAGCCGCTGACACTCCCCCGAATCTGCAGCTCCCACAAACAAGAAATCATCCAGGTAATGCACCACAGACGACAAGCCGGAGTCCCTGACCAGTACCCACTCCAAGAAGGTGCTAAACATCTCAAAGTAAGCGCAAAAGATAGAACATCCCATCGGCATACACCTATCAAAGTAATACTCATCCTGAAAACAAAATCCCAACAATGGGAATGAAGCCGGATGGACAGGCAACAAACGAAAAGCCGATTCGATGTCCACCTTCGCCAACAACGCCGACCGACCGACCGGCCCCGCGCACCAGCGAAGCCGCCTTGTCAAAAGAAGCATAACGAACCGAACACAGTTGACGCGGGATAAAATCATTCACCGAAGCCCCGACGGGACAAGACAAATTGTGAATCAAGCGGAATCTGCCCGGCTCCTTCTTGGGCACAACACCCAAAGGCGAAATCACAAGGTTGGGAAATGGCGGCTCCGAAAAGGGGCCAGCCACCCTACCCAATCGCAATTCGCTCAACAATTTGTCCTGCACCACCGTCACCCAACGGCGAACCGAGGGGGAATTCCGAGCCGAAGGCGCCAACACCACCCCCCTCACCGGGATCACGAAACCATGTCGAAACCCAGAGCCCAAAATCGCCGCCTCCCGCCGTCGGGGATACAGAGTCAGCCACCTCATCAACGCCTCTACCCGCACCGGGGAGGGGGCGCGCCCACGCCACTCACTGCCCTTTTGGGGCAGGGGCGGCCATGCCAGCGGCGCCTTTTTTAAGGCACTTGACCGCGGAATGGGGACCCCCGCACAAGGAACAGACATGCTGGAACTTGCAATCGGGAAAGGGGCAGGTGGAACGGTTGAAACGCCAGCACACATCACCGCTCCCGGCCGAGACTGCCTTTGCAGGCACCCCGGCCGCCCCTCCTCGAAAGGGCCGAGCCACCCCCCCCCCCACACTGCCCTGACCCCACTCTTGGCCACGCCACCCGAACTCGCACCGGACCTAGCCGACATCTGGGTCAGCCACAGGTTAATATCCTGCGTGCCCCACGAAAGCACACGGCTTTCTTCCATCCTGTCCCTAAACTTCTCGTCATAATTAAGCCAAGACCAGCCCACATGCGTCTGAGACGCCTCAAGGATGGAATCGGCATATGCCAATAACATTTCGTACTGCGACGGATCGTGCTGCCCCCACACACTGGCCAACCTTAAAAAGGAACGCGTCCAGTTAACCACGTTACGCGCAACCTTTCGAACCCGCCCGGCCTTCTCATCGTCTTTTCTCTTCTTCCTGCTGTCACCCGATCGCTTCCGCCCCTCCAGCAAACGGAATATGTCAATATAGCGCCGCTTGCGGATTTTACGCCTCAGCTTCCATGGTACCCCCGCCCACAATTCTGGCAAGGACACCACCGAAGAGGCCCCCCCACTTACACCCACTCCCCCCCCAATGCCCGGAAGCTGCCGATCCCCCAGCCTGCCCGACCCCCCGGACGAACTACTCGAGGACGAGGAAGAGGAGGACGAGTTGGAGTTGCGACGTCGCCGACACGAGCGCCGATGCTTCTTCCGCGATGCTCCCCCTGCATCCCTGGATGACACACCCCCTTCAACCATTAACTCACCCGGCGAAGCCATCCGCTCACCAACCACCGCGAGGTCCCCGCCATCGGTGCATGCAGAATCCCTGGAACACCACTGGGCCGCCTCCGCTGACGCTCCACGCTGCGGCTCCGCTCCAACCGGGGAACTCACCCAGTTCTCTCCTCGAACCGTGCCCATGGGCCACGAAGTCTGCGCCATAAACTGGCCCTGCGGAGACAAAAAGGGAAAAACAGGGGGGGAAACCGACACCGGCCATGCCGGAGGCCAAGAACCCCCCCACCCCGCCCTGGATGTACCCTGCCCCCCTGACATCCACTGTTCCCATGGGGAAGCCCCCCCGGCGGGCCAAACCCCCCAGGGCCTGAGAACCACCCCACGGGCCCACCACAGCTCGCCCCCCAAGGTGCCCCATCAGGCCGTAGACCACCCCCTTGGCCCGGGGCCCCGAAATCCCCCCCAACCGTCCCCACACCAGCCCCCCCACCAACATCCCCCCCCCTCACCTCCCCAGCCCCCAACAGTCCCTCACCTACCCCCAGCGAGCCACAGGGAGGGAGGGAACCCCTCCGGCCTTTCCGGCTCCGCACCACACTTCCTCTGCCCCTCTCACCCCCTCCCGTTGCTGCAGCCCCCACCCCCCCCCCCCCCCTCACCAACCTGCCCGGGCAGCCCCCCTCCCCTCCCAGTGCGCCCCCGCGACCGGGACCCCCGCCCCCTAACGGAAGCTTTTTTGGGGGCCAGGCCCCCAACTTTTGCCCTACCAGGCATCAACTTAAATTAAATTATTAATTGAAAAAACTCCCCTCTTCGCGTTTTTTTTTTTTTTTTTTTTTTAAGGACGACAGCACACCGGCAGCCCCAGGGAAGCCTCCTTGACGAAAAGGCCCCCACCACGCCAAGACCCGACTTCCGACGGACACACACCACTCACCCAGCCAGCCGACACAGGCCGCAGCTGCCACAAACGCCCCCAAGCCCGAGCACCACCACGAGGTAAGGGAAGCCGCCGCCGGCACCGAAGCAGCCTCCGCACGACTGACCACGCGGAGGCTGCTCGGCCCCAATCCCCCCACGCGCCCCAACCGCGGCTCTAATTGGCTCCCGTGGGGCTGCAGTCCCAGGGAGCCAATCGATTTAAAAGATGCACGCTCGTGCCCGCCGAGGGCCGAGCGCGCATACCCCGTCCAGGCCGCGCACAGGGTCCCCGCGCCGGGCCGCGCGCCCGGTTAGCCTCGGCCGCCGGGACCCTGCCCGCGGCCTCGTAGTTATCTTGGACTGAAGACTCTGATTTCAACAAAGCACCGATGGTGGCATTTGAGCTAAGAGAAAATTCACAGCAAACTGTTCTCATACAGCTAGAACCAATAGGGGAGTTTCTCCCCTGCAAAGTGCTATTTTCTACTATTAGGAGCTGCCAAAATCTCACACTGGTGCTGTGCGGCTGAAGCACTCAAGTAGTGATACAATCACAGAATCATGGGGGCTAGAAACAACTCTCTCACATACAGAGATGCCAGTAATTCATCAGCAGAGCCAACAAATGCTGGTTTCTCCATATGATGGATCAATGGTAATCGATCACAAGCTGTGGAATAAGAGGTATTCCCCAAATGCAATGAAACAGATCATGACTGTTGAGGCATTTTCTTTCCTTGTCTAATTTCAGGGCTGAGTCCAGATTCCATTGTGGGAACTGGGTTGAAAAACTACCAACCCCAATTTCTAGCATTTCCCTAGAATCCTCCCCTTTCTTCGTCAAGAAGAAGGGTAAAATAGATAATTGGTGGGTGTCTCCTGAAAAATTAGAGGAAACTACTCTCCTCTTCACCATAGAAAATGAAAATAATCAAACAAGTTTGGTGACTCGGTCGTATTGGAATCCCTGCCCCTTTCTTTTCTCTGTATTAACTGAAAAGCAAATTGTTTGGAGTGCCCCCAACAGTTAACCCACATTAACCTGCATTAACTGCAATACCTTCCCATAATTTAGTTTCTCAGGCCCCATGGTTAAATTGCTAATATTTCTGTATGAAATATGATGATAGAAGGCCTAGAGTATTAAAGTGTTTGTGCTGCATAAGTTGTATAGCATTCATTGGTTAAGAATGAAATAGTTTCTTTGTAAAATATGTAGGAATGTATTTATCACTTTATTTAGAATAGCAAAAGTACTATTCTAAATACAGTGAAATGCATCAAAATAGATTTTTACCCTCATATTTCCATTATGTCAGAGTGAACATGATCAGCTACTTAAGCATTTAAACTTGAAGTTCTTAGAAAATACTGAATAGAAAAATGTTTCTTGCATTTATCAGTTGTGTTCCTGTTATGTATTTTTTAGCACAGAGAAAAAAGATGCTTAGGACTCTTGGCAAATCAAGTCCTACCTATATTTAAACTCTCTTATATTCAAGAGGTTGACTACCTGTAACAAGGGGGTTACTAAAGATCCAATTAATTTTATGGAGGACACATTCTTGAAGACATAATAATGTGTAACTGCTAAGAATTTAATGAAGGTTTGCAAAACTCAAAAGTGTTCTAACTTGTTTGCTACTGTGTACTTATGCAAATTAATTATATTGCAGGCAAAGAAAAACAGATGTTTCACAGCAGAATATCCAGAACCTGAAATAAATCAGAGAGAGCCAGTATTGAATGAACTGAATGAAACAGCATAAAGTAAACAAAGACAATTTTATATGGAGGCATATAAACATATGCTAATTGGAGACATATTTCAATTACAAAGCACATCACTGTCATTGTTCTTCAGAATACTAGAGTTAGAGTGTTTTAATTGCTGTTATAGTCAAAGCAAAGAACACATAAAATGAAGCCATGCATTAATAAATTTAAGTGATTGGGAATTGTGAAATTGGATTGAAGGTTTGTATATAAAAAGTCAAATCAGGTTCAGAGAGTGATGGGTACTATACTCTTACCATCCTATATTAACAATATTTAAATGAGGAAACATTTGTGCCATGTAAGAAATTTCTTTGTGTACTTGGTAATACTGTCTAACACTGAATAAGTTTATACTAACTGAAACATAAATTAGCAACTTTAATTTTGATCTAAAATACAATAGAACAGGTAAAGAGTGAGGTAAAGAAGCCCACAGAAGACAACACAAATGTATAGGGTCTTTATTGGAGCAATTTATGTTGTCTTCTGTGGGCTTCTTCACCTCACTTTTTACATGTTCTTTTATTTGAGAAAGTGCATGCTTTCTTTGGACTAAAAAATATATTGCCACACCTATCTAATGATAGTCATCTTGCTATAAATAGCTAGAAAAATAGATAACAAGATTGCTGGTGGTGAGACTCTAATATCATCACCATTACTGATGTTCTTAAAAGAGTGGCCAAGCAAATGGTGTGATAGACTATGTTGGGGTGATTTCTGTGACAAGCAGAATAATTGACTAATTCCAATAGGCAGTGGATAATACAGGTACCCTCTCAATGGTTCCTGGGAAATACACACCTCACTTGAACCCAAATCCATGAGAACAGAGTCATTCCAAGCACCTTTTGGTAGTACCAAGTTACTAATTTTTATTGAAGACAAAATCAAAGGGTTTATTGTAGAAGCCCTATTCATGATTTAAATTTGTATGAGCAACCATGTTGTTGTTGTTAAGTGCTGTCAAGTCAGTATTGACTCATGGCAACCCTATAGATAATTGTCCTACATTGTGTCTGGTCTTCAGTCAGGTGGCTCATTGTTAACATACTGGCACCCATAGCTGCTGTTTTTGTATCAATCCATCTCATTGCTGGCCTTTCCTCTTTTGCATTGATCTTCTATCTTGCCAAGCATGTTGTCTTTCTCTAATGATCTCTCTCTTCGCATGATGCATCCAAAGTATGAAAGTCAAAGTCTTGTCATCTGAGCTTCTAAAGAAAGCTTAGGTTTTATCTCCTCTAGTACAGACTGGTTTGTTCTTCGGGCAGTCCATGGTATACACAGTATTTGTCGCCAGCACCCTAATTCAAAGGCATCAATTTTCTTCCTATCTTTTTCACTGTCCAACTTTCTCATCCATATGACATTATTGAAAATGCCATGGCTTGAACAAGTTGATCTCTGTATGGAGAGAGACATCTCCATCTTGAGAATCTTGTCTAGGTCCTTTATAACCATTCTGCGAAGAGTAATGCGTCATCGGATTTCTTGACTGCTTGTTGCTTCTTTATTGATAGTTGATCCAAGTAGGTTAAAGTTGTCCACTATTTCAATTTCTTCTCCATCAACAATGAACTTATTCATTTTGCTAGCTGTCAGAATCTTTGTCTTCTTAACATTAAGGTGAAGACCCATTTTAAGACTATATTCTTTGATCATGAGAAGCAAATGTTTCAAATCATCTTCACTTTCAACCATTAATGTGTATCATCAGTATAGCGAAGGTTGTTGATGAGGCTTCCACCAATATTCACACCTCGGTTGTCTTCATACAGTCCTGCTTCTCTGATTATTTGTTCTGCATATAAATTAAAAAGCTACAGCCTTGTTCTACATCTTTGCTGATTTTAAACCATTCTGTTTCTCCTAGTTCCGTTCAAACTGTTGCTTCTTGATTAATGTAAAGGTTGTGCAAGAGAATGATCAGTTGTTCTGGTATACCCATGCTTCTTAATGTGGTCCAGAGTTTCTCATGGTTTACAAAGTCAAAAGCCTTGCTGTAGTCAATAAAACACATATGGATATTATTTTGGTATTCTTTTATATTTTCAAGGATCCATCTCGCATCCGTGATAATGTCTCTTGTTCCTCTCCCTTTCCTGAACCCTGCTTGCAATTCAGGCAGTTCTCATTCCAGGTATGATTGCAGTCTCTGCTGAATGATCTTGAGGAGAATCTTGCTGGCATGTGGAATCAGAGCGATTGTGCGATAATTTCCACAGTCAGTCAGGTCACCTTTCTTCAGTATTGGTATACACACAGATCTTTTCCAGTCAGTTGGCCATGAATTTGTCTTCCAAATTTCCTGGCAGAGCCTAGTAAGTATGGTAACAGCTTCATCCAATTGCTGTAATACTTTGGCTTTCAATGCTGCTTCAACTTCTTCTTTCATCACCAATGACCCTGATCATAAGTTATAGGTTTAAATGGCTGTTGGTCCACTTGATCTTTATTGTATAATGACTGTAAATTCTTTCCACTTTTTCTTGATCTTCTCAGCATCATTCAACATGGGTCCTTGAGCATCTTGTAGCTTTCCAATTTGAGGCTGGAGTTTTTTCTTTAACTCTCGTAGCTTTAAAAAAGCCAATCTTGTTCTTCCTCTAATAGTTCTGATTTTATTTCCTTACATGTGTAATTGTAGTACCTTTCCTTGTCTTGTCTTGTGCACATTGGAAATTTCTGTTGAGTTCTGCAATTTGCCTTTCATTCTCCTCTGGCTTTAGCTTCTCAGCTCCTCATTACCTTTCATCTCTTATCTCTCCCTACTCACCTCCTCGAGAACTCTGCTCTTCTGGCAAATCACTTCTATCTGTGCCCTTCTCTTCCAGACTTTGCTCCTTTCAATTTGCTGCTCCTTGTGCCTGGAACAAACTACCTGAGTCTGTACCTTCTCTGACCCTGTTCAAATCCAGGCTGAAAATTCACCTCTTCGCTGCCTCTTTCAGATCTTCACTCACCTAATCCTGTTCTCTGTAAGTTCAGTACGGGCCCCTCCCGTGCCTGAACTGCCGCCATTAACAGGCTCCTCCGATCGGGAGTTGAGCACACCTGAGCGGGCTCTCCATCCTTCCCGCTCAGGTTCTCCGGCCCAATCGGGGCTGTGGGAGGGAGGAAGCGACCCCTAAAAGCGTCTGCCGCCAAAAGAACTGCCGCCATTAACAGGCTCCTCCGATCGGGAGTTGAGCACACCTGAGCGGGCTCTCCATCCTTCCCGCTCAGGTTCTCCGGCCCAATCGGGGCTGTGGGAGGGAGGAAGCGACCCCTAAAAGTGGCTGCCACCGAAAGAACTGCCGCCATTAACAGGCTCCTCCGATCGGGAGTTGAGCACACCTGAGCGGGCTCTCCATCCTTCCCGCTCAGGTTCTCCGGCCCAATCGGGGCTGTGGGAGGGAGGAAGCGACCCCTAAAAGCGGCTGCCGCCGAAAGAACTGCCGCCATTAACAGGCTCCTCCGATCGGGAGTTGAGCACACCTGAGCGGGCTCTCCATCCTTCCCGCTCAGGTTCTCCGGCCCAATCGGGGCTGTGCGAGGGAGGAAGCGACCACTAAAAGCGGCTGCCGCCGAAAGAACTGCCGCCATTAACAGGCTCCTCCGATCGGGAGTTGAGCACACCTGAGCGGGCTCTCCATCCTTCCCGCTCAGGTTCTCCGGCCCAATCGGGGCTGTGGGAGGGAGGAAGCGACCCCTAAAAGCGGCTGCCGCCGAAAGAACTGCCGCCATTAACAGGCTCCTCCGATCGGGAGTTCAGCACACCTGAGCGGGCTCTCCATCCTTCCCGCTCAGGTTCTCCGGCCCAATCGGGGCTGTGGGAGGGAGGAAGCAACCCCTAAAAGCGGCTGCCGCCAGGCAGGCCCACACCTGCCGGGCCCGCACCTGAGGGCCTCGCCAGAGGGCCCTTTGGCGTGGCCCTTAGGCAGTGGCCCTCTCTGAAACGCCTGAAAACAGCCAGGTACGCATCTCCTCCATCAACCAGCTGCTTGAGCTCCCCCAGGGTCGAGCTCGCTATCGTCACCAGCAAGAACATCCCTGACATCATTACCGTTCCCAGAAGTCAACATCTACCTTCACGGTAACCAGCTGCTGAGTCCAACTGGCCACTTGTACTGTATCCAGCGCCTGAACTCCTTCCTTACTGTTGCCAGTAACTTGCAATCCTACAAGTACCCCCAGCTAGCATTAATTAAATAGCCAGCAATCTACTTTTACTTGTTTGTTCACCTTACAAATCACTAAAGTCAGTAAATTCTTGCCAGTAGCTTTACTGCTTATCTACCTTACAGTCTACCTTGATCAATTAGCTTGTTGCCAGTAACTTCACCGTTGTCCGCAGTTCACTGTATAGCTATCGCATGACTTTTTACAGTCATCTAGTTTGTCCTTGAATCCTGTTATCTATAATGAAGTCAGTAATAGCCTCCACCTAATACCATATATTCCCGCCAGCAACTCAAACCCATTTTAGTCATTGTACCACTGTACTGTACCACTGTATTGTACCACTTATACTGTAAGATAGCCTTTACTAACTTTACTGTAACTTGTAATTTGCCTCCCAAGACTCTGAGACTCCCATACACATCCCATACCAAGAAACCAAAATGTCTCTCCATCTCATCACCTTTCTCAGTTTTTACCTTCTCACAGACTGGCTCGGGACCTCCCTTGCCTACTCTCCCTCCACCAATCATATACCGATCCTCAAGAACCACGGAAAACAATGGTCAGGCAACCCTTACCATCATCCAGATAGGGAAGCCCGTATACGACACTCCCACCTCATCCACATTGCAATACACCAAACCAGCAACCCTAAGCAACACAAATCCCAACCCCCACAAAGCTTAAAATGTGCCCTCATAAATGCACGCTCAATTCGAAAAAAATGGCCTGTAATCCTTGATATAATCACCCTTCATGATCTTGATGCACTCATGATCACCGAAACCTGGTTATCCAAAGAGGACAATGTCCTCATTAACCAACTTATTCCACCTAACTTTTCCATACACACAACTCATAGAGAAAACAAGAAGAGAGGAGGAGCACTCATACTCACCAAGACTGAACACCTTTTCAACATGACCAAATCGCATAGCACAAGCAACCTAGATATAATCACCATAGTGAACAAACAATGCTCCATCAACCTGGTCTACAGAGCCCCCTCGAGCTCACCAGATGAACTTCCCACCATATTGGACCTGGCCGCCAATACCAGCAACCCCAACACTCCTAACTGGATATTGGGAGACCTCAATCTCCCATCATTACAGCAAAACCAATCATCTTCACTCCTCAATGCCATTGAAGATCTTGGATATCAACAACTGATCATGGAGCCCACTCACACCAAAGGAAACATTCTTGATATGGTCTTTGCTCCACACTCTGTATCCGAACAGAGCTGCAACATTGTAAAATCGATCACCAATGTACCATGGTCAGACCATAAACTTATAAACTTACAAATTCCTCTGAGCAACAATCATCTTCTCAACAACAGAAAACTGGACAACACATCTAGAGATACAAGAGGCTTTCGACCTTTCAACAGGGAACTTATACTATCAAGCACCCAACCACTCCTTGACAACACAGTACTCAACCTTGATGAGTCTATCACCGCCTGGAACAGCAACCTCAACACCATTGCTCAACTACCACACAAAAAGAACATGTCCAGGAAAAAATCCTCTGCTCCATGGTTTTCCCCCGAGTTACGGTCCTCCCTTACCCACCTACGAAGACTCGAAAAACGCTGGCGCCGCTCACTTTCCATCGATGATCACGCAGCCTACAATCTCCACCTTGCATCTCACCGTGAAGCAATCACAACCTTAAAGAAGCAATACCACACTGATTTGCTCAAAAGATCTTTGAACAAACCTCGCAACCTCTTCAATCTTGTCAAATCACTATCAAAGGAACCATCCTCTGAACTAAATGAAGATATCCATCCACAGGAATTTGCTGATTACTTACAATCAAAACTTCTTCAAACAGATGAGCTCTCAAAAACCACTGTACAAGAAACAACCTGTCTAATATCCCTGTCTGTACTTACCACACCCTCTGCTAAACACATTGAAGACACAATCGCCTCACTCAACACCACAACTGCACAAACCGACCCGTGCCCAGCCTTTTGGATAAAGGATCTTCGAAGTGCATTTAGCCCCTTCATTGCAAGAATCATTAACCTCTCCTTTACATCTGGCTCCTTCCCATCTGCATTAAAGTTCACATCCATTAGACCTCTGCTAAAGAACGCGAAACTAGACCCTAAACGGCCCGACTCCTACAGGCCTATAGCCAGTATCCCCCTTCTAGCAAAGATTTTTGAGAAAGAGGCACAACGGCAAAACCAAGACCACATAGATTCCGCAGCCCCCCTGGACCATTCCCAACACGGCTTCAGAGAATTTCACGGGGTTGAGACACTGCTCACCACCCTATTCAATGATGTTCTCACCACTATAGACAACTTACAGCAAGGCGTTGTGCTAATCTTCCTGGATATAGCAGCAGCGTTTGATTCGGTAAACCATGAGATTCTCCTCGTTCGACTGAAAGAAAAAGGCATCCATAACTCAGCACTTGAATGGTGCAAATCATACCTTGATACCAGAATGCAATATGTAAAAACTGCAACAGGAGAATCCGAACTCTTCCATCAAAAACAAGGGGTTCCGCAAGGGTCCTCTCTCTCATCCCTCATGTTCAACATCTATATGCAGCCGATCTGCAATATCATCAGATCATTCAATGTGAAATGTATGGTATACGCAGACGATATCCTACTCTACATGCCGTTTTCCACAAAGCAAATGGATTTACTACCTATAACAAACTGCTTCAATGCAGTCTCAGAATGGCTCCTGTCACAGAACCTCCACATTCAGCACAAGAAAACCGAGGTTCTCTTTATCACCAGAGACACCAACTTCACCCCACCTTCACATATAAAAGTCAAGGGAGCTGAACTATGCACTAAGGAAGCAATAAAATACCTTGGAGTCACACTGGACCATCGGCTCGACATGAAACCACACATAAATAATATCATAAAAGCTGTGTACTTCAAGATACGCACGCTCAAGCACCTACGCTCCCTACTTGACCCAGAAGACTTCAGAACCATTTACCAAGCTCTAATCTTACCACATTTTGATTTCGCCAACTCAATTCTTCAAGGACTCCCACAATCCACCTTGAGCCCATTACAGCTCGCTATGAATACTGCCGCAAGGGTTCTTCAAGGAGCGTCCAAGAATGAACATATTACACCTATCCTCAAACAGCTCCACTGGCTCCCCATACACGGAAGGCTGATGTTCAAAATCCTGATTCTCACATTCAAGGCCATAAAGGGCCTATCTTCCAACTCACTTTCTGAGCTCATCCAAACTGTACCACGAAACAGAAACAGAAGACAGGCAGCATTAAACTCCTTATCAATACCAAAGGCCATAACAACATACAATCTATCAACAGCTAACAGAGCTTTCTTGTGTTGCGCACCAAAATGCTGGAACTCGCTCCCTGCCGACATCCGTACCATAACCGATTTAACCCAGTTCAGAAAGGCCCTTAAATTCAACCTATTCACCAAATGAAGATAACATTTAGTCCCACTACATATCCAACTACAGTTTTTTCCCTTGCTCCCAACATTCGTGCTAATTCATGTACATAGTTCGAGCATGTGATCTAGTTAACAGATTACATATTCCATGTAAATAGTTCTCCCTTGTTTTCCAAGTTGATAATCCTGTTATATGTAACTCCGAACAGCCTGTTGTTCTGGTTTTGTTGTGTTCTCTGTAAACCGCGCTGATGTCAAAGAGTGCAGTATAAAAGAAATTAAAATAAATAAATAAATAAAACCGATGTTATTTGTAAACCGAGCTGAATTTGAAGAGCGCGGTATAGAAAAGACTTTAAATAAATAAAATAAAATAAAATAAATAAACCTAATCTCCTTTATATTTCCTTACAATTCTCCCTAGATGTTTCTTCAGTCACCTATTAGTGGAGGAGTGGCCTAGTGGTTGGGGCAAGGTACTTCAGGCTAGAATGTCAGGGGTTCAAATCCCACTAGAGGACAGCAACCTTGGGCTGAAAGGACTGGGGTTTCTAGTCCCAAAGGTGCTCCTTGTGGTCTTGGGCAAGCCACTTAACCCTCCATAGCCCATGTTCCTTGTAAAATAGTTATCTCCAAGTTATAATGCCCTGTTTAATGTAATTTCAGTTTGTTCAATGTAAACTGCACTGATGCAGAATAGCATGGTATATAAGAGAATGTAAAGTAAATAAATAAATAAAAATTGTGTCTGTTTTTGTTTTTTCACCGTATGTATAGACTGAATCGCTTTCTTCCAATACAACCTTCTTGATGTCATCCCATAATTCTTCTGGAACTCTGTCATTTGTATCTAAAGCAGCAAATAGATTTCTCAGGCAGTTTTTAAATTCCAGTGCTATATCCTCAAGATCATATTTTGCTACATTCATGAATAGCTTGCTCTTTTTCAACTTTAACTTGAGTTTGCATACTAGTAGTTGGTGATATGTGCCACACTCAACTCCAGGTTTTGTCTTTGTTGATGTTATCAAGCTTTTCCATCATTGTCTTCCACAGATGTAGTCAATTTGATTTCTGTACAATCCATTAGGTGATGTTCACGTGTACAGTCGGCGCTTTAAATTGCTGGAAGAAGGCTTTTGAGATGAATAGATCATTGGTCTTGCAGAATTCTATCGGTCTTTCTCCAGCTTTGTTTCTGTTGCCAAGTACATATTTTTCAACCACTTTGCCTTCTTCTTTGTTGCCAACATTTGTGTTCCAGTCACCCATGACTATCAGGTTATCCTGTTTGCATGTTCTGTCAATTTCAGCTTATACTTGTTCACAGAACTCATCGACATCTTCCTCTTCTGCAACTGTTGTTGTGGCATATACCTGAATTATAATTGTGTTGATGGGCTTTCCTCATAGACAAATAGAAATTAAGATTCACTGACTGCATTGTATTTCATTACAGTTCTTGCAAGTTTCTTAACTATAAATGCAACTCCATTTCTTCTTTGTCTTTCATTTCCAGCATAGTAAACCATATGATCATTAGATGCAAAGTTCCCAAAATCATTCCATTTCAGTTCACTGACACCTAACAGATCGAGTTGTACACGTTCCATTTCATTCTTGACCATCTCTAACTTCCCTTGGTTCTTGCTTCGTATGTTCCATGTCCCAATATGTAAGATATCTTTGCAATTTCTAACTCTGTTTTCATGCGCAGCTGCATCAGCAAATCAAACCATATCATAAATGCTGGCCTTACTCTAAGAAGTCTTCAGCTCATCCCCATTAGCCATTTTAGTGCCTTCCAACCTGGGGGTCTCATTTTCCAGCACTATAGTGCAATTTGTTTTGTGACTGTCCATTGGGTTTTTGAGGCAAGATACAGAAGTAGATTTGCCAAGCCTTTCTTCTGCACAGTTAATTCCAGTGCTGTTGCATTTGTCACAAAAATATGATCCTCCGCATACAACACCATCCCATTCTGCTGCTGCCCAGATGGGTGGTTTGTCTTAGTCGAGCATCTCAACTGAGACCAGTCTATATTGGGAGACCCTGCCAGTAGCTAAACTACTGATAGCTTAGCTCTCAGAATCACTGGTGCACACAAGCCCTCACAAGCATAAGCAGCCATATACATGTGCAAACTACAGCCATGTGTAAATGGTAATTAGAAAGGGGGGCACTTGTGAGCCCTAATCAGAATGGCTCCGTAGCCTTCCAGCCTTCTGATGGTCTGTTGCTGTTCGTAGCTTCAGAGAACCACATCAAGCTGCCCAGATGCTACTGAATAAACAAAAAATGTCGTTCACTGTCAATTATAGATTTTGACTGGAAACTATCAATCAAAACAACTAGATTTTCCTAGAGGTCTCAGTATAAAACATGGCAGGGTGATGTAAAATCACTTCTACTTTCACCTATAGCCAGATCACATCAATGACCTCTCTAAGCAGAAAATCAGCTCCCTAATATGCGGGCAACACGGTCGTCTAACTCCAGTAGCTGACTCAAGGTCGTCTCTATCTGCTACTTAAAAAATGCTCACGACCATCAAATTAATGTTGCTAGGGGTCTGCTGAATTTTTCCACACTATATTTGTACTTCCTTGTTTCTCCACTCCCGATTCCAACGCCAATCCCCGGCACCACTGGACGTTTCACAATTCCATTTCTTCAGGGAACCGTAAAGATAATCTAAAAACAAAGCAACAGCTTACTCTTCTATTCCAATCCCACTCTATAAAAAATATCAAAAATACCATAGCCCTTACACAATACCTCTCTATCGAAATAAACTAATCTAAAAACCAGAAACTATAAAAACCAAACTCATCAAAGATGCTGCCCACGTTTCAAAACACTCCTTTTCAAAGTGCAAACTTCGAAAAAACGCCGCGCATGCCTACTAGCACTCAAAACCCGCTTTTAACGATTACTCTGTCCAATGTCCCCCCGCTCACAGCTGTGTTACATAGTATTCACTTCATTCTTAAAGATAAACACTCCCTTTCACAAAACTTACTCTTTTGGCTCCATTAGATTATAGCCGACCCGATTATCATCTCGAATACAAGTCAGTTAATAGTACAGATCTCTAACAAGTACTACCTACTTATCTACAAGACTCTTTCATTAGATAAGCATTATGATGGTCCAATATCTAGTATAGTATTAAGAACATACTGCCCAGTCTATAGTGTTATTTAAGCCATATGGCTCCAACGTGTTAAGAGTATAAATCAGACGTTGTTCATTCAATATTAAAATTTGATCCAACGTTTTCCCTCTACTTCCTTGTTTGATTTGCTTCAAACATAAACACCGTAGTTGTTCAAAACTATGGTTCTTAGTTAAGCAATGTGGTACTAGTGGGGCTGTTAATACTTTACAATTCAGACGACTACGATGCTCTCGCATACGGATTCTAAAAGGCCGAGTGGTCTTACCAATATAACATAACCCGCAGGGGCATAAGATTGCATAAATCACATTGCTAGACGCACATGTCGTGGCCTGTTTTAACTGGACTAACGTACCCTGATATTCAAAAGATAAAGCTGTGATCGTTACAGTACAAATATCACAGCCACCACAGGCATGATGTCCTATTGCAATTGATCCCTCAGTCGATCTCTCAACAACAGGCAGAACAGCTGGACTAAGCCACTCCTTTAAATTTCTGTGGCGCTGCCAAACACATCTAACCCTTTTATCACGAAGTCCCGGTATCACTGTGAGAATGTTACTATGTTTCTTAAAAATCTTTTGAATATCTCTACTAAATGGGGAAAATTTCGAAACAAAATTCACAGTCCTATCATCCCATTCATTATTTTGTATAGAGTGGGATTGGAATAGAAGAGTAAGCTGTTGCTTTGCTTTTAGATTATCTTTACGGTTCCCTGAAGAAACGGAATTGTGAAACGTCCAGTGGTGCCGGGGATTGGCGTTGGAATCGGGAGTGGAGAAACAAGGAAGTACAAATATAGTGTGGAAAAATTCAGCAGACCCCTAGCAACATTAATTTGATGGTCGTGAGCATTTTTTAAGTAGCAGATAGAGACGACCTTGAGTCAGCTACTGGAGTTAGACGACCGTGTTGCCAGCATATTAGGGAGCTGATTTTCTGCTTAGAGAGGTCATTGATGTGATCTGGCTATAGGTGAAAGTAAAAGTGATTTTACATCACCCTGCCATGTTTTATACTGAGACCTCTAGGAAAATCTAGTTGTTTTGATTGATAGTTTCCAGTCAAAATCTATAATTGACAGTGAACGACATTTTTTGTTTATTCAGTATATATCGTTCAAGAAGAAGTGGGCCATTAATCTTGTGTGAGCAGGTGCTACTGAAGGCACCCATGTAAAGCAAGCAGTCAGTGACGATGGGAGGATAGCCAATACTCTATGATTCCAGCTAAAGATATATGTCCCCCCTGAGACCCAGCTGACACACAGCAGGGAAGC
Source organism: Ichthyophis bannanicus (assembly GCA_033557465.1). Taxonomy (NCBI): domain Eukaryota; kingdom Metazoa; phylum Chordata; class Amphibia; order Gymnophiona; family Ichthyophiidae; genus Ichthyophis; species Ichthyophis bannanicus. Next base: position 461,929,867 of record CM066035.1, read on the forward strand.
CTTCAGCAGGTATGGCTCTGTAACAATTAAATGGTTCTCATAGTTCAATCTGAGTCTTCTCTGTTCGCATACCCACACGTTTTTCCAGAAGCCAGGGGAGAGGCCTGCTGCATGTATGTGCTCATTCCCCATCAGATAGCAGGAGCACGTCCTATCCCCATGAGACTGCTAGAGCAGCTGAATTTCACAACTATGCAGAATGAGCTGTCTATGGTGCAAATCCTGCTATTGATCATCTCTCTCTCCAGTCCGCAGTTCCAACTGAGGTTCCATTATGGGGAATCCCATGTCATCAAGGACCTTAATGTAGCTACAACATCTGGATCTTGTCTGAAGGTAGCCCTCCCCAGTGTTGAAGCTGCTATAACTTGGCTGCATGAGTCAGGGTAGTGATTTATTTTGAATTTTTAAAGGCAAGTTTCTTCAGCTTTAATCTGGGGAGGTGAGTGTTCTTTGAGGGATCTGAGGAGGTGAGTGTTCTTTGAGGCTGGGAGTGCAAAATATAGCTCTGGGTTGTTGTCTGGTTCCCTGCCAACTTTCAGCACCTCAGTGACTCCCTCATTGCCACAGCTCAGTCATACAATTGTGGACAGTCACTGACAGCTGGGCTTCCTACACCGTTCTAAGTGAAGTAATAACGTATTGGTGCATTGAGAGGGTAGACCAAAGGGTTACAATCGAGGCGCTTTCAGCTGTGCTCTCTTTGAGTGGCCCATATATGGAGGACAGTAAGCCAAGTGACTGTACTATTTCCAGCCCACATCATCAGGCAGACTATTACAGCTCAAGCCAACTATTCTCCATGATCTGTGGAAGACTAGTGGTCAACATATCTGACAAAGGCTCTTATGCTGCTGCATAATCTTGCTTCACCCGCACTGTGGACTCTGCAGGGGCATCAGTTTCTGATCCCCACCAATATGGGGCACTTCTAAATCTGAGAACTCTCAGTCTTCCACTGCCCCAGCTACAAAAGCAGACTTGATGGAGATCCTGCAGGAATTTAAACTCTTCCAACTGGACTTTTCTAAGGCTGTGAGTGATATTAAGTCCAAAGTCAAGTCCCTGGATGACCAGGTGACTGGTGACCCAGAAACATATAAATATAGGTGAACAGATAGATGCAACTGTGGTTTTCCAATCAAGAATTCACAAGCTAGATGCCCTCACTCTGTAATCCTCCCTGTCTCTTCAGCACGTAACCTTGGTGTTATTTTTGATTCCTCTCTTTCTTTCTCTCCACATATCCAGCTCATTGCTAAAACATGCTGTTTCTTTCTATATAATATCTGCAAAATTCACCCTTTCCTCTCTGTTGATACCACTAAGATGATTGTCCACTCCTTAATCACCTCCCATCTTGATTATTGTAACCTTCTCCTTGCTGGCCTCCCTGTGAGCCACTTCTTTCCTCTTCAGTCAATTCAACACTCTGCTGCTCGACTTATTTTCCGCCAGTTTCATTTTTCCCACATCACATCTCCTCATCTCGCTTCATTGGCTTCCCATCCATCTCTGTATCCAATTTAAACTTCTCCTCCTAACCTATAAATATATTGACTCTTCTGCCCCCCCCCCCCGGTAACTTTCGTCTCTTATCTCTCCTTACACCCCCTCTCAGTTACTTCGCTCTTCTAATAGTCTTCATTTATCTGTGCCTTTTACTCGTACTGCCAGTTCCAGACTTCGCTTCTTCCAACTGGCAGCACCCTTTGCTTGGAATAGTCTTCCTATCTCTGTGTGCCAGGTGTCCTCCCTGCCCATTTTCAAGTCCAGACTCAAATCCCACCTCTTCACTACTGCTTTTCATTCCTGTCTTGCCCTATCTTGATCTCTCCATCAACTTGTGTTTACTTTATCCTGTAAATTTTGTTATTTGTATTTTGTAACTTATTTTGTATTCTGTCTTATTAGATTATGAGCTCTGATGAGCAGGGACTATCTCTCTTATATGTTTGTACAGCGCTCCGTATGTTGCAGTGCTATATAAGTGTTTAATAATAATAATAATTATTATTATTATTATTATTACATCATGACAACCTAGAAAATTGACAAGGGTGTAACAACATCAGAGTTCTGAGCATCCTCAAGAAGCCTTGGGGCACGGAAAATGCTAGAGAACTGATCCAACTATTATATTCCTTTTGTGTTCCTAGGGCTTCAAAGCCAGTCAAGCTGGAAAGGGCGCATCACAGTCTTGGACTCAGAGTTAGTCCTGGATTCTGCTCAAGGCCAATCTTTGTTTGTTTTCATTTTTTGAGGATAAAATGTGGCTCTTAAGAAGCCTGTGGGAGAGGCATTCTGTCTCATTTCAGGGTCAGTAGGTACTGGTCCCCCAGGACTTATCTCAATATACGCTGGAGCGTAGGAAGAGTTTCAAATCCCTAACTAAGTTACTACAGGGGAAATCCATTAAATACCACTGGGGGTTCCCCTTCACCTTAATCTTTGAGTGGGACAATACCCAGCACAGAATAATGGAGTTGGAGGACTGCCTGGATGTGGTAAACCTTCTGCAAAAGGGGGAGCACTGAATACCAGGCCAGCACAGAGAGCAGAATGATTGGCAAGTCTCTACCCCGAAGAGGCATAAGATCCAGGGGCCTTGGCAACAGCTCAGCAGTATAGAGGAAGATCAACAAGAGCATGAAATGGACACTACTAATCCCGCTTGATCCAGCTAACAGTGTGTACTGTATTTTGTCTTGTTGCTCTATGTTCACTCTTGCGAGTGCTATATATGGACTTTTTTTTTTAATGGTATCTGTGACAGGGAATCATAGTCACGGATGGAGAAAAGGAGAATTCAGAAGTGGGAGCAGGCTTGGGTTGAGAGGGTTACAGGGGATTGCTTGCAATGGTAACATCATCTAGCTTGGGGGGAGAAGTTAGGGATAGATTAGTAGTTGATTTGGGGGGGCTGTTTGGTCCTTATCCATTCACTTTATGAACAAAGGTGGGTCGAGGGTTTCTACATATTAGATTCGTGGGTGGGAGTGGGCGGCTGTAGGGGAGCTCCTGGCTCATGCTATCAGCATCCTGGATGATAGCCCTTTTGTGGCTAGCAAGGAGTATTTGTACTCGTTTTAAGATGCATCAATCCCCAAGTAAGGGGGCCATAGGGGATTCAGGAGTGGAGAGCGGGTTAAGGGGGAGGGGAGTCATTGACTGGTTATGCTTCAGAATAACATAATGGATGTGTTAATGAGAAACTTGAATCTAATTCCAATTGATGGGAATTTCATAGAATATGCAGAATCAGCAGATTTGTGAATAGCATTGTATTCTGCAGTCATAGACTATAAGAACATAAGATATGCCATACTGGGTCAGACCAAGGTCCATCAAGCCCAGTATTCTGTTTCCAACAGTGGCCAATCTAGGTCACATGTACCTAGCAGTTTCCCCAAGAGACACAAGTTCCACAATGCTTGTACTGGGTCAAGCATTGATATCTTCGGCCACTTCTTAATAATGGTTTATGGACCTTTCCTCCAGGAACTTGTCCAAACCTTTTTTAAACCCAGCTACACTAACAGCCTTTACTACATCCTCCGGTAACAAATTCCAGAGTTTGATTACACGTTGAGTGAAAAAATATTTTCTTTTATTACTTAAATAGTTTATCCTGTAGCTTCATTGCATGTCCCCTAGTCTTTCTATATTCTGATAAGGTAAACAATCGATCTATGTTTACCCGTTCCACTCCGTTCATTAATTTATAGACTTCTATCATATCTCCCCTCAGCCGTCTCTTTTCCAGGTTAAAGAGCCCTAACCTTTTTAGCCTTTCTTCATAGGAGTATCCTTCCATCCCCTAGTTATGTTTGAGAATGCAGCACATAAGCAAAGCTCAATGAAGAGAAGCAAAAATCTTACTTTGAGGTAGAACGTTGAAAGTAGATTCAAAAGTTGCTCTACCCTATAACACAATGGATGTGTTAAGGAGAAACTCTGAATCTAATTCCAAGTGAAGGAAATCTCATAAAATATGCAGACACAGCAAGATTTGGTAATAGCATTGTATTCTTTCAGCGTGTGTTCTGGTGGCTCCTCCTCCTCTGCTACCTCCTCTTATATGTTTGTGCAGTGCTGCGTATGGCTGGTAGTGCTATACAAATGCTCAGTAGTAGAAGGAGAGGGGAAGGAGGTCATGAGAGCACACATCATGGGAGCATCTGAATTAGACTGATTTGGATAGTGATGGCTGACCCTTGGAGAAGCAGTAAGATCATCGTAGAGTGGTTCACAGGAGGTCATGGTTAAACTCATATCTTGGAACATATGGGACTTGCACAGTCCCATTAAGCATAGGAGAGTTATGGACCTGGGAGTAGCAGAGAGACGCTGAAGGAGTTGGAGCCTGTGATCTGCTCTGGGACTGCTGCTGGTTCGATGGTGTGTGCAGGGGTTCTGTGCCTCTAAGGACCGGGCAGGCACGCTCGGGGCACCCTACTACCCGGCGGGGTCCACGGACCTTTAAATTCATCTACCTCTGGAGTGGCTCTTTGGAGTAGCAGAGAGACGCTGAAGGAGTTGGAGCCTGTGATCTGCTCTGCGACTGCTGCTGGTTCGCTGGTGTGTGCAGGGGTTCTGTGCCTCTAAGGACCGGGCAGGCGTGCTCAGGGCACCCTACTTCCCGGCGGGGTCCACGGACCTTTAAATTCATCTACCTCTGGAGTGGCTCTTTGGAGTAGCAGAGAGACGCTGAAGGAGTTGGAGCCTGTGATCTGCTCTGGGACTGCTGCTGGTTCGCTGGTGTGTGCAGGGGTTCTGTGCCTCTAAGGACCAGGCAGGTGCGCTCGGGGCACCCTACTACCCCGCGGGGTCCTTTGCTGTTTCTTATTTATTTTCGTTAGTTTTTTGACCGTGGAGCGTGTCCGCGGGGCGTGGCTCAAAGGGACGTGATCTAAGGGGATAGTTTGGCCCCTTGAGCGCCCCTTTGGCGCCACTGCGGCGTCTGCGGGATATTGTCTTCCACCCTGTAGTATTGTGCTATGGGAAAGCGGAAGGCAAATTGGGCAAATAAAGGTCAGGAGGCCAGTAGTGGTGATAAGCCCACTGGTCCCCTTGACAAGCATTTCGCTCCTCTCCCCCCTGCGCAGTCTTCCCCAGACGGGGTCTCCCTGAGTTGTGGTGGGAGAACCCCTCCTCCCTTACCGTTACCGCTTTAAGTACAGTGTTTGCCTGATGAGTCTTCAGAAATAGCAAGTATATCTAAAATTAATGTTATTGTTCCTTTGCCAGTACAACTTACTGCCTCTGACAGTTTGTTGGAGTTTGCCTCTAAGTCTTCTGATGCCGAGATTACCTTAAAAGACATTTGGGGTGCTTTACAGTCCATAGACAAGAAGATGTCCTTAACGTTAAATGCTCTGTGTGTATTCTCTCAGGAAGCTGCCGTTGCTATTCGGCAGCTCGATGAGAAGGTTACCTCAAGTGATAAAGCTGTAGGGAAGTTGAATTCCCAGGTAAATTTGCTTTCAGCGGCTAGTGCCGCTGCAGTTAAAGATTCATTGATATTGTATTCTAAGCTGGAAGCCCTGGAGAACTCGTCCCGAGCTTGCAATCTTCGTTTCTTAAATTTCCCCCATTCTTCGTTGCTGTCCGCTAGAATCCTCCTTGATAAGTATTTCAAGGAAATATTGAAGTTTTCAGACTCTATAGCTATTTCTCATGCTTATTACCTTTTAGCTAGTACTAAACGTATTAACACCGAAGAGGGAGGTATGGATGAGATTGTTCCCCCTATGACTGACTTGACTGCTTTTCTTGAAGACTCTTCGGATATAATTTCTACTAGGTCCACATTAATGGTCGTATTACCTTCTGTGGATCTTAAGCAGCGCATTTTGTGTGCGTTCTTCAAAATTAAGACGGCCAAATTCTGTGGGCAAAGTATAAATATATTTCCCGATGTTTCTCGTGAGACGCAACTACGTAGACGTCAATTCCTTCAGCTGAAACCTAGGGTTTTAGCGTTGGGAGCAACGTTTTTTTCTCTGATTTCCTTGTAAATGTTTGGTAAACTATGAGGGTGACTCTTTTGTCTTTGTAGATGTCTCACATTTAGAGAAATTTATTGTTGATCGTGTAAGTATAGGGTAAGGAATTGTTTCTGGGTATGTATTGATCCTTCTAACTTGTGGGCTTATGATTGGCCTTGTTTTCTGTAATTATTATTGTGTGTAATATTATCTCTGCCTATCTCTCTTGTTGTGGACTATATCTGTTATAATGTGTTTCTATTGTATTATGTTTCTTTTGTTTTCTCTTTTTTCTACGATTTGCCTTATCTTTCTGTGATATTGTATTTCACTGAAAATCAAATTTAAAAAAAAAAAAAAAAAGGAGAGTTATGGACCTACTTAAAAGGGGAAGAGGCTGACATTGCTTTCCTGTAGGACTCTCACCTGACTGGGCAGGATGACTCGCGACTGAAGTCCTGGGTGTTTCTGCAAATTAATGCATCCAATTTTACTGTATGACACACAAGAGAGCGGTTGCTACTCTCATTTAAAAAGATTGTCCCTTCCAGCTTGTATCACAGTATGCTGACAAAGAGGGTAGGTTCCTCATCCTGGTGGGCACTTGAATGGGAATATATTCACCTTATCAATGGCTATGTCCTCCCTTCTCAAATTGGGGCAGCCTTGTTGGCTTTGACGACAGTGGTGGAGTCTCAACAGCGGGGAGAGACATTAATGGGAGGAGACTTTAATTGCATACTGTCCGGTATAGATAGAACGCATGGGCAGAAATATTTTCCGGCTAATCGGACTAAACTCCATCAGATTTTGACACGATTGGATCTTAATGATGTGTGGAGGGCTATGCATGGTAGTGAGAGAGATTATACCCATTTTTCCTCTGCTCACCAAAGGCACTCTAGAATTGATAGTGGCTCATTTTGCGATGCCTAACATCAATACTCATGGCAACGTCCATAGTACGATGGGGGGGCTTCGATCATGCCATCATCTCTTTGGAAATCTGGAAAGGGAAGCTTGAGCTGCCTCCCCCCCAGACCTTCCTTGCCTCTTCTTGGAGGCATGAGAGGCATTGGAGCAACCTTTTTTACTAGAAGATGTGCGTCTGTGATATGTAACTTAAAAGTGGCAAAGGTAAAGGGGCCAGATATGTTAACAGCCTGAGCTTATTTTTGCAACTGTGCTGGTCTGAATCTTCAATGATATTTGAGTTCAGGGAATGCTGCTGACATCTTTTTACCAGGCTTCCATCACAGTCATACCTAAAGAGGGGAACGACCCGCTATTCTGTGGCAATTACAGACCCATTTATCTTTTAAACATAGACTACAAAATTTTCACTAAAGCATTATGTGTGCATCTCAAATCAAAATTGTGGGATCTTTTCACTTGGACCAAACAGGATTCATGAAGCATAGGTACAGTTTTGAGAACGCATGGCATCTGATCAATATGCTACACCAGGCGGGAAGGTGCTTTGTACAGTTCTCTCATTGGGTGCTGAAAAGGCCTTTGATAAGGTTGAATGGCCATACCTGTTTGAAGTTCTTCAACAATTTGGGTTTGGGCCGAATGTGTGCTGTTGGGTGGGAGCTATGTATGCTAGACCAAGGACCATGATATTAGTTAATGGATTTCATTTGAATCCCTTCTGGTTGTAGCGTGGCACCTGACTGGGCTGCCAGCTTTCACTTCTTCTTTTCATGCTGGACATCAAGTCATTTGCAAGCCACATCTGCAAAAGAGTGTTGAAAATGAGTATCTGTCTTGCGGGATGAATGCACACTATTTCCTTGTATACTGATGATACTCTTATACATTTATCTCCATGACCCACACACTTGATTCCCATCATTACTTCTATCATTGAGCAGTTCGATAAGGTCTTGAGTTTCATAGTTATCAGGCAAAAATCTGCTCTTCTCCTTTGCCAGTCCAAAGTTCCTTCTGAACCAGTGGGCCTACCCAAAGAATTCCTTAGGATTGATCATTTCAAAAACCTAGGTGTCCAGATTCCGAGTAACCTTGCAAAACTTTATCAGTTTAATTATCATGGGCTCTTAGACAGACTTAGTAAAAAATTAGCTTCCCTACAATCAGTATCATGCCTTGGGCACATCAACATGGGGAAGATGTTTATCCTTCCTAAGCTCTTTTTCCTATTTGCACAGTTGCTGATTCATATCCCAAGAAATTTCTTTAAGGTAGTTAGGAGAATGTTGTCCATTTTTGCCTGGTGGGTTAGAAGCCTGAATCAATTGGACCACCCTTACAATGCCCAAGGACAGCAGAGGCTTAAGTTTTCCAGATCCAGAGATCTATTAATGGTGTTCAAGTCTTCAGGTAGTTCTCTTCTGGATGATGGATCCAGGCTCAGGGTAGATGCCTCTGGAAGAAGCGTGGGTGTTTCCCGCTCCCCTTAACTCAGTTCCATTCCTTAAAGAGGCACTTGACGTCCATCGAGTCCTATCACATCTTCTTTTGGGGTCTGTGTGGAAAGTGTGGCAAGTGATCTGTAGGAGGCAGAAATTATGCCCCCGGTTGTCCCCTTCACTCCGTTATTTACCGTTGCCTTTGTAAGAGATTTTGAAAGGGGCTTCTTGAATTTGTTAAGCTCAGAAACTCTCCTTTCTCTTTGATAGCTCTGCCTTTGTCACTAAGAGTAAACTGGAGGAGACTTGAGGGAAGTCACTAAATTTCTTTCAGTACTCCCAGTTACATCATAGTTTTGGGGTCCACAGTTAATGCAATGGATCTAGTACAGCGATGGCGAACCTATGGCACGCGTGCCAGCTGTGGCACGCGAAGGCCTTGCAGCTGGCACGCGGGCCATAGGTCCACAAAAAAAAGAAAAAGCTGTCTCTGACTGCGGACGCGGCAAGGGCAGAATGCAGCGTCCCGCGGGGCCCCCTCCACCCGCTAAGCCCATCTGCAAGAGCTTTCAGATTCGCGAGGGAGAGCGTCTCCCTCGCGTCTCTGTTAAGCCCGCAGGGGCTAATGGGAAATTTCCCATCAGCCCCTTTAGACGCGAGGGACTGATGGGAAATTTCCCATTAGCCCCTGCGGGCTTAACAGAGACGCGAGGGAGACGCTCTCCCTCGCGAATCTGAAAGCCCTTGCAGAGGGGCTTAGCGGGCGGAGGGGGCCCCGCGGGACATTGCAATCTGCCGCGGCAGCAGCCAGAGCCTGCTTTTTTTTTAAAAAAATTTGCCGGGGGGTTAGGACTGCTAATGGGCAGGGGGGGGGGTTAGGACTGCTAATGGGCAGGGGGGGGGGTTAGGACTGCTAATGGGCAGGAGGAGGGGGGGTTTAGGACTGCTAATGGGCAGGAGGAGGGGGGGTTAGGACTGCTAATGGGCAGGAGGGGGGGTTAGGACTGCTAATGGGCAGGGGGGGTTAGGACTGCTAATGGGCAGGAGGGGGGGGGTTAGGACTGCTAATGGGCAGGGGGGGGGGGTTAGGAATGCTAATGGGCAGGAGGGGGGGTTAGGACTGAGCATGGGCAGGGGGGGGAGGGTAGGACTGCTAATGGGCAGGAGGGGGGTTAGGACTGCTAATGGGCAGGAGGAGGGGGGGTTAGGACTGCTAATGGGCAGGAGGGGGGTGTTAGGACTGCTAATGGGCAGGGGGGGGGTTAGGACTGCTAATGGGCAGGAGGAGGGGGGGTTAGGACTGCTAATGGGCAGGAGGGGGGGGGGGGTTAGGACTGCTAATGGGCAGGAGGGGGGGTTAGGACTGCTAATGGGCAGGAGGGGGGGGGTGTTAGGACTGCTAATGGGCGGGCGGGCGGGGGGGTAGGACTGCTAATGGGCTGGGGGGGTAGGACTGCTAATGGGCTGTGGGCTGATGGGGGCTGTCTGGAAATGGGGTGATGGGGGTTTAGGGCTGGAAGTGAGTTGATGGGGGGGGGCTAGGACTGGTATTGGGTTGGGGGGTTGCTAGGACTGGAAATGGGCTGATGCAGGGACTAGAAGGGAATGGATGCTGGGTGAGGCTGGAACTAGAAGGGAGCTGATGTTGGGGGAGGATTAGAATGGGATGGGGCTGGGAGAGTAAAATGGAGAGGGGAAAAATATTTTGTGTGGGAGGGATAAAAAATCTACAATTGGCCGGGTATTGGGAGAGTAAGTGGGGATTGAGGATGGAGGGGTAAAATTTGAGTGGATGAAATAGGAATGAGGAAAGAGCAAAAGGAGAAAGATTAGTATGTTAAAGCGGATGTAGAGAGAGAGAATGGAAAAAAAAACTAGAAGAGAGAAGAAAGGACAAATGGACAGCAGATGATGGAGAGTTAGCAGAAAACATGAAGAAACCAGAAGAAAGTGGCTGGAGCAATTGCAACTGTGTAACTGAGCTGAGGTATTCTGTTTATGTAATTCCTTTTTGACATTGCCACTTGTTCTCTTTCCCCAGTAGGTCATGTATTGTTATTGTCTGAAATGTATTGGTTTAATATTTGCAGTGTTGCCTTTTGATAGGTATGGTGTGGTGCTTTGTGAGTCCTGGTAGTGCTGTTAGGATACGGCGGGTTTGCTATTGGTTCTAAATGGGCAGTGTTTGTAGTAGTTCCTAATGTGCCTGGCGGTTGGCACTGGATTATAGTAATGTAGAAATCTTTTAGTCTGTCTTTATCCATACACTCATTAAGAGACATGTTTACTAAAAGTTAGTGTATGTTAGCATTATGCAAATATTTATGCAAATTGACGTGCTGGCACTTTGAGGAAATTCTTTGGTTTTGTGCGGCAGTTTGGGCACTCGGGCTCAAAAAGGTTAGCCATCACTGATCTAGTACATCAGCCTTGCCAATGGGAACGTATTATTTTGACTCCATGCACTTGAAATCCTTCATGGCCCGGCTATACAAGACCCTTATTGCAGACATGCCTAGTGCTCGGGGTGTCCACAATTACAGATGCAGTTGTAATAGCGTAGTAGGTGACAAACCCAGGGAATTCTGGAAGGAGATTTACCACTACACGCACTCTTGTTTGATATTCCTCTCCCTCGTTAACATCCAACTCCAGATTTTTTTGTGAATGTTGATAGCCCCAACAAAAGTTTTTAAGTGGGGATGGGGGATGACCCGCTTTGCTGGAGGAATTGTGGGTGGAGGGGGGGAGACTTTGAGCACGTGGTTGAGCATGTGGTTGAGCTGTTCTTTTTTTTTTTTAAACTTTTATTTTCATTTTGCAACAAACAAAAGAAACAACACACCAAAAGAGACAAAACAAGTATACAATAAGGAAAAGTAAACCCATTACCCCCCACCCCGGTGCTTCTTCTCTACCCGTTTGCATCAGCATGTGAGCGCTTCCAATTAACAGTGATTATACATCAAACGATCAAAAAGTATCCACAATACAGCATGATCATGAGACAGAGATATATACAAAGTTAGACAGTCAGATGAGAGCATTTAGCAAAATGTACATATTCATTGAGCATCTTCCATTGAGACCAATGAGAAGGAGTCTGAACGGAGGAAGCGAACAGACAAGGTATTTGTTCATATTTACTGCAGAGACAGGCATGATTCCACCATTCATTGAGGCTCAGATGGGAACTAATTTCCCAGTATTACTTAATAAGGGAAATAGCAATGCCAAGCATAAAGTTCAAAAGGAGATAAGCCATTTTTGGGAGAGAGGGGATCCCCGCAACTGGGCGAAGTCCCACTATCCTCCAAGAAAGGGACTCCTGAGAGTGCGACATAGACTAAATACGACCCCAGACCCGACGCCAGTAATACTGTAGTGCGGGATATTCATGCATAACATGAAGTAATAAACCAAAGGCCGCAGGACGTGTCCAGCAACCATTACCCTGAGTAGTGTTCCATTTGTCTAATCTGTGAGGAGTGTAAAAACACCGGTGGGCTAGAAAGAAGAGGGTCTGAGTGAGTGAGGCGGGTCGGGAACCCGTGTCCCTCTGCTCCAGATAAGGCTCCAATGCTCCGAGGTTAAAGTCACATGCAATTCTCTCTCCCATACTTTCTGCGCTATAGAGGTATCTCTAGTGATAGCATTACATAAGGTTTAGTAAAATTGGATGCTACACCCGGTGAACTACCGAGAGATCGGAAGTCTCCAATCAACCTTATGCAGAGAGTGCCGATGGCGGGAGTACTCTAGTGCTCCGAATGCAATGCTGAAGTTGCACTGACCAGAGTCGGGAGTCGAAAGGTTGCATAAGAGTATTAAAGGCACCTAAAGTGTCGAAAATCATTGGTGGATAGTGGGAGTCTAATGGGAGAGTCATACCAGGGAGTAAGGTAAGAGGAATCGATGAGCAAAGGCCCGCTACTATATCTAGCCACACAGGTCTGCTCGGTACTGGATCTTCCAACCAACGAGCACCTTGTTTGAGAAGAAAAGATTGAGGGAACACTTGAGTAAAATCGCCACCAAGTATTAATGGAGCATTGGCGGAGGCCGAGGCCAACTGCGCAAAACTTGCATAGTAAGCAGGGTTGTCCACATTCGGGGCATAGTGCAAATACACGTAAATTCTCTATCTCCAACCTCAAGGTGTACACGGGCCCATCTACCCTCCATGTCAGCACGAATATCAGGTACAGTAGCGTGCAAAGACTTCTTAACCAGAATGGCTATCCCGTACCATTTGGAAACGGTGGGAGAATAGGCAGCTACCATGTGAGGCCTAGCATTGAGTTTCAGTGTTTCAGCAGAGTGTAATGCGTTTCCTGAAGAAACACCAAATCAACATGCTCGTGGCTAGGATAGCTAAGGATTTTCTTTCCTTTGAGTGGACCAGTAATGCCTTTGACGATGAATAATAAGATTTTACATAGGGCCATTCAGAAAAGTTAAAATTCTGAGCATGATAGCACACATAATTTCACTGTGTCCCTCAAACTGACTGTATCTGGCTGTACACATGACATATGAAAAATAAGCTAATATAATACAATGAAGCGCCCCACATTAACAAAGAAAACCGCAGTACGGTAGAGGAGAAGCAAAACCCCAAAATTACTGGCGACCATGTGTCTGCGGGGAGAAACCCCAGAGAAGGCCGAAATTGAAAAAACATATAACCTGTAGGACTGTGCGTGCTCCGAATCCGACCGAGGCACACATCATGAAGGGATAGGAGACCAAAGACAAAAGTCATACAGAGAAAGAAAGAAAGTCCAGGCTATTTCTGTGCTGGGCTATGACCGCCGCATCGGGCCCTTCAAAATGGCGGACAGAGCCGGCAGATAAGAGTCCAAGATTTGGGATTAGCGCATCTGCTCTGCTTCTTTGGAGTCCAAAAATGTTGATAGTAGATCAGGATCCTCGAACGTCCTGGTCTGGTTGTGGAGAGTCACTCGGAGCTTCGCTGGATACAACAGGCCAAAGCGAGCCTGTAGCTGGTGAAGTCGAGGGCGAAGAGCAAGGAGTTTCTTCCGACGGTCAACGGTAGGCTTTGCCAAATCAGGAAAGAAGGAGACCTTACGACCTTCAAATTCCAAATGATGATTCGCTCGGGCAGCATGTAAAATTTGTTCCACTTGTTGATATCGTAGCAAGCTAAAGATAATAGGCCGGGGGGTCGTGCGGTTGAGCGCCATGCGGGCAGGAACACGGTGTGCTCGATCGATTTCCAGTTCTCTGTGAAAAGTGATCTTCAGCAAGGAGGGAAGAGTTTTGAGCAAGAATTCTCTTAAATCTCCTGCTTCCACCCCCTCCGGCATTCCGAGGAGCCTCACATTGTTGCGACGGGCTCGATTATTGCTATCTTCCAACTCCTTTTGAAGATTCTGTATCTGGCGCTCGGCCTTGTCCAGTTTGCCCCAGCGCACCTCGTGCGAGTCGAGGACCCCCGCCATATTGTCCTGCCGTAATGAAAGACCTTCAAGTCGGTCCTGGAGCACTCCAAAGTCTTCTCGCATGGCTCGAAGCGCTTCTCCATTGGACTGCACCAATTCCTTCACGCCGCGTATTTCCTCCAAAATCTCCAGGTGCATTGCGGGGTTTTCACGAAATGGAACCATCTTCTGTGGGGAGGACACCTCTGTTTTGGAGCGTTTTCCGTGAGAAGAAGAAGGAGACCCGAAGTCCAAGCGCGCTGGTTTATGGGCCGCCATCCCCCCCGAGGTGCCCCGGTCAGCTCGGAGCGGAATAGTAAATTTATATAGGTATTAAGTCAGGATTCTGAGTAGGCCTCTCGGGAGCTTCAACGCAAAGCGTCCTACCCGCTGGACATCAGGCTCCGCCCCCCCGTGGTTGAGCTGTTCTAATCTTCAGGTCTTTTGGACCCAAGTTCATGCTTGTATCTATAGGGCCTGAGTTTCAATTGGGCAGGCTCTGCTCCACTATGGCATTGAATATCCGGTTTGGCGCCGAGTGTATTCACTGCAGAGCCTAACCAAATAGTGGTGATATTGGACCGCTAACCATTAGTATTTGTGGTAAAACTAGGCAAGCCAAAAGCTGTCCTAGTTTTAGGCACAGATCGCTAATCAGGCAGCGGTCCAATATCACTTCTACCTGGTTAGCGGACGTCACCGTCTACGCTTCACTCCAGAATGCCCCAAACATGCCCTGAGGCTAACCGGATAGCATTGGGGTATGTAGGGGACTTAGATGGGGATATTCAATGGTACTAACCATGTATGTGCTGTTGAATATCCCCATCTAAGGCATTTACACAGTTTACTCGGCTGTAAATCATGTAAATGCCCTTCGACTATCGGGCCCATGGTGTCCTGGGAATGATGCTTCCCTTCTCGATTGAGTCCTGTGGGTTGGGATACCCCTCTCAGACTCCTCTGATGATGGAACATGGCATTTAGCCAACTTCCTGCAATTCAGAGTGTCATTGCTCGCTACTGGAAGTGAGCCACATCTCCGACTTACACTGAATGGATGATTTAGATTTTGGATATTTACTGAATGGAGAAACTCATGGTGGACTTGCATGGAAAGCCAGAGTCATATGTGATACTGTGGTTCAGATACATTAGCATTGAAGATATAACAGAGAGGGACAGATCTCACCCATGCATCCCTTGATTTTCATATTATCAGTTTTGTTGCCCCACTAATCTCCTCTGATATTGCCAATTAAGCTATAATCTCTGAGGGGCCCTAGAATGTCCTTCCTTGATGTGCCAAAGGCACTACTCTGGATTGGCCCTGCAGGTACATCTGGTATGACCATTGTATGCATTTGTTGTATTAACTCCTTGGGGATTGGGAGGGTGGGTGAGAGTGGAGTGGTGGTGGTGAGTAGAGGGGGATATAGGAGAGGAGGTCTAAGGTTAGGTTACGAGAGTGCAGTGAAATAGACATACTTGTCACGGAGGTTACAATTTGAGCTATGTGGAAATTCTTTCTTCACCTCAGGAATCTCTTACCTCAAAACGTCACTCGTGGTAAGCAGTTACTGGGAATGGGTGACTTCCTGCCGTACGTTTCTGAGACTGCTATCTCATACTGTCACCCCACTATTTAGTTATCTGTTGTGATGATAGAGGAAGGGAAAGGAGGGGAGGAGATGTGGTTCAGTTTGCTGACTGAGCAATCCTCAGGAAGACTCTGGGTTTCCTCGAATAGGATTGTGTTAATCTTCTGCAGGTGTTAATCCCTCAAATTGCCTTGAGCTACTACTCAAAAAGGTATGAGATTAATCTAAAATGCCTTCCCAGAATCGCTGTACCTAAATTAGATGTGTGCTGGCCAGATTCACACCATGTCTCCTTCTTTTTCATTCCCATGCAGAATGGAATGAAAATTACCACGTTAGAAATTCTCCACCTATACACACCCATCACAATCCCTACACTTCTAAATAATCAATGGATATCTTCCACACCCGATTGCAGCAGGTAATCAAAAAGGTGCCAGTATTCAGTACCACTGTTTCCTCCCTCAAAAAAAGCCTTGCCTTTTTCAAGATTTTATGATTTTTTCTTTTCATTTTTTGCATTTAGAACAAAACAAAAGCAAAGACAATTTCAAATTATGAAGGCAATTGAAAGACGAGCATTGAAAAAACTGGTAAAACAGGCATATGCAAATTTTGTAAGAAAGACCTGGAAACAGTGACTTACCTCATAGCTGACTGTGTTGTTCTGATAGCTGAACATTTCTATACAGAAAGATAAAACAATGTAGCATGCCTCATCTATTGGAAACTCTGTAAATACTACAAAGTCACTGTCCCTGAAAAGTACTGGGATCATGACCCTAACAGAATTATAGAGAATTAAGAGGTTATGTTCACTTGAAACATTCCTATTCAGACAGATAAGAAACTGGATGCAAAGAAACCCAACAAAGTGGTAAAGGAGAAAAATACCAGAATGGCATTGATAATAGAGATGCTGGTTCCAAGTGACTATTCTTGAATCACGTGGAGAGGCAGAAGATCCTGAAGTACCATGAAATGTAGGCAGAGACCAAGAAAATGTAGCAGAAAGATACAGAAAATATTTCCCATTGTATTGGGAGACGTTTATTTTATTTTTATTTATTTATTTATTTAACCAGATTTCTATACCGCCTTATCCTTCAATCAAAGCGGTTTACATTATGTAATCACTACAAACAGGTACTGTATACATTCCCTTGTCCCCAAAGGGCTCACAATCTATGTATACCTGAGGCAACAGAGGGTTAAGGTGCTTGCCCAAGGTCACAAGGACTGCCTATAGGACATGGGTTTCATAAAGAAGAATTCCCAAGCACATCTTGACAATTATCCATACCTGTTGCATCTTATGAACTCCAGAAGGAAGATCTCTTTGGCACGATGCAAGTGCTATGCCAAACATTAGCAGTAAATTTGAAAGGCTGTGATCATACTCCATAAACCCTGGCTTAGAAATGAGTTTCATGGCTGTCATGGTATGCGCAAAACTAACCCATTTGGAGAAACTGCCACTTGTATAAATGAAAATTGAAATACTATCATGCCGATAGACATGTAAAGACACATTTTAGAAATATTTAGGAGCTGCCTGGGATGTCCATCTCAAAACATCTGAAAAACGACCATCCATGTGTAAATTTCATCCCAATTTTAGAAAGTTGCAAGTGTCTGAAATGGATGGCAGCAGCCCCTACCACATAATCATTCCCACAATAAAAGATTAGGATGGGAACATCCCATGCTGAAAGCACATCCATGTCTGCTATTTTGCAAGCAGAGACATGCATTGGCATGTCGACCAGAAAATAAATGTCCTCGTTTCCACTTGTTTTTCTTTATCATCATGAACAATTTTGGGGATAGTATTGTACCTTAAGAACATAAGAACATAAGATATGCCATACTGAGTCAGACCAAGGTCCATCAAGCCCAGTATCCTGTTTCCAATAGTGGCCAAACCCTCTGGGTTTTTGGATGGTAGAACAAGAGTTTTTCAGATGCTTATTCATGACCTGGAACAGGAATAGACATGAACGGTACTACTTGAGGGGGGAGACATGCTTGCCATGTCTGAAATTGGGAATGCAAGTTTAACTTTACTGGAATGCCCCTAGACAAGTCTCCAACAATACACAAAAAGCAAGAGTAGAGGATGAGCACAGGTGCTTTATTAAAACCCCAACGCGTTTCGGCGGATGCCTTCTTTGGGGGGGGGTGGGTACTTTAATATAAAATATAAAACAAAACACATCAAAAACATAATGAATCAAACAAAATTAAATTAACCGGGCATGTTGGTTACAATTAAAATGTATAACCATAAATATAACAATAAAAACACAATGAGTATTCAATATGACTGATAAATAAATAAAACCACAGATACAAGAAAAAGTGTATAAAAATATATAGGGTAGACGCAGGGCAAATTGAAGTATCAATCAATGTAAAATGCCAGCCAGTTCTTTTTAGGCATATTCACAATTTCTCATTATTAATATTTATAATCCTCTGTTCCTGACTAGTTATACAATGGTTTGCATTAGCTATGCAATTGAGTACATTTATAATAGCATAAGATTGTGACTATACATGTCCTCTTGTTATTAACCATACAAGTATAGTTCCTTTTGCCTCCTTTTCCTGGTGTTTTAGAGGTAATGTGCCTCTGCAGTTTTAATAATAGGTTTGGCTCTATTTCATTACTATTTTCATTTTAGTCAATATGCTAGCTTTCCTACAGATTATTTTTAATGTTATATTGCAGTTTTACTAGATACACAACAGTTTTATTTTGCAAGATCCAATTGTTACCAGTTCATGGTGATGACTACAATATAAGAGGATCTACGACTAGGGTCCTTGTACCCACAGTGCTTAAATGTGAGTAACATGTTGTATTTATGTCTGTACATTGGTTTTTACATTGATTGAGACTTCAATTTGCCCTGCGTCTACCCTATATATTTTTATACACTTTTTCTTGTATCTGTGGTTTTATTTATTTATCAGTCATATTGAAAACTCATTGTGTTTTTATTGTTATATTTATGGTTATACATTTTAATTGTAACCAACATGCCCGGTTAATTTAATTTTGTTTGATTCATTATGTTTTTGATGTGTTTTGTTTGATATTTGATACTAAAGTACCCACCCCCCCGAAAAAGGCATCCGCCGAAACGTGTTGGAGATTTAATAAAGCACCTGTGCTCATCCTCTACTCTTGCTTTTTGTGTATTGTTGGTTGTTTTTTGCAAGAGAGTTTCTTGCTCCCTTTGTGCTCGCCCCTAGACAAGTCTCCACCATGCCCTCATGCAACATGGGTGTTCTCACACTGGGGACGTCTATAGAACTATTTTCTAAAATGGGTCTGGGAATGCCTCTGCGACTTGCACATTTATATGCCTATTTTCAGATGACAGAGAGATGAGAGCAAGGTAAAGGAAAGAAAACAACAACCCACTACCGTGAATTGTATACAGTAAAAATGATTGTTCACTTTAGGGTTCCACCCTACACAGCTGTTTCAGCATGCATTTTTATCAGGTGTGTAAACAGGTTATGAGAAAACCCAATGCATATCTGCAAATGCCTAATTGCAGATCCCATAGTGACCAGTGATCACAAGGACTCTCTTGAAGGCTTGTCTTGATCTGCCAGGCTTTAGAATTTTGTGAATCTGTAGCAAATTAATGGCCTGGAGCAGGAATAGATATGGGCAGTATCACTGGAGCGTGGAGACATGCTTGTCATTTCTGAAAATGGGCACGCATACGTTTTTTACTGGAACGCTCCTAAATACGACTCTACCATGCCGCTGTGCAACACAGATGTTCTTGCACTGGGGATGTCTATAGAACCAGTTTCTAAAACGGGTCCGGGAATGTCTCTGTGCACATTTATGTACCTATTTTTGATGTCCATCTCATGAATAGAGCTTCTAAAATGATTACCATTGTCTCTGGACCATTTTTGTATACAGGCAATAGTCCTGGTTTTGTTTGTAGGTCTCTGCACATAGTTGAAGTCATGGTCCTTTCATTTATGAGGTCCAGTCCTGAGATTACTATGTGAAAGCATTCCCTACTCCAGTGGGAAACTAGTCAAAAGCCTGAAAAGGAAATAGAGACCACACTCATTTACAGACTGGACCCAGTAGTATTTCAAATATAAGTAGAAACGATAGGCCAAAATGCCTGGTCTTAAAATAAGTTATTACTCCAAAAGGCATGTTTACTAAAGGGCAATAGTTGATACTGCGGGGCAAAAATTGAATTAATGCTTGGCGGTTAGCAGTTATCGTGTAAGAAATAGCTACAGAAGGTCTTTTCCCGCAGTATCTACATTTCCCATGTTGCCTGCAAAAGTGGGTGGGAGCTAAGTGGAGAGTGGGCATTCTAATATGGAGCAGCTGCCATGGACATTCACACACGTAGTAGCTGCTCTTTTTGTAAGCTTTGTGGATGCAGCTACTGCCACTTCAATGGGTGGCGATAGCTGCATCTGTGAAGCTGTCCTCCCATGAAGCCTGAATTTTCTCCATGGTATCTGCAGAAGAAATGCCGGGAACACCCTGCAGATACCACAGGACCTTTGCAGCTAACGTTGGGCTTTCACAGCTATTGCCCAGTGTTAGTTGCAAAAGACCATCGCAGCTTAGTAAACATACCTCCAAATGTAGTTATAATGTGCTGAATCCTGCTTCTGGACTGTTTTTCCAGAAGCATCTGGGCAATGTATATAACAGGCTTTCTTTTAGTACTTTGAGTGGATATTTTTCTTTTTTCTAATTTTTATTCATACAATTTATCAAACATACAAGTATAAGCTGAAAGATAAGAATGAAACACATTGTGCAAGGAAACAAACAAAGGAAAGCAAAAAAATATTTCTCTTTAGCCACAAACACACAATGGAGAAAAAAGGAAAAGAAAACTTTAGCAAATAGATCTCCAGAAGTCCATAGTTGGTAGCCATTTTCCATGTAGTGGATGCAGAGACTTCTATGCACTTTCAATTTCTTCACCTGAACAGAAAGGATATTAGTAACATTTGGAATACATTAAGGGATGTGTTTATTAAACCACATTAGGTTTTGGCAGCTAGCATGCCCAAAAAGATGCAGATAGCGCTGTGTTGCCCCTTGCCCTGCTCATCCAACAGACCGGTATCTCTGCTTATTTTTACGCCGACGACATTCTCCTCATCCACCACATTAGCTCCTCGGCCCCTGACCTCACTGCCCTCGAGGCTTGTCTCACTCTCATTGCTGGCTGATTCTCCGATAACTTCCTCTGCGTCAACCCTTCTTCCGCCATTTGGTTCTCCTTTGGTGCCACCCCTCCCACCCTGGCTCCTACCATGTCCTCCCTCCCCATCCCACTTGTCCCTACTCTCCACTACCTTGGCATTACCCTAGATTCCTCACTGTCTTTCCATCAACACATTTCCACCCTTATATGTAGCTGTTTTTTTCACCTTCGCAGGATTCGGGCTCTTCGGCCACTTCTCTGTTCCTCTCTCGCCACCCTGGTCCTCTCACTTGTGATTTCCCGTTTGGACTATTGTAACTCAGTTTTCACGGGTCTCCCCCATTATCAGCTTTGGCGCCTCCAGCTTGTCCAGAATACAGCCGCCCGTCTTGTTACTTACTCCTCCTCCTTTGACCACCTCACTCCCTGTCTTCTCACCCTTCACTGGCTCCCCATCAAATTCAGATTTGTTTATAAGTTCCTCATCACCACACACAAGGCTCTCCACACCAGCACCCCCCAGTATTTGGCCGATCTTATCCATCTCCAGTCTGCTCCTCGCCTCCTCAGCTCTGCCCATGGTAATCGTCTCTTCCCTCCCCCTCTGTCTCAAGCCCACCTCGAACTCACTCATCATTCCGCATTTTTCTTCCTAAACCCTGCCCTGTGGAACTCGCTCCCACATTCTCTCTGTACTGAACCTTTGTTTCCCCATTTCAAAGCTCTACTTAAAATCCATCTCTACTGCCAGGCCTTCGATCTCTCTGCTCCTGCAACCATGACATGATGGTCTAGGCGCCACACATTACCATTACCCCCCTTGCCCCTCACCCCCCTGTCCCACCCGCAGTCAGCCATGCTTCTGTGTCCAGCTCTGTCCCTTTCCTATATTCTTCCTACTGCCTTCACTACTACTTTCCTATTAATCAATGGTGTTCCTTTTCTTCCTTTGATTTCCTAGTAGCCACTATGTCTATTATTATTGTACACCACCCTGACGCTCCGGTATGGGCGGTATATCAAGCCCTGTGAAATAAATAAATAAAAAATAAAATAAAAGACATGCATTATCTGTTCAGGTTGTGCACAGCATTTCTCCAGCGAATAACACACCATCCATCTGGAACACCCATCCAGTCTCTATAAGAAACACTACTGACCTCCTTTCCTTCCGAAAACAACTAAAAATGCACCTCTTTTCAGAACACTTTGGCCCAGCAATATGACCTCCCCTGCTCTTCCACTCTACATACTGAAAATGATGTAAACAACTACATAGAATTATCAGCCAATATAGCTAATTGTTCTAATTGTACCAATGTTTATTGTATATAGTTAATATGTTCTATCTAACCAATGTTTATTGTTTCATGTAAACCGCATTTATCAGGCAAAAAGTGGCATATAAACCCTGCTAAATAAATAAAATAAATAAATAAATAAAATAAAGATGGTGTGCTGAAAATGAAAGGTGTCAAAAACAAGGGGGAGGGTGGAGACAGGCAGAAAAGCAAGAGGTTTAATTCAAGCCAGTTTCTTCAAAACACCATTTTGGATATTGTTATAAGACCCAAGAATGCAATGTGCACAAAAGCACCATGGCCATCTTTTAAGTATGCTCATTATGAAATTTCATTGAGTAACACCGGTTAGTTGGAGGAATGGATTCTTATCTTCATTGTCTGGTCAATTTACTACACCTACAAAGGCTGTCGCTGCTTTCACACTGGATTACTGTTGAAAATGCAACGGATTAAATACTAGATTGCAAGCTGATAGGGAGAAATATTGATTTCAAAGTAGGTGGTGTCAGTAAAAAATCAAGGAGGCTAAAATGGATTATATTAGTAAACAATTGTTATTGGCTATTTCAGTTAGTTAAACAGGAAGAAAATATAGCTTTGCATATTCATGGCTCCCTCACAGGCCAGAAATGTTTGGGGGGTTTTTGTGAATAGAGTGAATACTATTGACTATACTTTTCTGGCTGCTTATTTTGTTGAGGATTCCTGTGTGATCGCTGACCATTTATTAGTTAAGGATGCACCATCTGAATTTAGACACGTGATTCCCATTGATATAGGTAAGCTTTTATATGGCTTGAAAACTTCTGATGTATCTTAGATCCGATTCCATCTGAATATGTTAAATATTCATCAAATGAAGTAGTACCCCTGCTAACTCATTTGAAAAGGGGCACTCCGACGGAGCTTCAAAAAATATGATTTGGCCCTATTTGAAAAAAAGGATCTGGTCTGAGGGATTTATCATCCTCCTTCAAGCTTACCTTTTTATTCAAGGTTATTCCAAGGCAATATATCATCAGCGCTTGGACTTTGTTGAACAGAATGAAATATTCAATTAATTCTGGCTTTTAGGCCAGTCAAGGTATAGAAACCTTTTTTCTTTTTTTGTCAATGATGGATGATATCAGAGTTCAAGCAAATGAAGGCTTTGAGGTGCTTCTGTTTAAGCTTGAGAGGTCTGCTGGCTTTGATGCAATGCATCATGAACTTTTATTATCTCAATTGTCTCCACTGCGTATTCAAGGGGGTGTAGTGATTTTTTGGACAATAGGTCCTATACAGTTTTGTAGAATAATTAGGATTTAGCTCACGCCTGTTTTGGGAATAACTCAAAGTGAGTTACATTCAAGTACAGTGGGTATTTTTTTCCTATCCCTTGGAGGGTTTGCAAATCTAATTTTATACCCGAGGCAATGGAGAATTAAGTGACTTGTCCAAGATCACAAGGAGCAGCAGTGAGCTCTATCCATTAGGCTATTCCTCCACTCTTATTATTTAGATTTTCATCCGTTGATATCTGAGGTCCCATAAAGATCTTTCTTGTCTCCTTTTTGGTGTTTATTTGTCCACGTTGGTTCAATTGATTGTTACTTTTGGTATTGATTATCACATATTCACTGATAATAGTCAGCTGGTTTTGTACTGTATATATCAGATGATCTGTTAAAATCAATTCAGAATCTGAATTGCTGTCTTGTGGCAGTAGCTTTCTGGCTTAAATGATTTAGGCTTCAGTTTAATCTAGATAAATCTGCCTCAGTTTACATGTCAATAAAAAGTCTACTTTAAAGAAGATTTTCAATAAATGTGTCAAGAATTGATTGGTAGTTTGGGGATCATTATTGACCCTAAACGTTCAATAAAGGGGTTATTTTAAAAGTCCTATTCATGATTTGGATGTCTGCAAATGGACATGTGGACATCCATGGAGTCATTTTAGAACCTGGGTCTGTGAACATCTCTAACGCAAGGACATCCAAGTATGAATGGGGGCATGGTGGAGATGTAGCCAGGACATTATTAAGAACTTGGACATGCCCACCTGATCTCAGAAACCTGTGCCAGGTATCTGAAAAGTGTTCTCTTTGTCAGGCAAACATCTTGAAGATGTGGTGAAGGAGCTATACTAATACCTCCTGTATTTTACACTATATCAGCGAACACTGACGGGAAATGGAGGATCATGTTTTCACTTTGCTATACCTCTGGATATCCCCTTATGCTATATTGCCTGAGATGGATGTTCCCTTCTGGGGACATCCCTACTGGGGTCATCTATGTGGCTACCTGCATGCACATCCAGGACAGGGACATTTAAGTTCCTAAAATCAGCCAGAGACATAGACATCCCTGGTATTTTTCCTCATGTTTGGCCCTGAATGTCCCAATTTAACTTTCTAAAATCCTCTTCTAAATGCAGTTAAAAAATGTAAAGTCTTGTTTTTACAGACTACCTCTCTTGCTACAGTTGAGATCTTTTTTTGACTGTCTAATTTGATGATATTGATTTATAGCATTTGTTGGTTACTTTTTGTATTGATTTTTTTTAATTCTTTGTAATTGTGCCTTTTTACAGCTGCTTCAGAATTTATCAGCTAGACTGGATGGGTTTATGGAAATTTGTATTTCACCAGTGCTTCAGTTTTTTCATAGGTTTTTAATGCTTCAAAAGAATTTTTAAAATTATTTGTTTGATGGAGGGGTAATTTCGGAAGCCCTATTCATGTTTTGGACATTCAAAAATGGCCATAGAGACATCCAAAGCACAGGCAAGTCTTCAGAGCCATTTTAAAAGTCAGGTCTGTGAACATCCAAGACTGAATGTGGGCACAATGGAGGCATGGCTAGGGCATTCCAAGGAACCTGGATAGCCCTGTCTCATCTCAGAAATGTTCGAGATATCCGGCATCGCGTATAAGTTTAGACCTGCTCCAGATATCATGAATAAGTACCTGAAAAGTACTTGTTTTGGCTGAAAAGCCTCCAGAGGGTATAGAGAAGAAAGAACTTTATCATCTCCAAACCACAGAACTAGGGATGAGTGGCCTAGTGGTTGGGACATGTTACTGCAGACCAGAGAGTCACAGGTTCAAATCCCACTAAAAGATACCAATCTTGGGAAGGAAGAACTGGAGTTTCTAGCCTTACAAGTGCACTTTGAAGACTTGGGCAAGCCACTTAACTCTCTCTTGCCTCAGGAACAAAAAGAAAAATAGGTTGTGAGCTCTTCAGGGAGAACAGATATATGCACAGTACCTCAAAAGTTATGCCACTTTGACTACAAAACCTAGCTAAATAAATAAATGTTAGCAGCAGTGGAATTGAAACCCTGACACCTTTCTCCCTAGTCCACTGCTCTAACTGTTATACTATTCCTAGATATCTGAATTCTGAAATACCATTCCTGGGATGTTTATACAGATGTCTATTTCAGGCACATCCACTCTTGTGAAATCTGGCCTGTAGTTGAACATCTTTTTAAAAATCCCCTCCATATATTTATTTATTTATTATTTTATATTTATGCATTTTAGCAATATATCAAGCAACATAGTTTGTACAGAAAACATACAAACTTGCAGAGAAAAAAATACAGGAAACATAATTAAAGGAAAAGTTACAAGAGTATCAACAGTCCTCAATGGAGGGGAAAAGCAGCCTATAATAACATACTGAGGGCAGGAATTTCCTCAGTACTATTTAGGGAAATATAAAACCAAAACTCAAAAGAGGGCAGAGGACCGAGAACATCATATAATTAATGGGAAACTGCTCAAGAAGGAGAAGATGTAACAATATGAGTGCTGATGAAGGAGGACAAATCTTGAGGCTGAAAGAAAACATTTTTATGATTGATATACTATAATGCATTTACAAGGAAATCTAAGCACAAAAGAGGCACCCATCTGAGTTACCCCAGAACGTAACAGCAAAAAAGATGTACACCTTTTCTGAGTTTCTCTGGCAACATCAGAAAAGTTAGATATTTTCCTACCCATGAACATGTTGGCATGCTTTTTATAGTATAACTTGAGGACCCACTCCCTATCCGATGGAAGAGCAAGAGTTACTAACAAAGTGGAAACAGACAACTCATCTTCCTTAGGGGATTGCACTAAAGCAGAGACATTTAGAAAATCTATATCTAACGTCCCAACAGTCATCTTCCCTTCTTTTTTGCCCACTGGCAAGTAATAAGCCTTCAAAACTGGAGGAAGCATCTCCAACAGTACCAGTAGTGTCTCTTGCAGATATTTCTTAAAGAGATCCAAAGGAGCTACCACAGGAACCACAGGGAAATTCAATAAATGAAGATTGGAAGATCTGGCAGCATTCTCCAAAGACTCTAGCTTCGCTCTTAATGCCACATTATCTTTGACTAAGGATAAAGATACCTCAGAAATCTGCGACAGTTTCTGATCAAAAGCTTCCACTTTCCCTTTAATTTCTACAATATCACAATTAATTTTAGAGACAGAGTCCTCAAGTTTGTCAATCTGAGACATGGATAAAGCCAACTGTTGTCTTACTACATAAGAAAGTTGCGATATCGCCTCCCAAATGTTCTCCAGAGAAAACGAGGCAGGACGGAACAGAAGCAAAGCGAATGGGTTCTCAGACATTACCATGTGTAGAAGAGGAGCCTTTTCTCCACCAGCACCACTCAGTCCTCGAGTGGAATCTGCCACCACTGTAGATCGACCTTCTACCGAGCCTGCAGCCACACTCACAGACGGCTGTCCACCGGATTCAACCTCCGACAAGCCACGCTCCAGAGTCGCAGCCACTACCTCATTGGGAAGGGATACATCTCCGCTTGCAGGAGGATTCACCAGAAGGCTCATAACAACTGGCCCATTAGGGGAGAGAGACACCTCCAAGGCAGGAAACGCTGTAACCTCCTCAGTCGGCGCTACCAAGCCTGCTCAAATCTCCCCAATTTGATTCCCGGTAAGCCTAATGAAGCGATCCATGGGCCCCTCACTGACAGGCACTGGCTCTGTGGGAAAAGCTCTCGGCTTGCCTTTTTGCTTAGGCATTGTGGCTCAATACACCCCTGCCACCATTTTGGAAATTCCATTTTTTTTTTTTTGCTTTTTTTTTTTTTGCACGGAAATTCCATATATTTATTTTGTGGAGATATTCAGTATTGGGAAGCCAGATTATGTAGGTATATGCCAGGTAGCATTCTTCAGTCATCTAAAGAATACCTACTGGCCTTACCATTTCATTTTTCATCTTAAAAAGCTACTACTCGTAATTAGTTCTAAATTGTGGAACCTTTTGTCCAGATAAATATGAGAGGAGCCTTGTAATCTGTTGTTCAGGAAAAATTTGAAAATATGGCTTTTAATTTGAATTAGACTTCTCAATTATTTTTTTATGTGGAGTTACTATATGCATTTTGGTAGTGCAGGTGACTGAGTTGTGATTTTCTGACCTTTTGAGTTATTTAACATGATTTTAGCTAGATTTTAAAATGTATTAGTTTTAGCTTTCGCTATTTAAATAACATAGTAACATAGCATATGACGGCTGATAAAGACCAGTATGGTCTATCTAGTCTGCCTAGTAAGGTGGCTAGTTTGATTATAACTGCAGCTCCGGGCTGGTCACTCCCCCCCCCCCCCCCCTCCGTGTCTGTGTTTGGGATTGTACCTTCTGCTCCATGCAGGTCAGCTCCCATCTCTTTACTGAAGTATAAAAGATATTTAAATTTGCTTTGATTTCATCCTCTTGCTATAAAGGGATCCACTGTGTCTTTCACATTACATTTTGAATTCTGCTACTGTCTTTTCCCCCACTACTTCTATCAGGAGGATATTCCAAGCATCCACCACCATTTCAGTAAAAAAGTACTTCCCGATATTGCTTTTAAGTATACTGCCTTGCAGCTTGATTGTATGCCCTCTAGTTTTACAGCTTCTTCTTTGAAAAAGGTTTGTTTATTCATTGATGTCCTTAAAGTATTTAAAGGTCTGTATCATATCTCCCCTGTTCCTCCTATCCTCGGGTATACATATTTAGGTCTTCAAGTCTCTTCTCATATGTCTTCTGATGCAGGCTCCAGATTACTTTGGCCACCTTCCTCTGAACCGTTTCAAGTTTTATATCCTTTGTGAGATCTGGTCTCCAAAACTGAACATAATTCTCCAAGCGAGGCCTCACCAATGACTTGTACAGGGGTATTAATACCGCCTCCTTTCTGCTGGTTATTCCTCTTTATATGCAGCCCAGCGTACTCCTGGCTTTGGCAACTGCCTTGTTGGATTGTTTCACCACCTTGAGATTATCAGACACCATCACTCCGAGGTCTCTCTCCTGGTCCGTACATACCAGCCGCTCGCCCCCTATTGCATATGATTTCTTTGGATTTCTGCATCCCAAATGCATGACTCTGGACGTCTTCACATTACATCTCAACTGCCAAGCATTAGACCATTCTTTCAGTGTTTTAAAATCTTTGCTCATGTTGTCCACTCCTTCAGAAGTGTCCGCTCTGTTGCAAATTTTTATGTCATCTGCAAAAAGACAGATTTTTCCATTCAGTCCATATATTTAGGAGGGCATTTTAGAAGCCTTGAATAGCATTTCCAGGTAGAAATGGCATGCACATATAAATGGTTATTTTAGAAAGCCACTACATACAGGGATGGCTAGGATGTGGGAGTTAGATGGTCTGAAAATTTCCTTGTGCATTTTTCATTTTACAGTGGGAGTGTACTTTTTATAAAATGCTCATATTGGATTTTGCATTAGATGGGGGCATACGCAGTTTGCATAAAAATGTTTTTTTTTTGACGGGGCTTTCAATGAGAGAACTCTTTCTTAATCCCCCAATTATCTTTGTTTTAAACTGCCAAAAAACAACACTTTTATAGCTTTTTTTTTTTAGTTAATGATGCTACTTAGATGTACAGTTCATTCTAAAACTGCCATTTCCTTTTCTAAGTGCTAGCACTTTGATGTGGAAGTTGCAGTTACCATTTTTATATATACATGCTGGCACTTAGATATGGAAACTGCCAAGTGAAACTGCTTTCTTACTGATTTGCAGTATGCAAAATTGCTACTCCTACAAGTCCTTATTAAGATTGTCATAGGAACATAGAAACATGATGGCAGAAAAAGACCACAAGGACTATCTAGTCTGCCCTTCCATATCAACCACTACAACAATCACCTCTTTTACTTTAGAGATCCTCTATATTTGTCCCACCCTTTTTTGAATTTATATACTGTCATCTCTGCTACCTCTACTGGGAGACTATTCCACACATCTACCACTCTTTCCGTAAGGAAATATTTCTGTATATTACTCTTGAGTCTATTCCCTTTCACCCTCATCCTATATTCCCTCGTAGCAGAGCTTGCTTTCAATTGAAAGAGGCTCTCCTCCTGTACATTTATGCCATGTCTAAAAGTCTCAATCATATCACCTCTATCCCGCCTTTTCTCTAAAGTATTCACATTAAGATTCTTAAGTCTGTCCTCATAAGCTTTATATTGAAGACAACTAACCATTTTAATAGCCCACTCTGCACTGACTCCAACCTGTTCATATCCTTTTGAAGGTGCAGTCTCCAGAATTGCACATAATACTCCAAATGAGGTCACACCAAAGATTAATATGTATATATGTAAATAAATATTGTAATAACATATAAATAGTTCTAAACTTTGTCTATACTACCTGTATATAGTTCTGATTACTGTTCAATGTACCTGATTATTACTGCGCTGTTCTATGTATTTCATGTTGTTTGATGTAAACCGCCACTGATCTTAGGAAATGGCGGTATATAAAAGATTTGCAAATAAATAAATAAATTTATACAGAGGCACTATCACGTCCTTTCTTCTGCTGGCCATTCCTCTCGCTATGCACCCAAGCATCCTTCTAGCTTTCGCCATCACCTTTTCTACCTGTTTAATTACTTTAAGATCATCAGACACAATGACGCCCAGCTCCTGTTCTTCTTTTTTGGACAGAAGCACTGAACCCCCTATACTGTATCGCTCCCTTGGATTGTTGCAGCCCAAATGCATGACCTTGCATTTTTTAACATTAAATTTCAGCTGCCAAATTCTAGACCATTCTTCAAGCTTACCTAGATCCCTCCTCATATTATCTATACCTTCCTGGGTGTACTTTATTGCAGAGTTTGGTATCAACCGAGAAGAGGCAAACCTTACCTGACAGTCCTTCAGCAATATCACTAACAAAGATGTTAAAAAGAATCGGACCGAGGACTGATCCCTGTGGCACACCACTGGTAACCTCCTTCTCCTCAGAGTGAGCTCCATTTACCTGTACCCTTTGTCATCTCCTACTCAACCAATTTCTAACCCAAGCAGTAACTTTAAGGTCCATCCCTATGGTGCTCAGTTTGTTTATAAGTTGCCTGTGAGAAACGGTGTCAAAGGCTTTACTGAAATCTAAATTCACCACATCTAGGGCTCTCCCTTGGTCTAACTCCCTGGTCACCCAGTCAAAGAAATCAATCAGATTTGTATGACAAGACCTGCCTCTGGTGAATCCATGCTGCCTTGATAGTCCGTTGGACTTCAGAAACTTCACTATTTACTCTTTCAGCAGTGCTTCCAATAATTTACTCACCACCGAGGTTAAACTAATCAGCATGTAGTTTTCAACCATATCCTAACATCTGATTTAATGTAAAGGGACCACATGTGCCTCTCTCCAGTTCTCTGGCACCACTCCCGACTCCAAAGAGGCATTGAAAAAGTCAGTCAGTGGAGCTGCTAGCACGTCCCCAAGTTCCCTCAGTATTCTGAGATGTATCCCATCCAGTCCCATCGCTTTGTCTACTTTAGGTTTAGCTAGTTCCTCACGAACACAGTCTTCTGAAGATTGTTAAAGATGCCTTCACTTCTCCTCCTATTTGTGGGTGTTTTATGAGGTTCTACTCCTGGTCCTTCATCTGTGGACACAGAACAGAAATATTTGTTAAGCAATTCTGCTTTATCCTCATCAGCTTCTACATATTCCTTCCCTTCACACTGGAATCTGAGAATACCACTTTTGCCCTTCCTCTTCTCATTAACATATCTGAAAAATGTCTTATTCCCCCCCCCCCCATGTTATTGCATTGGCTATTTCCTCCTCTTTTTGAATCTTTGCTTTATTGACTTCTTTGCCAGACTCCCTAAGATTTTCCAAATATAGATACCTTTCTTTCTCTGTCTCTGATCTCTTGTATGTCATGAAGGCCTCTCTCTTTTTCTTCATCTTTTCAGCTACTTCTTTTGAGAACCATAGTGTCCTCCTTTTCCTTTTACCTTTATATACCATTCTAACAAAAAGATTGGTTGCCCTTAAAATCCTTAAAATATCCCCTTTCAGTTTCACCCACTGTTTTTCTACATCCTCCAGCTGTTCTCATCCCACTAATGACTCCTTGAGGTATGGGCCCATCTTGGTAAAGTCAGTTTTCCTAAAGTCTATGATCCTCACTTTTGAATGGATTTTATCAGCCCTAGTCCTAATACTGAACCACTCTACCTAGTGATCACTGGATGTGAGATGATCTTCACTGTAACATCAGAAACACTTTCACCTTTGGTAAGCAGTAAGTCCAGTATGGCCCCTTCATGTGTGGTTTCTGTTAACAGTTACATGAATAGTTCTCCCTTTAAAGAATCTAGGATCTGCTTACTTCTAGATGATATTACAGTAGGGATGTGCCAACCAACATCTGGCATATTGAAATCCCTTATCAGTAGCACTTCCCCTTTCCTGGCAATGCGGCATATGTCTTCTATTAAATCTCCATCTTCTTCTTCTCCCTGTGAGGGATGTCTATATATTACACGAATGCAAATGTATTTCTCTCTCTTTCTAGTTTAATCCACAGTGCCTCCTCTCTCCCTTTTAAGCCCTGTATTTCCATAGTTTTAGTATTATTTTTTGCATATAGTAACTCCTCCTCCCCTTCTTCCCACCTAGTCCTTTCTGAATAAAGAATAGCCTGGTATAGTTACATCCCAGTCATGGTTGTCCGTGAGCCATATCTCTGTTAAAGCCACCAAATCCAAGTCAACCTCTCCCATTCAAGACTCAACATCTGGGATCTTATTTTCCATGCTACGGGCATTTATATGCACTGCTTTCCATATGTTGCCCCTTTTACCCATTTCCTTAAAGCTGTTTAATGTTTCACTTAGCTGGAGGCTTTCGTCACCATCCCCAATGAATTTAGTTTAAAGCCCTCTTCAGTAGGTTAGCCAGTCTGTTTTTGAAGACGCTTTTACCTTTTTTGTATAGGTGGACACCAACTCTGCTCTCCGGCACTTGGAAAATCATCTCATGATCCAGAAAACCAAAACATTCTTGATAACACCATCCACGCAGCCATGCATTTATTTCCAGGATGAGAGCTTCTCTGCCTTGGCCTTTACCCTCAACAGGGAGGATTGAAGAGAACACCACCTGCACATCTATTTCCTTCACCCTCTGTTCCAGAGCCATGAAGTCACTTTTGATATGCTGAGAGGGATACCTGGCACTATAATTTGTGCCACCATGCATGAGCATCACCAGGTAATGGTCAGTGGACTTCATGAGTCTCAGCAAACTCTCCATAACATCTTGGATTTTGGCACCTGGCAGACAGCATACTTCTCTGGACATCAAGTCTGGTCAGCAGATGGATGCCTCAGTACCCCTCAGAAGAGAGTCACCTATCACCACCACCCTTTGCTTCCTTGTGGTCACTGATTCTGCAACTTTGAGGTATTCTAGCTCTGGCTGTTCCCTTTCCTGGGATGCTTTCACCTCCTCCATTTCCAGGGTTGCATAATGGTTCTTCATTTCAGAGGCTAGAGGAGTTGGATTGGTGATTCTGCAGGCCCTGGTGGCTCATGTCCAACTTACATCATTATGTAGGCTCCCATCTTCACTTCTTCTGAGGAACTTGGATTTTTCAAGAAGCATCTCATCAATGTACTTCTCACTGTCTTGAATACTCCTCAGCCTTGCCACCTCTTCTCAGAGCTTCTCCACTTGTTTCCTGAGAGCTTCAGCGTGCAGTCATCCTGTGCATGGAACTGGTCCTTCAACTGGCATTGGGATCTCTGCCTTGACAGAGGCAGAAGCTGTAATGGGGGCAACAACTTTGGTGTTAGGATTTTTCCCAGTCATTGTTCATTTGGTGCAGCTATGGTACCCATTGAAGCAAAAGAGAGAGACTTACCAAAGTACCAGCCTGTTTCCCAGCTGTCCTGTCTGAGAAAAAACAATTAACCTCTTTAGGTGCGTTCTAAATGTGCTGTTCGAAGTCCCTGTGTGTAGCTAATTGGGGAGTTGGGGTAGGTAGGGAGGGAGCTAACACCTGATGAGGTGTCAGTGGCTTCAAAAAGCTGGGAAAGAGAGAGTAAGACAGAGTTTTAAACCTACAATACTAAAGAAAATATTTTCCCTTTTGAAATATAGCACCAAAAAGAATGCAACTTTTTAAAAAAATGTACCAAAACACTTTTAAGCGCTCTCAGGCAGAAAGCTAGTAATGGAAAGTCACACACTCCTACCTTTGCTTGAAATGCAGAGCCCCTGTCAGGAATGCCTAAACTTGCAAGGCTCTGAAGACTTTTATGCAGCCCTCAGCTGCCCTCAGTTCTTTCACAAGCCAATCAGGACAAACATTTTCATTTTGTTTAGTTTCCCATTTCATTTATGGGATTTTTCATTTTCTTTGATTTTTTTTTCTATTTTGGTAGCAGCATCATCAATAGGGTATACTATTCTTAGCAGTGCACCTTTGATAAATAAGAGTGCTGTTAACCAATAGTATATCCTGCTAAGCAATAACGCACAGTGATGATGACCTAGAAAAAAAAATAGTATTTCTAAGCTTTTTCTGTCTTTTTTTGATAAAATGAAAACCAACATGGAATGACAAGGGAAATGTTGCTGACACTTCCCAAGTCAATTTGAAAGAATGTAATCCCTAGTCCTTATACAATATGCAGAACCTTTTAAAAAGAAAATGTCACTGGAACCTAGCATATCTCAACCTGGATAACTCATTTCTGATTTCTATGACTTATCTTAATCCCTTTGCTGCAATTATTTGTGGGAAGTAAGTTATCAAATTACTAAATCACATAAAAAAATCTAGCTCAAATAAGGCCAACATTTCTGTTCAATGTAATGGAAAGAATGTGCTTAGGGGTTGAATTCTTAAGCTGGATAAAGGCGTTATATTGAAACCCAAAAGCATGTGTAAGAGTGAATGGTGCTTATTCAGAATTTTTGGTCGAGAGAGGAACAAGGCAGGGTTGTCCATTATACCCACTACTTTTAGCTGTTTCACTAGAACCACTTGCAGCAAGAGTGAGGGAAAGGGATGATATTAAGGGAATAAAAATAGGAAGAAGTGAATATATAATTTCATTATTTGCAGATGATATAATCTTAAGTGTATGTAAGCCTTGGGCATCAATCCAATATTTAATGTGGGAATTAGAAGAATTTGGTAAATTATCGGGTTTCACTATTAAATGATGATGCGGTTGCCGCCCGCATCATCTACAAACTACTCTTAACCACTTTTAAACTCATTCACAATATTGCACCATCATACCTCAGCAACCTAATCCACCATCCACCATCCAACCACTCAACAGGACCAGAAGAACTGTAAATCTCAACACTCTCTGCGTCCCGATCAGCATAAGAACTGTCAAAGTAGAAACAAGCAACAGAGCATTCTCATACACAGCACCTCTCCATTGGAACCAGCTCCCTCATGAGATACGACTAACAAGTGATTTGAGTGACTTTAGAAACTCAAAACTCACCTCTTTCAGTCTCACTACAACCTGATCTAAGATTGTTGCACCTTCCACTATAACTGCAACTAAATGGTTCCTGCCTGTCACAAGGCCAATTCAAATGTCGGTCTGTAACATTGTATATTTGTATATATCTGTCCCCAATATTTGTATATATCTGTCCCCACCCGCATCCACTAAATCCAATGTATATTTAGATTTGTGAACCCCAATCAAATGTATATTTCTAACCGATTGTTTTTGCTGTGATGTGTAAATCACTACTCAATCAAAATGTTTATCTTGTAAATTAATGTATGGTACGATACATTCTGATCTTTAAAGTAAACCGCTACTGATCGTAGGAAGTAGCGGTATACAAATGTTTACTAAATAAATAAATAAATAAAATGGTCTAAATCAGAAATTTAAAATTTAACTACACATAGAGACACACAGGATAAGTTACAAAAGAAATATCTGTCCAAATGGGCAAAAGAGAGTATTAGATATCTTGGCATTTTCATTAGTAATAAGATAGAAGCATTATATAAACTGAATTATCATAGACTATTTGGAAAGGTGGAGAGCTAGCTGGATGGATGGGGGCGGGGATATTTGTTATGGTTTGGACGGATTGGTACTATAAAGATGATGCTCTTACCAAGATTTCTATTTCTCTTCCAGATGTTACCAATTAAAATACCACCCAATCAGTTAAAAAGGTTACAAAGAATTGTTAATCGTTTTATATGGAAAAATAAAAGGGGGAGAGTAGCAATGGATATAATGCAAAGAACTAAAGGAGAGGGAGGGTTAGGTGTGCCTAACTTTAGGAAATATTACAAGGCAGCACAATTAAAAATGATTTATGATTGGCATTGAGGAACACAGAAACATTGGGTCCAAATGGAGGAAGTTTTTTTAAGGGGAGAAAGTCTAATCAAAGTAGTTTGGAGAGGTAGACTTAATTTAGAAAATAAAAATCAAAAGCCCCTAATAGTGCATAGTTTACAAGTTTGGATACAAAATAGAAAACGATTAATACAAAATAAGAGGTACTCAGTGTATGACTCTAGAAGCCTGTTTCGAAAGCGGACAAGGACCAGAGATGGGCATTTTGAATAGATGAGATAAGGCGGGGTTAAAATATATCTCACAAATAGTGAATAAAGAGGGCATTTTTGAATTTGAAAATATTAAGGATCTATATAGATTAGGAGATAGAGATTATTATGCTTATCTACAAGTGAGTCTCTTTTTGAAACAATCGAAGGTGTGGCATGATCTCTGGGAAAATAGGGGGGGGGTGTGGTTTGAAGCATTGTATTTAGGAAATTTGGGGCAGAAAGGAGTTTTGTCCAAAATTTATAGAGGCGTAATGGAGGGGGGGGGGGAATAACAAATTGAGATACATGATACAATGGGAAGAAGATTTGGAGATAAGATGGTCTGAGGAGGAATGGGATAAGATAATACGAACAGTGGCAAGTAAATCCATAGCCACAAGGGTAAAAGAGAATGCTTATAAATTGTTGTTCAGAGGGTATTGGACTCCAGTATGTAAAAAAAGAGCTGGAAGGGGGATTCATGATCAGTGTTGGAGGGGATGCAATGAGAAAGGGAATTGGTTGCATATGTGGTGGAATTGTAAGTGGATACAAGCCTTTTGGATTGAGATTTTGGAGTTGATATATAACATGACAGGATATTGAATACAAAGAAAGCCAGAGATTTGTTTACTCCATCAATTAAATGTAGACATTCCAAAGAGAGTTAGTGGAGTGATACATCACTGTATAGTAGCTGCTAGAAATGAAATAGCACAACATTGGCAGGGGAAATCCATGCCACAGAAGGCAAGATTTGTGAAAAGAGTGGCAGAGATGTGTTTGATGCATAGATTGATGGAGATGAGGCAGGGGGCAGGTGAGAAAGTTGTGGAACAATGGAAGAGTGTGTGTAAGTGGCTGGAAAAAGGAAGGAAGAATGAGTGGGAGTGCTAGAGAAAATATGAGAGGGATTTTATACAAAATTTAAATAAAATTTTAATCGAAGTATAAATGGTGATTGGGTGAAAGGAGAGAAGATATT
This sequence comes from Ichthyophis bannanicus, assembly GCA_033557465.1. NCBI lineage: Eukaryota > Metazoa > Chordata > Amphibia > Gymnophiona > Ichthyophiidae > Ichthyophis > Ichthyophis bannanicus. Next base: position 461,966,695 of record CM066035.1, read on the forward strand.
AATTCAATAATGGATGAGGATGGATGAGCGGGGAGGGTGGGAGAGGGTGGTTAGAAAGGGAATGAGTATTTAGAGTAATATATGAATTAATAAATAGAATATATAATTGTTAATAAATACAAATATTGTGGGAAGTTTGATACATAAATGTAACCAAGGCACTCCGGACCGTGCTCGCCTCCCCCCCCCCCTTAATCTTTGTTACCTTCTTTCCCCCATCTCTCCACCTTCCCCCCCCCCACAAAAAAACACCGCCCCCCCCCCAAAAAAAAAAACAGTCTTATACATTTTCTGGGAAATCAAAACCGGTCACAGCTTTATTTGAACTTGAACAAACAACCAAATGTAACTTAACATACTATCATTCTGGCGTATCCGGCCTCACCCGCCGTATGATTAGCAAGGCACGCCTGTACTCCGCCACCGCCGAGGACAAGCCCCACGGCTAGCTTAACTACCGCCCCTTATCCGGCTTAGCCATATGATTAGCAAAAGCCCAGGGGCTGCCCGGGCGGGGGCCCCGCCCCAGTATAACTTCCGGCTCCGGACCCCGGACCCTCCGGGTTCCTGCCCCCCGCCAGCTGTGACAACCCCCCTAATCAGCCTGCATTCATCGGGTGGGATGGGGGGACAACCGCCGCGTCCGCTCTCCACCGCCCGCCGATCCTTACTATTCTCCTGCACCCTCCCCCCCCCATTCTACCCTGCTCGCCCTGCTGGGTGCACCTTATTGGCTCCTGCGGTTATCCTTCAAGCCACGGGGCCAATAAATTTAAATAATGCCGCGCCGCCCAGCCTCCTGAGCGCACGACCCCGCACCACTCTGCCCTCGGCCGCGCACGCCCGACGGCCCAGTTACTGAGGCCCACGAGGGACTTCGCCCCTCGGCCTCTTATTAACCAAGGCACTCCGGACCGTGCTCGCCTCCCCCCCCTTAATCTTCATTACCTTCTTTCCCCCATCTCTCCCCTTCCCCCACCCGCAACCCCCCCCCCAAAAAAAAAACCAGTCTTACACATTTTCTGGGAAATCAAAACCGGTCACAGCTTCATTTGAACTTGAACAAACAACCAAATGTAACTTAACATACTATCATTCTGGCTTATCCGGCCTCACCTGCCATATGATTAGCAAGGTGCGCCTGTACTCCGCCACCGCCGAGGACAAGCCCCACGGCTAGCTTAACTACTGCCCCTTATCCGGCTTAGCCATATGATTAGCAAAAGCCCAGGGGCTGCCCGTGCGGGGGCCCCTCACCCCCGCCCCAGTATAACCTCCGGCTCCGGACCCCAGCCCCTCCGGGTTCCCGCCACCGGCAAGGACGACACCTGTCGCCCTGCCGCCCCCCCTTTAACACAGCTGTGACCGTTTTTTCCCTAGCACCAGGACATATTCCAGTGCCTCCTGCCAGTCATTCAAAAGGAGGTCCACGCCCACCGGGGATAAATGCACCCCATCTTGCCTAAACAAACCCGAACAAGCCACATCGGCCCATGGGTGCATGATCTGAAAACCACCATGGTCACATACCCATCGCCTGACCTGTTGATTAACCTTAACCAAACCTCTGGACCACCTCCGCTGAGCGTGACAGGCAGGCCTTGAAATAATATCAGACCATAAAATAACAGTGTCCACAAACATCAGTTGAACCACCCTCAAGTCCCTGATGGCCGCCCTGATCAATTGTTTACAAGTCCAGACGCTCACATCATTTCCGCCCAGATGCAACAATATCATCGCTGGAGCAACTCGCTCTCCCCCGAGGTTCCGAAGCAAAGGCAACAGTTGGGGCCACCTCAGCCCTCTCTCGCCCAGCCATGAGACGGTGACCTCGCTGACGTCCACCCCTAGATTGGGACCCACTGGCCGCTGCGCTGCTCGCCTTGCGGCCCAATAAACAAAAGAGTGCCCGACGATCTAACAAAACTTTGGGCCTTGCTCCGGATCTGTAAAACAAAATGGAATAGTTAGCTCATCACTCCACTCCAGCCCTGCACTTTTCTTAACCAGCCCTTGCGATCAGTAGACAGAAAAATTAGCGTTTGATTATTTCTAATAGTGTTGCCTCTTTTTTCTTTGTTTTTTTTTTCTTTTTTTATAACCGCACATACCCTTGCACCGCTTGCGACCACCATCTGCCGATATTCTGTATCGCCCTCATTTCCAAGCCCATTGCCGCCGCACTCGTGGCAGCGCCAATCCGGAAGGAATGCGGGGCGAAGAGCCGCGGATCCTCCCCCAACTGTGCTAGAGCCAGACGCAACACCACCGTAAATTGGAATCGGGACAACGGCCTGGAATCCTTGTGCAGGAAAAAACGCCCCAGCCCTGGAGGGCGACACACTAGATATGCCTTTATGGCTGCTACCGGGCAGGTCAACGCCCCCTGCACCGGCCACAAGGTTATCCAACAGCCTTTTCCTTGCTGATCTGTTTTAGAGCGCGCCAACCAAATGCAGAGGCGCCCCTCTTTCAACTGCACTTGTGAAAACATCAGTCCCTCTGTTGACAGTACACTGGCAGATGCCGCCACAAGTTCCCCTATTCGAAAAGCCCCAAAAAAGGCCATAATAAAGGCAGCCTGAAACATAGTGGCCTCATACGCAGAAGCTGTCACCTCTGGTAGCACTTTCACCAGCCGGACAAGCATCTCGTGATTTATTGGGCGCCTACCATCCATGGGGGTCGGGCAGGAATGTTCCCAGCCATGCAGCAACCGCCTAGTCAAGAACCTTCCTCCCGCTGGCTCCCATCCAAAAACATTTGCAAAAAAGGTGAACCCAGCCAGGTGAGAGCGCACTGTCGCCCTGGCCACCCCAACGGCCTTGGCGGACACAACATAACGACCCAAGAGTTGGTCCGAAACACCCCCGGGCTGCCAACCCGACTCCTGCAGGAATGCCATCACGCTGTCAAAACCACGAAGATAGGCCGCCCACGTCGCTGGGGCCACGGAACTCCTCAGCAGTCTCAACATTTCTGGAGGCCAACCTGCCACAAACAATCTGGCACCTTCCATCCCACGCTGTCTGCCTCTGGAGCCAATTCCCAGAACAGGTTCCACTTGAAACGAGAGAGAGCATCAGCAATTCTGTTAGTGCAACCCGGAATATGCTTTGCTCGAATAAAAACATTCCCCCGTAAACAGGCTAAGACCACCTCCCGCATTAAGGCCGTCAGTCGTAAGCAGCGCGGGGAGTAATGATTAATCACACTCACCACTGCTGCATTATCACACCATCAAATCACTTTCCGATGCTGTAACCTATCCGGCCACAATTCCAAGACCACCAACAAGGGGAACAATTCCAAGAACGCTATATTGCTAGTCAGACCCATGTCCCTCCATTCCTGCGGCCACTCCCCCGCACACCAAGACCCACCGAAATAAATCCCCAAACCGGCTCCCCCCGCCGCATCCGTGAATAACTCCAAATCTGCAATAGACACCTCCGGCTCCCGCAGTACTACCATGCCATTGAAATCCCTCAAAAAGGTATCCCAGACCCGTAGATCGGCCCACATGGCAGGTGAGACACGAATCCGATGGTGAGGTTTGCGCACCCCCGCCGTGGCGATTGCCAAACGCCGAGAAAACACACGACCCATTGGGATCACCCTACACACAAAATTCAAAGACCCCAGCAGAACTTGCACTGCCTGCAAAGTCATTTTTCGGGATGCTAACGCATTGGCAACCAAAACCCGTAGGTGCACAACCTTGCTCCTTGGCAAACGAGCTACCATATTCACTGTGTCCAACTCCACTCCCAAAAAGGTAAGTGTAGTGGCAGGACCCTCCATCTTACTAACAGCCAATGGCACCCACCAGTCCCGGGATAGCGCCGTAAAACCATCCAACAACTCCTGACACTGCAAAGACCTTGCCTCCCCCACAAAGAGAAAGTCGTCTAAATAGTGCACTACATTCGCACAACCTACCCTCGCAACCAACACCCAATGCATTGAACGAACTGAACTTTTCGAAGTACGCACATGACACCGAGCAACCCATAGGCATACATTTATCGTAATAAAATTGCCGTTCGAACGCAAAACCCAATAAATGAAAAGCTGAAGGGTGCACTGGTAACAAGCGGAACGCCGACTCAATATCGACTTTTACCAATAAACTCCCAGCACCACATTTTCGTACCAAGGCAACGGCAGAATCAAATGACGTGTAGCGAACCGTACAGGACTCCCTGGGAATCTGGTCATTCACCATTAAACCCACTGGAAAAGATAGATTGTGAATTAGTCTAAACTTGCCCAGGTCCTTCTTCGGAATGATTCCCAACGGGGATACCACAAAATTCTCCAAGGGTTCCTCTGCAAATGGGCCCGCAATCCTGCCCAACTCAATTTCAACGCGCAATTTCTCACGCACCACACTAGCTAACCATCGCACCGATGAAGCATTCTTTGCCTTGGCCCCCACAACCCCCCCAACTATCGGTATTCGGAATCCACTTCGAAACCCCTCTCCCAGCACCTCCCTGTCCCTGCGCCTAGGGTACTGTTGCAGCCAAGGCCTCAAAGCTTCCAGCTTTATAGGCGTCGCCGCCACAGCTGGGCAAGGCCCGCTACTTCGTCGCCTGTCCCCCAACAGATCCGGGGGGCCTTTTGATGCATTTAACTGCCGCGTGCGGCCCATTACACACCGAACAGGCATGTCAAAATTTGCAATCGGGGAACAGGCAGGCTGATTTGTTAAACCGCCAACACACGTCTCCCGCTCCCGCATTCTTTGCCTGCAGCCCACTACCTCCAAGACAAAAGGACCGGCCCCCACCAATGTTATTAGCCGCCCCACCCCTGGCCCCCGCAAATCCCCCACTACCCCCCTTTGCCGACATCTGAGTCAGCCACAGGTTGATGTCTTGCGTTCCCCATGACAAAGCCTTACTCTCCTCCATCTTATCTCTGAACGTTTCATCATAGTTTAGCCAAGCCCACCCCTCGTACATCTGCGCAGCTTCCAATATGGAATCCGCATACAATAACAATATCCCATACTGGGAAGGATGTTTGTGACCCCACACACTAGCCAAACGTAAAAATGCCCATGCCCAGTTCACCACATTCTGGGACATCTTCTTAACCCGACCTGCCTTTTCGTCCTCCTTCCTCTTCTTTCTACTCTCACCCGACCTCTGCCTCCCTTCCAATAACCGGAATATAACAATGTACCATCTCTTCCGTATCTTCCGTCGAAGCTTCTTAGGCACCCCCTCCCACAATTCCGCATAAGAAGCCCTAGCGACCGCCGGGGCAACCGTCGTAGCTCCCCTCCCACCACTCAACTCCTTAGACCGCCCAATCCCCTCCGACTCCACACTGGAGGACGAATCGTCATCCGAAGATGAAGAGGAGGAACTCGAAATCTGCCGCCGCCTCCGGGAGTATTTTCTCTTCCTACGCGCTTTTTTCCCTGACCTGCCCTGTGCAGAAACCTTGTCAGTATACTCACCCAAGGCACCTCCTCCCACCATAGATAAATCCACCACAGGCGCAGGGTCTCCTGATGCCTCCGGACGCTGCAGCTGCTCCTGTGTAGGTGCAGGCTCTGGTACAGTAGCCTGAGGCTGTACCTCACTCGGACCACTTGGACCCGAACTTCCTGCAGCCGGCGCTACCTGCTGTTGGATAGGAGACAAAGAATAAGGGGGAAAAAAGGCTGCCAAGCCGGCCGCCAGGCACCCACCCAGTCCCCCTTGAAGATCCTTGCCCCCCTTCCTGCCAGTGCTCCCAAGCCGCTGCCCCTCTGAGTCCCCCATCAGCTGCCCCCACCCCGCCCAAGGGGAAGGCCCCTGAAACTGACCATAGGGAACTCCCACTCCAGCCTGGACTGGAGGCATCCTGCCTGTGTCAGCCCCAGAAGTCTCCCCCCCTGGGCCCCTCACCTTGACCCCATCCCCCACCTCTTGTCAGTGACCCAACCCCCTGCCTCCCTCTGCTAAGACCACCCGAGCGTCCCCTCCCCAGAGATCTGCCCAAGTGGGATCCCCCACCCTGCTCAGTTCTACAGTCCCCCTGTTCATGTCTTCCTGCTGTTCTACCTCGAGATCTCACCCTAGCCCCCCTCCCCCATTTCCCGACTCTCCCCTAGCACCTCTCTGCACATGCTCCCACTCTCTCCCTGCCAATGTTGGTCCTGCTCCCCCCCGCCCAGCCCGGACAGTCCCTCTTCCCCCAGCACTTGCCCTTACTGCCTGACGCGGCATGCCTCACGATGCTGACAGCCGTTGCTCTCTCCACCAATGAGACAGGCTCGTGCATGCTGCAAGTTTTGACCACCCAAATAGCCTCCGATCGATGATCTGTAGTGGTGTTCATAGCCCTGAAAAACTGCGATCAAGGAATGCTGAAGATGTGTCCCAGAGCCCACAACAACCGGAGCCCACCACAACCACCGCATCCGCTCCCCACCGCCCGCTGATCCTTACTATTCTCCTGCACCCTCCCCCCCCCCCATTCTACCCTGCTCGCCATGCTGGGCGCACCTTATTGGCTCCTGCGGCTATCCTTCAAGCCGAGGGGCCAATAAATTCAAATAATGCCATGCCGCCCTGCCTCCTGAGCACGCGACCCCGCACCACGCTGCCCTCGGCCGCGCACGCCCGACGGCCCGGTTACTGAGGCCCGCGAGGGACTTCGCCCCACGGCCTCTTATTTATGTGTAGTTTGATACATGTTAAGTGATGTTTGTAATGATACTAAATACTTAATAAAATGATCAAATGGAAAAAAAATAAGGCCAACATGACAGAATAGGGGAAATTGTTAATGCTTCCCTGCACTGGGACTGGTTTCAGCTGAGTTAAAGCAATCATTAATAAGGTCAGTTTTGATGAAAGCTTCATTCAATCCTCTCCTGTTTGGCTTCTGAAGGTCTATATTGAACTTACTACACCTCAGGAAGATATTTGAAAATACAACAGCAAAGCAGTTTTTGGACTTCTGTGAGGAGCAAAAAGGATCAGATATTTATTTATTTAAAGTTATCCCACCATTCTACCATTCAAGGTGGTTTACATTAAACTGAAACTTAACATTGTGTATGAGGTGAACACTGTTGTACAATGAAACACAACTGCCAATAACCATTAGGGCTAGTGAACTATGCACATTGTATACAATTAACCAACTATGTGCATGGTTGCAGTCTACATAAGATTGGAGGGGATTAGATGGATGGTTGTACTAGGACATCCAGGTTTGGGTTTCGAGTGGAACATGAGCATTGTAGTGTTCTTGGAATAAGTATGTTTTTAACCTCTTCCAAAAGTCAGTTAGGTTCATACATCTTCTTAGGTCAGGAGGTAAGAAGTTCCATATTGTGGAGGCAAAGAGGGAAAATGCATGGCTGCAAGTGGATTATTTGCTTCTTGTCTTTTACGTTGGAATGGAGAGGAGGTTAAGTGAGCTGTGTCTTCATAGTCTGTCATTTTTTGGTTCTGATAGCAGGGGCTGAAGGCAGGTTGCTGATTCATTATGTAAGACTTTGAAAGTTGTAACGAGAGCTTTGTATTTCATCCTTGCAGAGATAGGAAGCCAGTGGAGGTGCATCAGTTTGGGGGTGATGTGGGTCCATTGAGAGGATCCATGGATTATTTTTGCCACAGTTTTTGGGGCCATTTGTAAGGGGTGTAGGGTGTGCTTGGGAAGATCATGATAGATAATGTTACAGTAGTCTAGAATGGGGATGATTATAGCTTGGCATACAGTCCGGAATAGGTCTGGAGTCAATAGGGGGCGAAGGTTCTTCTGGTTCTCAGCTTGTGTTAGATGGATTTGGTTGTTCTCTTTATCTGGGTTTGAAAATGTAACTTCTGATTAATTATTAAGCCTAGATATCTGACTTCTGATTTCACCTGTATATTGAGGTCATCCAGTCTCAGGAATTGTGGTGGGGAGAATGATGGATTGGAGAATATATGGAGGGCCTCAGTCTTTTCTTGATTAATGATAAGGTTGTGCAGAGTTAGCCATTGTCTTATGTGTGCAAAGCATTTGTATATCTTGGAGTAGTCTGGAGCTCGGGTGTTGAATGATTTGAAAGGACATAATGCCATCTGCGTAAATTTGGTATAAGATTTTGTGTTCTTTGAATATCTTGCATAGTGGTTGGATGAATATGTTGAAGAGGAGGACTGAGAGACTTGAACCCCGAGGTACTCCTTGTTGCTGAGTAAATGGTCATGATGTCTTTTAGCTGATTTTTACTTGTTCTCTGCTGTTTAAGCAGGAGCAAAATCAGTTGATTGTGGCATTCCAAAGTCCAATGTTGCAGAGCCTTTGTAGGAGTTGGTGATAAGGGAGGGAGTCAAAAGAAGATGAGATATCAAGAAATATGAGGAGGAAGTATTTTGTGGCATTCTTGGTGGAGATCAAGACTGTGTTCAGTAGAGATGTGATCAGCATTGCAATGCTGTGGTTCTGTCTGAACTCATGTTGGTAAGGATCTAGAGGAGAATGGTCATAGATGTAGTCTTGAAGTTGGGTTTGTACTGCTTTCTGTATCATTTTTGAAATTAAGGGAATACTGGATATCGGTCTGTATGAACTGAGGGCAGTGCTACTGAGATTTAGGCTTTTTAGAATTGGTCTTACTGAACTCTGTTTCAGAAGAATGGGCATGTGGCTTTGCCACAGAGATGTATTTATTTATTTTATTTAGAGTACATTTGTATACCGCTACTTCCAGCAATCAGCAGCGGTTTACTATACATATAAGGTTCAATACAGTACAAATCAACATGATAGACATTTCGATTAAGGGGATACACACACATCACAGCAGCTGGATTACTAAATGTACACTTGATTGAAAAGGGGTGTCTTTACATATATACATATTTACAGGTCAGCGGTTGTAAATTCTCTTGTAAAGTGACTAGGGTAGGTTGTAATGAGTCTGGAAGAGGTGAGTCTTAAGCTCTTTTCTGAAGTCTTTCAAGTTGCTATTTAAACGTAGCTCGACAGGGAGCTGATTCCAGAGAAGCGGAGCTGCGTATGAAAATGCTCTGCTGCTCGTAAATGCTTTGACTGTTCTAATTCTATTCGGGACACAGAGGGTATTGAGATTTGCTGTTCTTCTGTTTCTGTTTAGAGGTTGCGTGGTGATTAAGTTGGTGAGGTATGAAGGTGCTATATTGTGAATGAGCTTGAAGGTGGTTATTATTATGTTTTGTAGGTGTGAGCTGAGATGTGTTCTGGCTATCTTGACCCAAGTCATTATATATTTTCAAGAGTTGGTAATTCAAATTGTGACCGAGTGTTCTGAGGGATGTTTTGCAGATTTGGCATAATTGAAAGATGGTATATGGGAAGGACTGTCTTTTGTTTGGAACGGAGGTAGTTCACCATGTCTTGGGGGCATATTATCTCATTTGTTATTTATTTGGTTCCTTTAAAATAGATTTTGTGATAGAGAAGAGTTCTTTCAGTTTATTTATTGTCTACATGATTGTGTTAGTGTGATATTCCTTCTGGCATCTTATAGTTTTGTCAGAGTATGTTCTCAGTTTTTCCATAAATGTGGTGTGAAAGAGTGGATCCCTAGAGCATCACCATTTGCACTCCAGGCATCATGGGACATTGTGTTTGCAGTGAGGCTGAGAACCATGGGACTCAGTTGCGGTGGTTAAGTATGTTTTTTTCTTGATGGGGCAAGTACTGCAGCAGCCATGATTTTGTTCCATCTTTTAATCATACTTTCTAGGTCCACTTCCTCAGGGTTGACAAGTTCTAGCTGAGGGATGACAGTTTTGAGGACTTCATCATTGAATTGCTTAAATTTCCAGTTGGTGGGTGGATTACTGTGTAGTGCAGTCTTATGTGGGTTGCAGGAGATGGAAAGTAGTGTGGCTGTGTGATCTAACCAGGGTATTGGAAATATTGTATGTTTGGTCAGGTTGGGGTTTGCTAGAAGCTCTCCAGGTATGAATACTACATCAAAGATGTTTCCTTTGTTGTGGGTTGGCATTTTAAGAATTTGAGTGTATTGGAGGGCTTCCATGGATTCAAGGAAGGAGGCTACTTGTTTTGTGGATGTGATGATAGATTCAGGTCGCCAAGTAGGATGAACGGTTGAATGTTGGATAATTGTCAATTTGATGTGGTCATATCATATTAGGAAAACAGAAAATTTAAGGTTTAGATGACCTAGGTTGGAGAAATAATCTAGTGGTTAGAGAAGCAGGCTGAGAACCAGAAAGGCCAGAGTCAAATCCTACTCCTCAAAGCGCATTGTGAACTTGGGCAAGTCCTTCTACCTTTTATTGTCTTAGATAAAACTTAAATTGTAAGTTCATTTGAATAGGGAAATAACTTCTGTAAATCCTCAGCAAAAGAAGTAGCTGAAAAGGTGAAGAAAAAGAGGGTGGCCTTCATAAAATACAAGAGATCACAGAAAGAGGAAGACAAGAATCAATATCTGGAAAAGCTTAGAGAAGCTAGGAAAGTAGTCAGGAAATCAAAGATACAAAAAGAAGAAATAGCCAATGCAATTAAATGGGTGGGGGGGGGGGGGGGATACATTTTTTTCAGATATGTTAGCGAGAAGAGGAAGTGCAAAAGTGGTATTGTCAGAATCAAGGATAAAGTGGAGGAATATTTTGAAGCTGATGAAGATAAAGCAGAATTGCTTAATAAATAGTTTTGTTGTGTTCACAGATGAAGGTCTAGGAGCAGGACCTCAGAATACATCCACAAATAGGAACAGAAGTGAGGGGGAATCATGAACAATTTTCAGAAGTCTGTGTTCATAAGGAACTAGCTCAACTAAAAGTGGACAAATCGATGGGGCCCAATGGGATACATCCAAGGAAGGAAATTGGGTAAGTTCTAGTGGCTCTACTATCTGATCTTTTCAATGCTTATTTGGAGTTAGAAGTGGTCCTAGAGGGCACATGTGGTCCCTTTACAAAAAAGTGGAAGTAAGAATGAGGTTGAGAAATACAGGACAGTTATTCTGACCTCTGGTGAGTAAACTAATGGAAACACTTCTAAAAGAGAAGATAGTGAGGTTTCTGGAGTCCAAAGGATTGCAGGATCTGAGGCAGCATATGTTTATTAGAGGCAGGTCTTGTCAGACAAATCTGATTGATTTCTTTGATTGGGTGACCAGAGAGTTGGACCGAGAGAAAGCTCTAAATGAGGTGTACTTAGATTTCAGTAAAGTCTTTGACACTGTTCCATACAGGTGACTTATAAATAAATTGAGCACCCTAGGGATGGACCCTAAAGTGACTGACTGGGTTAGAAATTGGTGAATGGGAAGTGACAAAGGGGACAGGTAAATGGAGCTCATTCTAAGGAGAAGGATTTTACCAGTGGTGTGCCGCAGTGATCTATCCATGGTCCGATCCTTTTTTAACATTTTTGTTAATGATATTGCTGAAGGGCTGTCGGGTAAGGTTTGCCTCTTTGTGGATGATACCAAAATCTGCAATAGAATAGATATCCAGGAAGGAGTAGATAACATGAGGAGAGATCTAACTAAGCTTAAAAAATAGTTGAGAATTTGGCTAATGAGCTTTAATGCTAAAAAAAGCAGGGCCATGCATTTGGGCTGAAAAAAACAAGTGAGTGGTAGATGATAAAGGGTGAAGTACTTCTGTCCATGAAAGAAAAGTGTGACCTGGGGGTGATTGTTTCTGATGATCTTTAAGTGGTTAAAGAGGTAGAAATAGTGATGGCAAAGCCAAATGGTTGCTTGGGTGCATGGGGAGAGGAATGGCAGCAGAAAAAAGGAGGTGATAGTGCCTCTGTATAAATCTTTTAGTGTGATTTCATTTGAAGTATAGTGTGCAATTCTGGAGATCACACTTTCAAAAGGATATAAACAGGATGGAGTTGGTACAGAGGATGGCTACTAAAATGGTCAGTGATCTTTGTTATAAACCATATGGGGACAGACTTAAAGAGCTCAGTGGGCATCATTCTGAACAGCGACTATTCGCTGTGTGCCTATTCTGCCCCAAACGTTCCCCACCTGTATAGGGCCTTTGGTGCGGGGAGCTCCATATGGGGGCGGGAGTGGCAGCAACAGGGTGGACAGTGGGTGTAATGGGGGAGAAGTGCACAATCCAGATATACAAGGCCTATTCCAGTCATGACCCTGTACATCTGGCAGGGGGCAGATGGACGTGGAACTTATTCCACCTCAGAGGTGGAATAAGCCCCATAGATGGCAGTGATATGGATAGGAAGGACCCCCCAAAGCAGGTAGCAGCATGAGGTGAGCCCCCCCCCCACCCAATCTCAGCCCAGGCAGACCACGCCGAGGGTCAGGCAGTGGGGAATGGACACTATCAGGTACATTGGGACTTTCAGTGCTCCTGCATGGTGTCCCGATGCTATGGTGACAAGATGCCAAGGCACCAGGGCTCAACATTAGCATAGGGATGTCTAGCCAGAGAAGTATATGGATGACCAGTGCTGTGGAATCGAGGCATGTCCAACCCCTCTAAGTGCCTGATTCTTCATCAGCAGGAATGTCTAGATCCCATAGGTGCAGATTCTTCATCAGCAGGAATGTCTAGATCCCATAGGTGCAGAATTGGGTGCACTTTCAGGCCATCCATTTTTGCACGTCTAGCAGTCCAGATGTGCCCCAATCAGAATTGGCCTCAATATCAGTATATGTTAGAGGAAAGGTGGGATGGAGGAGATATGATAGAGATGTTTAAATACCTTTTTGGCATAAATGCACATGGGGAGAGTCTTTATCAAATGAAAGTAAGCTCTGCAATGAGGGGACATAGAATGAGGGTGAATGGGATAGGCTCAGGAGTAATATGTGGAAATATTTCTTCATTGAAAGAGTAGTAGATGCATGGAATAGTCTCCCAGTGGAGGCAGTAGAGATGAAGACAGTGTCTGAATTCAAGAAAGCATGAGTCAAACACCGAAGATCTCTAAAGGCAAAAAGAGACTATAGTAGTTGATATGGAAGGGCTGACTAGATAGGACATGTGGTCTTTTTCTGCTATCATGCATCTATATTTCTGTACCTGGTTTTAACTCAGCTTAGCTTGGATTTAGAAATGGTGAGTAAGTACATCTAAGAACAAAAATCAAATATTTATTGTCTTTTAGATAAAGGATGGAATTGAGCCCTTTTCATATCAGACAACACCATGGCATTTGATAAGGTTAGTTATTAGCTTTTAGTGCAGGCATTCACAAGTGGAGGAGTAGCCTAGTAGTTAGAGCAACTGCCTAGTACCCAAAAGATCAAGGGTTTGATTCCTACTAGCACTCTTTGTGACCATGGGTAAATCACTTTACCCTCCATTGCCTCAGAAGAAAAGGCCTGATAATCTGATACATTGCCAAGAAAGCCCAGAGGCAACTGTGTCTCCAGGAGTCAGGACTGACTTGATGGTACTAAAAATAATTGTGAAAACAGGAATTTGAGGAAGAGTGTTGGAATGGCTGAGTCCAGATCTCAAGACATATTTATCAAGGGGTTATGTTTAGGTTCATGGGCAAATAGCTGTAGAGTACCATAGGGTTCCATTGTATTATCATACCTATTTAACATCTCTATGATGTCACTCTGTGTTTTGCAATGAGAGGCTAGATCATGATTTTATCTCTATGCTGATAATTTGCAAAAAGTAGTCCCCTTAAGCCCTACTGGAGAAGAAATATGAACAAAGCTCGAAGGAATGATGGAGGTGATAGGTAATTGGTTGAAGTACCCTAAGTTGAAAAAAATATACAGTAGGGAAGCACTAGTGATCACATCCATTGGAGGTTCCTTACGCAATTCTTGGGGCATGCTAATCCAGCTGGGTTTTTAGGATGTCCATAATGAATATGCATGAGACAGATTTACATAACAAGCAGACAGTGCATGCAAATCTATCTCATACATATTCATTGTGGATATCCTCAAAACTTGATTGGATGAGTGTGCCCCAAGGACTGGGTAAAGAACCATTGATGGATGTGACCACTAGTGCTTGGATCATGGCATGTTGTGCAGCTTCATCAAGGAAAGAACTTATGACACAAAAACACAGAAGCATAAAGAGAGCAATCTTGCTGAATGAATGTATGTGATATTTGAAAGAAAGTTGATAGTCAACAAAAATACCAAGGTAATTGAAGGATTCAATGAGAGTTATGGGGGCACCCGGAAATATGAGGGCAGGAGAGGGGCAAGAGACCCTGCCAGTTAGACATGCAGCTATGGTCTTGTCTGGGTTTAGTTTTTGCTGGTTAGATTTGAACCAGATGGAGATGGCGGCAAGATAATGATTCATACCAGAGAGATCAGGTGAACATGTGTCTGTGTATGTGATCAGCAAGACAGCAGCAGCAGAATAACATGCACTTGTTTTATGGCTGTGGATGATATTTGCTAGGGAACTGAGTAAAATATTGAATGCTAGTGGTGCAAATACTGCCACTGAGGAACTCCACAAAAGAAGGGAGAAAGAAGAGCAGGAGGATGAATATACAGAGACAAAAGAAGATCACCCTGTAGAAAAGACTGAAACAAGCAATAAACCAGTGTCTTGGAGGCATGAAAGCAGAAGGATGTGGTCCACTAGGTCAAAAGAGATCTAGTTGCTATTGCAACTACCAGATTCAAAGAAACTATGATGTTCATTTATTAGGAAAATCAAAATGATTTCTGTATTGTGCCCTGGTTGAAAGCCTGACTGGCAAAGGTGAAGAATATTCAATTTGTCTATATGGTTTGTGAGTTGGGCAAAGATGAGCCTCTCAGTGAGTTTATCTTTCCTTGATTTGATGACCATGGTGCCATTTATGTAGGACCACCATGGAGTGGCTTACAATTATTATAATTAATTACAGTTCAGATTCTGAGGGATTTGGGGAAAACGGATCATGTTATACACATATTAAGGCAATATCACTGATTGCTAATAAGGAATAGGATTCAACTGAAAATATTTGTGGTGGTCTTTATAGCCCCCATTCAAAACAATAAATCCCAGCTAGTCAGTCTGCCTAAGGGGGTCCCCTGGCCCCCCAGCCATTATCTTATTCATCTCTGGTGGTCCAGTGGTCACCGGGGGATCATCCCCATTTCTGCCCCCATTGTCAGAACTCTACAAAATGTCCGTGATCACGCAGTGCTGCCTTCTTGTGTCCTGATGCTAGGGGGCAGCATTGCAAGATTGGTGCAATATTTGTGAGTATTAATAAGGAGAGCAAGAGCAGTCCTAAGCTCCTGTCCTCCTCATTGGTACTCAGGAATATGGTGCAATCTCACAGTACTTCTTCCTAGTATCAGGACGCTAGGGGGCAGCGCCACATGATTGCAGCCATTTTGTAGAGAACTGATGGCAGGGGCATAGGATGGGGAGGTCTGCTCCTGTCCCTAGTGACCACTGGACCACCAGGGATGAATAAGATAATGGCTGGTGGGCAAAAGCTGTGGAGGCTCAGGGAGCCCCCTTAGGTTGACTGACTAGCCAGGATTCATTTTTTAGACTGGGGGAGAGGGAGGGAGGTTGGAACCCTGACTGGCTAGTTGAGGGATTTTTTTGATCCGCGAGGAGGGGAGCCTTTGTGCACCCAACTGACTAATCAGGATATTTATTTTTGTCAGGGGTTGCGTCATTCCCCCCAAACAGTTCCAGATGTGGATCAGGAACTATCTGGGGAGAACTGGTGCTGAAAGGTGGGGGAGAGGGTGACTTTTTCTGATATTGTCAGTGCTGTGCATCTGTACATCCACAGCATTGACAATATTGTCAGGTTTGAGGGTCCCCGATCAGTGCTTGGAGGGAGAATGGGAGTGATTGGTGAGAACTGTGTCCAACCAATTGCTACCTGCTTTCCCCTTGCATTTACCATGGAGACCCACAATAACTGCATTGGCAGGCATCGTGGGACTTATTGTGCTCCCGCCAATGCAGGGATCATTGGTCTCCTCAGTACGTCCCCAATCTCTGTGGTATCTGTTGGGAATGCCCCCTGCAGATACCATGAATATTTTGGAATTACTATCGGCCTTTTGCAGCTATTGCACTGAAAAAGCTGCAAATGGATACCATGGTTTGTTTATTTATTTATATACATTTATGTTCCGCCAATCTGTAAATTTAGTATACTGTACATGTTCCAAATAAGTGGAAAAAAATGAACAGGTAAACAAAGAAATGGTTGATGGGAATTTGACTCAGCACTTTTAAAGATATAGGTAGCTCACTTTTAAATTCTGAAAAAGGAATGAGCTCAACTCAATTCCCTAACCCTTTCACAGTTTTCTCTGTTAACATTGTTATATGCTTCTTTTCTCTCTAATAATCATTGCAAGTTATAATTCTTTTCTTTTCTAAAATGAAACTGAAAATCTTGTGACACAAATATGAGATATGTTTTGCTTCTTTTTATGTTTTGACTTTTATGTAGTGCTCAGAGTTGGTTGAAATAGGAATAAATACATACATAAGCTTGGCTGAGGTTTGGGAGGGAGGAGTCGTAATGGTGATATAACATTAATTGTCCACTGAAAGAAGGTTGGTGTGTTTGTTACCTTGAATTTTTTTTCCTTGAAGACAATCTGAAACATTTGCTTCTCAAAATCAAAGAACATGGTCTTAAAATGGGCCTGCACCTTAATGTAAAGAAAACAAAGAACCTGACAAATGGCAAAATCAATAAGTTCATCATTGATGGAGAATAAATTGAAATAGTTGACAATGCTAACCTACTTGGATCAACAATCAATAAAGAAATGACAAGCAGTCAAGAAATCCGGTGACTCATTGCTCTTGGCAGAATGGCTATTTGTGGAGAATCAGCACTGCTTGGGGGTGAGGTATCTCTTAACTCCCAGAATCACTCAGTCCTATATCTGAGATGGTGTACAGTGCAGATGGCCAGGAAGTTGGAAGGTATGTCAGATCATGGCATTGATAGTCCACAGGAGGGCATGGCTGTTTTAATCTCTGTAGCGACTCCAGGCTCATTTAATACACAAGCTTTTACAATGGCATAAGCTGGCATTAATAGTGAAACATTTGGCTTAATGTCAAGGGGAGCCTCAAATTGAAGTCAAAGATTTGATATTGTTGTTAAGTGCCATCGAGTTGGTGTCGACTCATGGTGAACCTCTGGATAGCTGTCTTAAACTGTATTTGGTCTTTAGTCAGGCGGCTCATTGTTGATAGAGTGCCATCCATAACTGCTGTTATTGTATCAATCCATCTCTTTGTAGCCTTCCTTTTATGCATTGACCTTCTATCTCACCAAGCATGATGTCTTTCTCTAATGATCTCTCTCTTCACGTGATGTGTCCAAAGTATGAAAGTAGAAGTCTTGTCATCTAAGCTTCTAAAGAAAGCTTTGGTTTCTTTGGGCAGTCAATGGTATACACAATATTCTTTGCCAGCACAATAATTCAAAGACATCAATTTTCTTCCTATCTTTTTCACTGTCCAACTTTCACATCATATTTCATTATTGAAAACACCATGGCTTGGACAAGTCAAATCTACATGGAGAGAGATATCTCTGCTCTTGAGAATCTTGTCTAGGTCTTTCAAAGCTTCCAACTTTCAAAGTTTTGATATTTCTGCCTTATTAGAGATTACAATTACAGAGATACAACAGAGAGCTACTTTGTTTGTTAGCTTTGTTTTTGAAAAGACATGAATATGGTTCTGTGTCTTTACTTCAGGAAGGCAAGTGAATGTTTCTGTGGGCAAAAAGTTTCCTAATATGGTTGATGCCACACACGAGAGTTGACAGTTATTTCTTACTATGGTCCAGTACATTCTAGCAATGGGTGTCTCTTTTTTAATTTGTTACCCTGGCAATTGAATAATTAAAAATCTGGCTTTTAGATACACATACTTTGCTCCAGAACAATTGTGTTCCTTTTTGGATTTTAAGAATTTCTTCCCCCAGATCTCAGATATGATGAACAATGGGTGAATGTTGATATATTTCTGGTGGAATTTCACTTAGAGCTTATTTTCTCCCTAATTTACTTGGTTCATTTTTGTAAAATCTCCATTAATGTTATCTTCTATTACTACTACTGCTATCAATCATTTCTAAAGTGCTACAAGGCATACACAACGCTGCATAAACATAAGCAGACTGTCCCTGCTCATGTGAGCTTACAATTTAATTAAGGAATGAAGGACAAATTAATTTTCAAACCATGTGTTGTGGCTTAGGTTGCTATACCTTTTTATTATTATTTTTAACCTTCCTTTGTTCATATTGTTAACAAGTGGATGCTTGTAATATTTGCTAAAAATTTTGAATAAATAAAAAAAATTAAAAAAGTGACTACATATCCTTTCTAATTTGTCCTCATAAAGCATTTTAGTCACTAATTTACTAGTAAGAATGGGCTCCACAGTATCGTTTTTACATTCGATCTTTAGATCTGATGACTAATGGACTTCATTATGTTCCACTAGACTTGTCATTTGTAACATAAAACTTTAATGCACTAGATGCTGAACTTTGCTAGGCTATTATACCAGTTTTGTGTAGATCTGTAAACACAGTTTTATCTCTTTACCTTGCGGGTAATGAATTGTTATTTTGCTAATACAAAAGAAGATAAACATGTTTCATGTCTTTTCTCCTTGACAGACTTGATTAATATTTGAGTGGTAGAACTGAAAAGGGGTTAATTAGAAAAACAATACTAATTTAACTAGATACATTAGGGAGATATCTCCTTATGTATGAATTCTTTATAAATATACCTATATAATCTAGCAAGGCAGATTAATTCCTAAATACATTTGTGGTCAACATTATTGGCACTCTTGTTCAATCCCCTAATGTACAATATCTCCTAAAAAAAAGTGGCCAGTGAAATGACTTTGGACTTTATATACACACATATTTGACACTCAAAAGAATCAAATAAAACAAGACCAATTAAAAAAGGAAATAGTAATAAATAGGAAATATAAAAAAAGGAAATAATAGGAAATAGTATAAAAATGGGGACATTGCTAGGACATGATTATTGGCACCCTTATGAACAATTTAAATCACCTGGAACAGAAGAACCACATTCCCATTGCACTATAATTAGATGCACCTGTGATCGATTATCAGTACTCACATGACATCAACCAATGAATGATGGCTCTAATGTTTAAAATGACCACATTCACTCTCAGTTTCATTTTCACAATGGTGCAGACCGAAGAGTTGCCAGAGACTGTCAGTAAAGCCATTATCACCAAACATCAAACTGCAAAAAAGTACAAGGCAACCTCTAAAGACCTTTGGATTCCTGTTTCTTCAGTTTGCAATGTTATTAATTTTTTTGCTCATGGAACTGTCAAGAGCCTCCCAGGACGTGCTAGGAAGAGGGAAGTTAATCCATGAAGTCTTTGAAGGTTAGTGCAAACAGAAAAATACCACATACAACATCCAAAGGCTTAAGGCTGACCTGGAACAATCTGGAGTGGTAGTTTAAACCCACACTGTATGCACCACACCAAACAAAAGAATGACTTCAAGGATGAAGGCCAAGGAGGACTCCACTGCTCAAAGACAGACATAAAAAGGCATGCCTCATCTTTAACCAAAGCCACCTTGAAAAACCACAGTTGTCTAGGAAAACATTCTGTAGACAGATGAAACCAAACATGTGTTCTTTGGCAATGCAGACCAATGATACATTTATAGCTGAAGAAATGCAGTTTAGAAGGAAAAAACACCTTTTCTATAGTTAAATATGGTAGTGGTTCCATAATGTTGTGGGGCTGTTTTGCTGCCTCAGGAACTGGAGGCATGGAACATATTAAAGGAATCATGAAGTCAGAGGGCTACCAAGGAAATTTGGAATGAAATGTGCTACCTAGTGTCAGAAAGCTAGGTCTGGGTCAAAGGTCATGGGTCCTCCTTGGGAAATGACCCAAATCATATTTACCAAAGTACAACAGAATGGTTAAAAAGGAACAAATGGACTGTTTTAAACTGGCCAGCAATGAGTCCTGATCTCAATCTGATCGAGAACCTTTGGAAAGAGCTAAAATCTGCTATTGGTAAAAGGAATCCTGAAAACATTCATGAGCTGGAACAAATCACAGTTGAAGAGTGGGAGAAAGTACTAGCAGACAGATGTACGAAACTTATTAATGGCTACAAGAAATGTTTGGAGGCTGTCATCACTGCTAAGAGTTGTTCAACCAAATGTTAGTGAAGGTGTGCATTTAATCCTGTCCAGGTCCTATTTTGTTTTGTTTTTCTCAGAAATTACAACATCTAAGTTGCACAGACATCTTTTTTTGTTTATACCTTTGAACATATTATTAAATTATTATGATGACATACAGTTGGAATATTTCCAATTATTTCTCAAGATATTGCATATAACATACCTAACATGCAAGGGTGCCAATAATGTTGACCACAATTGTAAAATGAACTGTTTTCTTTTTTCAATAGCATATTGGGCTGTGACATAAAAATGATGGATTGGAGTTTGAGTCATCACAGTCACCTACTTGTGCCAGGCAACATTACTAAATCGAATCCATGCATTCAGTGGCATTATCCATATAGATTGAAGCATTGAATATATGCATTGGCTGTGACCATGCCAGCATTATCTATTTAGCTTAATGCTGCTATTCACCCATCCCCTTGCTTGTCTTGTATCCTCCATTCAGTTTGTGGACCTTTTCTGCACTAATGATTCCTAAGCTACACAACTGTGCATATCTGAATCCACTGGGAATGGTACCTAGCAAACACTAATAAACACTGATGGTTTTTTTCACCCTCTTGGGAACCCTTAATCATTTACAAAAGAAACATTTAAATGTTAAATTTATAAACACCTAAGAACAGAAGCCCTAATTATAACATAGGTATTTCCAAAGTTGTGCAGAAGAGAGAAAATGAAATTAACATACTTTGTTGCTTTAACTATCCCAGTTTTCAGTAATGCTCAGCTAAAGCAGTCTGTTTGGCAGTGCTGCGTACCATTTCATGTAGCTCTATTTATTCTTTCCTATTATTAAGTACTCAATAAAATGCAAACTTCCTCTTTCTATAGCTGTTTCCTTTCTTTTTAGTCTATAAAAAACAACCTGTGTATAATCTTTGAATATTACAATGTAAACAATAATTTATCTGTCCAATGGTTTATAGCTGAAAAGGAAAGTTCAATAATAGACATAAAAAAGCCACATAGATGTGCTGCAGGCACATAAAAATTATCTAAAAATAACATCTTTGTATCTCTCTTAAAAAAAAGCCTGTGCTCTGAATTTTGCTGCAGCATTGCAGCAAGCTTTTCAGCTGACAGTCAAGAAGACATTTCAGAAAGAAAAAAACAAACAGGTAGTTTGCTTGCAAATCTTTATTTTTTTTTTTAAAGAAAAGGCTCAATTCATCTAAATTTGAGACTTAGAAGCATTTTAAGCAGAAAAAAATTGACATAGACACATAAAATTAATTATGCTTATGTTAAATTATCAAAATATAATGATCCTCAGCCTTTGTAAAAATCTGTAATCTGCCGGGCGCCAGTACAGTTCTGGAGATTGCACCTTCAAAGTTTATAGTACCCCAGCTCCTTCCCCTCCAAGCGAATTGGGAGTGGGGTAGGTAACATGGCTGAGCCCATCATCCATTTGCTTGGGGGGAGGGGAACAGGGCTGGTGGGAAGGAAAGGGGAAGGGGTCAGGCAGGAGGAGAAGAGAGATGCAGACTCATCAGGGCGGCAGATTTGGCGGCTTCGGCAGCAGCGGCGGGCGGGAGGAGCAGACTCGGTGCAAGCTAGCAGAGGACATTGCTGCACCGGATCACCATATTGAGGGGGGGAGGGGGATAAGGAGCATCGAGTTGACACAGCTACGACTTCCTTCTGCTGTCATGGGATTGGATTGGGAAGTATTTCTGTGGAGCTGGGCAGGCAGAGGAAGTGCTGGTACAGGGTGACACTGAAGCAGGGTGTCTGGAGGTCCCTGTGGTGTGGAGGAGCCAGTGTTTCCAGGTCTAAATGGACATTTATTTGGGGAATTGTTGAGATGGGAGGATTTGGGCAGCTGGGGGGGTCCTAGAGCCTCTGGGGTTCAGAGGATTTCTTCTTCTCCTTTCTGCCCTTGGTCTTTTGCTCTGGTGCTGGTGGGGGTGTCGGTGTATGGAAGGTTCATTCTGGGTAGGTGTGGGGGTGTTGGGTGAGTGGGGAGGAGGGTTGGTTCTGGGTAGGTGGGGGGTCATTAGGTGGAGTTTCTGGGGGCAGTGGGGAGGGGGGCAAATGCATGGCCCCTCATAAAGCAAGGAGAGGCAAGGCCTTGGTAATGCCAGGGCAAGGTCCTGCGCAGAGGTAGGCTAAGCGGCCTATGCGCTTGATCACAGAGGTCTGTGCTGGGGATTGGGCTGGCCCTGCCTTGTGAAAAGTCATGAAGGGAAGCATGGGGGATAGAGGGGAAGGAAGGGGGGTGGTCAGCAGTCTTGATGAGGAAAAGGGGGTAACAAGGGGGGGAGTTCTATGGGGCCCAGTGGGGGCTATGTCCGGACATGGGGGACAGGTCAGACCTGGCAACCAGTGATGAGGGCCAGCCTGAGGATAGCGGCAAGCAGTGTTTGAGCGAGAAGAGCTAGCAGAGAACAGATACTGTGCCAGGATGTGCAGGTCAGTATCTGCCATCGGACAGGGTGTCTGGGTAGCGGGTATGGGTACATGGAGGACTTCCTGGTTTGGCAAATGTGACAGGATATTAACTTGGATGCTGAGGGATAAGAAAGTTTTTGAAGAACTTGTGGAGGGTGATTAGTTGCATGCATTGTGAGAAGTGATTGCATTGGTTGGGTGATGAGTCAGTAGTACACACATG
Source organism: Ichthyophis bannanicus (assembly GCA_033557465.1). Taxonomy (NCBI): domain Eukaryota; kingdom Metazoa; phylum Chordata; class Amphibia; order Gymnophiona; family Ichthyophiidae; genus Ichthyophis; species Ichthyophis bannanicus. The sequence continues at coordinate 461,989,524 of CM066035.1, forward strand.
TGATACCTCGGACTCCTGGGATTCTTCTGATTTCTCATCTTTGGTGGGCACTGAGTCTAATGATGATGGGGTTGGTCCACACAGTTCAGACCTGCCAGGGCCTAGTTCAGTGGTGCAGGCTGCAGGTAAAGCTAGTAGTGCCCTGCTGTTGGCTAGGAGTGGGCACACATTGAGCAGGTTTGCTCTGTTTGATTGCCATGTGTCCCAGAAACTATGGGCAAAGGTGCTGAGGGAGCAAAACATAGAGATCTTCTCTATTTTGGCTCGCAATTAGGATGTTGAGGATAAGAAGGAGGGGGAAGGTCCTAAGGAGGAGGGTAAGAAAGGGTAGTCTGGGCAGGGCCGTACCGAGACTGAAATGCGCCCTGTGTGACTTGCACATCGGGGGCGCATCCCCCCTCCCGCACCTCCATTTAGACAATTTATGGGGGTACAGGAGGGGGAGTGCATGCCTGATCTGCAAGTCGCCGGCACACTAAGCAGGTCTGGTCCCTCCCGGAGAGATCAGACCTGCTTAGTGTGGCGGCGCAAAGACTTAAGGGGCACATTTTGTCTCTCTGCTGCTGCCTGCTGCCGAAAAAGTGGTGGTGGCAGGCAACAGCAGAGAGCCAAAATGCGCCCTTTAAGTCTTTTCACTCTGTGCAGCCGCACCTCTCACACAGGGCTCGGTACGGTCCTGGGTCTGGGGTTCCTAAGACTATTCGTAGCTGGTTATTGGCATTCCATGTCCTCTATTTTGGGTAAGGCTAAGCAGGTCCTTTACACGGGGTTATTGCGATATTCAGATGTGATCTGTGGACTCATAGGAATTATAGGGGTTGGGCATTGCTCAATGATGATGAGCAGTTTAGGAAGAACTTGGTGGAGGACAAGGCTGAGGCTTGGGAGTTTCGGGATGTAGATATTTGGTTAACAGAAATGACTCTTGTAGGTCTCCTTTTGGGAAGCCAGGCAGTGTGGGATTACCGGGATCCTCTGCTGGGACATCCTTAGGGGTTGGTCGCACGTGACGCATTGTGGGTGGGGTAGTGGAGGGATGAGGGTGCTGGGTTTTCGGGTGGTGGGGGAATTTTCCCCTGTCTGGCAGGTTTCGGAGCATCGGAGCAGACAATGCCTGTTTTTTTATTTGTATTTATTTATTTATTTGAACAGATTTTTATACTGCCCTTCCAGTGATCGGGGCAGTTAACATGGAACTACAACACAGTGGTACATGGAGCATATTTAACCATTACAATTTAAACAAGGAACTTAGAACAATAACTATATACATACCAGATGCCAGTGCATACTAATTACAGAGGCATAGTGATGGCTGGATTTTCTTAGCTATATACTGTCATAGAGCAGGAGCTAATAAAAGTGTGGATATAGGAAAAGAAGCTGTCTGTCCCAAAACAAATGAAGTGCAGAGAATGCAATTGTATAGCAAAACAGCTAGAGGGAGCAGGTGTGCACTTACAGAGGCTGAGTGGACACACCTAGCTAATCAGCAGCACCTGAGAACTAGCCCGGGAAGCTCAAAGGCAGAAGACCTTTATAAGCAAGAGGATGGAGACAGAAAGCAGAGCAGCACCGGAAAGCAGAGCAGCACCAGGAAGCAGAGCAGCACCGGAAAGCAGGGCAGCACCAGAAGGCAGAGCAGCACCGGAGAGCAGAGCAGCACCGGAGAACAGAGCACTGCTGAGAAATGGAGCAGTGAAACCAGGACTAGTGGCATGGCTGCAGGAACTGGAAGAGAACCAGAAGGTCCCAGGGAGAAAGACAGACGGAGGAGAGTCAGTCCTGTGGAAGTCGTGGTAGCCAGAAACTCCAGAGGTAAAGAGCTAAGAAGCAGGAAGCCAGGTTTGGAGAGAGGCTACGCTTGCCAGAAAGCCCGGAGCCCAGATTGAAAGGTACCAGAAGCTATCAAGAGAAAGATTGTCAGAGAGACTGGGTCCTAAGGGAAATACCTGAGGAGGACACTTCCAGCTATGCCTATTACAGGAAACCAAGGTATGATGATTCTTTATTCATGAAGAAAGGCCCAGCTGCTAGAAGCCCTTATAAAACAGATGCCCAGTTTAAAGGAAGAGATAGCAGGCCAGAGTTTCACCAGCCAAGATATAGAGGCTATAAAACAGGCCATGCTCATTTAAGAACCTTAGAACAATTGTATGGAAAACAAGGGAACAGAAATAGGGACTGGCCAGTGTTAACAGCCAGAGAAGGCCCCAGCTCAGAAGAAGATAATAGTGATTTAGAACCAATGCAAGTGGAGCATATAGGCCCTATTCCCTCATCTCAGGAGGAATTGATGGATTGTTCCATGTGTGTTGTGGGTAGTTTGGAGTCACTGCCAGAACTGTGAGCCTTACAGATATTACCTTAAGAAGTTTTCATGTTTGTGCTGATTGAAAGAAGAATGTTCAGACATGTAATTTACTCCAATGTTGAAAGAATCCTTGGTTAAATTCCTTTCTACAACTGTGAAGATTATAACAGTTTACTTTGAACCTTGAGTTTGGTTTATGCCTGAAAAGAAGGACTTTCTTTAATTTTTGTAGCCCAATGAATATTTTTGTGAAAAGGGAAATAAAAGCCTTATTCTCCCTCCATTTGGCTTACATGACTTATTTGCACCAGGAGCAGGACTACATAGACCAGGCTGCACCTGCCCTTTGTCATGATGCGGGCACTAATAAAGTTGGTTTTAAGAAAAGAAATCCTGTTTTAGAAGAACTAGATGTGCAGTTACCTCCAGGCACAGCTAGAGGGAGCAGGAACAGACATACTGGTCTTAATGAACCTAAGCTCACTGATGACCTGCAGCTGAAAGGGAACCAGGAAGTCAGCAGTAACGGTTCACTTTATAAGCCAGAGCAGAATGCTTCTGGAGAGGAGTGGCATAAGCAGCAGTGGCATAAGCAGCAGTGGCATAAGCAGCAGTGGCATAAGCAAAGGAAGCAGTGGACACAGCAGGAGCTGAGGAAGGAGGAGAAAGAGGAAGAAGGAACTGGAGCTGGACTAGAAGGAGAAACAGCAGAGAAGCCTGGAGGCTATCAAGGACATAAGCCTGATTGCTGTGGAAGAAGCCAAGCTGGAAGCTGGAGGAGAAACAGACCTCACAAGGTGGGAAGCCAGAAAGCCCAAACTGGACCTGTTGTGCAAGGGGAGTTTGGTGGAAGTTGCTCCAAGGTGAGAGGCTCTGCCACGCCTAGTTCCTATACTCTGCCTGTTTGTAACCTAGAGAGAAGAAAGATAAGAACCAGAGAGGGAGGTTCCGACAGAAGCTTATCTCTAGAGGATCATTGCCCAGTTTCACCTATTCAGAGGGAAAAGCAGTTTTATAAGCAACGGAAGTTTTTACTCAGTGAGCCAAGGTATGAGGCATTGAAGATTAACTGTAATGATTGCACTGCTAAAAGTTATGCTAAAAGAAGTATTCCTCCTAGGAGAAACAAGAGTCAAGACTGGTTCACTAAACTACCGCCAGCCTTAAGAGTCCCTGGTTATGTGAAGTCAAACTCCCAAGTAGTAGATTACCATGCTGAAATAGACAGGGACAGTGGAAGCCCTTTGAATCAGTATAGGGGAGAGGAATTGATGGAAGTGGATTCTCCCAGCACTATTCCCTCACCTTTGCCTGAGGAAATGGAATGTGATTGGTGCACTGCCTATGCTCCAAAGTGTGTATGCTCCACAGAAGAATAAATGAAGTATAAGTTGATGTTTATTATACTGAATATTACTTTGAAGAAAACCTGCTTTAAACTGTGAAGTAACAGTTAACTAGCCAGTGAATATTGGTACCTTTTGAAACAAAGGACTGTTTCTGTTATCTAAAATATCTCTTAGTTGAACCTTGCTTTAAACGGGGAATAAAAGCCTTTATTACCCTACACTTGGACTCTTTGTTCTTTAACAGCACTACCTAGTGGCGTATAATCTTTGTGTCACCGGCAACCGAGTGACATAAATGGCGTAGTTTTTAGGATTTTGCATATAAGCCTAAGAGATACAGCAAAGAAATATAGAAATAAAATTGCCAGTGTTCATCTTGAAAAAAAAAAATAAAAAAAAAAAAACCCGGACCGGAATCAAAGAAAACCCGGACCGGAGTATCAAAAACGGACCGGAGTTAAAGAAAACCTGGACCGGAGTGCCAGAAAGGAAAACCCGGATTGGACTTTTGAAAAGAACCGGATCGGACTTGGAAAACAAAACGTGGACCGGACAGCAGCAAAATTCCGGAACGGAAGGCGAGTTCCTGGAAGGTGCTACGACGCGGAGCCGCACCACCATTGCTGAGAGCCTGAGTCTACACTTCTACCAGGTAATGGGTAGAAGGGCCTAACTTGTGGGGATACAAGTGTCTGTCAGTTTGAAAAAAAAAAAAAAACACAAGGAAGTGTAGGGCTGAGTGTTGTACAGCCGCACTTGGTTTTTGTTTGTTTCTTTTCAGGGATCATCGTGATGGAGCAACGCGACCTATTTGACTGGATGGCATCACAGTTCAGTAAGCAGGCTGAGCTGGCTACGCAGACACAGCAGCGTGCTATCCTGGCGATGCAGGAGCAGCAAAAGCCAGTCCTGCAGATGCTGGAGACCTGGATGAGCCATCAACAGAAGACACAGGAAGCAGCCGCTGGACTCATAAAACAGAGCTCAGGACTGAGCCATGGTCTGGTAGGACTGGGATCCTGTGACACTCTGACTTTTTGGAAGTTGGGGGAAAAGGATGATCCAGATGAATTTCTGGAGGTATTTGAAAGAATTGCCCTTTCAGTGGGTTGGCCAGAGGACCAATGGTCCATCCGACTGGCAGTGTCCCTTACGGGAGAGGCACTGTCAGCCTACAGGGCAATGCCTGCTGCGTTAGCTGCAGACTATAGCGAAGTGACAAAAGCCATCAGGGAACGCCTGGGCTTGACCCCACTTACCTATAACCGCAGGATACGTGCAGCACGACTTGAAGTAGGTGAAACACCTAAGTCATTGGGTCACCGACTGAGGCGCTTGGCTGAAAAGTGGCTAAGGCCCAGTGAAAGATCCGTAGATTCATTGATCGATATGATTGTTCTTGAGCAATTCATGACTGCAGTGCCTGGTAAAATAAAGAGCTTCCTTATTCTACAGAATTGTCGCTCAACTATGGAGGCGATTGCCTTGACCAAGAGGTATTTGGAGGCCGAATTAATTACTCAGCCTATGGAGGGGGTAGCTAAGACAGCCATAGCGACATTCAACCCAGTCTCAGGAAGTCTCTACCAGGCTAAAACACCTAATGTAAAGGGTGATAAAAAGGCAGAGAAAAGTCTTGTTAAGAGATGTTTTAACTGTGGAAAGTTAGGACATGTCATGAATGAATGTAGGGTACGTACTGCTCTCATGGGGGAGCATAATCATTTATTGTCAGAAGGTTTTGTACTAGATGTCACGGTGCAAGGGGTAGCTGCAAAAGCCTTGCTGGACTCTGGTGCGGACCAGACAATGATTTCGCGCAAGCTCTGGTCTACCATTCAAGAGCAAGCGGCATCCGCCCCAGACCGTCCAGAAGGCCATGTAAGGATTAAGTGTGTACATGGTGCTGCTACCTTGTATCCCGTGTACAAATTGCTGGTCAAAGGTCTGGGAATAGAAATAATTATGCTCATAGCAGTAGTCCCTAGATTGCCCAAAGAGCTGGTTCTTGGTAGAGACTGGCCACAATTCGAGAAGGGCCTAGAAAAAGGTTTGAACCCACGAGAAGTTCTCGTGTCCCAAAATACTCCTTTTAAGGGTAGGGTGGTCCCCAGTCCCCTTTTAGGGAAAGTTAAGAGCCAAAACTGGAAGATACCAGAGAAAGCAGAAAAAAAAATTTGTTTTAAAATTTTGCAAAACCTCACCGGAAGCTCAAAGCCCCTGTCGAGCCACTCCACAGGCTGCAGGGTATGACTTATACAGTGCGGAAAATCACCTAGTCCCTAAGGGAGGCAAGGTGCTCGTTAGCACCGACATCCAAGTAGAAATTCCACCGGGATGTTACGGTAGGATTGCGCCCCGCTCAGGATTGGCCCTCAAATATTTTATTGATGTTGGCGCTGGGGTAGTAGACCCCGACTACAGAGGGATAATAAAAGTCCTGTTGTTTAATTTTTCGAAGGAAGATTTTGAAGTAAAAGCTGGAGAGAGAATAGCTCAGCTCATATGTGAGCGAGTGGGCTTCCCGCCTCTAGAGGAAGTGTCCATGATAAGCCCCACCAGCCGAGGGAGCGGAGGATTTGGCTCCACGGGGAAGACCGAGATGAGAAGCTTGGTAGCTGTAGGGGAAAAGCCAATAGAGGAAGATTTGGGCCCATTGTTGTCCGACTGTAAAGCCAGTCCGGAGTTACGAGTGGGTGAAGAACTCTCGATAGTGCAGAAGCACCAACTGTTCAGCCTGTTGGCGAAGTTCAATGATGTGTTGACATCCATGCCTGGTGAGACGAACTTGGTTGCGCACGAAATCCTCACTCCTCCTGGAAAAATTGTCCGTCAAAGACCATATCATTTGCCAGAAGCCAAACGACAAGAGGTCATCGCGCAAGTACACGATATGGTGGAGATGGGAGTGATAGAAGAGTCCCGAAGCCCTTGGTCCAGCCCTATTGTCCTCGTCCCTAAGCCAGACGGAACAATGCGTTTTTGCATTGACTTCCGACAGGTCAATGACATTTCCACCTTCGATGCGTATCCGATGCCACGCATAGAAGAGCTTCTAGACCGGCTGGGTCAAGCTAAATATCTCACCACACTAGATATGACGAAAGGCTACTGGCAGGTTCCCCTGACCAGAGAGGCACGTCCAAAAACAGCCTTTACAACACCAGTTGGCCTGTTTCAGTTTCGACGCATGCCTTTCGGGCTACATGGAGCCGCGGCGACCTGTCAGAGACTTATGGATATAGTCTTACGACCTCATCAAGAGTATGCAACAGCTTACATGGATGACATAGTTATCCATAGCACTACGTGGAACCAGCATTTAGTCCAAATAAAAGCAGTCTTAAATGCGATGCGGCAAGCTGGTTTAACTTTGAATCCAGGAAAATGCATGTTTGCAGCAGGCGAAGTTAAATACTTAGGACATGTAGTAGGCAGAGGTACTGTCCGTCCTTTATTAGACAAAATTGAAAGCGTGCGCAGTTTCCCCGCACCCCAGAACAAAAAGCAGCTAAGGAGCTTTTTAGGGCTCATAGGGTACTATAGGCGCTTCATCCCACATTTCGCTGAAGAAAGTGCCATCTTCACAGAGATGTTGCGGAAAAATGCCCCAAACACGCTAGTCTGGACAACTGAGGCAGAGACTGCCTTCAAAACATTGAAAGAGAAACTATGTAGAGCTCCCATTCTAAGAGGGGTGGATTTTCATCAGCCATTTTTACTCCAAACAGACGCATCAGAAATCAGCCTAGGAGCCGTCCTTTCACAAATGCAGGAGGGAGCTGAACACCGCGTCATGTTTTTAAGCAGAAAACTGTCACCAGCCGAGAAGAAGTACTCGACGATTGAGCGTGAGTGCTTAGCTATCAGGTGGGCGGTTGAAGCTTTGAAGTTCTACCTTATGGGAAGGAGGTTTACCCTCATCACCGACCATGCCCCACTCAAGTGGTTGAGCCAGATGCGCAACAATAATAGCAGACTAACTAGATGGTACATGGCATTACAACCGTATGAATTTCAAGTGCAACACAGAGCAGGGAAGCTGCATGAGAATGCTGACGCCATGTCTAGGATTACGTGCTGTAATGAGGGTCATTCAGCCCGTAATATTTTAAGAGGGGGGATGTGTCATGATGCGGGCACTAATAAAGTTGGTTTTAAGAAAAGAAATCCTGTTTTAGAAGAACTAGATGTGCAGTTACCTCCAGGCACAGCTAGAGGGAGCAGGAACAGACATACTGGTCTTAATGAACCTAAGCTCACTGATGACCTGCAGCTGAAAGGGAACCAGGAAGTCAGCAGTAACGGTTCACTTTATAAGCCAGAGCAGAATGCTTCTGGAGAGGAGTGGCATAAGCAGCAGTGGCATAAGCAAAGGAAGCAGTGGACACAGCAGGAGCTGAGGAAGGAGGAGAAAGAGGAAGAAGGAACTGGAGCTGGACTAGAAGGAGAAACAGCAGAGAAGCCTGGAGGCTATCAAGGACATAAGCCTGATTGCTGTGGAAGAAGCCAAGCTGGAAGCTGGAGGAGAAACAGACCTCACAAGGTGGGAAGCCAGAAAGCCCAAACTGGACCTGTTGTGCAAGGGGAGTTTGGTGGAAGTTGCTCCAAGGTGAGAGGCTCTGCCATGCCTAGTTCCTATACTCTGCCTGTTTGTAACCTAGAGAGAAGAAAGTAAGAACCAGAGAGGGAGGTTCCGACAGAAGCTTATCTCTAGAGGATCATTGCCCAGTTTCACCTATTCAGAGGGAAAAGCAGTTTTATAAGCAACGGAAGTTTTTACTCAGTGAGCCAAGGTATGAGGCATTGAAGATTAACTGTAATGATTGCACTGCTAAAAGTTATGCTAAAAGAAGTATTCCTCCTAGGAGAAACAAGAGTCAAGACTGGTTCACTAAACTACCGCCAGCCTTAAGAGTCCCTGGTTATGTGAAGCCAAACTCCCAAGTAGTAGATTAGCATGCTGAAATAGACAGGGACAGTGGAAGCCCTTTGAATCAGTATAGGGGAGAGGAATTGATGGAAGTGGATTCTCCCAGCACTATTCCCTCACCTTTGCCTGAGGAAATGGAATGTGATTGGTGCACTGCCTATGCTCCAAAGTGTGTATGCTCCACAGAAGAATATATGAAGTATAAGTTGATGTTTATTATACTGAATATTACTTTGAAGAAAACCTGCTTTAAACTGTGAAGTAACAGTTAACTAGCCAGTGAATATTGGTACCTTTTGAAACAAAGGACTGTTTCTGTTATCTAAAATATCTCTTAGTTGAACCTTGCTTTAAACGGGGAATAAAAGCCTTTATTACCCTACACTTGGACTCTTTGTTCTTTAACAGCGCTACCTAGTGGCGTATAATCTTTGTGTCACCGGCAACCGAGTGACACCTTAAAGAACCCTCCTCTCCTAAAATTAACTATATGCCCAACCTCCCCGTTCAGCCACCAGCCACCAGGGGGAGGTTGGCGACATAAATGGCATAGTTGGCAGGATTTTAGGCCTAAGAACTACAAAAAGAGAAAAGAAAGAAACCACCACCAAGGTTAAAAAAAAAAAACCTGAAGTGGAAAAGGAAAAACTTGAAGTGGAAAAGGAAAACGCGGAGTGGAAGAAAAACCTGGAGTGGAAAAGGAAAACCCGGAGTGGAAGAAAAACCTGTAGTGGAAGGAAAACCCGGAAGAGGAAAGTCGTGGTGTTGCTGGCAGTGGTGGCAGAGTGCTACAAGGAGGAGCAGCAGAGTCTTTTTCCAAAAGTTGACTCAACCCCAGTATCAGGTAAAATGTAGATGAGCATGACCTGTGCTGGATGTGGGTGTAAGATTTGAAAAAAAAAAAGGGGAGAGAGTGAACTGATTTTTGGTTATCAGGCCACACTTGGTTTCTCTCTGATTTTTTTTTTAGGCATACCATTGCTATGGATTAGAAAGAGCTATGTGCATGGATGGCCCTCCAATTCGACAAGCAAAGAGAACTGGCTTGCCAAACTTAGCAGCAGGCAGTACGGGCCATGCACGAGCAGCAGAAGCCCATCTTACAGATGATGGAGGCATGGGTAACTCATCAGCAGAAGTCACAGGAAACAGCCGCAAATCATCAGGGACAGAATCCTGGACTGGGTAGCTGTTCAGCTGGACAATGGTCTGTTGATGCTTTAACTGTAGGGAAGTTAAGTGCTACAGATGATATTGATGACTTCCTTGATTCTTTTGATAGGATTGCACATTCGGCGGCTTGGCCAAAGGAACAATGGGCGATTCGCTTGGCAGCTTCTCTTACAGGGGAGGCACTGTCAGCTTACAGGGCAATGCCTCCTACTTTAGTAAAGGATTACCATGAGGTAACCAAGGCCATCAGGGATCATCTGGGCCTCACACCACTTGTGTATAATCGTATGCTATGAGCAGCTCACCTTAAGATAGGCGAGACACCTAAGGCTCTAGGCCATAGGCTAAGGAGCTTAGCAGCAAAATGGTTAAAACCGGAGGAAAAAACTGTAGACATTTTAATGGATATGATAGTGTTAGAACAATATATGTCTGCAGTACCTAAAAGCGTGCAGAGCTTCCTCATTTTGCAGAACTGTCACACCACTGCAGAAGCCATTACGCTAACCGAGCATTATTTGGAGGTGGAACTGGCCACCCAGCAAAGTGGGGAAAGTCCAAAGATGGCAGCTGGTGCGATAAAGCAAACATCAGAAAGTCTCTCACGCTAAAAAACTCAAGTAATGACAAATGTTGGTTCTGTGTTGAGGGACCGCTCTAAAAGATGTTTTTCATGTGGTAAAAAGGACCACATAAAGAGCGAATGTCAGACCCGTACCTCTGTCATTGGTGAGAACATGAAAGCATTACGGGAGGGATTTGTATTGGATGTAACGGTACAAGGCATTGATGCCAAGGCTCTCCTGGACTTTGGCGCGGATCAAACCATGATCTCCCAAAAACTATGGTCTTTGATCAAGGAGCAAGGTGAATCCGCACCAGATTGGCCAGAAGGGAAGGTAAAGATAAAGTGCATTCATGGGGCTGCAACATATTATCCGGTGTTTAAGCTGATTGTGAAAGGCTTTGGTATTGAAAGAGAAATGTTGGTTGCACTTGTACCCAAACTACCCCAAGAGCTAGTGCTAGGCAGAGACTGGCCTCAATTTAAAAGAGGTTTAGAAAAAGGCTTGTCTCCCCAGGAAGTTTTTATGTCCACATGCACTCCCTATAAAATAATGGCAGTTTCCAGTCCCCTCTTGGGGAAGACTAAAAAGCCCGAGCAGAAAATACGGGAAGAGCCCCTGAAGAAATTTATATTAAAATTCTGTAAAACTTCTAGGCAAGCTCATAGTCCCCAACGAGCATCCGCCCAGGTCGCGGGCTATGACTTATATAGTGCCGAAAATCAAGTGGTACCCAAGCAGGGCCGAGCCTTAATTGACACAGGCATACAAATAGAGTTACCACAAGGGTGCTATGGCCATATTGCGCCTCGATCTGGCCTGGCTTACAAACATTTCATCAATGTAGGGGCTGGAGTAGTAGAACCAGACTACAGGGGCTCCCTTAAGGTCCTTTTATTCAATTTTGCAGAGGCGTACTTTAATGTCAAAATAGGGGATCGCATTGCCCAGTTGATATGCGAACAAGTTGGATTCCCAATCCTGGAAGAGGTGGCTATGGTGACTCCCACGAGCCGGGGAACCGGAGGTTTTGGCTCGACGGGACGAAGCGATATGGAAGGTTTTGTAGCGGTGGGTAAAGATCAGCCAGACGAAGATCTGGGCCCTCGGTTAGATGACTGCAAAGCCTGTCCCAAATCACGGGACAGTGACGAACTCTCCATGACCCAGAGGCAAGAATTAGCCAAAGTGCTAGAAGGATTCAATGATGTGTTGACGCCTGTTCCAGGAGAGACAGCTTTGGTCGCCCATGAGATAATTACACCCCCAGGAAAAGTCATAAGACAAAGGTCCTACCGTTTACCAGAGGCCAAGAGGCAGGAAGTGATAACCCAGGTACAAGAGATGTTACAAATGCGCATTATCGAGGAATCACGAAGTCCTTGGTGTAGTCCGATTGTGTTGGTACCTAAACCAGACGGTACCATGCGCTTTTGTATCGATTTCCGCCAGGTCAATGAGGTGTCCACCTTTGATGCATACCTGATGCCTCGCATCGAAGAACTGCTAGACAGGTTAGGTCAAGCAAAGTTCCTCACGACTCTAGATATGACTAAGGGGTATTGGCAGGTACCCCTGACCAGAGACGCAAGCCCCAAAACAGCTTTTAGTATGCCCCTCGGGCTGTTTCAATTCAGGAGGATGCTCTTCGGGTTGCACGGAGCGGCCACAACCTGCCAGCGGTTAATGGATATAGTTTTGCGTCCCCACCAAAGCTATGCCACAGCCTATATGGATGATGTAGTCATTCATAGCACTACCTGGGATCAACACCTACTTCACGTAAGAGCAGTATTAAAGGCAATGAGACAAGCGGGTCTAATGCTAAATCCTGATAAATGCATGTTTGCAGCCCAAGAGGTCCGATATTTGGGTCACCTTGTAGGCCGGGGTATGGTGCGTCCCTTAATGAACAAAGTCGAGAGCGTCAAAAATGTTCCCGTCCCTCAAACTAAAAAGTAGTTACGGAGTTTTCTCGGACTCATTGGCTATTACAGACGCTTTATCCCTCACTTTGCAGAGGAAAGCGCACTGTTTACCGATATGTTAAGAAAAATGCCCAAATATCTTGCAATGGTCCTCGGATGCTGCTGAGGCCTTTGAAAACCTGAAAGAGAAGTTATGCAGAGCACCAATACTATGAGGGGTAGACTTTCGCCAACCGTTTTTGCTGCAGATGGATGCTTCCGAAACTGGCCTGGGTGCCGTTCTCTCCCAGATGCAGGAAGGTGCTGAGCATCCCCTCATGTTCTTGAGTAGGAAGTTATCACAAGCCGAAAGAAAATATTCAACAAGGGAATGCTTGGCGATCAAGTGGGCAGTTGAGTCCTTAAAATTCTATCTAACTGGGAGAAAATTAATTCTTATTACTGATCATGCCCCGCTTAAATGGTTAAGCCACATGAGGAATAACAACAGTCGCCTAACCAGATGGTATATGGCGTTGCAACCTTATGACTATAAGGTAGAGCATAGAGCAGGGAAGCTGCATTATAATGCTGGTGCCATGTCGCGAATTACGTGCTGTAGGGAAAATGATAACTCAGCCCGTAATATTTTAAGAAGGGGGATATGTCATAGAGCAGGAGCTAATAAAAGTGAGGATATAGGAAAAGAAGCTGTCTGTCCCAAAACAAATGAAGTGCAGAGAATGCAATTGTCTAGCAAAACAGCTAGAGGGAGCAGGCGTGCACTTACAGAGGCTGAGTGGACACACCTAGCTAATCAGCAGCACCTGAGAACTAGCCCGGGAAACTCAAAGGCAGAAGACCTTTATAAGCAAGAAGCTGGAGACAGAAAGCAGAGCAGCACCGGAAAGCAGAGCAGCACCGGGAAGCAGAGCAGCACCGGGAAGCAGGGCAGCACCAGAAGGCAGAACAGCACTGGAGAGCAGAGCAGCACCGGAGAACAGAGCACTGCTGAGAAACGTAGCAGTGGAACCAGGACTAGTGGCATGGCTGCAGGAACTGGAAGAGAACCAGAAGGTCCCAGGGAGAAAGACAGACGGAGGAGAGTCAGTCCTGTGGAAGTCGTGGTAGCCAGAAACTCCAGAGGTAAAGAGCTAAGAAGCAGGAAGCCAGGCTTGGAGAGAGGCCTACGTTTGCCAGAAAGCCCGGAGCCCAGATTGAAAGGTACCAGAAGCTTTCAAGAGAAAGATTGTCAGAGAGACTGGGTCCTAAGGGAAATACCTGAGGAGGACACTTCCAGCTATGCCTATTACAGGAAACCAAGGTATGATGATTCTTTATTCATGAAGAAAGGCCCAGCTGCAAGAAGCCCTTATAAAACAGATGCCCAGTTTAAAGGAAGAGAAAGCAGGCCAGAGTTTCACCAGCCAAGATATAGAGGCTATAAAACAGGCCATGCTCATTTAAGAACCTTAGAACAATTGTATGGAAAACAAGGGAACAGAAATAGGGACTGGCCAGTGTTAACAGCCAGAGAAGGCCCCAGCTCAAAAGAAGATAATAGTGATTTAGAACCGATGCAAGTGGAGCATATAGACCCTATTCCCTCATCTCAGGAGGAATTGATGGATTGTTCCATGTGTGTTGTGGGTAGTTTGGAGTCACTGCCAGAACTGTGAGCCTTACAGATATTACCTTAAGAAGTTTTCATATCTGTGCTGATTGAAAGAAGAATGTTCAGACATGTAATTTACTCCAATGTTGAAAGAATCCTTGGTTAAATTCCTTTCTACAACTGTGAAGATTATAACAGTTTACTTTGTACCTTGAGTTTGGTTTATGCCTGAAAAGAAGGACTTTCTTTAATTTTTGTAGCCCAACGAATCTTTTTGTGAAAAGGGAAATAAAAGCCTTATTCTCCCTCCATTTGGCTTACATGACATATTTGCACCAGGAGCAGGACTACATAGACCAGGCTGCACCTGGCCTTAAAGAACCCTCCTCTCCTAAAATTAACTATATGCCCAACCTCCCCGTTCAGCCACCGGCCACCAGGGGGAGGTTGGTGACAATACAATGAGTTAAGGTAGGGACATGGGATGTGTTAGACTGTTGGGGTAGAAGGGGGGTGTAGTTATTGGAGGTATTGTTTATTAGGTGAGCATTATAATATTGTGAGAAAAGGTGTGTTTCAGTTCAATACAGGCCACTGCGTCTGACTAATGTGTCGCTTCAAAAATAGATGCTCGATGTGTGGTGGGCGGGCATCCAGCCTTTTGATGTTTCACCCAAGGTGGGGGCCTGCTTAAGGGTAGATAGGACAGGTTTGGTGGTGCACCTTCAACAATGTGCCCTGGACAAGGCTCAATTGCCCATTAACCTGGTAGTCTTGGAGTACTGATTGCAGGGCTATCTGGATTTGGCAACTGCCTGGTTGTTACATGAAGGTTTTTGGGATGGGTTTGTGATTTCTTTTTCGGAACTGCCTCTGTTTCACCAGTCCTGTAATGCTCCTTTGGTGCAGCAGTTACAGGGGATTGTCTCCAGCAAGCTGCAGAGGGAGCTGGACCTGGACAGGGTTGCAGATCCATGTGAGCATCCTCCTCTGCCCAATCTGGTGGTGTCACCTTTGGGGACTGTGCTAAAAAAGGAGCCAGACAAATATTGGCTCATCCATAATTTGTCATATCCTGTGGGGAGAAGTATGAATGATTTTATCAACCTGGCTTTTTCTTCATTTGATTCTGCCATTTGCCTTCTTCAGAGGGTGGGGTGGAGGGCTTTGATGGCAAAGACATAAGAACATAAGATATGCCATACTGGGTCAGACCAAGGTCCATCAAGCCCAGTATCCTGTTTCCAACAGTGGCCAATCTAGGTCATACGTACCTAGCAGTTTCCCCCAAAAGACACAGGTTCCAAAATACTTGTATTGGGTCAAGCATTGATATCCTGTGTCTCTTCTTAATAATGGTTTATGGATCTTTCCTCCAGGAACTTGTCCGAACCTTTTTTAAACCCAGCTACACTAACAGAGTGGAGTCCGCATTTTAATTACTCCCTATTCACCCCAGTTCTTTTTATCTGCTTATCTTTCATTTCCAGGAGTAGTATTATGTCAATAAGTGCATGTCCATAAGGTGCTCACTGGCCTGTGCCTGTTTTGAGGAGTTTTCTTCCTTTCTCCACTGAGCATTCCAGCTTGCGGCACATTCTGACTCGATGGTGCACTATTTAGATGATTCCTTTGTGGTAGCTTCATTGGGCAACCCTGAGTGTGCCCAGTTGTTGGGGGTCTTCCAGCAGTTGGTGAAGGTTTTTGATGTGCCATTGGTGGAGGGGAAGACAGAGGGTCCATCTACCTCATTCACTTTTCTTGGCATCAAACTTGATGGAATCTCAGTTGCCTGTGGAGAAGGTCTCCAAATTGGTGGTTTTGATTCAGCAGGCCCTGTCCCATTCAAAGATGACATTGGGGCAGGTGCCAAAACTTTTGCGGCATTTCAATTTTGCTTGTGGAGTGATACTTAAGGAGAGAGTATTCACACAGCAGCTCACATTCCTGACTATTGGGGTCTAGAAGAAGCATCACTTTATTTGGTTGAGTAGTGATATGAGGGCAGATTTGGGCATTTGGCTGGAGTTCCTGTGGGATTTCAATGTGTGAGTGGCAATTACCAGTGGTGTCTAACCATGACCTGGACCTATATACAGATGCATCTGGGGGAATTGGTTTGGGGATATATTTTGGAGGTGCATTTTGTGCGTCGGCATAGCCTGATGCTTGGAGGGCCCAGAGTTGGTGCCAGAACATTACCTTTTTAGAACTGCTCCCTGTTTGGGTGGATTGTTGAAGGCTGCTTTAACTGCAAACACTTGGAAAACCTGTGCAGCTGAATGGCAGGGTTTCTTGAACTTGGTGCCAGTTGGAGTATGGAAGATTATGCATGAAGATGTCTTGCACTTTCTGGAGTTGGCATTTGAGTGCTGTTTGTTGCCGCATGCTCTCTCAGGGGCATTGCCAAGTATTGCTTTTGTGTCTAAGATACTTGGGTTTCCGGAACCAACAGCATCTTTTGTAGTCCGGAAGCTTGTGAACGGCTTTGCCACAGTATGGTTAGCCATGGTGGTTTGGCCTGTGCAGCAACCCATCTGGCATGATATGCTGTTGTCTCTTTTTGCAGTCTTGCCACTGGTGTGTTCTACTTCGTTTGAAGTGGGGTTACAAAGGCTTTTTCCTTTGGTTTCTTCACAGCACTTAGAGTGGGGAAGTTGGTGGCAACTTCCAAGTCCTCTTTGGGTGATAATAGTCTCTTGGTTGATTATGTGGTGGTCTTGGAGGAGTTGTGTATTTGTTGTAGCAAGATGGATCAGCTGGGACATGGGGTTTGGGTCCAGTTTAAGAATGTTTCTGGCTTGGTCTCCTGTCCTGTTCATTGCGCTTAGACCTTTTTACTTTCTCGACCAGTGGGGGCCTGTTTTTGTCGTGTCATGAGCGAAGAGATCCACAGACCTGGTTCCAGATTTCTTCTCTTTTGTAGCGGGATTTAGCCTTAGCGGGTTTCCCACTGCAGGAGTTTGAAACGTATTCATTCTGCATCAGGGCAGCCACTCTGGTTGCTGTACAAGGTCTTTATATGCCAGTGATTCATCATTTGGGTCACTGGCAGTCTAATGTATATACGAGATATGTGCACTAAACGGGCTCCTCAACAGTCTTTTCAGCTTCCTTTTCTTTCTGTTTTGTTTTTTTTTCCGCAGATTGGTGGAGGAGAGTTCCTTGTTTGGATGTATGGACATTTCTTCATTTTTTGGACCCAGAAGAGAGCAGTGGAATCCAAATGGGGTTTGAATCTTGGCATAACTGAAGGTAGAGTGTTGCTGCAGTGGATAGGCCTATAAGGGATGCTCTGGTCCCAATTGCTGCCCTTATTACTGGAGGTTCACTGATATAATCAACCACATTCTATTATTTTTCATTTGGGAGGGAATGATCTTTGTGAGGTGAAAGAGGTGGACAAATGAAGCAGGATGTTTTCTTAATCCATTGCTACTTCTTTACTGCAATGGTTATTTGGTCGCAGATAAGTCTTCAGTGGTTGTGGTGCAATGCGATACGACCACAAGCAGAGCATTTGCAGAGGAGGGTGAATGTAAAGGTATCCAAGTTCATCCATTAATTGCAAGGGCTGGTGATGGCTCATGACTTAATTTCAGTTGATGGTCTAGGGCTTTTCTGCCCATTTGGGGTGCATTTAGCGGATATTGGTCAGGATGTCTTTCTAAGTTCAATCCAGGATGTTTTTGAGGGGTGCAGGAAGGCATTTCAGGCTGCAGCATTTGTGTGTTTGGGGGGGGGGAGCGGAGACATACAATTTGAAGTCTCCACTCTTGGCAGGAGCTAGAGTTGGCTGACCTCCCCCTATGGTTAATTTCTTCCCCCACTAGAAAGGGTGGGGAGGAAGACAGGGGATGGAAGCATTAGGGGTTTCCCACAGTATGGGCATCACTGCTATGTGCAGTCCCAGTTATATTAAGACTCCCACGGGTGGAAGCATGCCTCAGGCTAGCGTCACTGCAGGCTGGTGGATAGGGGGTTGGTGGGAGAGGAGAGTGCGGAAACATGGTTTAATACAAGGCTAGGGTGACACTGTCTAGCCCGACCTTTGGTGGAACTTGATATCACATCACACCATTTCTAAAAGAACTACACTGGCTACCTCTCCTCATTTGAATTGATTATAAAACTCTGATGACAGCATTTAAACATAATCCATCATTCATCCTCTCAATATTTACAATCCATTATAACAAATCCCAGAAAATCGCCAAAGAAGAAGTAACTCCTCAAACCTTCTAGTCCTACCCAAACAATGACTAAGAGTAATACGATAACCTGCACTTGTGCATTTTACTTACATTCCCCTCACCTCTGGAATGCTCTACCAAACCACATCAGAGACACTCATGACCTCACAACATTCAGAAAGTTTTTGAAGACCCACCTGTTCATGGAACACTTCGATGAGATTACATGATCCACTCTTCACTTTCTCAATCCTCCCACCCCTTCCCTTACCCTCCTTCCCTCCCCCTTCTGCTCCTCAGCTCAGGCTGAAACTATGCCAGCTACAAGCATTCTTGCTATAATGTATATAATTTAACACAGATCTGTGTCATCTCTAGTCTCCACTTTTGTTACTTTGTATATTTGTACCATGCAAACAGTTCCATTCAAGTTATAATATCTATCTATCCCATGAAAAATGGTTCCATATAATGTTGAAGTTCTGTTCTCTCTAAGCCATGTTGATCCTTGGAAACATGTTATAGAAGCATAAATAAATAAATAAATACAATTTAACGTGTTTTGGTATATTATTGTTAAATATTCAGATGTTGAATTAAAGCCGTGGCCAATGTTTTTCCAAGTATGTCTCCAGGGGTTTTATTCTGTGATTGCTCGTTGGTTAAATGGATGATGAGGCGTATGAATCGTTATGTTATAAACCGGATAGAGTCTGTCCAGAGGGTATCTATTAAAATGGTCAGTGATCTTCATCATAAAGCATATGGGGATAACCTTAAAGATCTCAATATTTTTTATTTATTTCGTTGCATTTATATCCTGCTTTTCACCGGGTCAATATGAACACTTTGGAGGAAAAGCATGAGAGGGATGATATGAGAGATACTGAAATACTTCTATGGTACAAAAGTTCATTGAATCAAAAAGAAACTCTGGAATAAGGGGTCATAGGATGAAGGTGAAAGAGGATAGATTTGTGTGTAATCTAAGAAAATACTTCTTTGCAGAAAGATGGTAGATGTATGGAACAGCCTCTCAGTGGAGTTGGTAGAGATGAGGAGCATATCTGAATTCAAGGAGGCATGGAACAAGTACAGAGGATCTCTGAAGGAGAGTAACAGATGTAGAGCTTAATAGGGCAGGCTAGATAGGTTGTATGGCCTTTATCTGCCATCATTTTCTAAGTTTCTATGGGGTAGTGCGTTAATGTGTAACAGGTGTTGACGGCAGCGATAAAGGCATTGGGTGGGTAGGTGCATTCCAGCGTAAAGTGCCCTATGGGCTGTTTCATGCACATTAACAGGGTGCCTTGGCCATTTAACTCACATTAACAGGACATGACATGCTTAGGTAACAAGCATGCACCTTAAGGCAAGTTAAGGTGACAAATGTGCTTTAAGGTGGAAAGCATTCACCTTAAGGCACAAAAATGGCTGTAACCCAAATGCTGGATAGAGCATGAAGGAAAATCAATGTAAAGGTGAAAGACAGAAGGACAGGTGGGAGCTGATGGACCTACCATATTGGTGGGCACCCTATATGGCAGCCAATAAAGCAGACAAACATGTGGGAGGCAGCTGTGCCAATGTACAGGGTGGTGCCAATGTAAAGTGCTAGAATGTCAGTGTGTGGCATAGGATGGGGAAGATGTGTCCCCCAGCAGGGCAGAAGTGGCAGGATGTTTGCAGCGACAGGAAGACAGAGTAGTAGTGGTAACATTCAGATCAGGCACAAGAGAGGCGAGTGCAAAGAGCTGAAATGTGGAAAAGAATACCAGTGTAGGTCATGGTGTAGCAGCTTGCACAAGAAGACATGACTGTACACAGCCAACAG
Source organism: Ichthyophis bannanicus (assembly GCA_033557465.1). Lineage (NCBI taxonomy): Eukaryota > Metazoa > Chordata > Amphibia > Gymnophiona > Ichthyophiidae > Ichthyophis > Ichthyophis bannanicus. The sequence continues at coordinate 462,009,408 of CM066035.1, forward strand.
AGGCAGCTTGATGGGCTGAAGGAAGGACGGTGACTGAGAAGAGGGTGGTAGCACTGATATACAGAGCCCTGACTGTTACAGGCATGAAAATGATCTGAGTAGCACACAGTCACAAAAAGAACAAGTAGGAATCAAACCCCTGTCTCCTACTTATGGAGACATTGCACTAATTAGTAGGCTACATCTCCACATCACTCTGTGCAGCAATGGCTGGATACAGAGAGAATGCAGGTCACTGCCTAAAATGTCTGCTGTGTGTGCCGGTATAGGGTAGCCCCATAGTACCCATGGTGCAGTGCACATGCAGAACAGCAGTCTAAAGCTGATCACCAAATGGAGAATGCACTTATCCATCATTTCAGCTCAGTAAAATGCACTGACAGTGTGTGATACAAGTACAGAGCAGCTACACACCGTGCTACTGAGCAGTTTCTGCAGTCACCCTGAGGGTGAGGATGGGTTCCCAGCACCTGGTCCCCAGACCGTGCAATACTAAAAATGGTCTCTGTTGTCTTTGCTGCAGATCTTCATTACCACCATTGTGTGGCTCGTATTGTCTGCTGCAGGGGCGGCCCAAGGGGGGTGCAGGGCCATGTGCGGAGACTTGGTGTGGGGCCTCATTTGCATAAATATTTGCATAATGTTACCATACACTAACTTTTAGTAAACATGCCTCTTAATGAGTATATGGATAAAGAAAGACTAAAAGGTTTCTACATTACTATACTCCAGTACCAACCGCCAGGCACATTAGGAACTACTACAAACACTGCCCATTTAGAACCCATAGCAAACCCGCCGTATCCTAACAGCACTACCAGGACTCACAAAGCACCATACCCTAACTATCAAAAGGCAACACTGCAAATATTAAACCAATACATTTCAGAGAACAATAATACATGACCTACTGGGGAAAGAACAAGTGGCAATGTCAAATAGGAATTACATAACAGAATACCTCAGCTCAGTTACACATGCAGAACATAGACCATCACCAAACAAGGAATCACAATTTAGAAACAGGAAGACAATAATTAAACTGGGAACCCCAAAAGCCAAACTTGGAATATACAACAACACTTTAGAAATAAAACTATAAATTAATTTCCTCTTGTACTAAAAAAAGCACAAAAATTAATGATGCACATTTCCCAGAGCTGACATATTCCAGTTAATAAATTCAAAATAAAGAGATATTTCTCTACCTTTTGTGCATTTTTTTTCAGTTGCAATTGTTCCAGCCACTTTCTTCTGGTTTCTTCGTGTCTTCTGCTAACTCTCCATCTGCTGTCCATTTGTCCTTTCTTCTGTCTTGTTTTTTTTTTTTCCATTCTCTCTCTACATCTGCTTTAACATACTAATCTTTCTCCTTTTGCTCTTTCCTCATTCCTATTTCATCCACTCAAATTTTATCCCTCCATCCTCAATCCCCACTTACTCTCCCAATATCCAGCCAATTGTAGATTTGTCTTCCCTCCCACGCAAAATATTTCTCTCTCTCCATTTCACTCTCCCAGCTCCATCCCATTCTAATCCTCCCCCAACATCAGCTCCTTTCTAGTTCCAGCCCCACCCAGCATCTGCTCCCTTCTTGTCCCTGCATCAGCCCATTTCCAGTCCTAGTCCCCCATCAGCCCATTTCCAATCCTATCCTAGCCCCACCATCAACCCATTTCCAGTCCTAGCTCCCCCATCCATTTCCAGTCCTATCCGAGTCCATCCATCAGTTCATTTCCAATCCCAGCCCCTCATCAGCCCATTTCCAGTCCTATCAGTTCCTCCATCAGCTCATTTCCAATCCCAGCCCCCCATCAGCTCATTTCTATTCCTTTCCTAGCCCCACCATCAGCCCATGTCAAATCCTAGCTCCCCTCCACTCAGCCCATTTCCAATCCAAGCCCCCCATGAGCCTACTTCCAGTTCTAGCCCCTCCATGAGTCCATTTCAATTCAAGCCCTCACCACAGCCCATTTCCAACCTTAGCACCCCCAACAGCCCATTTCCAGTCCTATCCTGGCCTCTCCATCAGCCCATTTCCTGTCCTAGCCCCCCCCCCCACTCAGCCCATTTCCAGTCCTAGCTCCCTCTCCTCACAGCCCATTTCCATTCCAAGCTCCCCTCCCCATCAGCTATTTGCAGTTCAAGCCCCCTTTCCACTCAGCCCATTTCCATTCCAAGCCCCTGTCCCCATCAGCTATTTGCCATTCAAGCCCCCCTTCCACTCAGCCCATTTCCAGTCCTAGCAACCCCCCATCCCATTACCAGTCCTAGCTCCCCATCAGCCCACTTCCAGTCCGAACCCCCTATAGCCCATTACCAGTCCTGGCCCCCCCGTCAGCCCACTTCCAGTCCGAACCCCCTATAGCCCATTACCAGGCCTAACCCCCCATCAGCCCACTTCCAGTCCTTACCCTCCCATCAGCCCATTTTCAGTCTTACCCCCCGATCAAACCCATTACCAGTCCTAACCCCTCCATAGCCCATTTCCAGTCCTAATCCCCCCATCAGCCCACTTGTAGTCGTAGCTCCCCATAGCCCATTACCTGTTGTAACCCCCCCATCAGCCCATTACCTGTCCTAACCCCCCCATAGCCCATTTCCAGTCCTAATCCCCCCATCAGCCCACTTGTAGTCGTAGCTCCCCATAGCCCATTACCTGTTGTAACCCCCCATAGCCCAGTACCAGTCCTAACCCCCCCAGCCCATTACCAGTCCTAACGCCCCCCACAGCCCATTACCAGTCCTAACCCCCTATCAGCCTACTTGTAGTCTTAGCCCCCCCATAGCCCATTACCTGTTGTAACCCCCATCAGACCATTACCTGTCCTAAACCCCCCCATAGCCCATTTCCAGTCCTAATCCCCCCATCAGCCCACTTGTAGTCGTAGCTCCCCATAGCCCATTACCTGTTGTAACCCCCCATAGCCCAGTACCAGTCCAGTCCTAACCCCCCCCCAGCCCATTACCAGTCCTAACGCCCCCCACAGCCCATTACCAGTCCTAACCCCCTATCAGCCTACTTGTAGTCTTAGCCCCCCCATAGCCCATTACCTGTTGTAACCCCCATCAGCCCATTACCTGTCCTAACCCCCCTATAGCCCATTTCCAGTCCTAATCCCCCATTCAGCCCACTTGTAGTCATACCTCCCCATAGCCCATTACCTGTTGTAACCCCCCCATAGCCCATTACCAGTCCTAATGCCCCCCACAGCCCATTACCAGTCCTAACACCCCCCATCAGCCCATTTCCAGTCTTAGCCCACCGCCCCATAGCCCGTTTCCAGTCCTAATCCCCCCATCAGCCCACTTGTAGTCGTAGCCCCCCATAGCCCATTACCTGTCATAACTTCCCCCATCAGCCCATTTCCAGTCTTAGCCCCTCCATAGTCTATTACCTGTCCTAACCCCCATAGCCATTCCCAGTCTTAACCCCCCCCCCCCATCAGCCCACTTCCAGTCTGAACCCCCTATAACCCATTACCAGTCCTAACCCTCCCCATCAGCCCAGTTACAGTCCTTACCCCCTCCCTCCCTCCCCTCCCCATCAGCCCATTTACAGTCCTTACCCCCCTCCTTCCCCCCCTCCCTCCCAATCAGCCCATTTACAGTTCTTACCCCCCCCTCCTTCCCCATCAGCCCATTTACAGTCCTTACCCCCCCTCCCTCCCTCCCTCCCCATCAGCCCATTTACAGTACTTACCCCCCCTCCCCATCCTCCCTCCCTCCCCATCAGCCCATTTACAGTCCTTACCCCCCCTCCCTCCCTCCCCATCAGCCCATTTACAGTCCTTACCCCCTCCCTCCCTCCCTCCCCATCAGCCCATTTACAGTCCTTACCCCCTCCCTCCCTCCCTCCCCATCAGCCCATTTACAGTCCTTACCCCCCCTCCCTCCCCTCCCTCCCCATCAGCCCATTTACAGTCCTTACCACCCCTCCCTCCCCCCCTCCTCCTCCCCATCAGCCCATTTACAGTCCTTACCCCCCTCCCTCCCTCCCTCCCCATCAGCCCATTTACAGTCCTTACCCCCCCTCCTTCCCATCAGTCACCCATTTACAGTCCTTACCCCTCCCTCCCTCCCTCCCCATCAGCCCATTTACAGTCCTTACCCCCCCCCTCCCTCCCCATCAGCCCATTTACAGTCCTTACCCCCCCTCCCTCCCTCCCCATCAGCCCATTTACAGTCCTTACCCCCTCCCTCCCTCCCTCCCATCAGCCCATTTACAGTCCTTACCCCCCCCTCCCTCCTCCCTCCCCATCAGCCCATTTACAGTCCTTACCCCCCCTCCCTCCCTCCCCATCAGCCCATTTACAGTCCTTACCCCCCCCTCCCTCCCTCCCTCCCATCAGCCCATTTACAGTCCTTACCCCCCCCTCCCTCCCTCCCCTCCCCATCAGCCCATTTACAGTCCTTACCCCCCTCCCTCCCTCCCTCCCCATCAGCCCATTTACAGTCCTTACCCCCCCTCCCTCCCTCCCCATCAGCCCATTTACAGTCCTTACCCCCTCCCTCCTTCCCCATCAGCCCATTTACAGTCCTTACCCCCCTCCCTCCCTCCCTCCCTCCCCATCAGCCCATTTACAGTACTTACCCCCCCCCTCCCACCCTCCCCCCCATCAGCCCATTTACAGTCCTTACCCCCCCCTCCCTCCCTCCCCATCAGCCCATTTACAGTCCTTACCCCCCCTCCCTCCCTCCCCATCAGCCCATTTACAGTCCTTACCCCCCTCCCTACCTCCCTCCCCATCAGCCCATTTACAGTCCTTACCCCCCCCCTCCCTCCCTCCCCATCAGCCCATTTACAGTCCTTACCCCCCTCCCTCCCCCCCATCAGCCCATTTACAGTCCTTACCCCCCCTCCCTCCCTCCCTCCCCATCAGCCCATTTACAGTCCTTACCACCCCTCCCTCCCTCCTCCCTATCAGCCCATTTACAGTCCTTACCACCCCCCCCCCATCAGCCCAGCTAAGTTTAAAAACAAAACAAAACAGAAACCAGCTGCTGCTGCCGCTGCCGCCGTGGCAGCGGCAGAATGGAGAATCCCGCGGGGCCCCCCTGTCCTGCAGTCTTCTATGCGGCCTCAGCGCGGGCTTTTCAGAGCCGCACGAAGGGAGAGTTTCCCTTTCTCGCGGCTCTGTTAATCCCGCCGCGGGGCTGTAGGGTTTTACCAACAGCCCCGCGGCGGGATTATCAGAGCTGCGGGTGGGGTAGGTCTCTCTCGTCGCGCAGCGCTGTCAGCCGACGGAGGCCGCATAGAAGACTGCAGGACAGGGGGAACCCCGCGGGATTCTCCATTCTGCCGCTGCCACGGCGGCAGCGGCAGCAGCAGCCGGTTTCTGGGGAGTTTTTCTTTTAAACTTAGCTGGGCAGAAGGGGGGGGGGTGGTAAGGACTGTAAAGGGGCCCCGCGGGATTCTCCATTCTGCCGCTGCCACGGCGGCAGCGGCAGCCGCAGCCGGTTTATGATTTTTTAAAACTTTGGGATGCAAGATGTTTTTTGCGCGGGGCCCCCTGAAACGCGGGGCCCTGTGCAAAAAACATTCTTGCTCAATGGACGGGTCGGCCCTGGTCTGCTGTGTGATATGCTAGCCACCTTATTTCTTGCAGAATTGCAGCATGCTGTCTATGCCAGTCATAGCTGGCCCTGTGATCTGCCCATGTTGGACAGGGACACTCCTAGAACAGTGCATGTCAATACCTAGTGTTAAACTGCTGATGTTAACTGGTTTGGGGGGGGGGGGGTGTCTAGGCTTGCATGGGGTTGTTGCTAGAGTCCTGGTTTCCCTACCATTACCACAGGGAACACCTCCTAAGTCTAACTTTCACCCACAGAAAGCACAGTCAGACTGCACAGCACTGGGTTTTCCAACAGTACACATACCAAATGCAGACAATCCACTGGTTAGTACCCAGCATTTGGTTGAGTGATCAGGCTCCCAGGACAGGAAGTGCACCCACATCACTGGAACCAGCCACTATATAATACTAAGTGGATACATATTCATGCAATGGTCACTGCTAGGTCAGAGTGAGAGTGCCCTCCCAGCATGACATGCTGTGGCCACCCAGTCCATGCACATGGTAGACGGGCACTGCAATGTCTCAGCCATTGACCCTACCTCTGATGCAGACACATTCTGGCCAATCCGCCCTGTTTCAGGCCATACCCACAATACTTTGCTCCTCATCATGCACATTTGCAGACTAATGGTGGAAACAGCTTAGGTACTACGAGGCTCAGTGAAGTGTAGAAAGCCACAAAACAACTGATAGACACACACGCACTGTGCAAAAATGGGATGGTTGGTATTCTTACCTGCCACCTTGGTATCAATATCAGCTCAAAAATTGTTAATGTGTGCTTATTGTGCCGGAGCTAGCATGCTCTGATATTAATGCCCACTCAGTGTGCCTGTGCTATCATCCTGACTCTCCACCCAGCTATGGATAGTGGAGCCTGTCTGTGTGGCTGATGTGTGTTTGTACTCTTGTTGGCCTATTCATTGGGGGCTGCAAATGTTGGTGTTGTACATGCACTGTGGGCTAAAGTTTAGACACAGGGACATGCAATGCATGATCTACAGCCATGACCCAAATCTGTGACCCTCCGCTCATATAAACACTAACTGTGTGCATTGAGTCACAGTGCTGCACATGTTGCAATGTGCATGGTGCACAGGACCAGGGCATGGCTTTGGTCTGCTGCAGGCAGGTGCCACTATCCCCTCTGCCAAAACCCCCACACCATGCTGACATGCCCATGTTGGTGTTGTGCAATCCTAGCCCATCCAACATGCAAGTTGGCGGGTGCCTAGGATGCAAGGTCCAGATGGGGGAGGCAGAGCCCCCCACCTATCTGCCTCTGCAAGGATCCTATCACCGCCTGCCAATGATATGTCTCGGGGGGAGGGTGACAGCGACTGCTGTGGTAGTCCCCTGGGCACCTGCATGTTGCAGCTACCTGGAAGGCTAGAGCTGCTGTCACTATCTGCCTCTTCCCCCACAGCTGGGTTCAGTGACAGCAGGTGGGGGGGGGGGAGCTGGGATCTCTGCCTGGAGTGCCAGGACCCTTGGACTGCCCCATGTGGCACATCTCCTTTCCACAGCAGTGGGTTCATGGGGACATCACAGATGGTAATGCAGATGGCAGGATACCCTTTTTTGGAGAGGCTAAAAAGGTTGAGGCTCTTCAACCTGGAAAAGAGACAACTGAGGGGAGATATGATAGAAGTCTATAAATTATTGACTGGAGTGGAATGGGTAAATGTAGGTTGATTTTTTATGCCGTCAGAATGTAAAAAGACATAGGGACATGAAATACATGTAACCCATTTAAGACTATTAGGTGAAAATATTTCATCAGTCAATGTGTAATCAAACCATGCAATTCATTACCGGAGGATGTAGTTAAAGTTGTTAGTGTAGCTGGGTTTAAAAAATGTTTGTACAGGTTCCTGGGGAAAGATCCATAAACCATTGTTAAAGAGGACCCAGGATATGCTTGCCCAATTACATGCATTATGGATCCTATGTGTGTTTTGGGGAAACTGTTAGGTACTTGTGACCTAGACTGGACACTGATGGACACAGGATACTGGGCATGATGGACCTTGGTCTGACACAGTCTGGAATATTTTTCTAATCATATGTTTGTATGTGCCACCAAGGCAGCTGCCTGGTCTGCCCTGTGCACCAGCAGCCCCCACTGCATGACCCATGTGCCACCTCCTTTGCACCATTTGTACCATCAACATAGTGCCCTTTCATACTTGGGCACTATGCAGTTGCTGCTAATGGAGCACTACTATCACCATCTTGGGCTCCCCTGTTTTGTGCTTCATACTGTAGACATTAAAATAGGCTTTCTCTGCTCAAAATTCACCCTTTCTGCGTGGTTTTACTTTGCGTTAGGGTTCCCAGCATTAAGGTGCTTTAGGACACATTTATGCAAGGCATGTTAAGGGTACACATGATGTTAACTCCTTTTCTCCGTCCTTTTAATGCCCACTCTCCTCTCACAAGATGCTTTATGCTGCTGGATTCTTTACGTTAAAGCAGCATTTTGGATGCATTAATGGTGCAAGTGTGCCAATAACATGTGTTAATGGCACCCTGGCTCCCTTAGCACCCCTTAGTAAACATACCCCTATGTTTTCATGTTTCTCATGCAAAACTCTCAGATATCTGGGGAACTGATATTCAGGTGGTACATATTAAGTTAAGCACTGGCATGTGCTTAATATGTATACTTAGCACCACTATCTGTACTAGCAGCATTGAATATACATACTAAGCAGTGACTGCACCAACACTGTCCATTTAGTTATATGCTTGCTATTTTTGCAGGCTTAAACTAAATGGATAACATCCATTTAGAGTGCAATTTTGCAATAGGGCACTTAGCTTAAGTGGACAAGTAAGCACCTACTTAGGCGCTTATGAGTTGTTATAAAATACTAATGAAAGAAGAAGAGATTACCTCTTATATGCAGACAAAGATATTAAAACCGCTCAAGAACCGGTGTAAATGAATGATGCAAAGTATGCAAATATGTGCACAGGTTAAGGTATTTCATAATCAATATGCATAAGTATGAATTCTGCTCATGCTCTGGCTAGATTTCCCTCCCCCCCATGCCTACAGGTACAGAATACACTTCATGCCATGCATGCAGTTTCACACTGATCAGTATTTTATAAGAGGCCTTTTACACGATTAAGACTTGATAAAATTACCCTCTTAATAGCCGAATAGCGTTGCTAAATGGATAAATTCTGGTGTCACTTCAACCATGCACCCTCCAACCCATACCCTTAATATCTGGATAATTTCTGTTTGTTTGCTGATATAAATGACCCAAAATTATCTATGTAGCTTTTAAATATCACAAGCAGGTGAGTTATGTATTCACTATCCAACAGCAAATGTGCTCACTACTCACTGGTGAATGCATAACTTGCTCTGAAAGTTGGCCCATGGGTGTCTTAACCAGCTAACACGTTGTGGTATTTTTATTAAGAACTGTTAAGGATGCACCCTTTTTCATTTGCAAACAGCAGTGTTAAGGGCCCAGTGGGTGTTAAAATCTGGAGTGGGGAGAAGGCGTTCTTCCGTAAAGGGCACTAGCAGGTATTAATGGACAGCACGCATTAAGAGCACCAAGTGTGCAGGTTAACTTGTGTTAAGGATGGTTGCCTTAATGCGAGATAAGGATACCTATGGAGAGGTCAGAAGTGAGGTGCTGGATGGGAACAAAGGGAATTGGTGATGGACAAGTCACGTCCATATGTCACATACATGTGAGACAGTGAGTATGCAGATAATGTGGGAGGAAGTTGGACTACCCAGAGGGGCTATTACAACTGGAAATAGATCTGCACTTGTAAGTGTTTATTTTCTGGAATATGTTCTAAATCTTGGGGAAAAAGGATAATCTTTGGGCTAAAGCAGATAAATCTGTGTATTTTAGAATTCAGTGTGTTTGCTGAGTCAGTCAGGTCTTAGTACTATCAGAGAGCTTTTCATTTAAATCAAATCAGAGTATAGCCTAGCATACAAGTAGAATAAATAGTCTCTGAGTACAAAGAACTAAACTTGTTTTTAGTGACATTTACAAAGCGGCCTTTCAGCTAGGTATAGTTATATTAGTATAAGTATCCCCTGCAAACCTAAGTAAATAAACAACTTTAATATCTGAACAAAACCTTAAAATTAAGATGCAGACAACCGTCCAGCAGTGAGATGCCGTCTTGACTATTGTAACCTACTCCTTGCTGGTCTCCCTTTGAATCGTCTCTCTTCCCTTCAATCTGTTCAGCACTCTAATCTTCCGCCAGCCTCATCAGGCTCATATTACCCCTCTTCTCAAGTTACTTCATTGGCTCTCTATCTGTTTCCGCATCCAGTTCAGTCCTGCTGACTTATAAGTGCATTCACTCTGCAGCAAATCACTACCTTTCCTCTCTTCTCTCTCCCTACACCCTCCCTCAGAAACCCTGCGCTTCTGGCAAATTGCTTCTATCTGTTCCCTTCTCTTCTATTGCTAACTCCAGAATTTGCTCCTTTCACTTTGCTACACCTTATGCCTGGAGCAAACTGCCTGAGTCTGTACCTCAGGAGCCTTCTCTCACCCTTTTCAAATCCAGGCTGAAAACTCACCTCTTCGCTGCTGCTTTAGGATCTTCACTACTTGATCTTGTGTTTCCCTTATGTTGTCTGTCTTGGCTAGATTATAAGCTCTGATGAGCAGAGACTGTCTCTTACATGTCTGTGCAGGGCTGCATACATCTTGTAGCGCTATACAAATGCTCAGTAGTAGTAGTAGCAGTAAAGATGTGGGCTTTCCAGTCTTTTGCCTTGTGTGGCACATGTATGATTTTCTCCCAGTTTGTGAGGGGTCTTACATGTGAACTAGTTGCAAGGAGCTCTTTGCTCTCAGGGAATGAGTCCAATCTTTGGAGGCTAGAGTAGCAGACTTGGAGGACATAAGGAAGACAGAGGAATATAATCTATAGGGATGTAGTGCTGAGGTCTCATCTACAAGGACGTAGTACTGAAGTCATACCTCCAGTCTGGCAACATCCCAGTTACCATGGAGGAGAGAGGTCACGTGACAGGAGAACATCACCCTTGTATGGCAGGAAATGATCCTGTAGCTAGGACATGTCCTCCAGGTGTTGTAAAACCCTCTCGCACCAAGGAGGTTTCTCCAGGGCCATATGCCCATAAGGGGAGGGTTAGGATGGCTGTTATAGTTGGTGATTTGATCATTAGGCATGTAGATAGCTGGGTGGCTGATGGACTTGAGGATCATCTGGTAACATGCTTGCTTGGTGCGAAGATAGCAGCCTCACACGCCACCTAGACAAGGTGTTAGATAGTGCTGGGGAGGAGTCTGCTGTCTTGGTACATGTTGGTACCAATGACATAGAAAGTGTGGTAGGGAGGTTCTGAAGGCCAAATTTAGGATTTTAGGTAGGAAGTTGAAATCCAGAACTTTCAGGATAGCATTCTCAGAAATGCTTCCCATTCCATGGCAGGAGTCTCAATGCGTGGATGAGACAATGGTGCAAAGAAAAGGGTTTTGTATTTGTAGGAACTGAGGAACATTCTGGGGAAAGTGGGGGGGGGGGTCCAAAGGGATGGGCTCCACCTTTGGACCCCCCCCCCCCCAAAGGGATGGGCTCCACCTTAACTGGGATGTAACCAGGCTGCTGGCATTAACCTTTAAAAAGGAGATAGAGCAGCTTTTAAACTAGATAATAGGGGGAAGCCAACAGTCGCCCAAGAGCGCATGGTTCAGAACGATGTATCCATGAAGGATACTAGCAAAAGATAGAAGTTAGGGCTTATCGACAAAGAGGTTCCAATAAATACCAAAGCAACTCAAATGCTCTTAAGTACAGCACAGATAGAGTTGAAAGGTTCCAAAAACCCCTGCCTACTGAAAACCAGATTAATATGAATAAAATACAGCCTCTAAAATGCTTGTATGCAACTGCTAGAAGTCTAAAAACTAAGATGGGCAAGTTAGAATATACAGCACTAAATGAGAGGTTAGATATGATTGGTATCTCAGAGACCTGGTGGAAGGAGGACAACTGATAGAGTAGATCAAATTGGTGGAGAGGTTGTGCTCTTTATTGGAGAGAGCATTGAGTCACACAGGATTAAAGTGCTGTAGGAAACAGAATATACGGTGGAATCTCTATGGATTGAAATTCCATGTAAAAAGGTAAGGCAATGGCATTGGGGGTGTATTACTGACTACCTGGCCAGAATGCACAAATGGATGATGAAATGCTCAAAGAAATCAGGGAGGCTAACAAAAGTTACAATACTGTAATAATAATGGGTAATTTCAATTACCCCAGTATCAACTGGGTCAGTGTCATGGCAGGACATGCTAGGGAGATAAAGTTTCTAGATGAAATAAATGACTGTTTCTTGGAGCAGCTGGTTGATGAACTGATGAGAGGGGAAACCATTTTGGACCTAGTCCTTAGTGGTACACAAGATCTGGTGCAATAGATAAGGGTGTTGGAGCCACTTGTCAATAGTGATCATAGCATCCTCTGCTCATTACCACACTTTTTCACAGGTGCACCTAGCCCCTGTGATCTCTCTCCCACCTATCCTTATTTCTTCTGACATCTGTTCTCCTCTCCCTCTCTCTCTTCTATGGCTCCTCATAATTTTCTCTTCCTATTCCTCATATTTCCTAATTGCTTCCCCTCCTACCAACACCTTTAAGCCGCCCCCCTTCTCCATTTTACCATCCTCAATTTCCCACCATCCCGTTCTCTACCCTCTCATTAGCTCTTGAGCTTCACCACTTTCTCCCTCTCATTCAGCCATCTCCTCTCTCTCTGAAACATCCTCACCCTCATTATCACTGTGCTGTCTCCTTTCTACCCCATGCTCTTCTACTACTCCTTCACTCATCGGGAGATATCAACCCAAACCCTGATCCCCCCTGGATATTTGTCAAACTCCTAGAACAGATCCTCACATTACAACTCAAATCTTTCTCATATCCCTCTCCTTTCCCCCCTCTTCACTCCCTTTCTCATGTGCCATGTGGAATGCACACTCCATCTCAAATAAACTTGCTTTACTTATGATCTCTTTATCTCTAATGCTCTCCATCTCCTTGCTCTAACTGAGACCTGGCTCCTCCCTGATGACTTGGCTTCAGTCACTGCTTTCTGTCAAGTGGCTATCAATTCTCCCACATGCCTCCTCCCACTGGCTGTGGTGGTGGTGGTGTTGGGCTTCTACTCTCTTCTTCCTATCAATTTCAACCCCTTCTTCTGTCTCAGTCTCTGTCCTTCCCCTCCTTTGACGTCCACTCCAACTGGCTTTTTACTCCACTACCTCTCCGATTAGCTGTTATTTTTTGACCCCTTTATTAAGTCCACCTCTACCTTTCTCTCTGATTTTGACTCATGGCTTTTCTTCTTTCTGGAGTCATCTTCCCCCTCCCTTATCCTTGGGGATTTTAACATTCATGTTGATAACCCTTCTGACCCTTATGCTTTAAAGCTCTTTTCTGTTACATCATCATTCAACCGCCAGCTTTGCCCCACTGCCCCTACTCACCAGCAAGACCACTGCCTAGACCTTGTATTCTTCTCTAAATGCTTACCCTCAAATCTCTGTAGCTTACTTCTTCCCTTATAGGACCATCACCTACTAAGCTTCACTCTTTATCACTTACCACCTCAACCTCACCCTTTCTCCTCCAACCTCTTTAGAAATCTTCATGCTGTTGGCTCTCTCTTCCATTGTCTCATCACTTCTTTCCTCCACTATGTCCTCTGAGTCTGTTGATGAGGCAGTAGCTTTTTGTAACACTGTGCTCTCCTCTGCTTTGGATGCTCTTCCTCCGCCCATGCCACATCCTATGGACAAGTTCCTGGAGGAAAGATCTATAAACCATTATTAAGAAGGGGCCCAGGATATCAATGCTTGACCCAATACAAGCATTGTGGAACCTGTGTCTTTTGGAGAAACTGCTAGGTACGTATGACCTATATTGGCCACTGTTGGAAACAGGATACTGGGCTTGATGGACCTTGGTCTGACCCAGTATGACATATCTTATGTTCTTATGTTCATGTTCAGTTTCAAGTGGCGGTGAGACATCCAAGCTGCAATGTCAGAAAGACAGGCAAAGATCCTGGCCTAGATTGCCAGAGAGATTTCAGGTGCTGAGAGGTAGATCTCGAAGTCATAAGCATATGATTTTACTTAAAGAAGTTATGAGTGCACAAAAGGACTGGGTATATAGAGAGAAATGAGTGGACCCAAGACTGATCCTTGGGGTACACCAACTGAGAGCAGGGTAGTAGTAGAGGAGGATCCACCAGAATAAACACTGAAAGAGCAATGAGAAATATAAGAAGAGAGCCAGGATAGCACAGAGCCCTTAAAACCAAGTGAGGACAAGAAGAAGGTTGTGGTCAACAGCGTCAAAATTAACAGAAAGGTCAAGAAGGATGAGGATTGGGTAAAGGCCCTTGGATTTTGCCAGGAACAGGTTACTGGAGACTTTGGCAAGCCATTTTGGTAGAATGTAAAGGACGAAAGCCAGATTGTGGAGGAGTTTTAGAGCAGAGAAAGTCAAGGCTATGGTGATAAACCACAAGATCAAGTAGTTTTGAAATGAAGGGGAGGAGGGAGATGGGTTGATAGTGAGTAGGACAGGTAGATTCTAGTGAGGGTTTCTTGAGGAGAGGAGTGACCACAGTATGCTTGAAGGCTGCAGGGAAAGTTACAGTGGAGAGTGATAGTTTGAGAATATGAGAGATGGAAGGAACTACAGTGGGGGAGATGGAGCTAAAGAGATAGGTTGGAATAGGATCAGAGGAGCAGGTAGTGAGTTTGAATGAGGAAAGAAGGTGAGTAGTTTCCTCCTCAGAGATCATATAAAAGGAAGAAAGAGTAGCCGAGGTAGTGGAAAGTTTGGGAGTGAAGACAGGGAGGAGGGGGAGTAGCTGACCTTCTGGGGGTATTGAAGTATGATCTTATGGATTTTGTCAAGGAAGTAGTCAGCCAGAGTCTGGGCAGAAAGGGAGGGAGGGGTTGGAGGTTGAGGAAGCTTGAGGAGAGAGTTGTGAGTTGTAAAGAGATGGTGAGGTTCAGAGGCAAGAGAATTGGTCAGATGGACATAATAGTCTTCTTTGGTAAGTGCTATGGCTGACTGGAAAGAGAGACACATGAATTTGAAGTGTAGAAAGTTTGTAAGAGTGTGGGATTTGAGCCAAGCATGCTTAGCTGAGTGGGTGCAGGAACAAAGATAGCAGGTAGTAGAAGACAGCCAGGGTTGAGGTACAGTATGCCTCATAGGATGTGGCATGGGCAGAGGAAGAGCATCCAAAGCAGAGGAGAGCACAGTGTTACAAAAAGCTACTGCCTCATCAACAGACTCAGAGGACATAGTGGAGGATTACTAATAGGAGGTCTTCAATCTCACATTTCAGTTCTTTCAACACCCTTGGATGTATATCATCCGGCCCAGGTGATTTGCTACTCTTCAGTTTATCTAATAGTTGTAATACATCTTCCCAATGTATCAATATTTCTTTCAATTCTTCCGCACCTTTAAATACCACTTCAGTCATGGGTAACATCCCTACATCTTTTTCAGTAAAGACCGAAGCAAAGAATTCATTCAGTCTCTCTGCTATCGCCTTGTCGCCTCTTAGTGCCCCTTTAACCCCTCTATCATCTAATGGACCAACTGACTCTCTCACAGGTTTTTTGCTACAAATGTACTTGAAAACATCTTTATTACGCGTTTTTGCTTCCGCAGCAAGCTTCTTCTCAAATTCTCCCTTTGCCTGCCTGATCAATTCCTTGCATTTAACTTGCCAGTGCTTGTGCTGTTTCCAGGTTTCGTCATTTGCCTCTTTTTTTCCATTTCCTGAAAGATGCTTTTTTGGCAACAACAGCCTCTCTGACCTCTCCTTTAAACCATGCTGGCAGTTGTTTGGACATCCTTCCACTTTTCTTAAATTGTGGAATACAGCTGGTCTGGGCTTCCAAGATAGTATTTTTCAATAACACCCAGGCTTGATGTAAGTCTTTAACCTTTGCAACTGCTCCCTTTAGTTTTTTCTTAACTATTTTCCTCATTTTATCATAGTCTCCCTTTCAAAAGTTAAAAGGTAGTACTGTGGATTTCCTTACTATCCTTCTTACACTAATTAAATCAAACGTGATCATGCTATGATCACTATTGCCAAGTGGCCCCAACACCCTTATCTCTTGCACCTGATCTGGTGTTCCACTAGGTCCAATATGGCTCCAAAAAGCAGTCATTTATTTCATCTAGGAACTTTATCTCCCTAGCATGTCCTTCCGTGACACCGAGCTTCTTATTTTTCCCCCTAAACCCTCCTCTCCCCTTCCTCCTTTCTCTGTCTCTGTGTATAACTCTCTTTTCCTCCCTGTCTCCTCAGCTCGCAACCTTGTGGTCATCTTTGACTCCTCTCTCTCCTTCTCCACACACATCCAACTGATTGCTAAAACCTGCCATTTCTTTCTCTACAGCTTCAACAAAATTCATCCATTCCTTTTTGAACACACTACTAAGACACTTATCCACTCCTTAGTCACCTCCCATCTAGACTATTGTAATTTAATCCTTGCGGGTCTCCCTCTGAATCATCTCTCTCCACTTCAATCTTTTCAACACTCTGCTGCGTGGCTAATCTTTCGCCAACTTCATCATGCTCATATTACCCCTCTTCTCAAGTCACTTCATTGGCTCCCTATCCATTTCCTCATCCAGTTCAAACTTCTCCTGACGACCTATAAGTGCATTCATTCTGCAGCTCTTTGCTTCCATGTGTCTCTTATCTCCCCCTATACACCTCCACATGAACTCTGTTCTTCTGGCAAATCTCTTCTATCTGTGTCCTTCTCTTCTATTGCTAACTCCAGACTTCACTCCTTTCACATTGCTGCTCCTTATGCCTGGAACAAATTACCTGAGTCTGTACATCAGGTGCCTTCTCTGACCCTTTTCAAATCAAGGCTAAACTCACCTATTTATTTATTTATTTATTTAAAAAAGGTTTTGTTTTGTTTTTTTAATATGATTACTGTATCTAACACTCTGCATTAGCCAGCACCTGTGTATCAACACCAACTCAGAAACAGACTTCCTATTCCCAATTCCCAAACAGACTTCCAATTCCCATTCCCACCTGTGTATCAACAACAACTGAGAAATAGACTTCCCATTCCCACTGGGAAGTCTGTTTCTGAGTTGGTGTTGATACACAGGTGATGGCTAATGCAGTCTCTCTATATAACTAATCCGCATGCGCGGTGTCTTGCAACGGTTGACAGTGTTACAAGAGTGAGCTTTTGAGAAGCAGTATCAGTAACACTGCAGGTACAAGGTTTTGAATGTCCTTGAAAAAATATATATTGAAAAATTGTTGAAAGTGTGTACCTAATGAACTTGCTTAAATTCCAGTGCATAAAAAATTCCCCTGATGAAACCGCGAGGGTGAAATGCAGATGATAGCGCGCCTGACAGCGTCGGGATATGCACTAGAAGCTGGAATCTCCTTCAAAAGCTAAGCACTGAAGTTTTTAAGTTTAAAATAATACAAATAAGTAGTTGTTTAGAATAAGGTCGTTGATGTATTGGAGGCATTTTGTCCATTTGACGGTGTATTACAAGTCAATGGCAGCCCGAGTTTCTGAGACCTTATAGCTACTGGAAAAGGATATTAAAAAGTTTCAAGTCTAAAGAAGGATACATAATATACTTTGTAGTTATATTGCAGAGTGTTAGATACAGTAATCATATTATAACTCTGACAGAAGAGACCACGATTACATTTGTTTTTTTAATATACCGCCTTTGTATCAATGCGGTCTACAATGAACAACAGCACATAATCTCAAGAAATTTGTTTTACATTGAACAAGGGGTAAATAATTTGGAATTAAATATGCGGGTTATGTTTGAGTCCACAGAGAGTAGGTTGTTGTTGTATATACACTTAGGTGATGTCATTAGGCCCAAAATGTTCTATGAAGAGGTGCATTTTTAATAGTTTCTTCATATTTAGGTAGATTGAGCATATCTGATGATTTCTGGTAGAGAGTTCCAGATCATAAGGGCATATAGCAAGAAGGCTCTGTTGCTCATCTGTTGTGTACATTTGGCCTTGAAAGGAGGGATGGCCAGAAAATTCTGGTTTTCTGATCCTCTTGGTCTTGTCATGGGTGCTATTGAGATTTGATCCTTGAGACAGGGAGCAGAGAGGCTGTGAAGGATTTTGTAAGTGGTAGGTATGGTTTTGTGTTTGATCCATTGTGCATTTGGAGCTCGTGCAGACTTTTAAGGATTGGAATTACGTGTTGCTGAATTGATCTGCTTGCTAAGATTCTGGCAGCAGTGTTTTGTACTAGCTGGAGTTGGTATAGTGCCTGTTTTGATAGCCCTTGATAGAGGATATCACCATAGTCAAGGTGGGGTGTAATGATGGCTTGAAAAACAGATCTGAAGTCATTATCTTGTAGAAGAGGGCATAGAGATTTGAGGAGTCACAGTTTTCAGTATGCTGCATTACAGCATTCTTGATGTGCGCAAACATGTTGCGGTTGCTGTCAATAGCTATACCAAGGTACTTGATTTCCTTTTTTATGGTAATTTCAGTGTTATGTAGTGTGAACTTGACTGGCGGATTGAAATTTTGGTCTCTGAATATTAGTAATACTTCAGTTTTATTTAGTCCTATATTTCTGAGTCTGTCTAGCATGGTGTGATGTGATACTGAGTTGAATGCCATGCTGATGTCCAGGAAGACCATCACAAATCTTTGGCAGGGTTTGTCCAGGCTATAATGAACTGATTGAAGAGATCCGTGAAGAGTGTGTCAACACCATGCTGGGGCCGGAAGCCATGCTGTTGAGGGTCCAGTGGAGCATGAGTATCAACATGGTCTTGGAGTTGTTGTTGTATAGTTTTCTCGATTATTTTAGTCAAGAATGGGATGCTGGCGATTGGCCTATATGAGATGGGATGTGTTGTATCTAATGAAGGTTTCTTTACTGTAGGACAAATTCAGGCTTGTTTAAGAGCTGGGGGTAAGAATCCTTGGGAGTGGAAGATGTGGACTATCTTTAGTATAGTTTGTGTGAACTCATTGCAGAGGGATCTTATCCATGTCACATGACATGGATCCAATGGTGATGTGTAGTATTGATACTGTTGATGATATCTGAGAGTTCTCTCTTAGATATTAGGCTGAATATATGCCATAAGTTGTTGTTTAATAGTTGAATCTTGTGAATGTTTCCATTTTCTTTCTAACAGTCTGAGTTTTCATCTGAGCTGGTGAAGATTACTGGAGAACCAAGGCAGATGTGTAGATTTAAGGTGATTTTATGATTGTTGTTCCTTGAATACTGCTGCATCATGAATTACCGAGTTCCATGAGCTGATGAAACTGTCTAGGTTAGGTATGCAGATATCTAAGGGTGACGAGGCCTCATCTAGGAAAGGTTGTGGGTTGAATGCCTTGAATCACTGTCTATGTTGTTGTTGGGGGGTAGATTTGGTAGGAGCAGGGGCGGCTCAAGGCAATCTGCTGCCTGAGGTGAGGGATGAGATGGTGCCCCACCCCCAGCATGTGCCCTCCCCAGCATGCACCCTCCCCCCTCAGCGTGCGCCCTCCAGCCCCAGCATGCCCCCCCCTCCCCCCGGGTGGGGATCTTTCTCAAACTTCCAGTCAGAGACTGAACCAAAACTCCAGTCAGGGACAGAACCAAATCAAGAAGTCAATTAGATAATGTGGAGCAAATGCAAGATGTTCACACACCAAGGAACTAAAAGAGCGAGAACCACAGCAGTTTATAACTCCAAATTATAATTAATTTGTATTTTGTTATAAACTGCGTTATGGTGCTTGCTTTTTCTTTTTGAACATACATTTTGCAATTCACAGAACCCCCTCCTCAACAATGGGTGGAGAGCAGAGGTAGGAAATTCACCCACAGAACTCAATATATTAAAGAAAAAAAAAATCTGATTCTGGTCATCTCACCAACAACAAACATTCTCCAGTACCAGGCATATTGGGAACTAATATAAAGCCCTACTAAATTCACTAAGATCTGCAAGGCCAAATCTACCATAGCATACCAGCATACACTTCCAAAACTCATACAATAAGGGGCCTACCAAGAAAAAAGCAGCACAATAAACACTGCAATGGGCCCCAAAACATCCATATGTCTATTTGAAAGGCTAAACAAGTCAAATTACTATAGTACAGATCCCTACGTACAAACTTCATGTTGCAAACTCAGAACACAGACCCTCACCAAGTACAGAATAAGTGACCACAACCTAAAGCAAAAATAAAAATATGCAGACAAAAATTAAAATGCAACCCTAACAAGCCAGATTCTGCATATGGTGCCACACCAGATAAGAGATGCAGTTCCCCATACTGAATGAAATATAGACAGCACAAAGTCCAGTCACTAAATTGAAAGTAAAATTATTTTTTCTACCTTTGTTGTATTTTTGATCATGCTGGTCCCGATCTGAGATTTCTGTTTTCCTCTGTCTTCTCTTAGCTCTTTCTATGGTCTATAGTCCATCTGCCATTTCTTGTCTCTCCTTTTGCTTTCTTCATTTTCTTCCATCAGCCTTTTTTCAGTCCCAGTAATGCTCCCTAGTATCAGCCCCCTTTACATCCTCCCCTCCCAGTACAAACCCCCTTATCTTCCCAGTACCGCCACCAGTCCCAGTTCCCCCACCCATGTCAGCTCCCTTCCAGCTCCCCCTCTCCCCTATCCATCCACCTTCCAGTGCCATCCCCAGGTGTCAGCTCCCTTCCAGCTCCTCCCCCCATGTCTGCTCCCTTCCAGGCCCCCCCTTGTCTGCTCCTTTCTATCCCCCCTTGTCTGCTCCCTTCCAGGCCCCCCATTCTCTGCTCCCTTCCCGGCCCCCTTTTGTCTGCTCCCTTCCAGGCCCCCCCTTGTCTGCTCCCTTCCAGGACCCCCCTTGTCTGCTCCCTTCCAGGACACCCCTTGTCTGCTCCGTTCCTGGCCCCCCTTGTCTGCTCCGCTCCCAACTCACCTCACCTCACATCACCTCACTGATTCATCATTGAAAATCAAACGAAAGCAGCCGAGGGGAACAATTCTCCGTTCCTGCGGCTCTGCTTTCAAACTGCTGGGTCGCATCCTGGAGCCGGCGGGGTGGGGGGGGGGGCCCAAGGTCATCACATCCGCTGCCCTTCCACTTTCGCTGCTGCAATTTCTTAGGAGCGGCAAATCAGTGACGCCCCCTAAAAACTGCCGCCTGAGGCCACTGCCTCAGTTATCCTAATGGTAGAACCGCCCCTGGGTAGGAGGATATTGTCTGGCCATCTGAGAGATATCATAGCATGGTCAGACCAAGGTATGGGATCAATCTGAATGTTTAGATCAGTTTTCTGTAGTGTTTCTGATATAAATATGAGGTCAAGGAAGGAACCTTTGCAGTGAGTATGTGTGTCAATTATCTGTCTCAGTTGTATTGTTTCCAAGGCATTATAAGAACATAACATAAGAACATAAGATATGCCATACTGGGTCAGACCAAGGTCCATCAAGCCCAGTATTCTGTTTCCAACAGTGGCCAATCTAGGTCATATGTACCTAGCAGTTTCCCCAAGAGACACAAGTTCCACAGTGCTTGTACTGGGTCAAGCATTGATATCTTCGGTCACTTCTTAATAATGGTTTATGGACCTTTCCTCCAGGAACTTGTCCAAACCTTTTTTAAACCCAGCTACACTAACAGCCTTTACTACATCCTCCGGTAACAAATTCCAGAGTTTGATTACACGTTGAGTGAAAAAATATTTTCTTTTATTAGTCTTAAATAGTTTACCCTGTAGCTTCACTGCATGTCCCCTAGTATTTCTATATTCTGATAACGTAAACAATCGATCTACGTTTACCCGTTCCACTCCGTTCATTAATTTATAGACTTCTATCATATCTCCCCTCAGCCGTCTCTTTTCCAGGTTAAAGAGCCCTAACCTTTTTAGCCTTTCTTCATAGGAGTATCCTTCCATCCCCTTTACCATTTTGGTGGCTCTTCTCTGAACCTTTTCTAGAATCGCTATATCCTTTTTAAGATACGGCGACCAGAATTGCACACAATATTCAAGGTGCGGTCTCACCATGGAACGATATAGAGGTATTATAATATCTTTTGTTTTATTTTCCATTCCTTTCCTTATCATACCTAGCATTCTATTTGCTCTCTTGGCCGCCGCTGCACACTGGGCCGAGGGTTTTAAGATGGTATCCACAATGACGCCTAAATCTTTTTCCTGGGTGGTGGTTCCTAATGTGGAACCTTGCATCGTGTAACCATAGTTTGGGTTGTTCTTCCCTAGGTGCATAACCTTGCACTTGTCCACATTAAATTTCATCTGCCATTTTGATGCCCAGTCTTCCAATTTATGAAGATCCTCTTGCAATTTTTCACAATCCTCTTGGGTTTTAACAACTTTAAATAGTTTTGTGTCATCTGCAAATTTGATAACCTCACTCGTTGTTCCACTTTCCAGGTCATTTATGAATATGTCAAAAAGCAGCGGACCCAGCACAGGGTACACCACCATTCACCTTTCTCCATTGGGAAAATTGGCCATTTAGCCCTACCCTCTGCTTTCTATCTTTTAACCAGTTTCTGATCCACAATAGTACACTGCCTCCTATCCCATGACTCAAAGGTTTTGCAAAAAGTCTCTGATGAGGGACCTTGTCAAAGGCTTTCTGAAAGTCCAGATACACAATATCAACTGACTCACCTTTGTCCACCTGTTTATTCACTCCTTTAAAAAAACATAACAGATTAGTAAGACAAGATCTTCCTTGTCTAAAGCCATGTTGGCTGTCTCCCATTAGTTTGTGACTATCTACATGCTGAGTAATTTTATTCTTTATGATGCTTTCTACCATTTTTCCTGGTACTGACGTCAGGCTCACCGGTCTGTAGTTTCCCGGATCACCCCTGGAACCCTTTTTAAAAATTGGTGTTACATTGGCGATCCTCCAATCTTCAGGTATTAGATATGATTTTAATGATAGTTTACAGATTACTGATAGCAAGTCTGCAGTCTCATATTTCAGTTCTTTCAACACCCTTGGATGTATACCATCCGGCCCAGGTGATTTGCTACTCTTCAGTTTATCTAATAGTTGTAAGACATCTTCCCGCTGTATTGATATTTCCTTCAATTCTTCCGCACCTTTAAATACCACTTCAGTCATGGGTAACATCCCTACATCTTCCTCAGTAAAGACCGAAGCAAAGAATTCATTCAGTCTCTCCGCTATCGCCTTGTCGCCTCTTAGTGCTCCTTTAACCCCTTTATCATCTAATGGACCAACTGACTCTCTCACAGGTTTTTTGCTACGAATGTACTTGAAAAGGTCTTTATTTCGCGTTTTTGCTTCCGCAGCAAGCTTCTTCTCAAATTCTCTCTTTGCCTGCCTTATCAATGCCTTGCATTTGACTTGCCAGTGCTTGTGCTGTTTCCAGGTTTCGTCGTTTGGCTTTTTTTTCCATTTCCTGAAAGATGCTTTTTTGGCAACAACAGCCTCTTTGACCTCACCTTTAAATCATGCTGGTAGTTTTTTGGACTTCCTTCCACTTTTCTTAAAGCGTGGAATACAGCTGGTCTGGGCTTCCAAGATAGTATTTTTCAACAACACCCAAGCTTGATGTACGTTTTTAACCATTGCAACTGCTCCTTTTAGTTTTTACTTAACTGTTTTCCCCATTTTATCATAGTCTCCCTTTCGAAAGTTAAAAGGTAGTACTGTGAATTTCCTTACTATCCCTCCTCCACTAATTAAATCAAAGGCGATCATGCTATGATCACTATTGCCAAGTGGCCCCAACACCCTTATCTCTTGCACTAGATCTGGTGTTCCACTAAGGACTAGGTCTAATATGGCTTCCCCTCTGGTCGGTTCATGAACCAGCTGCTCCAAGAAGCAGTCATTTATTTCATCTAGGAACTTTATCTCCCTGGCATGTCCTGACGTGACACTGACCCAGTCGATACCGGGGTAATTGAAATCACCCATTATTATTACTGCGCTGTAACTTTTGTTAGCTTCCTTGATTTCTTTGAGCATTTCATCATCCATTTGGTCATTCTGGCCAGGTACTCGATAGTACACCCCCACTGCCATTGCCTTCCCCCTTTTATATGGAATTTCAATCCATATAGATTCTACAGCAGATTTTGTTTCCTACAAAACTTTAATCCTTTCTGAGTCAATGCCCTCTCTGACATAGAGCGCAACCCCTCCACCAATTTGATCAGCTCTATCATTACGATATAGTTTGTACCCAGGTATCACAGTGTCCCACTGGTTGTCCTCCTTCTACCATGTCTCTGATATTCCAATCATATCTAACCTTTCATTTAGTGCTATATATTCTAACTCTCCCATCTTATTCTTTAGACTTCTAGCATTTGCATACAAGCATTTTAGAGAATGTATTTTATTCATGTTAATTTGGCTATTGTTAGACATGGGTAAATTGGGATCTTTAAGCTCTGTCTGCTCCATACTTGAGGGCATTTGGGCTACTTTACTCTTTTGTGGAACCTCTCTGCTTTTGGTAATATCCTTCAAGGATACATTCTTCTGAACCATCCGCTCTTGGGCAACTGTCGGCTTTCCCCTAATATCTAGTTTAAAAGCTGCTCTATCTCCTTTTTAAAGGTTAATGCCAGCAGCCTGGTTCCATCCCGGTTAAGGAGAAGCCCATCCCTTCGGAAGAGCCCCTCCTTTCTCCAGAATGTTCCCCAGTTCCTAACAAATCCAAAACCCTCATCTCTGCACCATTGTCTCATCCACGCATTGAGACTCCGGAGCTCTGCTTGCCTTTTGGGTCCTGCGCGTGTAACAGGAAGCATTTTGTAGAATGCTACCCTGGAAGTTCTGGATTTCAACTTCCTACCTAAAAGCCTAAATTTTGCCTCCAGAACCTCCCTATCCCATTTTCCTATGTCATTGGTACCGACATGTACCAAGACAGCAGACTCCTCCCCAGCACTATCTAAGACCTTATCTAGGTGGCGCGTGAGGTCCGCTACCTTTGCACCAGGCAGGCATGTTACCAGGCGATCCTCACGTCCACCAGCCACCCAGCTATCTACATGCCTAATGATCGAATCACCAACTATAACGGCTGTCCTAACCCTTCCCTCATGGGCACATGGCCCTGGAGAAACTTCCTCGGTGCGAGAGGGTTTTACATCACCTGGAGGACAGGTCCTAGTTACAGGATCACTTCCTGCCACACCAGGGTGATGCTCTCCTGTCACGTGACCTCTCTCCTCCATGGAAACAGGGGTGCTGCCAGACTGGAGGTGGGACTTCAGGACTATATCCCTGTAGGTCTCGTCTATGTAACTCTCTGTCTGTCTTATGTTTTCCAAGTCTGCTACTTTAGCCTCTAGAGAATGGACTTGTTCCCTGAGAACAAAGAGCTCCTTGCACCTAGTGCACACGTAAGACCTCTCACCAACTGGGAGAAAATCATACATGTGACACTCAATGCAAAAGACTGGAAAGCCCCCATCCCGCTGCTGGACTGCTGTCTGCATCTTAGTTTTAAGTTTGTGTCTAGATCTTTAAGTTCTTACTTACTAGGGGTTGCTATGGGTATTTATACCAATAAAACTGTACCTAATACGTTTAATATACCTTGTTCACCTGAAGCTTAATTAATCTCAGGTCCTTAGTGTATGACTGATTTGGGTAATGAGCTTCACATGAAAGCACCTCCTGTCTTTTAAGATGTGTAAGTACCTATAAAGCTACAATTATCCCAGGGGAGGGAGGGAAATAACACTTATTAAAAGAGGGCTGCTACACAGAACCCTGTCTTGTGCTGCTGAGGTAAGCTA
This sequence comes from Ichthyophis bannanicus, assembly GCA_033557465.1. Lineage (NCBI taxonomy): Eukaryota > Metazoa > Chordata > Amphibia > Gymnophiona > Ichthyophiidae > Ichthyophis > Ichthyophis bannanicus. The sequence goes on from CM066035.1 coordinate 462,034,880, forward strand.
AATTCTGATTTGATTTAAATTATAGCTCTTAGCTGCTGCTAGGCTCTAACTTCTTATGAAATTTAAACTACAAGCTCTCTGCTGGGTTCTAAATTTAACCAGAAAGCTCTCTTCTGTGTTTTAAAACTAAAAGTACTTTTCTGATGCTAGGCCCTGAGTGACTATTAAATGTACACTACAAGCTCTCTGCTGGGTTCCAAATGTAACCAGAAAGCTCTCTTCTGTGTGTTAAAGTTAAACACTGGCTTGCTTTGTTGTTGTGACTGGGAGGTTAAGGTCTCCCATGAGGATGAAGTGTTTTTTCTTGGATACTTTTTGTGTGCATACCTCGTCTAGTATAACTGATAGTTTGTCAGTGCTGGCGGTGTGTTTTCTATATGTTAAACATGTAGTGTGTTTGCAGTTGGAAATAGTTAAGAAGTCTATTGTTTGTATGGATTGTGAGCTAACCATGGAGAAGTTTGAATGTTTCTTTTGCCATAATTAGGACTCCTCCCCCTCTTCTGTCTGTCTATAAGACCATAAGACCATAAGATATGCCATACTGGGTCAGACCAAGGTCCATCAAGCCCAGTATCCTGTTTCCAACAGTGGCCAATTTATGTCATACATACAGTACCTAGCAGTTTCCCCAAAATACACAGGTTCCAGAATGCTTGTATCGGGTCAAGCATTGATATCCTGGGTCCCTTTTTAATAACACAGGTGTGCTACTATTTTCATCTACTTTCCATGTATTTTGGTGTGCTGAAAACAAATAAAATATTGAAAAAACTCCTAGACGTCATGATTTGCCACAACATGCAAAATTGTCTTCAAATTGATCAAATTTTTTCAAATTACTATTAATTAATTCAAATTACTATTAATTAATTCACATAAGTGCATTTAAGATATAAAATGCCAAATAAACCTTAAAGGGGTTGTCTGAGTTATGTAAAAAATAATATAGCACTGTAAATCTGATGGTCAGCAATATATACATAAGCTAAGCAAGTTTTAAGTCCATGCTTCTAATGGCAGAAGGGGTTAATCTTTCCTGAAGAATCCAGTGGGAGGGAGACACAGGGCAGATAGTAGCAGCTCCGGTGAGTGCAGGGGGTCGTGGCCAGCACTGTGACATCTTGTGTACAGACACAGAGCTGCTCTCTCCTGCATGCCACACTTCTGCATGAATCATCATCAGGTTCTTGGTTCTAGGCTGTTCACACTTTTTCATCGCAATTCGTGTTAGCTCGTCATTCTTCAACCGTTATCTTATGGCTCCGCGAAAGTATATTAATTCGCCAGACAGTTTCTGTTTCATCTGTGATGAATATACAGTGCTGAAGCAACAGCAGAATATTACAGACTTCGTAAAAAAAGTATACTTTGCATACTTTGGACTAAAAATTGGAGATCAAGATAAAGTCTGGGTGCCTCATAAAGTGTGCAAACGGTGTGTTGAGGACCTCCGAAACTGGTTCAAGGGTAAGAAAAAATCTTTCCGTTATGGGATTCCTATGGTAATGCAAGAGCAAAAGAACCATAGTGATGACTGTTACTTTTGTTCCTGCGATGTGAAAGGGTTTAATTCCAAATGGAAGCATTCCATTTCATACCCCAATCTTCACTCGCCAATTCGTCCCATCCCCCATGGCACAGATATACCAGTACCCAAGCCCCCTGCTACCTTGGAAGAGATACCCAGCTCCGATGAGGGTGAAGTCATACCTGTACCAGATGACGAATCAAGTTCTGACTTTGAAGATGATACAAGACCAAAATTGTTTTCTCAGGAGGAGATGAATGATTTGGTAAGAGACTTGAATCTTCCCAAAGATGCCGCTGAGTTACTCGGATCAAGGCTGAAAAGCAGGAATTTATTGTTGCCAGGAGTGTCATCTTCATGGTTCAGACATCGTGAAAAGGAGTTCGTTCCTTATTTCGCCCAGGAAGACAAGTTGGTTTATTGCATCGATGTCAAAGGTCTGATGGGTCAATTTAAAATCCAATATGATTCAGAGCAATGGCGTCTTTTTATAGATTCTTCAAAAAGAAGTCTCAAAGCAGTTTTACTCCACAACGTTTTTTACGCTTCCATACCTGTAGGTCATTCCGTACACTTGAAGGAAACCTACGAGAATGTGGAATTGGTTCTTCATAAACTTAAATATGAAGACCATGGTTGGCAAGTGTGTGGGACTTGAAAGTCTTGTGCATGGTTCTCAGGCAACAAGCTGGGTATACCAAATATCCCTGTTTTCTGTGTCTATGGGACAGTCGAGACCGACAAAATCAATGGACCAAGAAGAGTTGGCAGCCGAGGGTGCTAACAGTCGGTGAAAAAAATGTCCTCCGAGAAACTTTGGTACCTTCCCATAAAGTTCTTCTACCACCTCTCCACATAAAATTGGGATTGATGAAGCAATTTGTAAAATCACTTGTGGAATTTGTAAAATCACTTGTGCAATTTGTAAAATCACTTGTGCAATTTGTAAAATCAAGAGATGGAGAATGCTTCAAATACTTGGTCACCAAGTTTCCAGGCCTGTCGGAGGCAAAATTGAAGGAAGGTGTATTCGTCGGACCAGACATTAGAAGGCTTATAGCTGATCAAGAGTTTGTCAATATCATGACGGATCCTCAAAAAGAAAGGTGGATTGCATTTAAAGAAGTCGTACAGAAATTTTTAGGCAATAACAAAGATCCTCACTACAAAAAGATTGTCGGTCGAATGCTGAAAGCATTTCAAGCTTTAGGTAGCCTGATGAGTTTGAATGTGCATTTCCTCCACTCCCACCTTGACTACTTTCCTGAAAATTTGGAAGCTGTGAGTGAGGAACAAGGTGAACGATTCCACCAAGACATTAAAGAGATGGAAAGGAGATACCAGGGAAAATGGAACATTACAATGATGGCAGACTACTGTTGCTTGCTTCAGAGAGACATTCCAGATGCTACTCACAAGCGTAAATGCACCAAGAGGAGCCTCACAAGGAAGAAGAATCAAGTTTAGTGTGTGTAGGTGAGCTCATTTCAGTTCAAAAAAGGATTTTCATGAAAATATTGTAATAAAACTTTAATTGTATGTCTATTTCCATTTATTTTGAGGTGTTGCCTTATTTAACATAGTTACCTAAATTGTCAGGAAAAATGATGTCCTATGACAAAATGGAGGTCATTTTCGGATTCAGCGCACCAAAAACATAAAGATTACATGGAATAACCAAAACAGCTCTCGAAAAAAGGTTTTTTGCAGACCTGTGAAATGGTTTATGGACCTTTCCTCCAGGAACTTGTCCAAACCTTTTTTAAAGCCAGCTACACTAACAGCCTCTACTACATCCTCCGGTAACAAATTCCAGAGTTTTATTACACGTTGAGTGAAAAAATATTTTCTCTTATTTGTCTTAAATATTTTACCCTGTAGCTTCATTGCATGTCCCCTAGTCTTTCTATATTCTGATAACATAAACAATCAATCTATATTTACCCGTTCCACTCCATTCATTAATTTATAGACCTCTATCATATCTCCACTCAGCTGTCTCTTTTCCAGGTTGACAAGCCCTAACCTTTTTAGCCTGTCTTTATAGGAGTAGCCTTCCATCCCCTTTACCATTTTGGTGGCTCTTCTCTTTACCTTTTCTAATAACGCTAAATCCTTTTTAAGATACGGCGACCAGAATTGCACACAATATTCAAGGTGCAGTCACACCATGGAACGATACAGAGGCATTATAATATCCTTTGTTTTATTTTCTATTCCTTTCCTTATGATACCTAGCATTCTATTTGCTCTCTTGGCCGCCGCTGCACACCGAGCCGAGGGTTTTAACATGTTATCCACAATGACGCCTAAATCTTTTTCCTGGGTGGTGGTTCCTAATGTGGAACCTTGCATCGTGTAACCATAGTTTGGGTTGTTCTTCCCTAGGTACATAACTTTGCACTTGTCCACATTAAACTTCATCTGCCATTTGGATGCCCAGTCTTCCAATTTATCAAGATCCTCTTGCAATTTTCCACAATCCTCTTGGGTTTTAACAACTTTAAATAGTTTTGTGTCATCTGCAAATTTGATAACCTCACTCGTTATTCCCTTTTCCAGGTCATTTATGAATATGTCAAAAAACAGCGGACCCAGCAAAGATCCCTGGGGTACTCCACTATTCACCTTTTTCCATTGGGAATATTGGCCATTTAGCCCTACCCCCTGCTTTCTATCTTTTAGCCAGTTCCTGATCCACAATAGTACACTGCCTCCTATCCCATGACTTTTTAGTTTTGCCAAAAGTCTCTGATGAGGGACCTTGTCAAAGGCTTTCTGAAAGTCCAGATACACTACATCAACTGACTCACCTTTGTCTACCTGTTTATTCACACCTTAAAAAGACCATAACAGATTAATAAGACAAGATCTTCCTTGTCTGCCATGTTGACTGTCTCTCATTAGGCCATGACTATCTACATGCTGAGTAATTTTGTTCTTTATGATGGTTTCTTCCATTTTTCCCTGTACTAACATCAGGCTCACCGGTCTGTAATTTCCCGGATCACCCCTGGAACCCTTTTTAAAAATTGGCATTACATTGGTGATCCTCCAATCTTCACGTATTACAGATGATTTTAATGATAGTTCACAGATTACTAATAGCAGGTCTGCAATCTCATATTTCAGTTCTTTCAACACCCTTGGATGTATAACTTTCAGTCCAGGTGATTTGATACTCTTCAGTTTATCAAATAGTTATAATACATCTTGCCGGTGTAGCGATATTTCTTTCATTTCTTCTGCAGTATCACCTTTAAATACCACTTTAGTCATGGGTAACATCCCTATATCTTCCTCAGTAAAGACCAAAGCAAAGAATTCATTCAGTCTCTCTGCTATAGCCTTGTCCCCTCTTACTGCTCCTTTTACCCCTCTATCATCTAATGGTCTAACTGACTCTCTCACAGGTTTTTTGCTACGAATGTACTTGAAAAAGTCTTTATTGCACATTTTTGCTTCTGTAGCAAGTTTCTTCTCAAATTCTCTCTTTGCCTGCCTTATCAATGCCTTGCATTTAACTTGCCAGTGTTTGTGCTGTTTCCAGTATCCGTCATTTGGCTTTTTTTTCCATTTCCTGAAAGGCCATGTCCTGAGGCGCTTAAACATCATGTAGTGGGGTGGGAGCACCTGGTTGAGGAGAATGATGCCAGAGCTAGTGATCCAACTTTCAGTGATGCACATTAAGTTTAGTGTCTTTAAGTTGTACATGGTCTACTAGGGCTTGGATTTTGTTAAGAACTGAGCAGGCCACTTTCAGATCTTGACTCAACTCATGTTTCCTTACCATTCCCCCTAGATGTATCCTATGTCTCAGCTACTTTGTTGTCTGTCTTGACTAGATTGAAAGCTCTGATGAGCAGGGACCATCATTTACATGTGTCTGTGCAGCACTGTGTACGTCTTGTAGCGCAATAAAAATGTTTGGTAGTAGTAGTAGTACCAGCATGATTGTATTTGACTTCATAAATGGAGGAAGGGTGGCAAGGAAATCCACAGTACTGCCTTTTAACTTCTAAAAGGGAGACTGTGATAAAATGAGGAAAATAGTTATGAAAAAAACTAAAAAGAGCAGCTGCAAAGGTTAAAACGATTTACATCAAGCATGGGCACTGCTTAAAAATACTATCTTGGAAGCCCAGACAAGCTGTATCCCATGCTTTAAGAAAGGTGGATGGAAGTCCAAAAAACTGCCAGCATGGTTTAAAGGTGAGGTCAGAGAGGCTGTTGCAGCCATAAAAAGGATCTTTCAGGAAATCGAAAAAGGAACCAAATGATAAAAACTGGAAAAACATAAGCACTGGCAAGTTATGCAAGGCATTGATAAGGCAGGTAAAGAGAGAATTTGAGAAGAAGCTTGCTGTGGAAGTAAAAATGCATAATAAAGACTTTTCTAGTACATTTGTAGCAAAATACCTGTGAGAGAGTCAGTTGGACCATTAGATCATAGAAGGGTAAAAGGGGCACTAAGAGGGGACAAGGCCATAGTGGAGAGACTGAATGAATTCTTTGATTCGGTCTTTACTGAAGAAGATGTAGGGAAGTTACCCATGACTGGAATGGTATTTAAAGGTGATACATCGGAAGAATTGAAATAAATGTCATTAATCCAGGACGATATATTACAACTATTTGATAAACTAAATAATAGCAAATTACCCGGACCAGATTGTTTACACCCGAGTGTTGAAAGAACTGAAATATGAGATTGCAGACCTATTATTACTAATCTGTGAACTATCCCTAGAATATTCTGTAGTACCTGAACATTGCTGAATACCCAATGTAATGCCAATTTTTAAAAAGGATTCCAGGGGTGATCCGGCAAACTACAAGCCAGTGAGCCTAACATCAGTACCGGGTAAAATGGTAGAAACCATTGTAAAGAACAAAATTGCTGAACATGTAGATAGTCATGGTTTAGTGGGAGAAAGCCAACATGACTTTAGCCAAAGAAGGTCTGTCCTACTAATCTGCTATATTTCTTGAAGGTGTGAATAAACAGGTAGACAAAGGCGAGTCGGTTGATATAGTGTATCTGGATTTTCAAAAAGCTTTTGACAAGGTCCTTCATGAGAGACTCTTGGGGGTATGTTTACTAAACTGCGTTAAAGTCACCAGTGGTAAGGGCACCATTAAGGCTCCCAAAGCCATAGAAGGAGTTGGGCGTGTGTGGGCTGAACAGTGTAAAGGGAGCTATGGGCCGTATATCGCACGGAACAGGGCACCCTAACCATCTCACAATAAGGTGACAATGTTAGGGTGGCCAAGGGGTTGAAGGTGTTTCAACCTAAGGCGCCTGAGGGTAAGGCGCCCTGAGGAGTTAAGGCGCATGAAGTTCAGACACCCAAAGATTTTTAAGGCACCTGAGGTTAAGGCTCCCTGAGGGTCTTAAGGTTCATGAAGGTGCCCTAAGGCGCTTAGACACCCGAACATATGATGGCCAAGGGTTTTAAGTGCTTCAAGCTGACAAGCATGCACATAAAGGCAGGAAAACGGCTGTTACCCTAACGCTGGATAGAGCACCACAGAAAGTCAATGTAAAGGTGATGGAAGGGATGACAGGTGGGAGCTGATGGACCTGCCATATCGGTGGGTATCCTATGTGGCAGCCAGTTAAATGGATAAGCATGTGGGAGGCAGCTGTACCGATACACAGGGTGGTATCTATATAAAATTCTGCAATGTCAGTGTGTGGCATAGGATGGGGAGGACCTGTCCTCCAGCGGAGGCAGCAGTGTCAAGATGTTTGCAGTGACAGGAGGACAGAGTAGGAGTGATGACGTGCTGATCAGGCACAGGAGAGGTAAGTGCAAAGAGCTGAAATGTAGAAAAAAGTACCAGTGTAGCTCATGGAGTAGTAGCCTGCACAAGAAGACATGACTTTGCACAGCCAACAAAAGCAGATAGATGAGCCGGTAGATAGAAATGTGGATATACAGGTAATGAGAAATGTAACCTGAAGATCTGCTGCCCAGCACACACTGGACAATAGCGCATGATAACCACATCACATGTTCAGATACCTGCAGAGGTTCAAATAACATCTAAATGGAACAGAGACCTGGAATACTGATCTAAACCTCATGGCCTCATGGTCCCACAAACCGCACAATCTAAAGGCAGTACATACACATATCATCGTGAAACACAGACAGTGATATGCAGATCAGTCTGGAGACATTGATCTGCTGAGATACCAGTGACAGGTAGCAGTTTTGGCAGGTTCCCACAACCCAAATAACAGACATATGAAACAAGGGAGAACTATGTGCATTTGAATTGCAGCTACAAAAAAGGCATTAATACCCTTGCTGTGGTTTGATGTGCCATGACAGAAACACCAGTGCATAGCATGTCAGACATAAAATCAGTATTCATGCAGTAGCCCATGTGCTTTTTGCTAAAAGATATCCTGGCCAAAATGTTCCACCCAAAACCATATGTGAACCTGCCCTATCTGTGATAGTGGTTATGCCACCCATATCTCATAAACAGTATACACATAGTAAACAGAGAAACTACTCACCCAGCAGGACACAGTCTTCATACTGTCCATTCTAAAACTGTTGGAATATTGTTGAGTAATGCAGGATATAGGAGTCATAGGTGGACCATGTTAACCTAGGAACCACATTCAGCATATGCATATTTGCATTACAAACAACCTGAACATTCAGGGAATGGTAGTGCTTGCTGTTGCAGAACACTGCCTCCCTGTCTCTGGGTGGGACCAGGGCAACATGTGTGTAATCAATAGCTCCCATTATATGTGATATCCCTGCAATTTGCTCAAATGTCTGGTCCAGGGCTCCCCATTGTTGCCTACTGTCAGGAAATACAATGAATTCCTTACCCGGCTGATCATGGCTTGCAGTATCTGGTGGAGACAGCATGAGAAGGTGGGCCTTCTCATTCCACCAATGGCAGCCAATCATTTCTGGAAACAGCCAGAGGCAAAGAAATGTAGATAACCCTGGTATGGCATGAGACTGGCCAGTCAGAGGCTCGAGGTCAGATCTCAGATCCTCATAGAGCTCCCTTATAGCTCCTGTGCTCGGACGATAGAGGGAGATGAACTGATCCTCATGCATGCTGTGGAGCATGGCTCTGGGCCTGTAGAGGCAAGGCTGTCTGGGGTGGACATCTGCACACCTATAGCACTGTGACTCCCCATACCTGGTCTGTGGCACCTCTACAGCTACAGGTCTCTGCTGCTGCGGGGCTGAACCCCTACCCATTGCCACTCTCCCTGGCACACCATCTCCATCATCAATCAACCACTGTTCTCCCTCATCATGGAACCACTGGACAGCACTCACAGCAAAGCCAAAGTGAGCCATCTTGGACGACAAGATCTGCAAAGTCACTGTTCCTCATATAGGGACTATGGGGGAAAGGGAGCGGATGGGCAGCTGATTACAACAAACACCACGCACCTGGGCCTCATTCACTACACATGAGCAGCAGACATAATTTTATGTTATGAGGGCGCCCTGCACATGCACAAGGCATGGAATGTCACTTAAGGTGCTCTGCTTATGCACAAGGTGTGGAATGTCAATTCCGTCAATTGAGGCATCCTGCACAGGCACAAGGTGCAGAACATCAATTGAGGCACCCTGCGCATGCACAAGGCATGAAACGTTAATTCCATCAATTGAGGTGCCCTACGCATGCACAAGGCATGGAACATCACTTAAGGCACTTTGCGCATGCACAAGGCTCAGAATGTCAATTCCATCAATTTAGGCACCCTGCATGTATGCACAAGGCACCAAACATCATGTAAGGTGCTCTCCGCATGCACAAGGCATGTTAAACAAATGTTAGGTGCCTTTTACATGTGCCACACACAGACGTATTATAGTTGAGACAATGTTGAAATATACTTCATATTGCTACCAACCATTGACCCATAACGTAAAGCAACTGCAGAATGGGACAATGGTGAAGTACAGCCGGCTTTTGTTGGACAAAGGACACAAGGAGATGAAGTGGATCAGGTGCCACAGTGGAACAAGCTGGCCAATCTAGGGTGAGACAGCAACAACTGCCTGCCAAATCAAGTGCAGGAAAAAGGAAGAGGAAGCATGTGCCTGATGAGGCATGCAAGAGGGCAGTACGCTTCTCCCATGAGGAGAACGAAGTGCTCCTCATAAATGTGCTTGAGCACTATGAAGAGTTGTATGGGCGCCAGAGTTCACAGATCCCTGTGAGCATCAGAAATGCCATCTGGGAGAGAATCAGGAAGGCCGTTGCTGAGGTTGGTGGACCCAACTGGGACTGTGATGGCCTACAGAAATGTTTTAATGACATAAAACGCTGTGTCAGGGCCCATATTACATCAGAGCATCATCATGCAATGGCCACAGGTGGCGGCAAACCCAGTTGGGCCAACCTCTCAGTCCTTGAACTGCTGGCAAAGAGACTGGGCCCATCTACATCCATGGATTGCCCCCGGAGCTGGACATAGCACACCCATGTGCTGGCAGGTGTTGAAACGCGTCGAAGTCTAGAGCTGTCATGGTTATGTTTATGAGTAGGTTTATGTCCATGTGCATGCAATATCTGGATGTATCAGCCAGGCCAAGGTACATCACAGTGGTGTACAATCGATGCAAGCAGGTACTGGACACATTGGTCATGGGTTGTGAGGGCGATTCCTACTGGCCACACATTGCAAAAATTCCAGGTCCCACGTCCGTGCAGGTTCACCTCACAGCCATCTCCTGCTACCCACCATTGTGTGCATGTGGGCCTGAACATAGCCCCCAAGGTCACATATAGATACATAATGACAAAACAACATATATCGGGCATCACCAAGACCCAGTGCCACTGACCACCCCTCCCTCCCTGCAGTATACAGCTCTGCCAATGAGTGCTCTCCCCTGAGTCCATCCCATGTGCACAATGCCTGCAAACCAGACACCAGACACATGGGACCTTTCAGGGGAATGCAACCCTGTTCATTCCTCACAAACCCTGTCCTGTGCAAGCAACCAACACATGCTGCATTTATGGATGACCATGTGGCCACATTTTTACCATGTATGAATGTAGGTTCAAATCTGTGTGACCCTATGGCCTGTGTGACTGTTGCACGCATGGTACCTGGGAGGGTTGTGGGGATGGTCAACACATCCGTACTAGATAGACGGTCATACAGGAATAGCAAGGATATATTATAGGGAGGAATGTCATGTAACAAAACATTGTGCACATTGGTCAGTGCTGGCTGTGCCGTGTAGGCATAATCATATCCAGTAAGCCGTATACAGTGTCCTGAGCCATGTGATGTTATGATGAACATGCGGTATATCACATTATGTGAATAGCGACAGATATACTCCGTGTCTGTGTGTTGGGGTACTGCACATGTATGCTGCTACAGCAGGAGACATGTGGGGAGATGGCATCTTGCCTGCACATCAGTTGTGTGAGGAGCCAGTAAAGTATGGTGGCATGATCAGTATGGAGAATGGCAATACCCCACCCATCTCACACTGTGCAGCTGTGGAGTGTACCAAATATCTGGGTGTGTGAGACTATGTGACATTCACAGATGATTGGCATACCCTCCCCCATATTCTGGTGAATGCCAGGGTGTCCTGTTAAGCAGTGCCCCACAGCCCACATTTGTCGGTATCTGGTGCACAACAGTGTGATATGTTGTGTGTAGGTGACTGTTATTGGTGGACCCTGGTGTTCTATAGCTGGGACACTGTGTGACTGGTATCAGGCATGTATGCTGTAGAATGGGTGTTATGTGTCTTGTCCTGACTGGTAACATGATGGTGCATGCAGCAGCGGTCTGTGCCTTTTGTGAGATATGCATGGTACAGTCTGTGCCTCCCTAGGGGATGGTGGTGGCCCAGGCAAAGTGTGCACCAAACATACCATGGGGGTTGCTAAGCATTCACCATTGTCTCTGAGATGGTGGCATAGGTTCTGTAACATGTCACAATTGTTGGGGGGTCTCTGTTGTCATGGTGATATACGACATCAGGTTGTCCCTATGATCCAACATCATCCCCAAGAAAGTTATGCCATGTACACTGCACATGTGCACTATCTGTATTTGGGCACAGAGTCCTGTGAGAGTGGTGGCATGCTGCCCCTGTGCAATGCCACTGGTGCTGTGAGTTTCTTGTTCATATCATGGTCACACTGTCAGGATGGGTGTATTCTATAGCAAGTTGGTCCTTTATACAATATATGCCATGTAGAGTGGCTTGTCTCTGGCACAGATGCGATGAGCATATGTGTTTTGAGGTGATGTCAATGGAGATGTGCCCCAGAGTTAGGCCTGGGCCTGGCATGTGTCACGTGGGAAAAGGTCCTGTACTGCCAGAGTGACGGTGGTACGATAGGTCACACTATAACATTGTGACATGGTGGGCCCCCATGTGACATGGTGGACCCCATTGTGACATGGTGGGCCCCATGTGACATGGTGGGCCCCCATTGTGACATGGTGGGCCCCATAGTCTGCTATGAAAGGCCATGTTGTAGGATGGCACATCAGACTGGGTAACATGTAGATTCCACAGCTGGGGACATCAGTATCTACATCTTCCTGTTATAACCGTTTACATGGATTGGGTTGCCGAACAGATGTGTGTGTAGTCTGTACATGCCACTGTGAGTCTGGATGGGTGACAGGTTAATTGTTGGGTCTGTGTAGCAGTAGGAGTGTAAGGATGCATCTGTGCAGATACAACATTTGACAGCCCAGACATTTATTTATTTATTTATCTATATTTTTCTATACCGCCCCTTCCAGCGATCAAGGGCGGTTTACAAGGAACATTTTAACAATTGTACACAGATGTATACATTTACATTGAACAATCAGATTCAACTATTTACAATGAACGGTTAAGTTTAACTATTACATTGAACAAAACTTCAACTTCAAGATGTATTAGTAATACAAACAACCATTAAATTATTTACATTGGATATTTACAGTGGTTGTGTGTTGTGTCTATTTTGGAATTTATTTCCTTTTATGACGTAAATCGGGAATGTGTATGGGGTTTCAGACAGGGGGGGTGAGTTATTTAGTTTTGAGTAATGGGGTTCGTGTGTATAATACCATGGTTATGGAGGTGTTTTGGGGGAATATGGGATTTCAAAGTGTTCAGTGAAGAGGTAAGTTTTTAGCTCTTTCCTGAACTGATAGAGGTCATTTATGACGCGAAGGTCTATTGGGAGGTCATTCCAGAGCGCAGGGGCAGTGAATGTGAATGCTCTGGAGCTAGTGGTTTTCTTTGTCTTCCTGAAGGCTTTTGGTGTGATAAGGGAGTGGGCTTCGTTTTGTCTGTGTGATCTAGTTTTGTTTGGTGATTGCAGTAGTGTGGATAGGTGTGAGGGGGCTATGTCTTTTATGAGTTTAAAGGTTGTTAGGATAGTTTTGTATCTGATTCGGCTATTGATTGGGAGCCAGTGTAGTTCTAGCAGTATTGGGGTTACGTGGTCTGTTAGACGTGCTTTAGCTATTACTTTTGCACAGATGTTCTGAGCTCTTTGAAGAAGGTATGTGCTTTTTTGAGGGAGGCCTATTAATAGACTATTGCAGTAGTCAAAGTGGGGGGTGATTAGTGTATTTACTACAGATCTAAAATCTTGAGTTTCTAGGAGTGGCCTTAGGTGCTGTATAGTTTTTAGTTTGTAGTAGATGGTTTTTACGGTTTGTTTTATGTGTGGTAGCATGGTGAGTGTGTGATCTATTATCACACCTAAATATTTTACTTCTTTTCTAACAGGTATGGATGTTCTGTTAATTGTGATTGTTTCTGGGAAGGTGTTCTCTGTGGTTGATGACCTTGTTACGAACATTGCTTCCGTTTTTTTGAGGTTGATGCTGAGGTAGTTAGATTCTAACCAGGAGGAGGTCTCTGTCATACATTCTGATAGTGTGTTATATGAGGGGTTTTTAGCGATTATAGGGATAGCGAGCATGATGTCGTCGGCATATATAAAGTGGTTAATCCTGTGTTTTTTAAATATGTTTGTTATTGGTTGTAGATACAGGTTAAATAGGAGGGCGGAGAGGGCTGATCCTTGGGGTATTCCTTGGCCTTGGGGGAATGGTTCTGATGCTTCTTGGTCAATTTGTACGCGTATTAGTCTGTTTGATATGTAGGACTTGAACCAATCAAGGACAGTCCCGCCTATTCCTAAGCTTTGTAGTCTGTTGATCAGTGTGGAGTGGTTGATGTTGTCAAAGGCGGCAGAAATATCTATGAATAGAAGTAGGAAGCCTTTGTTGTTGTCATCTGTACCTCTGATGAGGAAATCCATTAGGGTGATTAATAGAGTTTCTACTCCATGGAATGGGCGGAACCCGAATTGGTGTGAGTCAAGTGGTTTATGTTCCTCAATGTGCTCTTGTAACTGTATTTGAATTGTTTTTTCTATTATTTTAGCTATAAATGGGATGCTGGCTATGGGTCTGTATGAGTTCGGGTCTTTTGGGTCAAGCTTGTTGTTCTTTATTATTGGTCTAAGTGTTGTGAGTTTTAAGGCATCAGGCATTATGCCTTGTGAGAGGGATTGGTTCACTATGTGTTGTAGATTTTCCGCCAGTTCCTCCTTTGCACATTTAATCCATGAAACAGGGCATGGGTCTAGTGGGGACGTTGTTGTGTTGATCATTGTTACGATTTTAAGGAGTTGTTTTTGGTCTATTATGTGGAAGTTTGTCCATTCGTTTATGAGTTTGGTGCTTGTAAATATTGGTGTCAGAGTAGTGGTTTTGTTTTTTTAGTTTCGCTGCAAAGTGTGTTGCTAGTGTTTGTACGTTTATTGCTGGGTGTTTAGGCTCGGTGTTGTTAGTTTTAGTTAGTGTTTTTCCTATCGCAAATAGTTCTCTCGGGCGGTTGATGGCTGAGTTTAGTACTTTAGAGTGGTAGTCTCTTTTGATTTGTTGATTGCATTTTTGTATCCAGTAAGTATTAACATGTATTGGGATTTGTTTTCATCCGAATTTGTTTTCCTCCATCTCTTTTCTTGTTTCCTTAGTTGCTTTTTTAGTTTTGCTAGCTCTTTCGTGAACCACTTTTCGGTCTTTTTTGTTTGTCTATGTAAGACTTGTGTGGGGACAGCTGCATTTTGAATGGTTGAATTCCAATATGTTATGGTTGAATTGATGTCTGATGAGTTTGTGTTGAGTTTGGGTAATACTTCATTGAGGAATGTATTCTTGTTAAAGTGTGCGAATCGTGATGTGTGTGGAGGTGTGCTTGTGGTGTTTTTTGGAGCTTGTATTGGTAGGTAAGTTGTAATAAGGTGATGGTCGGACCATGGTACTTCAGTTATGGTTGGAGTGGTGTGTGGCTGGTGACTGTAGAGCATAGAGGGAAGGAAGATTAGGTCAAGTATGTTACCTTTATTGTGTGTGGGGGCTTGTATTATCTGTGTATATCCCATTTGTGTCATAGCTTCTATGAAGTTATTCGATTGTGTGTTGGTCAGCGATGGAAGGTTCAGGTCACCAAGGAGTATGAGTGGTTTGCTTTGAGATGCTGTGCAAGCAAGTTCTAGGATAGGGGTGAGGTTATTTTGATCGGATGATGGGGGTCGGTAGATGAGGGCGAGGGCAAGGGTTCTATTTTCTATATTGACAATGTCTATTCCGTCTATATTGTCTAAGTTTGTTAGGGTGAATTTTAGGTCTTTTTTGGTGAGTATTAAAGCGCCTCCTCCTCTTTTTATATTCCGATGACAGTTGAATATGTCATATGACATGGCTCATGGCCCTATTGACACACCACACAGGTGCCCTAACATTTACCATGTGGTCATGTCACTGCTGTGCCCATGCCATGACATTCCATACCCCACCCCTAGAACCACCAGGAACCTGTAACACAACCAGTCAGCACCATAAACATCCCCTCATCTGCACATGGCCAATGTCAGGCATGCTGGACAGAACATTGGCACATTGCCAAGGTCCCCACAGTGCTCAACATAACCACACATTTAATGTACTATCTGCTGTACACTGCACCCCTGTATCATCTGCAGATGCCCCTATACCAACCTGGCTGAGGTGCTGCAGACACATCTCAACCCCCCTAAATAGTTACATTCCCACAACTTAGCCAGCACCATTACAGGGCTTCACTGTCCCTCCATGTATCCCCTCCCTACACCAAAGCAAGATGGCACCAAGCAGTCACACACTGTGCCCCTCTGCCCCATCCCCTGCATCCCTATCACCACACACCCATGTCCTGGACAACTATACCATGCCATTTTATCCCTGCATGCACCAATGTGGACTGCCCTATTGATGTGCTGCATTTGACCCTAGACCAGAAGATGATGCACCCATGTCATGCACATTGGCAACATGTATGTACAGTGCATTGCTAAGGTATCCATCCCCTGTGTGTTAGTCATGTCATGTTGTAGTACAACCTGGATTCAACATGGGCTGTGGGGGGGGGGGGGGTGACACCTTGTGCTGTACAAAAATAACAAGATGTGTTAGTGAGAAAGACATCCATCATTGAGACACAGAAAATAAGTAGGCCTGTGAATACATGATGGCAGGACTGTGGTGATGCATGCACCCACTGATGTCAATACAATGTGGAGGCACCGTTTTCTGCAATTACAGCTGCAACTATCCTGGGGACAGGCACTATTATACATGCACATCTAGGCACTGGGGTGTGACCCCATTATCCAGGCCAACCTGCCCCAAATCAATCCATTTCTGGTATGCATTGGTGTACAGAGTTCCTGCAGTGATGGCACGGGTACCAGTTGGACCACACTGTGCCCTTTGCCAATACCACTCTACAGTATTTTATCTGTGTCATGTTAGAGAGGATTTGGCAGTATATATTGGATCATTGTCCTGCTCTCCAATCTCAAGCAGACTGTCACAGGTCATCCATGATTAATACAGTATCTTTGATGGAAATCATTGTTCCAGTACACCTGCCTACTGTTCCTGTCCCTGACAATGATGCCGTCAGCACATCATGCTGCTGCCATCACCATGTCTCACTGTGTTTATGTTTATTTATGTTTACGTTTATTTAAAATGTTATATACTGCCCATTACAGAAGCATCTGGGTGGTTTACAAACAAAATTAATTTAAAATTTAAAAAGCTGTGAAAGAAGGAAAAAGGAATGCCATAAAATATTTTAAAAGGACAGGAAGAAGTAAAGACAAAGATAAGGAAGGTGGACAGAGCAGTAGGTAGGGAGGGGAGGACCAGAAATAAAATACAACAACAAGGAGGGAGGGTAGACAAGAGGATTGTCACCTCTCCGCACACCTTCCCTTCTCTTCACTGTGCACCACATCTGTCACATATTAGCTGGTACATATGGTCCTTGTCATTATGCTGTCCAAGTGAGAAGTTGGCTTGGGGGATTGGTAGTGCTGTTGTGATGCTGGTGTTGGACACGTTGGTATGCAGGTTGGATTCTCATGTGCTCCTTTTTGGTTCTTTTTCCCTTGTCCACTGACCATGCACACAGCTGTCCCCTCTGCAGGCCCCTGACACCCTTTCTATTTTGGATCTTCGTTTCTTGGCATGTGTCCATGGCATCCCATCTCATGGTGTGTGTGCATATGTTTATCTGTGTCTCTTGTCCCACTTATAGACTTCAATATCAACTGTGGACATCTGTTCTGCATTTGTGTTGCATCATGGGTACAGGTGGGGTTGCCCTATCCTGGCACACAACAGGCATTTTGTGTGGTGTCCTGCAGTGTTCTTGTATGCAGACATTGCTGTGATACTCAACATGGTGGTGTAGCCTACTGGTATGTGCACTGACATTCTGCCCACTGGTCATGGGTTTGATTTCTCTTTGTTCTCCTTTTTTATGCCTGTCCTATACAACTACTTGTCATTCCTTTGGACAGTCATATCTCTGCAGATCTGTGCTGCCAGCCCATAATACCCTCATCACAGTTGCCAACCATCCTTCTGTCTATCTGCCTGTATCAGCTATGTGTCGTCCTGTCTTCATGTGCAGACTGCTACCCCATGTTCTGCGCTGGTACCCTTTTCTGCATTGTGGCTCTTCATGCTTGCCTCTCCTGTGTCTGCTCTACATAGCACTACTACTCCTCTGTCCTCCTATCATTGCACTTGTCTTGCCACCTCTACCTCCACTGGTGGACACGTATCCCCATCCTCTGCCACCCACTGTCATTGTAGCAGTTTACATTGTCAACACCCTGTGCATCTGTACAACTGCCTCCGATATGTTTGTCCACTTTGCTGACTGCCACATAGGCTGCATGCAGACTTGGTGGGTCCATCAGCTCCCACCTCTCCTTCCTTCCATCACTTGTCCATTGCCTTTGCTTGGTGCTCGGTTCAGTGTTAGGGTTACATCTGGGTTTCAGCCTTACATTTCATGTTTGTCAACTTGGGCCACCTTACTGCCCCTACGGCACCATATCTTGGGTCACCTTAACATCATTGTGGCATCTGGACCTGGGGCACCATAGGTTACAGCACTTTGTAGGGCACCTTATAGGGCGCCTTGTAGGGCACCTTACGCTAGGTGCCTTATATGGCGCTTTGTAACGAACATTATCCCAGGGCGCCCTGTACCGCGCGTTGACTCACGCAGCTTGTCATGATGATGCACTGCCCATGCCTTTATATGGGCATCTGTACCTTTACCACAGAACCTAACGCGGGTGACATTACCGCAGTTTAGTAAACATACCCCTATGTGTGTAGCTGCAAGTCACCCTGCCTACTCAATATGTCTGTAACTGAAGCACATATTTCAATCAACAGAGTTTGGCTTTAGATGGCATTAGGGCTGCAGAGTTAACCCAGATATTGGCAAGTTACTAGTGACAGCAGCTGCTTATCCAACCCCTTGCATGGAATCAACATGGTTACCAGGTCTGTGAGGCAGGTGCCTGCAAGGCTAATCTTCCGCCAGCCTTGTCATGCTCATATTATTGCCTACTTTAAACAGAAACAGCTGACTCTGATCACATCAAGCAACCCATTACTCGATCGTGAGTGGGGCATTCTCTGGCTGACCTGCCTGCTCCAATCAGGGCTGGGGGAGGAGCCTTCCTACCATTCATCAGCTGCCACTGTTAAGATCTGATTGCCTACTTTAAAAAGAAACAGCTGACTCTGATCACATCAAGCAGCCCTTTACTCGATCGTGAGCGGGGCATTCTCTGGCTGACCTGCCTGCTCCAATCACCCTTTTCAAATCCAGGATGAAGACTCACCTCTTCGCTGCCACTTTCAGATCTTGATTCACCTGAACCTCTGTATGTTTCTTTACCATTCCCCCTAGATGATCCCCATATCTACAGTTACTGTGTTGTCTGTCTTGACTAGATTGTAAGCTCTGATGAGCAGGGACCATCTTTTGAATGTGTCTGTGCAGTGCTGCGTACATCTTGTAGCACTATACACATGTTCAGTAGTAGTAGTAGTAGTAGCTTGCAAATTAGTGAGTTCCAGCTGTGAGAATGAGACTCATTCAAGCCTCTATGGCCAAGTATTCCTGATGCATTCTGGGACCTGAAGTATGTATCGCAATGTGTACTGTCAGGTAATTGAAACAGCACACTTAACTGGCCGGTTATTAGAAAGTCACACACTTGGGCTACAGCACAGAAAATGTGACAAGGGTTGTCAACTCACAGAGTTCCTAGAGTAAGGTTTCCAGCCAATCCTGTCTTTCAGATAATGTCCTTCAGATGGACTGTGGAATGTTCCACACTGAATGGAAGGGGACTGCTGTATTCCCAGAATGCATCTGTAATCTTTGGTCAGAGAGACTGGACTGAGTCACATTCTCACTAATTTGGAAAATCAGCACCTGCCTCCAGGATGTGTAGCATGTTAAGGATGCTTGATCTGATTCTGGTATATGGTATATTTTTAATGAGAGATTGTAGATATGTAGCTGATAGTCCATGGTTGATTTTGAATATAGTAAGGAGTGCTTCTTATCTTTGGGATGGTTGCATTGTGGAGCTTGAGAGGCTGTAATGATGATGGTGTTCCAGGTTTGAATGAGGAGATCGAGGTCTGAGTGTTAGAAAACATAGAAACATAGAAAAATGACGACAGAAAAAGACCACATAGCCTATCTAGTCTGTCCTTTCATATCAACAACAGCCCCCTTTTTTCCTTTAGAGATCCTCTGTGTTTGTCCCATGCTGTTTTGAATTCAGATACTGTCCTCATCTCTACCACGTCCACTGGGAGGCTATTCCATGGATCCACCACTCTTTCCGTAAAGAAATATTTACGCATATTACTCCTGAATCTATCCCCTTTCACCTTCATCCCATGTCCCCTCGTAGCAGAACTTACTTTCAATTGAAAGAGGTTCTCCCCCCGGTGCATTTATGCCACAGAGGTATTTAAACGTCTCAATCATATCACCTCTATCCCGCCTTTCCTCTAAGGTATACATATTAAGATCCTTCTGTCTGTCCTTATATGCTTTATAATAAAGACCAGTAACCATTTTAGTAGCCACCCTCTGTACTGACTCCATCCTGTTTATATCCTTTTGAAGGTGCGGTCTCCAGAATTGCACACTATATTCCAAATGAGGTTGCACCAAAGACTTATACAGTGGCACTATCACCTCCTTTTTTCTGCTAGCCATTCCTCTCCGTATGCACCCAAGCATCCTTCTAGCTTTTGCTGTCGCCTTTTCTACCTGTTTAGCTACTTTAAGATCATCAGACACAACCACGCCTAGGTCCCGCTCTTCTTTAGTGGACAAAAGTACTTCACCCCTTATACTATATTGCTCCCTTGGATTGCTGCAGCCCAAATGCATGACCTTACATTTTTTAACATTAAATCCCAGCTGCCAAATTCTAGACCATTCTTCAAGCTTAGCTAGATCCCTCCTCATGTTATCTACACCTTCCTGGGTGTCTACTCTATTGCAGATTTTGGTATCATCTGCGAAGAGGCAAACCTTACCCGACAGCAATTCCGCTATATCACTAACAAAGATGTTAAAAAGAATCGGACCAAGGACATATCCCTAGGGCACACCACTGGTAACTTCCTTCTCCTCAGAGTGAGCTCCATTTACTTGTACACTTTGTTGCCTCCCACTCAACCAATTTCTAACCCAAACAGTGGCTTTAGGGTCCATCCCTAGGGTGCTCAGTTTGTTTATAAGTCACCTGTGAAGAACGGTGTCAAAGGCTTTACTGAAATCTAAATACACCAATCTAGGGCTCTCCCTCGGTCCAACTCCCTGGTCACCCTGTCAAAGAAATCAATCAGATATGTTTGACAAGACCTGCCTCTGGTGAATCCATGCTGCCTCGGATCCTGTAATCCAGTGGACTCCAGCAACCTCACTATTTTCTCTTTCAGCAACGTTTCCAATAATTTACTCACCACCGAAGTTAAACTAATTGGCCTGTAGTTTTCAATCACATCCTTACTTCCCCTTTTGTGTAAAGGCACCACATGAGCCTCTCTCCAGTCCTTTGGCACCACTCTCGACTCCAACGAGGCATTGAAAAGGTCAGTCAGTGGAGCTGCTAGAACGTCCCCAAGTTCCCTCAGTATTCTAGGGTGTATCCCATCCGGTCCCATCGCTTTGTCTACCTTAAGTTGAGCTAATTTCTCACAAACACAGTCTTCTGAAAATTGTTCAAGATGCCCCTCACTTCTGTTCCTGTTTGTGGGTGTTTTCTGAGGTCCTGTTTCTGGTTGTTCATCTGTGAACATAGAACAGAAATATTTGTTAAGAAATTCCGCTTTATCCTCATCAGCTTCTACATATTCCTCCCCTCCACCCTTGAGTCTTACAATACCACTTTTGCCCTTCCTCTTCTCACTAACATATCTGAAAAATGTCTTATCCCCCCATTTTATTGGATTGGCTATTTCCTCCTCTTTTTGAATCTTTGCTTTCCTGACTACTTTGCTAGCTTCTCTAAGTTTTTCCAAATATAGATGCCTGTCGTCCTCTCTCTGTGATCTTTTGTATTTCATGAAGGCCTCCCTCTTTTTCTGCAACTTTTCAGCTACTTCTTTAAAAAGCCAGAGTGGTCTCCTTTTCCTTTTACCTTTATTTACCATTTTAACAAAAAGGTTGGCTGCCTTAAAATATCCCCTTTCAGTTTTGCCCACTGTTTTTCTACATCTGTGGTTGCTTTAGATGAAGATTGGTTTGTTGGATGAAGGTGTCTTCATGGACGTTTGTGAATCTTCTTGTTGTATGAGGTTTGGTAAGGGTGGGATGTTTGAGTTGGGGTTTGGGTAGGGTGAAGGAAATGAGGTGATGGTCAGACCATGGGACAGGAGTAGATGAGTGAGTGATTGAATCGGAGGAGGAGAGTAATTTATTGGGTAGGAAGAGTAGCATGGCAACTCCTTTTTGGTGTGTAGAGGTCTTGATGAGTTGAGTGAATTGTTGGTCATTCATGGCTTGGAGGAAGGTGTTGCTGTGGGTGTGGTCTGCTGAGGATAGGTTAAGGTCTCCAAGTAGGACAAGGTGTTGTTGGCGCGGGACAATGGAACAAACTACTTCAAGAAGGGAGTCCAGTTGGTCTGCCTTGTGGTGTGGAGCTCTTTATACAAGGCATATGGTGAGACATTTGTTGCTTATGACGAGGATGTCAAGTCCCTGAGAGGATGATGTGCTGGTGGTGGAGAAGCAGTTGTTTGTTGGAGAGGATGCAGACTCTGCCTCCTCTGCTGTTGGGTCGCGGGCAGTTGTGGATGTTGTGGGTGTCAGTATTGAGCTGGTTGAGGAGTACATTGTCTGTCTTGGTGAACCAGGTCTCGGTGATGCAGAGGAGGTTGATTGTGTTGTCGGCAATGTGGTCAGCAAGGGTTTGAATTTTGTTCCTGTTGCAACGGGCGTTGATTAGACTGCATCTAATTGGTTGAGTGGGATGTGTGTCAGGGAGTGTTGTCTTGGTGAGGGGTGAGGCGGGAATGTGAAGTAGGTGTGATTGTCTCCTGTGTTGCTGGTTGTAATGAGGAATTTGAGTGTAGTGGGTTATGGGCTTTGGGAGGTGAATGATGGGAATGAAAGAGGGATGGGTGAGGTAGGTTGAGAGGCAATGTTCCAGTAGAGTTAAGAGGTATAAAAGTCTGAGGTATTTGCGTAGTATACCCATGTTTGAGTTATTTGTTTCACACTACTTAATTTCTCACGCTCACAATTCACCAATAGAAACACTGATGCTAAATACTATAAATGGTTCACTTCTCATTGCCATAAGGTCTCAGACAAATTTGTAGCACTTTGTCATGAACTGAACTACAGTCCTTACGGAGCGCTTCCTTTGCATCAATGACCTTCTCCCTTGATTTTTATAATTTTTTATAATTTATTTTATATTTCAATTTTAAAAAGTGGTTACTTTTCTAGTCGTGAAAATATTTGGAATTGAAGGAGGAACGATAGTAAAAGTTTTTTCACCAACTCACACGCACTGGAAAGAGTGACACAGTGATTAAGAATGTTCAGCTGTATATGGGCCGACAAGAGACTTTTTAAAACCCAGGAGTAAGCAATGGCTCGATGGCACTTAAAAAAAGGGTTATATAAAAACTGACATGTGCTTGTTGAGAACTAGGTACCTACTGTACATGTATGAGTCCTGAAGTGATGTCAATCCACCTTGCAGGTTGCTCAAAGGCTTCTCCCAACTGACTAGAACAGGGGCCAAACTATGGCCCATGAATCAAGAACAGCTTACAGGCATCTTTTATTCAGCCCCACCCCATTAGGCATTTGGAAGTAGAATGAAAAAAGGTTTAATATTTACCTCCCAGAAGAAGGCCATTTCCAAACTCTCCAGTGTAGCCCAACTGACCTGAGGGGCTCCTCAGTATTTCCTCCATTGTTGTGGCCTGAGCCCCAAACCCAGAAGTGTTCCAGTCATCACCGTTGAACTTAAAACATGGATATATCACTACTATAAATAACCACTGGTAATCAACTATGTTATGCTCCATGTTATTATAACCTGTACATAGTTTGATAAGCACTGTTCTAGTTAACGTTCAAAAATATGTTCCTTGTAATTACACTTGTAAATAGTTAAAAACATAATGTTCCTTGTAAATGTATACAGATGTATACAAATGTTCTGTTCACTGTTTAATGTAAACCGCCCCTGATCTCTGGAAGGGGCGGTATAGAAGAAAATGTTAAATAAAATAAAATAAATAAAAATATTCAATGCCAGAGCCATATCCGGCCACCACCATTGAATATCCAGGTCCACCAGATAACAGCAAAGGCAACCAGGCAGCAGCAATATTCAGCCGTTGAGCCGTTGCCCGGTTAACCTCTGTGGCAAAGGTTAGGGCAGACTTTGAAAGTGCCTAACTTTTATTGCTTAGGGATAACAGGGCAGTGGCGGAATATCGCTGCTGCTTGGTTATCCTTGAGTGTCCTCTCTGCTCTGCCCTCTGAACACAATTATACTAGCTACTAGAATTGGGGCATTCAGTGACGGTACCTGGGGATATTCAGAGGCACTAATGTGTTAGTGCCATCAAATATCCCGGTCACCATGATTAGAAAGGTCTGCTAATTACATTCATTGTTCTGAATATCAGCCCTCACAATTTTATGGCAGCTTAGCAACTATCCTTCTGGTTGTTAGTGAACCTTAAAAAGTTTAATGAACACAAAATTGACTTAGCACATGTCAACCTATGAATTAACATTTGTACAATCTATTTGCATTCTCTAAGAAGTTCTAATGTGCATTAAAAATGTTTTATTAAAACAAAGGTCTTTAATGAATTGAAAAATGGACCCAAGCAATCTTAAGACTACTCAACATATTTTGCCTATGCACATTCCTCTTAAATTTTGTATATTGACCTCTAAAAGCTAAAGTTGCAGAAAACCAACCATGAACACTATTGAAGTTATTAAAATTATATAACAGCAGTGCTTTGATCTAAAGAAAATATTTTACATAATTTAGTGTATTGTTAATATGCATTTAGACTAGACATTATTATTGAAATATTATGGACTCCTAATTTGGTTTAATGCACTTTTATGTATTTAATTAGCAGGTGAACAGCAATGGAAAGCTTTCTAAAATGTTTCAGCTTTATGAAAGTGGTGGCTCTTTGAGGTCTCTGTTTATAACAAAATTCATATTTTTGCTAAAAGGATTTTTATCTCTCTTCATTACTTTAAAGCATCTTATGTAAAATTGAATTGTCTTACAACATTTAACAAATATTGGGGCATGTTTTCTCAAGTGCAAGGTTGACGTGCGGAATTCACATGGTACTACCACGCTGGTGCCCAGTGGCCATGGTAGTCATATAAGGCATGGTCATGGTACATTATCAATGCCACGCTACTCCCTTCACTTGCATGGTAGTAGCAAATGTACTGCATTAGTCCTTGTGCACGGTGTGTGCAGTCTTAATATGGGCAATTTGGGCCATAGCTTTACTGTGGACAGTAAGAACTGTGCCCATAGCAGCCATACAGGAATATAGCGACTAGCCAATCCAGAATGGAGAAATGCTCTTGGGTGGGCAAAACAGGTCAGCATGGCTCATAGCAAAGGGGCTACGTATAAGAGGGTGAGGCATGCAAATCAGAAAAGCAAACATATGCAGAGAGTATGTGCTGTGTCTCAAAGCATATGTGATACGGTGCAAATCTGACATCTGGAGATGCAAGGGACCACGTATGTCCACAGTGTTCATCATAGGGGGAAAAAGAATAAGCACCATCTAACCCTGAGGAACCAAGGGTGGCTCTTCACCTAGGCTGCAGGGAACACAGTACAAGGCCTCTTGAGGGTTGAGGGTGAAGGGATGGGATCCATAGCTCATTTTCCCCTCTGATCATGACTTGGGAAGTGCCTTGCCTATTGCAGACTGTTCCCCATGTTGGAGGATGGGGGTGGGAGGGGGGCAACAGCCATGAGGGTCTGGAGACCACAAATAATCAGCATACCTGCTTGGAGCAACCTGAACATGGGGGCCATAGGGTCAGGTTGCACCCCAATGAGCCACCCACCCCTTTGGACAAGCAACAACTAAAGGGGGGGACAAACAGCTATCCACCCACAGAGGGCCCCTATGCCCCCTCCATCTGGAGGTGGTGAATTCAATACAACTCCCAGCTGAGCACTAAAGCAGTTATGGACACAACTTCCAACAAGACCTGAAAAGGTAATTATAGTTCCCCAGGTCCATGTCTGGCAAGGGGGCCAGGCAGGGAACACTCTAATACTGGAGGCCTACATTCAGTGATAGAAGTATTATGCCACTGCTCAGAGCTGGTAGGCCCCAGCCATATCCTCCTCAGTGAGGGTGAGGTGCCATCAGCCCATAGGTACATGGCCCTTGGCAGTGGCATGGCCCTCCAGATGCATGTATTCACTACAACATGCATTCCCTTGCATAGGGTCCGCTCTGTCTTTGCTTTGACTCTGCCTACTCGAAAAATATACTATCATGTCCCGATCTTCTCAGATTGATTTGGTGGCACTACCTGCATTGATTAAATTAGTATAATAGAAAGAACATTTGCCTACAGTGCCTTGTGAAAATATTCATCCCCTCAGTATTTGTCCTGTTTTGTTGCATTACAACTTGGAATTAAAATGGAGATTTGGTGGTTAGTACTATGTGATTTACAGAACATTCTTACCACTTTGAAGGTGTAAAATATCCTTTTTTTGTGACACAAACAATAAGTAAGACAAAAAAACCAACAGAAATCATGAGTGTGCATAGGTATTCTCCCCCCCCCCCCCCCAAAGTCAATACACTGTAGAGATGCCTTTGCTGCAATTACAGTTGCAAGTCTCTTGGGGTATGTCTCTATTAGCTTGGTACATCTAGACACTGGGAATTTCACCCATTCCTCAAGGCAAAATGTTCCAACTCCTTTAAGTTAGATGGGTTGCGTTGGTGTACAGAAATCCTCAATTCATGCCACAGATTCTTAATTGGATTGAGGTCTGGGCTTTGACTAGGCCATTCCAAGACATTTAAATGTTTCCCTTTAAACCAGCTTTAGCAGTATGTTTAGGGTCATTGTCTTGCTGGAAGGTGAACCTTCGTCGCAGTCTCAAATCTCTGGCAGACTGAAACAGGTTTTCCTCAAGAATTGCCCTGTATTTAGTGACATCCATCATTCCTTAAATCCTGAACAGTTTTCCTGTCCCTACCAATAAAAAGCATTCCCACAGCATGATGCTGCTATCACCATGTTTCACTATGGGAATGGTGTTCTCAAAGTGATTGGAAGTGTTGAGGTTGTACCACGCATGGCGTTTCCTATGATCGCCAAAAAGTTTAATTTTCATCTCATCTGACCAGAGAACCTTCTTCCATGTGTTTGGGAGGTCTGCCACATGCTATTGTGCAAATTACAAACATGTTTTATTATTTCTTTCTTTAAGCAATGTCTTTTTTCTGACCACTCTTCCATGAAGCCCTGCTCTGTGGAGTGTACGGCTTAAAGTGGTGTTATGGACAGATACTGCCATCTCCACTGTGGATCTCTGCAGCTCCTTCAGTGTTATCCTTGGTGTCTTTATAGCATCTCTGATTAATGCCCTCCTTGCCTGGTCTGTGAGTTTTGGTGGGCAGCCTTCTCTTGTCAGGTTTGTAGTGGTGCCATATTCTTTCCATTGTGTTATAATGGATTTAATGGTGCTCCGTGGGATATTCAGAATTTGGGATATTTTTTTATAACCCAACCCTGATCTATACTTCTACACAACTTTGTCTCTGACCTGTTTGGAGTGTTCCTTGGTCTTCATGTTGTTTGTCTAGTGGTGTTGCAGACTCAGGGACCTTTCAGAACAGGTATATTAATACAGGCATCATGTGACAGGTCATGTGACACTGATTGCACACAGGTGGACCCTGATCAACTAATTATGCGACTTCTGAGGTTAATTGGTTGTACCAGATCTTATTTAGGGGTTTCATAGCAAAAGGGATGAATACATATTATATACACTCAAAACTTTTCAGTTTTTACTTGTTTTTTTATATATATACACAAGGTATTTTATTGTCATTCCACTTCACCAATTTGGACTATATTGTTAGGTCCATTACCTAACATCCAAATGAACCTCTATTTTCATTCCAGTTTTGATGTGACAAAACAGGACAAAAAACAAGGGGATGAATACTTTCACAAGGCACTGTGTGCTGACCCTTCTTTATGGAAT
Source organism: Ichthyophis bannanicus (assembly GCA_033557465.1). NCBI lineage: Eukaryota > Metazoa > Chordata > Amphibia > Gymnophiona > Ichthyophiidae > Ichthyophis > Ichthyophis bannanicus. The sequence continues at coordinate 462,062,625 of CM066035.1, forward strand.
TATGCATCACTGGATATTCAATGAAAAAGATTATTTAAGGATCCAGAAACAGCTTGGCTTTTTAGATGAGTTAATGGTTGATGTGAAGACACATTTTAGAAATGACATCCAGGTGCAATCTTTTACATCCAGGTCAGAACAAATATAGAAAGGCCAGCCACATGCAGGTTTCAGCCCAATTTTAGAAACTTGTGAATGCCCAAAATGTACAGCAATGTCTATGGCCACATAGATATCCCCAGCAGGATGGAGATATCTATCTCATGCTGAAAACATGTCCCTGTCTGCTATTTTGCAAGCAGAGACATGTATTGAAACACAAAACACAAAACAAATGTCCCCCTCTCTCTTTTTCTTTTTATGTTTATGAATAGGATTGGAGATATCAGAGTACCTTCTTTTCTACTATATCCAGCTATTTTGGTGGCAGAATGAGAGCTTTTTGGTGCCTATTCATGCCATGGAGCATGAATAGACATGGACAGTGCTATTTCTGAAATTGTGGATACACATCTATCTTTTACGTAACATCCTGGACATGCCTCCGTCATGCCCTTGTGCGACATCGATGTGTTTGCTCTGGAGATGTCCATATACTCAGCTTTCTAAAATGACTCAGGAGAAGTCTTTGTGATTTGTACAGCTGAATGCCCATTTTCAGACAGAAATATTTGCAAATAGAATTTCTAAAATGACCATCTTAGTTTGCAAGTGATTGTTGGGGTTTAAATTATAAATGAGAAGTAATGTAGGGGAGCATCACAGCTGATTATAGGGTAGTAGGGGAAGTTAGGTTTGATGGGATTAGAGGGGGTTTTCATGATTTTTGCTTCATGGCTTCATTTATTTTAAAATATTTCTAATGCTATATCTTGTAACAAATATACTTGGTGATGCGAGGAACTAAATATCATAAATAAGTAAGTAGATAAATAAAAATATCCATCATTCCACATAAGTGGAGGAATAGAGGTAGCCCACCATAAACAGGTCACAACTTTTAAGATGTACTCCATCTCTCTATATAAGAGCTCATTAGTCACCTTAGCCTAGTCAGAGTAAGATACCATTTAGGTCATAAAAATCAGGGTTCAGGTTCTGGGTATACCGTAATGGGGATGTCACTTTTATAGACCCAGTCTCATTATACATTCTGTTACATACTTCTGGAATAGATTACTCAGAACTGTCAGACTTAGGCAACTAGCCTTTGACTATAATGTGGAGCCATTTCTGCCCCAGGAGGCAAGGGCCACACTTCTGCACAATAATCAAGTCATGTTTTGTAGCTGCAGATGTTGACTACTTATCATCTATCATAGCAATTCCTACAAAGGGAAAGAGTTCCTATATGTAAGGTTGAAGTTGCATGTCACTGGTATTTTGTATGGAGGTCAGAATGGTTGAACATATCTTTTCCCATTACTGAAAAAAGCTGCATCAGTGTCCTGTTCTGTTTATACTTGATTGTCAACTTTGACAAAGGTGGGATGCATTGGTTATACATATGGATCTAGCAATCACTCTTGATTTTGCTTACTATGATCTATTATTGTCCAAAATGAGACATCTGGTTATCTCGTCTACAAAATTTTCTTAATTTTCTGATTTTATTTAATAGAGTAGATCCTTGAGGGTAAAATGAAAGGATGAGATGTTTAGTGAATAGATGATAAAATGTGGGGTACCTCAGGACTCCCTGCTATTGCCCATTCTATTTATATATTTCACAACTCATTAGGATATTTTGCATGACATAGGTGTTCACATTCTTATTGACAGATGATGTTTTGTTAATTAATTCATTTAATGAGTTTATGAGTTTTTGTTTGTTTTATACAGGTTAAAATTTGTCTGGATGTAAATCATTGTAGAATTAATCCTGAGACCAAATTATTATGGATAAGAAGTCAAGGTAAAACTGTGGGGTATGTTTACTAAAGAGCGGTAAGACAGCAAAGGTGCCATTAATGGGCGTTATCGGTGCATGTGAGCAGTTAACACTGCGTAAAGCACCTATAATGCTGGATTAACGTGCAGAAGCTGAGCCCATAGAGTTAAGGTGAAAGGAGTTGGAAAGTGGACATTAATGGGGTGGAGAGTGGGCGGGGATAGCGTCTGCTCCTTTAACGCAGGGTTGTGTTACTGTGCTTTAGAGCTCCAAGCACTGGGAACCTTAACGCCATCTGAACGTTTGTGGTAAGAGCTATTTCTGAGGAGAGAGAGACTATTTAAATGTATGCAATGTGCTCCACCCACCTGAGTTCCCAAAGTTGTGATAGTAGTACTCCATTGGCAGCAATAACATGGTGCCCTATTAAGAAAGGGCACTGTGTTGTTGGTGTCAGATTGACAAAGGAGGTGTCACATGGGTGATGCAGTGGGGCTGGTTAGTCCACAAGGCTGACAAGGCTGCTGCCCAGGGTGTGCATCTGTGATGTCTGGTATGACTCCATTGTGATAATGGCAGCACACATACATGCTGTCGCAGTCAAAAAGAAGTCATGTCACCCCCACTGCCACCATGCTGCCATATCAGCAATGTGTGAGGGTGAGGGTGGTGGTCGCAGCAGCTGTGGCCTGCTACAGATGAAACTTTGTCCTGGCCCTGTATGTCCGGTGCAACACTGCAGTTGCCACTGAAGGTAGAATCTAACAACTACAACCATTCACTCTAATGACTAATCACACCCTACCTGTTGAGTGAAACCTAAAGTGACTGATATCTTTTTTACTTTTTTACTTTTTTTGTCGGAAGTTTTTGCCATGAGAGATCTCTCCCTCTTGAAGCATAACTTCCCTTTTATTCACTTTGGTGGTAACCTAACCACTGTATAAAATATTGTGAAGTAATCACATTCTGCTTAATGCTACTTCACAATCACATCTCCATATAAAATTCACCCTGCAGATCTCAACAAACACAGCACTGCGTTTAGAGCTGCACACTTCTTTTCGGCTCTGCTTCAACGCTTAAAATCTGCTAGTATATTTTTTACTCATCTGATTCTTGTGACCAGCCAAAGAGGTATTTAGTTTCCCGCCTTTCCTCCGAGCTTCTCTTCTTCTTTCAGCTCCTTTGATCCAGGCTATGATGATATATATCCCTCTTATAGACTGGGCTTCTCCATTAACACAGTCATACTTGCTGATCAAACTCAAAGGAACAGCGAGCTGATTTTGTAGACAAACACCCCTCCCCTATTCTGACATCATATCAAACTCATCCAATCAAGCTCTAAGTTCAGCCCCTTTGGTTCTAAAGAGCCAATCCGAAAAATCCAATTCTGTTCTAACCACTGAAGACGCTGTTCTCTATTTCCCCCTCTCGGATTCGCCGGGGCATAATCAATTATTCGCCAGTGGAAATCAGAAAATGAATGGTTAAACTCTATGCAGTGTTGAACTAGAGGAGCTGAATTTACTCTATTTTTTATCCGCGAGGCATGTTCTTGCAGACGAAGTTTAACCTTTCGTATTGTCCGTCCAACATATAGCTTCATGCAAGGACAAACTAAGATATAAACCGCATGAGTAGTGGAACAGGTGGTAAACCATTTAGATATCTGTTTTAATCCAGAATTCGGAATTTGCCATTCAGGACCCTCAATTATACGATAACAAAGATCACAAGACGAACCTTTTGAGCAGACATAATGACCTTTCAAACCATCTTCCGATGTTTGTTCCGGTCCCATCTGTGCCCTAGTGATCAAATTCCCTATATTTGGACCTCTGGTATAAGCTATCCGTAAGGGCTTCTGGAATGGTCACTGATACCTTTATGCTGAGCAATTCTGATTTTAGTTATGTAGTTAGACTGATTCTATACAAGAGAACAAGGTTGCTCAGATAGCTAGGAAGATATTGTGTAGGTTAGTATATACCAAGATATAATCTTTTTAGGAGGGTGAAGAAGTAGCCCTTTATGTAAAAACCAGTATTAAAGCAACTGAAATGCAGGGGGTTTAAGGAAATGATGAAGCAATATCAATAATCTGGGGAAAGAACTAAGATCCTAAATTTGAGATCCTAATGTTTGTGCCCTATTTTTGGCCAAACTTAGGAGCTTACGTTTGGCCAAAAATAAGGCACAAATTTTAGTATCTTAGATTGTTTTAATATTGGGCTCATAGTAATGCAAAAAACAAATTCTGTTTTACTGATTATACACTCATGAAGAAGTCTGATAGAGATGAAACATGATAATGTAGGGTGGGTTGAAGAGTATGGGCTCTCAAAAATAAACCTGCTCCTGTTTTTATTGACACCTTATATGCTGTTAAAGTTTTTCATCTCGTTCTTTGGTTCCCCAAATGGGAAAACCCTTCTATTATTTTTCCCTCATCATTGCAGACCGCCTGCATGTTCATTGGAGACACAGGGTCACATGTGTGCAGTCTATTACACCCAGCACTGCAGGAAAGCCAGCTACCCTCTGGAAGTACAGTACGGTCTATTGTCACTGTGGAACCGTACTGGGAATGCTGATGTAGTGTGGCATATTGGGTACGGACACTTCAAGGAACTGTGTGAGACACAGTGACATGGCTGAGTGGCTGATGCCTGCTGTGGCAGCAAGCATGGTCTGGAAGCTGCTGGTCTCCAGGAATGCAAGGTCTGTTGTGACCTTTATGTGGACAGGGATGGGATTGCCTCTCTGTGTGTTGGCACTGAGGTCTTCCTCTAGCTCCTGACACAGTTGGTGTATGGCAGCTTTATCACATCGAAACAGGCACTGCTCATCAGTGAGCCCATATACTGTGCCCTCAACTTGTACACCTTCTGATATGGTGCCTTCTGCATACCCTCCTGTGTTCCCTTTCCAGTTTCCCCTCAATAACTGCAGTGAACCAACTGTTATAGCATTGTAGCTAGCCTCTACCAACACCCATGGAGACCAATACCAGACAGCTCTCCCACCCACCACTGACACCCATATGCTACCAACACTAATGTGCAGTGTTCTGTGCTGTGTGAGACATGGAGACAGATGAATATGAACATACACTCACAGGCACTTGGACACTAGGACCTGTAGGGATGCAGAGAGTCAAGCACCTCCCTCACTCCTATACACAAAGACACATGCACACTTATTATTTAGCTGTATTTATATCCCGCTTTTCACTGGGTCAAAGCGATCAATTGGGGGATACATTTAACACGAGGGGATATGAGACACATACACTAATACTTACAGGGAACATGGGCAATGGAGGGTTAAGTGGCTTGCCCAAGACCACAAGGAGTGCCTATAGGACTAGAAATCACAGACTCTCCGGCCTGAGATTGCTGTCCCCAGGTGGGACTTGAACCCCCAGCCCTCCGGCCTGAAGTACCTTGTCCTAACCACTAGACCACTCCTCCCACACTGCCACTGACTGCTCAACACAGACAAGGGATACTTGTGGTGACGCCGGAAGCGGGAGTCCAGGGACAGCAGTGACGAGGGGCATTGGGTTGCCTGTGGCAGGAAGAGGTATATGGGATTGTGAGGGTGCCTACTGGGGATGGATCAGGGGGAGAACATATTGGGAACATAATTGGGAAACATGAGATAACAGAGCACATCACCTAGAAGACAGGAATGACAGGCAGACTCCAATCTCTCTCTCCTTCTCTCTTGACTTCATGTTCTTCCAATCACAATCACATTCATGGCCAGCATGGACAGAAAAGTCCCTTATCTGTTCATGATTTATAGAAGGTCTACTATGGGACATCTGATGCTGCTGGTATGTCCAGGACGCTATAAAAATATACTTTGGACATCTGCCCTAGCTGCATCCCGGAATGCCCTCATCCATGCCCATGAGGACTTTCAGAGATGGTCAGTTCTGTAATCATAATTTATATGTCCCTATCATTCACATGTCCACATCACTCCTTTTGGATGTCCAAGTCATGCCAAACTCTTGTAAAATAATCCACTAATGAAGTAGGGGTGCCTAAATTGACATAAACATCCTTAGGATTTTTTGGTATGATTTATGTTGTTATTGGGCTTGCTTCTCAAAAAACTGCAAATAATAGGATTAAGGGTTGATCACTTGAGAGAACATAAGGCTGAGTGAGGCAAGTTATGCTGGAGCTAAACAAGTAGAAAAGGCAACAGCAAAAGCTAGAAGGATGCTTGGATGCATACGGAGAGGAATGGCTAGCAGAAAAAAGGAGGTGATAGTGCCCCTGTATGTCTTTGGTGTGACCTCATTTGGAGTATTGTGTGCAATTCTGGAGGCCGCACCTTCAAACGGATATAAACAGGATGGAGTCAGTACAGAGGATGACTACTAAAATGGTTAGAGGTCTTCAATATGGCTTCCGTCAACACCACAGAGTAGAAACCTTACTACTAGTACTACTCGACAAGCTATACAAAGGCATTGAAAACTACAAAAAGATGTTCATCCTAATCTTCATAGACATATCTGCTGCATTCGACACAGTACACCACGGGATCCTCCTCACCAGACTTGAATCCATAGGAATAAAGGGAACTCCACTGAAATAATTTGAATCCTATATCTCCAACAGAGTACAACAGGTTCACTTCAACCAAAAAACATCAAAGGCATTCCTTCAAACACAGGGAATACGACAAGGGTCTGCATTGTCTTCCCTACTGTTCAACCTCTACTTACGACCTACCTGTACAATTTTCCAAAACACAAGATTAACTACCACCTATATGCAGATGACATAATGCTGTATATGCAACTAGACATGAACAACCCAACCTACGACCCTATGGAAGCATGCCTCAAGGAAGCGCAAACGTGGTTACAGCACAACAACATGAGCATCAATCACAAGAAAATGGAAGTAATGTTTATATCGAAAGACTTGGAATTCAACCCCCCACCAACAATACTCCTAAACAACAATACATACAACATCAAGCAAGAAATAAAATACCTGGGAGTAACCCTCGACAAAAATCTCAAGATGGAAACCCACCTAAGATTACTAAACTGAGCGATATTCCACAAACTAAGAATACTCCAACCTCTACGCAACATCATTGAACAATCTGACTTCCGAACAGTAGTAAAAGCACTCGTTACACCCTACCTGGACTACTGCAATGGCATTCTTCAAGGCCTACCCAAAAAGACCCTCAACATACTTCAAATGGCGCAGAATGTCACTGCTCGAATCATAACGAAAGTGCGGCTCTCAGATTACATCACACCAATACTAATGGAACTCCACTGGCTTCCCATCCATGCCCGAATAAGATATAAAATAATTGTAACAATATTTAAATTGATCCACAACCTAGCCCCGTCTCACCTCTCCACACTTCTCTCAATGCAACCCGCCAATAGGTCCAGGAGGACTCACAACTTGAACACCCTTCACGTCCCACACAACATTCGAAACATCAGTGCCCTCACCAGTAACAGAACCTTCACATATACAGCACCCTCCCAATAGAACAACCTACCCCACACACTAAGAGCCAACGACGACTTAAAAGAGTTCCGAAAGAACCTGAAAACCCACCTATTCCAAGAAAATTATAATTTGTCCTAATTCACCTATACACAAAGTTATGTAAATAACCATAAACCATGTGTAAATATGTATATAACCTCACAACCGGCATAATGTATAATTTGTAAACAAATGGAAAATCATGCTGTATAATTTCAAATCTGTGGTAATCAAATCTGTACAATCTCAAATCTGTTATATGCAAAGTGTTTTTACTGTGTAATGTGCAATGTCTGCTGTGTAATGGTCAATGTGAACTGCTACTGATTGCTGGAAAGCGGTATATAAATCTAACCAAATAAAATAAATAAATAAATAAATTATAAAGCATATGAGTACAGACTTAAGGATCTTAATATGTACACCTTAGAGGAAAGATGGGATAGAGGTGATATGATTGAGACGTTTAAATAACTCCATGGCATAAATGCACAGGGGGAGAGCCTCTTTCAATTGAAAGCAAGTTCTGCTACAAGGGAAAATGGGATGAGGGTGAAAGGGGATAGATTCAGGAGTGATATGCGGAAATATTTCTTTATGGAAAGAGTGGTGGATCCATGGAATAGTCTCCCAGTGGAGGTGATAGAGATGAGGACGGTATCTGAATTCAGAAAAGCATGGGACAAACACAGAGGATCTCTAAAGGGAAAAAGGGGACTGTTGTAGTTGTTGATATGGAAGAACATTTATTTACCCCTTTTGTGGTTATTTGAAACCTTATGTCTTCTTTTTTATTGCCATTGAAGGTCTCAGACTGTTCTGACACTTTTTTTAAGACTTAGAACAGGTCTAATACCAGTGCCTAGTATCATCAATGACCTTCAGCAAACTTTGTCAAGTGTCTATGGAAGCGAATGGAGTCTTTCTCTGGAGTTATAACAAGCAAGCTTAAATCATGACTCTATTGAAGTGATTCTCAAAACTTCAGCTATCACTTAGCTTATGTTAAGATGTTTCATTCAATATGCTCCTTTCTCGCTCGCCGATCCCAACGCCTTCCTGTAGGCGCCCCCGTCACGTTTCACAATCGTTTCTTCAGGGGATCTGTGCACACCTTATCTATAAAATAAAACTCAACATTATAACCACAATAAGCTACTATTATCTTATATTAAGTTCCTCCCTATCATTATACATCTTAGTGAAGAGCCCTTATCAGAGGGTTCCCCTATCAAAAAAATAGGAACTGCTCACCAAAGAAAGATGACCAATGCTGCACACGTCTTCTCTTATACAAGAGCGACATGAAAATCTTTCAAACTTCCTTCAATCCACTCTGAAAAAACGCCACGCATGCGGATCAGCGAGGGCAAAACACGAAAAGACGATCCTTCCTATTGTTGTTGATCTATTCCTAAAAACGACCCCTATTTCCTCCCAACATTTATAGTTGAGCCCTCAGTGGGGCTTGGTTATTATTAGTATGTTTTATTCATTTTTTGGGTTAGGGAAAGCAACGTCAATATGGTGAGGGCTCAACTATAAATGTTGGGAGGAAATAGGGGTCGTTTTTAGGAATAAACTATTGGTAGTTGTAATAAGGGGAACCATAGATCAACAACAATAGGAAGGATCGTCTTTTCGTGTTGACAGTAAGAAGAGTGGTGAATCATTAGTAATGCATGTAGTTTAAGAGGGAAGAGCTTAGGATCTTACACATCATAGTAGGGCTGGTCTTTAAATAGAGATTTGCCATCGCTGATCCGCATGCGCGGCGTTTTTTCAGAGCGGATTGAAGGAAGTTTGAAAGATTTTCATGTTGCTCTTGTATAAGAGAAATAAGATGTGTGCAGCATTGGTCATCTTTCTTTGGTGAGCAGTTCCTATTTTTTTGATAGGGGAACCCTCTGATAAGGGCTCTTCACTAAGATGTATAATGATATGGAGGAACTTAATATATGATAATAGTAGCTTCTGATTTTGAAATCTAACATATTGGGGGTGGCACCACCTTCTTTTTGTGATATCCCTGCAAGTGTATAGTGCACTGGCAGGGTAATAGTTATTCCTTTTTTGATCCATCTCAGCTGGAGAAATTTTTGGTGGACAAGAAGATTGTGTGATATTAGGAGTTATAGGATAGGCCTCTTTTGTCTAGAAGAATGTTTCTTCTGGTTTTCCTGTTTTTCTTTATTTCATTGATTTATGTACTTATTGTATCTCCAGGATGTGGACTTTTGCTCTGGTATTGTTAATTTTCCTGTTTTATTTGTAGATTTTCACTCCTACACAGAGAGGTGCAGTATTTCCTTTGTTGTTTATTGATTTGAATAATCTGTAAAATCTTAAAAAAAAACATGGATTGATCACTTACTAATGAAAATGCCATGTGATGACAGTTTCCCTCTTGTCCTCTTAATTAGGGTAACTGACTATAGATTAAGGGGTGGGTGAGTGGGAGCTGAGGATGGTGGGTAGAAAAAAGACTAACTACACCTAGGACAAATTGCTTCTGCACAAATTAAGCAAGTTAATATGAAGTGTGATCAAAAAGTATTGAGACTTGTTGTGTAGCTCTATAACAATACTTCACACCATAATGCTATTAAGCATGTAGTGATCTTGTTATGTGCTCAGTATGGCTGCAGAACGCATGTATTTTTTAAATTACATGATGTTTGGTATCGTGTTAACGCAGTTCATCAGATTTATGATGAGTGAAAAAATTGAACAGCAAATTTACATTAAATTCTGTCAGAAATTTAGAGTTTCGTGCAAAGATACATGACAAGTTATAGTACAGTAAGTGTACGGTGATGAATACATGATTCATGCTCGAGCTTATGACTAGTATAAATGTTTCCAAGATGGCCGCCAAAGTGTTCAGTGCTGAACATTATGGAAGCTCATCCACGAGCAGAAATGAAGACAAAGTTGATGCAGTGCATGCCGTAATATGCTAAAATCATCGATTGACTATCAGGAAGCTCACTGAGGACACTGACATCAGTTTCAGGTAGGTACAGTCCATTCTTAATGTCAATTTGGAGATGAGACTTGTGTCTACAAAATTCATACTGAAACTCACGTCCCCTGAGCAAAAAGAAGATTGACTGTCTGCAGCCAGCGAGTTATTGGAATGCAGAGGAATGGTGAATGGTTGCTTCATCATGATATTGCCCCAACTCACACATCACATCTTATCCAGTAGTTCTTGGCCAAACACCAAATCAAATCTGTCAGCCTCTGTACTCTCCTGACCTTGCACCCTGTGGCTTTTTCTTGTTTCCATAACTGAAATTGCCACTGAAAGGAAGGAGATTCAACAAATTAGAGACCATTAGCACACCCAGCACGCAATGAGGCAACCACACCATTGGCGCCATCATCAACCATACACACCATGTAAATAGCTGCATGTATACAGTCCTTTTGTATATAACTTTTGTAAATAGTCTCTACTCAACGATAGCCCGGCGCTGACCTGACTTGATATCCAACCTGTAAATAGTTACCCCAGCGATGTCCAAGTTACAGCATCTGTTTCATTGTAAAAACAGCACAGTCTAGGCCGCACTGTATAAGTTACTGTTGTATGTAAACCACACTGATTTTAAATAGCGCGGTATAAAAGAGACACTAAATAAATAAATAAATAAAGTAAGCAAATTTCAACACAGCAGATTCACAGCATAATGAAGAAGCATTTCAAAATTGTTTCCAGCAGTGGCAGGAATGCTGGAGGAAGTGTGTTTTATCGGAAAGGGACTACTTTGAAGGAGACTGAGTGTCAGTGTTATACTTCTTTTGTTTCTGTACAAGTCTTGATGCTTTTTGATCGCACCTCATACTTAACTTTTCTGTTCAAGGGGTGTAAAAAGTAACTATACCTAGAGCAGATTGCTTTTAAACAATTTAGGCAACCTAATAACTATATTTTTGCTTTTTAAAAAATTAAAACACAGGATTTATCAGTAAACCCAATGTCTCTGTCCCACATTTAAAGTATCAAATTTCCCAACAAAATAAACTGTTACCCGGAGAGACTTCTTCTGCTCTCTGAAGAACTACTATATAGCATTATTGGCTATATTGCATTTTGCTTATTGTTTTAATTTGCCTTGAAATTTTTAGGTTAAATAGAGTAGAAACATTGAAATTAAATTACATTAAATTAACTCAGCTAGTTGAAGCCTTGTTACCAGTGTAATAACCTACTAATTCTGCACTGTGGCTGCTCAGATGACACATTGCAGAGTTTATAGATCATCTACCAGTTAGTACTGGAGAACCTTAAAAAAACTGCTAACATGACAATACAACATATTCTATCTTCATCACAGAGGTTTAAGTTCTTAGGCTTGGAAACTGGTAACCTCAAAGCTCAGTGCTACCTTTAATATCTTTTTATTTAAAAGAAAAAAGAACGGAATTCAGCTGAAAAGGTTGTATTCATTAACATTTATCAAGGCATTCTTGTGCCATTTGACTTTTCCTGTAATGTTTTAAGTGGGAATACTTGATGACTAATTGTCAAAGGAGTAAGATGAATTCATGATAAAAATCATGTATTTTTCTCCTTCCTTGTGTGGACAGAATGTAAATACACTACAGTAATCATTTAACTTTCTAACGATATGAGTTTGGAATTGAATTTCAAATTAATTTGAGAGTGAATATAAATTTGTTTGAAAGACAGAAATACAGAAACATAGAACATACTAGAAGATAAAGACTATTCATTTCTGAAAACATCTATTTTTAAGTAGGAATATGGGGGCCCCACAAATGGTCAGATACTCAGGATAAGCATGAGAGAAACGGGGTAATGCATGCACATCTATCTCATGCATATCTATTGTGGATATCCTGAAAACCTAACTGGTTCTGGGGGCCCACGATAGATTTGGGAAGCCCTGGACTAGATAATGCACTTAGTTCAGTTCTAAGCTACTGTTATGGTTCAAGTAACCGGGTAAGGCGGACTCGGTGCTCCCGCCCCGGCCAGGACACCCCCACCCCCTCACCCAAGAACAACACTCCGACACATATTGGCATTCAACTGGTCGCAGCTTTATTAACCATAAACATTAACCGTAAACATTATCCAGACAATCTGTCAACAACCAAACCATCATCATACGGTTTCCGGCAGCGGGACCCTCACCAACCGTGTGAGTAGCAAAGTGAGTTCCCTCCCGCTTCCACCAGGAACCGTCCCCCAGGCAATATCCATCCCCCCTCATACGGGTTCGCCATATTATTAGCAAAAGCCCCGAGGGGTTCTCCTGGTCGGGGGTACCCCACCCCCGCCCTGCATATTGCCAAAACTCCGGACCCCGGACACCTCCGGGATCCCGCTCCCCCTTCCAGCTGCAACCCCCCAAATCCACCCACCATAGGGCTGGGCGGGTGGGATGCCAGTTCTCTTGCACTGCTCCAAAGGACTGATGCCTCACCGGCAAGCTCCCGGCTGACCTCAGCCCTCTCTCCACCTGTTCTCCCTCATTGGCTCCCACGCTCCAAACACTTGCGGGAGCCAATGAATTCAAAGGATGCCTTCCCCCGCCTCTCCGGACCCCCCTCCTCTGCACGAGGCCGGGGCCACACACCACGCCGACCACCCGGTTATCAGCAGCATGCCGGTACGTGGCCCTGCGGCCTTCCCGTAACCGGGTAATGTGGACTTGGTGCTCCTGCCCCGGCCAGGACACCCCCACCCCCTCACCCAAGAACAACACTCCGACACATATTGGCATTCAACTGGTCGCAGCTTTACATTAACCGTAAACATTATCCAGACAATCTGTCAACAACCAAACCATCATCATACGGTTTCCGGCAGCGGGACCCTCACCAGCCGTGTGAGTAGCAAAGTGAGTTCCCTCCCGCTTCCACCGGGAACCGTCCCCCAGGCAATATCCATCCCCCCTCATCCGGCTTCGCCATATTATTAGCAAAAGCCCCGAGGGGTTCTCCGGGTCGGGGGTACCCCACCCCCTTCCTGCATATTGCCAAAACTCCGGACCCCGGACACCTCCGGGATCCCGCCACAGGCTCAGGTACACCCATACCTGAGCCCCCACCCAAAGCAAAGCTGCGACCAGCCACCCTGCCAGGCAACATATACTCCACAGCCCCCCGCCAATCACTCAGGAGTAGATCCACCCCCACCGGGGGCAAATGTACTCCGCCTGGCCGATATAAGCCAGCACAATCCACCTCCACCCAAGGATGCAAAATCTGCCAGCCATTCCGTCACAAAACCATCGGCCAACTTGACGATCGATTATAATCAACCCCTGAGATCACCACCGGCGACCCCGGTAAGCAGGCCTCGGAATTATATCTGCCCCAAACAAGACAACTGCTTCAAACATGAACAACACTGGGTCCAAGTCTCTTATGCCGCTCTAACAGCCGCTTAACAGTCCAAGCCGCCAAATCGTTGCCTCCAAGATGTATCAACATCACTCTGGGGACCCCCCTACGTGCAGATGGTGCCGATGTTTGCCCCGATAGGCCTCGCTGCTGCCCCATCCCGTGCACCAGGGAATGGCCCATCATCCAGCAGCAACCCAGCCTCCGGCGCCCATCTAAAAGAGAATACACAGTTAAACCAATTCCCCAAGCATCCCCCCATAAACACATGTCCCTCTGGAATGCCTGAGGAAGCCCTCCGTCTATCCACTGAATCTTCTGCACATGCAGGCCCGCCGCCACGGCACTAGTGGCTGCACCAACCCTCAATGAAGGGGGGCGCAAAGTCGCTCAGCCCTAAGCCCACCTGGCTCAGCATCATCCACCAGACCGCTGCCAACGGAAACCGCGGCAGAAGCACGAATCCTCACGTAGAACAAGAAGCCTGCTCCTCCGCGGCCTCACCCTCAGTTAAACCATCATGGCAGCCACTGGATATGTCGTGGAACCAGAAATAGCTTGCAATAGCACCCGCGCAGCCCTGCCCTTTTGATCCATCTTGGACCGTGCCAACCGTAGACATAACTCCGCCGGGTACACCCGCACATGCTGCACTCACAACGCCCCACCCCCCCGCTACATAGCTGGATGGCTCCATCAACTCCCCCACCCCAAAACCCCCCGAAAAAAGGCCATGCCAAACACTGCTTTAAACCGCGAGGCCTCAAAAACCGACATTGCCACTAGAGGCGACGTGCCGCACAGCATTCAGAGCAGCTCAGGCGTAATCGGCCATCACCGATCACCCTGCTAAAGGTGACCCCATTACCAACTCAGCCCGAGCTGGACACATCCCACCCCACTGCTTTGGAGAAAAAAGGCAAAGCCCACCAAGCACACCCGGACCGTGTAACGCACTGTTCCTGCAGCGCTGGCTGCCGGATGTACGAGCCCATGAGGCAGCCGCGACAGGACCGCGGGCCGCCAAAAGCCCACAACGCTGTCACAGCCTCTGCGATAAGCCTGCCGGTCACCGGTGCAAGGAACTCCTCAAGAGATGCCGAATGCCTGCAAGCCAAGCAGCCATAAGTGCTCCTGGACCCGCAGGCCCCTGGCATCCGTCCCTGGTGCCAATCTCCGGAACAGTGCCCACCGAAAACGAAAAAGAGCATCCACAACCTTGTTAGCACAGCCCAGTACCTGACAAGCCCACACCACCACATCCAGCGTCAACCAGGCTAGCACCACCGCCCTCAGTAAAGCCGCCACCCGCAAGCAGCGCATTGCATACCTATTAAATTACGCCATCCACTGCATCGCCCTAACAAGGTTATGCTATCAGCTAGTCCTGCCTCGCTCCATGCCTGCGGCCATGCCCCCGCACGCCCCGAACCTCCAAAATACAGGCCCAGCCCCACACCGCCTGCCGCATCGGTAAAGAGCTGCATATCGAAGGTAGACCCCTCCGGCTCCAGCAAAACTGCTATGCCATTAAAACCCTCCAGGAACGCATACCAAAACCCCCAGGAGACCCCTATGCAAAGATGCGGTTTAAGCACGCCTGATATAGCCGCCGCTAACCTGCGCAGAAACACCCGCCCCCTTGGAATGACCTGACACGCAAAAGTCAAAGAGCCTATCAGAGCCGGCATCCCCCTCAGAGTCACCTGAAATGCTCCCATCACATCCGCCACTAAAATTCACCGCCGCGCCACTTTCTCAGACGGCAAGTGTGCCACCATGTCCACCAAATCCCGCCCCACCCCAAAATGTGGTGCGTGGCGTGGGAACCTCCGTCCTACCCATTGCTAACGGGATGCCCCAATCCTGAGCCAAGTCCACAACACAGTCCAAGAGCTCCTGCCATAGCACTGACTGCGCCCTACCGACGACTAAAATTTGTCCAAATAATGGACCACATGCTCACCACCCACCATCTCCCCGAGGACCCAGGGCATGAATGACTGAACCACTCAGAGTATGAACAGGATACCGAGCAACCCATCGTCATGCACTTATTGAAACAATAATGTCCCGCGAAACTGAAAACCCAGTAAAAGAATTGAAGTGGGGTGCACTGGCCACAAGCGGAAGGCGGATTCAATATCCACCTTAGCCATCAATCATCCTGTCCCACATCCCCGCACTAGCGCAACCGCTTTGTCAACAGACGCATATTGCGGCGCAGAAATCCCGCGGAATGCAATTGTTAACCTACACCCCCATTAGAAAGGATATGAAGCAGCCGGAACCTACCAGGTTCTGATGTTGGAACCATGCCCAGGGCGGAAACCACAAAGTGCGCTAACCGCCGAACAGGAAAAAAGGGGGGGGCCAGTCGCCCCCCCCAATTCCAGCTCAGCGGCTACCTGGTCCCTGGCAATGTGAACAAACCCCTCACTGACGCGGCGCTTCGGGACATAATCGAACCCCCTTTTCCCACCACCATTATGAGAAACCCGTCCCGAAACCCCTCCTCTAACAGCCGCCCATCCCCCCGCCGTTTGTAATGCCTCAACCAAGGCCTGAGTGCCAAATCGGCGTTGAAGCCAGGCCCATCAAGTCATCAAGTCGCCACTGCTTGGAAGGCACATTTGACTGCCGAAAGCCCCCCCCCCCCCCGCAGACCGAACAACTATGTCAGATCTTGCTATCCGGAAAGGGGCACAGGGCTCACTGAAGCGCCAACACGTCCCCGGCCCCTCCGCCGCTTGCTCTCTGTGTCGCGGGAGCACCTCCCCCCTGAAAAGGCCACACCGCACCCGCTGTTGACAAAAAAACCCCTTTTGGACCACCTCCCCCCGCCCTGCCGACATCGGCGTCAACCATAAGTTGATGTCCTTGGTTCCCCAAGACAAAACCTATTCTCTGCCATTTTATCCCAAAACTTCTCCTCGTAGTAGAGCCCCGCCCAACCAACATGAGTCTGCACTGCCTCCGAAATCGAGTCTGCATAAGCTAGCCACATCCCATATTGCCCAGGGGTACGACGACCCCAATACTCTAGCCAGCCGCAAGAGGGCTCTCGTCCAAATAATGACGTTGCGCGAAGCCTTCTGGACCTCCCCAGCCCTCTCATCCTCCCGCCTTTCGTGCACTATCACCAGACCGCTTCCTACCCTCAAACAGCCTAAAATTATCAATATATCGCCTCTTCCGACTCGTACGCCGCAGCTTTAGCGGCACACCCTCCCATAACTCTGAAGAAAACACAAGCAATGCGGCCACCCTGCCCGACCCAGCTGCTGCCCCACTCCCCACACCAGCTGCTTGATCCCTGGCCCCCCAAAGTCGAAGAACATAACGACACGTCATCAGACGATGACGTGAAAGACCCCGACCGACGACGACGCTTAAGGGAATGCCGACGCTTTCCCCTCGCCTTACCCCCCGCTCCTCCAGAGGCCTCTCCCTTGGGATCTCAATCCCTTAATCCCATTTGCAACTCACCAGCAGGCATAGTTCGGAGCTGCGCAACCCCCGCGGGGCCATCCAGAGCCGGCAGCCCCACTACCCGCATGCTGCATCTTTTCCTGCTCCTCCTTTGTCTCCGCGGCCGAAACACTCTGCAGCGCCATGGCATCCATCACGTCACCTCGAACCGTCTCCACTCCACACTGCTCCATACTCCTCACCTCACCAGCAGGCACCTTCAAAGACAAAGAAGAAAAAACGGAGGGGGAGAACCTGCCATGCCTCCGATGACAGCCAGGCCCCCAGCCACTCGGCCCTTGAGGATCCCTGCCCCCCTCCCCGCCAATGCTCTTGCGCCACGGGATAAAACCCCACAGTTCACATCTGCCAGCCCCAAGGGCCCCCCAACCATCGATAGATACCCAACCGCACACCCTTCCGACCCTGCAGGGTCGGTCCAGCCCCCAACATTTCTCCAGCCACCCTCCCCCTTCTACCAGCCCCCCACATCCAGTCGCCCTACGCAACCCACCTGCACCTCAACCCAACACTTCCCCCCGGAAGCCCACCCCCCTTTTGCCCCAGGAAAGGATCAACACCGGCTCTGGGACCCCCCTCCTGAGCCTCCCAGTCCTGTCCAACCCCCAATCCGGGCCCCTTTAGCCTCACCCCAAATACCCCCCTCTTGCACTGACGCACCCCTCTTCCTGCCAGAGTGCCCGCCCCTAGCGGAAGCCGCCCATCCAGCTAGCCCCCCAACCTCCCTTGCCCTCCCCCCCGACAACCAAAACACCCAACAAAACCCCAGCTCAAGCTCCAAACCCTCCCCTTCTCCGGGGCCTCAATTATGCTTAACATTATCCTCCGCTTCGTTTTCGGTTTTTGTTTTGTATATTTTTTTTTACCCCCCCGCCGTCGTCCTCCTAAAATGAAAATCCAAGCCTTGCTCATCATTGATTTATTTATAGGATGAGCCACCCCCACCCCGCCAGCAAAAGACGCCCTCCCAGTATAGCCGCACACTCGCCTGGACCCCACTGCTGGAAGGAACTCCTCTTGCTGCAAACCGCACCATGCCCGCGATCCGGCAGCCACTCCACGACGGGCCGAAGAAGATCGCAGGTCCCCGAGGCCCCAAATCGCCAATGCAACAGCCTGGAGCTCGGCGAAGATGCCAGTCCTCTCGCACTGCTCCAAAGGACTGACGCCTCGCCGGCAAGCTCCCGGCTGGCCTCAGCCCTCTCTCCACCTGCTCTCCCTCATTGGCTCCCGCGCTCCAAACACTTGCGGGAGCCAATGAATTCAAAGGATGCCTTCCCCCACCTCTCCGGACCCCCCTCCTCTGCCCACCCGGTTATCAGCGGCATGCCGGTACGTGGCCCCGCGGCCTTCCCGTTAGTGTGGACATTGACAAAGGTTCGTCTAAAGGGATTCTCCCAACACATATACAGTACCTTATAGGAAGAAAGTGAGATCCTCTTGTGTTATATTTCTGAAACTGAAGGATTCACTAGGTAGTATTTTTTTTTAAAGTATGCATTTAATGCATTTATTTATTTATTGGAAGGGTAATTAATTAAATGTTAGAGTATGCTTAGTGTGTGTTAGTAAATTAACTCTTCAATTGATTAATTGAGAAAGATTAAAATCCACCCTTTTTTTTTCCTAGGAGGTTTTAGTCAACAGAAGAAATAATTATGCAACCCAAACATACAATAAGTAAGCATAAACATTACAAATGACAAAACGATTAGCTTCATCAGGACATGTTCCTGGAGGAAGTCTATAAAACATTTTACGTTATACTTGGGTTAAAGCCATTGCTTATCCATGGGGGTAAGCAGCATGGAATCTTGCTACTTTTTGAGATCCTGCCAAGTATTTGTGACCTGGATTGACCACTGTTGAAAACAGGACACTGGCCATGATGGACCTTTAGTCTGAACCGGTATGGCAATTTTTTTGTTCTTATGTAACTAAACATATTGCAGAGACTGAAACAAAAGATCCTTTTCTTGGCTAGAAGGGAGATCCTGTTTCTTGGAAAGCAGAAGCAATACAATTTAGAATTCAGCATTTTACTCTAAGGGGCATATCAGAAATTGAGCTAAATTATTTCAGTGATTTTTCTACTCGCCTGTGTTCTGTGATCCTGAAATTCCAAGTCAAAACTATCAATAGGAAAGATATTGCACTGAAAAGTAATTTCTTAGGAAGGCTGACAGAAGCAATTTTTGAAAACATTTCAAGGCACATTTTAAATTGTATATGGACATCATAATTTAGACGTTGAGATTGGAACATTTGAGATTGCAACAGTTGAGACTGGGGTCTCTAGTTCCATGGCTGCTCCTTGTGGCCTTGGGCAAGCCACTTAACCCTCCATTGCCTCAGGTATAATTAGAATGTGAGCCCTTCGGGGACAAGGGAATAAAACAAGTACCTGTTAGCATATACATGTAAACCACTCTGATGCATAAGTAAAAGGCGGTATATCAAATGCCTAAACCATAAACCATAATTCTGCTGGTATTTTAGAAAGAGCTATGCTAAAGCTGGAGCCTTTTCTAAAATACAGATAAGGAGGTGCAGGAAAGCACATGTATTAATATCCACATGAAGCAAAAGGAGCCATTTTACAAATTTACAAATGGGAGAAATTGAAAGAGGAAACCTGTCCACTTGCATGTGCATGTGCTGGCATTTCACAACCAGCACATATAAATGTCATAACATAAGAACATAAGATATGCCATATTGGGTCAGACTAAGGTTTATTAAGCCCAGTATCCTGATTCCAACAGTGGCCAATACAGGTCACAAAAATGTACAAAGATTCCAGAATGTTTATTCCGGGGTAAGCAGTGCATTTCCCTGGTCCTCTTTAATAATAGTTTATAAACTTTTCCTCCAGGAACTTGTCCAAACCTTTTTTAAACCCAGCTACACTAACAGTTTTTACTATATCCTCCAGTAACAAATTTCAAAGTTTGATTAATCATTGAGTGAAAAAATATTTTCTCTTATTAGTCCTAAATGCGCTACATTGTAGCTTCATTGAGTGTCCCCTAGTCTTCCCTAACTGAAATGGGGAATATACATGTAGATTTATGATCCACTCCCTATCTGTTGCGAGGGACTTGAAATTGGGGTATCAGAGCCCTCTGAAAGGGTTAATATGAAGAATGGCTTAGAATAGGCTTACAGCCTGAAGCCTGGAAGTTTGGAATTCACTAGCAGCCTGGAGAGATATGTGCACCCATAACTGAGGCCATGTTTAGCAAAATGGGACAGAATGTTTTTGCTTCTAATTCAGCTAAGCAATATGTCCGTGTTTACTTTGACTTATAACATGACTTATAGCATGTAGATAAATAAAAGCGATGCTGAAGCTTGACATAGAACTGAGTCTGTACCTTGTAGCAGTTTTCTCTCAATAAATGAGGTGCTTTGGCCTAACAAGGATGAGGGGATTTACAGAAACTGTGCAAGTTTGCAGGACTGTGGGACCCCTCCCCTTAAGGCTCAAAAAGTACTGCGTTTAATATATTTCTCTGTTTTGTTTTTATTTGATTCCTCTTTATTTTCATTTGAATTTAGAGAGTTGAAGTCAAAGAACCGAGGTAAGTTATTTGGTAGCCCAGTCGGAAGTAGGCCATGGGTAAAGAGATGTCTTTCCTTCAGTTTTGTGTCGCAACTCGGATATTCCTTTCTTATCATTCAAGGCAAGTCAGGGAAGGAAAGAGGATTGTGAGTATGAAGTATAGACAGTCACAGGCTTTAGCGTTTAAGAGAGGCAGTCCGTATGAATGTAAACATGGTGATATTGCAAAACCCTGGAGCACGCTAACATCAATTGACTAGTGGTAATGAAGCATTATTGTTATTTCTCTAGAAAGGGACTTTTTCAGAGAGGCTTTGATGTTTGAAAAATAAAATGGCAGTCAATGTTTAAGGGAGGATGCCTACTAGTCCCAAGTGCATCGTCCTACATGGTGTGAGGCAATGGTACAAGTGAAAATATAAATTGTTTGTATTAGAAGAGAAAGTGTATAATGATCATGTTTTTAAAAGGATAACATTTTCTGGTTCTAAAAGATTTGAACAGTCTAGTTGTTAACTAAAAGGCTGCAGAGCAGGGTCTCGGAGGCCGCCGTTAACTGGTGGCGGCCCCGGCGCGGCTACAAGCCGTTAGAGGGGAACCGGCGGCGGGAGGTGGGGGGGGTGGGCGCGAAAGGAGCAAGCAAGCAGGCTGGATTGTGGGGCATTATTCAAAATGATTGGCTCCGCCGCGGGGACGAGCGCGGCGAGAGCCAATCAGATGCGGGAATCGGGCCATGTGCTGTGGCAGCTGGAACGCGCCTTCAGCACATGGCCGAAGAGAAGAGCGAGGAACGGAGTGTTTTTTGCGGGCAGCGGTGAAGTGCGGGATACGGACGGCGAGCTTGCAGCGGATCTGGTCGGTAATAATTATAGTGGCTTGGGGGGAGGCGCGGAGGACGGGAGGTCGATTGCCGGTGCAGTTGGTGTGCACGTGTTTGACCGCGGCGGGCCGGAGTCCTGTTACTTCGCTTGTGGGAGCAAGCAGCTTTATTTATTTATTTATTTATTAACAATTCTTATATACCGCACTATTAGACATCAGCGCGGTTCACATTGAACAGAAAATATCCGACAATTTACATATGTCTGGTCATTACATTTAACAGGGAGTATAAACTTGGCAAATAGGGGAAACTATATACAAAGGTGTGTTATCTGACAAGAGATATCATGGTTAACTATATACAAAGGTGGTACAACAGTACATGGAACTGTTTGTATTTACATTGTGCAATTGGCCTTTTGCGATGGTCTGTCTGTCTGGCCACTCCAGCTATTCGTCTGGGAGTTATTTTCTGCGCTGTCATTGAGATATTTAAGGAAGAGGAAATGTTTCAATGACTTTCTGAACTGACTCAAATTTGGTACTGCTCTGATTTGTGCTGGTAAGGTGTTCCATAAAATGGGGGCGTAGAGTCGGAAGGCTCTGTTGGCTGTTGATCTGGCACATCTTGTGGAATCCTTTGGGGTAGCTAGTGTGTTCATTTCTGCTGTTCTTCTTGGCCTGTTTGGTGCAAGTGGTAGTATGAGGTTGGAGAGAGAAGCAGAGGTGAGCCCCTTGGTCGCTTTAAATGTTAGCAGTACAGTCTTGAAACTGATTCTTGCTTGAATGGGAAGCCAGTGTAGCTGTTTTAGGAGTGGTGTCACGTGGTCTCTCCTAGAAGCTCCGAGGAGTACCCTCGCTGCACTATTCATGGCCAGTTGCAGGGGGTTCAGGGTGGACCGGGGTAACCCTTGTAGAATGGAGTTTGCAAAGTCGAAATGGGGAAGAATAAGGGCTTGATAAATGGTACGGAAATCCTCTGGTTCAAGTAGTGTGCGTAGGTGTCTGAGGGATCTGATTTTAAAGTAGATTGCCTTGACTGTGTTGGCTATGTGACTCTTACTCTACGTTACCCGGACCAGTACGGGATGCTTTTGTCTTACGCGGACTTACGCTTTACGGGGGGGCTTAAAGGGGGCAGATCATCGGCTTTGGTGCGGTAGGGGAGTTGGCATGCCCGGTGGCAAACGGAGCAGGGGAGGGGGTGTTGAGAGAGGGAGGGGTGGAAAAGGGCTCAAGACTCCAAGTGCGGTGGGCAGAGGCAGAGGCAACGGGCAGCAGGGAGGTGCAAAGGGGGGAAGGGGGTCCGGAAGGGATGGGACTGGAGAAAGTGGGTTTGGAAGGCCACATGGAGCTGTGGGATCAACGGGGCCTGCAGGAGGAGGGCGGGCCAGGCCGGCAAGGGCAGGGCAGCGTGGTGGCTTGGGACGGGAAAGACGAGCTAGGGCTACTGCAGGATTAGGGGGAGGCAGGGGGCTCCGGGCTGCGAGTGGGGGGCAGCGTGCAGAGGGGGATTTGGGCGTGGAGCGAGAAGGGGGTGAAGGGGACGATAGGGCGGCAGAGGGGTCTGCAGTTGGGCTAGGTACTATACCTGGGTGGAATGCGGGGGTGGGCATGGGATATGGTGTTCCTGCGAGTGTGGGTGGGAGTGAGATATATTGGGGGGGGCCAGGAGGTGGTGGGGCAGCGGGGCAGTATGGTTGGGAGCACTGGACACGGGGGGGGGGGCAAGGGCCTTCCAGGCCGGACTGGGCAGGGGCCTGGCCGGCTGCATGGCCTTCTGTTGTTCCCCCTGCGGTTCTCCCCTTTCTGTCTCCACAGGTTCCGGCCATGGCTTCCCTTGGACCAAGGTTCTCTGGCTTGCATCAGGACGGGATGGAGAGCGGCGAGATGCAGGCGACGCCAGCACGCGGTGGTCTCGCCGGTGGATCAGCAGCGCTCGGAGATAGTGTGCTGCGAACGGTGGCAGTCAGGTCCGGAGATGAGCATCCCCAGCAAGTCCGGGAGTCCCCTGAGGCGGCAGCCAGTGGTGAGTTGCATGGGGCGCAGGAAGTTGGGGGGGAGGGGGGGGTGCGGCGGGCGAAGGCGGGGAAGACGAATCGTAAGCGGCGGCATACTTGCCGTCGCAGGCGTGGATCTGATTCCTCCACGTCGTCGTCCTCGAGTTCGTCCTCGGGATCCTCGTCAGACAGGGCAAGGTGCGCGGAGCGGGGGGCTGCTGGAGCGGGAGCCACAGGGGTTACGGCTTTGTCGGAATTGTGGGAAGGGGTCCCAAAGAAGTTGAGGCGACGGATCCGAAAAAGGCGGTACATTGACATTTTCTGATTGTTGGAGGGACGTAAGCGTATGGGGGAAAGCAAAAAGAAGAGAAAGGAGGATGAGAAAGCGGGGAGGGTGCGGAAGGTGGCGCGGACGGTAGTGAATTGGGTGAGGGCCTTTTTGCGTTTGACGAGTGTCTGGGGACAACGTTACCCGGACCAGTACGGGATGCTTTTGTCTTACGCGGACTCTATTCTCGAGGCGTCGCAGATACACGAAGGATGGTCCTGGCTCAATTACGATGAAAGGTTTCGGGATAAAATGGAAGAGAACAGGTTGTTGTCTTGGGGCAGCAAGGATATCAACTTGTGGCTTACGCAAATGTCCACCAGGTCGGGCGTGGGAGTTGGAGGAGGCGGGGCGGTGAAACCAGCGGGTAGTGCCCAGGCAGTCGGAAACCGATCCTTTCGGGCGGCGGGGGTTGGGGGGGCGATCAAGCCAGGGGGCGGAGTTGGGGATGTCTGTTGGAGATTTAACAAGTCCTCCTGCCCGTTCCCGGATTGCAAGTTCCGGCACGCATGTGCGAACTGCGGGGGAGGGCATTCCGCGACAAAATGTATCAAAAAGGGCCTCAGTAGTAGCGCGCTTCCAGGGGCCAAGTGAGGGCCCAGCTTTCAGCGTGGCCCCCTCTCCTATAAGTGTAAGGGTGTTGAGGGAGTGGCTCTGTAATTATCCAAAAAAACGGGACGGGGAGGTCTTGCTGAAAGGTTTTACTGAAGGTTTTGTAATTCCTGTAGTGGGGGGGGGTGGGGGTGGGGAGCAGAGTGGGGAGAAATGGGCCGTTGGTGCGTCGCTTTGCGGATGTGGTCCAGGCTAAGTTACACGGCGAGTTGACCTTGGGTAGGATAGCGGGCCCTTTTCTGGAGCCCCCGTTTCGGAATTTTGTGGTTTCCCCGTTGGGAGTTATTCCGAAAAAACAGCCGGGGAAGTTCCGGTTAATTCATAATCTTTCGTATCCGGAGGGGGAATCGGTCAATGACCACATTCCGCGGGAATGCTGCTCGGTTCGCTATGCATCATTTGACAAGGCGGTGGGCTTAGTGAGAAAGGCCGGGCACGGAGCGCTGATGGCTAAAGTGGACATTGAGGCAGCTTTTCGTTTGATGCCGGTGCACCCGTCGTCTTTTCATCTGCTGGGTTTCCACGTCGCAGGGGAGTATTACTTCGACAAATGCATGCCCATGGGCTGTGCGGTGTCCTGCGCGTTTTTTGAGAAATTTAGCACTTTTTTGCAGTGGGTTGTCGAGAAGCGTGTTGGATGCGCCAGTGTGGTTCACTATTTAGATGATTTTTTGTTTGTGGGAGCAGCGGGGACGTCGCACTGCATGGACTTGTTAGAGGGTTTTGTGGTGATGGCGGGGGAACTCGGGGTGCCGTTAGCAGAGGAAAAGACCGAAGGGCCGGCAACTACGATCACCTTTTTGGGCATCGAGTTGGATTCCGTGGAAATGGTGGCTCGACTGCCCCCGGAAAAGGTGGTGAAACTAAGGGTATTGGTAGCGAATGCCCTGGCATCCGCGAAGTACACGTTGAGAGAAATGCAGGCGTTGATTGGGTCATTGAATTTCACCTGTCGTGTCATACCCATGGGTCGTGTATTCCTACGGCGCTTGGCGGCAGCCACGGCGGGGGTGTCTAAGCCTCATCACCGAATACGAATCAGCCGTAGCTTGCGCGAGGACCTGTTCGTGTGGGGTGTTTTCTTGACTGAATTCAATGGATCGGCAGTCCTGATCGATGAGGAGCGTTCAAGTGAGCAATTGCAGTTGTTCACGGATGCGGCGGGGGGAACGGGATTAGGTGTCTATTTTGGGGGGGAGTGGTGCGCCGGGAGATGGCCGGTGGCATGGGATGAGGAGGGACTATTGAGAAATATTACGTTCCTGGAGCTCTTCCCAATATTGGTGGCTTTGGAGTTGTGGCCAGATAAATTGCGTGACAAAAAAAATCGTGTGGTGGTGCGACAATGAAGCTGTGGTGAATGTGGTGAATAATTATACACCACGGTGCAGACAAGTGGCAGCGTTAATGCGAAAAGTTGTTTTATACTGTTTGTGCAGGAATGTGACATTGAGAGCGAGGCATATCCCAGGGCTTTGTAACAGTATTGCTGATGCTCTTTCACGATTGCAGTGGATCGTTTCCGGAAGTTGGCGCCAGAGGCCGCAGCGGTGGGATGCGAGGTCCCTTGGAGTTTATGGCACATTGGCCTGCAGAGATGAGAGAGATGCTGCGCGGCGCGGTGGCTGAGCGGACCTGGGAGGCATATTGCAGAGGATACGTGAGGGTGGTGGAATTTCTGCGACAGCACGGGTGGTGTGGTGGGCAGGTTTCGGATCTCTTATTAGGGGGATATATAGTTCATGCGCGGAGGCGGGGTGCCTCGCAGACTGCAGTGCGGGGACATCTAGCTGGGTTTCTCTTTTGCGAAAGCAGCTGGTTGGGCCCCAATGGGACAGGTTTTTCTGGTAAGGAAGCTTATGCGTGGATGGGGGAGGGCGAGGCCGGTGTTGCCGGATAGGAGGCTCCCGGTAACGCATGAATTGTTAAGGGGTCTGTGTGCGGCGTTGCCTGAGGTAGCAGCGTCAGGCTACGAAGCCCGGCTCTTTAAGGCAATATTCTGTCTGGCCTTCTTCGGAGCCTTCCGGGTGGGGGAATTAGTGGCTGAGTCCACGAGGGGGGGTGTGGGGCATAGCTTGTTGAGGCAGCATGTGCAGTTGCAGGGGGATCGCGTGTCGGTCCTGTTGCAGAGATCAAAAACGGACCAGCGTGGCAGAGGGAACTGGATAGTCCTGAGGGCGATTTCTGGAGACACGTGCCCAGTGAAAGCATTGATGTCTTTCTTCGAAGTGCGCCCGCAGGAGACAGAGGGGTTGTTTGTGCATGCGGATGCTCGGCTAGTCACCAGATATCAGGTGACAGCGGTGATGCGTTTGGGGCTGCAGCGGCTGGGGATCGACGCTAGCCAATTTGCCGCGCATTCTTTTCGCATCGGGGCTGCAACTAGCGTGGCCAGTGCGGGAATGTCGGCCTCACAGATACAGGCAATTGGCAGGTGGCGATCCAGAGCATTTCAGACATATGTGCGGTTATAGGAAATGGGGGAGGGGGGGGATGGATATTTAACCATTGTTTTTTCTGTTACAGATCGGGGCAGAGGTGTACGGGGCTGTTGGATGCTGGGGCATTCGTTTGTGTTCTGGGCCGGCAGGCGTGCAGAGACTAGGCCTATCGGGCGGAACCTGGGGTTGGACCCTGGAGTGGCGAACATTTTATGGCTGGGTGAGAGGGGGCTCCTCTGGCCTCAGCTGTTGCCCTTGCTGCGCCACCATGCACGAGTACGGCCTGCACCTGTTTTTCTGCTGTTACATCTGGGAGGAAATGATTTGATGTCTTGGACCTGCAAGCAGTTAATCAATGCAGCCAAACGGGACTTTGCCCAAATATTGCGAATGTTTGATGGGGTGGTGCTTATTTGGTCGGATGTCATCCCGCGACCGGTGTGCCGGGGGCAGCGGCGCTGGTCTCGGGGTTTGACGAAGGTCAATAGGCAAATTGGGAGGTGGGTGGTGGAGCATGGGGGATGTCAGGTCCACCACGATTGGGTGGATGTGGCGTGCGCCGGTTTATACAGGAGCGATGGGGCGCATTTGGCACCGGTGGGTGTTGATCTCCTCCTCAATGATTGGCAGGAAGCGCTGGAGAAGGTGGTAAGGGGCCTAGGAGTCCAGGTCACAGCTTGAGCCCAAGGGACTGTGGGGCGGCAAAGTCACAGGGTGTGACTATGCCGGTGGCGGGATCCCGGAGGTTTCCGGGGTCCGGAGCCGGAGGCTGCTTGGGCATGGGCAGGGTGCCCATGACCCGGAGAACCCCGAGCTGACTTTTGCTAGTCATATGGCGAAGTCGGGCAGGGGTGGGGGTAACTGGACTGGTGGTGACCAGGCCAGGGGGCCGAAGCGAGGTCACCTTGCTAGTAGTATGGTGGGTGATGTATCGCTCCGCTTCGGGGGGGGGGGGGGTTAGACGTGGTTGTTTTGTTGTATTTGTTAAACGGTTCTGTTATTGGACAATAAAGCTGTGACCTGGTATGTTTTCCAAGAATACAGTGTTGTGTATTTATTTGAAGGGCTATATTCAAAATGGAAAAATGGTTAGGCTGGGAGAGAGCGACGGGTGCAGATCTCCGGTTATTAATTGTTGTGTTTTCATATGCTAATTTTCTTCTTTAGTAAGTTAGTTTTGTATTTCACAAGACTTTCAAGTTGATATTTGAAATGTGTAATGACTGTGCAGATTGCATATTTAATGTCTGGGTCTTGAGGCAATTTCAGTTTTTTTTCTATATTTGTGAATGTGTTTTATTTAATCTCTCATGGGGGACCTTGTCAAAGGCTTTTTGAAAATCCATATACTCTACATCGACCAACCCACCTTTGTCTACCTGTTTTTTTACACCTTCAAAAAATATAAGATTAGTAAGACAAGACCATGTTGGTTGTCTCCCATTAAACCATGACTATTTACATGTTGAGAAATTTTGTTCTTAATAATGGTTTCTACCATTTTTCCCAGAACTGTCGTCAGGCTCACTGGTCTGTAGTTTCCTGGATCACCCCTGGAACCCTTTTTAAAAAACGGCATTACATTGGCTATCCTACAATCTTCAGGTATTACTGATGATTTATTGATAGTTCACAGATTAGTAGTTTTGTAATCTCATATTTCAATTCTTTCAACACCCTTGGGTGTATACCATCCTGTCCAGGTGATTTGCTGCTCTTCAGTTTATCAAATAGTTGTATTTCATCATCCTAGTTTATTGATATTTCTTTCAATTCTTCTGCTGCATCAGCTTTAAATAGTATTTCAGGCATGGGTAACTTCCTTACATCTTCTTTAGTAAAGACCGAAGCAAAGAATTCATCCAATCTCTTCACTATGGCTTTGTCCCCTCTTAGTTCCCCTTTCACCCCTCTAAAATCCAGTGCTCTAACTGACTCTCTCACAGGTTTTTTTCCCTATGAATGTACTTGAAAAAGTTTTTATTATGCGTTTTTGCTTCCATAGCAAGTTTTTTTTTTTAATTCTCTCTTTGCCTGCCTTTTCAGTGCTTTTCATCTAACTTGCCAATGCTTATGTTGTTTCCAGTTTTTGTCATTTGACTCATTTTTTCATTTCCTGAAAGATGGGGTTTTTTTTGGCTACAACAGCCTCTCTGACTTCATCCTTAAACCATGCTGGCAGCTTTTTGGACTTTCTTCCACTTTTCTTAAAGCATGGAATATAGCTGGTCTGGTCTTCCAAGATAGTATTTTTAAACAACATACATGCTTGATGTAAATCTTTAACCTTTGCAACTGCTCCTGTCAGTTTTTTCTTAACTGTTTTCTTCATATTATCATAGTCTCCTTTTTGAAAGTTAAAAGGTAGTACTGTGGATTTCCTTGCCATCCTTCCTCCATTTATTAAGTAAAAAACGATCATGCTATGATCACTATTGCCAAGTGGCACCAACACCTTTATCTCTTGAACCAAATCTTGTGTTCCACTAAGGACTAGGTCCAGTATGGCTTCCCCTCTTGTCGGTTCATGAACCAGCTGCTCTAAGAAGCAGTCATTTATTTAATCTAGAAAATTTATCTCTCTAGTATGTCCTGCCCTGCCACTGGGGTAATTGAAATCACCCATTATTATTACTTTGCTGTAAGTATTTTTTAGCTTTCCTGATTTCTTTGAGCATTGCATCATCTCTCTGTTCATGCTGGCCAGGTGGTCAATAGTACATCCCCACTGCCATCACCTTCCCCTTTTTACAGTGTATATTGTTTCCTGCAATACTTTAATCCTGTGTGACCCATTGTCCTCTTTAACATAAAGCACAACCCCTCCACCAATTAGACCTACTCTATCATTGCTATATAATTTGTACCCAGGTATCACAGTGTCCTACTGTTTGGCCTTCTTCCACTATGTCTCTGAGATACAGTACCAATCATATCTAACTTCTCATTTAGTGCTATCTATTCTAACTTTCCCATCTTACTTTAAGATTTCTAGCATACAAGTATTTTAGAGGTTGCATTTTATGTATATTAATCTGGTTACTGGTAGGCATGAGTAATTTGGAATCTTTAAGTTCTGTCTGCTCTGTATTTAAGAGCATTTGGGCTACTTTTGTCTTTTTTTGGAACCTCTCTGCTGATATGCCCTAACTTCAATTGTTTCCTAGTATCCTTCAAGGATACATCCTTCTGAACCATGAGCTCTTGGCAACTGTCAGCTTTCTCTTATTATCTAGTTTGAAAGTTGCTCTATCTCATTTTTAAATGTTAATGCCAGTAGCCTGGTTCCATCCCTGTTAAGGTGGAGCTAGTGTTTTTTTGTTTCCTTGCTATCTGTTTGGGTTTATACTGTAATAAGGAATGGATTCTGAGTCAGTAGATTGGGGGAATGCAGCGTACAATGCAGTAATAGCTTGATATTTATTGTACACCGCCTTGACACTCTGGTATGGGCGGTATATCAAAGATAAAGATAGAAAAAGCCAGCACAGATAACATAACAGCACCATAGCTTGGCAGAATTGGGTGTTTACAGAAGGGGGAGATGAGTTGCAGAGTTGTTTAAGATCTGATTGCCAGATTAAGCTTTGTTCAAGAAAATCTTAAAAAAAATAGTTTACAGTTACAGTTACAGAAAAGCATAATGTAGTTATAGGCATCTTGTAGTTGACAATTGTGATAGAGGGGAGAGGAAAACCCCAAAACGGTTAGCTATTTCTTTGTTTTGTAGCAGCAAAGCGCAGACAAACCAATGATACCAGGAGTCTGTTCAGAAGGTCCAAATCATTTATTTGTGCACAAGTCTCAAGCAAGGCAATTTCAAAATGGCTGAGCAAAGTTTTCAAGCATTACAACAACTTTTATAGACTTCTGTTCCATTCTAGGTATAGAAAAACATTTTATTGGTCCCGGTACGCTCCCGTACCTCCTGTAGCCCTTCTATTGGTCCCGGTACTGATAAGTTTCTCCAATTATGTTCCTTCTGTGGGCTTCTGTAGGCATGACACCTGCCTGCCCCCCTTCTAGTCCCAATTACAATGGTCAGTTCATCAACTTGTTACTTTCACACTTTCAAGGCTATGGGACCATTTGTGCGTGCAGAAGAGTAAGGTTCTGTAACTCATCTGTCAGCACTCCTCAATATTTCTCTGCAAATGTACTTTTTCTTATCAGTAACTTTAAAACACATCTTTTCTGTATTTTTCCATTTCTTAATTCTGCAATTCTGCTTATCTAAGCTAATTCAATATTTCTACTGAGTTCTTTCTTACAAT
Source organism: Ichthyophis bannanicus (assembly GCA_033557465.1). Classification (NCBI taxonomy): domain Eukaryota; kingdom Metazoa; phylum Chordata; class Amphibia; order Gymnophiona; family Ichthyophiidae; genus Ichthyophis; species Ichthyophis bannanicus. The sequence continues at coordinate 462,093,980 of CM066035.1, forward strand.
AGCAGCATATTGGGGGATGTGCAATCCTATATGCCTCTCCACAGGCCTCACTCACAGGTCAAGCTAGCCATGCCGGCCCGCCCATGTCAGACACCGTGGGTCACAGGCCTGCACCTGCCACATTCCCCCCTTTGATTAATCTCACCCTATTACTTAATAAGGTGTGAGAATTAAATCACTTTCCAGAAGATTCACATCTTGATTAAAGGATTCTTACTAGTTCCACTAGGGCTAGCTTTGTATAAAGCCATTATTCTAGTTGCGGTCTTCCGCTCTACTGTATTATCAATAGCACTATGAAGGGAACGCATACAGCATGGGATTAAACATGGCAAGCAGAGGACAACAGCAACAAGGATTAGTACTAAGATAACGAAAGTCTTAAATCCTCCCAGCCAAGAGAAAAGGTTAGCAAACCAATTAGGAAATTTCAAGGCGTGCCAAGTCTGTACTGGCACATAAGCATGTCTCTGCATATCTTTAGCAATTTCTTCAACTACTTGACCTTTATCATCTATTTTCAAACAGCAATTAGTTAAATTCAGTTTACCACATACTCCTCCTTCAGCTGCTAGTAAATAATCAAGTGCTAAGCGATTCTGGTATATGGCAGTGCGCATCTGAGTACTTTGTCTAGCTAAAAGCGTGAGAGCATGACTAGTTTCATTGGTTATTATTTCAACTACTGCTTGTAAGCGAATAATACGATTGATCATATAAATTGGGGTACGATAACCATACATACCATCATCATTCCAAGTGGCAGGTCCATAGTACTCAATAATTCTTTCTGGTGGCCAATCATCACCTCGCCACTTCTCCCACTTGCCTATCTGTAAGGCCTCTCTTCTCTGTCTAGATGCTCCTTTGTGTTTGTGGGTAGTATATACAGGGTATCCTAATTGTTCTCCATGTTCAGTGTTTAACAGGAAGAAAGAAGGTCTGATGGTTCCTAAGACACATGCTCCTCCCCATTGTGGTGGGAGTTGCGCATATGCTCGGTTTCCACAGATCCAATATAGGCCAGGTGGGGCTTGCCAGGCTTGGACTTTGGCAAGATTAGTCCATAGACCTGCAAGTTCAGGAAATCTAGCTAATGGGTTAGGAGGTTCAGGATGTCTGATTCCTGACCACCATGCTGTCTTTTAGTCGTGGCATTATAGTACTTCTGGCTAAGACAGACCAGCTGTCCTACCTTTTGGGTGAACTGAAGTCCAGTTCTGGCAAAGCAAAGACGTCCAACGATTGAGTGTGCTAACACCCATTCACTGGTTGTCTTGTGTAATTCAGTCTGATTGTAAATCATGGAATAATTCAATTCTTGGGCTTCCCAGGGCCATTGATCTCCCATTTGGGTTCCGCCACAGAAATAACAATCTGTGATCTTAAGACTAGATACTACTGCTCCGGCTAATTCTAGAAACAAATTCTGTGAAGGGTGAGGGATCTCAAACTTATTTACATGCATAGCTTCATAAAAGGTATTATGAATATGATATTTAGATGACTTATGGGCTTGAGTATTCAATCTAATATACACAATGGTCCCTGGATCTGTTCCTCCTCCTGCAATACGTAAACCAAACTTATATCCTTGTTTCCATGCATGGGGGTTATGTACACGCAAATGTAAGGGGTTGCAAGCATCTTTCTGACATTTATCATTTGTGGTTGGCTTGGTTAGAGTAGCCATCCGTTTATCTATTTTCTCATCAGTTATACCAGTGTTCCAGGTAGCATAGAAAACACATTCCCAATACGGGCAATAATAGTCTGCCGCTGTAGCAGTACTATACCCTGGTTCCTTTTTACCTGTACACTTCCTCCATCCCGTGGCACCTTCTGGACACATATACTTATGGTCATTTCGATACGCTTTCTCCCATGTACCACAGGTGGACTGACTATCTCTATTAATAGCATTACATGCATCAAAATTCAAAACAGCAGGTTTAGTAATGTCCTTAAGTGGTGGTGTAGCAGCTAATATAGGTCCATCTGCATCCTTCCATCTTATTTCCAACGTGTAATAGGATGGATTCTGATGCGGATTATAGCATGCTTTAATTTTGCCATGAGTGCAAACATTTAGTTCAGTGGTGTTATAAATACACCGAGTTATTGTTCCCTTGCAGGTATAGTAAGAATGGTAAAGCAAAGTCTGAGTTACTTTCAGTCCAGTTCTAGTAGAGGTAATACAAGCTGTGCATGGAGGTAGAGCATAAGTCTGTTCAAAACCTCCGAAGAAGGCAACCAAGGCAAAGCAGAAGCAAAGATACATGTTAATGTTGATTGGAGTTCTTCTGAATCCTCAGCTTGCTGATCTTGATCACGACGGTCTATTATTCTTCGTCCCGTTTGCTAATGAAGCAATTTAACGGGTGCTGAGTGTTGATTGAAGATCCTCAAGGTGTCCAGCACACATTAACCAACTTAGCAATTCAGTTGGCTTGTAAAATCTGGCTTAGTCAACGTAGTCTCACAGTAGTGTGTCAAATCACACACGCAAATTGGGTTCGTTGAAACAAAGCTGTTGCTGCATGGAAAACAGCAATCCTCTTCGAAAGACTTGGCTACTGCAAAGCACTTGTGATGAAGTGTCTATGCTGCTGGTTGCCGTCTCAGAGTAACTCGCAAGGGTACATCAGGGTGCTGCTCTGCTGTCCACCGCTCTGGTTCAGGATCGGCGGCGGGCTTGACTCGGCTGTGGTGGATCCAGGCGTCGATCTCGGCTACCTTTACTGCAGTTGGGGTAGACAGGATGACGGTGTACGGTCCCTTCCAATGGGGTTCCAACGGTATCTTCTTCCAATCTTTGATCCACACCGAAGTTCCAGGCTGGTAGGGATGCAAGGGTTCCGTCAAGTTGATAGGCAACTGGTCTTGGATCCACGTATGGAGAGTCTGCAGAACAAAACTAAGAGCTAGGAGTTCTTGTCTGGTTACTTCTGAACCAATCTGGGCTAGATTTCCTTTGACTCCCTGCACTATTGGTGGGGGTTTACCATACAAAACTTCAAAAGGGGAAAATCCTGTTGACTTTACAGGGGCTGAGCGTATTCTGAGTAAAGCTATGGGGAGCACTTGGGGCCATTTCAAGTGTGTCTCCTGAGAAAGCTTAGACATTTGTGCTTTCAATGTACGATTCATTCGCTCAACTTTCCCTGAACTCTGGGGTCTGTATGCAGTGTGGAGCTTCCACTGTATCTGCAAAGCTTTTGCTAACTGCTGAGTAACTTGAGAGACAAATGAGGGTCCATTGTCTGACCCTATTACTGCTGGGATTCCAAATCTGGGGACAATCTCTCTCATTAAGGCTTTGGTAACTTCTCGGGCTTTCTCAGTTCTGGTTGGGAATGCTTCTACCCACCCAGAGAAAGTACAAACTAATACTAGTAGGTAATGGTATCCATTAGCTTTCGGCATTTCGGTGAAATCAACTTGGAGGTTGTGCATGGGGGTCACACCTCTTGACTGAACTCGGGGTGCTGTAATAAGGCCTTGCTTGGCATTATTCTTGGCACAAGTTTGACATTGTCGTGCTACTGAGGCTGATATGGTTGTCATCAGAGGGATGTAGAAATGTGGTCTGAGTGCTTTCTCCATAGCACTCTTCCCATAGTGGGTAGCTTCGTGGAAAGCTTTGACAAAGGATGGTCCTAATAGTTCAGGAATTACTATTCTTCCTGGAGGTTGACTGCCCTCTTCTGGTGGCAGCTCAATCCATCCATCTTTCAATACTCCATTTTCTTTGTCACAATAGTAATCTAATTCTTTGGTGGTATATCGTGGGGTCCATAGATTCAAAGGTACTGGAAACAATGCTGCTTGCATTGGCATAGCTTGTGGGGCAATTTGTCCTGTCATAGCTGCTTGTCGTGCTGAGGCATCTGCAAATCTATTTCCTCGAGCAACTTCTCCTTTCCCTGCTTGATGTCCTCGACAATGCATGACAGCTACACGTGTTGGGGCCCAGACTGCATCAAGTAACATCAATATCTCGGGACCATATTTGACTGATTTTCCTCCGGATGTGATGAGTCCTCTTTCTTTGTAGAGAGCTCCATGGGCATGCAAGGTGGTGAAGGCATATTTGGAATCTGTATATACATTTAGCACAAGTTTTTCTCCTAATAGCAATGCTCTGGTGAGTGCTATCAATTCGGCTTTCTGGGCTGATGTGCCTGAGGCTAGAGCTGATGATTCAACTACTTCGTGTTGAGTGACGACTGCATATCCAGCACAGCGTCGTCCATCAAGGATGAGACTGCTCCCATCAACATAATAGATCTGGTCGGGATTGTCTATGGGCACATCTGTTAAGTCAGGTCGACTGGAGAACACAGTCTCCATGACTTTGATACAGTCATGTTCTGGGAGTTCTTCACTGATGGGTATCAAGGTAGCTGGATTCAGGGCATGGCTCACTTCAAGTTGTATCTGTGGATTTTCACATAACATGCTCTGGTACTTCAACATTCTGGAATTGGTGAGCCAATAATTTGCTTTCTGTTCCATAAGGGCAAGGACTGCATGTGGCACAGTGACTCGTATGTTCTGTCCTAGTGTGAGTTTGTCTGCTTCACTCACTAGTAGCGCTGTAGCTGCAACTGCTCTCAAGCAGGGTGGCCATCCTTTGGCCACAGGGTCCAATTGTTTCGATAGGTAGGCTACAGGTCGTTCCCAATTTCCTAATTTCTGAGTCAACATGCCTAAGGCATTTCCCTGTGCTTCATGTACAAACAAGTGGAAAGGTTTGTGGACATCTGGTAGTCCAAGTGCTGGTGATGACATCAATTCTTCTTTTAACTTCTGGAAGGCTGTATCCTGCTCAAGTCCCCACTCCAGTGGTGACTTCTCTTCTCCTTTTGTGGCTTCATACAGTGGTTTGGCAATTTGGGCAAAGTTGGGTATCCAGATTCGGCAATATCCTGCCGCTCCCAGAAAGGCTCTGACTTGCTTTCTGGTTGTTGGAGTTGGAATTCTGCATACTGCTTCTTTTCTTTCTCTGCCTAATCTTCTGCTTCCTTGGGTAATACGAAAACCCAAGTATTTCACTTCTGTTTGGCATAGTTGTGCTTTGGCTCTGGAAACTTTATATCCAGCTTCATTTAGTAACTGCAAGAGATCTGTGGTGGCTAATATACATTCTCTTTCTGATACGGCAGCTATCAACAGATCATCCACGTACTGGAGAAGTACTCTCTTCCCCGGGGCTACTGGATAGCTTGAAAGGTCTTGATTTAGTGCAGCACTAAAGATGGTAGGTGAATTCTTGAATCCTTGGGGTAATCTTGTCCAGGTGAGTTGGCCCCCTCTTCCAGAGATGGGGTCCTGCCATTCAAATGCAAACAATATTTGGCTTACAGGGGCTAATCTTATGCAAAAGAATGCATCTTTTAAATCCAGTACAGTGAAATGGGTAGCTTCAGCAGGTATCAGTCCTAAAAGAGTGTAAGGATTGGGCACAACTGGATGTATAGTTTCAACTGCATCATTTACCCTTCTCAAATCTTGCACTGGGCGATAATCATCTGTCTCAGGTTTCTTTACTGGCAAAAGTGGGGTGTTCCATGGGGATTGACATACTTTCAGTAGGCCATACTCGAGCAATCTCTGTAGGTGGCGATGAATGCCTTCAATTGCGGCTCTTGGGAGAGGGTACTGTTTGACGTGCACTGGTGTAGCACTAGGCTTGAGGGTTACAATCACTGGTGCTATATGCTTGGCTAGGCCTGGGGGACTGCCTTCTGCCCATACTTCAAGTGGTGCATGAATGTTCTTTAAAGTTTGTTCAAAATAGGTATCTTGAATCGAATCATCAATGTAGTATCTCCACTCTTCTTCTCGGGGTACTGTCAGCAGCATTACTCCTGCTGGTTTGGCTTGAGAATTCACTGTCATTTGCATTTCTCCTTGTTCGGAGAAAGATATCTGTGCTTGAAGCTTGGCTAGCATATCTCGTCCCAGTAGGGGTACTGGACATTCGGGCATGTAAAGGAATTGATGAGTTACTTGCTGTCCTCCTAGACTGCATATTCGGTTTTGTACAAAAGACTTTGTGGCTTTGGCACCAGTTGCTCCTATAATGGTGACTGCTTTTTTGGTGAATGGGGCTATCTTTTTGTCTATTACTGAATGTTCTGCTCCAGTATCAACCATAAAGTTCATAAATTGGTCTCCTATTTGTATTTCGACCATAGGCTCCTGGAGACCTAAAGCAAACTTGGAGCCCGGTCTGTCCTAATCCACGTCATCCTCATCATGGGCCTGTGTGGCCAATGCTTGGATGGCTCCTCCTCCCCTCTCTCTGGAATTGTTCTCGATTGGCTCCTCCTCGGCCTCGGGGACGGCCTCGTCTTTCTTCTCGCCACTGATGATCGTTGTCGTCATCTTGCTGGGCGTCTTCGAGTTGCGGGCACGTATCTCTCCAATGTCCTTCCTCTTTGCAATAGGCGCATTGGTTCACGCCTAGTCTCTGGGTCCGGCCTCCGCCTTGACCCCGCCCTCTTCCTCTGCTCCTTCGATTAGGGACACCTCCCCTTTTCTTTTCAACTATGGCCGCAGCCAAAAAATCAGCTTTCTTCTTCATCTTTCTATCACATTCTCTCTGTCTTTCAGTATCACGATTCACATACACTTTATGAGCGACTTCCAATAACTGTGTTGCATTCATGCCCGCAAACCCTTCTAATTTCTGTAATTTACGTCTAATGTCTGGTTGAGACTGGTTTACAAAAGCAGAATTCACCATGCATAAACTTCCTGGTGCCTCGGGATCATAGGGAGTATACATTCTGTAAGCTTCAGTTAATCTTTCATAATAATCTGCTGGGCTCTCATCTATTCCTTGGATAACTCCTGCTACTTTGGAAAGGTTCATAGCTTTTTGGCCTCCCCTTCTCAGGCCTTGTAAAAAGCCTTGGCGAAAACGGGCTAGGGCGGTGGATCCTTCATCTGTATTTGGATCCCATTGGGGGTCTTCATTTGGGAATTCTCTCTGAGCTGCTTCTCTACGATCTATTATATTCTGCCCCTGCGCTGGAGCTGCAGGGTTTTCTGCCATCCATTCAATAGCTGCTTTTCTAATTCTCGCTCGTTCTTCTGTAGTAAATAGGGTGGTCAGGAGCTGACGGCAATCTGGCCAAGTGGGTTGGTGAGTTTCCATAATACTAGTTACTAATTCTGTCAGCTCCTGGGGCTTACTAGTATAGGAGGCATAATGCGACCTCCAATTTAACAAATCAGTTGTAGAGAAAGGGATATACACATAAGTTAGGGGTCCCGCTACCACTTCATCATTATCATTCTTTACGGGCACTCCCGGGACTTGCCTTAAGGGAAACAGTTTGGCTGTCGTCCCAGGCGTCATTTGGGTCTGGGATCTAAGGGCTATTGTCGTTGTCTTTGCAGGAGTTGCTTTCTTTTTCTCAACTGGTTTTGCTTTGGGTTTTTCTTTCACTGGCTTGCTAGTGCTAGCGCTGGCTTTCTCAATTATTTGTACACTGTCCTCTTCTTCTTCTTCTGGGGAATCCCCTCCTTCTTCTTCTAGCTCCGCTTCTGGCTCACTTTTTACATCCTCCTCTTCTCTTCCCGCTAATTCTTTCTCTTCCTCTCCTCCAGGAGGAGGGGGGTCTGGGGTTGGGTCTCGCCTCGGCTCTGGCAGTCTCTGGGGTTCTGGGGCAGGACGCCGCCGAGCTATTCTTACTGGACCTGGGGTTCGGGGCTGCCTGAGGACTACTTCTGGGGAATCGGGATCTGCCAAGATGGGTTTCTTCTTGGCTTTCTTATCCTGCTCTTTCATTCTAGGCTGTTCCTTTTTCTGTCTAGAATCTGTTTTAGCTAACATTATTCTGCACTGTTCCTCATAACAGCGCTGCGCCCAGGAGGGCGGATCTTCACAAATACTTAACCAGGAATCTATATAGGGGTACTGATCTGGGTGCGCTACCCGCACTCTACGATGTATTGACTGGATAATCTCTACGGCGAACGTTCCCTCTCGGGGCCAGATGGGGTCTAGATCGGGCCACTCCCTAGTACACAAAATCTGCAAACGGGCTGCTGTCATTTTAATACCATAATCTCCTGAATATCCCTCTTTAAAATGTGCGATCATACATTCTAATGGAGTGTTCCTAGTAGACTCCGCCCCTCCCATTTCGATGTGTGCGCGCAACAACAGACAGAAGGGAAAAGGTGGGCGGACCGTGGGTAAGGGGTCCTCACGGCCCTGGAAACGTATAGGGAATACAAATAACAAGACAAGACGACAATCGCTTCCCCCTTTTCGCGACCTGAACGCGGTCGCCCGGTCAGGAAATGCGCTAATCAGGGGTCCGCCTTCACTTGGTCCGTGCTGCCAGACCTCTCATTCACACTTCGTTCACACAATCATGCTAGCAACGTATTCCCAGAATGCATTCGTTTCTATCTGTTCTGACTAGTCTTTTTCCCAAATTACAAAAGGATGAGGGTTTCACCTAGCGCATTCCCATGCCAGGCTACTCGGCTCTTCCTTGAGAGTTGATCATGCTCTCTTACCAATTCCCAATATCTCGAGATTACAAATTCCAAATTCCAAGTTCCAATGGCAGTACTGCTCTTTCTATTTCTGTCTAGACCCAAAATCGAAACTATACTCACCGGATCCGGTCCTCAAAACTTCCCAAGCAGGCGCATGAGTTGGACCTCGGACTCCCCTCACTCGGGTTCGAGGCGTTGGCTCCGACCGGGCCCGGCACCCGCCGAGGTCCGACCAGCTCCCTCCGATACAAGGGACCGGTGGCGCCAGGGAGCGGCCCTCGTCGGAAGGGCGCGATCCCGGCAGGACCAAGCCTATAGAGGCGGAAAGTCGTGGTATATTGCCCTATATACACTTTGATTCCACAACTTCCCGGCCAATGCACCAAGGAATATGTAGCAGCAAAGCGCAGACAAACCAATGATACCAGGAGTCTGTTCAGAAGGTCCAAATCATTTATTTGTGCACAAGTCTCAAGCAAGGCAATTTCAAAATGGCTGAGCAAAGTTTTCAAGCATTACAACAACTTTTATAGACTTCTGTTCCATTCTAGGTATAGAAAAACATTTTATTGGTCCCGGTACGCTCCCGTACCTCCTGTAGCCCTTCTATTGGTCCCGGTACTGATAAGTTTCTCCAATTATGTTCCTTCTGTGGGCTTCTGTAGGCATGACACCTGCCTGCCCCCCTTCTAGTCCCAATTACAATGGTCAGTTCATCAACTTGTTACTTTCACACTTTCAAGGCTATGGGACCATTTGTGCGTGCAGAAGAGTAAGGTTCTGTAACTCATCTGTCAGCACTCCTCAATATTTCTCTGCAAATGTACTTTTTCTTATCAGTAACTTTAAAACACATCTTTTCTGTATTTTTCCATTTCTTAATTCTGCAATTCTGCTTATCTAAGCTAATTCAATATTTCTACTGAGTTCTTTCTTACAATAGCAGCATATTGGGGGATGTGCAATCCTATATGCCTCTCCACAGGCCTCACTCACAGGTCAAGCTAGCCATGCCGGCCCGCCCATGTCAGACACCGTGGGTCACAGGCCTGCACCTGCCACAGTTTGTGTTTGTACAGTAAATAAGTTGAATCCAAGTTATTCTAAATTAGGGGCTCTAGAGCTTCTGCGGAATAAGATTCTCTAGAGTACATATTTTAATTGATGTAAATGAATGGGAAGATCTTCAATGTGTGATAGTGTTTTGATGTTTTTAGATACATTAAAAGTTGTGTAAATTTGCATGATACAACAACAACTAAGAAAAGGTCGTTTAAAGGAAATGCAGATAGAAGTAAAAATTGAATTGCATGTCAAAGTCAAAACAAATTTATTTGACTTTGTTATTTGGGCTGCTTCCTGGCCCAATGCAGGCAGAAGAGGGGGGGGGTTCCTGGAGGCAGGAAAAGAGCAGTGGTGAGCCCGTTTTGAAGGAGGAGGTCCCGGAGACTGAGGGACACAGAGGGCTCATATTTAAATAGAAAGGGGGAAGCATTGGAAGTTCTTTGGGCCGGAGCAGGCCTGAATCATGAAGGGAAAGCACAGACAGTGTTGGAAGGGCCATGATTGGCCCAGTGGAATAGGGAGGCAGGACATAGGCACACAGCTTTCCCTATAGTGGCCACAGAGGCCAAATTTAATTATTCGAGGCAGGGGGCCTTGGAACTGGGCCTAGTAGGCATTAAAAGTGTTCTGGGGCTACAGAAGGGCCCAAAATTTGTGAAAAGGGCCAGGAGAGGTGCACAGGAGGAAGCAGAGGTCCCAATTTTAGAAAGTAGGTCAAAAGGCCCTTTTATAGAGGAATCGGACCTTAAAAATGAGTCTGAGTTTAAAATAAATAAAATTAAAAATGTGCTTCCCAGGTGGGGAAGAACCTAATGAAACCTTGATTTTGATTTGTTTGCTAATTAACCCTTAATTTAAAAGATCAGAGCTAAATCAAGCTGGAGGTTGCAGATCTGCTTGAAAACTGTGTAGGCCATATGCAAATGAGGCTCAGAAGCTTCAGAGTGATGTCATCCCATAGAGAAAAAAAATGATTTTTAAAGTTAAGTTTTCAAAAGTTTCAAGACCAGAATTCAAGTGCAGGGGATGTGCCCTCCACAAAAATGTGTGTTTTATTTTTTTTTTTTAAGATTTTAGTAGCTAGAAAAAGCTTACGTTTCCCAGAGGGAAGTTGTGCCCCTGAGAAAAAGAACAAAATAGGGACTGTAGTTACATTTAAGAAAGGTTAATTCTATAATTTGAACCTCATTTAAACATATTGAATGTGTTTATATAGAAAACTAGTTCTGGTTCCATACACCACATTATAAGGTGGTAGAGAAGTGTAGGGATCTATTTTTAAGCCCACAACTGTAAGTAAAGATGATGCTTGTGAGGTACTCAAAATAAAAAATAATATTGATAAAATCTTGAGGGAATGATTTAGAAAAAGTTGAGGTGGTCCAGCTTTTATGGAAAGGCTAGTATTGAGCTAAAATTTTAAGTGTTTAAGATAAAGGAGGATGCCTATTGGGGAACGTTTTTAAAATTGTGCAAGAGGAAGGACACTGAAGCTGACCATTGGAATGTAGATGTCTGTACTTGACTTTGGCAGTTGGGGGCTGTGATTGGTAAGAATAGGAGCAATATGTTTGAGAGGAACTAAAGTAACAGAATTTATGTATTTTTGTGTTATTTAGGAGAAGTAATTTGTAAGAGACTAGGGGGTATGTTTACTAAACCGCGGTAATCGTGAATAACGCGTGCAATGTACGATTAGCGATCGTTCGCACGTCACAACGCGCGTTCAGACGTGCGAACGATCGCTAATCGTACATTACGTGCGTTAACCGCATTGAACGATCGTAAACCTCCGCGGCGCGTTAAAACAGCGCAGAAGGCGGAGAGTGGGCGGAGAGAAGGGGTCAATGGGCGGAGAGTGGGTGGGGAGAGGCTCCCCCCATACTAACGCGCTGAATTTCAGAGCTCAATCCCAACGCGAATGAAAACCTGCCGTTAAAGGCATATTAAAGGGAAGAGAAACCATTTCCGTCAGCAATGTACAGCAAAACCGGGGAAGCCTAAAAAAACGTGAGCAGTGTGATACATGTGCACAGAACAAAATAGCAAATAGAAATGTAAAAACAACATAACAAAAGTCAAAAGAAAGTATAAACCAGCTGGGCAACAGAGATATTAGTGGGCACACGTAACAAACAATTCCTGTAAAGCTACAAAAAATGAAATAGGATGTTTGTAAGGGTCAACGGAGCGTAGACCAGTCCACAAATCATTCCCCAGTCAGTCCTGCCCTGAGCTCACCTGGGACTGTCTGCAGTGGTTGCCCATTACTATCACCATTGGCCAGGCTGGTGAGGGTCTATCCCCTTTTCCCGAGGTCAATTGTGGGGTCGATGTGCACGTGTATCGCCATACAAGGTGAATGAGCCGACAGTAAAAATGTGCAGAGCAGGGTGTCTGACTCACTCTGCCAGGTTACCTACCTCCAGGAACCTCACTGTCTCTGTGGCTACAGTGTGGTGAAGCAGACACAGCCAGTACCTGTAAGATCAGAGGGTCATGGGTTCAAATCCCAGCTGGGGCACCCACCAACCCTGTCCCCATATTTTACTCACCACACAACAGAGATAGTACAGACACCCCTTCACCCCAGAGAACATGGGAGAAAAAACTATATTTTACCCTCCCCCCCTAACAATGGGCAGTTTCCACAGCTGAGTTCCACAAATGCATTCCCGTAGTGCGACACCCTAGTAGCTCATAGGCATTTGCCAAGATAACGACATGTCATCATGTCGGTGGAAGGGTACAGGTGGTGGAGGAGCCAGTGGCGTTTAGCCACAGCAGACAGTTGCCCAGCCATGTTTAGGCTGGCATGCCCACCGCAACACACAGGCCCTGTCGGATGTACAGTCATGGACTCCCTAGGGGGTACAGCCTATCTGTGGCAACACTGTGGTGCAGTGCACACAGACAGTGTGTGCAAGAACAGAAGGTCACAGGTTCAAAGCCCAGCTGGGGCTACTGCCAATCAAGTACTCATATTTTCCTCACAATTAAACCGTGATAGTAAGGAAAACAATATTTTGCTGATAAGATATGCATGGTTAATACGCCAATTTTTAACCACACAGAGCACAGACACCAAAAACAGGCGCATAACCTAGAGCAGAGTCCCCAAAATGCAGTCCTGGAGGGCAACACAACGGTCAGGTTCAATGCTGCCACAAATAATGCATAATGAGGAGCAAGGTACCATGGGTATAGCCCAGACAGGGTGGCCTGGCCAGGCTGCATCTGCACAGTGCATAGGCCACTGACTGTGACATAGCAGTGCCTGGCCACCACCTACACAGACAGTGTGACCGCCGTATGTCCTGCAGGAAGATCAATCTCACCCTGACTGTGTAGTGACCACGGCATGGCTAGGCATCCCCATAGTGCCATATAGTACTTCTATTATGTGATATGTATGTGTCTCCTTGTGGGGGCCAGTCACTGATTGATCTGCGTCTTGTGTCTGCTGCCATCCCATGTCTGGGTGCACGCAAGTCCAACAGGAACATGCAGTAATGGACCATCTAGCAGACTTTATGCAGCTGGTATGTGTCTTGATGGAGCGCATAGCAGGGTGCAGTTGCTGTAGGAAAATACCAGATAGTGTCTGGGTTCAGCCTAGTATAGACAAGCCTACCATCTGTCTGCACCTGTGCTATGGATATGTAGAGCGCTGCAGTGACTGCACTGTAGGGTGTGATAGCCACAGTAGAACTGAGGTTGATGAACCCCCCATTGCAGGGAGGCGGAATGTGGATCTGCTGCTCAGAGAAACGGTCTACCACCAAAATCCCCCTAGGGGTCCGTAGGGACGACACCTGACAGAGACAGGCAGATATATCCAAGGTGTTTTGGCAGGCACTACCTATCTCACACATTATCACTGCTGTGGACCTCCAGCATGGCCTATGTTTGCCATGGATGGTTCGGTGGACGTCATGCTGGGCGCCTCACTGCACCCTCAGGGTGAACACAGCAACCACACAATGTGACGTCGTGTAGCTACTGTGTGCCAGTAAAACACACGGTCAGTGCCCCCTAGCAGGCTGAGGTGCTGTGGGGGCGCACATGGTCAGTTACCCCCACCAGGCCGAGCTGCTGTAGGGTTGCATTTCACATCTTGTGTCAATCATTGGACAGCTGATTTGCATGTGTAGTGCATCATGGTTATGTCTGCTCCAATAAAACACTGCGAATCACAGCAGATGGACTGTGTGGTGAACTGAAGTCGCTCTGTAGCCAGCTAGGCATGTAGAAGGAGCTACAGAGGCTTACTCCACTGGCAAATGCACTGACTGTGCAGTCAGAACCTATGGGTATGAGGCCACTGTGGTGATACATGGCAGGACTGCCAGGTGCAGCTGCATTTGGAGTAGTGATGTCTGTAACCCAACAATATCAGAGGTCAGGTACAGACTGCAAGCCGTCTTTTGACAGCAAAGAGCAAGAGATGACAGAGAGAAAGGGTGTAAGGTCACGCATGAGAAGGCTACAAATAATGATATACATATCAAAATAAACAGATAAACAGATGCTCTACAGTGGTCCAGATGCCACCTCCACAGTATGCCAATCAGGGACACTCACTGTGCCCTGGTCCCCATCCCCCCCCCTCAACCCATGTAAACAAAAGGGACATTACAAATGTCATAGACATCTCTGTATCAAGGTCAGCCCTCTACAAAGCAATGTGAAATATCCATAATGTGAGATGTCAGAGGCAGAAGGTATCAGAACACATGCTGCTGACCCTGCAAGAAATAGCAGTAGGCCAACAATGTGGGGGATGTAAAACCCAGCCCATGCCCACAGGCTAGGATAAGCCATAGGCCAACACATGTATAGATGGTAGTGTTAATGTGAGTTGCAGTACACCATGAGGATATAAAATCAAACATGCCAACGCACGAGGCAACGCAACATGCCAACGCACGAGGCAACGCCCATCTGCCGACATCAACGCACATAGATATGCGCCGTGTCATGGCCTCTGAACGCTGTCGCAACGCACATAGCCACACCTCCATGAACGCACGTAGTGACGCCCTTATGAACGCATGTGGCTACGCCTCCATGAACGCATGTGGGTACGCCCTTATAAACGCACGTGGCTACGCAGCTAAAACACATTCTGAGCAGATGGCAGCCATGTCACAGAAGCCTGCATTCACACAAGCAGACTTGTACCTGCTGACAGAGCTCTTCTGTCTCCGCCAACAACGCCTCTTCCCTGGCTCCTCCAGGAGGCAGAACCTAACAAGGGTGAGGAGGGCCTGGGACCGCCTCACAAATAGATACAACAGGAGCTCTGATTACCCACGTGAGGTAAGTGTCTGGGGACAGGCACCCCAAATGAGGACGTGGTGAAGAACAGCCTGTAACCAAAGCACCATTTGAATCTGCACTGCTGGAGTATGTCTGGTGTTACCGTCGGCTGCTTGTAGCTGGGTCATCAACACACCCAATAGCAGAACCCACAAGCCCACAGGGGTTAGAAGCAACCATGGCAGAGATGAACAAATGACCACATTGGTATGCTACGGGGCGCAGTTGCATTCTCAGTGATGTGGGCAATCAACAGAAAACCACAGGGCCAAAACGAAGGCAAAGATACACACAGGGGTCTGTCATATGCTGCTGTCAGCTATCACACAGCACAAGGACATTCCGGAATTCTGCAGGCCCCTAAAGGGTGTCCATCCCCTGTCCCTGTGCTATGGATACAGTCCTTGTTAGTGCTACCAAGGATCAGGCCATAGCCCCAGGATGCGGAGGGTCCCATATGAGGAGCCCATCCCCTGTCCCTGTGCTATGGATACAGGCCTTGTTAGTGCTACCAAGGATCAGGCCATAGCCTCAGGATGCGGAGGGTCCCATATGAGGAGCCCATCACCTGTCCCTGTGCTATGGATACAGGCCTTGTTAGTGCTACCAAGGATCAGGCCATAGCCCCAGGATGCGGAGGGTCCCATATGAGGAGCCCATCCCCTGTCCCTGTGCTATGGATACAGGCCTTGTTAGTGCTACCAAGGATCAGGCCATAGCCCCAGGATGCGGAGGGTCCCATATGAGGAGCCCATCCCCTGTCCCTGTGCTATGGATACAGGCCTTGTTAGTGCTACCAAGGATCAGGCCATAGCCCCAGGATGCGGAGGGTCCCATATGAGGAGCCCATCCCCTGTCCCTGTGCTATGGATACAGGCCTTGTTAGTGCTACCAAGGATCAGGCCATAGCCCCAGGATGCGGAGGGTCCCATATGAGGAGCCCATCCCCTGTCCCTGTGCTATGGATACAGGCCTTGTTAGTGCTACTAAGGATCAGGCCATAGCCCCAGGATGCAGAGGGTCCCATATGAGGAGCCCATCCCCTGTCCCTGTGCTATGGATACAGGCCTTGTTAGTGCTACCAAGGATCAGGCCATAGCCCCAGGATGCGGAGGATGCCATATGATGAGGCCACCCCCTGTCCCTGTGCTATGGTAGCTGGGCCTGGCTGTGATTACAGTAACAACACACATCCCCAGGATGCAGTAGGCCTCACCTCAGAGCCCTACCCCTCAACCTGGTGGTGTGGGGAATGCCCCAGACAGTCAACACAGGAGGCAAACCAGATCCCCAGGATGCAGTAGGCCTCACCTCAGAGCTCTACCCCTCATCCTGGTGGTCTGGGAAATGCACAGGTTCGTGCCCCATCGTGTCAAACCATATTGCACAGTGATAATTGTAGATGTGTAGCGGCAGAGGCCACCAAAGGGTGTTTGACAACTAATGTCAATAAGTGTTTCCACCCCAATAGGTCGAGGATCTCCGCAAGAAGGCACGGGAGCTGCGGGCAAGATATCCCCGTTTTGTGCGCCGGGTTCAGAGGGAGCAGCTGGCCCAACAGGATGGTGAGTGATGTGACATGGCCCTGTGGACCAGTGGCTGACATGACCACAGGATGTATGTTACTGCTGTGGCACATGTGTGAACATGGAAATGATACGTGTCCCCCTCTCCCACAGTGGATGTACGCGCTGCGGAGGAGCAGGTGGTGCAGGATGCCGGGCCCGGTGAACCGCAAGGGGCCGAAGAGCTGGATGTGCTGCCTGAGCCTGCGGAAATGGTGGTGGAGCACCACACACCAACTCATGGGCCTGAGGAATCCTCGGACGCAGAGGGGGAGGAGGCGGATGTGGGGCAGGGTGGGGGTCTGGCTGAGGAGCACATGCAGCTACCCCGTGCGTATACAGTGGGGGAGGAGGCGGTGGAGGGGGTGAGGGCAGAGGTGCTGGGGGGCAGGGGGAGGAGGGGCGTGCGCAGGTGGGTCAGGCGGGTACGGGCCCTGCTGTGGTGGGACAGGGGCATGAAGGGGGTGACCTGCCCAACGTGGCGCTGATGGGGGATGGGTTGGTGGGGGGTTTGGGGGGGCATGTGTGCTGGATGGCCAGATACATGAGCTGTCACAGGGCTACAGGGGCGCCAGCGACCTGCACCATGGTGATGGCAACGCACACCCCCTGGACGTGGGCATGGCACACATAGCCGAGGACATGCGCACCGTGGATGCAGCCACACAGACACGGGGAAACCTGTGTCTGTGTGGCTGCATGTGCGGGCTGTGAGTGGCCGCGGCTGTGCGTGCGCATGCACACGCCCAGAGGCAGAACACCCTTATCATGGGGCAGGTCCTGGCGACCCTGACCATGGTGGCTGACCGCCTACGCTTGCTGGAGGAGTGCGTAGCTGGGGGCGTGGCGGAGCAGCCACCATGTGACAGGGGTCCCCGGGGTGTGTAGTGCGTGGATACGCAGTACACACCTGCCCTGTGACAGCCCATGCTATGGCCTACCCCACACACGGAGGGCAGCAGAGCTGTTTGACAGCGAGGGTCGCATGTGGGCCAATGAACACCCCCACCCCCAGTTTGTTATGTAAATAAAGTTTGACATTATTACCGTTTAACTGTGCTGTCCAGATATCACTCTGTGCTTTGTGTCAGTGTTGTGTGAGAGACACATGAGGACACACACATGTGTGTCAGTGTGAGATACAACGGGTGCGTGCAGGGCACTCTACATGTGTAATGCGTCCAGCCATACTACGGCCATTACATGGGCTGGTGCCACACATGTAGCAATGCACAGACATGTGACTGTGCCCAGGGGTCAGCAGTGGTGGCACCTGCAAGGCTATGTGCAGCATCTGTGATGGGTGCAGAACAGGGCGGTGGATGGCATGGACACAGCAGGTGGGCTAATGGACACTGCCCATGTGAAACTCATTGCAAACCCGCTCTATCCTACCAGCAATACCAAGACTCACTACGCACCATACTCTACCAAACTAAAGGTAACACTGCAAATACTACACCAACACATTTCTCAGGGCCACAATACCTGAACCACTGGGAAGAGAGAGCATGTGGCAATGCCACATTGGAATCATTTAAACAGAACTCATCCGCCACGTACACATGCAGAACATAGACCCTCACCAAACAGGTAAGCACTAATTCGAAACCGGAAAACAACCATTAAACTGGGATTCACAACAGACTAACTTGGAATGTACATCCCTGTAACGATATAAATATACATTGAGTGGCTCCTGTATTAAACAAAGCGCAGACGTTAATGATGCACATTTACCAGAGCTGACCTATGCCAGATAGGAAATGCAATGGAAAGGGATATGCGTCTACCCATTGTGCACTTTCGTCAGCTGCAAGTGTCCCAGCCATTTTCTCCTGGCTTCCTCGTGTCCTCTTCTAACTCTCCAGCGACTGCTGTCCATGTGTCCTCCCCTCCATCCTGTAGTTGATTAGCATTCTCTCGCAACATCTGCTTTAGCATACTAATCCCTCTCATTATTCCCCTTCCGCATTCCTAGTCCATATACTCACCTCTTTCCCCTCCATCCCCAACCCCCAGGTACTCACCCAATACCTGGCCAATTGGAGATGTTGGACCCCTCCCACCCAAATTATTTTCCACCTCTCCATTGTACACCTCCAGCCCCATCCCATTCTGATCCACCCCCACTATCAGCTCTCTCCTAGTTCCAGCCCACACAGCATCCATTCCCCTCTAGTCCCTGCAGCAGCACATATCCATTCCTAGCCACCCATCAGCCCAGTTCCAGTCCTAGCAACCCCAAACCGCAGACCAGTCCTAGCCCCCCCATCAACCCACTCACTGTCTTAACCCCCATGATCCCAGTTCCAGTCCTAGCAACCCCCAAACCGCAGACCAGTCCTAGCCCCCCCCATCAACCCACTCACTGTCCTAACCCCCATCAGCCCAATTCCAGTCCCAAACCCATCAACTCATTACCAGGCAGCCCCCCATAGCCCATTGCCAGCCCTACCCCCCCCCCAACATCCCCCAGCCCATTACCGGACCCCCCCATCACCCACAGCCCACCTCATGTCATGCCCTTCACCCCCCCCTAGCCAAGGACCGGATGTCGTCCCCCCCTGCACACAGGGATGGGATGCGGGGAACAGATGGGTGCAAAATCTGGGTAGTGTGTGCCTGCTGGTGTGCGCCCAGGAGCAAATGGGGCATCCCATGCTGGGCACAGCAGTGTCGGTGTCTACACCGTCTGGCATAATAGTTCCCATTGGGCATGCCCCAGGGTCATGCACGTGTGGGCTGTGCGTACCACTGTCCCCTCAAGCAACACAGGAGACATGACATGTGCGTCATCTGCATGTTATGCGTTTTATTTTGCACGCCCCCTGCCCCTACCATGCCTTGCGCGGCCCCTCCTACCCTGTGATGATGGTGGCCCTGCTGCCGCCATTGCTGCCGCTGCATCCACTGCTGTTGGTGGAGGAGGAGGTGGTGGTGGTGGTGGTGGTGGCGTCACCCCCATGTGCGCTGCAATGATATGCAGGCTCTCTGCAATGCTCTCAGTGGCTACAACGAGCCTAGGGACCCCCAGCATTACCCTGGACATCATGTGATTGTGCCTGCGTTGCGCATGCCTCTGCCGCCACAGGTCCCACAGACATGCACGCAGTAAATGCCATATAGCTGTGGAGACAGCAGGTAGTGAATTGGTGTTCTGAAACTACTCCTCCACCTTTGCTCACGCTTGGTCAACATAACACAGTGTGGTCCTCACCCTCCGCATCCCTGTGTGCCTCATCAGTGTGCGCCTGCATCTGCTCGATCACGTTCTCCACTGCAGACAGTGCCGCAGCACTGTTGTGCTGCCCTGCCTCAGCAAACTCATTCCCGGTGGCACCATCCGTGTGGTGTCCCCTGCACAGGCTGGCTGATGGATGGTCCCACCGTCCTCACTGGGGTGGGGGTTGGGGGACCTCCTGCCTCCACGTTCGACACCTCTGGTACTGTGTCCCTGGGGGTGCACGGCCAGGGCTGGCTGTCCCCATGCGCTTCCTCAGCTGCATCTATGGCAGCTATGTTGCCTGTGGGACACAAGATCATATAGGTCATATGCGGCAGGGCTGCCTGTCTGCACCCATCCCACTCCCCTGACAGCACATGTGCATGGGTGAGCCACATGGGTCCTGGTGGGGGCCCCTCGCCCCCACCCCCCACCCCCCTCACCTATTCCCCATTGGCGAGAGGGGCCGTTGCCCTGTGACATCAGGTGACCACCCCCCGGGCATGCTACCACGCCCCCCATGAAGCGACGGCAACGCTATCAGCCCTGCATACACAGTCCTTGTTCAACCCAGGTGCATAGTGCTGTCCTATTGTCCCTGTCAACACCTGTGTGTCCGTGCTGCCCCCACCAGCCCTACACCCTACCCACTGCTACACGTTGACAGCCCCTGCTGATACTGTTGGACCTTTCCCCTTGTCACAGCACACATCCACTGTTCCATTCCACTCCCTGACCATCATGGACATCAGTCCCCGAAAGGGCCACGTCCCAGGGGCTGGTTGTATGCCTGTGCTGCCCCCTGGGTCTTCATTTTGCACAATCATGCCACCCACACCCCTGTCCACCCTTGGTCACCCACACACATGTGCGCTTGCAGGCTCACACTGGTACAGATCACTCAAAAACTTACCTTCACCTTGGTGCGCCGTGTCCAACTCTGGGGGAAGGCCATGAATATACATTGGGCCAAGGCTCTCTGCCAAGCGCCGCTCTAGGGGACTCAGGTTGGCGACATGTGCTGGGCCCCCTCCTGTGCCTTGTGCCCCTCTCCGCTCTCGTCCAAACTCGGTCCTGATGTTCCTCTTTATGTCGCAATAACATTTGCGCAAGCTCTCCACATCCCTGTGTGGGCCATTAGCGGTTGCGACCTCTGCTTGTACCTCCGCCCATGCACGAGCACGTGTTGCACCAGTTGTGGTCGAGCTAAGCTGTCCAAACAGGAGGTCATAGTGCTCCAGAATGGCGGAGAGGAGTAGCTCATTCTCCTCCTGGCTGAACCTTATTGCTTGTTTGCGGAGCTCGTCAGGGAGGGTGGGCCTGCGCCTCTTCTGGCCCATTGTGGCAATGCCCTGTGCACATGCTGTTCCCTGTGCACCTGATGGGCCTGGCCTCTCACCATCGTCATTGGGGGGTGCCATTGATGGTGCCTGTCCTGCCCCGGCACTGTTAGACATCTGGCTTGTAATAGTCCACGAGAATGTGTGCTGAGGTGCATGCCATTTTGTCCTCCCCAGCTTTATATAGGTCCCATGTGGGTGTGGCTCTGGGCGCGTTGCGTGGGCGCATTATACCGCGCTCTCCCCTTCTGCACGCATGGACGTAAGGCGGATATGTGCCCTATGTGACGCACTGTGCATGGTTATCGCCTGTTCTCCAGATATTCGTCCCTCTATGTACTCTTTACACATGGTCTCTCCCTACAATTCATGTGGTGATAGTAGGTACGACATATGTTTTTACTTGGGGTACCCGTGTATATTTGTTCTGCGCGTAACCATGTGTGTTGGCTGGTGGTCACGTATAGCGCATTATGTGGTACGCACGTGTGAACGCGGTGGGCGTGTCTGTCACATCTTAGCGTCTTCCTTATTTGGCAGGGTGTATAGCTCGCAGTACCTTTACACTATGCTGCGTCACAGGGAGTTGGTTATTATCGCAATGGCTCCTCTCGGGCTCACTGCGGGGGTACGCGCCCTCCTACGCGCGCTCCTTCGTGTGCTACGTTGCCGACTACAGCATTGTGCTGCTTCCATGGTTTTGGGTGTGGTTGATGTTCTTGGTTGACCAGGTGTGTATTGTTTGTGTGATTTGTGTTCCCACCCTGTACCCTATTTCACAGCCACCTGTCCCACATCCTGTGTCTATCATGGCTCAGACTGTGAATGCAGGTGGTGCAGTCATTGCATTGCTGGAGCTAGCTGGTCTGCGTTTTCCGGCTGAGGGAGATGATGGTCCTGGGGCTGAGGCCCTGGGCATGGGTCCTCACCCGCTGCAACACAGTCCTGCAGCTGTGGAGGGTCCATAGGCGGGTGTGGTGGAACTACGGCACCGTAGGCGTCCTGAGGGGTGGCCACGCCTGCAACGCCTCTACAGGCCCAAGGCCATGCTGCAGAACATCAGGGAGGACCAGGTGATCTTCCTCTACCAGCTGGACACAGGGGCTATTAGGGAGCTCTATGAGGATCTACGACCTGACCTCGAGCCCCTGACTGCCCGGTCACATGCTATACCGGGAATGGCCAAGCTCCTTGCTGCCCTACATTTCTTTGCCTCTGGCTGTTTCCAAACCTCGGTGGCCGCAGTGGGTGGGATGAGTCGGCCAACGTTCTCTCGCTGCCTCCACCAGGTACTGCGGGCCATGGTCAGCCGGGTTGGGAATTACATTGCCATTCCCAACAGTAGGCAACATTGGGTGGCCCTGGGACGTGCATTCCAGCAGATTGCAGGGATACCACATGTGCTGGGTGCAATAGATTGCACACATGTTGCCCTCATCCCGCCACGTGACAGGGAGGTTGTGTACCGGAACCGCAAACACTTCCATTTCCTCAATGTGCAGGTTGTCTGTGATGCAGGTATGCTTATCCTGAATGTGGTCCCGCGGTTCCCAGGGTCAGCCCATGACTCCTATATCCTGCAGAACTCAGCACTGTTTAGCCTGTTTGAGGCCGGGCAATATGAGGACTATATCCTGCTGGGTAGGTATTCCCCACATCATGTGTGTAACGCACATATGTGTTTCACGGGGGCACCATTGTCAACTGTGTCCTCTGCATCCATGACATGGTGCTGTTGTGTACTTGTGCTGACTATTCTGGGATTGTGCCCACAGCACGCCCTGTCACCTGGACTGTGCTCACGTACCTCTGTGCGGCAACACACATCCCCTTGCCTACCATGTTCCTATTCTTGCTCATCTGTGTCACGCCGCACCCATGTGATGTCGTCTCTAACCTGCCTTAGCTGCTTACTTGGCTATCATCCATTTTTCACGGTCATTCGGGGCATGCATGGTGCAAAGGTTTCACATATGTCGGCCTGTGTGTTGTGTCCATCTCATGCCCAATGTGCCACGGGATTGTGCATGTGCCAGCGGGGGGGGGGGGGCTTTGGAAAACTCTGGGAACAGGACCATAGACCAGCTGTACAGTGTGTATGTGGTCTACTCATCCGCCATGTAGGTGTTGGCACGTGTCAGGGTGTATGTGCGGACCTGCTATCACACATGCCTGCTGCATGACAGTTTGCTTTTGCCTGTCTGCGCTGACACCCCCGCCTTGCCCACCCGGGTTGTGGTACACTGACATATCCCCTATGTGCCATATCACACCATGTCCCAGCGACCTGCCCACCTGACCATCTTTTTACCGGCCAGTGTTATTTTGATCTCCCAGATGCAGACTCTGGTGCACCACAAATGTGTGCAATGCTGTGCTGTCATATGTGTGTGACCATGTTTCCCTGCTGTCCATTTGTGCATTGCTACATCATAGTTTCCATAGGTTCGTCTTCGCACATGTGCCTTAATTCCATTTCTGTTTGCAGGTGATGCAGGATATGGGTGTCGTGCCTGGCTGCTGACCCCTGTGCGTCTCCCTCGGACAGGTGCAGAGATGCAGTACAATGAGGCCCATGCCTCCAGCCGCTCAGTCATTGAGCGAACCTTTGGCGTTCTCAAAAGTCGCTTCAGGTGTCTGGATAGAACTGGTGGGGCCTTACAGTACGGGCCCTTGACTGTGGCAAAGATCATAATAGCCTGTTGCATCCTGCACAACATTGCTCTCAGGCACAATCTTCCAGTCGATATTAATGAGGATCTTGGGGTGGATCCTGTGTGCCCTCCTGCACCTGGCCATGTTGACACATGTGCTGGGATGGCGGCCAGGCAACATCTGATCGGGGAGCTCTTCTCCTGTAAGTTCTGCTTCTGCTGGTGACGTTTATCTGGGTTGCCCATGTGTGGGCTGGTGTATGGATTGTGCAGCAGTACCGTGTCATGTGTCAACATATTTGATGTCTTTTTGCCTCCCCAGGATGGGCTTCTGTTTTCCGGGCCCCCAGGACTTTGCAGATCATACTGGCCGATGCTGCGCTACATGTGGTGTTGGTGTGTAAACAACTACAACAGGCAGGTGACTCAGGTGAGTTGCAATATAGTGCGGTTTGCATTGCTGTCGCCATGGTCTGACCCATATATGTTGCTTACTCTCCGCTGCTCCTATGGTGCTGCACTGCTCTCTGGCCCACTACCCCATCACCCTTGGCTTCGTTTTGTCACACATGTGGCGGGGCATGTGACAGGCCTGCCTGTTTACTGGAGCCGCTGCTGCCGTTTGGTCCGGCCGCCATCACTCAACTGTTTGGTCAGGCACATGCTCCTCTTACGGTCGCTTGTCCCTGACCACAGCCCATCCACATGGCTCTCTATTGCCCTGACCCCCTCTGTCCCTTACTTGTCGCTCCCATGATATATTGTATTTGGTTTGCACTGCATGATATTTCGTGGGTCGTGTATGGACCGGTTCATATCTACCTCCCATCCCACCTGTGGACTGTGATGTTGGCTATGGACCCCTGCTCTGAATGTGTGGTGCATCTTGTTTGGTCTTTGGGGTGCCCTCACCTTGCACACAGCTATGGTTATGTATGGGGACATGCTGTGGTCCTGTCTGCATCCATTTCTCTATGCCTACTGGTGTTACGGTAGTTATTCTTTTCCTGAAGCGCCCTCCATCCTAGTGTTCATGGCTTTTCGCTCTCTCTGTTCCCCTGTTTTTATGTCTTTCCCTCAATGGTACCTGTAGTCACTGTAACAGTCATCTCTTTGCTTTTAGGTCCTGCCCGCTCTTATCATCCTCATCACCGTTGGGTATCATCCTTTGGTACATCTGTCTGCATCAGTGTGATGTGACATGTCCTGTATGTTGCTGTGCACTGTCACCCCCTATCCTACGCTGCTACCCTTGTCTGCATTGCATCTCTGTGTTCTTGGCAGGCCTGTGCCTGCTCTGCGTGGCAGGGCCACTCCTCTGGCCACCTCCGCCTACACAGGTTGACACATTTTCCCCTCAGCTACCACACACTTTTGTTCTAGTACTCTAGGTTGCCAACACCCTTTGTTGTATTGCTTTTGGCAGCAACATGTTTGTCTGTGCTGCTTCCTGACACCTGAAATGTCCACAGGGATGTGGGTCCAGTAACTCCCTACTGTCCCTTGGTCAGTCACCTATCCATTGTCTTCACCGTGGGTTCTGTGTGGTGTTAGTACTACATCTGTCTCTGTTGCACGCTGGTTCCGCAGGACCTGCAGACACCACTGGTAGTCCCTAGTGCACACTGACGTTGTCCCACATACCCTTTTTGGGGCACCATGCCACATGGTTCTGTAAGCCAGGGTTCCATCTGACCTCTCGTATCCGTGTGTACCTCATATGTCACTTTGCATGGGGTACCCTTCTCAGGACCATGATGGTCATCTTTCTCATACTTCTTCTTGGGCACACTGTTGGGCTACTGTCTTTTCCTGTTCTATTGCAGTGACGCACACATTCATTTGCCCATTCATGGGACGGCGCTGTGTGGGTACCTACCCCCTCATATGTTCCTCTAGAGACTGATGATGTCCATGTGCAGTGCACCATGAATGTTTTTGCTTACAACCATATCATTACCCCCCAGCTGTCACTTTGGGTGGTGACATGGTGCACTTTCTTTGCACAGTCTGGGGGTTGTGGGTTTTGGTGGTACAGCCATCTGCATATTCTTTCTGCACATATTCATAGTATTTTCGTGTTTGCTTTTCATTTCGCCAGTGGCTTTCAGGTAATGAAACAGGTCTGTGATGTTAATGGGCCCTTTATATTTGGTAATGATCTTGACCTTGGTCTGGGTTGTGTTTGCCATATGCCCTTGTTTGCTGAGACCTTGTTTTGTTCCATTGACAGGCTTTCTTTGTATGTGCATCGGGCAATTACTGGGGGTCTGGTGTGGTGATTTGTAGCATTTCAAAGTTCTGCTCCATGAGCTGGCCACCTCATTCTTGGGACTGTGTAGTTTTCACAGACATTATGGACATCTAGCTGTTTCATTACCTGTGGGGGCCCCTATGTCATGGATTTCAGACCACATATGGAGGATTAGGTGACCCTTTGGGGGGCATCTTGTAGTTTTACATGACATTGGTGCTGACAGCAGCACCACCCTCACAGTGAAGACTCCTCAGGGTGCCTCATCGGAACCCCTATGGCATGACCTGTGGGGCTCTATGTGACACGCCCTATAGCAGGGGTGGGGAACCATGGTCCTGGAGAGCCGCAGACCAATCAGCTTACCAGAATATCAATAATGAATATTGTAAGCCTGTTGGCTGACTGTGTCACCCTAGGCAGCTGCCTAGATGGCGACCCAGTTTGAGTTGTGGAAGAATAATGACTCAAGAGTCGTGTCCAAAGTGGAATTAAGGATGGGATTTATTCCCTGTCCCATGCGGATGGCTTTCAGATAAGGATAACACAAATTAAGCTGTTACATCACAGGCAAAAGAACACTTTAACAAAACCAAGCTTCTTCTTTGTTTTCCCCCAAAACACAAAAGTATTATCTTCCTCCAAAGAAATCAAAAACACACTTCCTTTTCTTCTCTTTAACGCAGAGATTCTAAATCATCTGTTACTCCCAAACTGCAATCCATTGGCTCCTGAATATTCTCTGGGATAGTGCTTTCCCACTGCATCCCCTCTTGGGCTTGACCTGCGTAGGATCTCTGAGTTTTTGCAAACCTGTACTCAGACCTCTGCTCTGGGGTAAACTCTGTTCTTGGGAGATACAAGTGCTGTTGCTGGGGGTCAGAGGCAACAGGAGCTGGGCTGGGGAATTCTTCCCAGTCCCTAAGCCATTGAGGGAACTCTTGCTTCCTATATGCTTTGCTTCTCCTCCCCGAATCTACTCCACTCCCTTTATAATACAGAGGGTACTTATCTTTCCCACGAGAGAATATGGCTTCTAGTCCTTCTTCCTCTAGCCAGGGTTTTCTATCAGAGCTGCAGACTGCTTTGCCCCGGCCGTATCTGTTGCTGGGTCTGGCAGGGTAGCACTTGCTTCCTGCTTCCTGTGAGACTCTCAGAGTGTGACCTTTGCTCTCTGGTGATCTGACTGCTTGCCTGGGTGCGAGGACCCCTCTGGTTGGGAAGACCTTAGCTCTATCTCTCCTGATCCACTCGGGTTCGTCAGACTGCTTCTGCTCAAACCTGGATCTCCAAGACAGCGGGTCTCTTACTGTTTGGTCTGGAGTTCCCAACTCAGCCTCTCTGAGGATCTCTCTGCTCCTTGTCTGTTTCTCCAGGCTAGGTTCCAGACTCTCCTCCACACTCTGGCTGCACTCTAGGCTTGTTTCCCTTGCTTGGGGAAAGCTTGTTCCGTCTCTGAATCTGAAACTGCCTCTGGGTCTCAGCCTGACTCTGCCTGTGAGTTCACCCTCCTCTTCACTTGATTTTCCCCTGGTTTTATTGAGCTGCCTATTGGACGTGGAACGTGACTGTTCCCACAGGTGAGCCTGATTAGAGCTCTGAATTCTCTCTGCGTCACTGCAGCCCTGAGGAATGTTTGTTTCTTCACTCCCTGCCCCCTCGCACTGTGAATGTCTCCACTGACCCTGTGACTGTGAGGTAAGCTCTTCATTTCTAAACCCTTTTAATACTTCAGGTTCTATGCTGTCTACCTCATGACAATATGCATGAGATATAGATGCATTATGGATATCCTGCCAACCTGACTGTTTTGTGGCCCTCCAGGGCTGGATTTGGCGACCCCTGCCTTACACCTCTGTCATTTAAGATTGTGAGTGGGCAAGGTGCAGATGTTCTAGACATCGAAAGGGTATATGGAATGTGTCACATTCGTCCTCGATTCTCACAACCACCAAAAAGGTTGTCTAATTGACAATATTTTGGTGCTGGTGGGACGGTGAGGAGGAATGTGACACATTCTATCTAAACCATTTGATGTCTTGGACATCTGCACCTTGCCCACTCACAATCTTAAATGACAGAGGTGTAAGGCAGTGGTCTCCGAATCCAGCCCTGGAGGGCCCCAAACCAGTCAGGTTGGCAGGATGTCTCTAATGCATATATATCTCATGCTTATTCATTAGGGATATCCTGGAAATCTGACTGGTCTGCTGCTCTCCAGGACCAGGATTCCCCAGCCCTGCCCTATAGGATGCACGGGCAGACAGTGCACATTTACCTTTACCCACTGGTGTGACTTGTAGGGTGCCCTATACAGCACCCTCAGGGTATAGCTCTGTGACTGTGTGCTTGCCACCTGAGTCTGTTAGACGTACAGCACAAGCTGCTTCTGCCATCACTATATTGGTGTGTGGGTGATGTTGCTGATGCCTTCACAGATCCACCCTCTTGTCAGGTACACATTCACATGATACAGAGCCCAGAGTTGGCAAGACATATGCATGGCGTGGTGGGGTTCCCTACAGGTGTACGGTGACATGACCATTCGGTTCTTACCTGCCTTATTTCCAGCACTGTTTGGGGTTTGCTTTCCTTCATTCCATGGTTTGTGGATATATTTGACTATGTACATCTCTCAAAAATGGTTCTGGTTACACATTCACACTATTTTCTTCTTGTGAGGGCTAAGGCTCTCTGGATTATAGGGTCCCTACATATGAGGGGGGTGGGCACTTTCTCCCACCTCTCAGGTTGTTTGTCGGCGACAAAAACTGGGGGATATGTATGGCTTCAAAAGAGTACTGACTGGTTATCCACGTCACTAACTATGGTTTGCAGAGGGTACTGTTGCAGGCAGCGCTTGTCCCTGGGACCATGGGTGGTTTGAACTCACAGACCTTGCACCATCTGCCTGTGTCTTCACCATTGTGCGACAGATCACGCTACCTTAGGACACACCTTTTCTAGATTCTTAGGGGGCGCCCTGTTGGGCTACTGTCTGTTGCTACTGTGTGACAGTGACACACACTCATTTCGGCCTGCCGTCCCAGGGAGCTGTGTAGGTACATGCCCCTTGTTGTGTTCATCTCTGGGCCTCTGATCTTCCTGTGCCTTGCACCATGGGTATGTTTGCTTTGGGACAGATCCTAGACATCACAGCGGGCCATTTGGGTGGTGCCCTGCTGCCCTTCAGGTGACAGCCAGGGAGTTGTTCGCAGCTATGGGGCTGCTGCCCGGTGGTTCCGTCACAGCCTGTGGGGCCATTGGTCATGGACTCATAACACAGTGGTCTTTTTTTATCGGCCTGACTGCAGCATTGTCTATTTTGGACGCACATTGGTCCTGCCAGCAAGACACCATCAGCATGATGTCACGTTACAGTGCCTCATGGGGCGCCCCATGTGGCACCTTATCTGGCACCCTTTACGTTGCCTGCTATGGTGTTCTGAAGGTGACATTTTGGTGTGCCTCTGTGGACAGTGCACTTTCTACTGTGGCCTGTGTGGTGCATTATGGGATGCCATCTGCAGCACCTTTGGTTGCACCACTGTGATGGTGTATTTGCTGGCAGCACTACTGGTGGTAAAATATAAACCCTTGCCTCCTCATTCCCTACATTGGGTACTGGGTGATGGCTGGGCCAGCCTTCTGCATTGTGCACACTGGGGAGACAGGGGATTTGAACCCATGCTGCCTGTGACAGCGGTCAGTGAGCTCACCATTGTGCTACAGCTCTGTTCCTGTGATTTGTATCTGTACGCGTTCTTGGGGTTGACGCGTGGTAACGCGTGGGGACGAGCCACCGCGCCCTGTCACGCTCGTTAGTTTTTGGAACGCGTGTTGCGCGTAACGATGTACCGCCCATGTCCTTATTTTGGCGTTTCTGTCTCTACCGCGGCTCCTAACGCGAATCGCACTAACGCACTTTGGTAAACATACCCCTAGGATTAATAAGGGACATTTTGGTGAAGAATAGCCAGGGTAAAATTGGTTTACACTGAAGTTCTGGCTTAAAGGAACTTTAATTCTCTCTGATTTAATAGAGAGAAGAAAAAGAAAGTCTGGTGTTTTTTTGTGCAAAGGTTAGAAAGTTATTTTGAATTCAGAGTTTGAGAATCTGAGATCCCTGATTTCTATTAGAAAGAATCTGTAGTCTGGGATAGAGATTCTGGTGGGATTTAAGAGATACTGACTCCTAAGCAGGAGTGATGTCTTGATATCATACTCCTTGAAACCTTTAAATGATGTCTGCAATAGAAAACTGTCTGACATAGGCTATGTTTCTGAGGTGTTTTTCAAAGGACACTAAAGAATATCTCTGTAACTTTTGAGAAAATATTGTGGGAAACAGAATCTAAAAGAAGGTTGAATAATATGCAAGGAAAACAGGTTCACTGTTTCAATACAGTATAAGTAGGATGAAAAATCCTGGAAGAGGTTTGAGCTTAAACAGAATGGAATGCTGAAATGGACAGGCTGTGTTAGTTGTCACTGAAGCCTTGAATCTCCAAGCTGAGAGCTCTTTGCAAACTCTGCGTTTTGCATCTTTTTGAGTGGAGGAGTGGCCTAGTGGTTGGGGGCAAGGTACTTCAGGCTGGAAGGTCAGGGGTTCAAATCCCACTAGAGGACAGCAACCTTGGGCCAGAAGGACTGGGGTTTCTAGTCCCACAGGTGCTCCTTGTGGTCTTGGACAAGCCACTTAACCCTCCATAGCCCATGTTCCTTGTAAAATAGTTATCTCCAAGTTATAATGCCCTGTTCAATGTAATTTCAGTTTGTTCACTGTAAACCACACTGATGCAGAATAGCGTGGTATATAAGAGAATGTAAATAAATAAATAAAAAGAGAGAAGCATTCCTAAGAGAATTTGGTAAATTGTTAAAGGATAATTAGTAGGGAAGTAAGCTTTAGCTAACAGGGTCTTTTAATTACCTTTTTTTTTGTTAGAAAGGGATAGTACCACAAGTCCTGCAAATCTTACTCAGTGAGACTATGAGACCCACAGGATTTAGGGTTTTGCCTTATTTTTTTTAAAGCTATGTAGTAGGTTCAATGGTGATCCAGACTGAAGAATTTCAACTGCACACTACCATCAGCAATACTGAAGATCCAAATGAAACTATTATGGGCCCCATCACAAGAGTACTGAACAAGAGACATTCATGAGTTAAATTGCATTTTCACTGAAATGTATAGATTTCTTTGAATTTAATCTGGGCGAGGTACATGAGCTCGAAGTTGTCACTGGTGAAGTCATAACTCAAAAGATTCTTGTGTGAAGAAGTTTATTGTCAAGATTTTGGTAAAGGAAAATAACGAGTGTGAAGTAACACCCAGTTTGGGAATTTTATAGTTATCCCCACATACTAACAGTGATGTTTGTTTTCCTGTATCTAAAAATAAATGTTATTCTAAGTATATTGAGAAAGGTATATTTATTGTATATCTTTCTCAGGCTAAAATTGTAGCATCACCTTGGTTTGTGTATATCATAATTTTCAATTTAGAATTTAAATTTTTCATTCTGTTAATCCTTCTATTAATTGGGAGGAAAGACAGAATGAGGTTAGTGAATCTCTGTGAGCCTCCTCCTGTGAAGACTTCAGACTCTGAGGTATCCCTTGGCCCATCGACTACAATGGTAACATCTGTAGGAGTCTGAGTTTTCCATAACACCCTAGCATCTCCACAGAGGGGCCACATAAAGGAAATGAAAATTAAAACAGAATGGTATACAGTGAATTCAGTCTGTGGGTATAGCTTATCAAGTGCATATATGTGACAATGCTTGTCATGAAGATTTGATAGTTTGTTTTCAATTTATGATTTCTGATTAGCAAAGTTGATATCTGTTATTATTTTTGTCTTTTATTGTGCAAGAAGCATAGTGATATTAAAGAAAAATCTTTAGATTAGGGATTTAGTTTTTTAAAGTAACAAATAATGAGTGATACAATTTTCATTCTGACAACTAAGCTAAGTAATTAAGCCAAAGTAACAAATGTGTATTTTAATGTTTTCTTTTTGTTAGAAAATTAATTGAAAATCCAGATGTACATCATATCCATGAACATGTAAGAGATTAGAGTAGCAATGTCCCAGTCTATTTTTCAGCCACCTGCAAAAGTCTATTGGATTTTAAATTCTCATGATATGTGTTTCAGTCTGTTATTACGAAATAACCCATGCACAATTGATGTTATTAAGGGAGTGTGCAGGAAAGGCCTGTTACAAGTAGAATAGGTAAAACAAATGCTAATACTGATTAACTAAAGTAATATCACTGATTGAGATAGATTCAAGGTGTAAATAAATTTCCCTGAACAAGTTTAATCAATCCTTTATTATTATACAGTTTTGTACTGAATAAAGAGGCAACAAAGAGAGGCTGTAAACAATGACAATTGAATTTATGATTGGTTTAAATTCTGTTTTTGAAAATTTCTTGAGCACAATTCTGTTTATGTAATGACCTATCTATATTTGTTCCATTGTATCCTGATTTCCTTCCGTTGTGAGCTGAGATGTCTATGTTAATCAGATAGTGATATTACTGACAATATTCAAAGTAATGTGAGGCAAACCATTACCTAAGATAATAAAACCTTCCTAAGAATTGTTAGTAAACAATTAAAATGAGTTTAATTGTCATAAATTTTCAGTTATGTTTTGATGTGTGTTACCCCTTAAGAAATATGATTAACTATACTTTGTGCAGTTGAGTACCTCACAGGAGAGGTGTATCTATTACTATGTGGATTAACTTTAACTTGATAGTAAAGAGAATAAATTAAAGAATGCAGATGCAAAAAAGAAGTATGTTGCAAGCTATCTTATCTCCATATAGTTAAATAAGTTGTAATAATTCAGTGCTAGCCTTAGATGTATTGTAGTTAATTAACATTAGATTAGATAAGATAATTCTGTTCAGTAATTCTATATTCTATATGCCATTAGTAGTTGTGTATGTTTGCCATTTTGGGGAATCAGAGGAATGTTGTAATAGCGAGTTTTTGTTCAGCAAATTATTTATTCCGTGCACTGAATCCTACAGGCCAAAGACAATGACTATTGTGAATGAAAGGAAGTCAGCAATGCTACTAAAAGAAGGATTGGAGCAAATATCAGTGATTCCAACAAGCCTACTGAAAGATATATTTGCAGGCTTGAAACTTGGACAGTTACTGACACTCTCTGACCAAGATTTGTATAGCATAGCGTAGAGTGAAAGGAGAAGTTGCTGAAGAATTTACAGTTATCACCGGGTGCAAACTTCTGAAAGATTTATGAGGGGCAGTTAGTTACTGCTAACTAATTTTGCTTGCAAGAATAATTGGTAGAGTCTTACTCTCTGTATACATTTTTACTGAGACCTAGCAAAGGGCAAACAGTGTCACATAGTTTTGATTAATTTTCAGAATGATTTGTAATCCTTTTTCTATATTGTCAAATAAAAAAAAAGAATATATATATATATATATATATATATATATATAAATATGAATATAAATATGAAGACTTCTTCCAACCAAGAAGATGAAGTTCACCCATGGACCAGATGTGCCGAGGACTGTGAAGTGAAGTGGAAGGTGTTTCCCACTGTGGCAGAAGATTTTTTTATTTTATTTTATCTATTCATTCATTTATTTATTTATCAGTACATTTATCTATTTATTTAGGACATGGACATGTTTTAAAGTGATTCTTTACAGAATCAGAGGGGGGGGGGCTGTTGAGAGGGACTTGAAGTGGGGTATCAAAGCCCTCTGAAAGGGTTAATATGGAGAATGGATTAGAATTTGCTAACATCCTGAAGCCTGGCAGTTTGGAATTCATTAGCAGCCTGGAGAGATATGTGTACCCAAAACCACGGCCATATTTAGCAGAATGGGATAGAATGATTTTGCTTCTCCTAAATCAGCTGAGCAATATGTCTGTGCGTACTTAGACTTATAACAGTGGTTTCTCAACCCAGTCCTCTAGGACCCCCAGGCCAGTCAGTTTTTCAGGGTTTCCACAATGAATATTCATGAGATAAATATGCATACAATCTTCATCCACATCAGAATTCTTTTTCTTTTTAACTTCCAATACTTCCACTTTTTGTCCCATAGAATCAATGGAACTTTCCACAGAATGCACTTTATCCACAACTGGTTGAAGGTGAGCTGACAGCATTAATATGAGATAGGATCAAATTTCCCAACTTGGAGATAGCTTCCCAAAGAGTTACAACTGCTGGCCTTGTGCTGGAGAATATGATCAGCTGTTCTGCTTCATTTTTTTTTTATTTGGTTTCATTTTCTTTCATTTTCACTTTCAGCAGACTTGTGGCTGCCTCCTTGCCTGTTTATTGGGCTGATATGCTGCCTCGCTCCATGAGGAAGCCAACAGAGGCAAAACATCTGGTGTTGGGGTAATGACAGCTGGCAGGAGCAACAGCTGAGCAGAAGTTAAGTCATTGTTTATATATTCTTTGAAGATTTTCTTGCACAGTAAACAGCTAACTGATGCAAGACCCATAAAGTTCCCATATTACATTTTGATCAACACACTATTATAGCTCATACGAGGTTTTTCAGACCTTTGATGTTTGGAGTTCACCAGTTGAAGGTTTTTATGACTGGTTGACTCTCCCTCTGTTTGAGTCTGGTTTTGTCTCCGAGGGACACTGAAGCCTTTTTCGCTTGTTTTAGTATATCTCCATGGATACTTGAATAATACTGAATAGACTTTGTGTGGCTACTAGTTTAAGTATGGAATTTACATATATTGAGATTGACATGTGTCTCCTTCTGAAGTTTTTTAGTTTGCATGGCTTAATAACAACAGCAGAACTCACCAATGGCAGACCAATTAGGAGTACAGGTCCCCTAGCTGCTTCTTCAAACATGCCCTGTTGTGTAGATCCATGCATTTCCACGACAGTCCAAAGCACTTCTACTTCTGCTGCTGTGCCTCTGAGCTTGAATTGAGCAATCCCTTCTGCAATGGAATCCGTGCTCTACCAGCTCTTCTCTCGAGTTCCATCGCTGGATCAGCTAGGGGCTGACAATCATTCAGGCTAAGTGAAACTTCTCCCTCAAGCCACCTTTCTAGCACTCCTTCCCCTGGAACAGGGAGCAGTGGAGTCAGTCAAGCAGCCTCATGTTGGACAAAACTGTCCATAGGACTGGACTAAGGAGGAGCATTTCGAGTCATGGGGTGTTTGTGGCCATTAACTTTCCTCTTGTAGGGACATTTGCCCATCAAGGAAATATTGAAAGTTAGGAAAAAAACTGAGGTCAAGGACAGAGCTCAGTTCAGTGCTCTCGTGTGGCAGTCTTCTTGTTC
The DNA here is from genome assembly GCA_033557465.1 of Ichthyophis bannanicus. Lineage (NCBI taxonomy): Eukaryota > Metazoa > Chordata > Amphibia > Gymnophiona > Ichthyophiidae > Ichthyophis > Ichthyophis bannanicus. The sequence goes on from CM066035.1 coordinate 462,129,266, forward strand.
CCATCTTAGCAGATCCTCCTGATGTTGCTTTTAAGTTTATCTCCTTGCAGCTCATTTCATGTCCTCTAGTTTTACAGTTTCCCAGCCTTTGAAAAAAAGATTTGTTTGTTGTTAATACCCTTTAAGTATTTAAATATTTCTATCATATCACCCCTGTCCCTAATCTCCTGTAGGGTATACATATTTATGTCTTCAAGTCTTTTCTCATATCATTTTGGTTTCAAGTATTTTTATATCCTTTGCAAGATATGGTATCCACAATACTCGAAGTGAGGCTTAACCAATGACCAGTCACAATAACATTTTCTTCTTCCTGCTGGTTATTCCTCTCTATATGCAGCCTAACATCTTTGGGTCACCGCCTTGCCACGCTGCTTTGCCACCTTGAGATTCTCAGACACTATCACGCCAAGGTCCTTCTCTTAGGGACTCTCTTGTGCTCCCTGTGGGTATCAAGCAGCAGAGCCAGCACAGCCAATGTGTTCATCTCAACTATGTCTCCAGCCTCCCTCTACTAATACCCACAGTACTGCACATGCACCTGCTCACACATACCTACACACCTACTTATCCACATCCACATAGACAGTGAGCATGACACTTCAAAAAGACACTGAATGAAACACTGGGATACAAACAGACAGACAGCAGGGGGCTATGCATTGGGAAGACTGCTGGACCAAGGGCCACGGAATGTATCACAGAGGGTTACAGATTGGCACAGGTGGTGAGGAGGAGATAATGGTGTAAAATTCTAACAGGGTCTTGGAATGGGTGAGATGGACAGGTGTGTTGAAGAGCAGATAAACAAATGATATATCAAGATGCACCTACATGCACACAGATTACAGTCATGCCAATAACTCACCAGCCAAGCTCTTCTAGTCACCACCGCCACAAGCAGTCCCAAAACAACAAAATTGTAATTTATATCAGGTGTAGGTTGGAACCTTTAGATAATCTGCACTATCTAGGAATCATATTAGACCTAAGCCTAATACTACAACCACACATTGATGTAAATCTCAAACAAACTTACCACAAAAAAAAGACAGCCCGTGGGCTCAAACCATTTTTTGACAGACATGATTTCTACACAGTTTTCCAGGTGCTGGTACTACCATTCTTGGAATACTGTAACATAATCCTGCAAGGCCTACATGCAGCCATTTACACACTCCTTGCAGGTGGCTCAGAACACTGCTGACTGAATCTTACATGGTGCCTCCATCATAGAACACATAACACCCATACTACAAGACCTACACTGGCTGCCTATCACATTCCATGCCAAATACAAGGCCATCATCACAACCTAAAAGGCATACCACAACCTATCCTCCGAATATTTATGTTCTCTAATTCAGAAAACACCAAATGACAGACCGAGGAGAACCAATGCACAGTCTACCCTAATCATCCCTACAACACGCAGAAAAAGCAGCCAAAATTCTTCAAGCACAGCTTTCACACTGTACATTCCACACCTCTGGAATGCTCTACCACCTGATATTTGCTCCACAAAAGACCTAAAAGACTTTTAAAAAAAGTTAAAGACACACCTATTTAAGGAACACTACAGTGAAAACACTACATAACCTCATCCTTAATCACTCATCCACACGCACCCTTAATCACTCATCCACACGCACCCTCTCCTTCTCCTCTATCCTACTTACAGACCAAAATGACAATGCTTTAATGTTATATTGTTTAATAGATAAAATGCTTCTTATAAGTTATAATATGTAAATACTGTTCTTTAATACTTTGTTCCATGTCTGCTAACCTAACCTAATCCAGTTATTCAAGTTATACCACAATGTTCATGCAAAGCTAAGTTATAAATATTCCATGTAAACCACCTTGACACCTTGATAAGGTGGTATATAAAAACAGTTAAACAAATAAATAAAATAATTACATCATTTACAGTACACAAAAATATCCTCCATGCTAACATCAATGTGCTCTCCATGCCAACTCTCTTCCCCTAACCCACTCAGTCCTTGCCCGCATGTAATGTGTGGTTACTATGGAAATTAATATGTGATAACTGTCATGCCAAAACAGTAACAATTATTTCTGACCCATGCTGGCAGTTATAGTATTCTAAAATCTGCATTAACCGCACAGCACATTTTAGTAAAAGGGCCCCTTAAACCTGATTCAAACTAAATCCAAATGCATTATCTCAGTCTTTCATAGTAACAGTATATGACAGCAGATAAAGACCAGTATAGTCCATCTAGTCAGTCCAGTAAGGTGACTAGAGTGTTGTAACTGCTGCTCCATGCAGGTTACCTTGCTCTATGCCTGTGTTTAGGGTTATGCCTACTGTTTAATGCAGGTCAGCCCCCCTCTATTTATTGAAGTATAGAAGATATGTAAGTTTGCTTTAAGAACATAATAACATAAGTTATGCCATACTGGGTCAGACCAAGGTCCATCAAGCCCAGTATCCTGTTTCCAACAGTGGCCAATCTAGATCACAAGTATCTAGCAGTTTCCCCAAAAGACACAGGTTCCGCAGTGTTTTTATTGGGGCAAGCAGTGGATATTCTGGGTCTAATTTAATAATGGTTTATGAACCTTTCCTCCAGGAACTTGTCCAAACCTTTTTTAAACCCGGCTATACTAACAGCTTTTACTACATCCTCTGGTAGCAAATTCCAGAGTTTGATTACATATTCAATGACACAATATTTTCTCTTATTAGTCATAAAAAGGTTAACCTTTAGCTTCATTGCATGCCCCCTAGTCTTTCTATATTTCAATGGTGTAAACAATAGATCTATGTTTACCCATTCCACTCCATTCATTAATTTATAGACCTCTATCATATCTCCCCTCAGCCGTCTCTTTTCAAGGTTGAAGAGCCCTAACCTTTTTAGCCTCTCTTCATAGGGGTCTTCTTCCATCCACTTTACCATTTTGGTGGCTCTTCGCTGTACCTTTTCTAATAACGCTATAACCTTTTTAAGATACGGCCACAAGAACTGCATGCAATATTCAAGGTGCGGTCTCACCATGGAATGATACAGAGGCATTATAATATCCTTTGTTTTATCCTGCATTCATTTCCTTATGATACCTAGCATTCTATATGTTCAGTAATTTTGTTCTTTATGATGATTTCTACCATTTTTCCCAGTACTGACGTCAGGCTCACCGGTCTGTAGTTTCCCAGATCACCCCTGGAACACTTTTTAAAAATTGCCATTACACTGGCCATCCTCTAATCTTCAGGTATTACAGATGATTTTAATGATAGTTCACAGATTACTAATAGTAGGACTGCAATCTCATATTTCAGTTCTTTCAACACCCTTGGATATATACCATCTGGTCCAGGTGATTTGCTACACTTCAGTTGCTACATCTTCTCGGTGTATCGATATTTCTTTCAGTTCTTCACAGCATTTCCTTTAAATACCATTTCAGTCATGGGTGACATTCCTACATCTTCCTCAGTAAAGACCAAAGCAAAGAATTCATTCAGTCTCTCCACTATGGCCTTGTCCCCTCTTAGTGCCCCTTTTACCCCTCTATCTTATAATGATTTTCTCACGGGTTTTTTTGCTATGTATGTACTTGAAAAAAGTCTTTATTATGCATGTTTGCTTCCACAGCAAGCTTCTTCTCAAATTCTCTTTTTGCCTGCCTTACCATCTAACTTGCCAGTGCTTGTGTTGTTTCCAGTTTTCATCATTTGGCTCCTTTTTTCAATTCCTAAAAGATGCTTTTTTGGCAACAACAGCCTCTCTTACCTCACCTTTAAACCATGCTGGCAGTTTTGGGACTTACTTCAACTTTTCTTAAAGCGTGGAATACAGCTGGTCTGGGCTCCCAAGATAGTATTTTTAAACAACACGCAAGCTTGATGTAAATCTTTAACTTTTGCAACTGCGCCCTTTTGTTTTTTCTTAACTATTTTCCTCATTTTATCATAGTCTCCCTTTTGAAAGTTAAAAGGTAGTACTGTGGATTTCCTTACTGTCCTTCCTTCATTTATTAAATCAAACGCGATCATGCTATGATCACTATTGCAAAGTGGCCCCCACACCCTTATCTCTTGCACCAGATATTGTATTCTACTAAGGACTAGGTCCAAAATTGCTTCCCCTCTGGTTGGTTCATGAACCAGCTGCTCCAAGAAGCAGTCATTTATTTCATCTAGAAGCATTATCTCCCTAGCATGTCCTGTTGTGACACTAACCCAGTCGGTACAGGTGTAATTGAAATCAGCCATTATTATTACTGTGTTGTAACTTTTGTTAGCTTCCCTGATTTCTTTGAGCATTTCATCATCCATTTGTTCATTCTGGCCAGGCGGTCGATACTACACCCCACTGCCATTGCCTTCCCCTTCCCCTTTTTGCATGGAATTTCAATCCATAGAGATTCTACAGTGAATTTTGTTTCCTGCAAAACTTTAATCCCATGTGACTTAATGCCCTCTCTAACATACAGTGCAACCCCTCCATCAATTACATTTTTTCTATCATTACAATATAATTAGTACCCAGGTATCACAGTGTCTCACTGGTTGTCCTCCTTCCACCATGTCTCTGAGATGCCAATCATATCTAACCTCTCATTTAGTGCTATATATTCTAAGTTTTCTATCTTATTTTTTAGACTTGTAGCATTTGCATACAAGTATTTTAGAGGCTGTATTTTATTCATATTAATTTGGCTATCGATAGGCAGGGGTAATTTGGAATCTTTAAGCTCTGTCTGCTCTGTACTCAAGGGCATTTGGGCTACTTTTGTCTTTATTGGAACCTCTCTACTGATATACCCTAACTTCAATCTTTTGCTAGTATCCTTTAAGGATACATTATTCCGAAGCATGTGCTCTTGGGTGACTGCCTGCTTTCCCCTATTATCTAGTTTAAAAGCTGCTCTATCTACTTTTTAAAGGTTAATGCGAGCAGCCTGGTTCCGTTTAGGTTAAGGTTTTGCCCATCCTTTCAGAAAAGCCCCTCCTTTCCCCAGAATGTTCCCCAGTTCCTAACAAATCCAGAACCCTCATCCTTGCACTATTGTCTCATCACGCATTGAGACTCAGGAGCTCTGCGTGTGGAATGGGAAGCATTTCAGAGAATGCTACCAAGATAGTATTTTTAAACAACACCCAAGCTTGATGTAAATCTTTAACCTTTGCAACTGCTCTTTTTAGTTTTTTCTTAACTATTTTGAAATCCAAAACTTCCATTCTACCCTGGAAGTTTTAGATTTCAACTTCCTACCTAAAAGCCTAAATTTAGCCTCCAGAACTGACATGTACCAAGACAGCAGACTCCTCCCCAGCACTATCTAAGACCTTGTCTAGGTGACGCATGAGGTCCGCTACCTTCGCACCAGGTAGGCATGTTACTGTGCGATCTTCATGTTCACCAGCCACCCATCTATCTGCATGCCTAATGATCGAATCACCAACTGTAATGACTGTTCTAAACCTTCCCTCAGTGGCACATGGCCCTGAAGAAACCTCCTCGGTGTGAGAGGGTTTTATATCACCTGGAGGACACGTCCTAGCTATAGGATCACTTCCTGCTGCTCCAGGGTGATGTTCTCCTGTCACGTGACCTCTCTCCTCCATGGCAACAGGGATGCTGCCAAACTGAATATGGGACTTCAATACTATATCCCTGTAGGTCTCGTCTATGTACCTCTCTGTCTTTGTTTTGTCCTCCAAGTCTGTTACTCTAGCCTTCAGAGATTGGACTTATTCCCTTAGAGCAAAGAACTCCTTGTACCTAGTTCACATGTAAGACCCCTCACCAACTGGTAGAAAATCATACATGTGACACTCGATAAAAAAGACTGGAAAACCCCCATCTTGCTGATGGACTACTGTCTGTATCTTAGTTCTTTACTTACTAAGGGTTGCTAGGGATACTTATACTAATAAAACTATACCTAATATGTTTAATGTACTTTGTTCAACTGAAGCTTAAGTAATCTTAGGTCCTTAATGTATGCCTGATAAGGATAAACAGCTGCACCTGAGAGTGAATATGACACCTCCTTTCCTTTAAGAGATTTAATCACCTATAAAGCTACGATTATCCCAGGGGTGGGTGGATGATGGGGAGGGAGGGAGGGAAAGAAGACTTATTAAAAACTGGCTGCTACACAGTACCCTGTCCTGTGCTTCTAAAATAATCTGTGACACATTTCTTGGGTGATTCAACACAGCCCTTGCTTGGATTGAGGGAGTCTTGGGTTCTAAATTTAACCAGAAATCTCTCTGCTGTGTTTTAAATGTAAACTGAAAGCTCTTTGCTGCTACTAGGCTTTGACTGATTTAACAAATACACTGGATTCACATATTAATCAGACTTAATCTAAAGAAGTCCTTTTTCATCAAGATTTAGAAATATTCCCAGAAGTAAATATTTACAATTGCAGATCTCTCTCCAGAAGTAACAGTCCCTTTTTGTAGCCCTTCATCCTCTTTCTATAAAGAGATCCATTATGTCCATGCCATTTTGAATTCCGGCACTGTATTTGCCCCCACTATCTCTATCAGAGGGCATTTCAAGCATCCACCACCTTTTCAGTGAAAAAAAAAATCCTGGTGTTGCTTTTAAGTTTACTGCCTTGCAGCTTCATCGTGTGCCCTCTAGTTTTACAGCTTCCCCTTCTTTTAAAAGGTGTGTTTGTTCATTGATACCCTTTAAGGGGTAGATTCCGGGACCGTATCCCCTGCCCAAAGCTCCCTGCACGTACATGGGAGATGTGTGTTGAGTTCTGTACAGGGGCGGTGATGGAATTGGGTATATCTCCTGGCCATCCTGATTCTAAATGCCTGGATGGGCCAGGCACCTACAGAATGGAATTAGCCTCTAAATATTTAAAGTTCTGTATCATATCTCCCCTGTCCCTCCTCTCCTCTAGGAAATATATATTTCATTTTTCAAGTCTCTTTTCATATGTCTTCTGGCGCAGGCTCCAAATCATGATGGTCACCTTCCTCTGAATCGTTTCAAGTCTTTTTATATCCTTTGTGAGATATGGTCTCCAAAACAGAACTCAGTACTCCAAGTGAGGCCTCACCAATGACTTGTACAAGGGCATTAATACCTCTTCCTTTCTGCTGGTTATTCCTCTCTGTATGCAGCCTAGCATCCTTATGGCTTTGGCTACCGCCTTGTCGTATTGTCTCCCCACCTTGAAATCCTCAGACACTCTCACTCTGAGGTCCTTCTCCTGATCCGTGCACACCAACCTCTCTCCCCTATCACATAACGATTCCTTTGGATTACTGTATCCCAAGAGTATGACTCTGCAATTCTTCGCATTAAATCTTAACTGCCAAACATTTGAACATTCTTCCAGTATTTGTAGATCTTTCCTTATGTTGTTCACTCCCTCAGATGTGTCCACTCTGTTGCAAATGTTCATGTCATTTGCAAAAAGGCAGACTCTTCTATTCAGTCCTTCTGCAATATCACTCACCAATACATTAAACAGTATCAGTCCTGAGAAATGATAGCATTGTTCAACTGTCAATGTTGGAGACAGATCCTGCTGACTGTTTCACTTGCTTCATTGTGCCTGCATTCGGTTCTGAAGCTAATTAGCGGCTTTCCATCTGGTGGCCAAGCACATAGGAGGCCTACCATGTGGTCTGGCATGTGAGACTGGTGGATTTATCTTAACAGTTATCATGCTGAGAGAGTAGAACTCTAGCAGGGCATGAAAATGGACTAAAGGCTGCTAGCTGGTGTATAAACTAGCTTACTGAGGCGTGATTGTATTTTGATTAAACTCATATGTAATACCTGAAGATTGGAGGATGGTCAATGTAACGCCACATTTTCAAGAGTTTCAGGGGTGATCTGGGAAACTACAGACTGGTGAGCCTGACGTCTGTACCGGAAAAATGGTAGAAACCATCATAAAGAACAAAATTACTAAACATGTAGATAGTCATGGCTTAATGGGAAACAGCCAAAATGGCTTTAGCCAAGGAAGGTCTTTTTAATCTGTTATGTTTTTTTTAAGGTGTGAATAAACAGGTAGACAAAGTCAGTTGATATAGTGTATCTGGACTTTTAGAAAGCCTTTGACAAGGTCCCTCATGAGACACCTTTGGCAAAATTAAAAAGTCATGGGATAGGAGGCAGTGTACTATTGTGAATCAAGAATTGGTTAAAATATAAAAAGCAGAGGGTAGGGCTAAATGGCCAATTTTCCCAATGGACAAAGGTGAATAGTGGAGTACCCCAGGGATCTGTGCTGGGTCCACTGCTTTTTAACATATTCATAAATGACCTGGAAATGAGAATAATGAGTGAGGTTATCAAATCTGTAGAAGACACAAAGCTATTCAAAGTTGTTAAAACCCATGAGGATTGTGGAAAGTTGCAAGAGGATCTTGATAAATTGGAAGACTGGGCATCCAAATGGCAGATGAAATTTAATGTAAACAAGTGCAAAGTTATGCACCTAGGAAAGAAAAACTCAAACTATGGTTACACAATGCAAGGTTCCACATTAGGAACCACCACCCAGGAAAAAGATTTAGGCGCCAACGTGGATGACATGATAAAACCCTCCACCCAGTGTGCAGCGGTGGCCAAGAGAGCAAATAGAATGCTAGGTATCATAAAGAAAGTAATGGAAAATAAAACAAAGGATATTATAATGCCTCTGTATCGTTCCATGGTGCGACCACACCTTGAATATTGTGTGCAATTCTGGTCACCGCATCTTAACAAGGATATAGCATTATTAGAAAAGGTACAGAGAAGAGCCACCAAAATGGTAAAGGGGATGGAAGGATACCCCTATGATGAGAGGCTAAAAATGTTAGGGCTCTTCAACCTGGAAGGGGAGATATGAAAGAGGTCTATAAATTAATGAATGGAGTGGAACAGGTAAACATAGATCTATTGTTTACACCATCAAAATATAGAAAGACTAGAGGACATGCAATGAAGCTACAGGGTAACCTATTTAATAAGAGAATATATTTTTTCACTCAACGTGTAATCAAACTCTGGAATTTGCTGCCAGAGGATGTAGTAGAAACTGTTAGTGTAACAGAGTTTAAAAAAGATTTGGACAAGTTCCTGGAGGAAACGTCCATAAACCATTATTAAAGGGGACCCAGAATATCCACTGCTTGACCCAATACAAACATTGTGGAACCTGTGTCTTTTGGGGAAACTGCTAGGTATTTGTGACCTAGATTGTCTACTGTTGGAAACAAGATACTGGGCTTGATGGACCTTGGTCTGACCCATTATGGCATATCTTATGTTCTTATGTTTATACAACCTTACTACCATTTATATGTACTAGACAACTATTTGACTTGTAAGCAGAACTCACAAATAGTACAGGATTGTATTTACTTAATCTCATTATCTTAGAAACTAAGTATATTCAACTGTTTTGATTTCATACTCTGCTTTTACATATTATCTGACTTTTTTCCTTTATCCCTTTCCTCTCTTTCCATTCCCATCATCATCCTCCATCTTAGGTTGGATTTTCACTTCCATTTCTTATGGCTCCATATCACTTTTTCTTCCTTTTTCTGAAACTCCCTAACCTTCTCCTCTCTCAGCTTCGGTGCAAATCCCCCTTCCTTATTACCTTCTCTCTACATTTCCCTTGTTTCCTCCTATCTTGTCTTCCTCCCTTTCCTTAGTTCTTGAACTTCACCTTTTTATTCCTCTCAATCATCCCTCTCCCGTCTCTCTTAAACAACCTCATCCTCATTTCCACCACTCCATCTCTTCTCTGCCTGACACTCTTCTCCTCTTTCTCCTTCTTTCATCTGTGACATTAATCCTAACCCTGGCCCCCCCAAGACTTTTCTCTCACTCCTGCTCCTCACTCAACCATTCTAACTCATCCATATTCCTTTCCTTTCTCCCTCCTCTCCTCTTTTCTTGTGCCTTATGGAATGCTCATTTCATAGCTAATAAACTCCCCTTTAGCCATGATCTCTTCATTTCTCTCTTCAGCTTTTAGCTCTTACTGAAACCTGGCTCCTCCCCGATGACAATACTTCGATCGCTGCCCTCTCTCACGGTGGCTACCAATTCTCACACACTCCTCATGCCACTGGCCACGGTGGTGGTGTGGGGCTTCTGCTTTCTCCTTCCTGCCAATTTCAACCCCTCCCTCTACCTCATTCTTACTCCTTTTCTTCCTTTGAAGCCCACTCAATCAGCCTTTTTAATCCCTTACCTCTCTGGATAGCTGCTCTCTATAGACCACCTGACAAGCCCAACTCTCTTACTGACTGACTCATGGCTTTCCTTATTTCTTGATTCTTCTTCCCCTGCCCTTATTTTTGGTGACTTTAACATTCATGTTGATAACCCTTCTGACCCCTATGCTTCCAAACTCCTTTCCCTTACCTCCTCATTTAAACTTCAGCTTTGCTCTTCTGCCCCAACTCATCAGCATGGCCATTACCTTCACCTTGTTTTCTTATCTAATTGCTTACTCTCTAGTTTCCATATCTCAACTCTTCCCTTATCTGACCATCACCTGGTTAGCTTCACTCTTCATCACTCTCACTTTAATCTTGTCCAGTCTCCTCCTACGTTTTTAAGAATCTTCATGCTATCGATCCATTGGCTCTCTCCACTATTGTCTCATCATCTCTCTCCTCCACCTTGTATTCTAACTTGGTTAATAAGGCAATAGTTTCCTATAATACTGCTCTCTCCTCTGCTATGGATCCTCTTGCTTCCCCTATCCTACATCCTGTGATTGTACTATACCTCATCCCTGTCTGTCTTCAATTACCTGCTAACTTTGCTCCTATGCTCATTCAACTGAGCGCATTTGGCTCAAATCCAGCTCCTTTTCTGACTTTCTTCACTTCTAATTCATACTTCCTTCCTTCCAATCTGTCATAGCACTTGCCAAACAAAACTACTATGTCCCTCTAACTTTATTGCCTCTGATCCCCATTGTCTCTTCTCTACTCTCAACCCTCTCCTCAAGGCACCTCTGCCTCCAACTCCCCCCCTACTCGTTCTGCCAAAACCCTAGTTGACTATTTCCATGACAAAGTCTACAAGATTACGCTCCAATTCCCCTCAAGATCAATTTCATCCCCTCTTCCCCCTCTTTAATACCAACTTTTTCCCTCAGTCTCTGTTACCCTTTTTTTTTCTTTTCTAAGATCTCTGAAGAGGAAAACTCTCATATTCTTTCCTCCTATAAACTTGCTACTTTCTCCTCTGATCTTATCCCCACTCATCTCCTTAACTCCATCTCCTCCTCAGTCATCCCTTCTATCACACACATTCTTAACCTATCATTCTCTACTGCAACTTCCCCTGCAGCCTTCAAGCATACTCTGGTCACACCTCTCCTCAAGAAATCTTCATTTGATCCTACTTATTGACCCATCTCCCTTCTTCCCTTCATTTCTAAAATTCTTGAACATGCAGTTCTCCACCATTGCCTTGAATTTCTCTCCTCTCAAACCCTCCTCAATCCATTTCAATTTGGCTTTCATCCATTACACTCTATTGGAACGGCCCTTGCTAAAGTCTCCAGTGACTTGTTCCTGGCTAAATCCAAGATCCTTTACTCAGTCCTCATTCTTCTTGACCTTTTTGCTGGTTTTTAAACTGTTGACCACCACCTTCTCCTTGATACATTGTCCTCACTTGGTTTTAGGGGCTCTGTATGTCCTGGTTCTCTTCTTATCAATCCCATCGCTCCTTCAGTGTCTCTTCTGGCAGTTTCTCCTCTACTGCTATCCCTCTTTCAGTTGGTGTACCCCAAGGGTCTGCTCTAGACCCTCTCCTTTTTTCTCTCTATTCTCAGTTCCTTTGTGTTCTCATCTCCTCCCATGGCTTTCAATATCATTTTTATGCTGATCACTCTCATATGTATCTATACCTGATATTTCTCTTATACTCCAAGCCTGTATATCTGCCTGCCTATCTGATATCACTGCCTGGATGTCTTACCACCATTTGAAATTGAACATGGCCAAAACCAAACTTCTTATTTTTCCCCCTAAACCCTCTTCCTCCCTTCCTCCCTTTTGCTTCCTGTTTCCACAGCCCACAACGTTGGAACCATCTTTGACTCCTCCCTCTCCTTCTCCACACATACTCAACAGTTAGCAAAAACCTGTTGTTTCTTTCTTTACAACATTAAGAAAATTTGCCCCTTCCTTTCTGAAAATACTACTAAAACACGCATCCACTCTAGTCACTTCTCACCTTGACTCCTGCAACCTCCTCCTCTGAGTTATCTTTCTTCTCTTCAGTGTTTTCAAAACTCTGCTGCATGGCTAATTTTCTGCCAACCCTAATATACTCATATACCCCCTCTTTTCAAATCACTTCTTTGGCTTCCCTTCTGTTTCCGTATCCAATACAAACTTCTCCTTCTGACCTATAAGTGCATTCATTCTATTGATCCTCACTACTTTTCCTCACTTCTCTCTTCCTATATCCCTCCTCATGAACTCCGCTCTTCCTCTGGCTTGCTTCTTTCTATGCCCTTCTCTTCAACAGCCATTTCCAGACTTTGATCCTTCACCTTGCTGCTCCTTATGCCTGGAACAAACCACCTGTATCTTTACATCAGGTTTCATCTCTTCCCCCTTTTCAAATCCATGCTAAAAGCTCACCTCTTTCAGGCTGCTTTTGGATCTTAATCTTTTGCTGTTCTCCTATCTACTACTACTACTTCTACTGAGCATTTGTATAATGCTACAAGTCATACGCAGCGCTGCACAGACATGTAAGAGACAGTCCCTGCTCATCAGAGCTTACAATATAGCCAAGGCAGACAACACAGAAGGTGCAGATAGGGATAAAACAAGGGGGAGTGGTAAAGAAACAAAGATTAGGTGAGTCAAGGTGAGGAGTGGCCTAGTGGTTGGGGCAAGGTACTACAGGCTGGAAGGTCGGTGGTTCAAATCCCACTAGAGGACAGCAACCTTGGGCCGGAAGGACTGGGGTTTCTAGTCCCGCAGGTGCTCCTTGTGGTCTTGGGCAAGCCACTTAACCCTCCATTGCCCATGTTCCCTGTAAGTATTAGTGTATGTGTCTCATATCCCCTCGTGTTAAATGTATCCCCCAACCGCTTTGACCCGGTGAAAAGCGTGATATAAATGCAGCTAAATAAATAAATAAAAGCAGCAGAGAAGAGGTGAGTTTTCAGCCTGGATTTGAAAAGTGTCAGAGAAGATGCCTGGCATAGAGACACAGGTAGTTTGTTCCAGGTGTAAGGTGCAGCAAAGTGAAAGGAGAGAAGTCTGGCTTTAGCAATAGATGAGAAGAGCACAGATAGAAGTGATTTGCCAAAAGAGCGGAGTTCCCGAGGTGGGGGGGGGGTGTAAGGAGGAATAAGAGAAGAAAGGTAGTGAGGAGCTGCAGAGTGAATGCATTTATAGGTCAGCAAGAGAAGTTTGAACTGGATAGGGAGCCAATGAAGTGACTTGAGAAGAGGGGTAATATAGGCATGACGAGGCTGGCGGAAGATTAGCCACACAGCAGAGTGCTAAACAGATTGAAGGGGAGAGAGATGATTCAAAGGGAGACCAGAAAGGGGTAGGTTTGCAGTAGTCAAGATGAGAGGTGATTAAGGAGTGGATAAGTATCTTAGTAGTGTGTTCAGAAAGGAAAGCATGGATTTTGTTGATGTTATAGAGAAAAAAGTGGAAGGACTTAGCTATCAGACGGATGTGTGTGGAGGAGAGAGAGGAGTCAAAGACAACTCCAAGGTTGCGAGCTGAGGAAACAGGAAGGAGTAGAGAGTTGTCAATAGAGACTGAGAAGGAAGGAAGAGGAGAGGGGGGTTTAGGGTGAAAGATAAGAAGCTCAGTCTTGGCCAAGTTCAATTTCAAGCAACAGTGAGACATCCAAGCAGCAATGTCAAAAAGGCAGGCAGAAATCCGGGTCTGGATTGCCGTGATTGTTGAATGTCGTTCTTGATCTTGCTGGGTCATTTGTTTCTGGTCCCCGCCTAAGGGACATGCCAAAGAGCCCTCTGGCAAGGCCCTCAGGCGTGGGCCCACCAGGCATGGGCACGCCTGCTGGTGCTGTTGATTTAAAGTCCTGCGAGAGGGCCCTGATTAGCCTTTGGATGCTGAGGAGGAGGGACTTGAACTTCCCGTTCACTGTCCCGATGCTGATCGGGGGCTCCCTGAGTGAGAAACGCTGCTGGTTTTCATGCCTGCTGGTGCTGTTCATTTAAAGCCCTGTGAGAGGGCCCTGATTGGCTTTTGGATGGTGAGCGGAGGGGCTTCAACCTCACGTCCACTGTCCCTTTGCCGATCAGGACTCCCTGAGTGAGAAACACCGCTGTACGGTGTAATACAGCAGTCTGGATATAAAAGGCATTTCATAGACTATTTTTAAGCCAAGGTATAAAGTAAAACCATTTTTAGTGAAAGTGGTAGTAGTGTTGAGGTTTGCAAATGCTCTATTTTCAGGATGATATGACAGCCAAAGACAACTTCTAGTTCTACTGTTTTAGACAGCTTCTAAAATAAAGAACATTTTAACAATAATAAGCTAAATTGGATTAAACACTCAACTTCTTAGTTGAACAATTATTGTCTAAGAGCCCAATTTGAATTCAGGTTAAAATTGGATTTTAAAAAGTAGCTACAAGTCAATTTGCTATTAGAGTCTTGAAAAAACACTTCTTTTGCCTGAAGATTTAATTTTATGCATATGCTTGAAAAGTACAATTTTATAGAAAAATTGTGAAATCAAATTCTTCAACAAGTCCTAAGGCCGTGGGGCAGGGTCCCCGACTGCTGTTCTTAACCACATGTGCGGCAAATTGCAGGGACCCTGTGCGCATGGCCAGCGCACGGCGGTCGGCAAGGGGTTGGAGATAAGGAACTGGCGTTATTTAAGGTGATTGGCTCCCGTAGCGAGGGTATCGCAGGGGAACCAATGAGAGAGGGAGAAGCGCTGGGGGGAGGGGGCGAAGGTTAGGAGGGATTGCCGTTGTTCTTCCAGGAGCGGGCTGAGAGTAGCAGTGCCATCAGCCCACCCTCCCGCCCTTTATAGGGTCCTGGTTGTTGGGTTTAGAATGGGGTGTTGCAGCTGGGTGGGGATGTGGGCGGGATCCCGGAGGTTTACGGGATCCAGAGCCTTAGGGCGGGGGGGGGGGTGCCCCCGACCCGGACATCCCCTGGACGGCTTTTGCTAATGACATGGCGAGGCCAGGTAAAAGGGGGTTCTAAGGGGTATGTTTACTAAACTGGGCTAAAGGTTAACCCGGGCTATATTATTCAATGGGACCTAGTTGCAGATAGCCCGGGTTAACCGTTAGCCCGGTTTAGTAAACATACCCCTAAGAGTGCCATTGGCCTGTCCACAGCGGAAGTGGAGATGATGTCACCTTGCTAATTGTATGGCTGGTGAGGCATGTGTTCCGCTAGTTTGGATGGTTATGTGTTTTATGGTTTGAATATAATGTTGATTAATGTTATGGATGATAATAAAGCTGCGACCAGTTTAATTCCCAATAGTCTTGGTTTGCCATTTGTGGGGATGGGGCGGAGAAAAGGGGAAGGCGGGGGGGTTGGGGGTGGGGCGAGTGTGGGGGGGTTGGAAATGGGGAACCCCTACCGTGGTTAATGTGCTGTGGGACTTTTGGCTGAAAATGATCCATTTAAACTTCAAGCAAAGGTTTTTGTCATGCTTTCTGAATAAGTTTTTCTTTGCACGATTTTTCACAAGTATTGCAGGAAATTACTTTTTCTGGATGAAGGATATGATATTTTAAACTTGTAAAAGAAACCTATTTGCAGGTTTTGTTACTCTTTTGTTCCAGTCTTTCCTGGAATTAGAAACTTTTATTGCTAATATATGATCAAAGCCTTTGAAATATTTATTTATTTATTTATTTTATTTATTTACAGTCTCTTTTATACCGTGCTATTCGGCATCAGTGCGGTTTACATGAAACAGAAGAGTTTTATACGGCGCAGAATCTACTCCGTATTTACAATTAACAGGTGATTCTACTTGGATAACCAGGGTAACTATTTACATATATATAGGCATCATATCAGGACATGATTACAGATTAGTCATAGCACTTTAGTGTGTGTGAGGAGGGTTGGTGCTCGTTCCTCTGGGTAGTACTTGAGGAAGAGGTGGTGCTTCAATGCCTTCCTAAATTGCGTTAGGTCAGGGATTGCCCGTATGTTGGGTGGCAGAGCATTCCAGCATCTGGGTGCGCAGAACCTGAAAGTCCTGTTTGCTGTTGCCTGAGTGCATTGGGTCACTGTTTTGGGGATTGCCAGTGTGTTTATTGCTGCAGATCGTCTGGCCCTGTTGGGGGAAGTAATGTGTTTAAGGTCCACAAGTGAGGTGGAGGAGAGCCCGATAATGACCTTGAAGGTTAGCAGCAAGGTCTTGAAGGCGAGCCTACTGTGGATGGGGAGACAATGAAGCTCTTTCAGGATGGGCATCACATGGTCACGCCTGGAGGCACTATATAGCACTCTGGCCACGGTATTCATGGCGAGTTGGAGCAGACCCAGAGTGGATTGTGGGAGCCCTTGCAGGATCGCATTGGCGTAGTCAAAATGTGGAATGGTCAGCGCTTGATAGATTGATCGGAAATCATCCAGTTGTAGCAAGGGGCGTAAATGTCTGAGTGTCCGGATCTTATGGTAGTCTGCTCTTACCATGTTACAATATGTGCAATATGACGTGACAATTTATTTTTACAAAAAATATTTACATGTATTTATTTATCATATCTCCATACCATCTACCTGACCAAAGGGCACTCTAGTTTGTTCACAAATTTAAAAATAGCTGTAATAAAACAAATGCAAACAGTCTAGCAATTATTCCCTGTAATCTGATGGGGGATAAAAAACAAATAATCAAGTACTATTTCCATTAAGTACTATCCCAGCATAGACAGCATGTTCCCAAATCTGTAACCTTGCATCGACTAATTGATCTTTATAAATAAGAAGGTCTTAAGTCCTTTCTGAAGGTTAGATAGGTAGTTCGTATTCTGATTGACTCTTAGGGGAAGCGTGTTCCATAATTCAGAAACCACAACATAAGCGTATGGTTTATGGTTTATAAGGTCTACATCCTGTATTAGTCTAACTTGGCTTTATGATCTGTTGGCACTTCTAGTAGATACAGTATCACTGACTAGAATACAGTTGGATATTACCAAGTATGGTGATCCTTCAAGTAAGCCAATCCATAAACTCTGAAGATATTAAAGCCCAGCATTAGCATCTTAAACCTCTGAGAGTGTTATAGCCCAGCATTAGTATCTTAAATTTTGCCCTCCTCAACACAAATGACTAGTATAGCCAACCCACAGATGCATCCTTTGGAACATAGAGTACTAAGAGCTCACTTCAACCTTTGAATTTTATGGCCTTCGGAGGCTGAATTATTAGTGATCCTAACAAAAAAAAAATAATAATAGCCATCATATAAGAGAATATTTGAGAAACATTTGGTATTATCAATTAAATATTTATTATGGCCTGAAGCAAGATACATTATCAGAGACTGCAGGAGGAGGAATGATTCTAGATATGGGGAGGCTACAGACCAAATATTTTTCCTATAGAAATAAAATGGGAAAACATTTAAATTACCTAGCCTATCATACAGTTCATCTATCCAACCCAGATTTATTCCTGGTGTAAACCCATTTATCAAAGTTGATCTCTGACTTTTCTCTCCATTCTTCATAGCTTTAATGATCCTCTGAGCATCTCTCATGCTTTCTTTAATTCTCAAACTTCATTTCAATTCATTATAGAAAATGTGTCAAAATGCCAGGTGAAAAAGAAGTTTTGACTGGGATGAAGATTCATTGATGATTTTCTGATGATTTGTGAAGGCAGCAATGGCAATTTCATTTTTATTTTTTTGGTTGAATATATTTGATACTAATCTTAAGTTCACATATAATGGAAGTCATCAGACAGTGTCCTTTCTCAATATAAATATTGCTTAGAATTATGGGTGCTTTGAGTTCTCCATCTTTAGGAAACAGACATAAATATCTTGTTATATCTTATGATTTGTGAAGGCAGCAATGACATCACTGACATCTTAAGGAGAATTTGATAGTTGGACAATTTTTCTGACTCTGTGATCCACAGTAGATGATTTTAAAGGGCAGGTCCAAGATTTGGTTAAATGATTTGCAGTGCATGGCCATCCCTCATTAGGAGAATATGCCAGTATGCCTTTTATACACAGATGGAGTAATTCATTTATGTTAATAAAATTTCTACATATAGGACTGGATGCACACTACCATTTAACCCTCATGACTAGTTAGTTAAGAACATCATTTTACAACCAACGTATCTTGGGTCTGCATTCAGTTTTTGATAGCCCTCCATTTTTGCATTTACACATACATATAATATTCATGATTAGTACATTCAGCTTTTCAGTCTGGAGAAGATTGTTTATTGTTTATGGTTTACAGCAGACTTGATATACTGCCCCCCGTTACATCGGGGCGGTTTACAATATAAAAACAATAAAGTCGGAAAAGGAAAAAGAACTACAATAATATAAAGGAAAGAAGGCGAAGGGTAGAAATAACTGAAAGACAGAAGATGAGAAAAGTCAAGAAGGTTCACAGAGGGGTGTCAAAAGCAGAGGAAAAGAAATGGGTCTTTAGGAGGGAGCAAAATTTAGGGTAGGATTCTTCTAGTCGAAGGGCAATGGGGAGGGAATTCCAGAGGGAGGGGCCCAGGTAGAAAAATGCTGATTTCCGAGTGGACTGCAAGTGAGCTTGAGAGGGGGCTGGGAGGTGCAGACGATTTATATGAATGGACCGGAGGCTGCATGAGGGGGTGTGAAAAACCAATAGATTGGATAGATACTGCGGTTTGTGAAGATAGAGAGCTCGGTGCACTAACGTGAGGATCTTGAAGGGGATCCGGAACCTGAGGGGCAACCAGTGAAGATGTTGTAATATTGGGGTAATGTGATCCCGAGGGGAGGCATGCAAAATCATGCAGGCAGCTGTATTTTGTATTAACTGTAAGCACCGTTGTTGATACTGTGGGATATCAGTGTAGATGGAATTGCAGATATCCAGTCGGGTCATTACCAAGGAGAGGAGGAGGGTAGTGAGAGCCTGAAAAGAGAGAAATGGCCTAATTGCACAAATTTGCCGGAGACAGAAGAAGGAGCGCTGAGAGATATGGGAAATGTGGTGACTGAAAGATAGGTTATTGTCAAAAATAACACCAAGGTAACGAAGTTTCGAGACCAGGGAGATAGGGGCACCCGAAAAGGAGGGAGTGAGCGAAGGGACAGCGGAACCGTGGGAGAACCAAATAGCTGCAGTTTTGGCAATATTGAGAATCAAGCAGTTTGATGAGAGCCAAGATGAAACTGCAGATAAGCATGTTTCCAGGGGAGTAATGTCAGGGTGAGAAGGAGATGTGTGGTACAGAAGGAAAATGTTGTCAGCATAGTAATAGCCTGAGATCCCTAGCTCCTGGACTAGTAGAGCTAAAGGAGCCAGAAAAACATTAAACGATAGAGGAGCCAGGATAGAACCTTGTGGGACACCACATGTGAGTGGGAAGTAATCTGAAGAGGATAAGGCAGAAGTAACAGCAAAAGATCGGGAGGAAAGAAAAGAGTGGAACCAGTGGTAAACAGAACCACGAATACCCGTATCCCGGAGCCGAGAGAGAAGAAGGGAGTGGTCCACCAGGTCAAAGGCCGCTGAGAGGTCGAGAGATACTGCCACCGTGATGTCACCCCGATCGTGAGAGGTATGGATCTCGTTCAGAACTGCTGTGATGGTGGTTTCTACACTATGTCCAGGTCAAAAGCCAGATTGCCGGGGGTGCAGATAAAGTATAGTGTCGAGGTGATGTGACAGCTGTGAGAAAACGACCTTCTCCAGAAGTTTGGAAGCAAAAGGGAGATTGGATTCTGGACGATAATTAGCAGGCACGGAAGGATCCAAGGAAGGGAGTTTCAGTAGGGGGCGAACTAAAGCATTTTTCCAAGGATGTGGGAAAATACAGGAGGACAGACTGGAGTTGATGATGGCGAGAAGAATCTGAAAGAAAGTGGCGGAAGGCTCAGGAAACCATGAAGAGGGAATGGGATCCAGGGGGCAGGTGGTCTTGTGTGTGGTAGCTAATAGTTGGACAAGCTCTGGGGAAGTAACAGGGGAGAAACTGGACCAGGTATGTGACAACATAGGTGACGAAGGGGGTGAGACAGGAGGAGGCGAAGCCAATGCCTGTGGATGAGAAGGAAGAAGTGAACGAAGGTTGTGGACTTTGGAAGAAAAGAAAGATGTGAGACTAGTAGGACTTGGGACTGGCCCAACAGAGGACGATTCGTGAGGGGAGGAGGAGTGTAATTGGGAGAGTGGACGCAAGGTGGCAAAGAGGTGCTGAGAACGATTGGGAGCAGAAGCGATAGAAGCGGAGTAGAAGGAACACTTAGCTTGATGGATACTAGCATGATATTGAGCATGGCAGGACTTAAAATGCTGATAGGAAACTTCAGACCTAGATTTACGCCAAAGGTGTTCAGCTCGCCTCAGGTGGGAGCACTGCAGGCGAAGTCGTGCGTGAAACCAAGGGTGATGAGCAGTGTGACATTAGTTACAAGGTCTCAGAGGGGCAACCTGATCTAAGGCATGAGACAAACTGGAATTCCAAAGAGCAACCTGAGAGGAAGGTGACAGGGATAAAAAGTCAGATGAGGGAGGGCGATAGACTGTCAAAAATTGTTGCAAAGTTTCTGAAGTGAGATGGCGAGATAGACGGATAGAGGAGAACAAGGAGGGCGGGGGGCAGCGAATGAAGAACAAAAGTAAGGTACAGATGATCAGACCAAGGGATTGAAATTGGGATAGGGGATGAGAGCTGAACCGGTGATTTTGCTGGAAGAATAACCAAATCTAAGATATGACCAGCAGTATGGGTAGGGAGAGTTACACATGTGCTATCTGTCCGATTTGGATATTGACCCTCTGACTAATGTTCAGTACAGTATGTCCTCAAACTTTCAGTAGGGCTCTGTTCCATTATATTACGGAAAAGATATTACATTATCTAGATTAACTACTTGTAAGACTACAAGTGTGATTTATTTAGTGCAGTATCCCTGTCATCTACTCTATGTAGGTAAT
Organism: Ichthyophis bannanicus; assembly: GCA_033557465.1. Taxonomy (NCBI): domain Eukaryota; kingdom Metazoa; phylum Chordata; class Amphibia; order Gymnophiona; family Ichthyophiidae; genus Ichthyophis; species Ichthyophis bannanicus. The sequence continues at coordinate 462,150,416 of CM066035.1, forward strand.
TTTATAACCAGGCGTCTAGTTTTAGGAACCAAAAATGCGTCTATCCTGAACCTATTTTATAAAGAAAAGCGGGAGCCTACTTTTCTTTATAAAATAAGAGCACAAACACTGAGACATCTTAAACCTATGCTACCTGCTGACTGCTTCCGAACCATCTTCCAGGCCCTCATACTACCACATCTAGATTACGCAAATTTAATCTTGTATGGCCTACCAAAGATCACTCTCAATCCTCTCCAACAAGCCATGAACGCCGCCGCCCGTGTCCTCTGCGGTCGAGCCAGATCAGACCATATCACACCAATACTCAAGGATCTCCATTGGCTACCGATACACTCCAGGCTTACATATAAGATTCTTCTAATAACATTCAAGATTATCAACAACATCGCTCCCAATTCTCTCAACGAACTCATCACACCTACTCCAAAAACCAGATCCAGAAGGACAGCAACAGACAACACTCTATCTATCCCTAAAGACTCCATAAAGTGCTCACAAACAACCAGGAGAAGAACCTTTGCCCACTACGCACCAAAATGTTGGAATGACCTCCTTCCAGAAATCAGAGCGATCCGAGACCTTCTACAATATCGTAAAGCAATAAAACACCACCTCTTCCTGCTCCATTTCTCTCAATCTGCTTCCCCGACTCTAAGAAAACATCCCCTTCCCCTACCAGAGTCCCCTACACAACATAATGCTCAAGCTCCAAGCACTCTCTCGCTAGCCTGAACCTTCTTAAGTACTTTCTTATAAAGTATCATCTATTATACCATATCTTTATGTATATAGTTTCTAGTATACTGACTATGGCAATATGTAAATAGTTACCCATGTTCTCCAAGTTCTATTCCCTGTTATGATATAAACTCTATCAGTCTTCTCTGATCTGAGTATTCTTTGTTAATTGTAAACCGCACTGATAACAAATAGTGTGGTATATAAGAATTGTTAAATAAATAAATAAAATAAATAAATAAATAAATAAATAAATGGTGCAAAAATCTAGGTGCCTGTATTTATACCTACCCTAGAGCAGGTGTAAATGCAGGCACCTAGATTTTTCAAGTATGTGGCTAAGTCATAACATTTTATAACTTCTGCATATAAATTTACCCAAGCTCCACCCCATGTACATCCGCCCTGAAAGTACACGATATTGCACATAAGTTATTCTTACTGAATGGTGCTGCCTAAAGCATGCGCTTACTTACTCAGTCACGTGCATAAGTCCTGTAAAATAGGGACTTAGATACCTAAATAGAGAATATATTTAGATGCCTCTTTTATAGAATCAGCCCCTATGTGAGCAAAGCAATTCATGCACTTAAAAGCAACAAAATTAAGCATAGACGTTGTTTGGAACACCTATAGATTTATTGATGGTAACACATTAGGCGTGTTTACTAAACTGTACTAACAGCATGGGGTTTGATGCGGATTAAGGGAGTCAAGCTAACAGTTCGGGGCCCTGCAGTAAAAATCACACTCTAACCAATTAGCATATGATTATGTGGAAACTAGGCAAGTTAGGGGTAGAACATAGGAACATAGAAACAGAGAAATATGATGACAGAAAAAGACCACATGGCCTATCTAGTTTGTCCTTCCATATCAACAACTACAACAGTCCTCTTTTTACCTTTAGAGATCCTCTATGTTTGTCCCATGATTTTGTGAATTCAGTTACTGTCCTCATCTCTACCACCTCCACTGGGAGACTATTCCACGGATCCACTACTCTTTCCGTAAAGAAATATTTCCGCATATCACTCCTGAATCTATCTCCCTTCACCCTCATCCCATGTCCCCTTGTAGCAGAACTTGCTTTCAAGTGAAAGAGGCTCTCTCCCTGAACATTTAAGCCACGGAGGTATTTAAACATCTCAATCATATCACCTCTATCCCGCCTTTCCTCTAAGGTGTACATATTAAGATCCTTCAGTCTGTCCTCATATGCTTTATAATGAAGACCACTAATCATTTTAGTAGTAGCCACCCTCTGCACCGACTCCATCCTGTTCACATCCTTTTGAAGGTGCGGTCTCCAGAATTGCACACTATACTCCAAATGAGGTCGCACCAAAGACTTATAGAGAGGCATTATCACCTCCTTTTTTCTGCTAGCCATTCCTCTCCGTATGCACCCAAGCATCCTTCTAGCTTTTGCCATCACCTTTTCTACCTGTTCAGCTACTTTAAGATCATCAGAGACAACCACGCCTAGGTCCCGCTCTTCTTCAGTGGACAAAAGTACTTCACCCCTATACTATATTGCTCCCTTGGATTGCTGCAGCTCAAATGTATGACCTTGCATTTTTTTAACATTAAATCCTAGCTGCCAAATTCTAGACCATTCTTCAAGTTTAGCTAGATCCCTCCTCATGTTATCTATACCTTCCTGGGTGTCTACTCTATTGCAGATTTTGGTATCATCTGCAAAGAGGCAATCCTTACCTGACAGCCCTTCCGCTATATCACTAACAAAGATGTTAAAAAGAATCGGACCAAGGACAGATCCCTGGGGCACACCACTGGTAACATCCTTCTCCTCAGAGTGAGCTCCATTTACTTGTACTCTTTGTCGCCTCCCACCCAACCAATTTCTAACCCAAGCAGTAACTTTAGGGTCCATCCCTAGGGTGCTCAGTTTGTTTATAAGTCGCATGTGAGGAACAGTGTCAAAGGCCTTACTGAAATCTAAATACACCACATCTAGGGCTCTCCCTCGGTCCAACTCCCTGGTCACACAGTCAAAGAAATCAATCATATTTGGCTGACAAGACCTGCCTCTAGTGAATCCATGCTGCCTCAGATCCTGTAATCTACTGGACTCCAGAAAACTCACTATTTTCTCTTTCAGCAGCGTTTCCAATCATTTACTCACCACCGAAGTTAAACTAACCGGCCTATAGTTTTCAACAACATTCTTACTTCTGCTTTTGTGTAAAGGCACCACATGAGCCTCTCTCCAGTCCTTTGGCACCACTCCCGACTCCAACGAGGCACTGAAAATGTCAGTCAGTGGAGCTGCTAGAACGTTTCCAAGTTCCCTCAGTATTCTAGGGTGTATCCCATCCAGTCCCATCGCTTTAAGTTGAGCTAGTTTCTCACGAACACAGTCTTCTGAAAATTGTTCAAGATGTCTCTCGCTTCTGTTCTTATTTGTGGGTGCTTTCTGAGGTCCTGCTCCTGGTTCTTCATCTGTGAACATAGAACAAAAATATTTGTTAAGCAATTCCACTTTATCCTTATCAGCTTCTACATATTCCCCCCCTGCACCCTTGAGTTTGGTTGCCCTTAAAATATCCCCTTTCAGTTTTGCCCTCTGTTTTTCTACATCCCCCAGCTGTTCCCATCCCACTAACGACTCCCTGAGGTATTGGCCATCTTCGCAAAGTTAGTCTTCCTAAAGTCTAAGATCCTCACCTTTGAATGAATTCTAACAGCCCTAGTCCTAATACTGAACCACACCATCTGGTGATCACTGGATGCAAAATGATCTCCCACTACAACATCAGAAACACTTTCACCATTGGTAAGCACCAAGTCCAGTATGGCCCCTTCACGTGTGGGGTCTGTTACCAATTGCCTGAATAGTTTTCCCTGTAGAGAATCCAGGATCTCCTTACTTCTAGATGATACTGCAGCAGGAATGTGCCAATCAACATCTGGCATATTGAAATCTCCTATCAGTAGCACCTCCCCTTTTCTAACAATGCTGCGTATGTCTTCAATTAACTCTCTGTCCACCTCTTCCTCTTGTGAGGGGGGTCTGTATATCACACCAATGCAAATAGATTTATATTTCCCTCTTTCTAGTTTAACCCAGAATGCCTCCTCTCTCCCTTTTAAGCTCTGAAATTCCAAAGCTTTAATAGTAGTTTTTACATATAGTGCCACTCCTCCTCCCCTTCTTCCTACCCTGTCCTTTCTGAATAAAGTATAGCCAGGTATAGTTATATCCCAATCATGGTTTTCTGTGAACCATGTTTCTGTAACTGCCACTAAATCCAAGTCAGCCACTCCCACCAAAGCTTCAACATCAGGGATCTTATTTCCCATGCTACGGGCATTTATACACACTGCTTTCCATATGTTACCCCTGCTACCCATTTCCATAAAGGTATTTAATGTATCACCTACCTGGGGGTTTTCTTCACCCATCCCCAATGAATCTAGTTTAAAGCCCTCTTCAGTAGATTAGCCAGTCTACTACCAAAGACACGTTGACCTTACTTGGACAGATGGATGCCATCTCTGCTCTGCAACCCTTGGAATAGCATCCCATGGTCTAGGAAACCAAAACGCTCTCGATGACACCATCCACACAGCCATGCATTCATCTCCAGGATGCGAGCCTCTCTGCCTTGGCCTTTACCCTCAACAGGGAGGATTGAAGAGAACACCACCTGTGCACCTAACTGCTTCACCCTCTGTCCCAGAGCCATGAAGTCACTTTTGATATGTTCCGAGGTATACCTGGCAGTATCATTTGTTCCAACATGGATTAACAACATTTGGTAATAGTCAGTGGGCTTGATGAGTCTCAACAAACTCTCCGTAACATCTTGGATTTTGGCACCAGGCAGACAGCATACCTCTCTGGACATCTAGTCTGGTCAGCAGATGGACGCCTCAGTACCCCACAGAAGAGAGCCTCCAACCACCGCTACCCTTTGTTTCATTGTGGTCACTGATTCTGCAACTTTGGGGTACTTGAGCTCTGGTTCTTCCCTTTCCAGGGATGCTTTCACCTCCTCCACTTCCAGGGCTGCATAATGGTTCTTCAATTCAAGGGTTGGAGAAGTTGGATTCGTGATTTTTCAGGCCCTGGTGACTTGTGTCCAACCAGCGACATTCTGTTGGCACCCATCTTCTCCTCTGCTGGAGAGCTTGGTTGCTGCAAGAAGCATCTCATCAATGTACTTCTCACTGTCTTGAATGCTCCTCAGCCTCGCCACCTCCTCTCTGAGTTCCTCCACTTTTTTCCTCAGAGCTTCAGCATGCAGGCACCCTGCACATGGAACCAGTCCTTAAACTGGCATTAGGACCTCTGTCTGGACTGAGGCAGAAGCTGTAATGGGGGCAACAGCTTTAGCGATATGATTTTTCCCAGCCATCGTTCTGTTCGTGGAGCTTACATATCTGTTAAAGCAAAAGAGAGAGATCTACCAAGTAGCAGCCAGTTTCCCAGCTGTCCTTTCAGAGAAAAAGCAGTTAAATCTCTTTAATTATATTCAAAATGTGCTGGTCCAATTCTCTGTGCTTTGTTAAATGGGGAGGTGCCCTATAAAGCAAGACTGCTCACTAGGGGTGGGTGGGAGTCGGGGTTGGTAGAGAGGGAACTAACACCTGATTATGTGTTAGCAGTTCCCAAAGCTGAGGAGGTTACTATAGTTCAACAATCTACCCTGCTCAAGGAAATTTCCACTAAAGCACCAAAAAGAAAGTAACCTTGCTTTAAAAATATACAAAAACCCTTTTAAGAGCTCCCAGTCGGAGAGCTAGCAATTTAATAAAATAAACCCTCAAATCCTTACTGTTGGTTGATCTGTAGAGCCCCTGTTAGGAAAGCCTCAACAGGGCAGGGCACTGGAGCCTTTTATGCAGGCCTCAGCTGCTCTCAGGCAATCAGGCCCACTAACTCCTGATTAGGTGTTAGCAGTTCCCAAAGCTGAGGAGGTTACTAAAGTTCAACAACCTACTCTGCTCTACTCCCCCTATTTTCTTATTCCAAAGAAAACAGGAGGGCACAGACCCATTCTAGACCTCAGAGAATTGAACAAATATCTGTTCCGAGAAAAGTTCAAAATGATTTCTCTGGAAACTCTTCTTCCATACCTTCAAAGTCAGGATTGGCTTTTTTTCTCTAGATCTAAAGGATACATATACTCACATTCTGATCCATCCAGATCACAGGAAATTCTTACGATTCCTTTTCAAGGGAAAACATTTTCAAAACAGGGTTCTTCCCTTTGGTCTGGCTTCAGCACCAAGAGTATTCACGAAATGCATGGCTGTAGTAGCTGCATTTCTGCAAACCCTAGGGATATTCATATCCCCTTACTTAGACGACAGGCTCATTCAAGCCCCCACGGTTCCAGAAGCCAGCTCTGCACTGTCTCGCACAATGCAAATCTTTCAAAATGGAGTAGAACGGGTAAATGTAGATTGATTGTTTACACCATTAAAAAGTAGAAAGACTAGGAGACATAAAATGAAGCTGCAGTGTAACCTGTTTAAGGCTAATAAGAGAAAATATTTTTTCACGTGTAATCAAACTCTGGAATTCAATACCAGAGGATATAGTAAAAGCTGTTAGTGTAGTTGATTTAAAAAAAGGTTTGGACAAGTTCCTGGGGGAAAGATCCTTAAAACATTATAATGTTATTAAAGAGGACCCAGGAAATCCACTACTTGCCCTAGTATAAGCACTGTGGAACCTGTTTGTCTTTTTGGGAAACTGCCAGGTACTTCTGACCTGGATTGGCCACTGTTGGAAACAAGATACTGGGCTTGTCTACTCACAGGTTATCGGGGACTCTTAAAGGTAGACCAAGTGGGCCTTCAGGGGGTGGCTGGTCTTCATGGGTCGAGACTCATTATTTCCAGGGAGATGGGGGTGTTCTTTGGAGTCTCCTCCACTGGGACCTAGGGGGTCACTTGTCTCTGTGGGTAGGGGGGGTTATTTGAGGGGGCCTGATTCATTGGTGGTGAGAGGGAAAGAGGACTCCCGGAATGCCAGTTTCATTTCAATAGTGTGGTCCCTTTAAGATTACAGCCTGGAACATCAGTCCATGTATTTGTGGCCTGATACTCTCGTCAGGAAAAATAATGCAAGCTTTGCGATGTTTTTATTTCTATTATGGCTTGCAATGAGCACTGCAAGCTATGCTATTCGATTTGAAGAATAATGAGGCATTTTGCATGCATTTGCATGCTTGGTATCTCATTATTATTCAGCACACATTGTGGTACAAAATTGTGCTTCACAGTAAAATAATGCATGTTATTCCCCTATAACGTGCATTAAGAGACAAATAATGTGCATAGTCCCGTAACACACTTTAGTAACTAGCCCCCTGAATGTTGGACTTTTTGTTATTAATGATACCTTTCTTAGTTTGTTTTTCAAATAACTATTTTATTTTGAGATAACTGAATATTTTCTGTTACATAATTAATTTGCCTTGTGAGAGATGTTTTTTTTTTAATTAGGTTTTAACAAAGAGAGATGGTTTTAAAATTAATTTAGGATTTTGTTAAATCTCTCAGACTTAAAGATGAACTGCAGTTGTGAATTATGAGTAAGGTCATATCTGGATTTAATGAATAATTATCTTTTATTGATTAAATGTAATAAATGATGACTTATGCAGAACACAGCTGTAATCATTATAAAATAATACAGTAATGAAAAATAGAAATGTATCTATTTTAGAACCACTGCTGATTATGGGACAATGAAATGGAATACTTGCTTATATTGCCCTAAGCCTACATGAATCACAAACACATGAGATAACACAGGACAATAGAAAATATTAACTAATTTCTTTCCTCAGTGTAGGCTATAAAATCATAGCAAAGGTAAAGGCTAACAGTGAAAGGTATTACTTCACAGGTAATTCATAGGAAACAGACCTATGGCATCCAAGGGTGTAGGATTATAGACAGCCTGATCCTGATCAGGAATATGATCCATTTTCAAAAAGACCAGTGGATTTGTGCTGTTCTTCAGAGCCTGAGTCAGGAAAAAGCAAAACTTCCTAGATAGAGTGATCTAAGTTAAAACCTGTAAGCTGTTCTTTAGATATGCTGACTTTTATAGTGCAACTATTATTCATGTTTGGAAAATAGTCTTTTTCCACATTAAAAATCTGTAAAAACATTCTTTCTTCTGTTTGCTATAGTGTCTTTGAAAAACACTATGGGGTTATTTAGTGAAAGAGTAGGCTAGTGTTTCGAACAGTGGCCTGTATAACTAAGGAACAAGGGATTATTTCCCAGTGGTGCTCCTACTGGCCTTAGGTAAATCTCTTTACGCTCCAGTGCCTTGGAAGAGAGGTCTGGCAATTTACTTCCTGTTACCACATTGCCAAGAAAACCCAGGTGCTGTTGAATCAACCAGGAGTCAGCATTGGGTCACTTTCAAAGCCCCATTTGTGCTTTGGATGTCTGAAAACGGGCACATAGATGTCTTATGATGCATTTTTAGAAGCCGGGTCTGTGAACATCCCTGACATAAGGATGTCCAAGTCAGAACCTGAAAAGTGCTTGTTTTGGCTGCAACACATCCAGACTATATTGAGGAGAAAGTTTCTTTCATTCCCAGCACTCAGCACAATTTCAATTATAGCAGTAGTGGGATTTGAACCATGGCTTCCTTGTTCCTAGTCCACTAATCTAGGCTATTCCTAAATATCCAGGTTCTGAAATACTATTCTGAGGACATCTATGTAAATGCCCCCACAGACATCCATATAGGGCATGTTCATGTTTGTGAAATCATGTTTGCACTTGGACATGCTTATTTTATTTAACTTTTTTTTTAGACATTCTGGGTTAGATGTTCCAAATTGCACTTGGACGTCCTTTCTAAGGCTAGTTTTATAGTTGCACCTAGGTTTTTTTTTAAAATTTATAAGCATTTCAAATATACATGAAGCAAAAAACAAAACAAAATCTTGAAACAAAGAAATAGGAAGTACAAGAAACAATATGAAGACTAATTATAAAAAGAAAAATGCAAAAGAAAAAATGCAATTCCCTCTAATAGCCCGCAATATTGGCGAGGGGGATACAATCACAAAAAAAGGCTAGATCAAATACAATACAGATTTCAAAACAAGGTAACTGTCTAATAGGGAAAACAGACAGCGTGAGCCCTAAACCTAACTAAACATCCAGGAGAAGAACCATAACTTCAACCGGATGGGACTGTGACAACCAATGAGCCAGAACGGCTCTGCGAGTCCAGAAAAGTTTGCAGTTCTTTAGGATCGTAAAACATATGGAGGCCCATTCTAATCTGTATGTCCCCAACCTGTCCGGGCGCCCAGAATTGGGACCTGCACTGGTTGCACCTGTTTCTGATCCCACGGGGACTAGACGTGTCTGCGGGATCAGAATCGGGAACAGGGCCTGGACATCCAGGCTGCGCCCCAATTCTGGGCATCTGGATGTCCAATAAACTCCCTGGCTAGCACAGATAGGCTCCTGCATGGAGTCGTGTTTCCATGGCACTGTAGCTCCATGCATGAGCCACAATCCCCAGCAGAACTCCATAAACTGCTTTCCCGATCCCCCAATCGGGCCTGCCATAGCCAGGGTCGGGCTGCGGGAAACCCCCTGAACTCCTCACCTGCCTTTCAAGTCCCAGGTCATCATTGTCCTCTGTCCAGGGGGACTTATTCCACCATCAAGGTGGAATAAGCCCCCATGCAAATGGCTGACCCCGGACGTACAGGGCAGTGGTGATATTGCACCACTACCTGGTTGGCATCTGCGGCTAAAACTAGGTGAGCCAAAACCTCGCCTAGTTTTAGCCACAAATCGCTAACCAGGCAGCTGTGCAATATCACCCCTTACCGATTATGAGTAATCCCCACCTCTGCTCTGTCCCAGAATGCCCCTAATACGCCCCAATGCTAACTGGATAGCATTGGGGTGCATAGGAGACATAGACAAGGTCTATGTGTAGGTGCCATTGAATATTCCTGTTTAAGGCATTTACAAGGTTTACTGGGCTGTAAACCATGTAAATGCCTTTCAAATATTGGGCCCTAAGAGTCCAAGCTCTATCAGACTCAAGGACAAAGGTTACCATCAAAGTTGCTCTTTAGTTCTTCCACTGCAGAATCTTCCAAAACTTAAGTTAAATTGAGCATATATGTTGAAAGGCTTTCCTGACCACCTTCAACTGCAACACTACTCTTCTTTTCTACAGGAAGGTAATATACTCTTGAGATTGGAGGAATGGTATTCTCAGGAACCCCCTAAATGTCCAAAAGATGCTTCTTGAATAAATCCACAGGAGGAGTCAGGAGATTTAGGAAAGTTTACAAAGTGCAAATTTAATGGCTTAGAGAAATTTTCAAATTTCTCTAATTACCCATGAATACTAGCATTATTTTTTTATTTACATTTCTTTTATACCGCGCTATTCAACATCAGTGCGGTTTACATAGAACATCAAACATACACTTTGCATATAATGAAATAGTGTTTACAGGTAACAGGAAATATAACTTGGATAACTTGGGGTAACTATTTACATCAGATTTCAAGATGTACAAGCTAGACTTATGAGTGTCTTATATATGCGCTTTGTCATGATATCTATATTAGACTGTGGGTGACGTTACTATATCTTCGTCTATCTTGTAATAATGAATGAATAGGTAGTGTTTTACTGCCTTCCTAAATTGTGCCAAGTCGGTGATTGCACGTATATTGGGAGGGAGAGAGTTCCAGCTTCTCGGTGCACATAATTTGAAAGCTCTATTAGCAGTCGCATGAGTGCAGTGGGTTAATTCTTTTGGGACAACTAATGAGTTTATCGCTGCTGATCTCCTGGATCTGTTGGATGGTGTGGTATGAATGAGTTCCGCAAGTGATGTGGAGGCTAGACCATTGATTGACTTGAAAGTGAGCAGCAGAATTTTAAATGATAGTCTGGACTGAATGGGGAGCCAGTGAAGATGTTTTAAAATGGGTGTAATATGGTTCTTCTTCGACGATCCGATTAAAACTCTCGCTGCAGAATTCATTGCAAGCTGTAGAGGGTTTAAAGTAGACAGAGGGAGGCCATACAGGATTGAATTTGCATAGTCAAAATGAGGCATGATAAGTGCCTGGTAGATAGTTCGGAAGTCGCTTGGATCAAGTAGGAAACGAAGATGCCTGAGGGTACGGATTTTGTGGTATATCGCTCTGACTACATTGCTTATGTGGAGTTTCATGTCAAGGCGTTGGTCCAGAGTGACTCCAAGGTACTTGATCGAGGATTTAGTCTGGAGTTCTGCTTCCTTGACTTTTATATTTGCTGGTGTTATGAAATTTGGGTTCCTTGTAATGAAGAGCACCTCCGTTTTCTTGTGTTGAATTCTAAGGTTTTGTGATTGAAGCCAATTGGATACTGAGTCAAAGCATTCTGTAATTGGTGAAAGGTCCTGGTTTTCTGTTGAGAAGGGCATATAAAGTAGGACGTCGTCCGCGTATACCAGGCAGTTTACCCCAAAAGAGCAAATGAGATTACAGATAGGTTGCATGTAGATATTAAACATCAGGGCTGAGAGGGATGATCCCTGCGGGACTCCTTGTTTTTGGTGGAAAGGTTTAGAAGTTGAGGTCCCTGAACATACATGTTGCCATCTGTTTGTGAGATAAGATTTACACCAGGTTATCGCCGTTTCTGAAATACCCTTTTCCTTGAGACGCACCAAAAGAATCTCGTGACATACCGAGTCAAAGGCAGCTGCGATGTCAAGGAATATGAGTATAAAGCCCTGCCGGATGTTATCAATTCCTGTAGATATTTTGTTTATAAGTGTGGTGAGGAGGGTGTCTACACCATGTTGTTCCCTAAAACCATGTTGGCATGGGTCAAGTGGTGAGCTATTGTCGACATGGTCTTGAATTTGTCTTTGTACCTCTTTTTCTATTATTTTGGCCAAAAGTGGAATGCTCGATATCGGTCTGTATGAGTCAACTTTCAGGCTATTCAGCTTGCTGTTTTTCAATAGAGGTCTAATAGAAGTATGTTTGAGGGATTGAGGAAATACCCCTGTTGTAAAAGTTCTTTCCATGAGCTTGGCTATAAATGGGCTAAGATCGGACCGTAACTCCTTTATCCAGAAGGCAGGGCATGGGTCAGTCTGGGCAGTGGTGGTGTTGATCTTAGTAATGATGTTTTCAATATTTTATTTATTTTATTTATTTATTTAGTAAACATTTGTATACCGCTGCTTCCTACAATCAGCAGCGGTTTACTTTACAGAATCACAATGTATCGTACAATACAGTGATTTTTAAAATACACATTTTGATTGAGCAATGATTTACATAACACAGGAAACAGTGATTAGATACTTTGTACATTGAATTGGGGTTCACAAATCTAAAAATACATTTGATTGTAGGTGCGTGGGAGGGGCGTAATATATACATATATACAAGATTATATACCAGATTATATGTTTCTTATCAGGGGTAGAGAACATGGTCAAGGGTGTTATATTGTTTTGTACTATTGCACTTGCGGTTACTGAGGATTTGTTGGTATGGCTTATCTTTGTTTGCAAATAGTCAGCAAAGTCTTGAGGGTGGATATCGTTTGCATGCTCAGGTACTGGTTCCTTTGTTAATTTCTTTACGAGGCTGAAAAGGTCATGGGGTTTGTTCAATGACCGCTTCAGTGAATCTATGTGAAATTGCCGTAGGTTGGTGGTTACTGCTTCACAATGTTGTGCCAGATGGGAAATATATGCCTGTTGATCTATTTCTGAGTGAGATTTGTGCCAGCGTCTTTCCAACTTCCATAGGGAGGAGAGAGATGATTGAAGTTCTGAGTTGTACCAAACTGCTGATGCTCTTGTCTTTAGTGGCTTGTTTGATTGTGCACGTACTGCATTATTACTGAAGGTTTTGTTCCATTCAGAGACCATATCTTCAGGACCGAGCTTCGTCGTGGCTAGAAGTGGGCGAGTTTTACTCAGGATCGACTCTCTATCAAAGGCTTGAAACCTTCGTTCTGGTGCTTTGGTAGAGCTGGTCAACCTTTTGATTTTGTTCTGGTTATTTCTGATTATGGGTAATTGGAAAATGATCAGTTTATGATCAGACCATGGAACTGCAGATAAGTAGAGTCCTAAGTTGTCTTTTGATTTGAGAAATGTTAGTGGAGCAAAAATCAGATCAAGTAGGCCTCCTTTCACATGTGTAGATTCCTCTACTAGTTGGGTGTATCCTAGGTCTTTGAGGGCTTCAAGGAAGGCTGAAGAGTGGGCCTCTTGCAGTGATGGAAGATTAAAATCTCCCAACACCCAACTCAGTGTGCATGGGCTTTGAGTGTTAGATGCCAGGTCAATTATTGAGGAGAGCGCATCCGGATCTTGAGATGGGGCACGCTAAATGAGATTTATAGAGCATAGTTTGTTAGATATGGTGATTGACTCAAGATTCTTTGTGCTGACTGAGTTTACCATATAGATGTGCAGGTCTGATTTGGTGACGGCGAGTACCCCTCCTCCTCCTTTATTGTTTCTGTGACACGTGTGAATTATCCCATTTAAGGGACTAGCTTATAGATTGAAAAGTTTATATCTGAGCACTCAACATTTCCACCTTTGCCTTGGTCCGAGAGCAAACTTCTTCTTGCAATTGAGCTGTCCCTGAAGAGCTTGAGTGGATTCCTCAACTGTTTCCAGACACTTGGAGACCGACCTTTCCAGCTGTACTTTGTCCATCCATATCACATCCAGTGTGACCACCGCAGGTTTTACCAGGGCACTGACAGCCATTTTTCTAATAAGAGCAGCAATGGAATGGTTCCAGTTTGCTGGACAGGAAGATTTTATGGCGCAATCACCAAACTCAATGTCAGCAAGCCACTCATTCTAGTTCTTGCAATCAGGACAGTCCTCCCTGTATACTGGCTGCAGAATCCACACCAACAGAATGGACCACAATTGTTGGGGACCAAAGTTGCTCTGGACTAAGCAGTAGATCAGTCTCTCTCAGTGGAATCTGCTGCTCGGGTCTCAGACTCATCACCTAAGAGCCAACTCCAGCACTCAAACCGACAGCCTTCAATGCCCCAGGAGACATAAGCTGTGTGATATGTTGCTGACCACTGGAAGGATCGCACACCTTCCCCTTTCTTTTCCTCATTGGGGGCAAGGAAAACAGACATCAAAAGGCAAACTGGTAAAAGCAAAATGGACCAAATGCAGGGCTACCACATTGCTGCCATCTTGGATCCCCCATTGTTGCACCTAGCTAACACATGTTTTCAACTACCTGTTTCGGAAAGTGATGCATACGTGTATTTGACTTTATAAAATACTAGTATAAGTGGCAGTGAACATGCATTAAACTAAGGAGCAATCACATCAAATCTAGAGCTATTGTAATTGACTGTACCAACTCTTTGCAGATATGATATTCAGTAATTAATGTGCATACTTGTGCACTCTGCAAATACTCTGCCCAACTCAACCCATGTGCATACCCATAGAGGCCGATTCCATACTGGCCGTCCATCCCCTGTATGGCCGATCAGAATTGGGGCATACAAAGGTAGATTCAATTCTTATCCTGTTGGGGCTAGACATGCCCGTGGGGTCAGAATTAGGGAATACAGAGGTAGACTCAAATCTGATCCCATGGGGGTTAGATGTGCCCGCGGGATCAGAATCAGGTCTATGGCCTGGACTGCAAGCCATGCCCCGATTCTGACCAGCTACATACCTGGCTAACTCAGCCTAGTTCCATAATGGAGCCGCAGTGCCATGACATCTCATTGCCATGGCACCATGGCTCCATTACTGAACCACGATCTCCAGCCGCAGACCCAAAATGCCCTTTCCCTGGAGCCCAACCCGGCCTTCCATGGCCAGGGTCAGGCTATGGGGAATCCCCTTTGCCCCTCACTGGTCTGTCCCCGCCGTCTGCCACCATCCCTCAACATCCATGGGGACTCAGTCCCCCGTCTAACTGGCTGATCCCGACGAACAGGGCCAACCTCTGAATCAGCTCTGTACATCTGGGGTCTCATACCGCCCATGCCCTGCCCTCGCCCTGCCTCCTGTCCGCCCCTCCAACCCCTGCCTATGGCTCCCTTTACGACACAGCTGTATGTATGGGGAGCCTGTGCACCGGGGTGGCACAGAATGACCTCCATCATGAAAATACATGTGATGCAAACAACACATGTACTTTTATGGTAGTCGATATTTTATCATGGGCCATTTACACATGCAAGTGGTCACTTAAAATGTGTAAATGACTAACATATAAATATTTACACATGCTGTTGGTGCCTAAAAAAAAAGCCCATTATAAAATTATCCTTAGTAGGGGTATGGTGGAATCAGAAGGAACATAATACCATGCACCGAAGGAAGACAGTAAGAGAAGTGCTTACTCAACATGGATGACAGCACCGTTTTCTATGCCGACTGCGCTTAGTTGGCGATGCTATTGAAAAGACAGATATCATGCTATTTGGAGAAAGGGTACAATTTCCAACACAATCTTCTTCTTTACCAGAACAGGTTTAATCAATATCCTGCAAGGGGAAATGGAGCAATCCTGACATGTTGGCAGGGGAGACTTATGAAAAGAAGTTCTTGGACCATGGAGATAGATAAATCTATTTAGAGCAATGACTTGATCCTCAGATATGAGGCTCACCCCATGTAAATTAAATCATGCAGATAAGCCTCCTCTGGCAAGAGAAATCACCTCAAGAATGGTTCAAATGATTGTGGCATCCTGATTCATCTTCTATTTTTGAAAACACATTTTGGGGTCAATTTGCAATATGAGCTGTGCAGATGTCAAGGCTCTAACTTTGAGAATGGCCTCACACGGGAAAGAAGTTTAAATGCCAGTTTTTAGACTTAAAGTATTCCACTTTCTCAGCTTTCAGTGTTGCTGCCATGTTCTACCTCCCTATCCGAGCATGTGCAAACTCTGCACCCACTTTCTCAAGGTCCTCTTACTGCTCTTGCACAACTCACAACAACTCCTGACTAACTCAAGCCATAGCAATAGAAAGAGAGCAAGTCATTGACATTAGTCAGCATCTGACATAGAAATACAAACCCAGGTCCAATTGGTCACTGAGCTCTCTAAGTGATTTGAAAATGTCTAAGTCAGAAAGCAATGTACACGTGAGAATTGTTTTGTGCAGGATTCCTTCAATCCATAAATGTGGTGGAATAACCTACCACATGGGACTGCTTAGAGTGTTGGTGACTGAAGGAGGTCTGATTGCATTTCTTTGTCCTGATTGTCATCTATGTCCTGTTCACATCTGTACTTGGCTACCTTTTATTACCCTTCTCTCTGTTCTGTCCTTCTCATAAACCATTCTAGCATTTCCCAGGTATCTAATCCCTAACCCCCATTCTGGCCCTCAGCCGTGTTGTTGTTGTTAAGTGCCATTCAGTGAATGCCAACTCCTGGTGACCCTGTGGATAGTTATCCATGTTGTGACTATGCCCTGGGTTTTCTTGACAAGGTGTGACTGGAAGTAGATTCCCAGGCCTTGAGCTGTGCTCCTCTCAAATTGACAGTGTTTGTTATCCTTTCCCTAGGATGTGTCTTGCTGCTTGATTGTGTGTGTATGTGTGTGTGTTTCCCTTTGTTTGTGTGCATGTGGGTTGCTATAGTGCTAGTGGAAGGTTTCACTGGGTGCAGGTGGAGGGAACTAGGAGCCATGTATCTGTTGAACAGATAGGTTGCACTAGCTCTATGGCTTGAAGCACATAGGACACAAAGGAAGGACATGGGACGACCTCCCCATCAGAGGATTTATAGGCCTAGACTTCATAGGTAACCATGTCTCACAGATTCTGTTTTAATGAAGCTGCCATCCAGGATCTTTGTCAAAAGCTAAAGCCCCTCCTCTGCCTCCACCACAAAGAAGAGGCAACTCATGCCAAGCCATCTCAAGATTATATTTTTTGCCACCAGCACTTTCCAATATGTTTTGTCTATCAAAACAGGCCTCAATCAGTCTTCCATTTCATAGGGCTGCTGAGCGGAGATAGTATCTAGCAATCTAAGAAGGGTCAAACTAACAGTCCTTAGGTAAGTAAAACACCAAATATCTCTGTAAAAATTGGAAAAGGAGGTTCATATATGGAAAGTGGTGCATATTAATATCCTTAGTATGGGTAATACATTTCTGGATCTTGAGGCTTTAATGGAAGAAATTGACTTGGATTTTGACGTGGTCATGGAGAAATAGATCATGAAGAGCCATAATCGTGATACAACTATATCAGGCTAAAATTTGTTCATGAAGGAAAGGGTAGGAATAATAGAAACATGATGGCAAAAAATGAACACATGGCCTATCTAGTCTGACCTTCCATATAAGCTACAATTGTCCCCTTTTTACTCTTAGAGATCCTCTGTGTTTGTTCCATGTTTTTTTGAATTCAGATACTGTTCTCGTGTCCACCACCACTACTGGGAGACTATTCCATGCTTCTACCACCTTTCTGTAAAGAAATATTTCCGCATATTACTCTTGAGTCTATCCCCTTTCACTCTCTTATGTCCCTCGTGGCAGAGCTTACATCAATTGAAAGACATTCCTGTGCATTTATGCCACTGAGGTATTTAAATGTCTCTATAATAGTGCCCCTATCCCACCTTTCCTCTAAAGTATACATATTAAGTTCTTTAAGTCTGTCCTCATATGCTACATAATGAAGACCACTGCTGAAAGAGAAAACAGTGAGGTTTCTAGAGTCCAGCGGATTACAGGATCCAAGGCAGCATGGATTCACCAGAGGCAGATCTTGTCAGACAAATCTGATTGATTTCTTTGACTGGATGACCAGGGAGTTGGACCGAAGGAGAGCCTAGATGTGGTGTATTCAGATTTCAGTAAAGCCTTTGACACTGTTCCTCACAGGCGACTTATAAACAAACTGAGCACCCTAGGGATGGACCCTAAAGTTACTGTTTGTGTTAGAAATTGGTTGGGTGAGAGGCGACAAAGAGTACAGGTAAATGGAGCTCACTCTGAGGAGAAGGATGTTACCAGTGGTGTGCCCCAGGGATCTGTCCTTGGACCGATAATTATTTTTAACATCTTTGTTACTGATATAGCGGAAGGGCTATCGGGTAAGGCTTGCCTCTTTGCGGATGATACCAAAATCTGCAATAGAGTAGAAACCCAGGAAGGTGTAGATAACTTGAGGAGGGATCTAGCTAAGCTTGAAGAATGGTCTAGAATTTGGCAGCTTGGATTTAATGTTAAAAAATGTAAGGTCATGCATTTGGGCTGCAACAATCTAAGGGAGCAATATAGTATAAGGGGTGAAGTACTTTTGTGCACTAAAGAAGAGCGGGACCTAGCATAGTTGTGTCTGACAAGCTTAAAGTAGCTAAACAGGTAGAAAAGGTGATGGCAAAGGCTAGAAGGATGCTTGGGTGCATACGGAGAAGGATGGCTAGCAGAAAAAAGAAGGTGATAGTGCTTCTGTATAAGTCTTTGGTGCAACCTCATTTGGAGTATAGTGTGCAATGCTGGAGACTGCACCTTCAAAAGGATATAAACAGGATGGAGTCAGTACAGAGGGTGGCTACTAAAATGGTTAGTGGTCTTCATTATAAAGCATATGAGGACAGACTTAGGGATCTTAATATGTACACCTTAGAGAAAAGGAAGGATAGAGATGACATGATTGAGATGTTTAAATACCTCCGTGGCATAAATGTACAGGGGGAGATCCTCTTTCAATTGAAAGCAAGTTCTGCTACGAGGGGACATGGGATGAGGGTGAAGGGGGATAGATTCAGGAGTGATATGCGGAAATATTTCTATATGGAAAGAGTGGTGGATCCGTGGAATAGTCTCCCAGTGAAGGTGGTAGAGATGAGGACAGTAACTGAATTCAAAAAAGCATGGGACAAACACAGAGGATCTATAAAGGGAAAAAGGGGACTGTTGTATTTGTTGATATGGAAGGACAGACTAGAAAGGCCATTTGGTCTTTTTCTGTCATCATATTTCTATGTTTCTAACCATTTTAGTAGCCACTGTCTGTGCTGAATCCATCCGGCTTATATCCTTTTGAAGGTGTGGTCTCCAGAATTGCACACTCCAAATGAGGTCGCACCAAAGACTTATACAGAGGTATTATCACCTCCTTTTTTTCTGCTGGCCATTCCTCTCCATATACACCAAAGCATCCTTCTGGCTTTTGCAGTCACCTTTTCTACCTGTTTAGCTACTTTAAGATCATCAGACACAATTACGCCCAGGTACCGCTCTTCTTTTGAGGACAGAATAATGGGAGGAAACGTGGTGCTATGTATAAAAGTTAATTTATTTATTTTTATTTATTTATTTGTTTAAAATCTTTTCTATACCACGCTCTTTATTATCAGTGCTGTTTACAATTAACAATTCTCGAACAGTCAAGGCAGAACTACCTTGTGCTTACATTGAACAGGAGCGGTAACTTGGAGTTGGGTGAACTATTTACTATTTACTGGGAGGACTATTTACATTAGACAGTGCTAGTGCCAGTACATTACATTCACAATGCAAGAGCAAAAATAGCATTCACTATGTGGCGAGGTGACTATTTACATGTTAGATGTTAGACCCAGTCCTCGTGGTTAGGACTGGGTCTTATCGGTTGTTTACAGTAAGCGTTATAGCATATATATCAACACATATTCATTGTTACAGTTTAGATATTGGTAGTATTCATAGTATTAATATGTACACCTTAGAGGAAAGGCAGGCCATTTATGAATATTAATATTAAAATAACAGAATTGCAGGCCTTATGAGGGAAGGAGGAGGCACTGTAAAGGGAATGAAACATCCATTTGCATTGGTGTGATATGCAGACTACCTTCACAGACATTCAGAGTTTTTCTTTGAAAGGAAAAATGCTATTAATAAGTAATTTCAATGCCGGATGTTGATCGGGACATCCCTGCTGCAGTATCTTCTAGCAGTAAGGGGATTCTGGATTTTCTACATGGGGAACAATTACGACCACTAGTAACAGAACCCATATGTGGAGGGGGCCATACTGGATGTGGAATTTACAAATAGGGAGAGTGTTTCTGATGTAGGAGTGGTTAATTATTTCACATCCAGTGATCAACAGATGGTATAGTTCAGTATTAGAACAAAGGCTAAGATAGTTCAGAAAAATAATGCTGTTAAGATGGACAGTACCACAAGAAGAGTGGGACCTGGGGGTCATTTTTTTCTGATGATCTAAGATGGCTAAACGTATGGAAAAGGAAATGACAAAAATAAGAAGGATGCTTGGGTAAATGGGAAAAGGAAAGGCCAGCAGGAAGAAGGAGGTGACAGTGCCTTTGTACTGTGTGCAGTGCTGGAGGTCATATCTTCAAAAGGATATAAGCAGGATAGAGTCAGTGTTATTATAATGGTGAACATAAGAACAAAAGAACATAAGATATGCCATACTGGGTCAGACCAAGGTCCATCAAGCCCAGTATCCTGTTTCCAACAGTGGCCAATCTACAGTAGGTCATAAGTACCTAGCAGTTTCCCTAAAAGACACAGGTTCCAAAATGCTTGGATTGGGTCAAGCAGTGATATCCTCGGTCCCTTTTAATAATGGTTTATGGACTTTTCCTATGCTTGTTCTTATGCAGGCATTAACTTTTAAAAAGGAGATAGAGAAGCTTTTAAACTAGATAATAGGGGAAAGCCGACAGTCGCCCAAGAGCAGATGGTTCGGAAGAATGTATCCTTGAAGGATACTACCAAAAGCAGAGAGGTTCCAAAAAAGAGTAAAGTAGCCCAAAGGCCCTCGAGTATGGAGCAGACAGAGCTTAAAGATCCCAAATTACCCATGTCTACCAATAGCCAAATTAATATGAATAAAATACAGTCTCTAAAATGCTTGTATGCAAATGCTAGAAGTCTAAAAAATAAGATGGGAGAGTTAGAATATATAGCACTAAATGAGAGGTTAGATGTGATTGGAATATCAGAGACATGGTGGAAGGAGGACAACCAGTGAGACACTGTGATACCTGGGTACAAACTATATCGTAATAATAGAGCTGATCAAATTGGTGGAGGGGTTGCTCTCTATGTTAGAGAGGGCATTGAGTCAGAAAGGATTAAAGTTTTGCAAGAAACAAAATTTGCTGTAGAATCTCTATGGATTGAAATTCCATGTAAAAAGGGGGAGGCGATGGCGATGGGGGTGTACTATCGACCGCCTGGCCAAAATGAACAAATGGATGATGAAATGCTCAAAGAAATCAAGGAAGCTAACAAAAGTTACAGCGCAGTAATAATATTGGGCGATTTCAATTACCCCGGTATGGACTGGGTCAGTGTCACGTCAGTACATGCTAGGGAGATAAAGTTCCTAGATGACATAAAAGACTGCTTCTTGGAGCAGCTGGTTCATGAACCGACCAGAGGGGAAGCCATATTAGACCTAGTCCTTAGTGGAACACCAGATCTAGTGCAAGAGATAAGGGTGTTGGGGCCACTTGGCAATAGTGATCATAGCATGATCGCCTTTGATTTAATTAGTGGAGGAGGGATAGTAAGGAAATCCACAGTACTACCCTTTAGCTTTCGAAAGGGAGACTATGAAAAAATGAGGAAAATAGTTAAGAAAAAACTAAAAGGAGCAGTTGCAAAGGTTAAAGACTTACATCAAGCTTGGGTGTTGTTGAAAAATACTATCTTGGAAGCCCAGACCAGCTGTATTCCACGCTTTAAGAAAAGTGGAAGGAAGTCCAAAAAACTGCCAGCATGGTTTAAAGGTGAGGTCAGAGAGGCTGTTGTTGCCAAGAAAGCATCTTTCAGGAAATGGAAAAAATAGCCAAATGATGAAACCTGGAAACAGCACAAGCACTGGCAGGTCAAATGCAAGGCATTGATAAAAAGGCAAAGAGAGAATTTGAGAAGAAGCTTGATGCAGAAGCAAAAATGTGAAATAAAGTACATTCGTAGCAAAAAACCTGTGAGAGAGTCAGTTGGACCATTAGATGACAGAGGAGTTAAAGGGGCACTAAGAGGCAACAAGGCGATAGCGGAGAGACTGAATGAATTCTTTGCTTTGGTCTTTACTGAGGAAGATGTAGGGATGTTACCCATGACTGATGTGGTATTTAAAGGTGTGGAAGAATTGAAGGAAATATCGATACATCGGGAAGATGTATTACAACTATTAGATAAACTGAAGAGTAGCAAATCACCTGGGCCAGATGGTATACATCCAAGGGTGTTGAAAGAACTGAAATATTCCCAGATAAGCCAACATGTAAATAGTTAACTTCTCCTCAACATAAGTTATGTGTAAAGTAGCTATTCTGTTAAAATTGTATATTTCTGTTATATTGTAAGTTAAAATTGTACATTTCTGTTATATTGTAAGTTCAGTGTAGATTGTCTTCACTGAACAGTTATTGTTACATGTAAACCGTGCCGATGCTGAATAGCGTGGTATATAAGAAATAAAAATAAATAAATAAATACATAAAATATGAGATTGCAGACCTGCTATTAGTAATCTGTGAACTATGATTAAAATCATCTCTAATACCTGAAGATTGGCGGATCGCCAATGTAACACCAATTTTTAAAAAGGGTTCAAGGGGTGATCCAGGAAACTACAGACCGGTGAGCCTCACGTCAGTACCGGTAAAAATGGTGGAAACCATCATAAAGAATAAAATTACTCAGCATGTAGATAGTCATGGCCTAATGGGAGACAGCCAACATGGCTTTAGACAAGGAAGATCTTGTCTTACTAATCTGTTATGTTTTTTTGAAAGTGTGAATAAACAGGTAGACAAAGGTGAGTCGGTTGATATAGTGTATGTGGACTTTCAGAAAGCCTTTGACAAGGTCCCTCATCAGAGACTTTTGGCAAAACTAAAGAGTCATGGGATAGGAGACAGTGTTCTACTGTGGATCAGGAACTGGTTAAAAGATAGAAAGCAGAGGGTTGGGCTAAATGGCCAATTTTCCCAATGGGGAAAGGTGAATAGTGGTGTACCCCAGGGATCTGTGCTGGGTCCGCTGCTTTTTGACATATTCATAAATGACCTGGAAAGTGGAATAACGAGTGAGGTTATCAAATTTGCAGATGACACAAAACTATTTAAAGTTGTTAAAACCCAAGAGGATTGTGGAAAATTGCAAGAGGATCTTGATAAATTGGAAGACTGGGCTTCAAAATGGCAGATGAAATTTAATGTGGACAAGTGCAAGGTTATGCACCTAGGGAAGAACAACCCAAACTATGGTTACACGATGCAAGGTTCCACATTAGGAACCACCACCCAGGAAAAAGATTTAGGCGTCATTGTGGATAACATGTTAAAACCCTCGGCCCAGTGTGCAGCAGCAGCCAACAGAGCAAATAGAATGCTAGGTATCATAAGGAAAGGAATGGAAAATAAAACAAAAGATATTATAATGCCTCTATACCGTTCCATGGTGAGACCGCACCTTGAATATTGTGTGCAATTCTGGTTGCCGTATCTTAAAAAGGATATAGCGTTATTAGAAAAGGTTCAGAGAAGAGCCACCAAAATGGTAAAGGGGATGGAAGGATACTCCTATGAAGAAAGGCTAAAAAGGTTAGGGCTCTTTAACCTGGAAAAGAGACGGCTGAGGAGAGATATGATAGAAGTCTTTAAATTAATGAACGGAGTGGAACGGGTAAACGTAGATCAGCTGTTCTCTGTACCTTTTCTAATAACGCTATATCCTTTTTAAGATACAGCAACCAGAATTGCACACAATATTCAAGATGCGGTCACACCATGGAACGATACAGAGGCATTATAATATCCTTTGTTTTATTTTCCATTCCTTTCCTTATGATACCTAGCATTCTATTGACTCTCTTGGCCGCCGCTACACACTGGACGGAGGGTTTTAACATGTTATCCACAATGACGCCTAAACCTTTTTCCTGGGTGGTGGTTCCTAATGTGGAACCTTGCATCGTGTAACCAGAGTTTGGGTTGTTCTTTCCTAGGTACATAACTTAGCACTTGTTCACATTAAATTTCATCTGTCATTTGGATGCCCAGTCTTCCAATTTATCAAGATCCTCCTGCAATTTTCCACAATCCTCATGGGTTTTAACAACTTTAAATAGTTTTGTGTCATCTGCAAATTTGATAACCTCACTAGTTATTACTCTTTTCCAGGTCATTTATAAATATGTCAAAAAGCAATTTATTTATTATTTATTTATTTATTTACATTTCTTATTTACCACGCTATTATAATCAGCGCGGTTTACAGTTGCAACAAACATACTACAATGTAATGGACACATTGAGTTTACAAGGAACAGGGTATTCAAAACATGGATGAACGAGGGAAACTATATACAAATTATATACATATTATAATATTGATTAATCTCATGGGTATCTAAGGGGTCTGTAATGAGTATTGGTATACATGGGTCAGGGAGGAGGAAGAGGGAGAAAGCTGATTAGCCGTTATCAGTGGGGGGATGTTCAATGGGGGGAGATAGGTGGGGGGTCAAAGGGGTGGGTGTGTTCTTTTCAAACTTGAAGGCCGGGTAGTATTGTATGAACAGGTGGTGCTTGAGGGCTTTTCGGAATAGCATCAGGTTTGGGATGGCTCGGAGTTCTGCTAGGAGGGCATTCCAGGCAATTGGAGCAAAAATGGAAAATACTCTGTTGGCTGTTGACTTTGTACATTTTGTTAAAAACTTGAGGACTTCAATTGTGTTCATCTGTGTAGTTCTCCTGGTTCTGTTGACTGGGGTGCGATGGAGAAGTGTGTTGATGGGCATGGGGGGCTGGTTCTTGAGGGCTTTGAATGTTAGTATTAGAATTTTGTAGGTGATTCTGGCAGGTAGTGGCAACCAGTGTAGGTTTATCAGGATAGGCGTTATATGATCTGACCTTGATGCTCCGACTAGAACCCTTGCAGCTGAATTCATGGCAAGTCGGAGTGGGTTTAAGGTTGACTGTGGAAGTCCATGAAGAATGACATTCGCAAAGTCGAGATGTGGGATAATAAGAGCTTGGAAGATTGATCGGTAGTCAGAGAAGTCGAGTAATGGGCGAAGGTGTCTTAGCGTTCGGATCTTGTGATAAATTGCTTTTGTCGTGTTTGTGACATGGGCTGACATATCAAGGTGTTGATCAAGGGTGATGCCTAGGTAGCGGATTGTAGATTTTGTCTTCAATTCTGTATTATTGATCTGAAGTGAGGGAGGAGGCGTAAAACTCCGGTTCCCTGTGACGAGTAGGACATCTGTTTTGCTATTGTTGATCCGAAGATTTTGAGTTAGAAGCCAATCTGACACTGCTTCGAAACATCTCAATATTGGAGAGAAGTCAGGCTGGTCAATCCTAAAAGGTGTGTAGATGAGTATATCGTCAGCATAGGCAAGACATTGGGCATTGAAGGAGCGGATTAAAGCACAGATAGGTTGCATGTAGATGTTAAACAACAGAGCAGACAGGGATGAGCCTTGAGGTACACCCTGTTTCAGGGGGAAAGGCTCTGATGTCGTGGTACCTGTTCTGACTTGTTGCCATCTGTTGCAGAGATAAGATTTACACCAGGCTAGTGCTGAGCCTTGTATCCCTTTTTCTTTAAGTCGGAGTAGGAGTGTCTCATGGTTCACAGAGTCAAAGGCGACCGCTATGTCCAGGAATATAAGGACAAAACCTTGATGGATATTATCGAGGCCTGTGATTAGATATTGAAGAGGGTTGTGAGGATGGTATCAATGCCATGGGCTGCTCTAAAACCATGTTGGGAGATGTCCAGGGGCGCTTCAGTGTCCACATGGTGTTGGATTTGTTGCAGGACCACTTTCTCAATGATTTTAGCAAGCAAAGGAATGCTTGAAATAGGCCTATAGGATTCAACTTTAGATATGTCAAGTTTATTATTTTTCAGTAGGGGTCGAATAGACGTGTGTTTTAAGCTTTGGGGAAAGGATCCTGTAGATAAGGACTGATTCAGGATGTTGCAGATAGTTGGGCTGAGGTCATGACGTAGTTCTTTCATCCAGTCTGTGGGGCAGGGATCGTTAGGGGCAGTGGTGAGGTTGATGGTAGCTATGGTGTCGATGATCTCTTCCTTAGAAACTGCAGTGAACTTCAGCAAGGGATTTATCTGAGAGGTTACATGTAGAGGGGAGCTAGGTATGATGTTGGTGCTTGTGTTGGTCTGGATCATCTTCGACTGAAGGTAGTTAGAGTATTCTTGTGGCTGAGGCATGGGTGGGTGGTCCAGTGTTGGGTCGCCCGTTATGGATTTTACAATATTGAATAGATCATGAGGCCTGTTTAATGATCGCTTCAATAATTCTGAGTGGTATTGTTTTCTTTTTTCCATGGTTTTTTCTCGGTGTCTTTGTAGGTGCGTGGTGTAAGCACCGAGAGCCTCAGGGGTCCGGTCATGGCGCCACTGTCTTTCTAATTTGCGTAGATGGATGAGCGATGCTCGAAGGTCCTGGGAGTACCATGGGGTATGTTCGCGTTTTGATATGTTCTTGTTAGTGGATGGGATGCAAACAGCAGCTCTGATAGCATTATTCCAGGTGGTTACTAGTTCATCGGGATCAAGGGATTCAGTGGCAAGGAGTGGTAGGATCTTCTTGAGGGCACAGTCCTTGTCGAGGGGTCGGAAGCATGATGTATTAAGCCTAGGGGGGATAAACGTTCTGTTGTTAATATTACAGAGGTCACTGGTGGGTATGTTGAATAGGAGTAGGTGATGATCAGACCAAGGTACAGGTGTTATGGTGAGCAACAAGTTCTGAGTAGATTTGGTAGCAGTCTGGGGGGCAAAGATCAGGTCGAGTTTGCCACCCATGCTATGAGTTGGGTTCTCAATGAGTTGCATATAGCCCAGCTCATTCATTGCTTCAAGAAAGGCAGACGAATGCATATCTTGTAGGGAGGGCAGATTAAAGTCTCTGATCAGCCAGGTTGGAGAGCGTGTATTATGAGGGTTACAGGCTAGGTTGATTATTGATGATAAATCATCTGGTGATGGAGATGGTGCTCTGTATAGAAGGTTGATTGAGCAATGTTCATTGGAAATGGAGACTATGTCCAAGTAGGTAGAGCTGATGGAGTTGTTCAGGGAGAAGTGGAGTTCAGATTTAGCAATGATGAGTGTGCCGCCGCCCCTCTGGTGGGACCTGTGGCAAGCAAATATCGAGTATCCGGGAGGTGTCATCTGGTTGACTAGGGCATTATCGCAGTCGGATAGCCATGATTCAGTTATCATTAGGATGTCAAGGTTGTTGAGGGTTATCAGGTCGGTGATAGCAGGCCATTTTGAACGAATCGATCTCGCGTTTATTAGGGCGCATTTCAACAAGCATTGGTTGTTGAGTTTCTACGTTTTAGTTTTCTTAAGGCTCTGTAGAGGGATGTGTAGAAGATGTGAGTGAGTGGCGTTGGATCTTGTAAAAGGATGGTGATAAATTCCAGATGGCCTTCTGCAGTGGTTGCGGAGGATTGGGATATGGTTGGTGTGGTGGGTGAGTGCTTGTGAGAGGTTGGTGGCCCAGGCAGTAAGGAGGAAAAGGATTAATGATAGAATAGGGTGCTTTTTGAGGTATTCTGGGAGAGGCAGTTACTTAAGATGTGGATTTCGGTGTTTTTACCAAGGATACATAGGAGTATACATTGGTTGGTGGGTATTGTAACACCTATAGTCCCAGCAGGGCTGTGGTATAGGCAGTTAGCCAAGCTATTAAGTCACCTGACCTTGTATTGGAAAGGAGTGTAGTCGTGGATCCAAGTGGTCAAGGTTCAAAAGGATTTTATTTCCCCTCCCGGGGTTTATGGATTTTCAAAACATCAACAACAGAAGTAAAACTTAGGATACAAAACTGGATGAACTTAAAGGTAGCAAACTTGCTTTCAAATGTAACAGAAACTGAATAATTATAGCAGGCAGCTGAAAATCTCTTCTTAACCTTTTGTACTAGTTTACAACAAAGAAGGATTCTCGTCAGCTATCATTAGAGAGCATTCCATTTCTTCCAAGCCTGGATTCAAACAGCTATCTTCTGTGATCATTGGCTCAATATCACTGTCCTGTGAACAAACAGCCTGCGTATATCTTTGCTCTATATCTTCTCCTGGGTTTCCCAAATAGTCATAGTCCGTACAAGGCAAGTAATTACCATTTACTTTATAATGGTAAGGCAGAGAAACACACTTCCTGGAATAACGTTTCCCTCTGTTAACTGCTGGCTCTCGGCTACTCCCATTTACTGATAGCTCACAGCACTGCTCTTTATAATGAACAGGTTTCTCTCTTATCACTCTGTGCCTTGGTTTATCTGGTATATAATTGTCTGTCTCATCCATACAAACATTTTCAATAGCCCAGTTTCCCTCAACGTTCTGAGACCGCTTCTTACAAGCCTGCTTCTCAAACACACATGGCTTTTTCACTGTCTCACGTCTCTCCCATTCAAGTAGGTGTTGAGGAATTCCTCTCTGTATCAGAGGTGGATATTTCTTTTGACTAACCTGCCAAATGGAACCTTTTCTAGTTCCTGGTGTAGAACTCTTTTGTAGCTTTCTGACTGGAACTGCAGGGGGTTCAAACTCCGTCTCTGAGGAGTCTGAGCTTGTTTCAGAATCACTCAGCACTTCTCCCTCATGGCAGCTTCTGACGTTACAACATCCTCTGTAACTTCCTCTGAAGTCTCCCGTGTAACTTCCTTTGGAGTTTCCTGTTCCACTGGTCCTATCAGGTCTCTGAGTTCTCTGGGTCCTCCCTGAACTTCTTGTCCTCTCTGAACTCCGGGTCCTTCCTGAACTCCTGGTCCTCTCTTCTCTCCCGGTTCTCTCTGAGCTATCAGCTGTTTTCTCTACACATTTTTTATAATGCCTTAGGGGCGTGTCTTCCCTCACGTGGAAGTTGTTCTCTCCCTCTAATGAGAAGTGTTTCCTAACTAGGCACGGCTGCAGATCCTGTGCCTGCCTGGGTTGCTTATGGCAACAGAAATGCTTTTGATCTGCCTGCCTGTCAGAACCTAGCCTGTTTGCATCAGGTTTTTGTCTATTTAAAGCAAGGGACAGATCTGCTGTGTTACATATCCCCCTCCTTAAGTTATTACACGCTGCTGACATCCTCGTCGGACAGCGTGTAATTCTACTGAGGGCATCGGCATTGCCATGCAACTTCCCGGCTCGGTGTTGCACTTCGAAATGAAAGGCTGGCAAGGCCAAGTGCCACCTTGTAAGGCGGGCGTTATTATTGCGCATCTGGCTGAGCCATTTTAAGGGTGCGTGGTCAGTTACCACCGTAAATTTTCGGCCGGTTAAGTAGAACCTCAAAGTCTCTATTGCCCACTTAATGGCCAAGCATTCCCGCTCCACCGTTGAATATTTCTGTTCTGCACTGGATAGCTTTCTACTTAAATACGTAACCGGGTGTTCCACCCCTCCGAATCTCTGAGACATGACCGCCCCTAGTCCTGTCTCAGAGGCATCTGTTTGGACAATAAAAGGTAATTTAAAATCGACTCCTCTCAATACAGGGGCCTGACATAACTTCTCCTTTAAGGAGACAAATGCTTCTTCCGCCTCCGGAGTCCACCGTATCTTATTAGGGGCATTCTTTTTTATCATCCCTGTAAAAATGCAACTTTCCTCTGCAAATCTAGGGATAAATCGCCGATAGTATCCTATCAGCCCCAGGAAGCTACGAACCTGCTTCTTATCCACCGGTTGTGGGAAATTCCGCACACTTTCTAGCTTGTCAGCTAGTGGCTTTACTATACCATTCCCCACTACGTGCCCTAAATACTTGGCCTCCCTAGCTCCGAAAAGGCATTTTTTTGGGTTTAGGGTGAGGCCTGCCTTTCGCATGGCTCGTAATACTCCCTCAATTCGGGCCAAATGTTCCTGCCATGTGCTACTATGGATAATTACGTCGTCCATGTAGGCCAGAGCGTATTCTTGGTGCGGCCTCAGAACTTGGTCAATTAAACGCTGACAGGTGGCTGCCGCACCATGTAGCCCAAAGGGCATACGTCGGAACTGGTATAGGCCTATTGGTGTGGAAAAAGCTGTTTTGGGCTTAGAATCCCTTGTCAACGGGATTTGCCAGTATCCTTTCGTTAGATCGAGGGTCGTAAGGAATTTAGCCTGCCCTAGACGATCTAATAAATCATCTATCCTTGGCATGGGGTACGCGTCAAATTGGGAAATTGCATTAATTTGTCTAAAATCAATACAAAAATGAAGCGTACCGTCGGGTTTGGGAACTAGGACTATGGGGCTGGACCACGGGCTATGGGATTCTTCTATGATACCCATTTCTACCATCTCTTTTACTTGTGTGATAACCTCGTTTTTCTTAGCCTCGGGCAGGCGATATGGGCGCTGCCGGATTATTTTCCCCGGGGTAGTGATGACCTCATGCGCTACCAAACGTGTTTCGCCGGGCACGGCGGTGAGGACGTCAGAATACTTTCTTAGTACCCGGGTTAATTCCCCCTGTTGGTGCTCGGACAGGTCCGACCCTGTTCGCAGCTCCGGTCGTTCCCTCCAATCTGAGGGTTGTGGCCCTAAGTCCTCCTCCCTCCTTTCTTCTGCTATAGCTGCTAAGCTTTTTACATCTTTTAGCCCAGTGGAGCCGAAGAAGAACCTTAACCTCACCCCGGTAATCGGGGTCTATCACCCCTGCCCCCACGTCAATAAAATGTTGAGTCGCCAGACCCGACCGGGGCGCTATACGACCATAGCATCCTTCGGGGGTTTGAATTTTTATGCCAGTGCACACTAGGGTCTTTCCTCCCTTGGGAATCATAATCCTCACTGCTATACAGGTCATACCCAGCTGAGGCTTCAGTGGCTCTTTGAGGGCTTTTTGCGTGCGAGGATATTTTTGCAAATTTTAAGACAAATTTCTTTTTAGCTGGGGCTACCATTTCCGTTCGGGGTTTTCCAAATAATGGCTTTGGGATCTTTTGGGCAAGGGCTTCTATTTTGGGGGTCTTAGGCAGTACCCTACCTTCACCTAGAGGCTCTTCCTGGCTCAGGCCTATCTTCCTTTCCAGACCCTTTCCCATTTCCTCTTTAAATGGGGGCCAGTCCCGCCCTAAAACCACCCCATAGGGAAGTTGGGGGACAACAGCCATTAGCACCATCCCTACTGTATCTAACCCAGTCACACACATCTCGTACATCGGATAATAGGAGGAAGCTCCGTGAACACACCTTACTTTCACACTTCCATTTAAATTATTCCCTACGGAAGGATTATGTGTCTGAATGGCTTCCCACATTTTGCGGGAGACCATGCTCTGGTCTGCTCCTGTGTCTAGAAGTGCGGTAGCCTTTACCCCTTCTACCAGAACATCCACCAGAAACTCTCCATCAGTGTGCTTCTCTCCTCCAGATATCAGGACAACATTTTCTTTACAATCTCTTTGCATGTGCCCTTTTTCTCCACATTGAAAACATTTTAACATTTCATACTTCATCACATTTCTCCTAGGTACATCCTGGTTATAAGCTCTTCCTGTCCCTGACATTCGTTCTCTACCTGTGACCTTCAACAGGTGACCTTGAGAAGCTCCAGCTATTTCTGCTTCAAAATAGCAGTCTGTTAGCTCCACTGCTTCTCCAGTAGATTTGCACCTTTGCAATAATAGGAAGGCTTTTACATCTGGTGGCACAGCCTCAAAATATTGCTCCAAAATTACAGCGTCTACCAGAGACTCTATCGTGGCTGTTTGAGGAGCAAGCCATTTTGATGCTAGGCCTGTTAATCTCTGCATCAGGGCCTTTGGTGTCTCTTTAGGTAGGATTTTAGCCTCCCTAAAAAGACGGCGGTAATGGGTATGGGTTAACCCAAGCCTATCCCTAACTGCTAATTTTAGTTCATGATACTGGGACGCGAGATCAGCGGGCATCGCCTTATATGCTGCTAAAGCCTCTCCCCTTAGAGACATGGCGAATATTACCGCCCACTGGTCTGGCGGCCATTTCGCTGCTACAGCTATCCTTTCGAAAGCCTCTGCATAATCATCAAAGTTATCAGAGTGTTCTAAAGGTCCTAATGTCAATGCATTGCAGTTCTGTACTCCTACCACAGGGGTCATTGAAACATTGTCCTCCTCTGGGGAGCGCATCTTCTTCACCAGAGTGGCAATCAGGTCCAGCAGGGGTTGCTGCTGTGCCGCTACTGCAGTCATAGTCCTCACTTGTGCTTGCCGCGTCAGCTCGGCTTGGGCCTGCCATTGGGCCTCCATCCAACTGCGTATCTCTTCAGGATCCATTGCAGCGTCTGTGTACCTGCAAGAAAAGAAAAACAAGGCCCACCAAGTGCGGAACAATTTTTCTGTCCCCTCTCTACTACTTGGCTAGGTTTTATCTTTCCCTCTTTTTTTTTTTTTTCCCTCCCCTTTTCTCACCAATCCTCGCCACCCGTGCCCAGTCACTTATACCTGAACACGGTGCAGGATCTCACTTTGAGAAAAGGTCTTTGGCTCCCCCTGGTCAGCTCAGGATGTAGAAATCCACTCCGTGCCACTTCAGTACAGATTTTCCTCTTTTTTTTCAAATCAGCTGTATCC
This sequence comes from Ichthyophis bannanicus, assembly GCA_033557465.1. Lineage (NCBI taxonomy): Eukaryota > Metazoa > Chordata > Amphibia > Gymnophiona > Ichthyophiidae > Ichthyophis > Ichthyophis bannanicus. The sequence continues at coordinate 462,182,755 of CM066035.1, forward strand.
ACTCAAGAAGCTTTGTAGTGTTCTGTGCTGTAGTTTTTTTTTTCAAAAATCCAAGAACGACGCCATTTTCTTGTAACACCTATAGTCCCAGCAGGGCTGTGGTATAGGCAGTTAGCCAAGCTATTAAGTCACCTGACCTTGTATTGGAAAGGAGTGTAGTCGTGGATCCAAGTGGTCAAGGTTCAAAAGGATTTTATTTCCCCTCCCGGGGTTTATGGATTTTCAAAACATCAACAACAGAAGTAAAACTTAGGATACAAAACTGGATGAACTTAAAGGTAGCAAACTTGCTTTCAAATGTAACAGAAACTGAATAATTATAGCAGGCAGCTGATAATCTCTTCTTAACCTTTTGTACTAGTTTACAACAAAGAAGGATTCTCGTCAGCTATCATTAGAGAGCATTCCATTTCTTCCAAGCCTGGATTCAAACAGCTATCTTCTGTGATCATTGGCTCAATATCACTGTCCTGTGAACAAACAGCCTGCGTATATCTTTGCTCTATATCTTCTCCTGGGTTTCCCAAATAGTCATAGTCCGTACAAGGCAAGTAATTACCATTTACTTTATAATGGTAAGGCAGAGAAACACACTTCCTGGAATAACGTTTCCCTCTGTTAACTGCTGGCTCTCGGCTACTCCCATTTACTGATAGCTCACAGCACTGCTCTTTATAATGAACAGGTTTCTCTCTTATCACTCTGTGCCTTGGTTTATCTGGTATATAATTGTCTGTCTCATCCATACAAACATTTTCAATAGCCCAGTTTCCCTCAACGTTCTGAGACCGCTTCTTACAAGCCTGCTTCTCAAACACACATGGCTTTTTCACTGTCTCACATCTCTCCCATTCAAGTAGGTGTTGAGGAATTCCTCTCTGTATCAGAGGTGGATATTTCTTTTGACTAACCTGCCAAATGGAACCTTTTCTAGTTCCTGGTGTAGAACTCTTTTGTAGCTTTCTGACTGGAACTGCAGGGGGTTCAAACTCCGTCTCTGAGAAGTCTGAGCTTGTTTCAGAATCACTCAGCACTTCTCCCTCATGGCAGCTTCTGACGTTACAACATCCTCTGTAACTTCCTCTGAAGTCTCCCGTGTAACTTCCTTTGGAGTTTCCTGTTCCACTGGTCCTATCAGGTCTCTGAGTTCTCTGGGTCCTCCCTGAACTTCTTGTCCTCTCTGAACTCCGGGTCCTTCCTGAACTCCTGGTCCTCTCTTCTCTCCCGGTTCTCTCTGAGCTATCAGCTGTTTTCTCTACACATTTTTTATAATGCCTTAGGGGCGTGTCTTCCCTCACGTGGAAGTTGTTCTCTCCCTCTAATGAGAAGTGTTTCCTAACTAGGCACGGCTGCAGATCCTGTGCCTGCCTGGGTTGCTTATGGCAACAGAAATGCTTTTGATCTGCCTGCCTGTCAGAACCTAGCCTGTTTGCATCAGGTTTTTGTCTATTTAAAGCAAGGGACAGATCTGCTGTGTTACAGTATCTAGTTAGGAGGGTATAGCTGGAGTTACCTCTTGTGGTGTTTTACCAAGGAGTAGGAGAGGGTGAGCAGTATTGCAGGATTGGTAACAGTTACAAATTATGGATAGTATTGCAGGATTTGGTAACAGTTATACAACTTCAACAATGTAACAGTTACAAAATATAAACAGTATTGCAGGGTTTGGTAACAGTTAGACACTGCGTTTTGGTAAACAGTTATACAGGATCGATAATGTATCTAGTGATGTATATGAGATGTGCAATATAGAGAGAAGTTGAGACAGGTTCAGAGCTTGGTGGCAGTGTTGCTAATAGCTTCACTAGTAGATGCACAGGAGTATACAATGGCTGGTTGGTATCTAGTTAGGAGGGTATAGCTGGAGTTACCTATTTTGGATGGATGGTTGGGTCCCGTTTTTGCTCATCAGAGAGGGTGGATGGCTATAAAGCGGCTCTAATAGAGAGGCAAGAGATGAAAGGCTGGATTGCGTTTTTTACTCCTGAGGCAGGATGAAGGGCTACAGAGCGTCTCTGGGAGTAGGTTGTTGACTGGAGAGCTGAAGGGCATCCAAGAGAGTAGAGACTGCCTGGGGAGCTCGTCAGTTCATTGTGTGGCAGATTGCAGCATCCGGAGGTCTGGTCAGCTGGGTAGCACGTTGTGTGGCTATTCTAGAGGGCCGATGCCTAAGGGCCACGCCAAAGGGTCCTCTGGCGAGGCCCTCAGGTGCGGGCCCGCCGAGGCGCGGGCGCGCCTATCGGCACTTCGCTTTTAAAGCACCCGCTGGCTGCCCCGATTGGGCAGCTCGTCCAGGTGGAGGTGGAGCGGTGCTGTGGCTCGCTCGATCCCGCGCCAGGGAGAGAAGATGGAGAGCCGAAGAGAGGGAGAAGCAAAGGGTCTTTTGGGCCTGGCACTTCGCTTTTAAAGCGCCCGCCGGCTGCCCCGATTGGGCAGCTCGTCCAGGTGGAGGTGGAGCGGTGCTGTGGCTCGCTCGATCCCGCACCGGGGGGGGCAGATGGAGAGCTGAAGAGAGGGAGAAGCAAAGGGTCTTTTGGGCCTGGCGCTTCGCTTTTAAAGCGCCCGCCGGCTGCCCCGATTGGGCAGCTCGTCCAGGTGGAGGTGGAGCGGTGCTGTGGCTCGCTCGATCCCGCACCGGGGAGAGCAGATGGAGAGCCGAAGAGAGGGAGAAGCAAAGGGTCTTTTGGGCCTGGCGCTTCGCTTTTAAAGCGCCCGCCGGCTGCCCCGACTGGGCAGCTCGTCCAGGTGGAGGTGGAGCGGTGCTGTGGCTCGCTCAATCCCGCGCCGGGGAGAGCAGATGGAGAGCCGAAGAGAGGGAGAAGCAAAGGGTCTTTTGGGCCTGGCGCTTCGCTTTTAAAGCGCCTGCCTGCTGCCCCGATTGGGCAGCTCGTCCAGGTGGAGATGGAGTGGTGCTGTGGCTCGCTCGATCCTGTGCCAGGGAGAGAAGATGGAGAGCCGAAGAGAGGGAGAAGCAAAGGGTCTTTTGGGCCTGGCGCTTCGCTTTTAAAGCGCCTGCCGGCTGCCCCGATTGGGCAGCTCGTCCAGGTGGAGGTGGAGCGGTGCTGTGGCTCGCTCGATCCCGCGCCGGGGAGAGCAGATGGAGAGCCAAAGAGAGGGAGAAGCAAAGGGTCTTTTGGGCCTGGCACTTCGCTTTTAAAGCGCCCGCCGGCTGCCCCGATTGGGCAGCTCGTCCAGGTGGAGGTGGAGCGGTGCTGTTGCTCGCTCGATCCCGCGCCGGGGAGAGCAGATGGAGAGCCAAAGAGAGGGAGAAGCAAAGGGTCTTTTGGGCCTGGCACTTCGCTTTTAAAGCGCCCGCCGGCTGCCCCGATTGGGCAGCTCATCCAGGTGGAGGTAGAGCGGTGCTGTGGCTCGCTCGATCCCGCGCTGGGGAGAGCAGATGGAGAGCCGAAGAGAGGGAGAAGCAAAGGGTCTTTTGGGCCTGGCGCTTCGCTTTTAAAGCGCCCGCCGGCTGCCCCGATTGGGCAGCTCGTCCAGGTGGAGGTGTAGCGGTGCTGTGGCTCGCTCGATCCCGCGCCGGGGAGAGCAGATGGAGAGCCGAAGAGAGGGAGAATGGACCCAGCACAGATCCCTGGGGTACTCCACTATTCACCCTTCTCCATTAAGAGAATTGGCCATTTAGCCCTATCCCCTGCTTTTTATCTTTTAACCAGTTCCTGATCCACAATAGTACACTGCCTCCTATCCCATGACTTTTTTAGTTTTGCAAAAAGTCTTTTATGAGGGTTCTTGTCAAAGGCTTTCTGAAAGTCCAGATACACTATATCAACTGACTCACCTTTGTCTGTTTATTAGCACCTTCAAAAAACCATAACAGATTAGTAAGACAAGATCTTCCTTGTCTAAAGCCATGTTGGCTGTCTCCCATTAAGCCATGACTATCTACATGTTCAGTAATGTTGTTCTTTATTATGGTTTCTAACATTTTTCCCGGTACTGACGTTAGGCTCACCGGTCTGTAGTTTTCTGGATCACTCCTGGAACACTTTTTAACAATTGGCATTGCATTGGCCATCCTCCGGTCTACAGGTATTGTAAATGATTTTAATGATAGTTCACAGATTACTAATAGCAGGTCTGCAATCTCATATTTCAGTTCTTTCAACACCCTTGGATATATACCATCCAGTCCAGGTGATTTGCTACTCTTCAGTTTATCAAATAGTTATAATACATCTCTCCGGTGTATCAATATTTCTTTCAATTATTCACAGCATCACCTTTAAATACCACTTAAGTCATGGGTAACATCCTTATATCTTCCTCAGTAAAGACCAAAGCAAAGAATTCATTCAGTCTCTCCGCTACAGCCTTGTCCCCTCTTAGTGCCCCTTTTACCCCTCTATCATATAATGCTCCGACTTTCTCACAGGTTTTTTGCTATGAATGTACTTGAAAAAGTCTTCTTTACCTGTTTTTGTTTCCACAGCATGCTTCTTCTCAAATTCTCTCTTTGCCTGCCTTATCAATGCCTTGCATCTAACTTGCCAGTGCTTGTGCTGTTTCCAGTTTTCGTCATTTGGTTCTTTTTTTCATTTCATGAAAGATGCATTTTTGGCAACAATAGCCTCTCTGATCTCACCTTTTAACCATGCTGGCAGTTTTTTAGACTTCCTTCCACTTTTCTTAAAGCATGGAATACAGCTGGTCTGGGCTTCTAAGATAGTATTTTTAAATAACACCCACGCTTGGTGAGCGATCTTTGCCATAAGGAATTTAGTGACAGATTTAAAGATCTCAATATTTCTACTATGTAAGAAATGCAGGAGAGGGGAGATATGATAAAGACATTTGTATTTCTCCATTGCACAAATGAACAGAAAAAGAGCCTCTTTCAACTAAAAGTCTTGCAATGAGGGGGCATAGGATGAAAGTGAAAAGGGAGAAACTAAGAGACAATCTAAGGAAATATTGTTTATGGAAACAGTGGTAGATGCATGGAATAGCCTTCCCATCATAGAGATGAGGTGGTAGAGATGAGTTCAAGAAAGTATGGGACAAACACAAAGTATCTCTAAGGAAATAAAGAGACAGTAAAGCTTAGTAGTGCATTACATAGTTTCTGAGGACCTTTTTCACCCATATCTCTGACTATATAGCCTTCCCAAAGAGTCTATCCCATAAGCAAAACACTATTAAATGACCCATCTTCCACTTGTGTTAGGGGTCATAGATTGTTCATTTGTGCCCATCCGGTCTTTCCCTCAGCATACAGGTGGTCAGTAATATTCAGGGTGACATAACAGATGTTTTCCCAAAATTCCCAGGCTCCTGTAATGACTCTTACATATCTTTGCACTCTGAAATCCATGACAAGTTTGAGAGCAGGCAGATGCTGCTAGGTAAGACCTGCATTATCTCACACTGACACCTCTACATGCACTTACTATAAAGTCTCTGTGACTTTTCTAAGCTCTGACCATATTTCTTGAAGTAGGTAAAGCACTTGGGCAGCTTTTTTAAGGAGTGGGGCAGAGCAGGCTGATTTGCAAGATAAATAAGGATCTGTCTGGAGGAAAGTAGGTAATCCAATGAAAAGAAGAAGCTCTTCAAACCCCACCTAGTATGGCAGGAAGCCTCAGCCTGCAAACTGGAAGAATACTGAATGGTGAGTCAGCATTTAAGATTTGGGATGTATGCTGCATGTTGTGGAATAGCTTGCAGAACAGCTATGCAGTGAAGGGCTAGTTTAGGCTGCCTAGGAGCCCTTTTTGGTAATGTTACCAGATGTCCCTGATTTTTGGGATTGTCCCTGGTTTTGAGATAGTGTCCCAGACTCCTGGGACTATAACCACCTTTAACCCTCAATTTCAGTAGGGACAGAGGCAAAGGACGTTGTTTCTCCTGCATATCCCTCTAATGCAGTCTTCTATATCCTGCAGAAGAAGATGTAAAATTATTTTTTTTCTGAATAAAGAGGATGAATTTTAGAAATACAAGGGAGGGGGGATATTCAGTGGTGGCAGCTAGCACCTATAAAGCTCTTAGTTGCTGACACTGAATACTAACCCCAGATATTCAATGCCAGGGACATATAGCAGAATTGTAAAAGGTACAGAGAAGTGACCAAAATGGTAAAGGGGATGAAAGGATATCTCTATGAGGAAAGGCTTAAAAGGTTAGGGCTGTTCTTTAGATTTCAGTAAAGCATTTGACACTGTTCCACATAGGTGACTTATAAGCAAACTAAGCACCCTTGGGATGGACCCTAAAGTTACTACTTGGGTTAGAAATTGGTTGAGTAGGAGGTAAATGGAATTCACTCTGAGGTGAAGTAGGTTTCTAATGGACTGCCTCAGGGATCTGTCCTTGGTCCAATTCTTTTTAACATCTTTGTTAATGCTATTGCGGAAGGGCTGTCGGGTAAGGTTTGCCTTTTTGCATATGATACCAAAAGCAGCAACAGAGTAGACACCCAAGAAGGTATAGATAGCATGAGGAGGGATCTAGCTAAGCTTGAAGAATGGTCTAGAATATGGCAGCTGAGATTTAATGCTACAAAATATAAGGTCTTGCATTTGGGCTGCAACAATCAAAGGGAGCAGTACAGTGTAGGGGGTGACATACTTCTATCCACGAAGGAAGAGAAGGAGCTGGGCGTAATTGTGTCTGATGATCTTAAAGTAGCTAAACAGGTAGAAAAGGCAACTGTAAAAGCTAGAAGGATGCTTGGGTGCATAGGGAGAGGAATGGCCAGCAGAAAAAAGGAGGTGATAGTGCCTCTGTATAAGTCTTTCGGGTGACTTCATTTGGAGACTTCAAAAGGATATAAACAGGTTGGAGTCAGCACAGAGGATGGCTACTAAAATGGTTAATGGTCTTCTTTATAAAGCATATGAGGACAGACTTAAGGACCTTAATACGTATACTTTAGAGGTAAGGCGGGACAGAGGTGATATGACTGAGATGTTTAAATACTTCTGTGGCATAAATGCACAGGAGAGCCTCTTTTTATTGAAAGCAAGCTCTGCTATGAGGGGACATAGGATGCAGGTGAAAGGGAATAGACTCAGGAGTAATATGCGGAGATATTTCTTTATGTAAAGAGAGGTAGATGCGTGGAATAGTCTCCCAGTGGAGGTGGTAGAGATGAGGACAGTATCTAAATTTAAAAAGCATGGGACAAACACAGAGGCTTTCTAAAGGCACAAAGGGGACTCTTGTAGTGGGTGATATGGAAGGGTAGAATAGATAGGTCATGTGGTCTTTTTCTGCCATCATGTTTCTATGTTTCTTAACCTGGAAAAGAGATGGCTGAGAAGAGATATAACAGAGGTCTATAAAATAATGAATGGAGTGGAACAGATAAACAGACAAGTTGTTTACTCTTTCAAAAAATGGAAAGACTAGATAGCATGCAATGAAGCTATTATGGGGCACATTTAAGACTAATCGTAAAAAATATTTTTTTACTCAGCATGTAATCAAAATCTGGAATTCATTACCGGAGGATGTAGTAAAAACTGCTAGTGTAGCTGGGTTCAAAATTGGTTTGGATGAGTTCCTGGAAGAAAGGTCCATAAACCATTTTTTAAAGAGGACTGGGGAAATCCACTGCTTACTCCTGGGACAAGCAGCATGAAATGTATATACCTTTTGGAACCCAGCTGGTACTTGAGGCCTGGAATGGCCAGTGCTAGAAACAGGATACTGGGCTTGATGGGCCCTTGGTCTGATCCAGTATGGCATACTGTCTTATGTTCTTATGTAGCTTCACCCAGTCTCTCTCTCTCTCTCTCTTTCTCTCTCTCGCTCTCTCACACACACACATACCTCTCCCATTAATCCAGTCTCTTTTTTACTCACCCTTTCTTGTCCCTGGCTGCAGCTTCTCAGAAATGCCTCAATGCATGTTTCTCCCACCATAATTGACTCTCTTGAATGGTAGAGCCCCTCACTGGAAGTTCAGTCTTGTGAGGCTTCAAACCATGAGAGCAGTCAAACTTCATCCACTGTGGGGCTCCACCATTCAAAGTATAGACATTCAAGAGAGCCATTTACATCGAGGAAGCCTGAACCACATTGTTTCAGTAGCCTCACATATACTTGATGGCTTGCATATGCTTATGAATGCACAAACAAACATGAATATGGACAAACAATTTCACATGCCACCTGAATTCTGTACAGTAGGTGTTACTCCTAAGCAAAATATGCCTAAAAAAGGGGAGCCCTGCATAGCAACTTTTTGGATGGAACAATTTTAGTATTCACCTTTAGTTTCAAAGTCATACCAAACAGAAATGATCTAAGCCAGGCCAGCAGAGGCTTGTTTTAAGAATTTCTGAAATGCATTATTGAGTGCATGGCATCAGTTCTCCTTGAAACAGTCCTGGGGGGGGGGGGGGGCAAAACATGGCCTTTGTCAGAGATTATACAGAATTTAACATGAGGTTCTTTCATATCTAATAAAGAATCCAACCAGTGGAACAGATATGTACTTTTTAAAAGCCATCATATGAGCAGAAGGAGCCATAACAATTTAAAGATATTGGATATTTTCTCCTGTACTGGCTAGAACATTAATATTCTAGGGGAATATTTTTAGGTGTACAATGATTATAATGAAGTGTTGAAGTGACATGTGGTTTATGAGTATAGCTTATTTCCTCCCTAAAATTTATAAGCAATGTGGTAAATTTAAAATCAGTTACAGTGTCCTTTTAGAATCTTTTCCTTTGTTATTCAATTATATTCATGTATCATTGTAAAGAACATCACTTTCCTTTCTCCTTTCTTTTTATGTTCTCACACTTCAAAGTTCTATGTCTTTTTATTATGAAAGAATTAAGCTATTGTATGTAGTTACACAATTTTTACATCCTCATTGCATGACCTGTAATAATTTGTCCTCATTCCTGTGAATTAGTTAATCCTATTTCCCTATCAAACTATCCCTTTGCAAATGTGCATAGTAATTTTATAAAGGCATTTTGCACATGAATGCCAGTATATAAATGTAAAATGCTTCTCCTAAAATTAACCTATGCATATGAATACACACGTTGACAAGAATGTGTGTATATGCGCGTGATTCTAGGGTAGATTTTGGGAAAGGTTGGTATAAATGTATGCAAATTCATTTAACCCATGATTTGTGCAGACTTTGTGCTAGTATTTTATAAAGACACAGGCCTGTTTACTTAAAATGTGGTAAGGATGGGGGGGCGGAGCCTGATGTCCAGCGGGTTAGACGCTTCGCGCTGAAGCTCCCGAGGGGCCTACTCAGAATCCTGACTTAATACCTACATAAATTTAATATTTTGCTCCGAACTTACCGGGGTGCCTCGGGGGGGATGGCGGCCCACAAACCAGCGCGCTTAGACTTCGGGTCTCCCTCTTCTTCACACGGAAAACGCTCCAAAACAGAGTTGTCTTCCCCACAAAAGAGGATTCCACTTCGGGAAAACCCCGAAATGCAACAGGAGATCTTGGAGGAAATACGCGGTGTGAAGGAACTGGTACAGTCCAACGGGGAGGCGCTCCGAGCCATGCGAGAAGATTTCGGTATGCTCCAGGACCGGCTTGAAGGTCTTTCACTACGGCAGGACAACATGGCGGGGGTCCTCGACTCGCACGCGGTGCGCTTGGTGAAACTGGACAAGGCTGAGCGTCAGATACAGAATCTTCAAAAAGAGTTAGAGGATAGCAATAATCGAGCCCGTCGCAACAATGTAAGGCTCATTGGAGTACCGGAGGGGGCGGAAGCAGGAGATATAAGAGAATTCCTGGTCAAAACTCTTCCCTCCTTGCTGAAGATCACTTTTCCCAGGGATCTGGAAATTGACCGAGCACATCGTGTTCCTACCAACATGGCGCTCACTCGGACGACCCCCCGGCCTATCATCTTTCGCTTACTGAGATATCAGCAAGTTGAGCAAATTCTAAATGCTGCCCGGGCGAATCATCATCTGGAGTTTGAAAGTCATAAAGTCTCCTTCTTCCCTGATTTGGCAAAGCCCACAGTTGACCGTCGGAAGAGACTCCTTGCTTTTCGACCTAGACTTCAACAGCTGCAGGCTCGCTTTGGCCTATTGTATCCAGCGAAGCTCAGAGTGACTCTCCATAACCAAACTCGAAGATCCTGATCTGCTAGCAACATTTTTAGATTCCAAAGAAGCAGACCAGATGCGCTAATCCAACAACTCGGATCTGTAATCCGCCGGATCTGCCCGCCATTTTGAATGGCCCGACGCGGGGATCACTGCCTGGAACAGAGACTGCCTGGACTTTTCTTTTTTTCTATATGTACCTTTCTTGGTCTCCTTTCCCTCCATGATGTGCACCTCGGTTGGATTCGGAGCACGCACAGCTATATAGGTTATATGTTTCAATTTAGGCCTTCTCTGGGGTTTCTCCCCGCAGACATATGGTCGCCAGTAATTTCTAGGGTTCTGCTTCTTCTCTAATGCACTTCGGTGCTTATTTTGTTATATGGGGCGCTTCATTGTTTTTCATTAGCTTATTTTCTATCATGTCATGTGTACAGCCATATACAGTTAATATGAGGGACATTGTGCAATTATGTGCGTTATCATGTTTCTTTCTCAGAATTTTTAACCCTTCTGAATGGCCTTATGTAAGATCTTATCACTGAACGTAAAAGGCATCAATAGTCCAATCAAAAGAAAGAAAATTCTTAGCTATCTTAATCATGAACATGCTGATTTAGTGTTTCTTCAGGAAATGCATTTAAACTCCGTTGAAATACTGAAACTTAATGCTAGGCCTTCCATGGTGGCTGCCTACTCTCCCGCCGTTTCTAAGCGGTGTGGGGTAGCCATCTTGGTTAAGAAGTCTTTGCAAGCTACTGTAATGGATACTAGTTCTGATAAGGAGGGTAGATGGGCCCGTGCACACCTTAAGGTTGGAGATAGTGAATTCACGTGTATTTGTATTTATGCTCCGAATGTGGATAACCCTGCTTACTATGCAAGTATTGCGCAGTTGGCACAGGCCTCTGCCAATACTCCATTAATACTTGGCGGCGATTTCAACCAAGTACTTGATCCTTTGATAGATAGACTGCCGCCTAGAACGAGTGGTCCACCCAAGAGTCTTGATACCCTTACAGCTCTGATGAAAGATCTAGTGTTAGTAGATATATAGAGGCTGCTTCACCCCTCCGACTTAGAGTTCACCCTTTTCTCAGCCCCCCATCACTCACAATCTAGAATAGATTTTTTTCTTCTCTCCAAAGCACTGATATCCCAAGTGGACATGGCTAGGATTCATCCTCTCCACATTTCAGATCATGCTGCCATATCTTTCTCATTACATGTCACTACGCAAGGTGAGCATCCCCGTACTTGGTTTTTTGATAGATCCCTACTAGACCAAAAAGATTAATACAAAATAAACCGATGGCGTGGAGCCCCTGGTACACTAGGGGCATTTGGATCCCTAATCAACTGTTCTATGCTGGTCGCTGGAAAACTTCTAGCGAATTACAACTTGAATTTGGTCTCCCAGCGAAACACTACTTTCAGTTGGTGCAACTTCAGCATTGTCTTCGGAGTGCTAAGGTGCTCCCGCCATCGGAAACCCATACCCAAGGATTGTCGGAGATAATCCGGTCTATCGGGAGCTCATCGGGTGTGGCATCTAACTTTTACAAAACTTTATGTAATACTGTAAATAGAGGCCCTCCTACAGCACAGAAATCCTGGGAGCGGGAAATGCATGTAACTTTGACCCCGGAGCAATGGAGCCTAGTCTGGAGCAAGGTGACACGGGTCTCCCGATCCGCCTCACTCACTCAGACACTTTTCCTTCTAGCCCACCGCTGCTTCTATACTCCTGACAGGTTAGCCAAATGGAACGCCACCCAGTGCAATAGATGCTGGACATGCCATGCGGCCATTGGTTCACTAACTCATGTTATGTATGAATGCCTCGCATTACAGTATTACTGGAGTCGGGTCTGGGGTCGTATTCAATCTATTCTGCACTTTCAGGAGCCCCTCTCTTGGAAGATAGTGGGACTCCGCTCAGCTGCGGGGATCCCCTCTCTTCCTAAATCGGCTTACTTCCTTTTAGTCTTTATGCTGGGCATTGCTATTTCCTTAATTACGAAATACTGGAAAAATAGCTCCCACCTGAGCCCCAATGAATGGTGGAATCATGTCTGTCTCTACAGTAAATATGAGCAAATACCTCGTATGTCAGCCTCTTCCGCTCAGACCCCCCACCACTTGTCTAAATGGAAGATGCTCAACGACTATGTTCAAACTGCTAAATGCTCTCATTTGACTGTTTAAATCTGTGTTAATCTCTGTCACATGATCATTCTGTATCGTAGATACTATTTCTGTTTGTTTGATGTACAATAACTGTTGTTTGTAAGCGCTTATATGATGATACTTATCAGCTTAGAGAAGAAGCATAGGGGTGGGGGGTAATTGGGGTTGCTTTTTCCTTATTGTATGCTTGTATTTGTTTCCTTTGGTGTGTTGTTACTTTTGCTTGTTGTAAAATGAAAATAAAAGTTTAAAAAAAAAAAATGTGGTAAGGATTTGAACTTACCGCATCTTAACTGCAAAACTTGGGGGCCCTTTTGCCCTTTCATTAAAGTGTGTTAGGTTTTTGCACCTAATGTACGTTTAGGACAAATACCAACGTGTTAGGTACAACGAATCTGTGGTAACTGTTGGGAGCGTAACCAGCATGTTTCCTACAGTTAACGTAAGGATGTGTATGCTAATGTAGCGCACAAGTACCACGAATGAACCTAATTCCACCTCTTTGACAGCACACGATATCCCCCCCCCCTCTAACTGCAATATGCTCCCTATCTCCACTCTTTGCTCCTATCCTATCCATTCAGCACCCCAACGCATGTTTAATTGTATGAATCAGCATTTGGTAGATGTCATGTCCCCATGGCAACAGGTGTAATGGGACACACAGGACGTTATCAAGCGTGAAAATGAGCATTAACTGCTTAGTGCACTTTAATAAAAGGACCCCATAGAGTGCAGTAAGTGCAAACTCTATGTGGTAAATACAGGAGACTTGCTTGACATTTGCCCTATATTTACTGCACAGAAGCTTACATTACATACCTCAGCAGGTAACGTGGGCCCATCAAAAAATAAAGAGACGAGTGGTGGTTGTGGTGCTGCAACTGTGTCTCTATGATCAGATTCTCCCCCCATTATGATCCCCCCATGTTATGATCCCCCTGTTGATCAGTACCCCAGTCCAATCCCCCTTGCCCGATCAGCATCTCTCTTCCCGGACATTGACACAGCCCAATCCACAATCCTCCCTCCCAACAGCCAGGCCCCCAGATCAAAACGCTTCTAACCAGAAGCTCCCAGACATGAATACTACCAGAACACCCACAACAGAAAGGCCACCCCATCAGCAGCTCTATCCTACAGTTACCCTCTGTTGCTTCCATGAAGCCGTGTTCAAAATGGTAGCCATGGCAGTTAATAGTAGGCTCACAGTAATACAGCTGGGGATCCATGATTATAGAATTTCTTGATATACCACCCAGGCTGAAGGGCATCATAGTGGTTTACCATCACATACTGGATATATTCCCTTGTCCCCAAAGGGCTCACAATCTATGTTTACCTGAGTCAATGGAGGGTTAAGTGGCTTGCCCAAGGTCACAAGGAGTGCCTATAGGACTAGAAACCCCAATCCCTCTGGCCTGAGATTGATGTTGCCAGGTGGGAATTGAACCCCTGGTTTTCTAGCCTGAGGTAACTTGTCCTAACCACTAAGCCATTCCTCCTTCCTTGGTAGACCATCTATAAAATATAGAAAATGGACCTAGCAGAAATAGCATGAAAATACTATTGGGGTCATGGCCACCATTTTGAACCCTTGTGGCTCCAGGGCAGGAGCAGAGGGGAACTACTCCTCCCCACTCAAAAGAAAGCAAGGAAACCCCAGGTAAGCTCTGAGGGGTCAAGGTGGGGGGAGGATCTGAGTAGGTTGTTGAGGGAATACTCTAAATGGGATGTCACATTGAGGGGGTTCTTGGTGAGAGTGCTTCTGGTGGAGGGGCTTTACTTTGGGAAGGGGCTGGTTTTTGGATGGTTGCTGATTGAGGGGGAGGGAATCCATGGAGGAAAAGTGATGATCAGGTGGGGGGAATTGAACCAAGGTGCTAACTGGTTGGGGGATTGGAATGGGGTTGTTATGCTGTGGAATTTTATTTTATTTTTTTTAAATCATGGGCAGCAGTCACAGTACCAGATTACTAGTAGCACAGCTGCTCTTAACCACGGCTCTTGAAGTGGCATTAAGTGCAGACGTGTTACTATCAGTTGTGACAACTAGCATGTGGTAATTTTCCATGCACTAGCTGTCACTAGCAGCCATGCTCAGTCTCCACTCTGAGTCCACCTCGATCCCACCCCAACCCACCTTAAGCATTTATTGTCTTTTTTTTTACTGCAGACTGGTAACCTTTACATCAGCCTGCAAGAATGCTTGTCAAATAGTAAAACCCATGCTAAGTGCTTAACACATTTTAGTGAATATGCCCCATGGGTGCTTAAACCTCTTTATAAATTAGGCCTTCTAGCTCTATTAATATAGGCAACTTTTTATAAAATCACTCTCATAATGTGTAGCACTAGAAAAGTAATTATTTAAGAGGATAATTTTTCAATTTTTGTCAGTTTGTTTTTTTTGTTCCTTAAATTCTTATACCCTGGATTTTTATCTTCTCTGCAAACTACTAGGTCAAAGAAATTAACTTTGCTATCAATGGAAATATACAATCTTTTTCTGAGTTTACACTGCATCAGTCATTTGCAAATCCCTAGTAATTTGCACCACAGCTATTTTTGCTAATTATAAGCTGAAGCAATTTTGTTGGATGGAGAAACATCTGGTTCTCATTTCAACAAACTCATTTAACTGGTTCTAGACCACCTGAATGAAATATACCAAGTTAATATATTTAACAGTAAGATGTTTATAAAAAGAGAAACATGGATCAGTATAATCACTGAGAACCTTAGGCCAAATTTACATTATGGTTGAAAGAAGAGGAAGAAAAAGAGGTCAAAAGCCTTGGTTACTTTTATTCATACAGAAAAATCTTGACTTTTTTAAATTTTCCATTTCCCCTCCTGCAAATCATGTACATTTTTCCTGGTCAACTTGTTGGTTAGACAAGATTTATCTAGTTAAAAAAGGGACTTGAGAGAGACAACATTGTCTTAAAAAGATTAACTGGATAAGTCAAAGCATACAGTGAGGAGGAAAAGGCTTAGAGTGATCTATATTTGAAACTTTTTTTGTATTTGCAATCAAGAAGACACTTATCTTCAATGTGCATATTGGTTTGTAGGCATAACTTCATACATAAGATGTCTCATATATACCACACTGAACACCCCAACACTAGTGGCAGCACCTGAGCATTTTGCTTCAAGCTTCATCAGGGAATGGTTCTTTCTCCAGGAACAAGCAGGAAGTCAGTCTTCACATATAGGTGACGTCGGCGCCGATGGAGCCCTCGTGCTGAGCAATTTCCCCAGCTTTCAAAGAAAGCCTTTGGGAATACCTTGCACATGTGCAGTCCCCTTCCCGCCCAAGGGTGCCATCTTGCTCAGTCTTCTTTTTTCTGTGGAGCCCGACAGATGTCGTTTCATTTTCCTTGGAAAAAGTTGATTGTTTTTTGACTATTTCTATCGTTTTTAGTACCTGTTCGACGCCGGTTCCCCTTCCCGCCTTGGCTCGGTACACTGGTATTGAGTCCGACTAACTTTTTCATTTTTGTCCTTAGTGACTAGCGTTCGTGCTCTTTTTCTTTTAACTGGCAGTCCAGTCTTTCGACCTCGCAGGGGCCCTTTTTCCCCCAATGGCTGACAGCTTGTTTAAAAAATGTGATCAGTGCAAAAAACGTATGTCTCTCACCGACACCCATGACTGCTGCCTCCGCTGCCTCGGACCCGACCATGACCCAGTGGTCTGTGGTCCATGTGGCAAGATGTCCTCCAAGGCGTTGAGGAGCAGGCAGCACCAGCGTGAGACTATTTTCTCTGAGTCTGGATCCGTCCGGGCCAGGACTTCGTCAGAAGTCTTGACGTCTCGGGACTCTGAACCCGAGCACCGTCGGGGGTCTTCTGAGCGGGGGTCTCCCACCTGGGAGCACCGTAAGAAGAAGAAACCCACAAGGGCTGCATCTCTGGAAGACTCTGATCGGCCGGGGCCCTCGGGTTCCAGGTCGCGGAGTGCCGAACGCCACCCCTGGTTCGCCGAATCGGAGAGGCCTGCCAAAATACCTCGTACGGAGCCAGAGGCGTCGGACAAGGTAATGCTTGTTGTCCTCATGGACTTTCCTCTGGTAGAACTGGGGTCGGTCCCGGCATCGGGAACCAACCAGAGGCTGTGGAGCCTTCTGAGCTGGGTCTCAGGTTGGCGGTCTTGGAGAGCAGTGTGTCTGCTTTCATGGACCAGCAGCAGGTGCTGATAGCCAGTCTCACCCGCACATCTGCCCCGACCACCGGGACCTCAACGTCTAAGTCAACCCCGGAGGCAGAGCCGATCCTCGAGTCCATGCGGGCTCGAGTTGTCCTCGGCTAAGGTCTCCTTCGACCTCCCATTCGGGACCGAGGTCGTCGTCGCCGAGGCCATTGGCCTCAGGACGGATGCGCTCAAAGCCCTCGAGGCTGGAGCCCATCGAATCCTCCCCGGAGGGTTCAGCTTGAGAGACGGAGGAGGAAGACTCGCCAGATACCCACCGGATCTGGTACATCCCATCAGACTCCCCGGGTTCGGAACCTCAGAGACGGTCGCCCCCGGAGGACACCAGGTTCTCGGACTTTGTTAGGGATATTGCCAAAGCTTTGGATTTCCCTGCAGATGCTGAGGAGGAGCCTCGAGCCAAAGAGCTCAACGCCCTCCAGTATGACTCTCCTCCGATGGAGGCCCTTACTGTACCAGTGCCTCCGATGCTGGAACGGTTGATGCTCCACATGTGGGAGTCCTCAGCCTCAGTGCCGGTCCTCAGCAAACGGGTTGATTCCATTTATCGAGTCCATAAGAGCCCCAGGTTCCAAAAGGCGCAGCTGCCGCACAACTCCATGGTTGTGGAATCGGCCATGCAAAGGTTCAAGAGTCAAAAGACACACTCCTCAGTGCCTCCCGGCCAGGAGGCCCGGAACCTGGTCGCCCTCAGCAGAAAGTGCTTCCAGGGCTCAATGCTGTCATGCCGTGTCCAGACATACCAGCTGTACATGGTGTGACATGGAAACCTATACAGAGCCTATGATAATAGAGGAAAAAGAGAAATTTACCTTAAAACCTGTTAGGCAGCCAGCACACACAGCTCAGAAGGAGCAAAGAAACAGTGGAATAGGATTACCACACCTAAGCCATGACTCAGCAAGAAGTTTAGGATCTGATTATTATCACCTGTCCAGGAAAGCACAGGGAACGTGTAGTGGAGAGGGAGATAAAAGCTGCTGGGTAGATCCAGCAGAGGGCAGTGGCAGCATCAGTGTGAGCAGCAGCAGTGCAGGAAGCAGAGGTCACAGAGAGAGAAGCCTGCTGAATCCTGTAAGCAGTGGGAGTAGCCCTGGAACAGGAAGCAGCAAGGGAAAGGCTTCAGAAGAGCGTGGCCGTCGAAGTGCTCAGAGTGATAGCAACTGGAGGTCTGAGGTGGAGCCTGCTTACAGCCAAGAGGTAGAAGCTATAACTCCAGAGAGAAGGAGAGACCAAGCTGAGGTCAGAAAGCTGTCCAGACTGGGAGAGCAGGGGAGCCCACAGTCCTCATTACCAGAGAGAAGACCTCACCATTCATACAGGTGGGAACCAAGCTTTATCAAAGGGAAAGCTAAAAAGTCTGTTTGTACCAGAGGCTCAGAGCAGTGCATAGAGCATGAATTAACTACAGGAAGATATAAAACAATTCCTAGCCATTCGAGGTTAGAGGAGGAGAGCCAGAGAGGACATAATGCAGTAACAGGTATTCCAAAACCTACTTGCTTAGAACTGTACCCTTGTAGTCCAACTGAATCCTCAGAGAGAGGCTTGTATAGAAACAGTTATGAGGATTTAAACCCAAGTGTAACACCAGGTGAATGTGAGCTGATGCAGTGGGAAAGTAATAACAATATTCCTGAATGTGCTCCCATGGACTGTACGTTATGCTTGTCGGATGATGTTGAATCCTTGCGCTGAAGACCTGTAAGCTATAAAGGAAAAGAGCATATTTTTCTTTGGAAGTACTGTTTTGTTTCCAAGTTTTGTTGTACAAAAAGATATCCTTGAGGGAAGGGGAATAAAGCCCTTATCTTTGTTTTGCCTTAACACTCGACTGAAGACTATTTTGTTCTGCAAGATACGAGGCAACTATAACCCCGGGGCCCTAGGCGAAGGCCTATACGGGACCTGTGGGGTCACAATGGGCATGTACTTAAGAGACCTGGCAAAGGAGATTGCCGGGTTCTCTGCTGGCCTCTCCGAGGAACCCTTGCAGCGCTTCAAGGCCCTGTCAACTGGGATCAGAGAGTGCTCGAAGTTTATGTCTCGCACAGCCTATGACGGCTTCGAGGCTTCGGCCCGGGTAGCCGCAGCTGGCATCGGTGCAAGGCACCAGGCTTGGATCATGTCGTCTGACCTCGAGCCTTGGGTACAGGACAAGTTGGTCGATGTCCCTGCCGAGGCGATAACCTCTTCGGTAAACCCATGACTGAAAAGGCTGCTGAACTGAGTACAAGTACATGACCCAGACATAGCTGTCGAAGAAGACATCTGCTCCTTCTCACACGAAGAAGGCCTCGGGGAAAAAGCCCTTTTACCCAAGGAAGTCCAGAGGGTCGCCATGAGTCGACTCCGACTCGACGGCACTTAACAACAACAACAACACCCAAGGAAGGGACAGGCTTACAGAAACTACCCCACTTACCAGGCCTCCCCAGCTCCCCAGCAGGGGCAGCAGGCCAGGGGATGGGGGAATGGCTCTCGTAAGCCTCAAACCCCCAAGCCTCCAGCTCCGGCTCCTGCCCAGCAGGGAGGGGGTTTTTGACTCCTACTGCATAGCTCCTCTCCCACCAGTGGTTTGGCCTTGCACAGGAGGTCGGCTGTCCCTGTACGCCCACAGGTGGCCAGCCATTACATCTGATACTTGGGTTCTAAGGATAGTCCAAGACGGCTATCTTCTCCATTTCAGCCAAGTACCTACCTCCTATTTCCCAGGAGAGCATCTCGGACCCCTCTTGCACAGGAACCTCCTCTTGCAGGAGTTGGCTAGTCTTCTCAAGGATCAGCGGTGTAACCGGTGCCCTACCACCTGCAGGGGAAAGGCTTTTACTCCTGGTATTTCCTGATACCGAAAAGACAAGGAGGCATTCGCCCCATCCTGAACCTGCAAAATCTCAACAAGTTCTTGGTGAGGGAAAAGTTCAAGATGCTTTCACTTGGTATACTTCTGCCTTACCTCCAGCAGGGAGACTGGCTATGCTCCTTGGACCTAAAGGATTCTTACACACACATTCTCATACATCCAGACCACAGACAATACCTCAGGTTTGTGGTCGGAGGAAACCACGTCCCTTTGGTTTAGCTTCCGCTCCAAGGGTTTTCACCACATGCCTAGCTGTGGTAGCGATCTTCCTCAGGAACCAGGGGATCTTTGTGTTCCCTTACTTAGACGACTGGCTCTTAAGGGGCCAGTCAGCCCAGGAGGTGCACCACGCAACAACTCGCACAATCGCTCTGCTTCAGCATCTAGGGTTCATCATCAATCACACAAAGTCCTTTTTGCTCCCCACCCAGAACTTGGAATTCATAGGGGCAAGGCTAGACACCCTGCAGGCCAGGGCCTACTTACCACTGGACAGGGCAGACCGCCTGCTGTCTCAGGTGGGCATGGTGAGTCACATACCCCAGGTGTCAGCACGGAGGTTCCTAGGCCTGCTTGGCACATGGCCTCCACAGTTCATGTTACTCCTTTCGCACGCATGCACATGTGGACAGCTCAGTGGGCCCTGCAGAACTAGTGGTCACAGGCCACAGGATGCCTGTCTGACAGAGTGGCAGTATCCAAACCCCTGGTGCAGTCCCTGCAGTGAAGGTCACAATTAGGGAACCTCCTGCGGGGGGTACCGTTCCAGCTTCCCGTGCATACCAGGGTGCTGACCATGGATGCATCCTTGATGGGCTGGGGAGCCCATTGTCAGGGCTCTTGTACTCAAGGTCAGTGGACTCCTCAGGAGGCCACACTACAGATCAACCTGTTGGAACTCCGGGCCATTCGCTTAGCTCTAAAAGCCTTTGCTCCTGTCCTCTCCGACCAGTCTGTCCGAGTACAGACAGACAACCAGGTGGCTATGTTCTATGTCAACAAACAGGGTGGCACAGGATCGCGGATCCTTTGCCAGGAGTCTCTGGACCTCTGTTCCTTCATGGTTCAATACAACATGTCTCTCCATGAAGTTTACCTACCGAGCCAGGAGAACTGCCTGGCAGACAGACTGAGCAGAGTTCTTCAACCCCACGAATGGCAACTGAATAGGGAGGTTTCCCAGGAGATTTTCAACCACTGGGGCCTCCCATCCATGGATCTCTTTGACAGTCCACAGAATCGTCAGTTGCCTCGGTTTTGCTCCAGACAGCCGCACCCCTCTCAGGGTAGCGGCCGATGTGTTTCTTGGTCAGGGAGCCTCCTGTATGCGTTTCCGCCTACGCCTCTGGTAGCACAGACTCTCTTCAAGATTCGCAGGGACAAGGCCTGGGTGATCCTGGTAGCGCCCAGATGGCCCAGACAGCCTTGGTTCCCACTTTTTCTTCAACTGGCGGTGGAAACCCCTCTCCCCTTGGGGGTGCAGCCCGACCTCCTCACCCAGGAGCAGGGTTACCTCATGCACCCCAATCCCAGATCCCTCAATTTGATGGCCTGGCTGCTGAGAGGGTAGGCCTTGCACCTCTTCTCTTACCTGAAGGGGTAGAAGAAGTGTTGTTAGCCTCCAGGAGGCCATCCACCAGAAAATCCTATGCTTGTAAATGGTGCAGGTTCCAAGTGTGGTGTCACCAGCATACTGTGGAACCCTTCTCATCTCAGGTTCCCAAGATGTTACAGTACCTGCTTCATCTCTCTGAGCTGGGCCTCAAGTCTAACTCAGTCAGGGTCCACTTGAGTGCCTTGTCAGCTAACCATGCACCGATAGACGGTCAGCCTCTCTTGGCTCACCCCTTGTTAGCCAAGTTTCTCAGGGGCCTGCTCCTGCTGAAATCTCCAATCCACTCTCCAGCGACGGAGTGGGATCTCAATGTGGTCTTGCAGCAACTTACTCGCCCTCCTTTCGAGCCAATGTCAACTTGCCATCTGCGCTTCCTCTCCTGGAAGGTGCTTTTCCTGGTAGCACTCACGTCGGCTAGGCGTGTGAGTGAGCTTCAGGCTCTAGTGTCAGATAGGCCATACACACGATTTTACCAGAACAAGGTAGTGTTCCGCATGCACCCCAAGTTCCTCCCAAAACTGGTTTCCTCATTTCACCTCAACCAAGAGGTGGTTCTTCCCACCTTCTTTCCCAGGCCATATACCAACAAGGTAGAAGCAGTTCTGCATACCCTGGACTGTAAGAGGGCGCTCGCCTTTTACCTGGAGCGTACGCTGGACATCGGAGGGCATCTCAGCTATTCATCTCTTATGACCCTAGTAAACTGGGTCTACTGGTCTCCAAGCATACGTTATCCACCTGGGTGGCAGACTGCATTGTCTGGGCATACAGGGCAGCTGCCTTCAGTTGTAGGGTCGTATCACGGCCCACTGTGTCAGGGCTAAGGCCGCATCAGTAGCTAATCACCGCTCTGTTCCGTTGGCAGATATCTGCCGGGCCGCAACTTGGTCTTCAAGCCAGACTTTTGCAGCCCATTACTGCCTGGAGAGGGAGTCCCGACGGGACAGCGTTTTCGGCCAGGCAGTACTCCGGAATCTATTCGAGATTTAGGCAACTCCGACCCTCCAGCTTTCTGGTGTGAGGCTACCGTGGGGGATGCATTCTCAGATAAAGTTCTCTCGCTGCTGTTGCAGCTTGCCTAGAGGGAGCCTTTTTTCAGCTATAGGTACTCGGTAGCCTGAAGCTAGGGAGTCCCATATGTGAGGACTGACTTCCTGCTTGTTCCTGGAGAAAGCGTAGTTACTCACCTATAACAGGTGTTCTCCAGGGACAGCAGGAATCAGTCCTCATGACCCTCCCTCCTCCCCTGGAGTTACAGTCCTATTATTGCTTTTAATTCTTTTTGATGTCTTTTTAGCTATGTCATCTGATTGAGCAAGATGACACCCTTGGGCGGGAAGGGGACCGCGCATGCGCGAGGCATTCCCAAAGGCTTTCTTTGAAAGCTGGGGAAATTGCTCCGCACGAGGGCTCCGTCAGTGCTGACGTCACCCATATGTAAGGACTGATTACTGCTGTCCCGGGAGAACACCTGTTACAGGTGAGTAACTACGCTGTATGCCCAATACTTTCTAATCATGCACATGCTGAAATAGCAGGAGATCATAGATCAATGTTACATAGAAACTTCTTCAAACCTCAAAACAGGTAAATATCAAATTCAACACATTATAATGCCAAACAACACTGAAGAAAAATTATGAAATATATTAATCCCCAATTTTTTATGCTTTTAATAATTTTTAAGTTTTTTTCAGTTTTCTTGAAAATTATTATCATAAAAAAAGAAGAGAAAGAAAAAAACATCTGAACCTGTATTTAGGAGAAAGGGTCCTTAAAAACACAAAGCTACTTTAGAGACTATCTACCTATAAATGTAATGCACATATATTTCTGTACTAATAGAAGAAAAATCCACTTAGCAAAAATAATCAAAAGCACAAATGCAGCAAGAGAATAAGACGCCAATATACCTGAAGACTGGAGGATGGCCAATGTAGCGCCAAGGGTTCTAGGGGTGATTAAGGAAACTACAGACTGGTGAGCCTGACGTCAGTACTGGGGAAAATGGTAGAAACCATTATAAAGAACAAAATTACTGAACAAGTAGATAGTCATGGCTTAATGAGAGACAGACAACATGGCTTTAGCCAAGGAAGGTCTTGTCTTACTAACCTGTTATGTTTTTTTGAAGGTGTGAATAAACAGGTAGACAAAGGTGAGTCAGTTGATATAGTGTAACTGGATTTTCAGAAAACATTTGACAAGGTTCCTCATGAGAGACTCTTGGCAAAATTAAAGTCATGGCATAGGAGGCAGTGAACTATTGTGGATTAGGAATTGGTTAAAAGATAGAAAGCAGAAGGTATGTGTCAATGGCCAATTTTCCCAATGGAGAAAGGTGAAAAGTGGAGTACCCCAGGGATCTGTGCTGGGACTGCTGCTTTTTAACATATTTGTACATGTTCTGGAAATGGCTTGTCATGCTGTGAGGGCTTGTGTGCATCAGTGATGCTGAGGGCTAAACTATCAGTAGTTTAGCTACAGGCAGGGTCTCCCAAGATGGACAGGTCTCAGCTGAGGTGCCAGACCAAGACAAACCACCCATCTGGGCAGCAGTAGAATGGGACAGTGTTGGTGGTGGAGGATCACATTTCTGTGACAATGGCAACAACACTAAAAAACTGCAGAGGAAAGACCTGGCAATCTACTTCTGTATCTTGCCATGAAAACCCATCTGGGCAGCAGCAGAATGTGACTGGTGGTGGAGGATCAAGTTTCTGTGACAACGGCAACAACACTAAACTTAAACTGCGCGGAGGAAAGGCCTGGTAATCTACTTCTGTATCTTGCCATGAAAACCCAATGGATAGTCACAACAAAATAAATTGCATTATTGTGCTGGAAGATGAGACCCCCAGGTTGGAAGGCACTCAACTAGCTTCTGGGGAGGAGCTGAAAACGTTTCAGAGTAAAGCCAGCATTTATGATGTGGTTGGATCAAAGCCCTTGGGACATCTGACTGCTGATGTAGCTGCACATGAAATGAGAGTCAGAAGCTGTAAAGATGTCTTACATATTGGGATATGGAACATACGAAGCTTGAACCAAGGGAAGTTGGAGGTGGTCAAGAATGAAATGGAACATGTACAACTTGATCTGTTGGGTGTCAATGAACTGAAATGTACTGGCATCGGGCACTTTGTATCAGATGATCATATGGTCTACTATGCTGGAAATGAAAGACAAAGAAGAAATGGTGTTGCATTTATAATAAAGAAGAAACATGCAAGAACTGTAATGAAATACAATGCAGTCAGTGAATACTTAATTTCTATTCGTCTATGAGGAATGCCTATCAACACAACTAGGATTCAAGTATATGCCCCAAAACAGCTGCAGAAGAGGATGAAATTGATGAGTTCTATGAACAAGTACAAGCTGAAATTGACAGAACATGCAAACAGGATATCCTGATAGTCATGGGTGACTGGAACGCAAAAGTTGGCAACAAAGAAGAAGGCAAAGTTTTTGGAAAATATGGATTTGGTGACAGAAATTAATCTGGAGAAAGACTGACATAATTCTGCAAGACCAACAATCTATTCATCTTGAACAGCTTCTTCCAGCAACACAAGCAGCGACTGTATACATGGACTTCACCCAATGGATTGTACAAAAATCAAATTGACTACATCTGTGGAAGGCAATGATGGAAAAGCTTGATAACAACAACAAAGACAAAAGCTGGAGCTAACTCTGGTACAGATCACCAACTACTAGTATGCAAACTCAAGCTAAAGTTGAAAAAGAGCAAGCCACTCATGAATGTAGCAAAATATAGCCTTGAGAATATACCACTGGAATTTAAAGACTGCCTGCAAAATTGATTTGCTGCTTTGGATACAAATGAGAGGGCTCCAGAAGAGTTATGGAATGACATCAAGAATGTTGTGGTGGAAGAAAGCGAGAAGTCTCTACAAAAGGTGAAAAAGCAAAAACAGCCAAAATGGATGAGGGGAGAAACTCTGAAAACTGCCCAGAAAAGCAGGGAAGCTAAAGCCAGAGGAGAAAGAAGGACAATTGCAGAACTCAACAGAGATTTCCAAAGTGCTGCAAGACAGGACAAGAAAAAGTACTACAATGACACATGCAAGGAAATAGAAACAGAAAATATTATAGGAAGAACAAGATTGGCTTTCCTAAAGCTATGAGAGTTAAAGAAAAAAATCCAGCCTTGAATTGTAATGTTACAAGATTCTCAAAGTTCTATGTTGAATGATGAAGAAAAGGTGGAAAGAATATACAGAGTTTTTATATGATAAAGATCAAGTGGACCAACAGCCGTTTCAACCTACACCTTATGATCCGGAACCATTGATGATGAAAAAAGAAGTCGAAGCAGCATTGAAAGCCTTATCAAAGAACAAAGCACCAGGCATTGATGGAATTCCCATAGAAGTATTACAGCAATTTGATGCAGCTGTTACCATATTTACAAGCCTCTGCCAGGAAAATTTGGAAGACAACATCATGGCCAACTGATTAGAAAAGATCTGTGTTTATACCAATACTAAAGAATGGTAATCCAACTGACTATGGAAACTATTGCACAATCGCTCTGATCCCACATGCCAGCAAGATTCTACTGAAGATTATTCAACAGAGACTACAACCATACCTGGAACAAGACCTACCTGAAGTGCAAGCAGGGTTCAGGAAAGGGCGAGGAACAAGAGACATCATCACGGATGTGAGCTAAAGACTAAAGAATACCAAAAGGATATCTATTTGTGCTTTATCAACTACAGCAAGACTTTTGACTGTGTAAACTATGAGAAACTCTGGGCCACATTAAGAAGCATGGGTATACCAGAACACCTTTCTGGTATACCCATGCTTGCAGAACCTTTACATTCATCAAGAATCAACAGTTTGGATGGAATAAGGAGAAACAGATTAGTTTATAATAAGCAAAGGTGTACAGCAAGGCTGCATACTTTCCCCCTACCTGTTTAATTTATATTCAGAACAAATCATCAAAGAAGTAGGATTGTATGAAGGCAACAGAGGTGTGAAGATTGGTGGAAGACTCATCAACAAGTGAAAATGATCTGAAACATTTGCGTCTCACGATCAAGTAACACAGTCTTAAAATGGTCCTGCACCTTCATGTAAAGAAGACAAAGATCATGACAACTGGCAAAATCAATAAGTTCATTGTTGAAGGAGAATAAAATGCTGACAACTGGCAAAACCACTAAATTCATTATTGATGGTGAAGAAATTGAAATTGTGGACAACTTTACCCTACTTGGATCAACTATCAATAAAGAAGCAACAAGCAGTCAAGAAATCCAATGGCACGTTGCTTTTGGCAGAATGGCTATGAAGGACCTAGACAAGATTCTCAAGAGCAGGGATGTCTCTCTCCATACAAAGATTCAACTCGTTCAAGCCATGGAATTTTCAATTACATCATATGGATGTGAAAGCTGGACAGTGAAAATATAAACAGGAAGAATCTTGATGCCTTTGAATTATAGTGCTGGCAGCGAATACTGTGTATACCATGGACTGCCAGAAGGCCAATCCAGTCAGTACTAGAGGAGATAAAATCTAAGCTTTCTTTAGAAGCTCAGATGACAAGACTTTGACTTTCATACTTTGGACACATCATGCGAAGAGAGAGATCATTAGAGAAAGACTTCATGCTTAGCAAGATAGAAGGTCAACACAAAAGAGGAAGGCCAGCAATGAGATGGATTGATACAATAATAGCAGCTTTGGGTACCAGTCTGTCAACAATGAGCCACCTAACTAAAGACCGAACACAATTTAGGACAACTATCCAGAGGGTCGCCATGAGTCGACATAGACTCAACGGCAATTAATAACAACAAAACCTATGAGGATTGTGAAAAATTGCAAGAGGACCTTGATAAACTGGAAGACTAGGCATCCAAATGGCAGATGAAATGTAATGTGGACAGGTGCAAAGTTATGCACCTAGGAAAGAACAACCCAAAGTTTGGTTACGCGATGCAAGATTCCACATTAAGAACCACCACCCAGGAAAAAGATTTAGGCGTCATCATGGATAACATGTTGAAACCCTCCACCCAGTGTGCAGCTGCAGCCAAGAGAGCAAATAGAATGCTAGGTATAATGAGGAAAGGAGTGGAAAATAAAACAAAGGATATTATAATGCCTTTTATATCGTTCCATGGTGCGACTGCACCTTGAATATTGTGTGCAATTCTGGTCATCGTATCTTAAAAAGGATATAGTGTTATTAGTAAAGATACAGAGAAGAGTCACCAAAATGGTAAAGGGGATGGAAGGATACCCCTGTGAAGAGGGGCTAAAAATGTTAGAGCTCTTCAACCTGGAAAAGAGACAACTGAGGGGAGATATGATAGAGGTCTATAAATTAATGAATGGAATGGAACAGGTAAACATAGACTGATTGTTTATGCCATCAAAATATAGAAAGACAAGGGGACATGCAATGAAGCTGCAGGGTAACCTATTTAAGATTAATAAGAGAAAAGATTTTTTTCACTCAACGTGTAATCAAACTCTGGAATTTGTTACTGGAGGATGTGTAGCCAGGTTTAAAAAAAGGGGTTGGACAAGTTCCTGGAGGAAAGGTCCTTAAACCATTATTAAAAGGGACCCACGATATCCACTACTTGCCCCAGTTCAAGTGGAACAGTGGAACCTGTTTCTTTTGGGGAAACTGCTAGTTACTTGTGTTCCTAGATTGTTCACTGTTGGAAACAGGATACTGGGCTTGATGGACCTTTGTCTGACCCAGTATGACATATCTTATGTTCTTATGCTAATATTGCTATTGGTTATAATATAAATCCACATAACTCACTTGTGGTCTTAAGACAATGATGTTTAGTGCAAACAATCTACTAACCTACCAGATTTAATAAAAAAACTTAAATGCAGGAATATCCTAACATATAGGGTTCTTCTCATCTCTAGATTGACTGCATTGTCCAGGCATTACAGATCCAGCGTTAAGATCAAAAGAATGTCGTGCCGGCACACAATATACTGTATATCCCAAACCAATGGCCGAACAGTTTTAGTTTAAAGGGACCCTTACACCCAGAAATGAAAAACTTCAACAACCAACAAAGACATTGAAGAGTATCAGACAAGAAGAAAGAAAAAGCCTCAAAATATATTCTTTTTAAAGTGCCATCAAGTCAATGCTGACTCAGCAACCTAGTAGCCCCTGGGTATGACTGGAAGTAGATTACCAGGCCTTTTCTTCTGATGGCAATGGAAGGTAAAGTGACTTGCATAAAGTCACAAAGAGTACAAGGGGTAATTGAACCCAGATTTCTTGAGTGCTAGGTGGTTGCTCTAATCACTAGGCTACTCCTCCACATGTGCATAGCAATATGCTACAGTAAAAATAAAAATGCTGCAATGGCAGAGACTATAGTTAATCACATTATCTCAGACCCGAAGCATAAATACTTTCTCTGATGGAAACACAGTAATTAAGAAATTCATGAAAATGGCAACACAGCCAAAACAGGCTTAAAAGAAAAAAACACCCATCCTCCCGGGCTAACTGTACCAATCAAATATGTAATTTTAATCAGAGATAGAATTAGATAGTATATTACCAATAGACATGCCAGTTAATAGTATGATTCAACCCACATGGTTCCACTGTATTCAGCCAGAATATCCATTGCTGTTCCCAGGGCTAGCCCAAGGGTTTCTGCCACCCTAGGCAGAAACCCCAGCCATGTCTCCCCCCCCCCCCCAGCTGCTGCTGAGTCCATCTCGATAAGGAGAGGTGGGCAGCGGCAGTTAATAACAACATAAGAATTGCCATACTGGTTCTGACCAAGGTCCATCAATCCCAATATCCTGTTTCCAACAGTGGCCAATCCAAGTCACAAGTACCTATCAGTTTCCCAAAAAGACACACAGGTTCCATAATGCTTGCATTGGGGTAAGCAGTGGATTAACTGGGTCTTCTTTAATAATGGTTTATGGACCTCTCCTCCAGGAACTTGTCAGGTTTGTAGTGATAGCGAAAAAGCAATGACAAAAAACAGCCACTTTTGGAAATACTGCCACTGCTGTTGCCCGTCTCCCCTTCCGGAGATGATATCAGTGGCAGCTGGGGGGAGTGGTGCGACCAGTCCTATGTGCCGCTGCTGCCACCCAACTGGGCCAGTGGCCATAGGCACCTGCCTAGCTCACCTATTGGAGGGGCCAGCTCTGGTTGTTCCTGTCATAATAGACATCTCTTGCTACTGCTCGCTCCCGTATATGGACTTACCCAGTCTACACAGAAACATTGGAAATCTGAAAAACTATATCCATGTAATTTGCAATGCCTCACTAAATGAGTTTCCAGATTATTACAGGAAAGTCTACTTTTATGTTCTCCCATCCAAATTTTAAAAGGGAGTATAGTTTTTCCAATATATAACAAATTACAGCAAGTGCATGGTTAGAAAGCATTGGGTATCTAGAACTTCTCTCTGATGAGGTGTTGCCACTAGTGTTGGGGTGTTCAGGGTGGTATATACAAGACTTCTTATGTATGAAGTTATGCCTACAAACCAGCATGCACATTGAAGATAAGTGTCTTCTTGATTGCGCATATAAAAAAAAGTTTCAAATGTAGATCACTAAGGAGATTTTTAAAGAATTATGATGTGGTTGCTTTTTGACATATTCATAAATGACCTGGAAAAAGGAATAACGAGGTTATCAAATCTGCAGATGACACAAAACTAATTAAAGTTGTTAAAACACATGAGGATTGTGGAAAATTGCAAGAGGATCTTGATAAATTGGAATACTGGGCATCCAAATGGCAGATGAAATTTAATGTCGATAAGTTCAAAGATGCCTCCATAGACCTCAAAAATCCAAAACCAGAATTACTAATTGAATATCATCAGCATATTTTCACATGAAATCATCCTTTCTGGCCAATAATGCTACCAAAGGCCAGAAACAGGAAAGATCTCTGAGGCAACCCAGACTGAATTGTTACCCAGAGTGAAGCCTCAGTATAAAGCAAATGGTTAAGCATCTGCCCACCACTACCCATATCTTGAAGATGCTTAAGCAGAATATCATAGCCCTGAGTGTCGAATGCTGAAGAAATGTTTACAGAAAATCACAAATGACATCCCAACATCTAAGTCATGGTGCAACTTATCAAGTAAAAAGACTAAGGGCCCCTTTTACTAAAGTTCGTTAGCTAGTTAATGGTAATTGACAGTTGGGAATACTAATACGTGATAGTGTCTGTCACTGCATGCTAAAACACATGTAAAGCAGTAACCATGGAATGGGATGGGGAATGAGTGGGGCATGGATGTGGAAAGCAGATTAGTGAGAGAACCCAGCTATTGCCGCATGCTTGGCAGCAATGTGTCGCCTAATGTGGGTTCACATAACAATACCTCTATAGGAGTTCATAAGTGAACCTTCCATAGTGGCACACATGTTAGGCAAACCCTTACTACGTTAGCTGCCAGGGACATACTGGACATGCCTCCAATAGCTAACATGCAGCCTTTGTAATTAAAGTGTGTGAGATCGACATATTAATGGCAAATTCTTAACAGGCTTTAGTAAAGGGGTCCTAAAAGAGTTTCAGCTGTAGCCACACTTGAACCCTTACTGGTTAGAATAAAGAAACTGCAGAGTATTTAAAAGTTCATACTACTGCATCACTACTACAGTCTCTAAACTTTTAAATAACTGGAAGCTAAGAAATTGGTCAGTGTGAAGATGGATGTGAAGCATTCAAAGAAGTTTCACTCAAAACAGGGCTGTTAAGCAAATCTTCCAAAAAACAAACACCTCACCACTGATTAGCCAAAGAGTACTTGCTCTCTAGTGGGGATACTTTTCATCCAAGGCAGTTTGTATAGGTGACTGTTTAGTTACACAACAAAATCCCTTTTGAAACAGTCATCTTAATTTAATTTTATTTTAAATTGTATAGTTATTTTAGATTTTTAAATTAGCAAAAACATTTTAAATCCTTGTATAGGAACCAGGGTGAACAACAAGGAAAACAAATTCCCTTAAGAAAAATCAAATACATTTTAAAAAATAAGCCAACAAAACTTGAGGGTAATCACCAAGAGCCAGGAATCAAAAGGAAGTATTATACAGAATCAATAGATCAAAACTATAAACACTTTGTAAGCCAGGTTATTTATTAACCAAAAAGACTTACTAGAAAACTTAAGAAAGACACGTTACTTGACAGAAACACTCTTCAAAAGAAAATCTTTCAGATGTTGTGGGTCAAAGAATATGTATCTAATAGTAGCTATCTTCAACATTTAACAGGACATTTCTGAAAGAACTCTTCCCTTTTTAATCACCTCCCGCCGGAAATGAAGAAAAGTCTTATGTCTTTGAGTCTCCTGGAATAAGTCAGAAAAACACCAAAGACATTGACACATGAACAAAACATCTCTATTATGAAAAAATAATCTCATTACTGAACTTTTGTCAGTCTCAATAGCAAAGGTTACTAGAAGGGTGACCTGGTCCTGAACTCCCTCCACTGAAAGTTCAAGCATTGCCTATACATCCATTTCAGCCTCTAGAGCTTGCAGTTCATTGCCTCAGATCTACCCACTGCACCAACCTCTCCTGGAAAAGTGGAACAAAAAAAAAAATCCTTCCCAGAGATGTACTGCCTCTGTGAAATCTTTAAAGACTCCATAAGATATTATTTAAACTCCCATGCACTTGCTGTTGGAACTTGTGGAAAGTTAAGCACTTGGATATTTAAAGGTCTGATCTTATTTTCCAATACTGCCAATTGCTGTTGTACACTTTAATCATTCTAGCTGAAGTAGAATGCAATTCTTTGTGTATAGAATCGTGAGCATGAATCTTCCTATCTCACTCCTCTTCACGGTTTTCTGTCTTTTCAATGCAGGCTTCATAGGCATCCAGAGACACTACCATAGCACCCAGCTTAGACCTAACGTTACCTTCCAAGTGAATAATTGCTTCCCATATTCTTTCTAGTGTCAGCTTCTGAGGTTTCTCCCTGTGCAGGAAGGACAGCACAGGCATTCCTGGAACCTCTTTGGCATCTAACTCTAGTTAAACCGGAACAGCATACTTTGTGCTATCGGGCATTGAAGCCCTTATGGGCTGCTGAAGAAAATGCCTGCTCCACACTCACACTCCAGTGCGATGAACCATATCACCAGATAGGGAGCCACTCAGTCCCAAAGCCTCAGAAGGCAACTAGTCAACATTTCACAGCAGCTACCTCAATCAAGGAACTTCTGACCGGGGGGTGTGGGGGGGGGGGGAGTCCTGGCGTCCAGACTTAATGACATTTCCTTAAGATGGGACAAGTTTCCCTGCCCCTCATACGGAAAGTCCCCTATGAGTGGAAACTATCTGTGAAACAGCAAATTGTTTGATAGATGTCTAGCCAGGAGGTACCAGATACCAAGTTCTTTGCCCAGATTTCCCCTTTCCTTTTGCCTTCATTGAAAAAGCAACCAAAGACAAGAAAAAAAAAAGTAATCACAGACAAAAAGCAGGAAGTAGCCCAGTTAGCATCCTAACTAGCTATCATGTTGACCCTTTCACCAGGCTTCTTAATTTTTAGCAATTTCTATAAGGATTAAATATTCTATAGGAAATAAAAGTTCCAATATTCAATGCAGTGGACGTATCTGGGCCACGACATTGAATATCCAGGTTGCTCGGATTGCTGGGAAACTAAGTGGGCAGCAGTGATATTCCGTCGCTGCCTAGTTAGCTTCTGCAGTGAAAGTTAGGCCAACCTTTAATGTACCTGACTTTCATCACATGTTGGTACCAGGCAGCAGCTCAATATCGCCACTGCCCAGTTATCAAGGGGTGCCACCCTCGGAATGCCCCCGGCATGACCCAGTGCTAACAGTTTAGCATCAGGATGTCTAGTGGTGGCATCCATGGATATTCACTGGTACTAACCATGTTTCCTTTATGTATGGGCAAGCCTCTCTGAATCCCAGATTGGGCAGTAGGGTTGTCAAGTTATTTCAGAAGAATTTATGTACCGGTATAAACTGAAACCAAAAAGAATGCTACAGAATATCAGAGCAGGGTGAATAGACTTAGATGCACCATGGTTTTGTAAATACTCTCTCATTTATTTCTGAATTTAGCAGAAGGATGAGAAAGAAAATGGTTTACAAAAGAGTGCTACAATATTTATACAATCTGCCATTCCAAGTGAATTTCAGTGCCTAAGCTCTGCTAAGAATTTATAGATATAGGAGGTCACTTCACTAATGCAAAAAAAAAAAAATAAATAAATAAAAATTCTAGGTTAGTGGCCATTTTGGTGAAATTTATCCACAGGTGCAAACAGCTTCCTGGCTCATCTGCCTCAAACTAAATTTTGTGATTTAAAAAAAACCCAACAACTTTTATTTGTTGCCACAAATGGGAACTTATCGTATTCCTGGCCATGACAACATAGATTTTTTTAAAGTAGCCCCTTCTATGCGCCAATAGCATATCTTCAAAGGGATCATTGGCCCCATATCAGAGAACCTCTATCAGGCCAACCTCAAATCCCTGGTTGGCAAGTGGGCCACAAAGACATTCCACCTTGGCCAAAATCCAAGGTTCAGCTTGAAAAATATCTCTTGAAAAATACCGCAACTACCCTGACAGATCTGATTCAACTTACTCCAAACAACAGATTAAGAAGAACCACGTCCTGCAATACCATCCTCCTTCCAAAAGCCATCACTAAATGCAATGAATCCACTAGAAAGCGTGCCTTTGCCCTGTTTGCCCCTTCATGCTGGAACTCCCTCCCAACAGAAATCCGGTCCATAAACAACCTCCCCCAGTTCAGAAAAGCCCTCAAACAGCACCTATTTATTCAACACTTTGGTAACTCCGACAGCATCACCTAGACAGTATCACATGACCCTATAGCCTATCAATTCAACGCTGCCTAACCAATCCCCAATGATAACTCTCCACCTCATCCAACTATCCCCTTTAGGGCCTGTATCATAAACTCAGATATGATGCAATCCTCTTTTGTATATAATGTACAAAGTTCTCCTGTTATCCTTGTTTAAATCTCCCTATTGCATATTATGTATAAAGTTCACCTGTTATCCATGTTAAATTCCCTGTTCTATGTAAGTTCAATGTACGGCTGTTCCTCATTGTACAAACCTGTTCCTTGTAAACCACGCTGATGCCGAATAGTGCGGTATAGAAAAGCGTTAAATAAATAAATAAATAAAATAAATAAATAAATAAATCTCATCCACCTAAGCCCTGTCCCTTCTGAAAAATAAGCCTTGGACCCAGTACCTTCCTTGGATTTTACTCCCTTCCTAGACCCCAGGTATACCATAAAGGTTCAAATCTAGTAGGGATGGAGCAATCTCTACTTGTTCCTGCTCTGGCTCTGCCATCTTGAAAAATGGCTCTCCATGACCCTTAATAACCAGGGCCCAATATTCAGCTTGTGGCGGTCAATGCTTGTAGAGTATCTGACCACCATGGGCAAAAGTGAAACTGAATATTCAGTGCTGGACTGTCCTGGTCCCATCCATAGACCATCCCGGCACTATCCAGATTGTGCAAAGGTGGTCTGTGGGAATACTCAACGGCACTGGCTGGTTAGTACCGCTGAATATCAGTCTTAGTGGGATTTGTGTGATTAGCAGGCCCTACTAACTTCATCAACCCTTTTGAATATTGGACCTAAGATTCCTAAATGTGTATTTCTATATTTTAGCATGTCAATATACATATACCTCAGAACATTTTCATGTAGATATTTCCATTTGCTCCAAATCATGCAACCTGGATTTTAGTCATCGTACTTATTTCTCTGATCTTCAAAACTACCTTGAATTAAAAAAGAATGTAAGGTTTGCCATACTGAATGAGACCATTAAATCCAGTATCCTATTACTAACAGCGACCAATCCACTTTACAAGTACCAGGCAAGATCCTATAAGGTAGAAAGATTACATGCTACCTGTCCCAAAAATAAGCAGTGGATTTCCTAAAATCCATCTTAATAATGATTTAATGTACTTTTCCTCCAGAAACTTCTCCAAATCTTTTTTTAAACCCAGCTACATCAACAGCTTTTACCACATCTTCCGTCAACAAATTCCACAACTTAATTATGCATTGAGTAAAAAAATATGTTCTCTAATTAGTTTTAAAATACTACCTTGTAGCTTCACTGCATATATCCAGATCTTCACATTTTTTGAGTGTCAATAACTGATTCACATTTACCCGTTCCACCCTACTCATTATTTTATAGACCTCTAACATATCTCCCCTCTGTTCTCTCTTCTCTAAATGGAGTCTGGACCTCTTTAGCCTTTCAAGTGTATGAAATGTATCTTTAATTAGATATTCTTGGACATGCAAATTTGCAGAATCTACCACTTACAAGTGTAAGTGGTGCTACTTGCACATGGATCAGCAAGTGAGGAAAAACAAGTGGCAAATGCACAGATATAGTGGGAAATACTCCAGGAATCCTTTGTCGATCAAAAGCAGACACATAAAGGGTTAAGAGGGGTGAACTGAAACCGAAGATTGAGAGATTGATAGTTGCAGCCAGGACAGCAGATTACAGATGATATGGTTTACAACGAGCACTGAAAAAAAACAAGCAAAACAGACATATGTTGATTCTGTAAGACAGAGCTGGAAAGAGTGACTCATCTCATAGCTGGCTGTGAAGTTCTGATCGCAGAAAATTTCCATACAGAAAGACCCAACAATGTAGCACATCTCGTCCATTGGAAACTCTATAAACACAACATAACTGTCCCTGAAAAGTACTTGGATTATGAACCTAAGAGAATTACAGAGACTGAAACATTCTCATTCCAACGGAAAAGAAACTGGATGCAAGGGAAATTGACATGGTGGTAAAGGAGAAAAACACTAGAATTGCATTGATAATAGAGGTGTCAGTTCCAAGTGATTATTTTGTTAATCATGTGGAGAAACAGAAGTTCCTGAAGTACCAGGAAATGCAGTCAGAGAACATGAAAATATGGCAGAAAGATACAGAAATATTTCCCATTTTATTGGGAGCCACAAGTTTGATAAAAAAGAACTTCAAGTGCATCTTGACAAGCTACCTATACCTGTTACATCTTAAGAACTCCAGAAGGAAACTCTCTTTGGCATGATGCAAGTACTACACTGAGCATTGGCAGTAAATTTGAGAGACTGAGATCATACTCTACATTCCCTGGCTTAGAAGTGAGGTTCATGACTGTTATGGTATGCACAAAACTAAATATATCCAAACAAAACCTCAGCAACCTATAATCACCTAATTATTCCTTACTCATTCAATGATCTCTTTTAATGAAGCCCCAAGCTCACTCAATACTCAAATGCCAACACCTCAATAACTTAGGCTGTCCCACTACACAGCAGTTATTCACCGCCTCAAGGGGAACTGCTTACACCACCATCATAGGACTAAAAAACTCCTCTCTTTTATGGTTAAATCAAAGAACATTATATTTCATAATTTGTTTGCCAAATTTTTCTGAAATAAATTAGTTACACAGTCAGCAGCATTTCAATACTCCTTCAGAGAAACCACAACTCTGATTAAACATGTCGGTTTCAGAGGCGGAGCCTGCAAGGTCCCAGCATGGCCGCGTAAGAGAGACTCTCCTGGCCCCAGTCAACGAATCCTGGTTTTTCAGCAACTTTACCTAATCGGAACAGTACGAATTGGAGAGGTAATGTACGGATATGTCAGCAGGCAAGCAGACCCGTTTGGATTTCGCCGCTGCAGTGTCGTCTGGTACTAAAAGATCCAAAACTGACCCGCTCTCTTCACAAAAGATGGCGTCTCCCCAAGATGCGGCGGGGGATTGCAGGAGATCTTAAAAGAGGTGTGAGCGGTCCGCTGTCGAGTAGACTCAAATGGGGAATCCCTTGTTGCACTGCAAACGGACTTGAAAGAGCTTGCTGCCCAAATGCAACAGCTAACGCAAAGAGTCGACAAAGTGGAAAGGGTAACAGCAGAGCACGAGGATCGCCTGGCCCTAATCCCAAAATTTAATCGCAAACTAGAAGGGCTTGAAAGGAGCCTAGAAGACATGAATAACAGAGCCTGTCAAAATAATATACGTGTCTTGGGCATAGCAGAAGGGGCGGAAGGGGGCAATCCCATCCGTTATTTGGAACTGCTGATACCGAAGCTCCTGAAAATAGAGTTTTCTCGCCCTTTCAAAATAGAGGGGGCCCACCGGTTGACATCTGCAGCTAACCAAAGCGCCAAGCACCCACGCCCGATGATTCTTTGTGTGCTCAGACACCAGCATGCAACCCAAATTCTGGCGGCAGCAAAAGCTTGTCCATCCCTTCAGTATGAAGGCTGGAGGGTTGCTTTCTACCCAGACTTTAGCAAGCCTACAGTTGAGAAAAGGAAACAATTTTTGGCACTGCGGCCTCACCTCCAGCGCCTGCAGGCTAGGTATGGCCTATTCAACCTAGCGCGATTCAAGGTAACTTTAAATAATGTAACTAAAACATTTGAAGACCCTGCAGTACTTGTGGGCTACATTGAAGATCAAGAGGCTCTGTTAATGCAGTCAAGCTAAGCAATGAGGCGGCTAGTGCCAGATGTATGCACATCAATATTATGGACCCTCTGGGAGGAAAACCGGATTTGGTTCTTTTTTTCGGATATTGAAGTCAACTGCTCTGGGGCTAGCTCTCAGCTATACAGAACTATGCTGGTCGGAAGACGCCCCGCCAACCGGATTGGTGCCGCACAGATTGGAGGATGGGGAGATGTGTGGGTTTTATAAGCTGCGATAGTAGAGAAAGCTGTAATAGTTTTAATTTGCTGAACCTCTATTTCATACTAATTTCAGGCCTGCTCGTCTGTAAGCAAATATTTCACCAAGGGTAGGCGCTATTGGGGCCAGGCTGCGCTATGTTGGATGTTCTCGCTGACTCACCCAAGTTCTTATTGTTATTGTTGTATGTTCTGTTGGGGGGTAAGGGCTGGTTCTCAGGGGAGGAAAATGAGCTATATTATCAAGGGAAGCCTGACACGGGTCGCAAATAGGGATCTTTTCTTTTGGGTAAATAACAATGGCTAATGGGCTAAAGATTTTATCCCTGAATGTAAAGGGCATCAAAACGCCAATGAAAAGAAAAAATATATTAACATATTGCTTCCGGCAACAAGCGGATGTTGTGCTCCTGCAGGAGACCCATCTTAATCTGATGGAGACAGGGAAGTTAGAGGACAAAAAATATATGCTGGTAGGCTCCTCCCCAGCTGATCATAAGAGAAATGGGGTAGCTACGCTTATGCGGAAAACATTGGGTGCAATGATTGTCAGTACTAGCAACGACACTT
Source organism: Ichthyophis bannanicus (assembly GCA_033557465.1). Classification (NCBI taxonomy): domain Eukaryota; kingdom Metazoa; phylum Chordata; class Amphibia; order Gymnophiona; family Ichthyophiidae; genus Ichthyophis; species Ichthyophis bannanicus. The sequence continues at coordinate 462,221,087 of CM066035.1, forward strand.
CTGGGAGGTGGTCCAGATCCCTGATTGAGATCGGGGGTCTTAGACTCCTGTTAGTCAATGTATATGGCCCAAATAAGGATGACCCCCAATTTTTTCATGCTTTGAACAGTAGCCTGCAGAGCGAACATTCAGCTCCAATCATTATGGGTGGAGATTTTAACCTAGTTAGAGAGTCTCTGGTGGACCGCAGCCCAGCGAGAGTTGACAGACCCTCTCGGGCAACTATGGCCCTTTCAGTTCTTATAGAGGATTACGGCCTAGTTGATATTTGGAGACTGCTCCATCCGGCAGAAAAGGACTTCACCTTTTTCTCACCAGTGCATAAATCTCTCTCTCGGATAGATTATTTCTTAGTCTCTAGGTCATTGGTCTCGAGCAGCTGTGAAGCGGAAATCTTGGGCATGACCGTATCTGATCACTTAGCTATCACAGTTAACGTTCAGGTGCATGAGGTAACCCGACCCAGCCCAGTATGGTCATTTAATAGAGCATGGTTGGCGGAGCCTTTGTTTCAGAACGAACTAAAGGATGCAATTAGGTCTTACTTTTTGGTTAACAAATTGGGCGTTACTGCATGCTGGGCCTGGTGGGAGGCATTTAAGGCCTCGCTCAGGGCAACCATCACCAGTTACAAGATCAAAGAGGCGAAAAGGAGAAAGGCTCAGCTAATAGCTTTGGAACATCAGATTAAGGCAGGGGAGAGGCTGTGGATTAGGCACCCTAATGCAGGGATTCTACTTAGGTTACAAAGATTAAGATTTCAATACAATGAGGTATTGAGCTCTGAAGTAGAGCAAATAATGTTGAAGCAATCTGACAGGTATCATGTAGAGAAGAATAAGGCTAGTAAGCTCTTGGCGAGTACCCTGAGAGGGAAGAGAGAAAAATCAAGGATCGTTTCTCTTGTAGACGAAAATCAGACAAGACTGGTCAATGATGATCAAATTTTAGAAGAATTTTCAAAATTCTACTCTAAATTGTACTCCTCAGAGTTAAAGGCAGACCCAGAAGCGTTTGCAAGTTTTCTGGATAAATTGGATCATCCTACCTTGGAGGTTCAACAAGCCCGACGGCTAGGTGAGTCTCTTTCTAGGGAGGAGATCTCCACGGCCATTAAGGCCATGGCGATGGGGAAAGCTGCAGGCCCTGATGGGATACCAGCCGAATTATATAAAGTATTGAGTGCAGAGCTGATCCCATACCTAATGCTATATTACGGTGAATTAGAGAAAGGGCCTGGACACCCGGTAACTTCTCGGAAGCCATGATAGTAGTCCTGGAGAAACCTGGAAAGGATCCCAATAATGTCACGAACTACAGGTCCATATCCTTGCTAAACGCAGACTATAAGATATACACGAGTGTCTTGGCAAATGGCCAGAATGGTTAGAATGGCCCTTTCTCTTTGCTGTATTGAAATGGTTTGGCTTAGGGGAGGACTTCATAGGTAAGGTCAGGTTGCTATATGCCAGAACCAGTGCCAGGGTCCTTGCCAATGGCGTTCTGCATCGCCCCTTCTCACTGCATAGGGGTACCAGGTAGGGCTGCCCCCTCTCCCCACTACTTTTTGATCTGGCACTAGAACCCTTAGCCATAGCACTCTGACAAAGCGAAGACATCAAGGGCTTTAATTTTAGAGGTCTGCAAGTGAAGCTATCCGCGTATGCGGACGATCTTTTGCTGTTTACACAGCCCTCGGAGATCCCTCAGATTTTGACGTTAATAAATGGCTACTCGAGTATCTCGGGATATAAGATTAACTGGGCTAAGTCTGTAGCCTTTCCGCTTAACAGCTGCTCGACCGCAGGGCTGATGGCCCCATTCCTGTTTAGGTGGGAGCCAGGGAGTATCAAATACTTAGGTGCCTGGTATAGTGCGTCAGTTGACCACACCATTCACGTAAACATGGAGGAGCTCCTCCGAACGGTCCGCCAAAAGATTCTGGCATGGTCTTCCCTACATTTTACTTGGTGGGGAAGACTGGAAATTATTAAAATGGTGTTGGCACCTAGGATCAACTATGTGTTAGGTATGCTTCCCTTCTCTTTGCCGGTAGAGGCATATGCAACTCTAGAGAGAAGTCTAATGAGGTTTTTATGGAAAGATGCTCAACCTAGAATTGCTAGTAAGAAACTAAAAGCCCCCAAGGAGAAAGGTGGTGTTCACTTCCCTGATTTCCAATGGTACCACCATGCCCTTCTCTTAAGGCAGGGAGCAGTATGGTTAGATACTGAAGACATGGCCAGAGCCCAAGTTGGCTTAAAGTAGAAGCTCACATTGCGGCCCCTTACCCGTTGAGATATATGCTAGGGATGCTGCATCCAGAGGAAGGAGCAATGGGGGCGGTGATTCGAGCCACTCAGAACGCCTTTCTAAAATTGAAGCAGTTAGCTGGTAATGATGGGCTGCCCTCTAAACTGACCCTGCTGTGGTGGAACCCGCAATTTAAAATTAGAGGACGGAGATTTGCATGGAAAATCTGGCAAGAACGGGGGGTCTGGACGCTGGGCCACTTAGTGGGGAAAAACGGCTGGAAAGATTTTATTTCCTTAAGAGGAGAATTGTCCCTGCCTCAGAGTTGTTACTTTCAATGGCTGCAGATTAAGCATTGCATAATAGCAGCCAAAGTTAAAATTAATGAGCTAGTAGATGAGGGAACACTAATTAAAAATATCAAAGCAATGTATGGTCGGAGGGGAATAATCTCAGGGCTATATACCTTGTTTAGGGATTATGCCTGCAAAAGCCCAAGGGGACTCTATAAGGTGTGGGAGTCATATTTATCCCTAGCACTGCATACTAACTCATGGAAGAAGTTGTGGGGTCCCATAGTCAGGGTCAAACGTTCGGCGTCCATCACACAATCGATGTATTTCCTGTTACACAGGGCTTATATTACGCCTGTAAAACTCTCAAAGTGGGATAAGTCATTTACAGGGACATGTTGGTCCTGTCAGCGAGAGTCAGGCACATTCATGCATATGTTCTATGGCTGCCCTTTTGTACAGCAATTCTGGAAGGCGATCTGGGGTAAAATTCAAGGAATTTTGGATATATCAGATAAGCTCTCTAAGAATGTAGTTTTCCTGAGATCCGTAGGATTACCCCAGGCTAGGGGTAAGGAGAAAGCCTTTCTGTTAAATTTTCTGATGGCTGTGGCTCTCAAGATGATCCTGTTAAATTGGAAAAATCTTGCAAACTTGCATCAGGGAGAATGGTGGAGCCTTGTATGCCAATACGCCAAATATGAAAGGCTATATAGTAAACTCCATCACCCCGATAAAGGGGAACTAAGCTATGATAGATGGTCCCTTCTGGATCAGTATATTGCCCGGTCAGAAGTTACTTAAATTAGAGACCACAGTGTTATGCTGTAATAACCAAGGTGTGACACGTTTAGGCAGAGGGCTAATGAGTAGACTCGTGAAGGCTCCCCTAAATCCTGACTATTTTGTTCTTCCTCTCCTTGAGATCCTGGGAAGGGTGGGGGGTGGGGGGGTATACAGGGAGTTGTAACTTTGTGTTAAAGTCATTGTTTTAATAGCTGTTTTATGTAATATGTGCGATGTTTATATGTTGGAAAATTGCATAAATAAAAATTTAAAAACAAAAAAAAACATGTCGGTTTCACTCCAACCATCTCCAATCAAACTGAAAAGTAAGCCAGGAGTAGCATTCAGGATACAGCTAACTGCTTATAACAGCTTTGGGGTATCGTTTGGGGATCCACACTCAACCAAGCCGTACAAAGAACTTCGTTTCACAAGCCATGCTTCATCAGGGCCTTTTCTCACAATAATACATGAGGACTGTATCTTGAATGCTACTCCTGGCTTACTTTTCTGTTTGATTGCAGATGGTTGGAGTGAAACTGACATGTTGCGGTTTATCTGAAGGAATATTGAAATCCTGCTGACTGTGTTGCTAAGTTATTTCAGAAAAATTTGGCAAACAAATTATGAAATATAATGTTCTTTGATTTAACTATGAAAGAGAGGAGTGTTTTAGACCTATGATGGTGGTGTAAGCATTTTCCCTTGAGGCAGTGAATAACTGCTGCGTAGTGGGTCAGCCTAAGTTACTGAGGTCTTTTCTCCTTCTCATGTTGGTATTCTTCTGAGGGATCTTGGGGCTTCGTTAAGAGAGATCATTGAATGAGTAAGAAGTAATTAGAGGTTTTGTTTGGATATTTGAGTTTACTTCAGTTTGGCGGTGTTGGCTGTCAGGTATACTGGTAATATACCTGACACCCATTTGGAGAAACTGCCCCAAGTGAAACCATACTGTGAAATTGTAACCTATGCATGTATATACAACTGTGGTCAACATTATTGATACCCTTGCATTTTAAGTATGCTGTGTACAATATCTTGAGAAACAATTGGAAATATTCTAACTGTATGTCATCATAATATTTTAATAGTATGTTCAAAGGTATACAACAAAAAAAAAAGATGTCTGAACAGAGCAAAGGAAAAGTCCACCTTTCAGTCTGCCCAAATCAATTTTCTTGAAATCCACCCCTACACTGGCAGTGTTTCAGCAGACCTGCGTTCTTCAGTTGGTAAAAACACCTCCAACTGATAAAAACATATTAAATCCATGTCCTCAAATCCTTTTTTGTAAGTATTTGAAGGAGGTTTTATCCCTTCCTAACGCTGATACTATTACCTTTGTTAAATGTTACTATGTCTCTTCAAAGGTTAGGCAGGTGAATTCCTCCAAAGGGGAGTTGGATGTCCTGGAAGAAAAACAGTCTTTTTTACCTCACTTCTTTTTGGAGGACATTCAAGATGTCATTTCAATCAGGTGACTCTCCTTGTGTCTTTTGTTTCTGAAGAGGATAAAGCAGCTATTCTTAAAGCTTATTTTAGGAAGAAAGAATTTTCCCATTGTGATAAGCTAGCCATATTTCCAAATGTTTCACGCTCAACTCAATTAAGGAGGAAATCCTTATTTATTGTCTTTGAAAGCTAGGTACTTGCTTTGGGTGCCACATTTTTCCTGCCTTATCCTTATAAATGTTTAGTTTCTTTTGGTCAAGATTGTTATGTTTTTTTAAGTCCCTCCAATTTGTAAAAATGATTACTTGATAAAAATAAAGGAACTGAAGGAATCTCACTAAGATCTATTTGTTGGTAAGCCTGTTTGAAGGTGTTATAGTTATAGAGCTGTTTGTAGATGAGCGTTGTTCTTACCCTTGTTTTTGATTTCCTTTTTGTTTCCTGTTAGAAGGATTAGTATTGTGTTTATGTGCCACAGGCTCACGAGTCGTGCTAGGGTAGGGAGGACCAAGATAATATGTCATTCCTCCTTTAAAATCTTTGTAATTTCGTGAGAAAAGTTGGAAAAAGTCAGTGGACATACTAACTGGTCATGGTCCATATGTGTCGAACATTGGAAGAGCTGTGATTGGTCCGAGACTTTGCTTTTCTATGAGCCCATTCTATACAAGAATTTGGATAGCCACTTTCATTTTTAAAATTACAATTATATAGCACAAAACACCATACTGATAAAACAATGTTACAATTAGGATTAAGAAAATATTAAAGAACACCCCCTCCACACTAACAAAACAACAAAAAAAAACCCAAGAGTCTAAATTATACATATTACATTAAATATACATTTATGGTTCTGCATATTCTTTCTATCTTATCAATCCAATGAGAAGTAATGTAGGCAGCACCTTCCAGTTGGCGAGTAAGACAGACATATGCCACCAAAAGGTTCATTCAATGAAGATAAATCCTTCTAGCAACGCATGATGTGTTGAACTGTCACCAATTTATTTATTTATTTTATTTATTTAATGTTTCTTTTATACCGCGCTATTTGAAATCTGTGTGGTTTACATGTAACACATTTGTCCAGTGCAGGCAGGTCTGCAAGGGACTTACAATGAACGAGGTTCTATATACAGGGCTAACAGGGTAACAATGTACACTTTGGCTATAGCAGGTTATAGGGCAGCTCAGCCTTAACTACAGGGTTAACAGCGTAACTATGTTCATTCTATCTGGCTGTCGCAGGGTGTGTGGACAGTTCATTATTATCTACTGTTAGGGTCTTCTATACACAAGGTGGTAAATTTGAGGGGGGACTCTCAAGGGCAGGGCTGGAGGTGTTTGAGGTATCTACGCTGGGGATACTGATCTGGGTCTTGGGTGTGAATGGCTGTCAGACGTCATCTGGTTCAGTATAATACTGGAGGAACAGATGGTGTTTCAATGCCTTTCTGAATTGGGCGAGGTCATTAATGGCCCGTATGGCCGGTGGCAGGGCATTCCAACAGGAGGGTGCATAGAAGGCGAAGGCTCTGTTTCTCGTGGACTGAGAGCACTTGGTGATTGCCTTCGGGAGTATAAGAGTATTGGTGGCAGCTGGCCTCCTTACTCTCTTAAGGGGTGTGGTCTGAACAAGATTTGTGAGGGAGGTGGAGGAGCACTTGTTGATGGCTTTGTAGGTCATTGCTAAGATCTTAAAGGAGATCTTGCATTGTACCGGCAGCCAGTGCAATTGTTTCAGAACTGGGGTGATATGGTCCCTCCTGGATGCTCCATGCAGGATTCTGGCAGCTTCATTCATTGCAAGCTGTAGGGGGTTAAGCATGCCTTTCGGGAGGCCGTACAGTATTGCGTTGGCATAGTCGAAGTGTGGCATTATTAGCGCTTGGTAGACTGTCCGGAAGTCTTTTGGCTCTAGTAACTGTCGCAGGTGGCGAAGCGTCCGGATTTTGTGGCAGATCGCCTTTACCATGTTGCCTCTCTGGGCCTTCATGTTGAGCTGCTGATCCAGCGTGACTCCTAGGTATCATATTGTGGGCTTGCTGAGGAGCTTCGCATCGCGTACCTTTAGGGAGGAGAGTGGAGTGAATGCGGGGTTCCTGGTAATGAAGAGGACCTCCGTCTTCTTGAAGTTTATTTTGAGCTTCTGCATGTGTAGCCAATCTGTGACCGCATCGAAGCAGGTGACCAGCGGAGAGAGGTCTGGATGTTTAGTCGAGATTGGCATGTATAGCAAGACGTCGTCAGCATAGATCAGGCAATTGAAGGATCGGATGAGGTCACAGATGGGTTGCATGTAGACATTGAACAGTAGGGCTGAGAGTGAGGATCCTTGTGACACGCCTTCTCTTGGGGAAAAGGTGTGGAGGTGAACAGGCCAGAGCGGATATGCTGCCATCTGTCTGTCAAGTATGATGCACACCAGGACAGTGCCGTGCCATGTACTCCCTTCTCTCTGAGGCATGACAGGAGTAGTTTGTGGCTGACGGAATCAAAGGCAGTGACAATGTCCATGAAGATCAGGGCGAAGCCCTGTCTAATGTTGTCCAATCCTATGGTTAGTGTACTGAATAGGGTGGTCAGTAGCGTCTCTACACTGTGTGTCTCCCGGGATCCATGCTGGCAAGGGTCGAGGGGTGCGTTGGTCTCAATGTGGTGTTGCAGTTGGCATTGGAAGATCTTTTCAATAATTTTCGCTAGGAGCGGGATGCTTGAGATCGGCCAATAGGAGTCCATCTTTGCAGGGTCCAGCTTGCTGTTTTTTAGTAGTGGTCTGATGGCTGTTTGTTTCAGACTTGGGGGGAAGGTCCCAGTCGAGAATGATAGACCTATAAGTTTGGTCAGGAATGGGCTGAGGTCAGCACGTAGGGACTTTATCCAAGATGCTGGACAAGGATTGTTAGGTGCTGTAGTGGTGTTTATGTTTGTGATGACGTCCTGGATGCCTTTTTCAGTTGGGGCCGAGAAGCCAGTGATGATATTATGGGCATCCTTTGAGGTTTGCGTCAGAGTGGGTGAAGGGGACAGCTGGGGTGCATCATCTGGAGTATGGTGGTTTGTAGATAAGCTGGACTGACTTGCTTTGGCTCGCAGGTGGTCTGCGTATTCCTGTGGGTCCAAGTGGCTTGATTGCCCAAGGGAGGGTTCTTTTGCCAGAGTTTTAACAAGATTGAAAAGCTTGTGTGGTTTATTTAGGGAGTGTTGTAACCTGTCAGCATGAGATTGCCTCATTCTCGTTGCAACTGCTGAGCGGTGTACTCCTAAATGATCAGTGTATGCCTTGTGGCTCTCGGTTGATCTTGATCGACGCCAACATCTTTCGAGCTGTCTAAGGTGGAGGAGTGACTTCCGTAGCTCGTGGGAGTACCAAGGTGCATTCTTTCTCTTGCCTGGTGCTTTGTTGATGGGGGGGGGGGGGTGGACTACAGCGTCTAGACTTGAGTTCCATGTGGAGATCATGTCCTCGAGGCTCTGTTCAGGCGGGTCCTGGAGAGGCCGTGCTCCATCCAGGATTTCTTCTTTGTTGAATTGACGGAAGCGTTTTAATGATGTCGCTGCAGGTTCACATGATGACTGGGATCTAGTGAATTCGGGTTGCATTGGCATCTGGAATCTTATCAGGCAATGGTCGGACCACAGCACTGGGCTTACAGATAGGTCGAGCTTGTGCGTGGGATTGAGGGCCGTCTGTGGCGCGAAGATCAAATGAAGCGTGTTTCCCTTTATGTGGGTAGGGGTGTCAAGCATCTGATCATATCCTAGCTCTCAGATATCATAATGTTCAATAATGCTTTGTCATATTTCTTAAACCACATTCTTGAAGACATTTGTTCATGTCATTTGCATGTGACAGTTCTATCATGGGACTGCAGCGATAACAAATATCTAGCATGCTCAGAAGAGTTTATTGTGCTGTTTTCAGCTTTATTTTTGGTTTTGCCATTCAATACTTTCATTTGAGATACTGCTATATATCTCTCAGTTTCCCCTAGATACATTTTTAATTTAATTGATTAATTCATTTTTTACAGTGAATGCTCAGTGTGAGCTTTTGAAAACATGTTACTGTTTTTCCCAATACAGCTGAGTAAGTCTTCATACTTTCATCTCTCCCCTCCTCCCTTCCCCCTCCACCTCCCCTCTTCCCCCTATTCTCCTCACTCCCCTTTCACTCTTATTTTCATGCAATAGATTGCACACTCCTTCCACTTCAGTGGTCAATTTCTAACCTCAGTATATAGATTATTTGTGTCTAAATGTTTAACTTCATAGCTTTAACTGTGAATCTTACAATGTAAGGAAACATTATCCTTCCTGTGCTCCTCTTTGTTTCCCTTAAATATAAGATATTATATCTTTTACTATTTTCTGGTACACCTTTTTATTCTTTTATTGTTTATTTATATATTTATTGCAATGTCCACAGATTCTGTCTAATATACCATTTTTTTTACTTTGTTTTTTTTTGTATGCATTAACTAGTGTATATGCTTTTAATATGTGATGCTTGTATTAGTTTTTATCATAATTTATTTATACACTTATTGCAGTGTCCCTCATTTATAATGTTCCTTGTTTTATTCCATGTGTTGACTATGAGCCTGATGCCAGAAGGGCCATCTGGGCCATCTGGATGCCCCCGAACAGGACAGGTCCAAAAGGATCCGATTCTGCAATGTGGGAGCCAGATGTTCCCATGGGTGCAGGATCGGACCCAGAGACTGCCTGGTATGCCCCTTCAGCAGCTGTGGGAGATGTCCAGGTGGAAGGATGGCCAGGCCCCCTCTGCTCTCGCAGGCCAGACACCACTCTGACCACATTTTCTGCCACCCAACCCTCACCGGGGTCCGTCAGGACTGGGATCGGGCAGTGGGGACTTACCCTCTACTGCACCATTGCTCCTTTGGGGGCCACCAGGCAGAGGGAAGGGGTGCTCAATGCCTATTTCACCTCCGAGGTAGAATAATTTGAGTGCCCTCCTGGTGCTTCATGGACGTAGAGGGCCATGACCTGAATCAGCCCTGTACATCCTGGTGCCTGGCCTGCCCATGCTTCTCCCATGCCCTGCAGCTCTGTGCATGCGGAGAGAATGGCATGTGGAATCAGGGCAAGACGGCTTGTGGTGCCCTTTACTTTTTACATTTTCTATTTATGTTTTGTCTTTATTTCTATTCATGTTTAATATTATGTTTATCTGTTGAAGGTATTTTTACCCCCTGAAAAAGGCAGGTCAGCCGAAACAATGCCAGTGTAGAGGGGTGGATTTGAATAAAGCTGATTTGGGAATACTAAAGGATATACTTTTCCTTTAACCTGTTCTTATTGTTGCAATGCATTATTGGTCTGCATTGGCAAATTGCTCAAGTTTGTTTTTATCTGTCCACAGAATTATCTTCCCAGAAGGATTGTGGTTTCTCAAGGTGGGTTTGGGCAAAGATTAGGAGTGCCTCTTTATGCTTGTCTTTGAGCAGTGGGGTCCTCTTTGGCTTTTGCCTATGAAGTTCTTATTTTTTTAGTGTATGGCGTATGGTGTGGGTTGAAACCACCATTCTAGATTGGTCCAGATTAAGCTCTTTGGATATTGTATGTGCTGTTTTTCCAACAGTACGCACTAACCTTTGAAGACTTCTTGGATTAATATTCCTTTTCCAACCACATCCTGGGAGGTTCTTGACAATTCCATGAGCAGAAAACTTCTTAATAACATTGCAAACTGTAGACACAGGAATCCCCAGGTCTTTGGAGTTGGCTTTATACACCTTTGAAGTTTGAAGTTTGGTGACAGTGGCTTTTCTGATGTTCTCAGGTAGCTCTCTTGTCTTCACCATTGTGAAGATGGAACAGGGAGTGAATGTGGCCATTTTGAACATTAGAGCCATCTTTCATTGGTTGATTCAAGTCAAGTGAGTACTGACAATTAATCACAGGTGCATCTAATTTTACTGCAGTGGGAATGTGGTTCTTCTGTTCAAAGTGATTTGAATTGTTTATAATGTTGCAAATAATCATGCCCTGGCAATGTCCCAGTATTTGTACTACTTCCTTTTCTAATTGATCTTGTTTTATTTGATTATTTTATGTGACAAATATGTGTTCATATATAGTCCAAAGCCAATTCACTGGCCATTTTTTTTCAGAAGATATTGGACATGAAGGGCCCGATATTCTGTTGGGCGGGCTATGTGCCGCATCTGCCCATAGCCCTGGCTGCTTACCTCTAAACCCAGGTATTTAATGCTGTGGTGAAGGCATTGAATATTCAGGTTAGGCGCCATGTGGAGTCAGCCACAGAGACTAACCGGGTAGCATAGATATTGGACTGGTACTCAGTTAGCAGCCGTAGCAAGATCTAGGCAAGCCAAAAGCTCGCCTAGTTTTAGCCATAGAGGGCTAATAGGTAGCGGTCCAATGTCACTGCTAACCGGTTATCGGGACTCCCTGCCTCCACTCTACCCAGATAGCATTGCAGCACGTACAGAACATAGTTGGGAATATTCAATGACACTAACTGTGTAGTTGCCATTGAATATTCCCGGTTAAGTCATTTGCACAGTTTATTGGTCTGTAAACCAGTAAATGTCTTTTGAATATCAGGCCCAAAGGGGTTAAACTGCAAGGGTGCCAATAATGTTGACCATAATGTTATAGCACCACTTCCAGAAAAAGGCAGTGGTTAGTCTTCTAGCAATGATTTCCCACTTCCTATAAATAAATGAGTGCCCCATAATATGTGTGCTGCAGATGCCCCAGACAGTTGTCCCTAAGCCAGCCAGGCTTCAATCCAGTTCCTTGTTCTCTACTTCCCTTGGAATCCTGTGGAGATGGACGCCAAGCCTTCCAGAGGCAGGACCTTTCATTCTTGCTCCAAAAGTAGTGAAGAAGACTGGAGACACCTTCTGCCACTTGATGGGCAGGCAAGTCCAGCCCAGCATGCAATAATTGTAGAACTTTATAAACGACTGTCAAAATAACAAAGCCAATTAGGGGATATCTTGAACATTACATGATCCAATGAAAGCAATAAACATAGATTACCTAATACTAAAAAAAAGAAAACAGCTGAGCTTCTATGTGTGAAGCATCATAAGTATAGGACATAAGCAGAGTAATTGAGATGTCTAGGTTAGGGCATCCTCAATTCCACCTGTATTTTACAAAAAAACTGCTAAACTAAAAAAGTGCAAACAGGAGAATAAAACAGGACAAACATGGAAAGTGAGTCCTTTAACCTTACCCAAAGATCTCCTCAAAGAACCAGATTTTCGATGCTTACTTCCAATCAGAGAAATTAGATCACTGATGCAACTAAAGTGGCAGGGAGTTCCAAAGAGCAGTAGCTAAATAGAAGAATAAGGAATATTAAGAACATTAATCTCCATCTTAGGAGGACTTAGGGAGTATGGTAAGGAGAAGAGCTTGTGAGAAATGTAAATTGCAAGAAGGCAGATAAAGAATCAGATGGTGAAGAATGCAGTGGACTAAAATGTAAATTTTAAACTTAATTCAAGTGAAAAACAGAAATCACTGCTAAATGGTAAGAAATGAAGATGCATAATTATTCGTGCATGCCCTTGAAAAAAACATAAAAACATAAGATATGCTATATGGAGTCAGACTAAAGGTCTATCAAGTCCAGTATCATGTTCTCAACAGTATCCATTCTAGGTCACAAGTACCTGTCAGGTTCCCAAAGGATAAACAGATTCCATGTTGCTTATCCCAGAAGTAAGCAGTGGATTTCCCCAGCCCACTTTAACAATGGTTTATGGCCTTTTCTTCTAGGAACTTGTCCAAACCTCTTTTAAACCCAGCTACACTAACAACTTTTACTACATCTTCCAGTACTGGATTCCAGAGTTTGATTACGCATTGAGTGAAAAAAATATTTTCTCTAATTAGTCTTAAATATGCTACATTGCAGCTTCATTACATGCCCTCCAGTCTTTCTACTTCTTGAAGGACTAAACAAGCAAACTACGTTTACCAGCCCACTCCACTCATTATTTTATAGACCTTTATCATATCTCCCATCAGTTATCTCTTTTCCAAGCTGAAGAACCCTAAGCTTTTAAGCCTTTACATAAGAACATAAGATATGCCATACTGGGTCAGACCAAGGTCCATCAAGCCCAGTATCCTGTTTCCAACAGTGGCCAATCTAGGTGATACGTACCTAGCAGTTTCCCCAAAAGACACAGGTTCTGCAATGCTTGTACTAGGTCAAGCATTGATATCCTGGGTCCCTTCTTAATAATGGTTTATGGACCTTTCCTCCAGGAACTTGTCCAAACCTTTTTTAAACCCAGCTACACTAACAGCCTTTACTACATCCTCCGGTAACAAATTCCAGAGTTTGATTACACGTTGAGTGAAAAAATATTTTCTTTTATTAGTCTTAAATAGTTTACCCTGTAGCTTCATTGCATGTCCCTTAGTCTTCCTATATTCTGATAACGTAAACAGTCGATCTACATTTACCCGTTCCACTCCGTTCTTTTCATTGTAGGGACATCTTTCCATCCCTTTTATCATTTTGGCCACTCTTCAATGTACCCTTTCTAATTCTACTATATCCCTTTTACTGTAGATATGGTGACCAGAATTGCACACAATATTCCACTACTACTACTACCACTATTATTAATCATTTATATAATGATACAAGGCACTAAATAAACAAACTAACAAACAAGGTGTACACCGTTGTACAGACATATATAAAGATGATCCCTGCTTATCAGAGCTTACAATCTAATCAAGACAATAGATGAGAATAAGTCCAAAGAGGGAAAAGTAATGAGACACAAGGAAAACAAGGGATCAGGATCCAAAAGCAGCCTCAAAGAGGTGAGCCTTTAACATGGATTTGAAAAGGGGGAAAGATGAAACCTGACGTACAAACTTGGAAAGTTTGTTCCAGGCATAAGTAGCAGCAAGGTGAAAGAATCGGAGGTACAGAGGCATGGAGAGATACAGAGGCATAATAATATTCTTGGTTTTATTTGCCATCCTTTCCTTATTTCAATCTATTTTTAATGTATTATCCTTGATGATAGGAAGATGTTTTTCCTGTGTGGTGATTCCTAATGTGGAACCTTGCATTGTTTAATTGTAGTCTGGGTTGTTGACAACAATTTTACCACTATGTTTTGAATAAGTTGTAGACATTTAAGTGATGAATGTGGAAAAACATTATAAAGTAAGTTGCCCTCATTGAAATTCAAGCCTTGATAGCTCTATTTCCTTGAAGCGGGACACATGATGACTGGATTATTGCATTGATTTGCTAATGAAAAGAAAGTGTAGAATCCAACTTAACTCCAAGAAAGCTAATTCATCTTGTACCATCAAAGGAGTTCCTCTGATAGATGGGGGCAGAAAGGAAAATAATGAACATGCTAACCAAATTGATTCACATTTAGTGGTATTTAAATACCAGGTTATGTATCTCCAGCCAGCTGGCACCTGCAGACAAACAGTTCTCCTCTGTAAAAATATCCAGAGTGAGGGTATTAACTAGCAGCATATCTGTACATCATCAGCATAAATATTGAGACTACAGCCAGAATGGATGAGGCCATGAGAAAAATTCCGATAATGAGAAGGCCGCGGGGCCATGTACCTGCAGGCCGCATTTAACCGGGTGGGCGGCATGCTGCGTGGCCCCGGCCTTTGGTTAATAAAGCTGCGACCAGTTGAATGCCAAATAAAGTGTACTGTTGTGGTTATTTGAGGGGAGGGGAATGGCAGAGGGGGGCAGGGCCACCTTGTCCGCCTTGCCCGGTTACGAGAAGGCCTCGGGGCCACCTATGTGCGGGCCGCATTTAACCGGCTTTTGGAGAGGAGGGGGGAAGAGGGGGATGATGCGGTGGTGTGCATCCTTCAAATCCATTGGCTCCCGTGAGTGTGTGAGCGGCGCGGGAGCCAATGGATGAGGGCGGGTGGGAGGGCCAGTTTAAAAAGGGGAGCGTGCTGGCGCGGCATTCAGTTCGTCGGGCGTTGGAGCATCTGTCGTGCGGCGGCGAGCGGGGACGGCTGTCTGCAAAGTGGTTTTAGGCCACGGGATCATTTTCAGCGCGTGCTGAGGTGTGGCCGTTGGATCGAGGGCGGTGTGCGGCAGGAGTGCCTGCACGTGGTCGGCTGCTGCCACAAAAAAGCAAAAGGACAGGTGAGTGGTCTGCGGTGGGTTCTTTAGTGCTGGGGCTGTGGGTAGAAAGGGGGTGAGGGATCAAAAAAAAGCCATACACTAAAGGGAGCAGCAGACGGAAGGGGAGGGAAAAAGCTGTATTTTTTGGGGAGGTGTTTTCTGATAGGGGGTGGGGATGGCAGCACGGGAGGGCCGGGGGGCCGGGGTAGGCAGCCGGTGGGGCAGGCAGCTGCGGCGAAGGGGAAGCAAGCGGGGGGAAAAAGGGGGGAGCCGGGGCTGAGGGGGGTCAAGAGGCATGGAGATGGGGGTTCGGGGTGAGGGGTTGGCCGGAGCATGGAGGCCCAGGAGGGGGGGCGGATCGGGGGCATGTCTCATCGAGGTACAGGGGGGTGTTCAGGGGGCTTGGAGGGGGAAGCTAGGGGGGAGGGGGTCCAAGCAGGGGGCAGGGGTACCCCCCGTTTGGAGAGGGAGGCTATTGGCTTATCTGGCCCAGCGAATATCCCATTGGGGTCACAAGGGGGGGTGGTCGGGCAGGACGGATTGCTGGGGGGGCCCATGGGGATGGCCTATGGTACCTGGGGGGTTGTGTCCCATGACTTGGGAGCATTGGTGGGGAGGTGCCAGGGATCCCCCAGGGCTGAGTGGCTGGGAGCATGGCAGCCGCCATGGGCCATGGCAGGTTCCCCCTCCTTTTTTCCCTTCATGTCTTCTCAGGTGCAGGTTGGAGAGACGCAGCGGTCAGAGCAGCCGGGAGGGGCGGCTTTACTAAGGGACGGCATGGACATGGAGCCAGTGAGCAGTGTGCAGGCAGCGGTGACAAGGGTGGATCAGCAAGAGGTGCTTCAGGAGGATGGCGGGCGGCCAACTTCGGATAGCCTCATGGGGGTGACGCAGCTTGGGACTTCGACGGCTGGTGAGTTGCTTGGGGGGCAGAGGGAGCAGGGTGATGGGGGGAGGTTTTGGGGGGTGAGAGGCAAAGCAAAGAAAAAGTGTCGGCACTCGTGTAAGCGGTGGCGGAGGTCGGGGTCCTCTACGTCGTCGTCCGATGATGTTTCGTCATCCTCTTCGAGCGTGGGGATCAGGCAGCGGGCCGGGGGGGGAGGGGGGCGGTTGTGACTGATGAAGCAGGGTCTATGCTGGCGTCCTTTTCCGAGCTATGGGAGGGGGTTCTGCGCAAGCTGCGGCGGAAGATACGGAAGAGGATGTATATAGATATCTTTCGGTTGCTGGAGGTTAGGAAGCGGTCAGGGGATAGCAAATGGAAAAGGAGAGAGGATGAGAAGGCGGGGAGGGTCCGAAAGGCATCGCGCAACGTCATTAACTGGATGAGGGCCTTCTGGCAGCAAGCCAGTGTGTGGGGGTATCATTACCCGGGGCAATATGGGATGTTGCTACCCTACGCAGATTCCATTTTGGAGGTGGCACAGACTCATGATGGTTGGGCATGGCTCAACTATGATGAGAAGTTCCGGGACAAAATGGAAGAAAATAGGTTGTTGTCCTGGGGTACGCAGGACATAAACCTGTGGTTGACACAGATGTCGGCAAGGGGAGAGGCGGGGGGGTGGTCAAAAAGGGGGTAACGGTTCATCAGCAGGTACGGGGTGGCCCTTTCAGGGGGCAGGGGCTCCTGTGCTGCCAAGAGCAAGCGGCGGGGGAGCCGGGGACGTCTGTTGAAGGTTTAATAAATCCTCTTGCCCCTTTCCGGTCTGTAAGTTTTGGCACAGTTGTTCAGTTTGCGGTGGGGGGCACTCGGCAGTTAGATGCATCAAGAAAGGGGCAGCGGTTGCCCCCGCCCCTGCTCCCAAGCAATAAGGACTTGATGGGTCTTGCCCTGACCCCTATCAGATTCGCGCGCGCTTAGGCCTTGGCTGAGGCGATACAAGAGGCGTAGGGCTGGGGGGGTACTGGAGAGGGGTTTTCTATATGGTTTCCCCATACTGGTGGTCAGAGAGGGGGGTCCGGATAGGGCGCACAGCTCACCATCAGTCAAGCGTTTTGTTCATATTGTTAGGGATAAGTTGGATGCGGAACTGGGATTGGGTAGGGTGGCCGGGCCCTTTGCTGAACCGCCGTTCGCGCATTTCGTGGTTTCCTCATTGGGAATTGTTCCTAAGAAGGATCCCGGGAAGTTTTGGTTGATTCACAACTTGTCCTTCCGGTAGGGGCATCGGTCAATGACCATATACCAAGGGAATGGTGTGCTGTGTGTTACGCGTCATTCGACAAGGCAGTGGGGTTGGTACAGGAATGTGGGCCGGGGTGTCTGATGGCAAAGGTGGATATCGAATCTGCTTTTTGCCTGTTGCCGGTTCACCCAGCTTCTTTTCATTTACTGGGTTTTAAGTTCGAAGGGCAGTATTATTTCAATAAATGCATGCCGATGGGTTGTTCGGTATCTTGTTCCTATTTTGAGATGTTCAGTTCGTTCATGCACTGGGTCCTGGAGGTGTCAGTGGGATGTGGGAACTTGGTCCATTATCTGGATGATTTTTTATTCGTCGGCGGGACGCAGTCGGGGCAATGTCAGTTGCTTCTGGATGGCTTCAGGAGGCTGGCACAGGATTGGGGAGTCCCATTGGCAGTTGGTAAGACAGAGGGTCCGTCGACACGCCTCACATTTTTGGGGGTGGAGCTGGATTCGGGGGACATGGTGGCGTGCCTGCCATTGGAGAAGGTGGCGAGGTTGCGGGTTCTGGTGGCAATCGTGATGGGGTCTGCAAAAGTTACGCTGAGTAAGATGCAAGCTCTGATAGGCTCACTGAATTTTGCTTGTCAGGTCATTCTGATGGGGCGGGTGTTCATGCGCAGGTTCTCGGCGGCTACCTCGGGTGTGCGTAAGCCGCACCACTGCATTAGGATTTCTAGGAGCATGAGGGCGGACTTGGGAGGTTGGGATGAGTTCCTTACAGGTTTTAATGGCATCGCAGTTATGATGGAGAAGGAAACGTCTACTTTCGATCTGCAACTCTTTACTGACGCAGCAGGTGGTTCTGGTTTGGGTGTGTATTTCGGGGGCTCTTGGTGTGTGGAGGCATGGCCGCTCTCGTGGCGCGAGGCAGGCCTGACCGATAGCGTAACTTTTCTGGAATTATTCCCGATACTGGTGGTTCTGGAGCTGTAGCCGGACAGGCTGCACAATCGCCGGGTGCTGTGGTGGTGCGACAATGAAGCCGTGGTTAGTGTGCTCAATAGGTATGCCCCGCATTTCTTGAGGTTGGCGGCCTTGATGTGGAAGGTTGTGTTAGCCTGTTTGAGATTGAATGTTGTGGTGAGGGCCCACCGTGTGCCAGGGTATGCTAACCAGGCTGCCGATGCTCTTTCCCGTTTCAAGTGGGACATGTTCCGGCGTTTGGCACCAGAGGCGGACACGGTTGGAAGGCAGGTCCCAGAGCAGTTATGGCAGCTTGGCCTGAAGGCATGCTGAACCTGTTGTGGAGTTCGGTATCACCAGCGACTTGGCGGGCCTATTGCAGAGGATACGACAGTGTGGTGGACTTTTTGGCAGCCCGAGGCTGGCGGCAGGGTCCTGTCTCTGACCACCTCATGGGCTTATACATCATGGCGGCGAAGGCTGCAGAAGCGGCGAGATCGACCGTATGGGCACACATAGCGGGTTTTGCATTTGTCTCCAGGGCAGTGGGGTGGGGAGCGTCCAGCTGGGGGTTCCTGTCGCATCGTTTGTTGCTAGGTTGGGAGCGGGATAACCCTTTGCAAGAGGATAGGCGGCGACTGATCACGCATGAGCTGCTCGGGAAGTTGTGTGCGGTGCTGCCTGTGGTGGCAGCATCTGCATATGAGGTCACGCTGTTTCGGGCAGTATTCTGTGTGGCCTTTTTCGGGGCTTTCCGGGTGGGGGAATTGGTGGCGGCGTCCAGCTCGGCGATGGGAGGGGAGCACTACAGCTGCATCATGTGTGCGTGTCCAAAGGGGAGTTGAGTATCCGGTAGGCGAGGTCTAAGACTGACCAGAGGGGCAAGGGCACTTGGGTGCTCTTGAAGGCTGTTGGGGGTTCCCCAACTTGTCCGGTGGCTGCTATGGAGGCTTACTTATGGGTGAGGCCATATGGGGGTGGTTTTCTCTTCCTGCATGAGAATTCACGCCGACTGACGCATTTTCAGTTCACAGCAGTCCTGCGGTTGACGGTGCGTCAGGTAGGCTTGGAGCCGAGTGATTTTGCACCTCATTCGTTTAGGATTGGGGCAGCCACTAGTGCCACAGAGGCAGGCTTGACTGAGCGAGACATTCAGCGGATAGGCAGGTGGCGCTCTAATGCATTCCGGGGGTATGTGCATTTGTGAGGGGGACTATGGGGACGGTGTTTAACTATGTTTTTTCTTTTAGATGTGGGCCAGATGCCATTTGGCTGCTGGATGATCGGCCATTCATTTGTTTACTGGGCTGGTCGGCAAGCAGTGGTGAGGCCTCTCGGGGCAAACATTGGATTGCACGCTGTGGAGGTGACCGTATCATGGCTGGGCGAGCGCGGTCTTTGCTGGCTGCAACTTTTGCCTTTGCTTCGGCACCATCAGTGTATAAGGGGAGCCCCAGCGTTGCTGTTGTTACATCTCGGAGGCAACGACTTGTGGACTTGGACAGTTAAGCAGCTGATCAGAGCGGCAAAGAGGGACCTTGAGGAGGTGCTGTTAATGTTTCCAAATGTTGTATTGTTATGGTCGGATAAAATTCCGAGGCCGGCTTGCTGGGGCCACCGGAGGTGGTCTCGCGGGTTGATTAAAGTTAATCGGAAATTGGCCGCTGGGTGTGTGAACACGGGGGATGGCAGATCTTGCATCCTTGGGTAGAGGTAGATTGTGCTGGCTTATATCGGCCAGATGGAGTACATTTATCCCCGGTGGTGGTGGATTTGCTCCTCAATGATTGGCAAGAGGCCTTGGAGTATGTGGTTCAAAGCAGGGTAGCTGGTCACAGCTTTGCACTTGGGGGGTAGCTCAGGGACAGGTGTCACTGAGCCTGTGGCGGGATCCCGGAGGTGTCCGGGGTCCGAATTCTTGGCAATACGCAGGGCGGGAGTGGGGTACCCCCGACCCGGAGAATCCCTCGGGGCTTTTGCTAATAATATGGCGAAGCCGGAAGAGGGGGGATGGAATTGACGGGGGACGGTTTCCGGCGGAGGCGGGAGGGAACTCACTTTGCTACTCACATGGCTGGTGAGGGTTTGTCCCGCTGCTGGAACCTGAATGACACATTTCTGGTTGTTTGTAGTTTGTTGGATAATGCTTTTGGTTAATAAAGCTGCGACCAGTTGAATGCCAAATAAAGTGTACTGTTGTGGTTATTTTAGGGGGGGGGGAATGGCAGAGGGGGGCAGGAGCACCTTGTCTGCCTTGCCCGGTTACGAGAAGGCCTCGGGGCCACGTATGTGCGGGCCGCATTTAACCGGGCGGGCGGCATGGTGCGTGGCCCCGGCCTTTGGAGAGGAGGGGGAAAGAGGGGGATGATGCGGCGGTGTGCGTTCTTCAAATCCATTGGCTCCCGTGAGTGTGTGAGTGGCGCGGGAGCCAATGGATGAGGGCGGGTGGGAGGGCCGGTTTAAAAAGGGGAGCGTGCCGGCGCGGCGTTCAGTTCATCGGAGCTGTCTAGGAGGACGGGCGTTCCCACCCTCCCATCCCTATGTTGGGCGGTTTCGGGTATAAGGTGGGTTGCAGCTGGAGGGGGGGGGGGCGGGATCCCGGAGGTGTCCGGGATCCGGAGTCTTGGCAATACGCAGGGCTGGGGTGGGGTACCCCCGACCCGGAGAATCCCTCGCGGCTTTTGCTAATAATATGGCGAAGCCGGAAGAGGGGGGATGGAATTGCCGGGGGACGGTTTCCGGCGGAGGCGGGAGGGAACTCACTTTGCTACTCACATGGCTGGTGAGGGTTCATCCCGCTGCTGGAACCTGAATGACGCAGTTCTGGTTGTTTGTAGTTTATTGGATAATGCTTTTGATTAATAAAGCTGCGACCAGTTGAATGCCAAATAAAGTGTACTGTTGTGGTTATTTGAGGGGGGAGGAATGGCAGAGGGGGGGCAGGAGCACCATGTCCACCTTGCCTGGTTAGCTTTAGCGTGAGCAGGAAGCCCTGAAGGACTTCACAGGGTAACAGTTGTCTATGAGACAACAAAGGCCTTTAAGGGCAGCACGCCGTCGGGAGCCGTCCCCTTGAGCCCCGCCACCAGCAACAGCTCTCCCCTTCCCTGGGGATCGAGCCATCGCCGGCAGGAGGAGCCTGCAGCCCACGAGGCCCAATCGGGACAAAGATCAAGGCCTTTAAGGGCAGCACGCCGTCGGGAGCCATCCCCTTGAGCCCCGCCACCAGCAACAGCTCTCCCCTTCCCTGGGGATCGAGCCATCGCCGGCAGGAGGAGCCTGCAGCCCACGAGGCCCAATCGGGACAAAGATCAAGGCCTTTAAGGGCAGCACGCCGTCGGGAGCAGTCCCCTTGAGCCCCGCCACCAGCAACAGCTCTCCCCTTCCCTGGGGATCGAGCCATCGCCGGCAGGAGGAGCCTGCAGCCCACGAGGCCCAATCGGGACAAAGATCAAGGCCTTTAAAGGCAGCACGCCGTCGGGCGCGCCCGCGCCGGTGGGCCCGCGCCTGAGGGCCCTTTGGCGTGGCCCTTAGGCGAGGACCGAAAGAAGGAGCATCAGAGGAACCCTTGCCATCATTAACAGCTCTCCCCAGTCGGGGAAAGAGCCTCCGGCGGTAGGATAACAGCACCAGCAATATTCACCCAATCGGGGTTGCCTGCATGGATTTTCACGGTTCTTCTTGAGTGGCCGTATGTTGAGGCCTGATGGAGGTATATAAGGAATGTAATCTCATAGCAAGTATACAATAACCATTTCATATTATATAGCCAGTAATAATTTACCCTCCTACACCTTTATTGTGAGATACCATTGCCAGTAGTAATCATTGTGAGATACTGTTACCAATAGTATTTTCCCACTGCTGCCAGTGATAATTATCTCTTCTTGCACTGCTATTCTGAGATACTGTAGCCAGTAGTAACTATTATGGGATATCACAGCCAATAATAACTATTGTGAGATACTGTTGCCAGTAGTGATCTTTGTCAGATAATATTGTCAGTAGTATTTCCCCACTGCTGCCAGTGGTAATTACCTCTTCTTGCACTACTAATCTGAGATACTGTTGCCAGTAGTAATTATTGTGAAATACCATTGCCAGTATTAATTATTGTAAGATTAATTAATTATTAATTATTGTGAGATACTGTTGCCAGTAGTATTTTCCCATTGCTGCCAGTGGTAATTACCCCTTCTTGCACTGCTATTCTGAGATACTGTTGCCAGTAGTAATTATAGTAAGTTACCATTGCCAGTTTTAGCTATTGTAAGATACTGTTGACAGTAGTAAATACCCTCTCTGCACTGTTAACTTGAGATACTGTTACCAGTAATAATCTCCCTCCCCCCAACTACTCCTCTCCCACTCTACCCTTTACATCATAATGGAAACAATATCTCCTACCAAGATTATAAATCTCCTTTTCACTCTCTTCTTAATAACCCTCCTAACTCAACACATATACACTTACAAAACCAATCAATGTCCATACAAAAACATTCCAATCATCCACAATTATAACCGGAACCCTTATAATAATCTTCCAATCACATACAATCAGTACCAAAACCCAATATATAGCTCTACATACTCAAACTCTCACAATCACCATTCGCGCCACGCCTCACACAAACGCCAGCACCGTCTCATCCAAATAAAGCACCAACCCTTAAGTGATAAAATTGACCAAAATGACAATACAATCACCAAACTACAACTCATCCTAATAAACATCCGATCCATAAGAAACAAAATACCAATAATTAATGACATAATTAAAGATACATCCCCTGACATTATCTGTATTACTGAAACATGGCTCTCACCCTCAGACACTATACTACTAAACCAACTTACCACAAATCAATATGACATATTCAATTGCCAACGGAATATAAAAAGAGGAGGGGGTGTACTGACTCTCACCAAAAATGACCTAAAATTCACCCTAACAAACCTAAATAATATAGATGGAATGGACATTGTTAACATAGAAAATAAAACCATGGCTCTCACCCTCATCTACAGACCCCCTTCATCCGATCAGAAAAACCTCACCCCTATCCTAGAACTCGCATGCACAGCGCCACGAAACAAACCACTTATACTTCTTGGTGACTTGAATCTTCCATCACTGAACCACTCACAATCAGATAACTTCATAGATGCTATGTCACAAATGGGGTTCACACAGATAATACACGCTCCTACACACAAAAAAGGTAACATACTTGACGTAATTTTCCTCCCAGCCACACTCTACAGTCACTCACTACATTTCACCCCGAGTATAACCGAAGTACCCTGGTCAGACCACCATCTAATCACAATCCAGTTACCAGCACAAGTCCCAAGAAACAATGGGAACACAACCTCACATACATCACGCTTCATACGCTTTGACAAAGACACATTCCTCGACAAAGTACTACCCAAACTAGACACAAGATCACCAGACATCAACTCAACCATAGCACATTGGAATCTTACTATTCAAAAAGCAGCTGTCCAAACACAAGTCTTACACAAACAAACAATAAAGACAGAAAAATGGTTCCCGAAAGAGCTGACAAAACTAAAAAAACAACTAAGGAAACAAGAAAAGAGATGGAGAAAACTTAAATCTGATGAAAACAAATCACAATACATGCTCCTACTCATAGAATACAAAAACGCAATTAACAAATCAAAAAGAGACTACCACTCAAAAGTAATAAACTCATCCATCAACCGCCCTAGGGAGTTATTCGCGATAGTAAAAACATTAACCAAAACTAGTAACACCGAACCTAAACAACAAGCAATAAACATGCAAACTCTAGCAAAACATTTTGCAGAAAAACTAAAAAACAAGACCACTACCCCAACCCCGCTATTATCAAACACGAAAACCACACATGAATGGACAAGCTTCCAGTTGGTAGAACAAAAGCAACTTCTCAAAATCATAACAATGATAAACACCACCACCTCCCCACTCGACCCATGCCCCGTTTCATGGATTAAGTGTGTGAAAGATGAACTAGCAGTAGTTAACCAATCCCTTTCACAGGGCATCATGCCTGATGCCCTAAAACTCACAACACTCCGACCAATAATAAAGAATAATAAGCTTGACTCAAAAGACCCAAACTCATACAGACCCATAGCCAGCATTCCATTCATAGCTAAAATAATAGAGAAAACAATTCAAATTCAGTTACAGGAACACATTGATGAACACAAACCACTTGACTCACACCAATTTGGCTTCCGCCCTTTCCACGGAGTAGAAACCCTCCTAATCACCCTTATGGACTTCCTCATCAAGGGCACAGATGACAAACACCAAGGCTTCTTACTCCTATTTATAGATATCTCTGCTGCCTTTGATAACATTAATCACCAGACACTGATCAACAGATTAGAAAACCTAGGAATAGGCGGGATTGTCCTTAACTGGTTCAAATCCTACATCTCACATAGACTAATACGCGTCCAAATTGATCAACAAACATCAGAAACATTCCCCCAAGGACAAGGAATACCCCAAGGATCAGCCCTTTCAGCCCTCCTATTTAACTTGTATCTGCAACCGATAACAAACATATTTAAAAAACACAGGATTAACCATTTTATATATGCTGATGACATCATGCTAGCTATCCCCATAACCACTAAAAACCATACATATGACTCTCTAT
The DNA here is from genome assembly GCA_033557465.1 of Ichthyophis bannanicus. Classification (NCBI taxonomy): domain Eukaryota; kingdom Metazoa; phylum Chordata; class Amphibia; order Gymnophiona; family Ichthyophiidae; genus Ichthyophis; species Ichthyophis bannanicus. The sequence goes on from CM066035.1 coordinate 462,245,804, forward strand.
CCAAATGCATGGCCGAGACCTCCTCCTGGATGGAAACGAACTACCTCAGCATAAATCTCAAAAAAACTGAGGCAATGTTTGTAACAAGATCTTCTATGACTGAGAACACTTACCCGGAAACAATCACAATCAACAAAACTTCAATACCTGTCAGAAAACAGGTAAAATACTTAGGGGTAATAATAGACCACACCCTATCCATGCTGCCACACATAAAACACACAGTAAAAACCATTTTCTACAAACTCAAAACTATTCAGCACCTAAGGCCACTCCTTGAAACACAAGACTTTAGATCCGTAGTAAGTACACTGATCACCCCTCACTTCGACTATTGCAATAGTCTCCTAATAGGCCTCCCTCAAAAAAGCACATACCTTCTACAAAGAGCACAAAACATCTGTGCAAAAGTAATTGCTAAAGCCCGCCTAACAGACCACGTAACCCCAATACTGCTGGAACTCCACTGGCTTCCTATAAACAGCCGAATCAAATACAAAATTATCCTAACAACCTATAAACTCATAAACGACATAGCCCCCTCACACTTAACCACATTACTGCAATCTCCAACATCGACAAGGACCCTCAGACAAAACGCAACCCACTCCCTCATCATACCTAAAGCCATCTGTAAAACCAAGAATACCACTAGCTCTAGAGCATTCTCATTCACTGCTCCTACACTCTGGAACGACCTCCCTATTGAACTTCGCACCATAAGAGACCTCATCCAATTCAGAAAAGAATTAAAGACCTACCTGTTCACTGAACACTTCGAAATCCCCTACTCCCCCAAAGCCAGCTCTACCACAAATGTGGGCACCCATGCACAAACTCCCTTAACCCCAACAATGTAACCACAAACCTGTCCCCCCCACACACGCCCCAAAGATGACAAAAATAAAAGGAACTAAATTCCAGCACCTACGCCAATCTCTACCCCATACACCACACACACACTACACGATGTAAATATACTTCTGTACAAAGTTTGATATGTTTGCTTTAATACCTACAAAGATTTTGCTTTAATACCCTCAAGTTGTTTTTTGTTACAATACCTACAAAGTTTATATTTACTGTTCAATGTAAATAGTTGATTTCTACTGTTCTATGTAAAATGTATACAAATTGTGTACAAGACTGTTAATCTGTTATATGTAAACCGCCCTTGATCTCTGGAAGGGGCGGTATAAAAGAAATAGTTAAATAAATAAATAAATAAATAAATAAATATGCTACCTGAAATGAGCATCCCTCCAGGTAAGAATGAAATCATTAGCATTCTTATGTCTGACATTTATTTATTTAACCAGTTTGCTATATCACCTTATCATTCAATCAAAGCAGTTTACAGATATATGCTAACAGGGCCGGCCCGTCCATTGTGCGATAATGTTCGCACAGGGCCTTGCGCTTCAGGGGGCCCCGCGCGAACATCATTAATGTACAATGTGGACGGCTGCAGAGGGAGCTGGGGAAGCCTGCGCGAGGCTCCGGCTCCCTCTGCACAACCGCTAGCGTGAGGAGTCTTTTTCCCTCACATTAGCGGCTGTATCTGTGAAGCTGCAATGCCTTTAACCTCACCCGGCATTCGCGGCTTCACAGATACAGCCACTAACATGAGGGAAAAGACTCCTCACGCTAGCGGCTGTGCAGAGGGAGCCAGGGCCTCGCGCGGGCTTCCCCAGCTCCCTCTTCAGCCCTTTAGATGGCCGCGGGGCTGTTCGGAGGGGGGGGGGCTAGGACTGGATGAGCTATGATGGGGGGCTAGGATTAGAAATGGGCTTTAATGGGGGGCTAGGACTGCAAATGGGCTGTGATGGGGGGCTAGGACTGGATGGGCTGTGATGGGGGGGGACGGATTGGAAATGGACTGTGATGGAGGGGCTAGGACTGCAAATGGGCTGTAATGGTGGGGAGGGGGCTAGAACTAGAAATGGGCTGTGATGGGGGGGCAAGGACTGGAAATGGGCTGATGAGGGGGCTGGAAATTGGCTGACGGGGGAGCTTGGAGTGGAAATGGGCTAATGGGGAGCTGAAATGGAACTGGAAAAGAGCATATGGGGGGTTAGGACTGGAAATGGACTGATGGGGCTGGAATAGGGCTGGAAATGGGCTGACGAGGGGGCTAGGATTGGAAATGGGCCAATGGGGGAGCTTGGAGCGGAAATGAGCTGATGGGGGGGCTGGAATGGAACTGGAAAAGAACATATGGGGCTAGGACTGGAAATGGGCTGATGGGCGCTGGCATAGGACTGGAAATGGGCTGACAAGGTGGCTAGGATTGGAACTGGAAAAGAGCATATGGGGGCTAAGACTGGAAATGGGCTGAGGGGAGTTGGAATAGGGTTGGAAATGGGCTGACAAGGGGGCTAGGATTGGGAATTGGCTGATGGTGGAGCTAGGAGTGGAAATGAGCTGATGGGGGGCTGGAATGGAACTGGAAAAAAGCATATGGGGGCTAGGACTGGAAATGGGCTGATATGGGGGCTTGGGAGATTGGGACTAGAAGGAAGCAGATTTTAGGTGGGTCTAGAACTATAAGGGGGCTGATTTGGGGGGAGGCCTAGAAAGGGCTGGGTGAGGAATGAGAATGGAGAGGAAAAAAGATATTTTGTGTGGGAGGGAAGAAAAGTCTACGATGGGCTGGGTATTGGGAGAGTAAGTGGGGATTGAGAATGGAAGGGTGAAATTTCAGTGAATGATAAAGGAATAAGGAAAGAAAAGGGGGAAAGAGCAAAAGAGGAAAGATCAGTTTGTTAAAGCAGATATAAAGAGAGAATGGAAAAAATCTAAAAGAGAAGAAAGGACAAATGGATAGCTCACTGAAGACATGAAGAAACCAGAAGAAAGTGACTGGAGCAATTGCAGCTGAAAAATAAAATCCAAAACCGGAATGTAGAAAAATACTTTTTATTTTAACATAAGAACATAAGATATGCCATACTGGGTCAGACCAAGGTCCATCAAGCCCAGTATTCTGTTTCCAACAGTGGCCAATCTAGGTCATATGTACCTAGCAGTTTCCCCAAGGGACACAGGTTCCACAATGCTTGTATTGGTTCAAGCATTGATATCCTGGATCCCTTCTTAATAATGGTTTATGGACCTTTCCTCCAGGAACTTGTCCAAACCTTTTTTAAACCCAGCTACACTGACAGCCTTTACTACATCCTCCGGTAACAAATTCCAGAATTTGATTACACGTTGAGTGAAAAAATATTTTCTTTTATTAGTCTTAAATAGTTTACCCTGCAGCTTCATTGCATGTCCCCTAGTCTTTCTATATTCTGATAAGGTAAACAATCGATCTACGCTTACCCATTCCACTCCATTCATTAATTTATAGACTTCTATCATATCTCCCCTCAGCTGTCTCTTTTCCAGGTTAAAGAGCCCTAACCTTTTTAGCCTTTCTTCATAGGAGTATCCTTCCATCCCCTTTACCATTTTGGTGGCTCTTCTCTGAACCTTTTCTAAAATCGCTATATCCTTTTTAAGATACGGCGACCAGAATTGCACACAATATTCAAGGTGCGGTCTCACCATGGAACGATATAGAGGCATTATAATATCTTTTGTTTTATTTTCCATTCCTTTCCTTTTCATACCTAGCATTCTATTTGCTCTCTTGGCCGCCGCTGCACACAGGGCCGAGGGTTTTAACATGGTATAAGAACATAAGAACATAAGATATGCCATACTGGGTCAGACCAAGGTCCATGAAGCCCAGTATTCTGTTTCCAACAGTGGCCAATCTAGGTCATATGTACCTAGCAGTTTCCCCAAGAAACACAAGTTCCACAATGCTTGTACTGGGTCAAGCATTGATATCTTCAGTCACTTCTTAATAATGGTTTATGGACCTTTCCTCCAGGAACTTGTCCAAACCTTTTTTAAACCCAGTTGCACTAACAGCCTTTACTACATCCTCCGGTAACAAATTCCAGAGTTTGATTACACGTTGAGTGAAAAAATACTTTCTTTTATTAGTCTTAACTAGTTTACCCTGTAGCTTCATTGCATGTCCCCTAGTCTTTCTATATTCTGATAATGTAAACAATCGATCTACGTTTACCCGTTCCACTCCATTCATTAATTTATAGACTTCTATCATATCTCCCCTCAGCCGTCTCTTTTCCAGGTTAAAGAGCACTAACCTTTTTAGCCTTTCTTCATAGGAGTATCCTTCCATCCCCTTTACCATTTTGGTGGCTCTTCTCTGAACCTTTTCTAAAATCGCTATATCCTTTTTAAGATACGGCGACCAGAATTGCACACAATATTCAAGGTGCGGTCTCACCATGGAACGATATAGAGGCATTATAATATCTTTTGTTTTATTTTCCATTCCTTTCCTTATCATACCTAGCATTCTATTTGCTCTCTTGGCTGCCGCTGCACACTGGGCCGAGGGTTTTAACATGGTATCCACAATGACGCCTAAATCTTTTTCCTGGGTGGTGGTTCCTAATGTGGAACCTTGCATCGTGTAACCATAGTTTGGGTTGTTCTTCCCTAGGTGCATAACCTTGCACTTGTCCACATTAAATTTCATCTGCCATTTTGATGCCCAGTCTTCCAATTTATCAAGATCCTCTTGCAATTTTTCACAATCCTCTTGGGTTTTAACAACTTTAAATAGTTTTGTGTCATCTGCAAATTTGATAACCTCACTCGTTATTCCACTTTCCAGGTCATTTATGAATATGTCAAAAAGCAGCGGACCCAGCACAGATCCCTGGGGTACACCACTATTCACCTTTCTCCATTGGGAAAATTGGCCATTTAACCCTACCCTCTGCTTTCTATCTTTTAACCAGTTCCTGATCCACAATAGTACACTGCCTCCTATCCCATGACTCTTTAGTTTTGCCAAAAGTCTCTGATGAGGGACCTTGTCAAAGGCTTTCTGAAAGTCCAGATACACAATGTCAACCGACTCACCTTTGTCCACCTGATTATTCACTCCTTCAAAAAAACATAACAGATTAGTAAGACAAGATCTTCCTTGTCTAAAGCCATGTTGGCTGTCTCCCATTAGGTCGTGACTATCTACATGCTGAATAATTTTATTCTTTATGATGGTTTCTACCATTTTTCCTGGTACTGACGTCAGGCTCACCGGTCTGTAGTTTCCCGGATCACCCCTGGAACCCTTTTTAAAAATTGGTGTTACATTGGCGATCTTCCAATCTTCAGGTATTAGAGATGATTTTAATGATAGTTCACATATCATATTTCAGTTCTTTCAACACCCTTGGATGTATATCATCCGGCCCAGGTGATTTGCTACTCTTCAGTTTATCTAATAGTTGTAAGATATCTTCCCGATGTATCGATATTTCCTTCAATTCTTCCGCACCTTTAAATACCACTTCAGTCATGGGTAACATCCCTACATCTTCCTCAGTAAAGACTGAAACAAAGAATTCATTCAGTCTCTCCGCTATCGCCTTGTCGCCTCTTAGTGCTCCTTTAACCCCTTTATCATCTAATGGACCAACTGACTCTCTCACAGGTTTTTTGCTACGAATGTACTTGAAAAGGTCTTTATTTCGTGTTTTTGCTTCCGCAGCAAGCTTCTTCTCAAATTCTCTCTTTGCCTGCCTTATCAATGCCTTGCATTTGACTTGCCAGTGCTTGTGCTGTTTCCAGGTTTCGTCATTTGGCTCTTTTTTTCCATTTCCTGAAAGATGCTTTTTTGGCAACAACAGCCTCTCTGACCTCACCTTTAAACCATGCTGGCAGTTTTTTGGACTTCCTTCCACTTTTCTTAAAGCGTGGAATACAGCTGGTCTGGGCTTCCAAGATAGTATTTTTCAACAATATCCAAGCTTGATGTACGTCTTTAACCTTTGCAACTGCTCCTTTTAGTTTTTTCTTAACTGTTTTCCTCATTTTATCATAGTCTCCCTTTCGAAAGTTAAAGGGTAGTACTGTGGATTTCCTTACTATCCCTCCTCCACTAATTAAATCAAAGGCGATCATGCTATGATCACTATTGCCAAGTGGCCCCAACACCCTTATCTCTTGCACTAGATCTGGTGTTCCACTAAGGACTAGGTCTAATATGGCTTCCCCGCTGGTCGGTTCATGAACCAGCTGCTCCAAGAAGCAGTCATTTATTTCATCTAGGAACTTTATCTCCCTAGCATGTCCTGCTGTGACACTGACCCAGTCGATGCCGGGGTAATTGAAATCACCCATTATTATTACTGCACTGTAACTTTTGCTAGCTTCCTTGATTTCTTTGAGCATTTCATCATCCATTTGTCCATTCTGGCCAGGCGGACGATAGTACACCCCCACTGCCATCGCCTTCCCCTTTTTACATGGAATTTCAATCCATAGAGATTCTACAGCAAATTTTGTTTCTTGCAAAACTTTAATCCTTTTTGACTCAATGCCATCTCTAACATAGAGCGCAACCCCTCCACCAATTTGATCAGCTCTATCATTACGATATAGTTTGTACCCAGGTATCACAGTGTCCCACTGGTTGTCCTCCCTCCACCATGTCTCTGATATTCCAATCATATCTAACCTCTCGTTTAGTGCTATATATTCTAACTCTCCCATCTTGTTTTTTAGACTTCTAGCATTTGCATACAAGCATTTTAGAGACTGTATTTTATTCATATTAATTTGGCTATTGGTAGACATGGGTAATTTGAGATCTTTAAGCTCTGTCTGCTCCATACTCGAGGGCATTTGGGCTACTTTACTCTTTTTTGGAACCTCTCTGCTTTTTGTAGTATCCCTCAAGGATACATTCTTCCGAACCATGTGCTCTTTGGTGACTGTCGGCTTTCCCCTATTATCTAGTTTAAAAGCTGCTCTATCTCCTTTTTAAAGGTTAATGCCAGCAGCCTGGTTCCATCCCGGTTAAGGTGAAGCCCATCCCTTCGGAAGAGCCCCTCCTTTTCCCAGAATGTTCCCCAGTTCCTAACAAATCGAAAACCCTCATCTCTGCACCATTGTCTCATCCACGCATTGAGACTCCGGAGCTCTGCCTGCCTTTTGGGTCCTGCGCGGGGGAACAGGAAGCATTTCGGAGAACGCTACCCTGGAAGTTCTGTATTTCAACTTCCTACCTAAAAGCCTAAATTTAGCCTCCAGAACCTCCCTACCACATTTTCCTATGTCATTGGTACCGACTTGTACCAAGACAGCAGACTCCTCCCCATGGCCCTGGAGAAACTTCCTCGGTGCGAGAGGGTTTTACATCACCTGGAGGACAGGTCCTAGTTACAGGATCACTTCCTGCCACACCAGGGTGATGCTCTCCTGTCATGTGACCTCTCTCCTCCATGGCAACAGGGATGCTGCCAGACTGGAGGTGGGACTTCAGGACTATATCCCTGTAGGTCTCGTCTATGTACCTCTCTGTCTGTCTTATGCTTTCCAAGTCTGCTACTTTATCCTCTAGAGAACGGACTCGTTCCCTGAGAGCAAAGAGCTCCTTTCACCTAGTGCACACGTAAGACCTCTCACCAACTGGGAGAAAATCATACATGTGACACTCAATGCAAAAGACTGGAAAGCCCCCATCCCGCTGCTGGACTGCTGTCTGCATCTTAGTTTTAAGTTTGTGTTTAGATCTAAGTTCTTTATTTACTAAGGGTTGCTATGGATATTTATACTAATAACACTGTACCTAATACGTGTAATATACCTTGTTCACCTGAAGCTTAACTAATCTCAGGTCCTTAGTGTATGATTGATTTGGGTAACGAGCTTCACCTGAGAGCACCTCCTGCCTTTTAAGATGTGTAAGTACCTATAAAGCTACGATTACCCCAGGGGTGGGTGGGTGGGAAATAACACTTATTAAAAGAGGGCTGCTACACAGTACCCTGTCTTGTGCTGCTGAGGTAAGCTATATTCTGATTTGATTTAAATTATAGCTCTTAGCTGCTGCTAGGCTCTAGCTTCTTATGAAATTTAAACTACAAGCTCTATGCTGGGTTCTAAATTTAACCAGAAAGCTCTCTTCTGTGTTTTAAATTTAAGCTAAAAGTACTTTGCTGATGCTAGGCCCTGAGTGACTATTAAATGTAAACTACAAGCTCTCTGCTGGGTTCCAAATGTAACCAGAAAGCTCTCTTCTGTGTTTTAAATTTAAACTAAAAGTACTTTGCTGTTACTAGGCCCTGAGTGACTATTAAATTTAAACTAAAAACTCTCTGCTGGGTATGAAATGTAACCAGAAAGTTATCCTCTGTGTTTTAAATTTAAACGTAAACTGCTGCTACTAGGCCCTGACTGATTTAACAAAAAATAGTGGGTTCACAGATTAATTAACTTTAATACAAAGAATTCCTTTTAGAAAATTACCAGAAGTATATACTCACAGTTGCAGATCTCTCTCCAGAAGTAACAGTCCCTTTTTCTAGTCCTTCAAGAATTTATTAACTGGAATATGTCAGGTCTGGGAAGTGTGTATTGCTAACATCTTCGCGTTTTTGCTTAGTGCAAGCGGAAATTAATTTATAGTTTTATTTCTCTAGTGTTGTACATTTCATGTTTGGCTTTTGGGTTTCACAGTTTAATTATCATCTTCCTATTTCTAAATTGTGATCCCTTGTTTTTTGTGTGGTGACAGTCTATGTTCTGCATGTGTAACCAAGTTGAGGTATTCTGTTCATATTGTTTCTATTTGACAGTCCCACTTGTTCTCTTTCCCCCATTGAGATGTATTGGTATTCTCTGAGATGTACTGGTTTTAATATCTGCAGTGTTGCCTTTTGATAGGTAGGGCTTGGTGCTTTGTGAGTCCTGATAGTGCTGTTATGATATGGTGGATTTGCTATGGGTTCTAAATGATCAGTGTTTGTACTACTTCCTAATGGGCCTGGTGGTTGTCACTGCAATATAGTAATCTGTTAGTCTTTCTTTATTCAGGCACTCATTAAGAGGCTTGTTTACTAAAAGCGCATGTTAACATTATGCAAATATGGCCCTGCAATTAATCTCCACACATGGCCCTGTATACCCCTTGGGCTGCCCCTGTATGCTAACAGGCACTTTTTATTCCCTTGTCCCCAAAGGGCTCATAATCTATGTGTACCTGAGGTAATGTAGGGGTAAGTGACTTGCCCAAGGTGTGCCTATAGGACTAGAAGCCCCAGTCCCTCTGGCCTGAGATTGCTGTCCTCAGGTGGGAATTAAACTCCTGGCCCTTTGGCCTGAGGTACTGTGTCCTAAGCCACTAGGCCACTCCTCCCACATGTCCTAACCATGCCTCCTCCACAGGGTCCTTTTACTAAAGGGCGCTAAGGTGTTGCACCTAACTTAGCAATAGCTCTGAAAAGATGGGATGTTAGGTGCAACACCACTGTGTTAACTGTTGGGGGCGTGGAAAGCATTTCTCCAGCAGTTAAAGCAGAACCCTATCCCTTAGGTCACACAACATTAGTGCCAGTGCCCTTAACTCCACCTTTTGAGGTGGCATTTGGTGATCCCATGCTAATGCATGGTCTGAACATAGCGCTAACTGTGCTGTGCTCACTACGTCCACTCTTTGCCTCAACCCTCCCTCTCACGACACTACCACAGGCTACACAGTTAGTGTGGGAATCATCTTTATCTTTATCTTTATTTAAAATTTGATAAACCGCTTAGGCCAAAACATTACAAAGAAAATAAAAGGTCAACACTGCAAACTACGGAAAAGAACGCCAAAAAAATTAACAGGAAAGAAAGAGAAAGGATAGTGCAAAGCAAAAGACAAAAAACAATAATCACAACCAAGCACAGACTGACTCAATTAACACTGACAAACAGGAGAAAAACAAGACCAAGACTCAGCTGAGACAAGACAACAATGAACTGCTGCATCAGGGAGGGGAGTCTAAGGGAAGGTCAAATGCTTTTTGGAATAGATAGACTGTCCCTAATCCTGCCCTAATTGTCATTGCCCTATGCTAGCTGGCAATGTGAGTCCCAGTGTGCATTCAGTGCACATCAGAACACATGCTGCCATCTAGCACCCATTAGAAGACCCCCTATGGGTCCCAGGGGTATACACATCCAAATAGAATCTTTCTAAAAGCACTGTTCGGACAAGTGTGATCTGCATGTGTAAATGCTGCTATTTGCCCATCTAGATTCTTCTAAAATGATCCCCCTAGGATCCTAGTATAGCCTATTTTTAGTCAAACATAGTTACGTAAGTTTTCATCTGTAAATTTGCCTAAATTTGGGAACTTAAAAGTTTGCTCCTTAATTTAGGCCTGCCATTAATTTGCCTAGATTAGGTGCCTATTTTGGGTGCTTGGCACTGAAAATCTATACTGAACTTCTTTTTTTTTTTAAACTTTTATTTTCATTTTGCAACAAACAAAAGAAACAACACACCAAAGGAGACAAAACAAGTATACAATAAAGAAAAGTAAACCCAATTACCCCCCACCCCCACGCTTCTTCTCTAGCTGATTATGTCAGCATGTGAGCGCTGCCAAACAACAGTGATTATACATCAAAACAATCAAAAGAGTATCTGCGATACAGAATAATCATGGGACAAAGATATATACAAATTTAGACAGTCAGATGAGAGCATTGAGCAGAATGTACATAGTCATTGAGCATCTTCCATTTAGACCGATGATGAGGAGTCTGAGTGGGAGAAGCAAACATACGAGGTATTTGTTCATATTTACTGTAGAGACAGACATGATTCCACCATTCATTGGGGCTCAGCTGGGAGCTATTTTTCCAGTATTTCGTAATTAGGGAAATAGCAATGCCAAGCATAAAGTCCAAAAGGAAGTAAGCCGTTTTTGGAAGAGAGGGGATCCCCGCAGCTGAGCGAAGTCCCACTATCCTCCAAGAAAGGGGCTCTTGAAAGTGCAAAATAGACTGGATACGACCCCAGACCCGACGCCAGTAATACTGTAGTGCGGGGCATTCATACATAACATGAGGTAGTGAACCAATGGCCGCATGGCATGTCCAACAGCTATTGCCCTGAGTAGTGTTCCATTTGGCTAATCTGTCAGGAGTGTAAAAAACACCGGTGGGCTAGAAAGAAGAGTGTCTGAGTGAGTGAGGCGGATCGGGAGACCCGTGTCACTCTACTCCAGACAAGGCTCCATTGCTCCGGGGTCAAAGTCACATGCAATTCTCTCTCCCATGCTTTCTGCGCTATAGGGGTAGCTCTAGTTATAGCATTACATAGGGTTTTGTAAAAATTGGATGCTACACCCGGTGAACTACCGATAGATCGGATAGTCTCCAACCAACCTTGTGTAGGGGAGGCCGATGGCGGGAGCACCCGAGCACTCCGAAGGCAATGCTGAAGTTGCACCAACTGAAAGTAGTGTTTCGCTGGGAGACCAAATTCAATTTGCAATTCACTAAAAGTTTTCCAGCGACCTTCATGGAACAACTGACTAGGAATCCAAATGCCCCTAGTGTACCAGGGGCTCCACGCCATCGGCTTATTTTGTATTCGAAATCGAGTATTATACCAAAGTGGGAGCTTGTCTAACGGACAGAGTCGGGAGTCTAAAGAGTGCATAAGAGTAGTAAAGGCACCTAAGGTGTCTAAAAGCATTGGTGGAAAGTGGGAGTCTGATGGGAGAGTCATACCAGGGAGAAAAGTAAGAGGAATCGGTTTGCAAAGATCCTCTTCTATGTCTAGCCACACAGGTCTACTCGGTACTGGATCTTCCAGCCAGCGAGCGCCTTGTTTGAGAAGAAAAGATTGATGATACTTCAGGAAATCAGGGAATCTGACACCCCCATTTTCCTTATCTGCTTGCAGCTTATGTTTCGCTATCCTAGGTGTCTTGTTTTGCCACAAGTATCTAGTCAGAAGGCCCTCTATATCTTTATATATACGTCGAGGGAAGAGACAGGGCAACATTTCTAAGATATAATTCACTTTCGGAACAATCATCATTTTTATGGTTTCTAATCGACCCCACCAGGTAAGTGTTAAAGGAGTCCAACGGTGAGTTAGCGCCCGGACTTTAGAGATTAAGTCTTTGGCATTGAAGGAGATAGTGTCTTCCAAAGGAGAACAATAGTGAACCCCAAGGTATTTGACCATGCGAGGTTGCCATAAAAAGGGGAAGGGTTGCATATCTGCCTGATGAAGCAAAGGATTTAATGGAAAGGCTACCGACTTGGTCCAATTTATCTTATAACCGGACAGTTGTGAGTATTTACCAATCTGCTCTAGGACAGCCGGTACTGAGTCTATAGAGACAAAAAGCATAAGGTCATCAGCATACGCTGAAATTTTGATTTCCCTATGGGTGAAGGGGACTCCATGAATCTCCTCCGATTGCCGGATTAGTAAAGCCAAGGGTTCAAGTGCAAGATCGAAGAGAAGTGGAGACAGTGGGCATCCCTGGCGAGTGCCGCGTTGAAGGGGAAAAGGCTGAGACTTTAAAGCATTGGCACATATACTGGCTGTAGGCTGTGCGTACATGGTGCGAAGACAACGGAGAAAACCTTCCCCGAATCCGTACCAGCGGAGGACTGCAAACAGGAAGGGCCACTCTAAGCGATCAAAGGCCTTCTCAGCATCAAGTGAGAGGCCAACAAATGGGCGATCAAGATTAACTGCGGTAGTCAATACATGGCATAGAGTCCGAGCATTGTCAGCAGTTGATCTACCAGGAATGAAACCGCATTGATCTGGGTGTATTAAGGTAGGCATCCTATCCGAGAGCCGGGTAGAGAGAATGGTGGCAAATATTTTATAGTCCGTGTTTAGGAGGGAAATTGGACGGTAATTAGCTGTTAGTTGCGGGTCTCTCCCCTCTTTCTCAAAAACTACTACATTTGCCATTGAAAAGGACCCAGAAGGAGAACCCTCCTCGGCCAGAGCAGAAAAATAAATTTTCAAAACTGGAGCTAAGTCAGCGTGAAAAGTTTTGTAGAATTCAGCAGGGAGACCGTCTGGGCCGGCGGCTCGACCTGAGGCACATTTCTTGATAGCAGAATGAATTTCTGAGACAGTAAATGGTGTGTCCAAGGCCACTCTATCTTCGTCAGATAGGGTCGGCCTTTGTACCCCTGAAAGTAAGCGTTCAAATACATCTGGCTCAAAATCACATTCAGATTGATAAAGCCGGGTATAAAAATCACGAAAGAGTTCTAAGATTTCGGTATCTTAAGTGACCAAGCCCCCCCCCCCCGACGGATTACGGAGGGCGGTAACACGCTTGGCTTCTTTTTGACCTTTTAGGGCATTTGCTAATAATTTGCCAGCACGATTATTTTCCCGATAATATAGCCCTTGTTGAGATTCGATATTTTTAACAGCAGCAGTGTACAAAAGCTGATTGTATTGAAAACGCAAGCGTTGTAAACGGAGTAAAATACATGGGTCAGTACGGGACGTGAGGAGACGCTCCCCAGCTTGTATCTGCTGCTCTAGAATCAGTAAATGCTGCTTTCTTTGTTTCCCCTGCAGAATTTGATAGCTAGTTATAGTGGCGCGGATAGATGCTTTAAAACCCTCCCACCAAGCCCAGCTCGCTGTGTCATGGGGTGAATTAAAATGAAAATAATCTTGGATAGCGGCCTTTATATCAACCTGAAAATCTTTTTGACCCAGTAGGGACCTATCAAAAAACCAAGCTCGGGGAGAATCATCCCGCGCAGTGACATGTAATGATAAAGATATGGCAGCATGATCTGAAATATGGAGAGGATGAGTCCTAGTCGTGTCTACTTGAGAAATCAGTGCTTTGGAAATGAGAAAGAAATCTATTCTAGATTGGGAGTGATGGGGGGCAGAAAAGAAAGTGAACTCTAAGTCGGAGGGGTGAAGCAGCCTCCATATATCTACCAGCGCAAGATCTTGCATCAGAGCTTTAAGGGTAGCAAGACTCTTGGGTGGACTACCGTTCTAGGCGGCTGTCTATCTATCAGAGGGTCTAACACTTGATTAAAATCACCACCAAGTATTAATGGAGTATTGGCAGAGGCCTGTGCCACCTGCGCAATACTTGCATAGTAAGCAGGGTTGTCCACATTCGGGGCATAAATGCAAATACATGTAAATTCACTATCTCCAACCTTAAGATGTACGCGGGCCCATCTACCCTCCTTGTCAGCGCTAGTATCAATTACAGTAGCTTGCAAAGATTTCTTAACCAAAATGGCTACCCCGCACCGTTTGGAAACGGCGGGAGAATAGGCAGCCACCATGTAAGGCTTAACATTGAGTTTCAGTGTTTCAGCAGAGTTTAAGTGCGTTTCCTGAAGAAATGCTAGATCAGCATGCTCATGGCTAAGATAGCTAAGGATTTTCTTTCTCTTGATTGGACTATTAATGCCCTTTACGTTGAGTGATAAGATTTTACATAAAGCCATTCAGACAAGTTAACAATTCTGAGCATGATAGCGCACATAATTTCATAATGTCCCTCATATTGACTGTATCTGGCTGTACATATGGCATAAAAGAAAATAAACTTAGATAATACAATGAAGCGCCCCACATTAAAAAAGAAAAACCGCAGCGCGGTAGAGAAGAAGCAGAACCCCAAAAATTACTGGCGACCATGTGTCTGCGGGGAGAAGCCCCAGAGAAGGCCGAAATTGAGAAAAAAAAAAACACATAACCTGTAGGACTGTGCGTGCTCCGAATCCGACCGAGGCACACATCATGGAGGGATAGGAGACCACAAAACAAAAGTCATAGAAAGAAAGAAAGAAAGTCCAGGTAGTCTCCGTGCTGAACTATGACCGCCGCATCGGGCCCTTCAAAATGGCGGACAGAGCCGGCAAATAAAAGTCCAAGTCGTTGGATTAGCGCATCTGCTCTGCTTCTTTGGAGTCCAAAAATGTTGATAGAAGATCAGGATCTTCGAATGTCCTGGTTTGGTTGTGGAGAGTCACTCGGAGCTTCGCGGGATACAACAGGCCAAAGCGAGCCTGTAGCTGTTGAAGTCGAGGGCGAAAAGCAAGGAGTTTCTTCCGTCGGTCGACTGTAGGCTTTGCCAAATCAGGGAAGAAGGAGACTTTGTGACCTTCAAATTCCAAATGATGGTTCGCCCGGGCAGCATTTAAAATTTGTTCCACTTGTTGATATCGTAGCAAGCGAAAGATAATAGGCCGGGGGGTCGTTCGGTTGAGCGCCATGTGGGTAGGAACACGGTGTGCTCGATCGATTTCCAGTTCTTTATGAAAGGTGATCTTCAGCAAGGAGGGAAGAGTTTTGAGCAGGAATTCTCTCATATCTCCCGCTTCCACCCCCTCCGGTATTCCAATGAGCCTCACATTGTTGCGACGGGCTCGATTATTGCTATCTTCTAACTCCTTTTGAAGATTCTGTATCTGGCGCTCAGCCTTGTCCAGTGTGCCCAAGCGCACCGCGTGCGAGTCGAGGACCCCCGCCATATTGTCCTGCCGTAATGAGAGACTTTCAAGTCGGTCCTGGAGTACTCCAAAGTCTTCTCGCATGGCTCTAAGCGCTTCTCCATTGGACTGCACCAATTCCTTCACGCCGCGTATTTCCTCTAAAATCTCCAGGTGCATTTCGGGGTTCTCCCGAAATGGAACCATCTTCTGTGGGGAGGACACCTCTGTTTTAGAGCGTTTTCCGTGAGAAGAAGAAGGAGACCCGAAGTCCAAGCGCGCTGGTTTATGGGCCGCCATCCCCCCCGAGGTACCCCGGTCAGCCCGGAGCGAAATAGTAAGTTTGTATAGGTATTATGTCAGGATTCTAAGTAGGCCTCTCGGGAGCTTCAGCGCGAAGCGTCTTACCCGCTGGACATCAGGCTCCGCCCCCTCTATACTGAACTTCTAACTTTTTCCCCATCCTCAATATGTCCCTGGTGCCATCCACTTCTTAGGTTCTTAAATTTAGGAGTTCAGTGAAATTTTGAGCATAAATATAAGAACTTAGTCCCAGTAAACTTTCAAAGAGGCTAATCTGGGAACTTAACTCTCGAAGATAGGAGTCGAGGGAGCATGTTTACTAAACCCCATGCTAATAACGCAAGTTTAGGCTGTGTTACTAGTACGGGGCACTGCACTAGATGCAGTGTGGTGGAAACAGCCATCACCCTGAATTTAGTACTGCTCGCTCAGATACTACTGCTGTGGGGAGCAGCGTTGTGCTGTTGATAGTTGCTCCCCACCAAGCACTGGAAGCATGGGCTTCCAAGACCTGTGCTAGCAGCACCATGACAGGAACACCCGCACCCCACTCACGTGCTTCCTAGATGTGCGCTGACTCAGCTGCATGGGTTGTTTAGTGCAGGGCACTGTGCTACTTTGTAGCACGGTGCCAAAATGTGCATGAATCACACGGTAGATGGGTATTGCATGGTATTTGCACTGTAAATGATGGCATTTGTATGTGCACGTAGATTCCCTAAATTTGGGGACCACAGTATGCATATTTTGAAAGGAAGTGTGTTGTGGGTTCAGTTTTGGGCAGGCTAGAAAAATATGCAGATATTTCTAGTTTTACAATGGCAATATTAAGATAGTTTAAAAATTCTGGATATTGGTATTAGTACCTGCTCTGTGGCATGCATATGCATTAACTAAGCACTTGCTTGGACCTATGGTTTACACCAGTGATTGAGGGGCACTTTTGTTCCTGGAGGAAAAGTACAAAAAATGTATTAGCCAAGCAGACGGGAAATGAGCTATGAGAAATTTGATCTACTTTTTGGGACCTGCTGGGCACTTGTGACCTGGACCGGCCACTGTCAAAGATAGGATGCTGGTCTTGATGGAACTTGGTTTGACTCAGCATGGCTCTTTTTATGTTCCTATGTATATTTTGAAAAGCATTGAATAGATGTTACAGGTCTATATGTAAAATATTCCTTGTTTTATTTGTTCCAGTTTGAATTCTCAATCAAGTGATAGAAAGTCCATTGTCAGTGCTACCATTAAGCACAGTAGGCAGTCTCCTAGAGCTCCATCCCTCTGGGAATGCCCACTGCTGCCACTGCTGCTCCTCTCAAGGGCCAGCAGCTGCAGCAATGGCTCAGAAACCGCAATGCAGAGCTTACCTAAATGCTTATATTCATAAATGACCTGGAAAAGGGAATAACAAGCAAAACTATTTAAAATTGTTAAAACCCAAGAGGACTGTGGAAAATTGCAAGAGGATCTTGATAAATTGGAAGACGGGGCATCAAAATGGCAGATGAAATTTAATGTGGACAAGTGCAAAGTTATGCACCTAGGGAAGAACAACCCAAACTATGGTTACAAGATGCAAGGTTCCACATTAGGAACCACCACCCAGGAAAAAGATTTAGGCGTCATTGTGGATAACAAGTTAAAACCCTCGGCCCAGTGTGCAGCGGCGGCCAAGAGAGCAAATAGAATGCTAGGTATGATAAGGAAAGGAATGGAAAATAAAACAAAAGATATTATAATGCCTCTATATCGTTCCATGGTGAGACCGCACCTTGAATATTGTGTGCAATTCTGGTCGCCGTATCTTAAAAAGGATATAGCGTTATTAGAAAAAGTTCAGAGAAGAGCCACCAAAATAGTAAAGGGGATGGAAGGATACTCCTATGAAGAAAGGCTAAAAAGGTTAGGGCTCTTTAACCTGGAAAAGAGACGGCTGAGGGGAGATATGATAGAAGTCTATAAATTAATGAACGGAGTGGAATGGGTAAGCGTAGATCGATTGTTTACGTTATCAGAATATAGAAAGACTAGGGGACATGCAATGAAGCTACAGGGAAAACTATTTAAGACTAATAAAAGAAAATATTTTTTCACTCAACGTGTAATCAAACTCTGGAATTTGTTACCATAGGATGTAGTAAAGGCTGTTAGTGTAGCTGCGTTTAAAAAAGGTTTGGACAAGTTCCTGGAGGAAAGGTCCATAAACCATTATTAAGAAGGGATCCAGGATATCAATGCTTGACCCAGTACAAGCATTGTGGAACCTGTGTCTTTTGGGGAAACTGCTGGTACATATGACCTTTATTGGCCACTGTTGTAAACAGGATACTGGGCTTGATGGACCTTGGTCTGACCCAGTATGGCATATCTTATGTTCTTATGTTCTTATATGTTCTTCGTCACTGTATCATAGTTTCTGTTCTTTACTATCTGCATAACCGAAAGTCTGCGCTGAAGGGGGTGGAAGAGGCAGATTGTACAAGACAGAAAACACAACGGAGCGCTGGAGCATTTAGGTACGCACTGCATTACGGTTTCTGAGCTTTTGTCGCTACTGCTGGCCCTAGAGAGAGGAAGCAGCTGTGGCAATAAGGGTGGAAGATGCAGCAGGGGAGGGTAGGCAGGATGGAAGGCCCATCTAGGGTGTCTCCAATTCTTGCCATGGCCCCGAGGAAATCTCTGCTAATGTTTTAAATGCATAATTTTACATGCATTATTCGCATTAGTAAATCACAAATTAAATAATACTTCTGTATGTCCTTCAAAAAGATCACATCATTTTCTGTTTCCATTTGTAACCTAACCTCTTATTAAAAATCTGTGAAGTGAAACAGAGTTTGACATTAGCTATGTTTATCAAGGAATCTAGAGAAGTTGCAAAATATTTCCATCTCTATTTACTTTTAAATTCAAGAATATCACACTTGACTTGCAGGTAGGTAAGTAAAACACTGTATGAAATGTCATACTTATGTCTTCACGTTTCCCCATGCTTCATGCACTTTACTTGTTGATTCTAATGAACCAGAGTTTGAAATGTGGTATGAAAAATCCATAAAAACACATACTCCGGTGTTCTTAGCTGTCAGAAAATCTAAATTGTCTATAACAGATTGGATATATGATGTCGTGAAGTCCAAATAAAATACTATATGCTTGGGACTCAACCTTTTCCAAAGTATGAGACACTGGCCTTTAAATAGATTTTGAAAAGATTTTGACTTCTTCCTAACCCCAGATAAAGGATGGCTGTTTTTAATACACTGTGACTGAACTTTCTTGAACCTATTTAGTTATACTAATCATTCAAAAGCTTATCTTAGATGGCACATAAGATCATATGAATATAAAATATCTGGTAGCTTGATATTTTGTGTGTTCTAAAATTGTTAACTTGTTTCCTCATTGCCAAGGAAATGAACAGATAAGAGGTTTTCTTTTTCATTTTAAATATAAAATAATGGATATCTTAATTAGTTATATAATTTGGTAAAATCATTTTATTAAAAAAAAAGATACTGGTAATTCTTTCTTGAGTTCCATTTGTTTCATGTATTTAATTGCTAAAATGTATATTCTGACAAAAGACTTCTTTTTACTAAAGCCAAGTAAAGTTTTGCACTCATGGCATGCTAAGGCCCTAAATTACTGCATGGGAACTGAAAGCCTATGTGGTAACTGCTGAGGGCATTCTCTTCATCTTCCCATACAGTTGCCACACAGAAAAACTCTTTACTACCTCATGTTGCTGATACTTCCTGTGAAATGCTTTCAAAAAATATGTGGTAATTCCCCAGTAAGAACTGCCTTAAAAATGAATACAGTGATACAGCAGATTATTTCCAGCAAATAATATACTTTTATGATATAGTAGAACTAGCTGCCTTCCAGTGGATATTAATCAAACAAATGTGCCACTATAATGTATCATATAATGTGTCCAGAAGCAAAATTTAGGTACTGTATGTGCAATAGTTACTTTTTAGGTCATTCTCAGGCTTGTTTCATGATTTTCAGATTTGTTGGTTGGTTTCAAACATTCATGTTAATTAAAAATTTGAACACTGGATAGAACGTTTTAATCCATCAACCAACTCATCCTTAATTCATAGGTTAACATGCATTAAATTCAATATGTGTACACTACATTTTTAAGGTACACTAACGAACCAAATTCACACCAGTTTCATTTCATTTAACATTTATGTCCCTCCTAACCCATCAGAGTTCAAAGGAGATTACAATACAAAAATAAAAACAGATCTACAAATAGAATAAATAAGATACATTAAGGGGCCTTTTTACAAACGGGAGCTAGGGTATTGTACCTAATGCGCCAAAAGCACCAAAACTATGGTGCATTAGGTGCAACACCCCTGTGTTAACTGTCGGGGGCATGGAAAGCATTTTCCCAGTGGTTAACATGGAGCCCTATCCCTTAGTGCGCTCTACATTAGTGCAGGTGCACTAAACTCCACCTTTACACGTGGTTTAATGTGATGCCATGCTAAGGCAGTTAGTGCACAGTGCTAACTGCATGGAGCACACCATGCCCACTTTCCACCTCTACCCTGCCCACTCACAACCTTAATGTGAGTTGGATAGTTAGTGCAGGAATCGTCCCGCACTGTCATGGCCCTAGGCAAGCTGGGAACGCACGCCAGAACACGTGTTGCCAGCTAACGCCCTTTAGTGAAAGAGCCCCTAAAATTAATCAAACTAAAAATAAAATAATCATTCTATTATTAAAATGAAGTTCAGAGCAGCTGCATAAATTAGAGATGCCAAATAAAACCCCATAGTTGAGAAAAGGTTCAGAGAAAGATGAAAAAATGATAAAGGGATAGAAAAACATTCTTATGAAGAAAGGCTAAATGGGTTAGAGCCCTTCAGTTGGAGAAAAGATGACTGAGAGCGGATATAAAATATGTTTCTGAGTGGAGTGGAATGGTTGCTTAGCCTGTCCAGCAACACTAAAACAAGAGGACACTCCAAGAAACTAATGACCAAAAGAGGGAAAACAAATCATAGAAAGTTTTCTTTTCATGCAGCGCATAATTACACTGAGGAATTTGTTGCCAGAGGATGTGGTCATGTCTGATCAATATAGCAGAATTCAAGAACTAGGAAGACTTTAGAGAGTTATTGCTTTATCCCTGTAAATGAGCTATGTGAAATATATCTACTTTTTGGGATCTACTAGGTATTTGTGACCCGTAGTGGCCACTGTTAGAGGACATTGGGCTTGATGGACATTGCTCTGACCCAACATGGCTTTTTTCATGTACTTACGTATCATTATGTTGGCTTTACCTACATACGCTTTGTTGCAGGGACACATGATGACATAAATTACAAAAATGGTATCACACAACATGAATTGTTGTAAAATGTATTTCTGTTGATTAACTGGATTTTCAAATATTTTCAACTGCAAAATTATTCCAAATATTCTGCAGCATCTATACTTGAAGTGTGGAGAAGGGACCCGTATAGTCTAGGTCTGACCCATTACACATTCAATGAAGAAACACAAGACAGTACAGAAGGGAGATTTCAGGCAGTTATATGGATACATTTTGGCTGAATAGGTCTCTATAGCTGTAAGTTAGCCATCCAAGAGGGATGGAATTTGGGAAGGGCTAGGAGCAGGGTCAAAATGTTACAGATGACAGCAATGTTCAGCTGCTGTGTAATTTATGAATTCAACTCTGAATGCAGACATGTTTATTCTTCATTTCTTTGTTTATTTTTGACTTTTGCTCTTCACTTAGTGGCATCAAAGGAATAACTTTGTACAAGAGGTTATCCTTACAAAGTCATGCCAGCATTTTCACTGCTCATAGTCCACAAATCATCTACATAATTTTAGACATTCAGCAGCCAACTGAGGCCCTGATGCAGTAAAGCGCACTAGTCCTTAGTCCAGTTTTGCTCAGATTTTCCCATGTTACTATTACTCTTGATACAGTAAAATCTTTTAGCATGTGGAAACGAACAGTTAAACTACTGCCCTAATAGCTAGCACAGTGTGTATACAAAATGCTGAACAACAAATTGTTCCTTATATAAAAATGGAGTCACCTAAGGCGATGTTTCCCTTTCAGGGGTTAAGCGCCAACATTTTCCAAGGTATTGGTGGTGGGGAAAGGACAAAATTGGATGCCCTTTGCAGACCAAGTCAGTATAATTAGTCTGGTGGTTTCTGCCACAATTAGAGACTTTCTGGTCACAAAGTATCACTGTGCCAGTTACCCAGGTTTGGGGTATCCTAACCAGGGTGCACACAGGTCATGGTGTCCTGACCTGGGAAGCAAGGGTCAGAGGTGCCTTCATCTTGGGAGCCTGGATCAGGAGTGTTCTCTCTTGGGTGTCTAGACCAGGGGAATCCAGGAACAGCTAGACCCAGTGGAGGGAATCAAGGGGGGTTATGGAGGTTCAAGGCGACCCACTGCACTACAAGGAAATTGTTATGGAATGGAACAGAACTCTAGTGCCCACTGGACCCCCAGGGAATTTCTGTGGGGGTGGGGGGGGGGGAGAGTGGGGTAGGGGACAAGGAGTTTGGCTGGCATTTTATTATTTTAAAATACGTCCCTTCTCATCAGTGCAAGAGACAATCCCCATTCACACACTGACAGGAAGGGAAATATTTTACTCACAATGCAGCAGTTTCATATTATCATAATGATATACATTTTTTTTTACAGTGCACACTTTTTAATGCCACTATAATTTGCATGCCATTAGTTTACTGTTTCAGGATGAAAAGTTTATTTTAGTGCGTGTTTTAAAATGTTGTGTTCTAAAGCTCAGCGCAGCATTCTAACATAGTACTTCTCAACCTTTTTTGCTGTGAGGCACATTTTTTAGTTCATCAAACCGAAGTTTGTGAGATCCTTAATGTTATTCCCTCCCACCAGTTGGAGGACAGTAGCATTTTTTTAATCTGTGCGCCTCATTTTGCTGTCTTCAGTCTGAACATATGAAATCCCTTTCTTCCTCAGCAGCACAAGAGACAGAGGCTGGAGCAGCTAATGTAGGTGCTCTTATTCGCTTTGTAAAGTCTGCTTCAGTCACATCCATCCCCTCCTATCCCTGAATGTCAGGATAGGAGGGACAGTGGCTCTTTTTTGCTCTATTTGTTCCAAACTCAAACCCTCCCCTATTGTTCCTTACATGTTGCTTGGGAGTGAAGGGCTGCAGAGGGAAGCAGAGGGCTGTTCTTCAGGACAAGGGGCAAGAATCTCACAAGACCATATAAAGCCAATGCCCTGATTATCTCCACCAACTACACCTGAGGGGATTCTGTGCAAAAAAAATGTAAATTCTGCTCAAAAATTTAGAAAATTCATCATAGCAAGTGCAGGATTCTGTTCAGGTGGGAAAGTCTGTGCACATTCTGTGCTGCGTAGTTGTGCAGAATCTCTAGGGCAGCGATGGCGAACCTATGGCACGCGTGCCAGCTGTGGCACACGAAGGCCTTGCAGCTGGCACGCGGGAAGGTCCGCAATTGAAAAAAAAAAAGAAAACCTGTCTGCTGCCGTTGTCGGGGCCGCCGCGGCAGAATCGAGCGTGCCGCGGGGCCCCCCTGTACCCACCCGGCAGAGCCTGCCCTCCCCGTAGCAGCTCTCTCTTTGGAGCTACAGTCAGACGCGCCGGCTTGCAGAGCGCGAAGGGAAGAGTTTCCCTTTCGCGACTCTGTTAAGCCCGCGGGGGCTGATGGGAACTTCCCATCAGCCCCCGCGGGCTTAACAGAGCAGCAAGGGAACTCTTCCCTTCGCGCTCTGCAAGCTGGCGCGTCTGACTGTAGCTCCAAAGAGAGAGCTGCTACGGGGAGGGCAGGCTCTGCCGGGTGGGTACAGGGGGGCCCCGCGGCACGCTCGATTCTGCCGCGGCGGCCCCGACAACGGCAGCAGACAGGTTTTCTTTTTTTTTTTAATTTTCCCTGGGCTGGGCTGGGCTGGGCTGGGGGGGGTGGGGGTTAGGAGTGGTGATGGGCTGGGCTGGGCTGGGTCGGGCTGGGGGGGGGGTTAGGAGTGGTGATGGGCTGGGCTGGGCTGGGAGGGTTAGGAGTGGTGATGGGCTGGAGGGGGGGGTTAGGAGTGGTGATGGACTGGGCTGGGCTGGGCTGGGCTGGGGGGGTTAGGAGTGGTGATGGGCTGGGCTGGGCTGGGGGGGTTAGGAGTGGTGATGGGCTGGGCTGGGCTGGGGGGGTTAGGAGTAGTGATGGGCTTGGCTGGGCTTGGCTGGGGGGGTGTTAGGAGTAGTGATGGGCTGGGGTGGGGGGGTTTAGGAGTGGTGATGGGCACTGGGCTGGGGGGGTTAGGAGTGGTGATGGACACTGGGCTGGCTGGGGGGGGTTAGGAGTGGTGATGGGCACTGGGCTGGCTGGGGGGGTTAGGAGTGGTGATGGGCGCTGGGCTGGGGGGGTTAGGAGTGGTGATGGGCGCTGGGGGGGTTAGGAGTGGTGATAGGCGCTGGGGGGGGCTTAAACTAAAAATTGAGTGATGGGGGATTAGGACTGGGAGTGGGCTGATGGGGAGGTTAGGACTGGAAATGGGCTGGTGGGATTAGGACTGGGAGTGGGCTATGGGGGGCTAGGACTGGTAATGGGTTGGGGGGTTGCTAGGACTGGAAATGGGCTGAGTGGAAGGGGGCTTGAACTGCAAATAGCTGTTGGGGATGGGGCTTGGAATGGAAATGGGCTGAGGGGAAGTGGGGGGCTTGAACTGCAAATAGCTGATAGGGACGGGGCTTGGAATGGAAATGGGCTGAGGGGAAGTGGGGGGCTTGAAGAAGGGAATGGATGCTGGGTGAGACTGGAACTAGAAGGGAGCTGATGTTGGGGGAGGATTAGAATGGGATGGGGCTGGGAGAGTAAAATGGAGAGGGGAAAAATATTTTGTGTAGGAGGGATGAAAAATCTACAATTGGCCAGGTATTGGGAGAGTAATGGGGGATTGAGGATGGAGGGGTAAAATTTGTGTGGATGAAATAGGAATGAGGAAAGAGCAAAAGGAGAAAGATTAGTATGTTAAAGCAGATGTAGAGAGAGAGAGAATGGAAAAAAAACTAGAAGAGAGAAGAAAGGACAAATGGACAGCAGACGATGGAGAGTTAGCAGAAAACATGAAGAAACCAGAAGAAAATGGCTGGAGCAATTGCAACTGAAAAAAAATGCACAAAAGGTAGAAAGATATCTCTTTATTTTGAATTTATTAACTGGAATATGTCAGCTCTGGGAAATGTGCATCATTAACATCTGCGCTTTGTTTGGTACAAGAGGAAATTCCTATTTGACGTTGCCACTTGTTCTCTTTCCCCAGTATTCTCTGAAATGTATTTGGTTTAATATTTGCAGTGTTGCCTTTTGATAGGTAGGGTATGGTGCTTTGTGAGTCCTGGTAATGCTGTCAGGATACGGCGGGTTTGCTATGGGTTCTAAATGGGCAGCGTTTGTAGTAGTTCCTAATGTGCCTGGCAGTTGGCACTGGATTATAGTAATGTAGAAATCTTTTAGTCTTTCTTTATCCATACACTCATTAAGAGACATGTTTACTAAAAGTTAGTGTATGGTAACATTATGCAAATATTTATGCAAATAAGACCACTTATGCAAATGACGTGCTGGCACTTTGAGGAAATTCTTTGGTTTTGTGCGGCAGTTTGGGCACTCGGGCTCAAAAAGGTTAGCCATCACTGCTCTAGGGAGTAACCTAGGACTCGGTATACTAGTGGAGAAGCACTGTTCTAACATAGCACTTACTGCATCAAGGCCTGAATATTTACCTCAATGCTTCCTGCTAGGGAAAAGATTCTCTGACCTTTGATTTGTAAAATGGTGCACAGAAGGGAAAGAGACAGTAGAAGAGGAAGCAGGCAGTATTCTGGGCCTGAATTCCAGCTGATAGGAGAGATAGCAGCAGGCACAGAGAGAAGATCTCTCCCTGCCATCAGGACTGAAAAAATGTGCTGTGGTGAGAGAGCATGGAATAGAAAAGGCAAAGTCCCAGCTGCATATAAGCATCCAGAATCCCTTTTCCTGTTTGTAGCTGTGAATAGAAACTTTAACTAGGAAAGTTATGTTTGCCAAGCTGGCAAAGAATTACTACAAAATAAAAATCCAGTTGCTATTTCAAATGAAGCAAGTATTTAGCATGCAAAACTAAATCTCTTCCCACTGTGAGCTGCTGTCTGCTTTCACACAGATCAGAGGCAAAGAAATCAACCGCTACCTACACCCTTGTTTCCCATCCCTTCATCAGTAAACTGCACACCCAGAGTAACTACTTAAACCAGCCTACATTTTTAAGGTGTAACTAATTCTTGCAAGTGAATGAAATTGCCTAAAAGCAGATAGGAAAATTGAAATCCACACTGTTTGGTTAAAATTGGAAGGCAATGTTTTGTGTGTTTTCAAAGCCCTGAGATAAAATTTAACTCATTCTCACCCAAACTGTGAGTTCACAGGTGGTTCAGAAGTTTTCTCGAGTAGAAAATCCTATGTAGCCTCACCAGAAAACTTGAGGGTTGTATTTTCAAAGTGTTTTAATCAGTTAGCAGACCTGCTAACTGGCTAAAATGTAGTCACCGCAATACTGAGTGCCCCTGAATATCCTCACACCTCACTTTAATCATTGATGTGTCCATTCTTGATTGACAAAGGGTTCTTGGAATAACACTTTATATTTCTCACTGTATTTGTGCATTTGCCACATGTTTTCCTTGTTTACAGATCTAAATCTTTGAAGAGTTTTTTTTCTCTTGTTGTGCAAATTCTATTGCCTCCTTTCCTATGTGTGCTTGTGTATTCTCACTCATTCCTTCTAGTCATCAGAAAGCTTGTTCAAGTTTGATGATGGAGACAAATTCTGGATGTTTACTTTCATATTTCAACACTTTTTGCATTTTTCGACCCAGTGATGCTGTTAAGTAGACCTGGAGGCTTATGATAGTGGCTCTGTATGTGTAATCAATCTATACATACAGAGCCACTATCATAGGTCTCCAGGTCCAGGGGCGGCTCAAGGCAATCTGCTGCCTGAGGTGAAGAATGAGATAGCGCCCCCCCCCCCCCCACCTTAGAGGGGGGCGGGACTTTTTCAGAAATCCATTCAGAGACTGAACCAAACCAAAAAGCCGATTAGATTATATGGAGGAAATGCAAGATGTTTGCACATATGGAGGTATCGAGCTGCAATCGTGCCCTGTGCAACTTGCAGCTCGGGTGCACGTCCCCACTCTCCCCCCATACCTCTGTACAGCACTGCCTACTCTTTCCCTGCTGCTTCCGCCCTCTGTTTTTTTCATGGCAGCACTGGCGGCAGCAGGGAAAGAGTAGGCAGCACTAGACGGAGGTATGGGGAGGAGGAGGGGGGGGCATGCGCCCGATCTGAAAGGCACCGGCACTTTGAGCAGATCTGTCCCTCCCTGCTCTGACATCGCGACGGAGGAGGGATGGACCAGACCTGCTTAAAGTGTTGCGAAAAGGCTTTGGGCGCATTTTAACTGCCTGCTATTGTCCTGCCAGTGGCAGCAGGGCAACAGCAGAGAGCCGAAATGTGCCCCCCAAGCCTTTGCGCCCTGTGCAGCTGCACTGCTTGCACAGGGCTAGGTACAGACCTGTTTGCACACCAAGGAAATAGAAAGCAGCAAGAACCAACAGCACAGTTTATAAAACTAAATTATAACTCATTTTTATTTTGTTATAAACTGCGTTATGGTTCTCGCTTTTTCTTTTTCAACATAACATCTGTATTTGGAAAAACTTAGAGAAGCTAGCAAAGTAGTCAAGAAGGCAAAGATTCAAAAGGAGGAGGAAATAGCCAATGCAATAAAATGGGGGGATAAGACATTTTTCAGATATATTAGTGAGAAGAGGAAGGGCAAAAGTGGTATTGTCTGACTCAAGGGTGCAGGGGGGGGGGAATATGTAGAAGCTGATAAGGATAAAGCGGAATTGCTTAACAAATATTTTTGTTCTGTGTTCACAGATGAAGAACCAGGAGCAGGACCTCAGAAAACACCCACAAATAGGAACAGAAGCGAGGGACATATTGAACAATTTTCAGAAGAATGTGTTCGTGAGAAACTAGCTCAACTTAAAGTAGACAAAGCGATGGGACCGGATGGGATACACCCTAGAATACTGAGGGAACTTGGGGACGTTCTAGCAACTCCACTGACTGACCTTTTCAATGCCTCATTGGAGTCGGGAGTGGTGCCAAAGGACTGGAGAGAGGCTCATGTGGTGCCTTTACACAAAAGCGGAAGTAAGGATGTGGTTGAAAACTACAGGCCGGTTAGTTTAACTTCGGTGGTGAGTAAATTATTGGAAACACTGCTGAAAGAGAAAATAGTGAGGTTTCTGGAGTCCAGCAGATTACAGGATCCGAGGCAGCATGGATTCACCAGAGGCAGGTCTTGTCAGACAAATCTGATTGATTTCTTTGACTGGGTGACCAGGGAGTTGGACTGAGGGAGAGCTCTAGATGTGGTGTATCTAGATTTCAGTAAAGCCTTTGACACTGTTCCTCACAGGTGACTTATAAACAAACTGAGCACCCTAGGGATGGACCCTAAAGTTACTGCTTGGGTTAGAAATTGGTTGGGTGGGAGGCGACAAAGAGTACAAGTAAATGGAGCTCACTCTGAGGAGAAGGATGTTACCAGTGGTGTGCCCCAGGGATCTGTCCTTGGTCCGATTCTTTTTAACATCTTTGTTAGTGATATAGTGGAAGGGCTGTCGGGTAAGGTTTGCCTCTTTGCGGATGATACCAAAATCTGCAATAGAGTAGACACCCAGGAAGGGGTAGATAACATGAGGAGGGATCTAGCTAAGCTTGAAGAATGGTCTAGAATTTGGCAGCTGGGATTTAATGTTAAAAAATGTAAGGTCATGCATTTGGGCTGCAGCAATCCAAGGGAGCAATACAGTATAGGAGGTGAAGTACTTTTGTCCACTAAAGAAGAGCGGGACCTAGGCGTGGTTGTGTCTGATGATCTTAAAGTAGCTAAACAGGTAGAAAAGGCGACAGCAAAAGCTAAAAGGATGCTTGGGTGCATACAGAGAGGAATGGCTAGCAAAAAAAGGAGGTGATAATGCCTCTGTATAAGTCTTTGGTGCGACCTCATTTGGAGTATAGTGTGCAATTCTGGAGACCACACCTTCAAAAGGATATAAACAGGATGGAGTCGGTGCAGAGGGTGGCTACTAAAATGATTAGTGGGCTTCATTATAAAGCATATGAGGACAGACTTAAGGATCTTAATATGTACACCTTAGAAGAAAGGCGGGATAGAGGTGATATGATTGAGATGTTTAAATACCTCCATGGCATAAATGTTCAGGGAGAGAGCCTCTTTCAATTGAAAGCAAGTTCTGCTACAAGGGGACATGGGATGAGGGTGAAGGGAGATAGATTAAGGAGTGATATGTGGAAATATTTCTTTACGGAAAGAGTAGTGGATCCATGGAATAGTCTCCCAGTGGAGGTGTTAGAGATGAGGACAGTAACTGAATTCAAAAAAGCATGGGACCAACACAGAGGATCTCTAAAGGTAAAAAGTGGACTGTTGTAGTTGTTGATATGAAAGGACAGACTAGTTAGGCCATGTGGTCTTTTTCTGTCATCATGTTTCCATGTTTCTATATATTTTGCATCCACAGTAGGTGCAGAGCAGAACCAGGACATTCACCCACAGAACTCAATAAAAAAAAAAAAAATCTGATTCTGATCATCTCACTAACAACAACAACAACCACTGTTCTCCAGTACCAGGCATATTGTGAACTAATAAAAAACCCTGCAACAAAGAGCAAACCTACCATATCATATCATATCAGCACAAACTTCCAAAACTCACATAAGGAGACCATCCAAAAAAAGCATCACTGTAAATACTACATTGGGCCCTGGAACATCCATACACCTATTTGTAAAGCTGAACAAGTCAAATTAATACAGTATAGTAGAGATCTTTATATACAAACTCCATGTTAACAGAACACCTGACCTCAGTCATACATGCACAACATCGACCCTCACCAAGTACAGAATAAAGTAACCACAATCTAAAGTAAAAATAAAAATATGTAGACTAAATTTAAACTGAAACTCCAAGAAGCCAGAGTCCACATGCAGTGCAACATCAGATAAATAAGAGATGCAGTTCCCTAATACTGTATAAAATATAAAAATAGCACAAAATCCAATCACTAAAATTAAATAAAATTATTTTTCTACCTTTGTTGTCTGACCATTTTATTCTCTGATCATGCTGATCTGAGGCTTCTGCTTTCCTGTCTTCTCTTAGCTCTCTTTCTGTGGTCTATGGTCCATGGTCCATCTGCCATTTCTTATCTCTTCTTTTGTTTTCTTCACTTCCCTACATCAGCCCATTTCAAGTTCCAGTAACCCTCCCCAGTATCAGCCCCCTTTCCAGTCCTCCCCTCCCAGTACCTTCCAATGTCAACCGCCTTGCATTCCCACGACTGCCACTGGTGTCCATTCCCTTCCAGTCCCCCTCCTTCCCCACTGTCCAGCCCCTTCTAGTTCAAATACCATCCCAGGTATCAGCTCAGGTCCACTCTCAGTGTCACACCCCAGTCA
This sequence comes from Ichthyophis bannanicus, assembly GCA_033557465.1. Lineage (NCBI taxonomy): Eukaryota > Metazoa > Chordata > Amphibia > Gymnophiona > Ichthyophiidae > Ichthyophis > Ichthyophis bannanicus. Next base: position 462,276,058 of record CM066035.1, read on the forward strand.
GCTCTCTTCCAGCCACCCTACCCTCTATCCATCCCCCTTCCTGTGCCATTCGCATGTCAGCTCCCTTCCAGTCTCCTCCCCATTACCCAGCCACCTACCACTCCCATCCCCAAGTGTCAGCTCCCTTCCAGTCCCCCTTCAGTACATCCCAGGTGTCAGCTCCTTTCCAGCCCCCTCCTTCCTCCGTGTCATCTCCCTTCCTGTCCCCTCCTTACCCTGGCAGACTCTCTCAGTATCCGCTCCCTTCCAGTCCTATTCTACCACATCAGCCCATTTGTACCCTAGCCCCTAGTTTTCTACCAGGGCCAGCAGCACTCTCCTCCCCTCCCCTATTAGCCCATTTCCTGCCCCAGCCCATTTCTAGTCCTATCCCCTTTATCAACCCACTCCAGTCCTAGCCCCCCAATCAGTCCATTACCAGTCCTAACTCATTTCCAGTGCTAGCCCCCAATCTGCCCATTACCAGTTGTAAACCTCCAATAAGCCCATTTTCAGTCCTAGCACCCCAATCAGCCCATTTCCTGTTCTAGTCCTCCCATTGCCCATTATGAGTCCTAGCCCCCCCTCCCGATCAGCCCATTTCCAGTCCTAACCCCCCATCAGCCCATTTCCAGTCCTAACCCACCCCCAATAGTCCATTGCCAGTCCTAGCCCCTCCATCAGACAATTTCCAGTTCTAAACCCCCATCAGCCCATTACCAGTCCTAGCCCCCCTCCCGATCAGCCCATTTCCAGTCCTAACCATCCATCAGCCCATTTCCAGTTCTAACCCCCCCTGATAGCCCATTACCAGTCCTAGCCCCCCCTCCTGATCAGTCCATTTCTGGTTCTAAACCCCCATCAGTCCATTACCAGTCCTAGCCCCCCTCCTGATCAGTCCATTTCCAGTCCTAACCCCCCATTCCATTTCCAGTCCTAGCCCTCCCCAATAGCCCATTAATTACCAGTCCTAGTCCCCCTCCTGATCAGCCCCATTTCCTGTCCTAACCCCCCATCAGCCCATTTACAGTTCTAACTCCCCCCATCAGTCCATTTCCAGTCATAACCCCCCATGTCCTTTTCCAGTCCTAACCCCCCTCAGCCCATTTCCAGTTATAAACCCCCCATCAGCCCAGTTCCAGTCCTAACCCCCCCCCCAACCCAGGGAAATTGAAAAATTAATAAAATCCTCCAGGGTAAGAAGCAGCTGCCGCTGCCGCTCCATCAGCGGCAGCGGCAGAATTAGGAGCCCACGGCTGCCCGCCTCTCCCCCCCCCCCGACCCCCCAGAGAGAGTCTGCAGTGCCGGTTTCCCCTCCGCCCTGGATCAGTTTTGCAGAGCCGCGGTGAAAGGAGAGTATTTCCCTTTCATGCAGCTCTGTTAAAGCTGAGCCCGCGGCGCTGATGGGAAACAGGATTTGCTGTTTCTCCCTTTTCAATTTGAACTGTTGCTTCTGTTCTTATTTCCCTCACTCCCTCCCCAACTCCCCCCACCCCTGGGATAATAGTAGCTTTATAGGTACTTACACATCTTAAAGGAAAGTAGCTGCTTTCAAGTGCAGCTCCTTATCCAAGTCAGTCATACATTAAGGACCTGAGATGAATTAAGCTTCAGGTGAAAAAGGTATACTAAACATATTAGATACACTTGTATTAGTATAAGCATCCACAGCAACCCTTAGTAAGTAAAGAACTTAAAGATCTAAACACGAGGTTAAAATTAAGATGCAGACAGCAGTCCAGCAGTGAGATGGGGGCTTTCCAGTCTTTTGCATTGAGTGTCACATATATGATTTTCTGCCAGTTGGTGAGAGGTCTTATGTGTATACTAGGTGCAAGGAGCTCTTTGCACTCAGGAAACAAGTCCATTCTCTAGAGGCTAGAGTAGCAGACCTGGAAGACATAAGAAAGACAGAGAACTACATAGACGAGACCTACAGGATGTAGTCCTGAAGTCCCACCTCCAGTCTGGCAGAATCCCTGTTGCCATGGAGGAGAGAGGTCACATGACAGGAGAGCATCACCCTGGTGTGGCAGGAAGTGATCCTGTAACTAGGACCTGTCCTCCAGGTGATGTAAAACCCTCTCACACCGAGGAAGTTTCTCCAGGGCCATGTGCCCATGAGGGAAGGATTAGGACAGCCATTATAGTTGGTGATTCAATCATTAGGCAGGTAGATAGCTGGGTGGCTGGACATGAGGATCGCCTGGTAACATGCCTGCCTGGTGTGAAGGTAGCGGACCTCATACACCACCTAGATAATGTCTTAGATAGTGCTGGGGAGGAGCCTGCTGTCTTGGTACATGTCGGTACCAATGACATAGGAAAATGTGGTATGCAGATTCTGAAGGATAAATTTAGGATTTTAGGTAGGAAGTTGAAATCCAGAACTTCCAGGGTAGCATTCTCCGAAATGCTTCCCATTCCACGTTCAGGACCCAAAAGGCAGGTAGAGCTCCGGAGTCACGATGGTGCAAGGATGAGTGTTTTGGATTTGTTAGGAACTGGGGAACATTCTGGGGAAAGAAGGGGCTCTTCCGAAGGGATGGGCTTCACCTTAACCGGAATGGAACCAGACTGTTGGCATTAACTTTTAAAAAGGAGACAGTGCAGTTTTTAAACTAGATAATAGGGGAAAGCCGACAGTCGCCCAAGAGTGCATGGTTTGGAAGAATCTATCCTTGAAGGATACTACCAAAAGCAGAGAGGTTCCAAAAAAGAGTAAAGTAACCCAAATGCACTTGAGTATGGCACAGACAGAGCTTAAAGATTCCAAATTACTCACGCCTACCAATAGCCAGATTAATATGAATAAAATACAGTCTCTGAAATGCTTGTCTGCAAATGTTAGAAGTCTAAAAAATAAGATGGGAGAGTTAGAATATATAGCACTAAATGAGAGGTTAGATATGATTGGAATCTCAGAGACATGGTGGAAGGAGGACAACCAGTGGGACACTGTGTTACCTGGGTACAAACTATATCATAATGATAGAGCAGATCAAATTGGTGGAGGGGTTGCGCTCTATGTTAGAGAGGGCATTGAGTCAGAAAGGATTAAAGCTTTGCAGGAAACAAAATTTGTTGTAGAATCTCTATGGATTGAAATTCCATGTAAGAAGGGGAAGGCAATGGCAGTGAGGTGTACTATCAACCGCCTGGCCAGAATGAACAAATGGATGATGACATGCTCAAAGAAATCAAGGAAGCTAACAAAAGTTACAGCACAGTAATAATAATGGGTGATTTCAATTACCCTGGAATCGACTGGATCAGTGACACGGCAGGGCATGCTAGGGAGATAATGTTCCTAGATGAAATAAATGACTGCTTCTTGTAGCAGCTGATTCATGAAAAACGACCAGAGGGGAAGCCATATTGGACCTAGTCCTTAGTGGAACACCAGATCTAGTGCAAGAGATAAGGGTGTTGGGGCCACTTGGCAATAGTGATCATAGCATGATCGTGTTTGATTTAATTAGTGGAGGAGGGATGGTAAGGAAATCCACAGTACTACCTTTTAACTTTCGAAAGGGAGACTATGATAAAATGAGGAAAATATTTTTAAAAAAACTAAGAGGAGCAGTTGCAAATGTTAAAGACTAATATCAAGCTTGGGTGTTATTGAAAAATACTATCTTGAAATCCCAGACCAGCTGTATTCCACGCTTTAAGAAAAGTGGAAGGAAGTCCAAAAACTGCCAGCATGGTTTAAAGGTGAGGTCAGAGAGGCTGTTGTTGCCAAAAAAGCATCTTTCAAGAAATGGAAAAAAGAGCCAAATGACAAAAACTGGAAACAGCACAAGCACTGGCAAGCTAAATGCAAGGCATTGATAAAGCAGGAAAAGAGAGAATTTGAGAAGATTCAGTTGGACCATTAGATGATAGATGGGTAAAAGGGGCAGTAAGAAGGGACAAGGCTATAGTGGAGAGACTGAATGAATTCTTTGCTTCAGTCTTTACTGAGGAAGATGTAGGGATGTTACCCATGACTGAAGTGGTATTTAAAGGTGATGCTGCAGAAGAATTGAAAGAAATATCGCTACACCGGGAAGATGTATTACAACTATTTGATAAACTAAAGAGACGCAAATCACCTGGACCGGATGGTATGTATCCAAGGGTGTTAAAAGAACTAAAATATGAGATTTCAGAGCTGCTATTAGTAATCTGTGAACTATCATTAAAATCATCTGTAATACCTGAAGATCGGAGGATGGCCAATGTAACGCCAATTTTTAAAAAGGGTTCCAGGGGTGATCCGGGTAACTACAGACCGGTGAGCCTGAGGTCAATACCGGGAAAATTTGTAGAAACCATCATAAAGAACAAAATTACTCAGCATGTAGATAGTAATGGCCTAATGGGAGACAGCCAACATGGTTTTAGACAAGGAAGATCTTGTCTTACTAATCCGTTATGTTTTTTTGAAGGTGTGAATAAACAGGTAGACAAAGGTGAGTCAGTTGATATAGCATATCTTAACTTTCAGAAAGCCTTTGACAAGGTCCCTCATCAGAGACTTTTGGCAAAACTAAAAAGTCATGGGATAGGAGGCAGTGTGCTATTCTGGATCAGGAACTGGTTAAAAGATAGAAAACAGAGGGTAGGGCTAAATGGCCAATTTTCCCAATGGAAAAAGGTGAATAGTGGAGTACCCCAGGGATCTGTGCTGGGTCCGCTGCTTTTTGACATATTCATAAATGACCTGGAAAAGGGAATAACGAGTGAAGTTATCAAATTTGCAGATGACACAAAACTATTTAAAGTTGTTAAAACCCAAGAGGATTGTGGACAATTGCAAGAGGATCTTGATAAATTGGAAGACTGGTTATCCAAATGGCAGATGAAATTTAATGTGGACACATGCAAAGTTATGCACCTAGGAAAGAACAACCCAAACTATGGTTACATGATGCAAGGTTCCACATTGGGAACCACCACCCAGGAAAAAGATTTAGGCGTCATCGTTGATAACATGTTAAAACCCTCCACCTACTGTGCTGTGGCTGCCAAGAGAGCAAATAGAATACTACGTATCATAAGGAAAGGAGTGGAAAATAAAACTAAGGATATTATAATGCCTCTGTATCGTTCCATGGCGCGACCGCACCTTGAATATTGTGTGTAATTCTGGTTGTGGTATCTTAAAAAGGATATAGCGTTATTAGAAAAGGTACAGAGAAGAGCCACCAAAATGGTAAAAGGGATGGAAGGCTACTCCTATGAATAGAGGCTGAAAAGTTTAGGGCTCTTCAACCTGGAATAGAGATGGCTGAGGGGAGATATGATAGAGGTTTATAAATTAATGAATGGAGTGGAACAGGTAAACGTAGATTGATTGTTTATGCTATCAGAATATAGAAAAACTAGGGGACATGCAATGAAGCTACAGGGCAAACTATCTAAGACAAATAATAGAAAATATTTTTTTCACTCAATGTGTAATCAAACTCTGGAATTTGTTACCAGAGGGTCTAGTAAAGGCTGTTACTGTAGCTGGGTTTAAAAAAAGGTTTGGGCAAGTTCTTGGAGGAAAGGTCCATAAACCATTATTAAAAAGGGACCCAGGATATCAGTGCTTGACCCAATAGAAGCATTGTGGAACCTGTGTCTTTTGGAGAAACTGCTAGGTATGTACGACCTAGTTTGGCCACTGTTGGAAACAGGATACTGGGCTTGATGGACCTTGGTCTGACCCAGTATGGAATATCTTATGTTCTTATTTTCTTATGATCAATGTAAAGTTTGTGCAAGAGAACACATACAGATATCCTTTTGATATTCTTTTTGTCTTTTCAAGAATCCATCTCACTTCTGCAATGATGTGAGATGATGTCATTCCTTGCCCTTTCCTAAAACCTGCTTGCACTTCAGACAGTTCTTGTTCCAGGAATGGTTGTAGTCTCTGCTGAATAATCTTCAGTAGAATCTTGCTGGCATGTGGAATCAGAGAAATTGTGCAATAATTTCCACAGTCAGTTGTATCACCTTTCTTAAATATTATAAACACAGATCTTTTCCAGTCAATTGTTGTCTTCCAAATTTCCTGGTAGAGCTTTGTAAGTATGGTAACATCTGCATCAGGTTGCTGTAATACTTCAATAGGAATGCCATCAATGTCTGGTGCTGTGTTCTTCGATAAGGCTTTCAATGCTGCTTCGACTTCTTCTTTCATCACCAATGGTTTCTGATCATAAGGTGCAGGTTGAAATGGCCGTTGGTCCATTTGATCTGTATATTCCTTCCACCTTTTCTTCCTCTTCTTAGCATCATTCAACATGGATCCTGAGCATCTTGTAACATTCCAATTCTAGGTGGGAATTTTTTCTTTAACTCTCGAAGATTTAGGAAAGCCAATCTTGTTCTTCCTCTAATAGCTTCTGATTCTATTTCCTTGTATGCATCATTGCAGTACTTCACTTTGTCTTGTCTTAGAGAAAATCTGAGAAGATCCAGAGTTTGTTGGTTGAGTCATCATAGGAGACAAGACTTGGTTCTTCCATTATGACCCTGAAAGCAAGAGACAGAGCCTGCAGTGGAAGACTCAACTATCACCCAGACCTAAGAAGGCTCACATGTCCAAATCAAGGATCAAGGTCATGCTGATCACATTCTTCGACCAGAAACAAGTGGTCCATCATGAGTTTGTGCCTGAGGGTCAGACAGTCAACCAGCACTTCTACCAGTTAGTCCTCAATCACTTCCATGACCGAGTTCAGCTCAGCAGGCGGACTCTGTGGAGAGACAAGTTGTGCTCCACCACGACAACACACCCGTACACACCGTGCTCGGTGTGAGGCAGTTGTTGGCCATCAAACAGATCACAGCTCTCGACCATCCTCCTTATTCCACAAATCTTGCACTGTGCAACTTCTGGCTCTTCCCCAGGCTGATGACTGTGCTCAAAGGAACTCATTTCACCTCTGTAAAAGAGATCAAGGCCACTGTGACGAGGGAGCTGAGGAATCTCAAGGAGGAGGACTTTACCGAGTGCTTCCGTACATGGCAGAAGCGAACGCAGAAGTGCATTAACTCTTGGGGGGGGGGGATTACTTTGAAGGGGATAATGCGTAATTTCTCTGTAGATTTTGTAATAAAACATTTATGGGACAGTCTCATTTCTTTTTGTCACACCTTGTATCAGGGCTGGAGGAATGGAAATGGGCTGATACTGGGGCTGGTACTGGAAGTGGACTGATATTGGGGCTGGGAGGGGGCTGGAAATGAGATGATACTGGGGATGGAGGCTGGTACTGGAAATTGATTGATATTGGGGCTGGGGGACTGGAAATGGGCTGACATGGGCTGGTACTTGAAAGAGACTGATACTATGGCTGGGGGAACTGGAAATGGGCTGATACTGGGGAGGGCGCTGGTACTGGAAATGGACTTATATTGGGGACAAAGGAATGAGACAGATGTGGAATAGAAGGACTAGAGAAGTAAGATTAGGAAATGGAAATCTGGTAATTAAGTGAACAGTGAAAAGATGGAGACTGAAGATTCTAGGAAGGAGAAAGTGGAATGGAATGAAGCTATAGTTAGGTAAAAGGCAAATGAGAAGGCTCAATGTCAGAGAGAGATGTAGTGAAGGAAATGACAAACAAAAGAAGGAGTATGAAGAAACAGAAAAGGGAAATAAGATCTTGGAAAATGACTTAGAAGAAAACCAACAAAAGGAAGTAGAAAAGACAGACTGGAACCAACCCAACTGGAAAAATTAGATGAGTAGACAAGAAAAGTACAAAAGAGTGTCAGCTTTTAGAGTATAAAATATATCAGCTTTGAAAATGTGCATTTCTTAAAGTTCATTATAGGAGGAATGCGATTCTGTTTCTCCTTCTTTAATGTTTCACAGTTTGATGTCTAATTTTGGGGTTTTCCATTTCAACTTTTGTCTTTTCTGGTTTCTTATTCTTTAATTAGTGATGGTCTGTGTTTTCCATGTGCAGCCAAGATAAGGGATTCTGTTAACATGTAGTTTCTCTCTAGAAATCTGTAGTAATTCAGCTTTTTCTCTTTTCCTACTGGGAGTTACTAGTGATCTAGAATATTTACAGTGATAATTTTCCATAGGTAGGGTTGGTGCAATTTGAGTTCTTAATGCTAGTGTTGAGTAACCATTTGCAGGGTTTTGTGTTATGATGCACAATGTCCAGCTGTGGAGGGAGTTAATTGTGTTGTCACTAATGTGAGACTAGAATTTGAATAGAATACATTTTTTTGTATGTTGAAATGTAAAGTAAAATCTCCTACTTCTGCTCTGCATTTGTTGTTAGGAGAGTCTTATTGGTGAGTCTGAGAGTGTTCCATATGATAATTATGCCTTATCAGACTGATATCCCTCACTTGATGTGCAGCATGTTGTGCTATGAGGGCCTGTGTGCATCAGTGATGCTGAGAGCTAAGCTATCAGTAGCTTAGATACTGGCAGGGTCTCCCAAGATAGACAGGCCTCAGCTGAGATGCCAGACTAAGACAAACCACCCATCTGGGCAGCAGCAGAATGGGATGGTGTTGTAAGAGGAGGATCATATTTCTGTGACAAATGCAACAACATTGGAATTAAGTGCACACAAAGAAAGGCTTGGCAAATCTACTTCTATATCTTGCCTCGAAAACCCAGTGGATAGTCACAAAACAAATTATACTATAGTGCTGGAAGATGAGACTCCCAGATTGGAAGGCACTCAAATTGCTACTGGGGAAGAGCTGAAGACTTCTCAGCGTAAAGCCAGCATTTATGATGTGGTTGGATCTGCTGATGTAGCTGTGCATGAAAAGAGAGTCAGAAGTTGCCCAAGATATCTTATATATTGGGACATGGAACGTACGAAGCAAGAACCAAGGGAAGTTGGAGGTGGTCAAGAATGAAATGGAATGTGTACAACTCGATCTGTTTGGTGTCAGTGAACTGAAATGAACTGACTTTGGGCACTTTGCATCTGATGATCATATGGTTTACAATGCTGGAAATGAAAAACAAAGAAGAAATGGTGTTGCATTTATAGTTAAGAAGAAACTTGGAAGAACTATAATGAAATACAATGCATCAGTGAATTCTTACTTTCTATGAGGAAAGCCCATCAGCACAACAATAATTCTGGTATATGCCCCAATAAGAGCTGCAGAAGAGGAAGACATTGATGAGTTCTATGAACAAGTACAAGCTGGAATTGACAGAACATGCAAACAGGATATCCTGATAGTCATGGGTGACTGGAACACAAAGGTTGGCAACAAAAGAAGAAGGCAAAGTGGTTGGAAAATATGGACTTGGCAACAGAAACAAAGATGGAGAAAAACTGATATAATTCTGCAAGATCAATGATCTATTCATCTCAAACACCTTCTTCCAGAAACACAAGCGCCGACTGTAAACGTGGACTTCACCCAATGGATTGTACAGAAATCAAATTTACTACATCCGTGGAAGACAATAATGGAAAAGCTTGATAACATCTGTGCGTCTGGATCCAGACTGGCACAGAGTGGGCCTCTACATCTGGATTGGTTTGTGCCCAAGGTGAAAGAGCAAAAATGGCCAAAATGGATGACTGAAGAAACTCTGAAAATTGTCCAGAAATGCAGAGACGCTAAAGCCAGAGGACAAAGAGAGACAATCATAGAACTCAACAGAGAATTCCAACGTACAGCAAGACAAGACAAGGAAGAGTACTACAATGACACATGCAAGGAAATAGAATCAGCGGCTATTAGAGGAAGAACAAGATCGGCTTTTCTAAAGATATGAGAGTTAAAGAAAAAATTCCAGCCTCAAATTGGAATGCTACAAGATGCTCAAAGATCCATGTTGAATGATGCTGAGAAGATCCAGAAAAAGTGGAAAGAATATAGAGTCATTATACCATAATGATCAAGTGGACCAACAGCCGTTTCAACCTATACCTTATGATCAGGAACCATTGGTGATGAAAGAAGAAGTCAAAGCAGCATTGAAAGCCTTATCAAAGGACAAAGCATCAGCATTGATGACATTCCCATTGAAGTATTACAGCAATCAGATGAAGCTGTTACTATACTTACAAGGCTCTTCCAGGAAATTTGGAAGACAAATTCATGGCCAATTGATTGAAAAAGAATACTGAAGAAAGGTGACCTGACTGACTGTGGAAATTATTGCACAATCGCTCTGATCCCACATGTCAGCAAGATTCTACTCAAGCTGAGACTACAACCATACCTGAAATGAGAACTGTGTGAAGTGCAAGCAGGGTTCAGGAAAGGATGAGGAATAAGAGACATTATTGCAGATGTGAGATGGATCCTTGAAAAGATGAAAGAATACCAAAAGGATATCCATATGTGTTTTATTGACTACAGCAAGGCTTTTGACTGTGTAAACCCTGAGAAACTCTGGGCCACATTAAGAAGCATGGGTATACCAGAACACCTGATCGTTCTCTTGCACAACCTTTACATTGATTAAGAAACAACAGATCAAACGGAACAAGGAGAAACAGAATGGTTTAAAATCAGCAAAGGTGTGCAACAAGGCTGCATACTTTCCTCCTACTTCTTTAATTAATATGCAGAACAAATCATCAGAGAAGCAGGACTGTATGAAGACAACCAAGGTGTGAAGATTGATGGAAGACTCATCAACAACCTTCGCTGTGCTGATGATACCACATTACTGGCTGAAAGCGAAGACGATTTGAAACATTTGCTTCTCAAGATCAAGGACTATAGTCTTAAAATGGGTCTGCACCTTAACGTTAAGAAAACAAAGATCCTGACAACTGGCCAAATGAATAAGTGCATCGTTGATGGAGAAGAAATTGAAACAGTGGACAACTTTAACCTACTTGGATCAACAAGCAATAAAGAAGCAACAAGTAGTCAGGAAATCTGACAATGCATTGCTTTTGGCAGAATGGCTATGAAGGAGCTAGACAAGATTCTCAAGATCAGAGATGTCTTTCTTTATACAAAGATTTTACTTGCTCAAGCCATGGCATTTTCAATAATGTCATATGGATGCAAACGTTGGACAGTGAAAAAGATAGACAGGAAGAAAATTGATGCCTTTAAATTATGGTGCTGGTGACGAATACTGTGTATATCATGGACTGTCCAAAGAACAAACCAGTCAGTACTAGAGGAGATCAAACCTAAGCTTTCTTTAGAAACTCAGATGACAAGACTTTGACTTTCATACTTTGGATACATCATGCAAAGAGAGAGATCATTAGAGAAAGATATTATGCTTGGCAATGTAGAAGGTCAACGCAAAAGAGGAAGGCCAGCAATGAGATGGATCGATACAGTAACAGCAGCTATGGATGCCAGTCTGTCAACAAAGAACCACCTGACTGAAGACTGATCACAATTTAGGACATCTATCCAGAGGGTCGCCATGAGTCGACACCGACTTGACAGCACTCAACAACAACATCAACAGACTGATATTTAAAGGCAATTAGGCATTTGCTTGCAAATGCATAATTGGCCTAACAATGTATTTTACAAGAATATACAAATAATTTCAGTCTTTCAAATTTATGAATGGCTAGATATGATCTGCATTCTTGTGGGGCAATTAACATGATAGTGGCAATATTCAGTCACTATTCAGGTAAGTTGCACATTTAGTTTAGGTCAGCAGAGTATCAGACCTAGCCTAAACAGATAATACAATAACCACACCATCACTCTCTGTATATTCAGCGCAGCTATCTATAGGGATAGTGACATAGAATACACAGATTAAGTTAGATGAGAGGATGGCATTTAAGAAGCCAGGGGGTTGAAAATTTGCCACTGTTTGTGCATCTGCTCTGCTCAGTCATACACACCCACAACATCAACTTCCACATATATGCTGACGACATAATGCTCTATACCCCAATTACAACCACAAATCCAACAAATGAACATCTAACAGCATGCTTCACCGATGTATCCAACTGGCTACAAGAGAACAACCTGTCTATTAATATAAAGAAAACTGAAGCTCTCATAGTAACAAAAGACACGGACTTCAAGCCACCTACACACCTCAACATGGGAACCACACAAATTCGGATACAGCCACAAATAAGATATCTGGGCATTATCATTGACCAAGCTCTAACCCTCAAGCAACAAATCTCTAAAACCACCGGAACTATATTCCACAAAGCTAAAACGGTACAACATCTCCGACCTCTCCTTGAACCTCAGGACTTTAGGACAGTAATGCAAGCTATGACGCTCCCACATCTGGACTACTGCAACATAATCTACCACGGACTACCCGCCACACAGACCAACCCCCTCCAAACTGCCTTGAACACCACAGCAAGAATTATTCAAAATGCAAAGAAGCGAGACCACATCACCCCAATTCTGAGGGACCTACACATACTTCCCCTTGAAGCAAGAATTAAATACAAAGCTATTCTACTCACCCACAAAGCCATCCACCAAACACAAACCACCCAGCTCTGTACCCTCCTGTCTCGTCCAGCCCACAGCAAGACAACCAGACAGACCTCCAGCAACTCCCTCACCATCCCTCACAAAAGAACCAAATGCACACAACGGACCTGCAACAGAGCCTTTGAACTTTATGCTCCGTCCCTCTGGAATTCTCTACCAACCAGCATCAAGAACAACAGCAATCTCTTGTCATTCAAAAAACAGCTAAAAACCATCTTATTCCAAGAATATCTCAAAACAGAAACAAACTCCCACAAATAACTGTCCAATCCCCTAACCCACTCATCAAGAACTTATGATCAAAATTATGTTACCTCGTCCATGTCTATGTCCATCCTTTCCTGAAATCATCAATGTTGCCCTCCTGGTGATGGCCCTACCCTATGACTAATTACCCCCCCCCCCCTTTTTTTTGTTACACTGCTTTGACGCGGGATATAAATACAGTTAAATAAATAAATAAATAAAATATTGCACTGCAAGATCGGACCCAAATGTGGAAGGGGGCACAATAGCAAAAGTTGGCTCACGGTCTATACCTCTTGAGCAGGCCCTGAGATTTCAAACTCTGCACTATTTCTCAGAAGTCGAGGAGGGGCTCTGAGGCAGGGTGAGTGCCAGTAATAGGCTGCTGTGTTTCAATTCCAATCCTGACTACTAGGCCCCTGAGTGAGCTCAGTTTAGATGGGGCTGGTTTGAAGTTTGGTAATGATATAGGGGGTCATTCTGAATCACAAATAAGCCACCTATACATGCAGGATTGGCATGTATCTCACAAAAATGTCCAAAACCATATTCTGAACATTCGTGGCCCTGCACTTAAATGGAGATCGCAGAACGTGGGTGGGAAGGGACAGAACAGAGGTGTGGCCAGCCACGAAGACGTATGAAACACATACCGGTCAAACCCGTGTACATCTGCAGGCGGCACCACAAACATCCAGGTTGTACCTGAAAAAACGTGGAATAAAGGTAGGACATTTTTCTGCTCAATGCAACCAATAGTGGTGAATGCTTTGCACTGGTGTGACTGCAGTCTGGAAAACCACAGCATGCAGTATTACGGATCAGAAATCAGAGGAGAATGAGGATGTATGTCAAAGCAGCAGAAATAAACACCCCCACAACTGTATGCAGCATAGCACTGGTGCTCAATCCGGCCATGCCAGCAATTGCTGTGTGAGCTAAAGGGGTACAACTAGGGTGCCCTATCATTGCCCACGTCCTGGATATGATACTGGTGACAGAGTCCTAGGGTCCCATTTGAAAACGTAAGCCCGGACATCGGTGCTATGCGCAGCAACCAGTGAGCATATCCAGCATCCAGCATATCCATATCCAGCATATCCATATCCATATCCCTCTCCTTTCCCCCTCCACTCTCCCTTTCTCATGTGCCTTTTGGAATGCACATTCTGTCTCTAATAAACTCACTTTTACTTATGATCTCTTTATCTCCAATGCTCTACATCTTCTTGCTCTAACCGAGACCTGGCTCCTCCCTGATGATACTGCATCTCCTGCTGCCCTCTGCCATGGTGGCTATCAGTTCTCCCACACACCTCGTCCCACTGGCTGTGATGGCAGTGTTGGGTTTCTACTTTCTCCCTCCTGCCAATTCCAACCCCTCCTGCTGCCTCGGTCTCACTCCTTTCTCTCCTTTGAAGTCCACTCCATCTGTCTCTTCACTCCACTTCCTCTCTGGGTAGCTGTTATTTATAGACCTACTGACAAGTCTGCTTCTACCTTTCTTACTGACTTTGACTCGTGGCTCTCCCTCTTTCTGGACTCCCCCCACTCTTATTCTTGGGGATTTTAACATTCATGTTGATAACCCTCTGACCCCCATGCTCTAAAGCTACTCTCCCTCACCTCCTCGATTGACCGCCAACTTTTTTCCCCTGCTCCCACTCACCAGCATGGCCACTGCCTGGACCTGATATTTTCCTCTAGTTCCTTACCCTCGAACTTCCGTAACTCAGTTCTTCCCTTATCTGACCATCACCTTTTAAGACTTAATCTTCATCTCCTGCTGCCTCAACCCCGTCCTGTCTCCACCAACCTATTTAGAAATCTTCATGCTATTGATCCCTTGACTCTCTCTTCCACCATTTCTCCATCTCTGTCTTCCACTATGTCATCCAAGTCTGTCGACGAGACAGTAACTTCCTATAATGCTGCACTCTCTTCAGCTCTGGATGCTCTCGCTCCACCCACCCCACGTCCTGTGAGACGTTCTCCACCCCAGCCCTGGCTTTCATCCTCTACTCGCTATTTACGTTCCTGTGCCCATTCTGCTGAGCGTGCTTGGCTCAAATCACGCTCCCCTGAGGATCGTCTACACTTCAAATTCATGCTTGTCTCTTTCCAGTCAGCCATAGCTCTTGCCAAACAAGACTACTATGTCCATCTGACTAACTCTCTTGCCTCTGACCCTTGCCGTCTCTTTACTACTCTCAGCTCTCTCCTTAAAGTGCCTCCACCTCCGATCCCTCCCTCCCTTTCTGCCCAAACCCTGGCTGACTACTTCCATGACAAAATCCACAAGATCACCCTCCAATTCCCAACAAACTCAGCTATTTCCCTTCCTCCCCCTTTCCACTCCCAACTCCACCCCCCCCCCTTCCCTTGCTACCCTCTCTGCCTTTCCTGTCATCTCTGATGAGGAAACTGCACACCTTCTCTCTTCCTCCAAACTCACCACCTGCTCATCTGATCCTATCCCCACCCATCTCCTGGGCCACATCTCCTACATTGTCCCCCCCCCCCCCATCTCTCATATTCTCAACCTTTTGCTCTCCACTGTAACCGTCCCTGCTGACTTCAAGAATGCTGTGGTCACACCTCTCCTCAAGAAACCCTCACTTGATCCTACATGTCCTTCTAATTATTGACCCATCTCTCTCCTTCCCTTCATTTCTAAACTACTTGAACATGTGGTTCACCGCCACTGCCTCGACTTCCTCTCCTCTCATGCCCTCCTGGATCCCTTACAGTCTGGTTTTCCTCCCTTACACTCTACTGAAATGGCGCTTGTCAAAGTCTCCAGTGACTTGTTCCTGGCTAAATCCAAGGGCCTGTACTCTGTCCTCATCCTTCTTGACCTCTCTGCTGCTTTCAACACCATTGACCACAACCTTCTCCTTGATACCCTGTCCTCGCTTGGCTTCAAGGGCTCTGTACTATCCTGGTTCTCCTTCTATCTCTCCCATCACTTCTTCAGTGTGCATTCCGGTGGCTCCTCCTCCTCCGCTCCCCCGCTCCCAGTTGGTGTACCCCAGGGATCAGTCTTGGGTCCGCTCCTTTTCTCTCTCTATACCCAGTCCCTTGGATATCTTATCTCTTCCCATGGTTTTCAGTACCATCTGTATGCTGATGATTCCCAGATCTACCTCTCTACACTCGAACTCTCTCCAGCAATCCAGACCTGGATCTCTGCCTGCCTTTCTGACATTGCTGCCTGGATGTCTCACCGCCGCTTGAAATTAAACATGGCCAAGACTGAACCTCTTATCTTTCCCCCTAAAACCTCCTCTCCTCTTCCTCCTTTCTCAGTCTCTGTGCATAACTCTGTACTCCTTCCTGTTTCCTCGGCCCGAAATCTGGGGGTTGTCTTTGACTCCTTTCTCTCTTTCTCCACACACATCCATCTCGTAGCTAAGACCTGCCGTTTCTTTCTCTATAACTTTAGCAAAATCCGCCCCTTCCTTTCTGAACACACTACTAAAATGCTTATCCAATCCTTAATCACCTCCCCTCTTGACTACTGTAACCTACTCCTTGCTGGTCTCCCTTTGAATCATCTCGCTCCCCTTCAATCTGTTCAACACTCTGCTGTGCAGCTAATCTTCTGCTAGCCTCGTCATGCCCATATTACTCCTCTTCTCAAGTCACTTCATTGGCTCCCTATCCCCTTCCGCATCCAGTTCAAACTTCTCCTGCTGACCTATAAATGCATTCACTCTGCGGCTCCTCAGTACCTTTCATCTCTTATCTCTCCTTATAACCGCCCTCGGGAACTCCGCTCCTCTAGCAAACTGCTTCTATCTATGCCCCTCTCTCTTACTGCTAACTCCAGACTTTGCTCCTTTCACCTTGCTGCACCTTACGCCTGGAACAAACTACCTGTGTCCATACGCCAGGCACCTTCGCTAACCCTCTTCAAGTCCAGGTTGAAAGCTCACCTCTTTGCTGCTGCCTTTAGATCTTGACTCACCTGATCTCCTTTCTCTCCCTTGTTCTCCCCTGCCTACATCCTTCGTGTTTCGTATGTTTTGTCTTGACTAGACTGTAAGCTCTAGTGAGCAGGGATTGTCTCTTAAATGTCTGTGCTGTGCAGTGTTGCGTATGACTGGTAGCACTATATAAATGCTGAGTAGTAGTAGTAGTAGCACATAGCACCGACGTGCAGCATGGAGTGGATTTCTACAATATGCTCTATGCAATGTGCACAGTCCCCTGGTGCAGATAAGGTTTCATGTAACTCCTATTAGAACACTATATTGGGGATATCTTACACCGGTGGCTACATGGCACAAATCTTGTGCACAGGTCACTGCTGCATCTGTTTACATATGTGGGCCTATGATGTGCAATGTGCATACAGGGTTTAACCCTTGATCTAGATATACTGGAAGGGCTGTTTGGACCTACTGCAGCTCTGTAGCAGATTGAGGTCCACCATTGTAGTTATTGTGTATGTAGGAAGCCAAATAAAAATGTAGTGAGCAGGTACAATGCTGGGTTGGAAGTACTGATTGCTATGGTTCCCTATCCATCAATTAAGACATTTGGTGCTGGGCATTCTTTTGGCAGACAGCTGTTTCTGTGGGGCTGCAAGTGAGAGTGTGGGGGGTGGGGGAGGGGGTCTAGATTGCTCATCCACATATACAGGGGGGACAGGTATGCCTGGCAGGCACCTGGACCATAGGGCTGTCTGCAGCCTCACCAGGTGCCAGTCCATACACGCAGGAGTGCGCAGGATGGTTCTGCAATCACTTCCCAGTCCAGGCTCTTCCCTGTCACTACTTAGGGGACCCTAGAGGGTGGGCGTGCAATGATGCAAAGCACAGTATGCCATTCCCAGGTTCACCAGCATTGGTCTCTACAAATGTGCATGTCTGTGTAGTTGCCCTTTAGTAGTACAGGGGAAGTATTTGGGTAGTTCCCTATTGGAGGGCCTGTTCTGCTGGGATCATGTCCTTACTTAGCATTGTACAGTCATGTTCCTGAGCCATTCACAATGTGCATTCCTCAGGAAGGCATCTACTGTTATGTCTGTAGTGCTGCACTGCATCTTATGTCCGTAGATTCACTCTCTACCCATTTTCCTGCTACAGTACTGTACACTGCAAGTGTTTTGTAGTATTATGGGCACGCCACAGACTGGTTTCTATTGTCTAACTTACCTCAACCTATGAGTCTTGCCTTCTTACATTGTCATTCAGCCTCAGAACAGCTCTGTCCATGCCCACAGCAGCTTCACAGCGGTCCATTATGAAGGGGGGCATGACCGTTTGTGGGTATATCGTAGAGAAGTGTAAGGTTGCAGACGTACATCTTGTAGTTTGTCACTTCTTCCCTAATACCACTTTTGTGGAGAGGTACCACATCAGCCCTTCTCCAGTCCTGTGGAACTTCTCAGGTCTCCAAGGATCTTTAAAAACATCCTTTAAAGGCCTTGCAAGAACTTCTCTGAGCTCTTTCAGTATCATGAGGTGTATCCCATCTGGTCCCACAGACTTGTCCACTTTCAGTTTTGCAAGCTGTTCTAACACATCATCTTTTGTGAATGGTGTGGTATCTACTCCATTCCCATTTGTATAATTGTCAATCTCCAGGATTTTCTCTAGTGAAAACATAGCAGACTTATTTGTTTAGCTTTGTTGCTTTTTCAATATCACTTTCCACGAATCCATTCCCAGCAATTTTGAGTCTTGCAATTCCAGCTCTGATTTTCGTCATCTCCTGAATATACCTGAAAAAAGTCTTGTCACCACACCACATCTTTAGCCATCTTTTCTTCTGCCTTTGATTTTGCTATACTTATTTCTCTTTTTGTCTCTTTTAGTTTGATCTTGTATTCTTTTCTGTGTTCCTCTGTTTGCAAGCTTCTGAATTTTGTGAAAGCTGTGGTTTTTGTCTTTATTTGTGCAGCCACTTCTTTGGAGAACCAAATAGGTTTCCTTTTCCTCTTTTTTTTTTTATTTGCTTTCCTTATGTATGTATCTGTTTCACCTTTTATTGCTTTCTTTAGTTTAGCCTGCTTTCTTTAGTTTAGTCTACCCCTCTTCTAATTCCTCTTGAAATGTGTGCCTCTCTTGATGGTGTGTAGTGCTGTTACAAATGCCAGCCATCAAATTTGAAATAGGTGTGATTGAAAATAGATGGAGATAGAGATAGATTGAAAGCAAGGCCTGAGTTTTCATTTTGAAAACCTTAATACCACATTGTATTCACCTGCAAGTTATGGGGTAAGAGATTTCAGTGATTCCCACTGGCTCAAACATATTTAAAGGGAAGCTCTGTGTGTCACTGAATATCCTGCCGAATAGTATTTACATAATTTGCAGGTCTGCAAAATGTGTAAATGCTTTTGAATATTCCCAACCCCATATGTATACTTTGAAAGGTCTTCTGAATACTTCCAGACGACACCCTTTGTCCTATGCATAGAACTCTGCATGCTGTCATATACTTAATAATTAGAACTTTTCTAAAATCACCATATATAGATATATGTCATTTCACACACAGAAATCCACTTTTTACACATGTAGATAATAGCTAAGGTTTCTAAAATTGTCTCTTAAGATGTAAAATGCTTTGTAAATATATTAAAGAAAAAAAGAACGGTACCACAGGAAATTACAGTCACTGTTGATAGCCTCCACATGCACACACAAATACTTTACCACCTGTATCTCATTAACTGATCATTAATATATGCAATAAACTACATTTTCAGATGCTAATGGCCAATGTTAATACATTGAAATGCATCAGTCCCTCTTTGTAGTTCCTTTCCAGTCCACACGTGGTTTCTATAATGCCTCATATGGTTCAAGGTCGCAAAAGGACAAACAAGATATTTAAAAGAAAAAATTCCAGAAATTAAGAACAACTCTCTTTAAAATCTCATGTCCTTTATTATTGCATGGGCTGCGAAGAGTAATTTAGATACTGCTCACAGTACTTGAAGGCTCACAGGTTCTTTGCATTAGTGGGCCTGCAGGCTTTTTTTTTTTTAAAGGAAACTCCATGGAATTTCCTTTTGAAACTGCAGATGGTTCATTTAGCATGGGTGCTATAGTACATGGATACTTTTCATTTGCATTAAATAAAAGGTTCATTTCAGAAGCTATGTGCATGATTTACACATCTAAAAATACCCAATCAGACTTTCACATTCACATGACAAGACAAGACATATTTTAGAAAGACCCAAATTTACACGTATCCAGTGCAATCACATCTTTTTTAGCTTTATGGATCCCTTATTAACCTCTAAAAATTCAGGGACACTTAATTCACCCTGGCCACTTTTTCTCAAATCCTCTCCCCTGAGCACCAAACTTATCTCCACTAGCCATCCCCCTTCCCCTTTTTCTCTCCCTGTTCCTGCATCCACTGCTTACCAGTCTCAGCCTCCTTTTCTCTCCCCCCACCCAACCAGTTCCTGCAAGATCTCCTTCTTTTCCCAATCAATTCCCCACAAGCTCTCTCTCTCTCCCCTCTCCCCTCAGGGGTCCATGGATGATCATGTTAGGAACCACTTTTCTAGATTGAAGAGAAGTTTTGGTAGATGAAAGGAGTGGGACCGTGGAGTGAGTGCATTAAACTTAGCTGATGTTTTTTTTCTGAAACAAAGTGATAAAATTACTTTTAGAAAAGAAAGTAATTAGATTTGAGTGTTGTGTATGGACATCATAGGTTAAAATGAAAGACTTACAGAATGAAAATGAGAAAACTAATCAAGCGCCAAAGCATAAATGCAGACACTCTCAAATCTAGTGGATGCTTGTAGGAAAGTAATCAAAAGACTAATGAACTGTGGCAAGTTGACTTTGTGCAAACCATAGGAATAAAACAACTGCTTGGAAGTAAAATGTAAATGAAAGTAAAGGGAGTATGAACAGAAACTATTACATTGGACAGATGTCAGTATTGTCCTGTTGTCCAGCAGATCATATGCTGATGTTTTATCTATTCATTGCTCATTTCCTCTAGTTAAACTTAGCAATCAATTCAAACTCAGAATGGCACACAACACATAATGAAAAGAGTATAGCACAAAGAATAGCAAAGACAGTCAACAAAAGTACAATACAAACAAAATAGATGTCATGTCAACTTCAATTTACAATTTAAACACTCTTTTATGATTAGTAATAAAGCCCTCTAGTATTGGAGAGTGTTTGGAGTCAACCTATACACGAGGCGGAAGGGCTCTGGGACTGCCAGTGACTCATTAACATCAGGCCCGATCGAGGCAGCTAGCACTGATATCAACCTCAAGCCCCATAAAGCTCCTTGTTTCTTACGGTGCTTAGCCATTGGTGCATTCTCTCTGTCTCCTAAGGGGCATATCCAAAGGAGCTTGAATGCCCCTTTGGCCCTTGTGTTTGCCTTTCTTTTACACTTGTGTTTGCTTTCCATGTTACAGTTTTAGCCCCCCCCCCCCATATGCTTTTATACTTGTGCTTGATGTTATAGTCGATGTTACAGTCTTAGCCTTCCCCCATATGCCCTGCCCTTGTGTTTGCCTTTCTTTTCATATTTTCCCTCTCCGACCCACCCCTATTGCCATGTCCTCGTTTATCTGTTTGCTGATTCCTCCTTTCCTATCCTGTCTGACTTGATGGCGTTCTTTTCCTACTTTCTCGCAGCCTGTAAATTTTAATTGTGAACCGCCCAGATGCCTCTTTTGGTGTGGGCGGTATATCAAATTTTAATAAAACATAAACATAAAACATAAACATAAAACATTAAGGGTGCCTTATAAGATTTTTGAGTTTAGGTTTATTGTGTTATTGTAAATGTCTTCAAGTGGGATGGGTCAAGATAATTTTGGGCTGGAAGTAGATGAGGGTTTAATTCCCCTTGTTTTGATTTATTTATCATTTCGTATATACTGCCTTTCATGATATCAAGGTGGTTTACATTGAACAAACTGAAATTACATTGAACAGGGCATTATAACTTGGAGATAACTAGTTTACAAGGAACATGGGCTATGGAGGGTTAAGTGGCTTGCCCAAGACCACAAGGAGCACCTGTGGGACTAGAAACCCCAGTCCTTCCAGCCCAAGGTTGCTGTTCTCTAGTGGGATTTGAAACCCTGACCTTCCAGCCTGAAGTTCCTTGCCCCAACCACTAGGCCACTCCTCCACTAATTTTGACTATTGTTTGATTTGTTTCTCCATGATGTGGGCTAAAGACTTTGGTATTAATATTCTGTTAATGATTTATTCTTTTGTACCATTGCTATTTAATGTATAACAATCTTTTTAAAAAAACTCTAGTATTTTATGCCCAGCCATTATATTCCCCAAAATAAGGTTTGTGTGTTCCTCCCCTAAATAATATATACAGATCATCCCCATATGAAACAAATGTTACAGTAAAAAGTATCACTTTCTAAATACTAAGGGGGCTGTTTACTCATCTGCTCTACCTGTTAATGTAGACGATGATACACACTGTCAGGTCACATTAACAACACAAAAAATCACTATGCCATCTGCAGAACCCACACTTACTGCTAGAGAGGGTGGGATATGGGCAGAAAGTGGACGTGTCTACAGCAATCTGTTACTGTGGGTGTACTCAGTATGATGTAACCAGCAAAGTTGCAGACCGCATAGGTACTCATAATGCCATCACAATGAGTGGCTTTAGCTGCATCCATGATGTTGCCAAGGAGAGCACTCTGCAATTTTGATGCATTATCTGTTAGGGAAATGCTGTATGCACCCCCAACAGATAAGACATGGATTTTGTAGCGAATGCTTCGCTCTCTGCACTTTTTTGCCACATTAGCTGCAAAAGTCTAACGCGCTTTATGAACAGACCTCTAATAGCCCTTTACTCACTCCATAGCAAAATCCCTATGCAAGAAAAAAACCTTTTTTATTATCTGAAGATGATTTAACCTTGAAAATACAAGGTTTGCATAAAACATTTTCAAATGGTCTCATGCATCGATTATAAAATACCTTAATTTAAGCACTTAACATGCATTCATTTACATCAATTATAGAACAGGTTAAATGTCCATACCTATGTGTGAAGGGGCCTGTATCGTTTTATAAAATACTATAATGAATTCAGCAGAATTAGCAGCTTGATTGAAGCTATGGGCATTCACGCCTGCTCAGGAACAGGCATAAATGTTTGCATGAAAAGTACACATGCACATGCTTATTTTATAAAATATGCTTGCAAATATATTGTGACTCTTCCATGCTCCATACAACTCCTCCCCTAAGCATGCCTACACTAAACTCATGAGGTAATTTTGTGAAGCCTTTTATGTGCACATAATGATGAATGTGCAATATAAACTCTTTATAAAATTATCTCCAATATGATTTGTCAGTTTCATTTAGTGACATTAAATTCTATCCAAGCAGCATCTACAGTGCAGAGGGGTCCAGGGAAGGAGGGACCATTTCTAATATTTTGCTTGGGGGTCCTTAATTTATCTGTTTTAGAAAGGGATGAATTTACAAATGCATGTATAAATTGCAAGGGTGTGTGTCATTTTAGGGCATAACTTGGCCATAAAATGTGCATTCTCCATTTCTGAGTCTTCAGCTGTCCTGAGTTAGCCTGATCTTAGTTGATCTCTGAAGCAAAGCAGAGTTGGGCCTGGCTAGTACTTGGATGGCTGACCACCTTGGAATACCATGGGCTGTAACTCACTGCAGTGAAGAAAGGCCTGGGAATCTACTTCCGGTCATACTTTGCCAAGAAAATCCAGGGGTTAGGTTGCCAGGAGTCAGGGGATACACGTATATGTCTGCAAATGTCTGTATACATGCCAGGGAGCAGGATTTACAGCTGTTCCCTGGCATGTATACAGTAGGTTTTTTAAATGTGCTCATTTCAGTCAGCACTGTACATAGTAAATAAAGGTTTTTTTTTCTTTCCCCTTAATTCCCTATAGTTTATTCCCTCCCCCCAAATTGAAATTAGATAAAGAGAGCAACATCTATAGTTAATTACTGGCATTTATATGTATAAGTTTACAAAATAGTCAGTACCAGGGCCGGCCCGTCCATTGAGCGAGAATGTTTTTTGCACAGGGCCCTGCATTTCAGGGGGCCCCGTGCAAAAAACATTCTGATCTAAAAGTAAAATTTAAAAAAAAAAAAGCTGTCTGCTGCCGCTGCCGGGGCCGCCGCGGCAGAATCGAGTGTTCCGCGGGGCCCCCCCTGCCCAGCAGAGCCTGCCCTCCCCTGTATCACCTCTCTCTTTACAGCTGCAGTCACACGCGCCGGCTTTCAGAACGTGAGGGGAGAGTTTCTCCCTCGCTGCTCTGTTAAGCCCGTGGGGGCTGATGGGAAGTTCCCATCAGCCCCCGCGGGCTTAACAGAGCCGTGAAAGGGAAACTAGTTCCTTTGCGCTCTGAAAGCCGGTGCGTGTGACTGCAGCTGCAAAGAGAGAGGTGATACAGGGGAGGGCAAGCTTTGCTGGGCAGGGGGGGCCCCGCGACACACACATATATGTGTGTGTGTGTGTGTGTAAGTGCTGGAACTTACACATAAATGTTGTGAAATATCAACTTCACATATAAGTACCAGCACCTACCTGTGGAAAGTTTTGAGTTTCTTCCATTAACTTTTAACATGTGTAAATTTGCAACATGGGTCTTGTGGCACCATGTATTGACAAATACATGTGCACTTCTGCATTATTTTAGAAAAGGCTCCATGTTTAGCAGAGCCTTTTCTGAAATATTGACAGAATTATGTACTTCACAACCTCAAAATCTTAATTCCAATCACACTTAACTATCTAAAATATGCCTTTACATGTCTAAGTATGCACCTTCTGGTCACAGCATGCATGTATACTGCCACAAAGTTTATACAAGGTCTTTTTTGCATGCAAAACAGGCTTAACACACAGAAAAATCTTTATAAAATCCCCCTCTGATTACAGAGTAAATCATTGATTTTATTTAAACATTCATATCTGCCAGAAAAAAATGGTATAAATTAAAAGCATCCAAAATAAAGCATTAATCCACAGAAAATCCAAAAAAGAAAGAGGGACAAAGACAAAGCCAGTAAAAAACAAATTAATGAAGGCACCATCAGAGATACAAGAAGGTCATGTGAAGGGATCATTTACAAATGGCATCCTAGTGCAATCTGGGACGTCCATGTTAAAACATCAGAAAAAAAGGTAGGCACATCCAAGGTTGGGCATGATTTCACAAACACGGACCTGCCCACTATGAACATCTATGAGGCTATCTAATAGATGTCCCTGGAATATTAATCAAGACCAGGGACATCTAAGAAACATTCAGAATGGTTCAGACATAAAACAAGTTTCTCAATTACCCCCAAAATACCATTGCTATGGTAGAGTGCCATCTTCTCTAAACTATCTAGATGTAAATGAGCACTTTCCCAATGCCTGTTTGTGCCAAGAGCAGGTCTAAACTCAGACAAGGTTGCAGACATCCCCAATGTTTCTGGAATCAAATGAGGATTGATGCACCCATCGCTCTGCCCTGGACACATCTCCAAGGCAACCCCTGCCTAC
The DNA here is from genome assembly GCA_033557465.1 of Ichthyophis bannanicus. Classification (NCBI taxonomy): domain Eukaryota; kingdom Metazoa; phylum Chordata; class Amphibia; order Gymnophiona; family Ichthyophiidae; genus Ichthyophis; species Ichthyophis bannanicus. The sequence goes on from CM066035.1 coordinate 462,301,264, forward strand.
TCAAATGTCCCTGTGCTAGGGATGTATTTAGGCATGGTTTGTAAATGGCTCCAGGGACATCTTCATGATTTGGATGTCCATATGTCCATTTTCGGACATACAAATTGCAAATAAAACTTCTAAAATGAGCACCTTAGCTTATAGGAATACATCTATTTTACCATATCTTGGTGATCTCTTGGTTGAGTATTATAAAATTATCTTTTCATTTTAAGACCTTCATCATTAGAAAAGTAGATTCTGTAGTATGTGAATCATTGTGACAGGCTGACTAGATGAGTAATGGTATCTCAGGGATTTAGAAATATCCAGGATAATTAGAGTAATAACATTAGTCCTTTATCCTCTATCTCAGGGTACTAATTGCAACAGATAGGCTTAAAATGCTTAGACTGCAAACTGGCTGCAACTTCCAGGTATTGTCTCATGTCTGAAATACAGAAAAGAGCCAAGCACAGTGCTTCCAGTGAATCTCTATTACCCATGGGTTACTAGGGGTTTTAATAGAACTAACATACTCACTATCATCCTCAATGAAATCACCTGCAAATATTCTCTAGGCTGCAGTGCAGGCAAAGTTTTATTTTGCTCAATGTGATCTATCCATCCTGACACAGCTGAATATTTCAACAAACTATTGCCATTCAGCTATTTCTTCTCAGATATAAAAGACAGCTATTTGAAAATAGCAAAATATAAAGTTTAGGGGGCCCTTTTACATTCAGTACATTTTTTTTACTTATCACTCCTTAGAAAAAAAGATCAACCCATGGTAAGTACAAAAAGCATGTGATAACTGTCAAGGACATAGACAGGAATGTCCCTTTACCATGCATTAAGTTAATTTGCAATTAGCATAGGTGCACTTCATGTTTCCTCAAGGAAGTATTAAGTGAACCCATTCTAAATTGACAGTGCATAGTAACTACTGTGTGTTAACTACAATGAACACTCCATACCCACTCTCCACCCATAACCCCACCATTTTTTAAAAGTGTCTTCAAGTCAGTGCTGACTCTTGGTGACCCAATAGCCCTTGTGTTTTCTTGGCTAGGCATGACTGAATGTAGATTGTTAGGCCTTTTCTTCCAAGGTAATGGAGAGTAAAGTGACTTGCTCAAGGTCACAAAGAGTGTCATTGGGAATCAAACACCATTTTCTTGAGTATGAGGTGGTTAATCACCAGGTTACTCTTTCACTCCAATCCCACCGTATCACACGCTAAACTATTAGCATGAGATTTTTACCACACTGGCTGCTTTTAGCACTCAGTGACTGTTAACATGGGCCATGCTAACAATTACTGTGCATTAAAATACACCAACTGCTTAGTACATTTTAGTAAAAGGGGTCCCTAAGTGTTTGACATTTATTGTAATTCTTCCCTATGATGCCTTTTATATGCATGCTTTATACAAAATATATTGTTAATGATCTTCCTTTCATGTTTTTGAATTACAGCAACTTATTAAGGTTAAGTTTAAATAATTTTTCATGTGTAGCCAACTATATGAGCAAGTTTACTAGAAAATATGCAAGTTTTGCAAATTTTTTTCAACAATGCACTATATTCAGGGGACAGGGAAATTCATATTATACCTGAATGTAACTCACCTTGATCATCTCCTGGAAAGGCATGAGCTAAATACTGATAATAAATAAATACATAAAATACATGTTAGAGGTGTGCAAAAGATTGAAACATCAGCAATTTTGCATGCCTTTCGTCGTATTGCATTTTTTTTTTCACATGCAGTGCTCCCACTGTGAAAATATCAGTCTTTAACACATCGGCCTCTCAGGATGAATTGCCTCTGTCTCAAGCATAGCAGTTGTTCCCACTGCTCATGCAGCAGAACTTAAAACATTAACCAGAACAGAGAGCAAGTGGTAACTGAGGAGGGAGACAGTTGCAGGATGGCATGTAGTACAGAACCTTACTACTGGAGAGAGAAGAGTCTCAAAGCATGCAATTAATGGGATCTGGCATGTCTTCTAGAATGTCACTCCCATGTATATACATCCAGTGGGTGATATTTCCTTTAGCCGTGAACCGTGTGTAGTTCTGTCTAAAAAGAAGTAATAAGGGTAGGAATTTGAAATTAGTTCACAGACTGGAATATTTTATCAGGTGACAGATGTGAAACATTAACTGCCTCCTTGAGGTTTCAGAAATAGGCTGTGGAAACTTCCTTCTTATCCAAATGTCTATAGATCATTTAAAACTTGAGCAAAGATGGAAAGTCAAAATTCAACATTTTAGTAAACAAAGTCATATTTTTCTACTCTAATTGAGCCAGTAAAGTGCTCTGCCAATCTCACAGGCAATCCTAAAGCACTAAAATTTCTCTCCACCAGTTTATTTATCATTGCTTCATTATGTTGTTTTGAACTAATATCATCTACTCACAGTGGCAATTACAACTCTAGACATTTCCTTTGCTTGTGAAGTCTGAAAAAGATCACTGAATTTTTCTGCAACTTCTACAGTTTGTTCAGTTGTTTCATATTATTTTTCATAAAAAAAAAGTAAACTTATTAATTTTGACTTTTAAACATTGAATACCTCTTTGGTCATTTCATCAACAGTTATCAGCAAAAGACTTCTCAATTTCTGAAGTGATAAAAGTACTCAGCGCATAATCAAACTCTGGAATTCATTACTGGAGGATGCAGTAAAAGCTGTTATTGTAGCTGGGTTTAAAAATGGTTTGGACGGGTTCCTGGAGGAAAGGTCCATAAACCATTATTATGTTGCTACTCTGACCCAGGAAATCTACTGCTTTCCCCAGGACAAGCATTGTGGAATCTGCTGCCTTTTTTGGAACCTGCCAGATACTTATGACCTGGATTGGCCACTATTGGAAACAGGATACTGGGCTTGATAGATCTTGATCTGACCCAGTAAGGCATTTCTTATGTTCTTAAGTACTTCTTATGTACATTTAATCTGAGGAGCTACCTCCATAACCGAGGCACGGCGGACTCGGTGCACCCTCCCTTACCCCCCCTTTCCCCCCCCCCCCATGCCCCAATAAAACACACTACTCCAGTATTGGCATCAAACAACGGTCGCAGCTTTATTGACCTTAACAACTTGAACAACAATTCAAACAAAACCATTCCGCCTCCACCCCAACAGTAATGCCTCACCAGCCATGTGGGTAGCAAAGTGAGGTCATCGCTGTTGCCACAGCAGCGAGGCTACTGCTCATCCTACCACCCCTTTCTCCGGCTTCGCCATACTACTAGCAAAAGCCTCACCGGGGTTATCCGGGTCGGGGGTACCCCACCCCCGCCCAACTAATACCCATGGCTCCGGACCCCGGAAACCTCCGGGATCCCGCCACCCCCCACCCCCAGCTGCAACAACCCAAACCACCCCAACACCCTGCACCCTGGGTGGGAGGGAGGGACGTCCGTTGTCTCGGGGCCCGCATACACGAATGCGCGCCCCGAGCACCGACTCTGTTGCCGGCTGTCCCTCCCCACAGTCATGCCGTGCTGATTGGCTCCCGCCACTGTCACTTAGCCGCGGAAGCCAATCACTTTAAAAAATGCCGCCAGCAACCAGCATTCTTCCGGCCCCCGCGGCCCGACGAGGGTGCCACGAGCCGCCGGCCCGGTTAATCTTGGCCGGCCAGGTAACGGGCCCTGCGGCCTCCTTCCTAACCGAGGCACGGCGGACTCGGTGCACCCTCCCTTACCCCCCCCTTCCCCCCCCCATGCCCCAATAAAACACACTACTCCAGTATTGGCATCAAACACCGGTCGCAGCTTTATTGACCTTAACAACTTGAACAACAATTCAAACAAAACCATTCCGCCTCCACCCCAACAGTAATGCCTCACCAGCCATGTGGGTAGCAAACTGAGGTCATCGCTGTTGCCACAGCAGCGAGGCTACTGCTCATCCTACCACCCCTTTCTCCGGCTTCGCCATACTACTAGCAAAAGCCTCACCGGGGTTATCCGGGTCGGGGGTACCCCACCCCCGCCCAACTAATACCCATGGCTCCGGACCCCGGAAACCTCCGGGATCCCGCCACCGGTTCAGGCGTTCTCCGACACCTGAACCGCCCCCCCCCAAGCTGCGACCGATGTACCCCCTGGCAAGCCCTCGTTCCACGGCCTCCTGCCAATCATTAAGCAGCAAATCCATACCGACAGGGGATAGATGCACCCCGTCATCCCGGTACAGACCCGCACAAGCAACTTCCACCCAGGGATGCTGAATCTGAAAACTCCCCTGCTCCACCACCCACCTCCCAATCTGGCGATTGATCTTAACTAATCCCCAAGACCACCACCGCTGCTCCCAACAGGCAGGCCGTGGAAGGATGTCCGACCAAAACAACTGAACCCCCGGAAACATCAGCAAGACCTCCTGCAAATCGTGCTTGGCAGCCCGGATCAGCTGCTTACAAGTCCAGGAACTTAGGTCATTGCCCCCCAGATGAATAAGCATCCACTTCGGCCACTCCTGTGAACGCCCGCGATGCCGCAGCAAAGGCAGGAACTGCACCCAACGCATTCCTCGAATGCCCAGCCATAGGATCGCCAGCTCCCCCTGGTCCATGCCGAGATTGGGCCCCATCGGCCGCACCATCGCTCTCTGCTCCGCCCAATGCACAAAGGAGTGGCCGACCACCCAACAGGTCCCAGGACATTGGCCCCCACCTGAAAGACAAAACAACAGTTAGTACCCCCCCAAACACCCCAACAGACCCATCACAAACGCACATAGCCCCAAAAGGCCTGCGAGGCCCAGCGACCAATCCTCTGAATCTCCACCTGAGGCAAACCCGCCGCGGCGGCACTGGTCGCCGCTCCAATCCGAAAAGAGTGAGGAGCGAACCCAGCCGGGTCCATCCCGACCCTTACCAAAGCCAAACGCATAACAGCCGTAAAGTGAAAATGAGTCAACGGGCTGGCATCCGCGTGCAAAAACAAATTTCCTTCGCCAGCGGGGCGAACACCCAGGTACTCCCGCAGCAAGTACACTGGGCAAGTGAGGGGGTGACCCATAGCCCGTAACACCACGCACTGACCGCGCCCCTGCTGATCCGTCTTGGACCTCGCCAGCCACACGCGCATTTCCCCGTCACCCACAGACACGTGCCGCCAACACAAACCACACGCCACACGGCAGGAAGCCGCCACCAACTCACTGACGCGGAAAGCCCCGAAAAAGGCCAGACTAAACACCGCCCGAAAAAGCCGCGTTTCATACACGGACGACGTGACCCCTGGTAGTGCCCCGGATAACTGAACCAACAGCTCGTGGGTAATAGGCCTGCGACCATCCCGATGCAGAGGCTGAGAACGCCCCCACCCTCGCAATAACCGCCGAGCTAAGCCCCCCGCACCCATGCCCCCCCAGCCCACTGCCCGCGCGAAAAAGGAAAACCCCGCCAGGTTCGCCCGCACAGTCACGCGTGACTAACCGCAAGCCTTTGCCGCGACCACATATTCCGCCAATAAATGATCGGGAACCCAGCCCTCCAGCCACCCCCGAGTCACCAGAAAGCTGACCACGTCGTCACTGCCCCGCTGATATTTCTTCCAAGTTCCCGGGGCCACCGAACGCTGCAGCAGCTCTATCATCTCCACCAGCCAAGCTGCCATAAGGACTCCGGGACCCGCGCGCCGTCTCTGTCTGCTGCTGGAGCCAAAATCCGGAACTGCTCCCACTTAAAACGAGAAAGAGCATCGGCAATACCGTTAGTACATCCCGGAATATGCCGCGCCCTTATCACCACGTTCAACCGCAGGCAGGCCAGTACCACCGCCCGCATCAAAGACGCAACCTGCAAACAACGCGGCGTATACTGATTGACCACGCTAACCACCGCCGCATTGTCGCAGAACCACACCACCCTACGATTACGCAGGCGGTCCGGCCAAAGCTCCAGAACAACCAAAATGGGGAACAACTCCAAAAACGTGATGTTGGACGTAAGCCCCTCATCCCGCCAGGACTGCGGCCAAGCCGCCGCACACCACGCCCCCCCAAAGTAAATGCCCAAACCCCCACTGCCCGCAGCGTCCGTAAATAGCTGTAAGTCAGCAGAAGAAATGGCGGACTCCATCAAGACGGACATGCCATTAAAATCCTGCAAGAAAACGTCCCATATGCCCAGATCAGCCCGAAGACTCCGCGACACCCGCATCCTATGATAAGACTGTGTCGCCCCCCTCGTAGCTGCCGCCAACCGATGCAGAAATACCCTGCCCATAGGGATAACCCTGCAAGCAAAATTCAAAGAACCGACTAAGGCCTGCAACTCCCGCAAGGTAAGCTTTCATGCCCCCTGCGCATTGGCGACCAGCACACGCAGACACCGAATCTTTGCCTCCGGCAGGTGGGCTACCATGGCCACCGTATCCAGCTGTATCCCCAAAAAAGTGATGCACATACTCGGGCCCTCAGTTTTTCCTTCCGCCAGCGGCACACCCCACTCCCGGGCTAAAGCTATAACCCATCCAACAAGGCCCTGCACTGCTCGGAGTGCGCCTCCCCAGCGAATAAGAAATCGTCCAAGTAGTGCACTACGTGCACGGAACCCACCCTCTGGGTCAACGCCCAATGCAAGAAGGTGCTAAACATCTCGAAGTACACGCAGGAAATCGAACAACCCATCGGCATACATTTGTCAAAGTACCAACTCCCTTCAAAATAAAACCCCAGTAAAGGGAACACCAACGGATGCACTGGCAGCAGCCGAAAGGCCGATTCGATATCCACTTTCGCCAATAAACACCCTGCCCCGCAACGACGCACCACCGCGACTGCCGCATCAAAGGATGCATAGCGCACGGAACTCCAGTGCTGGGGAATCCTATCATTCACCGACGATCCCGCTGGAAAGGACAAGTTGTGAATCAGCCGATATTTACCCGGTTCCTTTTTTGGCACCACACCCAACGGGGACACCACCAGATTCGGAAAGGGCCGGCAGGAAAAGGGGCCAGCAATACGGCCCAGAGCACACTCGGACCGCAACTTGGCACGGACCACCTGTGGCAATCGTCGCACCGAAGCCGCATTGCCCGACCCCCCACTCACCCCCTCGCCCAGCACGAGAATGTGAAAACCGTCCCGAACCCCCCCCCCCCCAGGATCTCCCTAGCCCGATGCCGAGGATAACGCTGAAGCCACGGGAGTAAAGCTTCGAGCCGAATCGGAGTGGGAGCCCGCTCCCACGCGTCCCCGCTACTTGGGAGCTGCAACGGAAGGGAAGACCCGCTTGGCGCACTTGAGGGCCGAATGCCCCGCTCCGCACATGGAACAGGCGTGCCTAAATTTACAATCGGGAAAGGGACACGACGATCTGTTAAATCTCCAGCAGAGATCTCCCGCACCCTCACCCCCTGCCTTCGGAGCCCCGGACGCTCCCTCATGAAAGGGCCGCCCCCTGCCCACCACGCCAGCCCCAGCAACCTTCTGCACGCCAGCCCCACCCGCTCCCCCCGCATGTACAGCCATCTGCGTTAACCACAAGCTAATGTCCTGATTCCCCCAGGACAGCAACTTATTCTCTTCCATCTTATCCCGAAATTTCTCATCGTAGTTGAGCCAAGCCCAACCTTCGTGTGTCTGTGTGGCTTCCAAAATCGAATCCGCATACGCGAGCAACATCCCGTACTGCTCCGGATGCTTGTGGCCCCACACGCTAGCTAATCTCAGAAAGGCCCTAACCCAATTCATAACATTACGAGACACGCGCTTGACCCTCCCCGCCTTCTCGTCCTCCTTCCTATTTTACGGCTCTCACCCGACCGCCGCCGCCCCTCCAACAAGCGGAAGATATCGATGTACTTCCTCTTCCGAATCTTCCTGCGCATCGTCCGTGGAACCCCCTCCCACAGCTCCGAAAAAGACGCTAGCGTCGGCACCGCCCCACGCCCGTCAGCCCCCGGAGTAACGGGAAACCGCACCCGATCCAGCGAATCCCCACTCGAAGAATCCGAAGACGACCTACTGGACAAAGAAGACGACGACTCGCCCCTATGACGCCGCCGACACGCGTGCTTACGCTTTCTCCGAACCTTACCCCCGACGCCGATGCCCAAAACCCCACCCTCCCCTCCCCCGGCTGGCAACTCACCTGTGGGTAACACTCCATCGCCGACGTCCACTGCATTCGCCGGCTGTTCCGTAGCGACCTCGGCGATCCGTGAGTTCGGCGGGTCCTCCGCACGCCCGCTGCCCACTGCCGTCGGAACCATGGACGCCACGCCGTCCGCCACCCTCGGACCGGCCACCGACATTCCCCCGGGCGGATGTCACGCCATCACAGCCTGTGGAGGAACATAAGAGAAAACAGGGGAAGGGGAGAGGGGGCCCCCCCGCCCATGCGGACGCCCAAGCCCCAAGCCAATCCGCTCGGGAAGTGCCTTGTCCCCCACCCCTCCAAAAATCCCATGCTGCTGCCCCACTGGTGGCAGGATACCCCCCTTGCCCACTATCCCCTCCCCCTCTACCCTGCCCAAAACTACTACCCATGAAAGGAGGGGAAGCACCCCCCATGCACCCCCCCGCTTCACTACCCCACCCAGCCGATGGCCCCTGACCCCCAGCCATAGCCAAATTCCAGGGGTAGAGCCCTCCCACCGGCGACTCAGCCACCACCACTCCGCTCCCGGCCCCCCCAGGCGCCACAACATCAGTCCTTTCCCTACCCCCAGAGGGGGGAACTGCATTGGCACCCCTCCGCCCCCCAGCTCTCCCCCGCCGAGCCTCACCACCCAGGGAGACCCCCCCAGAGGCCTCACTATTCCCCCGTCTGCCTCCCCTGCTCCTACCACGTGTGCCAGACACCGCATGGGTCAATCCCCCAGCGCCCCGAGAAACTCTCCCAACCCCCCCCTAGAAACCCCCCTGCTCTTTGCCCCTCATGCAGGCATCTTACGCAGCGCGAGACCACACTCACGAAATCCACCAAGGAGAGAAAGAAGGGTCCGAAGCTCCAGGAACCACGATCCCCGCAGTCGCCGCCAAAACAGTGCTCAAAACCGCGACGCTGCTGCGACAAAATCCCCGGGTGAAGAACCGCACGACCGCAGGAGCCAGAAAGCAGAGGAGACGTCGAAAGCAGAGGAGACGTCGACATCCGTTGTCTCGGGGCCCGCATACACGAATGCGCGCCCCGAGCACCGACTCTGTTGCCGGCTGTCCCTCCCCCCAGTCATGCCGTGCTGATTGGCTCCCGCCGCTGTCACTTAGCCACAGAAGCCAATCACTTTAAAAAATTCCGCCAGCAACCAGCATTCTTCCGGCCCCCGCGGCCCGACGAGGGTGCCACGAGCCGCCGGCCCGGTTAATCTCGGCCGGCCAGGTAATGGGCCCTGCGGCCTCCTTCCTTTCCAAGAGTATCAACCCTTCAATAAAAGAACAGCAGAATGAACTGTGGCAGTGGACTATCATGGCAGAGTTCTCTGGTCCAGTGCATCTGTCTTGGGGTCTTTAGAAACCACTGTACTTTGAAACAGGTAATTTGTAGGTCTGATGACTGGTATAATCCCCAGACTCTGAGCCATCTCAGGAATAATCACAACAGTGAAAGTGTCAACAGCGGGCTTTAGATGGTGGGGGGGGGGGGGAAGAATGACTCCACTGCTGGTGACAATCAACATGTAGAATTATGCTAAGTGCAGGACTCTTAAAACTGCAACAAAATAATTAAAACTGTGATCAAAGGGCAGGGATTCGCTGCTGTTGGCCCAAATATAGTAGTGAGACATGACCTCCCCCTCGGTCTTTTTTCCTGGTTGGCATTGTACCTGTTTATTCTTGGAAACACACAAGGGTGAGTAGGTAAAAGGTCCTTGACTGAAAAAAAACCTACATGGCTGTGTTTCAGCGTTGCCTTCCTCAGAAGGTACTGCATGGAGAACAGCAATAAAATGAAACAATTAAATAAATGAATATATAAAAATGAATAATAAATATTTTTCTTGCCTTTCTTGCACTTATTATTCAGCAGTATGGTGTCTCTGTTTATCTTTATGCCGATGATATACTGCTGCTTCTTCATACTGACCCTTTTTCCTCTGATCTCTCTTCCCTGAACTCCTGTCTCACCCATGTTGCATCTCAAACTCAAATACTCCAAAACAATGGCTGATTGGTTCTCCTGTCCCTTGACTCCCCGCCCCCTCAGCTTCACTTATTGCACTAACACCTTCCTTCCGTTATCTGGGAGTCATTCTTGACTCATCCCTTTCGTTTCATGAACACAGTCAGGATTGTACAATGCTCCCTTTTCTTTCTTTGGCATAACAGGGCTGCCTGCACCTTTCTTTCAACTTCTGCTTTAATTACTCTCGTTGTTTCTCTCATTTTATCGTATCTCAACTACTTCAACTCCATTCTTGCTGGTCTCCCTCAGTATGCATTACGACAACTTCCATCTCATTCAATATATTGCCGCTAGATTGATTTTCCATGCCTCTCGATTTGACCATGTAACCCCCCCTGCTTATCCATCTGCACTGACTCCCCATCCACTTCCACTACAATTCAAAATACTCACACAAGTTCATAGGACACTTCATTCTGGCACTCCACAGTATTTATCATCTCTCATTATCTCACGTGCTTCTCATTGTTCCCTCTGCTCTATCCACATGAGTCATCTGCTTCTTCCACCACCTTCTCAAGCCCACCTAGAATCCACTCACCATTCCCCTATTTACTTCTTTGGCCCTTTCCTTTGGAACAATCTTCCTCCACCCCTCCAACCGGAACCCTCATTCCCCAAATTCAAAACACAGCTGAAAACTCACCTTTTTCATATTGCCTTCAATCTCCCACCTGACCCTCCATGATTCATGCCCATTTGTGTTCTCCTTTTTATCCTCTTATCTTCTCCACTGCTGCTTTTAGTTCCTTAACACTAGAAGCTCCAAAAGGAATTTTACCTAGAAACCCCAAAGTGCGTCAATTGACGCATTATCACGATGACTGCATTTAGCATGAAATGCAGATGTGAATTAATGTGAAGTTACTTATTTGTTAAATACGTGCAGTATGTGACGTCATTACATGACATCATTGTGTGTTTATTGTTTGTAATGTCGGAGTAAAACTGTAAACAGTGATTGAGATGCGTCACATAGTGGGAACATGAATTTATACCTAGAAGCCCCAAAGTACATCAATTGACGCATCCAAGACAATTGAGTGTGTCAATTGGTGTACTTTGGGGCTTCTAGGTATAAATTCATTTTCCCGCTAGGTGGTGCATCTGTCATTATTTTTCAATGCACATATTTGAACATCTTGACCTTGCTAAGAAAGTCATGGAACATGACTGACATGGTTCTAGCAGTGGCGCTGGTATACAACTTCGAAGATGCATTTGCGTCAATTGATGCACTTTGGGGCTTCTAGTGTTAAGGCCCCATTCAGTCCTGGATGTCCTGGCCCTCTGTGCACCTGGTCCGAACCGGACACACAGAGTTAACCAGGATTCTGATCCCGCAGGGCACAAATAGCCCCGTGGGATTAGAATCACATCTAGGCCTGTACTTGCAATCCAGGACCCCGATTCTGGCCAGCCTGCATGTACAGGCCTTGCCCAGATAACTCAGTCAAGGCCTTTGAACGGAGCTGCGACGCCATGGCATCCGGTTGTCATGGCACTGCGGCTCCATTCAAAAGCCGCAATCCACGTCTGCCAGTAAAAATGCTTCATTCCCCACTGCCCGACCACTGATCTGGCCTCCCAAGGCCAGGGTCGAGCTGTGGGGGAATCCCCTCTACCCCCCTCCTACCACCTCCGATGGCCGGGCCCACTGTCCCCCACCGACTAGGGGAACTTAAGTTATCCGTACAGGCAGCCAACCCTGGACATACAGAGCTGACATTGGAATAGGTCCTGTACGTCTGGGGCCGCTGACCACCCACTGCCCGCCCTAACACTGCCCCAATTCCGCTAGTTGGGGTCAGAAGAGAGCCCGAATAGCAGGGATGGACATCCCAATGGGACGGACATCCCAAAAGGGACGTCCATCCCTGTTATTCAGGCCTTGGACTGACTCTGTTAGTGTTTTTGTGTCCAGTGTTACTTTCCTATACATAATTGATGTTCTTTTTTTTTTTCCTTTTTTTTTGTTTTGTTTTACATAGTAACATAGAAACATAGTAAATGACAGCAGATAAAGACCAGTATGGTCCATCTAGTCTGCCCCGTAAGATGGCAAGAGTAGGTGCCCCTGCTGCTCCGTGCAGGCCACCCCTCCCCATGTCTTTGTTTTAGGGGTGAACCCACTGCTCCGTGTAGGACAACCCTGTATGTTGAGAAATTAGTTAGTTAAGTTTATTTTGATTTTATCCTGTTGCTGTAAAGGGATTCACTGTGTCTGTCCCATGCCATTTTGAATTCTGTCACTGTATTTGCCCCCACCACTTCCATCGGGAGGACATTCCAAGCATCCACCACCCTTTCTGTGAAAAAGTATTTCCTGACATTGCCTTTCAATTTACCCCCTTGCAGCTTCATGTTATGCCCTCTAGTTTTACAGCTTCCCCGTCTTTGGAAGAGGTTTGTTTGTTCATTATTTCCCTTTAAGTATTTAAAGGTCTGAATCATATCTCTCCTGTCCCTTCTCTCCTCCAGAGTGTATATATTTAGGTCTTCAAGTCTCTTCTCATAAGACTTCTGATGCAGGCTCCAAATCATCTTGGTCGCCTTCCTCTGAACAGTTTCCAGTCTTTTTATATCCTTTGCAAGATATGGTCTCCAAAACTGAACACAGTATTCCAAGTGAGGCCTCACCAGTGACTTATACAGTGGCATTAGTACCTCTTCCTTTCTGCTGGTAATTCCTCTTTGTATGAAACCCAACATCTTCCTGGCTTTTGCCACTGTCTTATCACACTGTTTTGCCACCTTGAGATCCGCAGAAATAATCACACCAAGGTCCTTCTCCTGGTTCGTGCACACCAACCTCTCGACCCCTATCACGTATATTTCCCCTGGATTTCTGCATCTCAAGTGCATGACACTGCACTTCATCGCATTAAATCTTAACTGCCAAGCATTAGACCATTCTTCCAACTTTTGTAGATCTTTCCTCATGTTATCTACTCCCTCAGGGGAGTCCACTCTGTTGCAAATTTTTGTGTCATCTGCAAAAAGACAGACTCTTCCATGCAGTCCTTCAGCAATATCACTCACAAATACATTGAGCAGTGCCAGGCCCAGGACCGAACCCTGCGGCACCCCGCTAATCACCCTCCTTTCATCCGAGTGAGCTCCATTTACCACCTTCTGTCGTCTGTCAGTCATCCAATTTCTGATCCAGTTCACCACCTTGGGACCCATCCCTAAACTACTGAGTTTATTGATAAGCCTCCTATGAGGAACAGTATCAAAGGCTTTGCTGAAATCCAGGTAGATGACATCCATCATATGCCCTTGATCTAGTTCTCTGGTCACCCAGTCAAATAACTCAATCAGATTTGTTTAGCAAGATCGTCCTTTGGTAAAGCCATGTTGCCTCAGATCATGCAACCTATTGGTTTTGAGAAAGTCCATAATTCGCTCTTTCAGAAGCACCTCCATTACTTTTCCCGCCACCGAGGTAAGGCTCACAGGCCTGTAGTTTGTCACCTCTTCCCTGTCACCACTTTTGTGTAGAGGTACCATATCCACCCTTCTCCAATCCTGAGGAACTACTCCTGTTTCAAAGGATCTGTTGAAAACATCCTTTAACAGCCCTTCAAGAACCTCTCTGAGCTCTTTCAGTATCCTGGGATATATCCCATCCGGTTCCATGGCCTTGTTCACTTTCAGTTTTGCAAGTTGTTCTAACACATCATCTTCAGTGAATGGTGTGGTATTTAATTCATTCCCATTTTTATATTTGGGAGTCACAGATGGTCCTTCTCCAGGATTTTCTTTAGTAAAAACAGAGCAGAAGTATTTGTTTAGCAATTTTGCTTTTTCAATGTAACTTTCCACAAATCCGTTCCCTGCACTTCTGAGTCCTGCAATTCCATCTCTGATTTTCCTCCTCTCCCGAATATACCTGAAGAAAGTTTTGTTGCCACACTTCACATCTTTAGCCATCTTTTCCTCTGCCACTTATTTTACTTTCCTTATTTCTGTTTTTGTCTCTTTTAGTTTGATCCTGTATGCCTTACTGTGTTCCTCTGCAAGCTTTTGAATTTTGTGAAAGCTGTGTTTTTTACCTTTATTTGAGCAGCCACTTCTTGGGAGAACCAAATAGGTTTCCTTCTGCTTTTGTTTTTATTTTCTTTCCTTACATATTTATCTGTTGCCCCTTTTATTGCCACCTTTAGTTTAGCCCATTGCAATTCTACTTCCCTTATCCCCTCCCACCCTGCCAACTCCTCCTTCAGGTACTTGGCCATTTTACTGAAGCCAGTGTTTTTGAAGTTTAGGACTTTGAGCTTGCTATGATTGGACTGCACCTTTGCTTTTATTTTATTTATTTTTATTTATTTAAATGGATTTCTATACCGCCTTATCCATTAATCAAGGTGGTCTACACAACAAACAATCGAACAATCAAACCACACCGTGTGATAATCGCTGCTGCTCACAGGGGCATCCACCCAGACATTCGACACGCTCTCACTGTTGGTGAGCACTAAATCCAGCATTGAGCTTTCTATGGTTGGTTCCATCACCATTTGTTTAAGTGATGCATCTTGGAAAGCATCCACAATTGTTTTGCTTCTTTCCAGATTCACAGAAAGAGTACTCCAATCCACATCGGGTAGATTAAAGTCACCCAATATGATCACTTCTACCTTTGTGGCTGTCTTGGCAATATCTATATTCAATTCATTATGTTCTTCAATTTGAGTTGGAGGTCTGTAGACTACAGCAGTATGGATGACAGTGCTATCTCCTCTTTCAAACACAATCTAGAGCACTTCTTCTTTTCCCCATGCCCTCTGCATTGCAGTAGCTTTAATATTGTTTTTTACATACAAGGCTACTCCTCCTACTTTTCCTCTTTCTCTGTCTCTTCTGAATAAATTATAGCCAGCTATGGCTATATCCCATTCATGTGATTCATTAAACCATGTTTCTGTAATGGCCACAATGTCCAAGTCCATTTCCACCATTAGGGCTTCCAGGTCTGGAATTTTGCTGGCTAAGCTTCGAGCATTTGTGCTCATTGCTTTCCAGTATTTAACTGGCTTGCATGTATTTTGCATTGATTTTGTTGTGCCCACTTCTTCCCACTTATCATTGATGTGTGGTTTAAAAGTGTGCCTGTTTCTGATGTTGTTCTGCATTTGCTAGGAGTGACGTCCTGAACCAGTTTTTCTCCATCCGTCACCCCCTTTTTCTAGTTTAAATACATAACCATATACTGCCTGAATTTTTCACTTAGGATTCTTTTCCCTTCGACAGAGATGTAGTCCATCAGCACAGTATAGTCTCTTGTTGGTCCATCTGTTTTCCCAGTCACCAATAAAACTGAATCCTTCTCGTTCACACCAGATCTGGATCCATGTATTAAAGCTGTTTATGCGATGCAGCCTTTCTGCCCCCTTACCATGAACAGGTAGAACTTCTGAGAATGCTACAGTGTTAACAATGGGCTTGAGTTTCTCTTCTAGAGTCTGGAAGTCCCTTTGAACTGCAGAGGCACTATTTATAGCCAGGTCATTTGTGCCCAGGTGGATGACAACATCAATTTTGGAGTGCTCACTTTCTGCGCTAAGTACATCAACAATTTGATTTGTATTCCTGCTGGCTGAAGAGCCTGGGAGGCATTTGACTATCTTCTCTCCTTTGAACTGTGTTCCCAAGTTGGTGCCTCTGATGATGGAATCTCCAAGTAGTAGTAGTATTCTGTTTGGTGAGTTTTTCTTCATATTTGGTGCTTTAGCAGGAGATTGGGCATTGACTGACTTATTTAAGGGCCCTTCAGTTTCCATGGATTGGTGATCCTCATTAAACAAAGCAGAGAAGGCATTATGCAGGAATATCTCTTGATATATAGGATGTCTCTGCGTTACAGGTCACAATTTACCCGAGCCCACTATGATCCATTTGTTCCTGGGATGTTTGATTCTTTGTGGGAGTGGTGGTTGACTTTGTTTTGTTTGTATCCTAGAAGAAGAGTGTTTCATTGCAGCTAGTTCTTCCCTTAGTAGAGTCAATTCTTTATGCATGGCAGCTAGTTCTTCCCTTAGTAGAGTAAATTCTTTATGCATGCCAGCTGACTTGAGGCACATAGGACAAGCTCTTAGGTTCCAAATGATTTGTCTCAGAATGAAAGCACCACGGTTATTGTACTGAATACACAACATGCTGATTAAGCAGTCCTAGAAGGAAAAGAAGAAGAAACGGTGGGCTTAAAACCAAATTAAAAAGGATAGATGGCAACGTATGTGACCACTATGTAAGCAAAGCAGCCCTGGTGTGGGTGGGGTGAGGGGTAAGGTGGGTGGGAATGTAAGTGGGTTTTTTTAAAATTAAGTTTACAGTTTTGTACAAATCAAGTAATTAACAAGGTCATGCTTTAGATATATTATATCCCACAAAAGGGACAACAAAACAAGCATACAGGGTGGCCCAAAAAGAGTGAGAGCATCTCGTAAATTAAAAGCTTAAATAGTTTACTTATTTACCTTTTTTAGCTATATAACATCTTTATTTCAATAATTTCTGGTCACCATCTTTTTTTTTTTTTTAATTTGTCACTCGTTTACATCTGTCTTTTTGAATTTTTAAATAACTTATATGCTACGAGATGTTCTCACTTTTTTTGGGCCAGCCTGTATAAAATCATAGATTAGCATTAGTCCACATCACGAGAGACTAAAGAGTACAATTTCCAGAAATCAAAACATGAAACAATAATATTTGGAGGTCAGTGAGGGACAGACAAAGACAGAGCCTTTTGTAAATATGCATAAGGCTGTGCAGGAGTGTACATGGATTTGCCACCATGTACATAGGGAGAAGACATTTTATAAATCTACACATGGACAACTTCCATGTGAAAATTTATGTTTATTTTGACTACATATACTGCCCTTCACTAAGTGCAACAAGGGGGTTTACATTTATTAAAATATGTCACAGAAAGGGAACTCCAAAAATTTGTAAAGAAAAGGATAGAGGACAGCAAATAGTGGGTATAACAAGAAGGGATAGGAAATCCTTCATTGCTAATCACAACCCAACTAGACCAGTTGGTGGGTTAAGACCAGTCTTTACCTCAGACCTTCAGCATCATCATTCTGTACAAAAACCTATAGTAAATATACACATTGCTGATCATCACGGGAGGGAAAAGATAGAGATGCCATACAGGATAGTAATAGCAGAGAATATTTTAGATAACCGTTTAAAAGGAAATATAAATTAAAGAACAACTTTGAATTGGAAGATGCTTGTCACCAGAAAACATGTACCTGAAACATTGTTGAACAGTATTCTCTAAACAAAGATCTGTGGACCAAGACACAGTTGAATAGGTTACACTTCAGTATCATGTATAGTGGATTAATAGCTGAATGTTTTCACTGAATTAAACAAAGATGCTGGGTGGGGCTGGAACTAGAAAAATAGTGCCTTAAAATAACATAAAATACAAATATGTACAATTGCTAAAGCACCATAGATCATATTGAAGGATCTGCCAAAAATGAGGCTCCAGGCTATCTTCAGCATGATGTTTTTCAAGCAGCATGTATGTTTTGAGAGTGCTTTCCCTCTTCTCTTGTTTCCTGCCTCTCTCCAAACTTGCTTGATCCTTTCTTTCTCCTCTATTCATTCCTACTTCTCTGTTACACTTTATCAACTCTCTTCCTCTTCCTGAATTTGCAGAATTATCTCTTTCACTTCCTCCCAATTGTCTCTCATCCCACACTCTCCTAACTTCTCTCACCCCTTTTAGCAATCCTCTTGCTTATACACTTCAATCTTATCCTTCTTTATCCATGCTCTACCCTCCTTGCCCCTCCTTCCAGTTGGAAGCGGGTAGTACTATGTGCCACTTCTTCCTCCTCTACCTGCTGGCTTCAGAATGGTGGTTTGAATGCTCCAAACCATCAGGGTCCATGAGATCACATGGCACTAAACATTCACATGTGCTGACCACAGGATGGGAAAGAACATTGTACCAAATTTAGGAAAGAGGAGATGAACTGGGGATCAAAAGTGGAGACAGGCTCAAAACTGAGGATACAATGTTTCCCCGTACCCCTCACATGACACTGGGCTTGGCTTAAGGTTGGGTTAAAATGCAGAAAGCCTTTCCATTCATTTGCTTGTGTAGTATGGCAATAACATTTTGGGTGCCCATGACTTGATTGCCCTGAAACTTCAGGAAGGAAATATATCAATAAATTATGCAATCAGAAGTTTGTGCAAGAAGTCCCGTAATATTTATTTTTTTGTCTGTAAAGCCAAATTTGACAAAAGCATCCATGATGTGTTTTGCATCAAACTGTGATAATTATTTATATTTGATGTGGAATATTTTCCTTTTCTGAGGTTAAAGGGCATTAAAATCTTGGACAAAAGATTTGAAAACGTGTCAGCATATTAATTTGCTGGCTTTCATTATTGTGGTTTGCCATGATTTTGCCCAACCTCTCAATCTTGCTACAGAAAATGAAATTCATAAAAAGTTCCAGAGGCAACAGAATGGCTTTCTGATTATGGGGGCTAAACATCCTAACTTCTGCTCTCGCCCCTTAATTGATAGTGTGTGGCAAAATGTTGATCAGGCTATAGATGTAGTGGCTCCACCCTGACATTCATCTGTCTATGGCAGGTTCAGAACAAATTAACATGGGTATAAAATGGTATTGTACCTTGTATTGATTAATAGTATATTGCCAGCAGGTTAAAATTGCTAGTCATTTGTGGCATCACAAGATAAAACCTGTGATTAGCACTCTTAAAGTTGAGAGTCTCACTGGATATCAGGCAGGGCCGTCCCGTCCATTGTGTGAGAATGTTGTTCACACAGGACCCTGCGCTTCAGGTGTCCCCGCGCCAACTTCATCCCGCACATGCTGTTGCTTCCAACTGTTTGTAGGGCCGGCTTCACCTCTGCACAGAAAGAATGGTGTTTTCCTTCACTCCAGAAGCTGTATTCTTGTGGAGCCTGCTGGCACGCCGGAGGTTAAAGGGCATTTCCTGTTTCCTGGTACTCAGCGTGCCAGCGGGCTCCATGAGAACACTGCAGCTAGAGTGAAGGAAAATGCTGCTCTTCACTCCTGCAGCTGTACAGAGGCGAGGCGAGGCCTCAGACTCCCCGGCTCCATCTGAAGCTGGACAGACAGGCTCAGGGCTCTTCTGGGGTGGGGGGTTAGGACTGGAAATGGACTGATTGGGAGAGCTAGGATAGGACTAGAAAGGGCTGATGGTGGGCTAGGACTGGAAATGGGCTGATTGGGGGGCTAAGATAGGACTGGAAAGGGCTGATGGGGGCTAGGACAGGATATGGACTGATGTGGGGGATGAGAGAATGGAATTAGAGGGGAGCAGATGCTGGGTGGGACTGGAACTAGAAGGGAGCTGATGGGGAGGACTAGAAGGATATGGGGCAGGGGGAATGAGGATAGAGAGGGGAAAAGATATTTTGTGTGGGAGGGAAGAAAAATCTATGATTGGCCAGGTATTATGAGAGCAAGTGGGGATTGAGGATGGAGGGATGAAAAAGGAATAAAGAAAGAAATCAAGGAAAGAGCAAAAGGGGAAAGATCAGTATGTAGGAGCAGATGTAGAGAGAGAAGAAAGGACAAATGGACAGCAGATAAAGAAAGATTACCAGATTTCTACATTACCATACTTCAGTGCCAACTGTCAGGAAGTATTATTCCCATATGGGGACAAGCAACTTCAGGCTGGAGGGACTGGGATCTCTAGTCCCATGGCCACACCATGTGGCCTTGGGCAAGCCACTTAACCCTCCATTGCCTCAGGTACACTTAGATTGTGAGCCCTTTGGGGACAAGGGAATAAAAAGTACCTGTTAGTATACACAGATTCTAAAAAGCGCAATATAAAAAAATATATAAATAAAAAATAAATAAAATTATAAATCCTGCTCATTTAGAACCCACAGCAAACCCGCCATATCAGAATAGCACTATCAGGACTCACCTAACCCGACCTATCAAAAGGCAATACTGCAAATATTAAATCAATTCATCTCAGAGAATAAAAATACATCTTTTGGGGACAGAGTACAAGTGGGACTGTCATATAGAAACTACATGAATACTACAGAATGTGTAACCGAACTACAGAATACTGCAGCTCAGTTACACATGCAAAACATAGACTGTCAGCAAACATAGAACAAGGGATCACAATTTACAGATATGAAGACAATAATTATACTAGGAACCCCAAATGCCAAACTTGGAATGTACAACAAAATTGGAGAAGTAAAACTATAAATTAAATTCCTCTTGTACTAAACAAAACACAAAGACGTTAGCAAAGCACATTTCCCAGAGTTGAGATATTCCAGTTAATAAATTCAAAATAAAATAGTATTTTTCTCCCTTTTTGTTGTTTGCGCATTTTATTTTTCCATCACAGCTCTCCCAGTCGCTTTTTTCTGTTTTCTCCATGTCTTCTGCTAACTCTCCTTTCTCCTCACTGCCCATGCAAATGGTATTCAGACACTCATTAAGAGGCATGTTTACTAAAAGTTAATGCGCATTCACAAATGTTAATGTGTGCTAAGTGCAGGAACACCCATTTATTTCTATTTATGCAGTGGCACTTAACGCACAACAATATTTAGTAAACATGCCGCTAAGTCATTGACAGGCCAAAGGAGAGGCTTGTGAAGGGCTCCTTTGAAAGCCGCCAAAAATTTCAGATGGCAACATATACATTTTAAAATACAATAAATTAAATGTATGCAAATGAGGTCCACTGGATATGCAAATGTGGCTCTGCAATGAATCTCCGCACATGGCCCCGCATCACCTTTGGGCTGCCCCTGGTCACAGGAACAACAGGTAGGGGAGATTGCAGATTGCTGAAAATTTTAAAGCATGTAACATGATAGACTCACACTGTATGAGAGGGATGTGGAAATGTTGCATATGTTAAAAATGATCCATTAGCTTTATTGTAACCTACACTACTTTATAATCAGTCTGTTTAAAGTTTCTACTGCATCATACAAAATGTCAAGACAATAACTATCAATCAAAACTCAAGAGCAGTATACTGTAAAAAATGAAATCTATACTTAAGAAAAAGTATATTGTTTTTTTTTTCTTCTTTGAAGAAAACATTCGATTTTCTTTGATTTATGATGTTTACTTAAAATCAATATGGCAAGCATAGCTCTCTGGATTGTCTTATCTCTCCTGTAAAAAAGGATGAATTTCTGTGTACTGTAAGTAAAGAAGTATCATAGCTAAACTGGTGCTGGAGAAAACAGGTCAGAAAACAGCGTTAAGTGCAGTAACACCCATTTAATTTTATTGGTGCAGTCCATTGCCAGGAGAAAAAAGAGGTTTGTGAAGGGCTCCTTTGAAAGCCGCCTAAAATTTTAGATGGGTAACATATACATTAGAAAATAAATTAGATTAAATTTATGCAATTGAGGTCCAGTGGATATGAAAATGAGGCACCGTAATGAGTTTCCGCATATGGCCCCGCATCACCCTTGGGCTGCCCCTGGAAGAGTACAACCATATTTTGTATAATTTCTATGTTGTTCCCAAAACAAACAAAGAAACTAGAGTTACTGATGAAGTGGAATCTTCTCCCTGAAAGCTCCTGCCTCAAAAAATTAGTTATTCCACAATGTGTTACCAACATTTTCAAATTTTTATCTACTGTAATTACATTCAAATTATAGTTGTCGCTTCTTCTTTTCAAGCGAGTACTCAAATTCTAACGAGAAGAAAGCTGAATAGTTGTTTTAAACTTATAAAAAGTGTTTCAATTGTATTCAGTAATTAAATAATTTGAATTGTCATATAGCCAGGATACAATTTACCATTAAAAAATATATTATTGATGGGCTCACACTGACAGAACTACTGTATTATAGAGATGTGTACATTCAAAAAAATTTTCAATTCTTGCATGCTCAAAAACAAGTTTTTACTGAATTTTAGGCATTTTTTCAAGTTTCATTTATTTGTTTCCTTAGGTGCATTGAATGTGCATTAATTCATTGGTATATATGCACCAAGGCAATTTGTACCTGTCTTTAATTTTTAGGTACACAGTAGAATTGAAGATGTGCTCACCATTGCATACCTGTATGACATTGCCTAAAGTTTCTTGCATTCTCAGTTTCTTCACATGTACTAATATCCCTACCTTCAAATAGTCTATGCGCAGGTTGGACTTCCTTCTAGCTGAGGCTGCACATTTGTTGTGCCATGGTAAGAAGATGCCACTTTTAGTTGCAAGGTAGCAGGCTAAACCAACTTTATGCTATGTATATCCTTAAGAGGTATGACCTTCACAATTAGAAATAATTTGGATCTCATCAGTGATCTGTACAGAAGTGTTATCACCTCCTCTCTTCTACTAGTTACAGTATGCTCCCTAGCATTTCATTTGCCCTGTCCATTGCTTTCTTATGCTGTTTCACTAACTTGAGATCATCAGGGGTCATTCTTGCTTGGCAAACCTCATTGTCTCAGCTCCCCTTCAATTCATAGATTGCCCCTTTGGATTTATGTGCTCCCTCCCAATCTCTCAATGCATGACTCTGTACTCTTGCATTGAAATGGAACTGCTAAGCATGTGACCACTCCTTGAGCATTCTTTGATTGTTTCAATTCTGTCTGTCCCCTCAGTGGTAGCCACGTATGGTAAATCTTAGGGGCCCTTTTACTAAAGTTTAAGTGCCCACAGCACTTTTATATCTAAGGGTGCAATGGCACTTAATGCACGCTAACTTCATTAAGGTGTGTTAACCTTTAGTAAAAGAGCTTCTTAGTGTCATTTGCAAAAAGACATATTTTTCCTAACTCCTTTGCAATATTCATCATAGAGATAATGAAAAAAATTGGTCAAATTAGAATTTTAACAGGGGAAAAAGGGGAGAAGGAAGTTGTAGGGACTTTTAATTTGGCCTCAGATAGGTGCAAAGACAAAGGGGTATTCATTAGTGTAACTGTGCACTAAAAGAAAACATTAATTAAACATGCTAAGTGCTTAACACTCTTTAGTAGAAGGCCCAATCATTATGCAGAAAGCCACTGAGCCAGAGTCCTGGAGGCCGCAGGGTAACCTGGTACCCAGCGATCCAGACACCCCACGCATCCCCACTAAGGCACAGGAACTGTTAGGGTTCTTGGAAGGGGGAGGGGTGGGGCAGAAGGGGCAGACGAGGGCACATTATCATTCAAAATCTGCTGGTGCAGTTTTGTCAGGAGATTTCATTGGCAGGAGGACTGTGTGCTAGGGGGGAAGAACGGGAGGCCGTGTTGGTTCATAAGCTTCTGTGCGGCCAGCTCTCACCCTCTCCTCCTCTTCATATTGGTGGGTGAGAAGGGCAGTGTTGTTACTGGTACCTGTAAACCACCAAATAGGGCTCCAGTGGCATTCGGCAGGTCCTGGGGTGTGTTGGCAGGACCTGGAGGTATGGTTCTGATGCGTGAGATGCGACTTCATGCTAGGCTTGTGTCGATTCTGGTGAATTCTCAGTGAGATGCTGCGACTCTTGTAGGGTGAGCGAATGGGGTAGGTGGGAGTGCAGGAAACTAAGCCGCATTGGCTGGATCTGCTTTCCATGTGTGAGGGCAGCCTTCGGGGGGGGGGGGGGAGGAGCATCTATGCGAGCTGGTAGAGGGAGAGGGAATGGCAGGCCAGCATAGAGAGACTGTAACTCAGGCCGGCGGAGAGCCTTGATGAAGTGGGAGGGGATCAGAGGACCTCTTCATCAAGGGGAAGGGCTCGTAGTTGGGAAAAGGTGGTAAAAAATGATGGGGGTTCCCGGGTGCAAGAGAAGGCCTTTCTATACTTCCTAGGGTGATTGTCAGTGGTGAACTCTCAGAGATGGCCAGCCCTTTGGTTTACTATGGGTCTGGACAGGGGGAGGGAGGACCAGTGGGCCATCAGGGACAGCAGGAGTCTCTGGGGAGTACTATGGGAGTGGTGCTGCAAAAGGGATCAGGATCGATAAGGGAGATCATGGAGGAGCCGGCAGCAAGCTGGGATGGGAGATCTGATGGGCATCTTGGAGTGGGTGGCCTGCATTGGGGGGATCTATCTATGCCAGTGGGGGGACTTTATATCCCATGGGCAGTGGCAGGGCCTTGAGCCTTGGCTCAGTAAGATGGCTGGTGGGGTGGAGTGGGAGGTTAGTGGCTGCCAGGGATGGCAGGGAAGTCTGCAGCAACCTTGTGGGCAGCTGTGGGACAAGCAGTGTGGTCATGGGGCATTGTTGGCCAAAGTAGACATTGAATCAGCCTTCTATCTCCTCCCGGTCCACCGTTTGGCTTTTCCGTTGCTGGGCTTTGCCTTTGATGATTATTATATTTTGACAAGTGCATGCTGATGGGCTGTGCCCTCTCCTGTGCATATTTTTTTTTTTTTATTGAAAGGCTTCCAAAGAATAGAAACAAGAACCACAAAGATCTTCAAAGAGAATGCGACAGTAACAGCATAACCTCAGATCACAATAGTATTCTACAATATGCCTTCATTTTTGCAGTTTTAGGATAAGGAAATGGGGAGCAACAACCCCCCCAACCTCCCTTCCCCCCCCCCGAACCTCCCTAGCCCAGGACCCCCCCCCAACCTCCCAATCCCCCCAACTATGGCTTGTTAATCCTTAAGCATGGGAAGACGGTGAGCAAGAAGCACACACAAGGAGCAAGCTCCCTTTAGAGTATGCATATTCCCCCCCTCTTTTCCAGAGCAGTCACGCACCGTAACGAGAGACAAAGGGTGCCCACACCAACTCAAAGCGCGCCAACCACATCCTGCTGACAGCTACCCCCCGCTCCATGGTATACATATCCCACATTCGTTCCAACCAAACCTGGAAGGAGGGGGCCAAAGCACGCTTCCAGGCTGCCGCAAGGGATAATCGGGCCGCATTCAGGCCATGGCGGAGTAAAGCGAGCTGCAGAGCCCGTGCACCCGGCACCGAGGCCCCAAAAAGGAAAATCCCCGGGTCCCAAGGGATACTCACTCCCAGAAGCAGCTGCAGCCGGAATTGTATACCCCTCCAAAAGGCGCGAATGCGGGGCAAGCCCACCAAATATGCCCCAGGGTACCCCGTTGTCCACAGTCACGCCAACAGAGGTCCCCAGCCCCAGGATATATATGTGCGATCCATGCCGGGGTCATATACCAATGGTACAGTATTTTATAATTAGTTTCACAGGCATTAATAGCTACCGAGCTCTTCCACAAGTGCGTGTCCACCCTCTCCCACTGTTGCTCGGTATAGGAGAGATTCAAGTCAGAGTTCCAAAGCTCCCTGTGCCTTGTAGAGCATGATTGGGACCCCTGCAAGTGGGCATATAGGGTCGCCACTAGTCCCTTAGTGGTGGTGCACCCCTCACAGTAACGTTCCAGATCCGTCAGGTCCCGAGCAACCTGGGGCCGAACAAGCTTAGATCGAACCCAATGTGTCACTTGCGTATATTGATAGAGATGCCTAACCGGAATGTCAAATTCATCTTGTAACGCACGAAAGGATTGTAACCGACCTTCATCAAAGAGTTGTCCGACCCGGCTAAGGCCATGATGTCCCCACTGCCGAAAGACTGTATCGCTTAGCCCCGGTGGGAAAGAAGCGTTATCTACTATAGGGGCCAAAAGGGATAAATCCATACCTCGAGACCAAAAGTACTGATCCCAGCAACGGAGGGTATGAAGAACATAGGGATTACTGATGCATTTACCGCGCCAGAGTTTTGGACCGAGCCACAGCCAATCTCCTAACCCCGCTCCCCCCGCCAAACTCATTTCCAGTTGTACCCATCACTTGGTGCTATCAGCAATCATCCACTCCACCCCCGCCCGACATTGCGCCGCCGCATAGTACCAGTGCAAATTGGGCAAGCCCATACCTCCAGAACGCGTACGGGCATAGAGAACATGTCGCGCTAAGCGCGGATGACGATAATGCCATATGAACTTCATAAGCAGCTGTTGCCAAGTCGCCAAAGTGGCCCGCGCAATGGGAAGCGGTAGAACCTGAAAAAAATAAAGAAAGCGGGGGACGACCACCATCTTGACTACGGCTATACGCCCAAACCAGGAAAGGAGCAGGCCATTCCAAATCTCTAAGTCCCGCCGAACCTGACGAAGCAAGGGATCATAGTTAGCTTTAAAGAGGTCCGTCCGCTCCACAGTCAGGTGCACCCCTAAGTAACGTAAGGCTCCTGACACCCATCGAAGAGGATAAGCCGCTTGGAGCTCCGCACAAACCACCCCAGGGACCCCGACATTCAAGATCTCCGATTTAGTGTAATTAATTTTGAAACCGGATACCCGAGAAAAGTTTTCAAACAGCTGCATCGCAACTGGAAGGGAAGCGGACGGGTCCACCAGGGACAATATGATGTCATCCGCAAAGAGCGCAATCCGATATTCCGCGAAGCCAATGTGGACCCCCTGCAAGCCTGGGTGTTCTCGAAAGCTCTGAGCCAAAGGTTCCATTGCGAGTGCGAAGAGCAGAGGCGAAAGAGGGCAACCCTGTCACGTGCCCCTCTCCAGAAGAAAGTGTCTCGAGTGTCCCCCATTAATCCGAATGCACGCCTGAGGCTGCTGATAAAGACTACGAACCCAACGGATATAATTAGGGCCAAAGCCCATTGTCTCCAGAACACACCATAGGTATCCCCAATCAACCCGATCAAAAGCTTTTTCTGCGTCAATCCCTACCAGCAGAGCTGGTTGTGGTTCCCGTTGGGCCACGTGAATGACCTGCAACATACGCCTAATGTTATCCGCGGCCTGGTGACCCGGCACAAATCCAACCTGATCTGGATGAACCAAGCCCGGAAGGACCCGATTCAAGCGCGCAGCCAGCACAGAAGCAAATATTTTAACGTCAACATTTAACAGGGAAATGGGGCGATACGACACCGCATCATGCAGTGGTTTACCAGGCTTGGGTATCATCACTATCAATGCCTCACATTGGGACGAAGGGAGAGAACCCCCCCCCAAGACCTCATTGAACAAGATGGTCAAGGTTGGCGCTAATTGTGCCCGAAACTTCTTATAATATTCTGCTGGGAAGCCATCACTACCCGGCGCACTGCCAGTTTTCAGTCGCCGGATCGCATTTTCCACTTCGTCAACCGTAAATTCAGAATCTAACTGAGCTCGGTCCGGGTCAGAAAGACGCGGCAGAGCAGTCCTCTGTAAATAGTCCTGCACACGATCCCGATCAAAGGGCTCTGCCTTATAGAGCAGCTCCAAATAGTCAGCAAAAAGATCACGTATCTCCCGGGAAATAACCCTCTTCCGTCCCCCAGAGTCGCACAGTTCGCAAACCACTCTCGTGGACTGCTGTTGCCGAAGACGCAAAGCCAGGAAGTGACCAGTTTTATTCCCATGCTCATAAAAAGTTTGCCGTAATTTCCGGCGCTTATTATCTAGTTCTTTCTGCAAACACGCATCCAAATTGGCTCGAACAGTCTGCCATTGACGCAAAACCTGACGCGAACCGGTTCGGGCGTGCTCCAAACCTAAGCGAGTAGACTCCTTCACCAACTGGTCGTGGCCATGCGTCCACATTTTGCGTGTGCGGGCCGCCTCAGCCATGAGTTGACCTCGAGCCGTAGCCTTATAAGCATCCCACACTGTGGGAAGGGGAACGCCCCCAGAGTTATTAAGCTCAAAGAATTCAGTGATGAAGCAGACATGGTCCTGCACTGCACCCTGCCGCCGTAGGAACCTCACATCTAAGCGCCAAAGACGTTGGTACTCGCTGTACAATCCGGCCGGGAGGGCAAGCCAGCACGGGGCATGATCTGACCAAGTCAGCGCTCCATGTCCAGCCTTCACTCTCCCATCCATCAGGCGCTGATCCAATAGAAAATAGTCAATGCGAGTGTGAACCTGATGGACCGGAGAGTAGTAAGTATAACCCCTCTCCTCCTCATGGGTGTCCCTCCAGACATCCCGTAAACCTAAATCTAGCATAAGGCATTGAAGGGCTCTTGCTGACCCCCCTACTCCCCCCCCAACGCGACCTGTGGAATCCAAGTAGGGCACCAGATGCGTGTTACAATCCCCACCCAAAACAATGGGGCCCTTTGCAAAGTCCGCCAATAAAGCTTTCAATCGCGTAAAAAAGGGCCCCTGACCTGCATTGGGTGCGTAGACATTAGCTAAAGTTAACAAGTGCCCTTCTAAGCGAACATTCAAAAAAAGCCACCACCCCAGGGCATCTCGTTTTATCTCCTCAATCTGCAGAGAGAGGCTCTGATGAAATAGTAAGGCCACTCCCTGCTTCTTCCGGCCCTGCGCATCTGAGGCCACCTGCACCTCAGTGTACGGGGACCTCTTTAGCCAGCCCTGCTTACAATTCTGAAGATGGGTCTCCTGTAGGTAAACAATGTCCACCTGCAAAGTGCGCAATTCTGAAAACAGCAGCGACCGCTTCCTTGGGGAGTTAAGACCCTTAACATTTAAAGAGATAAAGCGCACCATTGATATTCACAATCTAGACCCTCTTATCCTCCAGCTACCCGGAGGGTCCCAGTGACAGCTTCCCCCCTGCAAACCCAGGGGACTATTTAGCCAGGCCCACCTATTCCACCCTCCAGAAACAAGAGCCATAGTCCCTCCCCCAAACCCAAACACACCCACCAGTTCCAAATGTAAAAACCCTCCCTCCAACCCAAACCCCCCCCCCCTTCCCATCAATACCACCTGCCTGTCAAAGTTAATACAGGACACGGTAAGTTGACCACAAACCCCGTTCCCCCCAAAACCCCACGAAGCGACATTTCAACCTAAACATATAATAACATTCCCCCAACTGCTCCCCCACCCACCCTGGGTCATCAATCCCATCATGCCTCCCCATCAGAACAATACCATCATCAAAACATTTGCAGATCATCCGCCGCCCCCTATGTATAGTGGAGTGGGGGCCCAAGCTGATCCTTGTCAATGGCCAATAACTCAGTGAGAAATATTACAAAAACAAAAAGGGGGGAAAACAATCAAAAAAATGCCAAGCACCAATGGCCGGTCATTCCACCACTTATCCACAGAATGAGGCTCCCTAAACAGTAAGAGAAGCTCTTAAATTACACAAAAAATCAAGCGGGCTTGCCCACTCAAGTCCACTTGGAGTGCTGGGGCTTAGGGGGCGGCGGGTGAGGCTGAGCATTATCATCAACTAGTCCTGCCTGGCGAAGAGCTCGCCAAGCTTCAGTATAGTCTTTTGCTGAAATCTTTTTGTTGCCCAAAAGAAAGTTCATCCTAAATGGAAAGGACCAAGAGTAGCGAATCCCCTTGCTGTTCAGGACCGTTATAACTGGCTTCATCTCTCTCCGGCGCGCCAAGGTGAACGTCGAAAGGTCTTGGTAGATGGACACTGATGCGTCCTGGAAGCGGACCATTTTTTTCTCCCGGCCTTGACGTATGAGAAGCTCAGCATCAGAATATTGCAAAAATCTCGCAATAACATCACGAGGTTGGTTGTTGGGAGGTTTTCCCAAGGCGCGATGGACTCGTTCTATTTCCATCCCAGAAGCATGCGTGGCCAGATCCTCCGCCGGGAGCAACTCCGCTATCAACAGTTTAAGCACAGTTGGCAAATCTTCTCCGCCCCCTACCGCTTCTGGAATTCCACGAAAATGCACGTTATTGCGGCGGGAGCGGTTTTCAATGTCATCAATTTTATAAGTCAGTTCCATTGCTTGCGCATGTTGCCGGTCAAGCGCACATTGTAAATCCATCAGAGTCCCATCATGATCAACCACTTTGGTCTCCACGTCCTCTACTCGGGCTCCCAGCTCTTTAATGTCGGTCCGTAGTTCTGCGACATCTTTCAACAGCTCCTCACGTAGCGAGCGGAACTCGTTGGCTAACTCCGCAAAGCCTTTACGGAGTTCTTGCTTGAGTTGAGCAGAGGAGAGTTGTTTGTGGGGGTCCAATTCCTCTTCACTTACAGTCTCATCATCAGTACCTGATGGAGGAGATTGTTCACGTGGGCTGCTTGGGGCCCCAGACTTACTCTGCAGTCGCTGGGAGGAACGCATCCCTTCCCAAATTTCAGAACTTTTAGCTTTAGCAGCCATCCCACGGGGTCACCAGTGCCACACAGTGTTAGGAGAGAGATACAGCCAATGTCAGCAAGGGCAGAGACACCAGGAAGACAGCGGTGCACAGAGCCTCACAAGCCCGCAAAGCAGTCACTGCCACACAGTGTAAGGAGATATATAGAGTCAATGTCCGCAAGGCCCAAGGCACCGGAGAGACAGCGGGGCAATGAGAAGAAAGCTGCTTTTGGCCCTCCCAAAGAGGCGAGCCGCCGGAGACAGTGCTCAGAATGCTCTGCAGAGCTATGTGGAGGTAGAGCACAAAGGGCCCACAACTGCAAGATGTTAGGCACCGATGAGAGATCTAAAGTCAGAGAAAACGCAAAAACATTCTAACAGGTCATCCGGGATCCACGCTGAGGAGCCGGGGCCTCGGCGGGGCACTAGGCTGCTAAGAATTGCCACTGTCGCCGGCGCCGTTTGTAATCCAAAGGGTATAAGAAGAAAGGATTAGCCCTCGTACTTACCCCACTCAGGGGGATTTGCGCTGGCGGAAGAAAATGGTGGGCACCAGCGATTGCCGCGAGGACTCCAGGCCTTCTCCTCGGCCCCGCAAGCAAGACTCCAGCTCCGCAATCAGGCGCCCCAACCTTGGGGACAGTGCTCCACCTGACAGAGGGTTGCCGCACGCTCTCCAACCCGGCACCAGGGGTCCAGCAGCACGGCCCAGAGAGAGTCCGAGCAGGTGCCGTCTGATCCGCGCAGGTCACTGGGGTCAGCTGTGGGATTAGTCAGGCCCGGAGCAAGCGTCGAGGAGAGGCACACAGCAGGCCGCACTCTAGAGATGGACTCTGCAGCTTCCCAGCCTCCAGAGATCTCACCGAGCGATTTAACCAGGCTCCGGAGGGCACCGCTTGCCTGTGCTGACCCAGGGCAGGTAAAGACGGGGTAATTTGCAGCAGTTAGCGCATTTTAGCTAAAGTTTTGGGGTAGTGGGGACAGAGCTCAGTTAAGATGCGGCCATCACGCAGCGGGCTCACGAGTGCCCCCTCCTGTCCGTATTTTGAGTGGTTTAGTAGTTTCTTGCATTGGGTGCTAGTACAGCATGCAGGTTTGCTGAACGTGGTTCATTATCTTGATTTTTTTTATTTGTCAGGCCATGGCATGACAAGAATTGTGAAGTACACTTGAGTGCTTTCGTGGCTATGGCCAGGGAGTTCAAGATTCCATTGGTGGAGGGGAAAATGGAAGCCCGGTGTCATGCCTCACTTTTTTAAGGATTGATCTGGACATGCTAGAGCTTGTGGCCCATATGCAGCAGGACAAGGTGGAAAGGATGGGGGGGCTCATTGCTTTGATGGGGGCAATGAACAAGATGACTCTTAGGGTATTACGATCTTGGGTGGGCTGCTTGAATTTTGCATGTTGAGTAATCACAATAGGTCATTCTTTTTGTGGCGGTCGATGCATGGCTGGCGTGGTAAAGCCTGATCATCACATTCGAGTATCTGTGGGCATGTGGGAAGATTTGTGAGTGTGGGATGTCTCTTTGAAAGAGTATAAGAGTGCCTCAGTTTTACAGCTAGAAGTGACCAACACAGACTTGCAGCTGTTTTCCAATGCAGCAGGAAGTCGGGGTTTTGGCTTATATTGCCAGGGAGCTTGGTGTGCAGAGCCATGTTCAGCAGGTTGGCACTCTTCAGGGTTGACAAGGAATTTTGCCTTCTTGGAGCTATTTTCTATTCTTGTAGCTTTAGTGGTCTGGATAGAGTGACTGAGGAATCCCTGGGTCTTGTTTTTGTGTGACAATCCGGCGGTGGTAGAGATCATTAATCGGCATTCAACCTGGTGCCAGTGGGTGGCAGTGTTGATGCAGACATTTGTATTGTATTGCCTCCAGCTGAATGTGACAGCATAGACTTGCCATGTGCTTAGGGTTGTGAATCACAATGCTTTCTCTCTTTCTAGCTTCCACTGGTTCCAGTTCTGACAGCTGGCATTGGAGGCAGATGCCAAAGCCACAGCAGTTCCCGAGTTTCTCTTGGAACCCAAACATAGTGGCCTTGTTGCAGGCCTTGGTAGACCCTGCTATGTGGAAGTCTTACCTATAAGGCTATTACCAGGTTGTGGACTTTCTGGTAGGTAAAGGGTGGAAAGAGCGGCGGGTTCCGGGCGAGCCGCTGGGCCAGTTTATAGCCTAGGCAAAAGCGGAAGGGTGGTCTAAAGCAGCATTGTGGCTGCATTTGATGGGCTTCTCATTTTTCAGTAAGGCTGCTGGCTGAGGCATTCCCATGGCCACGTTTGTGGTCTGGAGGTCACTGGGTTGGGAAAGGGTGTCACCAGCCCTGGGGGACAGCAGGCAGCCAATCTCCCATGACCTATTGCGGTTGTGGGAGAACTTGCCAATGGTGGTGAGTTCAGCTTTTGAGGTAGATCTCTTTAGAGCAGTGTTTAGCATTGGCTTTTTGGGAGTGTTTTGCGTGAGCGAGCTAGTGGTGGGTTTGGCTCAGGTTGGCTCAGGGAGCGGTATAACCACTGAGCATGTGCATATTGAAGGTGATTAGTTCTCTATCCTTCTCCCCTGTTCAAAGATGTACCAGTGGGGATGGGGGAGTGGGTTGTTCTATGCGGGATAGGGCATGTGGCTACATGCTCAGTGTGGAATTTGTGAGTTTATTTGGCCCGGCAGCCAGAGGCAAAGGGCTCCCTATTTATCCATATGAATTCTCAGCCACTAAGTTTCAGTTTTCAGGAGTTCTGCACAAAGTGCTGAAGTTTGCATCTCACTCCTTCCACATTGGGGCTGCTACCAGTGCAGTGGTGGCGGGGTTGGGTGAAACAGTGATACAGTGGATTGGCAGATGGAAATCCAAGGCCTTTACCAGATATATCCATTAGCACTCAGAGTGTGGTTTGGCTTGCATGCACTGTGGTGGTGGTGGGGGGGGGGGTTGAATTAACCACTGTTTTTCCTTTTTGCAGATTACAACCGATCACAGCGGTGGTGGTTGCTGGAACATTAGTTCATATATTAGGCAGGCTGTCGAGTGGTATTGCGACCATTGGACACTCACCTGTGGGCTGGCTTCCTTGGGAGTGATGTTGGAATGGCTCAGGGAGAGGGGGATGGGCTGGTGCCAGCTGCTTCCGGTACTCAAGCACTATGCCCAGGGAAAGTAGCGACCAACAGGACTTCTAGGGCAACTTGGAGGCAATGATTTCACTGCATGGACTTGCAAACAGCTCATCCGTGCTGCACAGTGGGACTTTGTGATCATTAAGGTCATGTTGACGGGGTTATTTATTTGTTGGTCGGACATTAGATCGAAACCTTCTTGCCAGTCACAGAGGTGGTGGCTTCGGGGTTTGGTGAAAGTAAATCGCCAGATAAGCTGGTGGGTGGTTCAGCATGATGGGTATCAGACTCAGCACTTGTGGGTGGAGGTGGGTTGTGCGGGAATTTACATGGTAGATGAGGTGCATCTGTCACAGGTGGGGTAGGATTTGCTCCTGAATGAATAGCAGGGGGCCTTGGAGGTGTTTGCTCAAGATGGGCTGGCCCTGGTCACAGCAGGGGCAGTGCAAGGAAGGGGGGGTGTGCAAGGATAGTTGCACTACCTCGCGCTCATGGTGGTAACCTGAGCCAAGTCTCAGTCTTCGAGCAGGGGCCTAGGGGCCGGACAGTGGGATCAGATGATCTCAGCTCAGCGATTAAGGAGGAGTGGGGGGAAGATCTCGGTTAGGATCTTCTCCTAGACAAGAGGGGTCTGTTTTTTGCTAATAATATGGCGAGGCCAGCGTGGGGGGGGGGGAAAGGGGGGGTAGGACGATGCATCACCTTGCTAGTAATATAGCTGCTGGAAGCAACTTCTGAAAAGGGGGGAATGGTTGGGGGGGCATTTGTTAATGTGGATAATGTTGGTTCAGGTTGGTAGTCTATAAAGTGTTATGAGATTGCAATAAAGTTGCAGCCAGGTTTAAAGCCATTCAAGTGTGTGTTTAATTCATGGGGGGGGGGGGGTTGGAAGGGGAAGGACTACCATGCCCCTCTGTGGGAGTTGCTGGAGTCTGGACTACCATGGTTATTGCAGAAGGCCTCTGGGCCAGAGTACCAGGAGTCTCCCGGCAACCCAGGCACCCCACACATCGCTGTTAAGGCAGAGGAACCGTTAGGGTTGGTGGGAGGTAGAGTGGTGGGGAGAGAATTGGCAGACGAGAGCACATTATCATTAGAAATCCCCTGGTACAGTTGTGTCAGAGGATTTCATTGGCAGGAGGACTGTGTGCTGGGGGGGGGGGAGGCCATGTTGATTCATAAGCTCCCATGTGCCCAGCCTTCTCCCTCTTCTTCTCTTTAGATTGGTGGATTAGGGGCAGCAGTGTTGCACTTGTCCTCCTGCCTGGTATAAGGATAGACAGGAGAGCATTACAGGCAATTGTTGCAGCTGGTGGAGGTCACGGAGTCTCAGTCATTGAGCAGGAGACTAGGGACCAATAAGCAGGATCAGGTGATCTCAGCTCAATGATTAAGGGGGAGTTGGGAAAGATCTCATTTGGGATCTTCTCCCAGAGAAAAGGGGGGGGGGGGCAGTCATTGCTAGTAATTTTTTTATTTATTTATTTAACAATCATTTATATCCCGCATCTTCCAGAGTTCAGTTGCGGTTCACAATAAAACAAAACCCACAAAGCAAGAGCTTGGTTTTACATCGAATATTTTGTAACAATAAACAATATAAAGGTTAACAGCATGAGCTAATACATAACAGCATAAAACTGGCTTATAAACTATGTACAATAAACTATATACAATTACAAGTTGTAGGCACTTTAGGGTTGAAACATTGTGTTTTTAATTCAGTGTATTTTCTGTTAAGTTGTTGGATTCTAGCCTTTATCTGAGTATATCGAGGGATTATCTATGTTGCCGTAGTGTTTGGAGAATAGATAGGTTTTTAGTTTTTTGCGGAGTAATATGGCGAAGCTAGCGGAGGGGAGGCAAAGGGGGGGGGGCAGGAGGGTGCTTTACCTTGCTAGTAATATGGCTGCTGGAAACAATGTCTGGAAGAGGGGGGATGGCCGGGGTGGGAGGTATTTGTTAATGTAGATAATATTGGCTTGGGTTGGTAGGCTATAATTCATAGGTGTGGTGGAGGGGGAAGGTGGGGAATTCTGCGATTGGGGACGGAGTCTGGGCAACCATAGTTATGCTCAGGCAGGTGTAAATATATTGATTAATATACCAATCAGGAAGCATAAATGTGTCACCTGGGAATTTAGTAAAATAAATTCCATATTCACAGTCAAGAGGCACAATAGATTCAGGGCTAGTATTAAACATGCTGGAGACAGAGCACAAATTTGAAAGGAGGCCCCAAAATCCTCTAGCAGGTTGCACCTCTGTTTAGCTTCAGGTAAGCTTACCTCCCCCCCCCCTTCCGTGGCATGGGGGCCCAAGTTAATTGTGCTAGTTATATCACCTAATGCCAGTCCTTTGTTGACTATATATAAACGGTATTTCTGTAGAGGAAATTCCTCTGAAAACTAATCAATGTCATAAAAATAAATCATAATATCTGGGCATGTCTAGCTCTGTGGGATCAGAATCACATCTAGGCCTATACATGCAGGCCGGGATCCCGATTCCTGTTGGCCTACGCGTACAGGCCTTGCCCGGCTAACTTTGTCAGGGCTCCTGAATGGAGCTGCGTTGCCATGGCGTCCGGTTGACATGGCACTGTGACTCCATTCAGGAGCTGCGATCCCCGGCCGCTGGACAAGAATCTTCATTTCCCACAGCCCGACTCACGATCTGGCTTCCCAAGGCAGGGTTAGGCTGCAGGGAATCTCCTCTTCCCCCTCCTGCTTTTGCTGCGTCCCAGGCCTGCTGTCCCCTGCCGACTAGGGAAACTTATTCCACCTTAGTGTTTGAATAACTTCACTGTACAGGCAGCCAGCCCGGACA
This sequence comes from Ichthyophis bannanicus, assembly GCA_033557465.1. Lineage (NCBI taxonomy): Eukaryota > Metazoa > Chordata > Amphibia > Gymnophiona > Ichthyophiidae > Ichthyophis > Ichthyophis bannanicus. The sequence continues at coordinate 462,337,419 of CM066035.1, forward strand.
TACAGGGCCGACATTGGAATAAGCCCTTTACGTCCGGGGCCCCAGACTGCCCACTGCCTGCCCTAGCTCTGGCCCCACAATGCCCCTTTGTCTCCACCGTCTAACCTCCCTGTACAACATGCGGGGAAGTTAGTCGGGGTCAGCAGAGGAAGAAAATAGTGGGGCTGGACGTCCCATTGGGACCTCCATCCTTGCTATTCATGCCTCAGAATGACCCCGTTACTCTTTGCTGTGCACATTTTATATGTTTATTTCTTATTGTGACTTCATGCCAGTTTTGGGTCTTTTTCTGGGTGTTAGGAGATCAGACATATAAGGTACTGCTTTGAGAAATCCATGTGCCTATTCTTTACTCATGGTTTTCATATTACCCTGTTTGTATATGCTTGTATTAACAAATCTTTGATCTGTAATTGACCTTAATAAAAAATTTATGCCAAAAAAATATGGCATTACATTGGCTATTCTCCAATCTTCAGATACTAAAGATGATTTTAATGATAGTTCACAGATTACTAATAGTAGGTCTGCAATCTCATCTTTCAATTCTTTCAACACCCTTGGGTTTATACCATCCAGTCCAGGTGATTTACTGCTCTTCAATTTATCAAATACTTGTAATACATCTTCCCGGTTTATCAATATTCTTTCAGTTCTCCCAATATATCACATTTAAATAGCATTTCAGGCATGGGTAACTCACCTACATTTTCTTCATTAAAGACCATAGCAAATAATTCCTTCATTCTCAACACTATGGCCTTGTCCTCCCTTAGAGCCCTTGGTCCAACTGACTATCTCACAGGATTTTTGATACAAATCTACTTGAAAAAGTTTTTATTGTGCATTTTTGCTTCCACAGCAAGCTTTTTTTCAAATTCTTTTTTTGCCTGCCTTATCAATGCCTTGCATCTAGCGTGCCTGTGCTTATGTTGTTTCCCATTTTTGTCATTTGATTCCTTTATTCATTTCCTGAAAGATGCCTTTTTGGCTACAACAGCCTTTCAGACCTCATCTTTAAACCAAGCTGGCAGTTTTTTGGCCTTCCACTTTTTTTTAAGTATGCAATACATCTGTCCTGGACTTCCAAGATTGTAGTTTTAACAACACCCATGCTTAATGTAAATCCTTAACCTTTGTAGCTGCTCCTTTTAGTTTATTCTTAACTATTTTTCTCAGTTTATCATAGTCTCCCTTTCGTAAGCTAAAAGGTAGTACTGTGGATTTCCTTGCTGTCCTGCTTCCGTTTATTAAGTCAAATGTGATAATGCTATGATTACTTTTGCCAAGTGGCCCCAACACACATATCTCTTGCATCAGATCTTGTGTTCCACTAAGGACTAGGTCCAAAATAGCTTCTGCCTCTTGTTGGTTCATGAATCAGCTGTTCCATGATCTTTCTCCGCTAGACTCACAATTTTGGCAGATCCATGGCCTATGGCAGGGGTTCCCAAAGCAGTCCTGGAGGCTCCCCAGACAGTTTCAGGATGTCCACTATGAATATTCATGAGGGAAATATGTATACACTGCCTCCACTGCATGCAAATCTACCTCCTACATATTCATTGTGGATATCCTGAAAACCTGACTGGCTGATGAGCCCCCAGGACAGGTTCAGGAATCACTGTCCAATGCATATATACAGATGTGGTCTACATTATTGGCATCCTTGCAGTTCAACCTCTTAATGTCCAATATATCCTAAAAAAAGAAATTGACAAGTGAAATGGCTTTGGATTATATATGCACACATATTTGACACATAAAAGAATCAAATAAAACAAGACCAAATAAAAAAGGAAATATAACAGTGCCAGGGCATGATTATTTATACTAATCCTAACTACACTTTTATCCCACTCAATACCTATATAGTAACAAGAGATAAACTGAATACATAGAATTAACAGGGCTTTGTGAATGTATTCAGTTTATCTCTTGTTGATATATAGGACATGATTATTGGCAAACTTATAAACAATTCAAATCAGTTTGATAAGAAGAACCACATTCCTATTGCAGTAAGATTAGATACACCTGTAATCAATTGTCAATACTCACATGACTTGAATTTTATTTATTTATTTATTTAGAAGTATTTAGTATACCGCCTTATCATTAAATCAAAGTGGTTTGACAGATCAAACAATCAATAGCAGTGTGTGGTTTGTAGCATGCAGTGGTAGAATTGAGAAGAGTGGTGTGTGGTGCAGTGTGCTAGATTACATCTGTGAACTATTTATATAATGAGAAGTATATACATATCGGTGAGCTATTTACATAATGAGCAATATACATATATACATTAATGGGGGGCCATTTGAAGGTGCGCTAGGATCGTGATCCTGTATTGCCTTGGAGGTATTGGATAGGGTCCATTTATGTGAGGTCTTTGAAATGCTCTGTAAATAGAGCAGTCTTAAGAAGTTTTCTGAAGTCCTTAAGGTTCTTGGTTGATCTTATTTGGTCTGGGAGTGAGTTCCATATAGCGGGTGCTGCGAGGGAGAATGCTCTCCTTGATGTGGCCCGCGTTGTTTTAATAACTTCCTTTGGTGTTCTGATGGTGTCTGAGGTTCCTTTTCTTCTTGGTCTCTTGTTGTCATTGGTTATTATGAGAGGTTGTAGGCTGTCAGCTGTGAGTTTGTGTATTATTTTAAATATGTGTAAGAGAACTTTGAATTGTACTCGAGAGCTGATTGGGAGCCAGTGTAGTTGGTACAGTATGGGAGTGATGTGGTCGTGATTTGTGTGACCTGTTATGAGTCTTGCGGCTGTGTTTTGTGCTAGCTGTAGTGGTTTTAGTGTCTTTTTTGGAAGCCCCTGGTAGATGTGATTGCAGTAGTCAAGAGTTGGAGTGATGATGGCTTGACAGACTGTTCGGAAATGTTCATGGGCTAGGATGGGTTTCAGCCTTCTGACTGTCCTCATTTTGATGTAAGTGCTCTTTGTTGTTTTTGCAATATGGGATTGGAGGTTAAGGTCCTTGTCGAGCGTTACTCCCAGGTATTTTATTTCTTGTCTTACTGGTATGATGGTGTCATTTAGGTTGATGGTGGCCGATGGTGAGAATGTCTGGTTTCTTGTGATGAACAGAGCTTCGGTTTTGTTGTAGTTTACTGATAGGTTGTTTTCCTGTAGCCACGTTGTCATTTGTTGGAAGCAGTTGGCTATGTTGGAATAGTCCGGGTTGTCCAGATTGATTGGTGTGAATATCATTATGCCATCTGCGTATATGGTGTATTGAATCTTGTGGTCCTTGATGATGGCACAGATGGGTTGTACGTAGATGTTAAAGAGCAGGGCGGAGAGAGCTGATCCTTGTGGGACTCCCTGAGTGGCTCTGAACGGTTGAGAGGTCTTTGTTCCACATTTGACTTGTAGCTGTCTGTTGGTGAGTTAAGATGTGAACCAGCTCAAGGTGGTGCTGTGTAGGCCCGACTCCTGTAGTCTGTTTAGTAATGTTGCATGGCAGACAGTGTCAAATGCTGAGGAGATGTCTAGGAATATCATAATGATGCCCATTCTGGTGTTGTCTATCGTCCTCAACAGGCTGTCGAATAACTGGGTCGGAATCCGTGTTGATTGGGGCTGGGTCAGAATCCGTGTTGATTGGGGTCCAGGGGATTGTGGATGTCAATGTGTTGTTGGAGTTGGTGTTGGACTGTTTTCTCGATGATCTTGGATAGGAATGGTAAACTTGATATGGGTCTGTAGGCGGCAGGGTCAGTTTTGGCCTAAGGTGGTTTTCTTGGGGATTGGATGTATTGTGGCTAGCTTCAGGGAGTTTGGCATTGTTCCTTTGGAGAGAGAGTTATCTATTATATTCCGTATGACTTGTAGCAGGTCCTCTTTCGTTGCTTTAATCCAGGATACTGGGCAAGGATCTGTAGGGGCGGTGCTAGTGTTTAGGTCGGTGATGATCTTGGATGGTTGTTCGTTCGAGGGGATGTTGAATGTTCCCCAGCTCTGCTTGGGTGTGGATGTCTTGGTTTTGACAGTCGCGATGTTGTTCTGGGGTGTTGCAGTGAATTTGTTCTTGAGGTGGTTAGCAAAGACCTGTGGGTCTATTTGTTGCTCATTTCTGTTGGAGGGTTCTTTGGTGAGGGTCTTTACGACTTCGTATAGTTTGTGGGGTTTGTTCGTGGATTTCAGGATAAGGTTAGTATGGTATTCTTTCTTCTGATGGTTGATGAGTTTGTTATATTCTTTTTGTTTTGTCTGGTATTGTTCCTGTAGGGAGGTTGATTTGTTGCGTCTCCAGCGGCGTTCAAGTTGTCTTAGTGCTCTTTTTGCTATGCGTATATCTTTGGAGTACCATGGGGTGGAGCAGGGCTTTGTTTTGTGTGATTGTTGTGTTCTGCGGGTGGGTGGCTTGGCAATCAACCAATGATTTATGGCTCTAATGTTTAAAATGACCACATTCACTCTCTATTCCATTTTCACAATGGTGAAGACAAGAGAGCTACCTGAGATCTTCAGAAAAGTCTTCAAAGACTGGTAAGGGGGACTGTTGCTTCTGAAGGGAGATCTGCAACTGTGAGTATTTACTTCTGGTAATTTTCTAAAAGGAATTCTTTGTATTAAAGCTAATTAATCTGTGATCCACTATTTTTGTTAAATCAGTCAGGGCCTAGTAGCAGCAGTTTAAGTTTACATTTAAAACACAGAGGAGAACTCTCTGGTTACATTTCATACCCAGCAGAGAGCTTGTACTTTAAATTTAATAGTCACTCAGGGCCTAGTAACAGCAAAGTACTTTTAGTTTAAATTTAAAACACAGAAGAGAGCTTTCTGGTTACATTTGGAACCCAGCAGAGAGCTTGTAGTTTCCATTTAATAGTCACTCAGGGCCTAGCATCAGCAAAGTTCTTTTAGCTTAAATTTACAACACAGAAAAGAGCTTTCTGGTTAAATTTAGAACCCAGCAGAGAGCTTGTACTTTAAATTTCATAAGAAGTTAGAGCTTAGCAGCAGCTAAGACCTATAATTTAAATCAAATCAGAATATAGCTTACCTCAGCAGCACAAGACAGGGTACTGTGTAGCAGCCCTCTTTTAATAAGTGTTAATTCCCTCCCACCCTCCCCTGGGATAATCGTAGCTTTATAGGTACTTACACATCTTAAAAGACAGGAGGTGCTCTCAGGTGAAGCTCATTACCCAAATCAGTCATACACTAAGGACCTGAGATTAGTTAAGCTTCAGGTGAACAAGGTATATTACACGTATTAGGTTCAGTTTTATTAGTATAAATATCCATAGCAACCCTTAGTAAGTAAAGAACTTAGATCTAAACACAAACTTAAAACTAAGATGCAGACAGCAGTCCAGCAGCGGGATGGGGGCTTTCCAGTCTTTTGCATTGAGTGTCACATGTATGATTTTCTCCCAGTTGGTGAGAGGTCTGACGTGTGCACTAGGTGCAAGGAGCTCTTTGCTCTCAGGGAACGAGTCCGTTCTCTAGAGGCTAAAGTAGCAGACTTGGAAAGCATAAGACAGACAGAGAGGTACATAGACGAGACCTACAGGGATATAGTCCTGAAGTCCCACCTCCAGTCTGGCAGCATCCCTGTTGCCATGGAGGAGAGAGGTCACATGACAGGAGAGCATCACCCTGGTGTGGCAGGAAGTGATCCTGTAACTAGGACCTGTCCTCCAGGTGATGTAAAACCCTCTCGCACCGAGGAAGTTTCTCCAGGGCCATGTGCCCATGAGGGAAGGGTTAGGACAGCCGTTATAGTTGGTGATTCGATCATTAGGCATGTAGATAGCTGGGTGGCTGGTGGACGTGAGGATCGCCTGGTAACATGCCTGCCTGGTGCGAAGGTAGCGGACCTCACGCGACACCTAGATAAGGTCTTAGATAGTGCTGGGGAGGAGTCTGCTGTCTTGGTACATGTTGGTACCAATGACATAGGAAAATGTGGTAGGGAGGTTCTGGAGGCTAAATTTAGGCTTTTAGGTAGGAAGTTGAAATCCAGAACTTCCAGGGTAGCATTCTCCGAAATGCTTCCTGTTCCACGCGCAGGACCCAAAAGGCAGACAGAGCTCCGGAGTCTCAAAGCGTGGATGAGACAATGGTGCAGAGATGAGGGGTTTGGATTTGTTAGGAACTGGGGAACATTCTGGGGAAAGGAGGGGCTCTTCCGAAGGGATGGGCTTCACCTTAACCCGGATGGAACCAGGCTGCTGGCATTAACCTTGCTAGTAATATAGCTGCTGGAAGCAACTTCTGAAAAGGGGGGAATGGTTGGGGGGCATTTGTTAATGTGGATAATGTTGGTTCAGGTTGGTAGTCTATAAAGTGTTATGAGATTGCAATAAAGTTGCAGCCAGGTTTAAAGCCATTCAAGTGTGTGTGTAATTCATGGGAGGGGGGGGGGGTTTGGAAGGGGAAGGACTACCATGCCCCTCTGTTGGCTGTTGTTGAAAAATACTATCTTGGAAGCCCAGACCAGCTGTATTCCATGCTTTAAGAAAAGTGGAAAGAAGTCCAAAAAACTGCCAGCATGGTTTAAAGTTGAGGTCAGAGAGGCTGTTGTTGCCAAAAAAGCATCTTTCAGGAAATGGAAAAAAGAGCCAAATGACGAAACCTGGAAACAGCACAAGCACTGGCAAGTCAAATGCAAGGCATTGATAAGGCAGGCAAAGGGAGAATTTGAGAAGAAGCTTGCAGCAGAAGCAAAAACGCGAAGTAAAGACCTTTTCAAGTACATTCATAGCAAAAAACCTGTGAGAGAGTCAGTTGGTCCATTAGATGATAAAGGGGTTAAAGGAGCACTAAGAGGCGACAAGGCGATAGCGGAGAGACTGAACGAATTCTTTGCTTCAGTCTTAACTGAGGAAGATGTAGGGATGTTACCCATGACTGAAGTGGTATTTAAAGGTGCAGAAGAATTGAAGGAAATATTGATACATCGAGAAGATGTATTACAACTATTAGATAAGCTGAAGAGTAGCAAATCACCTGGGCCGGATGGTATACATCCAAGGGTATTGAAAGAACTGAAATATGAGATTGCAGACCTGCTATTAGCAATCTGTGAACTATCATTAAAATCATCTCTAATACCTGAAGATTGGAGGATCGCCAATGTAACACCAATTTTTAAAAAGGGTTCCAGGGGTGATCTGGGAAACTACAGACCGGTGAGCCTGACGTCAATACCGGGAAAAATGATAGAAACCATCATAAAGAATAAAATTACTCAGCATGTAGATAGTCATGAACTAATGAGAGACAGCCAACATGGCTTTAGACAAGGAAGATCTTGTCTTACTAATCTGTTATGTTTTTTTGAAGGAGTGAATAATCAGGTGGACAAAGGTGAGTCGGTTGATATTGTGTATCTGGACTTTCAGAAAGCCTTTGACAAGGTCCCTCATGAGAGACTTTTGGCAAAACTAAAGAGTCATGGGATAGGAGGCAGTGTACTATTGTGGATCAGGAACTGGTTAAAAGATAGAAAGCAGAAGGTAGGGCTAAATGGCCAATTTTCCCAATGGAGAAAGGTGAATAGTGGTGTACCCCAGGGATCTGTGCTGGGTCCGCTGCTTTTTGACATATTCATAAATGACCTGGAAAGTGGAATAACGAGAGAGGTTATCAAATTTGCAGATGACACAAAACTATTTAAAGTTGTTAAAACCCAAGAGGATTGTGGAAAATTGCAAGAGGATCTTGATAAATTGGAAGACTGGGCATCAAAATGGCAGATGAAATTTAATGTGGACAAGTGCAAGATTATGCACCTAGGGAAGAACAACCCAAACTATGGTTACACGATGCAAGGTTCCACATTAGGAACCACCACCCAGGAAAAAGATTTAGGCGTCATTGTGGATACCATGTTAAAACCCTCAGCCCAGTGTGCAGCGGTGGCCAAGAGAGCAAATAGAATGCTAAGTATGATAACGAAAGGAATGGAAAATAAAACAAAGGATATTATAATGCCTCTATATCGTTCCATGGTGAGACCGCACCTTGAATATTGTGTGCAATTCTGGTCGCCGTATCTTAAAAAGGATATAGAGTTATTAGAAAAAGTTCAGAGAAGAGCCACCAAAATGGTAAAGGGGATGGAAGGATACTCCTATGAAGAAAGGCTAAAAAGGTTAGGGCTCTTTAACCTGGAAAAGAGACGGCTGAGGGGAGATATGATAGAAGTCTACAAATTAATGAGCGGAGTGGAACGGGTAAACGTAGATTGATTGTTTACCTTATCAGAATACAGAAAGACTAGGGGACATGCAATGAAGCTACAGGGTAAACTATTTAAGACTAATAAAAGAAAATATGTTTTCACTCAACGTGTTATCAAACTCTGGAATTTGTTACCCAAGGATGTAGTAAAGGCTGTTAGTGTAGCTGGGTTTAAAAAAGGTTTGGACAAGTTCCTGGAGGAAAGGTCTATAAGCCATTATTAAGAAGGGACCCAGGATATCAATGCTTGAACCAATACAAGCATTGTGGAACCTGTGTCCCTTGGGGAAACTGCTAGGTACATATGACCTAGATTGGCCACTGTTGGAAACAGAATACTGGGCTTGATGGACCTTGCTCTGACCCAGTATGGCATATCTTATGTTCTTATGTTTTTAAGTCATTATCACCAAACATCAAACTTCAAAGGGTACAAGGCCATCTCCAAAGACCTTGGAATTCCTGTGTCTACAGTTCAAAATGTTATTGAGATGTTTTCAGCTAATGGAACTGTCAAGAACCTCCCACGATGTGGCGGGAAGAGGAAAATTGATCCAAGAAGTCTTCAAGGGTTAGTGTAATTTGTTGTAAAAGCACCATGTACAACATCCAAAGAGCTTAAGCCTTACCTGGAGCAATCTGGAGTGGTGTTTTCAACCCACACCATATCCTGCACACTAAACAAAGAAGGACGTCATGGGCTGAGGTCAAGGAGGATCCCACTGCTCAAAGACACTTGATTTTTGCCCAAACCCACCTTGAGAAACCACAATCCTTCTGGGAAAAATTTCTGTGGACAGATGAAACCAAACTTGAGCTTTTTGGCAAAGCAGAACAGTGATCCATTTACAGGCGAAGAATTGAAGCTTATAAGGAAAAAAAATCCTTCCTACATTTAAATATGGTGGAAGTTCCATAATGTTGTGGGGCTGTTTTGCTGTCTCAGGAACTGGAAGACTGGAATGTATGAAAGGAATCATGAAGTCAGAGGACTACCAAGGTATTTTGGAGCAAAATGTGCTACCTCGTGTCTGAAAGCTAGGTCTGGGTCGAAGGTCCTCCAGCAGACAATGGGTCCTCCAGCAGAACAATGAACTTAAAACATCCATCAAAAGTACAAAAGAACAGTGTTTCAAAACAAAACAAAACAAACAAAAATAAACAAACAAACAGTTAATGCAACCACTCGGACATACCCTGGGGCCAGATGTTGAAGAATACTTAGATCCCTCTGCAATACCTTCAACAGGAACACAGGTGGGATATAAAAGCTATAAATTTAAAGATAAGATAGGAGCTTTCAAATATTAAAAAAGTGGATTTATTTTTCAAAAGCCTCAATACTGGTAAGCATGGGTAGTATATATAAGATATAGTTACAGGTGAGTATTATAAGAACATATTCTGTCATTAAAAGCAAATAAATCTACAACAATAAATTGTGTCCATGATGTCTTTTCATTTATAAGTACCTCTTATTTGAGCTCAAATAAAAGCATTTCTCAGTTCAGTCATGTACTTATATATGTTGTCTTCTTCATTGTGGCCCAGGAAATCTCATCCTCCTTTCTGAGATGTGGACACTGGGATGTTTTCCTCCAATGAGATCAGACAGGAACTCAGTACTGCAACTCTTCAGCAGGACTACTTTTGATCACCTCTGCCTATCCTAGTCCCAGTCCCTAAATTCCTCCCTAACAATCTATTCTAAAAACTATTCAAATAATGCACTAAAAAATGTATTCTGGCCAGATTCAATATGAACTCATTCAATGTACCAATATACCTCTATCAGTCTTCCTCACTCCAGCTACTCTGACTCTCACTATACTGACACACCACAATTGCTCATAAAACCCAGGAAAATAAATTAAAACCCCTGAAATTCACGCAGTCCATACATAATGCCACTCAGACTATCATTTAACTTTACCAACATGCCAACCAACCATCCATAGCTCTCTTCCTCCCTCTGACATCATAAAACATCCCATTCTAACTAAAATAAAAAATGTATCTATCTGGTTACATTAATGACATTTGCTATATACATCTGTTACAGCAGGGCACTATGATGTTCAGTATCACCTATTTAAAATTTCCTTTGCATGATGCACATTTCAGGATATAACGAAGCTTAAAAGGAATATCAGCAGCATTGTCAACGTTTTGTTTAGTCTGAAAGACATTACATTTTCCTATTGTTAGGAAACTAAAAATATTATTATGTCTGACAGTCTTTTAATTTAAATGATGTGGTTACCATTTATTGGAACCACATGTAAAGAAAACAAGTAGGAAAAGTGTATTCCCAGGAATTGTAAACATACATGCACTGGAAATCTTTACTAAAATAAATTTTTCCCACTTTCATAATTTCTCCTTTCCACTTATGGCAAGAAGATGGTGTCCCACAATTATTTTGGGAGTAATCACAAGCAGATTGTAAACCAGGGAAGCCAAGATTCAATTCTGTTTATCCCACTGACACTCTGCAACTTTGGTTAAGTCATATCTCCCCCCGCTCCTCATCGTTCAAGTCCAACTTAGATTGTGAGCCCACCTAGGCTGGGAAAAACTTGTATACTTGTATATAAGTCACTTAGAATTCCGATTCAGAAAAAGCAAGTGTTAAATTGAAATTGTCATCCTATTCCTTTGTTTACACTGAACTGAGGTATTCACACTCCCTCAAATTATCTGCCTGCTAACTATACCGCTAACGCATGTGTGATATTACTAGAAAAAGCAGTTATCATTAGCATGAAGAAGAAGAATTTAGACTTGTAACCAACTAAGGGGCCCTTCTATTAAAGATGTGCACTTACTGTGTCACTAGTGGCAATAGCATTGCACAGTAAGTGCACCCCTCATGTGCTATTGGGGGCATACTTGGCATGTTTCCGGCAGTTAGTATATAATTATGAATGTTAACACATAGGGCACTTAATGCAGGTGCACCTAACAACATACATACATGTATCATTAAGTGCAATTGTGTTAATTGGCATAATTGCCACTGCAAATGTGATCACCTCACTTGTTATTCCCATTTCCAGGTCATTTATAAATATGTTAAAAAGGCCCAGCACAGATCAATGGGGTATTCCACTGTTCACTTTCTCTGAGAAAATTGGCCATATAGGCCTATTCTCTGTTTTTTGTCTTTTAACCAGTTCCTAATCCACAGTGGAGGAGTAGTCTAGTGATTAGAACAACTGCCTGGTACCCAGGCATTCAAGGGTCTGATTCCTGATGGCACTCCTTGTGACCTTGGGCAAGTCACTTTACCCTCCATTGCCTGTGAAGAAAATGCCTGGTAATCTACTTCTAGTGATATGTTGCCAAGAAAACCTAGAAGATGCTGGGTCACCAGGAGTCAGTACTGATTTGACAGCATTAAAAAAACAAAAATCCACAGTAGTAGGTTTCCTCCTCTTCCATGACTCTCAAGATTCTCTCATGATATATCAGAATTACAAAAAGTACAGAGAATAGCTACCAAAATAGTAAAGGGGATATCCCTATGAGGAAAGGGCTAAAAGGTTAGGGTTGTTCAACTTGGAAAAGAGATGGCTGAGGAGAGATACGACAGAGGTCTATAAAATAATGAATGGAGTGGAACGGAATGGGTAAATGTAAACTGGCTGTTTACTCCTTCAACAAGTAGAAAGACTAGGGGGCATGCAATGAAGCTTCAGTGTAGCACATTTAAGACTAATCAGAGGAAATATGTTTTCACTCAACACATAATTCGCTACCAAAGAATGTAATAAATGCTGTTAGTGTAGCTGGCTTTAAAAGAGGTTTGTATGGATTCCTGTAGGAAAAATCCATAAACACTTATTAAAGAGAACTAGGAAAATCCACTGCTTACCCATGGGACAAGAACCATGGAATCTATATACCTTTTGGGAACGTCAGATACTTGTGATCTGGCTTGGCTACTGTTGGAAGCAGCATACTGATCTTGATGGACCCTTGGTCTGACCCTGTATGGCATCTCTTATGCTCTTATGTTCTTAATAATAAAAGGGATGGAAGGATATCTCTGCAATGAAAAGCTTAAAAGGTTAGAGATCTTCAACTTGGAAAAGAGACAGCTGAGGGGAGGTGTCATAGAGGTTTATAAAATAATAAGTGGAGTGGAATGGGTAAACATAGATTGGTTGTTCACTCCTTCAAAAAGTTGAAAGACTAGGGGACACAGTGAAGTTGTAGTGAAGCACATTTAAGACCAATTGGAGAAAATATATTACTCATGCAGACTACAAATACCTCATAATCTACACAGTATTCATGTAACCATTTTTATTCTATTATGTGAAAATGTGCCACAGCAAAATGTAAAGAAAGATATAATGGTATAAAAAATCCTGATCTTGATCTGCTTAATCTCCTATGCATCTCCTTACCTCCCCTAGTTGTTTGCTTGTCCTTAGCTGTTGTATTGTCTGTCTTGATTAGATTGTAAGCTCTGAGGAGCAGGAACTGTCTTTACATGTATCTGTACGGTGCTGAATATGCCTTGTAGTGCTATATACAGTAAATGATCATTGCAGTATGGTGGCTAATCAATCGTCAATCGTCCATGATTGATGCTATATACAATTGAAGACAAAAACAATGACATGTTTCAAACTGTTCATATGTTTGCAATCCTGCAGTCCTAAGGATCATCATCCATATCATCCTGAGTAGCATATATCAAAACAATCAAGGTTTTGTGGTATAAAATCCTATGAAGATAATGAGATGACTCAGGACTCTGTATTAAGTAGATACTCCATACTCACTGGAAGTCATTTAGAGATTCAGTCTCCTGTCTTTAGCTGTTGACATATTAGCTTATCAGAGACACCCTCAAAGTTGTCTTACCACCATTTAAATCCACTGCTATTTCTGCATCTGTTACTTCCTTTTAAAGCATGTTTCCTCCTATTCAATTAAAGGCATATCGTCAAAACAACTCTCATGCTCACATTAAAGAATATTATCCCAGTTAATAAACAGTCCAACATAGACTTAAAAAAGGTCAGAATAATGAAGTCCATTCTACAGATGAATTTAAACCTGAAAGGGTAGCAGAATTAAGGTGAAAAATCCACCACTGCTCACGAAAATTCAGTCTCATCCCTATCACCTACCCTCTAGTGAAGCAGAATAAAGTCCAAAGTCAGTTCAGAAAAAATATGGTGACTGTCCAGGCAATGTGTTACCATCAGGGCTGACTTATTACGTGTCTTCGGACATGACTGATGTACCATCAATCTCACTTTGAGAGGGTGACTAGTACATCCGATGTAAATCTTGGGACAAGGACACACTATCACATATATAACATATGATGATAGACGTAATGAGATAATGAGATTCACATACTTTATATGTCACAGGATCCTCCCAAGTTGCTCCCTCAATAATTTGAGTGCAATAGTTGCATGCTTGAAATGTAAAATGTTTTTCTGTGATTGTACAATAGAGTCCTCAATCAGAAATGCTGCTCTCATAATCCAATCTGCCAAATTCTTACCCCTAGTAAAAGAAACCAAGGAGTTTTCTCCAAAGGCAGAGTGAGTAGATAATATTGGTCAATGCCATTGAATAGTCTGTTTAATGTGAATAGCCTTCAATGAATATGGTAATACACAGACTAAGGTAAGCTGTTAGTAGCTTTATTTGCTCATAAGATAATAACAGAGACCACTGAAAATAAAGAGCCTGTTTGTAGCCTCTTTCAATTACTTTAAGAGGGTACTCCCTATCCAGTAATGTCCTTTTTAACAAAGTTGCCTGAAAATTAAAATCATCCTTCGAAGAACAAATCCTTCTTAAACAGGCCAGCTTTTAGCCCATATGGATGATAGCTATGGTATCTCAAAAGGCTATTACGTTCAGATGACTTCCTGTATAAGGATGTGACAAGTTTGTCATGATCGTTCTTGATATAAATATCCAAAAATTAAATTTGTGTCAAGCTTCTATGCATCTGAACTTGGACATTAGACTTTTGCTGATTTAACCAGTTGTAAAAAGACAACTGATCATCCTCAGTACCTGTCCAACAAAGAAAAATATCATCCAGATAGCGACTCAATAGATGAACATGCTGAAAAAATTGAGAGCCATAAAGCAACCTCTCTCAAACTCATTCGCATAAAGAGTAGCAATTGAGAGGGCTACTTTAGCGCCCATAGCTATCTCAAAATTATGTAAGAAAAAATGACCATTATACCAAAAATAATTATGAGTTAGAACCAGATATAATAATTGTGAAATAAAATCTTTAGGAATACAGGCTGGCATATAATGCTCTAAGGGCAGAGTTTCAGCTCTGCATTGCCTCCTGCTGAGAGAGATTAATATATGATGCCACCACATCCAATGTCACTAGCCAAAAACACTTTCCTTCAATAGTGATATTAATGTATTCAAGATATGTGTTGTATCTTGAATATATGATTTACCTTGTTTAGCTAGAGGATTCAAGATCCTATCAATCATGATTAACAGTGGCTCTAAAAGGCAATTATTACTAGAAATAATGGGTCGGCGCAGGGGATTAACCAAAGACTTATTACCTTTGCCAATGAATAGAACACTGGGATGGTGGGACTCTTATTCATTAGAAAATCATTTTCTTTCAATGTAATAAAATGAAATGTATATGTATTTTCTACAATTGACTAAATTTCATGTTTTAAATGTTCAGTAGGATCCTCATCCAAAAGTTGGTAGTAATTCCTATCCTGTACTTGCCTCAGATTTTCACCCTGATATTGTTCCTTAGAGTGAATAACAATAGCCCCACCTTTATCTACACTTTTTATTATAATATCCTTATTTCAAGCAGTAATGTCTCACCGCCGTCTGAAACTGAACATGGTCAAAACTTGGTTCCTTATCTTCCCCCCTAAACTCACCTTCTTTCTTTGTCCCTTCTCTATTTCTGTGGATAATATTATACTCCTCCCTGTTTCCTCAGCTCGCAACCTTGGGATCTCTTTCTCTGCACATATCCAACAGATAGCTAAAACCTGTCACTTCTTTCTCTGTGACATTGACAAAATCAGCCCCTTCCTTACTACACCCACTACTAAGACACTTATCCATTCTTTAGCCACTTCCCATCTAGACTATTGCAACCTCCTCCTTGTTGGTCTCCCTCTGTATCTGAATCATCTCTCACCCTCTTAAATCTGTTCAAAACTTAGCTGTGGGGCTAATCTTCCACCACTCTCTACATGCTCATATAACCCCCCCCCCCCCTTCTCAAGTCACTTCACTGGTTCTCTATCCATTTCTGTATCCAGTTCAAACTTCTCCTACTGACCTATAAGTGTACTCATTCTGCTGCTCCTCACTACCTTTCTTCTCTTATCTATCCCTCCTCAGGTACTCTGCTCTTCTGGCGGATCCTTTCTATGTGTGCCTTTCTCTTCTACTGCCAACTCCAGACTTAGATCCTTCCACCTTGCTGCTCCTTATACCTGGAACAAACTACCCGAGTCTGTGCGCTAGGCTTCATCTCTGATCCTTTTCAAATCCAGGCTGAAAACTCACCTCTTCGAGTCTGCTTTTGTATCCTTATCTGCTTGATCTCCTATGTGTTTTCTTGCCACTCCTGTAGATGTGTCCTTGTTCTCAGCTGTGTGTTGTCTGTCTTGACTAGGTTATAAGCTCTGATGAGCAGGGACCATCTTTTACATGTGTCTGTAAAGCGCTATACAAATGACAAATAGTAGTAGTAGTGTTCCCTTGTAATAATGTGGTAGCTCTGTTCATTATGCTTCTCTGAGTCTTTCTACATAAGTTATTCAATGGCAACCACTAAGGGGTCCCCTGGACCTGGAGAGCACCATTTCAAAGCTAGTTTGACTAGAGTCATCCTCTAAAAATCCTTTATTTTCAGAATAGAATCATAGGGGTATGTTTACTAAAACCCCGTTAGGGTGCGCGGCACGCTAGTGTGCGGATGCCATATAAGGAGTGGGTGTTTCAGTCAGAAAAAAGCAAAACCGGGATTAATCATGCGCTAATGTGCGCTGCGCTCATGTGCGCCCCGCACATTAGCGCATGAGAAAGTTGCGCAGGAAGCATAAGTGGCGCGCTGATGTGCACACACAGGAACAGAGCCACAGTACAATGGTTAAGATAGTGACCAATACTGCAGGGATCATGGGTTCAATCCCACACTGTGCCCAATGAAGAAGGCTGGCTGAGGCATTACCTATTATGGGGAAGATTGCTTTAGGAGGCATTTTATTTTTATTTTAATTTTCTCTACTAGCAAACGCACTCTCAAAGCGTGTTAACATAAGGCGCCCCATAAGGCACATTTTAAAGTGCACTGTCCGCCAAGGCACCCTAGAATGTTGCTTATAGGGCACTTTATAGGGTGCCGTATGAGGTACCGCAAGGTCACAGCACTGTTTTTGATGGCTGCACTGTGCAGTTTAAGGAATGAAAATCATAAGTAGGTGCGCTGACATGCAAGGAGGAGCAGCAGTGTAGCACAATTGTTAGGGCACTAACCAATAATGCAGGAGTCATGGGTTCAATCCCCCACTGTGCCTAATGAAGAAGGCTGGCAGAGGCTGTTATAGGTAATATTGCTGTAGGGGGCATTTTATTTTTATTTTAAATAGTGCTGCCAGCAAACACACCCTCAAAGTATTGTAACATAAGATGCTGCATAATGCGCCTCATAGGGTACCCCAGAGGGCACATTTTAAAGTGCACTGTCCGCCATGGCACCCAACAATATTGCTGAAAGGGTGGATTATAGGGCACCATATAGGGTGCCCTATGAGGCACAGCAAGGTCATAGCACTGTTTTTGATGGTAGCACTGTGCAGTTTAAGGAATGAAAATCATAAGTAGGTGCGCTGACATGCAAGGAGGAACAGCAGTGTAGCACAATGGTTAAGGCACTGACTGCTGATACAGGGGTCATGAGTTTGCTCCCCAGTGTGCCTAATATGTAAGGCTGGCAAAGGCATCAGCTTTGCAATGTATGTATTGTTTCCTGCAGCACTTTATTTGTATTTTATTAATTGCTGCCAGCAAACACGCCCTCACGTGCCGTAATTGAAGGTGTCGCATAAGGCACCCTATAAGGCACTCTATAGGGCACATTATAAAGTGCACTGTCCACCACAGCACCCTAAAATGTCCCCTATAGGGCACCCTATAAGTCTCTCCACAGGATAACGTATAGTGCACCTCATATGGACGGTAACCATAAGGTGCCCTAAAAGGCGCCCTATAAAGCGCCCTCAGAGGCACCTTATGGGTACAGTACGCTGAGAGTGTATTTGCTGGCAGCAATAATGTACATGAAAAAGAGATAATGCTTTGGGCAGCCCTATCAAGCAACCCCCCTGTGGGTTTGAACCCATGACCTCTGGCTCTATAGGTGGGGAAGTAACCATTGGGCTACAGCTCTATAGCTGCTAGCAAGCCCCTGGCTGGCTGCAGAGGGAGTGCATGTCACCACACAGACAGTCTGCTGTGGTCACCAGGATAGGGTTAGCACACCCATACCCATGATGCACTGCACATGCAAATCAGCTGTCCACAGATAAACACAAGATGGGGTATGCACCCCCACAGCACCTCGGCCTGGTAGGGGGAACTGACCATGTGCACCCCCACAGCACCTCGGCCTGGTAGGGGGTACTGACCATGTGTGTTACTGGCACAGAGTAGCTACACACCGTCACATTGTGCAGGTACGGTGCTCACCCTGAGTGTGCGGTGGGGCGCCCAGCACCAGGTCCACAGCACCTTCCATGGCAGAAATAGGCCATGCTGCAGGTCCCCAGCAGTGCTAATGTGTGAGGTAGTTAGTGTCTGCAGAAAAACTTGGATATATCTGTCTATCTCAGTCAGGTGTAACCCCTATGAACCCCTAGGAGGATTATGCACCACCACCATCCTTCTCCAGGGCTGAGGGTGGTAAACAGGGTCTCCCATCAACAGATCCACATTCTACTTCCCTACAATGGTGGCAGCAGAGGGGACCGGCAACCCCAGTCCTTCTCAGGGACAGACACCCTACAGGGCAGTCAATGCAGCTCTGTACAGATCCATAACACAATAGCAGACAGACATTAGGCCTGGATATGCTAATCTGCACCCCACCAATATCTGATATTCTCCTGCAGCAAGCCTTCAGCCACTGCACCCTGCAAGGCACTCCATCAAGACACATACCAGCTACAAACAGTCTGCTAGCTAGTCCATAGTACATGTTCCTGGTAGAAATGCATGTACCCAGAACTGGGATGTCAGCATACACAACAAGCAGATAAGTCAGTGACTGAGCCCCAAAAGGAAACCCATAAATATCACATAAAAGAAATACTATATAGCACTATGGGGGTGCCTAGCCATGCTGTGGTCACCGCACAGTCAGGGTGAGAGTGATCTCCCAGCAGGACATGCTGAGGCCGCCCTGTCTGTGTAGGTGGTGGTCGGGCACTAAAATGTCCCAGCCAGTGCCCTATGCCCTGTGCAGATGCATCCTGGCCAGGCCACCCTGTCCGGGTTATACCCATGGTACCTTGCTCCTCATTATGCACATTGGCAGGCCAATACTGGCAACAGTGCTGGCAGTGTGGGCTGTGGAGGGTGTTTGCAGCCACCACACACTGGATAGACAGACACACACACCCACACCTATGCCAGCATTGTGCTACTATAGAGGAGTTTAGCAGCCCTGGCCACCACATCAGTCCTGGGCACAGTACAGGCATGGATATGGTACGCAATACTGTTGGGGGTCACTCCCCAGGGTGGTAAACACTGTCAGAGACCAGACCTGAAGCACACACCGCAGACATCAGAAAGGTTGTTATGATGGAGCTCAATGAGCAAACTGTACTTAACGTAGGAATTGCTATCTGCCAGTAATCATAGCAAATGTTTGATAGCTGTTTACCGTATAACCAGGTGTAGGGTGGCATTGCTAAGGTATGCAAGTGCTAGTATTGGGAGATGCACGCAGGGCCCAATGTCCTGCCTCTCCAGGAGGCATTGGCCAATGGGGCCTGTGGGTGTGGGTGTGGGTGTGTCTGCCCCTGTTGGCTGCTGCTTTACGGCAGAGTTTCCCAACTCCAGTCCTGGTATGCCAAACACTGTTCGGGTTTTCATGCTGTCCCTCATGAATATGCATGAGATACATCTGCATACCATGGGGGTGGTGCATAGATATGCAGCACAGGCATCTTTATTAGAGGCAGCATGGAACCTGAATGGTGTTTGGCCCTCCAGGACTGCATTTCGGAGACTCTGCTCTAGGTAATGGGGCTGTTTATGGTGCCTGTGCTCGGTGGGGTAAAATATAGGCATATTAACCATGCATATGTTCTCTGCAATAAAGGTTTGTCCTTACTATCACGGTTTAGTTGTGGGAAAAATATGTGGACTGGATTGGCAGGAGCCCCAGCTGGGGCTTGAACCTGTGACCTTCTGTCTCCAAACACACTGGTTGTGTGCACTGCACCACCATGTTGCCACAGAGATAGTGCATTCCCTGATGATACCATGACTGTTTGTCCGGCAGGGCCTGTCTGTTGCAGTGCATTGCACCCACCAACAAAGGGCTAGGCCATGGTCTGCTCTGGGCAGCTGCCACTGCCCCCCTCCTCCTCCAGTACCCCTGTGCCACCATGCTGACATGCCCTTCTGCTGGTGGTGCTGGTGGTACCCAGTCTCAGGCCATACTGTGTGCGGGTAGGCGGCTGCCTATGGTGCGGGTTCTGGGGTAGGGGAGCCTGCATATCTGTCCGCACGTCCCCCAATCACCGCCTGCCAATGTTCTGTGCCCTTGGGGGTAGCTGCTGGGTACTATCCCCTGTGACACTGTGCTAAACACTCTCGTGCCCATCTTGGGCCCTCATCAGTTGCTGTCTGGCTGCTTTTCAGTTTCAGCATTCCTAAGTGCCATCCATCTGCCTAGTCTGCACTGTGCCCTAGCTGCACCACAGCATGTGCCGCCTGCAGCCCTCTGTATCCCCTGCTGTTGTGGAACATGTGCATGCCATAGGTAACCTGTCCAATGGAGAGGTAAACCCTGATCAGTGTTATTTCACTGCGGGATCATTCACCTTGTATGGGGACGGAGCGTAGACCCTTCTAAAATTCATATTTATTTTTTGCGGCTTTCTTGGGAGTGTTTTCTGATGTTTTCCATTACTATCACTATTGTCCAGCTTGATTATGATTTTTTTTATATTTTTTGGGGGTCATTTTTAATGTTTATTTGCCCTTTTGTTCCGTGCACATGTATCACACTGCTCACGTTTTGTAGGTTTCCCTAGTTTTCAGTTACATTGCTTACATAAATGGTTTCTCTTCCCTTTAAATCGGCTCTACCGCGAGGTTTTCACTCGCGGTATTTTTTTACTTGAATTTCAGTCCCGCTCCTGTGCGGGGTGCCTCTCCCCTCCCACTCTCCACCCTTTGACCCCTTCTCTCCGCCCCTGGGGAGACTTCCTCCGCCCTCCGAGAGCCTTTCCACGCCTCTATCGCACATCAGAGTGCCGCACACATGAGCGGGCACTTTGGTGCGGTGCACACGTGCGTGGGGCACAAAAATGCATCATTAGTGTGTGCTAAGGTACCTTAGCGCACGCTATTGTGTGCCGCGCACGAGCGCAGTTTAGTAAACATACCCCATAGTTTCCTAAAAAATTTTTAAAGCAATATGAGTTTGGAAAGAATCATAAGTGGAGGTAGGGATAAACGAGAGCCTTAGATTCAATTCCTCCTCCTCCGTTCTTGATAAGAGATAATAAAATAGATTTATGACTGTTGATGTCTGTACTGAGGAAGATGTAGGGATGTTACCCATGACTGAAGTGGTATTTAAAGATGCGGAAGAATTTAAGGAAATATCCATACATCGGGAAGATGTCTTACAACTATTAGATAAACTGAAGAGTAGCAAATCACCTGGGCCGGATGGTATACATCCAAGGGTGTTGAAAGAACTGAAATATGAGATTGCAGAACTGCTATCAGTAATCTGTGAACTATCATTAAAATCATCTCTAATACCTGAAGATTGGAGGATCGCCAATGAAACACCAATTTTTAAAAAGGGTTCCAGGGGTGATCCGGGAGACTACAGACCGGTGAGCCTGACGTCAGTACCGGGAAAAATGGTAGAAACCATCATAAAGAATAAAATTACTCAGCATGTAGATAGTGACAACCTAATGGGAGACAGCCAACATGGCTTTAGACAAGGAAGATCTTGTCTTACTAATCTGTTATGTTTTTTGAAGGAGTGAATAAACAGGTGGACAAAGGTGAGTCAGTTGATATTGTGTATCTGGACTTTCAGAAAGCCTTTGACAAGGTCCCTCATCAGAGACTTTTGGCAAAACTAAAGAGTCATGGGATAGGAGGCAGTGTACTATTGTGGATCAGGAACTGGTTAAAAGATAGAAAACAGAGGGTAGGGCTAAATGGCCAATTTTCCCAATGGAGAAAGGTGAATAGTGGTGTACCCCAGGGATCTGTGCTGGGTCTGCTGCTTTTTGACATATTCATAAATGACCTGGAAAGTGGAATAACGAGTGAGTTTATCAAATTTGCAGATGACACAAAACTATTTAACGTTGTTAAAACCCAAGAGGATTGTGAAAAATTGCAAGAGGATCTTGATAAATTGGAAGACTGGGCATCAAAATGGCAGATGAAATTTAATGTGGCCAACTGCAAGGTTATGCACCTAGGGAAGAACAACCCAAACTATGGTTACACGATGCAAGGTTCCACATTAGGAACCACCACCCAGGAAAAAGATTTAGGCGTCATTGTGCATACCATGTTAAAACCCTCGGCCAAGTGTGCAGCGGCGGCCAAGAGAGCAAATAGAATGCTAGGTATGATAAGGAAAGGAATAGAAAATAAAACAAAAGATATTATAATGCCTCTATATCGTTCCATGGTGAGACCGCACCTTGAATATTGTGTGCAATTCTGGTCGCCGTATCTTAAAAATGATATAGCGATTTTAGAAAAGGTTCAGAGAAGAGCCACCAAAATGGTAAAGGGGATGGAAGGATACTCATATGAAGAAAGGCTAAAAAGGTTAGGGCTCTTTAACCTGGAAAAGAGACGGCTGAGGGGAGATATGATAGAAGTCTATAAATTAATGAACGGAGTGGAACGGGTAAACGTAGATCGATTGTTTACGTTATCAGAATATAGAAAGACTAGGGGACATGCAATGAAGCTACAGGGTAATCTATTTAAGACTAATAAAATAAAATATTTTTTCACTCAACGTGTAATCAGACTCTGGAATTTGTTACCGGAGGATGTAGTAAAGGCTGTTAGTGTAGCTGGGTTTAAAAAAGGTTTGGACAAGTTCCTGGAGCAAAGGTCCATAACCCATTATTAAGAAGTGACCGAAGATATCAATGCTTGACCCAGTACAAGCATTGTGGAACTTGTGTCTCTTGGGGAAACTGCTAGGTACATATGACCTAGATTGGCCACTGTTGGAAACAGAATACTGGGCTTGATGGACCTTGGTCTGACCCAGTATGGCATATCTTATGTTCTTATGTTCTTTTGTACCCTCAATGATAAGTTGGGGTTTCCCATGACCACTGTTTGGCTCTCTGTCTTCCTCGCCAACCCATTGTTCCCACTAAGCAGCTTGACCTGCCTCTCCCTCAGGAGCTGCCTATGCTGTGTGATCCTAAGTATGATTGCATTGCACCTCCCCCCACTGGCAGGAATGCTGGTGGAGAACTCCTATGCAACTTGAAGCTGCTTAGTGGGAACACTGCAGGGGATCACTTCCTAGCCTGCCATTCTGCTAGCAGAGATGTTCGGCAGTAATGAATCCACAAAACAGATTTTACGAATACCAATTAATTGTCTTTATGGTTACAAATATTACTATAAGAACATAAGAGAATACAGTACCATCCCCTCTAGACCCTCCAGACATTTTTCTGGCAAAACAAGCACTTTTCAGACTCCAGTTCATCCACTTGAACAGGTACAGACTTGGATGAAGGTGAGCATGTATATCTACAGTAAGATCTTCAGAATGCCACAGACATGCCCCATCCTAGATGGACACCTCTGCTCTAGCGATATCTCCATAAATGTTTTATAAAATGGTAATTTCTCCAAATTGGTTAGTTTTGTGCATACCATGACAGTCATGAACTTCACTTCTAAGCCAGGACATGTCTCAGTCTCTCAAATTTACTGCTAAGGCTTGGCGTAATACTTGCATTGTGCCAAAGAGAGCCTCCTGCTGGAGTTCATAAGATGTAACATGTTTACTGACATCAGTACCAGGAAAAATGGTAGAAACCATCATAAAGAGCAAAATTGCTGAACATGTCATGGCTTAATGGGAGACAGCCAACATGGCTTTAGACAAGGAAGATCTTGCCTTACTAATCTGTTATGTTTTTTTGAAGGTGTGAATAAACAGGTAGACAAAGGTGAGTTGGTTGAAATAGTGTATTTGGACTTTCAGAAAGCCTTTGGCAAGGTCCCTCATCAGAGACTTTTGGCAAAACTAAAGACTCATGGGATAGGAGGCAGTGTACTACTGTGGATCAGGAACTGGTTAAAAGATAGAAAGCAGAGGGTAGGGCTAAATGGCCAATTTTCCCAATGGAGAAGGGTGAATAGTGTTGTACCCCAGGGATCTGTGCTGGGTCTGCTGCTTTTTGACATATTCGTAAATGACCTGGAAAAGGGAATAACGAGTGAGGTTATCAGATTTGCAGATGACACAAAACTATTTAAAGTTGTTAAAACCCAAGAGGATTGTGGAAAATTGCAGGAGGATCTTGATAAATTGGAAGACTGGGCATCAAAATAGCAGATGAAATTTAATGTGGACAAGTGCAAAGTTATGCACCTAGGGAAGAACAACCCAAGCTATGGTCACACGATGCAAGGTTCCACATTAGGAACAACCACCCAGGAAAAAGATTTAGGTGTCATTGTGGATAACATGTTAAAACCCTTGGCCTAGTGTGCAGCGGCGGCCAAGAGAGCAAATAGAATGCTAGGTATCATAAGGAAAGGAATAGAAAATAAAACAAAGGATATTATAATGCCTCTATATCATTCTATGGTGAGACCGCACCTTGAATATTGTGTGCAATTCTGGTCGCCGTATCTTAAAAAGGATATAGAGTTTTTAGAAAAGGTTCAGAGAAGAGCCACCAAAATGGTAAAGGGGATGGAAGGATACCCCTATGAAGAAAGACTAAAAAGGTTAGGGATCTTTAACCCGGAAAAGAGACGGCTGAGGGGAGATATGATAGAAGTCTAGAAATTAATGAACGAAGTGGAACGGATAAACATAGATTGATTGTTTACGTTATCAGAATATAGAAAGACTATGGGACATGCAATGAAGCTACAGGATAAACTATTTAAGACTAATAAAAGAAAATATTTTTTCACTCAACGTATAATCAAACTCTGGAATTTGTTACCGGAGGATGTAGTAAAGGCTGTTAGTGTAGCTGGGTTTAAAAAAGGTTTGGACAAGTTCCTGAAGGAAAGGTCCATAAACCATTATTAAGAAGGGACCCAGGATATCAATGTTTGACCCAATACAAGCATTGTGGAACCTGTGTCTTTTGGGGAAACTGCTAGGTACGTTTGACCTAGATTGGCCACTGTTGGAAACAGGATACTGGGCTTGATGGAACTTGGTCTGACCCAGTATGGCATATCTTATGTTCTTATGTAGTTTGTCAAGATGTGTTGGAAATTCTGTATTTTACTGCCACATTTTCTTGGTTTCTCACTTTATTTTATTGTATTTCTGAATCTTCTGCCTCTCCATGTGATTTACAGAGTGGTCACTTGGAACTGACACCTCTATTATCAATTCCGTTCTAGTGATTTTCTCCATAACCACTATATCCAGCTTCCTTGCATCCAACTTTTTATCGGTGATCATAACTTCCTCATTCTCTGTAATTCTCTTAGGGTCTTGATCCCAGTGTTTTTTGGGCACAGTGATGTTGTAGTGCTTACAGAGTTTCCAATGGATGAGGCACCCTACTTTATTATGTCTTTCTGTATAGACATTTTCTGCCATTAGAACTTCATAGCCAGAAATGGTGATTCACCATTTCCAGATCTTTCTTACAGAATTGACATATGTCTGTGTTGCCAGTTTTTTCAATGCTCGCTGTAAACCATCTCATCCGTAATCCATGGTCCTCAGTTGCAGTTATCAACCTCTCATCCTTCGGCCTTTATAAAATGGCTTTGGGGTCATCTCTGTGATATGGATATGTAAGGCCTGTTCGTAGACATTCAGCTCATGAATAGGGTTTCTAAAATGGCTATCATATTGTATCTGGATTTTCAGAAGGTGTTTGACAAAGCACCTCACTAGAGACTCCTGGGATAGGAAGCAATGTCCTGTTATAGTTTGGAGACTTATTAAATGAAAGAAAACAGGAAAAGGAGCAAAATGGTCAGTTTTTTCATTGATGAATGGTGGAGTACTCCAGGGCTCTGTACTGGGACAGGTGCTTTTCAACATATTTTTTAAATCTAGAAAAAGGAAATAACAAGTGAGGTAAACAAATCTGTGGTGACACAATGAAAAATCAGAAGAGAAATTGCAGAAGGACTTTGTGAGACTGGAAGACTGGGCTTTCAAATGGCAGATGAAATCTAAAAAGAGGGCATGTGCGGAGTGATGTACATAGGGAGGAAGAACCCAAACTATAACTACACAATGCTGGTTCCACATTAGGAATCACCACACAGGAAAGGATTGGGTGTCATCCTGGACAACATGCTGAAATTCTCCAGACAGAGCATGGCAGCAGCCAAAAAAAAATAATAATAATAATTAGTATGTTGGGAATTAATAACAAAGGGATGGAGAATAAAACAGAGAATAACATAATGCTTTATATCATGGTGTGACCACACTTTGAATATCCTGTATAATTCTGGTCACCATATCTCAGAAAAGATTTAGCAGAATTAAAACATATACAAAAAAGGGCAACCAAAATTATGAAGGCGATGAAATGACTCCCCTGTGAGGAAAGGCTAAAGATCTTAGGATTTTCAGCCATAGAGAACAGAAAACTGATATAATAGAGGTCTATAAATTCATGAGTGGGGTGGAAAGGGTAAATACAAATTAGTTGTTTAATCTTTAAAAAAAATACAAGGACTAGAGGACATGTCATGAAGTTAAAAGGCAGTGCATTTAAAACAAATAGGAGAAATATTTTTTCACTCAACCTATAGTTAAGCTCTGGAATTTGTTAGTGGAGAATTTGGTAAAAGCAGTTGCATAATGGATTTTAGCTCGTCTTTTTTAGTGGTGCAAAGTGAGTTACATTCATGTACAGTAGTTATTTTCCTGTCCCAGAGGGCTTACAGTCTAAGAAGTATGTTTATGAAAGTGTGCTACCCGGATAGCATAAGGGTAGAGCATGCTTTTGGTGCCACCCTACAAAGCGTTAAAATACTGTGCGACCCAGGCAGCGCATGCCTTCGTAGCCCGCAATGCCGGTGCTTCGTGGGGAGCAACTACTGCAAGCACAATGGATGGAGGTATTAATGACGGTGAGTTGGGCTAAATACAGGGGATAGCTGTCCCCATCTCCTGCATCTAGCATGATGCCCCACCTCTAGCAATGTGTGTTACTAGCATAGAGGCTTAGTAAACATGCCCCTGAATTTGTACCTACAAATTAAGTGATTTGCCCAAGATCACAAGGAGCAGCGGGAGGATCTGAACCCTGGCTTCCCTGACTTTCACCCACCTGCTCTAACCCTTAGACTACTCCAGATGGGTTTAAAAGAAATTTGGACAAGTTTCTGGAGGAAAATTCAAGGTTGACATGGGGAAGTCCACTGGGCATCCCTTGGGATAAGCAGAATAGAATATATCAACATTTTGGATCCTGCCACTTATTTGTGACATGAGTTGATCACTCTTGGAAACAGAACATTGGGCTTAACAGATCTTTTATCTGACTCAGTATGGTAATTTTTATGTTCTTATGTTAAGTAAGGAGCATCTAATAATGACCATTTGAAGAAAGATCTTGAACTAAAAAGAATCTTAGAAGTCAATTTACTATAAATTGCTAACCATTCTACTTGCTTTCTACTAAATAGTTTCTTTTTCACATTAATGAGTCTGTTAATGTTTAGTAATCAGACAATAAACCACAGTATTGTGATGCATGCTCATGAGCTTAATGAGATGCCAAATGAAAGTATAATGAATATCTGCAAATCCTCATCCTAGTCATTATATCACTTGCCAATTAGCAACTGCACACCACCAGCCTTAGGTGTTATTCTTTACATGATGACTGGGACTTCCTCCCTCCCAGCTCTGTGCCTTCTGCCTCTGAAGTATTCCCAGCTCCTGCTAGCCTACAGCTTTGAAGACCTGACAGAGTAATCATACTCAGGTCCTCCATATCGTAGTGCTCTGGTCCCTATTAACATGCTTTTTTAATTCATGCATGCACACTGAGTATTATTTCTGTCCAAAACTTCCATCACCTAGAAGATCTATGTTGGTGTTGTGAAGTGGTAAGTGATCTTCTGACTAAAGATGAAGACAGAATTTTGTCATAGAGGAAAATCGTAAGGAAAAGAGTAATTCCTTTAAAAATTAATCACTGGTTCAGGACCAGCAAGAGGAGATAAGGCACCCTAGGTGAACCTCATCTATTGTGCTGCCCCTCCTCGCCCCCTCACCCCACGATGCCCTTTGCCGCTGCTGTCGCCCCTCTCTGGGACGTACTATGGCAGCAATGGCTGCAAACAGCCCCATGGTGCTTACCTTTAGGGTTTGACATGGTGGGGCTGTTTGAATCCACCCCCTGCATCGGAGAGGAGGCAGAAAGAAACAGCCCCACATTACCAAAACTTAAAAGGTCAGCACCACAGGGCTATTTGAAGCCATTGCGACTATTGCATGTCCCAGTGAATGGTGACAGCAGCAGGAATGAACACCCCTGAAGGGTCAGCACACTAGGCAACTGACTAGTTCACCTAATGGTAGCACCGGCCCTGGTTGCAGTGCTTTCAGGCTGGTGGTCTTTCCCTTGAATTATTTAATCTCCATTTCCCTAGTGTATATCTTCTGGACAGAAATATAATGTTAAAGTCTTTAAATAAGGCTTGTCTGTCTTGCTTTTGCCTTAGAGGTCAATTCCATTCATGCACGTCCAGCCCCCTGTACAGCTGTCAGAATTGGGGTTGAAAAGTTAGACCTGATTCTGATCCCGCAGCCCCCGCAAGATCAGAATCGGGACTAGTGCCTGGACATGCAGACCTGGACCCGGTTCTGTCTGGCCATACGTCCCAGCAACTACCTAGCTAACTCAGCCTGTCACGTGAATGGAGCCATGGTGCCAAATGGTATCCTGTCTCCATGACACCATGGCTCCATTCATGAGCCATGATCCTGGCCCGCCAAACCCGGATGCCTGTTCCCTGCAGCCCGATCCCCAATCCGACCTTCCAAGGCCTGGGTCAGGCTGCAGTGTCTCCGGGTCCAGCGCCGTGATGCCCCTCCTTCCAGGGGGACTTATTCCACCTTTGAGGTAGAATAAGTCCCCCATTTAAATTTGAGGCCACGGATGTCCAGGGCCAATCTCTGAATCGGCCCTGTACATCTGGGGTCGTAGCCCACCCATACCTCGTCCTTACTTTGCCTCCAGAACACCCCCTCCTGCCCCCATCTAGGCCTCCCCATACAAACCTGCTGTACATACAGGGAGGGTATTGACAGGGCCAGCAGGGGAATGAATAAGACGATGGGATGCCCATCCCCACTATTCACGGGACAGAATGATGGAAACAAATACCTTGATGATGAGTAGTAAGAGAGCAAGTGGAATCACAGCAGTGCTCCTCAAAGGGATGAAGCTAAAGCCATCAGTGTTGAGGAAGACAAAGAGCCACACAGAGACTAGACTCTGAAAACAAACTCTCATAATATTAATGCCATACTTCAGTTCATATTTTCCCAGATATCTTATTCACTACAGAGAAGGCAAGGAAGAATTTTTGTAAGAGTTTCAATTTTTGAGGCTCATTTCTTTTTAATGTTTCCCTGTTAACGTCTTGTAATATAACAGGGAATTCACAATGGGGCTCTTTTACTAAGTGCAGAAAAATTACAGTCACTGCACATTAATTGAAAAACAATGCACAATAACTGCAAAGTCTGTGTTAACCGGTGGGGGTATTCCCAGCATTTTCCGATACAATTAAATGCAGAGAAAAAGCTTTCACCCAGGGTTAAGTATGTTGCAGAAAGCACAGATGCACTTAATGGCATCTATTAAAGTATAATATCTATAGTATCACCTCCTCCTACAAGTTATTTAATCATATCTAAACCATATACTCTTGAACACAATCGTAGAAAAAAAAATTAGGGACCATCAAATCAATTTATACAGAACTAACTGTTCATTGGGCCATGCTCCTAGTAATTTCATCATCAATCCCAGCATATCATATATTCTTAAATTATTCATAAATGTTTTTTTTCAAAATGCATATGCTTTCAATAATTCTCAACAAATGTAATGTGCACCAATTCCACTTCATAAAACATATCTCAGGGTTCAACTAACTTATTTTATTTCTTATTCCTGTTCATGTGGAAGTAAAACTTAGTTCATCCAAAATTACAGTATTCCAAAATACTTATCTTGCAAGCTCAGCATAGGTTCATCAAGCAGACATGATATAATGTTTTGATACTCCATCATGGATTACGTTTGGGGGTATTTAGCTCATGCCTTTCCAGTAGTAGCTCAAGGTGAGCTATAATCAGATACAGCAGGTATTTCCCTGTCCCTAGAGAGCTTAAAATCTCATTTTTGTATCTGGGGCAATAGAGAATTAAGTGGCATGCCCATGGCCACAAGGAGCACTAGTGGGATTCAATCCCTGGTCATTTAGCTACAGACCACTGCTCTAACAACTAGACTACTTCTCCACTCAGGTCTGTTTGATTGCTCTAGATTCTACTTCCTACAGTAGCTCAAGGAAAGCTGATCCCTGATGCAATATTGAAACATATCATGTATAAACCCCTGATTTATGAATTTTCAGAGGCCCTATCTAGACAGTTCAACTAAATATTTTTACATACTGTCCCAACACTACCTGGATAGTGTGGGAGTGGAGTGAGGGAAGGGCATGGGCATGACACCTAACTATGGGAGTCATTTTAGAAGCCCCATTTGTGATTTGAATGTCTGAAAATATACACTTTGATGTGCAAATCATGGAGACATCCCAAAGCCATTTTAGAAAGCTAGGTATATAGACGTCCCCTGCACAAGAACTCCATGATGGATGTGTGGCCTGGGCAGAGTAAGGAAGACACACATCATAGTACAGTTTCAAAATGACACAAGCACATAAGACCCCCATGCCTATACTTGCTCCTGACTACAAATAAGGTGCAAAAATGTGCTCATTTCATCATTGTAATGCTTCCAGGGGGAAGAGCAAAATGTGCTTTCAATGCCACAGTTATTTCCTCGCCAAAGAAACCTGCATGGAAATATATACGCCAAACATATTACTGGCCCACTACCGCATTTCTGAATATTTGAAATGGCAGATCAGGACGTGCTAGTCTGACAACATAGACACCCCCCTTCTGAACTACTCCAGCTGGGACGTACAAGTAGCCAGTTCTGTGTGCGTACAGTTCAGGGACATCTACATTTCTGAAATGGCCTACACCCTTGCACATACTTGGTCTTGCTATCTTCACGGGGCCCATCTCCAATACCATTTATCGGGACATTCATTTTTCGGGGTGGGGATGGAGTGATTGCAGATGGCACTTATATGTGCGTCCTTTTGCTGTTGCCACTCCCTCGGTCTTTTGAATGTTCTGCTCCAGACATCACAGATTCATCCTAGACGTCCCTTCTAAAATGGCACTTCATACAGATAGATGGTGATATTTAGCTGCTTTCCCTATATTTATGTATTTTCCAGTATTTGATATGCCCAGCTTACCAAGCAGCTCAAGGCAAGTTGCTATAAAATAAAAAATACAAGTTCATCAGTTTTATCCTTCCTCCATTCATACCAGCTAAAATGTCCATTGCCTTCTCCTAAGAATCATCAATACAATCTAAGTACATAATTTTACTTAAACCGTTGTCCAAATAGCCATGCCTCAACTTTTTTTACAAACGGTGGAATAATGCCTTTCCAAAGATGTGTACATAGAATCATGATTAACTGTACACTACAATCCCACCCCACTTGGAATTACCAGTAATAACCACTGAGAAGATCTTGCTTGTATACAAGGCTGCAATAGCAATTGCTTTTTTAAGCTTTTATTTTTGCTTTTACAAATAAAATAATACAATTTGTAGCAAAGTTTTATATGAATCAATAAGCATATAATAAGAAGCATACTAAATTACTACAGGGGCAAGACAATAATAATAAAAAAACACCACTAATCCCAATAACTGGCAGCAGACAGAGTGATGATTATAATGAATTCAGATAAACATCCATGGCATCCAAATGTTTTCTACTTCTAACATAGCATTCTTATGAATAGAGGCAGCTCCTTCCAACGTACCAACCAAACATACTATATTCCACTAAAGGGTTATATTTAAGAGGGCAGCATTTTTCCAATTGTGCAAAACATGCTGCACCATTAATGACAGAAGTATGTTAAACAGCTTTCTCTTTTATTTACCGAGCTCCACAGGGATCAAAAGGGACCTGATCAAAACAATTTGGAAAGATCAACATTTAAATTAAGAATATCCTTAATATAAGACCACACAAAAAAATTCAATGTGTGCCTTTGAGCCAATATTGACTTCTGGCAACACAGAAGTAGATTGCCAAGCCTTTATTCCAAGGCATTGGAGGGTTAAGTGACTTGTCCAAGGCCACAAGGAGTGCTAATGGGAATTTAATGCTGGTGTCTTGGTTATGAAGCCAGTGCTCCGACCATAAGACTACTCCTCCACTCACCACACACTACCCAAGCTGAGGAAGAACAATGCCATCAGGAGTTGGAATTAGCAAGGTTGGCTCACTGTAGCCTATGAGGAGTCTACACTGCCCTATGTGCCAGAAAATAGAGAGAATGGGCCAGACCACTTGATAATGTTGGGCATATAAATTGAACTCCCAAAAAGATTCCAGTTAATGACATCTTGCAGCAGGTCTGCATCAAACTCCCATGAATGATGTAAACCCATTAGAGACTGAATTTTAAATGATTTCAAAGGTGAATTAAAAACAGAGATAGACCAACCATTAGCAAGTACATTTTTTACATATTAAAATTACATCTGGCATATGACAAAGGTCCCCAATGAGAACATGTCCTGCATTAAACTCAGTCTCATGTGGGTGAACTTTAATGCTTGTGCCAGGGATAGGTAGAACATATTAATAAGGCTACCATCTTCAAACAACAGACCAAGGTTCCAAATACCTTTGGCCTGTCAGTCTTCCCATGCTGTTTTGCAATTATGTGAATTGAGAGGTTATACTAAAGGGAAACAAGTAGCAAATTCCAACATGAATTAGAACAGTTTTTGTCAAGCTCTCTCAATGCTTTGATAGAACTCACAATTGAGGCACATTTTACTTTGAACTTGTGAAATTCATTGTAGGTAAAGACACCATAGGAAAAGGACCCATCAAGAATCTTTCAACCTCTAGCCAGGAAGGGGTGTGGGTTCCCATAGGAACATCTGACAACAACTTTGTTCCATACCTGAGTAAAGCAGCAAAATAATACTTAAAAAATATGGGAATCCTACATCACCCTTCCCTTGATTCTGTTTAAGTTTATCTAAAGCAATACATGGAGTCTTAGCATTCCACAAAAATGGATGAGGCTGATATGGAGGCTAGGGATGGCAGAAGGGGATGCTGGAGGAATGAGGACACATATTATAGGGGAGAGAGCAGCAAGCATGTTTGCAGGGGAAAGTGAAGATGGAGGGGCAGAGGGATGGATGCTGAGGTTAAGGTAGAGGAAGGGCAGGGTAAATCAATACTGGAGGATGAGGTAGATGGGTGAATGCTGGGAAGTGAAGAAGGAAGTATGGGAGAAGAGGCAGAGGATGGATTCTGAGTATGGGTGAGGCAGGGGCAATGGATGCTGGCGAAAGACAAAAAAGACAGAGGGCTATGAAGAGAGCAAGAGACAAAGGACAGGAGCAAGTCTTTGAAGGAGGTAAGAGAAGATGGAAATAGGAAAGATAAAAGAGGGAATGAGAGGCTGAATAAAAGGCTAAGACATAAGAAAGGGACTGGCAGCATAAAATTAACTTAAGTGTAAATCAAGCTGGGGATAGAGCTAAGCCCCCCCCCCCCAACTCATAAA
Source organism: Ichthyophis bannanicus (assembly GCA_033557465.1). Classification (NCBI taxonomy): domain Eukaryota; kingdom Metazoa; phylum Chordata; class Amphibia; order Gymnophiona; family Ichthyophiidae; genus Ichthyophis; species Ichthyophis bannanicus. The sequence continues at coordinate 462,371,041 of CM066035.1, forward strand.
AGATGTTCTTCTGCCCCTGTATGTCCTGCTGTTTCTGACTCTTATCGGGAAAGGGGTGGGGGGTACTGTGATCTGAAGCAAAAATTGATTTGGAATTTGGAAACTAGTGTAATTGTTAGTCCGACAACCATGTGAGGTAATTAAGGAGGGAGCAGGTACACAACATAAACTTGACACCTGCTGCTGTGACCAGTGGTGGCTAATAGTCTGCTTTCTGATGGGGTGAATGGGCTGGATGGGGATGGGAAGGAGATAAAGAGACAGAGGGTACAGTTTGAAGGGGACAAGGAGAGATTATGGATGTTCCTGATCTGTGAAGGAGAGAGGTTTATGAGAATGGACTGGAAGAAAAGAATGAAGGGAAGAAAGACCAAGGCTGGATGAGCTAAGGGAGAAAATTGTAGGAGAGAGAAAGAGACTGATGAGAATGGATGAGCTAGGAGAGAAAATGGAAGGAGAGAGAGACTTGGATGGATTGGGGAGAAAATGGAAGGAGAGAGAGAGACTCATGGGGATGGATAGAAGGGAAGAATGTGGCTGTGTGGAAATGGTAAAAATGATAATAAAAATCTGATTATATGGTTAGATCAAGGATGGGAACAGGAAACAGATGTGGGTTAAAAGTAGAATGTTCTGGAAGCCATGGAGAGAATGAGTGATAGGGAAGCAGCTGGAGCTGGTGAGGGAATGAGAGGCAGAGGACGGTAGATGAAAGCTGAGGGGGTGAGTACAGACGGTAGAAACAGAGGAGTAGGGACTTGGAAAAAGGTAGAAGGGGTATAGGAGGTTGCAGAATGAGACAGGGAAGCAATGGGAGTTCTAGAGAGGAGGATGAAAGTGGAAAATTGTAAAGCTGGTAGGTACTGTAGGTGAGAGGTGAAAAGGAGAATAATGACTGGAGGTTGGGAGAAAAAGAAGATAAGAATTGAGTATGATATTTTCTATATAGGTTTTGAGTCTTTTTTGCAGGGACTTTTGTTACTTTCTGGAGCATTAGCTTTATTAAAAGATGATACTGCATTACTACATACTGACATGCATTAACAAATATTATGAATCAAAGGTCTCATTTATGCAATGAGACCTAGAGGTATGTTTACTAAAGCACACTAAAGTAGCATGTATTAGTGTGTGCTAACGACAGCAATAATGTGTCTTTGTGCGGAAAGTGCCCTGGGCGTGGCAGTATAAAGTGTCCTATGTGTCCTTTAATGGATGGTAATGGAACCTGGTACGGTAAGGTAACAAGCATGCACTTTAACATACGAAAAAAGCTGTAACCCCAACACAGGATAAAGGAGCAGCAATGTAAGACAATTTGAAGGTGATGGATGGATGGACAGGTGGTAGTTAATGGACCAGACAAACCTTTGCCATCTGATATTGTAGTCAGTAAGTGGGATGTGCAGATGACACCCAAGAATAATGTATCAGTGTGGTTTGCACATGTCACTGTCAGTACTGTCAGTGTTTTGCATAGGAGAGGCCTGAAATTTGTCTGGGTGGAGTCAGCATGCTATCAATATGTTCAGCAAAAGAATTACTGAGCATGAGTGGTGATGTGTAGCAGTCACAGGAGAGGTGGGTTTTATCTGTTGAGCGCTTGCACATGTTCTTGTTTGTGTCATGGTGAAGCAGTTGCATGTCAAATATAGGACTGCAAATGATGGGCATATGGTGAGTTTGAATCTGTGGTTCTGATGGTGATAGCAGAGCGTGTATTATGTCTGTGATGATCTGAATTTGCAAATGTGACAGCACAGATGAGGTTTGGGTCTGTGTGTCCAAGAAATAGGTATGCCATGGGGATCCTGAAATATTATTGTAGTGTGTGTGTTGGCTGCGGGATCTGCTCCCATAACCGCACAATCTACCTCATACATGCAGATGAAATAAGTGTTCATGTCTGTGTCTCAGTCATAATATGGAGCAAGTAATGATGTGTGAGGATTGCATCAGATGGGCAATGAAGGAGAGGAATACAGTTGCATGTACAACATGTGTGTCAGAGTTTCCAATGGTCAGTCAAAGTTAGGGTGCCATATTTCAATCATGTGCTGCATGTCTATAATACATCTGCTGGTCCAACATCATCAGTCCTCTGCAATGTTGTACACCAGAGGCAAGAAATTATTGCTGACAGCTATACATGAGTGCAATGTGCATGCCTGACCTATGTTAGGCCCCATTGTGGAATGACTACATAGGTAAACGCACACCCTGGCCTGCAGCTGACAGTACCTTGAGATGAGGGTAACAGAATCCTGATGACAACATGTGTCATCTGAAATGTGGTCTACACTCCACAAAGACAGTGCTGTAAGCATAATACCAAATGTTCACAACACCTCTCAAAGGATGCTGTACCAATAAAGGGAATGTGTGTTACAGCATACACTGCAGCTAAATGTTGTCTCCCAAAGTCAATCTAGTGGTATGTGTCCGTATTTACAGTTATGGTCATATAGACAAATCCTTTGCACTCTGTGGCTCACACATGTGCTGTGGTCACAGTAGCAAAGGTCTCTCGGATTTCACAGCAGAGTGAAAGCCAGTCTGGCTATCATATAGTCATGATTATAATGAATATGGTAGAAATATATATGAGCATGTATAGGGACATGAGTACCTGATATAATGCAGATACTGCACATGTTTGGACAGAAGAATGAGGAGGGATTTAAAAAACATCCATTACAGACATCAAGCCTGTGCCTGGTGTGTCTAAGTACATCACATTAACCATGCTAACCCTGCACAGCATCTACCATTCCAGAAATTACCAATTAAGGGAAAGTATGTGTCTGCCTGCAATGTAGAAACAGGTTGGTAGATCCATATCACCCCTGTAGGATGTGGCTGCATGTACAATATATGCAATGGAGGCCCAGACCATCTCCCACAGTTAGGCTCCAGTCTCATTATCCTGTCCACTGTGTGGGTCATGCATCAGCTGGGGTCGCATTACCAACACTCTCCAATGGGCCACAGCTGAGGCAACATACTCTGCCTGTTTGATTGGCTGGATTGAAAAGAGCATGCAGGAAATATCACACAATGAATAGGCACAAGGGTGGATGGGCTGTTGCTGAACCTGCATCCTTTGGGATGGTATCTGGCCAGCCCAGAATAAAAGGCAAAAAAAAAAAAGAAACCTGTGGGTATTGAATTGGCTCTCTGCTGTGTCCAAAGACAGTGCTCTAACTATTATGCTAACCTTGCACAGCTACTGCACTGGGAATACTCACTAATAAAGCAAATGTATGTATGTAGCTGTCTGCAATGTATCAGCAGGTTGTCAGCTCATTCACACTGGACTGTGATTGACATGCGTGTTGTGTACATATCTGTCATGGTGCAAAGTACCTGATGTCACGGTTTGCGTATGAGACCTGACTCATATTAAATGCATGTGTCAGACATCTGCTGCCCTCAAACCAACAACCCTATGCAATTTCCCAAACCTTACCCAAAACAGAAATGGCCTCAGATGCATGTCTCTGCCCTCTGCATGTTATGAAAAAGACCATGGGATATGACATCTGTTGGCAAGTACATACAGATGCAGCATGGTATTTTATACTACATGTGGTTTAATCGGTCTCATGCTGCATACCAACAAGTACAATTTACACTGGGTAGTGCTGTGTACAAGGACAGTGCAAGAACCCTGAGGCTAGGCCCTTACAACATTTAACTGTGGAAAATAAAAAATGTAACAGCATGTGCTTGCCTGCAATGTGTGAAGATGTAGGCAGTTTCCCATATCAGCAGTTGATGGGCTGCTGTGTAGTGCAGATATGGGAAGGACTCAAGGTATGTTCTCCTCAGGTCCCATGTACAATCATTGATATGTCCAAAGCTCATCCCCAGGACATATATGGTGCAGGAGCTGGATTATGTGCATTGTGCTGGATGCCCCTCATTGCAGTCCTACAGTCTGCAGGCCTGATTGTCATGAACTTGTGTGTAGACAGTATGTGGGTCATTTTGAGGCACCGATGATCTATGCCATGCCCAATATTTCATTCAAGCATGTTATTTTAACCATGCCAGTCCAGGACATGCACATCCTGAACCAACAGTGGAGGTGTATGGAGAGCCTCAGATGCGGTTGGGATGGTGTGTGTACAAGGAGGTGCAAGTGGGGGCTGTCTGTCACTCATCAACCTGGATTCCCATTGCTAAATTTGTTATAGGCCATCTATGTCCTTGGTAGGCCTGTCTGATGGGGATGTCATTTGACCTACAAGTTGCCCAAAGTCTGCCTGGATGTGGGGTAATATCTGAGGACAACATTGGAAAAAAGGAAAGGAAGGGATGCAGGAGCTGACATGCAGCTGAACCGTGGCTATGGGCTGGCATATTGTGGCTCTGGCGGCATGGCAATAACAATGTTGTTTGATGGGCTGGGATTTGAGCTCCATAATGGAGATGCACAGATATGAAGACACAACCCCATGCAACATTTTTGCCATTATGGGGCCCTGCTGCTTGTATATATGCTTGTTGTGGACCTCATGAGAATTGTGCCATGGGATGCATGTTGAAGCTGTAAGGCCTCATTCCTTACGTGTGGACACAACTTACACATGTTATATCACTATTGCATCTATTGCAGTATACCCTGATGAAGAGCGGCTGTACAAGGTCTGGATGGGTAGCATGCACTGAGTCACTATGTATGTTTCAAACACAATGTGAAGGCAGCATGAAAAACAAATGGGTGCAGTGATATCTGTAAGCAATCATGACGATGATGGCTCCCTTGCCCTTCCATGATACCTGGCATATGATGCAACAGTCTACTGTATGGGTAAAGGTAATGTATGTATATATGTGGTGTGTGTGCATCAGTGGTGCTTCTGACAGTCCCACATGGGCCACAGGGGCTATGGATCCTGTGCAAGAAATAGAAGGCCCAGCTAAATATGAGCATACCGTGCACATGCCATCTATGTCTCAGACACTGTGTTAGTTAGTTTGCAACATTTTCTTTCCAGCAAGGGATGTCTGTGTGAACCACAGGTCTGATATCAGTAATTAAGGCTCTGTTGATGTATGATGTGTGCAGAAATATGAGCCTCATAGCTACCTCTGAGAAATGAACAGGTGAAAGACAAATGGTGTACCTCACCTAATGGCTGTGAGTTTTTGAACAAACACATAGCTCCCACATCCGAACATTAGCTGTGTGCACCTTTGTATGCATGTGCTGTGTCATGGAGGTTTGAACCATGCATACCCTATTTGGCAAACCTTGCTGCTCACAGATATGTCTGTTATATATCCACACTAGCCATTGATGACAGTGGTGATGTTGGGATGGCAGTGCTGTGAGTAAGTTGGAGGGCATGCAATGATGTGTCCTGCATTACACCCAGAATCCCCCTATCACATATGGGACATGGCTGATATTTCAACAGAGTTCTAGTGAATGTGTGTAGGCAATGATAAAAAATTATGTTGTGAGTTGCAGGGACAATAACCTCTTGGATGTGGTACAACATATTTAGATCAATGCATGCCCCCCTGATGGCCTGCGAGATAGCAATGAGAAGGTGTATCTACAGAAGATGTTACCGCTACATGTCAGTGTGCATGAGAGCAAATGTTGCTATGGTTCAGGGAATATATGTTCCTTGGGCAGATGCCAGATGAGAATGGCAAATGCATGTATGGATGCTATGTGCTGAAATATATGGTGCACTATTTTCATCAGGGGTGCAAAGCATTGTGACGGTGCATAGCATGACCGACATCTGTGGTCATATGTGGCTCACCCATTGAAAATCAGGATCCTCACACCAAATGAGAAGGTGCATGAGCTAGCCAGGTAGGGAAAAATTAACAGGCTAACCATCCAGACCCTGTGCATGAAAGATAGCTGAGGAAAATCAGTTCTGAGCCTCAACACACAGATGGCTATGTGTGTTGCATAGAAAAATGTTGCTACCCACCAACCATGTTTATCTTCCCCTGCCCCTGTCCAGCCACAGAATGCTCCTAACACACCCTGATGCCAACCACATAGCATATAGGCATGCTAGGGAGGTTCCTGGGATCTCAGGGGGCCAGTACCCGAGTAGGTACCTTGCCAAAATCACCAATAAGCCATTTACACAGGTAACTAGGGCAGTTACCTGCCCATGCATACCCACAAACCGGCCAATGGGTTCAATGACCAGAGATGCTAGAAAGACACCATGGATGACACTGAGGGAGATGCACGGGTCCACAGCGGTGATGGGGATATGTGTCCATGGGTCCACCGTAAGCCATACACTCCGCAGAGTGGGGCCACATAGGACAGCGGCCCTGTGAGAGCCATTGATCACACACAGACATAGGACAACATGTTTTCTGTTTCCAATTGGACATGTCCCGGACCCTCCAACATATGGGCTGATGGTCATGTTGGCGGATGAGACAGCATCATTAACCCTTTGCCTATTATGGGAAGCACCATGTGTTGGCCAATGTATCATTTAACATCATCTCAGGGCACCTATCCCCACAGTGTCATGGTGATGGCATCAGTATGCTGCAAGGACGGTTTCCATTGTCAGGGACAGGGAAGGTGGGCAGGTGTCATGGAACAATGGGTGCCATCAGAGGAACTGCATTAACCATGGAAACATAGAAATATGATGACAGAAAAAGGCCACATGGCCTATCTAGTCTGTCCTTCCATATCAACAACTACAACAGTCCCCTTTTTACCCTTAGAGATCCTCTGTGTTTGTCCCATGCTTTTTTGAATTCAGTTACTGTCCTCATCTCTACCACCTCCACTATAGAAACATAGACCTGTGATAGTCTGATTGGAATTGGAGACAGGGACAAAGGCTCACCACCCAGCAGGACAATGACCCAAAATACACTGCTAAACCTCTCTAACATGACACAGATGAATGCCACAACCTAGTCCAATTGGTATCCATGGCATCACTGAAAGAGTGCTCTACACCAAGACATACTGGAAAATGGATTGATTGGGAGCAATGTGGCCATTATGAATGGGGTCATATCCCAGTGCCTAGATGTGCATGACCAATAGTGCCAATTCCCAGGGCAGCTGCAGCTGTAATTGCAGCAAATGGTGGCTCCATAGTGTATTGACATTGGGGGGTGCATAAAGATAGCCACAGTCCTGCCTTCATGTATCATCTGGCATGCTTATTTCCTGTGTCTCAATGAGGGATGTCTTGCTCCATAACACATGTTGATTTGTTGTGTACAGCACACGGTGTCAGCCCCCACAGCCCATGCTGATTCCAGGTTGTAAATGTGACATGACATGACTAACACACAGGGGATGGATACCTTTGCAATGTACTGTACAGAAATACTGCCAATGTGCATGACACTGGTTCATCATCGAATGGTCCAGAGTTACATGCAGCCATCAACAGGGCAGTCTGCATTGGTGCATGCAGGGACACAATGGCATGCTGTTGTTTTCCGGGATATAGGTGTGTGGTGATAGGGACATGGGGAATGGGGTGATGGGATAGTTTGTGACTGTTGGGTGCCATCTTGCTGTGGTGTGGGAGGGGATGCATGGAAGGACAGTGCAGCCCTACAATGGCACTATCTATGTTCTCAGGTGGGTACTGTTTGAGTGGGGGGGTTGTCTGCAGTGCGACATCATCCAGGTTGGTGAGGGGACAGCTGCTGGTGAGACAGGGGGTCAGAGTGCTGCAGTTTGTATTTTACCTGAGTGGTAATGGGCACTGTGGGAATCTTGGCCATGTGATACTGCTGTGGCCAGCATGTCTGGCATTGGCCATGTGCAGGTGGGGAGCTGTAGGTGGTGATGACTGGTGGTAGCTCAGGTTCCTGGGGGTTCAAATACGATTTAAAATGATTTAAACCATTTAACAAAGAGGACTTCTTAGAACAAATTCTACCCAAATTACAAACAAGCTCCAATGACATCGATGACCTCATAGACAACTGGAATACTACAATCTCCACAGCATCTGAAGTTCCAACAAACATAACCACCACCAGACCCCCATCCACAAGGGCTAGATGGTATACTCCCAGTCTCCGAAAACTAAAAACAAAACTCAGGAGAACTGAAAGAAAATGGAGAAAAACCCACGACGAAAATGACAAAACAACATACCTATATGAACTCAATGCGTACCATTATGAGACTGACAAAGCAAAGAAAATCTACCACATGAAAATCATCAACGCCTCCATAAACAAACCTCGAGAACTCTTCCAGATAATCAAAAAACTGACAAAATCACCACACAACTCTGACCAACTACCACAGCTCTCACCAGATCTACTGGCCCGACAATACAAGCAGCTACAGCGCCCACAAAACCTGCAGCTAACCTCGCAGCCATCTACAGAGAACCTCCACCCCAACCTGCACAGCGACTGGACCACCTTCAAAGAAACTTCAACAGAAGAAATTTCATCCACCATCTCCTGCCTTCACACCACCACCTCCCCGCTGGACCCGTGCCCCACTGACTGGATAAAGAAATCAAAAAATGAACTGAGCAAACCATTAACCTGCATCGTCAGCGAATCCCTCTCCAGAGGACACATGCCAGATGCCCTCAAAACCATGATCATCCGACCTTCCCTGAAAAAGCAAAACATGGACCCTCTAGACCCTGCATCCTATAGACCCATAGCAAGTCTACCTTTCACAGCCAAAATAATCGAGAAGATCGTCCAGCAACAGCTTCAGGAACACCTCGATGTTAACAACATACTGGACCCTCAACAACACGGCTTCCGCCCACTACACAGAGTTGAGACCCTCATGACCACACTGATGAACACCCTCCTTACTGGAACTCAAGGAAGACACTCCGGATACGCCATGATCTTCCTCGATATATCTGCAGCCTTTGACACCATCTCCCACAACATCCTCATACGCAGACTGCAGACTATCGGGATCAAGGACACCGTACTGAAATGGTCTCAATCCTACCTAACTAACAGACAACAGCTAATCCGCACCAGTGCCTCAACCTCCCCCCCATTCCAACAACACCAGGGGGTACCCCAAGGATCCACTTTGTCAGCCATGCTCTTCAATATTTACCTCCAACCACTCTGCACTGTCATACGCACCCACAACGTCAGCTTCCACATCTACGCTGACGATATCATGCTCTATGCCCCCATTACAACCACAAACACAACAAACACCCACCTGTCAGCGTGCTTTACAGCAGTGTCTGACTGGTTACAAACAAACAACCTCACCATCAACATAAAGAAAACCGAAGCCCTCATAGTAACAAAGGACCCAGACTTCACGCCACCCACACACCTCAACAGAGGAACTACGAGCATCCAAATTCAACCTCAGATAAGATACCTGGGCATTATTATCGACCAAGCCCTCACCTTAAAGCAACAGATCACTAAAACCTCTGGAACTATATTTCACAAGGCAAGAACAGTGCAATGTCTCAAACCCCTCCTGGAACATCAAGACTTCCGAACAGTGATGCAAGCCATGACACTCCCACATCTGGACTACTGCAACATAATCTACCATGGACTTCCAGCCACACACACCAACCCCCTCCGAACTGCATTAAACACCACTGCGAGAATCATTCAGAGCGCAAAGAAAACCGACCACATCACCCCAATTCTAAAGGAACTGCACATTCTCCCCCTCGAAGCACGGACAAAATACAAAGCCATCCTACTCACCCATAAAGCTATCCATCAAGCGCAGGACAACCACCTTCGCACCCTACTGGCTCGCCCAGCCCACGGCAGATCTACTAGACAAGCCTCCAGCATTTCCCTCACCGTCCCTCACAAAAGAACCAAATGCTCACAACGGACCTGCAAACGAGCCTTTGAACTCTATGCTCCATCTTTATGGAACTCCCTACCAACCTACCTCAGAAACAATACCAACCTGCTATCTTTCAGAAAACAGCTAAAAACCATCCTTTTCCAGGAATACTTCAACTCGACCCCCACCGAAAAATCCACAAACCCCCGAGTTCACCCACAATGAACCTCTAACTCAAAGCCTTTGTCTATGTCCAATGTCTGTCCTATGTCCAAAGTCTATCCTATGTCAGAATCATCAATGTTGCCTCCCCGGTGTTGGCCCTACCCTTGTACTTAATTCCCCCCCCTCCCCCATGTAGCACCGCTTTGATCCGGTGAAAAGCGGTATATAAATACAGCTAAATAAATAAAATAAATAAATAAATAAATAGTGGGGTGTGGGATGTCATGGCATGGGCACAGCAGTGGAATGACTGCATGGTAAATCTTAGGGCACCTGTGTGGTGTGTTAATGGGTCCAGGAGATGTGACAGAGCAGTTAAGTGATGTTACTGTATTGATGCATCCCTATACTCCTACTGCTACACTGACACAACACGCAGCCTGTAACTATCTCAACCAGACACACAGTGTCATGATCAGATCACACACACCTCTGTTCGGCAACCACATCCATGCAATCCGTTACAACTGGCAGATGCGCATACTGAGGTCCCCAGCTGTGGCGTCCATGTGTTACACAGACATGCCATCTAACAACATGGCCTTTGACAGCTGACTATAGGGTCCACCATGTCACAGTGGTGTATTTTGACCTATCAGACCACAGACACATTGGCAGCACTGGTCTTTTATGACTAGACACATGCCAAGCCCAGACCTAGCCCTAGGGCGCATCTCCTTTAACATCACCCCAGGACACATACGGTCATCACATCTGTGCCAGTGACAGTCCCCTCTATATGCCATACGTTGTGTAAAGAACCAACATGCTGAAGGATATACCCATCTTGACAGTGTAACCATATTATCAACAAGGCACCCATGGCACAAGAGACATTGCACAATGGCAGCATGCCCACACACAGTTTGTCATGGCTGCCATGGGCCGAGATGTCACAACAGCACACCTCAACAGGTAAATTGCACCACATGTGCAATATACAGAGTATAGCATACCTGAGGATGCTTCTGGACTAGAGGGACAACCTAATGCTACACATCACCATTACAACAGAGACCCCCCCCCCCCAACAAACATGACATGTCACAGTGGCAAAGATAATTTTGGCCTGCTGCATTCTGTACAACGTTGTTCTCAGGCATAATATCCCAGTCGACATTAATCCAGATCTGGAAGAAGATCCTATGTGCATCCTGTATGTGACTGTGGAAACACATGTGTGGACACAGCAATCCGGCAAGGTTTGATTGAGCAGCTCTTCTCATGTAAGTTATATGTATATGTGTGTATATGCATATGTGTACAAATATGCATACTATCCTGTGTGTCTCCTGTTAGCAACCCAAAATATGTTTGCTGTATTTGTGACTGTACAGAATCTGGTTGGAGGCTATCACTCCAACTGTTATGGTGAGATCCCTGATTAGCCCAAGAGGATCTACATGCGGCCAAATATGGTGTGGATCTATACACATGACAATACAGCAGTGTTTTGGGACTGGTGCATCATACACAGAGGCATCAGAGGTATGCAATTTACATCATATACTTACATATTGTCTTGTCAACCACTTTGATTGAAGGATAAGGTGGTATACAAAACTGGTTAAATAAATATGTTCCACAAACCTAACTCTCTGATGTGCTGATACCGTTGTATCAATTGAACTGTATGAATTGAGGGGACATAAGGACATTTATTTATTTATTTATTTAACATGTTTTGTATCCCGCCTTTTCCTTCAATCAAAGCGGTTAATACAGCACAAAGTTAAACAAAGGTGAGGGAAACATACATTGCATTATCATTACATCACAACAAAACACTAGGAGTACAAACAGGGAACACAGTACATAACTTACATTACATTACCTTACATTAACTACAAACAGCATATCGCTGAACAGAATGAGCATATAGCAGCAGATAGTGGGTCTCGCACGGTCCACCGCTGATGTTCCCCCATAATGCTGTGAAATTGCTGTAAATCAACCATGCATGCATCCATCTACTCCATGTGTATGATATTGCATTTATATAGCCCTTGACTTAATCAGGTATAAATTAGACACCATAGTGTTGATGACAATCCCAACCACGGTATCGGGTGTACAGATGTGACAGGTGTGGCAGCAGTACAAGTTGCATTTATCTTTTCCTTTCCATTGTTGTCCAAACAGCCACCATGACTATGACCTTGGATGGGCTCAGGACATCACTCCTAGTAGCCTCATCTTTGACCCAGACAGGGGGTATGGTACAAAGTGCACATATATTGTTTATTGCAGAGTGTGTGCAACGAGATCAGCATTGTATAGATATAATTTACAGGCTTATGTTCACTATCGATTCCTGGTGTGTGATGTGATTGGCCCTTTATATGTCACTGCTGTAATACTGCTATCTTTCTGATGCCTCCCTGTGACTCTTGAGTTCATGTAATGCATTGTGTTCCTTGTGGAACATGTTCTATGTTTTGTCTGATGGCAATTCAGAATGCTTCATCATTTACATCTGCCACATTACAGAACATAGTTTAGAGAACAGGCGATGATGTTTGAACATGGATACTGTCACCCACCTACTTACCCCGGAGGCGAAAGGCCTGGGGATTCAGTGAGGCTCCTCCTATGTAGCAGGGACTAGTGGTGCCCCCTGGGAGTTGAAGTCCCAATAGCTATTCAATAAGAGTGTAGTCGTGGACGAGTAGCTATGCTTATAAAGAGGTATTTATTTCCCTTCCCGGAAGAACTTTTGCAAACAGGAATTATAAAGGAAAGTAAACCATGTTTCTGGCACAACACAAAAAGGGTACTACAAATGACAGAGGAAATGCTTGCCATCATCACATTGGTCCATCACTCCTAATCCCTCACCCTCCTCCACTTCCCAAGGCACTACTCTTCATTGGTTTCAGTGTAACACTTTTTCCTTTCCATCCTTATTTTGAATTCGGTACACATTTTTGCAAACACCCATTTTTTCCACTACCCTGTATGTTCTTTCTTCCCAATTTATGTCTCCCTTCACAACCTTATTTGTGCACAAGTACCCAGATCTCCACCTCCAATGAATTCTTGTCAAAATGTTCTTGATCTTCTGACCACTTAAAACTGAGGCTTCCACAGCTGCATTTCACACGACTTGTATTCCTGATGCTGCTGCAATCACTCTTCTAATGTAGGTACCTCACAGAATTCTTCCTTGTTCAATGGAAAAGATTCAGGCATCAAGGTCTCTCTTCTGAGGAAAAGGTGCATGGGTATATAACCTGTTTAAAAATGTAGCAAACTATTGTAAATTTGACAGGCTTCTGTTAAGTACTCAGATCATTTGGTTCTCTTATTTTCCTCTAGTGTTTTAAGTATTTGATGCAATGTTCGGTTAAACTGCTCACATCTGGCATTTCCTTGAGGATGCTAAGGTATGGTCCGGCTCTTTTTTGCCCCATACCACACACACAGTTCTTTGCCTCAAGGCCTTTCCTTGGTCAGAATGTATGCATTTGGATATCCCATATATCCCAAACCACTAATGTATCAGGATTCTCGCGGTTGTCTTGGCTGTTTGTTTTTTAGTGACCACTGCTAGAATAAATCTAAAGAACATGTCTGTTAAAATGAGAACATTATCAAAATCTCTGGTGTCTTTCTCCAAAACTGCGTAATCCAATGCTAGGACCTCCAAAACTTCCTTCACTTCAAAGTGTTTCATCATGGCTTTCTCTCTAAGGACCATTTCTTTTGCAATGACACAATCTTTGCACTTCTTAATCCATTCTTTAACATCACAAAATAGATCAATCCAATAATACTTTGGACGGATATTTTTTTCCATTCCTTCATCTGCAAAGTGACCTTGTCTGTCATGAAACAATCTCAGAATCTCAGTTCTTAAAACTTTTGGTACCACTAGTTGTAAGATTTGCCTCCCATCTCTAAGACTTTGTACTCTTCTGACGAGCAGTCTATCAAACATGGCAAGTTTTTCCTTTTGGTGCAACAATTTCTTTATTTCCAGGGATACATTTTTTATGTCTAAAAACTTTGGATTCCAGAGCCTTTAAAATCACCTCCAGATCTGTGTCTTCACTTTGCTTCTGTTTCAAAGTTTCTTTCTCTTGTTCATCATCTATCCACCTGATTTGCGGGGTGTATACTTGTTCTCTAATTTTCACTCTCAACACTTTTGACTTTAACTGAGTTTTCACCCCCTGAGAGGATAACAATATTTTTTCCCCTCTTCTTCTATCTCAGACTCATCCTCTTCCCGTCCAGGTAATCTGGAAAGTATATCCACATTTCAATTATATCGCCCAGACTTATATTCCACCTCAAAATCCAATTCAGCCAGTTGAGCCAGCCACCACTGCTCTGCAGCTTGAAGATGTACCAAATCCAAATACTTAAGTGAATTATGGTCAGATCTCACTATAAACCTTTTATAAAGCAAGTACTCCCAGAATTTGTCAGCCTCCTCCCACTTCATTGCTAACAGTTCCAACTTAAAAGCACTGTAATTACGGTCATTTCTCTCAAATCTCTTCAGGCATCTACTTGCGTAAGCTGTAAAATGTTTGGTCCCTTCTTGCACTTGGCTCAACACAGCTCCCAAACCCTGTAAGTTTGCATCTGTGGTCAAAATAAATGGTTCACCAAAATCCAAGTATGCCAACACAAGCGGAGTCATAAATTTCTCTTTCAATGCTTCAGATGCTTGCTGACATTCTCTGGTCCATTAAAAAGGTATATCTTTACCATTTTTCTTCAGTTTCTCTGTCAGTTTGTATAAGGTTGCTGCAATATGGACAAAATTAGGTATAAAGTGTCAATAAAAACTTGTAAACCTAAGGAAGCTATGGGTTTGTGCCACATTATTAGGCACTTTCCAGTTTTGCAATACCTTTATTTTCTCCACATCCACACTGATGCCTTCCTTGGAAACTACATACCCCAGGAATCATACTTTCAGATGTAAGAGTTTACATTTGGATGGCTTCAGTTTAAGTCCAGCCTCTTTTAAATGGAAAAATACAAGTTCCAGACATTCCGGATGTTTCTCATATGTTGGAGAGTAAATTAAAATAGGATCCAGGTAAAGGAACAAAATATTCAGTATTTAATCTCCTATTACATTCTCCATGAGGTGGGAAAAACTAGCCGGCATATTATATAGTCCAAAAGGCAAGCACATCATATAATCCGAAAGGCATAGTAACAGCCGTTTTACAAATATCTTCTGGTGACATACCCAACTGGAAGTAGCCTGACGTGACATCCAAAGTTGAAAACCATGCTGTGTTGCTAAGTTCATACAAGGATTTGTCAATCCAGGGTAAGGGTAACGCATTCTTGATTGTAACAGAATTCAATTTTCTGTAGTCACAACAGACCCAAAGGGAAACATCACTTTTCCTGAAAACAAGGTCTGGAGAAGCCCATGGACTATTGCTTTGATGCAATATTTCCTCATTTACAAGCTCCGACACGTGTCTATGGAACTCCTCAAATAAATGTGGAGACACTCTCCGGTATGGCTGCTTTACTGGAGGTACCTCTCTGGTGTTGATGGAGTGGGTTACAGCCGACAAGTAGTCTATATCATTATTATCATGGGAAAACATATCTTGATGACACCACAACAACCTTTTTAAGGCCTCAGACTGCACATTATCCAGTCGGTCTGAATTTATCTTTACAGGAGGCAAATCATTTAGCTCAATGTGATCTGGCTGATTAGAAATATATCTAAGGATCTCTATGACCCAGTGTTCCTGTTTCTGTAGGATATGTAAATCTGGAGTCAAAATCATTTCCTCTGGTTTAAAGACCTCGGCAACTAGAATTTGAGGGGGCAGGAATATATTCTTCTCTCCAACATTCAAAATTCATATGGGAATGAATCCTTGCTGAGGTTTCACCTAGAGATTCACCACTAGCAGTTTATCTGGGAGATTTATTATTTCAGTGACAGTCATCAATAAGTTGCAAGCTTCCATACCTTGCACACTGTGACAGTGGACATGTATTATTTTCTCAGAGAAAGATAGAATATTGTGTTTCTTGGTACTTGTGGTTTTCCCAAACCCTAATCTTATTTGTGGGTCATGCTGAAGATATTTCCTTTGTTGAGCCATGTTCCTCAAGACATTGGTTACACCACTATTTTTCCCCCTGATAAAGCAGATAAATCATGGAAGAGGCCCTCTAGATGTTGAAGGACATTCATTCCAACTATGCCTGATATTTTCTCCTCCACAGTGTCACTGGTTGTAAAATTATTTTTGATGATAAAGAGACACTGAACAGGGATTTTCTGTCCCATACATTGTACTTCAGCCTCGATATAGCCTAACACAGGCAGAGATGTATTGTTAGCTCTGGTGAGTCGCACCCAACTGGCATTTCTCAACTTTTCTGGGTGTCCAAAGTTTCTATAATAGTGACCAGATACTTTAGATGAGACATCAGACCCAGTGTCCACTAAGTATTTGGTGTCAATGCCGCCAATCTTCAGTATTAGGATTGGGCTTTGCTCAAAAGTCTTTTCACAAAGGATATTCCACTCCTCACTCTCTTCTCCTTCCAAAGATTGTGTCCTTATCTGTGATTGAAACACTTCAGGTACTTTAATCTTCTTAGCCTCCATTGGCAATTTTGTTCTAACTAACGCATCCCCACTTGGACTGGGTATAGCATCTTCTTGCCTTCTTTACATTGGTCCTCCTCTTCCAGCAGACATACCCACATCAGGTTTTCCGCTCCTACAAAATCAGGCTATGTGCCCTGGTTTCCCGCATCTTTATCACACCAGTTCCCCAGATTTAGTTCTCCTAGGAGATCTCCTATTCACAGGTACCAATCTGTTCTCCTATATTATATAAGCCATGTGTTGGGAAGAAGCAGGTTGAAGCCCATTTCATACCATATCCTGAAGCAATCCCGTGGCCTAGCAGAGTGACTGGTAGTCAAAGGCCTAACTAAATGTGACCATTGTTTTGTTGCTGGGCACATTTCAGAGAGCAGAGAACTGCAGATGAATTCCTGGCAGTAGGTCAAGTACAGGACATATAGAAACAGGAAATATGTCCACCACAGACTAGAGAGGGGGAGGAAAAAGAGGGATAGAAACAAAGTAAAGACATGCTGGTAAAGAATTGATAACATAGTTGCTAGCATTTGCAGAAGTCTGAAAAGTCTGAAACTGCTTGCACAGGAAAAAGAGCTAAAACCTGACCAATAAGAATATAATACAGTAAAAGTCCCCAACCACAACTAAATAATGTATATGAGGACAGCACTAGATATCATGTGTGGGGGGAGGAGACAAAAATGATTCATACAGAGAATCTGATTGGTAATTCAGCTTTGGTTGTCTTTGTCTTCCAACCTCTGGCTCAGGCAAACTGTATTGTTTAAGAAAAGTAATGCTGCATTTTGCTTTTTGGCTAAGATTGTAACTGATTGGGCATAAATAAATATCTCATATCATTACTGACAAAGTGTCTGAGCCTGTTTGGAGAAGAGCGAAGTCATTCTTATATCTTTGGGGTACAACAGCAGCCTTAGTCCACCAAAATCCCCAAGACATGGGAAGCTCTGATCCCTTCCTTCTGTGTACTTGATCCTCCAACTCCTCCTGGTGCTTCTCAGTTCAATTTAAGGCTCTTACAATGTCCTGAAGAACTGGGACTATACCTTCAGTTTCAGCCCCTGTGGACCATTCTGGCTGGTCATTCTTTGGACATGCATTCTGACCCGGGAAACCTCTCCAAATCTATATATCCCCCCTTTATTGCTTTCACTGCTGTGTGCTGCTTTATTATTGCTATTCCCATTACTTATATGCTTACTGTCCCCCTGTACTGTCTCCTCCAGGTCTCTCTGCTTGTTGCTGTTGCCTCCGCTGTTAACTCTGCCCACCTGGACGTGACGCGGCCATGTGAATGCGGACGCGGACCCCCAGGTAGTCACCTGATTTCTACTGCCTACTTAAGGACGCAGACTGCAGCGTCCATCGCCGCCGCGGCGCGTGTCTGTGGCGCATGCCAAAGGAGCACACCTAAGGAGCACGTGCTCCTTAGGTGCGCTCCTTGGGTCCGCTCTTGGGGCCTTACACCCTTCGCTCCAACACTCACATATGTCCTACAGTGCTTTGTGCTTCTCTTCCGCATCTCCTTATCGACTGCTTTCTGTCTGATGGGCTCAACTCCGGTAAGTCCGTATCTTATTTGGTCTTCTCTGCTTTACATACCCCCCACCTGTATTTTCCTCCTCTCAGATATCAATAGCCTCGGGCCCTTCCCTCTCCCTCATGTCCTCTATCCCGGCAATTTGGGGGAACCGGCCTTTGTGTTCCCACCGGTTTCTTCCTATCCCTACACTCTTATCTCGCAATTCTTCCAATCTTCACCACTGTTCTCCTCTGACTGCACCAGATGCCTCTGGCTCCTCCTTGCTTTGCTCATTACATCTAGGTACACTTAACTGTCATTCACTACGTTCTAAATCCCTTTTGATCCAGGATTTAATCATCCACGAGTCACTAGACCTGCTATGCCTATCCGAAACCTGGATCAAGGATGGAGAGCAGCCCCTTATCGCTAGATGTCTTCCACCCAATTTCTCCTCCATTTCTGTCCCCTGGATTGGCCGGAACAGAGGCGGGATTGCATTGCTCTATCACTCCTCTCTCCCCATTGCCCAGATTTCCTCTCCTCTCTTGCAATATCCTGAGTCCTTCCTTTTTTGCCTTCAATCTTCCCCCCATCCACATTCTTATCCTCTATGCCCCTCCCTCTCTTCCAGTCCACCTTTGGGAAGCACTTACTCTTACTATAGCTGACATTTCTTTGCAATTTCCCCACTTAATCATTGTCAGTGACTTAAATGTCCACTTTGACTCCCCTTCCTCTAACAAAGACCTTTCTTTTACTACTCTCCTTCAGGATCTTTCCCTTCAACAACTCGTTCTCTCTCCAACCCATTCTGCTGGCCATATTCTCGATCCTGTAATTGCTCCACTATCACCCTCTTTCCATATTTCTCAACCCAGGGTACAATCTCTCCCCTGGACCGATAATTTTTGTGTGACCTTTCTACTAGAATTTTCTTCTCTCCCCTCCAGTTCCTCTCCCGCTCCTCCATCCTCTACTTCCCTCCATCGTTGGATTTCTCCTCGCACCCTCCAGCTCTTCCATCCAGCATCCCAACTTCTCCCTTCTGATTTTCCTGATCTCTCCCCCAGTTCCCAGGTCTCTACCTTTAATTCCATGCTCTCAGCAACTCTTGACAATCTTGCCCCTCTTCAGCCCATTCATTCGAGCAACCATCTGCCCATCACCCATGGTTCCATGCAGGTCTCCATCTTTTGCCTACTCAGCTCCACAGATCTGAGCATGTCTGGCGGAAGAACCGCTCACTACTTGCTCTTACTCAATTTCGTGAACTTCATCAATATTACCACTCCTCTGTTCACCAAACCAAGCTTTCCTTTTTCTCTAATTCCATTACTACCACCTCTAACCCATCTCGACAGCTCTTCTCCATCCTCCGCTCACTCACTTCTATCCACTCTGGTCCTTCCCCTCCTCCCCCTCCTCCCATGCCCTCCCCTACCAAACTAGCCCTTCACTTCACTACCAAAATACATGATCTCCGTTCTAGTCTTCACTCCTGCCCACCCCCTCTATCTTTCACACCTCTTCTTTCCCTTCCTTCTCCCCCTCCTCCATCTCTTACCCACACATGGTCCACTTTTTATCCTATCACTACCTCTGACTTAATCCCCTCCCTTTCCTCTGCACGTAAGACTACCTGTCCTTTAGATCCTATTCTCACCAGTTGGCTCTTGGAGCCCTCACTGGCACTAATTCCCCATATCTGTACATTGATCAATTCGTCTATTGAGTGGAACCTTTCCCTCCCCTTGGAAGCATTCTCTGGTACGTCCCATCCTCAAAAATCCTCTCCTCGATCCCTTGGTCCCTGCCCATTACCGCCCAGTTTCCAACCTCCCCTTTCTTTCAAAAATCTTGGAAAAATTTGTTTTTAATCAGCTCTCACAACATCTTCACTCTGTTAACTACCTTCATCCCCAGCAATCTGGCTTCCACCAGGGACACAGTGTGGAAACGACTCTGACTGCCCTTCTCAATGAACTCCACACTTCACACGATCGGGGTGATATCTCGGTGATGGTCTCTCTTGATCTTTCTTCTGCTTTTGATCTTGTTGATCATTCCCTTCTCCTCTCTCGGCTGCGGGACGCAGGCCTCCGTGGTACTGTTCTTCACTGGTTTCATTCCTATCTTTTTCACGTTCTTTCTCCATAGCATCTGCTGTAGACTCACACCCTCCTTCAACTACTCTTCCCCTTTCCTGTGGTGTTCCCCAAGGCTCTGTTCTGACCCCTCTATTGTTCAACCTTTTCCTCACACCACTGGCCCTTTGTATCCAGCAGACTGGCCTGTCTGCTTTTTATTATGCTGACGACATAATTATCATCCACCACACTAATCTGCTTTATCCAGATCTCACACCTTTGAACTCTTGCCTTACTCTCGTTTCCAATTGGTTATCCTTAAACTGTCTTCATCTTAATGTCACTAAAACTTCGGCCATCTGGTTCACATTTGGAAGTCCTTGCCATTCTCTTGCTCTAATTCTTAACCACTCTGCAATTCCTATTGCCTCCTCCTTTAAATACCTTGGTGTTCTTCTTGATTCAAACCTCACTTTGAAAGAACATATATCGCACCTGGCTAAGACATCTTATTTTTTTCTTTGACAAATTCAATCTATCTGCCCTTTTCTATCCCCCTCAGCCCTGACCACCCTCACATTGGCTACAGTTTTATCACGACTAGACTATTGCAACTCCATCTTTGCTGGTATCACCAAAGTTCAACTTCATAGACTACAACTCATTCAAAACACTGCAGCTAGAATCATCTGTCACTCCTCCCACTTTGATCATGTTACCCCCCTATTGCTTCACCTCCACTGGCTTCCAGTCGATCATCGCATCAAATTTAAGATATTAACTTTAGTTCACCGCATTCTGTACACACATACACCTCAATACCTTACTGACCTTCTCCACTTCACCACTCCCACATGTAGTCTCCACTCTCTCCACATCAACCAGCTCCATCTTCCCTCACCGTCTCGTGCACATTTACAATCTATCCACCACTCTGCCTTTTTCTTCTATGATCCAGCCCTCTGGAATTCTTTACTCACCCCGCTTCGTCTGGAAGAGAACTATATTACCTTTTGGTCATTACTTAATACTCATCTCTTTGTTTCTGCATACAACCTCCCAGCCACACCCAGTTGACCTGGCTTATTCATGTTTACTTGTGTCTTCTTTTTTGTCTTTGTCTCCCCTATGCACCCTTTTTAACCCATCTCTTTCTATTTTCTCTTTCCTCTTTCCTGCCCCAATTATGTATTTCCTTTCTTGCTATAGGGCTTGTGCCCATCCCGGTTAGTTTGTACTATGTGAACCGCCCTGGTGTAATGAAGGGCGGTATATCAAGTTGAATAAACATAAACATATGGCACCTTTTCCTCTTCGGCCCAATTTATTGTGGCCTGCATTAAATTTGGAAAAGCTAAGCGAGGACTTTCTTCCAGATACCTCCTCATCTCCCATCGAGTGTATCGTACCTAAAACCCAGGATGAACTTTTACATAGTAACATAGTATATAACAGCAGATAAAGACCAGTACATTTCCCTTGGATTTCTGCTTCCTAAGCACATGACACTGCACTTCTTCACATTAAATCTTAACTGCCAAGCATTAGTCCATTCTTCCAGCTTTTGTAGATCTTTCCTCATGTTCTCCACTCCCTTAGGGGAGTCCACTCTGTTGCAAAAAGACAGACATTTCCATTCAGTCCTTCAGCAATATCACTCACAAATACATTGAACAGTACCGGTCCCAGGACCGAACCCTGGGGCACACCACTAATCACACTCCTTTCATCTGAGTGCGTTCCGTTTACCCTCACCTTAAGTCTGTCAGTCAACCAATTTCTGATCCAGTTTACCACCTTGGGACCTATCCTTAAGCTATTCAGTTTATTAATAAGCCTCTTATGAGGAACAGTATCAAAGGCTTTGCTTTAATCCAGGTAGATGACATCCATCGCATGCCCCTGATCTAGTTCTCTGGTCACCTAGTCAAAGAACTCAATCAGATTTGTTTGGCAAGATTGTGCTTTGGTAAAACCATGTTGCCTCGGATCGCGCAACCTGTTGGTTTTGAGAAAGTCCACTATTCTCTCTTTCAGGAGCACCTCCATTACTTTTCCCACCACCGAGGTAAGGCTTATCGGCCTGTAGTTTGTCACTTCTTTCCTGTTACCACATTTGTAAAGAAGTACCACATCAGCCCTTTTCCAGTCCTGAGGAACTTCTCCTGTCTCCAAGGATCTGTTAAAAACATACTTTAATGGCCTTGCAAGAACTTCTCTGAGCTCTTTCACAATCCTAGGATGTATCCCATCCGGTCCCATGGACTTGTCCACTTTCAGTTTTGCATGTTGTTCTAACATATCATCTTTTTGAATGTTGTGGTATCTACTCCATTCCCATTTTTATATTTGGGAGTCACAGGTGGTCCTTTTCCAGGATTTTCTTTAGTAAAAACAGAGCAGAACTATTTGTTTAGCAATTTTGTTTTTTCAATGTCACTTTCTATGAGTCCATTCCCAGCACTTCGAGTCCTGCAATTTCACCTCTGATTTTCCTCCTCTCCAAAATATAAATGAAGAAAGTTTTGTCGCCACAATTAACATCTTTAGCCATCTTTTCCTTTCCTTTTGATTTTGCTTTCCTTATTTCTCTTTTTGTCTCTTTTAGTTTGATCCTGTATTCCTTACTGTGTTCCTCTGTTTGTGAGCTTTTGAATTTTGTGAAAGCTGTCTTTTCTGCCTTTATTTTAGCAGCCACTTCTTTGGAGAACCAAATAGGTTTCCTTCTCCTGTTGTTTTTTACTTTCCTTACATATTTCTCTGTTGCCCCTTTTATTGCCACCTTTAGTTTAGCCCATTGCAATTCCACTTCCCTTATCTCCTCCCACCCTGCCAACTCCTCATTCAGGTACTTGGCCATTTTACAAGTCAGTGTTTTTGAAGTCTAGGACTTTGAGCTTGCTATGAATGGACTGCACCTTGGCGTGTGATGATCGCTGCTGCTCACAGGGGCATTCACCCGGAAATTTGACATGCTATCTCCATTGGTGAGCACTAAATCCAGCATCAAGCTTTCCCTGGTCGGTTCCATCACCATTTGTCTAAGTAATGAATCTTGAAAAGCATCCGCAATTTTTTTTACTTCTTTCCAGATTTGCAGAAGGAATACTCCAATCCACATCAGGTAGATTAAAGTCACCCAATATAATCACTTCCCCCTCTGTGACTATCTTTGCAATATCTAGAATCAATTCACTGTCTATTTCTTCGGTTTGAGTCAAAGGCCTGGTAGACCACACCAGTATGGATGACAGTGCCATCTCCTCTTTCCAACACAATCCATAGTGCTTCTTTTTTAATCCACGCCTCCTGCATTTCAGTAGCTTTAATATTGTTTTTGACATATATGGCTACTCCTCCTCCTTTTCTACCTTCTCTATCTCTTCTGAATAGATCAAACATTACATCTCAGCGGACAACCTACAGGCAATCATCAACTTCGACTCCAGCTCCAGCCCAGAAGGAGAGGCACCACGAACAATATCACAACCCCCAAAGACTTCACCAAAATGAGACAAACCACATCAAAAAGAGCTATATCACTGGCAGCATCCGCCATTTGGAACTCCCTCCCTGACAGCTTAAGATCAATGATTGATATCAAGGACTTCCGAAAAGCTCTCAAAACCACGCTCTACAAAGAGCATGATGGTGACTTCAAGTGACCTCCATCCGATCAGCATATGTTCCCCCACACGCATCAGCCCCCTCCCCTTTTGTATATAGCCCACTGTAAATAGCTCATCCTGTAGAATAGTACACCCTTAATCAAGACGTACCCTTCCACTCACTCACGGACACTACCCCCACAACTACTGCATGCCCACACACCCCGCACCATCCCACTTGATTGGTTTACAGTGAACACCGCTTTGATTCAAGGATAAAGCAAGATACAAATCCTTTTAAATAAATAAATAAATACAAATAAAAAATAGCCAGCTATGGCTATATCCCATTCATGCAATTCATTAAACCATGTTTCTGTAATGGCCACAATGTCCAGTTTTGATTTACAGGCTATGCAAGAATGTAGGCAGTCAGAATATTCCTGAAAATGAATGTATATCCAACAGTTAAAATCTATATTAGGAAAAAAACACACAATAAAAAGGCTGAAAGCTTAGCTGTGTGGAGTCTCTGGAAGCTGTGAAGACTAGAGTTGATCAGGTACTTGTGGACAGGCTATAAGGTAATTCAATGAGCTCTACCCTGTGAGCAGGCTTGTAACAGATAACTCAAACTATAGAAACAGAAATAGTCAAACTGAACTTTTACTTCTATGTATCTGCCTACTCTGCAAAGGTCTCTGTAACTTTAAAATTATATCTTTGCTACAGAAATAAGTGGGAGACTAAGGTAAACAACCAGGTCCCTGCAAATCTAAGGACTTCTATTCCAAGTATCTATATATCACAAGTGTCCCTGGCCAGTAGGCCTGACATGAACTGAGGGCAAACTCAGATATCTGATTTAAAGGCTATGCAAGGAATGTAGGCAGTCTAAATATTTCTAAAAATGAACATATATTCAAAAGTTAAAATCTACAGTATATTAGGAAAAAAAGAGCAGGCAATAGAAAGGCTGAAAGCTTAGCTGTGTGGAGTCTGTTCCTTCAAGGTCTTGTCCAAATTACCCAGCCTTGGTTAAAAGTGTATCCATCCATCCTTGGTTAAAAGTGTATCCATCTTTTCCTGTAAAGTATATGCATAGGCTCGGATAGTTTTACCACCTCTCTGTCTTCTGTCATAGAACTCTTTGATCCTGAGTCCCAATGGTACCTTATCTCCATATACTTGGAGGAGCAAATCAAAAATGGTCTCAACATATGCACTGCTACGGGGAGCCATATGCCTGACCATGTCTTTAGTTTGCCCTTTTAGATGATCTCTCACAGTTTTCAATTGATCTTCCGGGGGTACACAATAGAATCTTTAAGGCAGAACGTGCCTTATCTATCCACTCCTCCACTGATAAATCCTCTGACAGACTAAGGAATTGGTAAAAATCAGGAATCGACTTCTCACTTTGAATTATCATGGTGGTGGTCATTACTGGTGGTGGTTGTTGTGGAGAACTTCAAGCTGAATGGTCCAATGCCTGCCTCAAGTCATCAATCTGCCACTGTAGATCTTCCATCTTCTTTCTCTGCAAGTTGTTCACTCCCAGGAAGGAATAGGGTACTTATGTGCAAGCAAGGAACCCTCCCCCCAAAGTCAAAATAAGGGCACACAACCCCAAAAAACAACCTTTATTACACAGCAAATATGCAATTAAAATCTCCCTCCCAGTTTCCAAAATTTTGGGACAAGTGCAAATATGTATTCTGAAGACCCAAATGACTCTATAAACCCCAAAATAATTACCCAACAACCCTTATCCTGTCCGTGATGCCAGTTTCCTCCTGTATCCATTTCAGGAAGCCAAGCCGAAGGGTTTTATACCCTAGTATTTGTCACGGGTAAGCCGGGAGTGCTGTTAAACAACTTACCCTTGTACGAATGGTCACAGTAGTAATACACTATGTCCCCCTAAGGAATACCCCTCTGAAAGAGAGGAACAACTAAGGGGAAACATATTTTTTTCTAATTAGAGATTAAGGCTCTGGACCATTTTGATGTTACAATAAGTAAATGTATTTTATGCAGATGGTTTTCACATAAAAACAGATATTTTGAACATCGGTGAATTATGTAAACCAGGTCAACATGAATACTTAAAAATAAATAACATGAATATCAACATAAAGTGTTCACTCCAAAATACAGGGTGTTTGGTGGTCTATTTCTTTTCTCCAAGAGACTCACTCAGGTAAATTCCCATAAAAACTGACAATTTTCCAAATATGTGTCAGTTCCACCTTTTTACTACAAAGGTTACCCTATAAAATATTTGAACTCAAATATCAGTGTTCAAATGATGGGATACTTACCCATCTAGAGTCTTGGTAGGTATGTTGGGGCCCAGTCTTTCCTCCTTCTTCAGGAACAGGAACAGTTGTGACAATCCGTCCACTGGGTGTTGACAGGAGCAGTTGCTTGTAGAAAAACTACTGCAGTTTTCCAGCTTCTTCTGTCCTTTAGCCCCTTACTCTCTAAATTTTTGCTACCTTCCACCCTCCCAGTTACTTATGTTATGTTGTTTGTGGGTCATGGATGGGGGAGACCAGTGGGGGAGGGGTAGACAAGGAGGGAGGGGGCACTTGAGGAGGCCTGGTGGCCGGGCTGCCTGATTAATTCAGCAGGTCGCAGGGCCAGGGTCCCGGGGCTGAGTGGTATCCGGCTGGCCTTGGGAACATGAAGGAGTGGAAAGAGAGGTGGGAGGAGGAGGATTGTGTGGCAATGGATTGTAACTTTTGAAATCGCCCTGCGTCTCTACACAGGGCAATTTCATTGGTGGTCAGCCAGGTGCGCATTCAGGGAATGGACTGGGCTGGCTAGATTCCTCGTGCCTACCGGCCCAGCCCCTTCCTGTGTTGGCATGAAGACAGGCGGTGGATCGTGGCCTTCCCATCCTCCCTCCCATGCAAAAGGGTTTGAGGGCGAAGGGATTGTAGTATTTGGAGGGATTGAGGTCCTGAGCCAACAGACACTGTAACAGTGGGGTCTGAGGGTGGGCGGAGATCTCGGTTGGGATCTTGGTCCGGATCAAGGAAGAGAGGGGCCGGCCTTTGCTAATAATATGATGAGGTTGGTGGTGAAGAGGGGTGAGAGTGGAGGATGCACTACTTTGTTAATAATATGGATGGTGGGGGCATTGTCCAGTAGGGGCATATGGTGGGATGATGTATTTTGTAATGAATTATGCTGACTCGGGTTTGGGGGCTTGAAACGAAGTTGTGCTAATAAAGCTGTGACCATGTTTTGTTCACCAGTTAGTTGTGTTATATTGTTTGTGTTTAGAGATGGGGGAGACAGGTGGTGGGGGAGGTGTGGACAAAGAGGGAGGGAACACCCAAAGAGGGCTATCCAGGTTACTTTGTAAACAGAGCAATATGCTCCCATTTGTCAACTTACTTTTTCACAAGACTGTTGTTTGATTTTCCCAACTACTAAGGAGATTCCGTTGCTACTACTCATCATAGAGCATTTTGGGAACTATGCCTTCTATTGGACTGAAGGTTGGAAAGACATTTAATTTAGGGAGAAAATACAAGAAGATGTTATTTTCACAGATTTAAAGTGGGTTTGTGTTAAACCATTAGTGATTTTTCTGATTGTTAATATGTCTAGATATTTTTTATTATGCATAGTTCATTTAATTTTGGCTATTCTGAAATTTTAATTGCTTGTTTTATGTTTATTCATTACAATAGTGGAATTAAGATTTACATTACCATTTTTTATTTAAGCTTGCCATCTCGAATGGAGGAAACCTCTGGAAAATTGGGTCATAAATATTTAATTAAAACAAACTCTCTCTTCAATGTATGCTGAACACAATATTGCTGGAGGATGATTGAGAATTCTTATATCAGCATATTTGGAATTTAATGAGTAGAACCATTGCCAAATGAAACTGTTTGTGATGCTTATACAGCCTTTCTGAGAGGACTCATAATTAGCTATAATGCTAAGAAAAGCAAGGAGCAGAATAAGATGGTAGGTCAGTTGGAGGTGGAAATCACCCTGTCGGAAACACAATATATTCATTCTAATGATACTAGTATGCTGATGAAGCTCCAGCAACTGATAATGAGTCACAGGGCTGGGAAGTTAGGTTTGTTTGTTTTTAGCTCATACTAAAAGTTATATCTTAAAACTGAAAGAAAACGAAATAAATTACCTGCTATCAAACATGGGGATTCATTTTTGGCTAGCAATAAGGATATTATTGAAAATATTGCTGAATTTTATTCTGAGGTATATAGTTCTAATGGGCAATGTTCTGAAAATACTATTTCTTCATTTTCAAACAAATTGCAGCATCCACTATTTGAGGATTCTGCTACTCGGCAGCCCCCAGTTTTTCATTAATTAAGTAGTTCCTTGTTCCCTTTGCTCATTATTGCACTTAAACCATTAGCTTTTGTGATTCAAGAAAACAGATTGATTCATAAGATTAACATACAGAGTTCCCAAAATGTGGTGGGTAATTTTAGAAGAGGCTGGCTACTTTCTTTCTTTCTTTCTTTCTTTAGCCAGTTTTGTATGCCACCTTATCCTTCAATCAAAATGGTTAGGGAAGGGACGAGGGATTACATTCAACAGAGGAGACAAGACATACATATATTTCTGGTGGGTTGAGCCCCAGGTGTGGGATGATGGTGCTTGATGTTTGTATTGGCAAGGGTGGCAGTTAAGGTTCTTGTTCAAATGAGGCCCTGAACAGGTGGGGTTTGAGGGATTTTCAGAAGTCCTTGAGGTCCTTTTGTGCTCTTAGTTCCTCAGGGAGGGTATTCCAAAGGTCCGGCACTGAGAGTGAGATGGCTCTTCTGGATGTTGATTGCTTCGTTTTGTGGTATCTGGCTGGGGTGAGGAGTCTATTGCTGCCTTGGGTTCGTCTGGGTCTGCTGCTAGTGTCTCTGGTTACAGTGGTTTGTAGAATGTCTACTGAGCATTGGTGTATGATCTTGAAAATGGTAAGTGTTGCTTTGAATTTTGCCTGTGCCAGTATAGGTAACCAGTGCAGCTGTTGGAGAACTGGTGATATGTGCTCATATTTGGGTATGCCTGTGATTATGCACACTGTGGTGTTCTTCACCAATTGAACAGGGTGTACAGTGTTTTTAGGTAATCCCTGATATAATGAGTTTCCGTAGTCCAGTATGAGGGTGATGACTGCCTGGCACACTGTGGGGAAATGTTCTTGGCTGAGGATTTGCTTGAGTCATATGATGATCTTTAAATGGTGGTATGCTTTCGCTGCAGTCTTGGTTATGTGACATTGTAGGTTCAGGTTCTTGTCGATGGTGGTTGATGAGGTTATTTTACAAAGACACATAAGCACCTAATTATAAAATACTAGGGACAAGCAGAAGAAATCATGCCTAGATGGACACTGCAAACATTTATGCTTACTCTGGGGCAGCTGTAAATGTTCATATTTAAAGTATGCATCTTTTCTCAATTCAAGTAAATGACAACTATGGCTGCACACCACCCAAACCAGCCTACATAGATTGCATTAAATATGCACCATCTTGTCTTTGCTCATACTTTTATATGTGTAAAATTTATAAAAGCTCTTTTATATGAAAAATTCATTATAAAATTAACCCCAATATATGCAGGCTTGCTGATAGTATATTACTGTATATATTACTCATCCATCTTTATTCATAACCATATCCAAAATGTATTGGAAAAAAACACAACTTACTCAATGTATTCACTCATGTTATTGATCTCCTTTGCTAGAAATGTAACATAATTAAATATTTGGGAGTATAATTTAAAACTTAACAACGTAAGAACATAAGACATGCCACTTTCTCAAAAAGACACACAGGCTCCATAATGCTTGTATTAGGGCAAGCAGTAGATTACCTGGATCCTCTTTAATAACGGTTTATAGACCTTTCCTCCAGGAACTTGTCCAAACCTGTTTTAATCCAGCTACACTAACAGAACATAAGAACATAAGGTATGCCTTACTGGGTCAGACCAAGGTCCATCAAGCCCAGTATCCTGTTTCCAACAGTGGCCAATCTAGGTCATAAGTACCTAGCAGTCTCCACAAAAGACACAGGTTCCACAATTCATGTATTGGGTCAAGCAGTGATATCCTGGGTCCCTTTAAATAATGGTTTAGAGACCGTTCCTACAGGAACTTGTCCAAACCTTTTTAAACCCAGCTACACTAGCAGCTTTTACTACATTCTCCGGTAACAAATTCCAGAGTTTGATTACATGTTGAGTGAAAAAATATTTTCTCTTATTAGTCTTAAATAGTTTACCCTGTAGCTTCATTGCATGTCCCCTAGTCTTTCTATATTCTGATGATGTAAACAGTTGATTTGCGTTTGCCCGTTCCACTCCATTCATTAATTTATAGACCTCAATCATATCTCCCCTCAGCCGTCTCTTTTCCAAGTTGAAGAACCCTAACCTTTTCAGCCTCTTTTCATAGGGTTATCCTTCCATCCCCTTTACCATTTTGGTGGCTCTTCTCTGTACCTTTTCTAATAACGCTATATCTTTTTTAAGATACAGTGACCAGAATTGCACACAATATTCGATGTGCAGTCGCACCATGGAATGATACGGAGGCATTATAATAACCTTTATTTTATTTTCCATTTCTTTCCTTATGAGACCTAGCATTCTATTTGCTCTGTTGGCTGCCACTGCACACTGGAAGGAGGGTTTCAACATGTTATCCACGATGAAGATGGGATGATTGGACAAATGAGGGGCTTCAGGGAGTGAACGCCCTGCAGAAAATGGGAAACATCTATATGAGAAGCAAGAGACTGCCCATGGAGGGGCCCCCAAAAGCATGTCAAGGCAGCAATATGCACCCTTAAAGTATTAAGGGCGAGACCCTTATCAAATCTGTCCTGAAGGAAGGAAAACATGTCTGGAATATCAACTTGCTAAGGGGAGAGGGATCTCTTAGAACACCAAGAAAAATAAAAAAAAGACACCAGATCCGGAGCATAGGCATGTGAGGTAGAAGACCGTCGAGCCCGTAGTAGAGTGGCCACTACTTGCAGCAAGTAATCTTGGTGATACAAGAGATGCCACTCAATAGTCAAGCCATAAGCAAGTAAGGTGCAGGGTTGTCCATGAGAACCGGCCCCTGAAAAAGGAGACCTCTCCTGACATCGAGGGGTAGGGGCACCTCCTGCAGTAGGCGGAGGAAATCAGCATATCATGAATTCAGAGGCCAAACTGGAGCCACCAGCACTACCCATCCGGAGTGTGACTCTATCTGACAGAGTATACAGCCGATTAGCAGCCAAGGAAGAAAGATGCAGAAAAGCTGGTTTGAGGGACAGATCTGAACCAGAGCATCTAGGTCTTGAGAGTTCAGTTCCTTTTGATGACTGAAAAAGATTGATGCCTTGGCATTGGAAGAGGTGGCCATTAGATCTGCAGTCGAATGACCCTACCGATGCAGAATGTTCGCAAATGCCCACAGAGCTAGCTCCCACTCGCCGGATCCAGAATATGACAACTAAGGAAATCTCTTGTTCTCCATTCCCACAATGTGCTGCGCAGAAAGAGCCAGGAGGTTGGATTCTGCCCAGGAAAATAGAAGACTCATTTCCAGGGCACTCCAGGACATTCAATCACACCCTCTGTTGAGATAAGTCACAGTGATAGAATTGTCGGAAAGTACTCGGATTATTCGACCCTGGAGGTGCGATTGAAAGAAGAGTAGAGCCAGACAAACAGCCAAGGCTTCGAGGCTTCTTGAATGGACCAAGATCCCTGTGCTTCCTGTCTCTGGCAGTGTGCTCCCCAACCTGTAGGGCTGGTGTCAGTAGTGACCACCACCCAATGTGGAATTTCCAAGGGAACGCTCTTCAACAAGGATGAGGACAAAGCCACCAGTTTAGACTATGGTGAACCACTGAAGAAAGGGGTAGACTGATATGATAGACCTGGGTGGATGGGGACTAGCATGACAGGAGTGAGTACTGAAGTGGACGCATGTGAGCACGGGCCCAGGGGACTACGTTGAGAGCAGATGCTATGGTGCAGAGGAGTTGTAGGTAATTCCAGGCAGTGGGAGCTGCCAGGCATTAGAAGGCATGGACCTGAATGCAGAACTTCTTGCATCTGTCGTAAGAGAGGAAGAAGCGACACACTCTCCTCTCGAAACAGGTGCTGAGGAACTCCAGAGACTGAACGGGCACAGACTGCTTTGGGCATAATTGACCACCCATGGTCCAGAAAGGAGAAGACCTGAGAGACTGCAGAAGTAGCCTCCTCGAAGACTGTTGCTTTGATTAGCCAATTGTCTAGATAAGGAGGAACCCGAATACCTTGGCACCACAGGGAAGATGCCACTACTGCCATCACCTTGGAGAAAGCACGAGGATCTATACCAAGACCAAAGGACAGTGAAACCTAAATACTCATGATGATCTCGGCAGATTGGAATGCGAAAAGCATAGTTACTCACCTGTAACAGGTGATCTCTGGGAACAACAGGAATTCAGTATTCACATATGGGTATCGTCGGTAGGATGGACAGCTTTTACTACATCCTCTGATAACAAATTCCAGAGTTTGATTAGGCGTTGAGTGAAAAAATATTTTCTCTTATAAGTCTTAAACAGATTACACTGTAGCTTCATTGCATGTCCCCTAGTCTTTCTACTTTCTGATGATGTAAAGAATCGATCTACGTTTACTGTTCCACTCCATTCGTTAATTTATAGACCTCTATCATATCTCCTCTCAGTCATTTATTTTACAGGTTGAAAAGCCCTAAACCTTTAAGCCTCTTCTCATAGGGGTATCCTTCCAACCCCTTTACCATTTTGGTGGCTCTTCTCTGTACCTTTTCTAATTCTGCTATATCCCTTTTAAAATACGGTGACCAGAATTGCACACAATATTCAAGGTGCGGTCGCACCATGGAGCGATACAGAGGCATTATAATATCCTTTGTTTTATTCTCCATTCCTGTCCTTATGATTCTATGCATTCTATTTGCTTTTTTGGCTGCTGCTGTATGCTGGGCAGATGGTTTCAATGAGTTATCCTCAATGATGCCTAAATTCTTTTCCTTGGTGGTCGTTGCTAATGTGGAACCTTGCATTGTGTAACCATAACACTGGTCAACAAATTTTTACAAAAGTCATGTTACTGAAATAAAAATAGTCATTTCTTATCAATTTTTATATGCTGAACATGAATATGACAGTGAAATTGCAAAGTTGGCTCTAGTTTTTTTTGTAATCTACAAGAATTAATGTTTACATCACAAAATGCATGTCAATAGTAAATATAATAGTCCTTCTTTTAATACCTGTAAAAAACCAAGTCATAGACTACTTCTTAGATTTTTTCTCCTGTCTTTTGTACAGCTCTTCGGGAGCTTCTCTGGGGAGTGTCCAGCAGTAGTCATCCAGCATTGTAGTGGACCATTTTCCCTGGTATCTTTGCTCCATCATTGCGATATCCTGGTGAAAATGTTCGCCCTGTTCATCACTAACCATACCACAGTTGTCAGGAAAGAAATCAAGATGGGAATCAAGGAAATGGATCTTTAGAGATATATTGCAGCCAAGTTTCTGATACTGCATCAGCATGTCTTCTACTAATTCCTTGTAGTTTTCTGCCCTAACATTCCTGAGAAAGTTTGTTGACACTAGGCGAAAAGCATTCCATGCTTGTTTTGCATCACCCTGCAGCAAGTTGTTGAACCGGTCATCTTTGAAGAGCTCTTGAATCTGAGGACCCACAAAAACTCCCTCTTTAATCTTTGCTTCGCTGAGTTGAGGGAATTTTTCATGCAGGTATTTGAAAGCTGGCGAAGTGTGGTCCATGGCTTTCATGAAGTTTTTCATCAAACCTAGTTTGATGTGAAGGGGTGGTAGCAGGATTTTGTGAGCCTCAGCCAGAGCTGGGTGCTGGATATTCTTCTCTCCAACTGTTACATTTTGTCTGTGATTCCATTCCTTCCTCAAGTGTGCCAATCCCTTGCTCGGCTATCCCACTCATGTAAGAAACACATGTATTTTATATATCCCTGCTACAGTCCCATTAAAAGGGCAACTACCTTCAAGTCACCACAGAGGTGCCAGCTGTACTTGTTATAGTTAATGGAAGTCAGTAGATGCTTTAAGTTATTGTATGTCTCTTTCATGTGGACGGCATGCGCTACTGGAATAGATGGAAGATGGTTTCCATTGTTCAAAAGCACAGCCTTCAGACTCAGTTTCAAAGAGTCTATAAATAGTCTTCAGTCCTGTGGGTCATGAGTGATTTTTAAGGCATTCATGAGGCTTTCAATATCGGAACAGAATACTAGATTACTTTCCTTTCTGAAGAAAGTCTCCAAATGCTGGTGGCGCTTTCAATATGAAGTAATGTTGACATCTTCTTCTAGAAGATTCCATTGTTGGAGTCTTGATCCTAGCAATTCTGCCTTGTTCTTGGATAAGTCCAAATCACGAACCAGGTCATTTAGTTCTTCCTGTGGTATTCTGTGTGGAGTTCATATGCATCCCAGTGAAAGTCTGAGTCAATGCATGCTGACGGACCAGGAGAAGAACAGGTCGGCTCACCCTTGTCCCCATCAGATGAATCAAGAGAATATTCTGATGGAGGTCCTAGAATAGGAAGTCCCTCACCATGTGGAACTGGTCTCAATGCAGAGGAAATGTTTGGGTAGACTATGCTCGACTTCTTTTGCTTCGTTATTCTGCTGGAAAGAGGAGGAACCAAGCAGAACTAACAGTCATTTATGTGGTTGCTTGGCTCTCTCCACACCATGGGGACTGCAAACGGCATTGATGGTCTTTTGCAATCCAACCACTGTGAAAGCTGTGTTGTACATGTAGCGCAGCATATATGCGGGGCCCAAGGCTTGTCTTGGTCACCAATCTTGCATCCGAAGTAAAGATGATATGCCTTCTTCAGTTGAGAAGTGATACTTTTCTTCTGGTTGGCAAATGTTACTTCCCCACAAATGTAGCAGAAATTATCAACGGTATTAACGCACTTTCACAGCATTACTGTTCTGTATTGTACCTAAATGGCTAAAATTATATGAATAATAAAAGTTACATGTAACAGTAGCTTAAACTGTTTCGCACACAGTCTGAAATATTTTAAATGCTCGACCTTTCCGAATGCGTATTGTACACTGCTGACGTCAGATGGCTTCAGCAAACCATCTAGCAGTAGTATTGCATTCCATCAGAAAATGATGCAATCAACTCTGGATGATGTGTGCATGCTGGTATTATGCAATGTGATGCAATATTACATCATTGTTGATGTCCTACTGGATAAATTTACACGGTGAAATGTCAAAAATGAATTACATGCAATATCTTCAAAACGAGAGCCAATAAATTTGTTTTAATGTTATATTCATGTTCAGCTCACCAAGATACTACAGATTAGGGCCTTTTAAAGTCAGTAACGATTTCAGTGTTGACCAGTGTAATTTTGGTTGTTGTTTCCTGGGTTTGTAACTTTGCACTTGTCCACATTAAATTTCATCTGCCATTTGAATGTCCAGTCTTCCAATTTATCAGGTTTATCTTGCAATTTTTCACAATCCTCCTGGGTTTTAACAAATTTGAATAATTTTGTGTCATCTGCAAATTTAACTACCTCACTCGTTATTCCCATTTTCAGGTAATTTATGAATATGTTATAAAGAAACAGACCCTGCACAAATCTTTGGGGTACTCCTCTATTCACCTTTCTCCATTGGGAAAATTGACCATTCAGCCCTACCTTCTGCTTTCCACCTTTTAACCAGTTCCTGATCCACAGTAGTACACTGTCTCATATCCCATGATTTTTTAACTTTGCCAAGAGTCTCTCATGAGGGACCTTGTCAAAGGCTTTCAAAAAATCAAAATACACTATATTGATCGGCTCACCTTTGTTTACCTGTTTATTCACACCTTCAAAAAATATAACAGGGGGAGGAGTGTTTCCCTGCAGCTGTGCTGAGAGGAGGAGGCAGGCTGTGTCCTGGGCTGCCCTGATGTCCACGGGGGCTTTCTTTAGGCTTGTTACATTTTCCCTTTATCTAGGAGTGAGTGCTAGGCACACGGCCCTTGGCACGTGGCCGTGGCGTGATCTAAGGGGCAGTTACTGCCCCTTGGGAGCACCGCCGGAGCACTAGATATATGAGGAAATGCAAGAAGAAGACTTTGCCGCTAGTAGTGGACCCATGGATAAATATTTGAAACCTAGGGGAGAAGGGTATTGGATTGTCTCTCCTCAAGTTTCGGGGGCTTCTTTAAGTTCCCCGGAGCGTTCTCCACCTGCTTCCACCTATTTGATACCTCCTGATCCCACCGGTGTTGGCCCTTTGGACCATAGTTCCCCAGTTGTTCCTCTTGTACCTTTGAAGCCTGAGTCTCAGGTGTCCCTGGGGATATTTGGAGGGTTGTTACTAGGACTGAGCAGTCTTTGGCCAACATTGTTTCCCAGCTGTGTAGCTTCTCTCAGGAAATGGTTACATGGCTGGTTAAAGTTAAGGAACAGTTGGTTTCACTTGCTACTCAGATTTCTAAATATGATAGTTCTTTATCTTCTTTGAATGCAGTGAATGCCTCCTATATTAAGGATAGTCTAATAATCCATCGGAAATTAGAAATGTTTGAAAATAATTTCAGGAGTAGAAATATTTGATGGCTGAATTTTCCTTACTGTCATTTATTGCCTTCAGAGGTTTTTTTTCCAGAAATACCTTAAGGAGGCTTTGGATTAACCCACAATTGACTCAATGTTTTTTTCCAAGTTGTTCTATATACCTGGTGGTAAGAAGTCTGAGGGTTTTGATGTTTTGCAACCTCAGGTAAATTTCTATTTGACCCAGTTCTTGGAGGACTCGCAGGATATTATTTCCACCAGGGCTACTCTTTTGGTTACATTTCTTTCAGAACAGGATAAGACATCCATGTTTAGAAGTTACTTTAAAAATAAGGCCTTTATTTTTTGTGGGTCGCGAGTTCAATTGTTTCCAGTTACGCCGGCGGCCCTTCTTGGCCCTAAGACCAAGGGTGTTAGCTGTCGGGGGAATCTTTTTTTTTACGGTATCTCTGTAGGTGCTTGGTCTCCTTTCAGGGAGTTAGGTTTATCTTTTTAGACTCTCCACAGTTGAAGACTTTTCTAGTTCATAAGGAGAAAAAGGCCTCAGAGGGGTGAGCTTTGGGTAGGATTAGATAATCTGGTTGTTTAATAAGGATACTGTCCTATTTTCTTGCTAGTAATTTCTTTAGTATTTATGTCTTCTCCGTTTTGTGGGCTTACTGTTTTCTTGTTGTAAGTTTTTTCCTTATGTTTGATTTCAATCATATTTCTTGTATACTTGCTTTGTAAGTATTGGTTTAAAAATTCTGAAAAAAAATAAAAAATATAACAGATTAGTAAAACAAGACTTCCCCTGGCTACAGCCATGTTGGCTTTCTTCCATCAAACCATGACTATCTATATGTTCAGTAATTGTATTCTTTATAATGGGTTCTACCAATTTGCCCGGTACTAATGTCAAGCTCATCGGCTTGTAGTTTCCCAGATCATCCCTAGAACCTTTTCTAAAAATTGGCATTAGATTGGTCACTCACCAATCTTCAGGTATTACAGATGATTTTAATGATAGCTCACAGATTACTAATAGTACTGTAGATCTTCAATCTCATATTTCACTTCTTTCAACACCCTTGAATGTATACCATCCAGTCCAGATGATTTGCTATTGTTTAGTTTATCAAATAGTTATAATATATCTTTCCGGTTTATCAATATTTCTTTCTATTCTTCTGATATATTTCAATCATGGGTAATTTACCCACATCTTCAGTAAAGACCAAAGGAAAGGATTCATTCAATCTCTTTGCTATGGCCTTGTCCCCTCTTAATGCCCCTTTTACTCCTCTATCATCTAATGGTCCAACTGATCCTCTGACAGGTTTTTATGGCACAAATGCACTTGAAAAAGGCTTTATTATATGTTTTTCTTCCATAGCAGGCTTCTTTATGTTAAATACTAGCAGATACTCTAATATTTAACATAGAAAGTCTTGTGGGTAAGATTAATGACTTGCTCATATTGGTCACTGCCCTTATTATCTTGGTAGAATAGAGTAGAGACAATTAAAATAGTCATAGTTTCTCAAATATATTAGACCTGGAGCAAGTTGCCAGTATGGTTTCAAATAAACGTTTATAAAACTTAGTTAGAGCAAAATGAAGCAGATCAAGGGGAAAAGTGGAATAGGATTGGCCATTCCTGATGCTCTATGGGATTTCAATAGCAATCTCAGTAACCAGTGAAATCCGATAGAGGATTTCCTATTACTTCACTAACTTCTCAAGCATAAGATAGAAAGAATTGTCTCTGGTGCCTACATCCTAATTAAGTTCCTGCTCCACTGCTCCCTTCTTTCCACACAACTAATCTCCACCCTTCATATTTTGTTGAAAACATCCTATTTTCCTATATTTCTTCATCAGCTGGTAAAGAATAAGACTGCTACATCTCTTGGTTCCTGCTAAAGGGAGTCCCCTGCTATCAGGTACCGCAAAATGCAAAGCATTGGATCTCATTATGGCCCCTCTTGCTCACTGCCTTAACCATGCTCTCTTCACAGGCTAGCTAGAAACCATAGTTGTTTCTTTCTGACTTAAATGTCATCTTCCATCTTTGTCCTTATTTCCATTTTGAGAGGAGCAAAATAACATGGAGACCAGCATGGCATCCAGTTCAGTTGCAAGGCCCTAAATTATGCCATAAGGAACAGCACAGCACTCAGATTAACAGGAAAGCCCTAAATTATGCCAAGAGGAACAGAAGAGTACCCAGATTTCCTGGAAGGCCTTAAGTAATGCCATAGCACAGTACCACCATTGCCTGCAAGACCCACAGTTATTCCAAAATAAAAAGGTTTTCAATAACACATTAAATAAAACATCAGCAACATACAATTTTCTTTCAAAAAATTTGAGGGATATAAATTTAAGCTATTCTTTCAAATATTCAGTAATAACTTGAACATCCACAGCTCATATTGTAATCAATTACCTCTTTCATTTATAAACGAATGGGGACATATTCAAAGCAGTTTAACCCATTAGACTTGCTAATGGGTTAAACTGTGGTCAGTGGAATATTCAGCAGCACCAAAATTAATTGGGCGGCAGTGATCTTCAGCCAATGACCGGTTAATTTAAACCAGCCTAGGTTAGGTGAAATAGAAGCAGGCCTAACTTTAGCCAGTTTAGCATCTAGCCAGTGAGTGAATAATGGTGTTGAC
Source organism: Ichthyophis bannanicus (assembly GCA_033557465.1). Lineage (NCBI taxonomy): Eukaryota > Metazoa > Chordata > Amphibia > Gymnophiona > Ichthyophiidae > Ichthyophis > Ichthyophis bannanicus. The sequence goes on from CM066035.1 coordinate 462,410,191, forward strand.
CTGATTGCTAACTGCTATCTGGGCAACCTGGATATAAAATGTCAGTAGCTGGATATGGCTCTGATATTGAAAATCTGAGGCTATTTTAAAGCAGCAGCAGCAGCCAACCACTGTGCTGGCTGCCACTGTTGAATATGCTCAACCCCTTAAGCAACTGGGCAAGAAATGTTGTGACTGAATCTCCAACTCTAATTTCCAAGGTTTAAAGCATCTCAATTTAGGGCTGCCAAAAAACGGCTTTACCACATAAGCAACTTTAAAACCAAAATCCTTTATTTGAGCACACATTAGTTAGTGTAATATGCCACCAAGGCCGAATCTGTGGTGTATAGCATGGCTCTTTACAAATATATTGACCCCCGTGGTATACACTACTGTGGTAGTGTGACAAGTGGTGGGAAGGGGTATCTCTAGGAACGAGCAGGAATACCTGAGGGTCCTAATGACAGAGGTTCCAGGCTCGGCATCGAGACCTGTGCTCCTGAGGGCCTCGAGTCCACTGGCGCAGATGCTACCAGGAGCACAGCCAAACTCCTCTCGATGCTCAGCATGCACTACTCAAGGAAGATGGAGGAAGTCTGGGTGAACTCTGGTGCAGGAATCTGGACCACCATTCCAGACAACAGAACTGGAAGCTCTTTCGAGATCGAAGCCTGGGTAGCACTCTGGAGGCCCTCTTGTGCTTTGGAGGTGGATTCCTCTCACCAGGGCTGTTTAGCTGACTGCTTTTGCTGCTCAGGATTGGAATCCCACTGAAGGGAGTGCTGGTATCAATGTCCAAGGGAACAATCCTAGGAATCAGCATCAGTCCTCAACAACGAAGGCTGAGACACTGATGTGGCTTTGGCGGCTAGCTGTTTTTTATCACACTTTCAATTTTGAGGCACTGCGTGAAGAACAGGAGCCACAAGATGAAAAAGAGTGTGCTGAGGCTGCTGAGCCTGATCCAAAAAGACTGTTATGTTGTTTTTCCCATTTTTTTAACCCCTTCCTTGTCATTTCCTGACACAAAGTACAAGAGTTCGGGTTATGGTCCAGCCCCAAGCACTTTAAACACCAATTGTGCTTACACAGAAACATAGAAAAATAGAAATATGATGACAGAAAAAGACCACATGGCCTATCTAGTCTGTCCTTCCATATCAACAACTACAACAGTCTCCTTTTTCCTTTAGAGATCCTCTGTGTTTGTCCCATGCTTTTTTGAATTCAGTTTCTGTCCTCATCTCTACCACCTCCACTGGGAGACTATTCCATGGATCCACTGCTCTTTCCGTAAAGAAATATTTCCGCATATCACTCCTGAATCTATCTTCCTTCACCCTCATCCCATGTCCCCTCGTAGCAGAACTTGCTTTCAATTGAAAGAGGCTCTCTCCCTGAACATTTATGCCACGGAGGTATTTAAACATCTCAATTATATCACCTCTATCCCGCCTTTCCTCTAAGGTGTACATATTAAGATCCTTCAGTCTGTCCTCATATGCTTTATAATGAAGACCACTAATCATTTTAGTAGCTACCCTCTGCACCGACTCCATCCTGTTCACATCCTTTTGAAGGTGCAGTCTCCAGAATTGCACATTATACTCCAAATGAGGTCGCACCAAAGACTTATAGAGAGGCATTATCACCTCCTTTTTGCTGCTAGCCATTCCTCTCCGTATGCACCCAAGCATTCTTTTAGCTTTTGCCATCGCCTTTTCTACCTGTTTAGCTACTTTAAAATTATCAGACACAACCATGCCTAGATCCCGCTCTTCTTTAGTGGACAAAAGTACTTCACCCCCTATACTATATTGCTCCCTTGGATTGCTGCAGCCCAAAGGCATGACCTTACATTTTTTAACATTAAATCCCTTCTGCCAAATTCTATACCATTCTTCAAGCTTAGCTAGATCCCTCCTCATGTTATCTACAACTTCCTGGGTATCTACTCTATTGCAGATTTTGGTATCATCCGCAAAGAGGCAAACCTTACCCGACAGCCCTTCCGCTATATCACTAACAAAGATGTTAAAAAGAATCGGTCCAAGGACAGATCCCTGGGGAACACCACTGGTAACATCCTTCTCCTCAGAGTGAGCTCCATTTACTTGTACTCTTTGTCGCCTCCCACCCAACCAATTTCTAACCCAAGCAGTAACTTTAGGGTCCATCCCTAGGGTGCTCAGTTTGTTTATAAGTCACCTGTGAGGAACAGTGTCAAAGGCTTTACTGAAATCTAAATACACCACATCTAGAGCTCTCCCTCGGTCCAACTCCCTGGTCACCCAGTCAAAGAAATCAATCAGATTTGTCTGACAAGACCCGCCTCTGGTGAATCAATGCTGCCTCGGATCCTGTAGTCCGCTGGACTCCAGAAACCTCACTATTTTCTCTTTCAGCAGCGTTTCCAATAATTTACTCACCACCGAAGTTAAACTAACCGGCCTGTAGTTTTCAACCACATTCTTACTTCCGCTTTTGTGTAAAGGCACCACATGAGCCTCTCTCCAGTCCTTTGGCACCACTCCCGACTCCAATGAGGCATTGAAAAGGTCAGTCAGTGGAGTTGCTAGAATGTCCCCAAGTTCCCTCAGTATTCTAGGGTGTATTCCATCCAGTCCCATCGCTTTGTCTACTTTAAGTTGAGCTAGTTTCTCACGAACACAGTCTTCTGAAAATTGTTCAAGATGTCCCTTGCTTCTTTTCCTATTTGTGGGTGTTTTCTGAGGTCCTGCTCCTGGTTCTTCATCTGTGAACACAGAACAAAAATATTTGTTAAGCAGTTCCGCTTTATCCTTATCAGCTTCTACATATTCCTCACCTGCACCCTTGAGTCTGACAATACCACTTTTGCCCTTCCTCTTCTCACTAATATATCTGAAAAAATGTCTTATCCCCCCATTTTATTGCATTGGCTATTTCCTCCTTCCTTTTGAATCTTTGCCTTCTTTACTACTTTGCTAGTTTCTCTAAGTTTTTCCAAATACAGATGTCTGTCTACCTCTCTCTGTGATCTCTTGTATTTCATGAAGGCCTCCCTCTTTTTCTTCACTTTTTCAGCTACTTCTCAAGGCTGTTCTCTTGATTTTTACTTGGAAGTTTAGACCCTGGTCCAGGATGATTCCCAGGTATTTAACTTCTGTTTTAACCTGAAGTTGAATGTTTGAGATTGTAAATGATTGAGGTGGATTGAAGGATGTGTCTTTAGTCACGTGTAGGACCATGGTCTTCTTGTGGTTGATGGCAAGGTTGTGTTGCTACAGCCATAAAACATTTGGATATTTTAGTGTGATCTGGCTTATTTGTCTGAAAGGGAGTGAAGATAATGATATCGGCATATATTTGGTAGTATATCTTATGGGATTGGATTAATGAACATAGAGGCTGAAAGGAAGATGTTAAACAGAAGGGCTGAGAGGTCTGAGCCTTGAAGTAAGCCTTGATCTTGGGAAAATGAATATGAAGTCTTGGAACCTGATTTTATTTGATGAGTACAACCCTTTAGGTAAAAGTGCAACCAGTTTATTGTGCTGTCATTTAAGGCCGATATCTTGGATGTGTTTGAGGAGCTGCAAGTGAGATATGGAGTCGAATGCTGCTGAGATGTCAAGGAAGTTGAGGATAAAGCCCTGGGTGTTGCTTTGCATGTCTGTAATGCATTGCCTCTATGTCTTTTAGGAAAGCGGAAGCTTGCTTAGTGGGAGCAGGTGCTAGGTTAAGGTCTCCTAGTAGGATGAGATAATGTAGGCTTTTGGTCTCAGTTGTTTGACATGTTCTGACACAGTCCAGATAGTGAATGGGAGAAACTCGAGCCAACTAAATGTCTTACAGCAATTCCTTGCCTTAAACTTGTGAGAGTTATCGTGATCTAAGCTAAGTATATTTCAGTTCTTTTAAATGCATTTAAAAATTGTAAAACAAACACCCTTCTATCGGGGCCTATGAATGATATACAGTATAAGAGCGATACCAGTGTGCTTTTTCTAGTAGGCATTAACATTGCCACTAGAAGATCACTAGCCCTAGCACTAAGGCCCCTATATATTTTTCTTCCTATAGGTTAGAAGAACTAGCTAGCACCTCATTTTTAGTTTATGTGGAGGGTTTTTCCATTGGTGATATACGTATGCCTCAGTGTTATTATCTCACTATCACATAAACATATATTATTTTTTTTTAACCTGTGAGCACCTTGTTCCTCAGCCCACTTTCATCCTTTCCATGACCTCCATCATCCTTGCAGAGGTGCCCAATGTGACCTGTGATATGGTTTTGGGGGATGATGTTCCCATTCCTTGCTGGCTGGCTGCATCATCTCCCCCCTCTCCCCCCCCCTTCACCATCTCTGGCCTGCCCCCCTATCTCTGCTCCCTGTTCAACTGCTGCCCCATTTTCTAAGCTTTCTTGGCCCTCCTGCATATGTTGCTGATCACACTCCATGCCCTATGTCTCACTCTAGGCAACAACCTCCATCCTACTGCCCCCAGACCACACCCCCTGCCCCCATTGACATTTATGGGGCCAGCAGCAGAGGCAATAAATTTGAAGTTGGTGTCAGAGGAGGTGGAAACTCCCAAAGATAACAGACAGAAACCGTGATGCAGAGCCAGAGCTTTTGGTAAGCGCTGCGTCACAGTTCCTTATTGCTGCCACTGCTGTCCCCAGTGAGGGACAGCAGCAATGGCCATGGATACCCCCAAAGGACCAGTGCTCTATTGGAAGCATGTTCAGCTTGCTATTTTGTATCCACTGGTAGCATGTCCAGCTTGCTATTTTGTATCCACACTGCCCATCCATGGGCCCAGTTCCTGAATTATCTAAATTCGCAGCACATCCCCATTTGGGCATTCTTCCTGTGCCCAGTATGTCCTTTGTAGAATGCCCCTCCACATATATGAGTTTCCAGCAGCACAGAATAAGTAGTGCTGCCGAAATTTCCTATAGCCCATCTTGGCACTATCTGAATAGTGATGGGCCAGAACAAAGGTGAATTGTGAATGTTCTTCCTAACTCTATCAGTAGCTGCTATCAGTATATCTATGTGGTTAAATATACCACAGCAAAAAGGCTGTTGTAAATTAAACCACATAACTATATATAGTAGCTGAATATTGCTACTATCCATTTGACAGTCAGCTACCTATACATATATTCATTTCCACAGCCTATACATGTAGCGGTGATAAATATGCATGTTTTTTAAAACGCTATTGTTAGCATTTTAAAAAAAGCACTCGCTTCTCTGATTGAATAATGACCTACTAGAAATTAGGTAGCCTGGCATGGACTCCCTTTACCTAGAGACCATTTTCTTCCCCAAGGAAATGATTGAGGATATTATAGGATGATGTGGAAAACATTGCTAAGGGTCTAATCCATTTTTTTCTGGTGAATGTTTTTCTATTGTATATGTCTCCATTAACTTTATAAATTCATTATTTCAGAGTAATTGCCATCTTGGTGATGCTGAGAGGTTGTAGAACTTCCTTTTTACTGTCTCCTGTCACTACTTATAATAAAGTGCTATATTCAAGAACAAAGCAGTCTAACTGCCCATCTCCATCATATCCAGATGATTACTAAGGCAGAAACATCAATAATGTTTCACCTGTTGTTCATATGAAATAATTATTCTGAAATTGCCTGTTTCCATTAAAAGTTAGCCATCCATTTTCAAGTATGAATGCTGATGTTACAGTAAATGAAATGTTTGTAGCAATTTAAACACAAGGTGAGTGATTATCTAGGCTAGGGAAGCGGCTTTCCAACTGGTTGCATTAGTGCAAATTCTGAGTAAACGTTTGACCTCCACTTTTTGCATTTTCAGAGAGAAAGTTTGCAAAGTGCTTTGAAGACTGCGGTGGATACAAATTTGTACCTTCTTTTGTTACTGACTTTATATACAGTAATGCTTTATGTTACCTTTTCCTTGCATGCAATTCTTATATTGAAATAGCAATAAAAAGAAGAAAACAAATTATTGCACCTTCTTGTGCATGTACATTTTTGTTGAAGAAGGATGTACATTCATTTGAAAATAAATGTCATCTACTTGTATAAGCATACCATTCCTCCCTTAAACTGAATTTGCTCCAGGGAATGCCTACTTAATGAAATTAAAAGTGTGTGCATTATAAAACAACACATGGGGCATGTTTACTAAAGGTTAACATGAATTAAGTAAAGTTAATGCACGTTAACTGCAGCAAGTGGCAGCACTTAGCGCGTGTTAACTTTATTTGTCTGTTAACCTTTAGTAAGCATACCCCATGGACTTCTAATTGCACAGAGGGTGGGAATTTTTCAGACAACTGGTTAACATAAAACTGCCTTTTACATGTGTATAGTATATTGCTTTAAAATTTTACCTCAAAGGGCCTAGTTTCATAACAGGGCACCTATTTGAAATGTTTTAAATAAGTGTTTAAGTCAAAGGGAAATTTGAAAGGCTTTATCACTTAACCCTCCATTGCCTTCTGGCAATCTACTTCCGCTGACACTGCCAAGAAAAAACAGGAGCTTCTGGGTCGCCAGGAGTCAGGACTGACTCAAAGGCACACATTGCATTTGCATCTACCTAAGGAGAGTGTGAATCACCCAGGAAATTAAGGGATATGTTTACTAAAGTGCGTTGAAGGTAACAGGCATTAACGGCAGTGATAAAGGGCAGTAGTTGGCCGGTAGGGGGCATTCTGGCGCAATGCACCTATGGGTATTTAACGCATGTTAACAGGGTGCCTTGAGCATTTAATGCATATTAACAGGATATCGCACGTTATGGTGACAAGCATGCACCTTAAGGCACGTTAAGGTGACAAATGTGCTTTAAGGTGGAAAGGATGCACTTTAAGGCACGAAAACGTCTGTAACCCAAATGCTGGACAGAACATGAAGGAAAGTCAAAGTGAAGGTGATGGAAGGAAGGACAGGTGGGAGATGATGGACCTGCCATATCGTGGGCACCCTACGTGGCAGCCAGTAAAGTGGATGAGCATGTGGGAGGCAGCTGTACCGATGCACAGGGTGGTGCCAATGTAAAGTGCTGCAATGTCAGTGTGTGGCATAGGATGGGGAAGATGTGTCCCCCAGTGGATCCAGAAGCGGCAGGATGTTTGCAGCAACAGGAGGACAGAGTAGTACTGGTACAGGTCAGACACAGGAGAGGTGAGAGTGAAGAAATGAAAAGCAGAAAAGAGTACCAATGTAGGTCATGGTGTAGCAGCTTGCACAAGAAGACATAACTGTACATAGCTGACAGAGGCAGAGGGATGGGCTTAAGGAAGGGGGCGGGATGCTCAGGGGGGCAAGCAGAGGTGGGGGCCGGGGAGGCATCTTGGCTTGCATGGGGTTGTTACTAGAATCCTGCTGGCTCTAGCACTACCACAGGGAATACGTCAGAAATAACTCATGTCACAACCACCTAGGTCTAACAATCACCCACAACAAGCACAGTCAAACAGCACCTGCTCTCCAACACTGGGTTTTCCAGTCATATACATACCAACTGCAGACAGTCAACTAGTCAGTACACAGTACATGTGCACAAAGCAACCAAGTTCACACAGGCTTGGGATAAATGGCATGGACAGCCAGCATTTGGTTCAGTGATCACACCCCCAAGACAGAAAGTGCACCCACATCACTGGAACCAGACATTCTGTAGCACTATGTGGATACATAGCCATGCCATGGTCACTGCTCAGTCAGCATGAGAGTGCCCTCCCAGCATGACATGCTGTGGCCACCTAGTCCATGCATCTGGCAGATGGGCAATATGATATCTCAGCCATTGATCCTACCTCCGATGTAAACACATCCTGGCCAATCTGCCCTGTTTCAGGCTATACCCACAATGCTTTGCTCCTCAACATGCACATTTGCAGACTAATGTTGGAAACTGCTTACACACTGTGAGGCTCAGTGAGGTGTAGAAACCCACAAAACAATGGATAGACATACACACACACACACACTGATACAGTAACCATAATTGCACACAATCGTGGTGGTTCCTAATGTGCAACGTTGCATTGTGTAACCATAGTTTGGGTTGTTCTTTCCTAGGTGCATAACTTTGCACTTGTCCACATTAAAGTTCATCTGCCATTTGGATGCCCAGTCTTCCAATTTATCAAGATCCTCTTGCAATTTTCCACAATTCTCCTGGGTTTTAACAACTTTAAATAGTTTTGTGTCATCTGCAAATTTGATAACCTCACTCGTCAGTCTCATTTCCAGGTCATTTATGAATATGTTAAAAAGCAGCAGACCCAGCACAGATCCCTGGGGTACTCCTCTATTCACCTTTCTCCATTTGGAAAATTGGCCCTTTAGCCCTACCTTCTGCTTTCTATCTTTTAAACAGTTCCTGATTCACAATATTACACTGCCTCCTATCCCATTACTTTTTAGTTATGCCAAAAGTCTCTGATGAGAGACTTTGTCAAAGGCTTTCTGAAAGTCCAGATACACTATGGGGTATGTTTACTAAACAACGATAACGTTGCAGTGGCGCAATTATCGTGCGATATGTTGTGTTATTGCACGATACATGACTTTATCGTACGATAAATTAACTTTTTCGCGCGATAACATGCCATTTCGCCCAACAACGTCCCTGGTGGTGCTAAGACACAGAAAGGGTGGAGTAAGGCTCTGCAGAGGGTGGAAAGAAGGGGTCAAAGGGTGGTGATGGGTGGGGAGAGGCTCCAGGTAGACTATCTCTGTGAAATGAAGGTCCAAAAAATAGCGCGAGTGAAAACCTGGCATTAGGTCCACTCAGAAAGGAGGCGGGACACTCATCCTTGCCAAAGCCGACCTTCAATTCAAGTTGCGTAACACCTCCAGCTCAACTCACCTTGATGCTCTCACCATATCAAGTGAACTATGCACCATCAACCTCATATACCGGGCACCCACTCCATCACCAGATAACCTATCAACAATAATTGAGCTAGCATGTACCACTTCCACCCCGCACTCTCCAAATTGGTTAATCGGAGACTTTAACCTCCCATCTCTTCAAAATAGCCATTCAACAGCATTCCTTGAGGCCCTAGAGGATCTAGGATACAATCAATGTGTTGACTCTGCCACCCACTCTAAGGGAGGCAAGCTGGATCTCATATTCGCACCTCTTTCTAATGCCTCGTCATCCCAAGACCTCGCACTATCCATGACACCAGTGCCGTGGTCCGACCACCATCTCCTTAGCTTCCACATACCCATAAGCACTCCCAGTAACAGTCAGACAACAACAAATACAAATACTTCCAGAACTCCAGCAGCCCGCTTCCGCCCACTCAACAAGAGCGAAGTCCTAGAGAACCTCCAACCTCTTATGACCAACACATCCCTCAGCCTGGATGACCTCATATCTAAATGGGATGAAAACCTCAGAGCTGCATCCTGTCCATCTTATGCCGAAAAGACTACAAAACGACGAGAACATGCACCCTGGTTCTCCACGGACCTACGAACATCTCTACACCATCTACGTAAACTCGAGAGACAATGGCGCCGAACCCACTCCTCTGAAGCACACACTGCATACAACTCATACTTGCTGACCCACCGTGCGAAGATAACGCAGGAAAGGAAACTCTATCACACTGATATATTAAAACGCTCCATCAATAAACCACATGCCTTGTTCAATATAGTAAAGTCCATAACAGGTGAGCCAGTCTCAGTCCACCCCCCAATGCCTCAACCACAGGACTATGCAGACTATTTACAATCAAAGATGGTCAAGACCAACGCAAACATAGGCACTAATAATCCCTCCACACAATCCAAAACATTCCAAGCAACTCCACTATGCAACTTCACCACAGTATCCACTAAAGAGGTTGCGGACATCGTTGCTTCTGTCAACCCCAGCACAGCACCTAATGACCCCTGCCCAGCCAGCTGGATCAAAGAGCTTCGCCATGACATAAGCAACATCCTGGCTAAAATACTGAACCAGTCCTTTACCACAGGATCATTCCCGCAGAGCCTCAAAAACACCTCTATCAAGCCCTTATTAAAAAACAGCAGACTAGATCCATCTAAAGTAGAATCCTTCAGACCAATATCGAGCATCCCCCAGCTTGCCAAGATCATTGAAAAAGCCGCTCAACAACAAATCCAGCAACACATCGACACCGAAGCACCGTTGGATCCAGCCCAACACGGGTTTAGAGAAGCACACGGAGTAGACACTGTCCTCACAACCCTGTTCAACGATCTGATCACAGGAATCAACAGCATACAACAAGGCTTTGTCCTTATTTTCCTGGACATCTCTGCCGCCTTTGACTCGGTGAATCATGACATACTTCTACAACGCCTGAAAGAAAAAGGGATCCAAAATACAGCTCTAAAATGGTGTGAATCCTACCTATCCAATAGGTGGCAACAAGTCAAGGCTGGCCACTCATCCTCCGAACCATTTCTGCAAACACAGGGAGTTCCTCAAGGATCGTCCTTATCATCACTGATGTTCAACATTTATATGCAACCGATATGTGACTTAATTAGATCCTTCAACGTAAAATGCCTTGCATACACTGATGACATCCTCTTTTACATGCCGTTCTCAATAGACCAACCAGTGCTCTCCCCAATAATTAATTGCTTCGAAGCAGTAGCCGATTGGCTATTATCACAAAACTTACGGATCAATCACGGCAAAAGAGATGTCCTATTTGTCACGAGGAACCTCAAATTCACACCTCCTTCATCACTACGTGTCAACAATGTAGAGTTGAAGTCCAAATCCACAATCCGTTACCTCGGCATCACCCTGGACCAGCACCTGAACATGACAACGCATATAAAAAACATCACAAAGGCAATATACCATAAGATCAGAACTCTACGTCACCTCCGACACCTACTGGACTTCACAGACTACCGAACAACCTTCCAGGCACTAGTCCTTCCACATGTCGATTTTGCGAACATCATCCTTCATGGCCTCCCACAGTCGACCTTAAACCCGCTCCGCTTAGCCTTAAATGCAGCCGCAAGAGTCCTCTCCGGATCGCCAAGATCCGACCACATAACACCCATCATGAAGGGTTTGCATTGGCTACCTCTACATGCCAGGCTCCAATATAAATCATTGGTCCTCACTTTCAAAGCCCTAAATAACTACCCCCCTACGCCAATCAGCAAGCTAATCCATGGCACCCTAGAAAACAGAAGCAGAAGATCTACTGCACGAAACACATTAGCAGTCCCCAAGCTAATGACTAAGTGCACAAAGGCTACCTCCAACAGAGCCTTCTCCTTATTCGCCCCTTTAAGTTGGAATGCACTCCCCCATGAAATCCGTGGAATAAAAAACCTCATCCTATTCAGAAAAGCCTTAAAACTCCACCTGTTCACAAAATGTTACTCAGAAACCTCCAGCGATAGAAGCACAACCAACAACCTGCAAACTTCCTCCATACATCAGTCGCCCCTACACGTCAACACCACAGATAATAGGTAGTCCCCCCTCAAACCCTACCAACCTTCACAAAACTAATGCAACACCCATCTACATTAGAGTATTGTACATAGTTCAAGTTAATATTTATTTAGTTTCCCTGGTTTCGCTCCCATGTTCAATTCCCTGTTATTTGTAAACTCAATGTTGTTTGTATACATTGCAGTATGCTTGTTCGATGTACACCGCGCTGATTTTAATAGCGCGGTATAGAAGAAATGTTAAATAAATAAATAAATAAATTAGAGCCAAAAGTGAAGGAGAGAGAAACCATTTCAATCAGAAATGTACAGCAAAGGCAGGGAGACCAAGAACAGTGATAGTAGTGATACATGTGCAGCAGCAGCAAATAGTTCCCAAGTATGAAAGGGCACTATGGTGAGGCTGAACATGGGGTATAGGGGGCTGCAGGTGTGACATGTAGTGGGGCAGCTGGGGCAGAGGGAAGGCTAGGAGGATGCCTAGATGACACATAGAAAAGCAGAAATGGAATATCAGCAACTGATCAAGGTCAAACATGCCTACGAGAGTGTGTGTCCCACAATGTCCCAGGGAACAGTGCCCAGCAAATACCCCAAAGGGCACAGAACATTGGCAGGTGCTGCCGGGGGGAAGCGTGGATGTCTATGCAGGCACCCTTACTCCATATTACACACCATAGGCAGCCGCCTACCAGCACACTGGATGGCCTGGGACTGCGTACCACCAGCACCACTGGCATAAAGGCATGTCAGCATGGTGGCGGAGGGGTGCTGGTGGTGGAGGGGGCAATGGCATCTGCCCACAGTAGACCAAGGCCAAGCCCTGTCTAGGTGGGTACCGTGCACTGCAAAAGACGTCTGTCTGTCTGATGAACAGTAATGGTATCCCCAGGGAATGACCTGCCTCTGTGGCAACAGTTTGGTGCAGTACACCCAGCCAGTGCATTCAGGGGCATAAGGTCACAGGTTCAAGCCGCAGCTGTGACTCTTGCAGACAATGTCCCTATATGTTACCCAATACTAAACCATGGTAATAAAGAAGGAACCTTTTTTGCAGATCCAACCACCTCTATATTTGAACAATGCTGAAATAGGTGTGAGAGTGTGTGTATGTCTATCTAGTGTTTTCTGGCTGCCCACACCTTAATGAGCCCACGATGCTTGCACTGTTTCCAGTGTTAGCCTGCCAATGTGCATAATGAGGAGCGAGGTACTGTGGGTATGGGCCAGACAGGGCAGCCTGGGCAGGATGCATTTGCACAGGGCATAGGGCAATGGCTGGGACATTGTATTGGCCGACCACCACCTGCACGGACAGGGTGGCCACAGCATGTCATGCTGGGGGGTCACTCTCACCCTGAATTAGCAGTGACCATGGCATGTCTGGAGTCATTGGAGTGGAGGAGTGGCCTAGTGGTTGGGGCAAGGTACTTCAGACCGGAAGGTCGGGGTTCAAATCCCACTAGAGGACAGCAACCTTGGGCCGGAAGGACTGGGGTTTCTAGTCCACAGGTGCTCCTTGTGGTCTTGGGCAAGCCACTTAACCCTCCATAGCCCATGTTCCCTGTAAAATAGTTATCTCCAAGTTATAATGCCCTGTTCAATGCAATTTCAGTTTGTTCAATGTAAACCGCACTGATGCAGAATAGCGCGGTATATAAGAGAATGTAAATAAATAAATAAATAAAATAAAATGTCTAGGTCCCCACATAGTGCTATACAGTGTTTCTCTCAAGTGATATCTGTGCATTCCCCTGGCTGGGGCCCAATCACTGACATACCACCTTTGAGTGTACACAGTTTCACCAAGAACATGTACTAGCTAGCAAACTGTCTATGGTTAGTGTGCGTATGTCTGGAGCACCTTGCAGCGGGTGAAGACTGACCATGCCGTCTGCTGGTGAATGTCAGATGGTGTTGGGGGTATCTGAGTGTTTCTAGGCCTACTGCCTGTCTGCCAGTGCCCTGTATGATAAAACAGATCTGTGTTTATTGCCCTGGAGGATGCCCTTTCCCCTGCAGGACCGGGATTTCTGGTCCCACAGCCCTTCATGATGTTCCTCCACCGCCTCCATTGCAAAGATGTAGAGTGTGTGTCTGTTAGTGGCAGATCCTGTCCCCACACCCTGGCCCTGAGAGGGAGGATGGGTCAGTAGGCGGTGCTCCTTAATCCACATGTGTGTCCAGACACACACCCCCTGCCCTATAGGGTGCCATAGGTGATGGCAATGAGGTGAGCATGTTTCTGCTGGCAGCACAGATTGTAGAGATGTGTCTGACTGTTACATGCAGCAAAAGAGATTGCCTCAGACAGCCTTATTAGATGAGACCTCTGACGGATTGAACACATGACCTCTGGCTTGGTGGTCATTGTATTAACCAGTGGGCTACAGTTCTATACATACTCTCACGGCGCTACCACGAAGTTAAGGTAACCGTGCGTAAACAGCCAATGCGCCTCCTATTGTGCAATACACAGTGCACGCTACGTGGACGCCGGCACGCCCACCTCCCTATATGGCATTGCTCACATTATCGCTAGGAGTTTCGCCGGTAGCATTAGGATGGTGTAGTACACATACCCCATAGCAAATATCAGTAAGTCCACCAAAAATAAACCATCATCTCAGCTGGAAAACCTAAGGTACCCTGTAAAGTGCCTTAGCTGGGGGTCTACCCGATCCTGGTAAGCACAGCTGACAGTTACTGGGTTGAACTACAGTTGTTATGTAGTCAGCCCTTGCTATGAGAAAAGGCATAGCATACTGGTTTATACAATGCCCTCAAAGTCACTGCTTATGGGTTTGAATCCCCAGTGCACCAACAGCAATATAAGTGTCAGTAACAGTCAGACACATCTCTACAATCAGTGACTCAAGCCTAATACACTTTAACCTTTATCCTGTACCCTAAGGAGAGGTGTGGTGTCGCATCACCAAAAGCACATCATAAGGTGCCAAATGCTAAGGTGTATCAGATGCAGTCCAGGCCAAACGGCGTAAGGCATGCGATGCTGTAAACTAAAGCCAGCCACTGTAGCCACCATTTTCCATATCCAACGTGTATTCATGCGGCCCCAGAGATAGTTTGCCATGTGGCGTCCATGACATTTGCACGTGGCATGTGCGGTGTAGTAGGGCACAGCATGGCATATGCATGATACAGCGTATGCACAGCATATGTGCGTGCGTCACCAACACACGGGCATCCCCCAAAATGGTGACACGATCCTGCAAGCCAGCATTTAGCTTCCCTGACCTATGCCAGCTGGCAGCATTAATCTGTACCAGGCAGCCGCGCCTCTTTCCAGGCGCCTCAAAATGCCAGGATCTGGAACGCGTCAGGAGGGAATGGGTGTGCATCACAAGGTGCTTCAACCATGTAGCAGACTACCCATGTGAGGTAAGTGTTTGGAGACAGGACACAAAATGGAAGGTGTGCAACACAAGATCCAGCAATCAAAACACATAAGACATGCACCACATGGGCGAGACACCTGTCTGTGGGCAAACCTTTGATCAAGCTATCTACGTATTTTGCTGTGTGCACATATGCCCAATCCCCAGGAGCCACAGACATGAAAACAGAGGTGCAGAGGTTAGCGCGGTGTGATGTTAGCTGCTCCTGTTGCAGTGCACACCTCTGCCCAACCCCCAGGAGTTGCAGCCCCCATGGCAGAGCTCTATTAAGCATCCTGGTGTCATGATGTCTGCTGCTATGATACATTACCAGCTCTGGACAATCCCCAGGAGACATCAGACCTGTAGTAGTTATCATGGTGCACTGTTAGTTGCTGCAGTTAGAGTATCACAGCCCTGCCCCATCCCCAGGAGGCATCAGATCTGATGACAGAGGTCCAGCAGTCATCCTGGTGGTGTGGTAGTTGCTGCTGTTTATGTGTGGAACATCACCCTTGGCCCCGAAGGCTCCCAGACCTGCGTACAGAGGTGTATGAAACATCCTGGTGTCATGCTGGTTGCTCCAGTTGCAGTGTCACAGCTCTTCCCTATCCCCAGGAGGCATCAGACCAGATTACACAGGTCTAATCCACATCCTGGTGTTATGGTGTGTGCTGCTGTTGCAGGTTCCCAGCTGTGCCCTAACCCCAGGAGGCCCCAGACCAACTGACACAGTTCTATTCTACATCCTGGTGTTATCGTGTGTGCTGCTGCTGCAGGTTCCCATCTGTGCCCTAACCCCAGGAGGCCCCAGACCAACTGATACAGTTCTATTCTACATCCTGGTGTTATGATGGCTGCCCAATCAATTCGCATTGTACAGATGAAATGCCCAATCAATTCGCATTGTACAAATGTAAATAGTTACCCCTGTTTCTTTCCAAGTTCCTATTCCTGTTAATTGTAAACACAAATCAAGTCATTTGAAATGTGTATGTAAAATGTTCCATGTAAACCGCACTGATGGAAAATAGCGCGGTATATAAGAAAATGTAAATAAATAAATAAATAAATAACACAGGTCTAATCTACATCCTGGTGTTATGGTGGTTGCTGTGGTTGCTGCTGTTGCAGATTCCCAGCTGTGCCCTAACCCCAGGAGGCCCCAGACCAACTGACACAGGTCTATTCTACATCCTGGTGTTATGGTGGTTGCTGTTGTTGCAGGTTCCCAGCTGTGCCCTAACCCCAGGAGGCCCAAGACCAGCTGACACAGGTTTATTCTACATCCTGGTGTTATGGAGGTTGCTGCTGTTGCAGGTTCCCAGCTGTGCCCTAACCCCAGGAGGCCCCATACCAGCTGACACAGGTCTATTCTACATCCTGGTGTTATGGTGGTTGCTGTTGTTGCAGGTTCCCAGCTATGCCCTAACCCCAGGAGGCCCCATACTAGCTGACACAGCTCTATTCTTCATCCTGGTGTTATGGTGGTTGCTGTTGTTGCAGGTTCCCAGCTCTACCCAACCCCAGGAGGCATCAGACCAGATTACACAGGTCTAATCTACATCCTGGTATTATGGTGGTTGCTGTTGTTGCAGGTTCCCAGCTGTGTCCTAACCCCAGGAGGCCCCAGACCAACTGACACAGGTCTAATCTACATCCTGGTGTTCTGGTGGTTGCTGCTGTTGCAGGTTCCCAGCTGTGCCCTAACCCCAGGAGGCCCCAGACCAACTGACACAGGTCTATTCTACATCCTGGTGTTCTGGTGGCTGCTGTTGTTGCAGGTTCCCAGCTGTGCCCTAACCCCAGGAGGCATCAGACGAGCTTATACAGGTCTATTCTACATCCTGGTGTTATGGTGGTTGCTGCTGTTGCAGGTTCCCAGCTGTGCCCTAACCCCAGAAGGCCCCAGACCAGCTGACACAGGTCTAATCTACATCCTGGTGTTATGGTGACTGCTGTTGTTGCAGGTTCCCAGCTGTGCCCTAACCCCAGGAGGCATCAGACTAGATTACACAGGTCTAATCTACATCCTGGTGTTATGGTGGGTGCTGCTGTGTATGTGTGGAACATCACCCTATCCACAGGAGGCCCCAAGTCCTGATGACAGAGGTGCAGTACACATCCTGTGGTCATGGTGGTTGCTGCAGTTGCCGACTCCCAGCTGTGGCCCACCCCCAGGAGGCCCCAGCCCACAACACAGAGGTCTATCGGTCACCCTGGTGTTATGGCTGCTGCTGCTGTCGCTGGCTCCCAGCTCCGCCACATTCCCAGGAGGCAGCACACCAGATTCCAGTGGTCCACCAAGCATCTCAGTGTAATGGTAGTTGATGTTGGTGCAGGTACCCAGCTCCCCCACTCCCCCAGGTGTCCAAGCCTGCACCATAGAGGTGGGTTCAGTGTCCAGGTGACAGCGGGGAGGGTGAGGGGACCGGCCAGGGTGGGGAAGTCAGGGGGGCTATGGAGAGTGGGGAGGGGAAGCCTATGCCTGAGGGTGGCCGCAGGTCACCAAAGGGCACTGGGGGCCCCTGCCACCTGCCCCATGTGCATGGTCAAGGTATCAGACTGGGTGTGGGACCACCACACATTGCCACACACAGGGCCCATGGCAGATGGCACCACCCAGACTACAGCCACATGGTGTGGATGTGGTGGAAAATGTGTGGGTCTCCTGTGTGTGGCAATGGGCACTGTTATGTGGACCCTGAGCGACCATGGCCATGCCATCAGACAGCTGACAGCTGCTGTTGAGGGTATGGCTGAGGTGATGCACTGCCATCATTATCATGGCATGTTCATGGCACATCCCCAACCATACCCCCAAGGTGGGTCCCTGGGTGTGTGAAGCACACATGTGCACATGGTACACCTGCCCTGTGCTGTCCCGGGACCTGGGACCAGCACATGGGGTCCACTGGGAATTGGCCGCAAGTGACCCACAGTTGTGCCAAAAGATCTGTGACAACCTGTACATAGATGTGTCCGCAGCCACGTGTCTGTGCAACTTGATGTCATGGTCCACCCAGTGGATGCCTCTGTGCATATCATAATAGGCAATACATTTGGCTATTAGGGTTAACCGCCAGTGCATGTGTGGCCCAGAATACAGGGTCGGTTCCCCATAGTTAGCCTGTTGTTAGGTATTATGGGTATACTGCGTGATGTACATTGTTGGGCAATGATACAGTACTGTAGATATGCTCCCACATATCATGGATACACACCAGGTCTCCCTCATACGAATGTATGTCGCCTTGCAAATGTCCACATGTATGCATCAGTGATGGCTCTGTATCTGATGAGACACCCATTGTACCTGTTCACCAGAGTGCACCTTGCTGTTATTGAATGAGGCTGTCTGATAAGGTC
Source organism: Ichthyophis bannanicus (assembly GCA_033557465.1). Taxonomy (NCBI): domain Eukaryota; kingdom Metazoa; phylum Chordata; class Amphibia; order Gymnophiona; family Ichthyophiidae; genus Ichthyophis; species Ichthyophis bannanicus. The sequence goes on from CM066035.1 coordinate 462,428,406, forward strand.
ACCGTTAGTGGCAATGCCATTCAAAGCTGCAGTGCGTGATGCTATCAGCTGATGCTGTGATGATGGATGCCCCCTGGATATTCCCCACGCCACCATGTGTTAATCACTTAACAATGTTAAACAGACTTCAACAAATTGGAATTACATCTACTGTTTATAATTGGTTCAAATCATATCTATCAAACAGAACTCAAACAGTAAGAATCCACACCCAAATTTCTAACACCTTCAAACAAACTCAGGGTCTCCCGCAGGGTTCTGCATTATCTGCGCTATTATTTAATATTTACTTACAACCAGTTTGTAACATCTTTAAACGTCACAATGTTTATTATGATATCTACGCTGATGATATAATGTTCTACCTCCCATTTGAAATCTCACACCCACCTCTTCAAAAAATAACAGAATGTTTCAATGAACTAACTGAATGGCTCAAAGAACAAAATCTACTTATCAACTTTACTAAAACTGATATATTATTCATCACTAAAAATCAAACATACATACCCCCAAACACGATCACACTAGATACTCATGAAATAAATACAAAAAAAGAAATAAAATATTTAGGTGTGATACTTGACAATAATCTAAATATGGATTCACATATAAAATATCTAACTAAAAAAATACATTACAAACTCAAAACACTAAAACAATTAAGACCATTGATTCATCTACAAGACTTTATTAATATAATTCATGCTATCATCACCCCACATTTTGATTTTGCAAACACAATACTTAATGGCATTTCAAAACAAAATATTAAAAAGATACAAATAATTCAGAACATTGCTGCCAGGATGATTATGAATATAAGCCCACTTGAACATGTTACACCAATTTTGGCTGAACTTCATTGGCTACCTATTTACTCCCGAATCAAATATAAAATTCTTGTCACTACATTTAAACTTATAAATAATCTTGGTCCATCGGCACTCAATACACTGATTAATATAGACATCGATAAACGATCCCAAAGAAGCAGAAACTTAAATACCTTAACAATACCAAAAGATTTCACAAAAGCCAGAAAACAAACAAATAAGAGAGCTTTCTCACACTCTGCTCCAATTCTTTGGAACAATCTACCTGACAACATTCGCCTGCTATCTGATATAAAGGAATTTAGAAAAAATTAAAAACTCACTTATTCATATTACACTACAATACACCCTCAGAACAGAATACTCAAATAGATACAGGCTAACATTTATACATTATTATTACATACTCTATTTTCAAAATAAATATCACTAATACACTATTAACCATACCACACTCTCATTCACATGATGATTATAGATTTAAACTAACAATGTATATATGTTCTAATATGTTATACCTTTAATGTTACAACATTCCTTGTAAATTATAATTATCTGTTCTATGTAAACTGACTTGGTATATTACATACCAATTAACCTACTGTTCCATGTAAACCGCACTTGATACTAGGGAAAGAGCGGTATATAAATAACTGTTAAATAAATAAATAAATGTGACACAGGTTTGCGGCTGTATTCCAATCCGGGGACTGGCCAGGCAGTCCATTGATGTGATGGTCTCCTGCAGTGTCCAGCTGATCACCTATCTGGAGCACTGGCAGGGTGCATTCTCAACTACCAGAAGGAACTGTGCAGGAGCCAGATGGTGTGCTGATGGCAACATGCACATATGCTGTATGGTGATGTACAGGGCCCCGTTGAGCACCCCATCCCTGATGTGCAGACGTACAATGGAGTGTGAACGGCAGATGCATGGCAAGGGCTACAATGGGTCTGTTGTGAATTGTCACAATGTAACATGACAGATCTGTTACTGTGCTTGTGCTCTACACCTCATGCCCTCGAGATGTGACCTGAAGATTCCCACGGTATGCCAGCAGTGTTGTGTGTCATACGTGTGCGATGTCTGTGTGACATACACCCCAGCTCATCTCAGGGCTTGGCTGTGTATATCCCTTGTCAATGTGCTGTGATCTGTCCATGGACAGGACATATCTTGATGTTGTCTGGCTCTGATCGGCTGATGTGGAGTGGATCCCTCAGGGCACTCGGTTTCGCTGTCAGTTTGTTTGCATGTTGTGTGTGTTTGCCTCTGAGACAAGGCTTTGTGATGCTGTATCCATGTGTGTGTCAGATGTGTGTGACATATGTGGCTTGTAGGGGTACACCCAGCATGGGCTGTTATGTTTCTGGTGGGGGTGATAGGCCATCCCTGTCTTGGGAGCAGTATGTTGACATATGCATGGTGGGGGAGGGGATCATTCCACCTGGCCAACTGTGTGCCCCCCACCTCGTTCGGGACACCTGTTCAGTGCTGTATCATATCCACCACAGTGCATGTCTGGTACACGCCCCCAGGTAACTGTCGTGGCCCCCCTGGGGACACGTTGCAACCCGTTGCTGCCCCGGTGCCCTCCTCTGTGTCTGTTCCACCACACCTGCTCCCAGGACATGGGCCCGCACCACCCTGTGGCATGCCCAGTGTGTGCGTGGTGGATAGTTGTACGTGTGCTGCATGTCTCGAACATACCTGCTTGTGGGTCAGTCGTGTCCAGCACCGGGGAGAGTCCATGTATGTTGATCGGGCCTAGGCACTCAACAAGCTGCTGCTCCAGGGGCATGAGGCTTGGGATGAAGGGGCTAACCCGCCAGTGCCGCTAGCATGTCGGCGTTTGGCAGTCATGTGTGCAAGGACCCCCTGCCTGATGTCATTGAACCTCTTATGGAGGCTGTCAATGTCCCTTAGTGGCCACCCAGCCTATGCCTCGGCCCCCTGCACCTCCTCCCATACCTGGGTCCTTACGCTCAGTTGTGCATGAGCTCATGCACCCATACAACTCCTCATAGTGTTCGAGGACACTTGCCAGCAGATTGTGATTTTCTTGCTGTCTGAATCTTATGGCCCTCTTCCTCTCCCCATCCGGCACAGGCGTCCACCTACGCTTGCCTGTGTTATGCCCCTCAGGCTGCTCCTGAGTGGGGTCGGACATACCCGATGGGCCCGCAACCTCAGACTCTGGCTGACCCATCCCTCCCGTCTCTGGAGACTGCAGCACTGGCATTTCCTCGGATGCCCCACTTGTCATGTCCAGCCGCAAAACATGTCCCTGCTCTCCCTGTCCTCCCCTGCATCTCGGACCTATCTGACCTCCTGTGGACCTTGACCCCTCCCCCTTCACCTACACCAGCCCTCACCACCTAAGCCACTCACCAGCCCTGACGTTTATCACTCCCAACATGCACCAACCCAGCCACTCACCACCACCACCACCGTCTGACCTTGCCACTCACCTCCCCCACTGCATACCAACCCTGCAACTCTCCTCGCCTAACCTGCCTCTGACCCTCTGTTTGCTTCACCATCAACAACACACGCCATCAAACTCGCTCGCCTGCACTAACCCCTCAGCATGTACCAGGTGTTCACGTTAATTTATGCTATGTTTTGCCATCTGCGTGTGTGTGCGTTGTGATAAGAAAGCTTATCATAGCTCAGGAAGGAGCTATAGTAAAGGTGAAGTGACTGAACAAGCAACCTGTCAGTTCTGGTAGAAATAAGAAAACAGAATTTTCCCATAAAAGACTACCAGTCCCAGAATGCACCAGGTTTCCAACAGCCATTAGAGGAGCTGAAGTGGGGAAACGTGTGTTCAATCAGGAGGGCTATGAGGTAATCCCTAAGCACTCATCTCAAGGGGCAGGGCCTGATTCAGCACAGCTGCGCTGTGCTAGGGTGGAACACTCATTAAAGCAGATTAAAGGTAGAGTTTATTCTACAGAGAATTATCCTCATCCTCAGGATCAGCTTGGAGATCCTCATCTTGGACAGCTTCATCATCTGGAGGATCATCAGAAGCAAAAGCCAGAGCGGACGGACAGAGAGGGTAAGAAACCCTTTGGAAGAAAGAAGAGAAAAGCATTTGGGAGGTCTAAAGGAGTCCAGAGCAGTACATATACTGGGAGACATTCAAAAGGCAAGCTTACACCATTGGACTGGGGAAAGCCAGAGGAATGGTACTGCAGGGCTAGGAATCTCCAGACGGTACCTGTGAGGGAGACGACTGCACGTGGAAGGGACCCTAAGGGGCATGTTTACTAAACACCGTTGCTGTGCGGGTTCCCGTTAGTGTGCTGGTGCCATATAAGGAGTGGGCGGGCCAGGCAGAAAAAAGCAAAAAACTGGACCGTACGTGTGTTCGTCGCGCTAATGTGCGGGGCCCACATTAGCGCGTGGGAAGGCTAAGTGGGGCACTGCTGCAAAACCAAACAACAGAGCCGTAGTACAACGGTGAAGACACTGACCAATGGTGCAGGGGCCAGGGGTTCAAACCCCCATTGCGCTCAACAAAAAAGACCAGCTGAGGCACCAACATTTATGGGCAAAAGTGGTTAGGAGGCATATTAATTTTGGGCAGCATAAGGCGGCGCACTGTTATTTTTATTACGGCATGAGGCGGCGCACTGTTTAGTGTGGGCGGCAGATGGCGGCGCATTGTTAAGTTTGGGCGGCAGAAGGCGGTGCGCTGATAAATGTGGGCAACAGAAGGCGGCGAGCCGGTGGGCAGAAGACGGCGCGCTGATGTGTGAGGGGGCAGTCCAATAGTGGGAGGGATAAGTGGCGCGCTGATGTGCAAATAACAGGAACAGAGCCATAGCACAATGGTTAAGACACTGACCACTCGTGCAGAGATCGTGGGTTCAATTCCCCACAGTGCCCATTGAAGACAGCTGGCTAAGGCATTATTTTATGGGCATTTCCATGTTGTGCGGCATAAGGCGGCGCGCTGTTAATTTAGTGCGCCACAAGATGGCGCGCTGATGGCTAAAAGGCTGCACAAACACAGGAACAGAGCCACAGCACAATGGTTAAGACACTGACCAATGGAGATGTAGGGCTGGTACCCCTGCAATTCTACATGCAAATCTCTGGCCTGCTCTGCAACTCAGGCCTGAACCAAACTGCACCAAACAAGATGGATTCTTCACTTCGCTTTTGCTGTGTTCAGCTATAAGCCTGTCTTCCAAGCAAATGCTGGATCAGCGTTTCTAAGTGTGCATGCATACAGAGGCTATTGTCCGTGGCTGGCCTTGGACACTTGTACATGCCCAGAAGTTACATACTGTTGCTTCTGCCTGACTTTTACCATGGCTCCTTTGTTTGCAAGACGCTGCGCATCATCTACCTTCTGATTCGCTGAGAACACCTCAGACTGCCTGCTGCCAACCAATCATCGGACCTATGACGGAGGATTCACACACAGAATTCTGCATTCTGCGCTGGAAAAGTTCTAGTTCTAAGTAGCGGTGAGAGAAGGAGTTGGGGGTTTTTCTCCCCACCTGGACATAGACTTCTGCACCGGTCCTGCTGCTGTGCACTGCGTACCTGATTCCTGAGCCCTGAGCCTTTCGCCAGACGTGTGGGCTAGGCCGTCCTTCACAGGTCTGAGATAAGACTTTCACTGATCCCTCCGGTTCGGACTTACTGCGGCTCGCCTCTGAAGGGGCTGGAGCCGGCATTAGCTAACAGCTGCATCCTTGGACGAAGCTGTCTCTGCCCGTCGGAGCTAAGGTACTGACTTATCTCTCCTCTCCTGGATGGGCAAAAAGGGTTAGCAATATATTTCTTGCTTTTCCTCAGTGCAGAGCGAATCAGTGACGTCTGATTACTAATTAGTGATTTATTACGTTGTCCAATTGTATATCTGTACAATAACAAATTGTTACTTTATGTTTCTAATTAGCCATATATATGTGTGTGTATATTTTTCTATTTGGTTGCCTACAATAAAGTCTAATATATATCTGCAGACCAGAATTCTTTCGTGGCTCATTGCCAGAATAACTCATAGAACTTTGGGCTGGGATAGTAGCCATATTCCCCTAGACAACAGAGAGTCTAACTTATTTTTGTGCTACTATATACCCTACATATGGGGGTCTCTTCGAAGGGATGAGTATTTCTGAATGTGCCTCTCAGAATTTGTGTAATCTTTCTGTTTATGCTACGGTTTTTGAAGCCAGAGAGCATTGTCTGTGAGACAGACGACAGAACCCAGATTACAGGCTCTCTGCCTTAGAGACTTCTCTAGCAGTGCCCTGTGTTTGTTTTAGAGACAGTCTCAGCTACTGATTTACGATGGTTCACACAGAAGGCTGGGTGGATCAGGTTTCCGCTCTCAGGCAGCGGAATGCTTTGGATCAAACAGAAGTGCACTTTCTGACTGTTTGTAGCTCTGAACTGGCCGCCCGGACCAGGAGACTAACAGATTTCGCTGCTCTGTATGCGCAGCGAGAGAGAGTTCTGATGGCTCAGTTAACTGAGACAGAGACTGCTCTGATTGCAGTGAAACAGCAATCGGCTGGTCTCGAGAGACAGCTTGCTGCTGCACGTCAGGAATGTGGGCAGGAAGTGCAGAGAGTTAACCTAGAAATCCAGCAGTTAAGAGCTGACTGTTTTGAATTAGCGTGCATGTCCACTTCTCAAAGTAATGAGACAGAGTACAGGGAGAATTTCAGCCCTCTCGGCTTCTCGAAGTACCAGAGGGTAGATGACGACAGGTTGCCACTGGAAACCCTGCCCAGTGTAGAACGGCAGCTTTTCCAGAACAGAGTCAGTTCTCTCCCATCAGCGCATGAGCACAGGAGAGAAACTGGGCGGAGTGAAACACCCTACTCTCGACCCCTCCCCATACAGGGAGCGGTGGAGGGGGGGTGAGAAGTCTCCCTGGTGATGGCACACTGTACCAGCAGCGACCACCAGAGGGAGCTGAAGGAACACAAAATTCCTTATGCTCCCGTGTCCTGCAAGGGAAACACACAAATGACAGGGCATCTGTCGCACAATTACAAATTATCAAGACCTTGCGGAGCATGGTCACTCCTTTTGAGAAAACTGGTCATGCCACCATAAATGAACATTTAGCTGCTGTCAAAGATGCCTTTCGGGCACTGAACATTACCAGGGGGGAGGACATGGTTTGTATCTTCCATGGTCTTTTGATGTGCCTTGCCAGCAATTTATTCGGGCCATGGCAGATGATGAAAAGAAGGACATTGTCATTTTTGAACAGGCACTAAAGAAACATTATGGGCCATACCCTGATGATATTGCTGCAAAGCAGGCAGCATTTAGTATGACTCATAGGGAAAATGAAACTCCCCGAGAGTTTGCTTACAGACTTAGGCAGACTTTCTTCCAGAGTGACCCTTCTTGGGAAACAATAGAACACCATCAGGAGTTTCGTAATCTTTACTGTCAGTTGCTCCTTCCATCTATCAAGCCTTATATGTCTGACAAGCGTCACGAACCCCTGTCACGTGTGATAGAACATGCTGAGTGGATTTGGGAAGCTGTTCCCAACATGAGAGCAACCAATACTGGCAGCACAGTAAGGGCTCCCAGCAAGGCCAGAGAGCCAAAACAGTGTGTTAGTGCTGTAAAATCCACTCTTTCGTTAGAAAATAACTCTTCCACAGAATCCTCCCAGGCCACCCCAGAATAACCAGTCATCTGGGTCTAAGCAGCGCTCTGGGAATCAGCGTTTCATTCCACAGAACCGGAACTGGAAGAGAAAGCCCGGTTTTGACAAATACCTGGAACTGGAGAAGAGAATAAGCGAGCTGACAGATATGATGAAGGCTAGCATTGCATTCAGCTCCTCACAGGAGGCTCCTGCTAGTAGCGCACCTCCTAAGCCCCGAGCAAAACCTCAAAAGCTGGAGGAGGAACTGGTTGACTCCTCTTCCCCTTCTAAGGCGACTGAATGACTAACCGACTTTGTTTCTGTCCCACAGGTCACTATTGCACAGGTGCAGCCAGTTCAGATAGATGCCACCCCATGGACACAGAGTGACAGTCCTGCCCTGGACAGCGCGGGTCCAGCCTTTGACACCATCAGGAAGCACAAGTACTTTCTGGGTAAACTCAAGCCAAACGGACAGAGGTATACTGTTCCTGTTACAATTCAGCAGGCTTTTCTCTGTGAGGGCCTGATAGATTCAGCCTCTGAGGCTACCCTGATTACCTCGAGTCTCTTTGATAGACTCACTGCTTCCTTGGGGAGTCAGAGGACCCTACACGTCACACCCAGTGATTTGTCACTCGCAGCTTATGGGAATCAGCCCATAGAGTCTATGGGGCAGGTCTGGCTTAACCTCCAAATTGGAAAATTACAGGTGAAACATCCTGTAATCATTACTAAGTGCCCTGGGGAAGAATTCCTGATTGGCAATGAGCTCCTGAAACGGTTACGCCCCATTCTGGACTACGTCCAGGAAGTGATCTGGACACAGGTCACACATCCCATACCTTATGCTAGGGTAAAACATGACAGCAGAGTCAGTGGTCCTTGTTCGGTGGAACGCACAAACAAGTCCATCAGGATTAATTTCCAGAGGTCAGCTGATCCCCAAATCCTTCAGCTCCAGTATGAAAGGGCTGGAGATGAGGATCAGGGCATCAGCGACGTGGTTGCAATTGCAGTCGGTTCAGTGGCTAACATTGTCCTTGATACTGACTGCCTGCAGATATTCCTGAAGGAACCTGTGGAAGGTTGTGAGGTGCAAACCCCTCCTCCATCCCATCCCTGCCTAGATCACCCTAGGAGACTGACGGACATCTTCTCGGCTAAGAAAGGTCCCTTTATATATGTGCAGGTGGGCGGGTCCCAAAAGGAAAGGGCCTACCTATTACCCCACTGTGACCACTCCCTCATCAGTGAGACTCTTTTCTATCGGCTCAAACAACAGATTACCCTTGATTGGGTAATGGGAGCGAAAACTTCGTTCCAAGTGCCTGGGGAAGGGCTCAACCCCTCACAGTGCCCAGTGAACAAGGCTGGCTGGGGCAGTATGTATCATGGTGAGGAGTGCTGTAGGAGGCCTTCCATTTATATTTTATTTCCCACCACTAGTAAACCCGCTCTCACAGTGTGTTAACATATGGATGCCCGTAAGGCACATGTTACAGTGCACTGTCCGCCAAGGCACCCTAGAATGTCCCCTATAGGGCACCATGTATGTTGCGACACAGGATAATGTATAGTGCACCCTATATGGATGGCAACCATAAGGTGGCCTATAGGGCGCCCTATAAAGCACCCTCAGAGGCACCTAGTGGGTATAGTAAGCTGTGTGTGGTTTTGCCGGCATAGACATATGTACAGTAAATAAAAATAAAGCTGTGGACGGCCCTATCAAAGGGCCCCACTATGGGTTTGAACCCATGACCTCTGGCTGTACAGGGAGTGATGTAACCATTGGGCTACAGCTCTATAGCTGATAGCAAGCCCCTGGCTGGCTGCAGAGAGCCTGCACGTCACCCCACAGACAGTCTGCTGTTGTAGACAGGATAGAGTTAGGCCACCCGTACCCATGATGCACTGCACATGCAAATCAGCTGTCCACAGATGCACACAAGATGGGGAATGCACCCCAACAGCTACCCGGCCTGGTAGGGGGAATTGTCCATGTGCACCCACACAGCACCTCGGCCTGGTAGGGGGTCCTGAGCGGGTGGACTACCAGCAAAGAGTAGCTACACACCGTCACATTGTGCGGGTACTGTGCTCACCCTGAGGGTGTGATGTGGCGGCCAGGACCAGGTCCACAACACCAGCCATGGCTGGATGAGGCCATGACAGAGCTCCAAAACAGTACTAACCTGTGAGATAGGAAGGTGCTGCAGAAACATGTTGGATATCTCTGTCTGTCTCAGTTAGTGGAAACCCCCATAGACCCCCTAGGTGGTCAAAGTTACACACACCCCCCCCCCATGGCAGTAGAGTGAACCATCAAACCCCAGTCCTGCTGGGGAACAGACACCCTACAGGGCAGTCCAAGCAGCTCCACACACATCCATAACACAATATCAGACAGACTTTAGGCCTGGATATCCAAAGATGCACCCCAGCACTATCTGACATTCACCTGCAGCAAGCCATCAGCCGCTGCACCCTGCAAGGCACTCCATCAAGACACATACCAGCTGTGAACAGTCTGCTGGTTAGCCCTGATGGAAATGCATGCACCCAAAACTGGGGTGGCAGCACACACAAGCAGAGAGTTCTGTGAGGAGGCCCCAACAGGAAACCCATATATATCACAAGAGAGAAACACAATACAGCACTATGGGGGTGCCTAGCCATGCTGTCATCACTGCACACTCAGGGTGAGAGTGCTCCCCCAGCAGCACATACAGAGGTCACCCTGTCTGTGTAGGTGGTGGCCTGGCACTACAATGTCACAGCCAGTGCCCTATGCCCTGTGCAGATGCATCCTGGCCAGCCCACCATGTCTGACCTATACCCATGGTACCTTGCTGCTCATTATGCACATTGGCAGGCCAATACTGGCAGTAGTGCTGGCAGTGTGGGTTGGGGAAGGTGTTTGCAGCCAACCCACACTGTATAGACAGACACACACTCCCACACCTATGCCAGCATTGTGCTACTATTGAGGGGGTGATTAGCCTTGGCCACCACACCGGTCCTGGGCACAGCACAGGCATGGATATGGTACACAGTACTGCTGGGGGTCACTCCCCAGGGTGGTGAACACCATCAGAGGCCAGGCCTGGAGCACGCACCGCAGACACCAAACAGATTGTTCGGATGGGGTCAACTAGCAGTATGTGCGTAACGTAGGGATATCTATCAGCCTGTACTCTTAGCAAACGTTTCAGAGCTGTGTACCTCAGGTGTAGGGTGACATTGCTAAGGTATGCAGGTGCTGGTATTGGGAGATGCACGCAGGGTCCAATGTTCTGCCTCTACAGGAGACATTGGCCAATGGGGCCTGTGGGTGTGGGTGTGGGTGTGTCTGCCCCTGTTGGCTGCTGCTTTATGGCAGCGCTTCCCCACTCCAGCCCAGTTTTGCATCACACTGTTCGGGTCTTCCTGCTGTCCCTCATGAATATGCATGAGCTACATCTACATGCCGTGCATAGATATACAGCACAGGCATTTGTATGAGTGGCAGCATGGAACCTGACTGGTGTGTGGCCCACCAGGACTGCATTTGGGGGATTCTGCTGTAGGTTCTGCCCCTGTTCATGGTGTCTGTGCTCAGTGGGGTAAAAGATAGACGTATTACCATTGCATATGTCACGAAAGGTGTGTCCTTACTGTCACTGTTTATTTGTGGGGAAAATATGTGGGCAGGATTGCTGGTAGCCCCAGCTGGTCTTTGAACCTGTGACTTTCAGTTCTTGCATGCACTGTCTGTGTGCACTGCACCACTGTGTAGCCACAGCTTGGCTTAATTCCCTGGATAGTCCATGACTGTGGATCCGGCAGGGCCTGTCTGTTGCTGTGGACTGTGCCAGCCTGCACATGGCTAGGCCTCTGTCTTCTGTCGCTAGCAGCCACTGCCCCCTGCACCACATGTACTCGTCCGCCAACAAGCTGGCATGAGCTTCTCCCATAAAAGGCAGGTGACCTGATTGGAATGTGGCAGTACGGGACTGCATTTGGGGTACTTGGCTGTGGGTAATGCCCATTGTTGTGGTGTGTGTGCGTTGTTGGGTAAAATATGGGTGTTTTCCCCATGCTTATGTCCCCCGCAATACAGGGGTGTCTGCGCTATCTGTGTTTAGTGGTGGGTAAAATATAGGGACTGGGCTGGCAAGTGCCCCAGCTGGGCTTTGAACCTCTGGTTCTAGAGGTACTGACTCTGTCCGCTGCACCACACTATGGCCACATAGACAGTGCAGCCCCTGGAGGTAGTAAGCCTGGCAGGAGTCACAAACCCTGCTCTACGCAAATTTACTGTGGGCATATGCACCCTGTCTGGTGACAAACGTGCACATAAACCCTGGAAATGACCACGGGAAATGGGGGACAAAATATCACCATGCTGAGCAACAGTGATATTAATGGGCAAACATAGCAAACACTCCCAGGAAAGCTCCACAAAAGGAAATGTTTTTTGGAAGAGTCTCCGCTCCGTAAACCCTTCCAAAATTCATTTCTTTTTTCTGGAGCTTTGCTGGGTGTGTTTTCTGTATTTGCCCATCACTATAACTGTTCCCCAGCTGAATTACTATTTTTAATAGTTCTGTTGTGGTCATTTTCTATTTTTATTTGCACTTTTGTGCTGTGCACATGTATCACACTGCTCACGGTTTGCTGGTTTCCCCGGTTTTCCTGTACATTGCTGACGGAAATGGTTTCTCTTCCCTTTAAATGCTTTCTACCGCGAGGTTTCCCTCGCGGTAGTTTTTACATGCAAAATCGGGCCCGATACTGTGCGGGGAGCCTCTCCCCTCCCACTCTCCACCCATTGACCCCGTCCCTCCGCCCCTCCGGAGCCTTCCTCCGCCCTCCTTTAGCCGTTCCACGCCTCTATCGGACATTTGCGGGCCCGCACTTGTATGGGGCCCGTTAGTGTGCCGCGCACCTTTGCGGGGGTGACACGCACGTGTGCGGGGCATTTAAACATGTTTATTAGCGCTTCAGTGCCGCGTTTCCGTGCGCTATTTTGCGGCGCGCACATTTCCGTTTTTTAGTAAACATCCCCCTAAGACCCGTTCCAGAAGGTATGTGAAGAGAGATCCAGTGTCCAGGGATCTGGATTGGAAGGCTGGACATAAGAACTGGACTACATACTGGCCAGGCTATTTAGAGAGGAACTCTAACAGCAATGGAAGCTCAGGTATGAACACTGATCTATGCCCTAGCTATAACCTTGAAAGACAGCAGGGAAACAAGTATTCTCCTGAAAGTGCTCCATTGAGAAATTCCTCTGTGCCAATCCCTGATATTGAACCCATGATTGTTGAAGAAGGGGAAGGAGCGGTCTTAGATACAGGCTGTGAATATATGGATTGCTCTCTGTCTAAACTCCTTTGGTAATTTTCTGTTACAAAGTACAACAACCATCGCAAAGAAATACAAACTTGTTCTTTAATCTACTCAGAAAAGCTCCTGAATAGGATTTGAGCCAAGCAGTAGAAAGCAAGCCAGCTAAGGGGTTTCAGCTGGGTAACTGCTAGCAATTGAGCCTTACCTAATTGCTTGTGAGCTCTGAGGAAATCACTTCTGAGTCTATGTGTGAAGATATAAGAAGTTAACCTGAAAAGAACAGTTTTTCCCTTCTTTGTGGGTTTTGCTTGTTGTTTGATACACTGCTAAGAAAATATTAGCTAAAGCCTACAGAAAAGACCAGTTTGTTACCAACCAGGTCTTTATTCTTTTGCTTTGATTGCCTGACAAGTTCAGCTGTTGTTTTCCTGATTTTGTTTTTCTAAGTTTAACACTGAAAGCAAGTATCCTGTTTTATGTGCTACCAAGCATATCTGTGTTGGGAGAAATAACCCCATAAATAAATATCTTATTGGCTTTACACTCAAGCACAATTAATTATTGTGAGCAGCTGTGTCTGGTGTGAATAGACTGCATTTCCCACAATCCCTTGCAAATCATATTGATATATGCCTTTGCCAAGACTGTGAACATTCTCACCCAGGCAGCCGTCTGACAGCGTGCATTGTGCATGCGCAGAGGCGATACGTAGGGTGCATACATGGAACCTGGCACCGCACATGTGCAGACACGTACACCTCTTGCATATGTGTGGTGCACGGTTCCACTATGCCCTGTTGCCTGTGAGATGCACGCGGAACCAGGTGCCGCACATGCGCAGATACATACAGCGCATGTGCATGTGCGGAACCTGTTGCCATGCACGTCCCACAGACAACAGGGCATAGCGGAACCATGCACCGCACATGCACAAGAGGTGTACGTGTCTGCGCATGTGTGGCGCCAGGATACGTGCAAGCCGTAATGGACGGTGTGGTGGGAGCTGCCGCCGCACATGCGTACACCTCCCGCACAGATATGTAGCCTGCATGTGCATGTGCAGCACCTGCTTCCGCGCACGTCCCACATGCGACAGGACTTAGTGGCACTGTGCATCGCACATGCAGAATAGGTGTATGAGTCTGTGCATGTGCAGCACCATGATCCATGTACGCACCCTACGCATCACCTCTGCACATGTGCAATGTGTGCACACACGCGCAGGCAGCAAAACATACTATAAATTAATGTAAGCACCTGGTACACGCTGAGGGGTTAGTGCAGGTGAGTGAGTTTGAAGGCGTGCATTGTTGATGGTGAAGCGAACAGAGAGTCAGAGGCAGGTTAGGTGTGGAGAGTGGCAGGATTGGTGAGCAGTAGGGGAGGTAGGTGGCTGGGTTGGTGAGTGGTGGGGAAGGTGAGCAGCAGGCTTGGTGAGTGCTGAGAAAGGTGAGTGGCTGGGTTGGTGAGTGGTGGGGGAGGTAGGTGGCAGGGTTGGTGGGTGGTGGGGGAGGTAGGTGGCAGGGTTGGACTGTGGTGGGTGTAGTGTGTGGCTGGGTTGGTGAGTGGTGGGGGAGGTGAGCGGCGGGATTGGTGTGTGGTAGAGGGGTGAGCGGCGGGGTTGGTGTGTGGTAGGTGATTTGAGCAGCAGGGTTGGTGTGTGGTAGGGGAGGTAAGTGGCAGGGTTAACGTGAGGTAGAGGAGGTGAGGGAGGTTGGGTTTATAGTGTCCATTATGGCGGGCTTTGTGGTTGCTGCATGTGCACTGGGGGATGTGCAGGGCTTGCAGTTGCCTGATGTGGGATATGGCGTCCATGGGGCTGGGGCACGGGGCAGGGGTGCAGTTCCGCTGCAACACCGACCTGCAGCTGTGGGGGTAGGCCATGCAGGGGCTGTGCCGGCATGGCGCAGGAGGCGTGCCAAGTTGCAGGCTCGCCAGCCTCACCTCTACAGGCCCAGGGCCCGGCTCCAGGACATGCGTGAGGACCAGGTCATCTCCCTCTACCGCCTGAGTACAGGGGCTATTAGGGAGTTCTATGAGGATCTAAAACCTGACCTTGAGCCCCTGACTGGTCGGTAACATGCCATACCAGTTTAGGTCAAGCTCCTTGGTGCTCTGCATTTCTTTGCCTCTGGCTGTTTCCAGTCATCCACCTTCTCACGCTGTCTCCACCAAGTACTGCATGCCATGATCAGCCGGGTTGGGAATTACATTGCATTTCCCGACACTAGGCAACAGTGGGGGACCGTGAACCAGGCCTTTGAGGTATTTGCCTGGTTACCACACGTGATGGGAGCTATTGATTGCACACATGTTGCCCTGGTCCCGCCCAGAGACAGGGAGGCAATGTTCTGCAACCGCAAACACTACCACTCCCTGAATGTTCAGGTTGTATGTGATGCAGGTATGTGTATTCTGAATGTGGTTCCGAGGTTTGCAGGGTCCACCCATGACTCCTATATCCTGTATCACTCGGCACTATACAGACAATTTGAGGCTGGTCAATTTGAGGACTGTATACTGCTGGGTATGTATTTGTCATCTCTGACATGCACATCATGTACCCCTGACTAGCCGTCTGCACACATGTCTGTCTTTGATGTGTGTCCCAAGTTGTGTGTGTGTGTCATCTGTGTGTGTGAGAGCTGATCCGGGAGGGGGGGGGATCACTCCAGGTCCTCTGTGTTGCGCTGCTGTGTGTTGGTGGCACACTGACTTTTGATGTATCAGGCCATATGACATTGTGTGTTTGGGTTGGCACAGTAAAACACGCATGTATGCTTCATGTTTATCAACAGTGTGGTGTTGTCTCTGCCATTCTGTCTTCCATGGTGGGGTATCTGTTCCTGTCGCACCATCTGTGTGTGGACAGTAGCATGACTGTCACATGCTTGCACATGTGTGAATTTCTGCCCTTGTCCAGGGTGCATTGCATGTGTGTCTCTGATGTGTTCAGGGCTGGCGCTACTACCTTTCGGCCTTTGGTGTCTGCCTATGTGTCTGCTGTGGTTCCGAATAATGTTGTTTGCACTCCTTCTACCTCCCCTGTGCTCTGTATCTCACACCTCTAGACACTGGTGCATAGTTGTTGTGTCCCATCATGTGTTCCCCTATGCTTCTGTCTGACCTATATGTGCTGTTGGTTTGCACGTACATTCATGTGTGCATGTGTGTGGACATCAGCTCCTGGTTTAACGTTCAACATTTCTTTCTGCAGGTGACGCAGGATATGGGTGTCAGCCCTAGTTGCTAACCCCTGTGCGTCTACTTTGGACACATGCAGAGATGAGGTACAATGAGGCCCATGCCTCCAGTCACTCTGTCATCGAGTGCACCTTTGACGTTTTGAAGAGTTGCTTCATGTGTCTGGATAGGACCGGCGGGGCCTTACAATACAAACCCATGACAGTGGCAGACATCATTATTGCCTTTTGCATCCTGCACAACATTGCTCTCAGGCATGATATTGATGTCCAAATTAATGAGGATCTGGAATACAATCCAATGTGCCCTCCTGTACATGCCTGTGGTGACACACATGAGGGTGCAGCACTCAGGCAGCAGCTGATTGAGGAGCTATTCTCATGTGAGTACTGGATATTTTGGAAATAACATTTGGATAGATCTATGTACTACTACTACTACTGAGCATTGGTATCACACTACCAGTCATACGCAGCACTGCACTGACATGCTGACACAATGCCTCGCCATTAGAGCTTACAGTGTAGTCCAACCGCTAACACAGAAGGTGTGGGCAGGGGACAACAGCGGGTGGAGGTGATTAATGTAGTCAGGATTATTAGGCGTAGGTGACGTGGTAAGCTGTCACACATGTTTTTGAGATGGTTGGAGAGGGTGGCTGCCCTGCAGCCACAGGTAGTTAGTTCCAGGCGTTGGGTGCTGCAAGGTGACAGGTGTGTAGTCCCACGTTAACAGTGGGGAGCAGCCCATAGATAGGACCAGTTGCCTTGACGTGTGGGGATCACATTTGGGGGATTTGAGGGGATTGATTGGATTGTATTCTCTGATGAGCAGGGACTGTGTGTTACATGTTTCGGTATGGCGATGCATACAGGTGTTAGGACTATTTACATGCTCAGTAGTAGTAGTATTTGTAGTACTTGAGATATGCGAGTCAAGGTACAGGGCAACCACAGTGTGACTGCATGTATAGATCAGCAGGTGCATCTTGACCTGTCTGCATAGACAGATCGGGAGCTTGTGAGGTGTCCTGACAGGTGGAGTGTTATTGCCATGATGAGGCTGCCAGTAGATTAGACATGCAGCACAGTGTTGCATACATTGCGATGGACAGAGATGATTTTGAGGCAGACCGTCAAGGTGTAGGTTACAGTGAACAGGATGGCAGGTAATGAGGGGGGCATTAGCATTTTATTTGTGTGTTCTGGGGTGACAGCAGGAATCTTGCTGATGTTATCTAGAAGGATACCACAGGCTTTAGCTACATCATGGGTATTGTGGGGAAGGGGAGCGAGGGGTCAAAGGGAACTGCTTCCTTGCAGACCACGTAAACAGAAGGTGTACCAACCTATACACAGACACTGTAAAGGTTGGGGAGGGTTTAGGGGTGATGATCAGATGTCTGGTCTTGGCCATGCTCAATTCATGCAGTGGGGATACCTGCAGCCAGCAATGTCAGGGAGCAAGCTGAGATCGGGGTGTGGATTGCCAAATATAGTTCAGGTGTGGAGAGATATCTTTGGGACACATCAGTGTACAGCTGCTACTGATAGCCAGGGGATGAGCCTGCTGCACCAGGGAACTGGGTATGGGGCCAGGGGAAACTAGCAGCCCCTACATATATCCCTTTTGTACAGCAACTGGGAGTGGGTTAGCAGCGGAGGTGGATCCACAGGAACACACATTGAAGGTGCTATGAGAGACATATGGGGGAAGCAGGATTGTACGGAGACCTTTGGGCCAAGCACATACAGGGTAGCGAGGTGACGGTTGTGGTCAACAGTCTTGAGGGCAGCAGAGAGGTCACAAAGGGGCTGGAAAGGCTATAGGCCCTTGTATTTGGACAAGGACATGTCAGTGGCGAGTTTGGGTGGGGGCAATTAGATACAGTGTCATGACGGACTGCCAGACTGTGATGGATCTAGGGGGTTATGAGAGCTTAGGATGTGAAGGTGGTGTGTTTGTTGCACAGCTCCAACATGACATATGTATGTTTCTCTTGTGTTTCTCGATCCACAGGTCATGCTTGGTGACATTCCTGGTGCTGTAGTGCAGTGACAGCTATGTGTACCTCATTCAATGTGCAGGACACTGGGGTAGGTGGACATATAGGTAATTTGTCTGTGTGGACAGTCAGAAGCAGCACATGTCAGAGGTTATCTGTCTAATGCACATATGCTGTGGATGACCTATTTAGCGTGCTCCCCTGTACCCCATATGTTGATGTTGGCCACACATATCCACATGTGTTCGTGCCCAGTTTGTCTTCTCCAGCACTGTCTCTGGGACACATCCAACAGAGCTGTGTGTGTCTACAGGTCCTAGATGTTCTGATGGTGGGCCACACTTACACCCTTCCCTGACATTGTAGCATCAGCCAACAGCAGTGTATCATAGCATTTGCAAGAACTTTATCTCCACTATTCTCCAGTTGTGCACATACAGGCCTTATGTTACTGGTGAAACGCTCACCTTCTCATACTGTGTGTGTGTGTTTTTGGGGGTGGCTCTGTTATGATACAGTGTGCATGCAGTTTGCATTATCATGTGGTGGGCGGGGTCTGCACACTTGTGGAACGGTGGTGAGTGTGCTATCTCTACCTTACTGGTGTTAACCTTGTGCACAGTGTGTGCATGTGTTGTGGGTTGACCTATCTCATGTGTGTTGATATACCACTGCACAACAGCATTTATGTATCCCAGATATCACCATAATTTGGACATGTAGCAACAGTGGCTGGACGTGGGGACATGGTCATTTGACACATTTTGATGACATCTTCTGCCTTTACTGAGACATGTTGTAGACTTTGCCTGCTTCTGAGGATCCCAAACAGACATTTGCTGCAGACACACAGTAGGTTGCACCTTGGATCATTTGAGAGTGACATCAGCCTTTATATGTTTGTGTTTTGCTGTTTGTTTCATGGACCTTTCCTGTTGGGTATCTGTGCACCAATGCTGATGGACATGGGGTGCAGCTGTGATATGCCTATGTTACATGGGCATGGACATGACCATATCCATGGGACACACTCGTCTGCAGTTGAATTTCCAATTGTCCACAACATGCACAGTGTTCTGTGTTGTGATCATGTTTTGTTTGCCTGTGTGACATTTAATTACGTCAATACTGATGTTTGACTCCCTGCAATGTGCCCTGATGTTGCGTCAAGCATACCAAGACAGTGTTTGTCCTTATTCTGACACAGGGCAGCGGACACACACAGCACATCTACTTAAGTGCATCTGCGGGCGACATCACCCACCTGTTGGAGGACACAACAACACCATTCAACTATCCCTGGGAGATGGTGCCATAGGATGTTTGACCTCTGCGAGTGGGACACATGCCTATGATGAACATTACGGTTGGACTGCTACTTTGAGTATAACAGGCCTGTCCAACACACCGTTGCGACCGTGGTCTGGCTGGGTGTCCTGTTTACTGCGCGAGACACACATGACCTTTTGAGTACTGTGGCATTTTGAGATATCACACTTGACTATGAATGCCCAGTGATTCACGGACAGTATTAATGGGACATGTTGGGTTGCAGACACTCTTTGCACTGTGAACACTGTGTACTCATCCCTACGTGTGCATCACAGACTGAAATAGTCGCTGTATGTTCTACATCCATCTGATATTGTGTTAGTGTGTGTTGGCCCTGTGTGTAACATGCACCACAAGATATCCTCATCTGTTGAGGTCACGGGAGTATACAGCCATGCATGTGGCACAGGGGCAACATTGTATACGTACTCTTGTATATGTCGGCCTACCCTGCACTTGGTCATGACACAGTTGTTACCACCACACCAGTTTAATGGCCGCCAACATTTTAGATTGATGTTTGCCCTCACCAAGGGAGTTACAGTGCATCTGGGGCATCACTATGTCATGGTTCAATGTACACGGTGCATGTGCATGTGACTGAATATGTTGGTACACCAGAGCACTTGGCAGTGTGGCTTCTGTGTGGGGTACTGGCCCATGTTTGACCTTTCTTTCAAACTCCATATAGAGGTTATTGTATTTGGCTACTGTACAGACGTGCTGCTGTACATAAATTTACAAACATAGCATTGCATGTCTGAACAGTCCTTTTTATCCCCTGACATTCCACCACTCACCTTTGGACATTTGCAGTGTGGCAGTGTGATTGTCCATTTTCGTCCTTCATTTGTGCATCCCATGTGCTGTTATCTATGTGTACGGTTCATGTATCCACACCACCCATTGCAGGGGACCTGCTGCATGGTGATATCACTGCATGTCTGTGAGGTTCCTTTTTTGGTCTTCTCTGGGATCATGTGCCTCTTGTACCTGTTACCTTATCCTCATTTTGAATTTGGTCTTTGTTTTGGGTTACATTGGTGACGCTTTCATTGCTATATCAGGCAGTATGGGGCAGCTGGGACATATATATCTATATCTGTGTGTACACTTGCTTACATGTTGCTACTTATTCTTTTACAGGCTTTTTCCACTCGTATTGGTAGACGGATATGTTTTTGGGGGACAATTCATGACTGATGTGCGTTGGTCCCTCATCATGTACCGCCTAATGTCTACGTGCACACATATGGGACTAGGGCATCTGGGACGTGCAGCAGCATGTGGGGGGTGGGGTGATACTACATAGTGAACACCATGCAGCTACGGCACATTATCTCTCCTGCCCATCATCTCTAGATGTGTCAGTGACTTTGGGGTGACATGTGGGTAGCTGGCATGCTCAATGTGTTTTCAGTTTGTTCACTATAAACCAGGGGTCTCAAACTCAAATTGCTTTGAGGGCCAAATGAGGACTTGTAGAGTAACCCGGGGGCCGCACAAGACGCAGGCCTCATTTGCATAAGGGCATCATTTGCATAAATATTTGCATAATGTTACCATACACTAACTTTTAGTAAACATGCCTCTTAATGAGTGTATGGATAAAGAAAGACTAAAAGATTTCTACATTACTATAAACCAGTGCCAACCGCCAGGCACATTAGGAACTACTAGAAACACTGCTCATTTAGAACCCATAGCAAACCTGCCGTGTCCTAACAGCACTACCAGGACTCACAAAGCACCATACCCTAACTATCAAAAGGCAACACTGCAAATATTAAATCAACACATTTCAGAGAATAACAATACATGACCTACTCGGGAAAGAGAACAAGTGGCAATGTCAAATAGGAATTACATAAACAGAATACCTCAGCTCAGTTACACATGCAGAACATACACCATCACCAAACAAGGAATCACAATTTAGAAACAGGAAGACAATTAAACTGGGAACCCCGAAAGCCAAACTTAGAATGTACAACACTGTAGAAATAAAACTATACATTGATTTCCTCTTGTATTAAATAAAGTGCAGACGTTAAAGATGCACATTTCCAAGAGCTGACATATTTCAGTTAATAAATTCAAAATAAAGAGATATTTTTCTACCTTTTGTGCATTTTTTTTTCAGTTGCAATTGTTCCATTCACTTTCTTCTGGTTTCTTTGTGTCTTCTGCTAACTCTCCATCGTCTGCTGTCCATTTGTCCTTTCTTCTTTCCTAGTTTTTTTCCATTCTCTCTACATCTGCTTTAACATACTAATCATTCTCCTTTTGCTCTTTCCTCATTCCTATTTCATCCACTCAAATTTTACCCCTCCATCCTCAATCCCCACTTACTCTCCCAATACCCGGCCAATTGTAGATTTTTCTTCCCTCCCACACAAAATATATTTCCCCTCTCCATTTCACTCTCCCAGCCCCATCCCATTCTAATCGTCCCCCAACATCAACTCCCTTCTAGCTCCTGCCCCACCCAGCATCCGCTCCCTTCTAGTCCCCGCATCATCAGCCCATTTCCAGTCCTAGCTCCCTCCCCTCACAGCCCATTTCCTTTCCAAGCCCCCCTCCCCATCAGCCCATTTCCATTCCAAGCCCCCATCCACTCAGCCCATTACCATTCCAAGACCCTGTCCCCATCAGCTATTTGCAGTTCAAGCTCCCCCTTCTACTCGGCCCATTTCCAGTCATAGCACCCCCCCCAGTCCATTACCAGTTCTAGCCCCCCCCCCTAGCCCATTATCGGTCCTAAGCCCCCCAACAGCCCACTTCCAGGCCTAACCCTTCCATCGCCCTATCTTCATTCTTAGCCCCCCCATAACCCCATTTCAGTCTTAGCCCCCCAATCAGACCACCTCCAGTCCTAACCCCCATCTGTCCATTACCAGTCCTAACCCCCATCACCCCATTTTCAGTACTACCCCCCCCAGCCACACATCAAGTCCTGCTCCCCCCCCAGCCACACATCAAGTCCTGCTCCCCCCCCATCAAGTCCTGCTCCCCCCACATCAAGTCCTGCCCCCCCCACATCAAGTCCTGCCCCCCCCCACATCAAGTCCTGCCCCCCATCAAGTCCTGCCCCCCCCACATCAAGTCCTGCTCCCCCCCCGTCCTGCTCCCCCCATCAAGTCCTGCTCCCTCCCTCCCTCCCCCCCTCCCCGGGAAAATTAAACTTTAAAAAAAAAACAGCTTCTGCTGCTGCTGCCGCCGCTGCCGTGGCCGGCAATAGCAGCAATATCGCAAGTCCCGCGGGCTCCGTTTCCCCCCCCCCCTTCCTTCCTTCCTTCCTTCCTGCTTGCCTGCCAGTTCTCCGCTTCGGCTTTGGCTTTCAGAGCCGCGAAGGGAGAGCTTCTCCCTCGTGACTCTGTTCAGCCCGCTGGGGCAGATGGGAAATTTCCCATCTGCCCCAGCGGGCTGAACAGAGTCGCGAGGGAGAAGCTCTCCCTTCGCGGCTCTGAAAGGCGAAGCCGAAGCGGAGAACTGGCAGGCAAGCAGGAAGGAAGGGGGGGGGAGCAGAGCCCGCGGGACTTGCGATATTGCTGCTATTGCCGGCCACGGCAGCGGCGGCAGCAGCAGCAGAAGCCGGGGTGTTTTTTTTCCCCCTATGCATCGCGGGCCGCACAAAGGTCTCTCGCGGGCCGCGTGTTTGAGACCCCTGCTATAAACCAACCACCTTGATATGATGACAGGCGGTATATACGATATGTCTACTGATTTACCACAATAAAAGTATGTGTTTGACCCACATTTCTCTCTGCTGCTGCTTGACCACACTGACACATGTCTTTCGTTATGTTCTGGTAATGTCCATGGCCCACCTGTGCTCACATCCTTGTACGGTGGCAGCTGGCTATGTGGCAGCTGTCTGACACATCACAGGGTGCTAAGGGTTTCCATACCAACATTCCCTTTGAGGGGACATATTTGCTTTGTGCTTGTTGTTGTTGTTTGGCATTGTTGTTGCAGATATATGTTGAAGCACCATAGGTTGCAGGTTCAAGTCCCACATGTTCCTTATTTTTGTTCTTGTTTTGTGCTAACCTGATTAGTCTCCTCACCACACATCCTTCCATCTCTTCACTGTACACCACAGTATGCCCTCGATACAGCCTATCCATCGCATATTAGCTGTTACATATGGCTCTTTCTTTGTACTGTCCATGTCAGCTTGGGGGATTGGCATTGGTTTGATTCCCTTTTGTTCTTTTTTTGTTTTATTTTGGTTTTTTTGTTCTTTTTTTATGCCAAACAGCCATGATGCTCATTGACCCCTTCTCTCCGCCCTCTCTCCACCCTCTGCGGGACTTACCACCACCTGCAACATTAACACACGCTAACATTGCATCGGGTGATGTTAATGCGCGTTAACATCACTTAACGCACAATAATGTAGCTGCTGCTACGTTATCGCCGTTTAGTAAACATACCCCTATGTATAGATTTCTGTAGAATATAAGAGTGTATAGTTCCCATTTTTTAATCATAACTGCATTATGTTAATCTGATCTTTATTCTTTGTCTTTCTGATTATGGGTAATTTAATGGAGATTTTTTGAGCACCTAAGTGCTATTGATAAGTACTAATTAGAGCAACTACATCTCAGGCTGTTTCATGTCTTTTCTTTCTCAGCTTTTCACCTCTGTTATGTTGACCCTTAGCTGAAATCATGCTAATTAAGCAAACTAAAAGACAGCCAGTCATATTTCCTTAGACATTTCTGGTGATCCCAAGAGACAGGTCTTCCTAATGATTTTCACCTTTAAACCCCAAAATAAGCATATGAGATTATAATTCCTTGATTTATTTTATAGACTCACACTTTTTTCTCTTTTATGTACATTTCCCCCAGATTTCTTAATTATTAGGCATGTTTTGCTTTAGTTATAGTTCCTGTTGGAGAGGATTCATCCATCTGTCTGTCCATCCATTTGTCTGCATAGGGTTGTGTGTGTGCATACATGCAGAATATCAGGTGGTGGGACAGAGTGGGGAACTGGAAGCATTAGGGTGGCAGGGAAAATGAACAGGGCAGTGAGATAAAAGGCAGGGCCACTGGAACTTCAAAACTTACAGTACATAGTAAAGTGAAAAATTCCATGGCAGCATAATTTTCAGTGTGCTAACAGGGACCCACTCCTTGCTTGCACAAAAAAAAGAGGGAAACTATATCCAAGATGAAGAAGAGTACAGCATGCTTGAGGACACCCAACTTGCTAGTACACGAACTACTGACGGGCTGCAGCAGTGGTGGTGAATCCAGTTACCAAAGAAGGTAACAGGGAACTGGGGGAGGAGGGAAATGAGGGGTAAATTATAATCAAGAGAATGAAAGGGAAACAAGGAAAAGATAAGAGGGAGGGGTGGAGGGGAGGATAGAGAGTGATTGGGTGGTTGAGAAAATGAATGCAGACGGAAAGAAAATGGGGGACGTAGAAAGAATGTCTACATACCCAACCTCACAGTCACAAATATACACCTTGCCTGACACATGCAGACCCTCCCCATGTTACTTAATGTAGTTAATGTCCTATGCAATCCCATCCCCCAATATCCTTTAAATATCCCACCCATAGATACATATCAATACTTTCCACTTAGGCACAAATAAACATACCGTACCACTCTCACACACACACACATACTGCACATACACTGCAAATCACCGTGCATACCCCATGATCGACACCACCCCTGCCACCTTAGCAAGACTAAGGGGTATGTTTACTAAACCATCTTAATGTTACTGGCGCTAGTTGCAGCGATAATGTGAAGAATGCCATATAAGGAGTGGGCGTTCCGGTCCTAAGGTAGCAAGAATCAGTATCGTGCGATAGTGGGCACAGTGGCACGTTAACGCATGTTAACCATAAGTACATGCCAGCGCAGTGGTAGAAGCTGTAAAGATGTAGCCCACTGGTTGCTGCAATGACAGTGGATCAACACTAAAGATAAATAGCGGTCTTCTTATAAAGGGATAAGTAAATGGCAAAATGTGTGGGTATCTCCCTTCAGATAAATAAGTTAATGGTCCGATGTTATATGATGTAGCAATGCATTCACTCATACACACTCATCCTCCTATAGTACGAAATATGCACTGAGATACTTTCATAAAAAGAACATCTGGTCTCAGACTATGGATAACATCGCTCCAGACATATCTCTTATGAGCTATATGTTAAAATGGCATCAATGACCATGTTGATTTAGGTTCTTTTAATCATGTATCCGATATTGCTACTTTCAAAAAAGTTTGTTCAACCAAATCGGACTTAACTTAAGTTTTGTTCCAGTTTAACTTCCAATCGTGCCAATATTGCAATTGCCCCAACGCCTCCTTGGCGGTACCTATTAGACGTTTCAATTCTTCGTCAGGGGGTGTGCAATCTATACATTAGCACTGCGAAAAAGAAAATGCACAGATGTTACAATGCACAGATGTTTATTGTTGCAACCCCGGAACATTGATTCCACTAGTGAGATGGATGAAGATAATGTTAACTTGATCACTCGGTACTCCCCCTTAAGTGGCCCCATCCAACGTATTATAAGGAAACAACAGAACGTTTTAACAACGCTCCCGGGACTTCAAGATAAGCGTATTCGTTGTGTTTGGACGCGATCATAAAATTTTAAAGAAAAGTTAAGCCCCGCCAAATTGCGAGGAGCCACACCGTGGAATGACAGTAGGGGAGGTCACCGAAAATGTGGCCAATGCACCATCTGCAGTGTAACTGAAGACACCGATGTTTTTACCTATCATGGGAAACACTATCATTTGAGGCATCAAACCTCCTGCACTACAGATTGCATAGTTTATGCTATTCGGTGCCCTTGTGGGCTGCTGTACATCGGACAAACTACCCGCCAATTGAAAGTTCGGCTGGGGGAACATTGTAGCCGCATTCATTGTAAATCAATGGAAGCCCCTCTTGTAGCTCATTGCATTCAACATAATCATCATTTTCACGATCTGCGCTGCTTTGGTATAGATCGCGTGTTGGGAGGCAGTTTGGGCAAATCGAGAAATCAAAGTCTTTTGCTACGTGAACAAAAATGGATCTATGGTCTGCAATCGGTTACTCCTGGGGGATTGAATACCGTGATTGAATGGAGAGCATGTCTATGATATTTCATCTACAGGTCTTTTTGCGGAATTTTGTTCTGTCCCTTTTAATTTTTTGACAATGGGCTTGACGTCATGATTGACAGACCATTTAATCTTTGGAGTCTCTCAGGAAACCCGCATGTGCGGCGTTTTTTGAGAGAGCACGATAGCCATTGATAAACGCATTGAAGATCACGTAAGCCGTAGTTGTGAAACACTTCCTATTTTTTGCTATGGTATGTTTACAGCCTTCTGTATGAATTTACGTTATTTTATCCAACATTGCTTCTGTAATAACATCTGTGCATTTCTTTTTCACAGTGCTAATGTATAGATTGCACACCCCCTGACGAAGAATTGAAACGTCTAATAGGTACCGCCAAGGAGGCGTTGGGGCAATTGCAATATTGGCACGATTGGAAGTTAAACTGGAACAAAACTTAAGTTAAGTCCGATTTGGTTGAACAAACTTTTTTGAAAGTAGCAATATCGGATACATGATTAAAAGAACCTAAATCAACATGGTCATTGATGCCATTTTAACATCTAGCTCATAAGAGATATGTCTGGAGCGATGTTATCCATAGTCTGAGACTAGAGGTTCTTTTTATGAAAGTATCTCAGTGCATATTTCGTACTATAGGAGGATGAGTGTGTATGAGTGAATGCATTGCTACATCATATAACATCGGACCATTAACTTATTTATCTGAAGGGAGATACCCACACATTTTGCTATTTGCAATGACAGTGGAGGCAGAGGTCATGGGTTTGATCCTGCAGTGGTGTAATCTAAAAAGACTGTCTGAGGCATTTTCTTTTAATTTAAATCAGTGCTGCCAGTAAAAACACCCTCACAGTGCCGTAACCTAAGGTGCCTCATAAGGTGCCCTATAAGGCACCCCATAGGTCACATTATAAAGTGCCCTGTCTGCCAAGGCACCCTATAATGTGCCCTATAGGGCGCTGTATAGGGCGCCTTACAGGGCGCCTATGAGGCACCTTGGGCTACAGCACTGTGAGGGTGTTTCTGCTGGCAGCAGTGATTGAAATGAAAAGGAAAAGCTTCAGACAGCATTCTTAAATAGCACCACTGTGGGATAAAACCCATGACCTCTGCTTCTACAGTCATTGAAGTAACCAGTGGGCTACATCTCTATAGTGTCTAACACACTGCTGGCTGGCTACAGAAAGACTGCAGGTCACCACACAAACTGTCTGCTGTGGTTACCAGGATAGGGTAAACCCACCCGTACCTATGATGCACTGCACATGCAGATCAGCAGCCTACATCTAATCGCAAGATAGGGTATGCGCCTCTATAGCACCCCGGCCTGGTAGGGTGAACTGACCGTGTGTGTTACTGGCACAGAGTAGCTACAGACCGTGACATCATGCGGTTCCTCTGCTCATTCTGAGGGTGAAGTGGGGGGCCCAGCACCAGGTCCACAGCACATGGCATGGCTGAGATAGGCTGCATTGCGGGTCCCCATCAGTGTCAGAGTGTGATGGGTAGTCCCTGCCGACACACCTAGGATACACCTGTGTCCATCTGTATTTCCCATTCATGTCTAGGCCTTGTGGACTATGATGCACCCAGATTAGTGCATATCCTGTGTGGGTGGCATGGTCACATGTTATAAGTGAAGGTGGTGTTTGGACCCCAAAGCGGATTATGTGGAACCACCCAACCCACCTCTGTGGGTCAGGGTGGGGGACAGGATCTCTCACCAACAGATCCACATTCTACATCTCTGCAATGGTGACAGTAGAGGGGAATAGGCACCCTACAGGGAGGTCAATGCAGATCTGTAGACATCACATAGGGCAGTAGGCCTGGAAAAGTTCAGCTGCCTCCCACCCCTATCTGACATTCACCAGCAGAGGGCACAGTCAGTCTCCACCCGCTGCACCCTGCAAGGTGTTCCAACCATACACATGCTAACTGCAGACAGTCCACTAGCTAGTACATAGCGCATGTTCCTGGAGAAACCATGTGCACCCAAAAATGGGATGTGAGCACAAACAACAAGCAAGTATGTCAGTGATTGGGCCCCAGAAAAGGAAACCCAAAGATATCACATGAGATAAAGACTACATAAGCACTATGGGGTAACCTAGCCATGCCATGTTCACTGCTCAGTCAGGGTGAGAGTGATCTCCCAGCATGACATGCTGTGGCCACACTGTCCATGCAGGTGGTGGCCAGGCACTACAATGTCTCAGCCATTGCCCTATGCCCTGTGCAGATGCTACCTACCCAGGCCGCCCTGTCCGGGCCATACCCACAGTACCTTACTCCTCATTATGCACATTGGTAGGCTGACACTGGAAACAGTGCAAGCATTGTGGGCTCAGTAAGGTGTAGGCAGACACATAACACTGGATAGACATACGCACACTACCACACCTATTTCAGCATTGCACAAATATTTATTTAACAGGTTTTATATACCGACTTTCTACAACTCAAGACGGTTTACAGGGAACATAACAGACAGTATGTTTCAACTGTATACATTGTAACAAAGATAAACACAGTATAAATGATTAACAAGAGACTTTCTCCTAGTGGAGGCTTAACAAACTATTTACATAGAGGCTTAGGGGCTATTTACATGGAGAATTTATAGAAAGGTTAGAGAGAGCTAAATAAGTTGGGAGAAGGGTTCCTGGAAGAGATGAGTTTTCAATTTCTTCCGGAATTCAGAGTGGTTGGGACAGTTCCTTAGTTCATGAGGTAAGGCGTTCCAAATAGAGGGGGCGAAAATGGAGAATGCCCGATTACAGGTAGTTTGGCTGCATTTTCTCTTTGATGTTGGGATGGATAGGAGGTTTTTGGTGAAGGTGTGGTGTGTTCTTTTTTTTTTTTAAACTTTTATTTTCATTTTACAACAAGCAAAAAGAAACAACACACCAAAGGAAACAAATACAAGCATACAATAAGGAAAAGCAACCCCAATTACCCCCCACCCCTATGCTTCTTCTCTAAGTTGATAAGTATCATCATATAAGCGCTTACAAACAACAGTTATTGTACATCAAAACAAACAGAAATAGTATCTACGATACAGAATGATCATGTGACAGAGATTAACACAGATTTAAACAGTCAAATGAGAGCATTTAGCAGTTTGAACATAGTCGTTGAGCATCTTCCATTTAGACAAGTGGTGGGGGGTCTGAGCGGAAGAGGCTGACATACGAGGTATTTGCTCATATTTACTGTAGAGACAGACATGATTCCACCATTCATTGGGGCTCAGATGGGAGCTATTTTTCCAGTATTTCGTAATTAGGGAAATAGCTATGCCCAGCATAAAGTCTAAAAGGAAGTAAGCCGATTTGGGAAGAGAGGGGATCCCCGCAGCTGAGCGGAGTCCCACTATCTTCCAAGAGAGGGGCTCCTGAAAGTGCAAGATAGATTGAATACGACCCCAGACCCGACTCCAGTAATACTGTAATGCGGGGCATTCATACATAACATGAGTTAGTGAACCAATGGCCGCATGGCATGTCCAGCATCTATTGCTCTGGGTGGCGTTCCATTTGGCTAACCTGTCAGGAGTATAGAAACAGCGGTGGGCTAGAAAGAAAAGTGTCTGAGTGAGTGAGGCGGATCGAGAGACCCGTGTCACCTTGCTCCAGACTAGGCTCCATTGCTCCGGGGTCAAAGTTACATGCATTTCCCGCTCCCAGGATTTCTGTGCTGTAGGAGTGCCTCTATTTACAGTATTACATAAAGTTTTGTAAAAGTTAGATGCCACACCCGAGGAGCTCCCGATAGATCGGATTATCTCCGACAATCCTTGGGTATGGGTTTCCGATGGCGGGAGCACCTTAGCACTCCGAAGACAATGCTGAAGTTGCACCAACTGAAAGTAGTGTTTCGCTGGGAGACCAAATTCAAGTTGTAATTCGCTAAAAGTTTTCCAGCGACCATCATAGAACAGTTGATTGGGGATCCAAATGCCCCTAGTGTACCAGGGGCTCCACGCCATCGGTTTATTTTGTATTTGAAATCGAGCATTGTGCCAAAGCGGGAGTCTATCTAGCGGGCAAAGTCGGGGGTCTAGAGATTGCTCAAGGGTATTAAAGGCACCTAAAGTGTCTAAGAGCATTGGTGGATAGTGGGAGTCTGATGGGAGAGTCATACCAGGGAGATAAGTAAGAGGAATTGGTTTGCAAAGGTCTTCCTCTATATCTAGCCACACAGGTCTACTCGGTGTGAGGTCTTCCAGCCAACGAGCGCCTTGTTTGAGAAGAAAAGAATGGTGGTATTTCAGGAAATCAGGGAATCTGACACCACCATTTTCTTTATCTGCTTGTAACTTATGTTTCGCTATCCTAGGTGTCTTGTTTTGCCATAAGTATCTAGTCAGAAGACCCTCTAAATCTTTATATGTACGTCGAGGTAGGAGACATGGCAGCATTTCTAAAATGTAGTTCACTTTGGGAACAATCATCATTTTAATGGTTTCTAGGCGGCCCCACCAAGTAAGTGTTAAAGGAGTCCAGCGTTGAGTAAGCGCCCGGACCTTAGAGGTTAAGTCTTTAGCATTAAAGGTGATGGTGTCTTCCAAAGGAGAGCAGTAGTGCACCCCAAGGTATTTGACCATGCGAGGTTGCCATAAAAAGGGAAAGGATTGCATATCTGCCTGATGGATCAGAGGATTTAGTGGAAAGGCTACCGATTTGGTCCAATTTATCTTATAGCCCGAGAGTTGTGAATAGTTACCAATTTGCTCTAGGACAGCCGGCACTGAGTCTAGGGAGACAAAGAGCATAAGGTCATCAGCATATGCTGAAATTTTGATTTCCCTATGAGAGAAGGGGACTCCATGAATTTCCTTGGATTGCCGGATTAGTAAAGCTAAGGGTTCGAGTGCGAGATCGAAAAGAAGTGGAGACAGTGGGCATCCCTGGCGAGTACCGCGTTGCAGGGGAAATGGCTGAGACTTTAAAGCATTAGCACAGATACTAGCTGTAGGCTGTGCATACATGATTCGGAGACAACGGAGAAAGCCTTCTCCGAATCCGTACCAGCGGAGAGTTGCAAACAAGAAGGGCCATTCTAAGCGGTCGAAGGCCTTCTCAGCATCAAGTGAGAGGCCAACCAATGGTCGATCAAGATTAACTGCGGCAGTCAGTACATGACATAGAGTCCTAGCATTATCAGCAGTTGATCTACCGGGAATGAAACCGCATTGATCTGGGTGTATTAAAGTAGACATCTTGTCGGAGAGCCGGGTGGAGAGAATAGTGGCAAATATTTTATAGTCTGCGTTTAGTAGGGAAATTGGACGATAATTAGCCGTTAGTTGCGGATCTCTCCCCTCTTTCTCAAAAACTACTACATTTGCCATTGAGAAGGATCCAGAAGGAGATCCCTCCTCGGCCAGAGCAGAAAAATAAAGTTTCAAAAACGGAGCTAAGTCAGCGTTAAAAGTTTTGTAGAATTCAGCTGGGAGACCGTCCGGGCCTGCGGCTCGACCTGTGGCACATCTCTTGAGTGCAGATTGAATTTCTGATAAAGTGAATGGTTTGTCCATGGCCTCTCTATCTTCGTCAGATAGGGTTGGCCGTTGTACCCCTGATAGTAGTCGTTCAAATGCTTCTGGCTCGAAGTCACATTCAGATTGATAAAGCCGAGTATAAAAATCACGAAAGAGTTCTAATATTTCTGTATCTTTAGTGACCAGGCTCCCCCCCGACGGATTGCGGAGAGCGGTAACGCGCTTGGCTTCTTTTTGACCTTTCAGAGCATTGGCTAACAATTTGCCAGCACGGTTATTTTCCCGATAGTACATCCCTTGTTGTGATTCAATATTTTTAGCAGCAGCGGTATATAAAAGCTGATTGTATTGAAAACGAAGGCGTTGTAAGCGAAGTAAAATACATGGGTCAGTACGGGACGTGAGGAGACGCTCTCCAGCTTGTATCTGTTGTTCTAGAATCAGTAAATGTTGCTTTCTTTGTTTCCCCTGTCGAATTTGATAGCTAGTTATAGTTGCACGGATGGACGCCTTGAAACCCTCCCACCAAGCCCAGCTCGCAGTGTCATGGGGTGAGTTAAAATGAAAGTAGTCTTGGATGGCGGCCTTTATGTCAACCTGAAAATCTTTTTGGTCTAGTAGGGATCTATCAAAAAACCAAGCACGGGGATGTTCATCTTGCGTAGTGACATGTAATGAGAAAGATATGGCAGCATGATCTGAAATATGGAGAGGATGAATCCTAGCCATGTCCACTTGGGATATCAGTGCTTTGGAGATAAGGAAAAAATCTATTCTAGATTGTGAGTGATGGGGGGCTGAGAAAAAAGGTGAACTCTAAGTCGGAGGGGTGAAGCAGCAGCCTCCATATATCTACTAACGCTAGATCTTTCATCAGAGCTGTAAGGGTATCAAGACTCTTGGGTGTACCACTCGTTCTAGGCGGCAGTCTATCTATCAAAGGATCAAGTACTTGGTTGAAATCGCCGCCAAGTATTAATGGAGTATTGGCAGAGGCCTGTGCCAACTGCGCAATACTTGCATAGTAAGCAGGGTTATCCACATTCGGAGCATAAATACAAATACACGTGAATTCACTATCTCCAACCTTAAGGTGTGCACGGGCCCATCTACCCTCCTTATCAGAGCTAGTATCCATTACAGTAGCTTGCAAAGACTTCTTAACCAAGATGGCTACCCCACACCGTTTGGAAACGGCGGGAGAGTAGGCAGCCACCATGTAAGGCTTAGCATTAAGTTTCAGTGTTTCAACGGAGTTTAAATGCGTTTCCTGAAGAAACACTAAATCAGCATGTTCATGATTAAGATAGCTAAGGATTTTCTTTCTTTTGATTGGACTATTGATGCCTTTTACGTTCAGTGATAAGATCTTACATAAGGCCATTCAGAAGGGTTAAAAATTCTGAGAAAGAACATGATAACGCACATAATTGCACAATGTCCCTCATATTAACTGTATATGGCTGTACACATGACATGATAGAAAATAAGCTAATGCAAAACAATGAAGCGCCCCATATAAAAAAAGAAGCACCGAAGTGCATTAGAGAAGAAGCAGAACCCCAGAAATTACTGGCGACCATGTGTCTGCGGGGAGAAACCCCAGAGAAGGCCTAAATTGAAATATATAACCTGTATAGCTGTGCGTGCTCCGAATCCAACCGAGGTGCACATCATGGAGGGAAAGGAGACCAAGAAAGTTATATATAGAAAGAAAGAAAAGTCCAGGCAGTCTCTGTTCCAGGCTGTGATCACCGCGTCGGGCCATTCAAAATGGCGGGCAGATCCGGCGGATTACAGATCCAAGTTGTTGGATTAGCGCATCTGGTCTGCTTCTTTGGAATCTAAAAATGTTGCTAGCAGATCAGGATCTTCGAAGGTTCTAGTTTGGTTATGGAGAGTCACTCTGAGCTTCGCTGGATACAATAGGCCAAAGCGAGCCTGTAGCTGTTGAAGTCTAGGTCGAAAAGCAAGGAGTCTCTTCCGACGATCAACTGTGGGCTTTGCCAAGTCAGGGAAGAAGGAGACTTTATGACTTTCAAACTCCAGATGATGATTCGCCCGGGCAGCATTTAGAATTTGCTCAACTTGCTGATATCTCAGTAAGCGAAAGATGATAGGCCGGGGGGTCGTCCGATTGAGCGCCATGTTGGTAGGAACACGATGTGCTCGGTCAATTTCCAGATCTCTGTGAAAAGTGATCTTCAGCAAGGAGGGAAGAGTTTTGACCAGGAATTCTCTTATATCTCCTGCTTCCGCCCCCTCCGGTACTCCAATGAGCCTTACATTGTTGCGACGGGCTCGATTATTGCTATCCTCTAACTCTTTTTGAAGATTCTGTATCTGACGCTCAGCCTTGTCCAGTTTCACCAAGCGCACCGCGTGCGAGTCGAGGACCCCCGCCATGTTGTCCTGCAGTAGTGAAAGACCTTCAAGCCGGTCCTGAAGCATACCGAAATCTTCTCGCATGGCTCGGAGCGCTTCTCCGTTGGACTGTACCAGTTCCTTCACACCGCGTATTTCCTCCAAGATCTCCTGTTGCATTTCGGGGTTTTCCCGAAGTGGAACCATCTTTTGTGGGGAAGACAACTCTGTTTTGGAGCGTTTTCCGTGTGAAGAAGAGGGAGACCCGAAGTCTAAGCGCGCTGGTTTGTGGGCCGCCATCCCCCCCGAGGCACCCCGGTAAGTTCGGAGCAAAATATTAAGTTTATGTAGGTATTAAGTCAGGATTCTGAGTAGGCCTCTCGGGAGCTTCAGCGCGAAGCGTCTAACCCGCTGGACATCAGGCTCCGCCCCCCCAGGTGTGGTGTGTTCTAATGTTATTAGAATTTAATAGGAGCGAGGAGAGGCACAGAGCTGACTCATTGGAGATGACTTTGTGTATAAGGGTAATTGCTTTGAATATGGAGGTGGTTGGCAGCCCTGGCCTCCACACCAGTCCTGGGCACAGTGTAGGCATTGCTGTGGTTCTCAATACTGTTAGGGGTCACTCCCTGGGGAAGTTAAACACTGTCAGAAACAAAACCTGAAACACACTCCACAGATATCAGAAAGGTTGATATGATGAATCCCTGTCAAATTGTGTTCAATTTAAGATTTGTTATCTGACATTATTCATAGCAACCTTTTGATATATGTGGGACGTGTTTCCATGTTTAAGACGGCATTGCTAAGGTATGCAGGTGCTAGTATTGGTAGATGCTGCTGCATGCAGGGCCCAACAGCCTGACTCTCCATGAGCCGCTGCATAGTGGGGCCTGTGGGTGTTTGTGCCCCTGTCTGCCGCTGCTCTAGGGCAGAGGTTCCCAACTCTGGTCCTGGTGGGCCAAACATGGTTCAGGTTTTCATGCTGTCCCTAATGAATATGCATGGTACATTTGCATACAATGGGGGCTGTGCATGCAAATGCATCTCATGCATATTTATTAGGGACATCCTGACAACCTGAATGGTATTTGGCCCTCCAGGATGGGAGTTGGAAAACTCTGCTCTAGGGATTGCACATGTTTATGGTGTATGTGCTCTGTAGGGTACAATATAGGCATTTATGGCGTGTTACTTTTATCTGCAATAAAGATTCCGTCTTTATTACCACGGTTTAGTAAGGGTAAAATGAGGGGACATGGTCTGCAGGAGCCACAGCTGGGACTTGAACCTATGAATTTCTGCCCCTGAATATACTGGCTGTGTGTACTGCGCCAAACTGTTGCCACAGAGGCAGGTTATTCCCTGGGGATAGCATTACTGTTCATCAGACAGCCCTTGTCTGTTGCACTGCACGCCACCCACCTGAACAGGGCTTGGCCTTGGTGTGCTGTGGGCAGATGCCACTGCCCCCTCTACCACCAGTACCCCTCCTCGACTATGCTGACATGCCCTTATGCCGGTGGTGCTGGTGGTGCGCAGTCCCAGGCCATCTAGTGTGCCAGTAGGCGGCTGCCTATGGTGTGTGGTCTGGGGTATGGGTGCCTACATTGACATCCGTGCTTCCCCCTGTCACCGCCTGTCAATGTTATGTTCCCTTTGGGGTACCTGCTGGGTGATGTCCGCTGGGACACCTTTGGGTAACACACTCGTGGGCATGTTTGTCCTTGGTCAGTTGCTGGTTTCTGTTTTTCTGTTTCTGTGTTCCTATGTGCCACCTAGGCATCTGCCTGGTCCGCCCTGTGCCATAGCTGCCCCACTGCATGTCCCACCTTCAGCCCCCTTTGCCCTATTTGCAGCCTCACCGTCGTGCCCTCTCGTACTTGGCATCTATGCTGCTGCTGCTGCACATGTATCACTACTATCACTTTTCTTGGTTTCCCTGCCTTTGCTATACATTGCTGACTGAAATGGTTTCTCTCTCCTGCAAATGTGCCTCTAGTGCGAGGTTTTCACTGGCGCTAATTTTCAGACCTTCATTTCACAGCATTAGTGTGCATGGAGCCTCTCCCCGCCCACTCTCTGCCCATTTACCCCTTCTCTCTGCCCCTGGGGAGCCTTACTCTGCATTTTGGGGACCTTTACTCCACCCTCTGTGCACCTTAATGCCACCGGCCACATTATCGCGCGACACGTGATGTCAGCTGCGCTGTTAGCGCCGTTTAGTAAATGTACCCCTAAAGTTAGCATATCTCTTTCTACGGAGTCGCTCACATTGACAGACTGGAGTCTGCAAATGGAAGAAAGGGAAGCACATTGTGTCACACTGTTAAGAGTGCACTTTTCAAATTGTTTCTATTTTGTTAACTTTGCACTGTATTGCTGATATAGTCCTGGGCTCTTAGGCCAAACCTTTACTTCTGTTTCTGCTATTTCCCTAAAAGGACCATCTCCTCTATTCCTGCATGCACAAAAAATAGAATTCTTGAGACAATGAGCCTTCCTCTCAGACATTGTACATATTATTTATTTACATTCTCTTATATACCATGCTATGCTGCATCAGTGTGGTTTTACATTGAACAAACTGAAATTACATTGAACAGGGCATTATAAATTGGAGATAACTATTTTACAGGGAACATGGGCTATGGAGAGTTAAGTGGCTTGCCCAAGGTCACAAGGAGCACCTGTGGGACTAGAAACCCCAGTCCTTCTGGCCCAAGGTTGCTGTCCTCTAGTGGCATTTGATCCCCAACCTTCTGGCCTGAAGTACCTTGCCCCAACCACTAGACCACTCCTCCACTCCACAGATATTATCTTCCTTTTGTGCACAGAACAAAATTCCTTACTTGGCAGCCCAAAAGCAATTCATTTTAGGCTTTACCTTTAGGGTATCTAACTGAATGTACTGATCAGATATCTAAAGTATTTAAGCCTCTTGGGAGTTTTTTAGGGTTGATTGATAAGAAAGTTAACTGAATGCTGCTTTTTAGCTCAGTAGTATATTTGACTTGAAAGCAATGCATCATATATTCAGATGCAGTAATCCTTATGTTAGAAAATGATAAAGTTATTATGGAATATCTAAAACCTTTATAAAGTTTTGCATGCATACTAAAATCATCTAGGAATTTGGATATTGTTGATATTATATAAACTTGTCAAAGTTTCTGGCGGGAAACCCATCTTCCACCTCAATAATAGCACAGGTACACTAAAAAAATTTTTTTTTAAACTGCCTCTAATGTTTCGATTGATTTTTACGTTTTTTGGTGCGCTGAATCCAAATCTGGTAACCAATTTGCTCCATCACGTACAGATTTTTTGCTACATTGGGTTAGCAGTTTGAGGTGAACGTTTCAGATTGAGTGCGATCGAGATAAAAGTTTCTTGGATGAATTCTTTATACTAATTGTTTAGTAGTTATTCAAATAAGAATAAAGAAAATTGTAACAAGGCAGCACATAAGAATAGAGTAATGTCAACAAAACACATTGTGATGGTAGCAGAATTGTCTGCACTTAAAACAGCCACATACATGTGCACAAACATTGAGCATATAAGAGCGAGGTTAGACACAAAGCAAAGCAAAGAAATGTGCAAAAAATGTTGTACGGGTATGTATGTAAGAATAGAAAACGCAAACCGCACCTTTGCAATACATGAAGACAAACACCCGATGGTGTGAAAATAAAATTCTAATAAATGAGATCCGACATTGTGGTAATAACTAGCAAATTTTTATTTCAAAGTTTAGTAAAAACACGATATTTGTCAACACAGTTTAGATTTTAAAGTCATTCTTGGGTCAATCAATCTCCTGGTGGGCCCGTTTCTTCTTCCCCCGAATGCTTCTCTTGGTGCGCTGCTTGGCGTATTTTTCATCTGGGGTTTCCCGCAGCAGCAACCAGCAGAAATCAGCCATCATAGTGGTGTTCCATCTTCCTTGGTACCTTCTCTCTGCGTCCTTGATGTCCTGGTGAAACCTTTCACCTTGTTCTTCACTGTACGCCCCCAAGTTTTCGGGAAAGTAGTTCACATGGGAGTGCAAGAAATGGACTTTCAGGCTCATGTTACAGCCTTGTTCTTTGAAGGCATTGAGCATCCTGGCAACAATATCCTTATAGTTCTCATCCCGCCTGTTCCCCAAGAATTTGAGAACAACATCCTTGAAGGAATCCCAGGCTTCTTTTTCCTTCTCAGACATCGTTTCAGCGAATGCTCCATCTGAAATGAGTTTCCTTATATCAGGGCCAACAAACACTCCTTTCTTTAGCTTTGCTTCAGAAAGTCGGGGGAACTTTGAGCAAAGGTACCGAAAGCACTCACCATCTTTTGGAAGGGACTTGATGAATTGCTTAATGAGACCCAACTTAATGTGGAGAGGTGGTAATAGAATTTTATCACGAGGTACCAAGCTCTCATGAAGAACATTTTTCTCACCGGGTCTCAAATACTCCCGAATTGGCCAGTCTTTTTTCCCCCAGTGTAGGTCGCGGGCCCGGCTATCCCACAAGCAAAGGAAGCAGGGATATTTGGTGAAACCGGATTGCTGCCCTAATAGCATGGATAGAATTTTAAAGTCTCCACAAATCATCCACTTATGCTCATCATAACGAATCTTCTGAAGAATCAGGGCCAAATTCTCGTATTTTTCTTGGAGAATAACAGAGTAAGCAATAGGAACTGAAGCAAATGTGTTGCCATTATGAAGAAGAACACCTTTTATGCTGTCTTTTGACGAATCAATGAACAGCCGCCATTCAGCAGGATTATACTTGAGTTTAAACTTTTCCATCACTCCGTATATATCGTTGCAAAATACCAAATCTTCCTCTTTGCTGAAATACTTCAAAAATTGTGTCTCGCGGTTGCGGTACCAATAAAAAGTAACCGGGTAGCCGGATCCGGCGCTTCCCCAGCTCCAACCCCAGCCCCCAACCCCCCTTATCCCTTACCTTCCCCCCCCCCTTACACCCCCTTATGGTACAAACCACAGACAACATTTTCATGGTAACAAACTGGTTGCAGCTTTATTTCCAACAGAAAACGTATTAACATTAATGCCACGAATACATAATTCTCGCAACCCAGCGGAGCGGTGTGCCGCCAGCCATGCTACTAGCAAAGCGGCCCCGCCTCTGCTGCGGCCGTGGACCCCCCAACGGCCGAGCTCACCCCCCCTATCCGACTTCGCCATATTACTAGCAAAAGTCTTCCAGGGGTTATCCGGGCAAGGGCACCCCGCCCCCACCCCAAGTGGCATAAGGCTCCGGACCCCGGAAACCTCTGGGATCCCGCCAACCCACCCCCCCCAGCTGCGACACCCCTCAGTCTCCCCCGCCCCCCAACCACGATAGCAAGGGCGGGCGGGTGGGACGCTGCGCCGACAGCCAGCAGCATGTGCTCCAGACTCGGAAGCAGCGGCAGGAGCACATGCCCGACCGGCCCATCCGATTGGCTCCGCTCGGCACGTGCACCCGCGGAGCCAATCGAATTAAAAAATGCCACGCTCCCCCCTTGGCGCGCGCGCCCCCATCTGCCCCATGCTCGCAGGGTCCCGCGCCTAACCGGCACCCGGCTCCTTTCGGGCGCCGGGACCCTGCCTGCACCCTGCATACTAACCGGGTAGCCGGATCCGGCGCTTCCCCAGCTCCAACCCCAGCCCCCAACCCCCCTTATCCCTTACCTCCCCCCCCCTTACACCCCCTTATGGTACAAACCACAGACAACATTTTCATGGTAACAAACTGGTCGCAGCTTTATTTCCAACAGAAAACGTATTAACATTAATGCCACGAATACATAATTCTCGCAACCCAGCGGAGCGGTGTGCCGCCAGCCATGCTACTAGCAAAGCGGCCCCGCCTCTGCTGCGGCCGTGGACCCCCCAACGGCCGAGCTCACCCCCCCTATCCGACTTCGCCATATTACTAGCAAAAGTCTTCCAGGGGTTATCCGGGCAAGGGCACCCCGCCCCCACCCCAAGTGGCATAAGGCTCCGGACCCCGGAAACCTCTGGGATCCCGCCAACCCACCCCCCCCAGCTGCGACACCCCTCAGTCTCCCCCGCCCCCAACCACGATAGCAAGGGCGGGCGGGTGGGACGCTGCGCCGACAGCCAGCAGCATGTGCTCCAGACTCGGAAGCAGCGGCAGGAGCACATGCCCGACCGGCCCATCCGATTGGCTCCGCTCGGCACGTGCACCCGCGGAGCCAATCGAATTAAAAAATGCCACACTCCCCCCTTGGCGCGCGCGCCCCCATCCGCCCCATGCTCGCAGGGTCCCGCGCCTAACCGGCACCCGGCTCCTTTCGGGCGCCGGGACCCTGCCTGCACCCTGCATACTAACCGGGTAGCCGGATCCGGCACTTCCCCAGCTCCAACCCCAGCCCCCAACCCCCCTTATCCCTTACCTTCCCCCCCCCTTACACCCCCTTATGGTACAAACCACAGACAACATTTTCATGGTAACAAACTGGTCGCAGCTTTATTTCCAACAGAAAACGTATTAACATTAATGCCACGAATACATAATTCTCGCAACCCAGCGGAGTGGTGTGCCGCCAGCCATGCTACTAGCAAAGCGGCCCCGCCTCCGCTGCGGCTGTGGACCCCCCAACGGCCGAGCTCACCCCCCCTATCCGACTTCGCCATATTACTAGCAAAAGTCTTCCAGGGGTTATCCGGGCAAGGGCACCCCGCCCCCACCCCAAGTGGCATAAGGCTCCGGACCCCGGAAACCTCCGGGATCCCGCCACCGGCACAGGCACCCTCACCACCTGTGCCGCCTCCCCCTGCTGGAAGCTGCGACCAGTGATACCGAGACCGCACGAGACACTCCAACATCTCCTGCCAATCGTTCAGGAGGAGATCAGTTCCCACAGGGGACAAATGAACTCCATCCCCCTGAACAAACCCCCCGCAGGACACCTCCGCCCAGGGGTGTTGCACCTGAAACCCGCCATGATCACTCACCCACCTCCCAATTTGCCGGTTGATTTTGTTCAGCCCACGAGACCAGCGCCGCTGATCCCAGCACGCTGGCCTCGGAACAATATCTGACCAGACCAATGCGGCGCCTGGAAACAGGCGACGCACCAATTCAAAATCCCGCTTAGCAGCCCTGATCAACCGCTTGCAGGACCACGCAGCCAAATCGTTGCCCCCCAGATGCAAAAGGAGAATTACTGGATGCTGCCGGACACGGCCATGGTGACGGAGCAAAGGCAGCAGCTGCTCCCACCGCAGACCCCGCTCGCCCAGCCATGAAATCGCCACCTCCTCCGCAGCCAGACCAAGATTCGGCCCAAAGGGGCGCTCCGCCGCTCGCTGGCCAGCCCAGTAAATGAAAGAGTGGCCCAGAATCCAGCAGACCAGCTTTCTCGGCTCCCCATCTGGAAGAGAAAACATAACCACATTAGTAACCCCCACCCCCCCCCCCCAGGGATGGCCAGGTCAGAGACGGACGTACCCTTCGAACGCCGTCGACCGCCACCTGCCAATACTTTGTATCTGAAGACCCGAGCAACCCGCCGCCGCCGTGCTGGTAGCTGCACCGATGCGAAAAGAAGGGGCCAAAAAAAGACGAGGATCCTCGCCCAACCGAGTCAGCGCGAGCCGCAAAACTGCCGTGAACTGAAAACGCGTCAACGCCCTACCATACTGATGCGTAAAAAGCACACCGCTACCCTCCGGGCGCAGAGCCAGGAAGCCCTGCATGGAGGCCACAGGGCAAGTAAGCCCTCCTGTAGACCTGAGGACCACCCAAAGCCCCTTACCCCGCTGGTCCGTCTTGGACTGAGCCAGCAGCACGCGCATCCGTGGATGCACCATCCACACGTGCCGCCGGAGCAAACAATTCCCGGGACCCGCCGATGCCGATGCGGCCACCACCTCCCCGACGCGAAAGGCACCAAAAAACGCCAGGCAGAAAGCCGCACGAAAGAGCGCGCGCTCATACGGCGATCGGGCCACCACCGGTAGCACCGTGCACAGCCGCACCAGGAGGTCATGTGTAACCGGACGACGACGATCGCGGGGACCCGGCTGAGAACGCTCCCAGCCCTGAAGCAAACGTCGCGCCAAAAAACCCCGACCGGACACCTCCCACCCCATCGCCCTGGCAAAAAACAAGAAACCCGCCAGATGGCAACGCACGGACGATCGCGAAACCCCCCGCTCCTTGGCCCAGCTAACATACCCCCCCCCAGCAACTGATCCGGGACCACCCCCCCAGCTCACCCCTGCACTTGCAAAAACTCTTGCACTCGCTCGCAACTGATCCGATAAGCCTCCCAGGTCCTCTCCGCTACCGAGCTCTGCAGAAGACACCTCATCGCAGCAGGCCATCGCTCCACAAGTGCCAAGGGACCGTCAGCCCGACCGGGTCGGCGTCCGGAGCCAACTCCCGAAACCGATCCAACTGCAAACGGGAAAGAGCATCAGCCAGATCATTAGAACGCCCTGGTATGTGCTGGGCACGCAAGTGCACATTTAAGCGCAAACACGCGAGCACGACCTGGCGCATCAACGACGCCACTGCCCCGCACCGCGGAGAAAAACGGTTAACCACATGAACCACCGCCTCGTTGTCACACCACCACAACACCCCGTGGTTGGCTAACCTATCGGGCCACAACTCCAGCACCACCAAGATCGGGAAGAGCTCCAAGAAAGTAATATTGCTAACCAAGCCGTTCGCCACCCACTCGCGCGGCCACCTGTCAGCACACCACGCCCCATTAAAATAGATTCCCAATCCTACTCCCCCGGCTGCATCCGTGTACAATTGCAACTCCTCGGAGGTAACTGCCGAGCCCCGCAAAACCGTCACCCCATTGAAGTCCCGCAAAAAGACATCCCAAACGCGCAAATCGTCATGAATTCCCCGCGTCACTCGAATACGATGATGAGGCTTGCGCACTCCTGCCGTCGCCGCTGCCAGCCGCCGACTAAACACCCGCCGCATGGGAATGACCTTACAGGCAAAGTTGAGGGAACCAAGAAGAACCTGCGCGTCTCTCAAGGTGACTTTCCTGGAAGCCAAAAGGTTGGCCACGAAAACCCGCAGTTTCCCCACCTTCTCACCGGGGAGCCGCGCCACCATCCTCAGTGAATCCAACTCGACGCCCAAGAACACAATCGTTGTCGCGGGGCCCACCGTCTTCCCCTCTGCCAAAGGCACCCCCAGTTCGGCTGTCAAACGAATAAAACCGCGTAATAAAGCACCACACTGCGCAGACTCGGCCCCCCCCACAAAGAAGAAAATCATCCAGATAATG
This sequence comes from Ichthyophis bannanicus, assembly GCA_033557465.1. Classification (NCBI taxonomy): domain Eukaryota; kingdom Metazoa; phylum Chordata; class Amphibia; order Gymnophiona; family Ichthyophiidae; genus Ichthyophis; species Ichthyophis bannanicus. The sequence goes on from CM066035.1 coordinate 462,472,053, forward strand.
AACCACCCCCGAACAGCCAACCGCCTGCACCAACTTCCAATGCAGGAAGGTACTAAACTTTTCAAAGTAGGCGCACCCACCGAACAGCCCCCTCAAATTGGAAACCCAACAACTGAAAAGACAAAGGGTGGACAGGCAACAATCGGAAAGCCGATTCCAAATCCACCTTGGCCATCAACGCCCCAGGACCCGACCTAGCAACAAGCTCCGCCGCCCTATCGAAGGAGGCATAGCGCACCGAACAAAACTCCCGCGGGATAAGATCATTGACAGAGGCGCCCATCGGAGCAGACAAATTATGAATGAGGCGAAACTTCCCCGGTTCCTTCTTGGGCACCACACCCAAGGGGGACACCACAAAGTCCGGAAAAGGCGGGCCACTGAATGGCCCCGCCACCCTGCCAAGCTGCAACTCGGCAGACAACTTCCGCCGGGCTACCTCGAGCCAGCGCCGCACACTGGGGGAATTACGAGCCACCGTGCCCGCCGCCCGACCCCGCACCGGAATAACAAAGCCAAATTGAAAACCCCTCTCCAAACATAATTTGTCATGCACCTTGGGGTACCCACGAAGCCACCTACGCAAAACTGGGACCCGAATAGGGGAGGGCGCAAGGCGCGAATTGGCCGGCCTACTTGGGACCGGACCCCGGGAGGGAGGGGCCCCCTTTTTTAACACATTTGGACGCGGAATGGGACCCACCACAGACGGAGCACGAATGCCGGAACTTGCAGTCTGGGAAAGGGCACGAGGCTCGGTTGAACCTTGTGATAAGGAAGCTTATCATAGCTCAGGAAGGAGCTATAGAAAAGATGATGTGACTCTGAACAAGCAACCTGTCAGTTCCGGTAGAAATAAGAAAACAGAATTTTCTTACAAAAGACTACCAGTCCCAGAATGCACCAGCACCATTAGAGGAGCTGAAGTGGGGAAACGTGTGTTCAATCAGGAGGGCTATGAGGTAATCCCTAAGTACTCATCTCAAAGGGCAGGGCCTGATTCAGCACAGCTGCGCTGTATTAGGGAGGAGCACTCATCAAGGCAGAATAAGAATAGAGTTTGTTCTACAGATGACAAGCATCAGCTCCATGATCATGAGCTTCATGATCACCTTGGATATTCAGAGAATTGTCCTCAGTATCCTGAGAATCAGCTTGAGTTTGATCATCAGTTTCATCTGAAGGATCAGCAGAAGCAGAAGCCAAACCGGACGGATAGAGAAGGAAAGAAACCCTCTGGAAGGAAGAGGAGAAAAGTCTTTGAGAGATCTAGAAGAGTCCAAGGCAGTACGTATACTGGGAGGTATTCCAAGGGCCAGCATAGACCATTGGACTGGGGAAAGCCAGAAGAATGGTGCTGCAGAACAAGGAATCACCAGAGGCTACCTGTGAGGGAGACGGCTGCACGTGGAAGGGACTCTAAGACCTATGCCAGAAGGTATGTGAAGAGAGATCCAGTGTCCAGGGATCAGGACTGGAAGGCTGGACATAAGAACTGGACTACATGCTGGCCAGGCTATATAGAGAGGAACTATAGCAACAATGGAAGCTCAGGTATGAACACTGATCTATGCCCTAGCTATAACCTTGAAAGACAGCAGGGAAATAAGTATTCTCCTGAAAGGGCTCCATTGAAAGATTCATCTGTGCCAATTCATGATAGTGACCCTATGCTTGTTGATGAAGGGGAAATAATAGCAGATCAAGATATTGTTTATATGGACTCCGTTGGTAACTTTCTGTGATAATGCACAGCAGCCATCACAAAGAAAATATAAATTTGTTCTTTATTCCACTAAGAAAAGCTCCTGAAGCAGGATTTGACTCACACAGTCGAAAGCCAGCCTGCTAAAGGGTTTCAGCTGGATAACTGATAGCAATTGAGCTGCACCTAATTGCTTGTGAGCTAGGAGAGAATTACTTCTGGATCTGTGTGGAAAGTAATCAGAAGTTAACCTTACAAGAACAGTTTATTTCTTTCTTTGTGGCTTTTCGTTTGTTAGAGATATGCTAAGAAAACATTAGCTAATTGCCTGACAAGTTTGAAGGTTGTTTTCCTGATTTTGAGTTTTTGACTTTGTTTTACCAAGTTAAACACTGCAAGCAAGTAACCTAATTTATGTGCTACCAAGCATATCTGTGCTGGGAGAAATAACCCCATAAATAAAGAAGTATCTTATTGGCTTTAACACTTGTGCACAACTAAATTATTGTCAGCAGCTGTGTCTGGTGTGAATGAACTACATTACCCACAATACCTTGCAAAAATCATATAAATATATGCATTGTCAAGACTGTGAAGATTCTCACCCAGGCAGCCGTCTGACAACCTCCAGCACACGTCTCTGCCCCCCCCCCCCCGACGGCAGCCCTGGCCTGCCCCGCGGGGGGCTCCCCCCGAAAGGACCGGTTCGCCCCGCCAGTCGCCCCCATCCCCGCCTTGACCCCCCTACCCCCCCACCCCCTTTCACTAACATTTGCGTTAACCAAAGGCTAATATCCTGCGTACTCCAGGTCAGCAAACGGTTCTCCTCCATTTTGTCACGAAACTTTTCGTCGTAATTAAGCCACGACCAACCTTCGTGCACCTGCGACGCTTCCAAGATCGAGTCCGCATAAGCCAATAGACTACCGAATTGGTCCGGCCAACGACGCCCCCAAACGCTCGCCAATCGCAAAAAGGCCCGGACCCAATTGACCACATTACGCGAAACACGGTGAAGCCGCCCAGCCTTTTCCTCCTCTTTCCGCTTCTTTTTACTATCACCCGAGCTCTTCCTGCCCTCGAGCAAACGGAAAATGTCAATATACTGCCTCCGCGTGATCCGACGCCGTAACTTCCGAGGCACCCCCTCCCACAGCTCCGAAAGGGAGGCAACGGAGGACACCGCCGAGCCCGCCCCAGCTGACGCGTCGCCCCCCTGTGTCGCCCCCTCCCATCATCAGCGCTGGAGGACCCCGAATCCTCCGACGACGAAGAGGATGACGAGTCCGAATCATGCCTCCGACGACACGCATGTTTCCGCTTCCGCCCCCTCTTGCCCAACCGCGCAGCCCGCGACCCCCTCGGAGCTCCTTCCAATGCAGTCAACTCACCCGAAGCACCTCCCACCGAACCAGCAGGTGCAGGAGCAGGCAACCGCCCTAGGGGATCCTCCGTCCGCGGCTGCAGACCGGCCCCTTGCGCAGCGCCGTCCACCGCTGTCTTCCCGCTGGGCGCACCAGGAACAGGATCCATGTTCGCCGGACCAGCCGTAGCACCCGCCGCCGGCACGACTCGAGGCGCGGACAACCAGGGAACCTGCGGAGAGAAAAAGGAGGGGCAGAGAGGCGAGAAACCAGGAGACCACGGCTGCCAGGCGCCCAACCACTCAGCCCGCGAGGACCCCTGTCCCCCAGCCGCCCACTGGTCCCAAAGGGGGGAAGAGCCCGGCGGCAAAATGCTCTCAGGCGGGATCACCAGCCCCCCAAGCCCCTGACTACCCTCAGAGCCCCAACCACCAAGCGAGGGCTCATCCAAACGGCCCCCGGAGGCATCCCCACCCCCCACACCGACCCCCCCCCCCGCCCTGCCAACGCCTGCCCCCCTCCCCCCAACTGACGGCACCCTCCGCACGGGGGCCCTACCCCGTGGAGTGGCCAGCGGAGCCACGACAGCCCCCTCCCCCATTGACCTACTCCCACCACGCTGTCCTCGAGCAACTCGGCCTCTACCCGCAGCCCGAGGCACGTAAGGGGACCCCCCAACCCCCCGGACCGGATTCAGGCCTCCCCTTGGCCTTCCAGCCCCCCTCCCCCCTACCCCAACTCCCGTCCCCGCCCGCGGCCTCCGGGCCACCCCCGCCCCCTCAAGGCCCCCCCCTGCTTGACTGCCGGCTCCCCCTGTGCCCCACGACCCCCCCCTGCCATTCCAAACTACCACAGGCCCGAAGGAGACACGTGGGTTCGGGTTCCGGTTTATTTTATTCCCCTTTGTATGGCTAATGACCCGAATGCCCACAGCTACAACGGGGACCCCTTGGAAGCAAGACCGCCACCAAAACCGTCCCCCCAATCGGGAAACTTGCCTGTGCTGAAGGCACCGTCCCGCAGCCGAAAAAACCGCGTCAGAGCTGCCACACCGCTTGGGTAAACCGCAGACGACCAGCCGCACAGGAACCCACCAGATGCCGCGCCGACAGCCAGCAGCATGTGCTCCAGACTCGCAAGCAGCGGCAGGAGCACATGCCCGACCGGCCCATCCGATTGGCTCCGCTTGGCACGTGCACCCGCGGAGCCAATTGAATTAAAAAATGCCACGCTCCCCCCTTGGCGCGCGCATCCCCGTCCGCCCCACGCTCGCAGGGTCCCGTACCTAACCGGCACCCGGTTACATTCGGGCGCCAGGACCCTGCCCGCGCCCTGCATACTTGTTCCTGGTGACAATAGAATTTTCTGTTTAAGCCGAGAACCTAGCAGTTGGGCAGCATCTTTTGGGAGTCCTAAATCCCGGACTAAATCATTCAATTCAGCTTGAGAGAAAAGTTCAGGTTTCGGATCTGGTTCAGTTTCAAACTCGGAAGTACTGGACTCATCGGGAAAAGCCATCTGATGAGTCTCATCATGATCAGAACCGTCCACACAAATATGATCCAAAGATTTTGGTGGTTCAGGCACAGGTACTTCATTGCTATGAGGCATAGGCCTAATTGCTGAGGGAAGGTTGGGGTAACTTATTACGTTCTTATTTTTTAAGTTTTATCCCTTCACAATGCAAGAGCAAAAATAGCAGTCACTGCTGTGGTCTCTTTGTTCACGCCACATCATAGGTATTCCGAAACGAAATGCTTGTTTTTTACCTTTCATCCATAAGCGTAGATCTTCCTCACATGTCTTGCACACTTTGTGAGGAGCCCACGGTTTGTCTTGATCGCCTATCTTCAAACCAAAATAGGCGAAATATACTTTTTTAATAAATGCAGAAATGTTCCTCTGCCGCTTTTTCACGGTATATTCCCCACAAATAAAACAAAAACTGTCCGGAGAGTTGACGCAACCTCTGCTCTGTGAGCCATCACAAATACACAGCACTGCAAACTACAACTGTAGTGAACCACTTCAGAATAAAGCTGGATTACGACTGAGCAAACAAAAGGTAATAATGAACTTGCAAGAAACTGAAATTTGACAGGAACGTTCATGTCGCAACCACCGTGTTTGAGCGAGCGAACGAGGCGAGGCGAACAGGAAAGAACATGCGCCAGCGCGAGTACTGGATTTAGCCCCCCGCCTCCCAATTGTCCTGTTAATGTATAAAATGAATACAAAACACTCTAAAATATCATGAGGGAGTGTTTCTAGTTAGTTAACCATTACAACCTCTATTTTGGGCCAAGAAAATAAACTGCAGTCGGCTAAAAAGAAATTATGTGAACATTCCTTATATGGGTAAGAAATCTAATTTTGCAAGAAAACGTGACGTGATGGAACATTTTGGCTATTTTTCCTGGATTCAGCACCCCAAAATCTATAGGAATCAGTTGCAAAACTGGAGGCAGTTTTTTGGTAGTGTACCTGTGTAGTCAGACTTAAAAGGGGACGAGGCCCAAGCTTTGTTGAGATATAGGACAAGGGAGTCCAATACAATCCTCAGGAGCCACAGACAGGACCAGTTTTCAGGACATCCACAACAAACAGGCATGAGATATAGTTGAATACAATGGAGGAAGGATCTTCATATATATTTCTTTGAGTGTTTGTGAAAATCAGACCTATTTGTTATTTATAACCTATATCCCTAAATACTTTCCCATTGATACAGTTAAGTTAGAGTGCACCGTATTTCTCTGTGCTCTGCTGTCCTCTTTTCTGCTATTATTTCCAGATCTTGACAGGTTTTTGATGTCATCACTGCCAAGATTTCTCTCTTCTTTCCTTCATTGTGCATGTCAGTAATATATTAGCTAATTTTCCACCAAATTCTGGGAATATATGACTGTCAAATCTCATTCTCCTTTTGGCTAGGCTATGACTTCTACAAAAGCTCTTTCTTCTCTCAGATATCTCATGCGCTCTTTCTTTTAAGATCATTTTCTGACAGTTATTTTTTTTTAAATCCTCTAAAATGCAACATTTAAAAAAAATGTATTTTCCTCATTTGCTTCTATATCCTGCCATTGAGCTTTTTGCACTGTTAGCCTTGTCTTTAGTTTAGTAGATATTTTTGTAGCATTGATGTATTGTTTGCTAATTATCATGGCTTTCATTTTCTTGATATTTACATTCATCCTGTAGACTTTAGAGGAAGTTTGTTATCTTTCTCAAGTGCCGGTAGTATTATATTAATGTCATATTAGTTTTATGCCATTGAATACATTCCTTCCAGTTTTCTCAGAGCTTCTGTCATAAAAACACACTCAGGTCAATATTCACCGTGTCACTCAGTGGCAGCTTACACAGATGAATAAAGCTACACACAAAAAAAACAACAACAACAAGAATTTTCTAAATTTAAAACCTTGTCTAGATACTGGTTGAATATACACAAATAGTTGCATGTAGATATCTGCATATAAAAGCCCTTCAGCACCACAGATAAACATCATGTTGACCTATGAGGCTAGTCATATATGCATTAGCAAGTATAAACATAGGAGTATGTTTACTAAACTGCGGTAACATTACAGACCGCGCATTAGGTAACGTTAACGATTGTTAGGTAATGTTAACGCACGTTATGTAACGTTAACACACGTTAACATTACCTAACGATTGTTAATGTTCCCGGCTGTGGTAAACACTGCAGAGGGTAGAGAGAGGGCGGACAGAAGGGGTCAATGGGTTGGGAGTGGGAGGGGAGAGGCTGCCTGCACACTAATGCACTGAACTGAAGGGCTGAATCCTACCGCGGATGAAAACCTGCCATTAGATGCACATTTGCAGGAGAGAGAAACAATTTCAGTGTCAGCAATGTACAGCATAGGCAGGGAGCCCAAGATTCATGATAGTAGTGCTCCCTTTACAGCAACAGCATAGTGCCCAAGTATGAAAGGCCACTATGGCAAAGGTGCAAATGGGGCATAGGGGGCTGTAGGCGGGACATGTAGAGGGGGCAACTAGGACACAGGGTGGACTAGGCGGGTGCCTAGGTGGCACATAGGAACATATAAACTGGACATCAGCATGACAGCAGCTGACAAAGGCCAAACACAATCCACCTACATCTACCTGGTCCACCCGAGCTAACAGTTGCCAGGGCACTGACCTAACATCCCCCCAGCCAACCTTCCCCCAAGCAGAAGGGACATAATATTGGTATATGGTGATGAGGGGGGATATGAGGATGCTCATGTATGCCCCCTGCCCCAGACCCCACTCCGTAGGCGACCACCTACCCACACAGTGGATGGCCTGGGACTGCACACTACCAGCACTGACAGCATATGGTCATGTCAGCATGGCGGGGGGGTGTGCCCATGCTGGAGGGGGCAGTGGCACCTGCCTGCAGTGGACCTAGGCCATGCCCTGTACCAGTACGTGGTGTGCAGTGCTACATAAAAGGACTACCATGCATCTGTGGCAACAGTGTGGTGCAGTACACCCAGCCAGTGTGTCCAAAAGCAGAAGGTCACAGGTTCAAGTCCCAGCTGTGGTTCCTGCAGAGCATATCCCTATATTTTACCCTACAATGCAGATACAACAGCAACATGTGCAAAGCCCAAAGCAGTAGCGAACAGGGGTACAAACACCTATGTGGAGCAATGGCTGGGACACTGTAGTGCCCAACCACCGCCTGCATGGACAGGTTGGCCACAGCATGTCATGCTGGGAGGGCACTCACTCTAACTGAGCAGTGACCATGGCATGTCTATGTTCCCACATAGTGCGCCACACTATCTGTCTTCAGTGATACCTATGTGATTCCAATGCTGGGGCCCCAATCACTGAGATGCCTGCTTGGTGCACATAGTTCCTCTGTGAGCATGCACTATGGACTGGCTAGTGGACTGTCTGCAGTTAGACTGTGCATGGTTGGAACACCTATAAGGTGCAGTCTGACTGTGCTGTCTGCTGGTGACTGGCAGACACTGGTGTGAGGCAGTTGGGGGTTTTCAGACCTAACCCCAACATTGCTGATGGTCTGCCACTACCCCAGTCACAGGTATGGCTCAGGCCCACCAACCCTGTAGAGCTGTCTTATACCAGCAGGATGGAGATTGCTTCACCATGGCTGGGGCACCTGTTCCTTACCTACAAAAAGGGTGATGTGGGCCCTTTGGGGTATGTAGTGTATACCACTTTGACCTTATAAAGGTACTGCTACACAAACCTCATGCAAGTCTAGAAACCCCTCTGCCTTGATAACAGGTGCCCATGTCAGCCAGACCCTAACACAGAGTATACACTAATCTGGGTGGTGTCTGGTCCCAGAAGGCCACACACAATTGCAGGATACAGATGGACACCAAATTACCTTCAGCTGCATTGCAAGGAACACCTGTCACACACTGGTAGTGATGGGGACGTACAGCAGAACCTATCTCTAGCACCACATGTACTGCAGACCTAGTGCTGGGCACCCATCCTATCCCTCAGGGTGAACACAGAACCTGCACAATGGCATGGTCTGTAGCTACACTGTGCCAGTATCACGCACTGTCAGTTCGTCTTTCCAAGCTGAGGTACCGGAGAGGTGCAGACCCCATTTGGTGATCAGCTGTAGATAGCTATTCAGCATGTGCATTGCATCATGGGTACTAGTGGGGTTACCCTATCCTGGCACTCAGAGCAGACAGTTTGTGTGGTGACCTGCAGTCCTTCTGTACCCAGCCATTGTTGTGACATACACCACAGAGGTATAGCCTACTGGTTAATACAATGCCATTCTTGGCAGTGTTCATGGGTTTAATCCCTCATTGTTCCCTCCACTCATGCCTGTCTTACTCAAATAGTGTGCATGCCTGTAACAGTCATGTTTTTGCAGATCTGTGCTGCCAGCCAATAAGACCCTCGTCACAAGTGCCAACATTCCCTTGGTCCGTCTATCTGCGTCTGTCAGCTGTGTAGAGTCCTGTCTGCCTGTGCAGGCTGCCACCTGATGTCCTGCACTGCTACTCTTTCCTGCATTGCATCTCATCATGCTTGCTTCGCCTGTTCCTGATCTGCATGGCACCACCACACCTCTGTCCACCCATTATTGTAACTATCCTGCCACCTCTGCCTCCACTGGGGGACACGTATTCCCATCGTCTGCCACCAACTGTCTTTCCAGTACTTTACACTGCCAACACCCTGTGCTGTGGTACAGTTGCCCCCACCATGTTTGTCATCAGTACTAGCAGTCACATGGGATGCCCACAGATATGGCGGGTCCAGCAGCTCCCAGCTCTCCCTCCTTCTATTCACCTGTTCATTGCCTTTCCTGAGTGCTCTATCTAGTGTTAGGGCTACATCTGTCTCTGTTCCTCACAGGTCATGCATGTCATCCTGTGGCACCTTGCAGCCCTTAGGGCACACTAACCTTGGGCACTGTAACCTTGTTAGGCCACCTTAACCTATGGTTCCATATCCCAGGGTGCCTTCTACAGTGCCTTGTCCAGGGGTGCCTAATACAGTGCTTAGTCTAAGGAGCCCTATAGGGCGCCTTATGAGGCACCTTACCAGGCACCTTATAATGCACTTTATAATGCAACTTACAAGGCACCTTACAAGGCACCTTATAAGGTGCCTTACAAGGCACCTTATAGGGCATCTAACAGGGCACCTAACTTATAAGGCACCTTGCAATGCGCGTTAGTCTAAGGCACCTTGTAACATGCGTTAGCCGATATGGCTTTCTGTAACGATGCACCTTGGATACAAACACCTCACGGTGCGATATTTTGATATTACAACTCAAGATCTCTTCTGACTTGAAGTACAGCTTTTCAACAAATGGCTCACGATGTGACATTTTGACTTCACACTTAAAGTAGGAGTACATCTCCATATACTACTTTACACGTGTAATACATTACAAGGTGTTCTTCTGTGTGCCCCCTGAGGAAGGCGTTGTTGAAACGCATTGGGGTTTACCTAATAAAGAATCCTGTGACCATTATACGTCTCTTGCTCCTTGTGTTTCATGATGCATCATCCATGCCTTTATATGGGCATCTGTACCAGGGGCAGCCCAAGAGCTCTTGCTACCCTAGGCAGACCTGATCTGCCACCCCCCTCGGACCTCCTCCTTGCCTCCATCATCCAGCCTCTCACAGGGGGTTGATGGGAGGCACGTCAATCACCTCTGAAGCCATGGCAGGCCTTAAAGATACATGGCCTGCCAGTCCTGTGCCCTCTGACTTCCTGTCAGAAGGGACTGGAGCAGCAGGACACAACTGCACACATATGCACACTTTAAAGACTGCTGCCACTTCAAAGTTGTGATCACCATGAAACCCATCAACCCCCAGTGAAAGGCTGGAATTCAGGGGTGGTGGTACAATGGCACACGATGTGGCGGGGGTGACTGTCTAGGGATGAGTTGTTCACCAGTGTCTGCCACCCTAGGCAACCACCTTGTTTACCTAGTGGATGGGCCAGCTCTGCACCCCACCCCTACATCACAAACACAGGCAGCCCCATACCTGCACCACACACACACACACACAGGCACCTTATGAGTACCACCCCCACAGCATACATACACAAACCAACACTGTTCCAAGAGAGACATAAATATATGGATAACAGCATTTATATACGGCCACTGACCCCCTGCTACTGTAATGCAACACAGTATATCTTGTCTGTTTATATCCCTTCCCCCACAGACATTTATGAGTTTGCAAATGAGTGTTCACTCTTCAACTTGTTTAAATTTATTCATATTGGAATGATATGTTGCCTGTATTGTGCAGTACGGAGTCATAGTACACACCTTTGACAATAGGTCCATAGTCTTTCACTTGACAATCAATATTTATTTATTTATATTCTCTTATATACCGCGCTATTCTGTATCAGTGCGGTTTACATTGAACAAACTGAAATTACATTGAACAGGGCATTATAACTTGGAGATAACTATTTTACAGGGAACATGGGCTATGGAGGGTTAAGTGGCTTGCCCAAGACCACAAGGAGCACCTGTGGGACTAGAAACCCCAGTCCTTCCGGCCCAAGGTTGCTGTCCTCTAGTGGGATTTGAACCCCCGACCTTCCGGCCTGAAGTACCTTGCCCCAACCACTAGGCTACTCCTTCCACATGGGAAATGTTGCTTCTAATGAATGCACATCCCTAATAACAGGAGATCTAGGTGCAGCTCTTCAAAACCATAGCTCTAATATCACAATAGACTTGACAGATATTTTGGCAAGATGTAGAGGGTGTCATCTGACAGAACCATGTGCAACATACCTAGCGGTTTGTCTTTTATGTAAGTAACAAGGAAACTTTATAATACACTTAAACATATTTTAAAGTACTGCTCATTATTTTAGGTAGGATGAAAACACAGATATTTGTATAGATGTTCATTCTAGTGCTAATAGCACATTAACATCTGTTTATCTTTATTGGTTATATAGTTTTATTATTATTATTTAACTCATGCCTTTCCAGTAGTAGTTCAATGTGAATTACAATCAGGCACAGTAGGCAGTAAAGAAAAATCACAATGTTCTTGCAGATTTGGTTTTAGTAAGGGAGACAGGAGGAATAGAAAGATGGGTTTGCTGAGCAGAATGCAGAGTATGTGGTTGGACATAGGGGATTATGAAAGATACCAAATATGGTAGAGATGTGAAGTGTCATTTTACAAGGAACATCTAAGAATAATCTGGGACATCCAGAGCACAATGTCCAAAAATCTGGGGGAGTGGCAGCAGTGAAGGGAGGCTCATATAAATGTGTTCTGAAATCACATTGCCACCATGAAAGATGAACATCCCAGTAACTGTGTCTGATGATGGGCCCGCACAACTAGCAAGGCCAAGTAAGTGCACAGATGTAGGCTATCTCACAGTGGTAGCCGTTGCAGAATTGCAAGCCCACAGAACTGGGTACATGCCAGCTGGAATATTTCAGAAGGGACTATGTTAGGAGACTAGCATGTTCTGGCTGGCCATTACAGATAATGAGACATGTGGCTGAGAGGCAATAAAATGTTTAGAGTATGTATCTATATGCAGATTTCTTCAACAGGAAATATTAACTGTGGTGATGAAAGCACATTTTGCAGCTATGAAAATGAGCACTTTATCGTACATTATCTATGGTCATGTGCAGGTATAGGCATGGCCGCCTCAACAACCAGGACCAGATGTGCTTGTGCCAATCTGAAACTGAACTGCAACATGCATCTCCCTTGCTCCAGGCCATACCTCCATAATGCCCCTATGCTACATGGACCTACTCATGCCAGGGACATCTATATACCCAGCTTTCTAAAATGGCTCCAGGGCATCTCTATGATTTCAATGTCTGAATGTCCATTTTCAGGTTTCCAACTCATAAAAGCGCTTCTAAAATGACCCCCTTGGTGTATTATGTTCTATGAGCTGGGGATACATAGCTCCATTCACAAATCTATGACTTAGGGGTATGTTTACTAAACCTTCTTAACATGTGCGCTGTACCATTATCGTGCGCTAAGGTACCTTAGCGCACGATAATGGTGCTTTACGGGGCACAAAGGTGGCTTAGCGCGCGCTAACGCACGCAGTGGCGCAAGCGAGCGCTGAAGGCGGGGAAAGGCTCCCGGAAGTCGGAGGAAGGCTCCCCAGGGGCGGAGAGAAGGGGTCAATGGGTGGAGAGTGGGAGGGGAGAGGCTCCCCGCACACTAACGATGTGAAATCTGAGGCCAAAACTAACGCTAGTGAAAACCTCGCGTTAGAGCTGATTTAAAGGGAAAAGAAACCATTTCTGTCAGCAATGTACAGCAAAACCAGGGAAACCGACAAAAAGGTGATAAGTGTGTTACATGTGCACGGAACAAAAGTACAAATAAACATTGAAAAGGACACCAACAAAAAATACAAAAAACATAACCAAGCTGGGCAACAGTGATAGTAATGGGAAAAATCAAAAAACACTCCCAAGAAAGCTCCAAAAAAAAGATATGAATTTTGGAAGGGTCCACGCTTCCTCCCCATACAAGGTGAATGATTCTACAGTGAAATAGCACTGATCAGGGTCACCCTCTCCATTGAACAGGTTTCCTATGGCATGCACATGTTCTACAACAGCAGGGCGGGCATGTCAGAATGGGCAACTGGACAGATGCTGGGAAAGGGGATACAGAGGGCTGCAGGTGGCACATGCTGTGGTGTAGCTGGGGCACAGTGTGGACTAAGCAGATGCCTAGGTGGCACCTAGAAATGCTAAAACTGTACAGCAGCCAGACAGCAACTGATGAGGGCCCAACATGGGCATGAGAGTGATTATCACAGTGTCACAGGAAATAGTACCCAGTAGGTACCCCCAAGGGCACAGAACATTGGCAGGCGGTGTTGGGGGGAAGCGTGGACATCTATGCAGGCACCCCTACCCCAGAACACGCACCATAGGCAGCTGCCTACCCGCACACTGGATGGCTTGAGACTGCACACCACCAGCACCACCAGCAGAAGGGCATGTCAGCATGGTGGCAGAGGGGTACTGGTGGTGGAGGGGGGCAGTGGCAGCTGCCCAGAGCAGACCATGGCCTAGCCCTGTGAAGGTGAGTGCCATGCACTGCAACAGACAGGCCCTGTCTGATGAACAGTCATGGTATCACCAGGGAATGCACTGTCTCTGTGGCAACATGGTGGTGCAGTGCCCACAACCAGTGTGTTCTGAGGCAAAAGGTCATAGGTTCAAGTCCCAGCTATGGTGCCTGCCAACCCAGTCCCCATATTTTACCCACTACTAAAACGTGCTAATACAGACAGAACCTTTTTTGCAGATGACATAAACATGCCCAAAACACCTACATTTTACCCTACAGAGCACAGACACCATAAACAGGCGCATTACCTACAGCAGAGTCTCCCAAATGCAGTCCTGGAGGGCCAAACACCATTCAGGTTTTATGCTGCCTCTAATAAAGATGCCTGTACTGCATATCTATGCGCCGCCCCCATGTTATGCAGATGTATCACATGCATATTCATGAAGGACAGCATGAAAACCCGAACAGTGTTTGGCACACCAGGACCAGAGTTGGGAACCTCTAACGTAAAGCAGCAGCCAACAGGGGCAGACAAACTCACACCCACAGGCCCCATTATCCAATGCCTCCTGGAGAGGCAGGACATTGGGCTCTGCGTGTATCTCCCAATACTAGGACTTGCATACCTTAGCAATGCCACCCTAAACCTGGGAATACAGTACACAGCTATCAAAAGGTTGCTATGATTACTGGCAGATAGCAATTCCGAAGTTAAGTACAATTTTCTGATTGAGCTGCATCATGGCAACCTTTCTGATGTCTGTGTGGTGTGCTACAGGCTTTGTGTCTGACAGTGTTTACCACCCTGGGGAGTGACCCCAACAGTATTGTGTACCATAGCCTTGCCTGCACTGTGCCCAGGACTAGAGTGGTGGCCAGGGCTTCCAAACACCCCTATAGTTGTACAATGCTGGCATAGGTGTGGGAGTGTGCATCTGCTATCCAGTGTGTGGTGGCTGCAAACACCCCCCACAGCCCACAATGCCAGCACTGTTGCCAGTATTGGCCCCCAAGGGCACAGAACATTGGCAGGTGGTGTTGGGGGGGAAGCGTGGATGTCTATGCAGGCACCCCTACCCCAGAACCCGCACCATAGGCAGCCGCCTACCCGCACACTGGATGGGCCGAGACTGCGCACCACCAGCACCACCAGCATAATGGCATGTCAGCATGGTGGCAGAGGGGTACTGGTGGTGGAGGGGGCAGTGCCAGCTGCACCGTGGCCTAACCCTGTTCAGGTGGGTGCCGTGCACCGCAACAGACAGGCCTTGGCTGACAAACAGCCATGGCATCTCTAGGGAATGCAGTGCCTCTGTGGCCACAGTGTGGTACAGCACACACAGAGAGTGTGTTCAAGAGCAAGAGGTCACCAGTTCAAACCCAAGCCATGGCCCCTAACAACCCAGTTCCCATATTTTACACAGTAATAAACCGTGGAAGTAAAGACCGAACCTTTAGTGCAGAGAACAGAACCATGCGTCAAACGCCCATATTTTACCCCACAGAGCACAGACACCATACACATGTGCAGTACCTAGAGCAGAGTCTCCCTAATGCAGTCCTGGAGGGACACACACCATGCAGGTGTCATGCTGTCACCAATAAAGATGCCTGTGCTGCAGTCCCATGTGCCGCCTCCATGGTATGCAGATGTATCTCATGCATATACATGAGGGACAGCATGAAAACCCGAATAGTGTGTGGAACACCAGGACTGGATTTGGGAACCTCCTCCCAGAGCAGCGACCAACAGGGGCAGACACACCTGCACCCACAGGCCCCATCATCCAAAGCCACCTGTAGCAGCAGGATGGCGAGCCCTGTGTGAAGCCCCCAATATCAGCCCCTGCATACGGTAGCAATGCCACACTAAACCTGGCGATATGGCACACATATATCAAAAGGTTACTATGATCACCGCTTTGACCCGGTGAAAAGCGGGATATAAATACAGTTAAATAAATAAATAAATAAATCACTGACAGATAGGAATCCCGAAGTTAACCACAATCTTCCCTTTAGCTGTATCATACCAACCTCTCTGATGTCTGTGGAGTGTGTATCAGGTCTGGTGTATGACATTGTTTACCACCCTGGGGAGTGACCCCAACAGTATCGTGTACCATAGCCATGCCTGTACTGTCAGAGTGGGCTGTCAGTCCACCTGTTGATATGGCTGTTTGAGCCTATGCAGTCTACAACATCTGCCCTATCCCCAGGAGTCCTGAGGACCCATCAAAGTGGGCTGTCAGTCTCCATGATGATATGGCTGTGTGTGCCTTTCCAGTTTAACACATCTGCCCTATCCCCAGGAGTCCTGAGGATCCATCAAATTGGGCTGTCAGTCTCCCTGGTGATATGGCTGTGTGTGCCTATGCAGTTTAACACATCTGCCCTATTCCCAGGAGTCCTGAGGGCCAATCAGAGTGGGCTGTCAGTCCACCTGGTGATATGGCTGTTTCAGCCTATGCAGTTTACAACATCTGCCCTATCCCCAGGAGTCCTGAGGGCCCATCAAAGTGGGCTGTCAGTCACCCTGGTGATATGGCTGTTTGTGCCTATGCAGTATGACAAATCTGCCCTATCCCCAGGAGTCCTGAGGGCCCATTAAAGTGGGCTGTCAGTCACCCTGGTGATATGACTGTTTGTGCCTATGCAGTATGACACATCTGCCCTATCCCCAGGAGTCCTGAGGGCCCATCAGAGTGAACATAAGAACATAAGATATGCCATACTGGGTCAGACCAAGGTCCATCAAGCCCAGTATTCTGTTTCCAACAGTGGCCAATCTAGGTCATATGTACCTAGCAGTTTCCCCAAAAGACACAGGTTCTGCAATGCTTATACTGGGTCAAGCATTGATATCTTCGGTCACTTCTTAATAATGGTTTATGGACCTTTCCTCCAGGAACTTGTCCAAACCTTTTTTAAACCCAGCTACACTAACAGCCTTTACTACATCTTCCGGTAACAAATTCCAGAGTTTGATTACACGTTGAGTGAAAAAATATTTTCTTTTATTAGTCTTAAATAGTTTATCCTGTAGCTTCATTGCATGTCCCCTAGTCTTTCTATATTCTGATAACGTAAGCAATCGATCTACGTTTACCCGTTCCACTCCGTTCATTAATTTATAGACTTCTATCATATCTCCCCTCAGCCGTCTCTTTTCCAGGTTAAAGAGCCCTAACCTTTTTAGCCTTTCTTCATAGGAGTATCCTTCCATCCCCTTTACCATTTTGGTGGCTCTTCTCTGAACCCTGGTGATATGGCTGTTTGTGCCTATGCAGTATGACACATCTGCCCTATCCCCAGGAGTCCTGAGGGCCCATCAAAGTGGGCTGTCAGTCACCCTGGTGATATGGTTGCATGTGTATTTCAAATTTAACACATCTTCCCTATCCCCAGGAGTCCTGAGGGCCCATCAGATTGGGCTGTCAGTCCACCTGGTGATATGGCTGTTTAAGCCTATGCAGTTTACAACATCTGCCCTATCCCCAGGAGTCCTGAGGGCCCATCAAAGTGGGCTGTCAGTCACGCTGGTGGTATGGCTGTTTGTGCCTATGCAGTCTACAACATCTGCCCTATCCCCAGGAGTCCTGAGGGCCCATCAGAGGGGGCTGTCAGTCACACTGGTGATATGGCTGTTTGTGCCTATGCAGTTGACAAAATCTGCCCTATCCCCAGGAGTCCTGAGGACCCATCAAATTGGGCTGTCAGTCTCCCTGGTGATATGGCTGTTTGTGCCTTTCAAGTTTAGCACATCTGCCCTATCCCTAGGAGTCCTGAGGGCCCATCAGGGTGGCTCCCCAGTCACCCTGGTGAAATGGTGTATGCTGCTCCTGATATCATATAATCTACCCGATTCTCAGGAGTCTGGAGACCTGTTGAATGCATCCAGTTAGTTGTCCTGTTGCTATGGTGTGTGTCGCAGAAGATGTGTGCTAGGACACCCGGTCCCCAGGGGACCTGAGACCTGTCTGCAAAGGTGGGTATGGCATCCAGATATTGTGTTAGGTGATGCTGTGTCTTGACACACATGTG
This sequence comes from Ichthyophis bannanicus, assembly GCA_033557465.1. Taxonomy (NCBI): domain Eukaryota; kingdom Metazoa; phylum Chordata; class Amphibia; order Gymnophiona; family Ichthyophiidae; genus Ichthyophis; species Ichthyophis bannanicus. The sequence goes on from CM066035.1 coordinate 462,489,767, forward strand.
CCCCATCTCCCTGAGGCCCATGGCTCATAGAACAGGTCAGGTCTGTATCCTGATTGTATGGTAGGTGCAGCTGTGGATGTGGTGTGCAGCAGCCCACCCCTGGGGGCCATGAGACCTGATAGATATGGTGCGAAACACATCCATATGTCATTGCTGTGTACCCAATTTGTGGCAACATATCTAGTCGGCTGATATGTTAAGGTCAGGGAAATACTCATGTGTTTGCCAGACCACACAGGGGGTTGGCGAGGTCCCCTCGAAACACCAGCCTAGCCATGCCACAGGTGGCATGCTGCTGCCATGTTGTGCAGGGAGATTGTAGGGACAGGGTTTGGTGCATCCAGGGTGTGATGCACGGGACACATATGTGTGACTGCACACATGGCCACACATGTGGGGGCAGCAGCAACTGTTGGTACAGGACACACTGAGCAGAGGAGCAGGAGCAGCATGATGCCCTGCACGGAGATGTGTCACATCTGTGAACCACCCACCAGGTTGATGTGGCAGTAATGTACCCTCCCGTTGTCTCCCCCCAGTAGGTTGAAGATCTACGGAAGAAGGCCAGGGAGATGAGGCTCCGGTATCACGGCCACTTGGAGCGGGTATGAAGGCGGCCAGTGTCACAGTGGGGAGGTGAGTGTCACAACCTCTGTGGCTCATTAGATGAGGTCACAGTGGCCCACCAGGCCTTGTGGGGCCAAACTATTCAAATGTGTCATGTGCGTCACGTAAGAGTGCGCTAATAACTGTAATTCCCCACAGAGGAGGACCACACAGCTCGGACACAAGCGCTGGCACAGCAGAACCTGCCACGGTCCACCTGCCAGAGATGGCCCGAGGGGGAGACGGAGGAGGAGGAGGAGGAGGATACGGAGGCAGCAGCGGCGGTGGCAACGGCAGCGGACATGGATGAGGAGGGGGGGAGGAGGAGGAGGAGGAGGGGCCAATGGAGCTGGCCGAGGAGGAAGAGGAGGAGGGGGGCCTGGGGAGGAGGCAGCAGAGGCCCCTGTGTCTGACAAAGGCAACGGAGGAATGGTGGAGGTGGGGGTGAGGCGGGGGGGGGCAACTGAATGTGTGTGGGTCATGTTGGAGGGGGAGGGGGAGGAGGGGAGTGAGGGGTGTGCTCAGGGTGGGTGGGAGGGCCTAGAGGCAGAGGTGGGGGTGGACTGGGAGGCGGGGTTTGCTGAGGGAGGGGAGGTCTGGGTGGAGCACGGGACAGCACAGGGCACTGTGGGTCCCTGCCAGCACACACATGTGGGTGGAAATGGTGCCCGGTTGGTTGTGTCCACGTCACCCATTGCCATGGACAGGACCCATGCATACACCACCACATACACAGGGTTGTCCGGCCAGGGATGCTGTCCCCCGCCATTGGGGACCGGACTACCTGTATGCCGTTCCGCCCATCCCCCTACTTCCGCACACTTGTTCAGGCTTCAGAGTGACAGAGGTGCTATGATCCTCTCAGCCCCAGATTGGCCACGCCAGGTGTGTTTTCCTCTGGATCTGCATCTCTCAGGTTCCACTCCTGGAATCATGGTCTGCTCCAGATCTACTGTCACAGGAGGATGGGGTGCTATTGCATCCCAATACGCAGTCTCTGCATCCCAGAGCCTTGCTTCTGACAGCCTTTACCCCCTAGGCCGTCACCTCCGTCAGGACGTACAGAACATCCGTCATGCCTCCGGTAGACCAACCATGAATCGCTCCTATGCTTTAATGTGGGTAAGGTTGAGCATCTGGTGTTCACAGAGGGGTCTCAACCCTCTTGTGGTTCCAGTGGTTTCATTATTGGAATGTCTCTGTCACCTTTCTAATGCCAGTGGCAGAACTCATTCATGTCGAGTCCATGTCAGTGCTATCGTATCTTCGTGCACAGCCATCAATGGGCAACCTGTGCCATCTCATATCAGGAATCCTGAGAGGGCATCTTCTGCCAACAGCTCCCATGAAGCTGCTTCTGGGGGAGCCTATGAGGCAGCCTTGTGAATCTTTAGCCACCACGTCCATGGGGCTCCTTTCGTAGAAGGTCCTGTTCCTCCTTGCAATCGCATCAGTAGGGCGTATTAGTGCTGTTCAAGCTCTGGGGGCAGACCCACCTGATACACGGTTCCACCATGCTAGGGCAGTCCTTGGGACACATCTACTCCTCATGCCCAGGGTGGTCATGTCTGTCCATTTAAACCTGGAGATTTATGTGTCTGTTTTCTTTCCGTAGCCACATGCATCACATGCAGAACGGACTCTCCATACTTTGCACTGTGGAGGGCCTCTTGCCTCCTACCTGCAAGGGACTCAGCAGCATAGACGGTCCTCGCATCTCTTTGTAGCCTTTGATCCCTCTCACCTGGGTCGTGCTGTCTTCAAGGGAACACTATCCAACTTGATTGGTCAGTGTATCTCTCATATATACCTGAGCAGACACCGTTCTCTGGGGGGCTATAGCACAGCTCACATTGTGTGTGCCATGGCGGCCTCTATGGCTCATCTGCACTCTGTACCCCTTGACAATATCTGTCAAGCAGCTACCTGATCCTCGGTTCACACCTTCACAGCCCACCACTGCTTGGATAACGTCTCCCACAGAGATGCCTCCTTTGGACAGGCTGTTCCCCGCCACCTTTCCCATACATACTCAACTCCTACCCGCCATCCCTCATATGGTGCCGGATATCCATGCCGGGACCTGTTGCCCCTTCCTAGGGGCTCCAAACCTCTGGGGGTCCTATCCTGGTACCTTCAGTTAGGGGGTCCCAACATATCAGGACAACTTCCTGGTTGTTCCTGGAGATAGCATAGTCACTCACTTGTAACAGGTGATCTCTGGGAACAGCAGGTATAGGTCTGTATTGCCCACCCACCTCCCTCCTGAGTTGTATCACTCTCTCCCTCTCTCTCCCTTGCTTATCTCTCTCTCTTTCATTTTGTCTCAGCTTTTGAGGCTCAACAGGGGTGAGGCAGCTGGGAAAGGCTGGACGCCAGCACGCTGGTGCTGTGGGATGCTCCCAAAGGCTTTCACATTGGACACTGGTGAGCGTTCCCACACAGGCTCCGTTGCTACTGACAATACCCACATGTGGAAATGTATCCCTGCTGTTCCCGGAGGTCACCTGCTACAGGTGATTAACTGCATTGCTCTGTGGTGCCCTTACTTGGGGTATGAGTCTGGGGAACAGCGCACATAGGTCTGTGCCCCTTACACATACTGACCCCTGTGACGCCATGCTACACAGGGTTGGAATGCACAGGGCACCTGTCATACCCCTCCCCCCCCACATGGCTCTCGCCCTGCTATGTTGCCAACATGCTGTCTCCTTGTGCATCTGTGGACAACCCCATGGGGATTCCTGTATATGCTCTTACCCACCTTCAGCATCATGGCTCGCTGATGCAGTGTGGAGACGTAGCCCCTCCAATGCAGTTGACATGCGTGGGGTGGGTTGGTCTTCCGACCCTTGGACCTGACCAGGTTGTTGGGTCTCCCCCCTGTTGGCGCCCGCATGGCCATGTTCGGTGGTGCAGCTGGCCTCCACAGTGTCTGCCGTGCCCAGGGGCATGTCCAACCCCTCCAGGTGCATGCCTGCCCCAGGTGTGCCGTCGCCATTGCTGCTGTTATCTGCTGACATTGTAGCCTCTGGCTCCTCACCATCCTGGGGCTCGGGCACTTCACACTCCTTGGGTGGCTCCATGATGTTGTAGTCACCTGCGTTGTGGGACGACATACACAACAGAGCTTGGATTGGTCCATGCAACTATGTACACCTGTGTGGTACATGCACCCCACATGTGATGTGTGCTTGGCCATGCCCTGTGCGTGTGCCACATACTACTGCCACTACTGGTACCTGGCTTTGCGGAGGCACTGCCAAGCACACGCAGCACTGTGATGCTGCAGTCACCAGGTGCCAATTTGTGAACAGGGGTGCTCCACATTGTGTCAGTCAGTGCAGGAACAGGTGTGAGAAGTGTGAGACGTGCAGGAGTTGTGCATACCGGGCAGCCAGGGGTTGGTAGGGGGTGGTGTTGGCACCATCTATGGGTGGGGGACCGGCCCATGCAGATGTTAGGGGCTGTGCTCGTGAAGGGGACACCTGTGGGCCTGGGGATGAGGGACGGGGATGTCGTATGCCACCAGGTTGAGGGGGGAATAGGATGCAGGCCACATAGGCAGAGTGCTGTCACATCATGCCTTTGTGACAGCAGGATGCGATGTGTGTACCTACCTGCCCTGGGATGGACGGTGTCCAGTGCTTCCGGCAGGCCATGCAGGTATACTGGACCGAGCCGATCAGCCAGCTCCTGCTGTAGTGGTGTGAGTGTGGGGGTAAAGGGGCCTCCCCCACCTGTGCCTGCAGCATGTTGCCGCTCAGCAGCCATGTGGGCACACACACCACATTTTAAGTCACTCATCCTTTTACGTAGGCTCTCGAGGTCACGGTGGTGGTATTGCTTTGCTGTCCATACAGGACATCGTAGTGTTCCAGGACACTTGCCAGGAGGAGATGGTTCTCTTGAGGGTTGAACTGAACAGCCCTCCTCCTTTGTAAAGACGGCACTAGTTGCCACTTGCGCTTAGCGACGGGTGGTCCGTGTGTGCACTGTGAGCCACACGATGGGCCAGCGGCCTCCTCTGCTGGTCTTTCAGGGATCTCTGTGTCCTGCTGGACAAGCACACCCTCCTCCTCCGCCACACCTGCCCTGTGCTGACTCTCCATATTCTCCCACCCCCGACCACTGGCCTCCACCTCACACCTACTGCTTGTACCCACCTGCCCTCCCTGCTGCCTGCTCCTCACCTGTCTCTACTGCCTCCCCTCCCCTCACCCTCCTCCACTCTGCCACACGCCCCTCCCCCTACCCCTCTCACTCTACACCACCACTCCCACTCACAGTATACTACACCTCTCACTGGCCCCTGGCACTATCTGGGCTCCACTATAAACCTTCCCTCTCATCTACAGATGTATTTATCATTTTGTATGGTGTAATGCGCATTGCGCATGCACGCAGTACCATACATGCGTTGTGCGTACATCACATGCGTATGCGCTTTGCCGTACACAGCGTCTGGGTGGCACATGCGCAATGCCAGACGCTGTGTACGGCATAGCGCATACGCGTGTGACATACGCACTATGCATGTGTGGTACCACGCACTTGCGCAATGAGTGTAGCCACCGCCCGCGCACAACGTAGGTTTGGCATTTAAATATACATGATTACTTGGGACACATTGAGGGGTTTCTGTAGGAGAGAGTCTGTGACATGGTTATGAAGTTTGAGGAGTGTTAGAGGATGTTTTCTTTGTGTATAGTCACTGTGTGTGTGAATGTTCTTTGGCTTGTGTGTCTGGCTCTGTGTCTTCGTCAGTGAGGTGGGTGTCAGTGTTTGTGTGTCATTGTGCATCTGTAGCTGTTGTGTGTATGGCAGCGTTCCTGATTGTTGCAGTTGAGGAGGATGCTGAGGAGGGGCTGCGGTTGCCTGATGGGGGAGATGGTGTCAATGGGGCTGCGGCACGGGGCATGGGTGTGGACCCGCTGCAACTCAGACCTGCAGCTGTGGGGGCAGGCCGGGCAGGGGCTATACCCGCACAGGGCAGGAGATGTGCAAAGGTGCGGCTCTGCTGGCCTCACCTCTACAGGCCCAGGGCCCAGCTCCAGGGCATGTGTGAGGACCAGGTCATCTCCCTCTACCGCCTGAGCATGGGGGCTATTAGGGAGCTCTACGAGGATCTAAGACCTGACCTCGAGCCCCTGACTGCTCGGTCACATGCCATACCGGGTTTGTTCAAGCTCCTTGGTGCCCTACATTTCTTTGCCTCTGGCTGTTTCCAGTCATCTGTGGCCGCAGTAGGAGACATGAGCCACCCCACCTTCTCACGCTGTCTCCACCAAGTACTGCGTACCATGGTGAGCTGCGTGGGGAATTACATAGCCCTTCCCCACACTAGGCAACAGTGGGGGACCGTGAACCAGGCCTTTGAGGCGTTAGCCGGGATACCACACGTGATGGGCGCTATTGATTGCACACATGTTGCCCTGGTCCCGCCAAGAGACAGGGAGGTAGTGTTCCGCAACCGCAAACACTATCATTCCCTGAATGTTCAGGTTGTCTGTGATGCACATCAGCATATTCTCAATGTGGTACCCAGGTTTGCAGGGTCCACCCATGACTCCTATATCCTGCAGCACTCATCACTTTACACTCAATTCGAGGATGGACAATATGGGGACTGTCTATTGCTGGGTGTATATTTATCATTTCTGACGTGCACATGCTGTTCATGTTACTAACTGTATGTGCAGATGTCTGTCTCGGTGGTGTATCCCTCTTTGTGTGGGTATGTCATCTGTCTGTGTGTGATATCAGGGGAGGGGGCCTCAAACCCCACCTTGCTATGGAGCTTTGTCATGATAGTTAAATGGCTGTTTGCATATGTGTCGTGGTTACTATTTATTTATTTATTTATTTATTTGCATCTCTTATATACCGCGCTATTACGATCAGTGCGGTTTACATTGGAACAGAACATACAATGTAGCAGTTACATTGGGTTTACAATAAAACATGGGATACAAACTTGGATAAACAGGGGAAAAACTATGTACAGTGTTATAGGAGTGGAGGATTAAAGATCAAATGAGGGCATGGTTAAGGGTTGTAATGTGAAGAGTGTATAGGTAACAGGAGAGGTGTCAGGGTGTGGGTTACAGATTATGGGTGTGGGTGTGGGTTACAGATTATGTTTCCAGTCCATGCACCAAGCCCTTGTCGTGTGTGTCTGCCCTTCACACCCTGATGCATAGTCCTGCTGTCCCATCATGTGCTGTCATATGTTTATGTCACAATGTGTTCTGCATTTGTTTTGCACATACATGCCTGTGTCCATTTTGGGGGACATGGGCTCCTGCTTTAACATCATACATCTCTTTGTTGCAGGTGATACAGGATTTGAGTGTCGCCCCTGGTTGCTGACCCCCGTGCGTCAACCACAGACACGTGCAGAGAGAAGATACAATGAGGCCCATGCCACCAGCCGCTCCGTCATAGAGCGCACCTTTGGCGTATTAAAGAGTCGCTTCAGGTGTCTGTATAGGACAGGCGGGGCCTTACAATACAGACCACAGACTGTGGCAGAGATCATTGTAGCCTGTTGTATCCTGCACAACATTGCTCTCAGGCACCACATCCCTGTCGATATTAATGAGGGTATGGAGGAGGACCCTATGTGCCCCCCTGCACCTGCCCATGGCGACACACGTGAGGACACAGCAGTCAGGTGGCAGCTGATTGCAGAGCTCTTCTCATGTAAGTACTGCATATGTTATCGCCTACATTTGTTTAGATATGTGTGTACTGCTAATGCTAGTTACCATTTGTATTATGAGATCTGTACAATGCAATACTGCACTGACATGTAACTGAGACTGGCTAGTCATACCAGCTTCACATCTACTCATGCCCGATCCACATCACATGTGGTCAGGGCACAACAGCAGGTGGAGGTGGCTTGTGTGTGTGTGGTGTTTTAGGCTTTGGTGCGGTGTAGGGCTGCCATACCTGGTTTGTGGCTGCATGTGATAGGGGCTGATGTGCAGGCACATGTAGTTGGCTTTGATTCTTTGGGGCGGCAGGATGAGAGGCATGTGGCATGGCGTTAACAATGTGGGAGCAGACCATGGATGGGGCCAGTTGTCTAGATGTCTGTGTCTTACAGTTGGTGTTTTGAGCTGATTGTGTGGTTGGTATGCTCAGATGTGCAGGGTCTGTGCATTAGTTGTTTTAGTATGCCGCTAAATGTGATACATACCAATATCAATGTGATCTGTGGTAACTGGATCCCTGGTATGTGGTATCCGTAAGGGACATTATTGCAACACCACAGTGTGCCTGAATGTAGAGATCATCACATAGTCCTCTGAAAGATTCCAGGAAGAATAGAGAACCTGTGCAGTGTGCATCCGGGGGGGGGGGGTGTATTGTGCTAGTTGTGTGGGATATAGAATAGCTGTGCAATGCAGTGGTGCATATTTGTACGCTGACAGAGATTATTCATGCCAGATCAGCAGGGTGTGGGTTACAGTAGGCAAGTTGTGGGCTAACTGTGGGTATGGAGTCAGGTTTCAGTGTTGTTGTCAGGGGGATCAGGGCACATCTATCTGATGACATCTGCACATGTACCACAACACTCACATACAAGCTGGGAAGATGGGCAGAGGGGGTAGGTGCAGTCCACTGCAACAACTACATTGCTGACCCTGGAGAGGATGACTTATGTTCACACACACAACATCGCTCTGAGGGGGGGGGGGGGTTTAGGTGCACATATGGGCTATCCATGCCTTCCCATTATCCATGTCACACAGCAGTATGACATGCAGCCATCATGGTGTGGTCACATGCACACATTGGGGTGTGGTTTGGCAGGCATAACTCAGCCATTGAGATGTAGATTTGCAGCTCAACATCACACAGCTGTTGATGTAAATGATGGTAGGAGCTATACACACCACTGAACTGTATATGGTCAGCCGATGGGGAGGTGCCCCTGCATAGTTCCTTGTGTTACAGTACTTGACAGCAGGGTATCAGAAATCATTGGGACATCAGAATGCACAGAGAGGGGCATTGGGGGACATATGGGGGACACAGGATGTTTCTGCAGCCGTGGATTGATGCAGGGACACAGTAGGGACGCAACACTTCTGTTCACCCTTCTGTACATGAACAGAGAGATGGGGGGGACAGACGGAGTGCAGACCCTTGTAGTTTGGCATTCACACTTTAGAGATATCTCTCACATGACATAGATCTGTATGGTGTGCTGGTGAACAGTAGGTATGTGAAGGATCTTGGGGGGTCTGCGAGCTGAGGACAGGAAGGTGCAGTGTATGTTGCATAACTGGCAAATGACATATGTATAAGAACATAAGATATGCCATACTGGGTCAGACCAAAGTCCATCAAACCCAGTATTCTCTTTCCAACAGTGGCCAATCTAGGTCATATGTACCTAGCAGTTTCCCCAAGAGACACAAGTTCCACAATGCTTGTACTGGGTCAAGCATTGATATCTTCGGTCACTTCTTAATAATGGTTTATGGACCTTTCCTCCAGGAACTTGTCCAAACCTTTTTTAAACCCAGCTACACTAACAGCCTTTACTACATCCTCCGGTAACAAATTCCAGAGTTTGATTACACGTTGAGTGAAAAAATATTTTCTTTTATTAGTCTTAAATAGTTTACCCTGTAGCTTCATTGCATGTCCCCTAGTCTTTCTATATTCTGATAAGGTAAACAATCGATCTACGTTTACCCGTTCCACTCCGTTCATTAATTTATAGACTTCTATCATATCTCCCCTCAGCCGTCTCTTTTCCAGGTTAAAGAGCCCTAACCTTTTTAGCCTTTCTTCATAGGAGTATCCTTCCATCCCCTTTACCATTTTGGTGGCTCTTCTCTGTACCTTTTCTAAAATCGCTATATCCTTTTTAAGATACGGCGACCAGAATTGCACACAATATTCAAGGTGCGGTCTCACCATGGAATGATATAGAGGCATTATAATATCTTTTGTTTTATTTTCCAATCCTTTCCTTATCATACCTAGCATTCTATTTGCTCTCTTGGCTGTGTTTCCTACTCCACAGGACATACCTGTTGCAGCTCCTGGTGTGGACGTGCATTAGCAGGTGACTGACAGTCATCCAACATGCAGTGGTCTGTGGTAGGTGCATGTACGGCTACATTGTCTGTGCTGACAGGCAGGGTAGACACATGTCCTCGGTGATGTGTCAGATTGTACATATGTTGTTGTTTACCTCTTTTCCCTGCACCACCATAAGCCATATCTTGGTGTTGGCACACATATCCCCATGTGTTCCTGTCCAGTTTGTCCTCTGCAACACTGTGTCTGTGACACAGCCAACAGAGCTTCATGTGTGTGGGTGCCTAGGTGTTGTGGTGGTGGGCTATACGTGCACCCTTCCCCAACAGTGTACCATCAGACAACACCAGTGTTTCGTTTGATTTCACAGGGCCTTTCAGTCCACACATCTCCAATTGGGAACATCCCAGCCATATGCTACTGCTGGCATGATCACCTTAGAATACTGTGTGGGAGTGTTTCTTAGGGTTGGCTGTGTGTTGGTACAGTGTGCAGGCATGTTACATTATCATGTGGTGTGTGGGGTCTGTACACCTGGGGGGCAGTGCTGACTGTGCTATCTCTTCCTTACTGCTGTTTACCATGTGAATATTGTGGACATGTGTTGTGTATTGTGAGCAGACCTGTGTCTTGTGTTGCGACATATGACTGTTGGACCATATTTTTCAGAACTCAGATATCGCCATGATGTGGACATGCATCAACAGTGGCTGGACATGGTTACATGGTGATTTCTCCAATTGGGGTGAAGTCGTCTCCCTTCACTGAGTGATCCAGGGGATCCATGACATACACCTGCTGCACGCAGACGGTAGGTTTAACCTTTTGGGGGGGGACTGACATCTTGCTTTACTTGGTAATGATTTACGGTTTGTTTCAGAGATATTTCATGTTGCCTCTCTGTTCACAATCGCTGATGCACATGGGGTGGCGCTGTGATACACTTGTGTAACATGGACATGGCCATGGAGATTAACATATCCATGTGACAGCCGTGTCTGCAGTTCCAATTCCACATCTGACCAACCTGCACTGTGTTCTGTTTTGTGCTCATGTTATGTTTGCCTGTGTGTCGTTTTATTATGTGCATATTCATGGTTGCCTGTCTGCATTTTGTGCTGCTGTTGGACACTGCATACCAATACATTATTTCTACTCTTCTGACAGGGCAGAGAACAAACTGGACATATCCACTGGAGCGCATCCAGCATCACCATCATCCACCAGTTGGGGGACACACCACCATGGAACTATCCCTGGGGAAATGGTGCCATAGGATGTTTGACCTCTGCAAGTGGGACACATGCCTAGGATGGACAGTATTACTTTGGGATCGCTACTTTACCGATGACAGACGTATACAACACACTGTTGCTGCCATGCTCTGGCTGGGAGTCGTGCTCATCTTAGGGGATACACATGACCTTTCATGTACTGTGGCATATTGGGATGTGACACTTGACTATGCATGCCCAGGGTTGCAAGGATAGTCTTCACCTGACATGTTGGATTACATATACGCTTTGGACTTTGCACACTGTGTACTAGTCCCCACGTGTGCAGCAGGGACTGACATTGTCACTGTATGATCTACATTCCTCCACAGTTGTGGTGTTGTTGTGTTTTGGCCATGTGTGTGACATGGAACACAGGATACGCTCATCTGTTTGTTTCAACACAGGCATACAGCCATGCATTTGGCATAGGGAGAGCGATGGAGAGGTCCTGTTGTATATGTCCACCTACTCTCCACCTGGACATGATACAGGTTTTGCCACAACACCGCTTTAATGACCACCAGCATCCTGGATTTATGTTTTCAATCAACAAGGGTGTTTCCCTGCATGTGTGGCATCACTGTAGCATGTTGAGATGTGCATGGTGCATGTGCATATGACTGAGTATGTTGGAGAGACACAGCACGTGGCAATATGGCTTCTGTGTGATTTACTGTGACATGTTGGCCCTTACTTTCCATCTCTCTATACTCTTTCTTGAGTCTGCTTACTGTACAGACGTGATGCTCTGCATTGTTTTACAGACCTTGCATTGCATGTCTGCACAGTCCTGTTTATCCCCTGAGGTACCGACACTCACATTGCCCCGTTCTATTTGGAGTGTCGCAGTGTGAGTGTCCGATGTCTCCCTTCAATTGTGCATTCACTGTACTGTGCTATATGTGTAGAGACACTGTCTATACACCAACCAGTGCAGGGGGATCCCCTGCATGGTGTGATCTCTGCATGTTTCTGCAGGTACTTTTCATTTGAATTCTCTCTGTGTTGATGTGCCTCTGCTACCTGTTAGCATATCCTCATTGTGCAGTTGATGATTGCTTAGGGTTACATTGTTGCAACGTTGATTCCTATATCAGGCATTATGTGAGAGCTGAGACATTACTTTCAATATGTTTTCTTCAAATTACAACATGTTAGCAACAGATGCTGTTTTCATTTGTGTGCCTCCTGTGTTTGCCAGATAGATATGTTTTGGAGAACAGATCATGATTGAGGTGTGTTGGCCCCTCATCATGCACCACCTGCTGTCTACATGCACTCATATGTGAGTAACACACATGAGGCGTGCAGCAGCATGTGGGGGGAGGGGGCCTGTGAAATGGTGCATACCATGGACCTGCTGCACATTATGTCTCCTGCCCTTCATTTGTAGACGGGCCAGTGACCTTTCTGTATAATGTGGATTGCTGCCCTGCTAAATGTGTTTCCGTGTTTCACCTGGGATCCACTTACCTTGAAATTATGATGGCGGTATCGGTATCAGCACTATCTGTGAGGATAAACCCAAATAAATATATGTGTTTGCTATACATTTGTCTCTGCTGCTTGATCATGGTGACAAACATACAGCACAATGTGTGCCTTTGAGTCAGTCCTAACTCCTTGTGACCCCAGGGCTTTCTGGCAGTGTCACTTGAAGTAGATTATCATTAATGTTACTCTGTACTATAACTTTAAAGCATATGTTGTATCGTACTCGAACTTATGGCTAAAGAGGTCTCAGAAACTGTAGGCTGCCATTGTTCAAGGTTTTATCAATGGACTAATGCCTAAATGTACATCAACGACCTCATTCTTAAACATCTAGCCAATAGTTGTTTTTGTTTTTGTGAAAAATTTTTTTAATCAACTTCAATACGTTATCTTCTTTAGCAAGCTTTTATATGAATAGAATAAACCAGTGAACCAGTGCTTATCTGTGTAGTAGAATCCCGACGCTTATTCAAGCGCTGTATCACGCGTTTTACCACTTCGGTTTCATCAGGGAGTGTTATAAATCGGCACTCTGGTATCACTGCAATGGTTCTCAAAAGCGCTATCTGGTGCTTGCTGCTGTTCTCCGTTTGCCTCTCATGTGTGTGATCTGCATGTCACTGCTACTCCACTTTCATCCTGACATTGCACCTATCCTGCCATGTCTACCTCCTCTGCTGCACACATCTTCCCATCCTCTGCCACACACTGTCATTATTGCATTGTACATTACCACCACTCTGTGCATAGCTACAGCTGCCCCCCACTATGTCTGTCCATTTTTCTAACTGTCACATGGGCTGGGGGCTGCTTTGTCTGGTCCATCAGCTCTGATCTACATTCTTCCATTACTTATGCATTGTCTTTCCTTACTGCTTTGTGCAGTGTTTGGGTACGTGGGTGTTTGGCACATACCTCTCTTGCCCTTTTAATTGGGTGACCTTTCTGCTCTTGACCACAGTTTGTGGGTTCACTTGTACATCCTTGGGGCATCTTGCGGCACACCTTTGGTTCAGGCAGCTTCTGGGGTGCCTACTACAGTGCCCTGGAGGTTGGCAACCTTTCAACATCGCATCTGGGGCACATCATACCCCACTTTCGCTGGCGTGGTTGTTTCAGATGTGCCTTCTGGTGCACCCTAAAAGGTGCATTACTTTATGGCACTAGGGTGCAGTTATCTTTAGAATGCAGCACAGATTGTTGTACAGTTGATAGCAGAAAAAGGGGATTCCCTCTGCCAACTTTATTTATTAGGTGCACTGGGGGCTTGAACTCATGACCCCTGTACTATCTGTTAGTGTAGTAACCATTGTACTACACCTCTATTGCTATGTTTGTAGGTCAGCACACCTACTTACCATTTCCATTCGTTCACATGCACATTGCTGCCATCAAAAACAGTGCTGTGACTCATAGGGCACCCTATAGGCAACATTATAGGGTGCCTTGGCAGACAGTGCACTTTATGATCTGCCCTCTGGAGTGCCTTATGTGGCATCTTACGTTATAGCACTTTGATGGTGTGTTTGCTGGCAGCACAGTTTTCAATAGGACTGTCACATGCCTCTGACAGCACTGGGTAGAGGTATTACTATTCATCTGGCCCACTTGGGAATCAAACTCAGGACCCTGTGGCATCAGTGAGTGTACTAACCATTGTACTACACCTCTATTGCTATGTTTGCATCTCAGCGCGCCTACTTAGATATCCATGCATTAACATGCACAGTGCTGCCATCAGAAACAGTGCTGTGACCTTGAGGTGCCTCATGGGGCACCCTATACAACACCCTATACAGCACCTTATAAAGTTCTCCATAGGCAAAATTATAGGGTGCCTTGGCAGACAGTGCACTTTATGATATGCCCTCTGGTGTGCCTTATGCGGCACCTTATGTTACGGCACTTTGACGGTGTGTTTGCTGGCAGCACAGATATAAATACAACTGGCATATGCCTCTGACTGCACTGGGTAAAAGTATTACTATTCAGCTTGCCAACTTGTGAGATGAACTCAGGACCCCTGGAGCATCTGTCTGTGTACTAACCGTTGTACTACACCTCTATTGCTATGTTTGCATCTCAACGCGCCTACTTAGGTATCCATGCATTAACATGCGCGATGTTGCCATCAGAAACAGTGCTGTGACCTTGCGGTGTCTCATGGGGCACCCTATACAACACCCTATACAGCACCTTATAAGGCTCCCCATAGGCAACATTATAGGGTGCCTTGGCAGACAGTGCACTTTATGATATGCCCTCTGGTGTGCCTTATGCGGCACCTTATGTTACGGCACTTTGACGGTGTGTTTGCTGGCCGCACAGATATAAATACAACTGGCATATGCCTCTGACTGCACTGGGTAAAAGTTTTATTATTCAGCTGGCCCACTTAGGAGTTGAACTCAGGACCCCTGCAACATCTGTCAGTGTATTAACCATTGTACTACACCTCTATTGCTATGCTTGTAGCTCAACGTGCCTACTTAGGATTTATGCGTGGTGACGCATGCTACTCCCTTTCCATGCGGTATGGTGCGCCGCATATACTAGTGCACGTTAACACGCTTGTTACTTTTTGACCAGACCGCCCACTCCTTTTATGGCATCCTGCACACTACCGCCTCGCGCACGTTAAGAAGGTTTAGTAAACATACCCCTTAGACATTGATCCACACAATTGCATGTCTTTTCTGTATGTCTTCACTAAAAATGTAAATTCCATGGAGCAGAAACTGTCTCTTAAATGTATTTTTAAATTACCATAAACTTTTAGTAGCTTTATAAATGACAGAATTATATTAATTAGTAGTAATAGTAGTAACTTGAACCAGTCCTATAATTTTCAGTGCCAACATTTTGCCTAAATAGGTAGATAGAAAGCACATGCTGGACTCTTATTTATTTAATTTAATTCCAGGCATTTGATATACCATTAAAGATGCAGGGGCCATCATAGCAGTTTACATTAAAAATGAAGGAGAAAAAAAAGAAGAGAGAATACAATATGCCTGGTGAGAGGGAGAAAGAAGAAAGATAATAGTGCGGGCCATATACTAAGGTGGGAGTGGGTGGATGGAAGAACCAGTTAGCAAGGACTTCAGAGAAGGCACATTGAAAAAGCCATATCTTAATAACCTTATTAAATGTTTTATAGGAAGGTTATAAGAACATAAGAAATGCCATAGTGGGTCAGACCAAGGTCTATCAAGCCCAGTATCTTGTTTCCAACAGTGGCCAATCTAGGTCACAAGTACCTAGCAGTTTCCCCAAAATACACAGTTTCTGGGTTCCTTGCAGAGTATGAGGGGGAGGGAGTTCCAGAGGTGGGGACCTAGATAACTGAAGGAACAGTATCTGGAGATCTCCAGCTGAAGGGCAGGAGTGGGGAGGGAGGCCTGTGAGGAGTAAAGGCTATGAGAGGTAGTGACATAAATTCTGTCAAAGCAACCCCCGCAATGCGGAAGGGTTCGGGCAGAAAAGGGGCCCACACAACAGCAGCGGCAGCAACACAACAAATTTACTTTATCATGTTTGACGTGCTGCTCCACTCTTGTAAGTTCCTGCAGGCCCGTCAGCTATTTCTAATCAGGCCATATTCTCACGATAACAGAACAGCTGCCGGACCCATGTTGAACTTGCAAGAGCTGAGCAGCACGGCAAACACAGTGAAGTAAGTTTGCTGTTGCTGCTGCTGCCGCCTCATGGGGAGCCGGAGCTTGCACGGCCGGGGCGCACAATGCAGGGCAAGCCACCATCACCACCACCGCCGCGACAATGTGGGGGCTCCCTGATTGTAACTTACACCACTGATGAGCGGGTACATAGGGACAAATGATGAAGGCAAGATTACCTTTGATTGCTCTTTTGAATGAATAATGTTTTGTAGAGCTTTATAGAATTATAGTGATGTGAATCATTAAGATAAAAAATTTACATTTGTGGTTAACATTATGCATTTTCTTCCACACAGATGATGTACCTGCTTTAACTTTTGCTTAATTGGTCACGTGACTGTGTCTTTTGCAGTCTCACAAGATATTATTTGGCGAAACAGAATTTTTCATTAATAAGTCATTAAGAGGATAATTTTCAAAATTCATTTATTAGCAAAAAGGCTATTTACCTGGATTAAAAAAGTTTTTATTTGAAAATTGCTCACCTTGAATGTGACTAAAACTATGGGAATTGCCCCACAACACACATACTTTCACTTTCATTATCATGGGGGCATTTCCTGGGTAAGAATAAACCAGGGAGAGGCAACAGCATACGTGCTTTTTATTTCAAAACAACAGGAATATTTTGTGGAAAAAGAATGAATCATGTAGAAAAATTATGGGCACTTTTTCTTAGGTGGTATGCAAAGGAAAAATATAGTATATCCTCCCTTTAAAAATTTGGTGCATGTTAAAGGTTAACACGAGTTAAGTGCTGCCAGTGCCCAATCATTTCTATGAGCCATTGCGTTAACTTTTAGTAACCATGCCCGTTTGTGCAAAAGTCATTGGTAAAAGAGCCCATATATCTGTTAGCAGCTATTTTGAAAACTGTTCCATAAAATATTATATTACAATACCTTCTCCTATTTAGGGTCCTGTTTACAAAGTACTTCAGCAAGAAATTAATATGTGCTGACAGTTAATGGGTACTCCGCACTGACAGTTATTATGGAGCCTTAGCAGCTAAGACATGATAATGTCCTTATTAACAGTTAATATGGAACGGAGCAAGAAAGGGTGGTGATTGTGCCTTACTTTAACACAGAGGTAATTTAGTTTTATTGAAGCATGTTCTTCATTGCCTTTTAAAAAATACACAGAAGAATAAGGAAGGGTAGAAGAAGGAAGGGGAATTAGAGCAGTGGTAAGACTGTATTGTCTGCCATGTTATCTGCTGCACATTAATTAAAAAAATGCACAAAGGGCTGCTAAGTTTAAGAGACAAACCAAATGTTAAAAACAAGGATGAATGCTCACAGAAATATAATAATGCAAAACAGAACAGACCAAGGTGTGAAATCAGCCGTTCCAGCATCTGCTATTGGTCTGCACTTGAAGGGGCCAGAGCACAGCACAGATGATTTTATGATGAGGGTCCTGAGAGGAAGATTTAAATCTATCTAGGGCTGTAAAATATTTGAAATGAAGATGATACGATACTTTGAATCAGACTTGATAGGATTCAGTAAGGACACCGGCTTCCTGTCACATTATAAACTATAAATATTTACAACCTAATCACCAACAGGACTCAACAAATACATGTTCTTTCTGTCACATTATAAACTATAAACATGTACAGCCTGATCAACCTCTGATCGATCTTCCATTTATTCCCCTTCCCTCCTGTCTATGTAATGCTGTATAGATTCCTGTATATATCTGGTATCTACATTGCTGATACCATCCTGACCTGAAGAGGAAGGTTTTACCTTCTACTGTTAGTCAAATAAAAAAGTACCACCCTATTTTCCCTTTTATTTAATATCTAACACACACAGCAAATTTCTGTTGATTAAGTAGGGGGACGTGATAGATCAAATGTTTATTCTGAGATTTCTTTTACAAGGAAAGAGGTTGAGCCCTTGAGATCCAAGATGGGATATAGTCCTCCTTACTTCTTCAGGATGAGAAATTTCTGGAATAGAAACCTGGGGATATGTTTAATAAAGAGCGTTTAAGGGCGCACCAGTTAGCAAGTGGTAACGGCAGCGGTAAGGATGCCATCGTGCGGTAAAAGCCAGGGTGAGCAGTAAGCATTCTGACGGTAAAGGGTGCTTGTCTCCACTTATCAGGTACTAACAGGACATTTATTTATTTATTTATTTATTTATTTAACAGTTATTTATATACCGCTCTTTCCCTTGTTTCAAGTGCGGTTTACATGTAACAGTAGGTTAATTGGTATGAGATATACCAGGACATTTTACATAGACCAGATAATTATAAATTACAAGGAAAATTGTAACATTACAAGTATAACATATTAGAACATATATACATTGCTAGTTAAATTATTAATCATCATGTAAATGAGTGTGTAGTATGGTTAAATTAGTGTATTAGTGTCGTTTATTTTTGAAAATAGGGTATATAATATTAAAAATAAATGTTAGCCTGTATCCCTTTGAGAATTCTGTTTTGGGAGTGTATTATAGTGTAATGTAAATAAGTGAGTTTTTAATTTTTTTTAAAATTCTTTTATGTCAGACAGTAGGCGAATGTTGTCAGGTAAATTGTTCCAGAGTATTGGAGCAGAGTGTGAGAAAGCTCTCTTATTGGTTTGTTTTCTGGCTTTTGTAAAATTTTTTGGTATTGTTAAAGTATTTATGTTTCTGCTCCTTTGAGATCGTTTATCAATGTCAATGTTAATCAGTGTATTTAGTGCAGATGGTGCAAGTTTATTTATAAGTTTAAATGTAGTGACAAGAATTTTATATTTGATTCGGGAGTAATTGGTAGCCAATGAAGTTCAGCTAAAATTGGTGTAATATGTTCAAGTGGGCTTATATTCATAATCGTTCTAGCAGCTAAGTTCTGAGTTATTTGTATCTTTTTAATATTTTGTTTTGAAATACCATTAAGTATTGTATTTGCAAAATCGAAATGTGGGGTAATAATAGCATGAATTATGTTAATAAAATCTTGTAGAAGAATCATTGGGTGTTAAGGTGATTAGCGGGGTGCCCCAGGGTTCGGTCCTGGGCCCGGCACTGTTCAATGTATTTGTGAGTGATATTGCTGAAGGACTGAATGGAAAAGTCTGTCTTTTTGCAGACGACACAAAAATTTGCAACAGAGTGGACTCCCCTGAGGGAGTGGTTAACATGAAGAAAGATCTACAAAAGCTGGAAGACTGGTCTAAAGCTTGGCAACTACGATTTAATGCAAAAAAGTGCAGTGTCATGCACTTGGGTAGCAGAAATCCAAGAGAAATGTACAAGATAGGGGGAGAAAGGTTGGTATGCACAGTTCAGGAAAAAGACCTTGGTGTGATTATCTCTGCTGATCTCAAGGTGGCAAAACAGTGCGACAAGGCGGTGGCAAAAGCCAGGAGGATGTTGGGCTGCATACAAAGAGGGATTACCAGCAGAAAAGAAGAGGTACTTATGCCACTGTATAGGTCACTGGTGAGGCCTCACTTGGAATACTGCTTTCAGTTTTGGAGACCATATCTTGCAAAGGATGTAAAAAGACTGGAGACTGTTCAGAGGAAGGCGACCAAAATGATTTGGAGCCTGCGTCAGAAGCCTTATGAGAAGAGACTTGAAGACCTAAATATGTATACCTTGGAGGAAAGGAGGCACAGGGGAGATATGATTCAGACCTTTAAATACTTAAAGAGAAATGATGAACAAACAAACCTCTTCCAAAGACGGGGAACCTGTAAAACTAGAGGGCATAACATGAAACTGCAAGGGGGTAAATTGAAAGGCAATGTCAGGAAATATTTTTTCACTGAAAGGGTGGTGGATGCTTGGAATGCCCTCCCGATGGAAGTGGTAGGGGCGAACACGGTGACGGAATTCAAAAAGGCATGGGACAAACACAGAGGATCCCTTTACAGAAATAGGAAAAAAAACAAAATAAACGGTACCATCTAACTTCCGAACCATATAACGTCTCAACAAATAGGGGTGTCCCATATGGAGTGGTGGGTTTACCCCTGAACAAGGATATGGAGAGGGGTGGCCTGCGCGGAGCGACAGGTGCACCTACTCTTGCCATCTCGCTGGGCAGACTGGATGGACCATGCTGGTCTTTATCTGCCGTCAACTACTATGTTACTATGTTACTATGTAAGGTTACAAGAGTGCATTATAATGCCTGAAAATGGCAGTTATTTTAGTGCAGTATAAGGGAGCCCCTGTGAAAGTCACATTTTAGGAGATGGATGGAAGGAAAGGTAAGAGCTGATGGACCTGTCAGATCCTTAGGTATCCTATGTGTAAATGGGATTAACATGTGGGAGGAAGCTGTACTGTATTAGTGGGATTAACATGTGGGAGGAAGTGGGATTAACATGTGGGAGGAAGCTGTATTGTATTAGTGAGTGGTGTCCACATAATATGCTATAATGTCAGTGTGTGACATAGGATTGTGAAGAAGTGTCACCTGGGGAGTCAGAATCGTCACAATGTGAGCATCAAAAGGATGACTTGAAGGACTATCAAAAAGGATGGCTACAAGGAAATAGATCTATACCTGTGAGTATTAATCTTCAGAAATAAACTCTAAATCTTGGGAGAAAAAGGGAATTCTTTGGGTTAAAACTGATAGATATGTGTATTTTAGAATTCAGTGTTTTTGCTGAGTCAGTCAGGAATTAGTACCACCAGAGAGCTTTGTCTTTAAGTCAAAGCAGAGTATAGTTTAGCATAGAAAGTAAATTAAGGGTATGTTTACTAAAACCCCGTTAGGGTGAGCACCGCGCTAGTGTGCGGATGCCATATAAGGAGTGGGCATTTCAGTCAGAAAAAAGCAAAAACGGGATTAATCATGCGCTAATGTGCGCTGCGCTCATGTGCGCCGCGCACATTAGCGCATGAGAAATTTGCGCGGTAAGCATAAGTGGCATGCTGATGTGCAAGCACAGGAACAGAGCCACAGTACAATGGTTAAGACACTGACCAATGATGCAGGGATTATAGGTTCAATCCCCACTGTGCTGAATGAAAAAGGCTGGCTGAGGCATCACCTATTATGGGGAAGATTGCTTTAGGAGGCATTTTATTTATAGTTTACTTACGTCTACTAGCAAATGCACTCTCAAAGCGTGTTAACATAAGGCGCCACATAAGGTGCCACATAAGGTGCCCCATAAGGCACATTTTAAAGTGCATTGTCTGCCAAGGCACCCTAGAATGTTGCTTATAGGGTGCTTTATAGGGTGCCATATGAGGCATAGCAAGGTCATAGCACTGTGTTTGATGGCAGCACTGTGCATTTAAACGCATGGAAATCTGAAGTAGGTGCGCTGACATGCAAGGAGGAACAGCAGTGTAGCACAATGGTTAAGGCACTGACTGCTGATACAGGGGTCATGAGTTTGCTCCCCAGTGTGCCTAATGCGTAAGGCTGGCTGAGGCACCAGTTTTGCAATGTACGTATTGTTTCCTGCAGCACTTTATTTGTATTTTATTAATTGCTGCCAGCAAACACGCCCTCACGTGCCATAACTGAAGGTGCCGCATAAGGCACCCTATAAGGCATTCCATAGGGCACATTATAAAGTGCACTGTCCGCCATGGCGCCATAAAATGTCCCCTATAGGGCACCCTATAAGTCGCTCCACAAGATAATGTATAGTGCACCTTATATGGACGGTAACCATAAGGTGCCCTATAAAGCGAACTCTGAGGCACCTTATGGGTACAGTACGCAGAGAGTGTTTTTGCTGGCAGCAATAATGTACATTAAAAAGAGATAATTCTTTGGGCAGCCCTATCAAATAGCCCCACTGGGGGTTTGAACCCATGACCTCTGTCTCCACAGGCACTGAAGTAACCATTGGGCTACCACTCTATAGCTGCTAATGAGCCCCTGGCTGGCTGTAGAGGGACTGAACGTCACCACACAGACAGTCTGCTGTGGTCACCAGGATAGGGTTAGGCCACCCGTACCCATGATGCACTGCACATGCAAATCAGCTGTCCACAGATGAACACAAGATGGGGTATGCACCCCCACAGCACCTTGGCCTGGTAGGGGGAACTGACCATGTCCACCCCCACAGCACCTCGGCCTGGTAGGGGGTACTGACCGTGTGTGTTACTGGCACAGAGTAGCTACACACCGTCACATTGTGCGGGTACTGTGCTCACCCTGAGTGTGCGGTGGGGCGCCCAACATCAGGTCCACAGCACCTTCCATGACAGAAATAGGCTATACTGCAGGTCCCCAGCAGTGCTAATGTGGGAGATAGGTAGTTTCTGCAGGAACACCTTGGATATATTTGTTTGTCTCAGTCAGGTGTAGCACCTATGGACTCCTAGGAGGATTATGTACCACCACCACCCTCCTCCTCCAGGGGCTGAGAATGGTAAACATGGTCTTCCATCAACAGATGCACATTCTACCTCCCTGCAATGGTGGCAATAGAGAATACCATCAACCCCAGTCCTGCTGGGAAACAGACATGCTACAGCAGAGGTGTCCAAACCTGTCCAGGAGGGCCACAATCCTGCCAGGTTTTGGGATAGCCCTAATGAATATGCATGAGATATATATGCATTAGAGATAGCCTGCCAACCTGACTGGTTTGTGGCCCTCCAGGACTGGATCTGGAAACCCCTGCTTTACACCTCTGTCATTTAAGATGGTGAGTGGGCAAGGTACAGATGTCCTAGACATCAAAAGGGTAGCTAGAATGTGTCACATTCATCCTCGATTCTCACCACCACCAAAAAGATGTCTAATGGACAATATTTTGGTGGTGGTGAGAAGGAATGTGACAAATTCTATCTAACCTTTTTGATGTCTTGGACATCTGCACCTTGCCCACTCACAAACTTAAATGATAGAGGTGTAAAGCAGGGGTCTCCAAATCCAGTCCTGGAGGGCCACAAACCAATCAGGTTGGCAGGCTATCTCTAATGCATATATATCTCATGCATATTCATTAGGGCTATCCCAAAACCTGGCAGGATTGTGGCCCTCCAGGACAGGTTTGGACACCTCTGCGCTACAGGGCAGTCAATGCAGCTCTGTACACATCCATAACGCAATAGCAGACAGACATTAGGCCTGGATATGCGAAGCTGCACCCCACCACTATCTGATATTCTCCAGCAGCAAGCCTTCAGCCACTGCACCCTGTAAGGTGCTCTATCAAGACACATACCAGCTGCAGTCTGCTAGCTAGTCCATAGTGCATGTTCCTGGTGGAAATGCATGCAACCAGAACTGGGATGCCAGCATACACAACAAGCAGATACATCAGTGACTGGGCTCCAAAGGTAAAACCATAAATATCGCATGAAAGAAGTACTATGGGGGTGCCTAGCCATGCTGTGGTCACTGCACAGTCAGGGTGAGAGTGATCTCCCAGCAGGACATGCTGAGGCCACCCTGTCTGTGTAGGTGGTGGCCGGGCACTAAAATGTCCCAGCCAGTGCCCTGTGCCCTGTGCAGATGCATCCTGGCCAGGCCACCCTGTCCAGGCTATACCCATGGTACCTTGCTCCTCATTATGCACATTGGCAGGCCAATACTGGCAACAGTGCTGGCAGTGTGGGCTGTGGAGGGTGTTTTCAGCCACCACACACTGGATAGACAGACAGACAGACACCCCCACACCTATGCCAGCATTGTGCTACTATAGAGGACTTTAGCAGCCCTGGCCACCACACCAGTCCTGGGCACAGTACAGGCAGGGATATGGTACGCAATACTGTTGGGGGTCACTCCCCAGGGTGGTAAACACTGTCAGAGACCAGACCTGCAGCACACACCACAGACATCAGAAAGATTGTTATGATGGAGCTCAATGAGCAAACTGTGCTTAACTTAGGAATTGCTATCTGCCAGTAATCATAGGAAACGTTTGATAGCTGTGTACTATATACCCAGGTGTAGGGTGGCATTGCTAAGGTATGCAAGTGCTAGTATTGGGAGATGCACGCAGGGCCCAATGTCCTGCCTCTCCAGGAGGCATTGGCTAATGGGGCCTGTGGGTGTGGGTGTGGGTGTGTCTGCCCCTGTTGGCTGCTGCTTTACGGCAGAGGTTCCCAACTCCAGTCCTGGTGTGCCAAACACTGTTCGGGTTTTCATGCTGCCCCTCATGAATATTCATGAGATACATCTGCATACCATGGGGGTGGTGCATAGATATGCAGCACAGGCATCTTTATTAGAGGCAGCATGGAACCTGAATGGTGTTTGGCCCTCCAGGACTGCATTTGGGAGACTCTGCTCTAGGTAGTGTGCATGTTTATGGTGTCTGTGCTCTGTAGGGTAAAATATAGGCGTATTAACCATGCGTATGTTCTCTGCAATAAAGGTTTGTCCTTACTATCACGGTTTAGCTGTGGGAAAAATATGTAGACTGGATTGGCAGTAGCCCCTGCTGGGCTTTGAACCTGTGACCTTCTGTTCTTGCACACACTGTCTGTGTGCACTGCACCACCGTGTTGCCATAGATATGCTGTATTCCCTGGGGAGTCCATGACTGTACATCCGACAGGGCCTGTTTGTTGCAGTGCACGGCACCCACCTGGACAGGGCTAGGCCATGGTCTGCTGTGGCCACCAGCTGCTGCCACCTCCACCACCAGTACCGTTCCATCCTTAGATTGGAGACAGCATAAACCCTGAAGGTTTTGTGGCCCTCCAGGACTGCATTTGGGGGAATCTGCTCTAGGTAATGTGCATGTTTCTGGTGTCTGTGCTCTGTAGGGTAAAATAGAGGTGTTTGAGCCATGCTTATGTTCTCTGCAATAAAGGTTTGTCTTTACTATCACTAGTTAGTTGTGGGTAAAATATGGGGACTGGATTGGCAGGAGCCCCAGCAGGGGCTCAAACCTGTGACCTTCTGTCTCTAAACACGCTGGTTGTGTGCACTGCACCACCGTGATGCCACAGAGACAGTGCATTCCCTGATGATACCATGACTGTTTGTCCGGCAGGGCCTGTCTGTTGCAGGGCATTGCACCCACTGGTCTGCTCTGGGCATCTGCCACTGCCCCCCTCCACCTCCATTACCCCTGTGCCACCCTGCTGACATGCCCTTCTGCTGGTGGTGCTGGTGGTACGCAGTCTCAGGCCATCCTGTGTGTGGGTAAGCGGCTGCCTATGGTGCGGGTTCTGGGGGTAGGGGTGCCTGCAAATTTGTCTGCAAGTCCCCCAATCACTGCCTGCCAATGTTCTGTGCCCTTGGGGGTACCTGCTGGGTACTATCCCCTGTGGCACCGTGATAAACACTCTCGTGCCCATGTTGGGCCCTCATCAGTTGCTGTATGGCTGCTGTTCAGTTTCAGCATTCCTAGATGCCATCTAGGCATCTGCCTAGTCCACACTGTGCCCCAGCTGCACCACAGCATGTGCCACCTGCAGCCCTCTGTATCCCCTTTCCCAGCATCTGTCCAATTGTCCATTCCGACCTGCCCACCCTCCTGTTGTGGAAATGTGCATGCCATAGGTAACCTGTCTAATGGAGAGGGAAACCCTGATCAGTGCTATTTCACTGTGGGATCATTCACCTTGTATGGGGACGGAGCGTAGACCCTTCTAAAATTCATATTTATTTTTTGCGGCTTTCTTGGGAGTGTTTTTTTATGTTTCCCATTACTATCACTATTGCCCAGCTTGATTATAATTTTTTTAGATTTTGTTGGGGTCATTTATAATTTTTTTAGATTTTGTTGGGGTCATTTTCAATGTTTATTTGCACTTTTGTACCGTGCACATGTATCACACTTATCACTGTTTTGTAGGTTTCCCCGGTTTTGCTGTACATTGCTGACAGAAATAGTTTCTCTTCCCTTTAAATCGGCTCTACTGCGAGGTTTTTACTTGCGGTATTTTTTGGCTTGAATTTCAGCCCCGCTCGTGTGCGGGGAGCCTCTCCCCTCCCACTCTCCACCCATTGACCCCTTCTCTCCGCCCCTGGGGAGCCTTCCTCCGCCCTCCCGGAGCCTTTCCACAACTCTATCGCACATCAGCGCGCCGCGCACATGAGCAGGCACTTTAGTGCGGCGCGCACGTGTGCGGGGCACAAATATGCATCATTATTTTATTTATTTATTTTATTTATTTATTTAGCAAACACTTATATACCGCTACTTCCAGCGATCAGAAGCGGTTTGATTAAAGTCTTTGGGATATGTCACAAAATCAAGACAGGAAGATTGGGGCATAGATAGAAAGAAGAGGGGTAATACACAGCACACATCGCAGGGTCTAGATATAGCCCTCCAGTAGGTATCATTCATATGTACAAAAGCGATTATCCTTTAACTATTTACATTTGACAAACAGCTATTTGTTTCTTTTCATCTTGTTGGATTCACAGCTGGCCATAGTGGCAGTTGAATAGGTGAGTTTTTAATTTTTTTCTGAAATCGAGTAGGTCTTTTGTTGCTCTCATCTCATGTGGTAGGTTGTTCCATAAAGTGGGGGCAGAGAAGGAGAATGCTCTGCGGCCAGTACTGGATTTTACATGTCTGATGCTGTTTGGAACTATAAGTGTGTCTTCGTTTATGGTTCTCCTGCTTCTGGAGCTAGTTTGCAAAGTGATCAGGGTGGAAAGGAATGAAGGGGCTAGGTTGTGAATTAGTTTGAATGTCGTTACCAATGTTTTGTATTGGATCCTGGCAGAGACTGGGAGCCAGTGTAGTTCCATCAATATAGGTGTAATATGTTCGGTGACGCTTGTTCTCATGATGATCCTTGCTGCTACGTGTTGTGCCAGTTGTAATCTGTTGGTCGTTTTCTTTGGTAGACCATGTAAGATGGCGTTACAGTAGTCGAGGTGAGGCATGATGAGTGCTTGAGCAACTGAACGGAAGTCGCATGGATCTAGTACATTCCGTAGGGGTCGTAATACTCTAAGCTTGTGAAATATGGCTTTGTTGGTGTTGCTGAGGTGTTTTTCCATTTTCAGTTTGCTGTCGATTATGACTCCTAAATATCTAATTTCCTTCTTCGTGTTGTACGTATTGTTGCACAATGTGATTGTTGGTGGCGGTTCGAAGTCAGTTTTACTGGATATAAACATTACTTCAGTCTTCTTATGATTAATCGACATTAGCGTGCTAAGGTGTGCCGCGCACATGAGCGCGGTTTAGTAAACATACCCCTAAGAGTAAATAGACTCTAAGGGGTATGTTTACTAAACTGTCTTAATGTTACCGGCGTTAGTTGCAGTCTTACTGTGACGAATGCCATATAAGGTAGCGGGTGTTCCAGTCTTAAGGTAGCATTTCAGGTTATCATGAGATAAAGTCCGTTATCGTGTGATAGAGGGAGCCGTGGCACGTTAACGCGCGTTAGCCTTAATTAGGCGCGCTGACTTAAAGGCACAGCAACCGAGGGGTAGCACAATGGTTAATACATTGACTAATGAAACAGGGGTCATGAATTCAATCCCCCAGTGGGCTTAATAAGTAAGGGTGTCTGAGACATTACCCTTTACTTTAAATCAGTGCTGTCTGAGACATTTTCTTTTTTAATTTAAATTAGTGCTGCCAGCAAACACACCCACACAGTGCCATAACTTAAGGTGCCGCATAAGGCACCCTATAAGGCACTCCAGAGGGCACATTATAAAATGCACTGTCCCCCAAGGCACCTTATAATGTTCCCTATAGGGTGCCTTATAGGGTGCTTTATAGGGCGCCTTATGAGGCACCTTAAGGTGCCTTGGTGGACAGTGCACTTTATAATGTGCCCTCTGGAGTGCCTTATAGGTGCCTTATGCGGCACTTTAGGTTATGGCACAGTGAGGGTGTTTTTGATGGCAGCACTAACCATTGTGCTACCCCACTGTGGGATCAAACCCTTGACCTCTGCCTCCACAATCAGTGAAGTAACCAGTGGGCTACATCTCTATAGCTAGTAACAAACACCTGGCTGGCTACAGAAGGACTGCAGGTCATCACACAAACTGTCTGCTGTGGTTACCAGGCTAGGGTTAACCCACCCATACCCATAATGCACTGCACATGCAGATAAGCAGCCTACAGATGATCACAAGATGGGGTATGCACCTGCACAGCACCTCTGCCTGGTAGGGGGAACTGACTGTGTGTTTTGCTGGCACAGAGTAGCTACAGACCGTCACATTGTGTGGGTACTGTGCTCACCCTGAGGGCGAGGTGGGGCACCCAGCACCAGGTTCGCAGCACCTGGCTTAGCTGAGATAGGCTATGCTGCAGGTTGCCATCAGTGCCAGAGTGTGATAGGTAGTCTTTGAAAATGCACCTAGGATACACCTGTGTCCATCTCTAGCCCTTGTGGACTATGATGCACCCAGAATAGTGCATGTCCTGTGTGGGTGCCATGGTCACATGATTTAAGTGAAGGGGGGTGTTTGGACCCATAGGTGGATTATGTAGCACTACCCAACCCACCCACTGGGGCTCAAGGTGGGGGACAGGATCTCCCACCAACATATCCACATTCTACATCCCTACAATGGGGGCAGTAGAGGGGACCATCAACCCCAGTCCTGCTGGGGAACAGGCACCCTACAGGGCAGTCAATACAGATCCATGCACATCCATAAGGCAAGGGCAGACAGGCAGTAAGCCTGGAAATGCTCAGCTGCCCCTCACCACTATATGACATTCTCCAGTAGCAAGCACAGTGAGTCTCCAGCCACTGCACCCTGCAAGGTATTCCAGCCATACACATACTAACTGCAGACAGTCTGCCAGCTAGTCCATAGTGCATATCCCTGGAGAAGATGCATGCACACACCAAACAGATAAGTCAGTGATTGGGCCCCAGAAAAGAAAACCCATAAATATCACTTGAGAGAAAAACTATATAGCACTATGGGGGAACATAGCCATGCCGTGGTCACTGCTCAGTCAGGGTGAGAGTGACTTCCCAGCAGGACATGCTGTGGCCACCCTGGCTGTGCAGGTGGTGGCCAGGCACTACAATGTCCCAGTCATTGCCCTATGCCCTGTGCAGATGCATCCTGCCCAGGCCACCCTGTCCTGGCCATACCCACAGTACCTTGCTCCTCATTATGCACATTGGCAGGCTAACTCTGGAAACAGTGCAAGCAGTGTGGGCTCAGTAAGGTGTAGGAAGCCACAACACACTGGATAGACAGACACACACTCCCACACCTATGCCAGCATTGTGCAAATATAGAGGCTTTTGGCAGCCCTGGCCACCACACTCCCCGGGGGTCACTCCCCGGGGTGGTAAACACTGTCAGAAACCAAAACTGAAACATACTCCACAGATATCAGAAAGGTTGCTATGATGCAGCTCTATCAGCAAATTGTGCTTAATGTAGGAATTGCTATCTGCCATTAATCATAGCAACCTTTTGATACATGTGTAACGTATTCCCAAGTTTAGGGCGGCATTGCTAAGGTATGCAAGTGCTAGTATTGGGAGATGCTGCTGCGTGCAGGGCCCAACAGCCTGACTCTCCATGTGGCTTTGGATAGTGGAGCCTGTGGGTGTGGGTATTTATGCCCTTGTTGGCCGCTGCTCTAGGGCAGAGGTTCCCAACTCCGGTCCAGGTGGGCCAAACACTGTTCAGGTTTTCATGCTGTCCCTAATAAATATGCATGAGATACATTTGCATACAATGTGTGCGGTGCATACTAATGCAGCACAGGCATATTTATTAGGGGCAGCATGAAATCTGAATGGTGTTTGGCCCTCCAGAACTGCAGTTGGGAAACTCTGCTCTAGGGATTGCACATGTTTATGGTGTCTGTGCTCTGTAGGGTAAAATATAGGCGTTTCAGGCATGTTTATTTTATCTGCAATAAAGGTTCTATCTTTATTACCATGGTTTAGTACTGGATAAAATATGGGGACTGGGTTGGCAGGAGCTGCAGTTGCGACTTGAACTTGTGACTTTCTGCTCATGAACACACTGGTTGTATGTACTGCACCACACTGTTGCCACAGGGGATGTTCATTCCCTGGGGATACCATGACTGTTCGTCAGACAGACCCTGTCTGTTGCAGTGCACGACATCCACCTTAACGGGGCTAGGCCATGGTCTGCTGTGGGCAGATACCACTGCCCCCTCTGTCACCAGCACCCCTCCGCCACTATGCTGACATGCCATTATGCCGGTGGTGCTGGTGGTGTGCAGTCCCAGGCCATCCAGTATGCTTGTAGGCAGCTGCCTATGGTGTGGGTTCTTGGGTAGGGGTGTCTACATGGACATGCAAACTTCCCCCCCCCCCACACTGCCTGCCAATGTTATGTACCCTTGGGGGTACCTGCTGGATAATCTCCCCTGTGACACTGGGCGACACGCACTCGTGCCCATGTTGGACCCTCGTCAGTTGATGTCTTGCTGCTTTACAGTTTTGGCATTCCTTTGTACCACCTAGGCATCTGCCTAACACACATTGTGCCCTAGCTGGACCACAGCATGTGCCACCTGCAGCCCTCTATATCCCATTTACAACATCAGTACAGTTGCCCTTTCCTACGTGTCCACTCTGCTGTTACTGCACATGTGCATGCCATAACAAACCTGCCCAATATAGACGTGAATAAACCCTGATCAGCACTTTTTCAATGTGGGATCATTCACTTTGTAGGGGGACAGAGAATAGACCCTTCCAAACATGATATCTTATTTTTTGAGCTTTGTCAATGGTGTTGCTTTATGTTTATCATTAATATCACTTTTGGCCAGCTTGGTTATTGGGATTATAAATGTGGTTCAGGTCATTTTCTATGTTTATTTGCCTTTTTGTTCCGTGCACATGTATCACTACTATCACGTTTTGGGGTTTCCCTGGCTTTGCTGTACTTTGCTGACTGAAATGGTTTCTCTTTCCTGCAAATGTGCCTTAACACGAGGGTTTCACTGGCATCAGTGTTCAGACCCAGATTTCACAGCGTTAGTGTGCCTGGAGCCTCTCCCCTCCCACTCTCTGCCCATTGACCCCTTCTCTCCGCCCTCTGGGAAGCCTTACTCCACCCTTCAGAGCCGGATTTCGCAGCGTAAGTGTGCCTTAACACCGCAGCCGCGTTATCGCATGCTAAGTGACGTTATCGCGCGATAATGTTACATTATCGTGCGATAACATCACTTATCGCATGATAATACCATCGCTGCGATGTTAAGACGGTTTAGTAAACATACCCCTAAGATTTGTTTCTAGAGAGCTTTTCATTTCAATCAAATCAGAGTATAGTTTAAACATAGAAAGTTAAATAGAGTAAATAGTTACTGAAATAAAGTTGTTTCTAGAGAGCTTTTTTATCTAAATCAAATTAGAGCATAGCTTAACATACAGGTAGAATAGTCCTGAGTAGGAAGATATGAACTTGTTTCTAGTGACCTTTACAAAGAGGTCTTCCAGTTAGGAGGCAAAATATCTGTGTTAATGGCAGAGACGGATCAAGTGACAGAGAAAGGGGCAATTTAAAAGGCCCCGTCTATCAAATCAAGCACTGTGTGAATCACCCAGGAAATTGTTAAGCCTTTACCTTAGAAGTAAGCCAACTTTTATTAGGTCTTCTTTCACTCCCTCTATCCCCATCTCCTACCCACCTCTGGGATAATCATAGCTTAATAGGCTCTTAAACCTCTTAAAGGGAAGGAGATGCCCATATCCACTCTTGTTGTTGTTGTTAAGTGCCGTCAAGTCGGAGTCGACTCATGGCGACCCTCTGGACAGATATCCTAAATTGTGTTCGGTCTTGAGTCAGTCGGCTCATTGTTGACAGACCAGTACCAGTAGCTGCTGTTATTGTATTGATCCATCTCATTGCTGGCCTTCTTTTTTGCGTTTACCTTCTATCTTGCCAAGCATGATGTCTTTCTCTAATGATCTCTCTCTTCGCATGATGTGTCCAAAGTATGAAAGTCAAAATCTTGTCATCTGAGCTTCTAAAGAAAGCTTAGGTTTGATCTCCTCTAGTACCGACTGGTTTGTTCTTCGGGCAGTCCATGGTATACACAGTATTCACCGCCAGCACCATTTATCCTCATCAGGCATATATTAAGGAATTGAGATTAATTAACCTTGGGGTAAACAAAGTCCATTAAATGTATTAGATATAGTTTTTTTTTTTTTTTTTTTTTTAATTTTACAAAGTTTATTTAACTATGACTGTTTTCTAATATGTCAGCAATTAGATACTGGATTTTCCTAGCAACGCCATGTAATTCAGCTAGTAAAATGATAAGTATATTTGCTAGGGCAAGCCAATGTCTTTTATTTAAGTTAGTTAGGATCCGTCTGTTGAATAAAATGTTTACCACTAGCGAGTCCTATGAATCCATAGATGATCTGATTATTGTTCTTTTTTTTTTTTTTTTGAAAGTTCTTTATTAAATTTTCCAAAGAAAAACCACACAGTAAACGATAAGCAAATACAAAAGCAAGAGCAATAATAAAAAGAAAACAATACAGCACACACCCCCCACCCCCCCCAGGCTCTCAGGGAAAGAAAATAGCTATACATCCAAGCCAGGGAGGCCAGCCCCCATCAGCATCCCTCTCTAAATAATGGCCATGCCACCTCCACGAATTAACAGCATAGCATGGAGACAGATTACTGTGATTAGACAACAACAACAGAGCGGGCAACATATTGACCGCTTTGACCCGGTGAAAAGCGGGATATAAATACAGATAAATAAATAAATAAAAATTGGTCCAGAAGAGACCATTTGTCATGGCAGAGCTCCCCTCTATCAGGGTGGTGCAGCTTATCATATAGCCTTTCATACTTGGCATATTGACAGACCAGGCTCCACCATTCTCCCTGCCGCAGCTCCGCCAAGGACTTCCAATGAATCAGTATCAACTTGAAAGCGACAGCAACCATAAAATTCAAAAGAAAGTCCTTGGCCTTGCATCCCCCCCGGGCTAACCCCAGAGATCGAAAAAAAACAACATTTTTGGAAAGCTGATCAGGAATGTCCAGTATTACTTGAATTTTACTCCAGATCTCTGCCCAAAAGCGCTGGACATGAGGGCACTCATAAAACATATGTAGGAATGTGCCTCTTGCTGTCTGGCAGGACCAGCAAACCCCTGCAGAAGACCGGTCCCATTTAGCTACCTTCACGGGTGTGAGATGGGCCCGGTGCAACAGGAAGTACAGGGATTGAGTGATGGGTGCCGAGCGGGAGACTCTGGTTATAGTGCTCCACAACTGCGTCCACAGGCCCTGTACTCGTGCCAAAGGCAATTCAGATTCCCAGACCTTGTATAGCCCCTTCGGATCTGTACAGGCATAGTCCCGGAACAAAGCATATATACCTGAGATCATACCCTTTTGCCCATACATAGCTTTGAGATTTTGAAGTAATGTTTCCTCCTCAACTAAATCGCGGACTAGAATCTGAGCCGCCGCAACACAATGCTTGACCTGCAGCCATCGGAAATAGTCATTCTGAGGCACGGAAAATTCCTCCCTAAGGGAGTTGAAATCCTTCCAGCCAGAAGTCCCGATTAGCTGCCCCAGAGACCAAAGTCCCCTATCTTGCCAGCTGCGCCAGGCAAACCTCCGCCCCCTGATCTTAAGTAAAGGATTCCACCATAGCGGTGTCCGTCTGGAAGGCTGCCCATCCTTGCCCGCCAATTGCAGCAGCTGTACAAAAGCAGCTTGAGTGGCCCGGACTACCCTGCCCTGTGGCCCTTCCTCAGGATGCAACATCCCTAACAAATGTCTCAAAGGGTAGGGGCCCACCAGTTGGGCTTCTACTTGAAGCCATCTAGGGCCAAGGGTCTCCCCCCCAGTATCTAACCACACAAGTCCCTGCTTAATAAGGAGTGCGTGATGATACCATTGAAAATCAGGAAAGTGAATGCCTCCCTTCTCCTTAGGGGCTTTAAGTTTTTTGAGAGCAATACGAGGCTGGACATCCTTCCAAAGGAACCGCAAGAGACTTCTCTCAAGTTTGGTAAACACCTCTACCGGTGTTATGAAAGGGAGCATACCCAGCACATAGTTAATCTGAGGAACCAGTACCATTTTAATGACTTCAAGTCTTCCCCACCAAGTAAGATATAAGGGGGACCATGCTAGTATTTTACTGTGAACTATCCGAGTGAGCTCCTCTACGTTCACTCGTATAGTATCAGTGACCGAAGCACTATACCAGGCCCCCAAATATTTAATGCCGGTCGGCTCCCACCTAAAAGGAAAGGGGGCCATCATTTCGACAGTCGGGCAGCTATTTAGGGGGAAGGCCACGGACTTGTCCCAGTTTATCTTATATCCAGAAATACTAGAATAGTTATTGATTAAAGTCAGGATCTGTGGGATCTCCTCAGGTTGCGTAAATAACAACAGGTCATCCGCATACGCGGATAGCTTCACTTTCTCCCCAGCTATATGAAAACCCTGAATAGCTTCACTTTCCCGCACAGAAATAGCTAAGGGTTCGAGGGCCAGATCGAAAAGTAGCGGGGATAAAGGACAGCCCTGGCGAGTGCCCCGGTGCAGGGAGAAGGAACGATGCAGGCGGCCGTTGGCAAAAACCCTCGCACTGGTATTAGCATAAAGTAGCTTAACCTTACCTATAAACCCCTCCCCAAGGCCGAACCAAGATAATACAGAGAAAAGGAAGGGCCACTCCAGCCTATCGAATGCCTTTTCAGCATCTAGGGAGAGGGCTACATAAGGGGACGTGTCTACCGCCGCCCTGTCTATCAAGTTGCACAAGAGCCGGGCGTTATCAAACGTAGACCTGCTTGGTATAAAGCCACACTGATCAGGATGTACTAAATCAGCCATTACTAGGGCCAGCCGATTAGCCAAAATACTTGCATATATTTTATAGTCTACATTTAGCAGGGATATAGGTCGATAATTCCGGACATATTCGGGGGTTTTCCCAGGTTTCTCCAGAACCACGACAGTGGCCTCTGAAAAATTACCGGGGCGGCCAGAATCCTTTTCCAACTCCCCAAAATACAACATTAAATAGGGAATCAGCTCGTCATTCAGGACTTTATAAAGCAGGTAACCCATCCGGGCCCGCAGCCTTCCCCCCTGCCATGGCATTAACGGCCAAGGAGACCTCCTTGCTAGAGAAAGGTCGACCAAGCTGTTTAGCTTGCTGGGCTCCTAATATGGGGTGTCTAAGTGGGTCAAGGAATCGCGCTATCTCTGTAGGGTCTGCGACTGCCTCTGAGGAATACAGCCTATCATAGAAGGAGGAAAACTCTTCCAAAATTTGATCATCCGCAACCAATCTAGACTGGTTGTCAGCCACAAGGGAAACAATTTTAGCCTTTTCCCGTCTCCCACGCAGAGCGCTAGCCAGGAGCTTGCTAGACCTATTTTGCTCGACATGATACCTAGCCGCTTGTTTCAACATTACCTGCTCTATCTCGGAGCTCAACAGCTCATTATATTGGAATCGTAGCCTCTGTAACCTAAGCAGAATCCCAGCCTCAGGCTGCCGAATCCATAACCGCTCCCCCGCTCTGATCTGACTTTCCAGGGCTGCTAACTGCTCCTTCCTCCTCTTGGCTTCCTTGATCTTGTAACTAGTGATAGTTGCCCTTAGGGAGGCTTTAAAAGCTTCCCACCAGGCCCAACAAGCAGTATCCCCTAATTTATTGTTCAAGAAATATGTCTGAATCGTGTCCCTCAATTCCAATTGGAAGGGAGGCTCCGCGAGCCAGGCCCTATTAAAGGACCACTGTGGACTACCACCAGCGGCCGCCTGCAAGGGGATTCGAAGCGTGACAGCTGAGTGATCGGACACGGTCCCACCCAATATTTCTGCAGCACAGCAACCAGACGCCAGGGACCGGGAGATTAGAAAAAAATCTATCCTGGAGAGAGAATTGTGCACTGGTGAGTGAAACGTGTAATCCTTTTCAGTAGGATGGAGCAGTCTCCAAACATCAACCAGTCCACAATCATCTTTGAGTGCTAAGAAAGCACCATCCGCCCGAGAGGGTCGACTTATTCTCGCAGGGCAGCGATCTATCAAAGGCTCGTTTACCAAGTTGAAGTCCCCCCCAACAATTACCGGGCAGTGTAATCCTTCTGTAGGGAACTGTTCAGGGCTTTAAAAAAATCGGGATCATCTTTGTTCGGGCCATACACAGTGACGAGCAGGAACCGGGCACCCCCTACTTCTATCAGGGACCGTGCCCACCTCCCGTATGCATCATTGCTAGCTTGGACTACCGTTGCCCCCAACGATGTCCGCACGAGAATGGCTACTCCATTTTTTTTATGGTCCGCTGGAGAAGAGCCCGCTAGAAGATACTTCTTACCCTCAAGTTTCATTGTTTCCAGAGTAGTAAGATGTGTCTCCTGCAATAATACGACATCTGCTTGATGCCGGGCACAATACGCTAGGATTTTTTTCCTTTTCATGGGAGTTTTAATGCCTTTCACATTGAGAGATAGGACTTTTAACCAATTAGCCATTGTTATTTAGGAGGCAGCATACTTCAAATAGCAGGGCACAGCCATGGAACTTCGCATAAAAAAAAGACCCCGGGGTTGACTATCCCTGCAAACAACCCTTAGAGTCCTTCCCTGAGAGCCAACAGAAACTCCCCAACAAAACATCCCCTGATAACAATGAAAACTGGGGTGAGTCAGCAAGGGCGTCCAACAATACGCAGCCTGGCCCCCATGAGAATTACCCACCACCCCCATTTAGCTACGCCATTAAGATACAAACATACTTATAGTTAAAGAAACAATGTGGTCACACATGTACAGCCTGCGAATTCAGCAAGGGAGCTCCCCTTTATCTAAGGCCACAACCAGCTATGTCCCCCTCGTTATGCATGACTCCCCTGCACAGGCCAACCAGACAGTAAAATTTTTGTCTGCCCGCCCAGGCTCTGCGCCGCGGGAGAGCCAGGCCTGGCATCTCTAACAACACGGAACCGCGGGGGGACCATGAACCATCAAGTCCACAACCGGTCCATTTAGAAAGCCATCTTTCAGCAGTC
Source organism: Ichthyophis bannanicus (assembly GCA_033557465.1). Classification (NCBI taxonomy): domain Eukaryota; kingdom Metazoa; phylum Chordata; class Amphibia; order Gymnophiona; family Ichthyophiidae; genus Ichthyophis; species Ichthyophis bannanicus. The sequence continues at coordinate 462,526,817 of CM066035.1, forward strand.
ACTGCCGATTAACTCGACTGCATTTGTAGGGCCTCCTGGCCTTCAATATACACAGCCAGTTCTGCCAGATCCTCGAAAGTCTTGGTTTCATTGTTTAAGGTCACCTTGAACCAGGCTGGACTAAAGAGGCCATATCGTGCTTGTAGGCGCTGGAGCCGGGGCCGAAACACCAGGAATTGCTTGCGCCGTGCAGCAGTTGGTTTGCTAAAGTCTGGGTAAAAGGCCACACGCTGACCCCCGGGCAGTACGGGCTGGGCGGTCTTAGCTGCCATAAGAATTTGGAGGGCATGTTGGTGCCGGAGCACACAGAAAATCATCGGGCGCGGGAATTTGGAATGTTGATTAGCAGGGTTTGAAAGCCGGTGGGCCCTTTCAATTTCAAACGGGCGGGAGAACTCTACCTTCAGGAGCTTTGGGATCAAAGATTCCAGGTAGCGTATGGGGTCATTCCCCTCAGCCCCCTCCGGGATTCCGAGGACTCTAACATTATTCCGTCGGGCCCTGTTGTTCGCATCTTCGAAGTTCTTCTCTAGCCCCTCCAACTTACGGATCATCCTCGGGACGAGGGCCAGACGCTCCTCGTGGTCCACCACGACATTTTCCACTCTGTCAACTCTTTGCGTGATCTGTTGCATCTGCACAGTCAACTCCTTCAAACACGTTTGCATAGCATCCAGGGATTCCCCATTGGCATCCACTCGGCTGCGGACCGCCCGCACCTCCTTTAAAACTTCCTTCAATCCCTCAGATGCCTCGGACGGCGCCGCCATTTTTTGAGGAGAGAGAGGGTCAGATTTAGACCTTTTGGTGACGGACGCTGCCGCAGCAGCAAAATCAAGTCGGGTCTGCTTACCGGTTGCCATGTGCAACCCCTGGCACTTCGAAGCGCTGTGTTTTAGACGGGTGGAAATGCTAGAGACCAGGATTTGCGATCAGGAGGCCAGGAGAGCAACTCTTATGCGGCCATGTTGGATCCTCGCAGGCTCCGCCTCCCCGTATTAGATATAGTTTTATTAGTATAAGTATTCCTAGCAAATCTTCATAAGTAAACAACTTAAATACATAAACACAACCTTAAAGCTAAGAAGCAGACAGCAGTCCAGCAGAGAGATGGGGGTTTTTCAGTCTTTTGCAGAGAGTGTCACATGTATGATTTTCTCCCAGTTGGTGAGGGGTCTTACGTGTGCACTAGGTGTAAGGAGCTTGTTGCTCTTAAGGGAACAAGCTCAATCCCTGGAGGCTAGACTAGCAGATTTGGAGGACATAAGGAAGACAGAGAGGTATATAGACAAGAACTATAGGGATGTAGTACTGAAGTCCCACCTCCAGTCTGGTAGCATCGATGTTGCCATGGAGGAGAGAGATCACGTGATGAGAGAACATCACTCTGGTGTGGCAGGAAGTGATCCTGTAGCTAGCACCTGTCCTCCAGGTGATGTAAAACCCTCTCACATTGAGTAGGTTTCTCCAAGACCCTGTGCCCATGAGAGAAGGGTTAGGACAGCCCTTATAGTTGGTGATTCAGTCATCAGGCATGCAGTTAGCTGGGTGGCTGGTGGATGTGAGGATCGCCTGGTAACATGACTGCCTGGAGTCTCAATGCGTGGATGAGACAATGGTGCAGAGATGAGGGTTTTGGATTTGTTAGGAACTGGGGAACATTCTGGGGAAAGGAGGTGCTCTTCCAAAGGGATGGGCTTCACCTTAATCGGGATGGAACCAGGCTGCTGGCATTAACCTTTAAAAAGGAGATAGAGCAGCTTTTAAACTAGATATTAGGGGAAAGCCGACAGTTGCCCAAGAGCGGATGGTTCGGAAGAATGTATCTTTGAAGGATACTACCAAAAGCAGAGAGGTTCCACAAAAGAGTAAAGTAGCCCAAATGCCCTCAAGTATGGAGCAGACAGAGCTTAAAGATCCCACTTTACCCATGTCTAACAATAGCCAAATTAACATGAATAAAATACATTCTCTAAAATGCTTGTATGCAAATGCTAGAAGTCTAAAGAATAAGATGGGAGAGTTAGAATATATAGCACTAAATGAAAAGTTAGATATGATTGGAATATCAGAGACATGGTGGAAGGAGGGCAACCAGTGGGACAATGTGATACCTGGGTACAAACTATATCGTAATGATAGAGCTGATCAAATTGGTGGAGGGGTTGCACTCTATGTTAGAGAGGGCATTGACTCAGAAAGGATTAAAGTTTTGCAGGAAACAAAATCTGCTGTAGAATCTATATGGATTGAAATTCCATATAAAAGGGGGAAGGCAATGGCAGTGGGGATGTACTATCGAGCACCTGGCCAGAATGACCAAATGGATGATGAAATGCTCAAAGAAATCAAGGAAGCTAACAAAAGTTACAGCGCAGTAATAATAATGGGTGATTTCAATTACCCCGGTATCGACTGGGTCAGTGTCACGTCAGGACATGCTAGGGAGATAAAGTCCCTAGATGAAATAAATTACTGCTTCTTGGAGCAGCTGGTTCATGAACCAACCAGAGGGGAAGCCATATTAGACCTAGTCCTTAGTGGAACACCAGATCTAGTGCAAGAGATAAGGGTGTTGGGGCCACTTGGCAATAGTGATCATAGCATGATCACCTTTGATTTAATTAGTGGAGGAGGGATAGTAAGGAAATCCACAGTACTACCTTTTAACTTTCGAAAGGGAGACTATGATAAAATGAGGAAAACAGTTAAGAAAAAACTAAAAGGAGCAGTTGAAAAGGTTAAAGATGTACACCAAGCTTGGGTGTTGTTGAAAAATACTATCTTGGAAGCCCAGACCAGCTGTATTCCACGCTTTAAGAAAAGTGGAAGGAAGTCCAAAAAACTGCCAGCATGGCTTAAGGTGAGGTCAGAGAGGCTGTTGTTGCCAAAAAAGCATCTTTCAGGAAATGGAAAAAAGAGCCAAACGACGAAACCTGGAAACAGCACAAGCACTGTCAAGTCAAATGCAAGGCATTGATAAGGCAGGCAAAGAGAGAATTTGAGAAGAAGCTTGCTGCGGAAGCAAAAACACGAAATAAAGACCTTTTCAAGTACATTCGTAGCAAAAAAACTGTGAAAGAGTCAGTTGGTCCATTAGATGATAAAGGGGTTAAAGGAGCATTAAGAGGCGACAAGGTGATAGCGGAGAGACTGAATAAATTCTTTGCTTCGGTCTTTACTGAGGAAGATGTAGGGATGTTATCCATGACTGAAGTGGCATTTAAAGGTGCGGAAGAATTGAAGGAAATATCGATACATCAGAAAGATGTCTTACAACTATTAGATAAACTGAAGAGTAGCAAATCACCTGGGCCGGATGGTATACATCCAAGGGTGTTGAAAGAACTGAAATGTGAGATTGCAGACCTGCTATCAGTAATCTGTGAACTATCATTAAAATCATCTCTAATACCTGAAGATTGGAGGATCGCCAATGTAACACCAATTTTTAAAAAGGGTTACAGGGGTGATCCGGGAAACTACAGATCGATGAGCCTGACGTCAGTACCAGGAAAAATGGTAGAAACCATCATAAAGAATAAAATTAATCAGCATGTAGATAGTCACAACCTGGAGTGGAGGATTGGCCTAGTGGTTGGGGCAAGGTACTTTGGGCCGGAAGTTCAGGGGTTCAAATCCCACTAGAGGACAGCAACCTTGGGCCGGAAGGTGCTCCTTGTGGTCTAGGGCAAGCCACTTAACCCTCCATAGCCCATGTTCTCTGTGTGCTGTGCTTTCCTGTCTAATCAATGTGTTTATACCTCAAAAATTTCCAGTCATGATTTGACAATTTCCAATCTGTAATCAAACTGCTGCTGATTGCTGGAAGTAGCGGTATACAAATGTATACTAAATAAATAATGGGAGACAGCCAACATGGCTTTAGACAAGGAAGATCTTGTCTTACTAATCTGTTATGTTTTTTTGAAGGAGTGAATAAACAGGTGGACAAAGGTGAGTCGGTTGATATTGTGTATCTGGACTTTCAGAAAGCCTTTGACAAGGTCCCTCATCAGAGACTTTTGGCAAAACTAAAGAGTCATGGGATAGGAGGCAGTGTACTATTGTGGATCAGGAACTGGTTAAAAGATAGAAAGCAGAGGGTAGGGCTTAATAGCCAATTTTCCCAATGGAGAATGGTGAATAGTGGTGTACCCCAGGGATCTGTGCTGGGTCCGCTGCTTTTTGACATATTCATAAATGATCTAGAAAGTGGAATAATGAGTGAGGTGATCAAATTTGCAGATGACACACAACTATTTAAAGTTGTTAAAACCCAAGAGGATTGTGAAAAATTGCAAGAGGATCTTGATAAATTGGAAGACTGGGCATCAAAATGGCAGATGAAATTTAATGTGGACAAGTGCAATGTTATGCACCTAGGGAAGAACAACCCAAACTATGGTTACACGATGCAAGGTTCCACATTAGGAACCACCACCTAGGAAAAAGATTTAGGCGTCATTGTGGATACCATGTTAAAACCCTCGGCCCAGTGTGCAGCGGCGGCCACGAGAGCAAATAGAATGCTAGGTATGATAAGGTAAGGAATGGAAAATAAAACAAAATATATTATAATGCCTCTATATCGTTCCATGGTGAGACCGCACCTTGAATATTGTGTGCAATTCTGGTCGCCATATCTTAAAAAGGATATAGCGATTTTAGAAAAGGTTAAGAGAAGAGCCACCAAAACCGTAAAGGGGATGGAAGGATACTCCTATGAAGAAAGGCTAAAAAGGTTAGGGCTCTTTAACCTGGAAAAGAGATGGCTGAGGGGAGATATGATAGAAGTCTATAAATTAATGAACGGAGTGGAACGGATAAACGTTGTCACCAAGCCTCATAGGGAGAGACTCAGTGAGTGCCCTAGGCAGTCGCCTAGGGTGTTTTGAGTCACCTTGTTGCTACTTCTTTTTAAAACAGAGAGTCAGACAGTCAAGGTGATAAAGTAAAGTGGGGTTTATTCCCGTTCCCCGGCGAATATCAATGCTTGGAATACAAAAATGCAGAACTTAAACAAAACACAGCTTGAGCATATTTCTTCTCTCTTGTTCCTTGTACAGAGAGGTCTAACGCAAAGAGGTTATTTCATCATTCAGACAAATTGTACAATCCATTGGCTCCTGGTCAATGTAATTATTACTGCTTGTATCTTGGTTTATACTTGACTGGCAGCTGACGCAGCCAGGCTCACTCATATAACAAGTGGTAGCTTCACTGGTCGGGGGAGGGTAAACTTTCCCCTCTCCCAGGCACTGCTCTAACTCGGGATTGTAAAAACCTCTTCTGTAATCAGTTCTCTTATAGCCAGTCTCTCTTGGCTCTCTCACTTGGAAGTTGGAACCCTTTCCCAGGTTAAAACCTTGCTGCCAATAAGGACTATAAAAACACCCAGTTTCACTTCCTTCCCCAATGTAAGGTTTTATCTTCTTTACCTTATCTAGGTTGCAGGCATCAGCTGTGGGGTTTTCCTCTCGTGGCAAAGTTCTAGCCTCGTGTAGCAAGTTCCTCCGAGGTTTGTAAAAACTCTCGGGGCTAGTGTTCCACTTCCTGCCTTCCAGAAAATCCTCCTGGGGGCTGTCTTGCCAGTGGTACGCTTCTCTAACGCTCCTTGGTAATTGCCTGGAGCTTTCTTTGAGAGCTTTTGGACCTCCCAGACCTTCAATGCTTTCCCTGGGATTAAAACTTCTCCTGGAGCTTTGGAACCCTCTCTGCTTCCGTGACTTGCCTGATTGCTGCTGAAACTCTAGCTGCATCGGAGTGTCACCTTCCCCTGCAGAGTCCTGCTTACTTGCTCTCAGGTATTTGTTCTGTCTCTCAGCCTTCTTCCTGAAGTTGTTCTCAGCACTGTTCTCAGGGCTGTTCTCAGGGCTGTTCTCAGAGCTGTTCTGACTTCCTGGTTCTAACCAGGTCCCTTTGTACCTCCCCTCTCTGCACGTAACGTCTGCTCCTGGGGGCAGGTGCTGGTAATTAGAATCCTGGATTCTAACTGCGTCACTGTTGCAGACAGGAAAGTTCCGTTCTAACCCTTTCTTTCCTACCTGTGCTGATGGCACCGGGTGCTCAGCCCTTTTTAGCCATGCTGGATCTCTCTGCCTAGCCCATTTTGAGGTGAGTTCTGTATTTTCACTAACCTCTATTGGCTCCACTGTATCACAACGTAGATCGATTGTTTACCTTATCAGAATATAGAAAGACTAGGGGACATGCAATGAAGCTACAGGGTAAACTATTTAAGACTAATAAAAGAAAATATTTTTTCACTCAACGTGTAATCAAACTCTGGAATTTGTTACCGGAGGATGTAGTAAAGGCTGTTAGTGCAGCTGGGTTTAAAAAAGGTTTAGACAAGTTCCTGGAGGAAAGGTCCATAAACCATTATTAAGAAGTGACCGAAGATATCAATGCTTGACCCAGTACAAGCATTGTGGAACTTGTGTCTCTTGGGGAAACTGCTAGGTACATTTGACCTAGATTGGCCAGTGTTGGAAACAGAATACTGGGCTTGATGGACCTTGGTCTGACCCAGTATGGCATATCTTATGTTCTTATGTTCTTATGGTGTGAAGGTAGTGGATCTCACACACCATCTAGACAAGGTCTTAGATAATGTTGGGGATGAGTCTGCAGTCTTGGTACATGTTGGTACCAATGACATAGGAAAGTGTGGAAGAGAGGTACTGGAGGCCAAATTTAGGTAGGAAGTTGAAATCGAGAACTTCCAGGGTAGCATTCTCTGAAATGCTTCCCGTTCCATGTGCAGGACCCAAAAAGCAGGCAGAGCTCCAGAGTCTCAATGTGTGGATGAGACAATGGTACAAGGATCCCAAATTACCCATGCCTACCAATAACCAAATTAATATGAATAAAATACAGTCTCTAAAATGGTTGTATGCAAATGCCAGAAGTCTAAAAAATAAGATGGAAGAGTTAGAATATATAGCACTAAATGAGAGGTTAGATATGATTGGAATCTCAGAGACATGGTGGAAGGAGGAAAACCAGTGGGACACTGTGATACCTGGGAACAAACTATATCATAATGATAGAGCTGATCAAATTGGTGGAGGAGTTGCGCTCTATGTTAGAGAGAGCATTGAGTCAGAAAGGATTAAAGTTTTGCAGGAAACAAAATTTGCTGTAGAATCTCTATGGATTGAAATTCCATGTATAAAGGGGAAGGCGATGGCAATGGGTGTGTATTATCGACCAACTGGCCAGAATGAACAAATGGATAACAAAATGCTCAAAGAAATCAAGGAAGCTAACAAACGTTACAGCACAGTAATAATAATGGGTGATTTCAATTACTCCGGTATCAACTGGCTCAGTGTCATGGCAGGACATGCTAGGGAGATAAAGTTCCTAAATGAAATAAATGACTGCTTCTTGGAGCAGCTGGTTCATGAACCGACCAGAGGGGAAGCCATATTGGACCTAGTCCTTAGTGGAACACCAGATCTAGTGCAAGAGATAAGAGTGTTGGGGCCACTTGGCAATAGTGATCATAGCATGATCGCGTTTGATTTAATTAGTGGAGGAGGGATGGTAAGGAAATCCACAGTACTACCTTTTAACTTTTGAATGGGAGGCTATGATAAAATGAGGAAAATAGTTAAGAAAAAACTAAAAGGAGCAGTTGCAAAGGTTAAAGACTTACATCAGGCTTGGGTGTTGTTGAAAAATACTATCTTGGAAGCCCAGACCAGCTGTATTCCATGCTTTAAGAAAAATGGAAGGAAGTCCAAAAACCTGCCAGCATGGTTTAAAGGTGAGGTCAGAGAGGCTGTTGTTGCCAAAAAAAAAAAAAAGCATCTTTCAGGAAATAGAAAAAAGAGCCAAACGACGAAACCTGGAAACAGCACATGCACTGGCAAGTTAAATGCAAGGCCTTGATAAGGCAGGCAAAGGGAGAATTTGAGAAGAAGCTTGCTGCGGAAGCAAAAACGTGTAATAAAGACTTTTTCAAGTACATTCGTAGCAAAAAACCTGTGAGAGAGTCAGTTGGTCCATTAGATGATAGAGGGGTTAAAGGGGCACTAAGAGGCGACAAGGCAATAGCGGAGAGACAGAATGAATTCTTTGCTTCGGTCTTTACTGAGGAAGATGTAGGGATGTTACCCATGACTGAAGTGGTATTTAAAGGTGCGGAAGAATTGAAGGAAATATCGATACATCGGGAAGATGTATTACAACTATTAGATAAACTGAAGAGTAGCAAATCACCTGGGCCGGATGATATACATCCAAGGGTGTTGAAAGAACTGAAATGTGAGATTGTAGTCCTGCTATTAGTAATCTGTAAACTATCATTAAAATCATCTGTAATACCAGAAGATTGGAAGATGGCGAACGTAACACCAATTTTTAAAAAGGTTCTAGGGGTGATCCGGGAAACTACAGACTGGTGAGCTTGACGTAAGTACCGTGAAAAATGGTAGAAACCATTGTAAAGAACAAAATTGTTGAACATGTAGATAGTCATGGCTTAATGGGAGACAGCCAATATGGCTTTAGACAAGGAAGATCTTATCTTACTAATCTGTTATGTTTTTTTGAAGGTATGAATAAACAGGTACGCAAAAGTGAGTCAGTTGATATAGTGTATTTGGACTTTCAGAAAGCCTTTGACAAGGTACCTCATCAGAGACTTTTGGCAAAGCTAAAGAGTCATGAGATAGGAGGCAGTGTACTATTGTGGATCAGGAACTGGTTAAAAGATAGAAAGCAGAGGTTAGGGCTAAATGGCAATTTTCCCCATGGAGAGAGATAAATAGTGGTGTACCCCAGGGATCTGTGCTGGGTCAGCTGCTTTTTGACATATTCATAAATGACCTGGAAAAGGGAATAACAAGTGAGGTTATCAAATTTGCATATGACACAAAACTATTTAAAGTTGTTAAAACCCAAGAGGATTGTGGAAAATTGCAAGAGGATCTTGATAAATTGGAAGACTGGGCATCAAAATGGCAGATGAAATTTAATGTGGACAAGTGCAAAGTTATGCACCTAGGGAAGAACAACCCGAACTATGATTACACAATGCTAAATTCCACTTTAGAAACCACCATCCAGGAAAAAGATTTAGGCATCATTGTGGATAATACATTGAAATTGTCTTCCCAAATAGAATGTTAGCTATCATAAGGAAAGGAATGGAGAATAAAGGATATTAGAATGCCTCTGTATTGTTCCATGGTGCGACCACACCTTGAATAATGTGTGCAATTCTGGTCACTATATCTTAAAAAAATATATAGTTGAATTAGAAAAGTACAGAGAAGAGTCCAAATGGTAAAGGGGATGGAAGGATACCCCTGTGAGGAGGCTAAAAAGGTTAGGACTCTTTAACCTGGAAAAGAGACGGTTGAGGGGAGATATGATAGCGGTCTATAAATTAATGAATGGAGTGGAACAGGTAAACGTAGATTGATTGTTTATGCCATCAAACTGTAGAAAGACTAGGGGATATGCAATGAAGCTATAATATAACCCGTTTAAGACTAATAAGTGAAAATATTCTTTTACTCAATGCATAATCAAACTCTGGAATTCATTACCAGAGGATGTAGTAAAAGCTGTTAGCTGGGTTTGACAAAGCTTTGGACAAGTTCCTGGAGGAAAGGTCCATAAACCATTATTAAATGGGATCTGTGAAATCCATTGCATGTTTATTTTATTTATTTATTTATAAATTTCTTCTATACCGCCCCTTCCAGAGATCAAGGGCGGTTTACATGGAACAGTTAACAATTTTGTATACTTCAGTATACTTTACATAGAACAGTGTTTAAACTATGTACAGGTAAGATTACATGGAACATTAACTGAACTAAATTACAGGAACTATTTACAAGGCGCAGTAAAACAACAGTTTGCATAAGACATTTGCAGTGAGTAAATGGATATTAATGAGAGAATTATTTATGTTAATCATTTGTTCTGTCTTGAGTCCTGTGGGGGTGTTTCGGTGGATGTTGGGGGGAAGTTTTCTGTTGGTGGGGGATTTCAAAGTGGATTGTGAAGAGGTAGGTTTTGTCCCAATACAAGCACTGTGGAGCCTGTGTCTTCTGGGAAAATTTCCACGTACTTGTGACCTAGATTGGCCACTATCAGAAACAGAATATTGGGCTTGATGGACCTTGGTCTGACCCAGTATGGCATATCTTAAGTTCTTATGTTCTTATGTTCTTATGCTCTTATGGAGTGGAGGAGTGGCCTAGTGGTTGGGGCAAGGTACTTCAGGCCGGAAGGTCAGGGGTTCAAATCCCACTAGAGGACTGAAACCTTGGGCCGGAAGGACTGGGGTTTCTAGTCCCACAGGTGCTCCTTGTGGTCTTGGGCAAGCCACTTAACCCTCCATAGCCCATGTTCCCTGTAAAATAGTTATCTCCAAGTTATAATGCCCTGTTCAATGTAATTTCAGTTTGTTCAATGTAAACCGCACTGATGCAGAATAGCACGGTATATAAGAGAATGTAAATAAATAAAAAAAATGACAGAGCTGGAGTGGTGAGTATCTGGGATGTGCCTCCATGTACTGCATACATGTGATGGAGCCAAAGATGTTCAGTCATAATTATGATGAAATATTCCAATCATGTACAACTCATGTGCCATACATTTGCAGGGTGAACATGTCTGATGCTTTGCAATAGGCTGCTGCAGAGCCAATAAAGTCATGTTATCAGATGAGCATGATTGCAGTGTGCATATTTGCAGACCCAATGTGCTATTGCAACACATAAAAAGATATTAGCTTTCCTGTCCTCAAGTTAATGCAGACCCTGGACTGTTTTTGGCACTATATTGAAGTGAATTTCCCACTCCCATAATAAGAGCAAGTGGGAGTCCAACCCTGGTCTGTCATTTGCTGAGCCAATGCTCTAACCATTAGGCTACACCTCCACATGTTGCCTCATAGCACTGTCTAGAATCAAAGAGACTACAGGTCCTTGCTTGCAATGGGCAAAATCCAGGACATGAAACACTGTGACTGGCACAGTCTGAGACACTGGTACACCACACCTAGTGCCTGCCTACAGAGGTGCACATGCAGTACACACTGCACTGCACACTCAGTACACTTGCTGCATAACAGACACACTGCTGAAGAATACATCCATTGTCCAAAGGCCAAGCCACATGTGAAGTCAAGATGCCCATCCCTCCACTGTACCTCCAACGCTAAACCACAGTCACATGCAGAGGTCCACTGTGCTGCAGTGTGGCACTAACCCCTGAGGCAGCACACGTGCAGGGCATGCAGTCCTATGTCACCTGCTATACTCTGCAAGATAGGTACACCTGCACATACACCTAACTCAAACCATATTCTTGACCCCTGTGGTCCATCACTGACAATCCTGCCCTCCTCAGGAGGCGTTGCACATGTCTCCAACCATCATAGATGACAAGCAGATACTGGGCAATGCCCCATTGATCACAGTTGCTGCTATGGCCGGTATTGCTTAGCCACCCAATTAGCCATGATGCACTGCACAAGCTGAGCACATATATGCAACTGAGAGCCATATGGATAATGCAGCGATCCATCACATCAGCACTGTAATATGCAAGGACAATGTGTACTTCCTGCACATGGCAGCTGCAATATGTGCAAATGACCTGTTTCTGCAGTCACCCTGATTGTGAGGAGGGGCATACATCATCTGGTCTCCACAGCAAGCACTGCAATAGATGGACTCTCCAGGTTCTGGAGCAGATCTCTATCACTGCCATTGTGTTACAGGTATTGGCTGCAGTGTGATATTAGTCAGTCGGTATTCTGTACGGCTGCAATATGCAATACAGCTGGCTTGTCCTATCTGAGCTTTGTGTTCTGTTCCTGTTGGCCAGGGACTCTCCTATAACATCTCATGTTGATCCTTAAAATTGCAGTAGCTGTTGCCAAGGAGTCCAAATGAAGTGAGTGCTGTCTAGGCAAGGGGGGGTGCTGACACCAAGAAGAAGGGCCTGCCAAGCAGGTCCACCATTGAGCGAGAATGTTATTCACATAGGGCCCTGTGCTTCAGGTGGCCCCGGATGAGCTTCATTCTGCGGGGTTTGCAGGGGCAGCTTCAGAGGAAGCCAGGGACGCCAGAACCCCAGCTTCACTCTGCACAGTGCTGGAGTGAAGAGCAGCATGCTCCTTCACTCATGCTGTATTCACATGAAGCCCACGGAGTGCCCAGAGACAAGAAATAACCTTTAACCTTTCCTGGCACTCCGTGGGCTTCACATGAACATAGCGCGAGTGAAGGAACATGCTGCTCTTCACTCTGGTACTGTGCAGAGGCAAGATGGGGCATCTGGCATAATCAGCTCCCTTGTAAACAGCTCAGACAGGTGCAGGGCTCTTTGGGGTGAGGGTGGGGGCAAGGATAGGACTGGAAATGTGCTGATGCTGTACTTAGACTGGAAATGGGCTGATGAGAAGCTGTGATAGGACTGGAAATGGCTGATGGGGAGGGCTAAGAATGGAAATGGGCTGATGGGGGCCAGAGATAGGACTAGAAATGGCTGATGGGGGGGGGGGGGGGTTGGACTGGAAATGGGCTGATTGAGGGCTGGGATAGGACTGGAAATGGCTGATGGGAGGACTAGGATTGGAAATGGGCTGATGGGGGGAGCTTGGATTGGTGAAGTGAAATGACAATAAAATACCTTATATATATATAAAAAAATCAAGTAAAAACTGAAAAGTTGTGAGTGCATATGTATTCATCCCTTTTGCTATGAAACCCCTAAATAAGGTCTGGTCCAACCAATTAACCTCAGAAATTACATAATTAGTTGATTAGGGTCCACCTGTGTACAATCAATGTCACATGATCTTTCACATGCTGCCTGTATAAATATACCTGCTCTGAAAGGCCCCTGACTCTGCAACACCACTAAGCAAGCAGCATGAAGACAAAGGAGCACACCAAAAACGTCAGAGACAAGTTGTGGAGAAATATTGATCAGGTTTGGGTTATAAAAAAAGATCCCAAATTCTGAATATCCCATGGAGCACCATTAAATCCATTATATCAAAATGGAAAGCATATGGCACTACTACAAACCTGACAAGATAAGGCCGCCTACCAAAACTCACAGACCAGGCAAGGAGGGCATTAATCAGAGATGCCACAAAGACACCTAGGATACCACTGAAGGAGCTGCAAAGATCCACAGCAGAGATGGGAGTATCTGTCCATAGGACCACTTTAAGCCATACACTCTACAGAGTGGGGCTTTATGGAAGAGTGGCCAGAAAAAAAGCCATTGCTTAAAGAAAGAAATAAGAAAACACATTTGGAGTTTACACAACAACTTGTGGCGTACCCCACCCCCCCTCCCCAAACACATGGAAGAAGATTCTATGGTCAGATGAAACGAAAATTGAACTTTTTAGCTATCATGGGAAACAGCATGTGTGGTGCAAACCCAACACTTCCCATCACCCTGAGAACACCATTCACACAGTGAAAGGTGGTTTTGGCTGCATCATGCTGTGGAGAAGTTTTTCATCAGCAGGGACAGGAAAACTGGTCAGGATTGAAGAAACGATGGATAGCAGTAAATACAGAGCAATTCTTGAGGAAAACCTTTCAGTCTGAGAGATTTAAGAGTGGGACAAAGGTTCACCTTCCAGCAGGACGTTGACCCTAAGCATACTGCTAAAGATTCACTGGAGTTGTTTAAAGGGAAACATTTAAATGTCTTGAAATGGTCTAGTCAAAGCCCAGACCACAATCCAATTGAGAATCTGTGGCATGACTTGAAGATTGCTGTATACCAATGCAACCCATCTAACTTGAAGGAGTTGGAACAGTTTTGCCTTGAGGAATGGGTGAAAATCCCAGTGGCTAGATGTGTTTAGCTAATAGAGACATACCCCAAGAGACTTGCAGCTGTAATTGCAGCAAAAGGTGGCTCTACAAAATATTGATTGGGCAGGGGGGGGGGGGATACCTATGCACACTCCTGATTTCTGTGTTTTTTTTTCTTAATTATTATTTGTGTCACAATAAAGGATATTTTGCACCTTCAAAGTGGTAGACATGTTGTGTAAATCACATAGTGCTAACCCCCAAATCTCCATTTTAATTCCAGGTATATGCGACAAAACAGGACATACACAGAGGGGATGAATACTTTCCCAAGACATTGTATATTCCCCATCTGAAATGGGGAACGCATATGTAAATTTTTGACTGGCCCTGGCCACACCCTAAATACCTCTTTTAAACTTCCATTTAGTCAGGACAGCCACTTGCTCATTGAGCTATTACTGAAATTACCATTTATACATGGATGCCATCTACATGTGTAAGTACCGGTATACACATTTGTAACTCATGAATAAGACTTCTAAAATAATCCCCAGAATTTGTTTAGACTAAACTGGAGTCATCTGCTTAAAGTGTCCCCTGTTTCTCTGATTCAGTCTAGAATAATTCTAATGCTGGGGATCCTGGGAGTGATATACAAAAGGGATAGAACTCCTTTTCTAAATGAATACAATTTCTCCTAAATTGAGTGGTTCTAATATGTATAGATGATTACGTGGGTTTTGAAACTAGAGGGCCAAATGCTGAAGGGTAGTGCAGTGATCTTTGATAATATTGGCTATTTCTTGAATGCTTTCCCTTAAAAGGTTGTCAGCTGTAAAAGAGGCATCTCTAAGCAGTGAGTCAAGCTAGCCTTTGGGCAACAATAGTTGAGAAAGAAATTCTTAAAGCAGTCTTGAATGCAGAATATATAAAATGACATTACTATAATGAGCTTAGCCAGAGTTTATTTAAAAAAAAAAGAGCTGTAGATACTTTTTTGATCAATATGTGCATATACAGCACCACACAGATGTAATATGGTAAAATTCTTGCAGAGTATAGGACCATGGAAGGGTTTATTTCCCAAGTAGGAGCCTTCGGTTCTTTCCAGGTAGACCATTAGACTGATCTCTGCACTTTTTAGCCTTTTTTCTTGTCTGACTCTACTACAACTAAACAATGAGATAGTTGAATTGTTTGGAATCCAGGAATAGGCTGAACTTTGACAGAGTCTGTCTCATGTAGCTTTGCTCTTCCAGAAGTCATCTATTGACTAGAACTGCCACTATGGTCTTGGGAGCTTTGGTAAACATCAGAAAACCAAGCAATTTAGATCTTGGCTCAGCCTCTTTCTTCACTGAGAAAGGTGCTTTCTTGGCAATCTTTTGCTTCAATCTGGGTGTGAGATACAGTATCATCCTATGATAATATGTTTCTTGTAGGTAATGGAAACAAGTTCAAAAGAATAACAGTTGAGAAGTCATTTATTTTGGGGAGGGGTCATATATCTGAAAATGTATGATCTTCCAGAACAGTATGAGAGTAGGCAGAGAGGAGACAAAGTCAAGAAATAGTCCTCTTCCAACTCAAAATCAGATAAGGATAATAGTGAAACTACTGGACTTTGGGAAGATTATACTCCTCTTTGCTCTGGAATAATCTGGGTGGATTGAGGCACTTGAGGTGCAGCTTGGTATGACCTCTGATATTTCTTTCTAGAGATGTGCATTCTTCGTGTGAGCTAAAAGATTTAGTGCATTCTAAAGTAATTTAATGCAGAGTAATCGACAAATCCACATGCATTAAGTCAGTCAGTATGTTAAAATGATATATAACACATTAAAAAATTATTATTAAAACAAATGTGTGAAACTAAACAAAAAACACACCAGGCAATCAGGAAAACTTTTGCGGCAAATTAAAATTAGCAGAACTTTGTTTGCCTGTGTGCATTCCTTTCTTTGCAGTTGCCTACTTTGTAAAAGGAAGTGAGGCTGTTCTGGCTGAGAAGAGGAGGACTCTTCTACCGCTGTGACCTATTGAGGTCAGTGACTTTTATATTAGGCCTAAGAGGCATCTGCAGGGATGGTGCTAGGGTTTCTGGTGCCCCCTGCAACCTATAGATTGGCACCCCTCCCTCATTATTATTAATGCTGGCTATACCCCACCCCACTTTTTCCCAAACTCCTTTGTGAAGTCTTTTCGTATGATTCTAGTATTTCTCCTTCAAATCCAGTATTGTAAGAAATTGCAATAAAGGGGCAAATGCATAGCCAGAATAAAAATAACTACTGAACAGTAAATACTTAGCATCATATGAACAGGTTGTGATAGTCCAAGAGCATGATAAATTTTAGATATGGACCAAAAGTAAAATACTCAGTGGTACGGACAGCTCAGAAATATTTTACTCATTGATAAAATATACAGGAGAAAGATTGTGTACAGAATGTAGGAATCAACAACATGATAACCATGCAGTAAATGTACATCTACTGTATAAACTATAAGCAAAATTAGCATAATGTTGATGAAGGGAATAGTTGAAACATAGTTTGTCACTATAGACAATGACAACACTAATATACTGCTAATTTAAACCGCATCTGTTAAGAAGGTATCAACGATTCACCAATAAAACTCTCTCAACAATGGATCAGAGCAGAATTAGCATTTTTCACTTTACAACTCAACAGACAAAAAAAGATTCCATTCAAATTCTGGTCTCAAATCAGTGACAATACTACCAACCCCTCTTCTGTCAAACACCGTACATCATAAAACAAATCCCTGCAAATGGCTAAGAGAGTTCTATGAAGAATTGAAAGATGCTGGAGACGGAATAGGTCTGAATCTATCAAAGATCTCTATCAAAGCAAGCAAAAGGAATATAACAACTTTATCAATCAATGGAAAAAAAGAATACTACACCAACTCATACTAAAATCAGCCAATAGACCAAAAGAACTATTTGAATTAGTTTGTAACCTCATAGAAGACACTAGTCAGAAGGAAGAAGTGTTGATTCAACCACAGACCTTCGCTGACTTTCTTCAATCCAAATTCACATTGCCCCTAAAAAAACCCCTGAATACTAAACCCTCAGAACCCATTCAGATCTGGGGAAAGTTCAGCATCCTATCTGCTGAGCAGATAACCCAGACTACCTCCATGCTCAACACAAGTACTGCTCCCACAGATCCCTGCCTGGTAGCCTGGATAAAATCATCAAAAGAGGAACTAAGTCAACTCATACACAGAATTGTTCACCAATCCCTTACCCAAGGTACCATGCCAAACACCCTGAAGCTTGTGACTGTCCGGCCAATACCCAAGAACTGTCTTAAGTAAATCGGACCCAGAGGCATACCAGCCCATCTGAGGCCTACCCTTCTTAATGAAAATCATCGAAAAAATTATACAACACCAACTACAAGGCCATATTGTCTCTCACGCACAACTGGACACTCACCAACATGGCTTTTAACCAAACCACAGCATTGAAACCCTTCTCTTATTCCTATTCAACAACCTGTTCAGAGTTATAGACAACATCAATATGGGTGTCCTCCTGATCTTCATAAATATCACCTCCGCTTTTGACATGGTGTCACACAGCTTCCTACTGAAAATACTTGAAGATCTTGGACTGCACGACACTTTAATGAAATGGTTCACTTCTTGCCTCACAAACAGACAACTTCAGGTCAAATTTGGCCCCAATACCTCCGCAGCATTCACAGCAAAACAAGGCATGCCACAAGGTTCCGCTCTTTCTGCACTCTTGTTCAACATATATATCCAACCAATCTGCTCCATCATCAAAAGCCACAAGATCCACTACACCATTTACGCAGATGATGTTATGATTTACACTCCAATCAAGCTTGAAAAAATGGATTACACAAAAATAGCAAATTGTCTTGAGGAAACGGCTAACTCAAAACAATCTAATGATAAACTACAACAAGACCGAAGCTCTCATCATCACAAGAAACCACAGATTTACCCTCCTCCAGCAATCAGCATGAACAACACTACTATACAAATAGAATCTGAAATGAAATACCTTGGTGCAACTCTTGACAATAACCTAAACCTTCAATTTCATATTAGCAAAACCACCAAGAATGCATATCTCAAGATGAGGATCATCAGATGGCTCAAACCATTCTTCTGCTTTGAACACTTTTGAATGGTATGCCAAGCCATTATCACCCCTATCTTGGATTATTGCAACCCCATATACCTTGGCCTACCAAAGCAATCACTCTGCTCACTACAGATGGCACAAAATATAGCTGCTCGTATTATAACTGGATCTGCGAAGCATGACCACATCACCCCCATCTTGAACTATCTACACTGGCTCCCCATTAACATAAAATCAATGCATCTTCATTCACACATACTTCAGCTTCACTAATGATCGATATTTACAAATCATGAGGAGGGACCAAATTATATCTTGACAACAATAATATCTAAAAATCCCTCAAAGTCAGGATAGCTGGTGGCAAAGGACAAAAGTCAACAATGTCACCTAAAACAATGAAATCCCATTCACTTAATCACTGTGCAATACGGGCAGAGTAGGCACACCCTGATGTCATAGAAGAACAAATGTGTTGCTCCAAGCAAATGCATCAGTGATAAAACTTGATCCAGAAAAACTGACGTTAAACCCTCGTACTGTCATGAAAAAATGTACTAATTTTGTCACATGTACAATTGTACCCCACACAGATTTTTGGACCTAGAAAGCACACTGTTCATGGTATATGGTTGATATTTGTTATACTCTGCCCTGGGGTACCATATACTAATGGGTAAAATATATTTTTAACTAATATTTGTCATGAACGTTATGAGGCCAGAATGATTTTATGACTTATTCTCTTATGTCGTATATAATTGTACCCCAGATTTACTTTAGCCCACAGAGGGCATACTATTCATAATACCTGACTAAAATGCCAGAAAGAACGTACAAAAAAATCAGAACAAGATCTTTATTCTTTTTCAGACGTTAAGAGTCTGAGTTTATTTGATGACTATTGCTATTACATAGGATATATTTTTACTGCAGTAGTGTTTTGTCTTCACAAGCACCTCATTCATAGTTTCTGGCTGAGGTTTATATACCATATTTTCCGGCATATAAGACGACCCCCTACTTTTCCTGTTAAAATATAGGGTTTGGCCTATACTCGCCGTATAAGACTACCCCTCTTCCAGCACACACCAAAAAAAATAAAAAAACATCAGATTTGATTCAAACTGTGACAAGCAGGCGGTATTTAATATAGATCTGAAGTTCTTCAGAACTATAATTCTTGTGAAAGGAGATAGCATATGATCCTTGGTGAAGCGGCTGGTGGCTGCTATCGATAAGAAGTACCGGTACACACAGGGCCGGATTTACCTTGAGTGAGGCCCTACGCCAACAAAAATTGTGGGCCCCCAGAAAAGATAAAAACGAGCACGCCGGATCAGCTGCGCGCTGTTGGCCCTGACGTCATAATTAAACTGGGAATCCCAAAAGCCAAACTTGGAATGTACAACACTGTAGAAATAAAACTATACATTAATTTGCTCTTGTACTAAACAAAGCGCAGACGTTAATGATGCACATTTACCAGAGCTGACATATTCCAATTAATAAATTCAAAATAAAGAGATATGTTTCTACCTTTTGTGCATTTTTTTTCAGCTGCAATTGCTCCAGCCACTTTCTTCTGGTTTCTTCGGGTCTTCTGCTAACTCTCCATCGTCTGCTGTCCATTTGTCCTTTCTTCTCTCTTCTAGTTTTTTTCCATTCTCTCTCTACATCTGCTTTAACATACTAATCTTTCTCCTTTTGCTCTTTCCTCATTCCTATTTCATCCACTCAATCCCCACTTACTCTCCCAATACCCGGCCAAATGTAGATTTTTTATCCCTCCCACACAAAATATTTTTCCCTTCTCCATTTTACTCTTCCAGCCCCATCCCATTCTAATCCTCCCCCAACATCAGCTCCCTTCTAGTTCCAGCCTCACCCAGCATCCATTCCCTTCTAGTCCCTGCATCAGCCCATTTCTAGTCCTAACCACCCATCAGCCCATTTCCAGTCCTAGCAACCCCCCAACCCAATACCAGACCTAGCCCCCCCATCAACCCACTTCCAGTCCTAACCCCCCATCACCCCATTTTCAGTTTAAGCCCACCCTATAACCCATTACCAGTCCTAACCCCATCAACCCATTTCCAGTCAGCCCCCCATAGCCCATTGCCAGTCCTAACCCCCCCCATCAGCCCACAGCCCATTACCAGTCCTAACCCCATCAGCCCACCTCAAGTCCTAACCCCTCCCCATCAGCCCATTTCCTGTCCTAGCCCGCCATAGCCCATTATCAGTCCTAACCCCCCCATAGCCCATTACCAGACAGCCCCCATCAGCCCACAGCCCATTACCAGTCCTAACCCCCCCATAGCCCATTAACAGTCCTAAACCCCCATCAGCCCACAGCCCATTACCAGTCCTAACCCCATCAGCCCACCTCCAGTCTTAACCCCCCAGCCCATTTCCAGTCCCAGCCCCCCCCCATCGGCTCAAGTAACATTTAATAAAAAAAATAAAACACTGGCTGCTGCCGCTGCCGCAGCATGGACTGTCCCGCGGGGCCCCCTCTGCTGAATCCCTCCCTCCCTCCGCGACCGCGGAGCCCCTCCGTGCCAGCTTTGAGAGGCGCAAAGGGAGAGTGTCTCCCTCGCGTCTCTGTTAACAGAGACGCGAGGGAGACACTCTCCCTTCGCGCCTCTCAAAGCCGGCACGGAGGGGCTCAGCCATCGCGGAGGGAGGGAGGGAGGGATTCAGCTGAGGGTGCCCCACGGGACAGTCCATGCTGCTGCGGCGGCAGCTTTTTGTGGGCCCTTGCCAGCTGTGGGCCCTACGCCACGGCGTAGCTGGCTATAGGTAAATCCGGCCCTGCCAAAGCGAGACAGAGCCACGTCGCAGAACATGTACTGGCGTATAAGACGACCCCCGACTTTTAAGCATATTTTCAGGGCTTAGAAAGTCGTCTTATACGCCAGAAAATACGGTATATTGTACACTGCCAACGCCTGTCTGTTGCACCCTCACTTACCAGTGCTATCCCTGACTAATCAGTCCTTTCCAGCTCACCAGTCTCTCTCACTAGCAAACCAAAACAATCCTTTACTTCACAAACTATCACTTCATACCCTCTATCCCTCTTAATCCCCACTTCCCACTCACCACCCCCTCCTCCTGTCAGATGATTAATCTTCATCAACCGGGAGAGGAGATGGACCATGGATCACAAACAACACAACTGTTAGCAAACACACATATGGATTTATTGGATGACTTGAATTGGCTAAGTTTGGCAATAAGCCTATGTCATGGGTCACTCTTCCATACATGTATTTAGGTAAACAATTTATGGCCCACAAAAGCACAATAGGAAATTGAAAATCACACTACACCTGGTGATTTTCACCTCTTATTTTATGTGGTGACAAAACCCATAGACCATTTTGGTAGTTACCCTCTGAACCAACTCAATACTGTTACAGTATATCCTATTGAAGGTGTAGCCTCTAGAATTGCACACAATACTCTCAATAAGATCTCACCAAAGACTTATACAGAGGCACTATCACTGCCTTCTTCCTGCTGGTCATTCCTCCCTCCATGCACCCAAGCATCTTTCTGGCTTTCGCTGTTGCCTTTTCCACCTGTAAAATCTAACATTTGTTTTCCTCTCTAATTTCATCACAGGCCAGTCTGATTTCAAATCAGTGACCTTTGGAATGGAAGCCAAGCATCTTTCCAGCTGAGCCATCATCCCCTAGCAAGTTAAATATGATAAGAAACAAACAGCTGCACATAATGCTGCCCTAATTCTAGCTAGTCCAATTTTGACTGGGTTAGGTATAGTTTCTGTTGATTTGGTATAGTTTCTGCCAGTTATATTTGACTAAAACTGATCTAAAGAGAAACATGAAAATTAGCCTTTCTTTTCTGTTGATGTGCTGTAAATGCAAAACCTGTTCAGTAAGGGAAGGGAGAATGACCAGTACCTGCTTGGCATTACCTGGCAAGGCATATAAATACCATCATGGGCCACATTTCTTGCCTTAGCAGGGAACATGGGACCTTGGCACAGATAAACAAGTGAAAGTGGCCATGATCTTTGGCCCCCTCTCTAATACCCTCCTTGCCACAAGTTTTCACCCCACTCACACTCCCCCCCAGTGATCACAACCTCCCCTCTGTTTTTCTCAAACTCCCTTTCCTGAAATGGCCATATCATGATAAATCAGAGTCTCCCCTCTGCCATAAGACTCCTCTACACTGAAGACCCTACCCCCAAACCTCCATAGCCCCCAATTACCCCAGGTCTTACCGGGGCTAATCCCTGGTGTTTAGTAAGTATCAAGGCAGTAGCAGTCAGCCTTTACTCCTGCCCTGACTGGTGAGGCTTCTGATATGGTGACCTTCACCCCTAGCACTAGTCTCTTGGTACTACTGCTAGTGTCAATCCCACATTTACTCTCAACCCAGATCTCAGTCCATTCTAAGGCATAGTAAGCACATGAAATAGCATGTATTGTCATGCCAGAATGGTAATAATTACCCTGGGCATACATTTACAGCACACATTAATTTGCACTTTGTTAGTGTGCTTCAGTAAACATGTCCCCAAATATTTGCATGCATAATTTGGAGTTCTCAAAATCTTTCCTATAGAATTCTGACTTGCTTTTTGGTACAAGCTTCAGTAATAAATGTTCCTATCTCATATACAATTCAAATTGAAAACATGCAGAAACTCATCATGGCTGACATGCGCAAGTCTGTATTGTAGACTAAGGGAAAATATTTCGCTTAGCACTTCTTGTCAACATGGCTAAATGCCCTTCTTTGTGTTCTGCATAATATAAACCTGCTCAATTCAATTAATTTTAATGGTCTTGCATAATCATCAGGATGTTTAAAGATTCCACTGCACATTTTTCCATAAAATACAATCTAGTAGGACTTTGAGTCAAAGAACTTATAAATCTAAGAATTCATAGTATAATTTGTAAGTTCAGATGATACTATATTCATAATAACCATTCCAGTTAACTTTTACAGATATTTGAACAAACCTGATGTCTGGAATATCCCCCTTCCCTACCACTGTTAAAGTTTACAGTGTATAGATTCATTTGACCAGTCAATGCTGATGTTTAGCAATGGCTGGCTAAAACTTTCCAAAAAACCTAGGCCACACAAATAGTGAGCCTAAAGTTAACCAAACATCACTGTCCAGTTAATTTTAGACCACATATTCATCCCAAGAGGATTCACCACATCAGATCTAGAATTTGCTTTCACTTTCCAATATCACTTTCCAGGTCACACAGATAGCATCTGACAGAACCCACTAAGTTGACCAGGAAGATGGAATAAAAGAAATACCATCAATAGAAGAGCCTCAGGATAGCACTCTACCCTAGGGAACCATGCCATAAGAAATAGTTTATGCCAAATTAACAATGAATTTAAAGCTTCATTCCACTAGTCACAAACGATTATCAAAAGAACCTTTCAGAATGAGAGAAAAGGATCTCAGAAATGGCGTACAAACTGCACCATCCTGTACATCAAGGATTCAAAAAACTCCCAACTGGTTTTACATTTAGACTTTCACAACTTTAGACTTTCACAGATTCAGGATATTACTCTATTATTTAGAAATTTCAAAAACATGAAGAGAATCTTGTAGAGCATCATGCATGAGTGATTACATAGACCTGCTGCAATCCAGATTTTTTAAAAATATCGCTGAACAACCAATACAGCAAATTAATTAACTTATCTGTGCCGTGCCTCTCCAGATGCCCTCCTTGGCATTTCACAAAGTGCTTCTTCGGGGGATCAGAACACATGCTGTAAGAGATGGAAGGCAATAATCAGTTATAACAAATGGTCCTGCTAAATCCCATATAGTAAGAGAAGCAACAAACAAAAGAACATGAAAACCAATAAATATTTCCATCTCTTTCAGCATCACAACAACTTTGTTCAAATCTCCCAAAATGTAATGCAGTGTGTCACTTCAACATGCTCAGGGAATTGCTAACAAAAATGCTGCAAACGCACATTGCCTTTATACACACACCACTCTCAAAAAACACTCAATCATCTAATCAGAATCATCTTGTGATCATTATGAATGAAAGCAAAGGACCTCCCTACCACTTCCCATCACAGATCACACACAGGTACCCCAATCAATCTATATATTCATACCGTGAGGTTGGATAGTATTCAGGAGTGGAGGAGTGGCCTAGTGGTTGGGGCAAGGTACTTCAGGCCAGAAGGTTGGGGGCTCAAATCCCACTTAAGGGCAGCAACCTTGGGCTGGAAGGACTGGGGTTTCTAGTCCAACTTGTGGTCTTGGGCAAGCCACTTAACCCTTCATAGCCCATGTTCCCTGTAAAATAGTTATCTCCAAGTTATAATGCCCTGTTCAATGTAAACTGCACTGATGCAAAATAGCTCAGTATATAAGAGAATAAAACATATATCCATTTCTGTCCACATTTCAAAAGGTTTTATTCCTATCCAAACCATCCCTCCCTGCTGTGATGCAATCAATACAGAAGCATCTGAGATCAATAAATTCATGCCCCAATTCCAGACAGTGTTGTACCATGGGGGCTTCCCTACATGCCTGTTGTAACCTACTTTTGTGTTCATTCATCTGCAATTTGAAGGATCAAATCATTTTGCCAACGAAGATTCGCCCACAAGGGCATCTTAATATGTAGACCACATAATCAGACATGCAAGATGTACAATGTTGTAGTTTATATGTCACAAAGGGAACACTCACCATAAGAATGATTCTCCAAGCGTCCCATGCCAACATTATCATGAGACCACAAAAACGCTGGATCTCTTTCAAATTCCTAGACCAAGCAAAGTGAGCATTCTTTGTTCTCAAGACACAGAAATGTTTGGCCACCAGGAAATGCCTCCACAGTATGCGCTGTATTTTTGCCCTCACGGGAGAGTAATTTGTTACAAAATGTACAAAATTATCCTCATCGTATTGTACATATTGAGAGCGTAATAGCCATTCCCTATCATTAAATCTTGCTCGTTTATATGCCTTAACAGATCTAGGGTAACCCCTGGCCAAAAATTCAGATCTAAGTCCCCATGATTGATCAATGAATTCAGAGGTGGAGGAGCGGTTTCGTCTAAAATAGATGAACTGGGAGTAGGGGAGTCCTTCTCAGAGTTTTAGAGGATGTGCTCCGAGAAGGACTCCTCTACTCTCAGTTCATTCATTTTAAGCGAAACTGCTCCTCCACCTCTGAATTCATTGATCAATCACTGGGGTCTTGAGGTGAGTGTTCCCTTTGAGACATTTCTTTGGATATTGTGAGTTTCACCCATCGGGGTGGGAGTACAAACTACAACATAGGCGTGGAGGAGTGGCCTAGTGGTTAGGGCAAGGTACTTCAGGCTGGAAGGTCAGGGGTTCAAATCCCACTAGAGGACAGCAACCTTGGGCCGGAAGGACTGGGGTTTCTAGTCCCACAGGTGCTCCTTGTGGTCTTGGGCAAGCCACTTAACCCTCCATAGCCCATTTTCCCTGTAAAATAGTTATCTCCAAGTTATAATGCCCTGTTCAATGTAAACCGCACTGATGCAGAATAGCACAGTACATAAGAGAATGAAAATAAATAAATCTTGCACATCTGATTATGTGGTCTATATAGTAAGATGCCCTTGTGGGCTAAACTATGTTGGGAAAATGATTTGGTCCTTCAAATTGTGGATGAATGAACACAAAAGTAGGTTACAATGGATGTGTAGGGAAATCTCCATGATGCAGCACTTTCTGGAATTGGGGCAAGAGTTTACTGATCTAAGTTACTTCTGTATTGATCACGTCACATCAGGAAGAGATGGTTTGGATAGGGGCAGAACCCTTTTGCAATGGAAATGGATATATTTTTGGAATACTGTCCAACCTCACAGTATGAATATACAGATTGAAAGGGGTGCCTGTGTATTATCTGTATGAGAAGGGCAGAAAGGGAGGGACTTTGTTTTCATTCACAACAATCACTAGATGATTCTGATTGGATGACTGAGTGTTTTTTTGAGAGTAGTAGGTATATAAAAGCAATGTGCATGCATGGTGTTTTTGTTAGCAATCCTTTGAGTACATTGAAGTGACATGCTGCATTGCATTCTGATCTGCATCTTGGCAAATTTTTATTATTGAATTTGTTTTTGGATTACCTCAGGAGATTTGAGCAAAATTGTTGTGATGCTAAAAGAGATGGTGATATTTATTGGTTTTTATGTTTTTTTGATTGTTGATTCTCTTGCTATATGGGATTTAGCAGGACCGTTTGGTATAACTGAGTATTGCCTTCCGTCTCTTACAGTATGTGCTCTGATCCCCCGAAGAAGCACTTTGTGAAACACCATGAAGGGCATCTAGAGAGGCATTGGGCACAGATAAGTTAAGCAAATTGTGTGTTGGTTGTTGAGCCATATGTTTCAAAATCTGGATTGCAGCAGGGCTAGGTAGTCACTTGTGTATGATGCTTTTTGGGATGGAAGGTTCTGCAAGATTCTCTTCATGTTTTTGAAATATCCAAATAATAGAGTGATATCCTGAATCTGTGAAAGTCTAAAGTTATGAAAGTCTAAATTTAAAACGAGCTGGGAGTTTTTTTGGATCCTTGATGAACACCATATACACCTAAGATTAAAACATTGGTTACCTATGGTGCAGTTTGTACACCATTCTTTTTATTTATTTTTATTTGTTTAATTTTTCATTGTGCAAATAATTCCAAGCATAAATCTTGTATGGGAATAAGGGAGCTGGGATACATCATAACAGGAAACAAAAGAATAAGAAATAAGTGCTTTTTTGTACAAAGTAAAAAAAAAGCAAACCTCAGCCCCTTCTTCAGCCCACAATAACCAGGGGAGTCACATGAAGATAAAAAAAAAATTCAACCATCAATAAGAAGAAAACAAACAAGTGCAAAAGGCAGCATATTTATATAGTGGAGAGAGTGGGTGACCCTGGATCAATGGATCTATGTGAATTCAGAAAGGCCCCAGCAGTTGGAAAGGCTCAAAAAAAAAGTATTTGACTGAAATTTAACTGTGCATTTGCACGGAAACTTAAAAAAGAAAAGAGCCCCCAACTGCTGAACCCCAGGGCAGAGCAATAGAAATTCATTCCTTCTACGTTGTGTTTCTTTAGATAAATCTGGAAAAACACGTACTACCAATCCTTTAAATAAAATATGCCTTTTAAAGAAGAACAATTTAAGAAAACACTCTTAATCAGTAGCAAGTGCAAATGTTACATGTAGTGTTGATGAAGTCCTGTTGATGAACTGCTCCAGTCCTTTCCACTGAAGTCAGAAAATCCATTGTCGAAGACCGTTTAGCAGCTGAATCCACAGCCACACTCACACTCGACCTCTGTGGTGCTTGGTTTCTGGGAGATGACCCAGAACTGCTTCACTGAGCTTTTCACTATGCCCTGGAGCCATCCCTCTCACAGGAACAAGCTCACCACCATCAGATAGACGTCCCTCCTGCTGACTCTTGGGGTTCAACACCAGCAGCACCACTTTGGGGGGCCTCCACTGGCTCATTGGTGAGATTCTGGACCCTAGCTGATTTCCTGATCCTCCCGACTCTGGCAAGCCACTAGTGGGACTCTGTTCCACTGCCTGTTGCTGTGTCCTAATTAAAAAGTATCCAAAGGTCTGGAGACCAGCACAGGTAAAGAAGAGGGAGCCACTGGGGCAGCAGTGGGCTTCTTACCCATTTTAGCTTTCCTCTTCCCCATTAGGCAAAATGGTCAGAGGAATCACGCCCTCCTACCACCATCTTGGATTCCCGTGTCCCTCCTACTGCCCTTGTACGCTGTTCTAGGATCCTTTTCTCCCTTTCTGAAAGGTTCCTAGCTTAATCGTTTGTGACTAGTGGAACGAAGCTATAATCATATTCATTATTTTTTCCTCATTCCGAAATTGGCATTTTGATTCATGAAATTAACAATGAAAGCATAAGTTACCACGGAATTTAATCTGTTGTCCTTAAGAAACCTAGCATTTGCAAGATGATATGTCTATAACAAATCCAAGACTAGAAACAAGGCTAGATCCAAGGTTTCTTGTAATTAACCTAACATATTATTGATATGACATTAGGCTTTCCTAGCATGCCAATTTCTGAAGATTCCTGAACCACTATCAATCCTCATGTCCTCTACATCCATGTCCACTATAGATTCTTCTAGAAATAGCCCCCCCCCCCCCAAGGAAAGGCCTTTATGTGTAAGGGGTGGCAGACAGTATATCAGCATCAGAAAACTTGACAGTGTCGAGAAGCCTATTGACTGACCATGACCAATCAATAGGACAACCAGACCTGCCTATAATAAACTAAAAGGGCATATTCAAAGCATGTTTGCTGATTAGCAGACCTGCTAACCAACTAAAATGCAATCAGCTTGATATTCGGTGAGCTCTGACTACACTTCAGCAGGATCCTAATATCATAGTCCGTCGGGCCGACAAAGGTGGGGCGGTGGTGGTGCAATCAATAGAAGCTTATATGGAAGTCCTTCGAAATCATCTACTTGATCGACGAACATATTGTCCACTTACAACGGATCCCACCACACCACTTCAACAAGAGATCAAGGTCCTTATAGATGATGCATTAACTTTTGGATGGCTGACTAAACGAGAACATGCTTTTCTGAAATTGGATACCCCTTTACGACCCATCATCTACATGGTACCAAAAGTACAAAAATCTCTTGTGGCCCCCCCTGGTAGGCCTATCGTGTCCTGTAGAGGATCCTTGCTGGAGCCGCTATCGCAATTTTGCGATGCTTTTTTACAAAAAGAAGCAGCACAGGTTAAATCGTTTATAAGAGATTCCTCACATTTTCTACAGCAATTAGCCAATGAATCAATACCGTCCTGGGATTTTTATCTAGTGACACTTGATGTCGAAGCCTTGTACACCAATATTGATCAGGCCGAAGTTTTGGAACTGATGCTTTCTTTGTTTAAATTTGCTCCTCAACGATTGCCTCGGACATTCTTATGTGATTTATTACGTCTGGTTTTGACTAAGAATTATTTCCTCTCAGAGGGACAGTTCTACCATCAGATTTATGGGATAGCAATGGGGTCCTCTGTAGCCCCCTCTATAGCTACCTTATATATGGCTCATTTTGTTTTTTTTTAATTCTTTATTTTCGTTTTGCAACAACAAAGGAAAGGAAGACATACAACTAAGAGACAAATACATACATGGAATGTGATACATACACCAAAGTAAACCCCCACCACCCCCCTCCCCCCTGCTTCTTCTCTAGAAAACTAAAACATTCTCGAAGCGGGCGTGTACAGACATTATTGTGTTACAAAACCTTACAGCGATCTGAAACATTATTGTGTTACAAAACCTTACAGCGATCTGAAACATGATGAGTGTACATTAAACAGACATGTCGAAGCAATGAGCAGATTGTACATGATCATTGAGCATCTGCCATTTAGACAAGCAAGAATGAAATTGGGTATGGAAAATAGCTCTCCGAGATATCTGCTCATATTTACTATATAAGCAGACAAGGTTCCACTATTCATTGACAGCAAGTCGAGAGCTATCCCTCCAAGTCCCCGTAATCAAACATATGGCTATACCCAGCATGAAATCAGGAGAAAGCGACCCTTCGTAGGAAGAGAGGGGACCCCCGCCACTGAGCGGAGTCCCACAGTCGTCCAAGAAAGAGGCTCGTGAAGGTGCAAGATAAATGAAATACGACCCCAGACCCGCCCCCAGTAAACCTGTAGTTAAGGACATTCACAAGAACATGAACGAGGGTTCCCACATCAGTATGGCAAGACCTACACTGGCTCCTGGCAGTTGTGTTCCATTTGACTATTTTCCTGGAATATAAGAACATCTATGTGCAAAAAGACGAGAGTTGAGTTTGGGTAGCTGAAGCAGATCGGGAAACCCGCATTGTTTTGCTCCAGAAAACGCTCCAATGCACAGGGGTTAAAGTGGTTTGCGGTTAGCGATCCCAGGCTTGTTGGACTCTACAAGTGGCAGTATCTGTACCCTGACATAATAGTTTATAAAAGTTAGAGGCTACCCCATGTGTACTACTAATAGAGTGAATTAGTTCTAATAGCCCATCCTTAGTAGGGACAGAGGGCGGCATGATTGGAGCACTTTTGAGGCAGCATGTAAGCTGCATCAATTGAAAATAATGTTTCGCTAGTAACGCAAATCCCCTGTATAAATCAGAAAAGGTTTTCCAACGAGCTGCAGAGAAGAGCTGTTGGGGTGTCCTGATCCCCCTGGAGTACCAGGGTCTGGAAGTAATCATGCATGGCTGCTCGAATTTCAAACCGGAACTCTGGCTGAGTTAATAGGGCTCTATCAAAGAACCAGGCCCCCGGATTCCCTTGAAGTGCAGTAGTATGGTAGTGAAAAGAAATAGCAGCATGATCTGAAATATGCTGGGAGTGAATCTTTGCAGCGTCCACCTGGGGAACTAACAGTGTTAATATTAGAAAGAAATCTATGCGAAACTGGGATTTGTGAGGGGAAGAGAAGAAGGTAAAGTCTAGCTCATTGGGGTGTAGTAGCCTCCGTAGATCGACTAGAACAATATCTTTGATCATAGAGGTAAGCGCGATATGACTCTTGGGGGGACCACTTGTCCTGGGCGACTATTTGTCAATCAGGGGATCAAGAACTGAATTGAAATCCCCCCCTATATCAATGAAGAATTAGCAGAGGCCTGCGCAGCCCGAGCAGTTATAGCAAAAGGGCAGGGTCATCCAGATTAGGAGCATGAAGGCATATACATGTAATTTTAAAGTTACCCATCTTGAGGTGAACTCTGGACCATCTACCCGCTGTGTCTAAGCAAGTCGCAACAATAGTAGCATGCAGAGATTTCCTATCCAATATAGCAACCCCACATTGCCTAGAAACAGCTGGGGAATAGGCGGCCACCATGTAAGGTTTAATATTGAGGTTGAAAGTTTCCTTCGAATTGAAATGTGTTTCTTGGAGGAAAATCAGGTCCGCAGCCTCATGACTTAGATAGCTTAGGAGTTTCCTCCGTTTTATCGGATTATTGATTCCTTGTACGTTCAATGAGAAAATCTTACATGGTGCCATCAGTCGATAATAGACATTTTAGGTAAGAGCGCTTGAAAACTTACAACACAATCAGAATCTGTACAATAATGACATAAGCACCAAGTATGCTGGCCAATACACCCATATTGAAAAGTATGTACCAAAGTAACCCAGAGAAGAAGCAAACCCCCAATGAATATGGCGACCAGATGTCTGCGGGAGGAGGCCCCAGAGAGGAAGATAGAGACATAATAAAAGAAAAGAAACACCAGAGTCCATAAGAAACACTGTCTCTGATACTCGTCGAGGCCACTATGGGTAGATGGAATCGGGTCCCAGATATCTTCAAAATAAGGCAACAAACCGCCCTCGACAGACTCTTCGCTGAGCCGCGGTAAATCCAATATGGCAGGCACAGCGGATATGAGAGTACTGGCAGGAATATTCTGGAAGTCAGCGCATCAAGTCGGCTTCTTTAGAGTCCAAAAACTCCGCTAGTAGATCAGGGTCCTCAAATGTTCTTGTCTGATTGTGAAGCGTGACTCGGAGCTTGGCCGGGTACATCAGGCCATAGCGTGCTTGTAGTTGTTGAAGCCTCGGCCGAAATTCCAGAAAGCGCTTTCGGCGGTCGACCGTGGGTTTAGCCAAGTCAGGATAGAAGGAGACCTTGTGGCTCTCAAACTCCATATGGCCCTTTGCCCGGGAGGCACTGAGAATTTGTTCCACATGTTGATATCTCAAAAGTCGAAAGATGATAGGCCGCGGGGTCTTCCTGAGCGTTGAGCGTTGAGCGTTATGTTTGTGGGTACACGATGAGCGCGATCGATCTCCAATTCTTTGGTAAAGGTGATTTGGAGCAGGGAAGGGAGGATTTTACTTAAAAACTCCTTCATGTCTCCCAATTCCGCTCCCTCCGGTATGCCCACGAGTCGTAGGTTGTTGCGGCGCGCTCTATTATTGCCATCTTCCACTTCTTTCTGCAAGGCCCGCACCTGACGTTCAACTTTGTCAAGTTTGGACAGCCGGACCGCATGGGAGTCTAATATACTCTCCATTTTGTCCTGACGCGAAGAGAGCCCCTCTAGCCTGCCTTGCAGTACACCAAGATCTTCCCTCAGCGCTCGAAGTGCTTCACCGTTTGACTGCACGAGGTCCTTAACCCCTCTAATTTCTGCGAGGATTTCCTGCTGCATTTCGGGGCCCTCGCGCAAAGCCAGCCCCTTCTGCGGGGACGGGGGTTCAGTTTTGGAGCGTTTACCGTGAGAAGCCGCTGGAGAGCCAAATTCCAGGCGCGTGGGTTTGGTCCCCGCCATCTCACCAATGTGCCCCGGCAAGATCAGAGCAGAAATTCAAGTTTGTCCGGTGTTAATTCAGGATTCTGAGTAGGCCTCTCGGGAGCCTCAGCGTTATGCGACCATCCCGCTGGACATCGGGCTCCGCCCCCCCTATATGGCTCATTTTGAGGACGCTTTGCTATACCCTTCTGTTTTCTTTAAACCAATACAATTTTGGCGACGGTTTCTGGATGACGTTTTTTTCTTATGGTTTGATACTTTACCACGTCTTCAGGATTTTCTAACCTGGATTAATGCCTTGAAACCTAATTTAAAATTCACTGCCCACTTCGATCTGAAACAAATCAAATTTTTGGATATGATGGTGATCAAGGAACAAGGGGCCTTTCGCACAACCCTATATCGGAAGGCTGTTCAGCAGAACAGTCTCCTCATGTATCATAGCTGTCATCCGGAGCCCATGCGAAAAAACTTACCCTATGGTCAATTTCTCAGGTTGCGAAGGATCTGTTCCACAATATCTGATTTTAAAATTTCAGGCCTCTGATCTTATTACTAGGTTGACCCAACGGGGATACCCTGAACCCTGAGCGAGTCATTAAGTTGGCCTATAGACGGGCCCTGTACACTCACCGTGAATGGCTTCTGGATGAAAATCGCCAAATCACACCCTCTGAATCTCAGAAGTCTGATTATATAGTGGGAACATTACCATTTACCACTTTGAGTTCCTCCATTGTGACAGTGCTTCGAAAACACTGGGGGGTTTTAGGATTGCATGAATGTTTTCAGAAGCCCCTAAGGATAGCCTTCTCTAGGGGTAGTAATTTACAAGATCGTTTGGTGCATTCAGCAACTCCCTTGGATCGCCCTTTGCCTTCAGATCCTGAAATTAGGGGACACACTATGTGTTCACATTGTGCTTACTGTGCGATGGCATTGACCGGAAAGGAATGGATACATCCTAACACGGGTAAAACCCTACAACGTCGATGGTTGACGTCCTGTGATTCAACCTATGTCGTCTATGCCTTGCAGTGTTCTTGTCCCCTAGTTTATGTTGGCAGGACTTCTCGACAAATCTGGGTCCACCTTGGTGAACATGCCTCTAGAATACGGCAAAAGGTTCTGTCGGCCCCCTTAGTTGAACACTGTGAAATCTATCATCATCAGTTTATTACTGATTTCATCTGGACGGTATTGGATTTTATTCCTCCTAATCCTCGGGGTGGTAATCGGCTTTTAGCTTTACAACGATGTGAACAACGGCTGATTTTTGAGTTACAGACTGTCCAAATTATGGGCTTAAACAAAGAGGTTGAGTGGTTCAGCTTGTTATGACGCATCCATGACACTAAGGGATTCCCCGATGTCTATGGGTTATCCCGTTTAGTTGATTGGATCTTCTCCTTGAGTGGCAGTGAATGTTAGCCAATGGTTGCAGCTGGCCCCCTTTAATTATCTAGTGGAGCGTACAGCTGATGGAAGCTTTTCTACAGCGGCACATCTTTGATGAGAGTAAACACTTGAAACAGGGCCCGTTGGCCCAAAACGTACGTCGTGTGGTGTGGATTGAATGACCGCTTTTCAAGAACCTAGTTTGGTGTGACAAAGCTTCACTGGACAATGATAATGAGCTAAGTACAGCATATTACTATTTATAAAAAATAAAATAGAATGGGTTGTCTGGTGTGACTGGACTTCAATTTCAGTCTCCTCCAGCCTTTTCTGACAAAAATAATATTTTATAATAAGGGGTTTATTTGTGGGTTTGTTTTGTTGTTTTGGATTTATATTTACTGACCCAAGGATTGAATTCGGATTGATATTCGGTAGTAGCATGCTATCGAATATCCCCTCAGACCGTGCAAAAGAATGTCCTGTTAAAACTGAAGAGGGGTTTAACTTCGTGAATGACTATTGTGAAAAATATGTGTTCCTCATTCAACTCCTAAACAGTGCTACCAGAATCAATGATCCCAAAGCTTAGTCACAGCGCAGCCTCAGAAACAACCTTAGGCACTCGATTATTCTGGATTAAGTGTATAGTACTTCCAGACTCATGCCGGTGTTTACATCAATGGCTGAATGTCATTTTTTTTTTTTTTACTTTTATTTTCATTTTACAACAAACAAAAGGAAACAACACACCAAAGGAAACAAATACAAGCATACAATAAGGAAAAGCAACCCCAATAACCCCCCACCCCTATGCTTCTTCTCTAAGCTGATAAGTAGCATCATATAAGCGCTTACGAACAACAGTAATTGTACATCAAAACACACAGAAATAGAATCTGCAATACAGAATGATCATGTGACAGAGATTTACACAGATTTAAACAGTCAGATGAGAGCATTGAGCAGTTTGAACATAGTCATTAAGCATCTTCCACTTAGATAAGTGGTGGGGGGTCTGAGCGGAAGAAGCTAACATACGAGGTATTTGCTCATATTTACTGTAGAGACAGACATGATTCCACCATTCATTGGGGCTCAGATGGAAGCTATTTTTCCAGTATTTCGTTATTAGGGAAATAGCTATGCCCAGCATAAAGTCCAAGAGGAAGTACGCCGATTTGGGAAGAGAGGGGATCCCCGCAGCTGAGCGGAGTCCCACTATCTTCCAAGAGAGGGGCTCTTGAAAGTGCAAAATAGATTGAATACGACCCCAGACCCGACTCCAGTAATACTGTAATGCGGGGCATTCATACATAACATGAGTTAGTGAACCAATGGCCGCATGGCATGTCCAGCATCTATTGCTCTGGGTGGCGTTCCATTTGGCTAACCTGTCAGGAGTATAGAAACATCGGTGGGCTAGAAAGAAAAGTGTCTGAGTGAGTGAGGCGGATCGAGAGACCCGTGTCACCTTGCTCCAGACTAGGCTCCATTGCTCCGGGGTCAAAGTTACATGCATTTCCCGCTCCCAGGATTTCTGTGCTGTAGGAGTGCCTCTATTTACAGTATTACATAAA
Source organism: Ichthyophis bannanicus (assembly GCA_033557465.1). Lineage (NCBI taxonomy): Eukaryota > Metazoa > Chordata > Amphibia > Gymnophiona > Ichthyophiidae > Ichthyophis > Ichthyophis bannanicus. The sequence goes on from CM066035.1 coordinate 462,562,149, forward strand.
GTTTTGTAAAAGTTAGATGCCACACCCGTTAAGCTCCCGATAGATCGGATAATCTCCGACAATCCTTGGGTATGGGTTTCTGATGGCGGGAGCACCTTAGCACTCCGAAGACAATGCTGAAGTTGCACCAACTGAAAGTAGTGTTTCGCTGGGAGACCAAATTCAATTTGTAATTCGCTAAAAGTTTTCCAGCGACCATTACAGAACAGCTGGTTAGGGATCCAGATGCCCCTGGTGTACCAGGGGCTCCACGCCATCGGTTTATTTTGTATTTGAAATCGAGCATTGTGCCAAAGCGGGAGTCTATCTAGCGGACAAAGTCGGGAGTCTAGAGATTGCTCAAGGGTATTAAAGGCACCTAAAGTATCTAAGAGCATTGGTGGATAGTGGGAGTCTGATGGGAAAGTCATACCAGGGAGATAAGTAAGAGGAATTGGTTTGCAAAGGTCCTCCTCTATATCTAGCCACACTGGTCTGCTCGGTGTTAGGTCTTCCAGCCAACGAGCGCCTTGTTTGAGAAGAAAAGAATGGTGGTATTTCAGGAAATCAGGGAATCTGACACCACCATTTTCTTTATCTGCTTGTAACTTATGTTTCGCTATCCTAGGTGTCTTGTTTTGCCATAAGTATCTAGTCAGAAGACCCTCCAAATCTTTATATGTACGTCGAGGTAGGAGACATGGCAGCATTTCTAAAATGTAGTTCACTTTGGGAACAATCATCATTTTAATGGTTTCTAGGCGGCCCCACCAAGTAAGTGTTAAAGGAGTCCAGCGTTGAGTAAGCGCCCGGACCTTAGAGGTCAAGTCTTTGGCATTAAAGGTGATGGTGTCTTCCAAAGGAGAGCAGTAGTGCACCCCAAGGTATTTAACCATGCGAGGTTGCCATAAAAAGGGAAAGGATTGCATATCTGCCTGATGGATCAGAGGATTTAGTGGAAAGGCTACCGATTTGGTCCAATTTATCTTATAGCCCGAGAGTTGTGAATATTTACCAATTTGCTCTAGGACAGCCGGCACTGAGTCTGGGGAGACAAAGAGCATAAGGTCATCAGCATATGCTGAAATTTTGATTTCCCTATGAGAGAAGGGAACTCCATGAATATCCTTGGATTGCCGGATTAGTAAAGCTAAGGGTTCGAGCGCGAGATCGAAAAGAAGTGGAGACAGTGGGCATCCCTGGCGAGTACCGCGTTGCAGGGGAAATGGCTGAGACTTTAAAGCATTAGCACAGATACTAGCTGTAGGCTGTGCATACATGATTTGGAGACAACGGAGAAAGCCTTCTCCGAATCCGTACCAGCGGAGAGTTGCAAACAAGAAGGGCCATTCTAAGCGGTCGAAGGCCTTCTCAGCATCAAGTGAGAGGCCAACCAATGGTCGATCAAGATTAACTGCGGCAGTCAGTACATGACATAGAGTCCTAGCATTATCAGCAGTTGATCTACCGGGAATGAAACCGCATTGATCTGGGTGTATTAAAGTAGACATCTTGTCAGAGAGCCGGGTGGAGAGAATGGTGGCAAATATTTTATAGTCTGCGTTTAGTAGGGAAATTGGACGATAATTAGCTGTTAGTTGCGGATCTCTCCCCTCTTTCTCAAAAACTACTACATTTGCCATTGAGAAGGATCCAGAAGGAGATCCCTCCTCGGCCAGAGCAGAAAAATAAAGTTTCAAAAACGGAGCTAAGTCAGCGTTAAAAGTTTTGTAGAATTCAGCTGGGAGACCGTCCAGGCCTGCGGCTCGACCTGTGGCACATCTCTTGAGTGCAGATTGAATTTCTGATAAAGTGAATGGTTTGTCCATGGCCTCTCTATCTTCGTCAGATAGGGTCGGCCGTTGTACCCCTGATAGTAATCGTTCAAATGCTTCTGGCTCGAAGTCACATTCAGATTGATAAAGCCTAGTATAAAAATCACGAAAGAGTTCTAATATTTCTGTATCTTTAGTGACCAAGCTCCCCCCCGACGGATTGCGGAGAGCGGTAACACGCTTGGCTTCTTTTTGACCTTTCAGGGCATTGGCTAACAATTTACCAGCACGGTTATTTTCCCGATAGTACATCCCTTGTTGTGATTCAATATTTTTAGCGGCAGCGGTATATAAAAGCTGATTGTATTGAAAACGAAGGCGTTGTAAGCGAAGTAAAATACATGGGTCAGTACGGGACGTGAGGAGACGCTCTCCAGCTTGTATCTGTTGTTCTAGAATCAGTAAATGTTGCTTTCTTTGTTTCCCCTGTCGAATTTGATAGCTGATTATAGTTGCACGGATAGACGCCTTGAAACCCTCCCACCAAGCCCAGCTCGCAGTGTCATGGGGTGAATTAAAATGAAAGTAGTCTTGGATAGCGGCCTTTATGTCAACCTGAAAATCTTTTTGGTCTAGTAGGGATCTATCAAAAAACCAAGCACGGGGATGTTCACCTTGCGTAGTGACATGTAATGAAAAAGATATGGCAGCATGATCTGAAATATGGAGAGGATGAATCCTAGCCGTGTCCACTTGAGATATCAGTGCTTTGGAGATAAGAAAAAAATCTATTCTAGATTGTGAGTGATGGGGGGCTGAGAAAAAGGTGAACTCTAAGTCGGAGGGGTGAAGCAGCCTCCATATATCTACTAACGCAAGATCTTTCATCAGAGCTGTAAGGGTATCAAGACTCTTGGGTGGACCACTCGTTCTAGGCGGCAGTCTATCTATCAAAGGATCAAGTACTTGGTTGAAATCGCCGCCCAGTATCAATGAAGTATTGGCAGAGGCCTGTGCCAACTGCGCAATACTTGCATAGTAAGCAGGGTTATCCACATTCGGAGCATAAATACAAATACACGTGAATTCACTATCTCCAACCTTAAGGTGTGCACGGGCCCATCTACCCTCTTTATCAGAGCTAGTATCCATTACAGTAGCTTGCAAAGACTTCTTAACCAAGATGGCTACCCCACACCGTTTGGAAACGGCGGGAGAGTAGGCAGCCACCATGTAAGGCTTAGCATTAAGTTTCAGTGTTTCAGCGGAGTTTAAATGCGTTTCCTGAAGAAACACTAAATCAGCATGCTCATGATTAAGATAGCTAAGGATTTTCTTTCTTTTGATTGGACTATTGATGCCTTTTACGTTCAGTGATAAGATCTTACATAAGGCCATTCAGAAGGGTTAAAAATTCTGAGAAAGAACATGATAACGCACATAATTTCACAATGTCCCTCATATTAACTGCATATGGCTGTACACATGACATGATAGAAAGTAAGCTAATGAAAAACAATGAAGCGCCCCATATAAAAAAATAAGCACCGAAGTGCATTAGAGAAGAAGCAGAACCCCAGAAATTACTGGCGACCATGTGTCTGCGGGGAGAAACCCCAGAGAAGGCCTAAATTGAAACATATAACCTGTATAGCTGTGCGTATTCCGAATCCAACCGAGGTGCACATCATGGAGGGATAGGAAACCAAGAAAGTTATATATAGAAAGAAAGAAAAGTCCAGGCAGTCTCTGTTCCAGGCTGTGATCACCGCGTCGGGCCATTCAAAATGGCGGGTAGATCCGGCGGATTACAGATCCAAGTTGTTGGATTAGCGCATCTGGTCTGCTTCTTTGGAATCTAAAAATGTTGCTAGTAGATCAGGATCTTCGAAGGTTCTAGTTTGGTTATGGAGAGTCACTCTGAGCTTCGCTGGATACAATAGGCCAAAGCGAGCCTGTAACTGTTGAAGTCTAGGGCGAAAAGCAAGGAGTCTCTTCCGACGGTCAACTGTGTGCTTTGCCAAGTCAGGGAAGAAGGAGACTTTATGACTTTCAAACTCCAGATGATGATTCGCCCGGGCAGCATTTAGAATTTGCTCAACTTGCTGATATCTCAGTAATCGAAAGATGATAGGCCGGGGGGTCGTCCGATTGAGCGCCATGGTGGTAGGAACACGGTGTGCTCGGTCAATTTCCAGATCTCTGTGAAAAGTGATCTTCAGCAAGGAGGGAAGAGTTTTGACCAGGAATTCTCTTATATCTCCTGCTTCCGCCCCCTCCGGTACTCCAATGAGCCTGACATTGTTGCGACGGGCTCGATTATTGCTATCCTCTAACTCTTTTTGAAGATTCTGTATCTGACGCTCAGCCTTATCCAGTTTCACCAAGCGCACCGCGTGCGAGTCGAGGACCCCCGCCATGTTGTCCTGCCGTAGTGAAAGACCTTCAAGCCGGTCCTGAAGCATACCGAAATCTTCTCGCATGGCCCGGAGCGCTTCTCCGTTGGACTGTACCAGTTCCTTCACACCGCGTATTTCCTCCAAGATCTCCTGTTGCATTTCGGGGTTTTCCCGAAGTGGAACTACCTTTTGTGGGGAAGACAACTCTGTTTTGGAGCGTTTTCCGTGTGAAGAAGAGGGAGACCCGAAGTCTAAGCGCGCTGGTTTGTGGGCCGCCATCCCCCCCGAGGTACCCCGGTGAGTTCGGAGCAAAATATTAAGTTTATGTAGGTATTAAGTCAGGATTCTGAGTAGGCCTCACGGGAGCTTCAGCGCGAAGCATCTAACCTGCTGGACATCAGGCTCCGCCCCTCGCTGAATGTCATTTTTTATATATCTTATCATCAGTTCTTATATTGAGCGACAGTATCAAAAATAATAATGGTGGGGCGGAGCCTGATGTCCAGCGGGTTAGACGCTGCGCGCTGAAGCTCCCGAGGGGCCTACTCAGAATCCTGACTTAATATCTGCATAAACTTAATATTTTACTCCGAACTTACCGGGGTGCCTTGGGGGGAATGGCGGCCCACAAACCAGTGCACTTGGACTTCGGGTCTCCCTCTTCTTCACATGGAAAACGCTCCAAAACAGAGTTGTCTTCCCCACCAAAGATGGTTCCACTTCGGGTAAGCCCCGAGATGCAACAGGAGATCGTGGAGGAAATACGTGGTGTGAAGGAACTGGTGCAGTCCAACGGAGAAGCGCTCCGAGCCATGCGAGAAGATTTCGGTATGCTTCAGGACCGGCTTGAAGGTCTTTCACTACGGCTGGACAACATGGCGGGGGTCCTTGATTCGCACGCGGTGCGCTTGGTGAATCTGGACAAGGCTGAGCGTCTGATACAGAATCTTCAAAAAGAGTTAGAGGATAGCGATAATCGAGCCCGTCGCAACAATGTAAGGCTCATAGGAGTACCAGAGGGGGCGGAAGCAGGAGATATCAGAGAATTTCTGGTCAAAACTCTCCCCTCCTTGCTGAAGATTACCTTTTGCAGAGATCTGGAAATTGACCGAGCATATCGTGCTCCTACTAACATCGCACTCAATCGGACGACCCCCCGGCCCATTATCTTTAGTTTACTGAGGTATCAGCAAGTTGAGCAAATTTTCAAAGCTGCCCGGGTGATACCACATCTGCAGTTTAAAGGTCATAAAGTTTCTTTTTTCCCCGACTTGGCAAAGCCTACAGTTGATCGGCGGAAGGGACTCCTTGCTTTTCGACCTAGATTACAACAGTTACAGGCTCGCTTTGGCCTTTTGTATCCAGCGAAGCTCAGAGTGACTCTCCATAACCAAACTAGAACCTTCGAAGATCCTGCTCTGCTAGCAACATTTTTGGACTCCAAAGAGGCTGACCAGATGCGCTAAGTCAACAACTCGGATGGACTCCGCTGGCACTGCCCGCCATTTTGAATGGCCCGATGCGGCGATCACTGCCTGGAATAGAGACTGCCTGGACTTTTCTTTCTTTTATATCTACCTCTCTTGGTCTCCTTCTCCTCCATGAGGTGCACCGCGGTTGGATTCGGAGCACGCACAGCTACACTGGTTCTATGTTTCAATTTAGGCCTTCTCTGGGGTTTCACCCCGCAGACATCAGGTCGCCAGTAATTTCTGGGGTTTTGCTTCTTCTCTAAGGCACTTCGGTGCTTCTACTGTTATATAGGGCGTTTCATGATTTATCATTGGCTTATTATCTGTCACATCGTGTATACAGTCATTTATAGTTGATATGAGGGACATTGCGCAACTCGGTGCGCCATCATGTTTCTTTCTCAGAATGTTTGACTTTGTTGTATGGCCTTATGTAAGCTCTTGTCACTGAACGTAAGAGGCATTAATAGTCCAAGCAAAAGAATGACCATCCTTAGTTATTTTAATCATGACCATATTGATTTAGTGTTTCTTTAGGAAACCCATTTCACCTCCGTTGAATCACTGAAACTTACTGCTAAACCTTATATGGTGGCTGCCTACTCTCCCGCCGTTCCCAAGCGGTGTGGGGTAGCCATCTTGGTTGAGAAATCTTTGCCAACTATTGTAATGGATACTAGCTCTGATGGGGAGGGTAGCTGGGCCTGTGTATATTTTAAGGTTGGAGATAGTGAATTTACGTGTATTTGTATATATGCTCCGACTGTGGATGACCCTGTTACTGTTACTTGGCGGTGACTTCCATCCAGTGTTTGATCCTTTGGTAGCTAGACTGTCGCCTAGAATGAGTGGTCCGCCCAAGAGTCTTTATACTCTGCCAGCTCTGATGACAGATTTTGTGTGAGTAGATATATGAAGCTGTCTCACCCCTCTGACTTAGAGCTCACCTTTTCTTAGCCCCCCTATCACTCACAATCTTGATCAGATTTTTTCTTATCTCCTCAGTACTGCTATCCCAAGTGGACATATAATCCTGATAGGTTAGTCAATTGGAATGCCATCCAGAGCACTTGATGCTGGACATGCCATGTGGCCTTTGGTTCACTAAACTCCTGTTAAGTTTGATTGTCCCGCATTACAGTATTACTGGAGTCGGGTCTGGGGTCGTCTTCATTCTATTTTATATTATCCGGAATCCCTCTCTTGGAAGATTGTGGGGCTCCGCTTGGTTGCGGGGCTCCCCTCTCTTCCTAAATTGGCTTACTTCCTTTTAGCCTTTATACTGGGCATTGCTATTTTTTTAATTTCCTTAACCACGAAATGTTGGGAAAGTAGCTCTTCTTTGAGCTTTAATGACTGGTGATTCATATCTGTCTTTATTGTTAATATGCGCAAATACTTTGTATGTCAGCCTCTTCCGTTCAAACTATTCACTATTGGTCTGGCTAGAAGATGCTCAATGATTATGTTCAAACTATTCAATGCTCTCAGTTGACTGTTTGAATCTGTATTAATCTCTGTCCCACACTTATCCGGTATCATAGATTCTACTTCTGTTTGCTTGATGTACAATAATTGTTGTATGTAAGCGCTTATATGATGATTCTTATCAGCTTAGAGAAGAAGCATTGGGGTGGGGGGTAATTGGGGTTGCTTTCTTTATTGTATGTGTGTATTTGTTTCTTTTGGTGTGTTGTTACTTTTGTTTGTTGTAAAATGAAAATAAAAGTTTAAAAACAAAAAACAAAAATAATAATGGTAATCCAAAAAATACTTAGCTCATGTTGAACCATAGGACTGCGCTGGATGTTTCACTCATTATTTATAAAACGTTCTCTTCCTTTTTCTTCTTTTTGTCGTTTTATTTTTTATATATAAACAACTTTCTTCCACAAGTAGTTGCTGATATAAACCACGTCCCAACGCCAGTTTATTAAGGCGCCCATGCGTTTCGCCAAATGGGTTTTTCAAGGGACTTGTAACTTAACGTGGAATATATTTCTGTGAATGAAAACATTAAAAACGGTTGATCTGTGCAAAAACAATTCAATCAAAACATATCAAAATAGAGTATCACTTCTAAATGTAATGTATCAATTGAGAACAGATTAATGAGAGATTAATGAAGGATTTAAAAAAACCTTATGAATGCGAGCGGCCCGGTAACTCAAAACTTGGTCTCCTGCTGATGAATCTGGAAGACTCAATAAACGCCGCGCATGTGAGTTTGCAGCTATAACGTCATGGTTTAAATGTCCCAGACTGGAAGGTCCTATTGGTTGGTCAGATAATACATGCCGCCCAATCAATGCTTTGGTTCAAGCCAGTGGGATGCACCGTGGCTAATGTGTAAATCCATTTTTGTTCTTTGTACAAAAGTCGCTGATCAAGGTTTTGCCTGAAGCAGGTCCAGACAGCATTTCGATGCACCAACAGCGAAGCTGTGAAAAAGTATGATGGTAAGATAAACAATGTTGTACTAGAGGAGCTTCCCTCCGGGCACAGCGAAGCCGGCTAGCATGTTCTTGCATGCGAACCCGAAAACAGTGAATAGTCTTGCCGATGTACAGCAAAGCACAGGGGCAACTAATGGCATACACTACCCCAATAGAATCACAAGTGGTAGCTTGTCGTAGTTTGTAAGTGACACCTTTATGGGTGAAACTTTGACATTCATATGTGATCTCGCAAATTGCGCAACTTCCACATTTCCTGTGTCCTGACTCTTGACACACGCTCTGAACTGATGATGGAACTCGTAACTGAGTAGGGCTCAAATATTCTTTCAAGTTCCGGCTTCTTTTCCACACGCAGCGAATGGATTTTTCTTGTAAGCCCGGTACTGCGGCTAAGACATTCGCATGTTTTCGAAGGATGCGTTGTATACTCGAGCTCACTGGTGAGTAGGTCGTGATGAAATTAACATGCTGTACATCATCTTTATGTGTTACACAATTTTTCGGAGTCAGGAGTAAATCTCTATTGCTATAAAGCGCTCGCTGGTAAGCATGGTGTACCACCGGAGAAGGGTAACCCCTATGTAAAAAATTGTCCTTTAAGGTTTTAGATGCTGTCTTGTAAGTCTTGAGACTGGAACAATTACGGCGATAGCGCAAAAATTGTGATAGAGGAAGACTATCTTTTAAGGTGGGAGGATGTGCACTGTCGTGATGAAGGAAGGTGTTACGATCAATGGGTTTGCGATAGACAGAGGTGTCCCAACCCTCAGCCTGCCGCTTGATTTGAACATCCAAAAAGGTGATGGTCTCTTTATGACAAGTGCTCGTAAATTGAATATGATGATCCCGAGCATTCAACCACTGGAGAAAATCATTCAACAAGCTTTCAGTTCCTTGCCAAAGCATAAAAATATCGTCAATGTAGCGATACCAGGCTTTGACGTTAACTGTATAGGGGGCGGTAGAAAAATGTAGATCTTCAAATGTTCCCATATATAGATTGGCCACTGAAGGGGCGCAAGTAGCGCCCATCGCCACGCCTGATATCTGATGGTACAAATTTCCTTGAAATTCAAAATAATTGCGAAATAAGGCTAAATCCGTCAAAGCTTGTAAGAACTGTAATTGATTTGGAGACAAATCTCCCCGGGCGGTCAATGCTCGTTGTACTATAGTACTAGCCGCCACTTGTGGGATGCTTGTGTACAGTGACTGAACATCTAAAGTCACCAGTAGAATGTCGTTGTCTCCAGCCCAATGTGCTAAACCCCGTAATAGTACCAAAACATGAGTGGTATCACGGATATAAGAAGGGATATCTTGTAACAGAGGACGCAAATAAGAATCCACATAAGTGGAAATAGGTTCAAGAACTGTACCCTTCGTGGACACTATCGGGCGTCCTGGGGGGCTCAATAAACATTTGTGGATTTTTGGAACAGTGTAAAATTGAGCCGTCCTGGGGGGGGCGGAGCCTGATGTCCAGCGGGATGGTCGCATAACGCTGAGGCTCCCGAGAGGCCTACTCAGAATCCTGAATTAACACCGTGCATACTTGGAACTTCTACTCTGATCTTGCCGGGGCACATTGGTGAGATGGCGGGGACCAAACCCACGCGCCTGGAATTTGGATCTCCAGCGGCTTCTCACGGCAAACGTTCCAAAACTGAACCTCCGTCCCCGCAGAAGGGGCTGGCCTCGCGCGAGGGCCCCGAAATGCAGCAGGAAATCCTCGCAGAGATTAGAGGGGTCAAGGACCTCGTGCAGTCAAACGGTGAAGCACTCCGAGCGCTGCGGGAAGATTTTGGTGTGCTGCAAAGCAAGCTAGAAGGGCTTTCTTCGCGTCAGGACAAAATGGAGAGCATATTGGACTCCCATGCGGCCCGGTTGTCCAAACTCGACAAAGTTGAACGTCAGGTGCGGGCCTTGCAGAAAGAAGTGGAAGATGGCAATAATAGAGCGCGCCGCAACAACATACGACTCGTGGGCATACCGGAGGGAGCGGAATCGGGAGACATGAAAGAGTTTTTATGCAAAATCCTCCCTTCCCTGCTCCAAATCACCTTTACCAAAGATTTGGAGATCGATCGCGCTCATCGTGTACCCACAAGCATAACGCTCAACAGGAAGACCCCGCGGCCTATCATTTTTCGACTTCTGAGATATCAACACGTTGAGCAAATTCTAAATGCCTCTCGGGCAAAGGGCCATATGGAGTTTGAGAGCCACAAGATCTCCTTCTATCCCGACTTGGCTAAACCCACGGTCGACCGCCGAAAGCGCTTTCTGGAATTCCGGCCGAGGCTTCAACAACTACAAGCACGCTATGGCCTGATGTACCCGGCCAAGCTCCGAGTCACGCTTCACAATCAGACAAGAACATTTGAGGACCCTGATCTACTAGCGGAGTTTTTGGATTCCAAAGAAGCCGACTTGATGCGTTGACTTCCAGAATATTCCTGCAAGTATTCTCATATCCGCTGTACCTGCCATATTGGATTTGCCGCAGCCCAGCAAAGAGTCTGGCGAGGGCAGTTTGTTGCCTTACTTTTGATGATATCTGTGACCCGACTCCATCTACCCACAGTAGCCTCGATGAGTATCAGAGACAGTGTTAATTATGGACTCTGGTGTTTCTTTTCCTTTTTTCATGTCTTTCTATTTCCTCTCTAGGGCCTCCTCCCGCAGACATATGGTCGCCATATTCTTTGGGGGTTTTGCTTCTTCTCTAAGATACTTTGGTACATACTTTTCAATATGGGGTGTATTAGCCAGAATACTCGGTGATTATGTCATTGTTGCACAGATTCTGATTATGTTGTATGTTTTCAAGCGCCCTTACCTGAAATGTCTATTACTGATTGATGGCACCATGTAAGATTTTCTCATTGAACGTAAAAGGAATCAATAATCCGATAAAACGGAAGAAAATCCTAAGCTACCTAAGTCAGGAAGCTGCGGATCTGATTTTTCTCCAAGAAACGCATTTAAATTCGAAGGAAACTCTTAAACTCAATATTAAACCTTACATGGTGGCCGCCTATTCCCCAGCCGTTTCTAAGAAATGTGGGGTTGCCATACTGGTTAGGAAATCTTTGCATGCTACTATTATTGCGACTAGCTCAGATACAGAAGGTAGATGGTCCAGAGTTCACCTCAAGATAGGTAGCCTTGAAGTTACATGTATATGCCTTTACGCTCCTAATGTGGATGACCCTGCCTTTTTTGCTACCATTGCTCAGGTTGCGCAGGCCTTTGCTAATACTTCATTGATAATTGGGGGGGATTTCAATCTAGTCCTTGATCCCCTGATTGACAAACAGCCGCCTAGGACAAGTGGTCCCCCCAAGAGTCATACCACGCTTACCTCCCTGATCAAAGATCTTGCTTTAGTTGATCTATGGAGGTTACTACACCCCAATGAGCTTGACTTCACCTTCTTCTCTTCCCCTCATAAATCCCAGTCTCGCATAGACTTCTTTCTAATATCAAAACTGTTAGTTCCTCAGGTGGACACTGCAAAGATTCACTCCCAACATATTTCAGATCATGCTGCCATTTCCTTTCAATTACTCACTACTGCACCCCAAGGGAATTCGGGGGCCTGGTTCTTTGATAAAGCCCTGTTAACTCAGCCAGAGTTCCAGTTAGAAATTCGAGCAGCCATACAGGATTACTTCCATTTTAATCTACCCCAGGATACTGCGAATTGGGCTTGGTGGGAGGGCTTCAAAGCGGCCATTCGAGCAACGATCACTAGCTATCAAATCCGCCTGCGAAAACAACGCAAACAGCAGCTACTCATACTAGACCAACAAATAAAAGCAGGCGAACGAGTTCTAACTTCACGTACTGATCCATGTGTATTAATTCGATTACAGCGTCTCCGTTTTCAATATAATTCAATCCTCTCAACTGCAGCTTCTAAGAGTATTGAGCTTCAGCGAGGGACATATTATCGTGAAAATAACCGAGCCGGTCGACTCTTAGCCAATGCCTTGAAAGGTCAAAAAGAAGCCAAACGCGTAGCGGCCCTTCGAGCTCCACAGGGAGGGGGCATAGTGACCACAGACTCCGACATTGTAGAGCTCTTTCGGGATTTCTATACCCGCCTATATCAATCTGAATGTGAGTTCTCGTCAGAGACATTCGAGCGATTGCTTTCTGGCATTCAGCGGCCGACCCTCTCTGAAGATGATAGGGATGCGATGGATGAAGCCTTCTCTACTTCAGAGATCCAATCTGCCCTAAAACGAACAGCCTCGGGCCGTGCCGCAGGGCCCGATGGTCTCCCGACCGAATTCTACAGAACGTTCAGTGCAGATTTAGTTCCCTATTTAAAACTCTATTTTACTGCCCTTGCGGTAGATACATCCTCTTTGGGATCCTTTTCTGCAGCTAATGTGGTAGTATTTGAGAAAGAAGGCAGAGACCCGCTACTGACCGCCAACTACCGTCCAATCTCCCTGCTTAATGCCGATTATAAGATCTTCGCAACGATCTTGGCCACCCGGCTATCTGACAGGATGGCCACCCTAATTCACCCCGACCAATGCGGTTTTATACCCGGCAGATCAACTGCAGACAATGCTCGGACCTTGTGCCATGTGCTATCCAGTGCTGCCAATCTAGATCATCCATGGGTGGGTCTTTCCCTGGATGCCGAAAAAGCCTTTGACCGCCTAGAATGGCCCTTCTTATTTGCAGTTCTCCGATGGTATGGCTTTGGGGAGGGATTCCTCCGATATCTCCAAGTCATGTATACTCAACCCGTCGCCAGTATTTGTGTAAATGCCATCAAGTCTCAGCCATTTAATCTCCAAAGAGGCACGCGTCAAGGTTGCCCCCTATCACCAATGCTCTTTGATCTAGCTCTTGAACCCCTAGCCCTCCTTATTAGACAGTCCACACGTATTCGAGGTGTCCCCTTCAGTCATAGGGAGATTAAACTCTCTGCATATGCAGATGACCTTATGCTTTTCGTATCCCTCGATTCGGTTCCAGCTGTCTTGGATCTGATTGACGGATACTCACAATTATCGGGCTATAAAATTAACTGGACCAAATCTGTAGCATTCCCACTGAACCGCTGGGTACATGAGGCTGACATGCAGGCCTTTCCCTTCCTTTGGCAATCCCGCATGGTGAAGTATCTCGGGGTCCATTACTGTTCTCCTTTAGAAGACACTATCAGTTTTAATGCCAAAGAGGTAGTCTCCAAAGTCCGTGAGCTCACGAATCGTTGGTCTCCCTTATCTCTTACATGGTGGGGCTGCTTAGAAACTGTGAAAATGATGATAGTCCCCAAAGTGAACTACATTTTAGAAATGCTGCCATGCTTACTCCCGCTACATACTTATAAAGATATTGAGGGCCTTCTCGTCCGTTATCTCTGGCAGGGCAAGCCACCAAGGATAGCTAAACAAAAACTACAGTCTGCAAAGGAAAGAGGGGGTACCAGATTTCCTGATTTTCTTAGATATCATCAAGCCTTCCTACTTAAGCAAGGTGCCCGATGGCTAGATGCCTCAACAGATAGCAGACCAGTTTGGCTTGACATAGAAGAGGAGCTTAGTAGTCCAATTCCGTTGACCCATCTCCCCGGTATGTCCTATCAAGTAGACACCCGCCATCCACCAATGATTGTCGATACCCTTGCGGCCTTTAACACTCTCATTCTATCACTGGGCCCGCACGTATGTCCTCAGGACGGACTCCCGCTATGGAATAACCCCAGAATTCAAGTCCTAAATAGAACGATAGCATGGAAACCCTGGTACTCAAGGGGGATCTGGACACCCCAACAGCTTTTCTCTGCAGCTCGTTGGAAAACCTTTTCTGATTTACAAAAGGAATTTGCGTTACCAGCGAAACACTACTTCCAATTGATGCAGCTTCAACACTGCCTCAAAAGTGCTGGAATCATGCCGCCCTCTGCCCCTACTGAGGACGGGCTATTAGAGATAGTTCATTCTATTAGTAGTACACATGGGGTAGCCTCTAACTTTTATAAAATATTATGTCAGGGTACAGACACGGCCACTTTTAGAGCCCAACAAGCCTAGGAGCGCGAACTGCAAACCACTTTAACCCCTGTGCAATGGAGCGTTTTCTGGAGCAAAGTAGTGCGGGTTTCCCGGTCTGCCTCTGTTACCCAAACTCTCTTCTTTTTTGCACACAGATGCTTTTATACCCCAGAAAAAATAGCCAAATGGAACGCAAATGCTAGGGACCAGTGTTGGTCTTGCCATACTGCTGTGGGAACCTTCGCTCATATTATTTATGAATGTCCTCAACTACAGGTTTATTGGGGGCGGGTCTGGGGTCGTATTCAATTTATCTTACACCTTCACGAACCTCTCTCTTGGAAGATCGTGGGACTCCGCTCTGCGGCGGAGGTCCCCTCTCTTCCTAAGAAGGGTCGCTTTCTCCTTGATTTCATGCTGGGTATAGCCATATGCTTAATCACGAGGAATTGGAAGGATAGCTCTCGACTTACTGTCAATGAATGGTGGAACCTCGTCTGCTTATATAGTAAATTTGAGCAGATACCTCGGAGAGCTATTCCCCATACCCAACCTCACTCTCGCTTGTCTAAATGGCAGATGCTTAATGATTATGTACAATCTGCTCATTGCTCCAACATGCCTGTATAATGTGCACTCATCATGTTTCAGATCACCGTTAGGTTTTGTAACACAATAATGTAAGTACACGCCCGCTTCGGGAATGATTAGTTTTCTAGAGAAGAAGCAGGGGGGAGGGGGGTGGCAGGGGTTTACTTTGGTGTATGTATTACACTTCATGTATCTGTCTTTTAGCTGTATGTCTTCCTTTTCCTTTGTTGTTATAAAACGAAAATAAAGAATTTAAAAAAAAAAAATTGAGCCGTCCTGGGAGCAGAAACATTCAAGTAATTGTACTCTTTTCTAGATATAAGTTTATCTTGTAAAGCTCCATATGTTAAAGATTTGATGGTAGCTTGAAGTTCACTAAGAGGGTCCGTTCCAAGAATGGTATAAGTGATAGGGTCCCGAAGTTGTGTTAGGGCTTCCTGAAGATAATATTCGCGTGTTTGTATGACTATGGCGCCTCCCTTATCGGCCCTACGAATTACCCAGTCCATTCGAGCTTGAAGTGTTTTCAATGCGTCTTGCTGAGGTCGAGAAAGACGAGTGTTATGAATGGAACGAGTAGTGACTAATGTCTCAACCTCGCGTAATACCAAATCCTTAAAGATTTGTATAGCTGGATGTAATGGACTTGTAGGAGTCCAAGTAGAACGAAGAGGTAACTGTACTCTCTTTGAAACCGAAAGGTCCTCTGGGGGCGCATCGTCAGACTGAAAAAAATAGTTTTTCAAATGTAGCTTACGTATCAACCCCTCCATATCTATGTGAAACTGAAAAAGATCAAAATGAATAAAAGGTACATAGGATAGGTTAAAACTGAGGCAATCTGTTAGCGGATCTGGGGTGCTGATGGCCGCTATCCAGTTAGCAGTGATTTTCAGCCAGTAACCAGATAACAGCGTTGATATCTGGTAAGCACAGATATCAGCAGCAAAAACCGGATATGTCCCATCATTGAATATTCAGTTTTTATTAAAGCGGCAGTGGTTAGGCACTTTAACTAGCCTAGCTGCTACTGCTGAATACGCCCTTCTGAAATTATACTTCTAGCAATGAAACTGAAGAGCCTGTGTGATGCTGGGGGTTGTTTTAAATCCAGATAACTCTGTATAGCTACTAAAATGTATCACAAAGCTGAAAAACATCCTATTCTTGTGCAGTCTTTCAAGTAAGACCAAGAGTGCCTTCCCCAAAGAGCTTGTTTGAAATGCTTAAAGAGAAGCCGTGGTGTATGATGTAAAGTCCCTCTGTGCAGTCCTTGAAGATTTTGCAAGAAAATATGGTTGTTGCACCAGAATCAAAATTTTATTGCATCCCAGAAAGACTCCTGTTTTGCACTGGGATTTCTACTCTTCAGATTCCTTTGAGAAGCAGTTGTGCATCTGTAAAACATTATTTTTCTGGCTCTCTATGACTTCTCTATCATTTCATGCATGGCTACGCTATTGAGCTGTTTGCTGATCAATAATCCTTGGGGACAGCTAATAGCAAAGGTTTCCTCTGTTGGTGAGTAAGCAGGGCCTGCAAGAATTGGTTTGCTGATAAATTGTTTCACAGCTTAGAAGAAAAGATAATTTGTAGGATAAAGAAGTAAGAAAAAATAATTATAGCTTGGAGAAGAGTCTGTGAATTAAATGTTTGCAGAATGAAATAATAGCTGATGAAAAAAATACAAAAGGGTATTATTCTTCGATAAGAAAGTATGAGAAAATGTTCCTATGAGTTTGTGATCAATCCTGTTTCATTTATCCTGTCCTCCGTCTCCATCTTCCACCTATATGAGGCACATGTATTCATATATATAAGCTCTTACCTAAATTAAAAAGATGAGGAGGGAATTGTTTCACAGCAAGAGTAGAATAGGCATTTAGATTTAAAAAAAACCCCTAGGCTCAATATTCAGCACCAACAGCTGGCATTGTTACTGTAAAGTGGCCAGTCGCCGGCACTGAACATTAAATTCAGATATTCAATGCTGGAGTCATATCCAGCCCCAGTAGTGAATATCTAGTTTGGCTGCATTTGCTGATTGCTAACTGGGCAGTGGTGATATTGAGCCGCTAGCTGGTCAGCAATATGCAGTGAAAGATAGGCTAGGGCTTCCTGTACCTAGCTTTCACCACATATTGCTAACCGGTTAGCGGTTCAATATCACCACTGCCCAGTTAACACTCTGCCCCTGTCATGCCCTGAGCTAACCAGCTAGTGACGGGGTGTGTAACAGCAGCATCCAGGGGTATTCAGCAGCACTAATCATGTTAGTGCTACTGAATATCCAGGTGACTGGCATTTCCATGATTTGCATGTCTGCAAACCATATACAGTAAATGCCTTGGAATATCCTCCCTATCCCCCCCCCCCCATCTTAGTAATCGATAAGTGTAGTTTTCTTGCAGGTCATTGCCAAATTAACATAAAGTACACATACATTTTAAGAGCATTACTTTTGATTAATCATCCTCTCTTTAAATAATTTTAAATGACGACTCAAAAACATAGCATAGGCATTCACACTCGCCATCCATTCGCCCATGTCACACATGTGTACCCACCTAACACTGGAATAACACTCCTTGACAAAACAACGGCTGCAGCTTTCTTAACAACCAACTATTCAACAATAACATTACAGCAATTTGACATTAATCAATTTACCCACAGGGTCGGGCTAGACGGTGCCATCCTAGCCCCCCTTTCTTAATATTTCTGTACTTTCCTGTCCCACTGACCCCCCCCCCCCCACTCCCTAGCCTGTGGTGACTCCAGACTGAGGCATGCTTCTACCCATGTGAGACTCCATGTCACTGGGACCCACATGGTGGTGACGCCCGTGCTGAAGGAAGCCCCCAATGCTCCCTTCTCTTTCCTCTCCCCGCCCTTTCGAGGGGTCAGGGGGAGTGAGGAATTTACTCCAGGTGGGAAGGTTCGCCACCTCTAAATTCCACCCTTGCAAGCTGTGACAGAATGCACCCCCTACCACCCCCCAACCACTCCACCCCCTGGATTAGGCACCCCCATCCAAGCCCTGAGGGAGGACCAGGTGGGAGACCACATTGGCCAGCCCACACTGCCTGCCACTCCTGGCACACCAAATAACGCACTGGTGAGTCTGCGTGCCAGGCCTGCTGGGGTTCCACCTCCCATTTTCCCTCCTGTTCACTCCCCTTGCCTTCCCCCCGCTCCTGTCAAATGGATGACCGGCGGCTCAGCCATGTTATCTGCCCTGCTCCCCATTCACCCAGAGGGCGGGAGCCGGGGGCATTAACATAGGCATTCACACTTGCCTTCCATTCCCCACATCATACCTGTACACCCACCTAAGATTGGAATAGCACTCCTTTGGAGTGCTGGGCAAAAAAATGGCCACAGCTTTATTAACAACCAACTATTCAACAATAACATTACAGCAATTTGACATTAATCAATTTACCCACAGGGTTGGGCTAGACGGTGCCATCCTAGTACCCCTTTCTCGATATTTCCTGCCCCACTGACCCCCCCCCCCCCAACTCCCCAGCCTGTGGTGATGCCAGACTGAGGCATGCTTCTACCCATGTGAGACTCCATGTCACTGGGACCCAACATGGTGGTGATGCCCATGCTGAAGGAAGCCCCTAATGTTCCCTTCCTTGCCCCCTCCCCCCTGGAGTAAGGAATTTACCCCAGGTGGGAAGGTTGGCCACCTCTAAATTCCGCCACAGACAAAGACTGCACTTTGTATGTCTCTGCCCTCCCCCCCCCCACCACTGATTCTGCAGCATTATGATACCATCTAAAATCGGGGAATTGCACCCCCCCCCCCATCCTGCTTACTTGCCTTTAGTTTCCTAATAGCTATCCTAGGGGGCTTTCCTTGCCAAAGAAACTCCGTTAAACTGTGTTCCAGCAACTTGTAGAATTTGATAGGGTATGTCAACGGTATCATTTCTAAAATATAGTTCACCTTTGGTACTAGAACCATTTTTATGGAATCTAATCTTCTCCACTAGGATAAATGCAGTGGGGACCATTTCAATGTAAAGGACTGAACCATCTCTTTTAGAGTGATCAAATTTAACTTAACCGTCTCTTCCACTGAAGAACAAAACTTCACCCCTAAATACTTGATAACCAGAGGTTCCCATTTAAGCAGATATTGTACTACCATGGATGAAAAGGAAAATTTGTTCATAGGGAATGCTATTGACTTTTCCCAATTTATTTTATATCCAGACAACTTCGCATAAGCATTAATCACTTCTAATACCTTACCAATTGCATGGGGTTGAATGAACAATAACAGATCATCTGCATAGGTGAAAAGTTTTATCTGCTTCCCAACCACTTCTATTCCCTGTACCTCATTGGACTGTCTTATTAGGAACGCTAGTGGTTCCAACACAATATTAAACAACAAAGGGGAAAGGGGCCAACCCTGCCTAGTTCCTCTATTTAACGAGAAAGGGGTAGAAAGGGACCAATTAACCAGTATTCTAGCAGAGGGGGAAGAATATAATAGTTGTATTGACTGCAAAAAGGACTTACCTAACCCAAACCATTCTAATACCTGGTTCAGGAAACTCCATTCTAGTCGGTTGAAGGCTTTCTCTGCGTGCACAGAGAGGCCGATCAGAGGTTCCTGTAAATCTTCTGCAACTGTTAACAGGTTTATCAGGAGCCGAGCATTGTCGGCTGTGGAATGCCCAGGGATGAACCCACATTGGTCAGGGTGAATTAGGTATGGTATCACCTTTATCAACCTATGAGCAAGGATCGAGGAGAAGATTTTGTAGTCCGCATTTAGCAGGGAGATCGGGCGATAATTTTCTACTCTTTGCGGGTTCCTCCATGGTTTTTCCAGATCAACTATAGTGGCTTCACTAAAGGAACCTAGCTCAGGAGCTTGGCTGAGGAGAGACTTATAATATAACCAGAGATAAGGGAGAATATCCTCAGCAAACACCTGATAAAACTCTATCGGAATCGCATCAGGACCCGCGGCTTTGCCCCCCTTCATGTCATTTAGACTCTCCCTGATTTCCTTAACTGAGAATGGGGTTTCAAGCTCATCCTTCTGAGTAGACAATAGTAAAGGGTGCGGCAAATGACTAAACAACTCCTAAAAAGCACTAGGATTCGTATTAGTTTTGAAAGTATATAAATTGTTATAGAACACTCAAAACGCTTCTGCCATTTCACCGTCCTTTGTGAAAAGTCCCAGAGAGTTGTTCAGAATAGCTTCAATCTTATTTATAGAAGGCCGGGGTGTTAGCATACATGACCTGCTTTGTTGCTCTCACAGTAAAGACTCTCTAGAGACTTTTGCGACAAAGACACTGCCTCGGAGCTCACAATATCGTTATATTGATATCTAAGCTTTTGAAGACGAATTAATATACAAGGGTCCACCCTTGTTCTCAGCAGCCTCTCCCCTGCAAGGATTTGGGTTTCTAATTCTAATAGCTTCCCTTTCTTCTCGCGCGCCGCCCTGATTTTGTAACTCGTGGTTTCAGCACGAATTAACGCTTCAAATGCCTCCCACCAAGCCCATCCCAAAGTGTCATTAAGAGCATTTATTTGAAAGTAACTCCTAATCGCCTTCCTAGTTTCTTCACAATACACTGGATCATGCAATAATTCCCTAGGGAAGGACCAAGCTGCCTTTTAGTTGGAATTATCATCCATGGTTACCGATATAATTATAGCCGTGTGATCTGAAATATGCATGCCACATATGTCGGTTTGGGTAATGGAAGAGTTCAATGTTTTTGAAATTAAAAAAAAAATCTAACCGCGAATGAGAACCATGGGGAAATGAGTAAAAGATGTACTGCCTATCTTTCGGGTGCCACAACCTCCATATGTCTGAAGGACTATTGGATTTCATAATAGAAAGGAGAACCATGGCCGCCTTACCTTGACTTTGAGATCGGTAGGGTTGATGGTCTAGAAGCGGATCTAGTGTTAAATTGAAATCCCCCCAATGATCCATTCATACGAGGCCCACTCATGAACTTCTTCCACCAACCTCTGGAAAAATTGTACATCATCCTTGTTGGGGCCATATACCTTCATAATAACCAACTTGTGGTTGCCAAACTGTATGAGAGTTTTAGACCATCTTCCCTCCACATCCCCCTATTTTGGATAATTTTTGGGTCTAGACATTTGTTGACTAAAATGGTTACCCCATTCTTCTTGGATAGCGCAGGGGAATGACCTACTAGGAGATATTTCCCTAGCCCGAGTTTCCTCATTTCCACGGTTGATAAGTGGGTTTCCTGTAGGAGGATTATGTTTGCAGCTTGACTGCTGCAATAGACCAAAATCTTTTTCCGCTTTATTGGGTTATTTATGCCTTTGACGTTCAAAGATAAAAACTTGATTGCCTTCATGGATCAAGATCGACATAATAAGGAGAAGGATGCCATAGCAAATAAAGTATACCAGCAGTTATCAGTATCTATCCATACAGGCCCCCAGGGAGACATGACCTTTCTTACACGAAGAACACAAAATGGGTGATCCATCTCTACTTGATTGCCACACGACCTCGCCCTTTATATATTTTATATATCCCCATTGGCCAAAGTCTAGACGGCGTTACAAAACTTTTTTTTTTTCATATAAACCGTTAATCATTTCCCCCTTCCCCCTCCCACCACCCCTGTCAACTTCTTACTTCCCTCCACTTAAACTGCATGCAACTTTACTCTGAACTATTGACTACTGGTATAAAGCATTTCTATGTATGTGTAGAGAACCATGCTCTAATCCAGAATGAATCCTTCCTGTTGGATATCCGTCGCGTACGTGCGCCAGCCATCAGGTAGGCATAGACACCCTTGTCAACTCACAGATGCATCGACGGAAACAAAACTTGCCCAAGATTTCCATTCTTCCTCAGGCAAATGCTGCTGCACTTACTGCATTAAAGCTGATTCTTTCTACTCTAGGAAGGCCTGTAATGCCAATGCATCCTCAAAGGTTCGTGTTTGATTGTGTAGGGTGATTCTCATCCTCACTGGAAAAAATAATCCATATCTGGCTTGCAATCTCTGAAGTCTGGGACGAAACGCTAAGAGCTGCTTACGCTTCTCCACAGTTGCTTTACTGAAGTCCGGGTAGAAGGCCAGATTATGCTCCTCGAACTTTGTGGGTGATCTTGTCTTGGCCACCGTCACTATTTGTGCAACTTGGGAGTAGCGAAGCACCCTCATGATCAATGGGCTCAGCTGCCGAGCGTGCGGCCCGGCTTGGGTGGGAACCCGATGAGCCCTATCTATTTCGAAGGCCTGGGCAAATTGTATATGTAGAATCTTGGGGATAGTTCTTTCCAGAAAGTCCACTGCATTTGCGCCTTCCGCACCCTCTGGCAGCCCCACTATTTGTACGTTGTTTCTACACACTATTATTTTGATCATCCAGGCTTCTCTCTAATTGCTCTATCCACTTGCTATTTTTTGCTACTTGTTGCAAGCGAGCATCATGGGTGGCCATTTTGCCTTCGACCTCCTCCAACTTAAAAGCAAGGGAAGATATTTGCTCTTTCAATTCTTTCAGCTCCAAAATGTCTACTTGGACTCATGCCAGCATTTCCCCATTGGCAGCCACCATCTCCTTTATTGCTTTTATTTCAATCAGTATCTCCTGGAGCCCATCAGCATTTTTGCGGGGGTTCTCTGGTTTCTGCGGGGAAGGCGGATCAGTTTTCGGCCTCTTCACCCCTGCATGCGCTGTCGCACCATACTTTAGCCTCGTAGGTTTGCTAGCAGCCATCGCCCCTTTCAATGGGGTCGACGAGAGGAAAGTGAAGTTAATATTTTCCCTCTTGTGATCAGATTTGGGCAGGATTCAGCGGAGGACTCCAATTATGTGGCCATCTTCGTTCTATGCAGGCTCCGCCTCCATTGATAACACTTCTCCTTCCATGGCAATACTACATATATCTTCTATTAAATCTTCGTTCACTTCAACTCCTTGTGAAGGGATCTGTATATAACTCCAATGCAAATGGATTTCCCTTTTTTTTCTTTCTAGTTTAATCCTGATCAAGCACAGCCAGCATGCATATGGTATGAAATATTGGGCTATGTTACCACTCACAAACCATCTGTGTTCAGTCTGCTAGCTACCATCCACTGCATGTTCAACAACCTTGTTAGTAACTAGACTGCCCTAAAAGGACAGTGCCTGTGTCACTGCAGCATAATCTAAGGCAATCCTATGTGGATATATAACCGTTAAATGGCCACAGCTCGGTGAGAGTGATTGGAGTCTCTCAGTATGAACTGCTGTGCACAGTCCGTGCTCCTGCTGGACCCATGTGAATATGGCTCAGCTGTTTCCCTCACCTCTGACTCATGTACATCCTGTGCAAACTGCTCTGTTTTAAGCAATACACAAAATCCCCTGTTCTTTATTTGTCTACCATTTAGTATGAAGTCAAAGACAGCTAATGCTATGAGATGGGCACTTGAAACTGGCCCAGAGACATGCTGCACATGCATGTTGATCTTCAGTGGCATACATCTGTCACATACCAGGATGTTGTGTTGCCCTAAATAGATTTTGTCAGTGGGCAGAGAAGATACTGCCATGCTCCTACTCCCATATAGTGCCATGTCCCTATGCATTGAGACTGCTAATATGTCCAATGCAGCACTAGTACTCTCCCACCCTTCAGACCCCCCCCCCCCCCATATATCATGTGGAACCATGGAGAGTTGGACATGGGGTTGTGTGTTGGCAGAGTTCCTACCTACACATTGCTGCCATCCCCATCCTCTTTGTACATTAACATCATCCATGTGGCTGTCACATTTGGTGCCTGTGGAGAGTGAGAGTAGCTCTCCTGAAGGGCCTGTGATGCAGACACTAACTAGCCCCTCAACTCACCTACCAGGGGCACACTCTACATTTATGGGAATGTTGCCCCACGCCCACCCCAAAATTTGCCTGCAGGGACTGCATTCTCATATGGTGGCAGGCAATGCTGAGGAACACATTATATCTTATGGCACATTCCTCCTGCTGGAATTGTGCATGCACCATTCAGAAATCAGTGTCCCATGGTGTGAATCTGGCAAACAACTGCATGTATTCTCTGTAACCATAACAGAGCTTGTTATTTTGGAGTGATATCTAATGTACAGCTGACTGCAGTAGTAACATATCACAAGATATTGTGTGCAGGTGTCCTACAGGTGAAGCATATGCATGTATATGCATAGTGCACATGGAGCTGAGGACTCCCAGATTTCGCTCTTTGATGCAACCCAGAACAAGAGCAAACTGCATTCAGCAATATCACATATTCTTAACAGTCTCATCAACTAAGTGGCAATATTGGACATACACAGAGGCCAAGGCTCTACGTAAGCCTAGCTCTCCACAAACTGCAACTCTACCAAGGGGGATCACAGTGTTGACCTGGATAAATATATTACAACAGTTTGTTTACATCATGCATGTCACCTATGAAGACAGGTGTGCCTGATAACTACAGGATCAGTCAGAGATCAAGCTCACTGCACACAGATATCTGATAAAACTCTCCCTAGTGAGACAATCCCCCCTCCCCACTCACTGCTGTATGACCAGCAGGCAATATGGGAGCTGTACACCAGTACCATTGTAAGGTAGGTTAAGGTGCATGCTCTGGGGGTTGGGGTTTTGTGAAAACATGTGTGCTGCCACTCCTAGTCAGCCAGTGATTCCAACAGAGTCCAACTATTTACCAGATGCCAACCTTCTTCCCCAAAACAGCGTCTCACACAGTATGTGGAGCTGCAGAACAGCAGCATGTTGTATGGGCAGCCACAATGCAAGAGAAACACATGCACACACACAGTGTGTTGCTACAGTTCACATCCCCAGGCACACATGCATACACACATAGACATGGCCTGACTGTCCAAAAGACATGCACCCACATACTTTCTATCAGCTGTAAGATGACATTCGTACTTGTCTGTGAAGTGTCCTTGATGTGCTATCCAGGGCAGAAGATGCTAAGGGGATCCCACGCCTCTTTTTATGCTTGGAAACAGCAGCAACACACGCTCGGTGTATTAGCATGCCATGATCTAAAGCTAGTGTTGCTGCAGCCTCTCACTGCCCCAGGGGCTGAAGGATTCAAGGATTTTGCAGAAGCATGTGAGAATGATGTGTGACAAGGCAGAGCCCCAGAAACAGGAGAAAAGGGGTTTAAATCACTTTCTGTCACCTCAGATGCTTGGAGAGGCAGGACAGGAAGGGGTTAAGTTTCCTGCTCACAAACATTCTCTGCAGAGAAGAGCAGGGAAAGAACCACACCCTAGCTCTAGGCTAACCCAGAGACATAGCCAATCAGGGAGGTGGGAGGAGTCAGACCGGATTGGGCCACTTTGCACTCATAACCAGGAAGCAGCAGTTAGTAGGCAGAAGGGGCTCGAGGAGCAAGCACTGGAGCAGCAAGCCCTCGAGGAGCAAGGCCTGGAGAAGAAGAACTGGTTACAGAGCAGTGCAAGCAGAAAGGCTGAGCCCAGAGGAACTAAGGAGAGACCCAGGGAAGGGAGAGTTCCTGCAAGTGGTCCAGGGAGAGACACAGGCAGACCTCAGCTCCATGAGAGAGAAAACCTTGGAGGTGACCCAGAACTGGATTCAGAAGCCTGGAATACTGACTTGGAGTCAGGGGAGTTCCCCAGAGGCAGACGCTGCAAAAACCAGGTCAGAGCAAACTCTTCTAAGCCTTGTAAAGTAAATAGCTTTGAAAGAAGTCAGTCTATAGGAACTGACAATAGACTGCTTCCTAAAGGAGGCAGGGATAAATCAGGCCCTGAATATAAACCTGAAGTTAATAGAGGGAAGAGGGGCTATAGAAAAATCCCTGTTAGAAAGCTGCAAACATTTCCCTACGATAGACAGCTTGAGCTAAGCTCTAGTTCAGAAGAGCACACACCTGCTTGCCAGCAAGAAGCTAATTGGCAGCAACCGTGCAGAGAGCTAAGAGGAGCCTTTGAAGACCAGGCAGAGCTGAGGGATCTTACAAAGCAGCTACCTAAGGATTTGTATGATAGAGTGAAGAAATATAAGTATTCCTAATTGATGATTGAGTGCTGAGAAGCCTTAAGCCAATGTTCTAGAACTTGCATGAGAGACAGCAGCGTTCTAGTGAATGGAATGAATCAAAGCTTCATGTGGTACAGCTGTGAATAGAAGGCAATATAGAGAAACTGCTCCTACACAAGAAGGCAGTCATTAATAAGCCAGAGTTGTGGAGATTGCCATTTCTATGGGAAGCTGTTTGACACTAGAAAGAAGTACAACAGGAGAAAGATTCTTTATTACCAGTAGATACTGAGAAAGCAGTACTAGAAGATTGAAGCCCTGTTGTAGTAATGAAGCTGGAAGAATGATGAAAGCTTGTAAATATTTTATGTGTCCCTGAGAAGTATCAGGAGAAGCTATATAAACACTTGAACTTTTATTTGGTACAGAAGGTTACCATTATACTTCTGTGGCGGGGGAGTAAGTCCTGTACGGTGTCCTTTGCTATACTTTGTGCAAATACCTTATGCATGAATAAAGCATTACTTACTTTGGAAACCCAACCTTGGCTGTCGTCACTCACTCCACAACTACAGTAGGAAGGCTTCAGCACTAACAAGGACTCTTTTAAACTCACCCCACTGTGTGGCTCACATCCCCTTGGCCTGCTTACGCCACAGGCTAGGCGGTGCGTTGTCACAGATGGCAGGGAAAGGAGAGAGCAGAGAAGCTGCTAGAAGAGATGATGAAGGGGACACCCTTGAAAAGTTGAACATGTAGAGTGTGACATAGTGGGTCCTTCCAGCCCGTTAGAAGAAGCTAAAAAGCCAGGAACAGGAGTAGGGCTGAGTTGTAAACAAAAGCACATGGCTCCTGGTTACCTTAGAAACCAAGCACAGAGGCAAGAGAAACGCCCGTGCTACCATTTAGGGAAGGAGTCACGAGCTAATGCAGGACATCTGCTAGGGGGTGGAGTTGAGCACTGCCCTAGAATTCACCCTAATAAAGAGAGTTCAGTTGAGCTTATGGAGTTAGAAGAAGGAGGAGTAGGAGGAGAGGAAGCAGAAGAAGAAAGAGGTGAGGCATGTGTGCTGGATAACGAAGCTAATGAGAGCTACAGTGAAGACAGCAGTGCCAGAAAAAAGCCAGAGTCTCTATGGAAGGGTGAGACAGAGTCTTTCTTCAGGAAAAGAAAAGAAACCCCAAGGGAAGGATATAATAAGGGCAGAGTGGATTACCTGCAATATCCAGGGGAACACAGAAGTGAAAGAAAGCCAGGAAGGCAAGTGAAATCTTCTGTGCACGGCTTAGGTTGGGAACTTACAGCCAGTCCAAAGCCACAAAGAAAACCTCCACCAGCTAGGCTAAAAGGTAAGCCAAAAGGCTGGTATAAAAATAGTTACAGTGACTGTATTTACCCAGAGGGTTGGAGCTGGGAAGAGAATACCTGTGCTAATAATGTTTATGAAAGCCAGTATTTAACTCAGGAATATCAAGTGAAACCTGAAGCAGTAAGAAAGGGCGTGGCACCAGGGTTGCCGTTACAAACATTTCTTTCTAGCCAGGAAGAGTTAATGGACTTTGAACCTGAGTGTGTGAATATTGATGAACATATCATGGACTGTACGATATCGCTTGCTAATGAAATAATCTTATTACGCTGAAGGCATGCTTTGAAAGAGAAAGTATAGCACTACTAGCATTGGGGAAGCAGAGAGCTGTGAAGAAACAGCATTGTTACGTTGGAATGCTAGATATCAACCTGTTTATTGCTGAAGTAAGCCTTTTCTGTTAAAGAACCTTTGATTTGTCCTTATGCCAGTAAATACCTGATTTGTGTTACTTTGTTCATGGTGAAATCCACCCCGGGAGGGGAAATAAAATCCTTTGGTTGCTTAAACCACTTTTCCACAACTGCTCCTCATTGATCCGGTGAAGGGACTACATTTCCCAAGAAGCCCAGCTTCAGGATTTGTAAAGTAGCTGCTTCAGTGGGGAAAAAACACTCACTTAACCTCTACCCACTTATACACGGGGGTTTAAGGAGAGCTGGTGACAAATGGCGTAGTAGTTTGGATTTTTACCTGGATTAGAGGACACCACAAGGACGAGTTTCCTGCAGCAAGAGCTGACAGCCAGGAGGAAAAGATCCGGAGCTCGGCTGACGATCGGTCAGACTGGGGAGTTCCCTTTTCTCAGTGCCTGACTCTGCACTGGTGCCAGGTAATTGTAGCTGGGCACGGGTGGAGAAGGATACAAAGGAGCAAGGGTGGTGCACAGGAATAGTGCACGGCGTTGAAAAAAAAAAAAGAGAAGGAGAATTTTTTTTTCTCTCTCTCTTTTTTTTTGGGCCACACTTGGTTTTTTTGTTGTTGTTGTGTTGCAGATACCAGGAGATCCAGAATGGACCCGCAAGAAATACTAAGGTGGATGTCCCTGCAATGGGATAAGCAGCTGGAGATGTCACGAAGGGTGGATGACCAAGCGATCACTGCCCTACAAGAACAGCTGAGACCAGTTAATGCTCTCATAGAACATTTAGCAAAGCAACAGCAGGAGCCAGCGGAAGTTTTTCCAGGATTTACTCAAGGGATAGGACTAAATGGTACCGGTTCACTTTTGCTGGGACAGTTATCTCCTACTGACAATTTAGATGATTATGTGGATGCATTTGAACGGATTGCGGAAGCCATCAAACTGCCTAAGGAGCAGTGGGCTATAAGATTCGCTATGTCTTTATCTGGTGAAGCTTTGTCGGCATACAAGTCAATGCCAGCTACCTTAGCAATGAATTATGATGATCTCAAGGTGGCAAAACAGTGCGACAAGGCGGTGGCAAAAGCCAGGAGGATGTTGGGCTGCATTCAAAGAGGGATTACCAGCAGAAAGGAAGAGGTACTTATGCCACTGTATAAGTCACTGGTGAGGCCTCACTTGGAATACTGTGTTCAGTTTTGGAGGCCATATCTTGCAAAAGATGTATAAAGACTGGAAACTGTTCAGAGAAAGGCGACCAAAATGATTTGGAGCCTGCGTCAGAAGCCTTATGAGAAGAGACTTGAAGACCTAAATATGTACACTTTGGAGGAGAGGAGGGACAGGGGAGATATGATTCAGACCTTTAAATACTTAAAGAGAAATGATGAACAAACAAACCTCTTCCAAAGACGGGGAAGCTGTAAAACTAGAGGGCATAACATGAAGCTGCAAGGTGTTAAATTGAAAGGCAATGTCAGGAAATATTTCTTCACTGAAAGGGTGGTGGATGCTTGGAATGCCCTCCCGATGGAAGTGGTGAGGGCAAACACGGTGATGGAATTCAAAACGGCATGGGACAAACACAGTGGATCCCTTTACAGCAACAGGATAAAAGCAAAATAAACAGTACCATCTAATTTCTGAACTATCTAGCATCTGAACAAATAAGGGTGTCCTACATGGAGTGGTGGGTTCACCCCTAAACAGAAACAAAAACATGGGGAGGGGTAGCCTGCACAGAGCGACAGGTGCACCTACTCTTGCCATCTTGCTGGGCAGACTAGATGGACCATGCTGGTCTTTATCTGCCGTCACTTACTATGTTACTATGACGCAGTAAAGAATGCTGTACGAGACAGGTTAGGGCTCACCCCTCTGTTCTACAGGCGCAGGTTTAGGGAGGCAAAGTTAAAGCCTGGAGAAACCCCTAAAGCCCTGTATTTTAGAATAAAGGGATTAGCCTGTAAATGGTTCAAACCTGAGCAGCAAAATGTAGAGTCTATGTTAGATGAGATAATGCTGGAACAGTACATGGAAGCTGTACCTGCTGAGGTTAAAAAGTTTCTTATGTTACAGAACTGTAAAACAACAAGTGAAGCAGCTGCCATGACAGAACGGTATTTTGAGGCTGAATTCTCAAGGACCTCAAAATCCGGCGCTCTGGGCATGACCAGGGCTGATAAAGTAAGTAAGAATTTTGAATGTAAAGCACCTTGTGAAAATAGGGGTTTTTCCTCTACTAAGGGAAAATGTTTCAAGTGTGGAAATGTTGGGCACTTGCAAAAAGACTGTATTATACGCACTGCCTTAGTATCTGGTAATGGGGAAAACTTCAAAGCAGGCTTTTTACTCCCAGTCCAGGTGGAGGGCATAAAGGCCCAAGCACTACTTGACTCAGGCGCGGACCAGAGTATGGTGTCCCAACGACTCTGGGAAGCCATAAAAACTCGGGCAGCGCCAAGTCAAGCAGTGGGGCAGGTGAAGATAAGATGCATACACGGGGCCGCCCACCAGTATCCCTTGTATAGGCATAGAGGGTTTAGGAACAGAAAGAAAAATGATAATGGCAGTGGTACCCCACCTTCCGCAAAGTGTAGTCCTGGGAAGGGATTGGCCTCCTTTTAGTCAAGGGCTGGAGGAGGGCCTCACGGCTGAAATAAGTTTAGCACCCAACCCAGATAAAACAGGCTCCTTGGAGGTAAAAAGAGAGTCATCGGATACACCAAGGTTAGAGGCCATGGCCACCAAAGTCCCAAGCCCTTTGCTAGGGAAACCTGGGAAGGCGAGTCGACAACACATAGTAGGAAGAAAGGAGGTAACCACAGAGAAGCCAAAATTTGTGCTCCAATTCTGCAAAGCGTCAGCCCAGGCCAGGAAACTGCCTTTCTCCTCTCCACCACATCGGACTGATCGAGGCATCAGCAAGGAGCAAAGAGGTAAACTCCTCCCTGCTCACAGCCAAGGCACCCAAACAGAGCGGCACTACTCTAGCAGCAACTGACTCCCACACCACTATAAATTCAACAGTGCCTGCTCCTATTGACCACACCAGAGGGTCCTTTGCCGCGGCCCTTAGGCGAGGAACTTCCCCCTCTCTTTTACCTATCCACTAGTTAGATCAGCACTAATATAGCACCCATAATAAATTAATGCTAGATGCATTAAAATGCTCTGTACACCTCACATAGATAATAGTGACAATGATTAATAATACAGCTCTCTCTACTCAATTGTGTAATCTGCAACATATTATTTTCCTGAACATATTTATCATTCATTGCTGTACTATTTCTGAATTCATCTCCTATTTTACACTTATCTCCTCTGCACAAAACATAGACACACACCAACACAAACATGAAACTCTTCATCACTATCAGTCTCCTACTTATGCTG
The DNA here is from genome assembly GCA_033557465.1 of Ichthyophis bannanicus. Lineage (NCBI taxonomy): Eukaryota > Metazoa > Chordata > Amphibia > Gymnophiona > Ichthyophiidae > Ichthyophis > Ichthyophis bannanicus. The sequence goes on from CM066035.1 coordinate 462,593,029, forward strand.
GCAACAATTTGCATGCACTCCAAACACAATATCCAATTTATCAAATACCCATCATACCTCACCATTATAGAAACATTCAATCTTTTGCTTATTACACCTCACCTTCCACATCCCAAACACACCCGAAACACAGACTTATTTATATTATACCCACACAGAGCCACTTTAAAACCTTCACCAATCATACCACCCACTCCATTAAAATAACACTCCTGAACTGCAGATCCATTAGGAAGAAAATTCCAGTAATTATAGATCTTATCATTGATGACAAACCCAGTATTCTTTGCCTTACAGAAACTTGGCTATCTACTGCAGATATAATCACTAACCAACTAACAGTCCCCAATTACAATTTTTTTTCACTGACCAAGATCTGACAAACAGGGAGGGGTGTTCTAATTTTAGACAAAAAAGACCTTAGCTTCTTACTCCACTTAAGCAAAAATATTGAAAACATGGATGTGACCATCTTCGAGAATAAATATACCAAAATCAGCCTATTTTATAGACCACCTTCCCCCAGTTCAAGCTTTCCTCTGTTCTTGAAACTGCCTGCACCTCAACATTAAACAAACTCCACATCATCCTTGGCGACTTTAACATGCCATCCCTCCAACCTACACACATCACATTTCTTAAATGCTATGCAAGACCTAGGGTTCCAACAAACAGTCCAATCACCTACCCACAGAAAAGGAAACACGTTAGACCTCATTTTCTTGTCCTTCCGTGTTTTACAAGCCAAGCAATACTCCCCCCCTAAGGCACATTCCCTTCCTCGGACTGATTATTTTCAATTGGACTTTACCATCTCAGCCATGCTCACACACCTCAAAACCAATGAATCATCTTGCTTCATAAACAAGTTCAAAACATTTAACCAAGAATCATTCCTCAAAGATACCATCCCATACATAACCACTAAAAGCTCAAATCTAGATGATATCATCACCAGCTGGAACATTAATATTTTGAAAGCAGCACAATTCAATAAAACACAATTTAAGAAGAGACAAAAGGAAACCAAAAACTGGTACACTGTCGATTTAAGAAAATTAAAATAAAAACTAAGAAAACTTGAGCACAAATGGTGAGCCACAAGAAGTGTCACTAATAACCAATCATACATGGCTATGCTTAAATTATACAAGGATGCCATAAATATGTAATTTCAGTTTGTTCAATGTAAACCGCACTGATGCAGAATAGCGCGGTATATAAGAGAATATAAATAAAATAAATAGCAGAAAAAAAGAGCATCACTCTAACCTACTACTCAATGCCCTCAATAGACCTAGAGAGTTATTCTCCATTGTTAAATCTCTTATAAAAATGCCCAACCCTGAGATGGACAACATCCTCATAGAACCAAAAGACCTAGCCAACTATTACATAGATAAGCTTACCCCAATGCATACATCTGTCACTCCCATTAATCTGCAATGCTCATACAATTATAACCACAATCAAACCACCTGGACTACTTTCTTCCATATTGACATTAAACAACTTAAAAATATAATTACAAACATAAACACTACCACCTCCCCATCAGTTCCCTATCCAGTCAGCTGGCTAAAAATCACTAAAGACACTTTTTCTTTTTTCATCCTAGAGATAGTTAACCGATATTTAGACACCGGATATATGCCTTCTGCACTAAAACATGCATGCATAAGACCTATTCTCAAACCTAATGCAATAGACAAAACCTTCCCAAACTCATACCGATCTATTCCCAGTCTGCCCTTTTTAGCAAAAGTCATTGAAAAAACTGTACAAATACAACTGCAAAACTTTATCGATTTAAACGCCCCGCTTGATGAACAGCAACACGGCTTTAGGCCACACCACAGTGTCGAGACACTCATGTTATCTCTCATGAACAATCTCCTCTGTGGTTTAAATAACAATAAACAAGGATACATGTTTGTGTTTCTTGACATCGCTTGCTTTTGATAGCATTAACCATAAAATACTAATTTCCAGAATGCAACACATTGGTCTCCAAGGAATGGTATTACAATGGTATAAATTATACCTTGCAGATCGGACCCAACAAGATAGGCACAAATTATTCCTCAATCTTCATATAGTCTCAAGAGCAGAGATGTCTCTCTCCATACAACGATTTGACATGTACAGGCCAGGACATTTTCAATAACATCATATGGATGTGAAAGTTGGACAGTGAAAACGATAGACAGGAAGAAAATTGATGCCTCTGAATTATGGTGCTGGTGACAAATACTGTGCATATCATGCACTGCCCGAAGAACAAACCAGTCAGTACTAGAGGAGATCAAACCTAAGATTTTCTTAGAAGCTCAGATGACAAGACTGGCTTTCATACTTTGGATACATCATGTGAAGAGAGAAATCATTGGAGAAAGACATAATGCGTGGCAAGGTAGAAGGTCACTGTAAAAGAGGAAGGCTAGCAATGAGATGGATTGATGCAATAACAGCAGCTATGGATACCACTCTATCAACAATGAGCTGCCTGGATGAAGATCAAACAAAGTTTAAGTCAACTATCCAGAGGATCGCCAGGAATCAGGCGATGGCAGTGGGGGTGTACTATTGACCACCTGGCCAGAATGAACAAATGGATGATAAAATGCTCAAAGTAATAAGGGAAGCTAACAAAAGTTACAACACAGCAATAATAATGGGTGATTTCAATTACCCCAGTATTGACTTGGTCAGTGTCATTGCAGGACATGCTAGGGAGATAAAGTTTCTAGATGAAATAAAAGACTGCTTCTTAGAGCAGCTGGTTCATGAACCAACCAGAGGGGAAACCATTTTGGACCTAGTCCTAGTGGAACAGAAGATCTGGTGCAAAAGATAATGGTGTTGGGGCCACTTGGTAATAATGATCATAGCATGATTGTGTTTGTTTTAATAAATGGAGGAGGGAGGGTAAGGACATCCACAGTTCTACCTTTTAACTTTCAAAAGTGAGACTATGATATAATGAGGAAAATAGTTAAGTCAAAACTAAAAGGAGCAGCTGCAAAGGTTAAGGATTAACATCAAGCTTGGGTGTTGTTTAAAAATACTATCTCGGAAGCCCAGACCAGCTGTATTCCATGCTTTAAGAAAAGTAGAAGGAAGTCCAAAAAACTGCCAGCATGGTTTAAAGGTGAGGTCAGAGAGGCTGTTTTTGCCAAAAAAGCATCATTCAGGAAATGGAAAAAGGAGCCAAATGATGAAAACTGGAAACAACATAAGCACTGGCAAGTTAGATGCAAGAATTTGAGAAGAAGCTTGCTGTGAAAGCAAAAATGTATAATAAAAACTTTTTCAATTACATTCATAGCAAAAAACTTGTGAGAGTCAGTTGGACCATTAGATGATATAGGGGTAAAAGGGGCACTAAGAGGAGACAAGGCCATAGTGAAGAGACTGAATGAATACTTTACTTTGGTCTTTACTGAGGAAGATATTGGAATGTTACCCATTACTAAAATGGTATTTAAAGGAGATGCTGTGGAAGAACTGAAAGAAATATTGATACACCAGGAAGATATATTACAGCTATTTGATATACTGAAGAATAGCAAATCACCTGGACCAAATAGTATACATCCAAGGGTGCTGAAAGAACTGAAATATGAGATAGGAAACCTACTATTAGTAATCTGTGAACTATCATTAAAATCATCTGTAATACCTGAAGATTGGAGGATGGCCAATGTAACTCCAATTTTTATAAAGGGTTCCAGGAGTGATCTGGGAAACTACAGACTGGTGAGCCTGACATCAGTATAGGGAAAAATGGTAGAAATCATCATAAAGAACAAAATTACTGAACATGTAGATAGTCATGGTTCAATGGGAGACAACAAACATGGCTTTAGCAAGGAAGGTCTTGCTTTACTATTCTGTTATGTTTTTTTGAAGGTGTGAATAAACAGGTAGACAAAGGCGAGTCAGTTGATATAGTATATCTGGACTTTCAGTAAGCCTTCAACAAGGTCTCTCATGAAAGACTTTTGGCAAAATTAAAACATCATGGGATAGGAGGCAGTGTATTATTGTGGATCAGGAACTGCTTCAAAGATAGAAAACAGAGGGTAGGGCTGAATGGCCAATTTTCCCAATGGAGAAAGGTAAATAGTGGAGTATCCCAGGGATCTGTGTTTGGTCCACTGTTTTTTAACATATTCATAAATGACCTGTTTAATGGGAATAACGAGTGAGGCTATCAAATTTGCAGATAACCCAAAACTATTCAAAGTTGTTAAAACTCATGAGGATTGTGGAAGATTGCAAGAGGATCTTGATAAATTGGAAGACTGGGCAACCAAATGGCAGATGAAATTTAATGTGGACAGGTGCAAAGTTATGCACCTAGGAAAGAAAAACCCAAACTATGGTTACACGATGCAAGGTTCTACTTTAGGAACCACCACACAGGAAAAGGATTTAGGTGTCATCTTGGATAACATGTTAAAACCCTCTGCCCAGTGTGTATCAGTGGCCAAGAGAGCAACCTGGAAAAGAGACTGCTGAGAAGAGATATGATAGAGGTCTATAAATTAATGAATGGAGTGGAACGGGAAAACATAGATCGATTGTTTATGACATCAAAATATAGAAAGACTAGGGGACATGCAATGAAGCTACAGGGTAACCTATTTAAGATTAATAAGAGAAAATATTTTTTCACTCAACGTGTAATCAAACTCTGGAATTTGCTACCGGAGGATGTAGCAAAAGCTGTTAGTGTAGCTGGGTTTAAAAAAGGTTTGGACAATTTTCTGGAGGAAAAATCCATAAACCATTATTAATGTGTACCCAAAAATATCCACTGATTGACCCAATACAAGCATTGTGGAACCTGTGCCTTTTGGGGAAACTGCTACTGTAGGTGTTTGTGACCTAGATTTACCACTGTTGGAAACAGAATACTGGGCTTGATGGACTTTTATCTGACTCAGTATGGCATATCATATGTTTTTATATTCTTATGAGTATACCCCGTCTCGATGGCACTTAATAACATGTCATTCTTATCCCAGCTGATCATGGTTTGCAGTACTTGATGAAGACAGCTGGAAAAGTTGGAACAGCCCATTCCTCCTACTGCAGCCACTAAGGTTTGGAAACAGCCAAAAGCAAAGAAATATAGAGCTCTCAGGAGCATGACCAGTCCTGGTATGGCATGTAACCAGGCAATCAGAGAGTTGAGGGCAGTCCCTGAGCTTTACCTATGGAGGCAGATGACTTGGTCCTGGGAATGACCAAGAAGGGTGGCCCTATCCTGAAGGATACAATGACTTCTTGCCTGGACTTCTATGAGAATGCAAGCACAGCTGTTCTGTGTGGTGCTGCCCCTACACACTGTCACACACTATCTGTGGGAAGGACTGCCCCTGCTCCCTTCCTACCTCTGCAACCATGGCTTGCTGTCTTACTGCCATGGAGCGGATGTGAGCCGTTGCCACCACTGTGTGCATTGCCATGGGGCCCTTTTACTACAGACCATTAGCTGACTACATATGTTCTGACATACACTGAATGCACATTCTAACACATATTGGAAGCTAGCATGGGGCCCTGACAGTTAGTGTGGTACAGTTTCCATGCTAACTGTATATCTCACGTTAAGTTTGCAAATGGGCAGTATAGTGGTGGAGAGTGGACATAGTGGACATGGTGTGCTCTGCACAGTCAGCACAGTGTTGACACCACACACTAACTGCATTAGCACAGGATCACCTAGCGCAACTTCAGTAGGTGGCTTTAGGTGCACTCACACTAACACCCATGCACTATGGGCTCTGCTTTAACTGTCAGGGATGCTTTCCATGCCCTTGACAGTTAACATAGCAGTGTTGCACTTGACATGTCATTGTTTCACCACCTTTGGTGTGTTGGGGTCAACACCATAGTGACTTTTAGTAAAAGGCCCCATAGTGTTGCAGGGAAAGGGCCACACCCAGCAATCATTTCTGGCCTGGAGTCTGAGTGGAGTACAGTGCATACACCTCACTGTGCTTCTTTTCCATTCTGTAATACATAAAACAGCATTCTTCCTGCCAGATGGCTCTTAATGCCTGCTCTTGAGCTGGCCCAGTAGTTGCTTGTCACTTTACCCAGCTGCCAACCATGCACCACCAAGACAGACACCACCCTCTCATACCCCTACAATAAGTGAACCAAGTAGCAGGTGCTACTAACCTTTTTAGGAGACTCAGTATCCTAGAAAACCAATTTGCCAGAGGTGTGCCAGGACCGTTAACCTGGGACCAATGACCCAGAGGTGTGCCATTGACCTGGTGCCAAGGTCCAAAACAGAGGCCACTTGAAATGAGAAAGAGAGTTGGCAACTCTGTTAACAGAGCCAGGTACATGTCGAGCCTTGGCAGTCACATTCAAATGCAAGCAAGACAGGGCAAACATGTGCATGAGAGCTGCAACTCGCATGTAGCATGGGGAATAGTGATTAATCACCTTGATCACTGCCTCATTATTGTACCAGAATATCACCTTACAGTCACACAATCTGTCCAGCTACAGCTCCAGCGCTACCTCAATTGGGAAAAGCTCTAAGAAAGTGGTGCTATGGATAAGCTCCAACTCCTGTCAATCAGTGGACCAGGCTCAGAAACCAAGAACCCTGAAAATAAATAACAAAGTCCAGGCCTCAGTTGCATTGTGAAGAGCTGCAATTCCACATTCAAAACCTTGGTGGACTGCGATACAGATGCCCCATTGAATTTGGATAAGAAAGAATCTGAGACATAGAGGTCCTCATACATGTACTTGGTCCTGCAAATGCAGAGGTGTGGCTGAACAACTCCGTACATAGCAGCGGACAGCCAGCAGGAGAACACCTGTCCCATCGGGATCACCATGCAAGAAAAATTCAAAGATCCCATCAAAGACTGCATCTCTCACAAGGTTACCTTGTTGGCCGACCGACAAATGCAACCAAAATTCCACAGTTTGGACATCTTATCTGCAGAAAGCCAGTCACCATTGCCACCGTATCAAACTCATTACACAGAAAAGTGAGCAAGGCGTGGGACTCCCCCCACCCCCCCCACCCCCCCATCTTCCCCACTGCAAGATGTACGCCAAATTCCCTGGACAAGCTGATGAAATCCTCGAGAAGAAAACTACACACATCAGAATAAGAAGGCCCCACAAAAAAAAAAATCATCCAAGTAATGGACCACATTAGGGATGCCCATCCACTGTACTAGCACCCGGTTCCAAGAAAGTACTGAATTTCTCAAAATAAGCACAGGATATAGAGCAACCCATCGGCATGCATTTGTCAAAACAGAACGAGCCCTGAAAGCAGAAACCCAAAAAGGGAAGGCCGAAGGGTGAACTGGTAGCAGGCGGAAGGCTGACTAGATATCCTCCTTTGCTAGGAGAGTGCCAGGGCCACATTGGCAGACCAAGGTATTGGCACTGTCAAAGGATGCATAATGGACTGCATAGGATGCTTTAGGCATATGGTCATTGACTGAAGCACCCAAGGAAAATGAAAGATTGTGGATTAAATGACATTTCACAGGTTCCTTCTTGGTTACCACCTCCAAAGGAGAAACAACAAACACTGGAAAAGGCCATTTCCAAAATGGGCTTGCAATCCTGTCAAGTCCCAGCTCCCCAGCCAGCTTATCCCACACCACAGATAAAAAATGCTGGACTGAGCTAATGGCCATCCCCTGAAATGGGATAATAAAACCAAACCTAAAATCACTCTCCAAAATAGCTCCATCCTGCCCATGTGGGTAATGAAGCAACCACAGCCACATGGCCTTGACCCGCTGGGGACTGCGGGCAATGCAGAAACAATTAGTATCACTTGCTCGATGTGTTGGATGCCCCAGAGGCCCTTTTTTGGCTGCACATGAGAGCAGAATGCCCACCTCTGCACAAGGAACAGACATTGTGGAATTTGCAATCCATGGAGGGGCAGGAGGACTTGTCGAACCTCCAACAGATGTCACTGGTTCCTTCTCCATTCGCCCTCTGGTGTGCTCTACCAGCCCTTACATGGAAGAAGCAATCGGCCACTGCCATGGGCACCAACCAGCCTTTGCTCGATATTCTGCCCACTGAACCTGCACAGACTGACATCTGAGTCAGCCATAAATTAATATCCTGGGTCCCCCAGGACATATGCATATTCTCTGACAAGTCCACAACAAGCATATGCACTCACAGAACAGTACACCACAGTAGACAGGAGCGAGGCAAAAAATGAACAGCCTTCATAAATTGATATACAGCATTATTAGAATAGGATCTCTACACTGGCAGTGTTTTGGCAAGACTGCCTTCTTCAGGGGGTTAAAAACCTCCAACAGACAAAAACAAAATATTAATATCATAAATAAAACATAAGGGGGCAAGATGGCGATGGGGAGTCTCTTTGGAGAAGGCACTCCTCACGTACCTCTTTTTGACTGAGTTTGTGGATCCTTTGAGGCAGTGGGGCAGCAGAAACACAAGCAAGCCAGCCTACCCTTGGGCTCAGCTGCAAAAACATCCCCGGTCAGAAGATTTTGGTAGCGTGTGGGTTTTTCTCAGCTGCGGCTGGAGTGGCATCTTCAATGGGGCTGACAAAGAGTTTCCTGTGGCTCTGGGTGCATCCAGGGCATGGTTGTCCCCTGAGCAGTGAACCCTTCTGCCTCGACTTGGAAGTGCAGAACTGCCTTTTGGAGTGCTTCCCGCCAGGTTGCTAATGAGCTCGCAGGTGTGTGGGAGTGAAGAGGGCTCCAGGACAGTGGTAGCTTCTTTTCCTTCCTCTGCTGTGGTAGTGTCTGGCGCTGGAGGTTCAGTGGGGTCAGCTCCCCTTGGTGGGATTATTTAGCTTCAAGCAGTGGAAGTGGCCTGATTCCAGCATTGGGGGGTTTGATTAAACCTACTAGAATAGCGGAGGTGGAGCCTGATGCCAAGCAGGACGGACGCATAGCCCAGAGGCTCCGGAGAGGCCTGACGAGACTCCTGAAATACCAGTGCCCAATAGCGGGGGTGACTCCTCTGTGAAGGTCCAGAGTGCCTCCGGGGTATGGCGGGCCCCAAACCGACAAGGTTGGACTACACCGGAGCGTCCAACAGCAGTGCTAAACGAACCAAGACGGAGCCCCTCTCCCCTCATAAAATGGCGGCGGCACGAGATGGGCCCGAGGCGCTGCAAGAAGTGCTTGCGGAAATCCGGGGTGTGAAAGACCTCGTGCAGACTAATGGAGAATCGCTGCGGGCGGTGCGGGAGGACCTAGCGACCCTACAAAGTAAGCTTGAAGGGATCACCCTGCGACAGGACAGGGTTGAAGGAATCCTGGAAGCACATGGTGTCCGGCTGGGGAAGCTGGATAAACTAGAAAGACAGCTACATGCACTCCAGCGGGAGGTGGAAGACGGGAACAATCGCGCACGGAGAAACAACGTTCGGCTTGTGGGGGTCCCTGAGGGTGCGGAAGGCAGCGATATGAAAGCTTTCCTGTGCAAAATGCTCCCTGCTGTCTTACAGCTTACCTTTGAGCGCGATTTGGAAATTGACAGGGCGCACCGGGTCCCCTCGACTCCTGCACTTAACCGCAAAACGCCTCGGCCTATTATCTTCCGACTATTACGCTATCAGCATGTGGAGCAGATTATGGTGGCCGCGAAGCTGCGGGCGGTGCTCACTTTTGAAAGTCAACGGATCTCCTTCTATCCGGATTTAGCTAAAGTTACTGTGGAGAGAAGGAAGCGTTTTTTGGCTCTGCGACCGCGACTGCAGAGGCTGCAGGCGCGCTATGGCCTCATGTACCCGGCTAGAATGCGGGTGACTTTGCACAACCAGACATGATCTTTTGACGACCCAGAGGACCTGGCCGCGTTCCTGGACAATAAAGAAGCTGACCAGATGCGCTGAAGACCGGAGTCCCTTATGGATAGTGTCTGTGCTTGCTGAGAGACAGATAGAAGGAGTCCTTTCACAATGTTTTGTTGATTGCTCCGCTGTCTTTGGGGGGGGGGGGTGCTCATTAATGCGATGTTGGCTGTTTTTTTTTTTGATGTTTCATGGGTATGTGACTTTCTGAAATCTAGTCACCTGCTTAGTCTTGAGAGGTGCTGTTGGTGATGCATTGGCTAATTGAGAGGGGCCTCTCCTGCCTCACCTGCTGGCACGAGCTCACCATTGGGTATTTGGGTTTAGCTTCTCCTCTGGGGTTTTTCTTTTTTAGTCATTTAAGAATGAGATGCTGTATGTATCTTGGTTTTGATGTATGGGGCTGTCTGGGTTTGTCTCTGCAAACTAGTGATGTTTGGGGCTGTTGGGTGCTTTCGGGGGGAGGTGGAACTATTACTGTCTGTAAAAGTGTATTTTGTATATGAATGGCTACCTGTAAGGTACTATCGCTCAATGTAAAAGGGATCAATAGTCCAATTAAGAGAAAGAAAATCATGAATTATGCACGGCGGGAAAGAGCTGACCTTGTACTGCTGCAAGAGACACACTTGAATCATTTAGAAACCTTGAAGCTCAACATTAAGCCCTACCAGGTCATTGCTTACTCTCCAGCTGTTTCCAAAAAAAATGGGGTAGCGATACTGGTTAAAAAATCCTTGAATGCCTCTATTTTGGACTCCCGCTCTGATGAGGAAGGGCGTTGGTCCAAAGTGCGGCTCAAAATTGGGGGGTTGACATTTGTCGTCCTGTGCCTGTATGCTCCCAATATTGATTCCCCTGATTTTTTTGCAACTGTTGCCAAAGAAGCCCAGGTAGACGCCCAAGTCCCCCTGGTCATAGGGGGGGATTTCAACCTGGTCATCGACCCACTAATTGATAGGCAACCCCTGAGGTCCTTTCGGTCATCGCGGGGGCACACTATGCTTCGGTCCTTAATTGCGGATCTAGCCTTGGTTGACATTTGGCGGCTGCTGCATTCGTCAGAGTTAGAGTTTACTTACTTCTCACCTCCGCACCAATCATTATCCAGAATTGATTTTTTCCTAATTTCCAAGTCTTTGACTTCCTGTGTAGACGAGGCGCTTATTCATCCTAGGCATATCTCGGATCATGCTGCCATCTCCTTCACTCTGCGCACGGATGAGATTAAGACTCCGTCGGCAGGTTGGACCTTTGATAGGTCTCTCCTGGATAATTTAGAGTTTCGGGCTGAGATTCAGGGGGCCATCCGGGAATACTTTCAATTTAATTCTCCTCAGGACTCTCCTGGCTGGGCCTGGTGGGAGGGTTTTAAAGCCAACATGCGGGCGATTATTACCAGTTTTCGAATTCGGCTATGAAAACAGCGGGCACAGCAACTGATGGCCCTAGAAGATCAGATCAGGGCCGGGGAGCGGGTGTTGACCCGGAGGCCAGCTCCGGATGTATTGTTGCACCTTCAGCGCTTGCGTTTTCAGTTTAATGCAATCTTGAACACTGAAGCCTCCCAGAGCATTCGGATGCAACAAGGGACTTACTATAGGGAAGGCAATAGAGCGGGGAAACTGTTAGCCAATGCCCTAAAGGGCAGGTGGGAGGCGCAACGGGTGGCCGCCCTTCATGATCCTCAGGGGCGTGGCCTGGTGCTGGCGGACAGGGAGATTGGAGAGGTTTTCGGGAATTTTACGCCCATCTCTATGAATCCGAGGTAAATTTCTCCCAGGAGAGCTTCGCTCAATTGGTTGCAGGCTTGCAGCGGCCGATATTGTCCGCGGAGGATAAAGATGAACTGGACAGTCCCTTTACGGATGCAGAGGTTCAGTATGCGATTGATGCGGTGGCCTCTGGCAAAGCGACGGGACCGGATGGCTTCCCGGTCGAATTTTTTCGGACGTTTGCAGCCGATTTAGTCTCGCCGTTGCGACAGTATTTCACTATGCTGGCCGACGCCAATTCGCATGTTGGAGCCTTTTCGGCGGCGAACCTATTGGTCTTTGAGAAGGCTGGCAAAGACCCCCTCTCTCCGGCTAGCTATCGCCCCATCTCTCTTCTCAACGCCGACTATAAGATCTTTGCCACTGCCCTGGCTGTTCGCCTTTCGGGGAAACTTTCCTCGCTCATACACCCAGATCAGTGTGGCTTTCTCCCTGGACGTTCCACGGCAGATAATGCGAGAACCTTTTGTCATGTTCTGGCGGGGTCGGCCTCTCTAGACCATCCGCTGGTTGGTCTCTCTCTTGACGCCGAAAAGGCTTTTGACCGTATAGAATGGCCTTTCCTGCTAGCGACTCTTAAGTGGTTCGGAATTGGCGATCGCTATCGTCGCTATGTAGAGGTCCTATATGCCCAGCCCTCTGCTAGTGTCTGTGTTAACTCCATTTCATCACGTCCCTTCTGTCTGCATCGAGGCACGCGACAAGGCTGTCCGCTCTCACCCCTGCTTTTCAATTTAGCCCTTGAACCGTTGGCTCTGCGTTTCCGCCAGAGTGGGGACATTCGAGGCGCGATGATCGCAGGTAGGGAAATCAAGCTATCGGCCTATGCTGATGACCTGCTGCTCTTTGTCACACCGACCTCAGTCCCACTTGTACTACAGTGCATGAATTCCTATTCGGCGCTTTCAGGCTATAAAATAAATTGGACAAAGTCGGTAGCTTTCCCGCTTAATCAATGGCCTCATAGTGAGGACTTGAAGGCTTTTCCGTTTCTATGGGAGTCTCGGATGGTGAAATATCTTGGAGCACATTATTGTTACCCTTTAGAAGATGCCGTTAGCTTTAATGCCCGGACTGTTATCTCGTTGGTGAGAGATTTGACTGCTAAATGGTCCCCCCTAGTACTTTCCTGGTGGGGACGACTTGAAACTATTAAAATGATGATCGTACCTAAGGTAAATTACCTTCTTGAAATGATCCCGTGTTTGTTGACTCTTCGCACCTATCGGGAGATCGAGAGCCTTCTTTGCCGGTTTTTATGGCAAAACAAGCCACCGAGAATTGCACGGAAGCAGCTTCAGCTTGATCGCGAGGACGGCGGAGTTCACTTTCCAGACTTTCTCTCTTATCATAGAGCTTTTCTTCTGAAGCAAGGTTCTCGCTGGCTGGATGCATCCGGTGGGAGTCGGCCTATATGGGTGGACCTTGAGGAGTCTCTTGTTGCCCCGCTCCCGACCTCGCGTCTACCGGGAATGCACTTCGGTCAGGTTGCCCGTTTCCCTCCTATGATTATTGATACCATGGTGGCTTTTAGGGCCCTTCTTCAAGCTTGTGGACCAGAGGTCTGTCCTCCTTCTCGCGCCCCATTGTGGTATAATCCTCTCTTCAAAATTCAGAAGGCGACTGTTGCCTGGCGTCACTGGTACTCCCGAGGGATATGGACGGTGGACCAACTGATCTCGGAGAAGCGCTGGAAAACCTTCAGTGAGCTGATGAGCGACTACGGTCTTGCTCCTACACAGCTTTTTCAGTGGTTTCAGCTTAAACATTGCCTGGAGGGTGCCCACGTTGACCCTCGTGAGGCAAGTGGGGGGTGTGGGGTGACCGAGCTTCTTGGTGAACTTGTGAGCACTTCGGGTATAGCGGCACATTTTTATAAAGCGCTGACGCGTAGGCGACCCACGCAGAGTATTAAAGCCCACCGAGCCTGGGAGCGGGACCTACACGTCACCCTATCGGAGGTGCAGTGGAAGAGATTTTGGTGTAAGCAAGTTCGAGTTTCTCCATCTGCCTCTGTCACTCAGACACTTTTTTTCTTTGCACATCAATGCTTTTATACCCCCATCAAGTTAGCAAAATGGGGTGCGCACTCCAGTAATCTTTGCTGGACGTGCTCCAGGGAACCAGGTACACTTATTCATCTCATGTATGAATGCTCTGGATTGCGTCTCTTCTGGCAACAGGTCTGGGCGCAGGTACAACTCATTCTTAAATTTAAAGAGCCTCTCAGCTGGCGGGTAGTGTGTCTTCGATCGGCGGCGCAGTTGCCTTCCCTGCATAAGGATGGTCGCTTCCTCCTGGACTTCATGTTGGGGTTGGCTATTTGTTTAATTGTTAGGAATTGGAAAAACACCGCCACTCTACGTATACAGGAGTGGTGGGGTTTAGTGTGCCTCTACAGTAGATATGAACAAATTCCTAGGAGAGTCGCCCCCTTGGCTAGTGCTGACGCTCTCAAATGGAAAATGTTGCATGATTTTATTTCTATTGCTCAGTGAGTATCTGGTAGTATCGGCCCTAACCACCCTGAGCCCCTAGGCACTGCTTCCCATGGCCCTACCAGTAACCATACGCATCTCTCTGGTTTTCCGACGGCTTGCCCCAGAGGAGTAGGGAGGGAGGGAGGGAGGGTTGTTTTGATGGGTTGATTTGGTGTGTTTGGTATGTTGGTGGTGGTTCTGTTATTCTGCTGGTTTTGCCTATTTTCTTTGTACTATGTTGTGTTTTCTTAAAACTGAAAATAAACGATTTAAAAAAAAAAAAAAAAAAACCTACTAGAATAGCATTTAGAAGCGCTATGGGATGCTGTTGCAACTATAAATAATCTTCAAGATACTAAACAACCTCTCTCAATGATTCTTCAACCACTGATCAGGAAAGTGCATCCAACCAAAATGAGTAGAGATGCAGACATCAACATCCTGGAAACTCCAAGCTTCAGAACAGCAAAATAGAGCCTTCTCCCTGTACGCTCCCCAGCTGTGGAATGATCTACCCGCCACAATACATGCAATCAAAGATGTACTAGACTTCAGGAAATCCATAAAGATTCACCTCTTCCTTGAATACTATGGCTCCACCTAGAAGAACAAGTGCCATGTCGCAATAAGACAACTGTATATAGCAGATAACTGTTGAATGTAGCTGCAACACATCACACTGCAACAATGAATCTGTATAGTTAGCATTTGTTAAATGTATAATTTACCCCATATAATCCTCCAAGTTCTAATCCATGTTCTGTGTAAAAGCTTGTTGCTGAATTTGTTCCATGTAAACCGCTTTGAATAACAATAAAACGGTATAGAAAACCTGTTAAATAAATAAAATAATGACTTTTATGGGAAGTGAGTACTGAATTGTTATCTTTGAAAAATGTTGTTTCTGAGGCTACACGGATCCAGGAGGAAAAGGCTGGTCGGCTAGCTAGTGTGGAAGCAGAGATGGGTCATCTTCGAGGACTGTGTGCTGCCCGTGTAAAGGACAAAACTTTGCTTACCAGGAAAGTGGAATACTTGGAGAATCAAGTTCATAGGAATAACTTGAGACTGTTGAATTTTTCTAAGTCTCCTATTGTGTCTGCTTCTGAGATGGTGTGCAAGTATTTCCAGGAGGTACTTAAACTTCTTGGGAATAATTCCCCCCCCCCCCCCTTTGTAAGAGCTCAGTACTTGTCCTTGGGCAACAGGCCTTATGGCCCTGATTCAGGGAGTCCACCTCAGGGTCCCAGAGACCTGACTGTATTCCTGGAGGATTCCCTTGAGGTGGTCATTGAGCAGACCATTTTGCTTGTGATCCTGGCCTTGGAACCGGATAAGTTTGTAGTTCTACGTTCGTATTTCAGAAATTTCAATGTATCTTTTCTAGGTTCTAAAGTGTATATTTTTCCTGATCTTTCATGGACTACCCAGCTGAGGAGAAAGGAATTCCTTGGTCTTTGACCTAGGTTCCTTTCCTTTGGTGGGATTTTTGTTCTGAGGTTTCCTTCTCACTGTATAATTATCTATAAGGATAAGGTGTTTCTCTTTTTTTTGAGTCTGTCAATTGTTGGATTTTCTGGTGTCTAGAGAGGAGATTGACACATATGTTCTTACCCTGCTATATGTTTTGTTTTCTTAGGGATACATATTTATTCTCTTCTTTGTTATTTCCTGGGGCCCCCTTTTTTTCCTATATTGTGGTCTAAATTGATGGTCTGGATTATTGAATGTTTTTTTTCCTTATTAGACTGAAGTATCATCTTTTTTCTGTCATTCTTGTTTGTACTGGGAACTGGGATGTGTAGTTTAAAATCAATAAAAACTTAAAACTAATAAATAAAGCATATATGTAAAACATAAATATGACATAAAGGATTAGAAAGTAAATAAAGCCAATAACAGTCATAAATAAATAGGGCAGCCATATAAAACAATTAGAATCATCATACCAGCCATAAAAGAGTATCATAATAAATAATACTAAGGATCAAACAAATAAATATACAATAAAATAATAGAAACAGAGTGGATTACAGGAAGGCCAATGAAAACATTTAAATATCTAAAGAAAATAAAACATATGTCTTAATAAAACCATGAGGTCATGAAGCTAAACATTAAAATCACAGACATTCTGGCCAGCAATATAGTGCTAATATAAAGTAAAATATAACATTGTATTATAATCCCTATTGAGTGAGATGATCAGGCACGGACAGCAGTACGGGGGCGGGAGGGGGGGGAGGGGAGGGGAGGGGGAGGAAACATAATAACTTACTTAGTTGTATTGAAAGACTAGAACAGCCAGCACAACGATACTGTCAGGTAACTTTGTGGGCAGATCAAAGCTTCACTACTATAAAAATATAACTATTGTTAATAAAAACTATCTAAAAGAAAGGTGTACCAAGGTATGAGGAATGTTAAACTGAACTATAGCTGACTGCAAAATGAAGGCACTTCTTGTGATACGGAGTAATAATGAGATGTAAATTGTATAACATTGAAAGTTCACTGAACAAAAACGAAACTCTCTAAAACCCATGGCTTAGGTTAAAAAATAAACACATGAACGTGAAAAACATCCTTTATAAGAATATGCAAAACCAAAAAATTGAAAACTCCAGAGAAGCAGTTACAGGGGGAGAGAGACTTACTATACCTAGTCTATGTAGAGAATATATGCTCGTGACAGCGTCTAAATTTGGACGCCGGTGTCTAGGATTCACAATTTAAACAGTGGATTAGCACCAAAATGAGGAGAGGTTAGCCATAGTTACATGATACCTCCTTGTATATTTAAAAATTGAAACTCAATAAAGTGATGCTCAAGATGGCCGTGTATAAAAAAGCATGCATAAGATTAAAGTGAAAGTTAATCGGAGCATTGAACTGTAATAATGATTGCTGCTGATAAAACACCAGCGTTAGTGTGATCATGATAATGAAAAGCAAAGTTAACCTGACTTTAGTAAAAACGTACGGATATATAAAAGTACCTCTAAAATGCGAGGATAAAAGACGACAATGTCGAAAATGGAGAGCTATTGTTTTTCAGGCATCATAAAAATAATTGGGGTATTGGCATTAAACAGGTATTGTATCAAAACAGGAATAAAGATTGACAAAGGGGGAGACAAGAAACAATATAAACAGGTGTATAGATCACCAGAATGCCGACCATGAAAAAAAGGGGGGGGGAGGGGAAAGGGGAAGAAGAGGGGAAGGAAGGGGAGGGAGGGGGAGGGAGAGGGGACAGTGGGGGGAAGGGAAGGAAAGAGGAAAGGGGAGGGAAGAAGACAAATTGAACCAAACTGTGAGACCCTCCTATGTACAGTTTGGGAGACCATATCAGCGTGCACCAATGGTCAAAATCAATTGGAAGAAAGGTGAAACTCGTGTAATAAAAGTAGATAAAAGACAAATACTAAAACAGATGGCATGCCTATGGCAATAAAATAAAACAGCACTAAAAGTAAAAAAATAAATTGTTTAAAAATATAAAAAGTAGTGAGGCACCACATCAATGAAACCAAAAGATAAAAAGGAAAGCCCAAAAGAGGTAAAAAATCAAGAATAAACCAATAAAATGACTAATATAAATATGATGAGAATAAAACTATACTAAAAAATAAGGTCATAAAATATAAAATTAAAAATAAAATGAAGGAGAGTGACCCCTACCTAAAACTAATATATTGGGGGAGAGGGGAAGGGGGGATGGTGGGAAAGGGGGGAGAGGAGGGGGAGGAGGGGGAGGGGAAGAGAAGGGGGAGGGAGAGGAGGGGGAAGGGAGGGAGCAAGGGGGACTATAAACTAATATAAGAAAAAATAACAACAAATTAAAAACATGGACATACTAAAAATGGATTAAGAAGAAATTACAAAACACAGAGAAAAAACAAAAGGTCCTGGTCCATATGGAGTGAGGGAACCCAATTTAAAAATATACTTCTGTTCTGACTGCAATAAGATCTTGTCCATCTCACCTCCTCTCCAATGGGGTCTGACTACCTTAACCACAAAGTACTTTGAGCTGCCTCCTCAAACAGCTTTTATGTTCAATCATGCAAACGCGTATGCTACATTTTGTTTTTCCTACATACAATAGTTTACATGGACAGACCACAACATAGATCACATGGGCTGTTCCACAGTTTGAGAAGTTAGTTAAAAAGATCTTATTATTAGTGGTGGGATCCACAAAAAATTGTCTTGTGATTAAGGTATGGTCACAAATGGAACAATATCCACATCAAATATGACCAGTGGCCCTCGGTTTGGCCCTGGGCATACATGTAGAGTGCTGAAGGAACTAACATGTTAGAAAGATTAGTGTAGCGTTTGTGTGTCACTGTGACTTGAATTGTACTGAAGGAAGGGGGGACAGAGAGGATGTGCCATTCCTCCTTTTAGAATTTTCATAATTTCAGAAGACAAATTAGAAAATGTCAATTGACATACTAACTGGTTCTGATTGGGGCATGTGGAGCCTTTCAGGTTAAAGGCCTTGGCTCTCTAGTTGGCCCATTCAATACATGAAATAGAGTAACCTCATTCCCAAAACTGTTTCCTCATATCAACTCTCTGTGAGGAAGCCCCTATAGGCTCCAAACCCCTCCAAGCCCTCCTTCTCTATTGAGTCCCTGGCGGAAAGAGTCCATTAGAGTCATGACACTAGAGTGATAGAAGTGAAAGGTACTGAATACAGGATCACCCTCTTTGCAGATGACATTTCACTCACAGTAACTAGGTTCTTCATCAATCTTTCAGTCTTAGATTAGGAACTACAAGAATATTTATTTTATTTATTTATTTAACAATCACTTCTATACCGCATCTTCCATACATCAGTTGCGGTTCACAATAAACAACAATCAACAAAGCAGAGTTTGTTTTACATATAACATCATATAACTAAATGAATATGGCCGATTGTCAGGCTTACAGGTCAACAATTTCAAGGTTTTAAATATTAATCTCCCCAAGAAACAGGAGAATAGGCTACAAGCTAAATTTTCATTCAAATGGTCAAAACAAAGTATTAAGTATTTGTGGGTCCATCTTTCGACTACTGTAACTCTATTTACCTTGGACTATCCAAACAATCAACCCGCCCTCTGCAAATGGTACAGAATACTGTAGCATGCATCTTAACTGGCACTTCTAGAGAAGACCATGTCACCCCCCTTCTGAACCAACTTCACTGGCTGTCTATCATCTCCTGTATTAAATATGAGTCTATTCCGATCATCTTTAAAATCCTACATGACTCTACTGCAACTATTCTTAAATCTCTCATCACTATTGATTCAAATAACAGATCCAGAAGACAATCCAAAAGTTACATTTTAGCAATCCCTAATGATTATATAAAAGCCAAGCAAATAACAAGAGGAGCTATTTCATTAGCTGCTCCTTCCCTTTGGAATTTACTCCCTGACTATCTCAGAGTCATCACTGATGCTAAGGATTTTAAAAAAGAATCTGAAGACAACACTCTACTCTGAACTTTTTGGTGATATCACATGGTTACCCATTTTATTACTACTTTTGCTGTTCTCCCCTTTTATTTCCTTTTATGTTCATATACTTAGTTTTGTAAATAAGTTTATTTAATTTAATCCCTTTCTTCTTCCCTGTTTATTGTAAGATTTTGAACTTCATTGTGAACCGCTTTGATTTTAGGAAAAAGAGGTATTTAAGTCCTGTTAAATAAATAAATAAATAAATAAATAAATACATAAATAAATACAATTATATTAAGTTAACTATAATAGATTGATGGAAAAAGTTATCAACTACATGATTCAGGCAGTGGGGCAAGAGTCCCCAGGTGGCCACCAGTAACTGGGTGCACAGCCTGGGATCTGGCAGGACCCCGGCCCCATGGTTTTGGGCTGGGCTGGCTGCTTGGGGTTGGGGTTAGGGCTGGGGCCGTTATTTGGTGGCTCAGACTGTGGGGGTTCGGGGGGGAAGGGGCTGGTGGCAGAAAGTATATTTTTAAATTGATTGGCTTCTTTCCAGGTTTTGGAAGGGAGACAATTGGTGGGTCCCTGGGATGATGGGAAGAGAGAGAGGGGTCGGTGGAGGTTATTTTACTTACTGAAGGTTATTTTACTTACTGGGTCCAACCGCCTCTCTTCTTACCTTTGTCAAACAGCTCAGGGGTTTCATGGTTGCTTGTTTTCGGTGGTTTATACAGGTTCGGAGCTGGACTTGGTCCCATGGCACTTTCTTTTGTTTTCTTTCCTTGGCTGCGAACATTGGAGGGCCATAGACATGCTGAAGCATTGGGGGACGTTGTCTGCACCAGTGCTCCCTACAGTGGCATCCTTCAGGCTGCTTGAAAGCAATGCTTCAGCATTTGATCCGGCTGCCACGGGGCCTCCAGCAGCTGCAGGCACTATAGCAGGAGCAGGACTGAGTGCTGGAGTTGAGCAAAGATTGGATGTACTGGAGGAAGATGCAATTCTATTTGTGGCTTCTAAAATGCTTCTGGAGACTGTCTCTATGTCCATTTTCAGGTGTCCAAAGCATGAATAGGGCTTCTAAAATGACCCCCCCCCCCCAATTGTAGTTAGACAAAATCCATGGTCTTGAGAGGTTTGTAGGGGAACAGGGTGGAATTGTTAGAAGACATAATGTAGGAGACATATACCAATGTTGTAGGTCAAGTAACAGGATGAGGCGGGTGAACAATGCTATAGATGATGTCATGTTTGCAAAATTACATGAATGTACCAAAACAATGGATATTATAGGACAAGGTTGAGGGGGAGGGGTGGGGAAGGAGGAAGCAGTGGTTTCTGAAGTATACCTGGTGTCTCTATTAGCATCAGTGTAAGGGCTAAAGGAAAGGGCATCTGACAGTTTGACTCATTGGATCACTTTGAGGTGTTACTTTGGCTGACACCTGCTAAAGTGGTATGTGCACCCGGTTACTGATGGTCACCTGGGGACCCCTGCCCCACTGCCTGAACTGAACATGATCCACACCAATGTGGAC
The DNA here is from genome assembly GCA_033557465.1 of Ichthyophis bannanicus. Classification (NCBI taxonomy): domain Eukaryota; kingdom Metazoa; phylum Chordata; class Amphibia; order Gymnophiona; family Ichthyophiidae; genus Ichthyophis; species Ichthyophis bannanicus. The sequence goes on from CM066035.1 coordinate 462,614,146, forward strand.
CCCCAAATACTTAATACTCTGTTTTGACCATTTGAATAAAAATTTTGCTTGTAGCCTATTCTCCTGTTTCTTGGGGAGATTAACATTCAAAACTTTGAACTTTTTGATCTGTAAGCCTGACAATCGGCCATATTTTTGTAGTTCCCAATCTAAGACTGAAAGACTTGATGAGTTCCAGGGCCTTCTTGGATACATTATGCCATCTTTTTGTGTGCTTTTTTCCCCACATATCTCATTATTTCTTCTTTAGATCTTCATCGTCTATGTTATTATGGTATATGGCATTTAGTTTACAATAAATGCCAAGCCAGGATAATTTTGAATAGGAGTGAACATGGGTCACTGATGCACCATTCTGATGTTGCCTAATTTTCCTCACAAAGAATCTGAGTCCACCTGGAACAAAGTTAAGCTTGCATAGGTCACGGCCTCTCCTCTGAACTATTATAAAGGGAACGGGGTTTGAGTGTGAGTGCACATGCTTATTTTATGAGCATTCATGTGTAGTTGACCCAAATGTCCGCACACGGTATTAATTGAGAGGATCCAAATTTTAGCACCTACATTTTTAAAACTGGGTCGATTTTTGGTGAGATGGCTATCTGCACCTACTTTCCACAAATAATAGGCACCCATTTCCCTCCCTTCCCTAATTAGGAGCCGACTGATTCTATAACCTTTCAGATGTGCATGCTTACCTGACTGGATTTTATTGCCTCCTAATTCCTGTGGTCCTACCCACTCTTTATAGAAAATTCTATCAGGGTTCCATGCCCATCCCTGGCTGCCATCAATATGAAGAAAAAAGCTAAGAATAAGAGCTACTAAATATCAAAAAGGATGCACCAGGAGGATATATACACTTAGGACCTGATATTGAGTTGGGCAGGCTATGTGCCATGGCAGCGCATAGCCTTCCTGCCAACTCCCCTAACCTGGTTATTCACTTCCGCGCCAGTGGAAGTGAATATCTGGGTTAGCCTGGACACCCCAGCAGCCGCAGAGGCTACACGGGTAGTAGAGATTTTCATTGCTACCCGCATAGCCTTTGTGTCTTAAAGATAGGCAAGGTTTTTTCTCGACTATCTTTAAGGCGCAGAGGGTTACGTAGGTAGCAACAATAATTGCTGCTACCCATGTAGCCCCTTGCTCCACCCCTGCTCTGCCCCGGAACACCCCTAACACACCCTGATGCTATATGAGTAGCATCTGGGCATGTTAGGGACTTAGCCAGGACATTCGAAGGGCACTACCCATGTAGGTGCCCTTCGAATATCCCGGATAATTCTCTTACATGAGTAACTAAGGAAGTTATCTGTGTAAGGGCCTTTGAATATCGGGCCCTTAATCCACAGAGAGAAACTTCAATGAAACAAAAAAAGTGTATACAAATAGTAAGCCAGAGTAATTTAGCTGAGCTAGTGAAGTTTACTAAGGTGGTAAGGAGCCTCAGTAACCAGCAGTACATGTGGCTATGGAAGCGTACTCTATGCTACCACACACAAATGTACACTTATATCATTCATAGATTCCTACAGCTTATTTTAAAAATGTTCTAAATGCATTTAAAAACGTTGAAAACACTTAGCTGTAATGAAAGAACCATCTCAGAAAACAGTTAGAGCTGAGGACACAACAGCTGACTCGAGTTTTGCCCGATCTGATTTAACGGGCTGCTTCAGTACCAGTCACATAGCTGTCAAGAAACAGTTAACCCTGGCTTAACATTTGCCACATATGGCTAACCAATTGGCAAAGACAGGTAACCCAGATATTCAGTGCTGGGGCCGGATATGACCCTGGCATTGAATATCTGGGTTTACTGTTCAGTGCTGGTGGCTAGCTTAGAGGTTTGTTTTTCAGTGGCTACTCCACAAAGGCTATGCACAAAGAGAATCTGGGGGAGCAGCAGGTCAGTGCAGCAGGTGATGGCTCAACACACACACCTGGAAGACAGCACTAAACTCCATGAAAATGTTTGTATTGCTACACAGTAGTTTGGAACATGATGGTAGCATCCCTGAGACTTGGAACCAGGCCATCAATGCTATTCTTATGGATTATTTAACTGTTTTCAATACCTAACTTGTAAAAGTACACCATGCCTTTGTATAAGTTTGTAAATAATATAGCATAAAGCATTTGATGGGCTGACAGACACAGCAGAGTTCAGACTAGCACATCGGCACTCTGATAGTTAGGCTATATAATCTCCTAATGACTCTGAAATGTTGCCTTAATATGCCATGCCTTACATGTCATGTGCTGCTAAAGTTATGGATGGTAATCCAAACAGTTCTTTGGTCACGTTGTAGAGTGTAAATATCAATATATCACAAAACTCACTCCAATAAAACACAACTTGTTTCCTGATTTCAAATACAAAAATGATTGTTTCCAAAAATGTATAAACGTGTATAGTGGAACAGTGAAAACAAAACCGTGGTCAGCAAGGTCTCAGCTTCCATGGGCAGTGGCAAATGTAATCGAGACGTCAGTCCAGATCCTGCCACTTAACTCAACCCCGATAACATCAAGGACCTGCTGCCACCACCCTCCACATTTACAGAAACTCTTAAACAAAATGGACAAAAGCGACCACAAAGAAACACCGCGCTCCCACAAATACCTCCCTGCTGACGTCAAAGGTATCCCCCGAAGAGAAACTCCACCCCCTTTCTTAAAGGCATACTGCCCAATCTATACAAAGATTTAAACCCTCCGGAGCTACAGTATGTAGCCTAAAGATCCACTTCTGCTCGCATATCAAAAGGGACTGTTCCCTGCTCTTGCCGTCCCTCCCAGCCAAAACTCGGTCTAGACAAAAACATCGCAACTCCAAAAACTGATGTTTAAACTCAACACAGTGCGGAACCAAAGGCACCTCACGAACAGCACACTTAAGCCGATTTCTATGTTCAATGATGCGCTTACGAAACATTCTACATGTGCTGCCCACATACAAGAGGCCACAAGGGCACATGACCCCATAGACAACAAACGTGGAGTCATAGGAGGTCTGATGTCTAAACTTATACTGTGTTCAACGAAGCCACATCCAAAGTGGCCAGCAAATTTGAGAGAGATATTGAGTCCTTCAATTTTACGTCCGGTGTTTAGTGAGGGAGCTTGAGTGCGGGGCCATCGTCCTTGTGGTTGTTGTTCCATTTGTGCGGTGTCCAGTGAGATTTCACAATTTGAATATCATGGGGTTCAGTATAAGTTTAGGCATCAAACCTCCTGTAACTCCACGTTTGTTGTCTATGGGGTCATGTGCCCTTGTGGCCTCTTGTATGTGGCAGCACGGTGTTTCTTTGTGGTTTGAGGGAGGAGTAGCCTAGTGGTTGGGGCAAGGTACTTCAGGCTGGAAGGTCGGAGATTCAAATCCCACTAGAGGACAGCAACCTTGGGCCGGAAGGACTGGGGTTTCTAGTCCCACAGATGCTCCTTGTGGTCTTGGGCAAGCCACTTAACCCTCCATTGCCCATGTTCCCTGTAAGTATTAGTGTATGTGTCTCATATCCCCGTGTGTTAAATGTATCCCCCAATTGTGTTGTGACCGCTTTGATTGAAGGATAAGGCGGTATACAAAACTGTCTAAATAAATAAATAAATAAATTTTTTGAGAAGCAATGTTGAAGTGCTAGTTTTGCTGCTGTCTAATGTGAGTTATAACTTCGTTGTCATTATTGTTGGTTGGGTGTGGGTGTCCGCTTTGTTTCGGAATTTTAGTAAATGTTAGCTTGATTTTGAATGTTTGTTTCTTGTTTTTTATAGCATTTTCCCCTGATGCAGCGAGATTACCCGTGAAATGTATGAGAGCTCTGCAGTGACGTCGGGGTAGCAGCCTGTCATCAACTCCTGTTATCATCTTATTTCAAAGCTACGTTTTTTTGAGTGTTGATGCGGTTGCTTGTCCATTTTGTCCATTTTGTTTAAGAGTTTCTGTAAATGTGGAGGGTGGTGGCAGCAGGTCCTTGATGTTATCGGGCTTGAGTTAAGTGGCAGGATCTGGACTGACGTCTCGATTACATTTGCCATTGCCCATGGAAGCTGAAACCTCGCTGACCACGGTTTTGTTTTCACTGTTCCACTATTCACGTCTATACATTTTTGGAAACAATCATTTTTGTATTTGAAATCAGGAAACAAGTTGTGTTTTATTGGAGTGAGTTTTGTGATATATTGCTAAAGTTATAGACAGCAGGTCAGGGGTCATCTTATCTCATCGAGGACTAGACAGTTTCCTCTTCTAGTATGACAGGCAATTTTTAATTGCGAGTAGTAACTGGATCATGACGTCATGTCATTAGAGTTTAAAGGGATGTGAATATATGAACCCGCATGCGCGGCATTTTTTTGCTTCAGGAAAACCGGCAGCACTGCATTTGGTAACAGTTCATCATTGAGAAGTTTTAGTGCTATGGGTATACCGCAGTATCTTTACATATTGTATTTTGTTTTAAAATGATAGAACTATAGGCATAACAACATGAGTTGTGATAATATCTGTTTTTCGTCAACAGTGCTACAGTAGCAGCAATCCCCTGAGGAAACCTTTTAAGGTGGTGGAACGCCGATATGGTGCCAGATAGAGGCGTCAGGCACAATTTCAGCTAATCTGGATAAGCACAAAGTCAATTAAGATAAGCAATTTTTGAATTTGCAGACGAGAAAACACCAGTTTGAAATAGTAGCTTTAAACAATACTGGAGGTTGTTGATGCAATACTGGTACTTTACAAGAAGTCATGTTTTGAAATTAGTACCATAAGTCTGAGACCTCCATTAACTACATATATGTTGGTGGAATGTCTGTGTCAAAAGAAGTGATAACCATTAGGTAGTTATATTGCCTATTTGTAGAATAGAGAACTTTTTTCTAAAAATAACATGTTCATCTTATGGCAGGCATTGCCTTACTGGAGGCCAAGGCATGATGTCAGTGCATAGGTAGCAAGGATGCAATTTGCATGGGTGCTATGTAGTGTGTTGTGGTGTCATTGATAGGTAGATTGACAGATAGATACAGCTGCAATTTGTGTCATATTTACTGCATGCTGCCATCAGACACAGTTAAAACTCTACTGTGTAAAAACTGGTCTACACTAACTATGCAGAAGAAGAGAGGCAGCACTGCATTGGTGAGCACCATAAGGAGACTCACCAATTCAGCATGAAGTCACTGAAGTGTTATGTCCATGACACCCTCACCATCCCTTGATGTCTGGTAAAAACTAATGAGGTGGAGCTATGCAAGGGTTTTCTTTTGTGTCCTGTGAGAGGCCTTACAGACAGGAAGTTAAAACAGCATCATATTCCATTGGATGACCTTCCTCTGCATTGCTAGTTGGATGGCCTCTCTCCTTGAGGGAAAGGATAGAGACCAGCCAGAGTGAGTGTGACCTTATATAAAGTAAATTAGACACATCAGACATAGGCAACAAAACATAATTTATTTTTTTAAATATTTGTAACACGAAATGTGTGAGGGGTCAGAGAAAGGAGGGAGACAGACCAACCCAGAGAGAGAAGGATGATAGGTCTCAGGAAGAGGTATGGTCAGGTGACTTGACAAGAGTGCATATACTGTATAGGATGCCAGCATGTTCAAGAGTGAACGTCATCAATGCAAGAATTTTGAGCATTTGCCCTTAAACCTGGGTCATCATATCTGTCCTCTCTTAAGCCAGTCCTCCATGGCAGCCAGCTGATGCCTAATCAGTTGCTACTCAGCAGCTACTGAACCTAGTGGGACCTGCAAGGAGTTGGAGCTCTAAGCCCAGCGTTATGAGATGTTGCTATAGCTGCATGAAGGACAACTGATGGCAGCAGCTGTTTAACAGAAACCTCCATGGACGTCAGAACAAGCACCAGCTCCTGACTGACATTGTCCTCTTCTTAGGTGACATGAGGGAGGACCAGTGGGGAGGAGTTGTGTGAAAGTGGTGGATAGATGATCTGGGGGGTAGGGGGGTTCTGAGAGGGTCCAAGAGGTTTTGGAGCAGGCAGGTGTTGCAGGGCCAGTACTGCACTCACATTGCTTGGAAATCCTGAAGGGAATCTGGTAGTTTCTTGCTGGGCTATTTGGATATAAAATCAACCTGCTTATGGTATGCTTATGGAAGGCACAACACAAGGCTCAGTGACATCACTGGTTTGCCTACAAGTGACATCACCCCAGCAGGAGGGATATGCTCAAGAAAGAGAAACAGACATTAGGGTTTGCATTATATGAACACAAAGTAGATAGATTTCCCCCAGGGAACTAAAGACTCTTGGAAATGGGTGAAAGTGGACTGAATTTAGGAGACTGAATAGGTGGAAGAAATAGCTACAGAACCATGGATTTGAATGCTGTACAACTTGCATATCAGACAGTATGTGCTGTCTGATATGCAAGTTGGCTAGGGAGGAGTAGCCTAGTGGTTGGGGCAAGGTACTTCAGGCCAGAAGGCTGGGGGTTCAAATCCCACTAGAGGACAGCAACCTTGGGCCAGAAGGACTGGGGTTTCTAGTCCCACAGATGCTCCTTGTGGTCTTGGGCAAGCCACTTAACCCTCCATTGCCCATGTTCCCTGTAAGTATTAGTGCATGTGTCTCATATCCCCACATGTTAAATGTATCCCCCAATTGTGTTGTGACCGCTTTGATTGAAGGATAAGGCGGTATACAAAACTGTCTAAATAAATAAATAAATGTGCTGTCAGGTTAGGTAATATGGATTAGGGATGTGCATTCATTTGAAAAGAATTGGGAAATATCTGTGACATTTCCTATTTTGCTTGGCATCATGTTTAATTGTGGCCTAGTGGTTGGGGCAAGTTGCCTCAAGCTAGAGGACCAATGGTTCAAATCCAACTGGAGGACAGCAACCTTAGGATGGAAGGACTGGTGTTTTTAGTCCTACAGTAACTCCTTGTGGCCTTGGTTAAGCAACTTAACTCTCAATTGCCTCTGGTACAAAGCATAGATTGTGAGCCCTTTGGGGAGCACCAACTTTAAAAGGAAGCGCCGCCTGGTGTGCCTGTGCATGTAGGTGGCTGGAAACACTCTGAAACGCCTGCAACAACCCGCCTACTGCTGCACCTTCTACATGGACCCCACAAGAAGCACTCTGCACAACTGACAGCCGAGTACTTCTGCCAACATCCTCCAACACAGAACACCACATCTACTCTCTACCGACATTACTTCTAACCATAAGGTAAGCCTCCAACACCAGCAACCTTCAACACTCCCAATCACTGCCCATCCCCATCCATTTACCAATGCTCAAGCCCTCAGAAGCACCCGTGGTACCACCCAAGTGCTCTCTTGAAGTACGCCTCCTCTTCTCTTAGCTGACCATCATGATGTCAGGGCATCTCACTCTCATGCTCCTCCTCTGCTGCCTAGCCCAAATTATCTCATGGACAGATTCATTCACACAACACCAAGGCCTAATACCCACCATGCAAACTCTGGGATATAGAAGCTACCACAACTCCCCCCACCTCAGCAGACCACCTAATCACATAATCTGCCAACCTCTGGTTAAGATCAAAAGACGCAAGTCCCCACTCCTAAAAAATCTAAACTGCATGCTAATAAATGCTCAATCCATCTGCAACAAATGGCCTCACTGACTACATCAATCATCGAAATCTTGACCTGCTCTTCATCACCAAAACCTGGCTAATGGACACTGACACAGTCCTCACTACCTAACTAAGACCTCCTGGTTACGACCTCTTCAACTGTCCCAGAGCAAACCGAAGAGGTGGAGGGGTCCTAATAATAGCCAGAAGCGACCTCCATCTCCAGTGTGACTTAACCCATAGCACAACCAATCTTGACAGCATCCTCATCTCAAACAAGACCTTAGCAACTTGCCTCATTTACTGACCACCATCTTCAAATGCTGATGAACTGGCTACAATCCTTGATCTAGGATGCAACCAGAATACCCAGTAGAAACAACTCTGGCTCCTAGGTGACTTTAACCTCCCATCACTCCCTACCAAACACTCCATAGTATTCCTGATGTAATGACCACGCTGGACTATCACCAACTCATTCACACCCCTATCCACACTGGAGATAACATCCTGGACCTTAGTTTTGCCCCTCTACCCCCCTCTTCCCCCCCACACACTAAGCAACCAGACCCCACCACTCATTCTACCGGTTCTCTGGTCTGACCATAATGCCATACTCAACATCCCATACAACACAGAAGAACAACATTCCTCTGTTTCGAACTCCCCCATATGCTGCCGCTTCTGATACTTCAACAAAGAGACATTCCTAAATAACACTCTGCATGATCTTAACTCCGACACCAATGATCTGGATGAGCTAATAGAAATTTGTAACAACAACCTCTCCAGAGCTGCTCTCCTACCATCCTCCACAAAACCTATCTACAAGAACCACGTAGCCGTATGGTTTACCACTGACCTGTGCAAATCATTAATATACCTTAGGAAACTAGAATGCCACTGGAGACAATCAAGACACATCAACGACCAAACTGAATACCTGGATAACATGCATCAACATCGAAAAGCAGTCAACAATAAGAGAAAGGAATACCACACAAGAACCCTCATGCGCTCTCTCAACAAATCTCAAGAGCTCTTCAACCTCATTAAATCCCTCACAAAGGATGCATCCACACATGAACCAACAAGTACTCCTAGCCCAGAGGCCTTTGCCACATACTTCCAAAGCAAAACCACCTCAACTTCATCCGACTCAGACAGGTCTGACTTCGAAAACTCGCCCAGACACATCCCTCCCCCTGGAAGCGCACCCATACCCACGCTAGAGGGCTTTTATCCATACTCCCCCAAGCAAATAGAGAAGATCATCTGCAGAATCAACACCACCACCTCCCCAGTAGATCCATGGCCAGCTTTCTGGATCAAGCAGGTACGATCCGACCTTAATCCTGTCATAGCCAAAATCACTAACCTCTCACTGTCTGAAGGCTTTCTACCACCGCCTCTCAAAAACACCTCCATCAGGCCACTCATAAAGAACAACAAGCTAAATCCATCAGAGACCAGTTCCTACAGACCCATTTCCAGCCTCCCCTTCTTGGCCAAAATACTAGAAAAGATTATCCACCAACAAATCCAGGACCACATTGACTCCTATGCACCTCTGGACCCACAGCAACATGGGTTCTGCCAACAACATTTTGTGGAAACCCTACTGGCAACTCTCTTGGACAGACTCCACACAGGCCTAAACAAGAAAAAACAAGAATTCATCCTGATATTCATGGACATTGCCTCTGCTTTCGATACAGTCAATCACAATCTCCTACTCACCTGCCTGCACCAAAAAGGTACAAGGAGCCAAGTCCTCAACTGGTTCAAGTCATACCTGTCTGATCGCCAGATACAAGTCCACATAGGAATCCAGTCATCCAAACCATTCCAGCAGACGCAAGGAGTCCCACAAGATTCATTCCTCTCCTCCCTACTCTTCAACATTTATATTCAGCCTATCTGCGCCATTATACAACCATTCAACATTTACTACCACATCTATGCCGATGACATCCTACTCTACACTCCTTTCTCCATAGACAGCCCCGACTATTCTCCCATTGCAGAATGTTTCAATGCGGTCTCGGACTGGCTCGCTACCCACAATCTGATGGTTAACAGTAGAAAGTCAGAGATCTTATTCATAATTAAAGACCAAGCTTTCACCCTACCAACTTCCCTCAGACTGAAAGATATCCAACTCATGGCTAAGCAAGAAGTACTTTATCTTGGGGTCATCTTGGACCAATATCTGAATTGGGAAGTCCACATACAAACCGTCATTAAAGCAGTCTACCATAAACTAAGAACCTTCCGACATCTATGCCCTCTCCTTGAGTCCTCGGACTTTCGCACAGCATGCCAAGCCCTTATTTTTCCTCACTTGGACTACGCCAACATAATCTACCATGGCCTGCCAAAGAACACTCTCCAGCCATTACAACTGGCCATGAATACAGCCGCCCGAACACTCCTGTCTGCCTCAAGATTTGAACACATCACGCCTCTTTTAATCCAGCTATATTGGCTCCCCATAGCAAACTGACTGGTATACAAAGCCCTATTACTCACCTTCAAGTCTCTGCATGGAATGTCCACTACCTCCCTCACAAACATCATACAGCATGCCCCTGAAAACAGAACCAGAAGGTCATACATGTTGAACTCACTCGTCACCCCTTAGCAATAAGGACATGCACCCAGTCTTTTCTCTCTGTGCACCAACCTGCTGAATGCCCTACCTCCAGCAATCCATGCCATCACAGACCTGACATCCTTTAGGAAGGTCTTAAGGACATACCTATTTCAATTAGCTTACGGCCAGCCACCCTGAATGAAGCCTATGTCCTGATCGCTTCTAGTTTCCCTGCCTGCATACTCCAAGTTCATCTCCCTGTATTTACATTTAATGTTGCTGCCTGTTATGTCTTGTTACTTACTGTTACTTCTTTCTAGTTCAATGTAAACTGTTCTATGTAAACTGTTTTACTGTTTTTGTTATATGTAAGTGTGCCGATTTCAAAGAGCGCGGCATATAAAAGCAAATAAATAAATAAATACCTGAATATACATGACTTTGAAAAGTGGTATGTAAGCATTGCTAAATATGAAAACAACACTGATAAATTCATTTTCCCCACCAGTTTTGTCAGAGGCTGGCTTTTGAACTAGTTACCTTATGCTAAGAAAGCAGGCATCATGCAGAAGAGTTATCATGTTTCAATGTGAGCTGGGTTTAGCCAGTCTGCTTTTAACTGTCTGCTGGTGATCTTCCTTTCTGTTTCCTGAGAGGCCCAACGTTTGTTTACTCTGGAGCTGTATTGAAAATGCCAGCTGGATTTTTTGCCTTGTGAATCTATTGACTCCAAAGATTTGTCTTTTTCCATGTTCTAGTGCCAGAAATTCTGTGATACCATGGCTAAGAATGCTAGCAGAAATATTTACCAAGCCTAATCCAGATTCTGATTATCTAATTAGTGATGATCAATGAGGATCTGGATTAGCACACTAAATATTTAGGTGCCAGATGAACCAAATGTGTGCTTACGAATGCACATCCCCATCTTGCACCTGAAATGTCACTTGCCTTGAGATATCAATGAAAAACGCTGTGAGCTAACCACCAATAGCATTAACAAACCAGGATGACTAGAAAGTAGAATGCAGTAACAGAGAATGTGCACATGGTTTTTGCTATACTTTGTATCCAAGCACCTGCAGCTTGTCACTCTTAGCTGCAAGCTGCTAGCTAGGCTTGATGACCTTTTGATATGGCTCAGTCTGAATGTTTTTATGCCTTTCGGTAATCTGGCCATGCCATGCTAATAAACCTGTCGGCAGTTTAATTTTGGCTTATTAGTTTTGATAGCAAAGTGTTATGTTTCACTCTGCAAAAACAACTGAGCAATTTTTTTTAATCCGATTGAGTTAATCCTACCTGGAATGGGTGTTACTACACTAGAAGGAATTCAAACATTAAGAACTGATGTTGCAATATGCACATATTATACTTGTACAAACATCTTTCTAAAGTTCCTGTGTAGCCTTATAAGGGAAACATTTTGACTAGAAAAGCATGTGCTCCTGACCTGAGGATGTATGGAGAATTAAGCACAAATAAGCAATAGCGCTTTTGCTTTAAAGATAGATTTGTTTACAGACTGGAAAAAATCTTCTAAATTCATATTGTTCACATAATTACCTTTGTGATCTCTTTCTTGCAGCTTCAGAGCAAGATGGCGACCTAAGCTGAGTTCATCAATGCTTTATTAAAGCTCTTAAAGATTATTTATCATGAATAGACTAGTTGAAACTCTTCATTTTATGAAGAAGTAAATTGGAATGTGAAAGCTCATACTAGGCTTCACATCTCGACATGACCTTTCAATATAGCATTTATGAATTCATGCATGCTCTATTACTTTTTGAACCCCTCTTTTTAATATCGCTGCCAGAAACTATAAAACTGTAAAGAAATTTCTTTCAGCCAATTAAAATAAAATCCAGTGCAGCTTTGCCTACAAATTAATGTTTCTCATAAAAGAACAGGGTACTGTGTAGGAGTAGAAGTCTAGTGTGCTGCAGTTGGTGATATGATTGTGTATAAGTTTCATAAAACTTTAGCACAGCTAGCCACATCTCTGTTATTGCAGAACTACACCATATACTCCTGCTGGAATTCTGCATACACAATTCAAAATTCTGTGTGAAAAAGTCTGAATTTATGCAAAAGGATTTATGCATGTCTGTTTGGTCAAAATGTCCAAGCATATTGTTTTTGAGTGATATTTAATTTAAAATATAATATAGAAATAAAATATCACAAAAAGTGCTAAATTTTGAATTATTGTGTGCAAAATTTCACCAGGAATAACCATATCTCAAGCCACTAAGAAGTCTCCCTGACACTGCAAAAGAACAGTCCTGAAGAAGCTAAATACTGGTTCTGACGAGAAGATTAAAAGAAGATAAACTTAGGTACAGGAAAGTCACTGGGAGAAATAAGATATAGTTCAAAAATTAAATGAAACAGTATGAAAGATAGTAGGATGGAAAAGCCAAGTCTGAATATGGGTGGTATAGACAGGATGCTAACCTGATGATAAAACAAGAGAAAATTTAGATAAGGAGAGACAGACTAGGAGGTAGGGAAGAATAATATGCCTAATATGGAAGAATAAAGATATGATAGGCCTTAGGATAAAAGATGAAGGGTCATGTTTACTAAGCCCACAAACTAATAACGTGGATTTGGGCTGCATTACTGACGCAGGGCATCACACTGGATTCTGGGGGCAGAGAAAGCCATCTGCTTGAGTTTAGTGTAGCTCGCCACATTAGAATCACCATGGGGAGCAACTACTGACACCTTCTGTGCTAGTGGTAGATGCTCCTTGCCAGATGCTGGTGGTGTGGGCTTTCAAGGCCCCCATGCTAGCGGCTCTGTGGTAGGAATGCCCATACCCCACTCAGCCACCGCTCATACACATGCTACTCAGGCCTTTTTTTTTTTTTTTTATTTAGCACAGGACACCACGCTGCTTTTTAGCGCAGAACAGATAGCTGTGGCACCCTTTAGTAAATATACCCCAAAGAGTTTATGGAGAAAGAGGAAGGAACGATTTTGAAAAACAGTTTGGGATGATGAAAGATGAGTGGATTTGGAAAAAGAAGGAAGGAGGAAGAAAATGTGGAAAAGATATGAAGGCTGTTTGAATCTAGGAAGGATTATAGAAAAGAAATTCAACAATGACAGAGGTAAAGGAGATGGGAAGAATAGAAAAAGTGAGGATATAGAAAGAAGAAGAAAGATAGGGTAAAAGACAGACACAAGGAGTAAAGAAGCAGGCATAGAGAATAGGAGACAAAACGGTAGAAAAAAAGGATTAAAAAACGATGAGCTAAAAAAGAGTAGAAAATAGCTTAAGATCCATTTTTAAACTTGCTTTATAAAGAGGGCTTAGATTGTTCCTGTGTTTATTTAGCTTATGCCTTTCCAGTAGTTCAAAACAAGTTGCATTCAGGTATTTTAGTCATTTCTCTGTCCCTAGAGGGCTTACAATCTAAGGTTGTACCTGAGGAAGTGAAGAGCTAAACAATTTACCCAAGGCCACAATGAGTAGCAGTAGGATTTCAACCTTGACTTTAGGCAGTTCCCCTAACCACTAGGCTACTCTTCCATGCCACTAAATGTTAATGTAATATAATTATTTTAATTGTTTCTGTTTTCTTTTTCTTTATATTTATGTCCAAGCTTGAGTGTTTGTTGTTCCCACTTAGTGTGGTTTAAATACATGGGTCATAAATGAATTAATACTAAGAAGAAGAAAATTGATGGCAATGCACCATACACTGCATCCTAGGAGTGAAATTGATAGATTTATATTTGCAGCATAAGAAAGGTGCTAGAGGCCTTTTGTAAATTAAGCAAAATGTTGAGGAAGAAAAATGTGATCTAACATAGTTACTCACCTGTAAAAGATGATCTCCGGGAACAGCAGGAATTTTGTCTTCACATAATGGTGACGGTACCGACAGAGCCTGCATGGGAACACTTCCCAGAGTCCAATAGGAAAGCTTTTGGGAGCAACCCACTGCACCTGTGTAGCTGCCTTCCCACTTTCCCAACGCTCTCACCTCAGTTGAGTTTGTAGCTGAGAGAAAAGGAAAGTAAAGAAAAAAACTACAACTCCTAGGGGAGGAGGGTAAGTTATGAAGACTAGGGAGTTGGACCGAGGGAGATCCCTAGATGTGGTGTATTTAGATTTCAGTTAAGCCTTTGACACTGTTCCTCACAGGCGTCTTATAAACAAACTGAGCACCCTAGGGTTGGACCCTAAAGTTACTGCTTGTGTTAGAAATTGGTTGGGTGGGAGGCGACAAAGAGTACAGGTAAATGGAGCTCACTCTGAGGAGAAGGATGTTACCAGTGGTGTGCCTCAGGGATCTGTCCTTGGTCCGATTCTTTTTAACATCTTTGTTAGTGATATAGCAGAAGGGCTGTCGGGTAAGGTTTGCCTCTTTGCGGATGATACTAAAATCTGCAATAGAGTAGACACCCAGGAAGGTGTAGATAACATGAGGAGGGATCTAGCTAAGCTTGAAGAATGGTCTAGAATTTGGCAGCTGGGATTTAATGTTAAAAAATGTAAGGTCATGCATTTGGGCTGCAGCAATCCAAGGGAGTAATATAGTATTTATTTATTTATTTATTTATTTTATTTTTTTAACATCTCTTCTATACCGCGCTATTAAAATCAGCGCGGTGTACATCGAACAAATATACTGCAATGCAAACAGGTAACATTGAGTTTACAGAGAACACAGGAATATATAACATGGAGTAACAGGGATAACTATGTACAGTCAACATTATACTATATATATGCATTTACTATATAAATATGTAAATTCGAGTGGAAATTGTATGTGTATTCATGTAGGAGGCACAGATCAACAGTGGGGAAGTGAACTATCGTGGAGTTTAACCATTTTCTGGTTGTATTAAGGTATTAAGGTGTTTAGTGTAAGTTGGAGGTCTGTTGGTAGTGTGAGTGTCCGAGGTCACGTCTGGGTAGTATTTTGTGAATAAGTGATGCTTCACGGCTTTTCGGAATTGTAATAGGTTTTTGATGCAACGGATTTCATGGGGAAGTAAATTCCAATTCAGGGGTGCAAATATTGAGAAAGCTCTGTTCGATGTAGCTTTAGTACATGATGTCATCATCTTGGGAACTATTAAGGTATTCATAGCAGTGGTCCTTCTGTTTCTATTTTCGAGGGTGTTATGGATTAGTTTGCTAATTGGTGTCGGTGGGTAGTTATTCATGGCCTTGAAGGTCAGGACTAGTGACTTATATGAGAGTCTGGCTTGTAGAGGTAGCCAGTGTAGGTCTTTCATGATAGGCGTTATGTGAGCAGATCTTGGTGACCCAGAGAGGACTCTTGCAGCTGCATTCATAGCCAGACGAAGTGGATTTAAGGTTGATTGAGAGAGCCCGTGGAGGATGATATTCGCAAAATCTAGATGTGGGAGGACTAGTGCCTGGAAGGTTGATCGGTAATCAGTATAGTCAAGTAGTGGGCGGAGGTGGCGTAGCGTTCTGATCTTATGATATATCCTCTTTGTCACATTCTTCACATGCATTGTCATATCCAGGTGTTGATCCAATGTGATGCCGAGGTATCGGATTGTGGGTTTGGACGTCAGTTCTATGTTATTGACCAGCAGCGACGGAGGAGGTATGAACTTGCGATTCCTTGTGACAAATAGGACATCAGTTTTGCTATGATTTATTCTTAAGTTTTGTGTCAGCAGCCATTCAGCTATTGCACCGAAACAGTTGATTATTGGTGTAAACACTGGTTGGTCAGTTTTAAACGGCATATATATGAGGATGTCATCTGCGTATGCCAGGCATTGCACATTGAAGGATCGGATCAATTCACATATCGGCTGCATATATATATTGAACATTAATGCCGATAGTGAAGATCCTTGAGGTACACCTTGAGACTGTAGGAATGGCTCTGATGATTCCTGGCCCGTTTTAACTTGTTGCCACCTATTGGAAAGGTAGGATCTACACCAGTCCAGTGCTGTGCTTTGAATCCCCTTCTCTCTCAGACGTTGCAGCAGTATGTTGTGGTTCACAGAATCAAAGGCGGCGGAAATGTCTAAAAATATGAGTACAAATCCTTGTTTGATGCTGTTTATTCCTGTGATAAGATCATTGAATAAGGTTGTAAGGATTGTGTCAACTCCATGTGCTTCTCTGAATCCATGTTGTGATTTGTCCAGTGGTGCTTCCGTGTCAATATGATGCTGGAGCTGTTGTTGGGCAGCTTTCTCGATAATTTTTGCAAGCTGGGGGATGCTCGAGATTGGCCTAAATGATTCAACTTTGGATGGATCGAGCTTACTGTTTTTGAGTAGGGGCTTGATAGAGGTGTGTTTCAGACTTTGGGGGAATGAGCCTGTTAGGAAGGACTGGTTCAGTATCAGGTACAGGATTTGGCTTAGATCATGGCGCAAATCTTTGATCCAGCTGGCTGGACATGGGTCATTGGGTGCTGTGCTAGGATTGATGGAGGCGATAATTTTCTCAATTTCACTAGTTGATATAATATTGAAGTTGCAAAATGGAGTTATTTGAGATGCCTTAGGTGATACAGATGGGTTGTTGGTATTTATGCTCGTGTTGGCTGTAATCATTTTTGATTGCAGGTAATTTGCGTAGTCCTGTGGCTGCGGCATTGCAGGTTGATCTGAAACTGGTTCTCTTGTTATGGATTTTACTAACTTGAATAGTGCATGAGGTTTATTGATGGCGCATTTCAATAGGTTTGTGTGGTAGAGCTTCTTACTCAGTGTCACCTTCTCACGGTGGGTAGTTAAGTGTGAGTTATATGTTTCAAGTGCCTCTGGAGAGTGGGTTCGACGCCACTGTCTTTCAAGTTTGCGTAGATGGATGAGAGATGTACGCAGGTCAGTAGAGAACCAAGGCGCATGTTCTCGCTTTCTTATTTTCTTATCCTTGTGCAATGGACATGAGGCGGCTCTGAGGTTCTCGTTCCATTTGGATATTAGGTCATCTAAGTTGAGGGAGGTGTTAGTCAAGAGAGGTTGAAGGTTCTCTAGGACCTTGTCGCGGTTGAGAGGTTGAAAACGGGCTGAGTGGGTTCCAGGTGAGTTAGATGGTCTTTGGCTCACGTGAGAGGTATAGGTGGGTATATTGAATCGAATAAGGTTGTGATCGGACCATGGCACTGGTATAACTGACAGTTCAAGGGCTTGTTGTGATAAGGTGTTGAAATGAGGTGCGAAAATGAGGTCTAGTTTACCTCCTTTAGTGTGGGTGGGAGAGTCAACGTATTGTTTGTAGCCTAGATCCTTTAGTGCGTCTAGAAATGCTTCTGAGTGGCTGTCATGGAGAGATGGGAGGTTAAAATCTCCAACTACCCAATTTGGAGAGCGTGAGGTGGATGTTGCGCACGCGAGTTCAATTATTGTTGGAAGGTCGTCCGGTGATGGGGAGGGTGCTCGATAAAGCAGGTTGATTGAGCATAGCTCATTAGATATAGAGAGGGAGTCGAGGTGGGTTGAGCTGGAGGAATTGCATAGCTTGAAATTGAGGTCTGTTTTGGCGAGGATTAGTGTTCCGCCTCCTTTTTGAGTGGACCTGTGGCATGTGTAGAGGTCAAATCCTGTAGGCAGCATCTGATTCAGGAGGATGTTGTCACAATCTGATAACCATGATTCCGTGACCATCAGGACGGCAAAAGCTAGAAGGATGCTTGGGTGCATACAGAGAGGAATGGCTAGCAGAAAAAAGGAGGTGAGAATGCATCCTTTTTTCTGCTAGCCATT
This sequence comes from Ichthyophis bannanicus, assembly GCA_033557465.1. NCBI lineage: Eukaryota > Metazoa > Chordata > Amphibia > Gymnophiona > Ichthyophiidae > Ichthyophis > Ichthyophis bannanicus. Next base: position 462,632,055 of record CM066035.1, read on the forward strand.
CCTCTCTGTATGCACCCAAGAATCCTTCTAGCTTTTGCCGTTGCCTTTTCTACCTGTCAATTTTGGTGCGACCTCATTTGCCGTTGCCTTTTCTACCTGTCAATTTTGGTGCGACCTCATTTGGAGTATAGTGTGCAACCTGTCAATTTTGGTGCGACCTCATTTGGAGTATAGTGTGCAATTCTGGAGACCGCACCATCAAAAGGATGTGAACAGGATGGAGTCGGTGTAGAGGGTGGCTACTAAAATGATTAGTGGTCTTCATTATAAAGCATATGAGGACAGACTTAAGGATCTTAATATGTACACCTTAGAGGAAAGGCGGGATAGAGGTGATATGATTGAGATGTTTAAATACCTCCATGGCATAAATGTTCAGAGGGAGAGCCTCTTTCAATTGAAAGCAAGTTCTGCTACGTGGGGACATGGGATGAGGGTGAAGGGAGATAGATTCAGGAGTGTTATGCGGAAATATTTCTTTACGGAAAGAGTAGTGGATCCATGGAATAGTCTCCCAGTGGAGGTAGTAGAGATGAGGACAGTAACTGAATTCAAAAAAGCATGAGACAAACACAGAGGATCTCTAAGGGTAAAGGGGGGGGGGGACTGTTGTAGTTGTTGATATGGAGGGGCAGACTAGATAGGCCATGTGGTCTTTTTCTGTCATCATATTTCTATGTTTCTATGTTTCTAAATTCCTGCTGTTCCCAGAGATTACCTGTTACAGGTGAGTAACTGCACTATCTCCAGGAACAAGCAGGAATGTAGTCTTCACGTATGGGACTCCCTAGCTCCCAGATGCCAGAGAAACGACCTCAAAACTGGTGAAGGATCCTGTCAGGGCAGGTATCAAGAGGTCATGGATCTTTCATGGATGTCTGGTATCGTTACAGTCGGGGATGGAGGGTAGGAGTAGCCCTAAGTCTGAAAGAGGTGCTATAGAACAGCCTGGCCAAACATGGCATCCCAGCAGGAGTTCTTGTCTAAACAGTAATGAGCAGTAAAGGTATGGACAGAAGACCAAGTTGCTGCTTTGCAGATCTCATCAATAACCACCGAGCATAGATTTTCCCATCGAGGTGGCCATGGAGCAAACATTATGTCCCTCCAATGAGAGTCCTGCTCTATCATAAGCAAATGAGATGCAATCTGTTATCCATTTGGAGAGGATATGTTTGGATACTGGCAGGCCCAGGTGACTAGGATCAAAGAGATAAAGAACTGTGAGGCTTTATGATGATCTTGAGTCCTCTGAAGATAAAAAGTCAAGGCACGCTTGCAGTCAAGCATATGTAGGGTTGATTCCACTCTAGAAGCATGTGGTCTAGGAAAGAAAATGGGAAGGTAAACCGACTGGTTCAAATTGAAAGGAGAAACCACCTTTGGCCTGAAATGCTGGTGAGTCCTGAGGACAACTTTGTCATTGTGGAACCTGGTATAAGGTGGGTCTGTCACCAAAGCCTGTAGCTCACTGATGCGACTAGCTGAAGTGAGGGCAATGAGGAAGATGACTTTCCATGAAAGATACTTTAGTGGGGTCATAGCCAAGGGTTCAAAGGGTGTCTTTAAAAGCTGCACTAGAACTGCATTGAGATCCCATGCCAAAGGAGGTAGTTTAATGTAAGGTTTGGTTAACAAAAGACCCCTTCATAAAGTGTGCCACCAATGGTTGTGAGGAGATGGGTTGGCATTCCAAGGGATTATGGGAGGCAGCAATCATGTATAGGTAAACCCTCACTGAGTTGGTTATGAAACCAGATGAGAAGAGGTGGAGGAGGTATTGAAGGAGTTCCTTCACTGGAGCAGAGAAGGGATTGAGGTCCCTCTGGGAACATCAGATAGAGAACCTATACCACTTAAAAGTGTATGAATGTCTGATAGATGGTTTCCTAGAAGCTAACAGGATCTGCTTTACCTCATGTGTGAGGTTAAGGTCCTTAAAGCTATACTTTCAGCAGCCAAGCTGTGAGATGCAATGACTGCAGATTGGGATGGAGCAACGTCTCCTCATCCTGGGAGATGAGATTGGGTGCCGATCCAAGATGTAGAGGCTGTTTCTGAGATAGATGTAAAAGGAGAGGAAACCATGTTGACATGGCCAAAGTGGAGCTATCAGGATTATGAAGCCTTTGTCTGCTTGAAGCTTGAAAAGCATCTTGGGGGTGAGGGGAATAGGAGGAAAAGCATAGAAGAGACCTTGATTACAGTGGAGGTGAAAAACATCCAGCTGCTGATTGCTGGACATGGGAGTCCTGGAGCAGAATCATGGGAGCTTGGCACTCTGTGGAGTGGCAAACAGATCTATGTTAAGAGTCCCCCAGGTCTGAAAAATGAAGGACGTTATGTCCGAATGAAGAGACCATTTGTGAGGAAGAAGGGTCCAACTCAATTTGTCTGCCCAGACATTTTTCTCCCCTGGAAGATACACCACATGGAGGTGTAACTGATGAGCAATGGTGAAGGACCAGAGATGAAGGGCCTCCTTGCAGAGGGGACAAGAACCCATTCCCCCCTGCTTGTTCACATAGAACATGGCCACTTGATCGTCCGTCTGAACGAGGACCCTGTGAGATCCTAGGTGATGTTGAAACACTCCAAGGTCTTTGAAGATAGCCCAGTTGATTGAACTGGAGCTGTGACTCATGTGCTGTTCAGAGATCTTGTGTGGAAAGCGAGCCCAAATGAGCCCCCCAACCCACTTTGGAAGCATCTATCATCAGGGTGCATTGATGTGGAGGCATTTGAAAAGGTCACCCGACAAGGAGATTTTCTGGGGAACACCACCATTGAAGGGCTGTGGTGAGAGGTGTAGGGACTTGAATCTTGTTCCTGAGATGGCCCAAGGCTTGCTTCCATTTGGAGGCAAGAGTCCAAATGGGCTGTGTGCATATGTAGATGGGCATATGATACCACATGTACTGTTGAGGTCATATGCCCGAGAAGCTGCAGTATTTCCCAAGCAGTCAGATTGTCTCTGAGCTGCATCTGGGATGCCAGCTGAATGAGGCAAGAGCAATGGGACTGGGCAAGAGCAATGTGGTCCTTGACCATTGTGTGTCCAGGAGAGCTCCAATGAATTCCAGCTCCTGAGGTGGAGCGAGATGGGACTTTGGCAGATTTATGACAAATCCTAAGTGCTGCAGTACCTGCATGGTACAAAGCAGAGATAGGCAAACCTCCTGGGAGGTGTCTGCCTTTTAAGCCAGTCATCTAAGTAAGTGAAGACAAATATCCCTAGAGACCTTAGATATGCAGCTACGACCGCCATGAACTTTGTAAAGACTCTTGGGGTCAGAGGCGAGTCCGAAGGGAAGGACTCTGTATTAATAATGTTTTTTTGAAAGAGGAAGTATAAATATTTCCTGTATCCTGGATGGATGAAGATATGTGTGTATGCTTCCTTTAGATCTAGAGAACAGAGCCAGTCCTGATTCTAGAGGTAGGGAAGAAGAGTCCCTAGAGAGATCATCTTGAATTTCTCACAGTCTAGAAATTTGTTTAGGCTTCTGAAGTCCAGGATGGGCCTGTACCCCCAGTCTTTTTTGGTATGAGAAAGTATGAAGAGTAGAAACCCATTCCCTGCTGAGGTGTGGTATCCTGTGATAGAAGAGAAGAGAAGACACCCCTGCAGTAGGGTTGAATATGATATTTCCCTATTAGGGTGGAGGGGGCAGAGCTTGGAAATTAAGTTTGTACCCCTCCTTCACTATGGTTAGTGTCCACTGCTCTGAGGTGATGAGATTCCATCTGTGGGCATAATGACAGAGTCTGTCTGCTATGTGGAGGGGGTTGGGGTCCTCCAGAGGTAGAGTGGCTATGTTCTCTAGGAAAAAGTAAAAAAACAGGCGCATACTGTGGCTGTGGAGCTGGTTGAGTCTTAGGTGTTTGCGGCTTCTTCTGCTGTTTGGGAGACTGTTGCCTCTTTTGAGGACCTTGAGCCTGGTATTGATTGGCAGGAGTATAAGAAGCATAGAACTTCTTTTTCTTATTAAATAAGGTCTTTTTTGCAATTGTCTTTTTCCTAGCAGTGTTTGTTGTAGCTCTAGACAGTCTATTAAAATTAGTAATCTCTGATTCCATCTGAGAAGCCTTATCTTGCCAGTCCTTGCCAAAATGGTTCTCACCTGTGCAGGGTATATTGGCCAGTTTATCTTGAACCCACTGCTCAAGATCTGAGGCTTGCAGTTTTGCAATCCTGCGTGCACCAAAGCAGATTGCAGTGGCTCTGCCTGTGCACTCAAAAGCATCAAAGGTTGCTCTGCTAACAAACTTCAAGATATTTTGGGCATGGTTGACTAGAGCAAGATAATCACCCTTCTTATCATCTGGAAGAAGTGGGGCCTTGGCCTCAAGGTCTCTGGTGACCTCCTTTAGGAACATCCCCATGTAGAGTATATAGGAGTTAATCCTGGCTGGAAGCATGGAAACATGGAAACATTGGCGTCCAAACGCTTTGAGGGTTCATGATTCTCTACCCAGAGGGTTAGAAGAATGTGTCTTAGAACTCTTAATTCACCGATGGAATGGTGGTGAAATTGTGTCTTTCAGAATCTGGGACACTCCGGTACTCGGTACATGGTATCGAGGCATCGAGTATGGGGTGAGATTGTGAGGGGAGTCTCTCACATCTGGAATATCAGATCATGGAGGATGCATTTAACTGGAAGGTTGGCCACCTCCTTTGGAGCTGTTGGGTATTGGAGGATCTCCAATTCCAGAGTTCTAGGCTCTTTCTCCGATGTAACTGTTACGGAGAGACCCCTAGCTAGATCTCTAATAAACTCCTGGAAAGACATGTCCTCGGGATGGGACTTGCACCATTCAGGGGAAGGAGAAGATTCCACCGGTAGACTGTGCAGTCATCGAGTATTGAGTGACTCATCATCAGAAGCCTCCGATTCAGAGGATTCAAAGTACCAGCAGGACCAGTGCACCTGCTCTGCTAGGCACTGATACCAGTTGATGTCAGTATCTGGGTGGAGGATCTGCCTGGATGCAGTGTCGATACCGTAAATGTACTCGAGGGCAGGCATGGGTGGCAATGGACTCAGTGGCATGTAACCTGATGCAGTTTGCATCTGTACTGTTGGCGGTATCAGGGTCTATGGTGCCATCAGTAATGATTTCATTGGAACCAAGGCTGCCAGTAGAGCTGCTAAGTTCCTCTTGATAGCCAGGATATGCTGATCCATGGAACTTGCCGATGCTTGGGTATCAGTAACAGATATCTGCGCTACCGTCATGGCACCAGGAGCTCTCCTGAGGTGGAGGCCTCGGGAACAATCTGGAGCCCCTCGGTGGCTCTGGAGGTCCTCATGCAGGGGCCATTTGACTGACCGATCTACCTCCAGGTCAATGCACAGAGCATCTCAATGCTTTGAAAGAGATCTACCCTTGGAGGGATGGTATGTCTTTGATGAAGACTTGTGCTTTGATACCTGAGATCCTTGAGAGGAAGATGATGTCTTCAATGACATTGATCCTAGGGAAATGGCATCCGAGGCAAAAAGAGCTCCAAACTTCGTGGCCTGATTCTGCAGGCCTCACTTTGTCATCTTCTTACAAAAGGGACATTCTAATGGCTGGTGATTGGGCCAGAGGCATTTTAGACATCAGTTGTGAATGTCAGTAGCTGAGATGGTACTGCCACATTTAGAACATTTTTTAAAACCACAAGATGGCTTTTCTATAGTGTTGATAGACAGTATGGTGTGCTTAAGGCCCAAAATAGCAGTGATATGCCTGAAGAAAAGTTTTTGTTTTGTTTTTTTAGCAAAAAGAAAGAAAGAAGAGAATCAGAGAATCAACAACCAGAGACGGTTCCGGTGTCAACAGGAAGGCAGACGCTGACCATGAAAAAGAAATAAATTTTCTGTAGTGACAGGATTTGTTTCCTGCTGGCTCTATAGAAAATGAAGAACTGAGGTGGGAGAGCTGGGAGGGCGGGAAGGCATCTATGCAGGCACAGTGGGATGCTCTCAAAAGCTTTCCTATTGGACACTAGGGAGCGCTCCCATGCAGGCTGTGTCGGTACTGACATCACCCATATGTGAATACAACATTCCTGCTTGTTTCTGGAGATAAATGATTATGCTACAAAAGTAAAGAAGCACAGCTTGTGGAAATTTGCAAAGAACAACTCCTTAAAACAACAAAAAACACAAATAGACTACAATAAAGAAATAATCCAGAATAGAATGGACACTTGGAAAAAGAAGCCACTGCATGGTTAATTTTTTAGAAATATTGAAGAAAAGATGAATGAGACCCCAGCATGGGAATGGTTAACATCTAGAGCACTGAAAAAAGAAACAGAAGGCTGATAATGGCAGCCCAAGAACAGGCTTTACAAACTAATGCCATCAAAACTAAAAGCCATCATATTTCGAATGACAGCCAATATCGATTGAATTCAAGGATGAAACTGTGGTTCATATAATTAGTAGCTATAGCACAAACTGACTACAAAGGCACGAGAGAGCTGCAAAGATCATCTACTGGAATCTGTATGAAAAATATGGTATTCTTGTTGGAAAAAGCTTCTGGAAACATGTTGCGGATAAGGTTGTAGAAAATGAATTGGTCAAGATACTGTGGGACTTTTGAATATAAACAGACAGGCATTTAGAACATAATACACCTGATAGTACTGTTATAGAGAAAGAAAAAAGTATAGTTTATAGATGCGGCAATCCCAGATATACCCGAATTGAGAACAAAGAACAGGAACAATTGACAAAATATAGAGACCTTCAGATTGAAGTGGAAATGATTGGAAGAAAAAAATCTACTTTAATACCAGTTGTGGTTGGAACTCTTGGGGCTACACCTAAAGGACTCCATAAATGTTTACACATTTTGGACCTACTGGACTTTACTTGACATATGTTTATTTTTAAGTGAAAAATAGCTGCAGAAAATTCTGAACCTGTGCTGTTTTCCTGCCTATGATGGAAAGAGTATCTAGGGTGAGGTGTGTTGCAGAATTAGGAGTACATAAAAGCAATACAGCATCATGGCAGCTGCTAATAGATTCCATCCACAGAGGGCATGGAGGTTAGTGGTGACCTATGTGACAAATGGGAAAATGTCATTGCAGAATTTGAAGACAATTTTCTAGCAATAGGCTTACAAGAGAAGCCAGTTGAAAGGCAGTCAGCTGTACTGAGCAGGATGATGGGTACTGAATGCCGCAATGTTTATAATAACAATTTGAGCATCACAAAGGAATAGAGGAAGATTGCTAAATTCATCCTGGATGCTTTAGAAACATATTTCAACCCATCTAAAAATGTAATATATGAAAGATTCATGTCTGGCAATTACAAACAAGAGGAAGGTGCAACTTCATCCAAATGGAAATTGGCAACTTTGGTACTTGCTTGGCAGAGAGGTTACATGTAGCTGCCTCTTAAGAGAACATGGCTTAACTCTGAATACTGCCATTTAAACATTTCATACTGCAGAACTCACATACATGCAGTTGATAACTATAGAACAGGACTGGCACATTAACAGCATTATTGCAACAGACAAGTATCAATGAGGTGTGCATGGCTACCGTAACAATCAATAGCAGAGTAAGTCATCTACAACCAAATCTGCTGCATGTAAATATTGTGGCAGTGCACTTAATTGAGTGAAAAAAAAAACAGTCCAGCATGTGGGAAAACATGGCAGCTATGTGGTGGCCGAAATCATTTTGCAAGGATCTATCAAGCAGGATGCAGAACATATCAAGTAAGCTGCATAAATTGGAAGGGTGCTCAGTACTGATGCAATTTTCTCAAAAGAGTGTCTGCTGCTTTGTGAAAAAAAAAGGCAAAATGGTTTGTGAATCTCAGGCTGAATAATATGACAAAACTTTCTCAGCTAGACTCTGGGGCAACATGTAATGACATTTGTCTGAAAGATAAAATCAATTTGTCTCTGAGTGCACTTCTGCAGCTGAGCAGTACCAAATTTAAACTATATTCAGGGAGTTCATGCCATCCTTGGGACATTTTCACACATAATGCAGACAACATGGATGTCCTCATAAGCTTGAATTTAAGATAGTGAATACAAATTAAGGTACTCGGTCATGCCCTAACTGCTGGGAATTTAGCTGTATTTATATCCCGCTTTTCACCGGGTCAAAGCGGTGGAACATCCAATAATCAATTACAAGGGTTTGGGGCCGTCACCTGGTGGCCAACAATAATGATTCTTAACAATTACTTGGGACGTAGACATAGACATTGTGTTATGGTTACAACAGCTAACATGGAGGCTTTGAATTTAACGTGCATTTGTAAAACCTTAGCAGCTTTAAATAAAAGGGCCCCGGAATATATTATCAAGACAATTTGACCTCAGAAAGGCAGAAAATCCATTAAGGAAAAAGTCAGAAAAAACTATAAAGGGAATAAAGATATATCTATTTTTATTTGTTTATTCAAAATATATAATGTGATTGATCTAAAAAATATTAACATCTGTAAAGTACATCAAAATACATAAAACACTCATAATTAAAAATATAAACAAACAACATTAAAAACACTAAAGGGCCCTTTTATTACAGTGTGCTAGGCAGCTAACCTATGATTTGGACTGCGTTAACTGCACACTCAGGCCTGTGATAAACAGTTACTATGGGGGCATGACAGTTAATGTACACTGATTTTCACAATGCCAATCTCACGTTTGAGTGCTGAATGGGTTGATTAGGGGTAGAGCGTGGACATGGTGATCACATTGCAGTTAGCATGGAGGGGGCATACAGTGCATTAACCGTTAATGTTGCAATTAGCATGGGTGCATTTACCTCCTCCTCAATAGGTGGCAGTAAGTCCACCCATGGTAATAGTGCTATGGTTAGGGTACATATGCATGCATTTATTATTGGGAACCTGCAGGTCCCGCCCTGGCAGTTATCGCAGAGTCTTTGAACTTAGCACATGTTAGTTTTCATACTAAATGCATGTTAAGTGCAAAAACTTAATGCACTTTAGTAAAGAGTCACACAGTCCATGTCAATCAGAGGGATAATAAACCTTCATAAATAATCACATTTTCAAATTCATCTGAATATAAAGATAATTAGATTACATCCTCAGACAATTTTATTTATTTGGCTGGATTTATATACTGCTTTGTGCCAAGGTCAAAGTGGTTTACATGGAACCTTGAACAATTCAAACAACATTTACATTGAATGGGCAACTTTGTACAATAGAGATCAAGGAATAGAAATTGTTGTTATAGATTAGAGTAGGCTTAGTTGACTTTAACTATGTACAGAATGCTCTTCATGATGTTTGCTCTTTAACTATATATAGAATGCTTTGTTTGTTATAGGGAGTGGAAGGGGATGTTAAGAGGGGGTGGGTCCATAGTGGAGGGTGAAGAGATGGGTCTTGAGGAACTTGCGGAAGGTAGGGAGGTCTGCGGTTTTTCTTATGGAGTCAGGGAGGGAGTTCAAGGATGAGAGGGCATATAGCTCAAATGATCTGGCACATGTTTGTTGAGTGCTTCTTGTTCTTGTTTGGTGGGTGGTCAGGGTGTTCAAAGTGGAGGATCTCCATGGTCTGTTTGTCTTCAGTAGTGTGATGACCAATAGATGACCAATGATTGGTGATTAAGGGTTTTGTGTATCATTAGTAGGATTTTGTAGAGTATTCTGCTTTGCAGTCGGAGCCAGTGAAGATGCTTGAGGATGTGAATGATGTGATCATGTCTGGGGGCACCTTGGATGGTCCAGACTGTCGTGTAAAGTACTGTTTGTAGGAGATGGAGTGTTGATTTTAGGAGGCCGTAGTATATGGAGTTGCAGTAGTCTGTTGAGAGTGATGGAGGAGGGAGGGGTGAATGATTCATATTTAGTGATGAATAAGGATTCAGTTTTTGTGAGGTTTATGGATAAATTATTTGCAGATATCCATTGTGAGACTTCTGAGAAGTACTGCTGGAGTTCATGGCAGGATGGTTTTTTCAGGTTGAATGGTGTGTCAAGCATGATATCATCTGCACAGATGGATAGTTGATGCTGTGTGATTGGTTGATGCTGGAGAGGGGTTGTAGATAGATATTGAAGAGGAGAGCTGAAAGAGTAGATCCTTGGGTGACACCTTGAGTTTGTTTATTTATTTAACAAGTTTTCTATACTGGCTTATCTTATATTCAAAGAGGTTTACAGGAGGCGGGACAATGCTGCACGGAGCCCATCGAGAGATAGAAAGGCTCCGCAACAGCTTCACTCACAGCAGGCACAGCCACGGTTCCCTAAGAGGCAGGGAGCCGCAGCTGCAGAAGATTGGAGTCTATGAGTTTGCCACTGCCGAGAAGCGGACTCAGCAGCGGCAGCAACTTGTGCGCTTTTTTTTTTTTAACAGTGGAGTGAGGAGACCTCCGCTGAATCCTGTGGCGACCCCCATGGGGTCGCGACCCACAGGTTGAGAACCGCTGGTCTATAGCATCTCTGTAAGGAAAGCTCTAAACTGAGAAGGCTCAAAGAAAACACTTAACATTTTGTAATTTGATAATACATTTACTGTCAAATCATGGAATAAAAGATGTATCTAAAGCTCTAGCTTCTTAACACATAGCCAGAAATAGCTCCCTAATTTTACATAAACATTACAACATTCAGAAAAATCCAAATTTTTTCACCTATAACACATTACTGAATATTCTAAAAATATAAGCACAATACCATATTAAAAACATGTTTTTAAGTGTCATCAAGTTAGTGGTGACTCATGACAACTCTCCGGATAGTGGCCCTAAACTGTGTTCAGTCTTCACTCAGGTGACATTGTTGATAGAATGGCATCCATAGCTGCAGTTATTATAGCTATCCATCTCATTTCTGGCTTTCCTCTTTTGCATTGACCTTTAATCTTGCCAAGCATGATCACTGTCTTTGCATGATGTGTTCAAAGTATGAAAGTTAAAATCTTGTCATCTGAGCTTCTAAGGAATTTGCTTGGATACAAACTGGTCTTATTCACTGTTGATATTACTTCAGTGAATATATTCAATACCTCTTCCTAATATTTCTTAAAGAAGTCATGGATAGTCATGTTACATAGCTATTTTAGGGCTATTTAAATACTACAGGTATACAGGATTGGCCAAAGAGATTCTGATGCCCCAGGCAGAAGTCTCGGCCATACCACCCCCCCCCCCTCCATGCACCAAGCCACCCCACCCTCCCTCCCATGCTGAGCCATAGCACTGCCCCGTGCTTCCATTGAGTCCAGTGACAGGGTCGGGGGGGTGGGTGCTCAGCTCAGTATGGCAGCAGCAACCCACAGCAGACCATGTGCTTTGGCATACATGGCCTGCCACTTCTGACCCCCCCTTCTGACACAACTTTGGGAGGTCAGACATGGCAGGTCATGTGTGCTAAAGCACATGGCCTACTGTGGGTCACTGCTGCCACACCTAGCTGAGCCACCCCCCTGACCCCATCACCAGAATCAATGACAGCAGGGGACAATGGCGGAGCTCAGCATGGGGGAAGAATGGTGCGGCTTGGCACATGAGGAGGGTGCAGCATGCATGGGGCAGCAGAATCCCTTGGGACGGTCCTGCATACTTATAGCCTTTAAATATCCCTGAAACAGCAACATACCATGACTGTCCGTGACTTCTTTAAGAAATATTTGGAAGAGGTGTTGAATATCTTCACAGAAGTAATATCAGCAGTGAATATGGCCAGTTTATATCCAAGCATGGCCTTCCGTGGGTGACGTACCATGCCACCCACAGAGGTCTGCCACCTTAGGCGACCACCTAGCCTGTCTAGTGGATGGGTCAGCCCTGCAGGTATAAATTCCTTGTCCATGCAAAAGCGCTATTTACAGTTTTAAAATATGCTGCTTCCTTTCCCCTGCCTCTATCTTTCCCTGTTGGACAGCAAAATGTGATTTCTGACTTTGCTCTCAATATACAGTGTTAACAATGTGAGGTAAAATAGCAATGTCAGAGGCACTACTTGTATTTTCCAGACTCACTAATCCTGCCCATGTGGTATACAATAATCACAGGGGCTTTGGTTGGTGAGGTCCCCCCTTCACATCCAGGATAGAAGGTAACATTCTTTGAGGGGCTCAATATAGAGGGATTAAAAAAAAATGTTATATTGCTTTATAGTTTACAGTTTATTATATTTGATATACCGCTCTTTGTTTACTAACAGGCAGAGCAGTTAAAAAATTTAAGATATCCAAGGATAAGAACTGGAAAGGAACTTTATAAATGATAGGAATGTTACCTAAACAGACAACAAGGTCCACAGGAAGGCAAGAGACGGAACACAAGAGTAGCACATGAAGACCTGCCATAACAAGGTTGCTACCTTGCCCCTGCTCCAAATGCTTCATTGAATAAATACATTTTTAATAGGGTTTTACATTTCTTGAAGTTAAATCTAGTAGGATTGAAGATGGAAGGTTATTCCAAGGAGAGAGAGGGCAATGAAAACGAATGCAAATTTGATTAAAGTTTGGCTGTAGCAGGGAATATTATAACCAGGCGGATTCTGTGTAGTGAAAATAGGCAGCAGGGGTGGGGGGCATAAATACATATAAGGACTGAGAGTTATGAAGGGGCTTCATTGTAGATGGTCTTATGAATCTAAAGGAAAAAAGGGGACTATTGTAGTTGTTGATATGGAAGGACAGACTAGATAGGCCATGTGGTCTTTTTCTGTCGTCATATTTATATGTTTCTATGTTTCTAAGATGAGAATTTTATAAGAAATGTGAGAAAGAACCAGAAGCCAACGATGCTGGATTTTATTTATTTATTTATTTATTTGAAAAACGTTTATATACCGCCACTTCCCAAGATCAGTGGCGGTTTACAGGGAACAAAGGAAATAAGTACATGGAACATTATGCAACATTGCGTCTATATACAAAGATCAATATAAACTAATTATTTACAACTTATAACAACAAAAACTTTTGAATATTAAACCAAAGTAACTTATAACAAAAACTTTTGAATATTTACAAACTGCGGCATTTATAACCTGTGACATCAATCAGCTTTGGATAGTGTTAAATTGTAAGTGAGTAGTTAGGTAGTATTGACAGATTGAGCTATGGGGGGTGAGAGGCCAGATCCGAGAATTGGTAGTAATGTTGGGTGAATAAGGATGGATGAATAGGAGGTTGCAAATGCAATTCAATGTGTGCCTTTGAGTCAAGGTCAAGAAAAGGGCATAAAGCTCGGAAGCAATGAAATGCTGCAATAGAAGACTTAGCCAACTGGGAGAGCTGTCTGGAGAAGAGAGATCAGAGTCTATAAAGATGCCTAAGTACTTAAACGAGTGCTTAAGTGAGAGGAGGGAAGTATTAAGTATTGGGGACAATGATGGGATATCAGAGCATCCTGTAACCCAAGTGGCTGAGGATTTTTGTAGATTAAGTTTCAAGCCATTTTCATGTAACCAGGAAGTAACCTCTTCAAGGCAAATATCAATATCAGTAAGGCCAGGGCAATAACATCATATGGATGTGAAAGCTGGACAGTGAAAAAGGTAGACAGGAAGAAAATTGATGCCTTTGAATTATGGTGCTGGCGGTGAATACTGTGTATACCATGGACTACCCGAAGAACAAACCAGTCGGTACTAGAGGTGATCAAACCTAAGCTTTCTTTAGAAGCTCAGATGACAAGACTTCGACTTTCATACTTTGGACACATCATGCGAAGAGAGAGATCATTAGCGAAAGACATCATGCTTGGCAAGATAGAAGGTCAGCGCAAAAGAGGAAGGCCAGCAATGAGATGGATCGATACAATAACAGCAGCTACAGGTACCAGTCTGTCAACAATGAGCCGCCTGACTCAAGACCGAACACTATTTAGGATAGCTATCCAGAGGGTTGCCATGAGTCGACTTCAACTCGACTGCACTTAACAACAACAATAAGGCCAGGGCAGGAAGATTTTATCAGCATATATGTAGCAAGAAATACCAAAAGATTGGATAAGGATAGCTAAGGGGTTCAGGAAGATATTAGCCAGCAGAAGTGAGAGGATTGCTAAGTCATTTTGTGGCTGAATATTTAAAAGAGAATTCTAAGAGGAAAGAGGCTTTTTTGGTGGATGATGACTTTTTTCCTTACTTCAATATTAAAGGGCATGTTTACTAAAACACAGAAGTCCAAAACCTCCACAGTATCTGTAGGGGGCAGCTTTCCCTCTGCAGATATCACAGAGGTTTGGATTTACCACGGAGTCCCACACTATCTGTATTGGCAAGTAGTGTGAGAGGTCCCGCAGTGCTGCCGATGGAGGTATCACGCGTCTCCACAATAAATCAATGGGGAGGACAGGTAGCAATTGGGAGCACATAGCTCTCATGATCTCTGTGCCATGATTGCTACCATGGCTCACCACAAACTCAATTGGGGCCACCCCTTAAACAATACTATCGCTGCTGCAGATGTAGAGGTCCGCAGAACTGACAATATCTAAAGAAGTGCCTGCTTCGCCTCAACATTGATGCCCCCAAGACAGCTCCTGATTGGAGCTGTCTAAGGAAGGGATCAGTGTACCCCCAAGAAAGTCCACTATCCTGGCTAGCAAGTCGGGTTCACAAAGGAACCCCCCCCTCCCATACTTCTCCATCCCTTCAAAAAGTGTCATTAGCCAGTCAGAGTCCCTGCCCCTTCCCTCACCCCCTCCTAAACATTCAAACCCAGCTAGCCAGCCAGATTGGAAGGGCCCTCTGGAACTCCCCCAACCAACCGACCCCCCAGTCCCTACCTTCAATCCCTAGTGGTCCGGTGGTGAATGGGACAGGAGCAGTAGTCAAAGGGATTTAAAAAAATCAGAATTATGTTTCTATAAGATGCCTATTACAGCAATACAAAGAATATTGCTAGATAAATATGTGCTTTACCTGAGAGGGCTTCTATTATATCATTTATTTATTTACTTGCAATAGTTCAATGGAACAGGATAGCTTTATTCAATTTATTCTACTATTTCAGGATGTGAAATACTTTGGTTTTATACTGTTTGAAATATCATACAGATAATATTGACACTGTTTAAAGGACTTTTATCTTAGAACTGGAACAAAAGATATTAACTTACTCTTAATTACTAAATAAATATTAACATACATTCAGTAAAAATCATAGATTGCCTCCTTAGAAGAAAAGAATATTAGGCAATAATCTAATTAATCATCATCCAGTCTATTGCACAACTTGACAAAAGATATTTCTCTGTTTTCAATTTTCTTTTTATTTGTTTGTTTCTCAGATAAACCATGGAGACATTTTAAGATAAAAAGTACTTAGTACTTAACTAAATATTAATGACAGTTTCAGAAGCTGGAAAAAAACCCTATAGAGCATTTTCCAATGGATGGAATCATAATTGTTTTTGGAAGATTTGACATGCACCTACGGTTTATTGGCTCAAAATGTAAAAGAAATAGCTATCTATTTCAGAAATTGGAAAGTTCACAAGTTTTTCAGTGTCCATACTGTGTGCTAATTTTCAAAGAGAAACTAGCAGGGCAGTTTTTTTTCTTGAAAATTAAAAGGAATCAATGAAAGATTACTGTCTATCTGCACAAACACATGTAAGTAAAATAAAGTCCATTAAACATCTCCAAGGGTGGCCATGCCACAGTCACTAGCATCTATACCCTTACCATGACTCACACCGATTATATCAATAATTTATTTATTTAACTCCTTTTATATACTGCTTTATCATTAAGTCAAAGCAGTTTTCAATTAACATGAAATTTAGTTTTAAACATGCATGGAACAGGGGCAGGTACAAGATGCTTTTCTATGAATATCTGGGAATAAAGGGTGCCCCCTATAATGACAAACTAATATTCACAAATGATTCCTTGCCAGTCCTGTAGCCGCATGGAACAGAGCGCTAGAGCATCATATCATTGGTAAAGCAAATTTAGATGGTCATATGTTCTGTTATATGCACTGAATATAAACTTGAAGGGATGAGCAATCATGAGACTACAATTCAGTTCTTTAGTGTGCCTTAAAAATGTAATGCACAGTCAAGTAATTTAACATACACTAACTTACAAACTCACGCGTTGTCAACTAGTAGTGCTGAAATACTATAGCACATATGAGCAATCACATTAAAACAACTACGTAAAACTAACCAAATACAGTGCCTGAAAATCAGAAAAAATTGGGGAGAAAATTAAAACGTACTGACTTTTTCTTTTATATGCATGCATCCCTAAAATCTAGAGATCTGAACATGCCAAAAGTTCATTTTCAGTTCATATGACTTTTTCCCCTCAATTTTCAGGCATTTTTTTTCAGTTTGTTTCACATACTTGTTTTAATAAGAACATTTTCATGCGTGTTTGCTATTCAACTTGATGTATTAATTCATAGATTAAAATGTATTAAATTGATTTTGCGCATACTAAAGCTTTTAAGGCACACAAATGAACTAACCATATTTCAGCAGCTAAATAAGAACAAGACAACATGAATACACATCCAGCAAGGCAGTGACATTATCTAGACTTCACCAGTCTCATATAGAGAAATATTTATGATATCAAGATAACTGGCGCTATGAGAGGTGCAGATTTCTGTCCAGATGTTCCTCCATGCGCAGTCAGAAAAACTCCTTCAAATTAATTAAAGCTCTTGAGTTTTGATTTCACAGATACAGACTGTGAAGTGCAGGGGAGCACCTCTCAGTCGAGGGGGTGTGGGGGACAAGCTCTGTCTTGACTCCACCCCCAGCTCCACCCTAACTCCACTTCCTAGCCCCCACAACCTTCCCCTCCTGTTCTGCCCATGGGGATCCCATCTCCTGCTGGTAGAAGAGAAGTGAGTGTCTGCGATTGCAGTGAATGCCTTTCTGCCCACGAGAGATTGGATCCCCGCGGGCAGGAGGGGAAGGCCGCTACGATCACAGCAAAGACTCCTTCTATCTGCCTGCAGTGATCCACTCTCCCCTGGGTAGATAGAAGGTGTCTGCTGTGATCGTGGCTGCTGTCTGTCGGCAAAATTTTGGTGGGGCCAGGACCCGTGCTGCCTACCCCTTTCTGGCCCCCTGGTGAAGTGTCATGGAGCAAATTTTGTGATGTAACCTACTCTGTAAGTGTTGAGGTTTTTAGGTTTGTTAAAAAGAGTGATCAGGACTTTTTTGATGAAAATGACACATAAACAGCTCAAGTCCTAGGCAAAATATATATTCTTCACAGTGCATGTATTACTGACAAGTACCCAAGTCAAGCATGAAGTTCAGTCCCAAGTACTCCAAATGAAAAACAAAACAGTGAGAATAGAAAACTAGAGAACTGCAAAAAAGCAGCAGATAATACAGCACTAAAGTTTTCTGGTGGGGGGGGGGAGCTCTGATCTGTTTATTTTACTACATCTATTGGCAGTACAGCCTTTTATTTAGCAAATGTTCTAAACTCTTAAGGAGACAAAAATCTTGAACAATTGGGCAGGGCATTTCAGCTCTCTTAAATCTCCCCTCAAACCTATCTGAAGATGCTTCAAATTGCATCCTTGACAAATAGTACTGGTAGAGCTAGAGATCTGATTGTTTTTGTCTGGGGTCAAGAAAGCAGGCAGAGAAATCCCCAGGGCAAGTTGCATGCCTTCTGATTTCAAAACAAGAAGGTAATTACAAAATCCTGAAACTTACACAACTTTGGAAATTGTATTTGGAAGCCTGTGTCTATGAAAGATGCATTCATTTTCCATCTATATAAGGGACTGGGAGAGGGAACCTGCTGCATTATCCAACATGGGATTTTTCTGCTGTTTATTGCTGAGAAAGTGCTGCCCATAGTAGCATAAATTCTGCCCTACCTGTGTGCCCCCAGGAAGAAGGGGGTCCACTTACAGCTGCTCTTGTATCTTGGAAGTGGAATACCCTCACATTAGGGGGCCTTTTAAAAATTGTTACTTGGGGACCCATTGAATTTGTGCCACTGGTTGAAAGGCAGAAATAGAGAAAATGATGGCATATAACAGGGGTCACGAATTCCAGTCCTGGAGGGCCGCAAACCAGTCAGGTCTTTAGGATGTCCCTAATGAATATGCATGAGATATATTTGCATGCACTGCCCCATCATATTCAAATTTATCTCATGCATATTCATTATAGATATCCTGAAAATCTGACTGGTTTTCAGCCCTCCAGGACTGGAATTGGAGATTCCCTGGCATATAAAAGCTATACAGATGTTCTAGTCTGCCCATCCATACCAACTTCTAAGTTCTACAATCCCTTCTTTTTCCTTAGAAATCCTCTGTGCTTATCCCATGCATACATCCATCACTCTTTCCATAAATAAATGTATTCTTAGATTACTCCTGAGTCTACCCTCTTTAATAATCATCCCATGACTCCCTCATTCCAGAGCTTCCTTTCATTTGAAGAGTTTATACCACAGATATATGTAAATGTTTTAATATGTTAACTGCTTACAATGAATAAAAAGATTAAATACCAAATGTCTCTATAATATCTCCCCTCCTGCTTTTCATCCAAAGTATATATATTTAAGCCTATTCCCACAACTCTATGTTGTTTATATTCTTGCATATTAGGTACTGTGCATTAATTATAGAATCTATGCTGATAATATAATGTTATCTCTTCCCTCAAATGGCAATATACCTTTAGTTATAGCAGAGATGAAGCAAAGCATTGCAGAGGCTGTTTTGTGATTAAAGAATCATTTTCTTTATGGTAATAGGGCACAAAGATTACTATCAGATATTGACCTTAGTGAATGTATGATTGTATGCTACCTTGGAATGATAATAGACACCAAATTATTTTTTCTTTGTCAATTGAAAACTATCACTAATAATGCCTTTGATCAACTACGCTGGCGTATATTAGACCATGTGCCATCGGATCCAAGAAGAGGCAATCGGATCTTCAAGTTATAAAAGTTGGAACAACGTTGGATCTATAAACTGAATACGGTCTCTCCAGTGGGTCTTAATGCTATGCTTGAATGGCACAGCATTCTCTGATTGAAATGTCCTATTGCATTTGTTTTGACTTGATTGATAGCATTTTGTTCCAATCAGAATTGGGGATTCCCTTCTCCATAGGGTTTTCCCCTTTTGGATTGGTTGATGAGTGACTGTGAGGATTTGATTGGACGATCAAGTCAGTCTTTCATCAGTACCTGCGTCAGACGCTGATTTCAAGAAATACTGAATGGTTTCTTTTGTTTCACTGAAGCTTTTGGTGATTATTGGAATTCTTTAACCTGAGGCAGGGTCGTCATTTTGAAGACCCGAAACGTGACACGTTGTTATTGTGGATTCCTTTTGCTTCACAAGTTCGGACAAAGAAAAGCTAAGTGTTAAGTTTTTGTTCACTCTAAAAAATAGAATTAAAAGGAACAACCGCAGTGAGAAGATGGTTTTCCTTCCGCCTGCTTTTTGACACGGTAGCTCCGACAAAAAGAAACGTCTTTCTTTCTATGTTTGGTCAGGTTTTTGGTGTTTGATTTATTAAGATGAGGCAACGTTGAAGATTAAAACCTTATTTCTGAATTGATGATTTTAGAATGATATTGCAATCCTTAGGGGTATGTTTACTAAATGGCGATAGCTGCTTCTGTTCGATATTGGAGCCGTGGCTCCATTGATTGTCAGGGCCTCATGTTAAAGCACTGCAATTGGTTCAGAATATGGCAGAATGCTTATTTCTGGAGCCAGAAATTCGGATCACATTACCCCAGTTTTGAGACAATTCCATTGCTTGATGATAGCATTTCAGATTTAGTTTAGAGCATTCTGGTTGCTTTTCACTGTTTGCAATCCCAGCTTCTATTGCTACTAGCTCTCTCACTATGAAACCACCAGACTGGATTTATTTATTTATTTATTTAACATGTTTTGTATCCCGCCTTTTCCTTCAATCAAAGCGGTTAATACAGCACAAAGTTAAACAAAGGTGAGGGAAACATACATTGCATTATCATTACATCACAACAAAACACTAGGAGTACAAACAGGGAACACAGTACATAACTTACATTACATTACCTTACATTAACTACAAACAGCATATCGCTGAACAGAATGAGCATATAGCAGCAGATAGTGGGTCCCGCACGGTCCACCGCCTAAGGGCCACGCCAAAGGGCCCTCTTGCGAGGCCCTCAGGCGCGGGCCCACAAGGCACGGGCGCGCCATTGCTGAAGGGATTTTAAATGATTTGAAAAGTGCTCAGATTGGCTGCAGTTTTCTCTCACACACAGTTCCCAACTAAGTAGGCACAGCTGATTCTCACTCACTGCTCACAGGATCGTTGGAGCCTTTGCTGAAGGGATTCTAAATGATTTGAAAAGTGCTCAGATTGGCTGCAGTTTTCTCTCACACACAGTTCCCAACTAAGTAGGCACAGCTGATTCTCACTCACTGCTCACAGGATCGTTGGAGCCTTTGCTGAAGGGATTCTAAATGATTTGAAAAGTGCTCAGATTGGCTGCAGTTTTCTCTCACACACAGTTCCCAACTAAGTAGGCACAGCTGATTCTCACTCACTGCTCACAGGATCGTTGGAGCCTTTGCTGAAGGGATTCTAAATGATTTGAAAAGTGCTCAGATTGGCTGCAGTTTTCTCTCACACACAGTTCCCAACTAAGTAGGCACAGCTGATTCTCACTCACTGCTCACAGGATCGTTGGAGCCTTTGCTGAAGGGATTCTAAATGATTTGAAAAGTGCTCAGATTGGCTGCAGTTTTCTCTCACACACAGTTCCCAACTAAGTAGGCACAGCTGATTCTCACTCACTGCTCACAGGATCGTTGGAGCCTTTGCTGAAGGGATTCTAAATGATTTGAAAAGTGCTCAGATTGGCTGCAGTTTTCTCTCACACACAGTTCCCAACTAAGTAGGCACAGCTGATTCTCACTCACTGCTCACAGGATCGTTGGAGCCTTTGCTGAAGGGATTCTAAATGATTTGAAAAGTGCTCAGATTGGCTGCAGTTTTCTCTCACACACAGTTCCCAACTAAGTAGGCACAGCTGATTCTCACTCACTGCTCACAGGATCGCAATTGCTAGAAGTTCCCTCCCTTTACTCAGCCAGGTTATGTAGAAAAAGATGTGTCCTTTCATTTGCAGATCCCAAGTTATGGAACCAGTTGCCGACTTCCCTTCGGGAATTGCCTGACACATAGGAGGTAATTTTATATAGCGCCACATAAAGATTATGTGCCATCTATGCAGATAACTCATGAATTTTCAATGACTTACATGTATCAATGGGCCTATATACAAGTACTACAGCTGGCTGCTATTCTATAAGTATGTGTATAAGGCCTATGGTGCATACTTTCACAGTGGGGGTGGAGCAAAAATTTATATGTGCAAATTATAAAATATTAAAACATATGTGTGTTCTTGAGAAATCTAGGCTTGCTAGATTTATCCAGATTCATGAATGGCTAAGGAAAAGCGAAGTGAAACTTAAGAATAAGAGACTGATAGTTGCAATCTGAGCCATTGGATTACAGATGAGATGTTTCACAGACATAGAAAAAAAACTGCTAAGAGACACGTACAGATATGTAAGAGACAGCTAGAAATGATTCTTCACCTAGTAGCAGGTTGTGAGGCTTTAATGACAGAAGGTTCTATGCAGAAAGGCACATCAAGTGGCATGTCTTATCAACCTAAGAGAATTATGGAGAATGGTTATGATCACCTGGGATATTTCCTTTTCAATAATAAAAATATGAATGCAAGAAAACTGGACATAAAGGTAAAGAAGAAAAACACTATAAAAGCATTGATAATAGAAATAACAGGTCGAAATGAGGTAGACACCAAGAAAATGTAGCAATTCTACAACTATTATCATTTCTATAGTGCTGCAAGGCATATGCAGCACTGTAGAGGGACATGTAAGAGACAGTCCCTGCTGTAAGAGCTTACGGTCTAGTCAATGGAAATGGGTAAAGGGGGTAACATATGGAAAGCAATGTGTATAAATGCCCGTAGCATGGGAAATAAGATCCCTGATGTTGAAGCTTTGGTGGGAGTGGCTGACTTGGATTTAGTGGCAGTTACAGAAACATGGTTCACAGAAAACCATGACTGGCATGCAATTATATCAGGCTATACTTTATTCAGAAAGGACAAGATAGAAAGAAGGGGAGGAGGAGTGGAACTATATGTAAAAAATAATATTAAAGCTTTGGAATTGCAGAGCTTAAAAGGGAGAGGGGAGGCATTGTGGGTTAAACTAGAAAGAGGGAAAGAGAAATCTATTTACATTGGTGTGATAGACAGACCTCCCTCACAAGAGGAAGAGGTGGACAGAGAGTTAATTGAAGACATGCACAGCATTGCTAGGAAAGGGGAAGTGCTACTGAAAGGAGATTTCAATATGCCAGAAGTTGATTGGCATATTCCTGCTGCAGTATCATCTAGAAGTAAGGAGATTCTGGATTCTCTACAGGTAGAACTATTCAGGCAATTGGTAACAGAGCCCACATGTGAAGGGGCCATACTGGACTTGGTGCTTACCGATGGTGAAAGTGTTTCTGATGTTATAGTGGGAGATCATTTTCAATCCAGTGATCACCAGATGGTGTGGTTCGGTAATAGGACTAGGGCTGTTAGAATCCATTCAAAGGCGAGGGTCTTAGACATTAGAAAAACTAACTTTGCCATGATGGGCCAATATTTCAGGGAGTTGTTAGCGGGATGGGCACAGCTGGGGGATGTAGAAAAACAGTGGGCAAAATTGAAAGGGGATATTTTAAGGACAACCAACCTTTTTGATAAAATGGTAAATAAAGGTAAAAGGAACAGGAAACCACTATGGCTTTTGAAAGAAGTAGCTGAAAAGGTGAAGAAAAAGAAGGAGGCCTTCATAAAATACAAAAGATCACAGAGAGAGGAAGACAGGCATCCATATTTGGAAAAACTTAGAGAAGTTAGCAAAGTAGTCAGGAAAACAAAGATTCAAAAAGAGGAGGAAATAGCCAATGCAATAAAATGGGGGGATAAGACATTTTCAGATATGTTAGTGAGAAGAGGAAGGGCAAAAGTGGTATTGTCAGACTCAAGGGTGAAGGGGAGGAATGTGTGTTGTAGAAGCTGATGGGGATAAAGAGGAATTGCTTAACAAATATTTCCGTTCTGTGTTCACAGATGAAGAACCAGGAACAGGACCTCAGAAAACACCCACAAACAGGAACAGAAGCGAGGGGCATCTTGAACAATTTTCAGAAGACTGTGTTGGTGAGAAACTAGCTAAACTTAAAGTAGACAAAGTGATGGGACCGGATTGGATACACCCTAAAATACTGAGGGAACTTGGGGACATTCTAGTAGCTCCACTGACTGCCCTTTTCAATGCCTCGTTGGAGTCCAGAGTGGTGCCAAAGGACTGGGAGAGGCTCATGTGGCAAACAAAAGTGGAAGTAAGGATGTGGTTGAAAACTACAGGCAAGATAGTTTAACTTCATTGGTGAGTAAATTATTGAAAATGCTGCTGAAAGAGAAAATATTGAGGTTTCTGTAGTCTAGTGGATTACAGGATCCGAAGCAGCATGGATTCACCAGAGGCAGGTCTTGTCAGACAAATCAGATTGATTTCTTTGACTGGGTGACCAGGGAGATGGACCGAGGAAGAACCCTAAATGTGGTGTATTTAGATTTCAGTAAAGCCTTTGACACCGTTCCTCACAGGTGACTTATAAACAAACTGAGCACCCTAGGGATGGACCTTAAAGTTACTGCTTGGGTTAGAAATTGGTTGAGTGGGAGGTGATAAAGTGCACAGGTAAATGGAGCTCATTCTGAGGAGAAGGAAGTTGCCAGTGGTGTGCCCCAGGGATCTGTTCTTGGTCCGATTCTTTTTAACATCTTTGTTAGTGATATAGCAGAGGGGCTGTCGGGTAAGGTTTGCCTGTTTGAGGATGATACCAAAATCTGCAATAGAGTAGATAACCAGGAAGGTATAGATAACATGAGGAGGGATCTAGCTAAGCTTGAAGAATGGTCTAGAATTTGGGACCTGTTAAAAAATGTTAAAAAAATGTTAAAAAAATTCAAGGTCATGCATTTGGGCTGCAGAAATCCAAGGGAGCAATATATTATAGGGGGTGAAGTACTTTTGTCTACTAAAGAAGAGTGGAACCTAGGTGTGGTTGTCTCTGATGATCTTAAAGTAGCTAAACAGGTAGAAAAGGCGACAGCAAAAGCTAGAAGGATGCTTGGGCGCATACAGAGAGGAATGGCTAGCAGAAAAAAGGAGGTGATAGTGCCTCTGTATAAGTTTTTGGTGCCATTGGACCTCATTTGGAGTATTGTGTGCAATTGTGGAGACCGCACCTTCAAAAGGATGTTATCAGGATGGAGTCAGTACAGAGGGTGGCTACTAAAATGGTTAGAGGTCTTCATTATAAAGAATATGAGGACAGACTTAAGGATCTTAATAAGTACACCTTAGAGGAAAGGCGGGATAGAGGTGATATGATTGAGACGTTTAACTACCTCCATGGCATAAATGCACAGGGGGAGAGCCTCTTTGAATTGAAAGCAAGTTCTGCTATGAGGGGACATGGGATTAATGGTGAAAGGGGATAGATTCAGGAATGATATGCGGAAATATTTCTTTACGAAAAGAGTGGTGGATCCGTGGAATAGTCTCCCAGTGGAGGTGGTAGAGATGAGGACAGTATCTGAATTCAAAAAAAGCATGGGACAAACACAGAGGATCTCTAAAGAAAAAAAGAGGAATGTTGTAGTTGTTGATATGGAGGGACAGACTAGATAGGCCATGTGGTCTTTTTTTCTGTCGTCATTTTTCTATATTTCTATGTTTCTAAGAGAGACAACACCACTTGGGATTAGGATATACAGTATCTTGTGGAATGGTAAGGAACCCCTTAGGAGGTGAATAAAAGACTAGGAGGACCAGTATCCAAATGCAGTCCCAAGGAAGTGAATTTTTAGCCTGGATCTAAACAATATGCTACAACAAAAGAAAAACAGTTAAGATTTAAAGTCTAAAATATTAATTAATAAGTGGGGTTTTATTTAGGGCAGGAACCACATACATATACAGAACTAAATATGGTTTCACAAGAACCTTCAACCTTACAGAACCTTACTCATTGCTTTATGGCAAAGAGCTGACAACACTCTTCAAGACAACTCTCAGATAAGCTAAGACAGATCAAAAAGTTATGGTTGTAGGCCAGACTATTGGACAGAGAACAAGTATTCCACAGAGTTCATGTGAAAGGGAGAAAGGAGGAAGGACAGAGAGGGATAGAAAAGATGAGGTAAGTGAAAGTATGCTAAGTTGTTAAAGAATAACCTAGAAGGGCTATGTTAGGGGATGATATAACCAGGGCTAGATAAAGAGTGAAGGAAAGAGAGAATGAAGATAATAGGCAGAGGCAGAGTTTTCAAGTTTGTATGCTTTTAGAAAGCCTTTGACAAGGTCCCTCATGACAGACTTGATGAAATCAAAAAGTCATGGGATAGGAGGCAGTGTACTATTGTGGATCAGAAACAGGTCAAAAGATAGAAAGCAGAGATTAGGGCTTAATGGATAATTTTCTCAATGGAGAAAGGTAAATAGTGGAGTATATCAGGGATCTGTGCTGGTTCCCCTGCTTTTTAACGTATCCACAAATGACATGGAAATAGGAAGAACAAATGAGGTGATCAAATTTGCAGATGACACAAAATTATTCAAATTTGCTAAAACACAAGATGATTGCGAAAAATTGCTAAAGGACCTTGATAAATTGGAGGACTGGATGTCCAAATGGCAGATAAAAATTTAATGTGGACAAGTGCAAAGTTATGCATCTAGGAAAGAACAACTCAAACTATGGTTAAACGATGCAAGGTTCCACATTAGGAATCACCACCCAGGAAAAAGACTGAGGCGTCATCATGGATAATACATTGAAACCCTCCACCTAGTGCACAGTGGTGGTCAAGAAATCAAATAGAATGCTAGGAATATTAAGGAAAGAAAAGGAATGGAGAATACAAGCAAGGATATTATAATGCCTCTGTATCATTCCATGATGCCACTACACCCTGAATATTGTGTGCAATTCTGGTTGCCATATCTTAAAAGGGATATAGCAGAATTAGAAAACGTACATAGAAGAGCCACTAAAATGGTAAAGGATACCCATATGAGGGAAGGTTTAAAAGGTTAGGGCTCTTCATCTTGGAAAAAAGATAGCTAAAAGATATCCACCGTGCATGTGGTCCCTTATGCTCGCCTCCATATATGAGGGCAGCCCAGTGGACTTTATCCACTCAGTAGACTCAGGCGTCAGGTTGCCTGTCAGACAAGATAGCAAACTCAGATCGCCTTATTTTGTCCCTCCAATGGTGGCAGTCACCCCAAAACCTAGATAGTTAAAATTAATGAATGGAATGGAACGGGTAAATGTAGATCATTTATGCTATCAAAAAGTAGAAAGACTAGATGACATGCAAGAAAGCATAGTTACTCACCTGTAACAGGTGATCTCCGGGAACAGCAGGAATTTAGTCTTCACATATGGGTATCATCGGTACTGACGGAGCCTGTGTGGGAACACTCCCCAGCTTCCAATAGGAAAGCTTTTGGAAGCATCCCACAGCGCCTGCATGCTGCCTTCCCACCTTTCCCAACTGTCCCTCTCCAGTTGAATTTAAAGCTGAGACAAAGAGAGAGGGAAAGAGAGAAAGAGAGAGAGATAGGGAGATACAACTCCTAGGGGAGGTGGGTGGGTGGTGAAGACTAAATTCCTGCTGTTCCTGGAGATCACCTGTTACAGGTGAGTAACTATGCTATCTCCAGGAACAAGCAGGAATGTAGTCTTCACACGTGGGGACTCCCTATGTCCAGATGCCAGGGAGAAGGCCCCAGAAGTTGTGTGCCCCTGTGAAAGGGTTCCACTTCCCCCCATGGATTTCTGGCATCCTACCAGGGATGGTGGGTAGGAGTTGATTAACTATGGAACAGGTGTTGAAGAACAGCCTGACCAAACAAGGCATCCCGGCGGGAGTCCTTGTCTAAGCAGTAATGGGCTGTGAAGGTATGAACCGAAGCCCAAGTAGCTGCTCGACAGATGTCGTCGATAGACACAGAGTGAAGATGAGCCATAGAGGCTGCCTGGCTCTCACATTGTGAGCTGTGACATGGCCTTCAAGAGGAAGATTCTTACTCTCATAGGCAAAAGATATACACTGTGCAATCCAGCTGGACAGTGTTCTTTTGGAGACTGGAAGTCCCAAATGACTAGGATCAAAAGCAACAAAGAGTTGAGAGGACTTTCTATGTTGCTGTGTCCTTTGCAAGTAAAAGGCTAAAGCCCTTTTACAGTCCAAAGTATGAAGATTCCTTTCTGCATTTGAGGTGTGAGGCCTTGGGAAGAATACAGGAAGGTAAACCACTTGGTTTAAATGAAAAAGTGACACCACCTTTGGCATAAAGTGTGGATGAGTCCTAAGGACTACCTTATCATGATGGAACCTTGTATAAGGAGGATCAGCCACCAACGCTTGCAATTCACTGATGTGACGTGCTGATGTGATTGCAATAAGAAAGATGACCTTCCAGGAAAGGAATTTCAAAGAAGTAGTAGCTAATGGCTCAAAAAGCGGCTTCATGAGCTGCCCAAGAACCAGATTTAAGTCCCATGCCACCGGTGGTGGCTTAAAGGGAGGCTTAGTTAAAAGAAGGCCTCTCATAAATCTCGCTATGAGAGGATGAGAGGAAATAGGTTGTCCATTTAGAGGCTTGAAAGAAGCTGCAATAGCATTCAAATGAACTCTCACTGAATTGGTCTTAAGCCCTGCATTAGATAAATGAAGGAGATACTCCAGTAATGATTCCAGAGGTATCGCAAGAGGGTTAAGAACCTTCTGCAAGCACCATATGGTAAACCTTTTCCACTGGAATGCATAAGAGCATCTTGTGGAAGGCTTCCTGGAAGCATAAAGGATATCCTTTACCTGCTGAGAAAGGTTAAGACCGTGAAGTTCTAGGCTTTCAGCAACCAGGCCCTGAGATGCAGAGACTGGGGATTGGGATGCCACAGCATCCCATCCTCCTGAGAAAGGAGATTTGGAGCAGATCCTATCTCCAGAGGTGGAGCTTGAGAGAGATGTAGGAGCAGAGGGTACCACATTTGCCATGGCCAATGTGGAGCTATGAGAATCATATGACCTCTGTCTCTCTGAAGCTTGAACAGGGTTTTGGGAATTAGGGGAACGAGTGGGAAGGCATACAGGAAGTCCTGACTCCAATGGAGGAGGAAAGCATCCCTGGCCTGACAACCCTGAGCCCGAATTCTGGAACAGAACCGGGGAAGTTTGGCATTCAGCGGACTTGCAAAGAGGTCTATGTCTGGAGTCCCCCAAATTTGGAAAATTTTGGCCACCTGGTCTGCATGGAGAGACCATTCGTGTGGAAGAAGAACTCGACTGAGTCTGTCTGCCCAAGAGTTTAAACTCGACTGAGTCTGTCTGCCCAAGAGTTTTGAATGCCTGGAAGATACACCGCAAGGAGATGAATCTGATGCTCTCTGGCGAGGGCCCATAGTCGCAAAGCTTCATTGCAGAGTGATAGAGAGCCTGTTCCACCCTGCTTGTTCACATAGAACATGGCTACTTGATTCTCCGTTTGAACTAGGACTGTCTTGTAGCTGAGCTGGGTGTGGAATACTCGAAGAGCAAGGAAGATTGCTCTGATTTCCAGGAGGTTGATGTGTACATAGGCCTCCTGTGGAGTCCAGGTACCCTGGGTAGAGAGGCCTTGCAGGTAGGCTCCTCAACCCACCTGTGAGGCATCTGTTGTTAGAGTGGCTTGGGGTGGGAGCTGCTGAAAAGGAGACCCTACCAAAAGGTTTTGGTGTGACTGCCACCATTGGAGGGACAAAATAAGGTGATCTGAGTTTGCTATCTTGTCTGACAGGCAACCTGACGCCTGAGTCCACTGAGTGGATAAAGTCCACTGGGCTGCCCTCCTATGGAGGCGAGCATAAGGGACCACATGCACGGTGGATGCCATGTGGCCTAGCACTGTAACATTTCCCGAACAGTGAGGTGAGGCTTTAGCACTGCTTGGGAAGCTAGCTGCACAATGTGAAGGCAGCGGGGCTGTGGAAGGTAGGCCCTTGTCTGTCTGGTAACCAGCAGAGCTCCTATAAACTCTAGGGACTGAGAGGCAGCAAGGTTGGATTTTGGGAAGTTTATGACACGTCCCAAATACTGAAGGATGCGTATTGTGCGAGAGAGGGCAACCCTGGCCTCTGGCTCTGAAGGGGCTTGAATGAGCCAGTCATCTAAGTAGGGGAAGATGAATATTCCCAGGGTGCGTAGAAATGCTGCCACCACAGCCATGCATTTTGTGAACACCCTTGCTGAACCCTGTATTGGTAGTGCTTCCCTTGAAACAGAAAGCGAAGGAACTTTCGGTGAGTTGGATGGATGAGAACATGAGTGTACGCATCCTTGAGATCTAGAGAACAAAGCCAATCCTGACTCTGAAGGTATGGCAGCAGGGTTCCCAGAGAAACCATTTTGAACTTCTCTTTGAACAGGAATTTTTTCAATTCTCTGAGGTCTAAAATGGGTCTGTGTCCTCCTGTTTTCTTTGGAATAAGGAAATAGGGGGAGTAAAACCCTGTACCCCGTTGGGGAATGGGTACCTCTTCTATTGCTCCTTGAGCAAGGAGCACAGTGACTGGTCATTGAGAGAGGTCTGAGAATTGAACTGTCTTACCATTGGGGACATGCTGAGGAAATGAAGCTTGTACCCCTCTCTTACAATAGACAGAGTCCAATTTTCTGCTGTTTTCTGACCCCATCTGGGGGCAAAATGACATAACCTTCCTGGGATGGTGGAGGGTTCTGGACCGTTCAGGGCCAGGAAGGCAAAGTTCTCTAGATAGGAGTCAAAGCCCCTGTGGAGGCTGAGTTTGCTGAGCTGTTTGAGGCTTAGCTGCTTTTGTCTTTCTTTGCCTAGGTTGTTGCTGCTGTCCCTTTTGGGCAGACTGACCTAAACGATGCCCCTGCTGGGTATAGGAGGGATAAAACATTTTCTTCTTACTGAAGAATGGTTTCTTATAGGATTTTTTTTCTTTGCAGGATCAGCTGTAGATTTAGACAATCTATCCAAAGTGATATTGTCAGCATCTATCTCATTAGCTTTTTCCTGCCAATTCTTGCCAAAGAGATTCTCCCTAGTTCCCTAGTTTATCCTGTACCCAAATTTCCAAATCAGATGCCTGGAGCCAGGCAATCCTACGTGCACCTATGGCAATGGCAGAGGTTCTGCTTATGCACTCATAGCAGTGAAAGGCTGCATGATTCACAAACTTGTAAACATCCTGGGCATGTTTGACAAGGGCGAGATAATTTTGCCTCTTATCATCAGGAAGGAGAGGGCTCATAAACTCTAAATCTCCTGTGACCTCCTTAAGGAACATTCCCATACATAAGATATAGGAACTGATCCTAGCAAAAAGCATGGAAGCCTGGAAGGTTCGACGTCCAAAGGCATCAAGAGTCCTACACTCACGTCCTGGAGGATTAGTTGCATGCCTTTTTGCACTCTTTAACCTTCTCATTGCTGACTCCACCACCATGGAATGGTGTGGTAATTGAGTCTTCTGAAACCCAGGACAGGGAGGAACTCGATACATGGTGTCGAGTCTTCGAGAGTGAGGAGATGTGGTTAGAGGTGTTTCCCACATCCTTAACATGAGATCATGCAAGATCTCATGAATAGGTAAGGTAGCTGCCTCTTTGGGAGCTTTAGGGTACTGCAGGATTTCTAATTCCTTTGCCCTAGGCTCTTTTTCAGGAGCCACTGTGATGGAAAGACCTCGAGCCACATCTCGGATAAAATCCTGAAAGGACATATCCTCTGGTGGAGACATCCTACACTGAGGAGAAGAGGAATCCTCAGGAAGAAGTACTCTGGTATCGGCAGAGCTTTCAGAGTCTTCAGACTCATCCGAGGATTCAAAGTATCTCCGATCTGGGTGATCGTGCAAGGCACGGTACCGGTACCGATCGAAGTCGGCATCGAAGTGGTCCGGTACCGACCTATCGATACCAGATGGATATGCATGACTCTGTCCCGGTAGAATACCTGCCGATGTCGATGCAGTCAGTGCCGGCACCGGGTCGGTGCTGGTACCGGTTGAATTGTCTGAAGCAGTTTCAAGGGCATCGAGGCTGTGAGAAGAGCCGCCAGACTGTGTTCAATAGCCAAGAATCTCTGGTCTATCGACGCTGATGATGCTTGGGTATTGGTACCGGAAGAAGCAGCCGGTACCCCAGAGCATGTCACCAGTAGTTCTGCTGAGGTTGAAGCCTCGAGAACGTCCTGGAGCCCCGTTAGTGCTTTGGAAGCCAAAGCCTCCCGCCAGGGCAATTTTGCCGGAGAAATTCCCTCAAGGGCAATGCCAGAGGCATCTCGCTGTCTAGAAGGAGATCTACCCTTTGAGGACCGGCTAGATTTATGTTTAGTTACCTGAGATCCATGGGAGGAAGACGAAGCCCTGGATGACATCGACGCCACGGAGGCTGCATCGGAGGGAAAAAGGGTGCTAAGCTTAGCAGCTCGGTTTTGCCGGCCCCTTTTCGACATCATCCCACAGGCAACACACTCTGAAATAGAGTGGTCAGGACCTAAACATTTGAGGCACCACTCATGGGTGTCGGTGACGGAGATGGTACCGCCACACTTAGAACACTTTTTAAAACCTGAAGCAGGTTTTTTCCATTCTGAAGGAAAAATTGGGCCTAGTGCCCAAAATGGCACGTGGCACCTGAGAGAAAATTACTGGAAAGACCCCAGAAAAAAGTTTGTTTGTTTGTTTGTTTTTAAAGAAAAGAAAGAAGAAGAACCGGCGGTACCAGTGTAGCGTTGAGGGAAGGCAGACGCGACCACAAAAAAGAAGAATAGAAGGGATTTTTTTCTGCGGTGACAGGATGTGCGACCTGTCGGCTCCGCAGAAAATGAAGAACTGGAGAGGGACAGTTGGGAAAGGCGGGAAGGCAGCACGGAGGCACTGTGGGATGCTCCCAAAAGCTTTCCTATTGGACGCTGGGGAGCGTTCCCGCGCAGGCTCCATCGGTACCGACGATACCCATATGTGAAGACTACATTCCTGCTTGTTCCTGGAGATAGCTGCAATGTAACCCATTTGAGAGTAATAAGAGAAAATATTTTTTTCACTCAATGCATTATCAAACTCTGGAATTTGTTACTAGGGGATGTAGTAAAAGTTGCTAGTGTAACTGGGTTTAAAAAAAGGTTTGGACAAGTTCCCGGAGGAAAGGTCCATAAACCATTATTAAAGAGGACCAGAAAAATCCACTACTTACCCTGGGAAGAGCATTGTGGAACCTGTGTACCTTTTTGGGAACCTGCCTGGTACTTGTGACCTAGATTGGCCACTGTTGGAAACAGAATACTGGGCTTGATGGACCGTGGTCTGACCCAGAATGGAATTTCTTATGTTCTTATGCTTTACACTTGCTATTTTGTGCACACAGCCTGAAGGGATTATAATAGCACACATACTTCTGAAAATGTCATGCATTCAAACTATTTTCCTCCTCTGATGTAAACACACCCCTAGGAGTGTGTCTTCATATTTATGCTAAACATACATATACACCATTAGCAAAGGAACAATAAAGGTTGTCCATAAAGGCACTCTAAGTAAATATAACTCACATTTGTGTTGCTTTACAAAGATTTTTTTTTGTCTGCTAATCCAGATGCTGGACTTGTTACTAAAACCAACCAATTGCTTTATGGTCCTTTTATTACTCTGTATTTGTATAACCATCAAATATCTTCTGTAGTGCTCCATTCATTGTACCATATATACTTTCTATAAAAACAAATTGTGTTCAAACTGTGTTTTTAGCCATTTTGCCCACCCAGCGCTGCGTTTTGAACTTTGTCAAAAATAAAATAAGTTCTGCATCAGGGTATATCATTTGTACTGTCCTCTATACTTTAAAGTATGTCCAGAGATACATACACAAAGCCCTTCAGCCTACAGCATCCCACCTTAGAGCCTCTCACACCCTTACCCTAGCCATCCTTCTTGCCACAAGTTAGCATGCACAGACCCAGTCTCATTCCACCTCATGTACACACACATGGAGCCCCTCACTCTACTCCCCACACTCTTACATATACACATACACTCTCAGATCCCATCAATCCATTCAACTCCAGCCCACCACACATCCTCTGACAAAGCAGCCACCCAGTCCCTCATCCTACCCACTGCACCCTCTTATACATTTGCATGCACATACGCATAGCCCCCTCATCTTCACACTCATAGGTACATACAGTATACAAATAGCTGTTCATCCTACCTCTTACCCTCCCACTCACATGAACACACATATAGACACACACTCATAGTCCCTTACTCATCCACCATCATTATACATACAACCCTTCACCTTACCATACTCTTCCACACATACACATACACTCACACTGTTCATTAGCTTACACCCTTCCTCCACACACACATCCCATCACCACTTCCCCCACATGCATACATACAATGAGCCTCTCAGCCTGCCTCAGTTTACCCCACATGCTCTCATATAGCTGCACAAACACACCCCTAGTCTTGCACCCCCAGTCCACAATGTGTGTGCAAATGCATATTGAGCTCTTCAGTTCATCCCTCCAAACTTGTGCACACAAGCCATGCGTGTTTTCACACACACACTCACAGCTCTTGACTACACCCCCCACCATCACAGCCATACATGTACATGAATCCAGAACAATACCTAACCCAGTGTGAGTGGTGCATCAGCACAGTGCACAAAAATGTAGGGGCACATTTACAGCAGGACCAAAAGTTGAAAACCCCCACCAGAAGTGAATGCTTCCCTAGATCTCCTGAATTCAGGGCCCGCTCAAGGTAAGCATGGCAGGAGGGTAACAGTATGAAAAGTTAGTGGTGGGAGGTGGGAGCAGCCTGGTACTTCCATGGCCAAAGAGGAAGATGTTGCTGGCATATGGCCCAGCTCAGGATCAGGCCCTGCACCACATATGGCCAGCTTAAATGGTGAGCAAGTGAGGCACTTGCTCGAGGTACCTCAAGCCTGCCTCACCGGCACACTTGTACAGTTGTACACAGCCACAGAAGCATTCTCCAGTCCTGCAGCTGTGATAAACTGCAGCCGCTGGCTTGATTGCATCACCGCAAACAGTCCCGCGGCTGTGTAGTGATTGCTGCCAAGAGGTCCAGTCCACTGGGATGAGGAGAAAGGAGGATAAGGGGTGAGTGATTTGGGGGGAAGGCACAAGGGAGGAAGACACAAGGGAGGGGAAGGGATGGAAGGACTGCTGTTAGGGGGCAAGGAGTGGAAGGGAGTTAATGCTGGGACTGAAGGAGAGCTGATGCTAGGAAGCTGGGACTGAAGGGGAAATGATGCTGGGAGGGACTGGGACAAGAAGCAAACTCATGCTGGGAGGGACTGGGACTGAAGGAGAGCTGATGCTGGGAAGGGATGGAACAAGAAGCGAGTTTATGCTGTGAGGGACTGGGACAAGAAGTGAGCTCATACTAGGACTAAATGGGAGCTGATGTTGGGAAGGGCTGGGACTGGAAAGGAGATGATGCTGGTAAGGTCTGGAAGGGTGTGATACTGGGGGCTGGGGAGCTGAAAAGGGGCAGATGCTGTGGTCAGGGTGGAGAAAAAGGCTGGTGGAGTGAGGATGGGGGAGGGACAGATATTTTGTGTAGAAGGGAAGAAGCAAAATGGATGTAGAGAGAGAGAGAGTGGAAAAAAATGAGAGAAGAAAGGACAAATGGACAGCAGACAATGGAGAGTAAAGCAGAAGACATGAATAAAGCAAAAGAAAGAGACGGAGGCAATTGTGACTGAAAAATAAAATGCCCAAACAACAAAAGGTAGAGATAAATGTATTTTATTTGGAATTTATTAACTGGAACATATCAGCTCTGGAAAATGTGCATCACTGATATTTTTGTGTTTGTTGTTCAGTATAAAAGGAAACAAATTTATAGTTTTATTTCTCCAGTGTTGTGGTGCATTCCAAGTTCGGCTTTTGAAGTTCCTAGTTCAATCATTGTCTTCATACTTCTAAATTATGATCCCTTGTTCTGTATTTAATGATGGTCTATTTATACTTTGTATATACAAGACTGAGTTGCAGTATTCTGTTTGTATAGTTTCTGTGTAAGAGTCCTACTTGTTCTCTTTTCCCAGTAGGAGATGTATTGGTTATCTCCAGGAACAAGCAGGAATGAGTCTTCACATATGGGTACGTCGGTACTGACGGAGTCTGTGCGGGAATGTTCCCCAGCGTCCAATTAGAACGCTTTTGGGAGCATCTCACCACGCCTGCGTGCTGCCTTCCCGCCTTTCCCAACTGCCTCTCTTCAGTTTTCGTTTTTCCGCGGAGCCGGCAGGACATACTCCTGTCACCGCAGAAAATTCTTCCTTTATTTGTTTTTTCTTGTGGTCGCGTCTGCCTTCCCTCGACGCACCGGTACCGCCGGTGTTTTCTTTTTCTTTCTCCTACAAAATTTTTCTTTGGTAGGGAATTGTTTCCCTGTTTAGTGCCTGATGGTTTTTCGGCCTACTAGGCCTCTCCACTTTCCTTCATGGAAACGCCAGCCACTATCCCTAAAACATGTTTCAACTGTGGCGGTACCAAGTTAGCTTTAGACACCCATAACTGGTGCCTTCCATGTTTGGGTCCTGACCACTATCCGCTGGAGTGTCCCTCCTGCAGTAGTATTTCCAGAAGAAGTCTTCAGCATCAAGCTCAACTCGATACCCAGTTCCCGTCAGACCTGAGGGTACCAGCTACAACTTCTTTTTCACAGGATCAGGTAACCCAACAAAAGTCTGTAAAGACTAGCCAGTCCTCGGGTGGTAGATCTCATGTTCAACATCGAGATGCCTCTGGCCTTGCCCCCGAGGACATTTTGGCTTTAAAACCCTGGCGGGAGTCTTCGGCCTCCAAAGCATTAATGGGGTTTCAGGTTGTTCCCGGGGTTTTTACCTCTGCGAACATACCTGAGCCATGCTCAGTGGTGGTATCCCGGCATCGGCAATGGTGTTGGATGAAACACTCCACACCGATGATCACAGTCTAGCGCTCTCGGTATCTTCAGTGCCGCTAAAGCCGCTACAGACC
This sequence comes from Ichthyophis bannanicus, assembly GCA_033557465.1. Lineage (NCBI taxonomy): Eukaryota > Metazoa > Chordata > Amphibia > Gymnophiona > Ichthyophiidae > Ichthyophis > Ichthyophis bannanicus. Next base: position 462,668,270 of record CM066035.1, read on the forward strand.
GATCTTCCAGCATCGGTATCAATCCCGGTACCGATTCTGGCATCCACATCGGTACCCTCCAGGTCTGTTTCGATAGATTCGCTGCTTTCGATGCCGAGTCTAGAATCAATCTCTAGCCTGGACGATTGGGTACCGACTCATCTTGGTATCAACCTTGGACGGTGACGAAGACATTGTTCCAGAGATCAAAGTCTACCACTCTCGGTACCTTTGGTACCGTTAGAGTCACCTCAGAATGATCTTCCGGTGTTGGTACCGGCTGCGATACCATTGCCGGTACCATTTTCTACATTCGCATCGGTACCGGTGCCTTCCATGCTTACTTCCACAAGCTCGCTTCCTTCGGTACTGAGTTTGGAGTCCATCCCTGGCATGGATAGTTTTCCACCGATTCGTCACGGTACAGGCCTCGAGCAGTACCACCGACTATCCTTTCAGGACAACTCGATGCTCCACCTTTTTGGGGCTGGTACTCCAATGGATCAATCCATTAGTGCCAACACTAGATCTTCAACAGATCTAACCTTTACTCCTCATGATAGAGGATCCCCTTCTGGGGAAATTTTTTTTCAAGCATTCTTGCTTGATATGGCAAGGTTACTTGCCATTTCTATACCTGATCAAGATCCTGCATCTGGGGATTCAGAGCTTCTGCATATCCCTGAGAACCCAATGGAGGTCATCATGCTTCCTTTGCATCAAGTCTTACAGGATCTTTTACTTAGAATGTGGGAAACTCCTTTAAAGGTATCCCCACCTTCAAGGGCCACTGACTCTCTGTACAAGGTGCCCCCTTCTCCAGGTTTTCAAAAGACTCAACTTCCACATCATTCTATTGTTGTGGAATCAGCAATGAGGTGTGTTAAAAGTGCTAAAAAGCACTCTTCTTATCCGCCAGGTCGTGAGTCTAGAACTTTAGATGCCTTTGGACGTAAAAGCTTCCAGGCATCCATGTTTTCAACAAGAATTCTCTCATATATTTTCTATATGGGACTATCTCTTGAAGAGGTCACAAACAGTTTGCTGTTTTTGACTCCTTTTCTTCAAGATCACAAAAGAGCAGACTACTCTTTACTGGTTAGTCATGTTCAAAACATCTCTAGGTTTCTTACTCGTGCTACCATGCACTGTTTTGAGTCTGTTAGCAAAACTTCTGCTATAGCCATAGGGGCACGACGCATAGCCTGGCTCCAAGCTTCCAACTTGGACAAATGGGTACAAGAAAGCCTGGGAAATGCTCCTTGTACTGGGGAGAATCTCTTTAACAAAGAGACTTTACGCCAAGTTGCTCAGTTAACCACTGGCACTGTTGCTTTCAAAGGATTGTCTACTCCTTCCTCTATCCCAGGTGCTAGGAAATCTTCTACCAAACTTTATTCCCCCAAGGGGAAAAAGTTTTATTCATTCTCTGCCCATCATGCAGCTGTTTCCAAACAAGGGAAACATCAAACCAGGCTAAAGAAACCACAACCTCAACCGTCTCAGCAAACCCAGCAGCCGCAGGGTTGCTGATAGACTCTTCACCTAATCTTGTTTTGAGGTTTAGAACCTGTAGCTTGCTTCTTCCCATCACAAGTATCTACATTGGTTCTATCCTAAATTTTACACGTCTCTCTTTAAAGAGACATCCTGACTTTTAGCTCATAGAGCTTCTTAAGATGATTATGCTTTACAGATTGTAAAGTTACTCCTCTTCCTCCGAAGTAGACAGAGAAGTAACAGCTGTCAATAAGGGTGTTATGCCTTTACCTTTGACATTTTCTCCTGTAACGGCATGTCTCATTTTACCTTTTCAAAGATTTACTCCATCATAAGTCTTTTTTCAACTCTGTCCCTCTTACTAAGACCTTTTGGTCTGTAAGAGTGATATCATTTCACTGAAGGCTTATCCCTAAGCCCCTCAGTTTTCTTTCAGAGTTGTCTCCCCCTTGCATTCTTGTTTTGTGGCAGCTTCTCAGACAATGACGGAGTCTTACCACTCCTACTTATGTCTGTAGGACTTTTTCCAATCTTGGGACCTAAGATTTGCTCTGCTGCCTTAACAATAGTTAGAAGTGCAGGGGCTCTTAGTGGTTAAACCACTAACTTGCTGACCAAGCAACCAGGGCTTGATCTCCAATAACAATCTTTTCTGGCCTTAGTACTAAGTCCCAGACAGGCTACGAACCTTTTCTGGTTATTGTTGCAGACACATCAGCATACCTTCTATCCTTAGCCTTCCCCAATCCTTGGGCTTTGGCGGAGTAGTTCAGGTTACATACTGGCTCTTAAACAGCTAGTTTTTTCTTCTAATCAACCTGCAACATGCTCTCTGCATCTCTACAGAGCAGCTCTGCACTATGGGCCCTTGCTAGAGAGCAAATAATTCCAGATGGTTAGGAAGGGTTTTATCTAGTCATAACTACTGGGTTCTTCCCTACCCTTACCATTTCCATTAAAGTTTTCTTCTTCAATAAAGGACACAGGACTTTAATTAAGTGAAGACCTAAAGAATTATCCAATCCCCTGGGTGGGTTCACACCTCCAGTGGACCCCTTCACCAGGGATGGCTTTCTTTTAGTAACAGCCAGTCCTTGTCTTGTTTTTTCCTTCCACCCTCAATTCTTCATAGGGAAATTCATATTGAGCGCAAGAATGCACCATACTCATTTTGCCCTCATAGAAGAGTAAATATGGTATTTCATTTCATTGCATCTTCTTCTCCAGCTGCCATGCTGGAGTTATGGAAGGATTCAGACTTACTGTCTGCATACTAAAAACATCCTTTGCATTTTTCATGGAGGCCAACATTCCTGGTTAGTCAAGGGCTAGAGTTCTTAGAGGACTCTAGACTTCTCCTTGTCAGTGAGAGCACTCCCTTAGCTCTCCCACTCATAACCAGGGAGAATGGATTCTCTAAACATCTTCTCAAGCAGGTATTTTCCTTCTTGTTATTAGATGAATCTTTCTTTCTCCACATATCCCTATGTGGGAACATGGCTATATATATATATATATATATATATATATATATATATATACGTATATAGACATATGCATGTCTGTACTCATATATATATAATATATTTTCTCTATCTGTCTGCCTAGGTTCATATATATATATATATATATATTTCCCTACGGCCCCGACAGATAGTCACTATCCCTTTCAATGCTGCTCCAGCATGCTTAGGATTCTTAATAAATAACCACTTCCCTGTGGTAGTTAAAGGGTTTTTGTACCATGATCTTCAGTTTAGGTACATCTGAAGCCCTCCATATACCCTCTTTTTTTTCCTAAATGACTTCAATTAGGAGGGACATTCTGAATCTTCAGAAAATACGAGGCTACAATGCCTCATACTTCTGCCCTTCTTTATTATCTGATATAGGGATCTTCAAAGCCCCTCTTTTCCTATAAGAACTATGTCTCTTTAAGGGCAAAAGAGCTTGGGGCTTATCTAATAGCGACTTCTGCGTTTCCCGCAAAAGTCCTGACTCATTGAACTACCCCAATTTCCACTGGGTTTTTCTTCTCGTCCTAAAGGTTCTGACCTCAACCTGTCTTTTGCACAGTTTATTTACCTCTGCTTACATTGAGGTACTCCTTGGGGATATTCTGCTGGTTCATATTATCAGATCCATATGAACCTCCATAAACCTTTTACAATACCATCAGGTGAGGTCCATATTGGTGTATTGCACTTCAATATTTACTACTAAATATCACCTGCACAAGGACTCCTATCTAGGCATCCTGTTTGTTCCAGCTGTTCCACAGCACATCTTTTTTAGTTCAACTCCTACCCTCCATCCTCAGGATGCCTGAGGTTCTGTCGAATAGCATGGCTTTCTCAGATTCGCAACATGCTGGGACTCCTCCAGGCATCTTAGCTTGGGAGTCCCCATATGTGAAGACTCATTCCTGCTTGTTCCTGGAGATAGCACAGTTACTTACCTGTAACAAGTGATCTCTGGGAACAGCAGGAATAAGTCTTCACAACCCACCCACCTCCCCTAGGAGTTGTATCTCTCTATCTCTATCTTTCCCCTCTCTCTCTCTCTCTTTGTCTCAGCTTTAAAACTTAACTGAGGAGAGGCAGTTGGGAAAGGCGGGAAGGCAGCATGCAGGCATGGTGGGATGCTCCCAAAAGCGTTCTAATTGGATGCTGGGGAGCTTTCCCGCGCAAACTTCGTCGGTACCGACGTACTCATATGTGAAGACTTATTCCTGCTGTTCCCAGAGATCACCTGTTACAGGTAAGTAACTGTGCTTTCTATGAGGTGAATTGCTTTTATATTTTCAGTGCTGCCTTTCTTTATATAGAGTTTGGTGCTGTGTGAGTCCTGGTAGTGCTGTTTTGATATGACAAGTACGCTATGGGTTCTAAATGTGCAGGGTTTTGTAGTACTTCCTAATGTACCTGGAAATTGACACTGGAGGAGTCCTGTGTGAGTGGTGCAGCTGCAGAGGGCACAAAAAATTGGGGCACATTTGGGGGTGACAGCCTCGGCTCCTCCCATGCTGCCTGCCCTTGCTACGTTGCCACTTTTAGGGTTCCCTAAAAGTGGATTTTTGGAACTCTGAATTTGAATGGCTGGTCTGATCCCTTCATCCTCTGATGCAAGCATACGTCAGAGGAGGGGGATCAGGCCAGCATGCCAGTGCGGAGTCGGAGAGACCCATATGTTTTCAATTGGTGGTCCTGCTGCTGCTGCCATGAGAACCCTAAAAGCGGAGGGGGGGGGGCAAGGGCAGGCCAGGTGGAGAGCCAGCTGGAGACATGGAGGTAAGATGGGAAGATGCTAGGCATGGGGCAAAGGAAAAACCGGGAAGGGGAGGGGGGTGCCAGATGTGCAAGTCACACTGGGTGCATTTATGGCTTGGTATGGCCTTGCATGCACCCATATCCATGCATTGGAAATGGAGAAAAATATACACCCAATCCACTCACTGAAAGCCGCTTTTTTTTGAGGGAGGAGAGGTAGACAGTAGAAAAGAGAGAGGTGAGATGCTCAACCACAGGGATGAAGGGGAAGGGTGAGGAGATGGGAAGATGCTGGACAGGGTGGAGCCATGTGGGAGAGGCCATGGAGCGTTGACAAGGAGGTAAAGGAGAGTACAAAGGGTAGAAATGTGGTAATGGAGAATGGGTGAAAGACAGAAGGGAATAAGACTAGGAAACAAGTGAGCATGAGAAATGGAGGAGCTAGGAAGGAGAGCTAGGCTGGAGGTGAGAGAGAGAGATGGAAAATTAGTAGGTGAAAAGAAGTCAAAAGGTGATTGGTGGGATAGAGGAATGGTGAAATGTGAGTGGATAGAGATGGTGTAATGAAAGACGTGGAGGAAAGAGCTAAGAAGGAAAGAGCAGAATGTCAGAGACAGATTAGAGAGGGAATGGTAGAAGGGAGGAGGAACAAAGATATAAAATGACCAGCAGACACTGGATACAGAGTTAAGAGAAGACTGAGGAAAGTAGAAGAGAGATCATGGCCTTAATGACTGAAAACATAAAATGCCGGACAACAAAGAGAGAACAAAGTATTTTATTTTGAATGAAGTGGAATATATTAGCTGTGCAAAATGTGCATCGCTGATGTGTTTGTGTTTTGTTCTGGACAACAGGAAATGCACTTCTATACAAAATTTGGTTCAAGGAAATAAACTCTGGACCAAATCCCAAATTCCCAATCCCAGTGTTGTATAAAGGTCTACAGAGCCTTTCAGATACTGGCATTCCTGAGAGACTCCAATGCAATGCAAGGTATTACTCTACCTGAAAGCTCTCAAAGGGGTTTTGGTGTTCATTTTTAAAAGCTAATTCTTGAAGAGGTTTTGGTGTTCATTTTTAAAAGCTGGATTCTTAAAACAGTTTTGGTATTCATTTTTAAAAGCTAAGTCTTTTTTTCTATACTACAAAGAGGGAATATTTTTTTTGTTTGCTTGCTTGTGGTGTTGGGCAAGGCTCTGTCAGTTAGAATTCTTTGTCTTTGTTCCAGCTACACATTCACAGCTAACTCTTTGAAACCAATGACCTTATCGGGGTTTTAAGTGGCCCTAGAGTAGCTTACTCTTAAAGGACAGCTGTGGAACAAGTAGGGACATTGGTAGATCTCTCTCTTTCACTTCAACAGGTACCAAGGCTCCATCAACTAAATAATGGCTGGGAAAAATCATATTGCTAAAGCTGTTGCTCCCATTACAGCTTTTGTCTCTGTCTAGAGATCCCAATGCCAGTGAAGGAATGGTTCCATGTGCAGGATTCCTGCATGCTGAGGCTCTTAGGAAATTAGTGGAGGAACCCAGGGAATAGTTGGTGAGGCTGAGAAGAATTCAAGACAGTGAGAAGTACATTGATGAGATGCTTCTTGAAACATCCAAGCTCTCCAACAGAGGTGAAGATGGGAGGCTTCAGAAGGAAGAAGGTTGGACATGAGTCACCAGAGCCTACAGTATCAATACTCCAACTCCTCCAACCCTTGAACTGAAGAACCAGTCTGCAGCCCTGGAAGCGGAGGAGGTGGAAACATCCGAGGAAAGGGAAGAACCACAACTCGAGCACTCCAAAGTTACAGAATCAGTTACCACAAGGAAGTGAAGGGTAGTCGTGGTTGGTGACTCTCTTCTGTGGGGTATTGAGGCATCCATAAGCTGTTCAGATTTAATGTCAAGGGAGGTGTGCTGTCTGCCAGGTGCCAAAATCTGAGATGTTATGGAGAATTTGCTGAGACTCATCAAGCCTACTGACTATTATCCGATGTTGCGCATCCATGTTGGCACAAATGATACTGATAGGTATCCCTCTGAGCATATCAAAAGTGACTTCATGGCTCTGGAAAAGAGGGTAAAGCAGATAGGTGAGCAGGTGGTATTCTCTTCAATCCTTCCTGTTGAGGGTAAAGGCTGAGGCAAAGAAGCTCAAATCCTGGAGATGAATGCATGGCTGTGTGGATGCTGTCATTGAGAGCATTTTCATTTCCTGGAGCATGGGATGATGTCACAAATGCTGCATAGCAGAGATGGTGTCCATCTGTCGAAGAAGGGTCAAAGTGTCTTCAGCAGCAGACTGGCTAACCTACTGAAGAGGGCTTCAAACTAGATTAATTGTGGATGTGTGAAGAGATCCCCCAGGTAAGTGAAGAAAGCCCTCAGGTAAGTGTATAAATAAATACATAAATAAATACTTCTGACACCCAGTCAGTTTCATTATTAAGTTCATGAGTTGTCACTATCTGTAAGTCAAGTATTCACCACTGCTTGCGGCAGTTCAACAATTTTTCCAAATCATTACTAGCTCAGGTTGCTACAACTTCATCAATGACTTGCCATGCTATTGAGCAATAGCGTGTGCTATTGAGCAACACCATGCACTACTGAGAGATAGTGCATACTATTTGTGCATGAGTAAATAGTGAGCACTATTGTTCAGTAGTACACTCTATACTCAATAGCATCCACTATTGATCTATACTGCTCACTATTTGCCCATAGTGAGCAAAACAAAACAAAAAATCCCACAAACAACATGGGAAATTAAGAAAAACAAAATACTTTGGCCTGCATACCCCTACTAGATATCAGAGATTGGAGGCTTCCCATTTAGGGACCAGGAGACATATGATTCAGGCTTGAGGACCCTTTAACATGTCTAATGCTGCATTAAGGGCCTCATTTTCTTGCTGCTGAAGAAAAAATAATTTCATCTCCAGAGACATAATACTTTTTTTGTAAAGTCTTATTTCAGATGCTCATTTTCATGATTTTCTCCAGCTAGATGTTAGCCCCATAGAAACAAAGAGAGGAATGTGATAGTGCAGAATCATGCCTACTTCAAATCAAATGGTTCAGAACATTTCCTGAAATAGTATAAAAAGATAAAATTCCAGAGAGCAGGGACGTCATACTTTTATAGGTCCTGGCTGATCTTCATCTATATATTTTATTCATCCGTTAAAACTTGTATTTCTAGTTGAACTTCAGAGACAAACACTCTGAATGTACCTGCAGTTTAGCTGTATTCTATTTTTAAGTTATCATTTTGTTCTCGGGCATAATAAGTGCACTGAGGCTTATATTAAACAGCAAGGTACAAACTGTGAATGCAACTGCTGTAGGACAATGTAGGTAAAAGTTAATAACAGTCTCCCATTCTGCTGATAGTAATATCATAGACAAGTACAAATAAAAATTGCAACTCAACAATTAAAAAAAAATATTTTCAAAGGTTGTGAACTCATGTTCATTGTAATGTTTCAAAAGCATAAGGGGGTATGTCCACTAAAGTACATTAACAGCACAACACAAGCATTAGCGACACCCATTAGTGGTTAATGTGGAGGAAAGCACTGATAAATCTTGCTTAACGGCTGTTGGGCTGTTACCGCGGGAAAAGGGAGAATGGCTGGAGAAATGGCATAACTTGGCGGTATATGGGTGGAGATAATTGGAGTTCCCTTAACGCATTAGATGGCACGGCCATGGGAACATTAACGCCTGCTCAAGAGCAGGTGTTAAGGGCTCCCAGACATGAAGAATGTCATTTATGCACATTAGAGACTGCAAATGAAGCCCAGCCAGGTGTGTGCAGTATGCTCCACTCACACTCCAATCCATAAATGATTGCCAGGTGTGGCCCCTTCCTTGCAACACTATGACACTGCGCATAGCTGTGACTGTGCTTCACATCCTCTTTCAGGAAGTGACAGAAGTAAGTGGGGCCCCAGAGGCAGTAGGCGATCGGGGCAGGCCCCCTTCCCCCCTCCACAGGCAGTGGGTGAGAATGTGTCGGGGCAGCAGCCTGTAGAGCAGTGGCGCTTCCATCCTCAGAGAAGGGAAGTCCAGCCAAGAAAGACACATATCTTCCAAGACAGAGCTACCCTCCTCGGCCTTTCTGAGGACCTAGTGGTCTCCCTCTATAGCAGTGGCTCTCAACCCAGTCTTCTGGGACCCCCCAAGCCAGTCAGGTTTTCAGGATATCCACAATGACTATGCATGAGATAGATCTGCATACAATGGAAGCAGTGCATGCAGATATATCTCATGCATATTCATTGTGGATACCCTGAAACTCTGACTGGCCTGGGGCAATGTTCCCTCTAATTTTCTGTAGGCTATGTGTGCATAAAATATGAGCTGTGCAGCTTTTGAAGGAAGGTTAAATTTTTGTGCGCCACATAACGACACTCAGAGTTATATACTTTAAAATTTGACTACACGTCAGAATATAGTATGTACACCACATTGATTTTAATCAAATTAAATGAAAATAGATGATTACTAAATGAAGCAGAAAATTTCTAGTAATTGCAATCACAACTTTTAAATTTTAAGACGTCTGTGTTTTCTATCAGAATCAGAACCATAATTTTTGTGCGCTCTGTTGTAAAGTATGTGCGCTCACTCGGCAAGGTGTGTGCGCGCGCACACGCGCACAGCTTAGAGGGAACAGTGGCCTGGGGGTCCCAGAGGACTGGATTGAGAACCACTGCTCAGAGCTATATGAGAGCTGTATGAGGATCTGAGGCCTGACCTCTAGCCTCTGACTGCCTAGTCACATGTCATACCAGGGCTGGTCAAGCTCCTGAAGGCTCTACATTTCTCTGCCTCTGGCTGCTTCCAAACATCAGTGGCTGCAGTGGGAGGAATGGGCCCACACACCTTTACCAGATGCCTCCACCAGGAAATTTGAGCCGTGATCAGCTGGGTAAGGAATTACATTGTGTTTCCTAATGCCAGGCAACAGTGGGGTGACCCTAAACCAGCAGTTTGAGAGAATCACAGGCCTACCAAAAGTGATGGGAGCAATAGACTGCACAAATGTGGCACTTATCCCGCCCAGAGACAGGGATGTGTTGTACCACAACCAAAAGTACTTTGATTCCCTGAATGTGCAGGTTGTATGTGATGCCAACATACTCATTCTGAATGTCGTGACCAGGTTTACCCATAACTGATATATCCTGCAACACAGTACCGTTCTAGGAGTTTGAGGAGGGGAGGTTTGGAGATGGCTGGCTGCTGGGTGAATAATATCTGCTTTATTGGACATTTGCATGTGGCAAGGAACAAATTCCAGTCAGGAAAGAGGAGAAGCTAATACGGCAACAGCACATGTCATGGGAAACATACCCACACAGTAAGTGTACTTTGCCCTTTCAGATACGGGACTGGACTTGAACTTGTGACCTCAAGATTACTAGATACTTACCTGCTGCACCTACTAGAGCCTTATGTGAATGGAAAGCAGTCATCTATTTATACCAGCTGTGAGGTTACTGCACTCTCCCCCTACCTCGCAGTAACTCTTCCTCACTCAAATGTTGCTGTGAAGCCAAGGACTATTTATAACACACTGTAGAGCTGCTGAAAAAAGAAAAAACGTATTTGCAGGTTTACATTCATAATTGCTGATGAGGGATTCCCCCACCCCACACTTGCACTGAGTTGCCAGGTTTTCACTGTGAAACACCACAAATCCCAGAACTGCCAAGTTACCCGCTTACAGGAGTGAAACGTTTGGCTACTTCAGGTTTTAAATATATATAGCAGTGCAATATGGTTTTGGTAGACCCTGATTTTAGCCATTGCAATCATTGCTGCAAATCCCATAAATCATCACAATGAGATTGTCATAAATCCAGGACTGGCTTTAATTGTCACATCTGTAACTGGGTAACTTGGCAAATCTGGGATATTTTCCCTGTTTGCAGGTGTCTGGTTGGAAAATTGCAGGGTGGAGCAGTGTGCTGTTTGTAGTCCCGGATCGTACCCATTGGGATCCTGACTGCAGGTCCCATAAGGCATCATAAATCAATTGTCAGAAATGCTGGATTGGTTTATAATCTCACTCCTGGAACTGGGTAACATGGATACTCTGCAACATGGTTACCCTGGAAATTTAGTGCAAGGGGGGGGGGGGGGGGGTTGCCCACAACAGCAATCATGAATGTTAATCTGCAAATACCTTTGTTCTCTCAGCAGCTATATGGGTGTGTCATGCATACACCTTGGCTTCAAAGCCACACCAGAATGAGAGATTTACTGGGAAGGTAGGGGGGAAGGTGCAGTAACCTCACAGCTGGCACAAATTGCCCACTGATTCCAACTCACATATGTCTCTAGTATGAGCAGAAGAGAAATAAGCACTTACTAATTCAAAGGTCATAAATTCAAGCCCATTCCCTGATCTGAATTAATAAAGTGCATTTATTGTGTGGGTGTTTTTCCTATGACATGGGTTGTTATCATATTAGCTTTTCTTCTGTATGGTATTTGTAGTCCCCAGTCATTGCTGCAAATCCCATAATGCAGGATCTCCAACTCCAGTCCTGGAGGGCTACAAACCATTCAGGTTTTCAGGATGTTCCTAATGAATATGCATAAGGTATATTTGTATGCACTGCCACCATTGTATTCAAATTTATCTCAAGCATATTCATTAGGAATATCCTGAATATCTGACTGGTTGGTGGCCCTCCAGGACTAGAGTTGGAGATCCCTGACATTCGGCTAGCCTAAAATTTCACTCCTGCAACTGGGTAACTTGGCAACTCAGAATTCCAGCACTGTGTCATTTGCCAGCTATGCAGTTCTTGTGCCTATGCTGTTTGAAAGTAGGTAATTTAATGTAGTATGCATTTCCTACATCTTGCCTATGCAAATCATGGCTCCACATCTTAGCATGTAACAGGAGGAGAGCAGTAGAAACCCAGGACTGCATAGATGCCATGTTACCCAGTTGCAGGTATGAGTCTTGTGGCCAAATGTGGTTTGAAAATGCTTTGCAGTGCAATATTATATTTTTACTCCCTGATCTAACCCAGTGGAATCAGTACTGCAGATCCCATTGCTGTTGTTATTAAGTCTATCCAATGGATAGTTGATCTAAACTGTGTTTGGTCTTCAATCAGGCTGCTCATTGCTGATAGAATGGGATCCATAGCTGCTGCTATTGTATCAATCCATCTCATTGACAGCCTTTCTCTTTTGCGTTGACCTTGCCAAGCATTATGTCTTTCTCCAACGATCTTTCTCTTCACATGATGTATCCAAAGTATGAAAGTCAAAGTTTTGTCATCTGAGCTTCTAAGGAAAGCTTAGGTTCGATCTCCTCTAGTACTGACTGGTTTGTTCTTCAGGCAGTCCATGATATACACAGTATTCGTCACCAGCACCATAATTCAAAGGCATCAATTTTCTTCCTGTCTAACTTTTTTACTGTCCAACCTTTGCATCCATATGCAGAGAGATATCTCTGCTCTTGAGAATCTTGTCTAGGACCTTCATATCCTTTCTGCCAAAAGCAATCCGTTGTCGGATTTCTTGATTGCTTGTCCTTTCTTTATTGTTAATCCAAGTAGGTTAAAGTTGTCAACTATTTCAATTTATTCTCCATCAATGATGAACTTATTGATTTTGTCAGTTGTCAGGATCTTTGTCTTATGGCAGGTCCCAAAATGCATCAAAATGAGTTTGTCACACATCCACGACTGGCTGCCTTGACAACTCTGCTACTGTGCTCTGGTTCCACTCCTGGAACAGGCTGGCAAGGAAAATTGAATGGCAAGGATGAATTGGCCATTTCTTATGTTTCTTAAGGAAGCGTACAGTTGCCAAGTCACCCAGTTCCAGGACTGGTACTTGAGCACAATCCTGTGCTTCTAAGGGTCCCCTCCTGGAACATGCTAGGATCTGGAAACGTGATTTCCACAGTCTATATCCTGGCATTACAGGTACCATACAGCATTACAAGACCAACTTTCACACAGCACAGGCACAATTGTAGAGTTGCTATGTGATCCTGTTCCATGAGTGGCAATGTTTTCCCAGGTTTCTGGTTTGGGAATTGCATGACAGGGCAGTATGCTATTGGTAGTCCCCACTTGCCTAGTGGTCAAGTAACCCCGATCCAGGAGTGAGATATTTGACCACCTCTGGTCCTCAATTTTCCTTACAATGCTATTGGGTATGTGTAGTCGCTGTCACTGTAGCAGCATGACTACCCATGAACTGGATGTTATTGCAATAGACATGACTGACATATTAACAGATAGAGCACTAGTAGTGGAGGCATGGCAGCATTATAGATGGCATGAGGAGGGCCTGGTTTGCCTCAGCAGAAGTACTGGTGTGGGTTCATTTGTGTTATGTCAAACTTTTAACCAACACATGTGCCGTGAATCTGAGAGCGCTCAGTGCATTGCACATTGAGTGCAGTCTTTCCAAGGTGGGCCTATGGGATACAGTTCCTTCTCCTTTCTACAGATGTTGATGGCATTCATCAGATATTCATCCCATCCTATACAACCTTTCTCTGTTCTTCATCCCATACTGCTGTTTTGTCTATAGCAGAGCTTCACACAGGATGTGTTGCTTCTCTGTCACCGCTTCCTCAGCTTACCTCCTGCTCTTGAGGGATGTATGTCTCTAGTCAGATGCTGTCATGCCATAAAAAGTAGCAGTAGTGCTTTTGACTGCCAAACCACAATCAGTACAGCAGCGATGTCTGCTTATATCACCTGTGTGAATAAACACAGGGATAGAGTGGCAGTCAAACTGTCATACTTTTGGCAACCAAACTGCTTCTCAGACCATGAGGTTACCACAGTTGTCCATACTGAGGTCACTCCTGCTACCCCACATGCTTTTGTCTCACCATTTCAGTGCCAATACTTTCTGCCATGCACATTAGTGTTGAGGTAGTCACCAAGCCATTCACAGACCTGCCATATGTACACACATAGCACTGCAGTTTATATTGAGGCCGGTTGCATATGGTTGGACACGTTTACTGTCCATCCTTTCTGTGCTCATAACCAGAAAATTACTGTGACGCTCTCCATTTTCTACTCCTGCTAGGGTTCAGAGCACCAACTTCAGAGCTCAGTGTCAGAGTCCTGAGCAATGCATTAACCTATATGTTTTCTTTCTCACACTGACAAGGCGTATTATTTTTCTGTAATGTTTACTGTAACATACAAAACCAAAATGATTCCACGAAAGCATACATTCGTACAATATCGGATACAGATTTCCAGCAGGGGTACATTGGGGCAGCAAGACAGTACAGCACTCTCATCTTCCTCCATCCATCCTTCTGCCCCTCCATCTCCATATATCCATCGTGATCACTCATGAGTTCTCCTGTCAATTGCTACACTCTGGCCCACACTGTGGCATTTTATTCATTAGGGTATATCACTCACACCTCAGCTGATGTGCAGATCACCACTGCTGCCCAGTCAGTCTTGCTATGCTGATATTGCTATGCCAACATTGTGGCCATGGTCACGCCGCCATGGTACACTCATACCCACTTCTATACCACCTACTAACACCCCAGCAGATTATATGACCACCCCTTTATTATACAGTCCAACTGCCTCCTACAATCTCCTCTCACTCACTGTCTAACACCTATGAGACATATGGATGTGACATGTCCATCACCTATTCCCTATCCAGCACCTCAGTTCTGACTTCTATATAGGCTCCCTTATCCCCCGTTGCAGCGACCATCCTTACAGTGCATTGCCCGCATGCTTCCCCCCCTTAGTGCCCGGTGTCAGTTTACTGCCTGCTAAAAGGCTGCTAGCACCCTTTCCGCAGGTACGCTTCCTCCCCACCCCAGTCATTAACACCGGCAGGGCATTAACAAGGCCATTTTCACATGTTAAAGACATGTTAAACAGGCATCTTTAACACACCTTAGTATACATGCCCCTAAGATACTTTCTGTTCTTTTAGACTGACAGATTCTTAATTCATAAATCAGGGAAAATAAGAAAAACCTGTTCTACATTATATGTTATAGATTGTACTTAATCTATTAAGTCTCTGATGAATTCATATGGATTATGCACAGCAATAGAATAATACTTATTTAATTATATTTATATGATTGCCAATACAAAACCTTTTGAGGTGACTTACAGCAGCATAATAAACTTCAACTCTATATATGATACATCTTATCTCTGTAGTGACTCCTGCATCTACTATGACTGTTGTTGCTTCAGCTGCTGACACTCTTGGCTCCTCCTTACCAGGTGCTAGGGAGTTTTTAACCCATCTACATACTTCATCACAACTTGAATGGGCTTCAACCTTTGACACTCTGCACTCCTTCCAGCTGCTTGCCAGGTGCTAGGGAGGTTGCAGTACATCTGTCCACTCCTCTCTGATTTCTCTCTGGTGATTTCTACATCCAGCATGACTTACCAGAGGCTTGCATCCATTTGTATATATTTCCCAGCTTTGTCTCTGCTGACTTTGGCATCTACCATGACTTGCTTGCTTGCTGACTGCTGGGCATGGTGGAGGTATGGCCAGGACATTCCTAAGAACCTGCATGCCCCCACGTGATCTCATAAATGCCCTGAGTTTACTGCATTTTAAATTAAATCTACTCTAGGCAGGATTTTAAAAGTACTCATTGTGTCAGTCAAACATCCGGAAGGTGTGTAGAAGGAGATACACTAATATCGCCTGTATTTTACAATATGTCAACAAACACTGATGGGAAATGGGGGCTCATGTTTTCAATATGCCATGCCACTGGACATCCCCTTATGCTAGTTTGCCTGAGCATTCTTAATGGGGAAGTCTATGTGGCTGACCACATGCATGACCAGGTTGGGAACGTCTATGTTCGTGAAATCAGCTAGAGTCGTTGATGTCCTCGGCTTTCTTCTTCACGTTCCACTCTGGATATACCCAATTTAACTTGAACATCCTTTCTAAAATCCACTTCTATATGTGCATATAATTCACAGTCATTAGTATTTAAAACAGACAGTATTTTACTGTTATGAAAAAGTTGTCAGAAGCTCTGTCTACCATAAGGGTGGTAACTAGTTACTCCAGGACAGATCCAAAAATAGGAATCAGTGAGTGGATCATGGGCCAAAATGCAATGCAATATGTGTCCAGAAGTAGATTGCCAAGCCTTTTTCCAAGGCAATGGAGGATTAAGTGACTTACCCAAGGCCACTAGTACTAGTGGGGATCAAACCCTGGTCTCTTGGTTACCAATCCAGTGCTCTATTAGGCTACTCCTCTATTCCCAAGGGAAGGAGGGTTTTTTCTCAGCTACCAGACATATGCAAAAGCACCAGCTAAATAGAACAAAAGAATAGATAGCAAATAAGAAGATTGGTAGACACCCAAGTCTCTCAGCGAGATATGTGATCTTGGACGTTGATGGAATGGGGTGCTAAGTTGATAAAATAGCATAGCTTTAATGGGGTTACTAATAGGACATGAGGTCAAGCAATGGGTAAAGTTTTTTAAGGCTGATACCAACAAGAGAAATGTGCATTAGTGCAGGAGAATGGCCACATCCCTTCCATATGAAAAGAACTTGAATTTAATTTATCATTTATGAGTTAATGGAATATAGAATTGTTTTGGTGGATTTTATGTATTCATATATTATAGACATCATATTAGAAATAAATTGTTTCTTAACATTTTGATTGATGGTGAGTTTCTGTTTATGTAGCAAATACGCATGGGACTGGGGGTGGAGGTGGGGATGGGGGGAGATGGAGGAGGAGGAGGTGGTGACCAGGGGTGACAAATATGCTGCCTACCCATGTTGAGGCTCTAATTTACTAAGCAACAATATGCATTTGATTAAGTACAAGATTGATAAAATGTTTGCTGACTTCTATCCAAGAAAATACATTGTTTTACAGGACACACGCATGCAAACAAATATATATGTGACAGAGTTCAATAGCCCTGTGTTTTTTGCAACATTAAAAAAAATCACAAGCAGAATATCCTTATATTATCAACTACAGCCTCTGTTTCTTAGATATATGTATTTCTTAATACAAGGAAAACACAAATAATTTTTCTTTAGGATAAGAGGCTGAGAGATGCTGATCCCAGCTTGCTTGTGCTAATTGATTCCTCAAAGTTATTTTCCCTCTGGAAAAGTTTGTAATGTACCAACTTATTGATCCTATCAATACCTTGGAAACAGTGCCAGTGCAAGGACTTTAGGTGCCCTACGTGCACCTTTATCCTGTCACACCCCCAAACCCGTCTGTCCCCTGCCTCCTGCCCCCATTGTCACTGTTGCTGTCCCTCACCCAGACCTGCAGCAGCAGCAATGGCTTAAAACCCATGACAATGCACTTACCTAAACTCAGTCTTTTCATAGTGAGTACTATAGTCACTTTTTTTCCTTTAGAGATCTTCTGTGTTTGTCCCATGCTTTCTTGAATTCAGATACTGTGCTTGTCTCTACTACCTCCACTGGGAGACTATTCCATGCATCTACCATTCTTTCCATAAAGAAATATTTCCATATATTACTCATGAGTCTATCCCCTTTCACCTTCATCCTATGCCCCCTTATTACAGAACTTACTTTCAATTGAACGAGGCTCATCTCTTGTGCATTATGTCACTGAGGTATTTAAATGGCTCTACCATATCTCCTTTAACCCGCCTTTCTTCTAACGTATACATATTAAGATGATTAAGTCTGTCACCATATGGTTTATAATGAAGACCACTGACCATTTTAGTAGTCACCATCTGCACTGACTCCATCCTGTTTATATCCTTTTAAATGTGTGGTCTCCAGAATTGCACGCAATACTCCAAATGAGGTTGCACCAGAGACTTCAACAGAGGCAGTATTACCTCCTTTTTCTGCTTGCCATTCCTTTCCCTGTACACCCAAGCATCCTTCTGGCTTTTGCCATCGCCTTTTCTAACTGTTTAAGATCATCAGAAACAATCATATGCAGGTCCCATTCTTCTTTCAAGGAGAGAAGTACTTCACCCCCTGCACTAAACAGCTCCTTTGGATTTTTGCAGCCCAAAGGCATGACCTTGTATTTTTTAGCATTAAATCTCAGCTGCCAAATTTGTGACCATTCTTCAAGCTTAGCTAGATCCCTCCTCATGTTATCTTCTACTTCCTGGGTGTATACTCTATTGCAGATTTTGGTATCATCCTCAAAAAGGCAAACCTTACCCGAAAGCCCTTCTGCAATATCACTAACAAAGATATTAAAAAGAATTGGACTAAGGACAGATCCCTGCAGCACATCACTGGTAACCTCCTTCTCCTCATAGTGAGCTCCATTTACCTGTACCCTTTGTCGCCTCCCACTCAACCAATTTTTAACCATCAGTCACTTTAGGATTCATCCCTAGGGTGCTTAATTTATTTATAAGTTGCCTGTGCATAACGGTGTCAAAGGCTTTACTGAAATCTATGTATACCACATCTAGGGCTCTCCCTTGGTATAACTCTCTGGTTACTCAGTCAAAGAAATCAATAGGATTTGCCTGACAAGACCAACCTCTGGTAAACCCAGCAATTCATTGGACTCCAGAAATCTCACTATCCTCTGTTTTAGCAGTGTTTCCATTAGTTTCCTTACCACAGAGGTCAGACTAACTGGCCTTTAGTTCTCAACCTCATCCTTAATTACGCTTTTGTCTAAAGGGACCACATGTGCCATTCTCCAGTCCTCTGGGACCACTCCCGACCCTAAAGAGAATTGAAAAGGTCAATTAGTGGAGCCACTAGAATGTCTCCAAGTTCCTTCAATATTCTCAGATGTATCTCATTCAGCCCCATCGCATTGTCTACTTCTAGTTTAGCTAGTTCCTCACAAACACAGTCTTCTGAAAGTTGTTCAAGATCCTCTTCACTTCTGATCCTATTAGTGGGTGTTTTCTGAGATCCTGCCCCTGACCCTTCATATATGAACACAGAACAAAAATATTTGTTAAGTAATTCCACTTTATCCTCATCAACCTCTACATATTCCTCCCCATCCCCCTTGAGTCTGACAATACCACTTTTGCACATCTTCCTCTCGGTAACATATCTGAAAAATGTCTTCTCCTCATATTTTATCACAATGGCTATTTCTTCTTCTCTTTGTATCTTTGCTTTCCTGACTACTTTCCTAGCTTCTCTATGTTTTTCCAAATATTGATGCTTGTCTTCCCCTCTCTCTGCTCTCTTGTATTTTATGAAGGGCATCCTCTTTTTCTTTACCCTTTCAGCTACTTCTTTGGAGAACCATAGTGGCCTTCTTTTCCTTTTACATTTATTTACCTTTCTAACAAAAAGGTTTGTTGCCCTTAAAATATCCCCTTTCATTTTTGCAGATTGCTTTTCTACATTTCCCCTCTGTTCCCATCCATTTAACAACTCCTTGAGATACTGTTCTATCTTGGCAAAGTTAGTTTTCCTAAAGTCTAATACCCTTGCTTTTGAATGGATTTCATTAGCCCTCATCCTAATACTGAACCACTACATCTGGTGATCACTGGATGCAAGATGATCTCCCACTATTTATTTTATTTAACAAGTTTTTCATACTGCTTTATCATTCCAGTCAAAGTGGTTTACATTGTACCTTAAACTTGGTAATGTACATTAAACAGGGACATTGATATCTTGGATTTTATCTAAGGCAATAGAAGATGAAGTGACTTGTCCAAGGCCACAAGTGGTGCTAGTGGGAATCAAACACTCTTGGTTCCCAAGCCTGTGTTCTAATCATTAGGCTACTCCTCCACTCCATTATAACATTAGAAACATTTTACCCATTGGTAAGCACCAAATCCAGTATGGCCCCTTTACATGTGGGTTCTGTTACCAGTTGCCTGAATAGTTCTCCCAGTAGAGATAGAAACATAGAAACATGATGACAGAAAAAAAAACACATGACCTATCTAGTCTGCCTTTCCATATCAACCACTACAACAGTCCCTTTTTTTCCTTTAGAGATCCTCTGTGTATGTCCCATGCTTCTTTGAATTCAGATACCTTCCTCATTTCTACCACCTCAACTGGGAGGATATTCCATGGATCCACCACTTTTTCCATAAAGAAATATTTCCACATATCACTCCTGAATCTATCCCCTTTCACCTTCATCCCATGTCCGCTCATAGAAGTGTTTACTTTCAATTGAAAGAGGTTCTCCTCCTATGCATTTATGCCACTGAGGTATTTAAATGTCTCAATCATATTACCTCTATCCCGCCTTTCCTCTAAGGTGTACATATTAAGATCCTTACGTCTGTCTTCATATGCTCTATAATTAAACCACTAATTATTTTAGTAGTCACCCTCTGTGCTGACTCCAGCCTGTTTATATTCTTTTGAAGGTGCGGTCTCCAGAATTGCACACAATACTCCAAATGAGGTCGCACCAAAGACTTATACAGAGGCACTATCACCTCCTTTCTTCTGCTGGCCATTCCTCTCCGTATGCATCCAAGTATCCTTCTAGCTTTTGCCGTCGCCTCTTTTACCTGTTTAGCTCCTTTAAGATCATCAGACACAATCATGCCTAGATCTCATTCTTCTTTAGTGGACAAAAGTACTTCACCCCCTATACTATATTGCTCCCTTGGATTGCTGCAGCCCAAATGCATGACCTTGCATTTTTTTAACATTAAATCTCAGCTGCTAAATTCTAGACTTCAGTAAAATGGCCAAATACCTGAAGGAGGAGTTGGCAGGGTGGGAGGGATAACGGAAGTGGAATTGCAATGGGCTAAACTAAAAGAGGCAATAAAAGGGGCAACAGATACGTATGTAAGGAAAGTAAACAAAAACAAGAGCAAAAGGAAACCTATTTGGTTCTCCAAAGAAGTGGCTGCACAAAGAAAGGCAAAAAACACAGCTTTCACAAAAATCAAAAGTTCGCAAACAGGGGAACACAGAAATGAATACAGGATCAAGCTAAAAGAGACAAAAAGAGAAATAAGGATAGCAAAACCAAAGGCAGGAGAAAAGATGGCTAAAGTTGTGAAATGTGGCAACAAAACCTTTTTCAGGAGAGGAGGAAAATCAGAGGTGAAACTGCAGGACTCAAAAGTGCTGAGAACAGATTTGTGGAAAGTGACATTGAAAAAGCAAAAACGCTAAACCTGGAAAAGAGACGGCTGAGGGGAGATATGATAGAAGTCTATAAATTGATGAACGGAGTGGAACGGGTAAACATAGATCGATTGTTTACCTTATCAGAATATAGAAAGACTAGGGGACATGCAATGAAGCTACAGGGTAAACTATTTAAGACTAATAAAAGAAAATATTTTTTCACTCAACGTGTAATCAAACTCTGGAATTTGTTACCGGAGGATGTAGTAAAGGCTGTTAGTGTAGCTGGGTTTAAAAAAGGTTTGGACAAGTTCCTGGAGGAAAGGTTCATAAACCATTATTAAGAAGGGACCGAGGATATCAATGCTTGAACCAATACAAGCATTGTGGAAGCTGTGTCCCTTGGGGAAACTGCTAGGTACATATGACCTAGATTGGCCACTGTTGGAAACAGAATACTGGGCTTGATGGACCTTGGTCTGACCCAGTATGGCATATCTTATGTTTTTATGTTCTTATGTAAACAAATATGTTTTACTAGAGAAAATCCTGGAGAAGGACCACCTGTGATTGACAAATATAAAAATGGGAATGGAGTAGATACCACACCATTTACAGAAGATGATGTGTTAGAGCAGCTTGCAAAACTGAAAGTGACCAAGGCCATGAGACCGGTGGAATACATCCCAGGATACTGAAAGAGCTCAGAGAGGTTCTTGCAGGGCCATTAAAGGATGTTTTTAATAGATCCTTGGAGACAGGAGAAGTTCCACAGGACTGGATAAGGGCTGATGTGGTACCTCTTCACAAAAGTAGCAGTAGGGAAGAAGTGACAAACTACAGGCCAGTAAGCCTTACCTCGGTGGTGGGAAAAGTAATGGAGGCGCTCCTGAAAGAGTGAATAGTGGACTTCCTCGAAACCAACCGATTACATAATCCAAGGCAACATGGTTTTACCAAAAGACGATCTTGCCAAACAAATCTGATTGAGTTCTTTGATTGGGTGACCAGAGAACTAGATCAAGGGCATGTGATGGATCTGATCTACCTAGATTTCAGCAGAACCTTTGATACTGTTTTTCATAGGAGGTTTATCAATAAACTCAATAGCTTGGGGATGGGTCCCAAGATGGTGAAATGGATCAGAAATTGGTTGACTGACAGATGACAGTATACAGAACTCACTTAGATGAAAGGAAGATGATGAGTGGTGTGCCCCAGGGTTCGGTCCTGGGACCAGTACTGTTCAATGTATTTGTAAGTGATATTGCTGAGGGACTGAATGGAAAAGTCTGTCTTTTTTCAGATGACATGTAAATTTTCAAGAATGGATTCTCCTGAGGGAGTGGATAATATGAGGAAAGATCTACAAAAGCTGGAAGAATGGTCTTATGCTTGGCAGTTAAGATTTAATGTGAAGAAGAGCAGTGTCATGCATTTGGGAAGCAGAAATCCAAGGGAATTGTATGTGATAGGGGGAGACAGGTTGGTGTGCACAGACCAGGATAAGGACCTTGAAGTGATTGGTTCTGAGGATCTCAAGGTGGTAAAATAATGTGATAAGGTGGTGGCAAAAGGAAGAAGGATGCTGGGCTGCATACAGAGAGGAATTACCAGCAGAAAGGAAGAGGTACTAATGCACTGTACAAGTCACTGGTGAGGCCTCACTTGGAATATTGCATTCAGTTTTGCAGACCGTATCTCGCAAAGGACATAAAAAGGCTGGAAACAGTTCAGAGGAAGGCAACCAAAATGATTTGGAGCCTGCATCAGAAGACTTATGAGAAGAGACTTGAAGATCTAAATATGTACCAACAGATTACATAATCCAAATATGTACACTGGAGGAGAGAGGGACAGGGGAGATATGATTCAGACCTTTAAATACTTAAAGAGTATTAATGAACAAACAAACCTCTTCCAAAGATGGGGAAGCTGTAAAACTAGAGGGCATAAAATGAAGCTGCAAGAGGGTAAACTGAAAGGCAACATCAGGAAATATTTTTTCACTGAAAGGGTGGTGGATGCTTGGAATGCCCTCCCGATGAAAGTGGTGGGGCAAATACAGTGACAGAATTCAAAATGCATGGGACAGACACAGTGGATCCCTTTATGGCAACAGGATAAAATCAAAATAAATATAACTATCTCTTATATCTCAGTAAATAGGTGTGACCTACATGGAGCGATGGGTACACCCCTAAACAAAGATATGGGGAGGGGTGACCTGCATGGAGCGGCAGGTGCACCTACTCTTGCCGCCTTGCTGGGCAGACTAAATGGACCATACTGGTCTTTATCTGCCGTCATATACTCTATTACTTGTTACTTTGTTACTACGTACTTTTACAGTGTCTTTGAATCTTCATGCCACTTAGTGCCCTTTATCCCTCTTTTGGTACTAGGACATCTTCATGGCACTTTTGATGCCCTGGAAAGCTGTTGCCTCTGTAGCAGATGTCTATCAGCAATTTTAAGGCATGTTTCATTTAAAATGTATTTACTAAATGTATATATTTATTTATTTATTTCAAAACATTGATACCTCTCTAATCTCATGTAGTTCTCAGTGGTGTATAATACAGTTAACAAAAAACACATAACATACAAACATAGAGGTATGTTTGCTAATAGGCATGCCATTTGTGTGCGATGAGGGCCCAGAATTAGTGTGGTGACCCATGCTGACTATTGGGGACATGATTGCATGTCCCCCTACAGTTACAGTGCTGTAGTGGCTTGGCAATATTGCACCTGACACACATGGCAGAGACAATGATATCTTCTGTACCAGGCAAAAGCTGCTGGTGCCGCCACTCCCACCCCTACATGCTGCTAACATGGCTATGTGGTTGCAATGGTGATGGCATGACTCCTTTGTGATAGCGGCAGAATGTATGTGTGCCGCTGCTGTCACAGCAGAGTCACACCAGACATCACAGATGTACACCTTAGTCAGCTGCCTACTTGGCCTAGCAGACTGATCAGCCCCACTGAAGCACATGGCACCCCTTTGGCACCAACAACATATTGGGAGGAGTGGCTCAGTGGTTGGGACAGGTTACCTCAGGCCAGAGGGCCAGGGGTTCAATTCCCACATGGGGACAAGCAACCTCAGGCCAAAGGGACAGGGGTCTCTAGTCCCATGGCCACTCCATGTGGCCTTGGTCAAGCCACTTAACCCTCCATTGCCTCAGGTACACTTAAATTGTGAGCCCTTCAGGGACAAGGGAATAAAAAGTACCTGCTAGTATACATGTAAACCACACTGATGCTAAAGAGCACAGTATAAAAAATAAATAAATTGCCCTTTATTACAAGAGCACCATGCTGTGACTGGCAATGGACCACAACTATCACTAATTTCAAGGCTCCAATCTGGGAGGTACACACTGCATACATGTGAATCAGCTCCCTGTATGGTCTTGTATGGGTGAAAAAGGCTCCCTCCCTTCAAAACAAGCCCTTAATGCCCACTATTCAGATGCAGTGTTAGCACTGAGTCCATCCACTCTGTACCCCTTCTCTGCCCCTTTTCCCTTTAATGGCCGGCAGCGCTTTTAGCACCTGTTACGGTAGTGTTATCAGCACTTTCCACCATGCTAACCTCTACCAGGTGCCGATAGCATCACATTACTTCCTTAATGCTCTTTAGTAATCATACCTCTTAGGAGAATACAGGGCCGGTGTTACCTTTTTATGCTTCCCTTTGCGAATAATAACTGCGCCATCACTGTTGTCCCCACACGCACCGATTCCAATGGAGTACTAAACAAGCCTCTCTTTTATCCCAACATGCTGAAATTTCTGAGAAGGTAGCCATGATGTCTACAGTAACAAAAATGAGAGATGCAGGTGGCGCCTTTTATACCAACCAGTTTATTAAAGTATGAACTTTCAAGGATGAGAGTCCACCTGAAGAAGAGGAGTAGCCTAGTGGTTAAGGCAGCAGCTTGGGACTGGAAGGACCAATGGCCTTGTGGCCTTGGGCAAGTCACTTAACCCTCCATTGCTTCAGGTGCAAACTTAGATTGTAAGCCCTCAGGGGAAAGGAAATACTTACAGTACCCGATTGCAACTCACCTTGAACTACTACTGGAAAGGTGTAAGCTAAATACTAATTATAATAAATCAAAGTGCTACAAATTTGAAAAGTAGAAAACATCATTGGGCTTTGGAGACTGTGGATGTGCTGCATGTTTGATGTGTCCCAGGATCCTCTGATGCAACTTACTGTTACTGAGGAGCAGGGAAGCATCAAACATGCTGCATGCATATAGGTTCCAAAGCCCCTAAGTTGCTTTTCTTCTGCCTCTCCACTGTCCATTGCTTGCTTCCATTCATCCTACAGCTTGGCCTGGCTGAATTACTGTGCCGAGTGGGCCGCCCTCCCATGACTGCTGCCCTGTGTGAGCACACAGTTTGGATAGTGGGCCATATTGGCCCTGGAAGAACAATAAATAAGACAGATGTTCCACGTTTGACAAGATACTATAAGCATCTCATTTTCAGGAACCACGTGACATGGTACATGGAAATAAGGAATTGTCATGAAAACCCCACTGTTAGCGTGCAAAATTGCTTGCCCCATTGGCTTGAATGGATCCAAATGATCTGCATGATCGAAATATATTGGAATAGAAAAAGAACTGAATGGATGATTGATTCCAGCTCTTTTTCCATATGCAATCCAAATCAATCAGTACTAGAGGAGATCAAACATAAGCTTTCCTTAGAAGTTCAAATGACAAGACTTTGACTTTCATACTTTGGACATCATGCAAAGAAATATCATTAGAGAAAGACATCATGTTTGGCAAGGTTGAAGGTCAATGCAAAAGAGGAAGTTGTGCAATGTGATGGATCAATGCAATAATAGCAACTATGGATGTCACCCTTTCAACAATTAGCTGCCTGACTGAAGACCAAACACAGTTTAGGACAATTATTCACAGGGCACCATGAGTTGACATTGACTCAATGGCATTTATCAACAACTGAAATGTGGATCAGCTTTCATAAACTTATTTTTAAGGCAGGGAATAACATCATACATTAATACATTCAATTATATACTAAAAAATGCAATATCATTGATTAACTATAATGACTAATAATACTGTAAGGGGCTATTTTACTACAGGTTAATGTACTTTAATGAAATTAATGTGTGTTAAGTGCTCATTAAAATAAAAATGCTATGGCACATAATGCACATTAACTTCATTAGTAAAAGGGCTCCTAAACATGATTAAAAAATCCATAAAACATAAAGGCCATTATTTGCTGATCCGGATTTTTGTAGGACCATTCTTCTTAATGAGATAGAGAGTCAATCTAAAAGGTTTAGTTGTGTTTTGGACATCTGCAGACATACACGTGGATGTCAAAATAACAGACACGTCTCTGTAACCATTCCACAAATGCTGTTAACAGATGTCTCCAGTACAGGGACATTCAAGTAGGCACAGCGGTGTGGTAGAGGCGTGTCTAGGGAGGGGCAACAAATGTATACATCTCAATTCAATCCCAGAAGCCACAGAGCCCATTTGCAGGCAGGCACGTGCATGTTGATTCTTGCTCCAGGCACAGATAGGTATCAGGAAAGTGTTTGTTTTCACTTTAAACCATCCAGAGAGTTTCGAGAAGTTGAAGAATTAAGTGACTAGCTTTAGATTACAAAATCCCAACACTGCCTACTCTAAGACACCCAAACCAGACAGTCCTGCTCCTCTTCAGCTTGTAGTAATTGCTCCATTTGGGAAAGAGTAAAAGCTGTATGATACGACTGAAAATCAGGAAACTTCAACTCACCACTCTCATGGTCTAACTTCAGTTTCTGCAATGCAATCCAAGGTGTTTTAATACTCCAAAGAAAATGTGCAATTTGATTATTTTTTGATGGACTTGAACAATGATTGGAATAATCAAAAAGGTGTCATGCTTAAAATATAGTTTAACTTGACTGTCTTCAGTATTCTTAACCAGGTCAGGTATGATGGTGACCAACGAGAGGTCCACCCCTTTACTATGTCCAAAAAGCAATTTTCATTCCTAACCATATTTAACTCCAGATCTCTGGCAAAACAACCTCTTAAGTATTTTAGACCTTCTAGAGTCCATTGAAAAGAAAATGGCTGCAACATACCTTTGGCCACATGCACATTTAGAATAAGAGCCATAGATTTGGTCCCCTTTTACTCTCTTGTTTCCCACATTTTCTCTTGTTTCCCACATCCCTGCATCCTTTTTTTTCTTTTCTCTTATATTTTTTGTATTGCTATAGCTACATTCAGATGTTCTGATCTTTTATTATTTATTTTCATTTTTCATCTTTTAGGCATTCCATTTGATGTTGTTTTACACTTGCTTTTTCATGGTAATATGATCTCTATGGTCTTTTATTTTTTTGCTTACATTTTACAGGTATCATGCCTTCTGTGTTTTTATTGATTATAAGGCCCATTCCATTGTATGCGTCCCCCGCCTGTCTGGCAGGTCAGAAGCGGGGTGTGCTCCGGTGCACCCGATTCTGATCCCACAGGGACTAGACATGCCTGCGGGATCAGAATCGGGCCATGGCCCAATTCTGGCCACCCAGTCATCCAGCAATTTCCCAGCTAGTCTAGCCTGGCTCCTGCATGGAGCAGTGGTGGCATGGGATTATCTTGCCATGCCACCGTGGCTCCATACAGGAGCCGCAATCCCTGGCACACCATGCAAAGGTCTGTTCCCCACTGCCCGACCACCGATCGGGTCTGCCATGGCCAGGGTCGGGCTGTGGGGTACTCCCTATACCCCCTTATATTGCTTTCCAGCCCTGGGGCAGTCCTGTCCCGCCATTTAGGTAGTCCCCCATCTAGATTGCCGACCCCGGATGTACAGGACCGACAATGGTATCTATGTGTGGGGAGCTCTGTTTCCCGGATGCAGGCCAGGCATTTAGTGGGTCTGGGGAAGCGGATTGAATGTCTAAGTCATCTGATAAAAATACAGGCACGTTCAGGTGCAGAAGTGATTTCACAAACCTGGATGTGCCTGATATGGATGTCTTTGGGAACGTCTATATAGACATCCGCAGAACGTTATTATGGAACTTGGCTGTGTATGATAGCCCTAACGGTTAGAGTAGTTGGCCAGTACTAGAAGAACCTATGTTCATAAACTAGTGCTGCTGTTGTTGACCATGCTAAGTACTGGGGATGATCAAATGTATTATTCTCTACACTCTCTGGATATTTTCAGCTAAAAGGAACACTTTTCAGATGCTTGTTCATCACTATTCATGCCTCGGAAAAGGTCTATGCCGAATGTCCATGACGTTTCTGTGATTAGGTGGGGATGTCTCAATTCCTGGGAATACCCTGGCCATGCTGCCAGGTTCCTAGGAACACATCCTCCATGCCTCCACTCAGATTTTGATGGCCTCAGAATTGGCTTCTAAAATGGCTTTGTAGACATCTCTGTGCTTTGGATGTTTCTAAGTCCATTTTTGGGCCTCCAAAGAACAAATAGGGCTTCTAAACTGACCCTCATTTGCCTCCAGACATCTTCAAAAGTTGTAGCCTTCCACTCTGACAGCAGTATAAAGCTAAAATCCTGGGAAGAATCAATTTTTTTTTAAATTGAAATTTCAACCAACTTACAAAGCAAGCATAAAGAAACCACAGATGTATTCATAAAGGCAAAATCAAACAAACATTAAGCAATACACACAATCAATAGCAAGAATCAATTTTAGCAGTCATCCTCATGGCAGTAACCCGTTTAAACATCCATCTTGTAAGCTGCTCTCTAGCACCCCTTGCCAACCTGCTTTAATACAAGATAATAGGCAATTAATGCAAGCTAATGCAGCTGTAGACATATAAAGAATCTGAAGTAATACATGGTAAAATAATCTGCTGTATCACATTTAAACACATACAATTAGCCCATTACTATGTGAAAGAGTTAACATAACTTGTGTTAACCCTTTTATCATGTGTTGAAAAAAAAAAAAATTAGCTATGTCTCCAGAGATGCAGTTAACTTTCTCCCAGGAACATTATTTCTCTAACATGGGAGCTGATGCCCTGGAGTTCAAATTGAAGAGGCCTGTTAGCTGTAAGAAAAATATAAGTCCTACCCCCTCCCCCCCCCCCATTGCCTCTAAGGCACCCCTGGAGACCGTGTGATTGTAGCCAGTCTCCTCTTCTCTACAGACTACAGTATATACATTGATAGCTACCTACAAATATGTATTTATTTATTTTATTTAATGTCTCTTCTATACCGCGCTCTTTAAAAATCAGTGTGGTTTACAGGTAACAGATTTGTGCAGTGCAGGCAGGCCTACACTGGACTTACAGTAAACAGGGGATTATATACAGGGTTAACAGGGTAACTATGTACAAGATAACTTGCTGTCATATGTTATGAGTACAGCTCGACACTATTTACACATTGGCTCAGCTATATACATGGTGACAAGGCATAGAAATAGAAATAGCCCTACAAAGAAATAGAAATAGCCCTACAAAGAGCTGACCTCCCATCCCTGCATCCCTGGCATTTCTATCAAGTCAGTTCTAGTATTACATCTTCCACCCCTCACAAATGGAATCGTACTTTGAAACCTTTCAAGATACAGTGAGGTGTACAAACAATCCCCAGCACCCATCTTCAAAATGGTGCTGTTTGACCTATAGCAGTACCTTTGTCCAAGAGAATGTTGCAGTCACTTGAAGATGGAACCCATTCCATGTGGTCTCTGAGGATAAGGCGTTGCATTTATTTTTCCAGATAAGATTTATCTTCTTCCCGCTTGATCTCTGCTCAGCTCAGGTGTTCAAAATCTTGAATAATCTTTTAGTTGTGGCTATTAGTTTTCTGAGAGATATTTATTGATGTATCCTATACTAAAAAAGATCTTTCTAGATCCTACATTTGTATCAAATATCTCCCAATATCTAAATTATAAATAGAAATGCAAAATGCACCTTTGAATCAA
Organism: Ichthyophis bannanicus; assembly: GCA_033557465.1. Taxonomy (NCBI): domain Eukaryota; kingdom Metazoa; phylum Chordata; class Amphibia; order Gymnophiona; family Ichthyophiidae; genus Ichthyophis; species Ichthyophis bannanicus. The sequence goes on from CM066035.1 coordinate 462,698,117, forward strand.
TGCTGACTCCTGTCAACCCATCACCTCCTGGGTTTTCTAGGCAGTGCGATCAGAAGTAGATTGCCAGACCTTTCTTCTACGACAATGGAGGGCTAAGTGACTTGCCCAAGGTCACAAAGAGTGCTAGCAGGAATTAATCCCTGGTCTCTTAGTTACCAAGCCAGTGTTCTAACCATTAGATTACTCCTCCACTCTGATAGAAGCAAAGGTTAATAAATTAAAACTAAAACATATATATATATATATATATCATGGTACTTTTTAATTGGACTAGCAGTGCATTTCTTGTCTAGCCTTAGGAGTTAACACTCTTTCCTCTGTTCTGGAGAAACTGAGCAAAATGATAGTAATACCAAAAAAAATAAGTGAATCTAAAGCATTTCAGTGAGAGTCTGAAAGATAAAGATGGTGGTGGGGTGGGGGAAGATTGATGAATGATCAGAAGATGACAGGCATTTTAATTTTACGGTTCATTACCAACTTCAGGAAAATTGATTGAGAAAGTAGCTTTATGTCAGCTTTAAACTTTATTGATGACTTTGATTTACTTGATATTCATCAGTGTGGTTTTCATCCTAAACACAGCACTGAGGCACTTCTTTTCAGGGTACTAAATACTCTACGATGTGACCTTAATAGGAGAGAAACAGTGATGCTTATCTCTCTTGATTCTTCTGCTTCCTTTGATACCATTAATCATGTAGAAGACCTTTCTAGTGCAATGGGAGAAACATGTTCCTCCTGGGATCCTCCTAGGGTAAAAGAACAGGGACCTGCCTTTTCATAGTGATATCTAATAGGGTTGTGCATGATCAAAATAGCTCAAATCACTCTCATTTTAAATATTTTTTACCAATTTTCAAGCATTTTTCATGTTTATTTTACCTATTTGCTCTTTGTGTACACATTGTATGCACAACAAAATAATGTTAAACATGCAATTTGATTGTACACAGATTGATTCATAGGTATATACACCTACACATGATTTTCATGCACTTTAATCAGTTTCCTAGGGATTCAATACAAAATTTATTTGCATAACATGCAGTTTATTTATTTAACCAGTTTTGTATACCACCTTATCCTTCAATCAAAGTGGTTGACAAGACAACAAAGGACTTACATGTTGAGGGCATGGGAAGATCAAATACAATACATTCCAATATAAATACAGTACAAACAGTAAATTATAATATTATCTCATAGTGAAATTGGATATACAAGTTGATCAATTTAAGTTATTTGACCAAATGATTCTATGAATAAATAAGTCTTTAAATATATGCGAAAGTCTTTGATGTCTTCCTGAGCTCTTAATTCTTCAGGAATAGAATTCCATACCTCTGGTGCCATGAAGGAAAATACTCTTTTAGAGGTCATCTGTTTTGATCTATTGAAGTTTAAAGGTGTACTAAGCTTATTGGAGTTATGAGATCGTCTAGGTCTTAGGCTCTTGTCTTTGGATATTATATGCTGTAGAATATCTGCTGAAGATTGGTGAAAGATTTTGAAAATAATCATTAGGTTTTTGTATTTTGCTCTTGCAATAATTGGAAGGAAATGTAACTGTTTAAGGACAGGAGTTATGTGATCAAATTTTGCAGAGCCAGTAATTATACATGCAGTAGTGTTTTGAACCAATTGGAGAGGATGGATAGCGTTTTTAGGAAGACCTTGATACAAAATCAAGTAGGGGTGTTATGACAGCTTGACATACCGTGCGAAAGTGATTTGTATTTAATATTGATTTTAGTCTTCTTATAATCTTTAAGCAATGGTATGCTTTAGCTGCAATTTTGTTTATATGAGATTTTAAGTTTAAATATGTATCTAAGGTTATACCTAAATATCTTACTTCATCTTTAATTTTTATTTTTTTATTTAATAGGTTAATTTCACTTGGTAGTTTTAAGGACTGACAATTCAATATGAACAATGCTTCCATTTTGTCAGAATTTATTTTTAAATTGTTTTTATTGAGCCATTAGTTATGCTATTAGTTATGCCATTTCACTTGTCTAGGTCAGTATCAATGGTCACACTTACTCAATTCATGGTTAGGATCCAGCAGTAAATGAAACAGAGTATCAACTATCAGCTTACAGAAGACCGAAGTCTTGTGAGTAGGTCAGTCTGCATCCAATAGTTGTGCATAGCTTTAGCAAAAGTTAAGAATTTGTTGGGGAGGAGGGGTATATTCAAAAGCGATTAAAGCAATTAGTCGACCTGTTAACCATGTTAATCCTGGTGAGCAGGATATTCAGTGGACTTAGACATCTTGTGCCGCTGAATATCTCCTCCTAGTGCCACTGAATACCTTGATGCTAACCGCATAACATTGGGCCTTCCAGAGCAGTGTTTGCATTAACAGGAGAGAAGAGATATTCAGCCACTGGCCTTATTCACATTCCTCTCTTTTCACCTTCTGTGCTCCCCTTCTCATGTGCCTTATGAAAGCCTAACTCTGTCTCTAACAAACTTGCTTTTACTCACAACCTGTTTATCTCTCATGCCCTCCACCTCCTTGCCTTAACAGAGACCTGACTTCTCCCTGATGATACCGCATCTATTGCCGCTCTCTGTCATGGCGGCTATCTGTTCTCCCACACTCCTCACCCCACTGGCCATGGCGAAGGTGTTGGGCTTCTACTTTCTCCCTTTTGTCACTTCCAACCCTGCATCGTTCCTCAGTCTCACTCCTCTCGCTCTCTTGAGGCCCATTCCATCTGCCTATTCTCTCCTCTCCCCTCAAAACAAATTGTGCTGTAGTGCTGGAAGATGAGACCCCCAGGTCAGAAGGCACTCAACTAGCTACTGGGGAAGAGCTGAAGACTTTTCAGAGTAAAGCCAGCATTTATGATGTGGTTGGGTCAAAGCCCTCGGGACGTCTGACTGCTGATGTAGCTGCGCATGAAATGAGAGTCAGAAGCTGTAAAGATGTCTTACACATTGGAACATGGAACGTACGAAGCATGAACCAAGGGAAGTTGGAGATGGTCAAGAATGAAATGGAACATGTACAACTTGATCTGTTGGGTGTCAGCGAACTGAAATGGACTGGCATCGGGCACTTTGCTTCAGATGATCACATGGTCTACTATGCTGGAAATGAAAGACAAAGAAGAAATGGTGTTGCATTTATAATAAAGAAGAAACTTGCAAGAACTGTAATGAAATACAATGCAGTCAGCGAACGCTTAATCTCTATTCGTCTACGCGGAATGCCTATCAACACAACTATAATTCAAGTATATGCCCCAACAACAGCTGCAGAAGAGAATGAAATTGAAGAGTTCTATGAACAAGTACAAGCTGAAATTGACAGAACATGCAAACAGGATATCCGGATAGTCATGGGTGATTGGAACGCAAAGGTTGGCAACAAAGAAGAAGACAAAGTAGTTGGAAAATATGGACTTGGCAACAGAAATGAAGCTGGAGAAAGACTGATAGAATTCTGCAAGACCAACGATCTATTCATCTCGAACACCTTCTTCCAGCAACACAAGCGGTGACTGTATACATGGACTTCGCCCAATGGATTGTATAAAAATCAAATTGACTACATCTGTGGAAGTCAACGATGGAAAAGCTCTATAACATCAACAAAGACAAAACCTGGAGCTGACTGTGGTACAGATCATCAACTACTAGTATGCAAACTCAAGCAAAAGCTGATAAAGAGCAAACTACTCATGAATGCAGCAAAATATGACCTTGAGAATATACCACTGGAATTTAAAGACTGCCTGAAAAATCGATTTGCTGCTTTAGATACAAATGATAGAGTTCCAGAAGAGTTATGGAATGACATCAAGAAGGTTGTGTTGGAAGAAAGCGAGAAGTCTCTACAAAAGGTAAAAAAGAAAAAACGGCCAAAATGGATGACGGAAGAAACTCTGAAAATTGCCCAGAAACGCAGAGAAGCTAAAGCCAGAGGAGAAAGAAAGACAATCACAGAACTCAACAGAGATTTCCAACATGCAGCAAGACAGGACAAGGAAAAGTACTACAATGACACATGCAAGGAAATAGAAGCAGAAACTATTAGAGGAAGAAAAAGATCAGCTTTCCTAAAGCTACGAGAGTTAAAGAAAAAGTTCCAGCCTCGAATTGGAATGTTACAAGATGCTCAAGGTTCTATGTTGAATGATGCTGAGAAGATCAAGAAAAGATGGAAGGAATATACAGAGTTTTTATATGATAAAGATCAAGTGGACCAACAGCCGTTTCAACCTGTACCTTATGATCGGGAACCATTGGTGATGAAAGAAGAAGTTGAAGCAGCATTGAAAGCCTTATCAAAGAACAAAGCACCAGGCATTGACTGCATTCCCATAGAAGTATTACAGCAATCTGATGCAGCTGTTACCGTACTTACAAGGCTCTGCCAAGAAATATGGAAAACAGCATCATGGCCAACTGACTGGAAAAAATCTGTGTTTATACCAGTACTAAAGAAAGGTGATCCAACTGACTGTGGAAATTATCGCACAATCGCTTTGATCCCACATGCCAGCAAAATTCTACTGAAGATTATTCAAAAGAGACTACAATCATACCTGGAACAAGAACTACCTGAAGTGCAAGCAGGGTTCAGAAAAGGGCGAGGAACGAGAGACATCATTGCGGATGTGAGATGGATCCTTGAAAAGACTAAAAAAGAATACCAAAAGGATATCTATTTGTGCTTTATCGACTATAACAAAGCTTTTGACTGTGTAAACCATGAGAAACTCTGGGCCACATTAAGAAGCATGGGTATACCAGAACACCTGATCGTTCTCTTGCACAATCTGTACATTGATCAAGAAGCAACAGTTCGAACTGAACAAGGAGAAACAGAATGGTTTAAAATAAGCAAAGGTATTAGGCAAGGCTGCATACTTTCCCCCTACCTGTTTAATTTATATGCAGAACAAATCATCAGAGAAGCAGGATTGTATGAAGACAACAGAGGTGTGAAGATTGGTGGAAGACTCATCAACAACCTTCGCTATGCTGATGATACCACATTACTGGCGGAAAGTGAAGATGATCTGAAACATTTGCTTCTCACAATCAAAGAACATAGTCTCAAAGTGGGCCTGCACCTTAATGTAAAGAAGACAAAGATCATGACAACTGGCATAATCAACAGGTTCATCGTCGAAGGAGAAGAAATTGAAATCGTGAATAACTTTAACCTACTTGGATCAACTATCAATAAAGAAGCAACAAGCAGTCAAGAAATCAGACGACGCATTGCTCTTGGCAGAATGGCTATGAAAGACCTAGATAAGATTCTCAAGAGCAGAGATGTCTCTCTCCATACAAAGATTCGACTTGTTCAGGCTATGATATTTTCAATAACATCATATGGATGTGAAAGCTGGACAGTTAAAAAGATAGACAGGAAGAAAATCGATGCCTTTGAATTATGGTGCTGGCGGCGAATACTGTATATACCATGGACTGCCCGAAGAACAAACCAATCTGTACTAGAGGAGATCAAACCTAAGCTTTCTTTAGAAGCTCTGATGACAAGACTTTGACTTTCATACTTTGGACACATCATGCGGAGAGAGAGATCATCAGAGAAAGACATCATGCTTGGCAAGATAGAAGGTCAACGCAAAAGAGGAAGACCAGCAATGAGATGGATCGATACAATAACAGCAGCTACGGGTACCAGTCTGTCAACAATGAGCCGCCTGACTGAAGATCGAACACAATTTAGGATAGCTATCCAGAAGGTCACCATGAGTCGACTCCGACTCGACATCACTTAACAACAACAACACATTCTCTCCTCTCACCCTTCGGGTTGCTGTAATCTATCGGCATCCTGACTTGTCTGTTTCCACTTTTCTTTCTGACTTTGACTCCTGGCTATCTATCTTTTTAGTCCCTTCCTCCCCTACACTTATCCTCAGTGATTTTAACATTCATGTTGACAATTCCTCCAATACCCATGCTTTTAAGCTCCTCTCCATTACCTCCTCATTCAATCATCAACTTTGCTCCACCGCCCCCTCTCACCAACTTGGTCACTGCCTTAACCTGATTTTCTTCTCTAATTGCTTGCTCTCCAACTTCTGCAACTCAGTCTTTCCCTTATCTGACCACCACCTCTTAAGTTTTCTTATTCATCATCCCCCATCTCAGCCTCGTCCTGTCTCCACGAATCTATTCAGAAACTTTCTTGCTATTTATTTATTTTATTTATTTAACAGTATTTCTAAACCGCCTTATCTTAATAATCAAGGTGGTATCACAGCAAGCAATCAGGTAAAGTGTGTGTGTTGTACATGCAGTGAGGATAAAACTTAGTTGTGTGAGGGATGTGTTGGGTGCTTGATTTGTTTGAGCTATATACAGGGTGGGCTATTTACAGTGGTGCTAGAATCATATTTTATATATATTCAGTTGTTTGGGAGGATTGGAGTGCTGTTATCCATTCTCTTAGGTTATGTGATGTGACCATAGTGCTCTATGAACAGGATGGTTTTCAGTTGTTTCTGAAGTCTTTGAGGTCTGGAGTTGCCCTTAGATCGTCCGGTAGATTGTTCCATATTGTTGGAGCAGCCATGGAGAGAGCTCTGTCTGTTGTGTCCTTGCGTGTGTGCTTGTACTCATTTGGGGTGCTGACTCGGTTGCGTGTTTGACTTCTTCTGGGACGTGCGCTGGTCTCCGGTTGTATGAGCAGGTGTAGGCTGTTGGCTGATATGTGTTCTTTTATCTTAAATAGGTTTAAGGCTATTGATCCCTTAGCCCTCTTCTCCTCTATTTCTTCATCCCTTTCCTCCACTCTGTTATCCAAATCAGTTGATGAGGCTGTGACATCCTATAATATTGCACTCTCCTCTGCCCTGGATACTCTTGCTCCCATTACCCCACACCCTGTAAGGCGTTCTTCTCCCCAGCCCTGGCTCACACCCGCTGCCCGATATTTGCGTTCCTGTACCCACTCTGCTGAGCGTCTTTGGCTTAAATCCCGCTGCCGTGCTGACCTTCTTCACTTTAAATTCATGCTTTTCTCATTCCAATCAGCCATAGCACTTGCCAAACAAGCCTACTTCACCCATCTGATTATCTCTCTTGCCTCTGATCCTCATCGTCTCTTTAATACTCTCAAGTCTCTCCTCAATGTGCCTCCACCGCTGATTCCTCCCTCTCTTCCTGCCCAAACACTAGCTGATTTCTTCCATGACAAAATCCATAAGATTACCCTCCAATTCCCCATTACCCCTTCTACCTCACCTTTCTCCCATCTCTCCCCGCTAACGTCTGCTACCCTCTCCTCCTTCCCTGTGGTCTCTGATGATGAAACAACACTCCTTCTTTCTTCCTCCAAACCCACCACCTGCTCCTCTGACCCCATCCCAACCCATCTCTTATGCCTCATCTCATTCTCTATTGTCCCTTCCATTTCTCATATCCTTAACCTATCCCTCTCCACTGCTATCTTCCCTACTGACTTCAAGCATGCCATAGTCACACCCCTCCTCAAGAAACCCTCACTCGATCCTACCTGTCCTTCTAACTATTGACCCATCTCTCTCCTTCCCTTTATCTCTAAACTACTCAAGCATGCTGTCCACCTTCGCTGTCTCAATTTCCTTTAATCTCATGCCCTTCATGATCCTTTACAGTCTGGCTTCCGTCCCTTGCACTCCACTGAAACAACTCTCACTAAAGTATCAAATGACTTGATCCTAGAAAAATCCAAAGGTCTTTATTCTGTCCTCGTCCTTCTTGATCTCTCTGCTGCTTTTGACACTGTTGACCACAACCTTCTTCTTATCACCCTGTCATCACTCGGCTTTAGAGGCTCTGTACTGTCTTGGTTCTCCTCTTATCTCTCCCATCGCTCTTTTAGTGTATGTTCTGGTGGCTCCTCCTCCTCTGCCACCCCTTTTCCAGTTGGTGTTCCCCAGGGTTCTGTCCTGGGACCACTCCTCTTCTCTATCTATACCCAATCTCTTAGTGCTCTTATCTCTTCCCATGGCTTTCATTACCATCTCTATGCTGATGACTCAAATCTACCTCTCTTCGCCTGATATCTCTCCAGCAATCCATGACAAGATCACTGTTTGCCTTTCAGACATTGCTACTTGGATGTCTCACCGCCACTTGAAATTAAATATGGCTAAGACTGAACTCCTTATCTTTCCCCTCAATGCCTCCCCTCCTCTACCCCCTTTCTCAGTCTCTGTGGATAACTCTTTAATCCTTCCTGTCTCTTCAGCCCATAACCTGGGTGTTATCTTTGACTCCTCTCTCTCTTTCTCCACTCATATCCAAGTCGTAGCTAAGACTTGCCGTTTCTTCCTTTATAACATCAACAAAATGTGCCCCTTCCTTTCTGATGACACTACTAAAATGATTGTCCACTCCTTAATCACCTCCTGTCTTGATTATTGCAATATTCTCCTTGCTGGCCTTCCTGCAAACCATCTCTTTCCCCTTCAATCTATTCAAAATTCTGCTGCTCGACTAATTTTCCATCAGCACCGCTTTTCCCATATCACTCCTCTTCTCAAATCCCTTTATTGGCTTCCCATCCGCATCCGGATCCAATTCAAACTACTCCTCTTGACCTATAAATGCATTCACTCTTCAGCCCCCCACTACCTATCATCTTAAGAGGGAGGAGTAGCCTAGTGGTTGGGGCAAGGTACTTCAGGCCGGAAGGTCGGAGGTTCAAATCCCACTAGAGGACAGCAACCTTGGGCCGGAAGGACTGGGGTTTCTAGTCCCACAGATGCTCCTTGTGGTCTTGGGCAAGCCACTAAACCCTCCATTGCCCATGTTCCCTGTAAGTATTAGTGTATGTGTCTCATATCCCCGCGTGTTAAATGTATCCCCCAATTGTGTTGTGACCGCTTTGATTGAAGGATAAGGCGGTATACAAAACTGTCTAAATAAATAAATAAATAAATCTCTTATCTCTCCTTACATCCCCTCTCGCGTTCTTCACTCTTCGAACAGCCTTCGTCTATCTATGCCCTCCACTCATACTGCTAATTCTAGACTTCGCTCCTTTCACCTGGCTTCATTCTTTGCCTGGAACAATCTACCTCTGTCTGTGTGCAAAGCACCCTCTCTGGACCTCTTCAAGTCCAGATTGAAAACCCATCTCTTCTCTATTGCTTTCTGTTCTTGATTCTTGTTTTTGCTCTTCTTGTTATTGTATACTTTGTCTTACTTGATTGTATTTGTATTTTGTGATCTTCTTGACTAGATTGTGAGCTCTGACGAGCAGGGACTGTCTCTTCTTCTTGTATGTACTGCGCTTCATATGTTTGAAGCGCTATATAAATGTTAAATAGATAGATAGATGTAAACTGGCTAAGGTTAACTTTAGCCAGTTCAGCCAACTGGGCAGTAGCTGGATATCAGTACTGTCCAGTTAGCTAAAACACTATCCGGGCATACTAGATATTCAATGCTGGTGGCTGGATATGACCCCAGCATTGAATATCCAGGAGTAATTAAAACAGCAAAGGCCTACCGCTTTATTTCACCTGGCTTGGTCGCTACCGTTGACTATTGGTCTGCTTTGTCTTTAAACAAAACAGCTATGGTTGACAGAGAAAACTTCAGTGGGGGGGGGGCATTTTCAAAGTGATTAACTTGGTTGAAAGACCTGCTGACTGCTTTAATTGTGGTGAGCTGGATATTCAGTGGGACTTATGCAGTGAGCGCTGCTGAATATCCCTGGATCTCGCCACTGAACGTCCTGATATCAGCTGACTAGCGTTGGGGTGTTCTGGAAGTGTCACACTGGGATAACCTCAGCGGCAAAAGATAGACACCTAAAAGGTTCACCTAACTTTCACTGCTGAGGCTAATGGGGCAGCAGCTGAATATTACCACAGCCAATTAGCTTTGTGTCTATCTGACTGACCTGGATATTCAATGCTGGTAGTCAGTTGTGGCATAGAATATCTGGATTTAAAGTTCAGCAATGATGGCTTGCTGATATAGAAGCACTAGCCACTGCCACTGAATATCTCCCCCTTCATCTTTTAAGCTAAAGATTGCTAGGCTAACTAAATATTTTTTTTCAGGGTAATTTTGTGTATGTTGTGCTCACATACAGAACTGATTATTATAATTCATTGTTCAATTTTCAGGATATCCACAATACATATTTATAAGACATATTTGCATGCACTGCCTCCCATGTATGTACATCTATCTCATGCATATTCATTGTGGATATACTGAAAACCAAATTAGCTGAGTTGTAGTTTTAGAACCACTGATTTAAGGTAAAGAACATTCAAACCAGTGTTTATGCCCGATACTACTGTAAGAGAGATACTGCAGGTATTAACATGTGTTAAGGGCATTTTGCACAATATTTGACACTTAACACACATTAAATGACTAAAGCATGCATTATTTTATCATGATGCACTTTAGTTTATGTCAATATGCATTATTATGCACCTCATTATTCATGGAAGAATGATATCAACTTTAAGATGGAGTTTCCTGACCAAGAGCATCAGGTCCCAGATATGCCATCTTAAAGGGCCCACAGGTTAAAAACTGCTGCATGTTCCCCCTCCCCTCCCCTAGTCAAGACTCTCCACCCCCAAAAAACACTTCACAGACCCCTACAGCCTGACTCCATCCCAGACGTCCAGGTCCTCTATGCACCTGGCGGGAACCGGACGCACAAAGGGAGTCGCGATTCTGATCCCGCAGGGCACATCTAGTTCCTCAGGATCAGAATCATGAACAGGCCTTACACAGTCAAGGCTTTTCAATGGAGCTGCGGAGCCATGGTGTCCAGTTGCGGCCAGCTCACAAAGTGCTTTGCCCGCAGCCTGACCCCTGATCTGAGCTCCCAGGGCCAGGGTCGGTCTATTGGGAATGCCCTCTGCCCCCTGCCACCCCTTCCCAACCCCAGGCCTGCTGTTCCTCCCACATTGTAGAACTTGTACCACCTCAGAGGTGGAATAAGTTCCCTGTCCAAGCTGTTGGCCACGGACGTACAGGACTGATATTGGAATCGGCCCTATACGTGCAGGGCCGACAAACTCCCACTACTCGCCTTAATGCCACACCCAAACCTCCCCTTCCCCGCCCTCATCTAACTTCCCCATACAATGAGCAGGGATGTTAGACGGGGTCAGGAGGGGGAATAAATAGCGGTGATGGCATTCACGTTATTCGTGCCATGGAATAACTCCACTAGTGAATATTGCTCATCTACAAAGCCACCATTCAGGATGCTCTCCTTTTTTATTTGATGGATTGGCACCTAATGGTATTACCACAAGACTATAGCTAGAAGTCAACTGGAGCCAATTAGAATCCAGAGCCAGAATTGGCAGCAGAAACAGAGGATCAATCCTGCCCTGTCCCACTAAACACTTGGGATTGTGGAGCTAGGCCCATGGGATCTATGGGTTGGTGGGGGGTCATCAGTAGGAATGGAGAGTCTTCTTTGGAGAGATCAAAGGTAGGGTGCTTTCTTCCAGGGGTAGAAGGTCTAGGACAGGGGTGACCAACTCCAGTCCTGGTGCACCACAATACAGCCTGGTTTTCAGGATGCCCCTAATAAATATTCATGAGGTATATTTGCATCCACTACCTCTCATTGTATGTAAATATATCTCATGAATCTTCATTAGGAACATCCTGTAAACCATGCTGGATTGTGGTGCACCAGGACTAGAGTTGGCCATCCCTGGTCTAGGGGGTGTTTTTGGAGGTGGATCTATTGATTGGAGGTCCAGAAAGTGCCTTTGGAGGTAGAGATCTTTTTTTTGTGGGTAAAGGGGGTTCAGAGTCTGTTCTGGAGAGGTAGGAGTGTCTTCAGGGTGTCTTTTCTGGGCAGAAGGGGGAAGAGACTCTGTACTTTAGTTTCTAATGCACCAGCCATTTAAAGAAACTCCCTGGGATCAATGAACAATGCATTAAAGACTGATGCTCTCAGGGGAGAAAAGTGAAACAGCTTGTGAAATTGATCACAAGTTAAGTAATTAATTTACCTAGGAATTAGAACCCAAGTGTCATAAAATGCAGCATTGAGTTACCGCAGCTTAGTGGTTCCTACATTAAATTAAGCCTAGTTAAAATGCCATATTTTACTGCAGTTTACTTAGTCCCCCAATACCTCTGAATATACTCAAAGCTGTGTCTGATAATGTTAAAACCTTCAAAATCATATTATGATTGTCCAAATGTTTGTTTGTTTGTTTGTTTGTTTGTTTGTTTTTTTTTTGGGGGGGGGATTAGTGTCATCAAGTCAGTGTTGACTCATAGCGACCCAGCTACCTCTGGGTTTTCTTGGCAATGTATCACCGGAAGTAGATTGCCAGCCTTTTCTTCCGAGGCAATGGAGGGTAAAGTGACTTGCCAAAAGTCACAAGGAGTGCCAGTGGGAATTGAACCCTTGATCTTGGAAGCTGGACTTTGAACAAAGAGATAACATCTAAAGACTTCTACTGAGTCCTAAACTTAAAGGACCCAGTATTCAAAGGCATGTACATGGTTTGCAGAGCTGCAGATGTGTGACTGCCACTAAGTGGGATATTCAGTGGGACTAAAGCAGGGGTCTCAAACACGCGGCCCGCGGGCCGCATGCAGCCCGCGAGACAACTTTGTGCGGCCCGCGACGGCGGAAAACCAAAAATCCCCCAAAACCCTGGCTTCTGCTGCTGCCGTTGCTGCCGTGGCAGCAGCAGAATCAATTGTCAAATTTAAAAAAAAAACTGACTTCTGCTGCTCAAGCAGCTGTCCTGCGGCCCCTTTCCCTCTGCCCGGAGATCCGACTCTGCTCTCAGCGGCGTGCTTTTCAAGCCGCGAAGAGAGTATTCCCCTCTCGCGCGGCTTGAAAAACCGCGCGAGAGGGGAATACTCTCGTCGCGGCTTGAAAAGCACGCCGCTGATAGAGCAGAGTCGGATCTCCGGGCAGAGGGAAAGGGGCCGCAGGACAGCTGCTTGAGCAGCAGAAGTCAGTTTTTTTTTTAAATTTGACAATTGATTCTGCTGCTGCCACGGCGGCAACGGCAGCAGCAGAAGCCAGGGTTTTGGGGGGTTTTTTGTTGGCCGGTAATGAGCTATGGAGGGGCTGACTGAACTGGAAGTGGGCTATTGGCAGAGGGGGGAGAGGGAGGGGGAGGGGGGGGGTTATGACTGGTAATGGGCTGGGGGGGGGTTATAACTCGTAATGGGCTATGGTGGGGGCTAGGACTGGAAATGGGCAGATGGGGGTTAGGACTGGAAGTGGGCTATTGGCAGGGGGGGTTATGACTGGTAATGGGCTGGGGGGGGGTTATAACTAGTAATGGGCTATGGTGGGGGCTAGGACTGGAAATGGGCAGATGGGGGTTAGGACTGGAAGTGGGCTATTGGCAGGGGGGGTTATGACTGGTAATGGGCTATGGTGGGGGCTAGGACTGGAAATGGGCAGATGGGGGTTAGGACTGGAAGTGGGCTATTGGCAGGGGGGGTTCTGTCTGGTAATGGGCTATGGTGGGGGCTAGGACTGTAAATGGGCAGATGGGGGTTAGGACTGGAAGTGGGCTATTGGCAGGGGGGGGGGTTATGACTGGTAATGGGCTATGGTGGGGGCTAGGACTGAAAATGGGGTGATGGGGGTTAGGACTGGAGGTGGGCTGATTGGGGGGTTAGGACTGGTAATGGCCTATGAGGGGAGGTAAGACTGAAAATGGGGTGATGGGGGATACGACTGCAAGTGGGCTATGGGGGGGACTAGGACTGGTAATGGGCTATGGGGGGGGTAAGACTGAAAATGGGGTAATGGGGGGTAAGACTGGAAGTGCGCTATGGGGAAGTTAGGACTGGTTATGGGCTATGGGGGGTCTAGGACTGGTAATGGGCTGGGGGGGTTGCTAGGACTGGAAATGGGCTGAGTGGAAGGGGGGCTTGAACTGCAAATGGCTGATGGGGAGGGGGGCTTGAAATGGAAATGGGCTGTGAGGGGAGGGAGCTAGGATTGGAAATGGGCTGATGGGGGGCTAGGATTGGAAATGGGCTGATGGTGAGGCTAGGATAGGACTGGAAATGGACTGATGCAGGGACTAGAAAGGAGCAGATGCTGGGTGGGGCTGGAACTAGAAGGGAGCTGATGTTGGGGGAGGATTAGAATGGGATGGAGCTGGGAAAGTGAAATGGAGAGGGGAAAAATATTTTGTCTGGAAGAGAAGACAAATCTACAATTGGCCAGGTATTGGGAGAGTAAGTGGGGATTGAGGATGGAGGGGTAAAATTTGAGTGGATGAAATAGGAATGAGGAAAGAGCAAAAGGAGAAAGATTAGTATTTTAAAGCAGATGTAGAGAGAGAGAATGGAAAAAAACTAGAAGAGAGAAGAAAGGACAAATGGACAGCAGACGATGGAGATAGCAGAAGACACGAAGAAACCAGAAGTGGCTGGAGCAATTGCAACTGAAAAAAAATGCACAAAAGGTAGAAAAATATCTCTTTATTTTGAATTTATTAACTGGAATATGTCAGCTCTGGAAAATGTGCATCATTAATGTCTGTGCTTTGGTACAAGAAATTATTTATAGTTTTATTTCTACAGTGCTGAGGTATTCTGTGTAATTCCTATTTGACATTGCTACTTGTTCTCTTTTCCCAGTAGGTCATGTATTGTTCTCTGAAATGTATTGATTTAATATTTGCAGTGTTGCCTTTTGATAGGTAGGGTCTGGTGCTTTGTGAGTCCTGGTAGTGCTGTTATGATACGGGGGGTTTGCTATGGGTTCCAAATGGGCAGTGTTAGTAGTAGTTCCTAATGTGCCTGGCGGTTGGCACTGGATTATAGTAATATAGAAATTTTCTAGTCTTTCTTTATCCATGCACTCATTATGCAACATTATGCAAATGAGGCCCCTTATGCAAATGAGGCCCGTGTCTTATGCGGCCCCCGGGTTACTTTACAAGTCCTCATTCGTCCCTCAAAGCAATTTGAGTTTGAGACCCCTGGACTAAAGTGATTTATGGTTAGTGCCACTGAATATCCGTGGGTGCCGCCACTACATGCCTCGATGGTTCTGGTTAGCATGGGGCATTCCAAGGGCAGCAGCTGGGACTGGTCAGCAGAAATATTCAGCCACTGGCCAGTTATGTCGGCAGTGAAAGTTAGGCACAATAAAGGCCGTCCTAACTTTTGCTGCCAAAGCTAACCAGGCAGAGGCTGTATATCGCTGCTGTCCTATTAGTTTCCTGCTTCGATGGCTGACCCGGATATTCAATGCTGGTGGCCATATATGGCCCCAGGACTGAATATCTGGGTTTAGTGTTCAGTGGTGGTGGCTGGCTGATATAATCCCACTAGTTTCCCCTAATGAATATCAGGGCCAGAGATTTTAGTTTTTCTAAATTAAAAGATTTTCTATCCAAAGCTCTGCAGTATTAAAAAAAACACTTGCTTACACAGATCCTAGATTATTGTGTCAGCTCTGGGTTTTTTTCCATGGCAAGATATAGACATTTCTATACCAAATTGTCAGAATTTATCGTGGCAATTATGTGGCATATTTTCATCAAACTGAATTATTTTACATATTAAATCATTTAATGTTGATTTATATAATAAAATACAAAGTTGGTTTCAAATCTTATGCTGTATCTGAATAATTTAATGGGTATTCTTACTAAAATATGGTAGCCAGAAGCACGAGGTTTAGCTCGCAATATCTGGAAGTATGTGGAAAAAATATATCCATGCTAAAAATCTGGTACTACCAGAACAGCACACAAAAAGGCAGGGTTAGGGTGATTTGGGGCAGAGAATGGGTGTGAATAGCCAACCACAGCAAATGCAGTCATAGTAGTGGCGCTTCGGACCATGAAAGGTGCCGCTGGCATGCATGCGGATAACTTCAGCATCTAACCAAGATCTAGTAGTAACCGCAGTGCCAGCACACCATCAACGTAGCCATCATTAGCTTTTATGGCCCAAACCCGATGATTGTGGAATTCCCTGCCTGCCTGCTGAACTTCAGTTGGAGCTTCATTTGTTAAATTTAAGTCAGGCCTGAAGACTTTTTCTTCAGGCTTTTTGGCATCTAGCCTATTACTCCTTTATCTCTGGCACCACCTCCTTCTATTTCCCACAGTTTTTGTTTTAGTAGTCCTGGTAACGATTGTTATGCAATCCTGCCTCCCTCCCCCTTCATATCCCTTCTTTCTTTTTCTAATTGTGCATAGACTTGTCGACTCTTGTTTTGTGTCTAGTAATTGTTTTCCTTATAAACCTCTGTAATGCCAATGCCAATAGTGCTATATAAGCTCTTCAAATAAATCAATAATTGTCTCTACTGTTCACAGCTCAGAGCCAGCTCACATACTGTATACAACATCCTAGACATGGTCAACAATGTCCCTAGACAAGCCAAATGGTTGACTAGGGCATCAACCTATGAGGGGCAGCAATGTGCAGCAGGACGATGATTGCATAAGTCTAAATATATGGAGAGGACTCCTACAATATGCTTACATCCAGCAGCAACAAAGGGGGATGGGCGTATATTGCCCCTCCACCCTTCTTCACTGTGGTATGTAGGGTGTATTGCAGTATGTTCCCAGAGCTCTCACCATGTTAGCAACATGGGTGGCTTCTGTGGATAGCCTTCTACCCCTGGTAGTGGTTTGGCCATAGGGGTGAGTGTCCATCTCCTAGAATACTAGTTGTTTGTGGAGTGACCTAACAGTGGTTTTCCTGCGTCCTCTTTAATAATGGTTTATGGACCTTTCCACCAGGAACTTGTACAAACGTTTTGGGTTTGTTTTTTTAATCCAGCTACACGAACAGCCTTTACTACATTCTCTGGTAACGAATTCCAGAGTTTGATTCTCATTGAGTAAAAAAGTATTTTCTCTTATTAGTTCTAAATGGGCTACATTGTAGCTTCATTGTGTGGCCCCTAGTCTTTCTAATTTTTATGGAGTAAACAAACAATATACATTCACCTGTTCCATTCCGTTCATTAATGTATAGACCTCTATCATATCTCCCCTCAGCCTTCTCTTTTCCAAGTTGAAGAGCCCTAATCTTTTAAGCCTTTCCTCATACAGGTATCTTTCCAACACCTTTACCATCTTGGTGGCTCTTTTCTGTACCTTTTCTTATTCTGCTATACCCTTTTTAAGATATGGCAACCAGAATTGCACACAATATTCAAGGTGTGGTCGCACCAAATGTAGTTTCATGGCAGTACCATGAGACTACCTCTAGGCATTGGACGGAGATGGTGCAACTGGGGATTACTTCTGTTCCCTCATAAACACCAGGTACCCAACAGTAAGAGCTAGGTATAGGATCAGGGGCTAAGGAGCTTATTCTGAGGGGCCCATCTGGATATCAAAGAATGTCAGGGGATTCTTGATGTCAGGAGGCTGTCAGAGAGATCTAAATATAGAGGGAATCAGGGGTTTTTGATGTTGAGGGGATCAGAGGAGTCCTGCTGTTGGGGGTATATGGAGGGGGTGCTGATTGTTGGTGGATATCAGGAGGGTGTGATGATTATCAGGAGAGGGTGGTTGCCTTGGTTTTTGCAGCTACCCCTTCAAGATGACCGTTATAAATACCTAGGGCAGGTGTTAAAGCCACTGTATAGAATTTTTAATATCTATATGTATTCCTCTTATAAACAGGGGAATACAGGTCATATTTTAGGCCCACCCAAACCCTCCCTAGCAATTTATGCATGATGTGATTCATCACATGCGAATAACGATTTTCTAAAATTGCTATTTGCATACATAGCTGATTTACTTGTTTAAAAGCCACTATTTAGACATGGAAATGCTCCTAAAATAAGGGCCATAGCATCCTATAAACCTCTGCTCACATACGTATGCTTCTGGATCACATCTCTTTTATTCTCTTTGTTATATAAACTCCAGCCCTTCCATTACAGCCCATTCTGTATTTCAGATGGAATGGGCTTTTCCATCATAGCCCCATATTTTTTTTTACATACAGTACTACAGTCACTCAATCACACTCAAATCCCTCTTTTATCTCCTTAGTCCAGGGGTTCTCAGCCTTATCCTCAAGACACACCTAGCCAGTCAGGTTTTCAGAATAACCACAATGACTATGCATCAGAGAGATTTACATGCACTACCTCCACTGTATGCAAATTTATCTCATGCATATTTCTTGTGGTTATCCTAGAAACCTGACTGGCTAGGCGTGTCTTGAGGAATGGAATGAGAACCCTGCCTTAGTCAATCTATCACACCTGATTCCCTCTTTCATATACAGTACTTTCCAGCTACTCAGTCATTCTCCTTCCAGCTATTCTCTTACACTTCATCCCCTTTATCACAGATTCCTTCACAGACTGATCAGATGGCAGGAAGAGAAGGAGAGAGGTGATGGAGCCTCAGATTACATCCTGTTCTTTTGACAGCTGGAACCTGCCAACTGGTTTGAACAATGTGTTGCAGAATGTCTTATGTGGTTTAAACCATCAGTTAAACCCCTGGTAGCAGAAGAGTAGGACATGGCCCAAGACAATTCTGCTGCTACCCTCCCCCTTCTGACATTTGATCAGAGCAGGACAGGGGGAACGTTACAGATGTGTAAAAGACTGGAAAGGGTTCAGAGGAAGGCAACCAAAATGATTTGGAGCCTGCATCAGGAGACGTATGAGAAGAGATTTGAAGACCTAAATATGTACACTCTGGAGGAGAGGAGGGACAGGGGAGATATGATTCAGACCTTTAAATACTTAAAGAGAATTAATGGACAAACAAACCTCTTCCAAAGACGGGGAAGCTGTAAAACTAGAGGTCATAACATGAAGCTGCAAGGGAGTAAACTGAGAGGCAATGTCAGGAAATACTTTTTCACTGAAAGGATGGTGGATGCTTGGAATACCCTCCCAATAGAAGCTGTGGGGGCAAAGACATAGTAAATGACGGCAGATAAAGACCAGTATGGTCCATCTAGTCTGCCCAGTATGATGGCAAGAGTAGGTGCACCTGCCGCTCCATGCAGGCCACACCTCCCCATGTCTTTGTTTAGGGGTGAACCCACCACTCCATGTAGGACACCCCTATTTGTTGAGAAATTAGACGGTTCAGTTTATTTTGATTTTATCCTGTTGCTGTAAAGGGATCCACTGTGTCTGCCCTATGCCATTTTGAATTCCGTCACCATGTTTGCCCCCACCACTTCCATCGGGAGGGCATTCCAAGCATCCACCACCCTTTCAGTGAAAAAGTATTTCCTGACATTGCCTTTCAATTTACCACCTTGCAGCTTCCTGTTATGCCCTCTAGTTTTACAGCTTCCCCGTCTTTGGAAGAGGTTTATTTGTTCATTATTTCCCTTTAAGTATTTAAAGGTCTGAATCATATCTCCCCTATCTCTCCCCTCCTCCAAAGTGTACATATTTAGATCTTCAAGTCTCTTCTCATAAGGCTTCTGCCACAGGCTCCAAATCATTTTGGTCGCCTTCCTCTGAACAGTTTCCAGTCTTTTTACATCCTTTGCAAGATATGGTCTCCAAAACTGTACACAGTATTCCAAGTGAGGCCTCACCAGTGACTTGTACAGTGGCATAAATACCTCTTCCTTTCTGCTGGTAATTTCTCTTTGTATGCAGCCCAACATCCTCCTAGCTTTTGCCACCACCTTGTCGCACTGTTTTGCCACCTTGAGGTCTTCAGAAATAATCACACCAAGGTCTTTCTCCTGATCCGTGCACACCAACCTCTCGCCCCCTATCATGTACATTTCCCTTGGATTTCTACTACCCAAGTGCATGACTCTGCAATTCTTTGCATTAAATCTTAATTGCCAAGCTTTTGACCATTCTTCCAGTTTTTGTAGATCTTAACCACTCCCTTGGGGGAGTCCACTCTGTTGCAAAATTTTGTGTCATCTGCAAAAAGACAGACTTTTCCATTCAGTCCTTCAGCAATATCACTCACAAATAAATTGAACAGTGCCAGGCCCAGGACCGACCCCTGGGGCACCCTGCTAATCACCTTCCCTTCATCTGAGTGAGCTCCATTTACCATTACCTTCTGTTGTCTGTCAGTCAACCAATTTCTGATCCAATTTACCATCTTGGGATCCATCCCCAAGCTACTGAATTTATTGATAAGCCTCCTATGAACAAACATGGATATTTAAGCTTTCCACGGTAGAACCAGCGGGACTCAATGTAGAATTGGATTGGATCAGTATTCTTTGAGACACTATAGTGGTTGTAATCATTGTATTTCACAATTTCATGACGACAAAAGCTGTGATTGGTCAGTTCCAACGTTTAATTCATGAATCTCTATGGTGGCATTAGATTGACAATGAGCATGCACTGGCGTCTCTGAGAGATGGGGAAGCCGAATATTTGCCCGAAACACAGTGCTGTGTCTTCATAAAACTGCTGCTGGACTCCTGTGAGTTTAGGTTAAAAGTTGCCGTCTTCAGTGGGTTAAATCTGAGTTTGAAAATTATCAAGACTCAGAGTCGTCGGGACAACAGACAAGATAAGTGGCTTTTTGGCAGACTTTCTGTTTGGATCTCATCATTAAACATGGAATACAAGGGGAAGTAAGATTTTTTAACATATTATGGTGTAGGTCTCACTAATTTATGGTGTTTTTGCCTACGTTTTGAAAGCTCTGATTGAGGCTTTTTAATTTGAGTTAAATGGAAGTTTAGCCTCAAGAGGTAGTTGTATCCTCACGGCATATCTTCCGACATTAACACACTTATACACACGTTTGCTCACTTTTTTCAGGTCTACTCTATTTTTGCTTTGGGTATGTTTCTGTAATGGCCACAATGTCCATATCCATTTCCCCCATTAGGGCTTCCAGGTCCGGAACTTTGTTGGCTAAGCTTCGAGCATTTGTGCTCATTGCTTTCCAGCATTTAACTGGCTTGTGTGTATTTTGCATTGATTTTGTTCTGCCGACATCTTCCCACTTGTTTTTGATGTGTGGTTTAAAAGTGTGGCTGTTTCTGATTTTAATCTGCTTTTGCAGGGGGTGACATGCAGAGATTGACGTTCCACATCCATCACCCCCTTTTTCTAGTTTAAATGCATATCCACATATTGCTTGTATTTTTCACTTAGGATTCTTTTCCCTGTGACAGAGAGATGTAGTCCATCAGCACAGTATAGTCTCTTGTTGTTCCATCTGTTACCCCAGTCACCAATAAATCTGAATCCTTCTTGTTTGCACCAGGTCTGGAGCCATGTATTAAAGCTGTTAATACGATGCAGCCTTTTTGCCCCCTTACCAAGAACAGGTAGAACATCTGAGAATGCAACAGTGTTAACAATGGGCTTGAGTTTCTCTCCCAGAGATTGGAAGTCCTTTTGGACTGTAGAGGCACTGTTTCTAGCCAAGTGGATAACAACATCAAGTATGGAGTGTTCCCTTTCTGCGCTAAGTACTTCAACAATGTGTTTTGTATTCCTGCTGGCTGAAGAGCCTGGGAGGCACTTGACTATCTTTTCTCCTTTGAACTGTGTTCCCAGGTTGGTGCCACTGATAATGGAATCACCAAGTAGTAGTAGTTTGCTGTTTGGTGAGGGTGGGTGGGAACCTAAGTGTCTCTGGCCATAAGGATATTCCTGAACTGGGGGCACCCACAGATATCTTCTCCAAGGCTACCCAGAAAAGCAGTCAGTCAGTCATATTATCCCCAAGCTAAATGTATAACCACAGTTAAACTTTATATTAGCAATTTCCCCAAAACAGACAGGTAAACTCTGTATTGGTAGCTAGAAACCAGCAGAGATAAGAAAGAAACTATAATTTTTGCAGGCTTTAGGGCTACACAGTCAGAATATTCCCAAAGTAAGGTATAACAGTTAAAATCTATATTAGCAACAAGCAAAAAGAAGATAGAAGCTGTAACTTAGCTTTTTGCAGGTTTTAGAAGCTGTGCAGACTGTACTCAGTAATGTTTCATACATATGGCAAGACAGTGACAGAATTCAAACTGGCATGGGACAGACACTGTGGATCCCTTTATAGCAACAGAATAAAATCAAAATAAACATAACTAACTATTTCATCAAATAAGGGGTGACCTATACAGAGTGGTTGGTACACCCCTAAACAAAGGCATGCGGAGTGGTGACCTGCACAGAGAAGCAGGTGCACCTGCTTTTGCCGCCATGCTGGCCAGACTAAATGGATCATACTGGTCTTTATCAGTCATCATATACTATGTTACTATGTTACTATGAGATGGCATACGTCTCTATGACCCAGCTCGGTACCTGGCATCATATGGCAATCCTGTGAGAACTGCTTATTTCTGAGGGAAAGAGCAGATATAATCATGGGAGACCAGGATATTTATCTAAATGACACTAAAGATTCAAAAAGGTGCTATGCTGCCTTTTTCAGAAGTTCATTATGCAGCCTTTCTAAAGATAAATTGTCATCAGAAATCTGTTTAGCTGAAGACTACAGAAATTCCTTTGGGGAAAGCTACAATTTCTGTCACATATGTATGACAATTTTATAGGAACTTAGTTTTCAAACTTTTTTTAAGAAAATATATATTCCGATTTATTCCTTCTCATACATTATTACAAAGATTTTCTATTTTAGCTTTAGACAAGAGGTTATTCTGATGGAAGCACTGTTTTATTTGAGACAGCTGTGTAAATACATCGAAACTCATTGGGCATATTTACGAAACATTACCGAGTACTGGGAGGAGGCTTAGTGGTTAGGACAAGGTACTTCAGGCCGGAGGTTCAAGTGAGGTGGTGGCCCCAACAATTGCCCCCAAAAAGACCGCCTCACTCGGCCTTCAAAATAAAACCCTCCGGGGTAAGAAGCAGCTACCGCAGCCACTGCCGCCAATGGAGCCTGAGGCTGCCCGTCCCCCCCCCCCCCTGGAGAGCCTGCAGTGCCAATTTCCCCTCTGTCCTGGCTCAGTTTTGCAGAGCTGCAGCAAAGGGAGAGTGTTTCCCTTAACAGCGGCTTTGTTAAAGCTAAGCCCATGGAGCTGTTTCCCATCAGCGTCGTGGGCTCAGCTTTAACAGAGCCACGCGAAAGGGAAACACTCTGCAAAACTGAGCCGGGGCGGAGGGGAAACTGGGTTGGAGGGGGGCTAGGATTGGAACTGGGCTGATGGGGGCATTAAGAACTGGAAATGGGCTTATGGGGGGTTACAACTGGAAATGGACTGATGGGGGAGCTAGAACTGTAAATGGGCTGATGGGGGGTTAGGATAGGAAATGGGGCTGATCGGGAGGGGAGCCAGGACTGGTAATTGGATATCAGAGGAGGGCTAGGACTGGAAATGGACTGATGGGGGGTTAGAACTGGAAATGGGCTGATGGGGGGTTAGGACTGGTAATGGGCTATGGGGGGGGGGAGTTAGAATTGGAAATGGTCTGAGGTGGGGGGTAAGGACTGGAAATGGACTGATGGGGGTTTATAACAAGAAATGGGCTGATCGGGTGGAGAGGTAGGACTGGTAATGGGCTATCGGGGAGGGGATTAGAACTGGAAATGGGCTGATGGGGGGTTAGGAATGGAAATGGGCTGATTGGGAGGGGGGCTAGGACTGGTAATGGGCTATCAGGGGAGGGCTAGGACTGGAAATGGACTGATGGGGGTTTAGAACTGGAAATGGGCTGATAGGGGGCTAGGACTGGAAATCGGCTATCGGGGGGGGGGGGGGTTAGAACGGGAAATGGGCTGATGGGGGGTTAGGACTGGAGATGGGCTGATCAGGAGGGGGACTAGGACTGGTAATGGGTTTAGAACTGGAAATGTGCTGATGGGGGGTTCTAGGACTGGTAATGAGCTATTGGGAGGGTAGAACTGGAAATGGGCTGATGGGGGGTTAGAACTGGAAATGGGCTAATCGGGAGGGGGGCTAGGACTGGTAATGGGCTATCAGGGGAGGGCTAGGACTGGAAATGGACTGATGGGGGTTTAGAACTAGAAATGGGTTGATGGGGGGGGGGGTAGGACTGGTAATGGGCTATGGGGGGCTAGGGCCAGAAATGGGCTGATTGGGGTGCTAGGACTGAAAATGGACTTATTGGAGGGTTACGACTGGTAATGGGCAGATGAGGGGCTAGCACTGGAAATGAGTTAGGACAGGTAATGGGCTGATTGGGGTGCTAGGACTGGAGTGGGTTGATAAAGCTGCTAGGACTAGAAATGGGCTGGGACAGGAAATGGGCTAATAGGGGAGGGGAGGAGAGTGCTGCTGGCCCTGGAAGAAAACTAAGGGCTAGGGTTCAAATGGGCTGATGTGAGGGGATGGTAAAATAGGACTGGAAGGGAGCGGATACTGAGAGGGTCTGCCAGGGGAAGGAGGGGGCAGGAAGGGAGATGACACGGGGGAATGAGGGGGCTGGAAAGGAGCTGACACCTGGGATGTACTGAAGGGGGGCTGGAAGGGAGCTGACACTTGGGGATGGGAGTGATAGGTGGCTGGGTAATGGGGAGGAGGCTGGAAGGGAGCTGACATGCGAATGGCACTAGAAGGGAGATGGACAGAGGGTAGGGTGGCTGGAAGGGAGCTGACTGGGGTGTGACACTGAGATGATACCTGGGATGGCATTTGGACTAGAAGGGGCTGGACGTGGGAAGGAGGGGGACCGGAAGGGAATGGACACCAGTGGCAGTCATGGGAATGCAAGGTGGTTGACAATGAAAGGTACTGGGAGGGGAGGACTGGAAAAGGGGGCTGATACTGGGGAGGGTTTACTGGAACTGGAAATGGGCTGATGGAAGGAAGTGAAGAAAACAAAAGAAGAGATAAGAAATGGCAGATGGACCAATGACCAGGGACCACAGAAAGAGAGCTAAGAGAAGACAGGAAAGCAGAAGCCTCAGATCGGGACCAGCATGATCAAAGAATAAAGACAACAAAGGTAGAAAAAATAATTGTATTTAATTTTATTTAATTTTAGTGATTGGATTTTGTGCTATTTTTATATTTTAAACAGTATTAGGGAACTGCATCTCTTATTTATCTGATGTTGCACTGCATGTAGACTTTGGCTTCTTGGGGTTTCAGTTTAAATTTTGTCTACATATTTTTATTTTTACTTTAGATTGTGGTTACTTATTCTGTACTTGGTGAGGGTCAATGTTGTGTGTGTGTGACTGATGTCAGGTGTTCTGTTAACATGAAGTTTGTATATAAAGATCTATACTATTCTGTAGTAATTTGACTTGTTCAGCTTTTCAAATAGGTGTATGGATGTTCCAGGGCCCACTGTAGTATTTACAGTGACGCTTTTTTTGGATGGGCTCCTTATGTGAGTTTTGGAAGTTTGTGCTGATATGGTATGATATGGTAGGTTTGCTCTTTGTTGCAGGGTTTTTTATTAGTTCACAATATGCCTGGTACTGGAGAATAGTGATTGTTGTTGTTGTTAGTGAGATGATCAGAATCAGATT
The DNA here is from genome assembly GCA_033557465.1 of Ichthyophis bannanicus. Taxonomy (NCBI): domain Eukaryota; kingdom Metazoa; phylum Chordata; class Amphibia; order Gymnophiona; family Ichthyophiidae; genus Ichthyophis; species Ichthyophis bannanicus. The sequence continues at coordinate 462,723,514 of CM066035.1, forward strand.
TTTTTTTTTAAATATTGAGTTCTGTTGGTGAATGTCCTGGTTCTGTTCTGCATCTACTGTGGATGCAAAATATGTTGAAAAAAGAAAAAGCGAGAACCATAACGCAGTTTATAACCAAATAAAAATGAGTTATAATTTAGTTTTATAAACTGTGCTATTGGTTTTTGCTGTCTTCTAGTTCCTTGGTGTGCAAACAGGACCATACTTAGTCCTGTGCAAGCAGTGCAGCCGCACAGGGCACAAAGGTTTGGGGGGCACATTTCGGCTGTCTGCTGTTGCCCTGACACCACTGGCAGGACAATAGTAGGCAGCCGAAATGTGCCACCAAGCCTTTTCACAGCACTTTAAGCAGGTCTGGTCCCTCCGTCTTCTGACGTGATGTCAGAGCAGGGAGGGACAGATCTGCTCAAAGTGCCGGCGCCTTTCAGATCGGGTGCATGCCCCCCTCCTTCTCCCCATACCTCCGTCCAGTGCTGCCTGCTCTTTCCCTGCTGCCGGTGCTGCCATGAAAAAAAACAGAGGGCGGTAGCAGCAGGGAAAGAGCAGGCAAAGCTGGACGGAGGTATGGGGGGAGAAGGGGGCATGCATCCGAGCTGCAAGTTGCACAGGGCACGATTGCAGCTCGATACAGCCCTGTGTGCAAACATCTTGCATTTCCTCCATATAATCTAATCGGCTTTTTGGTTTGGTTCAGTCTCTGAATGGATTTCTGAAAAAGACCCGCCCCCCCCCCCTCTAAGGAGGGGGGGTGCCATCTCATTCTTCGCCTCAGGCAGTAGATTGCCTTGAGCCGCCCCTGCTTGGAATGCCCTCCCGATGGAAGTGGTGGGGGCAAACACTGACAGAATTCAAAATGGCATGGGACAGACATAATGAATTCCTTTATAACAACAGGACAAAATCAAAATAAGCCTTACTATCTCTTATATCTGAACAAATAGGGTGACCTACACGGAGCGGTGAGTACACCCCTAAACAAAGGCATGGGGAAAGGTGACCTGCATGGAGCAGCAAGTGCACCTACTCTTGCCACCTTGCTGGGCAGACTAGATGGACCATACTGGTGCTTATCTGCCTTCATATACTATGTTACTATATTTGCTGTTCTCCTTGTTGCATTTTATGTTTGTATCCCATGAGGTTTACCTTGATTCATTTATCAGATACACTTACAAAAATAAATGAAAAAAATATTTCCAGATAAACTGATATCTTTCTCTCTCTATTTTTCTAGGTTAAGGATCCTATTTCTAGCATCTAGTATCATGTAAAGGCTTCATGCTTCACTTTTGATTATGGGATTTGAACTTGCAATTTTTCAGTTACAACCAAGGGACTTTCGTGAAGATCTAAAGAAGCAGATAACCCCATAGAGTTTGAAAATCCTAATTATATTAGCCTGGTAAATTTTATATCTGCCCTTATAATCATCTCCTATTACTCTGGAAATACTAACAAGAAACATATCGGGGCTAAGTTTAGATTGCAGCTGTGAAGTGGCAAGAACTGAGGACAAAGAACTCAGACACAATTAAATTGAGGTGAAAGAACTCAAACACAATTGGAGATATGGATCATCATACTGTAGGTAGCCAATAAGGTCACCAGGATCAGAAGATATGTCAGAGACTGTTGAGAGAGTCACCTGTCATAGAAGAATGCAGGTCATCTGCGGACATGCTTACTGAGTGCACTATTTCCGAGGATATAGTTTATAAACTGTACACAGGAAGATAGGTTCATTCTAGAAAGAGATAAACACAGCTGGGCCAATATTCAGTGAAAAGCTCTCTGCTTAATGATAACTAAATTTTCAGTGAGAACCACTTTTCTCAGCATCACTGAATATAGTGGCTTAAAACCTGTGTGTTTGGGAGGGGGAGACGGTATTAACATAGAAACATGATGACAGAAAAAGACCACAAGGCCCATCTAGTCTGTCCTTCCATAACAACAACTACAACAGTCCACTTTTTACCTTTAGAGATCCTCTGTGTTGGTCCCATGCTTTTTTGAATTCAGTTACTGTCCTCATCTCTACCACCTCCACTGGGAGACTATTCCACGGATCCACTACTCTTTCCGTAAAGAAATATTTCCGCATATCACTCCTGAATCTATCTCCCTTCACCCTCATCCCATGTCCCCTCGTCGCAGAACTTGCTTTCAATTGAAAGAGGCTCTCTCCCTGAACATTTATGCCACGGAGGTATTTAAACATCTCAATCATATCACCTCTATCCCGCCTTTCCTCTAAGGTGTACATATTAATATCCTTAAGTCTGTCCTCATATGCTTTATAATGAAGACCACTAATCATCTTAGTAGCAACCCTCTGCACCGACTCCATCCTGTTCACATCCTTTTGAAGGTGCGGTCTCCAGAATTGCACACCATACTCCAAATGAGGTCGCACCAAAGACTTATACAGAGGCATTATCACCTCCTTTTTTCTGCTAGCCATTCCTCTCCGTATGCACCCAAGCATCCTTCTAGCTTTTGCCGTCGCCTTTTCTACCTGTTTAGCTACTTTAAGATCATCGGACACAACTATGCCTAGGTCCCGCTCTTCTTTAGTGGACAAAAGTACTTCACCTCCTATGCTGTATTGCTCCCTTGGATTGCTGCAGCCCAAATGCATGACCTTACATTTTTTAACATTAAATCCCAGCTGCCAAATTCTAGACCATTCTTCAGGCTTAGCTAGATCCCTCCTCATGTTATCTACACCTTCCTGGGTGTCTACTTTATTGCAGATTTTTCAACAATGGCAGCTACTGCTGATAAAGCACAGTTACCTACCTGTAACAGGTGATCTCTGGGAACAGCAGGAATAAGTCTTCACATATGGGTACGTCGGTACCGATGGAGTCTGCGCAGGAACGCTCCCCAGCTTCCAATTAGAACGCTTTTGGGAGCATCCCATCATGCCTGCGTGCTGCCTTCCTGCCTTTCCCAACTGCTTTTCCTCAGTTAAATTTTAAAGCTGAGACAAAGAGAGAGAAAGAGGGGAAAGATAGAGTTAGAGAGATACAACTCCTAGGGGAGGTGGGTGAGTTGCGAAGACTTATTCCTGCTGTTCCCAGAGATCACCTGTTACAGGTAAGTAACTGTGCTATCTCCAGGAACAAGCAGGAATGAGTCTTCACATATGGGGACTCCCAAGCTAAGATGCCTGGAGGAGTCCCAGCATGTTGCGGTCTGAGAAAGCCATGCTATTCAACAGAACCTCAGGCATCCTAGGGATGGAGGGTAGGAGTTGAACTAAAAAGATGTGCTGTGGAACAGGTGGACCAAACAGGGCGCCTAGATAGGAGTCCCTGTGCAGGTGATATCTAGTAGTAAATATTGAATTGCAATACAGCAATATGGACCTCACCTGGTGGCATTGTAAAAGGTTATGGAGGTTCATATGGATGTGCTAATATGAACCAGCAGAATATCCCCAAGGGGTACCTCAATGTAGGCAGAGGTAAATAAACTGTGCAAAAGACAGGTTGAGGTCAGAACCTTTAGGGCGAGAAGAAAAATCCCAGTGGAACTGTGGTAGTTCAATGAGGCAGGACTTTTGCAGGAAACGCAGAAGTCCCTATTAGATAAGACTGGAGCTCTTTTGACCTTAAAGAGACATAGTTCTTATAGGAGAAGAGGGGCTTTGAAGATCCCTATATCCGATAACAAAGAAGGACAGAAGTATGAGGCATTGTAGCCTCCTATTTTCTGAAGATTCAGAATGTTCTTCCTAACTGAAGTCACTTAGGAAAAAGAGGGTATATGGAGGGCTTCAGATGTACTTAAACTGAAGGTCAGGGTGTAAAAACCCTTTAACTACCACAGGGAAGTGGTTGTTTATGGAGAACCCTAAGTATGCTGGAACAGCATTGCAAGGGATAGTGACTATCTGTCGGGGCCGTGAGGAAATATATATATATGAACCTAGGCAGACAGACAGAAAATGTATATAGATATATATCTACCTTCTATCATATATTGCAATATATATTGTGACACAGTAGCTCCTCAGGAACAGATGGATACAAGTGAGCAGCCGGTGGTAGAAGCCGGTACTGCAGGAGAAAGCAGGGATTTCTCTGCAGAAAGAAAAAAACACACTTTCAATCAAGCAAAACAGCTCACCTCGAGGGAGGAGAGTAGGAAGGCTTGTGATTGGGCACGCCCCAAGGGGAGGTGGGCAGTGCAGGCTAGAAGCACCTGGTTAAATACACAGGAACCAGGAAGTGAAAGGCAGATCCAGAGGGAGATCGAGAAGCAGATGCAGACGGAGATCCAAAGGCAGATCCAAGGAGAGATCCAGAGAGAGAAAACAAGAGAGCAACGGAGGTTCCCTTGCTGTGATAATTTCCCTAACAGTCTGCAGCTGGAAGATAGCTTGGAGCAGCATTCAGATGAGGAAGGAAACTGCTGGAGGCAGAGCTCCTTTAGAACGCTGAGAAACCCAAGGCTACAGGACCAGGCAGAGCTGGGGAACAAAGGCAGAAGGATAAAGAATCCTCCCAGGGAGAAGCTCCTGTATAAGGTACCCAGAGAAAGAGGAGTTTATGCTCTAAAGCCAGAAAGTCTATGTTCTGCTTTTAAAAGCAAAGCCAGTCAAGATGGTGGCAGCTGGTGTCAGAAAAGAGAAGCTTTGAATGACAATAATTATTCTTTTAAACTAGCTGAGTCACCTAGCCAGGACAGGGCTGATATACATGCTTTTAAATATTGTCCTAGCACTGCTAAGTTTGAATGTACAGCACCCACGTGCAGGGAAAGGTGGGGAGCTAACGAGAGCCCAGCACATGTTTGTTTTCCAAACACAAACAAACCTGAAAAGCAGCCTGAGATAGATAGGCTCAGTCAATACCTATTCACCGAGGGGACAGGAAGACAGCTCAATGAAGAAAAGTTTCATGCTGAATCACTTCTTAAAGAGTTCCAGGATTATTTAGAAGAGTTTTATCCACAGTGTTCCAGTTACTGGCTGTAAGGAAGAAAACTCTGTTCATAATTCTGTGTTTTCCCCTGCTGATGATGATGAGATGATGATGGACTGTTCTACCTGTTTAATTGATAGAGGCAATTAAGCAGAGAGAGGATTCTGCTGGTATATGAAGTAATATAACAGTGACGTAACTTTGACCGACACAAGAAAGCTTGTGGAGGGAAACTGAATTGGAGCACTACTAGTGATTGATAGAACCTGAGCTTTATTAGTAAAGGACTTTTCTGTTATCAGCCTGTATGTTAAAAGCACATGAAAGGAATGTGAAGAAATACAGCATTTAAAGCCAGTCAGGCAAAGTTTCAGTTAATCCTGTTTTATTTGGTTTCAACTTCTGCACCGTCTGTAATCTTTTTTTGAACTGCACAATGGCAATATGAGCCACATGAAAAATATACCTCATGTAAATAAATAACTCTTGCCAGCCTTACTGCTCGAAGCATAACACAACTACAACTAACTGCCTCAAGGGCATCATAAGGCAACCCCTCCTTAACCCTCAAGGTTAAGGGGCGGGCGGTGTCATAAGAGTGGCGTAGTATTGAGGATTTGAAGATTTCTGCAGACACAGGAAGTGGCCATAGCAGGAGCTGCAACCACAGACTTCCAGAGGAGCCCAGCAGAGGTGCTGCCGAGCCCAGCAGTGGAAGGGGATTGCAGGAGGCTGAACTTCATTGCTGACAAGCCTATATAACTCCTGAGCCAGGTAAAGGGTATCCACCCAGGGTACTGAGGATACCGGGGCTAGGGGAGGTCTCCTAGTGGTGACTGGGGGAAAGGAAAAAAAAAAAAAGTATACTTTCAAAAGGGAAAGGAAAACTTTGTTTCAGAGGTATCGCACTTGGGTCTGTGTGTTTCTCTTTTTCCAGGTTCCAAGATGGCGTTGGAGGCCAAAGAGGTCTTTACTTGGATGGCAACGCAGTTGGAGTGCCAGAGAGACATGTCGTTGGAGGCTCAGGCGAGAGCTAATGCCAGCTTCCAGGAGCAGCAGAAACCTCTGCTAGAGCTGATGGAGGAGATGCTCCGGGAGAAGAAGCCAGCGCCTGTTCCAGCTCCCGTAACAGGTTCCACTCTAACAGACAATTTACACCATATTAGCATACAACCAGGAACTCTGTTCAATTTTGGACAACTCACAGATAAAGATGACGTAGATGATTACTTAACCAGCTTTGAAAGGGTTGCACAGCTTAGTTTGTGGCCTAAGGAGCACTGGCCGATAAGGTTGGCAGCATCCCTTACAGGGGAGGCGCTAGCTGCCTACCGTGCCATGCCAGCTGATTTAGCGGGAAGCTATGAGGAAATTAAAAGAGCAATCAGGGAGAGATTGGGACTCACTCCGGTAATATATCGCACTCGCCTAAGGAGTGTAAGATTAAAGCCCGGTGAGACTCCAAAATCTCTGTGCCATCGGATACACAGTCTACTTACCAAGTGGTTAAATCCCGAAGGGAAAACTGTGGAATCTATTTTGAATGAGCTAATACTAGAACAGTATATGAATGCACTTCCTAGTAGTATCCGTACTTTTCTGATATTACAGAACTGCAAAACCCCTCAGGAGGCAGTAGCACTCTCGGAAAGGTATATTGAGGCCGAGATTACAGGCCAGAGAGGTGGCTCTACTTCCCAGGAGTGGCAGGGGTGCAGATCAGAAAAGGCATGAAGGGATGAGAGCAGTCCTGTGGAAATATGCATGCCTTTATGGAAAGGAGGGAAAGATATGAAAACCTGTTATAAATGTGGTCAGCAAGGGCATTTGCAGAGACAATGTCATGTAAAAACTGCATTAATAGCTAGTAATGCTATAAGAGACAGGCAAGGTTTTCTTCTGTCCATAGAAGTGCAGGGAATCACTGCCCAGGCTTTGCTGGACTCCGGGGCAGAGTTGAGTATGCTCTCGAAGGAGTTGTGGAATGAGATAGAGGCCAAGCAGGGAGGAGAAGTGATTCAGCCTGTTACTTCTGTGAAAATAAGGTGCGTACATGGTGGAACTTCCACATACCCAGTGTACAAATTACACATAAAAGGGTTAGGTACACATAGGACTATCCCTTTAGCAGTGGTCCCGGGTCTTCCCCAAGCGGTAATCTTAGGGAAAGATTGGCCCCAATTCCACAAAGGGATAGAGCAGGGTCTGCAGGAGCGAGAGGGTGCCCACACAGAAAAAGTTGCCAGCGAGGTTCAAGCTCTGGCCACGGAAAAAGTAAAATACGTTCCTACTTCTTCAGTGGCTAGAGCCAGCAAGCAGGGACAAGAAAGGGAAGTTCCCAGGGGAGAAAAGCCTAGGTTCATCCTAAAGTTCTGTAGGCTGACGCCCAGCGCTCAGGCACCTAAAAGAGCCACGCCCAGCGCCGCGGGATTCGACCTCACTAGCGCTGAAGATGTGGTAGTCCCGGCGGGCGGGAAGGCACTAGTGGACACCGCTTTGCAAATAGAGCTGCCAATTGGATGCTACGGGTGACTAGCACCCCGTTCAGGGTTAGCCCTGAAATACTTTATAGACGTCGGGGCAGGGGTCATTGACCCAGACTACCGAGGTTCTGTAAAGGTCCTACTTTTTAACTTCGGGAAGAGTAATTTCAATGTCAAGGCGGGAGATCGCATAGCACAGTTGATCTGTGAGCGAGTGGGTCTCCCCCCTTTGGAAGAAGTGCCTGTCCTGTCGGCAACGCTGCGGGGTGTGCGGGGATTCGGATCCACTGGAACTAAGAGTCTACAGGGCTTATCGGCTTCGGTGGAAATGGCAGAGGTCGAGGAAGAGGACCTTGGACCCCAGCTGCCTGAGGGCAAGGAAAGCCCTGAGCCCCGACTGGATGAGAATCTTTCATGGCCGAAAAAATAGGAACTCCATCAAGTACTCTCCCGTTACAAAGATGTTCTCACGCCTACACCAGGCGAAACAAGGCTAATAAAGCACGACATCATAACTCCCCCAGGCCAAGTCATAAGGCAACGTCCTTATCGACTGCCTGAGGCAAAGAAGAAGGAGGTAGTCCACCAGGTGGGGGAAATGCTGGCCATGGGAATCATTGAGGAGTCGCGCAGCCCATGGAATAGCCCCATTGTTATGGTGCCGAAGCCGGACGGATCAATACGCTTTTGTATTGATTTTAGAAAAGTGAACTCCATTTCTCGATTTGATTCCTATCCGATGCCCCGGATCGAGGAATTACTTGACCGCCTAGGACAGGCTAAATACTTGACAACGTTGGACATGTCCAAAGGCTATTGGCAGGTGCCCCTTACCAGGGAGGCCCGGCAGAAGACAGCCTTTAGTACACCAATAGGCTTATATCAATTCAAGCGAATGCCCTTTGGCCTGCACGGAGCCGCGGCCACTTGCCAATGACTTATGGACATGGTCCTCCATCCGCATCAGGCATATGCAGTCGCCTATATGGACGACATCGTCATCCACAGCGAGAATTGGACACAACACTTGCAGAGGGTCGAAGCGGTCTTGCTAGCCATCCGGGAAGCCGGGCTCACCTTAATCCCGGCCAAGTGTCTCTTCGGAGGGCAAGAAGTAAAATATTTGGGGCATGTTGTAGGTAATGGAGTGGTGAAACCACTGATTAGTAAGATAGCGAGCGTCCAGACCTTTCCTACACCTGCTACGAAGAAGCAACTGCGCAGCTTTCTAGGACTGGTCGGATATTATCGGAGATTCATTCCCCATTTCTCAGAAAAGACGGCCCTCCTAACGGACATGCTGCGGAAAAACGCACCCACTAAGCTGAAGAGGACGGAAGATGCGGAGAGAATGTTTGACCTCCTGAAGAGGCAACTCTGCGGGGCACCAGTTTTAAAGGGGGTGGATTTCGCCAAGACGTTTATAGTTCAGACGGACGCCTCGGACACAGGCCTGGGTGCGGTCTTGTCACAAAGGCATGATGGCATTGAACATCCAGTCCTGTTCCTTAGCAGGGAGCTGGTCCCAGCGGAAAAACACTACTCCACCATTGAACGGGAATGTTTAGCCATAAAATGGGCTATCGAAGCTCTGCATTTTTACCTGGTGGGAAGAAAGTTTATTTTAATCACCGATCACGCCCCATTGAAGTGGTTGCATCAGATGCATAATCACAACTCACGGCTGACGAGGTGGTTTATGGCCCTCAGGCATTTGAGTTTCAAATAGAGCACAGAGCCGGAAAACTCCATAAAAATGCAGATGCCCTGAGTCGTATCACGGACTGTGCTGATGAAATAAAGCCAGCCCGTGATATCTTAAGGGGGGGGATCTGTGACACAGTAGCTCCTCAGGAACAGATGGATACAAGTGAGCAGCCGGTGGTAGAAGCCGGTACTGCAGGAGAAAGCAGGGATTTCTCTGCAGAAAGAAAAAAACACACTTTCAATCAAGCAAAACAGCTCACCTCGAGGGAGGAGAGTAGGAAGGCTTGTGATTGGGCACGCCCCAAGGGGAGGCGGGCAGTGCAGGCTAGAAGCACCTGGTTAAATACACAGGAACCAGGAAGTGAAAGGCAGATCCAGAGGGAGATCGAGAAGCAGATGCAGACAGAGAACCAAAGGCAGATCCAAGGAGAGATCCAGAGAGAGAAAACAAGAGAGCAACGGAGGTTCCCTTGCTATGATAATTTCCCTAACAGTCCGCAGCTGGAAGATAGCTTGGAGCAGCATTCAGATGAGGAAGGAAACTGCTGGAGGCAGAGCTCCTTTAGAACGCTGAGAAACCCAAGGCTACAGGACCAGGCAGAGCTGGGGAACAAAGGCAGAAGGATAAAGAATCCTCCCAGGGAGAAGCTCCTGTATAAAGTACCCAGAGAGAAAGAGGAGTTTATGCTCTAAAGCCAGAAAGTCTATGTTCTGCTTTTAAAAGCAAAGCCAGTCAAGATGGTGGCAGCTGGTGTCAGAAAAGAGAAGCTTTGAATGACAATAATTATTCTTTTAAACTAGCTGAGTCACCTAGCCAGGACAGGGCTGATATACATGCTTTTAAATATTCTCCTAGCACTGCTAAGTTTGAATGTACAGCACCTACGTGCAGGGAAAGGTGGGGAGCTAACGAGAGCCCAGCACATGTTTGTTTTCCAAACACAAACAAACCTGAAAAGCAGCCTGAGATAGATAGGCTCAGTCAATACCTATTCACCGAGGGGACAGGAAGACAGCTCAATGAAGAAAAGTTTCATGCTGAATCACTTCTTAAAGAGTTCCAGGATTATTTAGAACAGAAGAAGAGTTTTATCCACAGTGTTCCAGTTACTGGCTGTAAGGAAGAAAACTCTGTTCATAATTCTGTGTTTTCCCCTGCTGATGATGATGAGATGATGATGGACTGTTCTACCTGTTTAATTGATAGAGGCAATTAAGCAGAGAGAGGATTCTGCTGGTATATGAAGTAATATAACAGTGACGTAACTTTGACCGACACAAGAAAGCTTGTGGAGGGAAACTGAATTGGAGCACTACTAGTGATTGATAGAACCTGAGCTTTATTAGTAAAGGACTTTTCTGTTATCAGCCTGTATGTTAAAAGCACATGAAAGGAATGTGAAGAAATACAGCATTTAAAGCCAGTCAGGCAAAGTTTCAGTTAATCCTGTTTTATTTGGTTTAAACGTCTGCACCGTCTGTAATCTTCTTTTGAACTGCACAATGGCAATATGAGCCACATGAAAAATAAACCTCATGTAAATAAATAACTCTTGCCAGCCTTACTGCTTGAAGCATAACACAACTACAACTAACTGCCTCAAGGGCATCATAAGGCAACCCCTCCTTAACCCTCAAGGTTAAGGGGCGGGCGGTGTCATAATATATATATATATATATAGATAGATAGGTAAATACAGATATATCCATTTATATGAATATATATATAAATGAGCACAGACATGCATATGTCTATATACATGTGTATATATATATATATATATATATATACACCGATGTCCCCACATAGGGAATGTGGAGAGAGAAAGATTCATCTAATAACAAGAAGGGAGATACCTGCTTGAGAAAATATTTAGAGAATCCATTCTCCCTGGTTATTAGTGGGAGAGCTAAGGGAGTGCTCTCACTGGCAAGGAGAAGTCTAGAGTCCTCTAAGAACTCTAGCCCTTGAATACCCAGGAATGGAGACCTACATGAAAAATGCAGAGGATGTTTTTAATCTGCAGATAGTAAGTCTGAATCCTTCCATAACTCCAGCAGGCAGCTGGAGAAAAAGATGCAATGAAATAAAATACCATATTTATCCTTCTAAGAGGGAAAAATGAGTATGGTGCATTCTTGCGCTCAGTATGAATTACGACATTTAGAATTGAGGATGGAAGGAAAATACAAGACAAGGACTGTCTGTTACTGAAAGAAAACCATCCCTGGTGAAGGGGTCCACTAGAGATGTGAACCAACCCAGGGAATTGGATAATTCTTTAGGTCTTCACTTAATTAAAGGCCTGGGTCCTTTATTTAAGAAGACTTTAATGGAAATGGTAAGGGCAAGGAAGACCTAGTAGTCATGACTAGGTAAAGCCCTTCCTAACCATCTGGAATTATTTGCTCTCTGACAAGGGCCCATAGTGCAGAGCTGCTCTGTAGAGATGCAGAGAGCATGTTGCAGGTTGATTAGAAGAAAAAAAACTGGCTGTTTAAGAGCCAGTATGTAACCTGAGCTACTCCGCCAAGCCCAAGGATTGGGGAAGGCTAAGGATAGGAGGTAAGGTGATGTGTCTTCAACAATAGCCAGACTAGAGATCGATTCCAGACTCGGCATCAAAGGAAGCGAGTCTATCGATGCATATCGGAAGGGTACCGACGTCGATACCAGTACCGGAACCGGGATGGATACCGATACTGGAAGAACGGTCAGCAGCGGCTCAGTCGACCCCGAAAGAACCGAGAGCGCTAGACTGCGATCTTTGGTGAGGAATGTTTCATCCAACACCATTGCCGATGCCGGGGTATCGGTACCGCCCCAAGCGGATGCCGCCACTGAGCATGGCTCAGGTATGTTTGTATAGGTGAGAACCCCATAAACAACCTGAAACCCCATAGATGGCTTGGAGGCCGAAGACTCCCACCGGGGTTTTAATGCCAAGGTGTTCTCGAGGGCAACGCCATAGGCATCTCTATGCTGAGCATGAGATCTACCACTCGAGGCCTGGCTAGTCTTAACAGACTGTTTTTGGGTTACCTGATCCTGTGAAGAAGAAGCGTTGGCTGATACCGTGAAGTTTAATGGGGACCGCGTATCGAGACATGCTCAATGCTGAAGACGTCTTCTGGATATACCGCTGCAGAAAGAACACTGCAGCGGATGGTGGTCAGGACCCAAACAGGGTAAACACCAATTATGAGTGTCTACAATTAATTTTGTACCGCCACAGTTTAAACATTTCTTAGGGTTAGTGGCTGGTATTTCCATGAAGGAAAGTGAGTAGGCCTAGCAGGCCGAAAAAACTGTCAGGCACTAACAGGGAAAAAATATTCCTCAGAAAGGAAATTTTGTAAGAAAAAAGAAGCAAGAAACACCGGCGGTACCGGTGGCGTCGGGAAGGCAGACGTGACCACAAGAAAATAAAAAAATAAAAGAAGAATTTTCTGCGGTGACAGGAGTACGTCCTGCCGGCTCCGCGGAAAAACGAAAACTGAGGAGAGGCAGTTGGGAAAGGTGGGAAGGCAGCACGCAGGCGTGATGGGATGCTCCCAAAAGCGTTCTAATTGGACGAACCAAGAGATCCTTAAACTGCAAGTTTCTTGTCCTAAAAAAAGTCTTCATTAACCATTCTTTATTCAACAACAGAGCAAAGGCGACAAGCAATGTAGCAGAAATTAGAGTCTTCCTGAGAGTCCTCCAAAATAGTTGATATTTTAACCCATTAATGCATGAATTCTACATTTGTTCCTAATCAAATATTGCGTGATTGAATCGTTTTATGCGTGGTTTCATATAACCTGAGGCATAAATAGTTTAGGAATATCCACTTGTGACAACTCTAGCATATCCCCTGAGGTGGCAGCTTTCTTAGAGTTAGGAAGATACAGTAGTATACCTTCACTATCAACAGATGTGACTCAACTGGAATACCCAAAATGTCAATCAAATATGCAACTAGCGGAGTAGTATTGTTGTTAGCCCATAATCCCTGGATGCTGCTTCTGCTCTGTTCTCAGACTGCCCAGCACTAACCAACTAGCATAGGGGCACTCTGGAGCTAAAACAGGGATATTCAGTGGCAATAGCTGTATTAGTACTGCTAAATATCACACTGAGCACCATATAGATGGTTTTCAGGTCTGCAAACTGTCTTAATAGCTTTGAATATCCCCCCTATGTTTTTATCCACTTATCCTAGCTATTTTTGTGGCTTAGATAAACAGATAAATTTAAGTGCATAACAGCTGAATATTGTTGATATCCAGTTAGATATAAGCCATCCCCTTGGAATACCTCTGACATCTCCTTTTACCCAGATGATTTCAGAACTCTGCAGCACAATTTTCTGCCAGCCACGTTACTCTCATGTGACCCCGCTATCAAAATCATAGCAACATAGCATGTGGAGGAGTGACCTAGTGGTTGGGACAAGGTACCTCAGGCCAGAAGGTCAGGGGTTCAAATCCCACTAGAGGACAGCAACCTTGGGCCAGAAGGACTGGGGTTTCTAGTCCCACAGGTGCTCCTTGTGGTCTTGGGCAAGCCACTTAACCCTTCATTGCCCAAGTTCCCTGTAAAATAGTTATCTCCAAGTTATAATGCCTTGTTCAATGTAAACCACCTTGGTATCATGAAAGGTGGTATATAAGAAATATATAAAAAATAAAGACCCATATGGTCCATCCAGTCTGCACAGCAAGAATAAGTGCACTTGCTGCTCTGTGCAGGTCACCTCTTCCCATGCCTTTCTTTAGGGGTGTACCCATCGCTCCGTGTAGGTCACCCCTATTTGTTCAGATATAAGAGATAGCTATGCTTATTTTGATTTTATCCTGTTGCTATAAAGGGATCCACTATGTCTGTCCCATGTCCACTATGTCTGTCCCAATCACTTCACTGGCCTCCCTTTCGGTTCCATATTTATTTCAAACTACTTCTCCTAACCTTTGAATGCATTCACTCTATGATCCCTCATTATCTTTCCTCCCTCCTCTATCCCTGCTCTCCCCCTCGTGAACTCCGCTCCTCCTCTGGTCTCCTTCACTCTATACTGACTCCAGGCTTCAATCCTTTCACATTGCTGCTCCTTATGTCTGGAATAAGCTTCCCCTATGTCAAGTCTCTTCTCTCTCCCTTTTCAAATCCAGCTTAAAACATACCTCTTTGAGACTGTTTTCCGACCATGATCTTTGTTTTCCTTATGTCTCCTCTTCCCTTGACCTCATGCTTCTTGTATTATCATATCTCTTTGTTTTTTAGATTGTGAGTTCTTTCATCAGAGACTGACTTTCTTTGTGTTTGTACAGTGCTGCGTATGCCTTGTAGTGCTTAATAAATGCCTAATAATAGTGATAATAATTTCTGACCAGATATCGAGCTGTCAAGCCAAAGGTTATCCAATAGTCAAAACCAAGCAGTAACATAAAAAAATTATATCTAAAATGCTATTGTTTTCTCACACTGATTTTATAATTTGGAACAGGCAGGGCTGGCCTCAGAGTTGGTTCAAGGTGTTGGCACCTTAGGCAAACATTTAAGCCTTATAATTTACGGTTTATATTTACTTGCCATACAGCCTATTACACATAAACAAAGTGCAGCATGGATTCACCAGAGGCAGGTCTTGTCAGACAAATCTGATTGATTTCTTTGACTGGGTGACCAGGGAGAGCTCTAGATGTGGTGTATTTAGATTTCAGTAAAGCCTTTGACACTGTTCCTCACAGGCGACTTATAAACAAACTGAGCACCCTAGGGATGGACCCTAAAGTTACTGCATGGGTTAGAAATTGGTTGGGTGGGAGGCGACAAAGAGTACAAGTAAATGGAGCTCACTCTGAGGAGAAGGATGTTACCAGTGGTGTGCCCCAGGGATCTGTCCTTGGTCCGATTCTTTTTAACATCTTTGTTAGTGATATAGCGGAAGGGCTGTCGGGTAAGGTTTGCCTCTTTGCAGATGATACCAAAATCTGCAATAGAGTAGACACCCAGGAAGGGTTAGATAACATGAGGAGGGATCTAGCTAAGCTTGAAGAATGGTCTAGAATTTTGCAGCTGGGATTTAATGTTAAAAAATGTAAGGTCATGCATTTGGGCTGCAGCAATCCAAGGGAGCAATACAGTATAGGAGGTGAAGTACTTTTGTCCACTAAAGAAGAGCGGGACCTAGGCGTGGTTGTGTCTGATGATCTTAAAGTAGCTAAACAGGTAGAAAAGGTGACGGCAAAAGCTAGAAGGATGCTTGGGTGCATAGGGAGAGGAATGGCTAGCAGAAAAAAGGAGGTGATAATGCCTCTGTATAAGTCTTTGGTGCGACCTCATTTGGAGTATAGTGTGCAATTCTGGAGACCGCACCTTCAAAAGGATGTGAACAGGATGGAGTCGGTGCAGAGGGTGGCTACTAAAATGATTACTGGGCTTCATTATAAAGCATATGAGGACAGACTTAAGGATCTTAATATGTACACCTTAGAGGAAAGGCGGGATAGAGGTGATATGATTGAGATGTTTAAATACCTCCGTGGCATAAATGTTCAGGGAGAGAGCCTCTTTCAATTGAACGCAAGTTCTGCTACGAGGGGACATGGGATGAGGGTTATGGGAGATAGATTCAGGAGTGATATGCGGAAATATTTCTTTACGGAAAGAGTAGTGGATCTGTGGAATAGTCTCCCAGTGGAGGTGGTAGAGATGAGGACAGTAACTGAATTCAAAAAAGCATGGGACCAACACAGAGGATCTCTAAAGGTAAAAAGTGGACTGTTGTAGTTGTTGATATGGAAGGACAGACTAGATAGGCCATGTGGTCTTTTTCTGTCATCATGTTTCTATGTTTCTATGCTTTACAAACCAAAATTAGAGGCATGAAAAGAACCCCAAAACTTCAATAGGGAAGAAGGAAAAGGAAGAGGAGAAAGACTAAACATCACACAGTCTTCAATATGATTATCAAACACTCACAAAAAGCAAACATATTCATACATCCCTTCTACTGATGGGGAGGCCAGCCAGTCTGTCCCATGCTATCCTGGAATATTAAAATCCTGTTTAAAGAGGTATGTCTTTAAGTCATTCTTAAATCCTTTATAAGTATTTTGAATATGGAGCTGAGGAGATGGTTTATTCTATAATATAGGAGCCAAAAATAGAATGCAGACTGTCTAAGGGTTTCTTAGAGAGCCCTGGATGGCAGTAGTAAATGTAATCAGTTCCCACGTACAGAACATAGGAAGCAAACTGGGCAATAGGGAGTAATCAGAGAACCTTATAGAACAAGATCAGAATGTTATCGTAAATATGAACTCTAACTGGAAGCCAGCGATGATATAAGAGGGGTCATATGGTCATATTTTCTACCTCGAGACAAAATATGGATGGCAAACCAGCATACAGTAGATAGAATTACAATAGTCAGTATAACATATAACCAGCCTAAGGATCATGGTAGTTTGAGCTGATATATCAAGAAAGGGATGAATTGCACAAAAACATCTCATGATTTGACCACAGAACTAATTTGCTGAGAAAAGGAAAGATCAGAATCCAGAAATATACCCAAGTATTTGAAAGTTGAAGTTAATGTAATGGGAGTACCCTGAAGAGTAGGTGTGATGTCAAGATATGATGACCCTCCAGTTATCCAAATAACTGTGGTCTTCTTGGGGTTAATTTGCAGATAATTATTATAAAACCAGTCAGAAACTATGGAAAGACAGTGATTAGTGGATGAGAGATCTGGGCTGGTTATAAGCCCAGATCTGGGCTGGTTATTTATTCCAGAAAGCTTACGACCTCCCTCCTGAAGCCCCCCCCCCCCGACCATTTTATGCTTTTGCCTGATGTCCTATGAATCGTCCCTGTCTGTCTTCCTTCTGTCCTTATGGTTTATTATGTTTATGTTTGCCCTTTTCTGTGCCCTTCTTTCCTGTCTATTTTTGGCGTTCCGTTTCCTGGCTTGCAGTGTTTAATCAGTTTTTTATTGTACACCGCTTAATGCTTTTGCCATAGCGGTATATCAAATTTGGAATAAAGATAACGATAAAAGAAGAATATCATTCGCATAAACGTAGGATGAGATCCAGGTGCCTTGAATTAAAGAGAACGATTGACTTAAGAATAAACTGAAAAGAGAGGGGGTGAGAATGGAACCCTGGGGGGCCCCACATTGGAGTAGCTTTGCCTTTGTAAAAAGAAAACATGTGATTGAAGGATTATGCACCCCCTGGCTGTCATAATCTGTTTAGCTTTGAATGCCCAGTTCTTTGCTGCTCCCCAGAAGCTGCTGCTCTAGCCAACCACTTAGTTTGGGCTGGTCCTGACAGCAGGACAGTGGAGCTACTAAGGAGGGTGATGACACAGAAGACTGTATGATTGATGAAGGGATCTTATCAGCACTCATTTGTTATGCAAGCGCTGTCTTTTATGCAGCCCTTACTTTTTTATTTATTTTATTTTTTTCAGGCATTTTGCTATATTTCACCTAAGAGCACTGAGGCCATCAAAGCAGTTTATGATTGGATAAAATCAGGGGTGAAAAACAAAATAAAGAAGGGAGAGAAAATAGGGATAAGAAAGGATTAAATGGATGACAATGTGGGAAGGGAAAGGCAGGAAGGAGAGCTGGGCTAATCAGGTTAAGCAGAACTGTAGTGGGAAGGGGGGAAGTCAGGGACAGATCAAGGGGAAGCAGGACTATTTGGGGAGAAGGTCAGGGAGAGCAGGGCATAACAACCAGGCCTTCATTTCTTTTTTTGAATTTTGGTAGCAGTGGTTCAAGACGAAGATGTAATGGAAGGGAGTTCCAAAGATGAGGGCCTTGATATGAGAAGAAAAAGTTACTTAAAGACAGAGAAGGGATGGGGGTAAGGAGAGTCAGCGCAAGGAGATGAGGCACCCAAGGTGAATCTCATCCCTTGCATCCCCTGCAGCACCCATTGCTGCCACTGCCGGCCCTCTCCAGGACCTGTAGTTGCGGCAATGGCCACAAACAACCCTGCAGTGTTTACCTTAAATTTTGGTGCTATAGGGCTGTTTACGTCCGCCCCTTCGAACCACCCGATGCTTACTTCCTGTTTGCAAGCAGGAAGTCAGCATTTGGCATTGGAGGGGGCAGAAGCAAACAGCCCTGTGGCACCAAAGTTGTAATGTATGAGCACTGTGGGGATGTTTGTGGCCACTGGCTGTGCTGCAGATTCCGAGAGGGGTGACAGTGGTGGCAATGGGTGCCCTTGGAGTTTCTGTACTCTATCCTACTTCCTAGTTTGCCTAATGGTAGCGCCAACACTGGGTGTAAGTGGAGAGCAGCCTATGAGGGACAGAGTTGATGTGAAGGTATATAAGGAGGCAGGAGAGAAGATATATAGGGTAGAAAGGAGGCAAAGTATGCTCAGTGCACTAGCACCAAAACTTCTTTGTAAAAAGATTTTTTTTTCACAAAAACAGACCAGCCAGAGACAGGGAGGGAAGTAAGAGAAGAGAGGAGATATGGTTAGTTCAGCGGAGTTGACAGGGGAACTGGGTCATGCAGAGAGTAGCAGTGGATGATTAGGAAATGACGTGGGAGGGGATAGGTAAGGAGGGCAAGAATTTAAATATCTCAAAAGGTGGTGAAACCCTCAGCAGAGGGAAGAGAGGAGGCTTGAGTGGAAGAAGTAGAAGAAGGTACCAAAAGTTGTAGTGTACAAAAGAGTTTATGCAGATTATTGGAAGCTAAGAGAACAATGAGTGCCAAACTCGGAGTTGGGTATTGAGTGGTTCAGAGGTAGGGACAAAAAATGCATCCAAGATATGTTAGGAGAGAGCTTCAATTTTGATGGATAATTGATGTGAGCGAGAGGGGGGGGGGGTATTAAAAGATCAAGGAGAAGGGATGGGCAAAGAATAGGACACCAAATAATGGTCTTACCATGGGATAGGAAGGACAGAGAGGAGAGACACATGACATGAGAATTGAGCAGAGTGAATATCACATCCAAGCATAACCGGCAGGGTGTGTGTGACCAGAGACAAGTTGTTGGAAGGCCATACAGGCAAGGGAGTCCAGAAATTCTGCATCAGTTGTGAGGGCTGGTGGACAGTTAAAGTTACCTAGGAGTATGAGGAAATGATAGGAAAGGGCTAATGAAGTCAAAAAGGAATATGGCGATCTATAGACTAGCAGAAGGAAGATTGTGTGGAAAGAAAACTGCAAGCAGAAAAGCAAAATCATGGAGTAAGACAGGGAAGAGCAGAGGAGCTCATTGAAGGAGAAACTAGAGGAATAGAGTAAGATCAGACATCCACCACAACATGAAGGATGGTCACAATGGAGGGATTTAGAGTCAGGGGAGCAGGAAGTCTGGAGATGAGCATGATCACCCTGGTACAGACAAGTTTAGATCATACCACATAAAGGGCATGTTTACTAAAGTGCCACGATTAGTATGGGGCTAACATCCAGTTAGCACATGAATTCAATGTCATGGGGGCATAAGTTTATTATCCCTGTTATTATCCCTGTTACAATGTAAGCATTGATATCACTGTTCTGATGGAATGCAAATGTTATGTTTGATGTAAATCGCACTGACTTTGAATAGCGCGGTATATAAGAGTGGATAAATAAATAAATAAATAACTGTTCCAGTAGTTTCAGGGAGTGTTGCCATGATAGGATGTAAGGCCGCTCTAGGTGTGTCATCAGCATGGTAATAGGAAACAAGTGGCAAGAGCACATATGACTTGCAAATGCAGAGCATCATTAGCATGGAAGTAGAGAACGCATGGCTAGAGCTCATGTGCACTGCAAAGGCGCTTGCTATGAGTGCCCTACTGTTTCTTTATCTTCTTTTATCTTTATTTGCGGATTTAATATACCGCTCTTTACCGGTGGCATCAGAGCGGTGTACAATAATGAAAAATACAAGCTGCGGAAACAGAAAGGAACGCCAATGTATAGAGAACAGGACAGGAAGGAGAAGGAGGAAGCAGTAGGTAGTACATTGGAGAATGAAACAAAGTCAGGTAAAAACAAATACAATCGGGACTACCGTGGTGGGGGGGAGAGGGGGACAGGTGGGGGGGGAGACCGAAAGAGGTGCAAAAGAGGTGGATCTTTAACCTGGACTTAAAGGTCTTGTACGAAGGTTCCAGGCGGAGGGCGACGGGGAGCGAGTTCCAAAGTTTTGGACCCAAAAAGAAAAATGCCGAGGAGCGGGTGGACTCGAGGTGAGCCTGTGAGGGGGAGGGAGTCACAGGGTGTCCAGTTAGCAGGCCTCTAGTGTGGAAGTGGTTTTGGCCTTCTCTCTATCACTTGCTGTAGATATCTGGTACAAAACCCTTATTAGTGAGGAGTACAGGCCACATGGGGAGAATGTGGATGCTAAAGCCTACAGATGTGAGGGAAAGATGCTAGGGTACCATGCATCCAACCCTTCCATCACATGGAGTTCATGGTATCCAGATACAGCTCATTTGGTCTACCCACTTCTATAGCCTAAACCTTTTTGGGAAGAACGAAGGAAGGGAGGTAGGTCCATCATGGGGTGATTCCACAGGATACCCTACATACCTCCATGGAAACAAGCAACCTCCAGATGGAGCACACCAGCTCTCTAGAAAATGAAGGCCCACATGCCCTTTGGAGCCTACATGAGCTGACCAGATCTGTGGATGGCTCATTACCTAGGCAAGGGACTGGGGGAAAGTAACACTGATCAGGAAGCTGCTATGAAACATGCCCACCTTCAGTAATATAAATGTAGATAGCTGCTCATGCACTGGTAGGCCTCAGACATGACTTCCTATGATCAGGATAAAGGACCATAACCCCCAGGAACAGAGCCCATTGCTTCAGCATAGCCCTCCTAGGAGCAAATACATACCACTATGTGGTCCCCCATGCAGGGGCAGAAGTGGTCACACTGTGCAATGATGTGCCAGTCCTTCCATTTTCCATTATGTGCATAACCTCATTTGCATGCCACACCCTCAACTGTCTTCAACCATCTTCTACCTTAGATGTGTGGTCCAGCTGAGTCCAAGGCCTAACCTTTAACCCCTCAGCAGCAATGGCTATACACGTATTTGTGGCAGACCTGACATGCCCCCCCCCTTCTGGAGAAGTGGAAGGGGCTAGGTACCCCATCATTTTATGTTGCTGCCCCACAGTCTCCCTGCCATCTGTTTGATTCTCAGGCTTCTGCTGTCATCTCCACTGCAGCAGATAATGTTGTGGGGACTGACTCTATAGGTGCAAAATGGCCTTTGTTGTATACATGCCAGTGCAGGAGTCTTGGGCTCCCTAGGGGCACATTTTGTCTTATGCCCCCTTCCCCAGAGCAGAAGTACAGCAAGTGGCAATGTTGACAGCGTACATGGGGATCAGACACCTTGTGACACATCGGGTGCAACTACTGCTTGGTAGGAAGCTGACAGTTGTTGCATCCACACTAGCAGTGTCTTTCTGGCCCAGAGGTGCCCACTAGTAAGTTTGTGCTTGTGGCAAATGGCTGTTGCCGCCCACTTTCCTCCCCAACTCTGTCCTAACTCTACCTATTGGCTCACTGCTTGGGTAGCATAGTAGTTTTAGCATAGGAACCTTTTAGCCGCACACTATCCACTACTGTGTGGCCAAAACATGGGCTAGTCTCACTCTAAAGTTAATACTCCCGGATACCATGCTTTAGTAAACATGTTCCAAAGAGAGAGTGAGAAACCATCAGGTTAGACAGTAGGGTTGCCTTATGTGATAAGAAGTGTATGTTAATCAGGTCTAAGCAAAATGAAAGGTTCCCAATAGGCGAAGAGGTTGGATAGCATGATGAATGGGGATTAGATAGCGATGGGTGAGCCTACTCACCAGAGCAGGTGTCATTGATTGGCGGCTCCAGATAATGGGGAATCCAAAGGTTGAAGACATCTGGAAAAAGCAAGTGTTAGAGGAGAGAATAATGGCAGAAGTGAAGAACAGCTCTTAAATAAACAATCTCTACTCACACTATTACTTAACCAATAATTCATCCACACATATCTCCACAGGCAAAATGACCTCAGAATAGCTCATATCCCACATTTAGTGAAAAATCACTATAGGGAGTGGCAGACACTCACATCACCATTCAAAGAGCCTCAACCAATACCATAACCCACTCAAAACAATAAACACCACTTCATTACCACTGGGAAAAACAATCAATCATTTTATCACCACAACATCTCAACCAAACATACACCAACCATAAACCACTTACAAACACATACAAACAAGCATGGCGGGGGATGGCGGGGGAATTGTAAGCTTGAGAAGAAGAAATTTTGTGCCATTGTACCCCTAAGGAAGCTATTTGGCGAAACAAAAGCTTTTGTCGGGTTGTGAAGCTATATCTTTCTGAGACTTCTCAGTGGAATTTTTAGCGGTTAATATTGTTCCCCGCTATATTGTTTGAGATCTTCTGATCCTGTTTGTACTTCGAATCAAAGTGGAGTGTCTGCGAGACTGGCTGGTTGCAAGATATCGTTTGAAGATAAGTAAACATGGATTATACAGTGTTGTTAATTACATTGGTTATTTTATCTACTATTTTTCTTTGTAGGTGATAACCTGCTGGTCGGACAGAACTCCGTGTATTTCTGTGACGTTGGAAGGATGCTTGTTTGTATGTGTTTGTAAGTGGTTTATGGTTGGTGTATGTTTGGTTGAGATGTTGTGGTGATAAAATGATTGATTGTTTTTCCCAGTGGTAATGAAGTGGTGTTTATTGTTTTGAGTGGGTTATGGTATTGGTTGAGGCTCTTTGACCGGTGATGTGAGCATCTGCCACTCCCTATAGTGATTTTTCACTAAATGTAGGGTATGAGCTAGTCTGAGGTCATTTTGCCTGTGGAGATATGTGTGGATAAATTATTGGTTAAGTAATAGTGTGAGTAGAGATTGTTTATTTAAGAGCTGACATTGTTTAGTTTCAGTTTAGCTCTTACACAGCTATTTTGATAAGAAGTGAAGAACAACCATGTTATTAAATGGATGAAACCAGGGCCCCAAGGGGCACATAAGGACGGGACCTGCTCTTTGTGTGTTCTTTCAGTATGTGTCTGTGGTATAGCCATAGGAAAGCTGTAGTGCCTTTAATGTTGAAGGCATCTGATATCTAATAGCAGGGGGAGGAGGAGGACTTCAGGCAGGATCACAGAGGGAAGCCGCAAGATAGATTGGGCCTGGAAAGGAGAAAAAACAGAAGCATTAACATGCAGGAAATACTCAGGAGATTATAGATGTTGAACCTAAGGAGATCACTAACATTGTTATTTCAAGATAGCATGAATTGGAACCTCTGCAGTTCTATGGAGAGAACTCTCTTTGGGGCATGTTTTAGTAAGGTGCTGTAGTAGTTGGTGTGTGCTAAATCCTATGCTAAGTGGTTAGCATGGGACCATATTAATCATTATCACATGCTAAAATAGTTGCTATGGTAATAATTCTGTGGAGACACCTTATCATGGTTAGGAGCGGGGAAAGTGGGGGTTTGGGGTAGAGAGTGGATGTTGATGCCATTAGCTCATACTAACCATTCTTTATGCAGTTAGAATGGGCACACTTACTGCCACCACAGCAGTATAGTCTGACCACTGCTAAATGCATAGGGACATATCGGCTCCGTGGTAATTTTTGCCTACTGCCACATGCTAAGGGACGATCCCTTAGGGCACTTTAGTAAAAATGCCGCTTTGTGCTCTGATATCCACTTTTTCATTCTTAAACTCTAAAGGTAGTATGAAGAGAAAGGAACAGGGCTGGCCCCAGAGTTGTTTCAAGGTGTTGGCATCCTAGGCAAATTTTAAGCCTTATGCCCTCCCTGGCTGTTATAATCTATTGTTTAGTTTTGAATTCCCTGCTCTTTGCATCACTGAGAAAATTGCCACCTTAGGTGACCACCTAGTTTGCCTGATATTCTGGCTTGCACTGGAAAGGAATTAAAAACAAGAAGTTCTTAACAGTCACAACTAGATTATAACCGGAAGTAGTTATTGAATATTGAGAGGAAGCATGGAGAATTTTATCAGGTTTCCCATGACCAAATTTTGTACTGTTACATACTTCTGTGATTTGCAAAGAGACAGAGACATCAGAAAGGGGTGGACCACAGGGTCTCTGGCCCCACCAAAACCTCACAGCCACTATCGCTAGCCTTCCCCCTTCTGTCTGGCCACGGTGATCCGATCTCTTGCGGGCTGATAGGAGGGGAAGGCCGTGATCATGAACCAGCAGGCAGTGGGTTGCCCGCAGGGATCCCATCCCCGGGGGCAGACAGGAGCGGAAGGCTGATGATCTCAGCCCCACTCGGTAGCATTCTGCCACCCCTGCAGAGAGAAAAAGCAAGCTTCACAAGCCGAGTTCCATTACTGTATATGCACGAAGGGCTGGCATCAGGGCCGGATTTACCTTGAGTGAGGCCCTACGCCAACAAAAATTGTGGGCCCCCAGCAGGGGCGGCCCAAGGGGGGTGCGGGGCCTCATTTGCATAATGGGCCTCATTTGCATAAATATTTGCATAATGTTACCATATACTAACTTTTAGTAAACATGCTCTTAATGAGTGTATGGATAAAGAAAGACTAAAAGATTTCTACATTACTATAATCCAGTGCCAACTGCCAGACACATTAGGAACTACTACAAACACTGCCCATTTAGAACCCATAGTAAACCCGCCGTATCCTAACAGCACTACCAGGACTCACAAAGCACCATACTCTACCAATCAAAAGGCAACACTGCAAATATTAAACCAGTACATTTCAGAGAACAACAATACATGACCTACTGGGGAAAGAGAACAAGTGGCAATGTCAAATAGGAATTATATAAACAGAACACCTCAGCTCAGTTACACATGCAGAACATAGACCATCACCAAACAAGTAATCACAATTTAGAAACAGGAAGACAATAATTAAACTGGGAATCCCAAAAGCCAAACTTGGAATGTACAACACTGTAGAAATAAAACTATACATTAATTTGCTCTTGTACTAAACAAAGCGCAGACGTTAATGATGCACATTTACCAGAGCTGACATATTCCAATAAATTCAAAATAAAGAGATATTTTTCTACCTTTTGTGCATTTTTTTCAGCTGCAATTGCTCCAGCCACTTTCTTCTGGTTTCTTCGTGTCTTCTGCTAACTCTCCATCGTCTGCTGTCCA
The DNA here is from genome assembly GCA_033557465.1 of Ichthyophis bannanicus. Classification (NCBI taxonomy): domain Eukaryota; kingdom Metazoa; phylum Chordata; class Amphibia; order Gymnophiona; family Ichthyophiidae; genus Ichthyophis; species Ichthyophis bannanicus. Next base: position 462,748,829 of record CM066035.1, read on the forward strand.
TTTGTCTTTTCTTCTCTCTTCTAGATTTTTTTCCATTCTCTCTCTACATCTGCTTTAACATACTAATCTTTCTCCTTTTGCTCTTTCCTCATTCCTATTTCATCCACTCAAATTTTACCCCTCCATCCTCAATCCCCACTTACTCTCCCAATACCCGGCCAATTGTAGATTTTTTATCCCTCCCACACAAAATATTTTTCCCTTCTCCATTTTACTCTTCCAGCCCCATCCCATTCTAATCCTCCCCCAACATCAGCTCCCTTCTAGTTCCAGCCTCACCCAGCATCCATTCCCTTCTAGTCCCTGCATCAGCCCATTTCCAGTCCTAGCCATCCATCAGCCCATTTCCAGTCCTAGCATCCCCCCAACCCAATACCAGTCCTAGCCCCCCATCAACCCACTTACAGTCCTTAACCCATCACCCCATTTTCAGTTTAAGCCCCCCCTATAACCCATTACCAGTCCTAACCCCCCATCAGCCCACTTCCAGTCCTAACCCCATCAACCCATTTCCAGTCAGCCCCCCATAGCCCATTGCCAGTCCTACCCCCCCCATCAGCCCACAGCCCATTACCAGTCCTAACCCCATCATCCCACCTCCAGTTTTAACCCCCCAGCCCATTTCCAGTCCTAGCCCCCCCATAGCCCATTACCAGACAGCCCCCATCAGCCCACAGCCCATTACCAGTCTTAAAATCCCCAAAAGCCCATTACCAGTTCTAAACCCCCCCCCAACAGCCCATTACCAGTCCTAACCCCATCAGCCCACCTCCAGTCTTAACCCCCCAGCCCATTTCCAGTCCTAGCCCCCCCCTCGCCCATTACCAGACAGCCCCCATCAGCCCACAGCCCATTACCCGTCTTAACCCCCCCCTAAGCCCATTGCCAGTTCTAAGCCCCCCCAACAGCCCACAGTCCATTTCCAGTCCTAACCCCATCAGCCCACCTCTAGCCTTAACCCCCCCCAGCCCATTTCCAGCCCCAGCCCCCCCAATAGCCCATTACCAGTCCTACCCCCCCATAGCCCATTACCAGCCCTACCCCCCCCAGCCCATTTCCAGCCCCAGCCCCCCCCAATAGCCCATTACCATTCCTACCCCCCCCATAGCCCATTACCAGCCCTACCCCCCCAGCCCATTTCCCCCCCCCGCCCCCCCCCCCATCGCCCATTCCCCGTCCTACCCCCCCCCCCCCCCGTCGGCCTAAAGTAAAATTTAATTTAAAAAAAAAACCTGGTGGCTGCCGCCGCGGGGCCCCCTCTGCTGCCGCGACAGCACCGATTGACCCGCGGGGGCCCCGTCTACAAGCTGAAGCCGTCGGGTCGGGTCGGGTCGTTCCTCCCTCCCTCCGTCCGTGCAGGCTGCAGGCTGTGAGAGACGCGAAAGGAGAGTGTCTCCTCGCGTCTCTGTTAAGCCCGCAGGGGCTGATGGGAAATTTCCCATCAGCCCCTGCGGGCTTTACAGAGACGCGAGGAGACGCTCTCTCTTCGCGTCTCTCACAGCCTGCAGCCTGCACGGAGGGAGGGAGGAACGACCCGACCCGACCCGACGGCTTCAGCTTGTAGACGGGGCCCCCGCGAGTCAATCGGTGCTGCCGCGGCAGCAGAGGGGGCCCCGCGGCGGCAGCCACCAGGGTTTTTTTTTAAATTGTATTTAAAAAAAATTTACTTCTTCTTTTTTTGTGGGCCCCTGCCGGCTGTGGGCCCTACGCCATGGCGTACATGGCGTATAGGTAAATCCGGCCCTGGCTGGCATGACTGAGGGAGAGTGGGATGTAATGTATACATTTGGATAGGATAGAAACTTTGGGGATAGCCATAAGCAGCAACCACTCTCTAGCACAACAGGTTTCTACAGTCTCATAACCTCATAGACATATCACCACTTTAAATCACCTAGGGATCTATGTGATAAAACTCAGATTAAAATAGTTCAGCATGCAACTTGCTAGAAATTTTATATGCACATTAAAATGCAAAGGATTTTTGTAGGCGATATATTTGATGAGTTTTTTCTGCTGCTATACTCTATTGAATACAGGTAGGATAAATAGCAGAGCATAGACACTTTTAATCTCAGAGTCTCTGCTCATGTGTGTAAATCTGTGGAGTAAGTGTTTTCATACTGTAGCAGTTAATTCTAGTAGTGTTTCTACTGTACAGTGGAGAGAATTGTACTTCGGTTTTAACAATGCAGCATGTAGCTGAGTTTGTGTTTTGTTTTTTTTTTAACCAACAGAGCAATGCAAATTCTACTTTTTAGTGGTTTTCTTTCCCTAAATGTGAACAGTTAATATTCCAATAAAAAGTAACCATGGGATATTGGCACAAAAGGAATCCTGATGATACTAATATAGAAAATCCTTATCCTGTAGGAAGACCACAAATCTTAAATACTGTAGAGTTGGGTTATAGCAATCTTCTCTCTTTGAAATCACAAAAAAATGGATTTACAGGACTTAAAGCTGATATCACAGATGGTGGATACTAATGGGAGATGAGAGCAGCCAACTGTTAAACTAAAGCATTAGTGTGGATAGTTTAAATAAACTTGATATTGATTTTCCAGAGGTTTTTTTGTCTTTTGCCAATGAAGTTTACATTTTGGAGGATCCAAGATGGCTGCTTAGAACGTCATGTCATCAGGCAGTTTTTTCCTCGCTATGCCAAAAAGGAAAGATCCACTGGAAGCCTCCTTTGATATCAGGGGCAACCTGTACTTGCTGTTTCTTTTGGTTCTTTAGAGCAGTTTTTTCGCCCAGGGAGTCAGCGTGAGAAAACTGGCATTTTCGTCGGGCCAGGTGGTGCCAGGGTTGGAGAGCTCAGTGTCGTCTTCTGGCTGTGTTCTGTCACCAGTGCCGAGTGTCCCTCCTGATTTTCCAACCGAGGTTGCTGATTCAGGAATCTCCGGGGTAGCTGACCCCAAGTAGGAGCGTGCAGTAGCCTCAGGAGGAGGCAGTTCTCCCCTTTTGGTCTTGGCTTTTGTGCAGCTTTTCAAGAGCTCTGAGTCTGCGTCGGGAGGGGTTGAACTTCCAGGGAGCATGGAGAGCGGTATTTCTGAGGAATCTATGGCTGGAACAGTGGTGACTCCCTTCTTCAGATGGTTGGACGGGATCAGATTTTTAATTTTCTTTCATGTTAGAATCACAGGTCTGCAAAAAAAATTTTTCGAGAGCTGTTTTGGTTATTCCACATAATCTTTATGTTTTTTGGTGCGCTGAATCCGAAAATCACCTCCATTTTGTCATAGGACGTCACGTTTCCTGACAATTTAGGTAACTATGTTAAATAAGGCAATACCTCAAAATAAATGGAAATAGACTTATAAAATTAAAGTTTTATTACAATATTTTCATGAAACTCCTTTTTTGAACTGAAATGAGCTCACCTACACACACTAAACTCGATTCTTCTTCCTTGTGAGGCTCCTCTTTGTGCATTTACACTTGTGAGTAGCATCTGGAAGCATCCAACAGTAGTCTGCCATCATTGTAATGCTCCATTTTCCCTGGTATCTCCTTTCCATCTCTTTAATGTCTTGGTGGAATCGTTCACCTTGTTCCTCACTCACAGCTCCCATTTTTCAGGAAAGTAGTCAAGGTGGGACTGGAGGAAATGCACTTTCAAACTCATCAGGCAACCTAAAGCTTGAAATGCTTTCAGCATTCGTCCAGCGATCTTTTTGTAGTGAGGATCTTTGTTATTGCCTAAAATTTCTGTACAACTTCTTTAAATGCAATCCACCCTTCTTTTTGAGGATCCGTCATGGTATTGACAAACTCTTGATCAACTATAAGCCTTCTAATGTCTGGTCCGGCGAATATACCTTCCTTCAATTTTACCTCCGACAGGCCTGGAAACTTGGTGACCAAGTATTTGAAGCATTCTCCATCTCTTGGAAGTGATTTTACGAATTGCTTCATCAATCCCAATTTTATGTGGAGAGGTGGTAGAAGAACTTTATGGGAAGGTACCAAGGTATCTCGGAGGACATTTTTTTCACCGACTGTTAGCACCCTCGGCTGCCAACTCTTCTTGGTCCAGTGATTTTGTCGGTCTTGACTGTCCCACAGACCCAGAAAACAAGGATATTTGGTATACCCAGCTTGTTGCCCGAGTAGCATGCACAAGACCTTCAAGTCCCCACACACTTGCCAACCATGGTCTTCATATTTAAGTTTGCGAAGAACCAATTCCAAGTTCTCGTAGGTTTCCATCAAGTGTATGGAATGACCTACAGGTATTTATTTATTTATTTATTTATTTATTTATTTAACTGTATTTATATATCGCCTTATCATAAAATCAAGGCGGTGAAAGTACAAAACAAAGAAAACATCTGGTAAGAAGAAGAAAAATACAAACATTGTAACATATAGTCATACAACACATTAAGCATTACAATAAATGTTTGTTAATTACAAATTTAAAATTCAAATAACATATAACAAAAACACTAATATAATTATTTGTAGTGGGTAGGTAAATCATAAAATTAAGTAATGTGCCCATAATTTTCAATAAAAAGCAAAGTTTTTAATTGCTTCCGAAAGTCTTTGAGTTCGGTTGATGATCTTAATTCATCTGGAAGAGAGTTCCATAAAATTGGTGCAGCTAATGAAAATGCTCTCTCTGTAGTGACCTTGAGTGTATTTTTGAAGTTACTTGAAGAACTTAATCTATGAGATGTACACTTTCTTCTTGGTCGAGAACTGGGGTCAATAAAAATGAGGGAGTAAAGACTATTGGCTGAAATGTGATGTTTTATTTTAAAGATGTTGATAATTGTTTTATATTTGATGCGAGTTAGGATTGGTAGCCAGTGAAGATCCTTCAAAACTGGCGTAATATGTTCATGAATATAAGATCCAGAAATAATTCGTGCTGCAGTATTCTGAGCCAATTGCAAAGGTTTTAAAGCTTGCAGTGTTAATCCAAGGAATATTGGATTGCAAAAATCCAGCAAAGGGGTTATTAGCGCTTGACAGACAGTACGAAACAGATCATATGCAAGCAGTGGTTTTAGTCTCCTTATAATACGCATTCTGAAATACGAATTTTTTATTGTTTTATTAATATGCGATTTGAGATTTAACTCACTGTCTAGAGTAACACCAAGATACTTAACCTCTGTTTTAATTGGAATAGTTGCGTTATCAACTGTAATGTTTGGAGGATGTATGAATTCCATGTTACGAGTAATAATGAGGGCCTCTGTTTTGCTGTAATTAATTGAAAAATTATTCTTCTTACACCATCTTGTCATTTCAGTTAGACAAAGAGAGATATTTGAATATAGAGGGTTGTTAATTGAAAAAGGCATAAAAATTAGAATGTCATCTGCATAAATAGTGTATTGTATATTGTAGGCTTTTATTATATCACAAATTGGTTGAATGTATATATTAAAAAGAAGAGAAGAGAGGGCGGAACCTTGAGGGACTCCTTGCAGTACCTTTATAGATTGGTATGGAAGCGTAAAAACCATTGTGGAGTAAAACTACTTTGAGACTTCTTTTTGAAGAATCTATAAAAAGACGCCATTCCTCTGAATCATATTGGATTTTAAATTGACCCATCAGACCTTCGAGATCAATGCAATAAACCAACTTGTCTTCTTGGGCGAAGTAAGGAACGAACTCCTTTTCACGATGTCTGAACCATGAAGATGACACTCCTGGCAACAATAAATTCCTGCTTTTCAGCCTTGATCCGAGTAACTCAGCGGCATCTATGGGAAGATTTAAGTCTCTTACCAAATCATTCATCTCCTCCTGAGAAAACAATTTTGGTCTTCTATCATCTTCAAAGTCAGAACTTGATTCGTCATCTGGTTCAGGTATGACTTCACCTTCATCGGAGCTAGGTATCTCTTCCAAGGTAGCAGGGGACTTGGGTACTGGTATATCTGTGCCATGGGGGATGGGACGAATTGCCAAGTGAAGATTGGGGTATGAAATGGAATGTTTACATTTGGAATTAAACCCTTTCACATCGCATGAACAAAAGTAACAGTCATCACTATGGTTCTTCTGCTCTCGCCATACCATAGGAATCCCATAATGGAAAGATTTTTTCTTACCATTGAACCAATTTCGGAGGTCCTCAACACACCGTTTGCACACTTTATGAGGCGCCCAGACTTTATCTTGATCTCCAATTTTTAGTCCAAAGTATGCAAAGTATACTTTTTTCACAAAGTCTGTAATATTCTGCTGTTGCTTCAACACTGTATATTCACCACAGATGAAACAGAAACTGTCTGGCGAATTAATACACTTTCGCAGAGCCATAACATAACGGTTGAAGAATGAAGAGCTAACACAAATTGCGATGAAAAAGTGTGAACAGCCTAGAACCAAGAACCTGATGATGATTCGTGCACAAGTGTGGCATGCAAGAGAGAGCCGCTCTGTGTCTGTACACGAGACGTCACAGTGCTGGCCATGCCCCCCTGAACTGACCGGAGCTGCTGCTATCTGCCCTGTGTCTCCCTCCCACTGGATTCTTCAGGAAAGATTAACCCCTTCTACCATTAGAAGCACGGACTTAAAACTTGCTTAGCTTATGTATATATTGCTGACCATCAGATTTACAGTGCTATATTTTTTTTACATAACTCGGACAACCCCTTTAAGGTTTTTTGGCATTTTATATCTTAAATGCACTTATGTGAATTAATTAATAGTAATTTGAATTAATTAATAGTAATTTGAAAAAATTTGATAAATTTGAAGACAATTTTGCATGTTGTGGCAAATCATGACGTCTAGGAGTTTTTTCAATATTTTATTTGTTTTCAGCAACCAAAATACATGGAAATTAGATGAAAATAATCAAACAGCTTTTTAGTCGCAGACCTGTGAGTCTGCGGCCATATCTTTGAACTCATTTTTCTATGTTTCTAACTCTATTTGCTCAGCTATAGCAACGTTGGATAATGTACTTGTGCAACAAACAAACAAATTAGCCTCACAAGTGTTGGTTAATTCATCTTTGGGTCATACTGTTACTGTGGAATTCACAGAGGTAAAAGAGTCTGTGAAGGTGTTACAATCAGATGTACAGACACATGAATATTATCATTCATTGCTGGTTAAGGACTTGGCTGCAGTGAAAGTGAAAACGGAACTGTTGGAAAATCAAATTCATTCTCTTAAACTTTGTTTGGTGAACTTTCCCCGTTCTCCTTTGTGAGGGACATGTTGAAGCATTATATGACAGAGACTCGGGGGATAAATACTGATGCTTTGCCTCCATTATTTAAACTATATTATGTACCTTTCAGGAGGAGACATTCTGTTGGTACTCAGCACTCTTTTCCTCCTGAGATGCAACAGGAGGATATATTGAATATTTCAGAAATACTTGAATCTTTGGATTCTGATTCTGTTGTGCCTGCTACAATGTTAATTACTTTTGCATTGCCTACTGACCGAGAATGATTTTTAAAGAGTATTTTCGTAAGTGCTCCATATTATTTAGGGGGCTTCAGGTTCGCATTTATCCTAATCTAGCCCATGAGATCCAAAGAAGACGCTGGGAGTTCCCTGATATTTAAACCAACTTTGGCCTGATTAGGGGGTAATTTATTATTTATTTTTAATTTCCTTGTAAATGTCTTGTTAAATTGCAGTCTGAAAGTTTAATTTTCTTTGATCCCCCCCACCCCCCAATTGGGGGCTTTTGTCAGCTTGCGCTTACCTCTGGCCCTGATTTGAGCTTAGGATTGTAGCAATAAGAGATATGTTGCTGGCTAGGCAGTCTGTATGTTTCTTCACTTTTTTGGGGCTATGTCATTTCTGTAGCTTGGATTTTCCTCGCCCTGTTGTTGGGCTAGTAGTTTAGGACATGGAATGTATCATTTCCTTTATGTTGCATTGTATTGCAGGCCATATGTTGCGTTGGTTATTGTTGTCCTGCCCTTTTCATTTTACAAGTGGAATGCTTGAGTAATTTTTGTTCTAAATTGCAGAAATATAAAATTTTAAAAAAAAGTTGACATTTTGAGGGGAAATAATGAAGCCCGTGACAATTAGAGGGTGCCGAGGTAGCAAGTTCAAGTAGGCACCTATTGCCTTGACTATGGAATATGAATTAAATGGGGCCATGGCTCCAATATCGCATAGAAGCCGCTACCACAGATTAGTAAACTTACCCCTATGTCTTCTGACAGCAGATTACACAGTTAATAGTGCTCTGTGGGACTGGTTTAATAAGCCCCACACTGATAATGGGTGTGGAGGCTTTGTTACCATTGTGGAGCTTCTAGCTAACCGCAAGGGTGTGTGTACGTCCATCCCCCTGCAGTTACCACATCAAAGCTTCGCTTTAATATGGCAAAGAGGCTACAGGAGCAACTAATGCCATCCACTGAGATAGTGGGCAACATGTAATCAAAATCTGGAATTCATTACTGGAGGATAAAATAAAAGCTGTTAGTGTAGGTGGGTTTAAAAAAGGTTTGGACAAGTTCCTGCAAGAAAAGTCCATAAACCTTTATTAAAGAGGACCAGGGAAATCCACTGCTTACTCCAGGATAAGCAACGTGAAATCTGTGTACTTTTTTGGGAACCTGACAGGTAATTGTGACCTGGATTGGACACTGTTGGAAACAGGATATTGGGCTTGATGGACCTTGGTCCAACCCAATATGGCATATCTTATGTTCTTAAGCTCAGTGTAAGCAATGCCACACTGAGAACAGCCATGTCTTGCCCAGTCCCCATCCTGATCAGCGTGGCATTTTCAGCATGGTGCCAGCACAAAATACACAAACTCTGTCCTATTTGGGTAGTACGATTTAGTAAACATGCCCTTGTATGAAAAATGCATTCTACTATTTGTTTTTAATCTGGTGGGGATCATGGTTGTAAATGCTAGAAAATTCCTCATGTGCTCAGCTTCTTGAATCAGAGGAAATGTCTTTATCTGAATCATGTGAAGATCCACACTAGAACTTGGACACTATGACGTGTCTCTTTGAGCCCTTTTTCCTTTACAGTTTGGACGGTAATTTTATAAAGCCTTTTCCACTTGTAAATCCTGTTTTTACACATGGAAAAGGATAGTGGATAGTGCTAAAAAGGCCATAGAAAATATTCAGTGGTACTATCCAGGTGCTGCTGCTAAATATTGATCCCTATATGCATATGTACATATTTTTAGGGGCACATACATCCACAGAATTACAGTTACCTTGGAACAGATATAAATGAGTACATCTCTTTTAGGTTGACTACTTTTATAAAGGCATATAGGGACACATGTTGTCTTTAGAAAAACAGGGGCAATATAAGTTCCTTAACAGTCAAGGCACCTTGATAAAATTATCCTCAGATCAGTATATCTACAGGGACAGATTTATGAAAGGATAGCAAAAGGCAACATTACTGAAAGAAAGCACTGTGTATACGCAGTGACAGTCAAGACATGTTGCAAGGAAGGGAATTAAAACTATCAACACTTTGAAGAGTCAGAATACAACTCTGAACAATAGCTTTACCACTCCATCTACGTTTCCTCACCATAGCATATGACTAGCACGCTAAAACTATTTCATGCCTATAAGTCATGCATTATAGAATTAACAGCAACAAATAATCAGAGAGAAGAAAGGAAACTTTGGAGCAATTAGTATATGCATTAACATTGTCCTTGCAGTGGCATGCACTGCACACAAACAGCAGAGGTATTCATGCTCACATTGCAGTTGTGTGAACATAAGAAAATAAACTTGGAATTTTGGGCTTGACTCACCCTGTATCAGACCAAAAATAAGGCCATGCTGAATATCTATTTAGGAAGGCAGGTGAAGAATAAAAAGGCCATTCAAAGCAGAAGCAGAGGCTGTGTGGAAAGATAAATAGCATCAAATTGGGAGATAATAAGCCCATAATGAAGCCTTTCAGTCCTACTCTGCTCTGAATGCATTAACTGCCTCATTACACTATGTATTAGCTTGATTATCCTTTTTTGGAGATGCAAGGTTGCTCAGGTGCTGTCAGTTCCCCATGGAAAACAATGAGCAAACTACACTAAGAATGGTTATGCCATGTTATTACTACTAGCATCAATATTTATATAGCGCTATAAGGCATACACAGCACTGTACAAGAACATATAGAAGATGGGTCCTGCTTGTTAGAGTTTACAATCTAATCAAGACAGACAGCACAATATAAGAGAAAAAAAGGGTTCAAATAGGTAAAGGAGACACAAAAAGAACAAAGGGAAGAGGATCCAAAAGCAGCCTCAAAGAGGTGAGATTTTAGTATGGATTTGAAAAGGGGGACAAATGAGACCTGACATATAGATTCAGGAAGTTTGTTCCAGGCTTAAGAAGAAGCAAGGAGAAATGATTGAAATCTGGAGTTGGCAATGGGAGAAAAGGGCATAGAGAGAAGAAAGTCAGAGGAACAGCAGAGTTCACAAGGAGGGGTGTAGGGAGGGAGGACAGATAGTGAGGGGTAGTAGAGTGAATGCATTTATAGGTCAGAAGGAGAAGTTTGAAGTGGATATGGAAATGGAAGGGGAGCCAATGAGGTAATTTGAGAAGAGGGGTTATATGAGTGTTTCAGGGCTGGTGGAAGATTAGCCTTGCAGCAGAGTTTTTAACAGATTGAAGAGGAGAGAGATGACTCTGAGGGAGACCAGCAAAGAGGAGGTTGCAATAGTCAAGATGAGAGGTGATCAAAGAGTGAAGAGTTTTAGTAGTGTGTTCAGAGAGGAAGGGACAAATTTTGTTAATGTTATAGAGAAAGAAATGACAGGTTTTAGCTATCTGTTGGATACCAGTGGAGAAGGAGAGGGTGGAGTCAAAGATGGCCCCAAGGTTGTGGGCTGAGGAAACAGGAAGCAGAAGAATGTTATCAACAGAGATCGAAAAAGGAGGAAGTGATACATCAAGGCAGCGATATCAGATAAGCAGGCAGAGATACGGGCTTGGAGTGTAAGAGAAATGTCAGATATAGTTAGATTTGAGAGTCATCAGCATAAAAATGATACTGAAAGTCACAGAAAGAGATGAGGGCAGCAAGGGACTTAGTATAGAGAGATACACCAACTGAGAGAGGTACAGCAGTAGAGGAGGATCCACCAGAACAAACACTGAAAGAGTGATGGGAGAGAAAAGAAGAGAACCTGGACAATACAGCGCCTTCAAAACTAAGAGAGGACAAAGAGTTGAGGAGAAGGAGGTGGTCAACAGTATCAAAAGCAGCAAAAATGTTGAGAAAGATGAGAACTGAGTAAAGACCCTTGGACTTAGCCAGCAACAAGCCACTGGAGACTTTGTCAAGAGACATTTCATTAAAATGAAAGAGATGAAAATCAGACTGAAATGGATCTAGGAGGGCTTGAGAGGAGAGAAATTCAAGGCAGCGGCAGAGAATTGCATGTTCAAGAAGTTTGGAAATGAAGGGAAGGAGGGAGATGGGTTGAAAATTAGAAAGACAAATAGGGTCAAGTGAAGGTTTCTTGAGGAGAAGTGTAATCACAGCATGCTTGAAGGCTGCAGAGAAATTTGCTGTGGAGAGTGAAAGAATATTTGAGATGGAAGGGATGACGGAGGAGGAGATGGAGTTAAGGAGATGGGTGGGGATAGGATCAGAGGAACAGGTGGTGAGTTTAGAGGAGGAAAGAAGACAAGAGGTTTCCTCATTGGAGTTCTTAGAAAAGGATGAAAAGGGTGATAGAGGCTGAGGGGAAAAGAAGAGGGTGTGAAGAAGATTTAGTGGGGAATTGGAGTGTAATCTAATGGATTTTGTCATGGAAATGGTTGGGGTTGGGCAGAAAGAGAAGGAGGGATTGGAGGTGGAGGCGCCTTAAGAAGAGAGTTGAGAGTTGAAAAGAGACTGCGGGAGATAGAGGCAAGAGAATTAGTCAAATGGATAAAATAGTTTTGCTTGGTGATAGCAATTGCAGACTTGAAGGAAGTAAGTATGAATTTGAAGTGAAGAAAGTCAGAGGGAACAGGATTTGAGCCAAGTGTGCTTGGCTGAGTGTGCATAAGAGAGTAGATTTATTTATTTATTTATTATTTATTTACATTCTCTTATATACCGCGCTATTCTGCATCAGTGCGGTTCGTACATTGAACAAACTGAAATTACATTGAACAGGGTATTATAACTTGGAGATAACTATTTTACAGGGAACATAGATAGAGGGCAGTTGAAGTTAGCCAGGGCTGTTCATGCATGGAACAAGTATAATCCTAGAAGTGAAGCTGGATGTTTAGGACGTTTCTGAGATCAGGCAGGAACATCCAAGTTCTTGGGAACATCCCACTCTAGGGACATTCAAAGATCAATCTTCTAAAATGGCTCTGGAGTTGTCTCCATGCTTTGGATGTCTCTAAGCCCATTTCCAAATGTCCAAAGCCCAAATAGGTGCTCAAACGAACCCAGTGCGCACTCACAAATGCAAGCTGTTATTAAACACACTGTTCTGTGAAAGTCCAGGAAGAGCTATTCAGTTTCTACTTCTATGGTGGCTCAAGAGCTCAGCTATGCTTTAACAGAATCAAGTAACATAAAAAATAAGATCAGTCTGAAAAGATCTTAAAAATACTGTATGTGATCTGGTGATTATTCTCTATTCTAATTTGCCATGAATCTTCGAAAAGGAACTGCCTGCAGATTTTTCCTCTATTCTTATCTAGTTTGATCAATGTATTGATAGCCCTAGGCCAAAGTTCATGCATCATGACTCCCTATATAACCTAGCAATCATGGGCCCTGGTTCCAGCTACCAGCAGTCCCCCTTAAACATTTACCAGGAATCCTTAAACCTGAGGGCTTTGAATACTGCCTCTGAAACATCCTCAGTCCTTATCAACCTAGGAAGAGGAGGAACTCACTTGGAGATTTAACTAGAGACCTTCCATATGGCAGCGCACAATACTGACCCATCAGAGAGGCTCAACTAAGCTGTGGCAAGCATAAAGTATATGACTGTTTTAAATCTAATTTAGGAATGCACACAGTTCAAACATTTTCAGTTTGTTTTAGTTTAGTTTTAGTTTATTTGATATGCCGCCTATGGCGGGTAGCAGCTAGGTGGTTAAGGGAGTTACATTCAGGTATTATATGCATTTCCCTGTCCCTGAACAGTTCACAATCTAAGTCCAATTCATTTGGCCTTTTTCCTGGTTTTTGGACTTTTTTCAGTTTGATTCATGTATTTGTTTTAATAAAATGTTTTTTATTTTTTTAAATAATGGAAACAGTATTTAATGCATGCTATGCAACTAAACACATGTTAATTCACAGGTTAATGCATGTTAAATCAATTTAGCACTCACTAAGGGACCTGTTTATTTTATTTATTTAGTCTCTTTTATACCGCGCTATTCAACATCAGTGTGATTTACATGAAACAGAATGACTAGCACAGTGCAGCAAGCTGATCTGTGTTTACAAAGAACAGGTACTACAACTTGGATAAAACTGGGGTAACTATTTACATCTAGGTGACACGTTATGTCATGTCAAAAGTAATCGTAGTCATGGATGGCTTGCAGGGTATGTTGCTGTGGCTGTACTAGATGGGGGAGGGGGCTATTCGAGCGCTGTCTTCCAGGTAGTATTTGAGGAAGAGGTGGGTGCTTCAATGCCTTCCTAAACTGGGTTGGTCAGAGATTACCCGGATGCTGGGTGGTAGGGTGTTCCAGCATCTGGGTGCACAAAATCTGAAAGCCCTTTTTGCTGTTGCATGGTTGCATTGGGTTATTTCCTTCGGGATTACCAGTGTGTTCACTGCTGCCTGTCTTCTGGACCTTTTGGGGGACATGGTTTGGATAAGCTCTGCTAGTGATGTGGAGGAGAGCCCATTGATGGCCTTGAAAGTCAGCAGTAGGGTTTTGAAAGCGAGTCTGCCATGTATAGGGAGCCAGTGGAGGTGCTTCAGGATGGGAGTAACATGATCGCTCCTAGAAGCCCCATGTAGAACTCTCGCCGCAGCATTCATCGCGAGTTGGAGGGGGTTCAGGGTGGATTGTGGGAGCCCTTGTAGGATTGCATTAGCGTAATCAAAGTGCGGTATAATCAATGCTTGATAGATTGTCCGGAAGTCGTCCGGCTCTAGTAGGAAGCGTAAGTGCCTGAGTGTTCGGATTTTGTGGTAAATTGCTCTTGCTATGTTGCTTATGTGCACCTTCATATCCAGTCGTTGGTCTAATGTGACTCTAAGGTATCGGATTGTGGATTTGGTTTGTAGCTCTGCTTCCTTAACCTTTAAGTGGGGTGGCAGGGTGAAGTTTTGGTTCCTCGTAATGAAAAGGACCTCTGTTTTCTTGTGCTGTATTCGGAGGTTTTGAGATTCGAGCCAGTTGGATACTGCGTCAAAGCAGTCTGTCAGTGGGGAGAGGTACAGCTGCTCTGCTGAGAATAGCATATAGAGCAGTACATCATCTGCATATATCAAGCAGTTGACATTGAATGATCGGATGAGGTTACAGATGGGCTGCATGTATATGTTGAACTTCAGGGCGGAGAGGGAGGATCCTTGTGGCATGCCTTGCCTCTGGTGGAAAGGTTTTGATGTTGAGACCCTGGACCGTACGTGCTGCCATCTGTCAGACAAGTATGACTTACACCATTCTAGTACTGTGTCACGGATACCCTTCTCCTTGAGGCGTCCCAGGAGAAGCTCATGGCTCACTGAGTCAAAAACAGCAGCTATATCCATGAAGATGAGGACAAACTCTTGACGTATGTTATCAATTCCAGCAATTAGGTTACTGTAGAGGGTGCTGAGGAGTGTTTTGACACCATGGGACTCTCTAAATCCGTGTTGGCAGGGGTCCAGCGGAGCGGCGGTTTCGATGTGCTCTTGTATTTGTCTTTGGACTTCTTTTTCAATTATCTTGGCCAGAGGTGGTATACTGGATATAGGTCTGTACGAGTCCACCTTCTGGGGGTCGAGCTTGCTGTTTTTCAGCAGAGGCCTGATGGACATATGTTTGAGGCATTAGGGGAACGAGCCTGTTGTGAAGGATAGGTCCATGAGCCTGGCTATGAATGGGCTGAAATCGCAGTGTAGCTCTTTTATCCAGAAGGCAGGGCAGGGGTCAGTTTGTGCCGTAGTGGTGTTGATCGCAGCAATAGTGTCTTCAATGTACTTTTTGGGTGGAGTGGAGAAGATGGTCAGGGGAGTTAGGTAGGTTTGTTCGTGTACGGTGTTGGGTGCTGAGGGCTTATTGGTCTGGCATAGCTTTGATTGCAGGTAGTTCGCGAATTCTTGAGGGTGGATCTCGCTTAGTTGGTCAGGGGCTGGCTCCTTTGTTAGGTTCTTGACTAGATTAAACAAGTCATACGGTTTGTTTAGTGATCGTGTTAGGGTGTCCGTGTGTAATTGTCTGATTTTCTTTGTTATTGCTTCACGGTGTTTTATCAGGTGAAGGTTATATGCCCTCTGATCTTCTGCAGAGTGAGAGCGATGCCAGCATCTTTCCAGCTTCCTTAGGAGGGTGAGTGATGATCGCAGATCAGTGGAGTACCAGGCTGCGGTGGCTCGTTTCCTTGGAGGTTTGTTAGATGGTGGAAGTTGGGCAATGGCACTGAGGTTATTATTCCAGTCGGAGACCAGAACATCGAGGTTGGGTGCTGTCGAGGCAAGGAGTGGGCAGGTTTTACTCAGAATAAAGTTTTTGTTGAATGTTCGGAACCTTCGAGGTGGTGCCCTGGTGGTGCTGCTCTGACTTCTGGCGTTCTTCTGGCGGTTGTTGGGTAAGGGTATTTGGAATATGATTAATTTGTGGTCCGACCAGGGTACTGCAGTAATGGACAGCATGGGGACGTGGGTTGAGTCAAATGTTGTCTGTGGGGTGAATACCAGGTCTAATATGTTTCCTTTTACGTGGGTAGGTTCACTGACTAGTTGCTTGTAACCTAGTTCGGCTGACGCCTGAGTATCTTGCAGGGCTGGCAGATTGAAGTCACCTAGTACACAGCTTGGTATGCAAGGGCTCCGGACATTGGAGGCGAGATCAATTATTGTTGCGAGGTCATCAGGGGAGGTTGATGGGGCTCTGTAGAGAAGGTTGATGGAGCAGTGCTTGTTTACTATAGTGATTGTATCGAGGTGTGTTGTGCTAGTGGCGTTAATCAGGTAGAAATGGAAGTCTGTCTTGGTGAGGACGAGTACTCCTCCCCCTCTTTTGTTGTCTCTATGGCAGGTGTGTATTGAGAAATCGGTGGGTAGGAGTTGGTTGAGGAGGATATTGTCATCACTGGATAGCTATGTCTCTGTGATCAGGAGTATGTCGAGGTCATGGAGTGATATCAAATCTAAGATAACTGGCCATTCTTGTTGATTGAGCGAGCGTTTATGAGAGCACATTTTAGGTTTTGGGGAGGGCGCTTTCTTCTTGTTTGGCTTTCTTAGTATGTTGAAGTGTGATGTGTAGTAAGTGGGGGTGGAGCGTGCGGGTATCTTCCTTCGTCTTGTAGTAGGGAGCACTTGACCATCTCCTCCCACGGCTCAGTAGGATTGGTATGTGCTTGTGGGTAGGAGATAAGGCCGTAATGCTACTGAGCCATCCGGAGAGGAGGTAGCAGCCAATTATGGCAATGAGGGAGGGGGCCATTCTTCATATCTTCCCTGTTGTGTGTGGCCAAGGGATTTGTCTGGACTGGACGGTGAATAGAGAAGTAGTTTGAGCTATCACAGGCAGGTACACAGGTGTGCAGTTATAACAGGCAGGCAGGCAGGTACACAGGCTGAGCTAACCACAGGCAGGTAACACAGGTATGTAGTTACAACAGGCACAGCATATACTATCATAGCCAGGTATCACCACTGCGCATCTGCAATAGACAACGTTTGTACTATCTCGGACAAGAATTGTAGGCATGCAGGTAGGTATTATGGGCAGAGACAGATAAGTTCACTGTTGGGTTCATTTAAGTTTACTAAACTGATGCAAGGTTTTGTGGCTTCTGTGTATTAGTTGCAAGCATTAATAGTGGTAACTGGAAAGGCTACGCAGCACCTGTTGGTTACTCTACGGTGCAGATATTTATTTCACTTAAGTGTATTGCTGATAGTGTGGTTGCATCCATGTTACCGACAATGCATTAAGAGGTCATATCATTAAAGAATATCATTATCAATCTTAACACCACAACATCCTATCTAGACCCTTGTCCAGTAACCTGGATAAAAAACACACTACCAACACTTCTTTCATTCATACTTCCTATGGTCAATTTATCACTACTCCAAGGTTACCTCCCACCCACCCTTAAACAAGTACAAATCAGACCAATCCTGAAGAATAATACACTTGACAAAACCTCCCCAAAATCTTACCGACCTATCTCAAGTATACCATTCTTAGCAAAAGTCATCGAAAAAACTGTACAAATACAAACACAAGAATTTCTTGACTCATCCTACCCGCTAGATGACCAACAATATGGATTTCGCCCCAAGCATGGAGTTGAAACACTCCTGACTGTTTTTACCGATACACTACTAAGAGGAATAGACAACCACAAAAAAGCTTTTATCCTCTTATTTATTGACATATCAGCCGCTTTCGATAGTGTTAACCATTCAATAATGCTTAACTACTTAAGACACATAGGAATATACTCTACAGTTCACAAATGGTTCACCTCTTATCTGAGCAATAGAACGCAAAATGTTAGAATAAGCAATCAAACTTCTGAATCATATAAATTTGAAACAGGATTACCACAAGGCTCAGCGCTTTCAGCTCTACTATTTAATATATACATAAAACCAGTTTGCAATATCTTTAAGAAATATGGTGTACTCTATCATCTATATGCAGATGATATTATGATGTACATCCCATTCACTATCCCTAACATACCGTTGCAACTCCTTTCGGATTGTTTTAATGAAATAACATTATGGCTAAATGCCCACAATCTCCTAATAAACCATTCAAAAACTGAAGTGCTAATAGTCACCAAAAACCAAGATTATACCCCACCAACACATATAACACTTCAAAACCAAGAAATTAAAATAAAGAATGAAGTGAGATACTTAGGAGTCATTTTAGACAAACATCTCACTCTAGATACCCATATCAGAAATACCACAAAGAAAATTTACTACAAACTTAAAATACTTAAACAACTTAGACCTCTTGTTTACATACATGATTTTATCAGTATAATCCAAGCCACTATAACCCCCCACTTTGATTTTGCGAACCTTATATTATTAGGTACATCAAAACAAAACATCAAAAGACTGCAACTCGCACAAAACTCAGCAGCTAGGATAATAACAAAAACACACTCTCATCAACATATAACACCAATTCTAGCATCCCTTCACTGGCTTCCAATTCAAAACCGAATAACATATAAAACACTAATAACAGTATTTAAATCACTATTTGATTTGACACCATCTACTTTAAGTAACTTAATTACCAAAGAACATCCAAAACCTACTCAAAGAAAAAATCAACTAAACAAACTTAAAACCCCCATAGATTTCATAAAAACAAATAAATCAACAAACAACAGAGCGTTCTCACATGCAGCCCCAACAGCCTGGAATTCCCTCCCTGTTGAACTGAGAATATTAACAGAGATTAATGAATTCCGAAAAAACTGAAAACACACCTCTTTACAATGCACTACAACACTATAGAACAGCCATCAAAAGAATTAGACAAAGGCTAAACAGTTTTATCTACATCTCACTATAACAGAAAAGAAAACCTGCCCTATCTGCATCTGTACTACTCATAATGATTATATCCCACATAACTTGTATATGTATTTAATAATATAATGTTAATGTACATAATGTATATAGTGTTGCACTGTTCAGTGCTATCTGTTCAACATTTCTGTTTACTGTACATTGGTTATAGTTATATGACGTTATATGTAAAACAAATCCATGATTTGTTGCCTGTTGTTATTTGTGAACCGCAGCTGATCTTAGGAAGCTGCGGTATATAAGAGATTGTTAAATAAATAAATAAAATAAATAACTGGAAATATGTGAGTTAAATGCTAAGATAAAATAAACAGCTAAAAAGTACCCCATTTCTGATATTTGCAACAAAACCCACCCACCACTTGAATCCGTCCAACAACTCTGACATCACTAATAAATCTCCCCTACTTTCTAACATAACCAGTAAAGTCTTCACACTCTTTTACATCACTTCATATCTTACCAATGGTCCATGGTAGCTAGAGGAGTGCAAGCGTAATCTACGGACACACCTTCCCAACAGTGCTGGATTCGAAATGGTGGCTCTGACTCCTTGCAGTAGTCTCACAGTACTACCGATAGGGATCATGCTGCCAAATAAGGATAGAGGTAATATCATGAGACTATTACTATACTAGGAGTCCAAGCTGCCATTTTAAACCTAGATGCTGATGTCACAGGAGCATCCATTGACAACTCCTGCCCCCACTAGCCACCAGAGAACACAAGTAACAGCTGGAGGGTGTTGGAGAAGTCGGGCATTATGGGTTATGACAAAGAGGCTAAGGGTTGGGGGTTGCGAGACTTTATCAGTGATGTTGGGGATGGTGTTGTAGGGTTGAGGACTTTATTAATGATGTTGGGGGGTTGAGGAACAGGGGATTTTATTGGTAATGTTAGGAGTTGTCAGGTTAGGGACTTAATGGAATGTCAGAGATGTTGAAGGTTTTCAGGAGCTGCATCCAGAGGTATGAGAGGTTGTTTTTATCTGCAAAAACCCATGGTAAATGCATTGCCAATAGTACTGATGAGCATAATTACCCCACTTCAGGAGGCAATATGTGCTTCCTACTATTTCCTGGGAAACCGGCTGGTACTTGGTAGATCTCTCTCTTTTGCTTTAACAGATACCTAAGCTCCACGAACAGAACAATGGCTGGGAAAAATCATATCGCTAAAGCTGTTGCCCCCATTACAGAGTCTGCCTCGGTCCAGACAGAGGTCCTAATGCCAGTTGAAGGACTGGTTCAATGTACAGGGTGCCGGCATGCTGAAGCTCTGAGGAAACAAGTGGAGGAACTCAGAGAGGAGGTGGTGAGGCTGAGGAGCATTCAAGACAGTGAGAAGTACATTGATGAGATGCTTCTTGCAGCAACCAAACTCTCCAGCAAAGGAGAAGATGGGTGCCAACAGAATGTTGATGGTTGGACACAAGTCACCAGGGCCTGCAAAATCACCAATCCAACTTCTCCAGCCCTTGAACTGAAGAACCATTATGCATCCCTGGAAGTGGAGGAGGTGAAAGCATCCCTGGAAAGGGAAGAGCCAGAACTCAAGTACCCCAAAGTTGTAGAATCAGTGACCAGAAGGAAACGAAGGGTAGCAGTGGTTGGAGACTCTCTTCTGAGGGATACTGAGGCATCCATCTGCCAACCAGACTTGATGTCCAGAGAGGTATGCTGTCTGCCTCGTGCCAAAATCCAAGATGTTATGGAGAGTTTGCCGAGACTCATCAAGCCCACTGACTGTTACCTAATGTTGCTAATCCATGTTGGAACAAATGATACTGCCAGGTATACCTCAGAATGTATCAAAAGTGACTTCATGGCTCTGGGACAGAGGGTGAAGCAGTTAGGTGCACAGGTGGTGTTCTCTTCAATCCTCCCTGTTGAGGGTAAAGGCCAAGGCAGAGAGGCTTGCATCCTGGAGATGAATGCATGGCTGCGTGGATGGTGTCATCAAGAGCGTTTTGGTTTCCTAGACCATGGGATGCTGTTCCAAGGGCTGCAGAGCAGAGATGGCATCCATCTGTCCAAGAAAGGTCAACGCATCTTCGGTAGTAGACTGGCTAATATACTGAAGAGGGCTTTAAACTAGATTCAATGAGGATGGGTGAAGAAAGCCCCCAGGTAAGTGAAAGCCCCCAGGTAGGTGATACATTAAATACCTTCATGGAAATGGGTAAAAGGGGTAACATATGGAAAGCAGTGTGTATAAATGCCCGTAGCATGGGAAATAAGATCCCTGATGTTGAAGCTTTGGTGGGAGTGACTGACTTGGATTTAGTGGCAATTACAGAAACATGGTTCACAGAAAACCATGATTAGGATGTAACTATACCTGGCTATATTTTATTCAGAAAGGACAGGGTAGGAAGAAGGGGAATAGGAGTGGCACTATATGTAAAAACTACTATTAAAGCTTTGGAATTACAGAGCTTAAAAGGGAGAGATGAGGCATTGTGGGTTAAACTAGAAAAAGGGAAAGAGAAATCTATTTGCATTGGTGTGATATACAGACCTCCCTCACAAGAGGAAGAGGTGGACAGAGAGTTAATTGAAGACATACGCAGCATTGCTAGGAATGGGGAAGTGATACTGATAGGAGATTTCAATATGCCAGATGTTGATTGGCACATTCCTGCTGCAGTATCATCTAGAAGTAAGGAGATCCTGGATTCTCTACAGGGAGAACTATTCAGGCAATTGGTAACAGACCCCACACATGAAGGGGCCATACTGGACTTGGTGCTTATCAATGGTAAAAGTGTTTCTGATGTTATAGCGGGAGATCATTTTGCATCCAGTGATCACCAGATGGTGCGGTTCAGTATTAGGACTAGGGCTGTTAGAATCCATTAAAAGGTGAGGATCTTAGACTTTAGGAAGACTAACTTTGCGAAGATGGGCCAATACCTCAGGGAGTTATTAGTGGGATGGGAACAGCTGGGGGATGTAGAAAAACAGTGGGCAAAATTGAAAGGGGATATTTTAAGGGCAACCAACCTTTTTGTTAAAATGGTAAATAAAGGTAAAAGGAAAAGGAGACCACTATGGTTTTCGAAAGAAGTAGCTGAAAAAGTGAAGAAAAAGAGGGAGGCCTTCATGAACTATAAGAGATCACAGAGAGAGGAAGACAGGCATCTGTATTTGGAAAAACTTAGAGAAGCTAGCAAAGTAGTCAAGAAGGCAAAGATTCAAAAGGAGGAGGAAATAGCCAATGCAATAAAATGGGGGGAATAAGACATTTTTCAGATATATTAGTAAGAAGAGGAAGGGCAAAAGTGGTATTGTCAGACTCAAGGGCGCAGGGCAGGAATATGTAGAAGCTGATAAGGATAAAGCAGAATTGCTTAACCAATATTTTTGTTCTGTGTTCACAGATGAAAAACCAGGAGCAGGACCTCAGAAAACACCCACAAATAGGAACAGAAGTGAGGGACATCTTGAACAATTTTCAGAAGACTGTGTTCGTGAGAAACTAGCTCAACTTAAAGTAGACAAAGCGATGGGACCGGATGGGATATACCCTAGAATACTGAGGGAACTTGGGGACGTTCTAGAAACTCCACTGACTGTCCTTTTGAATGCCTCGTTGGAGCTGGGAGTGGTGCCAAAGGACTGGAGAGAGACTCATGTGGTGCCTTTGCACAAAAGCGGAAGTAAGGATGTGGTTGAAAACTACAGGCCGGTTAGTTTAACTTTGGTGGTGAGTAAATTATTGAAAACACTGCTGAAAGAGAAAATAGTGAGGTTTCTGGAGTCCAGCAGATTACAGGATCCGAGGCAGCATGGATTCACCAGAGGCAGGACTTGTCAGACAAATCTGTTTGATTTCTTTGACTGGATGACCAGGGAGTTGGACCAAGGGAGAGCTCTAGATGTGGTGTATTTAGATTTCAGTAAAGTCTTTGACACTGTTCCTCACAGGCGACTTATGAACAAACTGAGCACCCTAGGGATGGACCCTAAAGTTACTGCTTCGGTTAGAAATTGGTTGGGTGGGAGGCGTCAAAGAGTACGAGTAAATGGAGCTCACTCTGAGGAGAAGGATGTTACTAGTGGTGTGCCCCAGGGATCTGTCCTTGATCCGATTCTTTTTAACATCTTTGTTAGTGATATAGCAGAAGGGCTGTTGGGTAAGGCTTGCCTCTTTGCGGATGACACCAAAATCTACAATAGAGTAGACACCCAGGAAGGTGTAGATAACATGAGGAGGGATCTAGCTAAGCTTGAAGAATGGTCTAGAATTTGGCAGCTGGGATTTAATGTTACAAAATGTAAGGTCATGCACTTGGGCTGCAGCAATCCAAGGGAGCAATATAGTATAGGGGGTGAAGTACTTTTGTCCACTAAAGAAGAGCAGGACTTAGGCGTGGTTGTGTCTGATGATCTTAAAGTAGCTAAACAGGTAGAAAAGGCGACGATAAAAGCTAGAAGGATGCTTGGGTGCATACGGAGAGGAATGGCTAGCAGAAAAAAGGAGGTGATAATGCCTCTGTATAAGTCTTTTGTGCGACCTCATTTGGAGTATAGTGTGCAATTCTGGAGACCGCACATTCAAAAGGATGTGAACAGGATGGTGTCGGTGCAGAGGGTGGCTACTAAAATGATTAGTGGTCTTCATTATAAAGCATATTAAGATCCTTCAGTCTGTTCTCATATGTAAACCTTAGAGGAAAGTCGGGATAGAGGTGATATGATTGAGATGTTTAAATATCTCCATGGCATAAATGTCCAGGGAGAGAGCCTCTTTCAATTGAAAGCAAGTTCTGCTATGAGGGGACATGGGATGAGGGTGAAGGGAGATAGATTCAGGAGTGA
The DNA here is from genome assembly GCA_033557465.1 of Ichthyophis bannanicus. NCBI lineage: Eukaryota > Metazoa > Chordata > Amphibia > Gymnophiona > Ichthyophiidae > Ichthyophis > Ichthyophis bannanicus. Next base: position 462,772,367 of record CM066035.1, read on the forward strand.
TATGCGGAAATATTTCTTTACGGAAAGAGTAGTGGATCCATGGAATAGTCTCCCAGTGGAGGTGGTAGAGATGAGGACAGTAACTGAATTCAAAAAAGCATGGGACAAACACAGAGGATCTCTAAAGTTAAAAAGGGGACTGTTGTAGTTGTTGCTATGGAAGGACAGACTAGATAGGCCATGTGGTCTTTTTTCTGTCATCATATTTCTATGTTTCTATGTTACTATCTGTAGCAGGGAAAGATAATATACAGTATGCTATTATGCACTAATTGCAAGGCACTGTCTCTGCCCATAACCCACTGAATCCACGCCCATTTCCTGACTCCTTTCATGGTATGCACTTAGCACATGAATTAGGTTGCATTATATGTTGTGGCAATACTGTAGCTATTTCTATTACCATGTGCAAATTATTACTGTGCACTAATTCACACAGGCCCCCTAAACAAGGTCATAAAATTTTAGGGAACGTTGATTAACCAAATGCATTAATGAATGCATATCCATAATCTACCTGCAATAATACATGAGGGGGTGTTATTCTGCCTAGATTCAGGGCTGGTCAACCTTTGGGCAAGACTAGGTGGCCTCCTAGTGCAGCAGCTTCTGAGAAGCAACAGCAACAGTCAAAGTAAAATAATAGATGCAGACTGTCACACAAGCTCAAAGAGCCATCAGCACATTCTTTGATCTGCAGTGAGAAAGGCTCCACATATATGCAAAGCAATCTATTTATACCTGCAGGCCTACCTTAAACAGATAACACAGGTACACTAAAAAAAATTTTTTTAAACTGCCTCTAATGTTTCGATTGATTTTTACGTTTTTTGGTGCGCTGAATCCAAATCTGGTAACCAATTTGCTCCATCACGTACAGATTTTTTGCTACATTGGGTTAGCAGTTTGAGGTGAACGTTTCAGATTGAGTGCGATCGAGATAAAAGTTTCTTGGATGAATTCTTTATACTAATTGTTTAGTAGTTATTCAAATAAGAATAAAGAAAATTGTAACAAGGCAGCACATAAGAATAGAGTAATGTCAACAAAACACACTGTGATGGTAGCAAAATTGTCTGCACTTAAAACAGCCACATACATGTGCACAAACATTGAGCATATAAGAGCGAGGTTAGACACAAAGCAAAGCAAAGAAATGTGCAAAAAATGTTGTACAGGTATGTATGTAAGAATAGAAAACGCAAACCGCACCATTGCAATACATGAAGACAAACACCCGATGGTGTGAAAATAAAATTCTAATAAATGAGATCCGACACTGTGGTAATAACTAGCAAATTTTTATTTCAAAGTTTAGTAAAAACACGATATCTGTCAACACAGTTTAGATTTTAAAGTCATTCTTGGGTCAATCAATCTCCTGGTGGGCCCGTTTCTTCTTCCCTCGAATGCTTCTCTTGGTGCGCTGCTTGGCGTATTTTTCATCTGGGGTTTCCCGCAGCAGCAACCAGCAGAAATCAGCCATCATAGTGGTGTTCCATCTTCCTTGGTACCTTCTCTCTGCGTCCTTGATGTCCTGGTGAAACCTTTCACCTTGTTCTTCACTGTACGCCCCCAGGTTTTCGGGAAAGTAGTTCACATGGGAGTGCAAGAAATGGACTTTCAGGCTCATGTTACAGCCTTGTTCTTTGAAGGCATTGAGCATCCTGGCAACAATATCCTTATAGTTCTCATCCCGCCTGTTCCCCAAGAATTTGAGAACAACATCCTTGAAGGAATCCCGGGTTTCTTTTTCCTTCTCAGACATCGTTTCAGCGAATGCTCCATCTGAAATGAGTTTCCTTATATCAGGGCCAACAAACACTCCTTCCTTTAGCTTTGCTTCAGAAAGTCGGGGGAACTTTGAGCAAAGGTACCGAAAGCACTCTCCATCTTTTGGAAGGGACTTGATGAATTGCTTAATGAGACCCAACTTAATGTGGAGAGGTGGTAATAGAATTTTATCACGAGGTACCAAGCTCTCATGAAGAACATTTTTCTCACCGGGTCTCAAATACTCCCGAATTGGCCAGTCTTTTTTCCCCCAGTGTAGGTCGCGGGCCCGGCTATCCCACAAGCAAAGGAAGCAGGGATATTTGATAAAACCGGATTGCTGCCCTAATAGCATGGATAGAATTTTAAAGTCTCCACAAATCATCCACTTATGCTCATCATAACGAATCTTCTGAAGAATCAGGGCCAAATTCTCGTATTCTTCTTGGAGAATAACAGAGTGAGCAATAGGAACTGAAGCGAATGTGTTGCCATTATGAAGAAGAACACCTTTTATGCTGTCTTTTGACGAATCAATGAACAGCCGCCATTCAGCAGGATCATACTTGAGTTTAAACATTTCCATCACTCCGTATATATCGTTGCAAAATACCAAATCTTCCTCTTTGCTGAAATACTTCAAAAATTGTGTCTCGCGGTTGCGGTACCAATAAAAAGTTGTTCCTGGTGACAATAGATTTTTCTGTTTAAGCCGAGAACCTAGCAGTTGGGCAGCATCTTTTGGGAGTCCTAAATCCCAGACTAAATCATTCAATTCAGCTTGAGAGAAAAGTTCAGGTTTCGGATCTGGTTCAGTTTCAAACTCGGAAGTACTGGACTCATCGGGAAAAGCCATCTGATGAGTCTCATCATGATCAGAACTGTCCACACAAATATGATCCAAAGATTTTGGTGGTTCAGGCACAGGTACTTCGTTGCTATGAGGCATAGGCCTAATTGCTGAGGGAAGGTTGGGGTAACTTATTACGTTCTTATTTTTTAAGTTGTATCCCTTCACAATGCAAGAGCAAAAATAGCAGTCACTGCTGTGGTCTCTTTGTTCACGCCACATCATAGGTATTCCGAAACGAAATGCTTGTTTTTTACCTTTCATCCATAAGCGTAGATCTTCCTCACATGTCTTGCACACTTTGTGAGGAGCCCACGGTTTGTCTTGATCGCCTAACTTCAAACCGAAATAGGCGAAATATACTTTTTTAATAAATGCAGAAATGTTCCTCTGCTGCTTTTTCACGGTATATTCCCCACAAATAAAACAAAAACTGTCCGGAGAGTTGACGCAACCTCTGGCTCTGTGAGCCATCACAAATACACAGCACTGCAAACTACAACTGTAGTGAACCACTTCGGAATAAAGCTGGATTACGACTGAGCAAACAAAAGGTAATAATGAACTTGCAAGAAACTAAAATTTGACAGGAACGTTCATGTCGCAACCACCGTGTTTGAGCGAGCGAATGAGGCGAGGCGAACAGGAAAGAACATGCGCCAGCGCGAGTACTGGATTTAGCCTCCCCGCCTCCCAATTGTCCTGTTAATGTATAAAATGAATACAAAACACTCTAAAATATCATGAGGGAGTGTTTCTAGTTAGTTAACCATTACAACCTCTATTTTGGGCCAAGAAAATAAACTGCAGTCGGCTAAAAAGAAATTATGTGAACATTCCTTATATGGGTAAGAAATCTAATTTTGCAAGAAAACGTGACGTGATGGAACATTTTGGCTATTTTTCCTGGATTCAGCACCCCAAAATCTATAGGAATCAGTTGCAAAACTGGAGGCAGTTTTTTGGTAGTGTACCTGTGTAATCTGTTTAGTTGCTGAATATCACCACTAAAGGAGTGGAGGAGTAGCCTAATGGTTTGTGCACTGGCTTTGGAACCAAGTGGCTAGGGTTTGATTCCCACTAGCATTTCTTGTGGTGTTGGGCAAATCATTTAACCCTCCATTGCCTCAGAAGAATACAAGTTATCAATGTCCCTGTTTAATGTACATTACCAAGTTTGTTACATTGTGAATGAATTTAACCAAAATTATAAAGCAGTATAAAAAAAACAATAAATAAATAGAAAACTTCTGGCACTGCCACCACCCTCCCCCAACCCAGCCACTTATTCACATAAAATCTGACCATTTCATGCAGGACTGTACCAAGCTAGCAATGCACCCTGTGCAACTGTTGAATTAGATGTTCCCACCCCACCCAGCTGTGTGCATCAGCTTGCTTTTGTCGGGTTTCCTGGAGGTCCAGTGAGGACATTAGTGCCTCTTCTGTATTTGCACCCTGTGCGGCTGCACCTCTCACACCGCCCTTGGTACAGCCCTGATTTCATGATTTAAAAGCTTGATTTCAACTGGGCAATTTTGGAAAAGACATGGTTAGCTGATTTATATGGTCACATTTGCTGAGGAATGCAAAATGTGTGCAGAGGTTTATTCATAAAAACTGGATCTTAATTTTGGGTTCTGAGGTTGTATGAGTGGATGGGATAATATCAATTGTTATTTGTTTCAAAATCTTATATTGTACTTTGCTTTGGATTTCTGAAGATCCATATGCTAACATGAGACAAATAAGATTAAATAAATATATGACACATTTGTTGGGTTTATGCTGTGTTTAGGTTGTACATTTTTTGGCTTGAGTTGTAGCAGCATAACATTTTCTTTGCTGATTTATTATTTCTTGGAACTAATGGCATTTATAGTTATTACTGCTATTCTCTCCATTGTTATCTGCCTTGGATTATTGGATACACAAAATATAAATCTAAAAATGAATTTACAATACAGGGTTCAGGACATCAAAACCAAGTTCACTCTTTTTCAACATAAAAAAAAGGAAAGCTTTACTTAGAATGAAAAAAAACCCAAAATGCAGGAAATAATTTGTTGGTAGTCAGATCAGCTCTTCCACATATAGAAGACCATACAAAATGAAAGAGGGAGTTAGGGTCGAACACAAGCTTCCCTGAATGCAAGGCACCATTGAAAATCTACCAGTTTTGGTGAACCTTACAATATTAATTAGTATAACATAGAAGAAGGTTTTTATTTCTGTTACATTGACATCTTGTGGGTTGGCTTGGACAACAGATGAGCTATGGCACAGCTTGGAACCAGGAAAAGAGCATGATGGTGGTGCTTCTTCCCCAGCTGCCTCTTACCCCATCACTGTATGAGGGATTCAGAAAGTGTACAAATGAGGATGATATGCGATTGAAATGAGTGCTAATGTTTCTGGTTTCTTGCCTTCCAATGCTCTTTCACCATGCAATAATCATGTTTTGGGCTCTTCATCTGCCCTTTCAATAAGTACTGACATTTGCAGTGACTTGGTGTATCTAAAATGGGATAGGTAATCTCATCTCTATTTTAATGAGTCCAATAATGTATTCTTTGCTTCATTTCCAGATTTGACCCCAAATAACTCTTCAACAGTAATCTATTTGCCCGCATTAGACATCCCCCCCCCCAAAAAAAAAAACAACACTTCTAAAACTCATACTTCTGTTTTATTTATCAAAAAATCTCTAAAGTAAGTTCACCAGAACTTTCCTTTCAGGCTCAAACTTGGTGAATTGAGCCCTTCATTTTAAATGACTTTCATTGTGCCTTCCTTTCAAAACAAGCTACAGTATATTTTTTATTTTTTTGAAAACAGCTACAGGAGAGAATGCTTGATGAAATTCAGTAAGATTAAATATATTCACTCTTACTTGCTTCACTGTTATAAGCTGATAGATAAGAGACAAGATTTGTATCTCTGTGACATTAACAGTTAAGTGGATGAAGTGATTAATTTCCATTAAAGTCTCCCAGAAACTACAGTTTCAGCCGACAATATACCTTACCAGCTGATCTCTATACTTATTCAATGTGCTTATTAATAGGATTTTCCATTTTTTAAATTCAAGTCAACTCTATGAAATATAAGCTATTGCTGTTGAAAAATCTGTCATTCTGTTTCTGAAAACTCTGGCAACATTTATCAAAGTTTTGATCAGGTTTTGCACTAGGGAATAAATACTGCCAGAATGAATGGAAGCATGATAATAATTTCAGTAGATAACTTAGACATATTGCAACAACAACTCTGAAAAATCCTCCCGCCTCCCACAAGACAGAAGATAGACACCATTCAAATAGAAAGATAAAATATTCCTCTTCTTACTGAAACACGTTGAGATAAAAACATTTGAATCAAAACGGTCTAAGGGGTCCTTTTACCAAAGATTTTAAAGAGTGTTAATGAAATTAACGCGCATTAAGAGCCCACAGTCCTTCTATTTCTATGAGCACAATAGCACAGCGTGCATTAACTTCATTAATGTGCGTTAATCTTTAGTAAAAGAGCCCCTATACTTACAAAAAAGAGTCAAATAGCATCAAACGAGATCCATCACTGCCATATATAGAAAAAATGTATCTTTTGGAATTTCTTCTTTCAGCCTACTAATTCAGCTAAGTCCTTTTATTACTTTATAAAAGCATAGTATAAATATAGCTGTCCATAATTTGCTTTCCCATAACTATACAATATAGAAAACTGTGACACAGTGCTATGTTTTGGGTGAAATTTCAAAATAAACCACCCTGCTTTAGGGGATGAACACTAATCTATACACTGTACTGTGGACAACTTTCATGCTATAACGGGCAGGTTCAGTATATTGCTTTTTTTACTTCAACACTGTTTTCCTGGTGGGCTATACAGTATACCACTCTTACTCCATATCTTTCTAAATATTACTAAATTATAAACATAGAAATATGATGACAGAAAAAGACCACGTGGACTATCTAGTCTGTCCTTCCATAACAACTACAACAGTCCCCTTTTTACCTTTAGAGATCCTCTGTGTTTGTCCCATGCTTTTTTGAATTCAGTTACTGTCCTCATCTCTACCACCTCCACTGGGAGACTATGCCATGGATCCACTACTCTTTCCGTAAAGAAATATTTCTGCATATCACTCCTGAATCTATCTCCCTTCACCCTCATCCCATGTCCCCTCATAGCAGAACTTGCTTTCAATTGAAAGAGGCTCTCTCCCTGAACATTTATGCCACGGAGGAATTTAAACATCTCAATCATATCACCTCTATCCCACCTTTCCTCTAAGGTGCACATATTAAGATCCTTCAGTCTGTCCTCATATGCTTTATAATGAAGACCACTAATCATTTTAGTAGCCACCCTCTGCACCGACTCCATCCTGTTCACATCCTTTTGAGGGAGCGGTCTCCAGAATTGCACACTATACTCCAAATGAGGTCACACCAAAGACTTATACAGAAGCATTATCACCTCCTTTTTTTCTGCTAGCCATTCCTCTCCGTATGCACCCAAGCATCCTTCTAGCTTTTGCCATCGCCTTTTCTACCTGTTTAGCTACTTTAAGATCATCAGACACAACCACGCCTAGGTCCCGCTCTTCTTTAGTGGACAAAAGTTCTTCACCCCCTATACTATATTGCTCCCTTGGATTGCTGCAGCCCAAATGCATGACCTTACATTTTTTAACATTAAATCCCAGCTGCCAAATTCTAGACCATTCTTCAAGCTTAGCTAGATCCCTCCTCATGTTATCTAACCCTTCCTGGGTGTCTACTCTATTGCAGATTTTGGTATCATCTGCAAAGAGGCAAACCTTACCTGAAAGCCCTTCCGCTATATCACTAACAAAGATGTTAAAAAGAATAGGACCAAGGACAGATCCCTGGGGCACACCACTGATAACATCCTTCTTCTCAGAGTGAGCTCCATTTACTTGTACTCTTTGTCGCCTCCCACCCAAGCAATTTCTAACCCAAGCAGTAACTTTAGGGTCCATCCCTAGGGTGCTCAGTTTGTTTATAAGTCGCCTGTGAGGAACAGTGTCAAAGGCTTTACTGAAATCTAAATACACCACATCTAGGGCTCTTCCTCAGTCCAACTCCGTGGGCACCCAGTCAAAGAAATCAATCAGATTTGTCTGACAAGACATGCCTCTGGTAAATCCATGCTGCCTCGGATCCTGTAATCCGCTGGACTCCAGAAACCTCACTATTTTCTCTTTCAGCAGCGTTTCCAAGAATTTACTCACCACCGAGGTTAAACTAACCGGCCTGTAGTTTTCAACCACATTCTTACTTCCGCTTTTGTGTAAAGGCACCAGATGAGCCTCTCTCCAGTCCTTTGGCACCACTCCCGACTCCAACAAGGCATTGAAAAGGTCAGTCAGTGGAGCTGCTAGAACGTCCCCAAGTTCCCTTGTATTCTTGGGTGTATCCCATCTAGTCCCATCACTTTGTCTACTTTAAGTTGAGCTAGTTTCTCACAAACACAGTCTTCTGAAAATTGTTCAAGATGTCCTTCGCTTCTGTTCCTATTTGTGGGTGTTTTCTGAGGTCCTGCTCCTGGTTCTTCATCTGTGAACACAGAACAAAAATATTTGTTAAGCAATTCCGCTTTATTCTTATCAGCTTCTACATATTCCTCCCCTGCACCCTTGAGTCTGACAATATCACTCTTGCCCTTACTCTTCTCACTAATATATATGAAAAATGTTGTATCCCCCCAGTTTATTGCATTGGCTATTTCCTCCTCCTTTTGAATCTTTGCCTTCTTGACTACTTTGCTAGCTTCTCTGAGTTTTTCCAAATACAGATGCCTTTCTTCCTCTCTCTGTGATCTCTTGTATTTCATGAAGGCCTCCCTCTTTTTCTTTACTTTTTCAGCTACTTCTTTTGAAAACCATAGCAGTCTCCTTTTCCTTTTACCTTTATTTACCATTTTAACAAAAAGGTTGGTTGCCCTTAAAATATCCCCTTTCAGTTTTTCCCACTGTTTCTCTACATCCCTCAGCTGTTCCCATTCAACTAACGACTCCCTGAGGTATTGGCCCATCTTCGCAAAGTTAGTCTTCCTAAAGTCTAAGATCCTCACCTTTGAATGGATTCTAACAGCCCTAGTCCTAATACTGAACCATACCATCTGGTGATCACTGGATGCAAAATGATCTCCAACTACAACATCAGAAACACTTCCACCATTGGTAAGCACCAAGTCCAGTATGGCCCCTTCACGTGTGGGGTCTGTTACCAATTGCCTGAATAGTTCTCCCTGTAGAGAATCCAGGATTTCCTTACTTCTAGATGATACTGCACCAGGAATGTGCCAATCAACATCTGGCATATTGAAATCTTCTATCTGTAGCACTTCCCCTTTCCTAGCAATGCCGCGCATGTCTTCAATTAACTCTCTGTCCACCTCTTCCTCTTGTGAGGGAGGTCTGTATATCACATCAATGTAAATAGATTTCTCTTTCCCTCTTTCTAGTTTAACCCACAATGCCTCCCCTCTCCCTTTTAAGCTCTGTAATTCCAAAGCTTTAATAGTAGTTTTTACATATAGTGCCACTCCTCCTCCCCTACTTCCTACCCTGTCCTTTCTGAATAAAATATAGCCAGGTATTGTTACATCCCAGTCATGGTTTTCTGTGAACCATGTTTCTGTAACTGCCACTAAATCCAAGTCAGCCACTCCCACCAAAGCTTCAACATCAGGGATCTTATTTCCCATGCTACGGGCATTTATACACACTGCTTTCCATATGTTACCCCTGTTACCCATTTCCATAAAGTTATTTAATGTATCACCTACCAGGGGGCTTTCTTCACCCATCCCCAACAAATCTAGTTTAAAGCCCCCTTCAGTAGATTAGCCAGTCCACTACTGAAGACGCGTTGACCATTCTTGGACAGATGGATGCCATCTCTGCTCTGCTGCCCTTGGAACAGCATCCCATGGTATAGGAAACCAAAACACTCTCGATGACACCATCCATGCAGCCATGCATTCATCTCCAGGATGCGAGCCTCTCTGCCTTGGCCTTTACCCTCAACAGTAAGGATTGAAGAGAACACCACCTGTGCACCTAACTTCTTCACCCTCTGTCCCAGAGCCATGAAGTCACTTTTGATACGTTCTGAGGTATACCTGGCAGTATCATTTGTTCCAACATGGATTAGCAACATTGGGTAATAATCAGTGGTCTTGATGAGTCGCGGCAAACTCTCCGTAACATCTTGGATTTTGGCACGAGGCAGACAGCATACCTCTCTGGATATCAAGTCTGGTTGGCAGATGGACGCCTCAGCACTCCTCAGAAGAGAGTCACAACCACCACTACCCTTCGCTTCCTTGTGGTCACTGATTCTGCAACTTTGGGGTTCTTGAGCTCTGGTTCTTCCCTTTCCAGGGATGCTTTCACCTCCTCCACTTCCAGGGTTGCATAATGGTTCTTCAGTTCAAGGGCTGGAGAAGTTGGATTGGTGATTTTGCAGGCCCTGGTGACTTGTGTCTGTAACCCCCATAAGGGGTTAAGATTTTTTTACCTGAGAGGCAGGCAGCAGCGTCTAGCCACGATCTTTTCCGACGCGGGGAGGGGCCGAAATAGGACAGAGAGGCAGCCATTGTTGAAGAGAATGTCGGGCCGTGCATGTGCGTGTCACCGCGTGCACGCACGCGTTTGCGGTAGGCCTGGAGTGAAGCCGGGGGCCTCGAGTTAGCTGCTGCTCAGGTAGAGTTCCAGGCGAGTTGGAGGTAGGTGCCTCGGATTTGATTTAGGCACCCGACGGGATTTAGGGGTCCTAGAGACTCGGGAAAAGGGTTGACTTTCAGTAAAGGGACCATGGGGAATCCGATTCTGGGGTCAGAATTTGGAAATTTTTAATGTTTTATGGCTCAGTTTTACATGGTTCGTAGTAGAAGGGGTTTAATCGGTTGGAAAATTATAGATTTGGACTCATATAAAGTCGGGGGTCCTAAGTAAAAAATTAAAAGCAAGTTTGGCATGAAAAGTTTACTTTTTTTTTTTAGTTATAGCCTATTTTGTGTAATGGGGGAGTATGGTGGTTCCGATACTCTGATTTTAATTTGCATTGCGTGAGGTGAAAGCTGAGATTCCAATTTAAATTTAGAAAATGAAATGGGATTTCAGAAATTTATTGGGTAATGTTAAATTGTTGAAATGTCATAGCGGAGAGCTGTTTAGGGTTAAAAACTTGTGAAAACAGTGTTTAATAGTCAGTCGGTGATTAATAAGAGAGGGATAATTTTTTTTTGAGTATATACTATTTTTCCTGTTTAAATATGATATAGAATTTTGATACCATTATTTCTAATGGGAGTTTTGAAAGGTAAAATGGAGATTTTAGCTGCAAAATAGAATTCATGGCAACTGATGTTGTTGGAGTGCTGGTGCAAGCATGCTTTTCATTGGCTGGAGGACGCCGGATGATGTCATTTGAGGCAGCGTTGCCTTCGTTGCGGCTGGGAGAGAGTAAAAAAAAAAAGAGAGAGAGCTGTTTGAAACCGTGGGCAAGTGTGTATTAAAAAGAGCTCCTAGGTGAGTCTAGCGACTGAGTGACCTGTGTGAATATGATTTTGGTAATAGAGCGGAACTTTGCTTTTGTATGGTGGCAGAGTTTCTGAAAGGGGATGCAGAGATTTGGAAAACAGTGAGAATCACACCTTTACTTATAAAAAGCCTTGTATATTATTATATACAGTATAATTGACTCAGGTGAACATATCTTATAGTGATGCAAGTAATAGGGCTCACTACAAAAAGGTATGTTGGTTTATATGCTCTAAAGGTGACAGGAGTAATGAAATGAGCTGAATAGACATTTTAATGAGAACAGGTGTAATATAACCTGTACCAGAAACTGTTGTTTTTGGAATAAACCCATAATGTATGTGTAACAGCTCTACAGAAATTATATAAGTTACTACAGTTTCAGTGCACAAGCTGTGTTGAAAGATGGAATGAATTTAAATGTTGTGGAATGGACACGTAGTACTGTAGTTCTGAGTTCAAGTCTGAGTAAATAAGGTGCAAGGATGGTTGTATGAAAGTAGGGGGTTCATTAAGCTCTTCAGTATAGGGACCTAAGTTCAGACAGGTGACCTTAGCTAGGGACTTTGCTTAATTTTATTTCATTAGTTAGGGAACTTAACAAAGTTTGAGGGATAAGAATAAATTAGGTTGTTATATACCTACATTAGGGAAAAGTTAGGGTTTTGCTTCCCTTTATTTTGATTAAGTTAGGGAGCCAGGTACTCCGGATTCCGAGGATACAGAGGTGCGGCAGTTCCTGCGTGAAACTTGGGCCCCTACACTTCAACCTCGCAGTTATCTGGACAAAGAGTCAGCTTCACATCTTACCTGAATGTCTGAATAAAGTTAAGTGAAGTACTTAACATAAGCTTTGTTGTTTAAAACAAGGAAAAGGAGAGCAAAAGAAAGAGAGTGAACAATTCTTACCTGTTACTGATGTAATACGTTTTCACCCTAAAGAAAAATAAATCTACAAAAAGCATCAGAACTTACGAGTTAACAATTGAAGTTAACAGAGAATTACACTTCATATGCTGCATTAGCCAGAAGAGAAACTTATCTGGTTAGAATAGTTAGGGTTTCCTTCATTAGAGCTGTAACGTGTTGTGGTTGATCTTCTGTAAAATAATTTTTTTATTTTTTTTTTAATAACAGAGGTACACTACCAAAAAACTGCTTCCAGTTTTGCAACTGATTCCTATAGATTTTGGGGTGCTGAATCCAGGAAAAATAGCCAAAATGTTCCATCACGTCACGTTTTCTTGCAAAATTAGATTTCTTACCCATATAAGGAATGTTCACATAATTTCTTTTTAGCCGACTGCAGTTTATTTTCTTGGCCCAAAATAGAGGTTGTAATGGTTAACTAACTAGAAACACTCCCTCATGATATTTTAGAGTGTTTTGTATTCATTTTATACATTAACAGGACAATTGGGAGGCGGGGGGCTAAATCCAGTACTCGCGCTGGCGCATGTTCTTTCCTGTTCGCCTCGCCTCGTTCGCTCGCTCAAACACGGTGGTTGCGACATGAACGTTCCTGTCAAATTTCAGTTTCTTGCAAGTTCATTATTACCTTTTGTTTGCTCAGTCGTAATCCAGCTTTATTCCGAAGTGGTTCACTACAGTTGTAGTTTGCAGTGCTGTGTATTTGTGATGGCTCACAGAGCCAGAGGTTGCGTCAACTCTCCGGACAGTTTTTGTTTTATTTGTGGGGAATATACCGTGAAAAAGCGGCAGAGGAACATTTCTGCATTTATTAAAAAAGTATATTTCGCCTATTTCGGTTTGAAGTTAGGCGATCAAGACAAACCGTGGGCTCCTCACAAAGTGTGCAAGACATGTGAGGAAGATCTACGCTTATGGATGAAAGGTAAAAAACAAGTATTTCGTTTCGGAATACCTATGATGTGGCGTGAACAAAGAGACCACAGCAGTGACTGCTATTTTTGCTCTTGCATTGTGAAGGGATACAACTTAAAAAATAAGAACGTAATAAGTTACCCCAACCTTCCCTCAGCAATTAGGCCTATGCCTCATAGCAACGAAGTACCTGTGCCTGAACCACCAAAATCTTTGGATCATATTTGTGTGGACGGTTCTGATCATGATGAGACTCATCAGATGGCTTTTCCCGATGAGTCCAGTACTTCCGAGTTTGAAACTGAACCAGATCCGAACCTAAACTTTTCTCTCAAGCTGAATTGAATGATTTAGTCCGGGATTTAGGACTCCCAAAAGATGCTGCCCAACTGCTAGGTTCTCGGCTTAAACAGAAAAATCTATTCTCACCAGGAACAACTTTTTATTGGTACCGCAACCGCGAGACACAATTTTTGAAGTATTTCAGCAAAGAGGAAGATTTGGTATTTTGCAACGATATATACGGAGTGATGGAAAAGTTTAAACTCAAGTATGATCCTGCTGAATGGCGGCTGTTCATTGATTCGTCAAAAGACAGCATAAAAGGTGTTCTTCTTCATAATGGCAACACATTCGCTTCACTTCCTATTGCTCACTCTGTTATTCTCCAAGAAAAATACGAGAATTTGGCCCTGATTCTTCAGAAGATTCGTTATGATGAGCATAAGTGGATGATTTGTGGAGACTTTAAAATTCTATCCATGCTATTAGGGCAGCAATCCGGTTTCACCAAATATCCCTGCTTCCTTTGCTTGTGGGATAGCCGGGCCCGCGACCTACACTGGGGGAAGAAAAATGTTCTTCATGAGAGCTTGGTACCTCGTGATAAAATTCTATTACCACCTCTCCACATTAAGTTGGGTCTCATTAAGCAATTCATCAAGTCCCTTCCAAAAGATGGTGAGTGCTTTTGGTACCTTTGCTCAAAGTTCCCCTGACTTTCTGAAGCAAAGCTAAAGGAAGGAGTGTTTGTTGGCCCTGATATAAGGAAACTCATTTCAGATGGAGCATTCGCTGAAACAATGTCTGAGAAGGAAAAAGAAGCCTGGGATTCCTTCAAGGATGTTGTTCTCAAATTCTTGGGGAATAGGCGGGATGAGAACTATAAGGATATTGTTGCCAGGATGCTCAATGCCTTCAAAGAACAAGGCTGTAACATGAGCCTGAAAGTCCATTTCTTGCACTCCCATGTGAACTACTTTCCCGAAAACTTGGGGGCGTACAGTGAAGAACAAGGTGAAAGGTTTCACCAGGACATCAAGGACACAGAGAGAAGGTACCAAGGAAGATGGAACACCACTATGATGGCTGATTTCTGCTGGTTTCTGCTGCGGGAAACCCCAGATGAAAAATACGCCAAGCAGCGCACCAAGAGAAGCACTCAGGGGAAGAAGAAACGGGCCCACCAGGAGATTGATTGACCCAAGAATGACTTTAAAATCTAAACTGTGTTGACAAATATCGTGTTTTTACTAAACTTTGAAATAAAAATTTGCTAGTTATTACCACAGTGTCGGATCTCATTTATTAGAATTTTATTTTCACACCATCGGGTGTTTGTCTTCATGTATTGCAATGGTGCGGTTTGCGTTTTCTATTCTTACATACATACCTGTACAACATTTTTTGCACATTTCTTTGCTTTGCTTTGTGTCTAACCTCGCTCTTATATGCTCAATGTTTGTGCACATGTATGTGGCTGTTTTAAGTGCAGACAATTTTGCTACCATCACAGTGTGTTTTGTTGACATTACTCTATTCTTATGTGCTGCCTTGTTACAATTTTCTTTATTCTTATTTGAATAACTACTAAACAATTAGTATAAAGAATTCATCCAAGAAACTTTTATCTCGATCGCACTCAATCTGAAACGTTCACCTCAAACTGCTAACCCAATGTAGCAAAAAATCTGTACGTGATGGAGCAAATTGGTTACCAGATTTGGATTCAGCGTACCAAAAAACGTAAAAATCAATCGAAACATTAGAGGCAGTTTAAAAAAAAATGTTTTTAGTGTACCTGTGTAATTTATACTTACCAGTTGGTGCAATAAAAGATGAAATGTATGCTGGGTTATTCTTTCATGTCCTCCTGAGAAACTGGAAAGATTATTTCAGCTAGAAATACAAGAAAGTGTCAGAACCTGCGTAAAATAAATATCAAGACAATTTGCAATAACTTTATTGGTAAACTTCATACATACCATCTAAGTTTACTTATTTTATATATACTTCCCCAGTTCCTTTTGAAGGAACTGGTGTGTACTGTACCTTTCCAATTCATAAATCTGGTGATAACGCCTTCCCTTACAGCCACTGACTACACAATTTTAGTAAGGAAGCTACATCAGGGCGTGTAACACTGGTTTGCAAATAGGGGTGGGTTACATGTCCAAACCATTGACATTCTGTTGGCACCCATCTTCTCCTCTGCTGGAGAGCTTGGTTGCTGCAAGAAGCATCTCATCAATGTACTTCTCACTGTCTTGAATGCTCCTCAGCCTCACCACCTCCTCTCTGAGTTCCTCCACTTGTTTCCTCAAAGCTTCAGCATGCAGGCACCCTGCACATGGAACCGGTCCTTCAACTGGCATTAGGACCTCTGTCTGGACCGAGGCAGAAGCTGTAATGGGGGCAACAGCTTTAGCAATACGATTCTTTCCAGCCATTGTTCTGTTCGTGGAGCTTAGGTATCTGCTAAAGCAAAAGAGAGAGATCTACCAAGTACCAGCCGGTTTCCCAGCTGTCCTTTCAGAGAAAAAGCAGTTAAATCTCTTTAATTATGTTCAAAATGTGCTGGTACAATTCCCTGTGCTTTGTCAAATGGGGAGGTGCCCTATAAAGCAAGACTACTCGCTAGGGGTGGGTGGGAACTAACACCTGATTAGGTGTTAGCAGTTCCCAAAGCTGAGGAGGTTACTGGAGTTCAACCTCCTACTGTGCTCAAGGAAAGTCCCACTAAAGCACCAAAAAGAAAGTAACCGTGCTTTAAAAATTTACAAAAAACCTTTTAAGAGCTCCCAGTCAGAGAGCTAACAATTTAATATAATAAAACAAACCCTTAAATCCTTACTGTTGGTTGATCTGGAGAGCTCCTGTAGGAAAGCCTGAACAGCCTGAACAGCCTGAAATTCAGCATTGCCAGTAAATCACATAATGACTTCTCTTTCTGGACCATCCACTTCCAAGATTTCAAAATCAGCTGATATACAAACCCTCGAAATAGCAGCCAGGTCCGAAGGATGTGCACATAAATAGTCAATACAAGGAATCCCAATCTATTTCCATATTAACCCCCCCCCCCCCTTGGGCTCATAGATTTAAACTGAAAAATCCATCTTTGCTCACTCAAATTAATTCATTCCTGTCCATTTCCACCTCTCCTCAATCACGGGATGTAATTAATCAATCACCAACATATGCTCTGAAAAGTATGCCCAGCTTCCTCACAGTGGGCTACCATAGGTTCCGATATTGAATGGGTCTTAAGTCTTAATTTGTGCTGAGCCAAATGAATCTTAAAAGCCCAACTGGCTCTCCTAATGTAGAATTTTGGACAACATAGACCACACAAGTGGTATAGTATTTAAAAAAAAAAAGTCTTGTTGGAAATCAGATGCAGAGAAGAACTTCCATAGTTTGTTTACAATACATGCAATGTTGACACTTGCAATGTCCCACTGGCATTTCCTCACAATCATACATAGATAAGCCAGACAATGTCTTTATCAAACAATCTGCCAAATTCCGTTCACCAGTAAAGGTTACCAATGAAGACTCTTTAAATACCAGATAAATAGTTAAGATATCCCAGTGTTTTAAAATATGTTTTTTTCACCACTGTGGTCCTGGTAGAAAATGGTAAAACACAGGTAGTTCTCTCAATCTGTTCATCATTTTGATAGGAAAGCAGCAGAGATCATTGGGCATACAAAACCTATTTGTAAGATTTTTTAATAACTCAAACAGGGTTGTTTTCTCTCACCTAACTATTTTTTTCAAATGTTCAGCACACAATTTAAAGTCTTCAATGAGCTACAAATTCTAATATGCAAAAACTAATCAATTGAGAGACTGTTTTTCATTTTCCTTAGATGGTAACTACTGTATCTCGAGAGATTATTTTAGTATCTTTACAATATAGAGTTGTCCTCAAATATCCATGATCTGTAATAATTCTTATATCCAGGAAATCAATATATTCCCTATGTTTATGCAAATTCAACCATCCCACAAACTGCTCCAGTTGTTTTTGGTAGCTTTCCATATGAAGAAAATGTCATTCAAGAATTGACTCCATGCTTCCATATACTGGTACCAAGATCAACAATATATATAACTTTCTTCAAAAAACTGACATAAAAATAGTTGCCACTAAGGGGGACTTCATTCACCCCTACTGTTATACCATGAATTAGTAAATACATTTTTCCTTTATACCAAAAATAAGTCTTAGTTAATTCTAATTTCAATAGGCCCATAATCAATTGTTTCAGTACATGTCCAGGTATATAGTTGTCCACTGATTGCATACAGGACCACATCTAGTGTGACCAACCAAGCATCCTCGGGGAATTCACCTTGTTCCCCCAATCTCCTCAACATAGGGGATTCAATATTTTTATCTAGAAAAGTCAATAGTGGATCCAATCCTGAACCCTTTCCCAAGACAAGTTCTTGGAGAACCTGAGATTGATTTATAGATCTTAGGGAGAGTATAGAAAAATAAGAATTTTAGGATTTTGCAGAATAAAAAAATTCTATTCTTTCATAGTTATATAAACTATTCTCTATGCATTTCCAACAGTACTCCTCACCTCCTGTGCCAGCTGTAAGGATCTTCAGTCAAGCTGTGCCAGGGGTAAGGATCTTCAGTCAAATCTCGATACATGCTGTCATCTAATTTTTTAGAGTTTTCCAAGTGATATTCTTTCTCTGCCATTCTAATTATGATTTCATTATTCCAGATTAGATGCATCTCATGGCTTGTCTCCAGTTCCTTGTAAAATCATAGTACTGACCAGTTTTCATCAATTCCAGGTCCCTCAAAACCAATTTCTCAATGGCTGAGATTAAGCTTTGTGTACCAGGTGGAACCAATTTTGATTTCAAGTTTACCACTGAATTATCTGTCATAATCACATTTTTGCCTAAGAAAATGTTTTAATTGTACTCTGATCTGAAATGAATTATACTGTAAAGTAGCACATAAGTTAAATTCAACCCCTCCTCCTGTTTCTTACTTAAGGTTTAAAAAAGGAAAAATAATTGCAGAGTCCTATCTGTGGATCTCCCCCACGTTCCCTGCCAAAGCTGATTGTACATTGTTCTCTCTCTCGACCTAGTCCCTCGGGATCGATAGGAAATTAAAGTTATCTGAAGTATAGAGATAAGTGTGATTTCCCTGAAGCTACTGTAGGTAATTTAGTTCAGAATTCCACCAAAACATGAGTTTACTATATTATACTGTATTTATTGGACAGCTACAGATAGAAATGTTTTACGCTTTGCTTGAATAAAATAAAAAAGGACTTATGTGAATTAGCAGGCTACTTATACAGGGTCGCCCTAAAAAAGTGAGAACATCTCATAAATTAAAAGCTTAAAAAGTTTACTTATTTACCTTTTTTAGCTATATAACGTCTTTTTTCGACAATTTCCGGTCTCCATCTTTTTTTTGTCAATTTGTCAATCGTTTACATCTGTCTTTCTGAATTTTTAAATAACTTATATGCTACAAGATGCTCTCACTTTTTTTGGGCCACCCTGTATAGTGGCTGAAAGAATGAAGTCTGACAAAAAAATTACATACCTTTTTCTATATCTGCCAGTGAGGGATCTCATTCGATGTTATTTGATACTATAATTAGATCTTGAGAATGTGGGACCTTTATTTGTTATACCTTGTACAAAAAAAGAGTAAACAAATATTTGCTTCTTGCTACTTCAATCGGTCATTTCATAATCAAAACAAACATACTCAAAAGAGCTAGTGTCCTAAAAGGATAACATTCCAGTACAGTAGCTGTACCACTATGATGGAGGAGTAGCCTAGTGGTTTGAGCAACTACTTAATATTCTAAAGATCAAGGGTTCAGTTCCAACCATTGTTCCTTGGGCAAGTCACTAAACCCTCTGTTGCCTTGGAAGAAAAGGCCTGGCAATCTACATCTGGTTATACATTGCCAACAAAATCCAGATGCTGCTGGGTCACCAGGTGTCAACACTGACTTGATGGCACTTAAAAAAAGAAAAAGCCTGAATTCCTGTAGAAGGACTTTAAAGCCTGCATAACCAAAACAGGTTTTCATACACAAATTTCTGTTTGAAAATTGGGTTAAGAGAATAAAAGTTTACCTTTTTGTTTTATGTTTCAAAGAAAGGTAAGAATTTGTGTTTTTTTTTAATCGCTAGCTCTCTGACTAGGAGCTCTTAAAAAGGTTTTGGTACACTTTTAAAACAAAGTTACATTCTTTTTGGTGCTTTAGTTTAAAAGGAGAAATATTTTCTTTAATGGGTTAGGTTTAAAACTCTGCTTTGGTAATTTTCTCAGCTCTTGGGAGCTGCTGACACCTAATCAGGTGTTAGATCCCTCCCTACCTCCCCCCCCCCCAACTCCCACCTACCCCTAGTGAGCAGTCTTGCTTTATAGGGCTGCTCCCTAATTAACAAAACACAGGGATTTGGAACAGCACAATTTGAATATAATTAAAGAGATTTAACAGTTTTTTTTCTCTGAAAGATAGCTGGGAAACCGGCTGGTACTTTGGTAGATCTCTCTCTTTTGCTTTAACAGATACCTAAGCTCCATGAACAGAACAATGGCTGGGAAGAATCGTATCGCTAAAGCTGTTGCCCCCATTACAGCTTCTGCCTCTGTCCAGACAGAGATCCCAATGCCAGTTGAAGGACCGGTTCCATGTGCAGGGTACCTGCATGATGAAGCTCTCAGGAAACAAGTGGAGGAACTCAGAGAGGAGTTGGCGAGGTTGAGGAGCATTCAAGACAGTGAGAAGTGCATTGATGAGATGCTTCTTGCAGCAGCTGAGCTCTCCAGCAGAGGAGAAGATGGGTGCCTACAGAATGACAAAGGTTGGCAGTCACCAGGTCCTGCAGAATCACCAATCCAACTTCTCCAGCCCTTGAATTGAAGAACCATTATGCAGCCCTGGAAGTGGAGGAGGTGAAAGCATCCCTGGAAAGGGAAGAACCAGAGCTCAAGAACCCCAAAGTTGCAGAATCAGTGACAACAAGGAAGCAAAGGGTAGTGTGGTTGTGACTCACTTCTGAGGGGTGCTGAGGCATCCATCTGCCGACCAGACTTGATGTCCAGAGAGGTATACTGTCTGCCTGGTGCCAGAATGTAAGATGTTACAGAAAGTTTGCCGAGAATCATCAAGCCCACTGACCATTACCTAATGTTGCTCATCCATTTCGGAATAAATGATACTGCCAGGTATCCCTCTGAGCATATCAAAAGTGACTTTATGGCTCTGGGACAGAGGGTGAAGCAGATAGGTGCACAGGTGGTGTTCTCTTCAATCCTCCCTGTTGAGGGTAAAGGCCAAGGCAGAGAGGCTCACATCCAGGAGATGAATGCATGGCTGTGTGGATGGTGTCATCGAGAGTGTTTTGTTTTCTTGGACCATGGGATGCTGTTCCAAGGGTTACAGAGCAGAGATGGCGTCCATCTGTTCAAGAAAGGTTGATGCGTCTTCAGTAGTAGACTAGCTAATCTACTGAGGAGGGCTTTAAACTAGATTTGTTGGGGATGGGTGAAGAATGCCCCCAGGTAAGTGAAAGACCCCAAGTAAGTGATACATTAAATACCTTTATGGAAATGGGTAAAAGGCATAACATATGGAAAGCAGCATGTGTAAATGCCCGTAGCATGGGAAATAAGATCCTTGATGTTGAAGCTTTGGTGGGAGGGGCCAACTTGGATTTAGTGGCAATTACAGAAACATGGTTCACAGAAAATCATGACTGGGATGTAACTATACCAGGCTATACATTATTCAGAAAGGACAGGGTAGGAAGAAGGGGAGGAGGAGTGGCACTATATGTAAAAATAATATTAAAGCTTTGGAATTACAGAGCTTAGAGAAATTTGTTATGGATTGTTCTGGCACAGGGTAAGGGAATAATTCTGGGTATTTATGGATCCTTCTAAATTGTTGGCTTATGTTAGCCTTGTTTTCTGGAATTACTTGTTATATTTGTACTATCTTTGCTTGTCTTACTCGATGTGGACTATATCAGTTGTATTATATTCCTTTGTTCGGTTTATGCTGTATTTTGTTGTAATGATTTACCTTATTTTGTTTGTGAAATTGTAATTCATTGAAAAGCAAATAAAACAAAACCTTTGGAATTACAGAGCTTAAAAGGGAGAGAGGAGGCACTGTGGGTTAAAATAGAAAGAGGGAAAGAGAAAACTATTTGCATTGGTGTGATATAGAAACATCCCTCACAAGAGGAAGAGGTGGACAGAGAGTTAATTGAAGATATACGAAGCATTGCTAGGAAAGGGGAAGTGCTACTGATAGGGGATTTCAATGTGCCAGATGTTGACTGGCATATTCCTGCTACAGTATTATCTAGAAGTAAGGAGATCCTGGATTCTCTACAGGGAGAACTATTCAGGCAATTGGTAAAAGATCCCATAGATGAAGGAGCCATATTGGCCTTGGTGCTTATCAATAGTGAAAGTGTTTCTGATGTTATAGTGGGAGATCATTTTACATCCAGTGATCATCAGATGGTGTGGTTCAGTATTAGGACTAGGGCTATTAGAATCCATTCAAAAGTGAGGGTCTTAGACTTTAGGAAATCTAACTTTGCCAAGATGGGCCAATAGCTCAGGGAGTTGTTAGCAGGTTGGGAAAAGCTGGAGGATGTAGAAAAACAGTGTGGATATTTTAAGGGCAACCAACCTTTTGTTAAAATGGTAAATAAAGGTAAAAAGAAATGGAGACCGCTATGGTAAATAAAGGTAAAAAGAAGTAGCTGAAAAGGTGAAGAAAAAGAGGGAGGCCTTCATGAAATACAAGAGATCACAGAGAGAGGAAGACAGGCATCTATATTTGGAAAAACTTAGAGAAGAGGAAGGGCAAAAGTGGTATTGTCAGACTCAAGTTGAAGGGGAGGGATATGTAGAAGCTGATGAGGATAAAGTGGACTTGCTTAACAAATATTTCTGTTCTGTGTTCACAGATGAAGAACCAGGAACAGGACCTCAGAAAACACCCACAAACAGGAACAGAAGTGAGGGGCATCTTGAAGAATTTTCAGAAGACCTTTTTCGTGAGAAACTAGCTAATGTTAAAATAGACAAAGCGATATGACTGGATGGGATACACCCTAGAATACTGAGGGAACTTGGGGACATTCTAGAAGCTACACTGACTGACCTTTTCAATGACTCGTTGGAGTTGGGAGTGGTGCCAAAGGAATGGAGAGAGGCTCATGTGGTGCCTTTACACAAATGCGAAAGTAAGGATGTGGTTGAAAACTACAGTCCAGTTAGTTTAATTTTGGTGGTGAGTAAATTATTGGAAACGTTGCTGAAAGAGAAAATAGTGAGGTTTCCGGAGTCCAACGGATTACAGGATCCGAGGTAGCATAGATTCACCAGAGGCAAGCCTTGTTAGACAAATCTGATTGATTTCTTTGACTTGGTGACAGGGAGTTGGACCAAGGGAAAGCCCTAGATGTGGTGTATTTAGATTTCAGTAAAACCTTTGACACAGTTCCTCACAAGTGACTTATAAACAAACTGAGCACCCTAGGGATGGACCCTAAAGTTACTGCTTGGGTTAGAAATTGGTTGAGTGGGAGGCGACAAAGAGTACAGGTAAATGGAGATCAATCTGAGGAAAAGGAAATTACCAGTGGTGTGCCCCAGTGATCTGTCCTTGGTCCGATTCTTTTTAACATCTTTGTTAGCAATATAGCGGAAGGGCTGTCGGGTAAGGTTTGCCTCTTTGCGGATGATACCAAAATCTGCAATAGAGCAGACACTCAGGAAGGTGTAGATAACATGAGGAGGGATCTAGCTAAGCTTGAAGAATTGTCTAGAATTTGGCAGCTGGGATTTAATGTTAAAAAAAATGTAAGGTCATGCATTTGGGCTGCGGCAATCCAAGGGAGCAATATAGTATAGGGGGTGAAGTAATCTGTCCACTAAATAAGAGCGGAACCTAGGCATGGTTGTGTCTGATGATCTTAAAGTAGATAAACACGTAGAAATGGCGACAGCAAAAGCTAGAAGGATACTTGGGTGGATATGGAGAGGAATGGCTAGCAGAAAAAAGGAGGTGATAGTGCCTCTGTATAAGTCTTTGGTGCGACCTCATTTGGAATATAGGGGTATGTTTACTAAACGGTCCTAATGTTACCGGCGCTAGTTGCAGCGATAACGTGAGGAATGCCATATAAGGTAGTTGGCGTTCCGGCGTAAAGGAAGCAATGGCGGAGTATAGCGCGATAGAGAGCGCCCTGGTCAACATCGCGCGATAGACGCACCATGGCATGTCATTGCGTGGTAACCTTACATTCACAGCGCTGAACTTTTATCAAAGGACTAGAGGTGTAGCACACTGGTTAATACAATGGCTAATGATACAGTGGTCATGAGTTCAATTCTATAGTGGTGATATGCAATTAGGCTATCTGAGCCAATTCCTTTTCCTGCCTTTAAAGTCAGACACATCTCATCAATCTGCACTGTCCCCCAAAAAAACACTCATCCCTGTGCCCTAACCTAAAGCACCTTTTAGGGCGCACCATTAGGCACATCATTAAGTGCCACGTCAACCAAGGCGGGTCAGAATGTGGCCCAGAGGGTGGCATGAATGGGTCGTACCCTCCAAGGCATCATATAAGGCGCCCCAGAGACTGTCCAAACCCAAGGTGGTGCTAAAGATGCCCCAAGGATGTTAAGGTGACCAAATAAATGTTGGCCAAGGGCAGTAAGGTGCACCAACCTCACAAGCATGAAATGTATGGCTCAAACACAGATGTAACCCTAACACTGCAAAGAGCAGCAACGAAAGCCTATGAAGAAGTGATGTAAGGAAGTAGATGTCTGAGGTGATGGACGTGCCAAATCTGCGAGGAGCCCATGTGCCAGCTGGTAAAGTGGACAAATATATCAGGGGCAGCTGTATCGATGCACAGAGTGATGGTACTGTAAAGTGCAACAATGACAGTGTGTGGCAGAGGATGGGAATACGTGTCCAGCAGAGGAGCCAGAGGTGGCAGGAGAAGTGCAATGAAAGGAGGACAGAGGAGTAGTAGTGCCATGCAGAGCAGACAACGGAGAGGTAAGAATGAAGAGCCGTGATGCAGAAAAGGGTGCCAGTGCAGGACATGGGGTAGCAGCCTACACAGTAGGGCAGGACGCCACAGAGCTTGCAGACACAGATAGACTGACAGAAGGATGGTTGGCAACAGTGATAAGGGTATAATGTGCAAGCAGCACAGACTGTCACAGATAGGACTGTGACAGGAATGCAAAGTACATGTGTACGAGAAGCATAAATTAATTAGAACAGAGAGGAATCAAACCCATGACCACTAGCACAGATAGCAATGCACAAACCAGTAGGCTACAACACCAACGTGAGTGCCACAGCAAAGGCTGCATATAAGAACATTGAAGGGCAGCACACCAAAACACAGCTGGCTGCCAGGATAGGGCAAACCCAACAGTAACGAAGATGCAATGCACATGCAGAAACAGTGTGTACAGCTCATATCACAGTCAGTAATTGGGACGACAGCCACATATAAACACATGCACACACAATGAAATGTTATGCAGTGGACACAGCATGCAAAAGAACAAAGAACCTAAACACAATGGGCGGCAGGGGATGCTCTGTGGAGCAGGGCAAATGGGGAACAGAACAGAAAAGGAGCATGTGAGACATGAACCTACAAACAGACATGGACCAGATCAGATCAACAACAGCAATGCCAATCCCCCAAGCCGACATGGACAGTACAAAGAAAGAGCCATATGTAACAGCTAATATGTGATGGATAGGCTGCATCGAGGGCATACTGTGGTGTACAATGAAGAGATGGAAGGGTGTGTGGAGAGGTGACCAATCGTCAGGTAGTACCTGCTCAGGTTAGCACAAAACAAGAACAAAAAGAAGGAACATGCGGGACTTGAACCTGCAACCTATGGTACTCCAACACACATCCACAATCACTATCCCAAACAACCACAGCAAGCACAATGCAAATATGTCCCCTCAAAGGGAATGTCCAAGTGCAGGGTAGGCCGACATATACAAGAGTACGTATATAATGTTGCCCCTGTGCCACACACATGGATGTATGCTCCCGTGACCTCAACAGATGAGGACATCTTGCGGTGCATGTTACACACATGGCCAACACACACTAACACAATGTCAGATGGATGTAGAACATACAGCGACTATTTCAGTCCGTGATGCACACGTAGGGACCAGAACACAGTGTCCACAGTGTAAAGGGTGTCTGCAACCCAACATGTCCCGTTAAGACTGTCTGTTAATCACTGGGCATGCATAGTCAAGTGTGATATCTCAATGTGCAACGGTACTCGAAAGGTCATGTGTGTCTCGCGCAATCAACAGGACACCCAGCCAGACCACGATAGCAACGGTGTGTTGGACAGGCCTGTTATACTCAAAGTAGCAGTCCAAAGGTAATGTTCATCATAGGCATGTGTCCCACTCGCAGAGGTCGAACATCCTATGGCACCGTCTCCCAAGAATAGTTGAATGGTGTTTGTGTGTCCTCCAACAGGTGGGTGATGTCGCCCGCAGATGCACCTAAGTAGAAGTGCTGTGTGTATCTGCTGCCCTTTGTCAGAATAAGGACAAACACTGTCTTGGTATGCTGGATGCAACATCAGGGCACATTGCAAGGAGTCAAACAACAGTATTGACGTAATTAAACATCGCACAGGCAAACATAACATGATCACAACACAGAACACTGTGCATCTTGTGGACATTTGGAAATGCAACCGCAGACGAGCGTGTCCTATGGATATGGTCATGTCCATGCCCATGTAACACAGGCGTATCATAGCTGCACCCCATGTCCATCAGCATTGGTGCACAGAGACCCAACAGGAAAGATCCATGAAACAAACAGCAAAACACAAACATATAAAGGCAGATGTCACACCCAAACTATCCAAGGTGCAACCTACTGTGTGTCTGCAGCAAATGTTTATTTGGGATCCTCAGAGGCAGGCACAGTCTACAACACATCACAGTAAAGGCAGAAGATGTCATAAATATGTGTCAAATTACCATGTGCCCATGTCCAGCCAGCATTGCCGCATGTCCAAATTATGGTGATATCTGGGATACATTAATCCTGTTGTGCAGTGGTCTGTCAACACACATGAGATAGGTTAACCCACAACACGCAACACACGTGCACACTGTGCACAAGGTCAACACCGGTAAGGTAGAGATAGCACATGCACCACCGCTCCACAGGTGTGCAGACCCCGCCCACCACATGATAATGAAAACTGCATGCACACTGTATCGTAACATAGCCACCCCCAAACACACACACACACACACACACACACATATACACACACACACACACACAGTATGAGAAGGTGAGCATGCCACCAGTAACAATATGGCCTGTATGTGTACAATTGGAGAATAGTGGAGCTAAAGGTCTTGCAAATGCTATGATACACTGCTGAAGGGTGTAAGTGCGGCCCACTACCAGAACACCTAGGACATGTAGACACACGCAGCCATGTTGGATGTGTCCCAGAGACAGTGCTGGAGAAGACAAACTGGGCACGAACACATGTGGGAGTAGTGGTCTAGTGGTTAGGACAAGGTACTTCAGGCCGGAGGGCCGGGGGTTCAAGTCCCACTTGGGGACAGCAATCTCAGGCTGAAGGGACTGGGATTTCTAGTCCTATAGGCACTACTTGTGGTCTTGGGCAAGCCACTTAACCCTCCATTGCCCATGTTCCCTGCAAGTATTAGTGTATGTATCTCATATCCCCTCGTGTTAAATGTATCCCCCAATTGACCGCTTTGACCCGGTGAAAAGCGGGATATAAATACAGCTAAATAAATAAATGTGGATATGTGTGGCCAACATCAACATATGGGGTACAGGGGAGCACGCTAAATAGGTCATCCACAACATATGTGCATTAGACAGATAATCTCTGACATGTGCTGCTCCTGACTGTCCACACAGCTGTATGTCCACCTACCCCAGTGTCCTGCATGTTGAATGAGGTACACACAGCTGCCACTGCACTACAGCACCAGGAATGTCACCAAGCATGTCCTGTGGATTGAGAAATACAAGGGAAACATACATATGTCATGTTGGAGCTGTGCAACAAACACATCAGCTTCACGTCCTCAGCTCTCATAACCCCCTAGATCCGTCACAGTCTGGCAGTTCATCATGACACTGTACCTAATTTCCCCCACCCAAATCCGCCACTGATGTGTTCCTGGCCAAATACAAGGGCCTGTAGCTTGTCCGTCCCCTTTGTGACCTCTCTGCTGCCCTCAAGACCGTTGACCACAACCGTCACCTCGCTACCCTGTACGTGCTAGGCCCAAAGGTCTCGGTACAATCCTGCTTCCCCCATATGTCTCCCATAGCACCTTCAGTGTGTGTTCCTGTGGGTCCACCTCCCCTGCTAACACGCTCCCAGTTGCTGTACGAAAGGGATATATGCAGGGGCTGCTACATTCCCCTGGCCCCATACCCAGCTCCCTGGTGCAGCAGGCACATCCCCTGGCTATCAGTAGCAGTTGTATGCTGATGTGTCCCAAAGATATCTCTCCACGCCTGAACTATGTTTGGCAATCCACACCCCGATCTCAGCTTGCTCCCTGACATTGCTTGCTGCAGGTTTCCCAGCTGCATGAATTGAGCATGGCCAAGACTGGATATCTGGTTATCGCCCCTAAACCCTCCCCAATCTGTGTATAGGTTGGTACACCTTCTGTCGACGTGGTCTTCAATGTAGCATTTCTCTATGACCCCTCGCTCCCCTTCCCCACACATACCCATCATGTACCTAAGGCCTGCGGTGTCCTCCTAGATAACATCAGCAAGATTCCTACTGTCACCCCAGAACACAAAAATACCACCCCCCCCCCTCTTCATCATCTGCCATCCTGCCATCCTGGTCACTGTAACCTACACCTTGCTGGTCTGCCTCAAAATCATCTCTGTCCGCCACAATGTATGCAACACTGCGCTGCATGGCTAAGCTACCGGCAGCCTCAGCATGGCATTAATACTTCACCCGTTAGGACACCTCACAGGCTCCAGGCGAGGTCAAGATGCACCTGATGATCTATACATGGAGTCACACTGTGGTTGCCCTGTACCTTGACTTGCATAACCAAGTACTACAAATACTACTACTACTGAGCATGTAAACAGTGCTAATACCTGTATGCATCGCCATACCAAAACATGTAACACAGAGTCCCTGCTCATCAGAGCATACAATCTAATCAATCCCCTCATATCCCCCAAATGTGATCCCCACACGTCAAGGCAACTGGTCCTATCTATGGGCCGCTCCCCCACTGTTAACACGGGACCACACACCTGTCACCTTGCAGCACCCAACGCCTGGAACTAACTACCTGTGGCTGCTGGGCAGCCACCCTCTCCAACCATCTCAAAACCCTGTGTGACAGCCTACCACATCACCTACGCCTAATAATCCTGACTACATTAATCACCTCCACCCG
Source organism: Ichthyophis bannanicus (assembly GCA_033557465.1). Taxonomy (NCBI): domain Eukaryota; kingdom Metazoa; phylum Chordata; class Amphibia; order Gymnophiona; family Ichthyophiidae; genus Ichthyophis; species Ichthyophis bannanicus. The sequence continues at coordinate 462,801,258 of CM066035.1, forward strand.
CTGTTGTCCCCTGCCCACACCTTCTGTGTTAGCGGTTGGACTACATTGTAAGCTCAGATAGCCAGGCATTGTGTCAGCAATGTGATTGCAATGCTGCGTATGACTAGTAGTGTGATACCAATGCTCAGTATTAGTAGTAGTACATATATCTATCCAAATGTTATTTCCAAAATATCCAGTACTCACATGAGAATAACTCCTCAATCAGCTGCCGCCTGAGTGCTGCGCCCTCATGTGTGTCACCACATGCTCGTACAGGAGGGCACGTTGGATCGTCTTCCAGATCCTCATTAATTTTGACATTTATATCATGCCTGAGAGCAATGTTGTGCAGGATGCAACAGGCAATAATGATCTCTGCCACTGTCATGGGTTGGTATTGTAAGGCCCCGCCAGTCCTATCCAGACACCTGAAGCGACTTTTCAAAATGCCAAAGTGCGCTCGATGACAGAGCGACTGGAGGCATGGGCCTCATTGTACCTCATCTCTGCACGTGTCCGTGGTAGATGAGCAGGGGTTAGCAACCAGGGCCGACACCATATCCTGCATCACCTGCAGAAAAAAATGTTGAACGTTAAACCAGGAGCTGATGTCCACACACATGCACACATGAATGTACGTGCAAACCCACAGCACTTACAGGTCAGACAGAAACATAGGGGAACACATGATGGGACACAACAACTATGCACCAGTGTCTGGAGGTGTGAGATACAGAGCACGGGGGAGGTAGAAGGAGTGCAAACAACATTAACCTGAATCACAGCAGACACATGGGCAGACACCAGAGGCCGAAAGGTAGTAGCGCCAGCCCTGAACACATCAGAGACACACATGCAATGCACCCTGGACAAGGGCAGAGATGCACACATGTGCAAGCATGTGAAGGTCATGCTACTGTCCACACATCGATGGTGCAACAGGAACAGGTACCCCACCGTGGCAGGCAGGATGGCATAGACAACATCACACTGTTGATAAACATGAAGCATACATGTGTGTCGTACTGTGCCAACCCAAACACACAATGTCAAATGATGTGAAATGTCAAAAGTCAGTGTGCCACCAACACACAGCACCACAGCACAGAAGACCTGGAGTGATCCCCCCCCCCCCGCCTCAGCTCTCACACACACAGATGACATACACACACAAAACCCGGGACACACGTCAAAGACAGACATGTGTGCAGATGGCTAGTCAGGGGTACACAATGTGCATGTCAGAGATGGCAAATACCCACCCAACAGTATACAGTCCTCAAATTGTCTGGCCTCAAATTGTCTGTACAGTGCTGAGTGACGAAGGATATAGGAGTCATGGGTGGACCCTGCAAACCGCGGGACCACATTCAGAATACGCATACCTGCATCACTTACAACCTGAACATTCAGGGAGTGGTAGTGTTTGTGGTTGCGGAACACTGCCTCCTTGTCTCTGGGTGGGACCAGGGCAACAAGTGTGTAATCTATTGCTCCCATCACGTGTGGTAACCCAGCAAATGCCTCAAAGGCCTGATTCAGGGTCCCCCACTGTTGCCTAGTGTCGGGAAATGCAATGTAATTCCCAACTTGGCTGATCATGGCACGCAGTACTTGGTGGAGACAGCGTGAGAAGGTGGAGCAGCTCATGCCACCCACTGCGGTTACAGATGACTGGAAACAGCCAGATGCAAAGAAATCTAGGGCACCAAGGAGCTTGACCAAACCCGCTATGGCATGTGACCGACCAGTCAGGGGCTCGAGGTCAGGTTTTAGATCCTCATAGAGCTCCCTAATAGCCCCTGTGCTCAGGTGGTAGAGGGAGATGACCTGGTCCTCACACATGTCCTGGAGCCGGGCCCTGGGCCTGTAGAGGCGAGGCTGGTGAGCCTGCAACTCTGCACGCCTCCTGCACCATGCCGGCACAGCCCCTGCCTGGCCTGCCCCCAGAGCTGCAGGTCGGTGTTGCAGCAGGACTGCACCCCTGCCCCGTGTCCCAGCCCCATGGACATCATCTCCCCCGTCAGGCAACTGTAAGCCCTGCGCATCCCCCAGTGCACATGCAGCAACCACAAAGCCCGCTGAACACAAAGAGGAACAAATGCTCTTGCAGTAAAGACCGGGTAACACAAGGAGCAAGAGACAAATGAAGGTCACAGGAGCATTTATTTGATGAACCCCAACGCGTTTCGGCAATGCCTTCCTCAAGGGGTATGCAGCTTATAAAATAAAATAAACAATATATATATATAACATTAATGCAATCAAACATTGAAACATAAATACATAATTTTAAAACCATAAGAAGGAAAAAAGAGACAAAACGCAGGGCAGCAAAGGGCAAAAACATATATAAACACTAAATGTAAGAATGTGAACAAAACTGTTAGGAATATTTGAAGAACAGTAAGATAAAACTATTTAATTGTATATGTACAAGACTACTCACTAGAGCACCCTGTGGTGTATTTCACGTATAGAGTAATCTTTGGCATTCTACTCTAACTATGGAATAAATAACAAAACAGAGTTTTAATCTCAATGGTATATTATGCGTTTCAAAGAAATTCTTAACAGTAGTCAAATTTCAGACAATCTAGCATAGAGTAAAAGTTTTGTTTCTTTTATTTTTTAAAAAATATTTTTAAAAAATACTGTATTATGGTATGTGACATATTGAAGAACATGGATACCACCAATATCAATAAAGTGTATAAAATATTTGTATATATATCATTATGAAAAGCAAAAAACCCATGGGACTGGTATTGTGGAACTATTAATGGTATCAGAGTTAAAATATTGTCTTCATACATTTAATATTATCACTGTTAATGAACGCCTAACAAGGTATAGAAAATGAAGTGTGAGCCAAATAAATGATTTGATTTTATAGTCCATTCATAGATGGTAAAATCTTAAACTCATGGTCCAATTAAAACAAATCCAGTGTGTATTTTCTTTAAAAAAAGATGATATCAAAAACACCTTACTCATAATAAAGAAACGTGTGTGAATGACTTATTCAATGCAGGACATGTGTAGATGATTAACATCAACATTTTCTATACATATATCTAAATGTCTCTTGTAAAGCGGTCACTTAGAGAATTCATCTGTGAAAAATTACCTTGGAACTAAACAGAGCCTGTGTTTGATCATTTAAAATGCAAAGCAGAATGCAATAAAAAGCCATTACTTTTAAAAAAGGGGTTGTATGTGATGAAGATACAGTGCTTTGAAAAACCTCTTTTGTTAAGGGATAGAAAGATGCTTTGGTAAAGTGAATTGTACTTGATAACTTGTAGGCACAAAATACACGGATTGTGTGAAACACAAACAAAGGTACTAGGAAACCTTGTTGTTGGTACCTTACAAACACATCTAAACGAGAGAAACCATTGCTTGGAGAATTATCTAATGAAAATTACTAACCTCAAAGTGTTTGAGTAGAGATTCCAAAACGTTTAGCAACTGTATCCAAAGTTGAAAATCTATCGAATGAACCAGACTCTTTTTGTAGACGCTCAAATGCGCGCCAAAGTGAAAGTGAAACCTGATCTTGTGGGTGGAGTTAAAGCGCCGCACAGACTCAGTGCAGTATGGAGCCCTGGTTTGGGGGAACTGTAGTCGTCCCCTTCAATACATGATTCCTTCTTAAAAAAAAATTCTGTGCATTAGAGCCGACAATGCAGCTGATTAACTTAATATAAAAATCTTATCAAAGATATACATAAGAGGCAACGATATTAAAAATGGGGACTGGATCTAAACTATGTTAAAAACTATTGTCACCCTGTTCTGTGTATGAATATTACTAAAATAATTTTCAATATATACTGAAGCAAAATATGTAACTGATTGACTTAATATAAATGTCTTATGGAATAATACAGCAGTTTTAAAAGTAAAGACTGATTAAAAACCATATCAAAAAATCTGTCAATTGCAGAACAGTTTGTAACATTATGATACCTTTGATAGACCCTGATGTAGAGTACAATATAAAACATACTATTATCTTACTAACTCTGAATAACACCTGATGTTCTTAAAGAGTCTGTAAATGGCCGTGATTCTTCCGTTAAAAAAGGAAGAACTTCTTAATATATAATTAAATAAAATTGACTAAGTACACAATATATCGCGTGCACTTTTACAATCGAGTATATCCTAGAATAGAACTTTTGTGAACAGACAAAAAATAAAAAATATGGCATGAAAACTGCAGAACCCCACCGAATTGCAATGAAGATTAAGTCCTAAAAAATAATACGAGGTGTATAAAACAAATATATATTCAAAGAGTACGATCTTATAGACAAATATAGCTTATTACATAAATGAAATGATGTATTTAAAAATGAAAATGGGTTAATGTTAAAAACCAAAGTTAAAATCAAATTAATCTCATTGCTTGATTGTGGAATTTATTCTGGATGACGAGGCGCACAGATACATTGCTTTCAAATATGTAGCTTAATACTTCCTAAGACAAAGATGTTGTGAACAAACAGAAACTATGCTGTGAACTTACAACTCCCCACTGAACTAAGGTGAAGGATGAAGTCAGGGGCAAGATTGTAATCTCACATTGAAAATTGACATGAGATATAGAGATCTGGGTTTTTTTTTGAAAAAGATGTCAAAGTAATAGACAAGCGGAGCTTATTATATGTATGCTCTGATGTATTCAAAATTAAAAATGTGAGCTTATTTTAAAACAAAACTATGATCCCTTGTTAAAATTTAGCATGTAAAATTAAAAGACAGAAAATGTGACAGCAAAACTAAACTTGAAAATGTAGAACTACCATGAAGAATTGAGATCAGGAATACTTATACAAAAATTGTATAGTATCCATTGAGACATTTAATTATAGAAACACAGATAGATCAATTTCTTGATTCAACCCATGTGGTTCCAAGCTATTAAACTCATAAATATAGCGTTGTTCTAATTTGAGTAAAGTTTTTTCTGTATCACCTCCTCTCCAATGTGATGTTACTGCCTTCAAAACCAAATATTTAAAGTCACTAATTAAATGACCTGCTTGTGTCCAATAGGACACTAGGGGCTTATCCGGAACACTTCTTTGGATACAACGTCTGTGTTCAATGATACGGGTACGTACTTGTCTTTTAGTTTTGCCTATGTAGATAAGATTGCAAGGACATAATATGAGGTAAATGACATTATCTGTCTTACAATTGGAATAATGATGTATATGCGTCTTCTGACCTGATACTGGATGTGTAAAACTGTCTTTTACAGTAAGGATATGGGAACAAACTGAACAATTGCCACACTTGAAGTGGCCTTTGATTTTAGGCTGTGATCTAGGACGTGTAAGAGCCAATGGAACTAGAATATTTGCAAGATTGGGATTACACTCATAAGCTATAGTTAGTTTTTTTGAAGCATAACCAGGCACCGCAGATGCACAGATAAGTACAGCGCATGTGCATGTGCGGCGCCTGTTGCCACGCATGTCCCACAGGCAATGGGCATAGTGGAACCGTGCACCACACATGCATATGTCTCCCACGCAAATACGGATGGTGTGGTGGGAGCAGCCGCTGGACATGCATACGCCTCCCACACAAATTCGTAGCCTGCATGCGCATGTGCGGCACCTGGTTCTGCACCCATCCCACATGCGACAGGGCTTAGTGGAACCGTGCGCAGCACATGTGCAAGAGGTTTACGTGTCTGCACATGTGTGGCGCATAGTTACGCGTATGCATCCTATGCATCACCTCTGCACATGCGCAATGCATGCACACATGCGCAGATGGCAAAACATACCATAAATTAATGTGAACACCTGGTACACACTGAGGGGTTAGTGCAGGCAAGCGAGTTTGAAGGCATGCGTTGTTGATGGTGAAGCGAACAGAGGGTCAGAGGCAGGTTAGGCAAGGAGAGTGGCAGAGTCGGTGTATGGTAGGGGAGGTGAGTGGCAAGGTCGGTCGGTGGTGGTGGTGGTGAGTGGCTGGGTTGGTGTGTGATGGGGGTGATAAGAGGCAGGGCTGGTGAGTGGCTTAGGTGGTGAGGGCTGGTGAAGGTGACGGGGAGGAGGCAAGGGCCACAGGAGGTCAGACAGGTCCGAGATGCAGAGGGAGGACAGGGAGAGCATAGACATGCTGCGGCTGGACATGACAGGTGGGGTGTCCAGGGAAACGCCAGGGCCGCAGTCCCCAGAGACGGGAGGGATGGGTCAGCCAGAGTCCGAGGTTGCGGGCCCATCGGGTATGTCTGACCCCACCTAGGAGCAGCCTGAGGGGCATAACACAGGCAAGCATAGACGGATGTCTGTGCCGGATGATGAGAGGAAGATGGCCATAAGATTCAGCCAGCAGGAAAATCACAACCTGCTGGCAAGTGTCCTCAAACACTATGAGGAGCTGTATGGGCGCATGAGCTCATGCACAACTGTGAGCGTAAGGACCCAGGTGTGGGAGGAGGTGCAGGTGGCCATGGCACAGGCTGGGGGGGGGGGCACCAAGGGACCTTGGCAGCCTCCATAAGAGCTTCAATGATATCAGGCGGGGGGTCCATGCACACATGACTGCAAAACACCGACATGCTAGTGGCACTGGCAGGGGCAGCCCCTTCATCCCAAGCCTCATGCCCCTGGAACACCAGCTTGCTGAGCACCTAGGCCCGATCTACATACATGGCATCTCCCCGGCGCTGGACATGGCTGACCCACAAGCAGGTATGTTTGAGACATGCAGCACACATACAGCTATATACCATGCACATGCTGAGCATGCCATGGGGTGGTGCGGGCCCATGTCCTGGGAGCAGGTGTGGCCACTGGGGCAGCAACGGGTTGCAACGTGTCCCCAAGGGTCCACAACAGGTACCTGGGGGTGTGTACCAGACATGCACAGTGGTGGATATGATACAGCACTGAACAGGTGTCCCGAATGAGGGGGGGGCACACAGTCGGCCAGGTGGAATGACACCCCTCCCCACCATGCACACGTCAACACACTGCTCCTAAGACAGGGATGGCCTACAAACCCCCACCAGAAACATAACAGCCCATGCCGTGTGTACCCCTACAAGCCACATATGTCACACACATCTGACACACGCATGGATGCAGCATCATGAAGCCTTGTCGCAGAGGCAAACACACACAACATGCAAACCAAGCGACAGTGAAACCGAGTACCCTGGGGGATCCACTCCTCATCCGCCGATCAGAGCCAGACAACATCAAGATATGTCCTGTCCATGGACAGATCACAGCATAAGAACATAAGAACATAAGAACATAAGAAATGCCATACTGGGTCAGACCGAGGTCCATCAAGCCCAGTATCCTGTTTCCAACAGTGGCCAATCTAGGTCATACGTACCTAGCAGTTTCCCCAAAAGACACAGGTTCTGCAGTGCTTGTACTAGGCCAAGCATTGATATCCTGGGTCCCTTTTTAATAGTGGTTTATGGACCTTTCCTCCAGGAACTTGTCCAAACCTTTTTTAAACCCAGCTATACTAACAGCCCTTACTACATCCTCCGGTAACAGATTCCAGAGTTTGATTACACGTTGAGTGAAGAAATATTTTCTCCTATTTGTCTTAAATAGTTTACCCTGTAGCTTCATTACATGTCCCCTAGTCCTTCTATATTCTGATAGCGTAAACAATTGATCCACGTTTATCCGTTCCACTCCATTCATTAATTTATACACCTCTATCATATCTCCCCTCAGCCGTCTCTTTTCTAGGTTAAAGAGCCCTAACCTTTTTAGCCTCTCTTCATAGGAGTAGCCTTCCATCCCCTTCACCAATTTGGTGGCTCTTCTCTGTACTTTTTCTAATAACTCTATGTCCTTTTTAAGATACGGTGACCAGAATTGCACACAATATTCAAGGTGCGGTCGTACCATGGAGCGATACAGAGGCATTATAATATCCTTTGTTTTATTCTCCATCCCTTTCCTGACAGCCGAGCCCTAAGATGAGCTGGGGTGTATGTCACACAGACATCGCACACGTATGACATATAACACTGCTGGCATACCATGGGAATCAGCAGGTAAACATCTCGAGGGCATGAGGTGTACAGCACAAGCACAGTAACAGACCTGTCATGTTACATTGTGACAATTTGCAACAGATCCATTGTAGCCCCTGCCATGCATCTGCCATTCACAATCACACATCCCTTTGCCCTGTCAGCTCTGCACACCATTAAGCCGCAGATCTGTGGTCCCTTATGGCCCTGTGTATACGCCATAATGCACGCCATCACTGATCTATAACCTGTCAGCTGACCACCTACCCTACCAACCACCGTCACACCGTGGCTGTGTTTCCAGTAACTATCTCCATGGAACAGCGGGTATAGATGTTGTATTGGCCTCCAGAGCATGTAGGAGTGACACATGACCCTCATACCCATGGGGCCCCAACTACGTGATGTTGCTAGGTGTGGACTATATATATTGCATTGTTCACAGCCTGGGCAGTGAGAGGCGTACATGTCCAGCGATAGGTGTGACAACGCAGAGTATGTTGTACATCTTGTATCTAACGGTGAGTGATATGTCATGTCACCATGCCATGTGCAATGTACTGTGCACATGCACAGGTAAACTGCACACACCAGGCCCACCCACCCTGTGCCACCGCCACCAGCATAGGTGTGGCCTCAGTCAGCCAGGCCTTGTACTGACCATCCCAGGACACCCAACCCATGGCCATATGTGCAGACACCCCCCCACAGACACAGTGTACATATCCTACCGCCCCCATGTCATTTCCCAGCACCAGTCCCAGAGACCTCTGTAACAGATGCACCTGCCCCAACACTGACACCACCTGGGGTCAAACCCCAAACATGCACCGCGGTGCCGGGTGACACTTTTCCAAGCCCCCCCAGTGCAACCTCATGCACACCAGGGCCCCCATCCCCTTGAAACAACACCACAGGGTGCACAGTCCCACATAGTTCACCACACACGACATACATTGGACAGCACTGCACCAGTCCCCACACATGTCTGGCTGACTTCCACGCCCGCTGCAACATCTACTGTCCACACCTGTACCCCACAGTGCATACATGATGCTCACACACACACTGTGACAGGCCCCACACTCCTTGCAAGACCTCACACACACACCGGCCACAGGTAGCTCTGGTCAGAGACCATGTCTCACACACAGTGTGTACCTGGTGCTGTGAATTGTGTGTGCAGCACTCGCCACACTGATCCCCAGGTCAAACATGACAATGTGGTGCTGCACTGCATGCACTGCAACGTGCTGCCCCCCCCCTCCCAGGTACAGCACAGCCAACACACATGTGCTGCCCCAGTGTAGGTGCTGTGAAATCACATACAGGCAGTACACACATTGCCCATGCTGGTGATGTTACAATGTGATCTACGTATGTGTCTGTGTCAACCCCATATCTACTGTGTAACTTGTTCCATCCGCCCTCCCCCCACCCCTTGGTAACATCCAGGCCATCGAGGCGGCCAAGGAGGACAATGGCGGTGAGCGAGCCAGTGGAGGTCAAAGAGGTGCTGCATGTAGAGGCTGCCACCAGCAATGCCCCAGACACCCCATGGGCCAATGTGATGCCTGAGGAGGTGGCTGCCCAAGAGGACGAACAGACACCACAGCGGAGTGGGTACACAGACACCACAGTGGCTGGGGAGGGGCCTGAAGTGGTGGGGGTCAGCCCCACATTGCCACCATTAGGGCCATTGACTGCAACAATGGGCGCTATGCATGTCATCCTCCAGAAACTGTGGGCACATATGATGTTGGCACGCAGGGACGCTGCAGGTAGGCGACTGGCAGGATGGTTGCATGTGCTGGTGTGGCACACCAACCCCCAGACACAGCGGTGGGGCCACACACATGCACAATGATAGTGGGCCGCCACACATACATATGCCCACCTGGCCATGTCTGGACTGGATAGTGTGGCACGGTGGGGAATGGGCAGGTAATACACATTGGGGTGTGGGCAAAAGATGTCTCACAGGTCACACTGTTCCCCACCCACAGGCACTCACCAGGCGCTGATAGCTATATGGGCAGAAATGCGTGGCCAGCAGCAGGTACAGCGTGCCCAAAGCCAGGAGGTGCGGTCCCTCATGTGGGTGGTGTGTGAGCTCTGCAGGGATGTCAGGGAGCACAACCTGGAGACATGGCAGTTGCGAGGGACTGCCGTGGAGATCGCATCTGGAATAGGCCAGGTGGCAGATGCCCTCGAGGCCATAGTGGGACATATCCTGCAGCCAGCAGTGGCACCAGAGACAGCAGCAGCAGCAGCGGCAAGAAGTGTGGTGGGTCATGGGAGGGGGTGGGGGCATGGGCATGGGCGGTCATGCAGGCCGTAGGTCTGTGATTGTACATTGGACTGACCACCACATTAAATAATGCATTACCTTTGGTTACCGATGTGCACCTGTCCATTGTTTGTGTCAGGGGTTCCATGAGTGGGCTGTCCCAATTGGGGTTACCATGGTCACATGTGCCCTACCATGTCACAGGCTGGCAGGGTTCTGCAGCAGCAGCAGTCATGACAGAGAGGTCCACACATGCCCTGTGTGCCATGCACCGTGCCATGTGTTCACGGCCATACATATGCCTGGGGTTACACCTTCCCTCCCCCTGCCACCTGCTGTATATGTCTGCATGTTCACCAACATTGTGGGGTATATCTCCCCTCTATCACCACATATCATCCACATTAGGCTATCTACATGGGTGACTCGTCTGTCAGACACACACCAGGATCACCGTGGCATACTAACCGCACATGCTTGGCGGACAGACACGACGTACAGATATACCTAGCTGCTGTCAGTTGTTTAACCCCTCCAGTGCTTATAGTGAGCCGCTGCTCCTCCACTCCACCAGACCCCATCTTTGTCAGCCGCACCAACTAACACCCTGTCAGACACGTCGATCGCAACATACATCACATCTAGGCTGCATCATGGGTACCACATCCGCACCTCATCATCATCATATCATGTGGTGCATCCCTGCTACAGACTGACTATCTGTGACAACATTAATGTGTCCATGTCTGCTGGACGGTGCAGCACATGGTTACATCACGATGTCATCAGGGGATACATCCAGCAGTGCACATGGCACTCCACACAGCCTGTTGTGTGGCAGGGGCAATGTATGTGGCACACATACACACTGGGACATGCACACAGGTGTCACACTCACTGCTATAGCATGTATGTACAGATGACACATGACCATTGCAAGAGTTGGCTGCCTATACAATGTTTTAATACAAATATGTGTCAATAGGTGCCATACAAATGTTAAAAGGTACAACAGAACAGCACCCTCCCACAGGCAGGTTAACATTACAACTAGTTCACATTTGGCGTTATCCCAGCATGTATATCCATCTCACACGTTAGTTGGAATACGTTTGGCTATTAGGGTTGCCACCTTTGCCATCTGTGCATCCAATTTAACTACCTTGCAGACACTGGGAGATGGCCACAACTATTTATGTGGATCGTGCGTCAAAACTGGTCCTCGATTATCTAATATGCACACGTCATTTCTGTCAATGAGGAAGCAGGTTGCACCAACCTAACACATTGCAGATATCTGGGAAATGGTGCAGCTATACTCATGCACAGACACTTTGATTGTCATACGCCTGCTGGATAGGGCATGAGGATGACTCAGACCCTGAAGTTCCGGGAGTGTGTCTGTGGCCCCAGCATGGGTGGGGATGGGGTTGCACACTGCCAGATAGCCAGAGATGTTGGCTGCCATCTGGGCACTGTTATTACATTTGTACAGATGAGGTGGGAAATGGGTTCAGTGATGGACATGCCCCATTTAGGTCCTCCACCTGCATCAGCAACACGCCATGACTGCCCATTTCACCGCATTTCACTGACTGATCGCAGGTTGACCTCTCTTTAGCTACATCAGGGCTGGTCAGACAGGAGTGAGGTTTGTGTCAGCCCCTCAGCAGTCCGTCACCAGTGCCAGCAGTTGTATCTCAGGGTGTGGCAGGCACCAAATGAGCCACTGCTGACTGACATACCAGTGCGCAACAGGATCGTGTGAGCGTGGAGGCCCTCAGACTGGTCGACTATGATGTGGGATACGTTGCTCTTCAGCGCTTAATGCACCATCGGCCTGGTAGTTAACCGGGCACGCACATATGTGCGGGGGGTCCCCGAGTTGTTTTCCCAGCCAGAGTGTCTCAACTTCAATGTGCGCCATCCTCTGCCAGTCACGGTCTGGGGCTGAAAGGTTGCCAGTGGCATTGTGCATCCGCATATCAGGGATGGGGTGCTCAACGGGGCCCTGTACATCACCATACAGCATATGTGCATGTTGCTATCAGCACACCAGCTGGCTCCTTGACAGTTCCTCCTCCTAGTTGACAATGCACCCTGCCAGTGCTTCAGATAGGTGATTAGCTGGACACTGTGGGAGACCATCACATCAATGGACTGCCCTGGCATGTCCCCAGCTCAGAATACAGCCATGATCCTGTATCACATGGTGGCATGGGGAATATACAGGGGGCATCCATCATCACAGAGTCAGCTGATAGTGTCACGCACTGCAGCTTGGAACGGCATTGTCACTGACAGTGACCTTATCAGACAGCCTCATTCAATGACGGCAAGGTGCACTCTGGCGAACAGGTACAATAGGTGTTGCATCAGATACGGAGCCATCCCTGACGCATACATGTGGACATTTGAAAGGTGACATACAATCGTATGAGGGCGACCTGGCATGCGTCCATTATATGTGGGAGCATATCTACCGTACTGTATCATTGCCCAAAAATGTATATCACACGGTATACACATAATACCTATCAACAAGCCAACTATGGGGAACCAACCCTGTATTATGGACCACACATGCACTGGTGGTTAGCCCTAATAGCCAAATGTATTGCCTACCATGGTATGCACAGAGGCAGCCACTGGATGGACAATGACATCAAGCTGCACGAACACGTGGCTGTGGACACATCTATGTACAGGGTGCCACAGATCTTTTGGCACAACTGTGGGTCAAATGCGGCCAATTCCCAGTGGACCCCATGTGCTGGTCCCAGGTACTGGAACAGCAAAGGGCAGGTGTGCCATGTGCACAGGTGTGCCTCACACACCCGGGGGCCAGCCGTGGGGGTATGGTTGGGGATGCGCCGTGAACATGCCATGATAATGCTGGCAGCGCATCACCTCAGCCATACCCTCAACAGCAGCTGTCAGCTGCCTGATGGCGTGGCCATGGTCACTCAGGGTCTGCATAATGGTGCCCATTGCCATACACAGAAGACCCACATATTTGCCACCACATCCACACCATGTGGCTGTGGCCTGGGTGGTGGCCTGCGTGGGCCCTGTGTGTAGCAAAGTCTGGGGTCCCAAACCCAGCCTGACACCTTGGCCATGCACATGGGGCAGGTGGCAGGGGCACCCAGTGCCCTGGGGTAACCTGCGGCTGCCCTCGAGCACAGGCTCCCCTTCCCCACCCTCCATGGTCCCCCACCCTCCCCGTCCTGGCCGGTCCCCTCACTCTCCCCACCACCCTCCCCCTCCCCCTCCTCCCCCTCCCACTCCACCTCCCCAGCACCCTCTGTCACCCCCTCCTCCTACCCCTCCCCACCCTCCATGTATTCCTCCCCCACATCCATGGCATCCTCCGCTGCTACAGGTATGTCCTCCACATCAGTGATTCCAGTGGTCGCGAGGGGCTGCGGCCAGGTGGTGTGGGTGCCGAGGTCCCCTCCCCAGAATCTGCAGTCTCTGTGGAGAAGGCAGAAATGAACAGGGTGTCATGCATTTGTTACGGCACAGACACATTGTATGTGGAATCACAGGCTGCCATGCCACTGGGACATGCTGTTGTGCAATGCAGAGGCTGGGACACTCACCATCAATCCCTGCCATTGCCTCCCGCTGCATGCGGCGGAGGTATCCAGGACAGTGTAGCCGCATCTCTCTGCCCTTCTTCCGTAGGTCCTCTACCTGGGGGGATAAGCAATGTTTGCAACCATTAGGGTCCTGTATCCCTGCCCATGGTGAACCACATGGCACACATGTCTGTGTGAAATTGGGGCCACTCCTGCTATGGGCAGTGGGTCCCATACTAGCTGTTGGCACCACCACCTGCATGTGTGGGCGTGAGGCTGGGCATGTGTGGTGTGACACCTACGTGCCCTGTGCACTGCCTCAAAGCCATCCCATGCCATGTCCCTGCCATCTCCTGGCACGACATGACAGCAACATGGCATGTGCGGTATTGCCATTCTGATCTCCAGGGAGTGTGACTCCATACCCTCAGTGCAGTCCTGCACGCACCTCAGTGTTGGGCAGCCCGTCCCACATCAACAGGAGCCATCACCATGATGCCTGGATACTGATACAGCCTCTGTTGTGTGGGCTCGGACACCTAGGGGTGTGGGGGAGCTGGGTACCTGCAGCAACATGAGCTATCATTACACCGGTATGCTTGGTGGACCACTGGAATCTGGTGTGCTGCCTCCTGGGGATGTGGCAGAGCTGGGAGCCTGCAACAGCAGCAGATGCCATAACACCAGGGTGACTCATAGACTTCTGTGTTGTGGGCTGGGGCCCCCTGGAGGTGGGCCACAGCTGGGAGACAGCAACTGCAGCATTCACAATGACCCCAGGATATGTACTACACCTCTGTCATCAGGTCTGGGGGCCTCCTGGGAATAGGGTGATGTTCCACACATACACAGCAGCACCTACCATAACACCAGGATGTAGAGTAGAACTCTGTCAGCTTTTCTGGGGCCTCCTGGGATTAGGGCACAGCTGGGAACCTGCAGCAACAACAATCACCATAACACCAGGATGTAGAATAGACCTGTGTAATCTGGTCTGATACCTTCTGGGGTTAGGGCAGATCTGGGAACCTGCAACAACAGCAACCACCATAACGCCAGGATGTAGACTAGACCTGTGTCGGCTGGTCTGGGGCCTCCTGGGGTTAGGGCAGAGCTGGGAACCTGCAACAACAGCAGCCACCATAACACCAGGATGTAGACTAGACCTGTGTCAGCTGGTCTGGGGCCTCCTGGGGTTAGGGCACAGCTGGGAACCTGCAACAACAGCAACCACCATAACACCAGGATGTAGACTGGACCTGTGTCAGCTGGTCTGGGCCCTCTTGGAATTATGGCACAGCTGGGAACCTGCAACAACAGCAACCACCATAACACCAGGATGTAGAATAGACCTGTTTCAGCTGGTCTGATGCCTCCTGGGGTTATGGCAGAGCTGGGAACCTGCAACAACAGCAACCACCATAACAGCAGGATGTAGAATAGACCTGTGTCAGCTGGTCTGGGGCCTCCTGGGGTTAGGGCACAGCTGGGAACCTGCAACAACAGCAGCCATCATAACACCAGGATTCAGAATAGACCTGTGGCAGCTGGTCTGGGGCCTCCTGGGGTTAGGGCACAGCTGGGAACCTGCAACAACAGCAACCACCATAAAACCAGGATGTAGAATAGACCTGTGTCAGCTGGTCTGATGCCTCCTGGGGTTAGGACAGAGCTGGTAACCTGCAACACCAGCAGCCACCATAACACCAGGATATAGACTAGACCTGTGTAATCTGGTCTGATGCCTCCTGGGGTTAGGGCACAGCTGGGAACCTGCAACCACAGCCGCCATAATACCAGGATGTAGACTAGACCTGTGTAATCTGGTCTTATGCCTCCTGGGGTAAGGGCAGACCTGTGACACTGCAACTGGAGCAACCAGCATGACACCAGGATGTTTGATGCACCTCTGTATGCAGGTCTGGGAGCCTTCGGGACCAAGGGTGATGTTCCACACATAAACAACAGCAACTACCACACCACCAGGATGACTGCTGGACCTCTGTCATCAGATCTGATGCCTTCTGGGGATGGGGCAGGGCTGTGATACTCCAACTGCAGCAACTACCAGTGCACCATGATGACTACTTGATCTCTGTGATCAGGTCTGATGTCTCCTGGGGATTGTCCAGAGCTGGTAATGTATCATAGCAGCAGACATCATGACACCGGGATGCCTAATAGAGCTCTGTCATGGGGACTGCAACTCCTGGGGGTTGGGCAGATGTGTGCACTGCAACAGGAGCAGCTTACATCACACCGCGCTAAACTCTGCACCTCTGCTTTCATGTCTGTAGCTCCTGGGGATTGGGCATACGTGCACACAGCAACATATGCAGATAGCTTGATCACAGGTTTACCCACATGCAGGTGTCTCACCCATGTGGTGCATGTCTTATGTGTTTTGATTGCTGGATATTGTGTTGCACACCTTCCATTTTGTGACCTGTCCCTACACACTTACCTCACATGGGTAGTCTGCTACACGGTTGAAGGGCCTTGTGATGCGCACCCACACCCTCCTGACTCGTTCCAGATCCTGGTGTTTTGAGGCGCCTGGGAAGAGGCGTGTCTGCCTGGTGCAGATTAATGCTGCCAGCTGTCATAGGTCGGGGCAGCTAAATGCTGGCTTGCGGGATCGCGTCGCCATTTTGCGGGATGCCCATGTGTTGATGACGCACGCACGTACGCCGCTCATGCGCTGTATCGCACATATGCCATGCCGCACCCTACTACGCTGCGCACGCACGTGCGCCACACGGCAAATTATCTCTGGGGCCGCATGAATGCACATCGGATACGGCGATTGGTGGCCATGGTGGCTGGCTTTAGTTTACAGCATCGCATGCCTTACTCTGGTTGGCCTGGACTGCATCTGGTGAGCCTTATGACGCGCTTTTGGTGACGCAATGCCACGCCTCTCCTTAGGGTACGGGACAAAGGTTAAAGTGTATTAGGCTTGTGTCACTGATTGTAGAGATGTGTTTGACCGTTACTAACACTTATCTTGCTGTTGGTGCATTGAGGATTCAAACCCTTAAGCAGTGACTCTGAGGGCATCGTATTATCCAGTATGCTATGCCTTTCCTCATAGCACGGGGTGATTACACAACAACTGCAGGTCAACCCAGTAAATGTCAGCTGTGTTTACCGGGATCGGTTAGACCCCCAGCTAAGGCACTTTACAGGGTACCTTACATTTTCCAGCCAAGGTGATGGTTTATTTTTGGTGGACATGCTGATATTTGCTATGGGGTCTGTGTACTACACCATCCTAATGTTACCGGCGAAACTCCCAGCAATAATGTGAGCAATGCCATATAGGGAGGTGGGCGTGACGGCATCCACGTAGCATGCACTGTGAATCGCCCGATAGGCTGTTTACACACGGTAACCTTAACTTCATGGCAGCACTGTGAGACTATGTATAGAGCTGTAGCCCACTGGTTAATACAATGACCACCAAGCCAGAGGTCATGGGTTCGATCCCTCAGAGGACTCATCTAATAGGACTGTCTGAGGCAATCTCTTTTGCTGCATGTAACAGTCAGACACATCTCTAAAATCTGTGCTGCCAGCAGAAACACCATCACCTCATTGCCGTCACCTACAGTGCCCTATAGGGCAGGGGGGTGTCTGGACCCACATGCAGATAAGGGAGCACTGCCTACTGACCTGCCCTATTGGAGCAAGGGTGGGGGGACAGGATCTGCCACCAACAGACCCACACTCTACATCTTTGCAATGGCAGCAGTGGAAGGACATGATGAAGGGTTGTGGGACCAGCAATCCCGGTCCTGCAGAGGAAGGGGCGCCCTCCAGGGCAGTCAATGCAGATCTTTTTGTATCACACAGGGCACTATCAGACAGGCAGTACACCTGTAAACACTCAGATGCCCTCCACCACCATCTGACATTCACCAGCAGAGGGCATGGTCAGTCTTCACCTGCTGCACCCTGCAAGGTGATCCAGCCATACACATGCTAACTGCAGACAGTCTGCTAGCTAGTACATAGTGCATGTTCCTGTTGAAAATGTGTGCACCCAGAGATGGTATGTCAGTGATTGGACCCCAGCCAGGGGAAATCCCAGATATCACTTAAGAAAAACACTGTATGGCACTATGTGGGGACCTAGACAAGCCATGGTCACTGCTCAGTCAGGATGAGAGTGACCTCCCAGCATGACATGCTGTGGTCACCCTGTCCGTGCAGGTGGTGGTCGGCCAATACAATCTCCCAGCCATTGCCCTATGCCCTGTGCAGATGCATCCTGCTCAGGCTGCCCTGTCCGGCCCATACCCAGAGTACCTTGCTCCTCATTATGCACATAGGCAGGCTAACACTGGAAACAGTGCAAGCATTGTGGGCTCATTGTGGGCAGCCACAAAACAGTGGATAGACATACACACACTCCCACACCTATTTCAGCATTGTGCAAATATAGAGGTGGTTGACAGCCTTTGCCGCCACACCAGTCCTGGGCAAAGCGTAGGCATTGCTATGGTACTCAATACTGTTGGGTTCACTCTCCAGGGTGGTAAACACTGTCAGAAACAAAAACTGAGACACACTCCACAGATATCAGAAAGGTTGCTCTGATGGATCTCTGTTAACAAATTGTGTTTCATTTTGGACTTGTTATCTGACATTAATCATAGCAACCGCTTGATATATGTGGAAACCTTTTTCCAAGTTTATGACAGCATTGCTAAAGTATGCAGGTTCTAGTATTGGTAGATGCTGCTCCGCGCAGGGCCCAACAACCTAACTCTCCATGAGGCTTTGGATAGTGGAGCTGGCCGATGCTCTGGGGCAGATGTTCCCAACTCCGATCCTGGTGGGCCCAACACGATTCAGGTTTTCATGCTGTCCCTGATGGATATGCAGGGAATACATTTGCATACAATGGGGGCGGTACATTCAAATGCATCTCAAGCATATTTCTTAGGGACAGCATGAAACCTGAATGGTGTTTGGCCCTCTGGGACTGCAGTTGGGAACCTCTGCTCTAGGGACTGCACATGTCTATGGTGAATGTGCTCTGTAAGGTGGAATATAGGCGTTTATGGCGTGTTTATTTTATCTGCAAAAGGGTTCCTTCTTTATTACCATGGTTTACTACTGGGTAATATATAGGGACATGATCTGCAGGAGCCACAGCTGGGACTTGAACCTGTGACCCTCTGCCCCTGAACGCACTAGCTAGGTGTACTGCACCAAACTGTTGCCACAGAGGCAGATCATTCCCTGGGGATACCATTAATGTTTGTCAGACGGTCAGACGTCTTTTGCGGGTGCACAGCACCCACATAGACAGGACTTGGCCTTGTTCTGCTGTGGGCAGATGCAACTGCCCCCTCCACCACCAGCACCCCTCCGCCACAATGCTGACATGACCTTATGCCGGTGGTGCTGGTGGTGCGCAGTCCCAGGCCATCCAGTGTGTCGGTAGGTGGCTGCCTATGGTGTGTAATCTGGGGTAGGGGTGCCTGCATAGACATCCATGCTTCCCCCTGGCACCAGCTGCCAATGTTCTGTGCCCTTTGGGGTATTTGCTGGGTACTGTCCCCTGGGACACTGTGGGACACACACACTCATGGGCATGTTTGACTTTGATCAGTTGCTGATATTCCGTTTCTGCTTTTCTATGTGTCACCTAGGCATCTGCCTAGCCTGCCCTCTGCCCCAGCTGCCACAGCTGCCCGTCACGCCTGCAGCCCCCTGTACCTCATGTGCAGCCACACCATAGTGCCCTTTCGTACTTGGGCACTATCTGGTGCTGCTGCACATGTATCACTACTATCACTGTTCTTGGTCTCCCTGCCTTTGCTGTACATTGCTGACTGAAATGGTTTCTCTCTCCTTCACTTTTGCCTCTAATGCCAGGTTTTCACTTGCACTATTTTTTGGACCTTCATTTCACAGCGATAGTATGCCTGGAGCCTCTCCCTGCCCTCCCCCCCCCCCGCCCCCGCCCATTGACCCCTTCTCTCCGCCCTCTCGGGAGCCTTACTCCATCTTTTCTGTGTCTTAGTGCCGCCAGGGATGTTGTCGGGCAAAATGACAGGTTATCGCGCAAAAAAGTTAATTTATCGCACGATAACATCATGTATCATGCGATAACGTTACGTATCATGTGATAATTGCACCGCTGCTACGTTATCGCCATTTAGTAAACATACCCCATAGTGTGCAATTCTGGAGACCACACCTTCAAACGGATGTGAACAGGATGGAGTCAGTACAGAGGGTGGCTACTGAAATGGTTAGTGGTCTTCATTAAAAAGCATATGAGGACAGACTTAAGGATCTTAATATATACACCTTAGAGGAAAGGTGGGATAGAGGTGGGATAGATATATTCACCTTAGAGGAAAGGTGGGATAGAGGTGGGATATATATATACACCTTAGAGGAAAGGTGGGATATGACTGAGATGTTTAAATACATCCATGGCATAAATGCACAGGGGGAGAGCCTCTTTAGATTGAAAGCAATTTCTGCTACAAGGGGACATTGGATGAGGGTGAAAGGGGATAGATTCAGGAGTGATATGCGGAAATATCTCTTTTCAGAAAGAATGGTGGATCTGTGGCATAGTCTCCCAGTGGAGGTGGTAGAGATGAGGACAGAATCTGAATTCAAAAAAACATGGGACAAACACAGAGGATCTCTAAAGGAAAAAAAGGGACTGTTGTAGTTGTTGATAAGGAAGGACAGACTAGATAGGCCATATGGTATTTTTCTGTTGTAATTTTTCTATGTTTTCTATGTTTTTATTGTCCTTGATGTTTTATGATTCTGATGAACATCTTGAAAAATAATCTGTTGATGAAGGCCCAAATATAAATGAATACCTTCATTATGAAGGTAAATTTATAAGCAACTTGAGCAAGTACAACAAATATCACCTGTTCTAGGAGGGAGGCAGCAGAAAAGAGTAGCAAACAAACTTCACTCTGAAGACAGTGGCTTTATAGTGGCATGCAACAAGCATAGAATCTTGCTATTCTGGAAGGCCTGTTGGGAAAGGTATGACTCTTTGCACAGTGGGACTTGGCGGGGTGATCGTATTCGGTGATTTTAAAAAGTAGCCAAACAGATAGAAAAAGTAAAAGAAAAAGTCAGAAGGACATGGGTACATAGGGAGAGAGGAATGGCCAGCAGGAAAAAGGAGGAGATAGTGCCTTTATATAATTCTCTAATAAGACCTTATTTGTAGCACTGTGTATAATTCTTGAGACCACACCTTTAAAAGGATATTTCTTTACTTCTTTAAAAAGCCATATCCTGCCAATCACCAGCAGTTCTCAGCAACTAACAAAAAGCATATGAAATAATATATAAAATAAAAATAGACAAATGTTACAATTTACAAACTACAAGTACACAGTCCATACAAATTTCATAAGTATCAACCACCTCCCATAAATTTAAAAAACATGGAGAACATGTTCAAAGGGATTTGCTTAGTTTGCAGATCTGAAAACCATTTAACTCCCGCTCACTGGGATATTCTGGTCGCCGTATCTTAAAAAGGATATAGCGATATTAGAAAAGGTTCAGAGAAGAGTCACCAAAATGGTAAAGGGGAAGGAAGGATACTCCTATGAAGAAAGGCTAAAAAGGTTAGGGCTCTTTAACCTGGAAAAGAGACGGCTGAGGGGAGATATGATAGAAGTCTATAAATTAATGAATGGAGTGGAACGGGTAAACGTAGATCGACTGTTTACATTATCAGAATATAGAAAGACTAGGGGACATGCAATGAAGCTACAGAGTAAACTATTTAAGACTAATAAAAGAAAATATTTTTTCACTCAACATGTAATCAAACTCTGGAATTTGTTACCGGAGGATGTAGTAAAGGCTGTTAGTGTAGCTGGGTTTAAAAAAGGTTTGGACAAGTTCCTGGAGGAAAGGTCCATAAGCCATTATTAAGAAGGGATCCAGGATATCAATGCCAACCAATGGAGTGGAGGAGGAGTAGCCTAGTGGTTGGAGCAAGGTACTTCAGGCCGGAAGGTAGGGGGTTCAAATCCCACTAGAGGACAGCAACCTTGGGCCGGAAGGACTGGGGTTTCTAGTCCCACAGGTGCTCCTTGTGGTCTTGGGCAAGCCACTTAACCCTCCATAGCCCATGTTCCCTGTAAAATAGTTATCTCCAAGTTATAATACCCTGTTCAATGTAATTTCAGTTTGTTCAATGTAAACCGCACTGATGCAGAATAGCGTGGTATATAAAAGAATGTAAATAAATAAATAAAAAATAAATAAATGCTTGGCCCAGTACAAGCCCTGTGGAACCTGTGTCTTTTGGGGAAACTGCTAGGTACGTATGACCTACATTGGCCACTGTTGGAAACAGGATACTGGGCTTGATGAACCTTGGTCTGACCCAATATGGCATATCTTATGTTCTTATTTTCAGTGAACATTCCCTCCTAACCAAATAAATGCCCCATTGCCAACTGATAAGCAACAGGGCATTCTGGAGATGGAGTGGGGCCAGCATCGCCAGCTAGCAGCTCAGCAGCAATATTGAGCTGCTGGCTAGCTAAAAGGCCTAAAGTTGGACAGGTGGAAAGCTGTCCTAACTTCAGGTGGTTTTGCAATCCAGCTAGCTCCTAAAAGGGTTCTGGCATATTTTTAAAGCAAAGTTACATTTTTTTTGTAGTTTAGTGGCAATATTTTATTTAGCAGAGTAGGTTTTAAACTTTAGTAACCTTCTCAGCTTTTGGGAACTGCTGACACCTAATCAGTAGTAAGTGGGTCTGATTAGCCTGTGAATCAACTGAGAGCAGCTGATGCCTGCATAAAAGGCTTCAGAACCCTGCCCTGTTGAGGCATTCCAAACAGGGGCTCTACAGGTCAAACAACAGTAAGGATTTGAGGGTTTATTTTTATTAAATTGCTAGCTTTCTGACTGGGAGCTCTTAAAAGTGTTCTGGTATATTTTTAAAGCAAAGTTACATTATTTTTGGTGGTATAGTGGCAATATTTTCTTTAGCAGAGTAGGCTTTAAACTCTGTTAACCTTCTCAGCTTTTGGGAACTACTGACACCTAATCAGGTGTTAGTTCCCTCCTTACCCACCCCAGCTCCCACCCACCCCTAGTCAGCAGTCTTGCTTTATAGGGCACCTTCCCATTTAACAAAGCACAGGGACTGGGAACAGCAAATTTTGAATATAATTAAAGTGATTTAACTGTTTTTTCCTCTAAAAGAACAGCTGGGAAACCGGCTGGTACTTTGGTAGATCTCTCTCTTGCTTTAACAGATACCTAAGCTCCATGAACAGAACAATGGCTGGGAAAAATTGTATCGCAAAAGCTGTTGCCCCTGTTACAGCTTCTGCCTCTGTCCAGACAGAGGTCCCAATGCCAGTTGAAGGACCGGTTCCATGTGCAGGGTGCCTGCTTGCTGAAGCTCTGAGGAAACAAGTGGAGGAACTCAAATAGCAGGTGGCGAGGCTGAGGAGCATTCAAGACAGTGAGAAGTACATTGATGAGATGCTTCTTGAAACATCCAAGCTCTCTAGCAGAGGAGAATATGTGTGCCAACAGAATGTCGATGGTTGGACACAAGTCACCAGGGCCTGCAGAATCACCCATCCAACTTTTCCAGCCCTTGAATTGAATAACCATTATACAGCCCTGGAAGTGGAGGAGATAAAAGTATCCCTGGAAAGGGAAGAATCAGAGCTCAAATACCCTAAAGTTGCAGAATCAGTGACCACAAGGAAGCGAAGGGTAGTTTTGGCTGGTGACTCTCTTCTGAGGGGTACTGAGGCGTCCATTTGCCGACCAGATTTGATGCAAAGAGAGGTATGCTGTCTGCCTGGTGCCAAAATCCAAGATGTTACGGAGAGTTTTCCGAGACTCATCAAGCCCACTGACCATTACCCAGTGTTTCTCATCCATCTCGGAACAAATGATACTGCCAGGTATCCCTCTGACCATATAAAAAGTGACTTCATGGCTCTGGGACAGAGGGTGAAGCAGTTAGGTGCACAGGTCATGTTCTCTTCAATCCTCCCTGTTGAGGGTAAAGGCCAAGACAGAGAATGCTCGCATCCTGGAGATGAATGCATGGCTGCGTGGATGGTGTCATCGAGAGTGTTTTGGTTTCCTAGATCATGGGATGCTGTTACAAGGGTTGCAGAGCAGAGATGGCATCCATCTGTCCAAAAAAGGTTAACGCGTCTAGAGTAGTAGACTTGCTAATCTACTGAAGAGGGCTTTAAACTAGATTCGTTGGGGATGGGTGAAAAAAGCCCCCAGGTAAGTGAAAGCCCCCAGGTTAGTGATGCATCAAATACCTTTATGGAAATGGGTAACAGAGGTAACATATGGAAAGCATAAGAACATAAGAACATAAGATATGCCATACTGGGTCAGACCAAGGTCCATCAAGCCCAGTATTCTGTTTCCAACAGTGGCCAATCTAGGTCATACGTGCCTAGCAGTTTCCCCAAGGGGCACAGGTTACACAATGCTTGTATTGGTTCAAGCATTGATATCTTGGGTCCCTTCTTAATAATGGTTTATGGACCTTTCCTCCTGGAACTTGTCCAAACCTTTTTTAAACCCAGCTACACTAACAGCCTTTACTACATCCTCCGGTAACAAATTCCAGAGTTTGATTACACGTTGAGTGAAATAATATTTTCTTTTATTAGTCTTAAATAGTTTACCCTGTAGCTTCATTGCATGCCCCCTAGTCTTTCTATATTCTGATAAGGTAAACAATCGATCTAAGTTTACCCGTTCCACTCCGTTCATTAATTTATAGACTTCTATCATATCTCCCCTCAGCCATCTCTTTTCCAGGTTAAAGAACCCCAACCTTTTTAGCCTTTCTTCATAGGAGTACCCTTCCATCCCCTTTACCATTTTGGTGGCTCTTCTCTGAACCTTTTCTAAAATCGCTATATCCTTTTAAGATACGGCGACCAGAATTGCACACAATATTCAAGGTGCGGTCTCAACATGGAATGATATAGAGGCATTATAATATCTTTTGTTTTATTTTCCATTCCTTTCCTTATCATACCTAGCATTCTATTTTCTCTCTTGGCCGCCGCTGCACACTGGGCCGAGGGTTTTAACATGGTATCCACAATGACGCCTAAATCTTTTTCCTTGGTGGTGGTTCCTAATGTGGAACCTTGCATCGTGTAACCATAGTTTGGGTTGTTCTTCCCTAGGTGCATAACCTTGCACTTGTCCACATTAAATTTCATCTGCCATTTTGATGCCCAGTCTTCCAATTTATCAAGATCCTCTTGCAATTTTCCACAATCCTCTTGGGTTTTAACAACTTTATATAGTTTTGTGTCATCTGCAAATTTGATAACCTCACTCGTTATTCCACTTTCCAGGTTATTTATGAATATGTCAAAAAGCAGCGGACCCAGCACAGATCCCTGGGGTACACCACTATTCACCTTTCTCCATTGAGAAAATTGGCCATTTAGCCCTACCCTCTGCTTTCTATCTTTTAACCAGTTCCTGATCCACAATAGTGCACTGCCTCCTATCCCATGACTCTTTAGTTTTGCCAAAAGTCTCTGATGAGGGACCTTGTCAAAGGCTTTCTGAAAGTCCAGATACACAATGTCAACCGACTGAGCTTTGTCCACCTGATTATTCACTCCTTCAAAAAAACATAACAGATTAGTAAGACAAGATCTTCCTTGTCTAAAGCCATGTTGTCTGTCTCCCATTAGGTCATGACTATCTACATGCTGAGTAATTTTATTTTTTATGATGGTTTCTACCATTTTTCCCGGTACTGATGTCAGGCTCACCGGTCTGTAGTTTCCCGGATCACCCCTGGAACCCTTTTTAAAAATTGGTGTTACATTGGCGATCCTCCAATCTTCAGGTATTAGAGATGATTTTAATGATAGTTCACAGATTACTAATAGCAGGTCTACAATCTCGTATTTCAGTTCTTTCAACACCCTTGGATGTATACCATCCGGCCCAGGTGATTTGCTACTCTTCAGTTTATCTAATAGTTGTAATACATCTTCCCGATGTATCGATATTTCCTTCAATTCTTCCGCACCTTTAAATACCACTTCAGTCATGGGTAATATCCCTACATCTTCCTCAGTAAAGACTGAAGCAAAGAATTCATTCAATCTCTCCGCTATCGCCTTGTCGCCTCTTAGTGCTCCTTTAACCCCTTTATCATCTAATGGACCAACTGACTCTCTCACAGGTTTTTTGCTACGAATGTACTTGAAAAGGTCTTTACTTCGCGTTTTTGCTTCCGCAGCAAGCTTCTTCTCAAATTCTCCCTTTGCCTGCCTTATCAATGACTTGCATTTGACTTGCCAGTGCTTGTGCTGTTTCCAGGATTCGTCGTTTGGCTCTTTTTTCCATTTCCTGAAAGATGCTTTTTTGGCAACAACAGCCTCTCTGACCTCACCTTTAAACCATGCTGGCAGTTTATTGGACTTCCTTCCACTTTTCTTAAAGCGTGGAATACAGCTGGTCTGGGCTTCCTAGATAGTATTTTTCAACAACAGCCAAGCCTGATGTACGTCTTTAACCTTTGCAACTGCTCCTTTTAGTTTTTTCTTAACTGTTTTCCTCATTTTATCATAGTTTCCCTTTCAAAAGTTAAAAGGTAGTACTGTGGATTTCCTTACTATCCCTCCTCCACTAATTAAATCAAAGGCGATCATGCTATGATCACTATTGCCAAGTGGCCCCAACAACCTTATCTCTTGCACTAGATCTGGTGTTCCTCTAAGGACTAGGTCTAATATGGCTTCCCCTCTGGTCGGTTCATGAACCAGCTGCTCCAAGAAGCAGTCATTTATTTCATCTAGGAACTTTATCTCCCTAGCATGTCCTGACGTGACACTGACCCAGTCGATACCGGGGTAGTTGAAATCACCCATTATTATTACTGCACTGTAACGTTTGTTAGCTTCCTTGATTTCTTTGAGCATTTCATCATCCATTTGGTCATTCTGGCAAGGCGCTCGATGGTACACCCCCACTGCAATTGCCTTCCCCCTTTTACATGGAATTTCAATCCATATAGATTCTACAGCAGATTTTGTTTCCTGCAAAACTTTAATCCTTTCTGACTCAATGCCCTCTCTAACATAGAGAGCAACCCCTCCACCAATTTGATCAGCTCTATCATTACGATATAGTTTGTACCCAGGTATCACAGTGTCCCACTGGTTGTCCTCCTTCCACCACATCTCTGATATTCCAATCATATCTAACCTTTCATTTAGTGCTATATATTCTAACTCTCCCATCTTATTTTTTAGACTTCTAGCATTTGCATACAAGCATTTTAGAGAATGTATTTTACTCATATTAATTTGGCTATTGTTAGACATGGGTAATTTGGGATCTTTAAGCTCAGTCTGCTCCAAACTTGAGGGCATTTGGGCTACTTTACTCTTTTGTGGAACCTCTCTGCTTTTAGTAGTATCCTTCAAAGATACATTCTTCCGAACCATCCGCTCTTGGGCGACTGTCGGCTTTCCCCTAATATCTAGTTTAAAAGCTGCTCTAGATCCTTTTTAAAGGTTAATGCCAGCTGCCTGGTTCCATCCCGGTTAAGGTGAAGCCCATCCCTTCAGAAGAGCCCCTCCTTTCCCCAGAATGTTCCCCAGTTCCTAACAAATCCAAAACCCTCATCTCTGCACCATTGTCTCATCCTCGCATTGAGACTCCGGAGTTCTGCCTGCCTTTTGGGTCCTGCGCGTGGAACAGGAAGCATTTCGGAGAATGCTACCCTGGAAGTTCTGGATTTCAACTTCCTACCTAAAAGCCTAAATTTAGCCTCCATAACCTCCCTACCACACATTTCTATGTCTTATTACCCATGCTCGTAGCATGGGTAATAAGATCCCTGAGGTTGAAGCTTTGTTGGGAGTGGCCGACTTGGATTTAGTGGCAGTTACAGAAACATGGTTCACAGAAAACCATGACTGGGATGTAACTATACCTGGCTATACTTTATTCAGAAAGGACAGGGTAGGAAGAATGGGAAGAGGAGCGGCACTATATGTAAAAAATACTATTAAAGCTCTGGAATTACAGAGCTTAAAAGGGAGAGAGAAGGCATTGTGGGTTAAACTAGAAAGAGGGAAAGAGAAATCTATTTGCATTGGCGTGATATACAGAACTCACTCACAAGAGGAAGAGGTGGACAGAGAGTCAATTGAAGACATACACAGCATTGCTAGGAAAGGGGAAGTGCTACTGTTAGGGGATTTCAATATGCCAGATGTTGATTGGCACATTCCTGCTGCAGTATCATCTAGAAGTAAAGAGATCCTGGATTCTCTACAGGGAGAACTATTCAAGCAATTGGTAACAGACCCCACACGTGAAGGGGCCATACTTGCCACGTGGTTGGGGCAAGGTACTTCAGGTCGGAAGGTCGGTGGTTCAAATCCCACTAGAGGACAGCAAGCTTGTGCCGGAAGGACTGGGGTTTCTAGTCCCATAGGTGCTCCTTGTGGTCTTGGGCAAGCCACTTAACCCTCCATAGCCCATGTTCCCTGTAAAATAGTTATCTCCAAGCTATAATGCCCTGTTCAATGTAATTTCAGTTTGTTCAATGTAAACCGCACTGATGCAGAATATTTCGGTATATAAGAGAATGTAGATAAATAAATAATAAAATACTGGACTTGGTGCTTACCAATGGTGAAAGTGTTTCTGATGTTATAGTAGGAGATCATTTTGCATCCAGTGATCACTAGATGGTGTGGGTCAGTATTAGGACTAGGGCTGTTAGAATCCATTCAAAGGTGAGGATCTTAGACTTTAGGAAGACTAACTTTGCCAAGATGGGCCAATACCTCAGGGAGTCGTTAGCGGGATGGAAACAGCTGGGGGATGTAGAAAAACAGTGGGCAAAACTGAAAGGAGATATTTTAAGTGCAACCAACCTTTTTGTTAAAATGGTAAATAAAGGTAAAAGGAAAAGGAGACCGCTATGGCTTTCGAAAGAGGTAGCTGAAAAAGTGAAGAAAAAGAGGGAGGCCTTCTTGAAATACAAGAGATTACAGAGAGAGGAAGACAGGCATCTATATTTGGAAAAACTTAGAGAAGCTAGCAAAGTAGTCAGGAAAGCAAAAATTCAAAAAGAGGAGGAAATAGCCAATGCAATAAAATGGGGGGATAAGACATTTTTCAGATATGTTAGTGAGAAGAGGAAGGGCAAAAGTGGTATTGCAAGACTCAAAGGTGAAGGGGAGGAATATGTAGAAGCTGATGAGGATAAAGTGGAATTGCTTAACAAATATTTCTGTTCTGTGTTCACAAATGAAGAACCAGGAGCAGGACCTCAGAAAACACCCAGAAACAGGAACAGAAGCGAGGGACAACTTGAACAATTTTCAGAAGACTGTGTTTGTGAGAAACTAGCTCAAATTAAAGTAGAGAAAGCCATTGGACTGGATGGGATACATCCTAGAATACTGAGGGAACTTGGGGACTTTCTAGCAGCTCCATTGACTGACCTTTTCAATGCCTCGTTGGGGTTGGGAGTGGTGCCAAAGGACTGGAGAGAGGCTCATGTGGTGCCTTTACACAAAAGCAGAAGTAAGGATGTGGTTGAAAACTATAGGCCAGCTAGTTTAACTTCAGTGGTGAGTAAATTATTGGAAACGCTGCTGAAAGAGAAAATAGTAAGGTTTCTGGAGTCCAGCAGATTACAGGATCTGAGGCAGCATGGATTCACCAGAGGCAGGTCTTGTCAGACAAATCTGATTGATTTCTTTGACTGGGTGACCAGGGAGTTGGGCCGAGGGAGAGCCCTAGATGTGGTGTATTTAGATTTCAGTAAAGCCTTTGACACTGTTCCTCACAGGCGACTTATAAACAAACTGAGCACCCTAGGGATGGACCCTAAAGTTACTACTTGGGTAAGAAATTGGTTGGATGGGAGAAGAGAAAGAGTACAGGTAAAGGAGCTCACTCTGCAGAGAAGGATGCTACCAGTGGTGTGCCCCAGGGATCTGTCCTTGGTCCAATTCTTTTTAACATCTTTGTTAGTGATATAGCGGAAGGGCTGTCGGGTAAGGTTTGCATTTTTGCAGATGATACCAAAATCTGCAATAGAGTAGACACCCAGGAAGTTGTAGATAACATGAGGAGGGATCTAGCTAAGCTTGAAGAATGGTCTAGAATCTGGCAGCTGGGATTTAATGTTTAAAAATGTAAGGTCATGCATTTGGGCTGCAGCAATCCAAGGGAGCAGTATAGTATAGGGGGTGAGGTACTTTTGTCACTTAAATAAATGCGGGACCTGGTCGTGGTTGTGTCTGATCTTAAAGTAGCTAAACAGGTAGAAAAGGTGACAGCAAAAGCTAGAAGGATGCTTGGGTGCATACAGAGAGCAATGGCTAGCAGAAACAAGGAGGTGATAATGCCTCTCTATAAGTCTTTGGTGCGACCTCATTTGGAATATAGTGTGCAATTCTGGGGACCGCACCTTCTAAAGGATGTGAACAGGATGGAGTCGGTGCAGAGGGTGGCTACTAAAATAGTTAATGGTCTTCATTATAAAGCATATGAGGACAGACTTAAGGATCTTAATATGTACTCCTTAGAGGAAAGGCGGGATAGAAGTGATATGATTGAGATGTTTTATTACCTACGTGGCATAAATGTTCAGGGGGAGATCCTCTTTCAATTGAAATCAAGCTCTGCTACGAGGGAATATGGGATGATGGTGAAGGGGGATAGATTCAGGAGTGATTTGCAGAAATATTTCTTTATGGAAAGAGTGGCAGAGGTGTGGAATAGTCTCCCAGTGGAGGTGATAGAGATGAGGACAGTAACTGAATTCAGAAAAGCATGGGACAAACACAGAGGATCTCTAAAGGAAAAAAGGGGACTGTTGTATTTGTTGATATAGAAGGACAGACTAGATAGGCCATGTGGTCTTTTTCTGTCATCATATTTCTATGTTTCTATGTTTCTAAACCAGATATTCAATGTCAAATCACCAGATATAGCCTGGCACCGAATATCCAGCTTCAAATTTAAGTAATGACAGCATCCCCGAGATCGGTAAGGATGCGGAGTTGTGGGGTTATTTGGAGACCTGCCTCCCAGGGACCCTGGACTTGGTCTTTGTGGTAAAATCATGGTGGAGCAGGCTCACAGGCTGTGCATGCCGGTGAACTGAGAGGCCGGCCCAGGGTAGTGATTGCCTGCTTCCTTAATTATGTCCCAAAGGAACGTGTACTGCGATTGGCCAGACAGCAACAGAACATCTCACATGACAGCCAGAGGTTCCTTGTATTTCAAGATTATTCCACTCAGCTAGCCAGCAAAAAATTGGAGTGTTGAGGCCTCTGCCAGAGACTTTTTGAGGTGCATCAGAAGTACATAATGGCACTGTCCATGTGCTTATGTCTGTGGAGCCGGCTCATGCTTTTGTGGACAAGCTTATCATTCCCATAGAGCTCTCTGAGCAGAGGCTGGCCTGACTGCTGTGCAGCAGGTGTATACCTTCTGAAGACACACGGTGACTAGAACTGGCTTCGGTGGTAGCTGCCAGTTAGGAGATCATCTTTCCTTTGCAAAGGCATTGTTCTACAAGAGTGGCTGTTCTGACAGATTGGCAGACTGCTGGACTTAAGATGTTGGATGTGGATGTGGATGTGGATATGATGAGCAGTGGATCCTTTGGGGCCTTTGCTGGGTTGAAGATCTAGAAGAACACCCTGGAGTGAGGCTGATCCAACCTCAACAACTGGAGTTTTGAGTTGTTTATGTATGTGTTCTCATGCTTTGTGGTTGCATCAAGGAGACAAGGGAGTTCCTTATTGTATTCCCCTTCTCTTTGCAATCTCTCTTCCTCCTTCTTTGTTTATATTGCTCACTGTTCCTGTTTAGCAAGAGTTTTGTTTTGTTTTTTCTATAGGATGGGGGAGGGTAGTTTGAGAGGTATGTGTGATTGGGCCAATGGTTGGATGGGGTGTAGAGGTGCTTGTGAGAGGTGAGGGGTGCTGAGGGGGTTCTGCTCCTATGGTGTTTCACTTCCATGTTTTCACCTTTGGTGAGGAGGAGGAGGCACTGATTGGGACTGAAGGGTGTATAATTTTGGTGCGTGTCTGTGTTGTGATCTGTGGGAGATGGGTCAGGTTGCAAAGGAGATGTCTACATATTGATTAGATGTGAGTGAGGGGTGGAGAGATTCGATGCAAGGGGATGGCCTCTGGTTAGTGGATTAATGTGGATGTGTGTTGAGAGATTCAGGAAGATAAGGGAAGGGAGGTGGGGTTGGGCCTTTTGTCCAGAGGGAGGCAGTGTTTGGTATGGGATGGGGACTGCTGCTGCTGTTGGTGAATGTGAATGGGATGCTTTGGGAGGGAGTCGTTTTGGTGGTTAGGGGACAGCTCTGGATGGCAAGGGTGGGACTGTAGGCTGAGCGTCCTTTTCTGGAGTTTTGGCTTTGAAAGTTTCGTAAAGCTCCATGACAAGGTATAAGATGACTCTGCAGGTTATTTCCTGCAATGTCTGCAGGCTGGGGTCCCCAGTCAAAAGGCATAAGGTTTTCCAGGCCCTAAGATAGCACAAGACAGTGACATACGAAAGTGCTAATGAGCATAGTAAATTGGGGGGGAGACTGGGTGGGACCAGTGTTTGGAGCCCTTGAGGTGAATAAGAAAGTTGGGGTAGCTATTTTGGTCAAGAAGAAAGTGAATTTTGCACGTCAGCAAGAAATGGTGAACCCTGAGGTGTGCTACGTTATGGTTGTTGGAGAACCTCCGGGCCACCGTATCATTTTTTGTAATGTTAATGCAACTAATGTTAGCAACTTACACTTTTTTGTGTGGATGGTGACAACTTTAGAACAATTGCGTGATCATCACCTTGTTCTTGATTGGGATTTAAATGGGGTGTTAGACTAAGGGATGCACTGATATGGGGATCCTGTTTGAGGTTTACAGATTGGGTTAACAGTTCCAGAAAATGCCTTAGCTCCTACGGCGACTGCTTTGGTTAATGGGGAGCTTTCATCTAGTTTTAATCAGCAATGCAGAACATGGCAGGGGTGTCCTTTGCTGCCTCTGCTGTTTGTGCTGTCCTTGGACCTCTTTATTCTGTGGGTATATCAATGAAGTGACATTGGGGGAGTTACCATGTTGCGGATGATTTATTAGTACATCTGATGCACCCTTGCAATTCCCTGGCTGCATTGTTTGGGTCTTTTGCCAGACTGAAGCTTAATAAGGATAAATCCAAAGCATTAGATATTTTTGGAGAATTACAGCAGGAGTGCAGGGAGGCTTTTCCCATAAAGTAGGCATCACAGGCATTTAAATATTTTGGAATATGGATTCTTATCATCTTGAAGCAATTATATTCCCTCAGTGTAAAAAACATTGGTGACCTTTATTCATGAGAAGTTACAGGAGTGGCAGTTACTGCCATTGTCTTTTGCTTGGGAAGGTTGCTGCCTATTGCATGACACTTTTTCCAAAATGGCTGTATATGCTGCAGATGTTGCCGCTGAAGCAGTTGCAAACGGATATATGAAGAGTTAAATGTGACCTCAATTGCTTCCTTTGGAAGGGGGCAAAGGCTCAGGTACCTCTGGCTCAGTTGTGTGTGTGTGGGGGGGGGGGGGGGGAGAGGGTAGAGCAGGGACAGAGTGGTTTGCCAGATATGGGGTCCTATAATCTAGTGTGCGAATTATGTCACCTTAGAGATCGGCTGATGGGCACTTCAAGCTTTATTCCTTTGGCGTTGGAGGCCAGACTGGTGACTCCTTTGAAACTATTGTCAGCCCTCTGTTTCGTGACATTTGGGAGGTAGTGTGCTGGTATGGTGTGGTAGAGTCTTTGTAAATTGTTGGGGGATACCCTCAAGTCTCTGGTTTTCTACCTCTGCAAGGCAATAAGGATTTCCTACCTAGCTTGGTGGTTGGCCCATTCCATTCCTGGGCTGTTCAGGGTTTTTGCAGGGTGGGACAGGTGGTAGATAGGCAGGGAACTTGTAACAGTTTTCAGCCCTTCAAATGGAACTTTCAGTTGCTAGATAAGCAATTTTATGCCTACTTACAGATGAGAGACTATGGGGTATGTTTACTAATGAGTGTTAAGGTAGCAAAGGTGCCATTAACAAGCGTTATGGACGCCCGTGAGTGGTTAATGCCATAGAATGGGCTGATAATGCTGGATTAATGTGTGGAAACTGAACCTGTAGCATTAAGTTAAAAGGAGGCAGAGACTGGGCAGGCATAGCATGTGACCCTTTAATGCCAGTTGTGTTACCGTGCATTAGAGCTCCTGGTGCTGGGAACCCTAACACCATCTGAAAGCCATGGTAAGGTCTATTTCTGAGGGGAGAGAGGATATTTCAATGTATGTAATGTGCTTCACCCACTGTAGTTCTCAAATTACTGATAGTAGTGCTCCATTGGCAGTAATTGCATGGTACCCTATTAATAAAGAACACTATGCTGTTAATGCCAAACTGGCAAATAAGGTGTCACGTGAGTGATGCAGTGGGGTTGGCTGGTCCACTAGTCTGACAAGGTGGCTGTCTAGTTTGAATTACCCTGCTTTGGCTGCCCTCTGGAAGTAGCTGCCATAGGCGGCTGCCTAGTTTGCCTACTGGTTGGGCTGGCTCTGCATGCAGCCCCTAATACATCACTTTCAGATAGGCTCCCTTATTCTGTGTTAAGATGACTGCCTTTTTGGGTGGTAAGGTGCACGATTGCCACCTTAACACCCAGTATCCTCTTAGCGCCTGATAAGTGGTGCCTTGTTTCCTTAATGTAGGTATGCCTACTCCCCTCCCCATCCTTTATCATACGCAAACACCCTTAATGCTTCCGTTTACACTTGTTATCCGGTGGTTCCTTAACATTCCTTAATAAACATACCCCTTTGTATTCTCTTGGCCCAAAGATTGTCTGGGGAGTGTGTATTCAGAGCAGTAGGAGCAGTTTTTTGAGTTTGAGGATAGGAGAGTTCTCTCTATCTCCTTATATTCTAAGAAACTTTGGGAGCTGGTTCCATGGCAGTGAAATGGGAGATGTAACTGAATGCTTTGATGATGAACCCACAGGTCCTGAGGGTGTTTGCTAGGATTCCAGACCTGGTGAAAAATGCCCTCCTCAGGGAGCTGCAATATAAGGTCCTGCGAAGGGGGTATATTACTCCTCGGAAGGTATTTTGGGTGGGATTTTCCAGCACAGACCATTGTTTGAAGTGTCAAGGGTTCCTGGCTCACATGTGACTTCTCTTTTGAAAGTGTTCAGGGATCTGGCTTTCTGGGGACGGGCAATGACTTACCTGGGCACAGTGCTTTCCTAGGTGGTGGTGTTAGCCCCGACCATTGCCATTTTAGACAATGCCAATGCCCTGAAGGTTTGGGGGACAGCAGCTAAAATTCTACTTTGGAAGGCTTGCCTGATGACTAAGCAGTGTATCCTTCAGCAATGGAGAGTAGAGGCCCCCTTCTTTTGGGAGTGGAGGAATTCCTTCCATGCTTTAATGATAATGGAGAGACTTGCTGTTCGGAGTTCAGGAGCCCAGAGAGACAAATTCATAGCTTTGTAGGGGGCTTATATTCACTCTTTGATCCCCCTGGGCCTGAAATGAGCTGTTGACCTTTTGAGGTCCTGGAGGTCTTGGGTTGGAGAGGGGTCAGACCTGGACCCATTAGGCATGAGAGAGTGTTTCTTGGCTTTTGTTCCTTTTTTCTTGTTTCTTAGTTTCAAACCTTGCCTCCTTTTTTTCCATATGCTAGTTGGAGTTAGGTGCCTGAATGGGGAGAAGTAGGTGAAGGGGGGAGTGGGATGGTTTGGAGGGGGGGGGGGTAATGTTGTTCCCTGGAAAATGGTCTATTTTGGTATTGTTTTTTCACATTTGATGTGCTGTTTGAGAGCCATATACCAGAGGAATTGTTGTCTTTAACAAACACATGATTGGATTTCTCTCAGTTTTACAAATGTATATGCATGCAGTTATGAAGAAGGGGAAGGGGATTGGAATAGAGGGGGTGATATAAAACTGTAAAATGAATAAAATGGATTCACGTTCTGGTTGTAAGCTCCTGGCATTGCGTGCACATGCTGGGAATGTTGTTGTTTGTATTAATAAAAAGATTTGAACATAAGATGTTAGTTCAGATTAGCAATGTGGAATAGAGAAACATGTCCCCTATCTGAATGTAATGTGCTTTGAGGTACTAATGTGAGCGAACTTCAAATAATAAATAAATAAATTAGGCACTCTAATGCCAGATCAGTGTCTGTAAAATGCTCTACTCAGCCCAGTTCAAAGTAATGCATGGGTTACCACATGTTGTGCAATGTTAGCCTGCTCCTAAGGAGTCATTTAAGGAGGTGTATTTAGATTGGTTGAGGGAAATAGCATTTAAATGTGGAACGTAATAGAAGAAAAAGACCATATGGCCTAAATCCACAAGAGACTCACTTGTCTAATCTCCCTTATCAATGTAGACAGCAAAATCTATACAAATGTGCTTGCAAATCGAATAGTGCCCATACTGCCTCAACTAATTCACCCTGACCAGACTGGTTTTATGGAAAGTAGGCACTCTTCACGCAATACTAGGCACTTATTTCATTTAACCCAAATAGTGAAGCATCTAGAAAGCCCACCTTTCTCCCTGTCACTTGATGCAGAGAAAACCTTTAATAGCGTGAAGTGACCCTATTTGTTTCAAACTCTAGACAATATGGGTTCAGAAGGGCAAACAGTAAAACTGTTGTATGGCACTCCTATTGTGAGATTATTTATTAACAATATGGTTTAGGAATATTTTCAGCTATACCGGGGCACTGGACAGGGGTGTCCACTATCATCTCTATTGGTTTGGGGTTTTTTCTCTTTTTTTTATTTTCAGAAATATAAAGATCAATTACAAATAGCGGAAAATCAGAAAACAACCAAAAGCAATTAATCAAATAAGGAAATACAAACATGACATAGTCCACATCATGGGAGCGAGATTAGACAATTAACTAAAAAAAAAAAGTTCCAACTGTAACTAGAGCCAAATAAATGGTCCACATTTTAAAGCCAAATAAATGGCCCACACTTTAAAGGGGTAAATCAAACTACTTTATCCCCCCCCCAAACCCCGTCTATCTGTCAAAAATTTCTCCAAATGCACTACATCCACAAAAAATAAATGAAGCGCCATCATAGTTGACGACACATTTACAGGGAAATCTTTTAAAAAACATGGCACCCAACGCTAGCACACGAGGCTTTAAAGATAAAAACTGCCTCCGCCGCATTTGGGTGGCAGGAGATACATCGGGGAAAATGTTGACAACCTGCCCACAAAACTTAACTGCTTTAACTCTAAAGTACGCTTTAAGTATACGCTGCTTGGTCACCACAGAAGAAAAGATGACCAGCAGAGTAGACTGTAAGGAAATATTATCTGAGGAATCTTCAATAAAGGCAGTGAGGTTAGAGATAGAGGGAGTTATCTCATCCATTTCACCTTCAGCTAAATTAACCTTTTTCAAAGATGAGGGGATATAATAAATCTGAGTAACCTCAACAATATCAGATATGGCTAAAATCTCTTTAAAGTATTTATCTAACAGAATCTTAGCAGATAACAATGGAGACTGAGGAAAATTAAAAAAACGTAGGTTACACACCCTCATAGAGTTTTCCAGCGATTCCAATTTCGAGTGTAAAAACAAGGAATCTTTAATACCGGCTAAACTAGCCAAATGAAAAGGAGCCACCTGGGATTCTATTTTTGAAAAAGCCAAATCCATAGAAGAAACTCTTTCATCCAGTTGTTGCAAAGCAACTGCAGCATCTTGGGTAAAAGCACATAAAGAATTTAATTTTAAGGATACTTTCGAATCAATACACTATAAAGCACCCCACACATCTTTTAAGGTCACATCCGCCTCCGATGATAACTCCGGAAGCTCTAAACAGGCTTCCGAAGTTAAACATTGGACTGGAGTCGGCAGACTTATCCCTCCATCCAAAACCCTATCCGCCGCGGAAAAGGATCTTGGAAGGGCAGAAAAACCTAAGCCAGGGCAAGGAGGGGGAATCCTCCCATCGGGGCTATCATCTCTGTTGTTTAACCTTGCCTGGAATCCCTTGCTATTGCACTTTTATAAAGTGAGAAATTGAGAGGGATTTCCTGGAAGGACAGGGTTTACAAAATTTCTGTGCATGCAGACAATTTATTACTATGCTTGTCAAGCTGTCCCAGCTTAGCTGCAGCTGATTAATGAGTTTGGGATATTCTCTGGTTACAAAACCAAATGGAATAAATCTGAGATGATGCCTCTTAATATCCATTCTACTGGAAAAGCTCTGGTGCTGAATATCTGGATTTAGTTAAAGTGGGAGCAGCCAGGCCCTTTAAAGACAATGACAGCTGCCACTGAATATCGATCGCTAAGGGCCCCTTTTACTAAAACCTGCTAAATATTTGCCATTAACATGCTAATCTCTCATGCGCTAATGGCAAAGACTGCACATTAGCTATCAGGGGGTACGTTCGGTATGTCCCCAGCAGCTAATGCACAATGGGTTTTCCTAATGTGTGTTCCACTACACCAGATTCACTTAATGACTCCTATAGAAGAGTCATTAGGTGAACCCACATTAAGAGCTGCATGGTGGTGAGCATGCAGCAATTGCCCTGGGACTAATAGTAGTACACACTTCATAACCACTCACCACCCATTTCTCTCCCCATATTGCGATTTTAGCATGCAAAGGCAGACCCTATCATGCATTAGTGTTCCTGACTGCCTGTAGCCATACATTAAAATTCTTATTAACCAGCTAAAGGGCTTTAGTAAAAAAGGCTCAAAGTCTTCATTTTAGTAAATGGTTACCCGTGTCTTTATCTCGGTGGGATGAATCTATATTACTGCTAAGGTCATCTACTTTGAGTATTGCACCTGCTTTGTTCTCACCCAAGTTTTACAATGACCTGGAGAAAGTCTTGCTGCATTTTTTGTGGAAAGACAAACAGCCTCAAATTGTGATATGGTAACTTAACCCTTCTAAGAAATGTGGAAGAAAAAATTTCCCAGATATTTTTTGAAATATCATCATCCCTTTCCCTTAAGCCAATTTCTAAATGGGTACTTTTAGCAGCTCCATTGGACCTCCTATATTGTATGTGTGTCCTTCCCATTGTATCTGCACCAGAATCCTATTATGAACTCAACTCTTGGTGTCATCCCATATTAGATTCTGAGCTTCAGACACATACAAAGGATTCTCTTATGTATTGTGGTCAATACAACTAACTTGCATTAGTCTTCTTGGATGCAGAAGAGTATCTAGAAAGATAGAGATGTTCTGCATGAGGGTCAACTGGCATCCTTTCAAAGTTGCACAGTAAAGTTGGGGTCCCTTTTTCACAATGTTATAAATGAATCCAGCTTCAGCAGGCATTGCTCAGTTGGAGGACATCCTTCTGCAGTCTTGCAGAAGGCTTCAGTCATTGGAAGGGTATGAAGAAATCAATATGGGAATCCATGCCTCCTCTATCTTCTATAAAATTCTAACCAGGATGAACTAGAGAAACCATCATGATGACTGATATGTTTGTCTGGTTAATACCATGGGTTTCTCTGCGAAGAAGAATCACAAAATTGGTCTTTATCTGCCATCATTTACTGTGTTACTATGTGTGTCCAAATCTTATGTCTGCAACGCGACCAGTCCCACATGCCAAAACACTTCCTGTTCCAGTTCCTCAACAGGACGGGCTGTCTTCTGTACCAGATGAAATGGAGTTAGATGAAGGTGCAAGTAACAGCCAACCTAAAGAGTCAGAAGATGCAGACTATGTGCCAGATGAAAGCAATGGTAAACCAGAGAAATTCAGCCCAGAACAGCTAGTGATCTTATACGAGACTTGGCACTCTCAAAAAATAAAGACTGAGGGAAAAGAACTTACTTTAAAAGAATGTTCTCATTTGCCACTATCACATGCACAATCATAATTTAGCGACATTCTTTAAAGTAGATGGTCCGACGTGTTATTGCAACGATATTGATGGACTTTTTGGAGCCCTCTCACAGGTCCATGGACTATCAGAATGGTGCCTATTCATTGATTCTTCAACAAAAAGCCTCAAGACCATTCTTATTCATAATGGCAACATAAAGCTGTTTATTGTATGCTAGTGCCAAAGGCAGTTTATCAAATTTTAAATAAACGATATTCCAATTGCACACTCTGTTCACTTC
Organism: Ichthyophis bannanicus; assembly: GCA_033557465.1. Classification (NCBI taxonomy): domain Eukaryota; kingdom Metazoa; phylum Chordata; class Amphibia; order Gymnophiona; family Ichthyophiidae; genus Ichthyophis; species Ichthyophis bannanicus. The sequence goes on from CM066035.1 coordinate 462,841,393, forward strand.
AAGGAGACATATGATAACCTGCAGATATTGCTCCAATCTATACATTATGACAATTACCAGTGGAAGATTTGAGGGGATCTTAAGGTTATTGGCATGCTGATGGGCATGCAAGGTGGATTTACCAAATATTGCTGTTTTTTATACCTCTGGGACAGTTGCGCAGTCAAAGATCATTATGCTGTTCACAACTGGTCATTAAGAACTGCCTGTCCAGGAAGCAGCAGTGTTAGCATTGTTCCATTAGTCGATCCAGCAAACATTTTCTTTCATCTTTTCCATATAAAACTGGGTTTAATGAAACATTTAGTGAAAAGAATTGGGCAAACAAATTCAAAAGGATTTCAGTACCCTTGTACCTAAATTTCCAAAAGATCACTACTACAAAACTGAAAGAAGGCATTTTTGTGGGGCCACAAATAAGATAGATGATGGAGGATGAAAAATTCCTGGATGCTTTTGGAACCCGAAGCGTAACAAGCCTTTAAGTGGATCTATGAAAACTTTCTTGGTAATCACAAATTGCCAGATTTTGTTGTTGGAGTACAGAGGTTACTTGACACATATCGTAAACTTGGTTGCTGCATGTCATTGAAAATGCACTTCATGCACTCACATCTTCACTTTTTCCACCAAACGTGGGTGACTTGAGTGACAAACAGGGTGAGAGGTTTCACCAAGACATTCAGGCAATGGAAAAACGTTACCAAGGATTTTGGGATGAGAGCATGATGACAGACTACTACTAGATGTTATAATGTGACAATCGTGACAAACTTCACAGCTTAAAGTCTTCTGTAAAACACTTTTAGTGTGTTTCTTACTTGCAAACATGTCAGATATAGTTATTAGTACATGTGACATCTGAAAGCTTTGCAGCTTGTCATGCTGTGAAGGCTTGTGTGCATCAGTGATGCTGAGGGCTAAACAATTGGTAGCTTAACTACTGGCAGTGTCTTCCAAGATGAAAAGGTCTCAGTTGAGGTGCCATACTAAGACAAACCACCCTTCTGGGCAGCAGCAGAATGGGATGGTGTTGGCGGTAGAGGATCACATTTCTATGACAACAGCAACAACACTAGAATTACCTGCATGGAAGAAAGGCCTGATAATCTACTTCTGTATCTTTCCACAAAAACCCAGTGGATATTCACAACAAAACACATTGTACTATAGTGCTGGATGATGAGACCCCGAGGTCGGAAGGCACTCAACTTGCTACTGGGGAGGAGCTGAATACTTTTCAGAGTATTACTGGCTGAAATCAAAGACGAACATTTGCTTCTCAAGATCAAGGAGCATAGTCTTAAAATGTGCCTGCAACTTAAAGAAGACAAACATCCTGACAACTTGCAAAATCAATAAGTTTATCATTGATGGAGAAGAAATTGAAATAGTGGACAACTTTAACCTACTTGCATCAACTATCAATAAAGAAACAACAAGCAGTCAAGAAATCAGACGACATATTGCTCTTGACAGAATGACTATGAAGGATCTAGACAAGATTCTCAGGAGCAGAAATATCTCTCTCCATACAAAGATTTGACTTGTTCAACCCTTGGTATTTTCAGTAACATTATATGAATGTGAAAGTTGGACAGTGGAAAAGATAGACAGGAAGAAAATCGATGCCTTTGAGTAATGGTGCTGGCAACGAATACTGTATATATCATTGACTACATGAAGAACATACCAGTCAGTACTAGAGGAGATCAAACCTAAGCTTTCCTTAGAAGCTCAGATGACAAGACTTTGACTTTCATACTTCGGACATATCATTTGAAGAGAGTGATCATGCTTAGCAAGGTAGAAAGTAAACGCAAAAGAGGAAGGTTAGCAATGAGATGGCTCAATAGAATAACAGCAGCTAATGGTGCCATTCTGTCAACAATAAGGCTTCTGACTGAAGACAGAACACATTTTAAGACAACTATACAGAGTGTCACCATGAGTTGACACCGACTCGATGGCACTTCACACAGAAAAGTCTGTGGATGATATCTCTAAAACCCTATGTGCTAGAGGAAACCTAATTGTAGATTAAGAATCAGTGTGAAAAAACTGCTTTAGGAAAACCTGATTTCACTTTGATGAAGAAGAAAAAAAAATATTTTGGTGTAAACCATTGTTATCTTTGTACTGTATATTCATAATTGCACATATATTTTGCAAATTGTCCCCATATCAGCATTTACAGCTGTTTCAAGGCACAAAAATCTGTGGGTTAATTTCTTGTTTGATCCTGGGCATTGGAACAGATCTTAATGGGGAATTAGTACTTGCCTTTCTGAAATTATGAACCACCCTGAGATTGCAAATGCCTCTTGTATTTGCAAGTTTGTGAAATCTGCCATTTACATGCCTACATTTTATAAGGCTTTTCAAATCCAAACTCCAGCACAGGCATTTTTTGTATTTAAAACATGTACCCAGCATGGCCAGCATTTCCCCAAGCGGTCTCAGGAATATAGCTGGACTCCATTTGCTACTGTGTTTCTGCCTGTTCTGTTCCTTTGTATTTCAAGTGCAAGAAAATGCCCGTGCTGAAGGAATGAATTTGGGCAGCCTGATGAAATGTTTTACGATAAGTTTTAAGATAAGTGTTTGAAGAAATTTAGTACTTTAGAAATTCTGCACTTTAGTATTTTCATAAGGACTTTAATAAAAGACAGAAACTTTATACTCATAGATAAAACTTGCAATGTGGAGGGGTTTTATGCCGATGACTGTAGTGAAAGCATCAGATCACTGAGAAAAGTGGTGCTATTAAACTCTGAGGCTTTTTCCTCCCATTGTGGCGAATGAGATAATATGAGAAAGCATGCTGCTTTGAGTGAAACAGTGCTACATGAAGTGCTACATGAAGATCTGAAGGTTGTGTGCGAGATTATTTGTTGTCTTTTTTGCACCCTGTTCATGGTGTTTTGTAAGGATATCATAGAGCCAACAGATCTACACAAAACAAAATCCACTTCAAGATCGTGCATAGTCATTCACCATGTCTCCATAATGCTTTTAATATATATATATATATATATATATTATATATATATATATATATATATATATATGTTATATATTTATATATGCTCAAAACCAATATTCATTTATTCAATTTACAAAACAATCTTATTTGACACAACAACTTATACTTAGATCCCGATTCACGGAGTTGGACTTCTGGGCTGTGCGGACATCCCCAATGAAGATGGGACTGTATGGACCTGATTCTGGTTTGCGGGAGCAAAGCGTTCTTCCGGTAGCCAGAATTGGGCCTGAGGACAGCCCGGCATGCCCCTTTCGGCCTACGGGGATGTCCTTCTTACAAGCACCCCCAAGATCTGCGATTCCGGCCCCCCATTTCCCTACCGCCCAACCCACAGCTGGCCTGCCGTGTCCTGGATCAGGCAGTGGGGACCCCCACACCTGCCCCCAGTCCCGGGGGGATTCTCGGGCCTGATTGGGCCAAAAGTGCTGCTTATACCACCACGGGTATGGCAGCACATACAGGGCCATGACCTGAATTAGCCCTGTAAGTGCTGCCAGGCTGGCCTGCCCCCATTCTGCTTCATTCCCGCCCTCTCCCGCCCCCCACCGACTGATGCACAGGACATACAGGGAGAGCTGGAGGAAGAATCAGGCATGGACAGCTTGTGGGGCTGCATGTCCTGGCGGTACATGAAGCCCCTCAACCCGCATTCATGAATGACCTCCTTAGCATCTAAACATATGAGATGACCTGGCAATGATGTCTCAGCTCTATTGCCAGCTTCAGGATCTAAGCACCATGCAGGAGTTTTGTCTGTTCAGGATCCATTTTCATCAATTGCTGACAAAAAGAAAACACTGTTAAGTTAGATCTTAAATGTAAATCCCTTTTAAACTTCACTTCTTTTTGTTATCTCTCTGAAGTCACCAGTTATTAAAGAACTTACAAAAAAGTGTTAACGATAAAAAGCAGAATCTTCAATTTCTATATTCCGTACAAAGTCGCTGTTGTTCTTTTTGCACTAATTTAAGATCAAGGACCTCTCTTCTTGATGTTTGTGAGGCTCACTCTATAATAGCGCATCAGAGATCAGAAAAATAATGCTCTCATTCTACACTGTGTACTGCCAAAGATGTTTCTGCGTTTTTATTGACAATTCTGCTCCTATGTTTGTTCATTCTTAAAGAAAATTTATGTTTTACCTTTCCAATATAAATCAAGGAGCAGGGCATTTGATGACATAAATCATAGACTCTATTGTACAAGAACAGCAACAATTGATATGTACTGGTCTGCAGTTAGATCATTCCTTGTTGTTACACAGTACAACATGTTTCTTCTGTAAACATTCACAATTTTATTGTGTTTTGACCACTTTGAATACTTTTGTATCAACTACAAATTTGATCTCTGTTCTTTGCCCCTATTTACAGATAATTGATGAATACTGCATGTTGAAAAACACTGTCCCAAGTCTGGATATCTGGGTACTCCATTGTTTAAATATATTCATTTGGAAAATGGACTGTTCACTCCTAATCTCTGAGGCCTTTTTACTAAAGCATTAATAACAATGAATGCAGAGGCTTGGCACAGCATGTGCTAATTCCCACATTAATTGCATAGCATGGAATAGGGCAGGGAAAGCACAGTAAGTGACCATGTATGAAGTGATATGTATTATCTGTAGTGCTCTTAATGCATGCTAAGGAGGTAATTCTATAAATGATAGGTACCATGTATGTGCCTAAATTGACCATATAGGCACTTGTTGCATGCTGAGATATGCAATACATACTCTTTTATAAGTGAGAGAAAACAACACATATAAAGTTAATGGTGCTTACAAGTAATTTACCAGCAAAAGGGGGATATTTGGGGCAGAGAATAGACATGTTCTCAGCAGTGCCAAAGTACACGCATATGGCATGTTTTATAGCTACAGTACAAGCCTACATCTTTAGAAGTCGGCTCCAAAATTTTCACCTGCTAAAAATAGTACCCCAACGAAGATGTCTTTTGGGACTAAGAGCATTAATTGATGCCTGATTCTACTGTTTGATGAATCAGAGTGTGTGGTCAGTCTGCCTTCCTCTTCAGACAATCATATCCTCTGCTTTCATTACATTTCCTTGCACTCCTACGTCCTAATTTCTACCCTCTCTTCTCTGTTCTGGCTCTCTCTCCCTCTCCTAATTTTTGACATTTTCCTCTTGCCCTATCTGCCAGCCTCACTTCTCTTTTACTCCAAAGCTCTGTGTGTGTTGTGTGTTTCTGTCATGGTGGTTGTGAGCAGTGCTTGTGTTGGGTATTGGTTATGCTGTGGTAATTGTTGGTAGTTGCTGGTGGTGGGAGTTCATGGTCCTCGTGCTGGTGGTGAGTAGTTATGGTACCACTGCGGGTGAAGGATGGCACTGCTGCTGCTGTTGTCTACAATGAGTGCAAGGCAAGTGTGGCTCCTGTGAATGCTGGCTCACTTGACAGATAGAACCCAAAAAGAAGAGACTATACAGGCCCAGAACACAGCTTCTAGACTTAACAGAGGAACATTTCAAATACAAGTTTAGATCTGAGATGACTATTCCACACTTATACAACCAACTGTGGTCAGATCTACAGTCCATTGTGTAGAGGGGACAAGCCCTGCCAGTACACCTGAAGGTCGCCACAACCCCTGATTTTCTTACCTCCTGATCCTTGCAGACACCCCTTGTGGCTACAGCAGGCTTTAGCCAGGCAGCCACCTCACACTGTATAGCTCAGTTTTTAGAAGCTTATCTCAGTAAAGATGCTCAATGTCTTTCCCATCAAGAGCAGCAGCAAAATAAAACTATGATGGAATTATATGAGCTGGCACACCTCTCTGTGCTTGCACATAGCAATCAGGCCACTTGCAGGAAAAGAGGCCATGTATAGGCACAAAAAGTTCTTTCATTCTCTGAATATGTAGGTGGTCTATAAAGCCTCTCACATCATAACTGATATGTGTGCATGTTATCCAGGGTCCTGTCATGATGCCAACATTCTGTCAAAAACGGGTTGCAAGAACACCAGGGCATTGCCTCGAGGTCAGCACATGCCACCCACATAGAATTCTACTAACAAACTAACTCTTTCTCTCCCTACAGAATCCTCTCTGAATATGGACCAAGTATCATAGACCAGCTATGTATTAACTGCTATTTCTCCCACTACCTTAGGCACACTAACTCGTGTCTCCTTTGATTCTTCCCTGCAAGTGCTAGAGGCGATCTGCTTAAGATCTTGTTCATGACCCACATAGCCAACTCTGAGGAGAAGCCTAAGAAAAAATTAATAAGGCCCACACGCAGACCCAGGGGTGTCTCTGAGAGAACATTTTGTACATTGAAGACTAGCTTCAGGTACCTGCACAGGTTTGGGGAAAAATTGCTCTACACCCCACATGCATGTGGCCAGGGCCGGATTTACCTTGAGTGAGGCCCTACGCCAACAAAAATTGTGGGCCCCCAGAAAAAATAAAAACGAGATCAACTTACCAAAACAGAAATGGCAATAGATGTATAGAATTGCCTGACTTAAAGAGGCAATAGGGACAAAATCAGCATCGGAATTCAAGAAATACATTAAAAAAGACATATTCCAGTTAATAAATTCAAAATAAAAAGTATTTTTCTACCTTCTGTTTGGGCATTTTTTCAGTTGCAATTGCTCCAGTCACTTTCTTCTGGTTTCTTCGTGTCTTCTGCTAGCTATCCATTTGTCCTTTCTTCTCTTTTAGATGTTTTCCATTCTCTCTCTATTTCTGCTTTAACATACTGATTGTTTCCCTTTTGCTCTTTCCCCCAATTCTTTCCTTATTCCTTTATCATCCATTTAAATTTCACCCTTCCATTTTCAAGCCCCTCTTACTCTCCCAATACCCAGCCCATCATAGACTTTTCTTCCACACAAAAAATTTTTCCCCTCTCCATTCTCATTCCCCATCCATTCTAGTCCTCCCCCAAAATCAGTTCCCTTATAGTTCTAGACCCACCCAGCATCCACTCCCTTCTAGTCCCATTCTCCCATGCCCCACATCAGCCCATTTCCAGTCCTATTCTAGCTCTTCATCAGCCCATTTCCAGTGCTAGCCTTCACATCACAGCCTATTTCCAGTCCTAGCCCCACCATCACATCCCATTTGCAGTCCCCCTGCACCATCACAGCCCATTTGCAGTCCTAGTTTCCCCCCCACCATCACAGCCCATTTGCAGTCCACGTTACCCCCCCCCCCCCATAGCCCTTTTCCGGTCCAGGTCCCCCCCCCCCATCACAACCCATTTCCAGTCCAAGTCCCCCCCCCCATAGCCCTTTTCCGGTCCAGGTTCCCCCCCCCCATATCACAGCCCATTTCTTTCCAGTCCAAGTCCCCACCCCCCCCCCCCTAGCCCTTTTCTGGTCCAGGTCCCCCCCACCAATCACAGCCCATGCAGTCCTTGGCCCCCCCGACCAGCACCGCGGCTGTCTGAGGGGCTTCAGAGGGAGCAGGGTAAGCTCGCGCGAGGCCCCGGCTCCCTCTGTACAGCCGCCAGCTTGAAGAGCCTTTCCTTCACGCTGGCGGCTGTATCTGTGAAGCCGCGAATGCTGGGAAAGGTTAAAGGGCATTGCCTTTCCCAGCAATCGCGGCTTTACAGGTACAGCCACCAGCGTGAAGGAAAAGGCTCTTCACACTGGCGGCTGTACAGAGGGAGCCGGGGCCTCGCGCGAGCTTACCCGGCTCCCTCTGAAGCCCTGCGGTGTGTGGGCCGGCCCCGGGTGGGCCCTTGCCAGCTGTGGGCCCTACGCCATGGCGTATATGGCGTATAGGTAAATCCGGCCCTGCATGTGGCCTTATTGGCTTGCTATGTGCTACACAACCTCACGGTCACCAACAGGATTCCTGAACTATAGCATCTTCTGCTTAATCTTACCAACAGTGAGGAGGAGGCGGATCCCTCATAACAATAGGAACCAACAGCCCTAGAAGTACATGATTGGCTGTGACTGCAAGGAATGAGATCAAACATAGGCATTTTTTGTGTGTATTTATATTTATTATTTATACCTATTGGTCCCTTCCACAGCCTCAGCTGGATGAAAGAAGCTGCAACCTGCTATTGCTCTGTACTGCTGTTTCTTTGGAGACTGAGAGCTCCTTTCAAGAAGCCATTCCTCTTTGTGCTACCTCTGAGCCCTGCCTGGTGTCTCCATGGATGCTGACTGCTGGCTGACCTTTGGGTTGTCAGACTCAGATGTGGGATGACTGGGACTGAATTGGTGGTGAACAGAGAAATGGGGAGTATACTACAGATAGAGTGTCTTGAAGTGAGAGATAGTCCATAATTCTATGCAGCGGCTTGACAAGTTCGAGTTGAAGTCACACATGTCAAACTGGAGTTCCTCAAAACCCTGCCTAATAGTGGCCCTACAGGTATGCACCTCTGAACAGAGGGCCACCAGCTCTTCCTGCAGTTGGTAGTTCTGCGGGATTATTTACTTAGAAACCTTCAGCAATAGATCTTCCCTATTGTAAATGTACTACTCTCATGGAAATGCAGTATTGTATAAGTTATCCTTCAAATTAAATATCTTTTATCACAGTTTGCTGAACAAATGTTTCAGACCACACTTCCTAGGAATTATCTGAGCTATTTAAAATTAAGTAGCTTGAAGAAAAGATTCTGCAACAGACTTTACATTCATTGTTTTACAATGTAAATTTAAGCACATTTAAAGTGACATTGAACAAAATCTAGTCAAATGTTTCACTCAAGTTGCAGCGTAGCATGAATAAATTACAATAAGTTATTGTACATTTTTGCAATAATAATGTATAAACTCTTTTTTCATTTAAAGGAAATAAAATCTCAGCTTCTGCACGTGATACTGTTTCCTCAGATATCAGAAAAATACTTTCAATTTCTTTATAACAATCTTGCTATTGTGTAGTTGTTAAGATCTGATTCTTTCCTATTTTACAGATCTCACAAGCTCTTGAGATCTTCAGGTAAATATGTATGTATGTAAGCTAGTGGTCTTTTAGATTGTATATTAAATATAGCTTTTCAGCATTCAAAGTTCTGCAATTTATCAAAATCTCTGCAGTGTTTCTTCCTTTAAATATAAAACAAACAAAACAAATCCTGATGTAGAGTGAGGATGTGTGCACACTACTTCACTCAGTACTGATATACTTCCGTAGTTCCAGTCCACTTCAGAATGTCCTTGCTTTTGGACCTGTGGCAATCTTCTTCTGATGATGACATTTACCTATTACTTTAACTTCATGCAACTCTAAAAGGGAAACATCTAAGGGTCTGTTTTAATAAAGCCCGTCAAGGTTTTGCTCTTAATGCACCAAACATATATTAAGTGCAAAGTCTCTATATGAGCAGATGTATTCCACACTTTAAGAAAAGTGGAAGGAAGTCCAAAAAACTGCCAGCATGGTTTAAAGGTGAGGTCAGAGAGGCTGTTGTTACCAAAATAGCATCTTTCAGGAAATGGAAAAAAAAGCCAAATGACGAAACCTGGAAACAGCACAAGCACTGGCAAGTTAAATGCAAGGCATTGATAAGGCAGGCAAAGGGAGAATTTGAGAAGCTTGCTGCGGAATCAAAAACGCGAAATAAAGACTTTTTCAAATACATTTGTAGCAAAAAACCTGTGAGAGAGTCAGTTGGTCCATTAGATGATAGAGGGGTTAAAGGGGTACTAAGAGGGGACAAGGCGATAGCTGAGAGACGGAATGAATTCTTTGCTTCGGTCTTTACTGAGGAAGATGTTACCCATGACTGAAGTGGTATTTAAAGGTGCGGAAGAATTGAAGGAAATATCGATACATAGGAAAGATGTATTCAGGGCCGGCCCGTCCATTGAGCAATAATGCTTTTTTGCACAGGGCCCCACGTTTCAGGGGGCCTCACACAAAAAACATCTTGCATCAGCCCAACTAGGTTAAAAAAAAACACAAACCGGCGGCAGCGGCAGAATCGAGCATCCCGCAGGACCCCCCCTGTCCTGCAGAGTCCTTCATGCGGCCTCAGCGTTGGCTGTCAGAGCCGTGCGAAGAGAGAGAGCTTCTCCTCTCACGGCTCAGTTAATCCCGCCACGGGGCTGATGGGATTTCCCATCAGCCCCGCGGCAGGATTGACAGAGCCACGAGAAAGGGAAACTCTCCCTTCGCGCGGCTCTGAAAAGCCCACGCTGAGGCCACATGGAAGACTCTGAAGGGCAGGGGGGCCCTGCAGGATGCTCGATTCTGCCGCTGTGTTTTTTTTAACCTAGCTGGGCTGATGGGGGGGGGGAGGGGGTTAGGACTGGTAATGGGCTATGGGGGGGGGGGGTGAGGACAGGTAATAGGCTATGGGGGGCTAAAACTGGAAATGGGCTGATGGGGGGTTAGGACTGATAATGGGCTATGGGGGGGTTAGGACTGGAAATGGGCTGTTGCAGGGGTTAGCACTGGTAATGGGCTATGGGGGAGCTAAGACTGGAAATGGGCTGATGGGGGGTTACGACAGGTAATGGGCTGTGGGGGGCTAAGACTACAAGTGGGCTGATGGGGGGGCTTATGACTGGTAATGGGCTATGGGAGGCTAGGACTGGAAATGGGCTGATGGGGGGGTTGGGACTGGAAGTGGGCTGAGGGGGGGGTTAGGACTGGTAATGGGCTATGGGGGGATAAGACTGGAAGTGGGCTGATGGGGGGTTTAAGACAGGTAATGGGATGTGGGGGGCTCAAAGACAACAAGTGGGCTGATGGGGGGCTTAGGACTGGTAATGGGCTATGGGGGGGCTAGGACTGGAAATGGGCTGATGGGGGGATAGGACTGGAAGTGGGCTGATGGGGGGGTTAGGACTGGTAATGGGCTATGGGGGGCTAAGACTGGAAGTGGGCTGATGGGGGGTTACAACAGGTAATGGGCTGTGGGGGGGCTAAGACTACAAGCAGGCTGATGGGGGGCTTAGGACTGGTAATGAGCTATGGGGGGCTAGGACTGGTAATGGGCTGATGGGGGGTTAGGACTGGAAGTGGGCTAATGGGGGGTTAGGACTGGTAATGGGCTATGGGAGCAGGGGGGCTGACTGGAAATGGGCTGATTGGGGGGGTTAGGACTGGTAATGGACTGTGGGGGGGGTAAGACTGAAAATGGGGTGATGGGGGTTAAGACTGGTAATGGGCTGTGGGGGGGTAAGACTGAAAATGGGCTGATGGGGAGGTTAGGACTGGTAATGGGCTATGGGGGGGCTAGGACTGGTAATGGGATGGGGGGGTTGCTAGGAATTGAAATGGGCTGAGTGAAAGGGGGGCTTGAACTGCAAATAGCTGATGGGGAGGGGGGCTTGGAATGGAAATGGGCTGTGAGGGGAGGGAGTTAGGACTGGAAATGGGCTGAGTGGGGGGGGTCTAGGACAGGAAATGGGCTGATGGATGGGCTAGGATAGGACTGGAAATGGGCTGTTGGGGGGTGCTAAGGTTGGAAATGGGCTGTAGTGGGGGCTTGAATTGAAATGGACTCATGGAGGGGCTAGAACTGCAAGTAGGCTCGTGGGGGGTTTGGATTGGAAATGGGCTGAGTGGAGGGGAGCTAGGATTTGACATGGGCTGATGGTGGGGCTAGGAAAGGACTAGAAATGAGCTGATGGGGGGCTGGAATTGGAAATGAGCTGATGGAGGGACTTGGATAGGACTGGAAATGGATGGGGGAGCTAGGACTGGAAATGGGCTGATGGGGGCCTAGGACTGGAAATGGGCTGATGCGGGGACTGGAAGGGAGCAGATGCTGGGTGGGGCTGGAACTAGAAGGGAGCTGATGTTGGGGGAGGATTAGAATGGGATGGAGCTGAGAAAGTGAAATGGAGAGGGAAAATATTTTGTGTGGGAGGGAAGACAAATCTATAATTGGCCGGATATTGGGAGAGTAAGTGGGGATTGAGGATGGAGGGGTAAAATTTGAGGGGATGAAATAGGAATGAGGAAAGAGCAAAAGGAGAAAGATTAGTATGTTAAAGCAGATGAAGAGAGAGAATGGAAAAAAAACTAGAAGATGAAAGGACAAATGGACAGCAGATGGAGAATTAGCAGAAGACACGAAGAAACTAGAAGAAAGTGGCTGGAACAATTGTAACTGAAAAAAAAAATGCACAAAAGGTTGAAAAATATCTCTTTATTTTGAGTTATTAACTGGAATATATCAGCTCTGGGAAATGTGCATTATTAACATCTGCGCTTTGTTTAGTACAAGAGGATATTAATTTATAGTTTTATTTCTACAGTGTTGTACATTCCAAGTTTGGCTTTTGGGGTTCCCAGTTTAATTATTGTCTTCCTGTTTCTAAATTGTGATTCCTTGTTTGGTGATGGTCTATGTTCTGCATGTGTAACTGAGCTGAGGTATTCTGTTTATATAATTCCTATTTGACATTGCCACTTGTTCTCTTTCCCCAGTAGGTCATGTATTTTATTCTCTGAAATGTATTGGTTTAATATTTGCAGTGTTGCCTTTTGATAGTTAAGGTATGGTGCTTTGTGAGTCCTGGTAGTGCTGTTAGGATACGGCGGGTTTGCTATGGGTTCTAAATGTCCCACAATCTACATGATTTCTACTTAAGTTTAAGCAGCATATGTTGTGCATTAACACTCCGAAATATTTAACACAAAATTTTTTTGTCGGATAAATCACCGTGAGCAGAAACCTTTCTACTCTCGAAGTGAGCCCTCCATTTTAATCAAATTTTATAAAATCGACCCATCACAGGTCAAGTTGACCCACCACAGGTCAAACACCAGGTGCTACAGCACTAACAAGCTGCCGCTCCTATACCAGTGAAGCAAGAGCTAAGTTCTTACAAAGACGTCCCAAACCGCTATCAGTGTCGTCCTTTATAACAAAACTGATACTCATCTAAACAGGACCAGGCCCAGCCAACAATCTTCACCGTCGTGGGGCCACAAAAGAACTTGAGATGTTCACCGCAGCTTCCGTCGAGCACCCCCAGCAACCGGGACTGTCTAAAAACTCTTCAAAGCTTCTCCCCCGGTACAGGAGTCGTATGATTCATCATGCAACACTAATCAGTGTTTCAAGCCGCCCAGCTTTGCAGCTCTTCCTCAGGCTAATGAATCATACACACATGTGATTCCTATTTAAAGGATCCAAAAGTGACGTCAGAGTAACTATCCAATGAAACACAGTCTCAACTATCCACCACCTATCACAATCGAAGATTCCACCAATCAATGTCCATATTCATACCTGCAGGAATTATAGAACCCAAACGAAAAATCCATTGTTGTTCCTTGAAATGAAGTTTCATGTGACGATCTCCTCCCAGTGTCAAAGGGGGCACTACATCCAAAACTCTCCAACGAAGATCCTCAAATCGATGTCCAAATTGTTGACAATGGGGGACCAAAGGGGCTGCAGCCTGACGGGCATTGATACGAGAGCGATGCTCCTGCAGTCGTTTTCGTATTGGACGTGTAGTTTTGCCCATGTACTTCAAATTGCAGGGGCAAAGTAACAAATATACCACAAAGGATGTATAACAATCTGAAGCAAACTGAGAGATATAAGGTATGTCTGTGACAGGATCAGTCCATTTATCTCCTTGTACCGTGGACCTACAAAAATCACAATGTCCACAGGCAAAATGACCTCGAACGGGCACTGGAGTTGGGTTGATTTCATTGGGTGTATTGATATTTAACTTAATGGGTTCTAAATGGGCAGTGTTTGTAGTAGTTCCTAATGTGCCTGGTGGTTGGTACTGGATTATAGTAATGTTGGTACTGGATTATAGTAATGTAGAAATCTTTTAGTCTTTCTTTATCCATACACTCATTAAGAGGCATGTTTACTAAAAGTTAGTGTATGGTAATATTATGCAAATATTTATTACCACAACCCATGACCAGTAAGTTGTATATAACTAGCAAGAGCTGAAGTAACACCCTTCAACCAAAAGATATTACACCTGGTCACATGCCAAAATTCCTAAAGGAAGCAACCATCTGCCCAATTTTAAAACATCACTCACTAGATAGAAATCGTCCAAGCTCATTTAGACCAATATCAAATCTACCATATACAGCAAAAATAATTGAAAAGGCAATTCAGAGACTACAGGAACATTGGGATACATACGTCCCACTGGACCCACACCAATAGAGATTTAGGCCACACCATGGCATCAAAACACTCCTTATATCCCTTCTTGATAAAATGATTCAAGTAATCCAAAACCCTAAGCAATCCTTCATCCTTGTATTCTTGGATATAGCCTCCACCTTCTACTCAATAAATCACAAAATCCTAATTTCATTACTCCAACAACTTGGCATCAGTGTAGACTGATCGATGCTCATGGTGGATAGGTTGAAGTTACCTGGATGAAGTCCTTATCAACTGGTTTATCAGAGCAAGCTGAGTCTAGAATTGTGGTTAGCGTATTGGGGTTTGGAAATGGTGATCCGTATATTTTATTTTATTTTTATTTATTTAACAGTATTTCTAAACCGCCTTATCTTATTAATCAAGGTGGTATCACAGCAAACAATCGGGTAAAGTGAGCGTGTTATACATGCAGTGAGGGAGAAACTTCACTGAGTGTATGTTGTGTTGAGTGCGAGATTAGTTTGAGCTATTTACAAAGTGCGCTATATACAAAGGGGCCAGAAAACATTTTCTATACATACAGTGGTAGGAGGTATTTATGCATTCTCTGAGGTTACGTGATGTGTCTATACTGTTCTATGAACAGCATGGTCTTCAGCTGTTTTCTAAAGTCTTTGAGGTCTGTTGTTGCCCTCAAATCGTCCGGGAGTTTGTTCCATATTGTTGGAGCAGCCATGGAGAGTGCTCTGTCTGTTGTGTCCTTGCGTGTGTGATTGTATTCACTTGGGGTGATGACTCGGTTGTGTGTTTGTTTTCTTCTTGGACGTGTGCTGGTGTCTGGTTGTATGAGAGTGTGCAGGCTGTTGGCTGATGTGTGCTGATTTATCTTAAATAGGTTTATGATAGTTTTGTATCTGATGCGTGAATTGATTGGGAGCCAGTGTAAGTCCTTCAAGATGGGTGTGATGCGTTCCTGTCTTGCTGTCCCAGATATAATTCGTGCTGCAGTGTTTTGTGCCAGTTGGAGTGGTTTGAGGGCTTGTTTCGGTAGTCCAAGGTATATCGGATTGCAGAAGTCCAGAAGTGGGGTTATCAGTGCTTGACAGACGGTTTGGAAGTGTTCAGGGGCGAGGAGTGGTTTCAGTCTCCTGATGATTCACATCTTGTAACAGGCTTTTTGGATTGTTTTGTCTATGTGTGTCTTGAGATTGAGTTTATTGTCCAGAGTAACTCCGAGGTATCTAACTTCAGATCTTATCAGTATAGTAGTGCTTTGCATCTTTAGATTTGGAGGGTGTTTGAAGCTTTGGTTCTGAGTGATGATTAAAGCCTCGGTCTTGCTGTAGTTGATTGCGAGGTTGTTGTTTTGACACCAGCTTGTCATTTGGGTGAGGCAGTCTGTGATCTTGGAGAAGTCCGGGTTGTCGACTGATATCGGGGTGTATATCATGATGTCGTCTGCATATATTGTGTATTGAATGTTGTTCTCTTTCATGATGTTGCATATTGGTTGGATGTAGATGTTAAATAGTAGAGATGAGAGTGCAGATCCTTGAGGTACTCCTTGGCGGACATTTATGGGTCGGGAGGTGTTGTGGCCCACCTTGACCTGTAACTGTCTTTCGGTTAGGTATGACTGGAACCATTTCAATGTGATGCCATGTATCCCAGTGTTCTTTAGTCTTTCCAAGAGCGTGTTGTGGTCCACTGTGTCGAAGGCTGAGGAGATGTCGATGAAGATCATTATGACTCCATTCCTGGTGTTGTCAATTATTCTTAGGATGCTGTCGAAGAGGTAGATCAGTAGTGTTTCGACTCCATGGTTGGGATGAAAGCCATGTTGGTTGTCATCAAGTGTTTTATGTTCGTCGATGTGCTCCTGTAGTTGTAGTTGAACTGTTTTTTCGATGATTTTTGCCAGGAAGGGTATGCTGGAAATTGGTCGGTATGCTGCTGGATCTTTTTTGTCGAGAGTTGTTTTTTTTGTGATTGGTCTTACTGAGGCGAGCATTAGTTGCTTTGGCATAAGTCCTTGAGTGAGTGAGTTGTGTACCATGTTGTGTATGGTGTGGATGAAGCTTGATTTGGTAGCTTTGACCCATGACACTGGGCACGGGTCTGTAGGAGCAGTGCTTGTGTTGATTGTGGAGATGATGTGGGATAGCTGCTCTGTTGAGGGTGAGTGGAATGTGCCCCAGGTTTTGGTGTGTACGTCTGTCCTGGTGGTTACGCTGGGTGTTGTTTAAAAAAGGGCTGCTACACAGTACCTTGTCCTGTGCTGCTGAGGAAAACTATATTCTGATTTGATTTAAATTATAGCTCTTTGCTGCTACTAGGCTCTAACCTATTATGAAATTTAAACTACAAGCTCTCTGCTGGATTCTAAATTTAACCAGAAAGCTCTCTTCTGTGTTTTAATTTGAAACTAAAAGTACTTTGCTGATGCATCAGTGACTGGGCCCCAAAAGGAAACCCATATTTAGCACATGAGAAAAATACTAGATAGCACTATAGGAGTGCCTAGCCATGCTGTGGTCACTGCACAGTCAGGGTGATAGTGATCTCTCAGCAGGATATACTGAGGTCACCCTGTCTGTGTAGGTGGTGGCCGGGCACTACAATGTGCCTGTCACTGCCCTATGCCCTGTGCAGATGCACCCTGGCCAGGCCACCATGTCCGGCCTATACCCATGGTACCTTGCTCCTCATTATGCACATTGGCAGCCCAATACTGGCAACATTGCTGGATAGACAGACAGCCACCTCCACACCTATGCCAGCATTGTGCTACTATAGAGGTGGTCAGCAGCCATACCCACTACACCAGTCATGGGCATAGTACAGGCATGGATATGGTACACAGGGCTGTTGGGGGGTCACTCCCCAGGGTGGTGAACACTGTCAGAGACCAGACCTGCAGCAAACACCGCAGACATCAGAATGATTGTTATGGTGGAGCGCAATGAGCAAACTGTGCTTAACGTAGGAATTGATATCTGCCAGTTATCATAGGGAACGTTTGATAGCTGTGTACCATATACCCAGGTGTAGGGTGGCATTGTTAAGGTATGCAACTGCTAGTATTGGGAGATACAGGCAGGGCCCAATGTCTTGCCTCTCCAGGAGGCATTGGCCAATGGGGCCTGTGGGTGGGTGTGTGGCCCTGTTGGCTGCTGCTTTACGGCAGAGTTCCCCAACTCCAGTCCTGGTGTTCCAAACACTGTTCGGGTTTTCATGCTGTCCCTCATAAATATGCATGAGCTACATCTGCATACCATGGGGGTGGTGCATAGCTATGCAGCACAGGCATCTTTATTAGAGGCAGCATGAAGCCGGAATGGTGTGGGGCCCTCCAGGACTGCATTTGCGGGACTCTGCTTTAGGTAATGTGCCTGTTTCTGGTGTCTGTGTTTGGTGTGGTAAACTATAGGCCATGTTTATGTTCTCTGCAATAAAGGATTGTCGTTACTATCACTGTTTAGTGGTGGGTAAAACTATGGGGACTGGGTTGGCAAGAGCCCCAGCTGGGATTTGAACCTGTGACCCTCTGGTCTTACAGGCACTGGCTGTGTCTGTTGCACCACACTGTGGCCACAGAGACAGTGCACTCCCTGGGGTTAGTTAAACCGGCCTGACGAGCCAGAAACCCTGCTCTGCAACAGGTTTACTGTGGCCTCATTTACCTTATGCAGACAAAGGTATACGTAAACCTCAGAAAAGACCTCAAAAAAGGGGCACACACCCATAACCAAGCTGGGCAACAATGATATCATTGGAAAACATTACCCCACACGCCCAGGACAGCTCCATTACAATGTAATGCTCTTTGAAAGGGTCTGCGGAGCGTAGACCCTTCCACACATCATTTCTTTTATTTTTGTGCTTTCCAGGGAGTGTTGTTCCTTGTTGCCCATTGCTATCACTGTTGCCCAGCTGAATTATGCTTTTTAAAATGTTTCTTGTGGTCATTTTTAACGTTTTATGTGAAATATTGTTCTGTGCACATGTATCACACTGCTCACGTTTTGTGGGTTTCCCCGGTTTTTCTGTACATTGCTGACGGAAATTGTTTCTCTTCCCTTTAAATGCCTTTTAACGACAGGTTTTCATTCGCGTTGTAATTGAGCTCTGAAATTCAGCGCGTTAGTATGAGGGGTGCCTCTCCCCGCCCACTCTCCGCCCATTGACCCCTTCTCTCCGCCCACTCTCCACCTTTTGCGCTGTTTTAACGCGCCGCGGAGCTTTACGATCGTTAACTACGGTTAGCGCGCGTAGTATGACGTTAACGGTCGTTAGCGCGTCGGTACGCGCGTTATACGGCACTTACGGTCGTTAACGTCATATAACGCGCGTTAGTCACGTTTACCGCACTTTAGTAAACATGCCCCTTAGTTTCCATTTTATTAGAGGTCTTTGGTTGATCGGGTTTTTCAACTACAGCGGGTTTTATTGGGGTGACTTGTTTCCTTACCTTTGGCAAGATGATTGTGTGGTTGCAGAGAATAATGCTTGGTGTTGCTAAGTTCCACGCTAAGGGCCAAGCCTAAGTGCCTTTTAGCAAGGCCTGCCAGGCAAGGGCGCACTAGGCATTGGCATGCCTTGAGGTGCTCCACTTTAAATGCTGTGACGGTTGCTGGGTAATAACGTCTTTTGGAGGAACTTGACAATCGATATACTCAGGCTGGCTGTCCAGTCTGGGTGAAGAGATCCTTAGGAGAGGGGCTCTGGTGGGTAAGGCTGTGCCGGTATATGCAATGAGCAGTGCCGAATATAGCGGCTCACCTCTGGGTCAGTGGAGTGCAGTAGTAATGTCTCTGAGCATTCCAAGGAAGTCTGGTGTGCTCTTGTATGTAGCAGGGGCTCTTTGCTGAGGTTTCAGTGTCATGCTGATGTCCACGCTGTTCAATCGGTGTCTGGATGCCAACTGCATGTGTGAGGAAGAGGCTAGCTTGCCTTGAGGCACTCTGCTTTAAATGCTGTGTCAATTGTTGGGTAATGATGTCTTTGGGCAGAGCTTAGTAATCGATACACTCAGTGTGTGTTTGTGTGTGGCTGACTGGTCAGAGTGAAGGCTCCTTTTGGAGAAGGGCTCTGGGTGGGTAAGGCTGTGCCGGTATCTGCAATGAGCAGTGCTGAGTATAGCGGCTCACCTCTGGGTCAGGGGAGTGCAGTAGCAATGTCTCTGAGCATTCCGAGGAAGTTTGGTGCACTCTTGTGTGCAGTTGGGGCTCTTTGCTAAGGTTTCAGTGTCACGTTGCTGTCCGCACTGTTTGATTGGTATCTGGATGCCAGCCGCATGTGTGAGGAAGAGAAGGAATTTTCAGAAGAGCAGAGTTCTCGAGAAGAGGTGTAGGGAGAGATAATAGAGGAAAGGTAGCGAGGAGCTGCAGAGTGAATGCACCTATAGGTCAGCAGGAGAAATTTGAACTGGATGCGGAAACAGATAGGGAGCCAATGAAGTGTCTTGAGAAGAGGGACCATATGAGCATGATGAGGATGGTTGAATATTAGCCGTGCAGCAGACTTTTGAACAGATTGAAGGGGAGAGAATGATTCAGAAGGAAACTCGCAAGGAGTAGGTTACAATAGTCTAGACGGAAGGTGACTAAAGAGTGGATAACTGTCTTAGTAGGGTGTTCAGAGAGGAAGGGGCATTACGGTGGCCCATCATGCATTAGTGGATAGAAACATGCTGGTCATGCCACCATAAGAACATAAGAATATAAGATATGCCATACTGGGTCAGACCAAGGTCCATCAAACCCAGTATCCTGTTTCCAACAGTTGCCAATCCAGGTCATACGTACCTAGCAGTTTCCCCAAAAGACACAGGTTCCACAATGCTTGTATTGGGTCAAGCATTGATATCCTTGATCCCTTCTTAATAATGGTTTATGGTCCTTTCCTCCAGGAACTTGTCCAAACCTTTTTTAAACCCAGCTACACAAACAGCCTTTACTACATCCTCCGGTAACAAATTCCAGAGTTTGATTACACGTTGTGAAAAAATATTTTCTTTTATTAGTCTTAAATAGTTTACCCTGTAGCTTCATTGCATGTCCCCTAGTCTTTCTATATTCTCATAACGTAAACAATTGATCTATGTTTACCCGTTCCACTCCATTCATTAATTTATAGACCTCTATTATATCTCTCCTCAGCTGTCTCTTTTCCAAGTTGAAGAGCCCTAACCTTTTTAGCCTCTCTTCATAGGGGTGTGCTTCCATCCCCTTTACCATTGTGTGGCTCTTCTCTGAACCTTTTCTAATAACAGTATATCCTTTTTAAGATGCGGTGACAAGAATTGCATATGATATTCAAGGTGCAGTTGCACCATGGAACGATACAGAGGCATTATAATATCCTTTGTTTTATTCTCCATTCCTTTCCTTATGATACCTAGCATTCTATTTGCTCTCTTAGCCACCGCTGCACACTGGGCGGAGGGTTTTAACATGTTATCCACAATGACGCCTAAATATTTTTCTTGGGTGGTGGTTCCTAATGTGGAACCTTGCATCGTGTAACCATAGTTTGGGTTGTTCTTTCCTGGGTGCATAAATTTGCACTTGTCCTCATCAAATTTCATCTGCCATTTGGATGCCCAGTCTTCCAATTTATCAAGATCCTCTTGCAATTTTCCACAATCCTCTTGGGTTTTAACAACTTTAAATAGTTTTGTGTCATCTGCAAATTTGATAACCTCACTTGTTATTCCCATTTCCAGGTCATTTATGAATATGTTTAAAAAGCAGCAGACCCAGCTCATATCCCTGGGGTACTTTTCCATTGGGAAAATTGGCCATTTAGCCCTACCCTCTGCTGTCTATCTTTTAACCAGTTCCTGATCCACAATAGTACACTGCCTCCTATCCCATGACTTTTTAATTTTGCCAAAAGTCTCTGATGAGGGACCTTGTCAAAGGCTTTCTGAAAGCCCAGATACACTATATCAACCGACTCACATTTGTCTATCTGTTTTTTCACACCTTCAAAAAACATAACAGATTAGTAAGACAAGTTCTTCCTTGTCTAAAGCCATGTTGGCTGTCTCCCATTAAGCCATGTCTACATGTTCAGTAATTTTGTTCTTTATGAGGGTTTCTACCATTTTTCCCGGTACTGACGTCAGGCTCACCAGTCTGTAGTTTCCTGGATAACCCCTAGAACCCTTTTTAAAAAATGGTGTTACATTGGCCATCCTCCAATCTTCAGTTATTATAGATAATTTTAATGATAATTCACAGATTACTAATAGTAGGACTGCAATGTCATATTTTAGCTCTTTCAACACCCTTGGATGTATACCATTTGGTCCAGGTGATTTGCTACTCTTTAGTTTATCAAATAGTTGTAATACATCTTTCCAGTGTATCAATATTTCTTTCAAGTCTTCCACAGCATCTCCTTTAAATACCACTTCAGTCATGGGTAACATCCCTACATCTTCCTCAGTAAAGACCGAAGCAAAGAACTCTCCGCTATGGCCTTGCTCCCTCTTAGTACCCCTAATAACTTCTATCATCTAATGGTCCACCTGAATCTCTCACAGGTTTTTTGCTACAAATGTACTTGAAAAAGTCTTTATTATGCATTTTTGCTTCCACGACAAGCTTCTTCTTAAATTCTCTCTTTGCCTGCCTTATCAATTCCTTGCATCTAACCTGCCAGTGCTTGTGCGGTTTCCCGTTTTCGTCATTTGGCTCTTTTTTCCATTTCCTGAAAGACGCTTTTTTGGCAACAACAGCCTCTCTGACCTCACCTTTAAACCATGCTGGCAGTTTTTTGGACTTCCTTCCACTTTTCTGAAAGCCTGGAATAGCAAGGCCGCGGAGCCATGTGCTCGCGGCCGGCCTTAACCGTGTGGGCGGCAGCTTCCTGCCCATGCGGCATCTGGCATTTCAACTCTGGGGGGCGGGGCTCAAAGGGTATGTTCTCCCCATTGGCTCCAGCGAGTTGACTGTCTCACGCATCAGCCAATGGGCGGATTGAGGGGTTAGCGAGGGGGCTTAGTGCGGGGACGCGGCGTGGCTCCGGCCTCTTGCCATCGGATGCCGGAGCCGTCGGACGTGTGAGCAGTTTCCCAATTTTTTTACTAAAATTAACGGTGAGCCTAGCGCGGGGGGTAGGAGCTTTTCCCCGGGGGTGCACAGCAGCATTTTTTCAGTAGGGAGGGGGAGATAGGTTTATAACGACGTCAAAAAAAAAAAAAAAAAAAAAAGCTAAAGGAATTGCTATCGGCATTCAGTGCTGCTGAGTCTGAGGCAGCTGGTTTCGCAGGAGAGCAGGGACGCGGATCGCCAAGAGTGTGCATATCAAAAAAAATAAATAATAATAATTTTTTTGGGGGGGGGGGAAAGCTTATAGGCGCACGGTGTTGCTGGGCAAGGGGTTTTGGGGGTTTAAAAGGTTTGCCATTGTATACATTAGTGGAGACATAATTACAAACAAAAAGCAGGAGAAGACCATGCCCCGTAATAAGGAGGGAGGTGCAAGTGCAGCAAAAGGAAGAGGGCCAAGCAGAGGGAGAGGAACAGATCGGGCAGCTCGGGTAGGGAGAAGGACGACGTCTGATGCTAGTGCAGAGCAAGGGGATAGCAGGCCGCATGTTACAGCAGCAGGTGGGAATTCGGTGCGGGGCGGGGCCAAGGGCAGAACTACAAACAAGGTCAGGGCTGCTCAAGGGAGGGGGGGGTAGGCAGGCAAGGGACCCTGCCAAAGGAAATAGAGGGCGGGGGGGCAGGGGAACGGCAATTGGGCTCACACAGGCTCAGAATGAGGTTGGTGGCGAGGTTAGGGGAGGTGAGCCATTGCGGGGGTGTAGGGCCCCTCGAGGTAGTCGGGGCGACAGAGGTGGTGAGCAATTAAGAGAGACAACGGGACACGGTGCGGGGCTGGTGGCTGATGGACAGCCAAATGGGGGTCCACCCCACCTCGGGGAAGGCCTAGGTGATTCTCGGGAAGGAGATAGGTGGGGGTTGTCTGGTACTGTGGATTGGCTACCGGATGTAGGAGGCGGTTCATCCCCAGCTTGGGCGCATTGGCAGGGCGGGGGTCAAGGTTCCTCGCGGGCGGCGTGGCTGGGTGCTTGGCAGTCACCATGGGCTAGGGCGGGGGTCTCATCTCCTTTCCCTGTTTTTTCCCCACAGGTACCCCCAATGTGGCAGTATGCGGGTAGTCCTTGGTGGAGCGCGTCGCGGCAAGGAGAAGGCGCGACGTCGAGCACAGCTGGGAGTCAAGTGGTTGGCAGGGCGCCTGTGGAGATGGAAGCAGATGTCCAGGCAGCTCCAGAGCGCACTGAGATCGGTGTATCTCCGGAAGTAGGCGAGAGTGCTTCAGGTGAGTTGACAGTTGAGCAAGGGGCGGATGCTAGGGTGGGAACTGATGCTCTGGTCAAAGGGCGAAAGAGGAGAAGCCGGAAGCGTCGGCATTCTTGTCATAGGCGTAGGAGATCGGATTCATCTTACACGTCATCTTCTGATTCGTCGTCTAGTTCGACTTCGGGGGAGGGAAGTCAGTGCCGTGAAAAAGGGGGGCCGCAGAAGGGATGGGAAACCGGTGGTGCAATTCCTACGGTAGCAGCGTTCTCGGAGTTATGGGAGGGCGTGCCGAGGACTTTGCGGCGAAAAATTCAAAAGCGGCGCTATATAGACATTTTCTGTCTGTTGGAAGGCAGGAAGCGTTCAGGGGACAGTAGGCGGAAGAGGAAGGAGGACGAGAAGGCTGGTCTGGTACGGAGAGTGGCTAGGAATGTAGTGAATTGGATGCGGGCCTTTTTAAGGTTAGCTAGTGTTTGGGGACACGTACATCCGGAGCATTATGGTATGCTTTTGGCGTATGCAGATTCCATATTAGAAGCTTCTCAGACCCACGACAGTTGGGCTTGGCTCAACTACGATGAAAAATTTCGGGACAAGATGGAAGAAAACCAAATGTTGTCCTGGGGTACTCAGGATATCAATCTGTGGTTGACGCAGATGGCGGTCAGACAGGGAGGTAGAGGGGGGAGTGGTTCTAGAGGGGGACTGGTAGGTGCAGCGGGTGTGGGGAAGCCCTTTCGTGGGGGCGTGCCCCCGACAGTCCAGAGAACTGCGGGGGGAGGGGGCTCCAGCGATGTCTGTTGGCGTTTCAACAAGTCGTCCTGCCCCTTCCCGGACTGTAAATTCCGGCACGCATGCTCTGTCTGTGGTGGAGGACATTCTGCTCTCAAATGCGTTAAACGGGGGCCTGCTGGACCCCTTGCGCCCCCATCGAAACAGTAGTGGTTTGTTGAGTCTGGCCCCTACTCCCATTAAGTTACTCGCTTTGCGTGTTTGTATCGGTATCCCAGGAGGAAGGATAGCAAAATCTTGGAAAGGGATTTCAGTGGGGGTTCCAGATTCCTATTGGTGAGGTCGCTGCGGTGCGGGCAAAGAATGCGCTTTCAGTCCGGCAGTTCATTAATAAAGTGAGGGACAAGTTAGCCGGGGAGATTTTGTTGGGGCGGGTTGCGGGCCCTTTTGAGGATCAGCCATTTGAGAACTTTATGGTCTCCCCCTTGGGTATAGTCCCGAAGAAGGAACAAGGCAAATATCGGTTAATTCATAATCTTTCGTTCCCGGAGGGTTCATCGGTTAACGATCACATTCCTAAGGAATTGTGTGTGGTACGTTACGCAACTTTTGATGATGCCGTGGATTTAGTGAAAGATTGTGGCCCGGAGTGCTTGATGGCTAAGGCAGATATTGAATCGGCCTTCCGCCTGTTACCTGTGCACCCGTCGGCTTTTCATTTGTTGGGATTCCGTTTTGAAGGGCAATTTTATTTCGACAAATGCATGCCAATGGGCTGCGCGATATCCTGTGCCTATTTCGAACGGTTCAGTACTTTCATGCACTGGGCTATGGTTCAGCAGTCGGGTAATGGACATGTGGTGCATTACTTGGATGATTTCCTTTTTGTCGGGACGGCTCAGTCTGGGCAGTGTCAGGACATGTTGGAGTGCTTTATGCACTTAGCCCAGGAATGGGGGGTACCATTGGCGGCAGGGAAGACAGAGGGGCCAACGACGCGTCTTACCTTTTTGGGGGTGGAGTTGGATTCTGTGTCAATGGTAGCGAGGTTACCAGCAGACAAGGTTGCGCGGCTGCGAGTGTTAGTAGCGAACGCTATGACTTCAACAAAGTTGACTTTGCGGGAGATGCAGGCCCTTATTGGTTTCCTTAATTTTGCATGTCGAGTTATTCCCATGGGCAGAGTATTTTTGCGCCGGCTGTCGTCGGCCACGGCCGGGATCTGTAAACCTCATCATCGAATCAGGATTTTGCGTAGTATGCGTGATGACTTAGGGGTTTGGGAGGAGTTTCTGCGTGATTTTAACGGTATCACGGTGTTGCGGGAGAAGGTCATATCCAGTGATGAGTTACATTTGTATACGGACGCTGCTGGGGGGGTGGGCTTAGGAGTTTACTTTGGTGGCTCTTGGTGTGCAGCGGGATGGCCGCCGTCTTGGCGCGAAGTCGGCCTCACTAGTAACATAACCTTCCTGGAGTTGTTCCCGATTTTGGTGGTGCTGTCACTGTGGCCAGAGAGGCTACGGAATCGTCAGATAGTGTGGTGGTGCGACAATGAGGCAGTGGTCAGCGTGCTGAATAATTATACCCCGCGCTGCAAACAGGTTGCTGACTTAATGCGCCAAGTGGTCTTAGCCTGCTTACGTTTGAATTTGGTGATTAAGGCTCGTCACATTCCAGGGAGTACTAACACGATTGCCGACGCTCTTTCCCGTTTTAAGTGGGAGCTTTTTCGGACCTTGGCACCGGAAGCAGAAGAGTTCAGAGCCTCTGTCCCAGAACACTTATGGCAGATTGGCCTGTGGACATGAGGGACTTGCTGAGAAATTCTGTGTCGGCTGCGACGTGGGAGGCCTACCAGAGGGGCTGCAACAGTGTGACAGCTTTCCTGACGGAGCAGGGATGGCGGCTGGGCCCTGCATCGGATTGGCTCCTAGGTCAGTATGTGTTGGCAGCTAAAGTTGCGGGCTTGTCGCGATCGACGGTGCGGAGGAATTTGGAGGGATTTTCCTTTTTCATGAAAGCTGTGGGGTGGGGGGCGGCGCGAGGGGGTTTTTTGACGTCCAGGCTTTTGCAAGGATGGGAGCGGTCCGTCCCATCGCCTGGCGACAGTAGACAGCCTATAACGCATGCCCTCTTGTGTAGAATATGTGTAGCGTTGCCACAGGTAGTCTCGTCTTGCTATGAAGGCGTGCTGTTTCGGGCGGTGTTTTCCGTGGCCTTTTTTGGGGCTTTTCGGGTGGGTGAGTTGGTGGCTGAGTCGGGTCGACACTCGGGACTCAGAGGCTTGCAATTTCACCAAGTGAAGTTTGTAGACGGCGGGGTTCACATTCACTTAGCGCGTTCCAAGACAGATCAATCGGGAAAAGGGGTATGGGTAGTCTTGCAGGAGGTGCCTGGGGCTACTACTTGCCCTGTTACGTTGTTGAAAGCGTACTTGGGGGTGCGGCCGGCTGGTGAAGGTAGTTTATTTGTGCACAAGGACAGGCGGGTTTTTACGCGTTTTCAGTTCACGGCGGTCATGCGGATGTCGCTGCAGAAGATTGGGGAGGACCCGGCTCGGTTTGCTCCACACTCATTCAGGATCGGAGCGGCTACCAGTGCGGTGGCAGAAGGATTGTCGGATCGGGATATCCGGCGAATCGGCCGATGGAGGTCTCAGGCGTTCCAAAGCTATGTGCGCTTATGAGGGTGGGGAGGGGGAGACTAACTGTATCTTCTCTTTATGTTACAGATGTAGTTCATGGAAGGTATCGCTGTTGGGTGACTGGCCATTCGTTCGTTTACTGGGCTGGTCGGCGAGCAGCAACACGGCCTATTGGCCTGAATCTGGGACTCGACGTTACTGAAGTGACCGTCTCATGGCTGGGTGAGTGCGGATTGCGGTGGTTACAGCTCTTACCTTTGCTGCGGCACCACGAGCGTCAGAGAGGGAAGCCTGATATTTTGTTGATTCACCTGGGAGGCAACGATTTGACGTCCTGGACTTGTCGACAGTTGATTCGTGTGGCGCACAAGGACTTGGGGGTTGTGTGGGCACTCTTCCCGGGCTTAGTTTTGGTTTGGTCTGATATCCTTCCAAGGCCTGCTTGCAAAGTCCAGCGGCGCTGGTCCAGGGGGCTGACAAAAATCAATCGCCAGATAGGCCGATGGGTCATTGAACATGGGGGGTACCAAATTTTGCACCCATGGGTTGATGTGGAATGCGCTGGCCTGTTCAGGCCGGACGGGGTACATTTATCCCCGATCGGGTTGGACTTGCTGCTCAACGATTGGCAGGAGGCCTTGGAAGTTGTTATATCTGGGAGACGGGCTGGTCGCAGCTTACTTTATGGGGGGCGGCTCAGGTCAGAATTAGCCTGAGCCGGTGGCAGGATCCCGGAGGTTTCCGGGGTCCGGAGCCGGATCCAAGCATTTGGGCGGGGGTGGGGTACCCCTGACCCGGACAATCCCTCAGGGTTTTGCTAATAATATGGCGAAGCCGGATGAGGGAGGGCGAGGCGATTCAGTTGGGGCCTGTTCCCCGAGGAAGCGGAAGCGACGTCACCTTGCTAATAACATGGCTGGTGATGGCACGCTCTGCTGGGGGGGGGGGGGGCAAGTTTAACTTGTTTAATTGAAGTTTGTTATTGTTTAAATTTAATAAAGCTGCGACCAGTTCAATTCCAAAAGATGTGTAATGGTTTTGTTTGAAAGAGCAGGT
Source organism: Ichthyophis bannanicus (assembly GCA_033557465.1). Lineage (NCBI taxonomy): Eukaryota > Metazoa > Chordata > Amphibia > Gymnophiona > Ichthyophiidae > Ichthyophis > Ichthyophis bannanicus. Next base: position 462,869,257 of record CM066035.1, read on the forward strand.
TAGAACTATTAAGGTGGGGGTGGGGGGGGATTAAGGGCTGGACAGCGGGTCCGCCGTACTCGGTTATACAGCTGGTCTGGGCTTCCAAGATAGTATTTTTAAACAACACCCATGCTTGATGTAAATCTTTAACCTTCACAACTGCTCCTTTTAGTTTTTTCTTAACTATTTTCCTCATTTTATCATTGTCTCCCTTTTGAAAGTTAAAAGGTGGTACTGTGGACTTTCTTACCATCCTTCTTCCATTTATTAAATCAAACATGATCATGCTATGATCACTATTGCCAAATGGCCCCACATCCTTATCTCTTGCACCAGATCTTGTGTTCCACTAAGGACTAGGTCCAAAATGGCTTCCCTCTGGTCAGTTCATGAATCAGCTGCTCCAAGAAGCAGTCATTTATTTCATCTATGAACTTTATCTCCCTGGCATGTCTTGCCGTGACACTGACCCAGTCGACACCTGGGTAATTAAAATCACCCATTATTATTTCTGCAACTTTTGTTAGCTTCTCTGATTTCTTTGAGCATTTCATCATCCATTTGGCGGTCGATAGTACACCCCTATTGCCATTGCCTTCTCCTTCCACTTTTTACATGGAATTTCAATCTATAGAGATTCTACAGTGAATTTTGTTTCCTGCAAAACTTTAATCCTTTGTGGCTCAATGATCTCTCTAACACAGAAAGCTACCCCACCACCTATTTGATCTGCTGTATCATTACAATATAGTTTGTACCCAGGTATCACAGTACATCATTGGTTGTCCTCCTTCTACCATGTCTCTGAGATACCAATCATATCTAACCTCTTATTTAGTGCTATATATTCTATCTCCCCCATCTTATTTTTTAGATTGTAGCATTTGAATGCAAGCATTTTAGAGGCTGTATTTCTATTAGCAATAGACAATGCCAAGAAAAATCACCACGCATCTATCCTTACAAACTCATTAAACAGACCAAGAGAATTATTCTCAATTGTTCAAAAACTAACGAACAACACTAACAACTCCAGTAATGATATCACAGAAATCTCACCTCAAACATTGGCTAATTACTACATAAATAAAACTAAGTTCCATCCTCCTCTACCTAACATCATACACACATATCAAACCCATTATATAGATGAATGGTCTGAGTTCAACCCCATAACTAAGGACGTACTTAAGAACACCATAATAAATATCAACACAACAACATCCTACCTAGACCCATGTCCAGTATCCTGGATAAAGAACTCCCTCCCAATTTTATCCTCCTTCATACTACCTATAATCAATTTATCACTAAAAACTGGATATCTACCTTTAACACTAAAACATGCTCAGATCCGCCCAATACTTAAAAATGCCACCCTTGACAAAACATTACCTAATTCATATAGACCCATATCAAGTATTCCTTTCATGGCAAAACTAATTGAGAAAGTTGTACAAATTCAGACCCAAGAATACATTGACACCTCAGCCCCACTCGATGAACAACAATATGGTTTTCGCCCACGCCATGGTGTTGAGACACTCTTAACAGTACTCATTGACACCCTTGTAAGAGGAATAGACAATCCCAAGCAAGCATTTTTACTCCTATTCATAGACATCTCTGCGGCATTTGACAGCGTTAACCATGCCTCAATGCTCAACAAACTCAATCAAATAGGAATAAAATCAACAGTTCTTAATTGGTTTACTTCTTATCTAACCAATAGAACACAAACAGTAAAAATTGGTAACCTGACATCTGAGACATACAATCAGGAACTAGGTCTCCCTCAGGGATCAGTATTATCAGCACTCCTTTTTAATATATACATAAAGCATGTCTGCAATATATTTAAAAAATTCAAGGTTTATTACCACTTATATGCAGACGACATAATGATGTACATCCCATTTACAATCCCCAACATACCACTTCAATTGCTCACAGAATGTTTTAATAAACTCTCTACATGGCTAAAAGAAAATAACCTCTACATCAATCATGCAAAAACAGAAGCCCTAATTGTAACAAAAAAACTCTCATACTCACCCCCCACACACATTACTCTACAAAACCAAGAAATCAAATTAAAAAATGAGGTACGATATCTAGGTGTAATACTTGACACACACCTTAACATGAAAACACATATAAGAAACACAACGAAGAAAGTATACTTCAAACTTAAAGTCCTAAAGCAACTTCGCCCACTAATGCACTTACAGGCTTCCAGCGCATAATACAAGCCATAATTACTCCCCATTTTGACTTTGCAAATCTAACACTACTAGGCACAACAAAACAAAACTTGAAAAGACTCCAAACTGCACAAAATGCTGCGGCTAGAAACATTATGAAAGTCCCCCCATTTCAACACATCACACCGATTCTGGCGTACTTACACTGGCTACAGATACAAAGCCGAATAATATATAAATCCCTAATAACTACATTCAAAACTCTAAACAACATGGCTCCACCTACTCTATTCAACCTAATCACTAAAGAACCTGCCAAATCTCAACACAGGAGAGATCACACTAACAAACTAAAGACTCCAAAGGAATTTATAAAGCCAGAAAGACAACAAACAATAAAGCATTCTCACATGCAGCCCCCATTCTATGGAATGCCCTTCCAGACGAAATTAGATCTCTCTCAGAGATCATCGAATTCCGCAAAAAACTCAAAACACACCTGTTCACCTCACACTACGGACCTCTGTCAAACACACCTACCCAACTAGAAAACGGATAATATAAGGCCAGTCCTCTTAAGTCAATTCAGTCGACATAGGATTTGAAACCCAAATGCTTATATATTACGACTCAAACATGTTTCACTCACAGCTGTATATAGTTTTCTCTCTGTTCCATGTAAACAGTTCATAATGTTTCAAGTAAGGTAATTAAGATGTTACGGTTTAAGGCTGTTCTATGTAATGTAATATAAGTTGTTTTAAATTGTTCTCTGTATTAACAGACGTTGACCTGTTACATTGTTGTTCCATGTAAACCGCACCTGATCTCTGGAAGGTGCGGTATATAAGAAACTGTTAATTAAATTAATTAAATTAAAAATTAATATTAATCTGGCTATCAGTAGGCAGGGGCAATTTGGAATCTTTAAGCTCTCTCTGCTCTGTACTCAAAGGCATTTGGACTACTTTTGTCTTTATTGGAACCTCTCTGCTGATATGCCCTAACTTCAATCTTTTGCTAGTATCCTTCAAGGATACATTGTTCCTAACCATGTGCTCCTGGGAGACTGTTGGCTTTCCACTATTATCTAGTTTAAAAGCTGCTCTGACTTCTTTTTAAAGGTTAATGCCAGCAGCCTGGTCCCATCCCGGTTAAGATGGACACATCCCTTTGGAAAAGCCCCTCCTTTCCCTAGAATGTTCCCCAGTTTCAAAACCCTCTTCCTTGCACCATCGTCTCATCCACGCATTGAGACTCCGGAGCTCTGTCTGCCTTTTGGGTCCTGCGCATGGAACGGGAAGCATTTTATAGAAAGCTATCCTGGAAGCTCTGTATTTCAATTTCCTACCTAAAAGCCTAAATTTAGCCTCCAGAACTTCCATACCACACTTTCCTATGTCATTGATAACGACATATACCAAGACAGCACACTCCTCCCCAGCACTATCTAAGACCTTGTCTAGATGGCGTGTGAGGTGTGCTACCTTCACACCAGGCAGGCATGTTACCAGGCGATCCTCATATTCACCAGCCACCCAGCTATCTAGATATGATTGAATCACCAACTATAACAGTTGTCCTAACTCTTCCCTTGTGGGCACATGGCCATAGAGAAACCTCCTAGGTGCATGAGAGTTTTACATCACCTGGAGGACAGGTCCTAGCTACAAGATCATTTCCTGCCACAACAGGATGATGCTTTCCTCACGTGACCTCTCTCCTCCATGGCAACAAGGATGTTGCCAGACTGGAAGTGGGACTTCAGTACTACATCCCTGTAGGTCTTTTCTATGTACCTCTCTGTTTTCCTTATGTCCTCCAAGTCTGTTACTCTAGCCTCCAGATATTGAACTCAATCCCTGAGAGCAAAGAGTTCCTTGCACCTAGTGCACACATATGACCCCTCACCAAATGGGAGAAAATCATACATGTGACACTAAGTGCAAAAGACTGGGAAGCCGCCATCTTGCTTCTCAATTGCTGTCTACATCTTAGTTGTAGGTTTCTGTATTAAATTTAAACTAGAAGCTCTCTGCTGGATTTTAAATTTAGCCAGAAAGCTCTCTGCTGTGTTCTGATTTTAAACTGAAAGACCTCTGCTGGGTTTCAAATTTAAACAGACAGTCCTCTGCTGGGTTTTCAACTTAAACTGAAAGCTGCTTGTTGAGTTTTCATCAGCTTTAATCTAAAGAATTCCCTTTTCCCCAAAATTTAGAAAAATTCCCAGAAGTAAATATTTACAATTGAATATCTCTCTCCAGAAGTAGCAGTCCCTTTTAGTAGTTCTTCAAGACTCAGTGCAGCTGTCATTTTTTCCTTTTGAAATATAATTTTGACATCTCTCAACCTAATAGGGCTCTGGCCCTTTACATTTTTGGGCTTTTGGTGCTCATAGATACTCTGTTAGAATTTGACTAAACACACTATAGGGAAGGGGGGTTGCCGGGTTTGAGCCACAGAGGATACAATTGTAGCTTAGTATGGCTCTATTCTACCATTTGTTTAACCTGAGTGTGGAAAGTGATTTATATAGAGAGAGAGCAAATCTGTGGTCCAAGTAACATGTTCTATGTGATGACTGCTCTATCTGTGCCGGACCAATGTTTTTCTGTTGATCTATCAAAAAGCCTATATGCAACATTCCTTGTATTCCTAAATAAAGACACTATTTTTGGAAGAGGTTTCTGTTCTCTTTATTCGTCTGTCATGAAGGAAGAAACACCCTGTGGCTGTGAGAGTGAATGGGCCTCTATTTGTGGCATAGATTTTCATACTGGAAGTCCAGTGATGGGGTGAGTGCAGAAATGTCAATGGCACAATCAGAAGGGTTGCCATGGATGGTGTTATAATGTTACAGTTGTATGTAGTTCTAGTCATGAGAAATGTTGCCAAAATGACCCGACAATGGCCGTGTTTCATATACCTTCTTCAGGGGTGGTAAGGCATACTAGAGTCATAAATATGAACAAAATATAGTTAAAAATAATAATACAACTGATAATAAATAATATAAAAAACAATGAAATAAAATAAGTGAATTAAAACAATTAAAAACAATTAAAATCAAGTGTGTATAACCATATGAACAAATGATGAAATTACATAGATAACCTTATATGATCATGCAAAACAAATAAATTAAATAATATAAAAAGGATAATATAAAAAATCATAATGATAAAACCATAATTGTAAAATAAATACTAAAACATGCATATAATCATACAAGTATGGAAGAAAACTGATTAACAAATAGATGTTACCAAATAGCATAAATGAGACAGCAATAACATTGATAAAAACAGTGGCGAAACACATTATTATATCATAATCAACAAAAAATAAATAACCACGATGTTGGAACAGTATAAATAAAAACATAAATAAATAAAAGCACAGTGCAAGTATCTATATAAAGGTGTGACATAAACTAATTGTATACTACTACCTCAGTAGCTAAATGATTCCCAAATTTGAAATTCTTGTGCTGAAAGGGGAGAAAGAATACCAGACTAATAAGCAAAACAGGCTTGAGTCGACAGAGGGCTAATTCTACGAGATACATGTCCATGTAAAAAACCTTATGTAGGCAAAAACAATTGCAGCATTCGGGTTAGGATAGTTCACAGTATAGTTCTGTTTTAAAGCATCTTAAGCGAGCATTTAATCGGATGGTGCAATCGTGATGAACGGAGTGGAATGGGTAAACGTAGATCAACTGTTTACGTTATCAGAATATAGAAAGACTAGGGGACATGCAATGAAGCTACAGGGTAAACTATTTTAAGACTAATAAAAGAAAATATTTTTTCACTCAACGTGTAATCAAACTCTGGAATTTGTTACCAGAGGACGTAGTAAAGGCTGTTAGTGTAGCTGGGTTTAAAAAAGGTTTGGACAAGTTCCTGGAGGAAAGGTCCATAAACCATTATTAAGAAGGGATCCAGGATATCAATGCTTGACCCAGTACAAGCATTGTGGAACCTGTGTCTTTTGGGGAAACTGCTAGGAATGTATGACCTAGATTGGCCACTGTTGGAAACAGGATACTGGGCTTGATGGACCTTGGTCTGACCCAGTATGCCATATCTTATGTTCTTATCGTTATTTTTCCCGTTTTCAGCTCCCTCTTTTTTTACAGAGCAGCACTGGTTTTTATTAGTGCCTCCATACAAGAGGAGTATCATATTAGGTATTGCATCCCATACATACAAACGGGTTTGCAGTTTAAAAAATTTCTGTAAGTTTGTTGTTTCTTAAGCATTAAGCTGAATACCAATACAGCTTATTAAAATTTAGACATTACAACTGTTAAGGTACACATTTGGGTTTATAATTTATTAGTAACAATTGCTCCAAAGTACATGTTTTAGAATAGATCATTATATTTTTTATATTATATGTTCTCTCCCCTGCCACAGAATGTCCTTTTACAAAATGGTCGACAGCACGTTTGATATTTACAGTGAGGTGGCTAGGCTAAAATATAGGTTTGGATAGTATATTATTTGTTTATATACACTTTTTAGAGATTTATTTTGGTTTGAATAAGGATAAATACTCTTTTACATAGTTTTTTATAAGTTCCATTTGTATGCATGTGTTGTATTCTTTAAACTTATCATTATTAATTTGTATACTCATTTTGAAATTATCGATCTTAAAGCTTAGAACAAAGGTTTTATTGGTGCTTTTGGCCCAAGTATCTCGTAGAATTAGCCCTCTGTCGACTCAATCCTGTTTTGCTTCTTAGTCTGGTATTCTTTCTCCCCATTCAGCACAAGAAGTGCAAGGCTGCGGAGCAGGGTACCTGTGGCCGCCCATAACCGGGTGATCGGTTGGGTGCGTGGACCCTGCACGCAATCGTAGGAGGACGTAGGCAGCGTCGGCGTCAGAGGCATCATTTAGCTCATTGACTCCGTCGCATGCAGGAGCGTGGGGAGCCAATGAGAGGAGGAGCAACAAGGCGGGAGGGGTGAGGAGCTGGCAACAGCACCAGGCAGACGAGAGCCGTGTGCCGTCAGGGCTTGTGGTGCCGGATTGTGTGAAGGGCGGAGTGAGCGGACGAGGCAGCAGGGGAACGGAGCGAAGTCATCGGTGTCAGAGCACAAGAGTGGAGTGAGTTTCCTTGAGACCTGTGTAAGGTGGGGGGCCTGTGGGGCCAAGGTTCTGTTGCGCGTTGGTGGAGGGGAGACAGGCCTCGGTACCAGCAAGCAGGCAAGTGTTTGGGGGGACTCGGTGCTGTGTGCAGGGGCGTTCTGAAAGGCATGTGGGTTTTCAGGTAGGGGGCATTGTCAACGGACACAGGAGAATAAAAAATAAATAAATAAATAATACAAGCAAAGTACTTGGCGGCAGAATTGCTTGCTAGAGAGTGAGCGGTGTGGACTCTGCAGTGCAGGTTCCCTTAGGTAAATAGGGATGAAGTGTAATATCCACTGCATTACTGTGGCGGGAGCCAGTCATGGCACCCACACTTGTTAAAAAAAAAAAAGACAAGCAGGGAATTTTTCTGGCTCGGGGGGAGTCAAGTATCCACTGATGGCTCCACGCAGGGGTAGGCAGGGCCAGTTGGGATGGCTTGGCAGGGCTGGTAGGGCCTTTGGGTGGCATGATAGCCAGTCCAGGGCAGTATTGGAGGGCCAAATTGATGGGTAGCGGTTGGGGAGCACCTTATTTATTTATTTATTTATTTACATTTCTTATATACCGCACTATTTGCGATCAGCGCGGTTTACATAAAACAAACAGTATCCGACAATAAACAAGAGTCAGGTCATTACAATGAACAGGAACAATCAACTTGGATAACGGGGGAAACTATGTACATGTGTGGAACCTTGAAATAGGTAACTGTATATATGTGAGATGGAGTTATTGTGTGTTGCTCATACCTGGTGTCTGGGGTTCGGGGGAGGCTGTGAGGTATTTAATAAAGAGGAGGTGTTTTAAGGCCTTCCTGAACTGGCTCAAGTTGGGGATAGCTCTGATGTGTGGTGGTAGGGAGTTCCAGAGGCTTGGGGCGCTCAGGCTGTAGGCTCTATTTGAAGTTGATGTGGCGCATCTTGTCATAGCTTTTGGTATTGCTAGCATGTTGGCTGTAGCGGTTCTTCTTATCCTGTTGGGCATGGGTGGTTGTATGAGGTCACATATTGAGGAAGCGGATAACCCGTTGATGGCCTTGAATGTCATCACTAAGATCTTGAAGCTAATCCTGGCTTGAATGGGGAGCCAGTGCAGCTGCATCAGGAGGGGTGTGATGTGCTCTCTCCTTGGTGCTCCTAAGAGGATTCGCGCGGCGCTGTTCATGGCGAGTTGTAAGGGATGTAAGGTTGCCTGGGGAAGTCCTTGTAGGATGGCGTTTGCATAATCAAAATGAGGGATGATGAGGGCTTGGTAGATGGTACGGAAGTCGCTCAGCTCGAGTAGAGGGCGTATGTGTCTGAGGGATCTAATCTTGAAGTAGATCGCTCTTACTGTTTTTGCTATGTGCTGCTTCATGTTGAGGTTCTGATCCAATGTGACTCCGAGATACCGTATGGCTGATTTTACTTGCAGTTTGGCGTTGTCTACTTCCAAGTGGTTAGGTGGAGTAAACTCAAGATTTCTAGAGATGAACAGGACCTCTGTTTTCTTATGTTGGATGCGCAGATTTTGGGAGAGGAGCCATTCGGATATTGCGTTGAAACACTTAGTTAGTGGGGTGAGGTCCGGGCAATCCAGGGATATTGGCAGGTACAGTAGGACATCGTCTGCATAAATCATGCAACTCACGTTGAAGGATCTAATGATGTTACAAATGGGTTGGATATAGATGTTAAACATAAGTGACGATAGGGAGGATCCTTGAGGGACTCCTTGACTTTGTAGGAATGGCTCAGATGTGGTTCCATTTGCTCGTACGTGTTGCCATCTTCCAGACAGGTAAGACCTGCACCACTCCAGCGCTGTTTCGGTGATGCCTTTCTCTCAGCCGAATCAGGAGAATCTCGTGGCGGACTGAGTCGAAGGCTGCCGCAATATCTAAAAAGATAAGTGTGAAACCTGTACGTGAGTTGTCAATGCCTGAGATTATGGTGTTGAAAAGAGAAGTGAGTAGTGTTTCCACTCCATGTGACTCTCTGAACCCATGTTGTGATGGATCTAGAGGTGCGTTGGTGTCCACATGATCTTGTAGTTGCCTGTAGACTATTTTTTCAGCGATTTTAACGAGCATCGGGATACTGGATATGGCTCTGTAAGACTCGACCTTTTGAGGGTCTAATTTGGTGTCCTTAAGCAGCGGTCTAACGGAGGTCTGTTTGAGCATGGATGGGAAAGACCCGGTGCTAAATGATAGTCCTATCATTTTAGCTAAGATTGGGGCAAGGTCGGATCGCAGATCTTTTATCCAGAATGCCGGACATGGATCTGAGTATGAAGTAGAAGTATTTAGGGTAGCAATGGTGTCTTCGATAATTCTCTTAGACGGAGTGGTAAAGGTGGTTAGATACGTTGCGCATGCTTGAGCATCAGGGGGGTCCGGTATCACCATCTTGTCGGTCTTGCATAGTTTTGATTGCATAAATATGGCATAATCCTGTGGGTGTATAGATCCTGTGCGCTCAGGGGTCGGTTCTTTGGCAAGAGATTTGACCAGGTTGAAGAGGTCGTGCGACTTGTTTAATGAACGTTTCAGAGTGTCAGAGTGATGTTGTTTCATCTTGTCTGTGACAGCCCTGCGATGTGTGTGTAGGAGTTGGATGTATGCTGTTTGGTCACTGCTGGTACGTGATTTCCTCCAGCGTTTTTCCGATCTGCATAGGAGGGTTAGTGACGCCCTTAGGTCAGCTGTGAACCATGGTGCAGATGGTCTTTTCTTTGGGGCTTTAGTCGTGGGGGGACGGATTGCGATCGCGCTGAGTTTGCTGTTCCACATGGAAATTAGGACATCTAGGTCTTGTGAGGTATTGTCAAGGAGAGAGTTTGTTTCAGCCAGGATGCGTTCTTTGTTAAACGGGTGAAAACTTCTGGCATTTGAGGTTGTATTTGTTTGTGAGTTCATAATGGGCCTTTGTGACCTGATGGGGGTTGGAATTTGGAATGAAATAAGCTTATGATCCGACCATGGAACTGCTGTTAGTGATAACGTGATGTTTTGTGCTTGTTGAAGCACCGTTTGTGGGGCGAATATCAGGTCGAGAATGTTGCCCTTTGTGTGTGTAGGTTTATGAACCAATTGGGTGTATCACAAGATATCTAGGGCTTCTGTGAAGGCGGCTGCCTGATTGTCCTGTAGGGATGGCAAGTTAAAATCACCCAGTATCCAGTTTGGTCTATGTGGAACATGGGTATTTGATGCTATGTTTATGATATTGGAGAGGTTGTCTGGATCAGTAGAGGGCGTTCTATAAATAAGGTTTATGGAGCAAAAGTGGTTGGAAATAGATAATGTTTCAAGGGTATTGGTGTTGCTGGCTTCTACCATTTCGAATTGAAGGTCAGATCTGGTGATCATGGCAACTCCTCCACCCCTTTTGTTTTGCCTGTGGCTGGTGAAAGTAACGAAGTTGGGTGGGAGAAGTTGATTGAGGATGGTATTATCTTCCGGTGAGAGCCAGGTCTCAGTAATCATAATGATATCTAAATTAAGATGAGTTATTGTTTCAGTGATTGCTGGCCATTTTTTGCGAAGTGATCGAGAGTTGATGAGTGCGCACTTCAGGCTGTTAGTGTGCGGGCGTTTATTTTGCTTTGGTTTTGAGTAATTTTGTAGAGGGATATAAACTAGATGGGGGCGGCGTAGATAGCTCGCTCCATGATAAAGGCGGAGTGGGAGTGAGTAGGTAGGGTGGCTACCCATCGCGGCTCCTTGAGAGCTATGGGGCCTGTAAGAGGGTGATGGGTGTTGGGGAAGGAGAGGAGTGAGGTTTCGTGGGGCTCGGGCTGGAGCTCAGGTACAGGATGGGCAGGACTGGCCCATCCATTGTGCAAGAATGTTGTTTGCACAAGGCCCCGCGTTTCAGGGGGCTCCACGCAAACAACATTCTGCATCTGCTGGTAAATTTTAAAAAAAAAAAAACTTGCTGCTGCTGCTGCTGCCACCATGGCAGCGGCAGAATCGAGCATCCTGCATTGCCCCCCTGCCCGGCAGAGTCCTCCATGCGGCCTCAGCTCCCTAAGTGCCAGCTTTCAGAGCCACGAAGGGAGAGAGCTTCTCCCTCGCGGCTCTGTTAAGCCACTGGCGCTGATGGGAAACAGGATTTCCTGTTTCCTATCAGCCCTGCGGGCTTAAACAGAGCCGTGAGAAAAGGAAACTCTCCCTTCGCGGCTCTGAAAAGCCCACGCTGAGGGAGCTGAGGCTGCATGGAGGACTCTGCTGGGCAGGGGGGCCCCGCGGGATGCTCGATTCTGCTGCTGCCACGGTGGTAGTGGCAGCAGCAGCAAGGTTTTTTTTTTAAATCTACCTGGGCTATGGGAGGGGGGCTAAGACTGGAAGTGGGCTGATGGGGGGGGTAGGACTGGTAATTGGGGATGGGGGGGGGCTAAGACTGGAAATTGGCTGATGGGGGGGCTAGGACTGGAAATGGGCTATGTGGGGGCTAAGACTGGAAGTGGGCTGATGGGGGGGGTAGGACTGGTAATGTGCTATGGGGAGCTAGGACTGGTTATGGGCTATGGGGTGCTAGGATTGAAATGGGCTGATGGGGGTCTAGGACTTGTAATGGGCTATGGGGGTCTAGGACTGGAAATGGGCTGATGGGGGTCTAGGACTGGTAATGGGCTATGGGGGACTAGGACTAGTAATGGGCTATGGGGGGCTAGGACTGGAAGTGGGCTGATGGGGGGTTTAGGACTGGTAATGGGCTATGGGGGGACTAAGACTGAAAATGGGGTGATGGGGATTAGGACTGGTAATGGGTTATGGGGATGGGTCTAGGACTGGTAATGGGCTGTGGGGTTGCTAGGACTGGAAATGGGCTGAGTGGAAGGGGGGCTTGAACTGCAAATAGCTGATAGGGAGGGGATCTTGGAATGGAAATGGGATGTGAGGGGAGGGAGCTAGCACTGGAAATGGACTGAGTGGGGGGGAGCTAGGACAGGAAATGGGCTGATGGAGGGGCTAGGATAGGACTGGAAATGGGCTGCTAGGGGGTGCTAAGATTGGAAATGGGCTGTGGTGGGGGCTTGGATTGAAATGGACTCATGGAGGGGCTAGAACTGGAAGTAGGCTCATGGGGGGGCTTGGATTGGAAATGGGCTGAGTGGAAGGGAGCTAGGATTTGACATTGGCTGATGATGGGGCTAGGAAAGGACTAGAAATGAGCTGATTGAGGGACTTGGATAGGACTGAAAATGGATGGGGGAGCTAGGACTGGAAATAGGCTGATGGTGTAGCTAGGATAGGATTGGAAATGGGCTGATGGGGGCTAAGGCTGGAAATGGGCTGATACGGGGACTAGAAGGGAGTGGATGCTGGGTGGGGCTGGAATTAGAAGGGAGTTGATGTTGGGGGAGGATTAGAATGGGATGGAGCTGGGAGAGTGAAATGGAGAGGGGAAATTTTTTTATGTGGGAGGGAAGAAAAATCTACAATTGGCTGGGTATTGGGAGAGTAAGTGGGGATTGAGTGGATGAAATAGGAATGAGGAAAGAGCAAAAGGAGAAAGATTAGTATGTTAAAGCAGATGTAAAGAGAAAATGGAAAAAAAAACTAGAAGAGAGAAGAAATGACAAATGGACAGCAGACGATGGAGAGTTAGCAGAAGACACGAAGAAACCAGAAGAAAGTGGCTGGAACAATTGCAACTGAAAAAAAAATGCACAAAAGGTAGAAAAATATCTCTTTATTTTGAGTTTATTAACTGGAATAACAGCTCTGGGAAATGTGCATCATTAACATCTGCACTTTGTTTAGTACAAGAGGAAATTAATTTATAGTTTTATTTCTACAGTGTTGTTGTACATTCCAAGTTTGGCTTTTGGGGTTTCCAGTTTAATTATTGTCTTCCTGTTTCTAAATTGTGATTCCTTGTTTGGTGATGATCTGCATGTGTAATTGAGCTGAAGTATTCTGTTTATGTAATTCCTATTTGACATTGCCACTTGTTCTCTTTCCCCAGTAGGTCATGTATTGCTATTCTCTGAAATGTATTGGTTTAATATTTGCAGTGTTGCCTTTTGATAGGTAATGGTGCTTTGTGAGTCCTGGTAGTGCTGATATGATATGGCGGGCTTGCTATGGGTTCTAAATGAGCAGTGTTTGTAGTAGTTTCTAATGTGCCTGGCGGTTGGCACTGGATTATAGTAATGTAGAAATATTTTAATTTTTCTTTATCCATACATTCATTAAGAGGCATGTTTAATAAAAGTTAGCGTATGGTAACATTATGCAAATATTTATGCAAATGAGGCCCCACACCCAGTCTCTGTACATGGCCCCGCACCCCCCTGGGGTTGCCCCTGAGGATGGGCACCTCAGCAGTACACTACGGAGGTGTCCGGGTGTTTTACCAGCTACGGGCTCTGAGGGGGCGATTGAAGGAGGAGTTGGGGATGATAATGTCACGCTTAGTCGGGGAGCAGAGGTTATCAGCGGGGAAAGAGTGGCAGTCTCTCCCAGGGGAAGGGGGGAGAGCATGGGCAGTGGGAAGCTAGGAAGTCCTGTTGGGGTGAGCATCCGGACGTTGGAGGTGGGGTTATGCCGGTCCTAGTGGGCCCTAGTTGGGGAGGTCCTTTTACCTCCCCGGCAGGATGGTCTGCAGTCCAAGGAGGCTATCGGCCAGGAGGGGGAACTGCAGCCTGGGAACATTGGCTAGGGGGAGGGCAAGGTTCATCGGGGGCCAAGTGGTTGGCAGCTTGGCAGCCTTTGTGGTCTCCGGCGGGTTCCCCCCCTGTTTTTCCTTTTATGTCTCCGCAGGTGCCAGCAATGAATCCTCCCAATATGGTGCGAGGAGGAGGAGGCCAATGTGGAACAGGCTTCATACACGAGGAGAGACGAACTGCAGGAGGTTGGGAGACGGTCTGTGACTGGTGCAATGGTGGCCTTAGCGATGGATATGGAGGCTGCAGGTGAGTTGCAGGCAGGACACGGGGAGGTGCCGGAGGGGATTGGCTCACAAGGGGGGGGGGCTCGGGGGTAAAGTGCATAAAAAACGGAAGCATTCCTGTTGGTGGCGGCACGGCTCAAAGTCATCCTCTTCCTCGTCATCTGACTCTTCGGCATCGTCGTCAGGAGAGGATAGTGCGGGACAGGGGGGCAGCAGTGGTGCGGCAGCAGAGAGCATGCAGGGGATTGGAGCTCCTACAGCAGCGTCCTTTTCAGAGTTATGGGAAGGAGTACTGAGGAAGCTGTGCTGTAAGATTAGGAAGGAAGGATTAGGTGCCTTGATGGCGAGGAATCAGACTGGTGGACAATTAACAGAGGAACACTTGATACAGGGCTTTTTTCTGCCCGAAACATGCATGTTGTGGGTGTATGTCTGGACTCCAGTAATTTCTGACTGGGAACATCATCTCAGCATTGAGATAAGTGTGTTTACACTATTTTTACTTTTTGGGTGATTTTCATTCACTGGATTAAAAAGGGCACTTTCTGCACAGAGGGGAGAGTGTTCCTATCTCTCCTCTCAGGCAGGGGGATCCCAACAATAATGGAGATATAGGTATTGGTACATAGTCATTGGATTTTTCTAATCGCTATATCCATCAGTTGAATGACTTTTCTATTTTGTTAGTAAGATTAGGAAGCGCAGATATATCGATATTTTTTGCTTGCTGGAAGGCAGGAAGCAGTCAGGGATAGTAAAAAAAAAAAAAGAGGAGGGCGGACGAGAAGGCAGGCAGAATTAAAAGGGTATCACGTAACGTGATCAATTGGGCGGGAGCCGTTGTGCAGCTAGCGAGGGTATGGGGTCATCACATCCGAGGCAGTACAGGATGTTGTTGTCATACACGGATTCCATTCTGAAGGCATCTCAGACCCATGAGGCATGGGCCTGGTTCAACTATGTTGAGAAGTTTTATGACAAAATGGAAGAGAATAAATTGTTGTCGGGGGGCAGTGCAGGGATGGCTACGCCGCAGCAGAAGTCGGGGGGGAGGGCGGGGCGAGTGACTTGTGCTGGAGGTTTAACAAGCCCTCCGGCCCATTTTCCAACTGTAAATTCCGACATGTGTGTTCGGTCTGTAGTGGGGGTATTCAGCAACAAAAAAGGCATTAATAAAGGGGCCTCAGTGGCCCCTGTGCTGGGGCCCAAGCAACAGAGATGTATTTGGTATCAACCATACGCCAATACAGATAGGGGCTTTATGGACTTGGCTTCAACATTACCCAAAGTGGAGAGATAAGGAGGCTTTAGAGTTTGGTTTTCAGTTTGGTTTTGCTATACCAGTATTCGGAAATGTTTTACCGTCTAAGGGGCGCAATTAGCCCTCAGTTCAGCGCTTTGCAAACACAATGAGGGACAAGTTGTCGGTTGAGTTGGAGTTAGGCCTTATTATGTGCCCCGTTTAAGGAGAAGCCTTCCTGGACTTGGTAGTATCACCTTTAGGAATCATACCTAAAAAAGAAGCAGGGAAGTTCCGGCTGATTCATAACTTGTCGTCTCCGTGAGGAGCATCGGTAAATGATCACATCCCATGGGAGTGGTGTTCGGTTCGGCATGCGTCCTTTGATCAGGTGGTGGAGTTGGTTCAAAAGGCGGGTTGCAAGGCGATGATGGCCAAAGTGGATCTTGAGTCGGCTCTTTGTTTGCTGCCAGTGCACCCGTCGGCGTTTCGTTTGCTAGGTTTCCTTTTCAAGGAGAGTATTTATTTTGACAAATGTATGCCAATGGGTTGCTCAATTTCTGGTGTGTACTTTGAAAAATTTAGTACTTTTCTGCAGTGGGCGTTGGTCCAGAAGGTGGGCTGTGCGGATTTGGTGGATTATCTAGATGACTTCTCGTTCATAGGAGCAGCAAGGGTGGCATTGTGCCAGGAGCTCTTGGAGGGTTTTGTGGAATTTTCTTGCGACTCGGGTATCCCGTGGGCCACGGGTAAGACCGAAGGCCTGGCGATGAGGATCACGTGGCTTCTTTCAAGTTGACGTTGCGGGAGATGCAGGCTTTGAAAGGCTCTCTCAATTTCGCCTGTAGGGTCATACCGATGGGCTGGGTATTTATGTGGCAGCTGGTGGCGTCAACAGTGGGAGTGCATAGGCAGCATCACCGTATTAGAGTATCTAAGTTTATGTGGGCTGATCTGCAAGTATGGGATGTATTTTGAATGAATTTAATGGGACGTCAGTGATGATGGAGGCCAAGATATCCAATGGAGACTTGCAGCTCTATACGGAGGTAGCGGGGGTTACGGGTTTAGGAATTTACTTTAGGGGGGCCTGGTGTACGGACAGATGGCCACAGTCATGGTGCGAAGGTGGACTTACTAGCAACATCACTTTCTTAGAATTGGTTCCCATGTTAGTGGCTTTGGAGGGGAAGTGGTTATAGCATGTTTGCATTTGAATGTGTTTGTCAGGGCACAGCATATCGTGGGTTGTACTAACGATATTGCGGATGCTCTGTCTCGTTTTCAATGGGAGCGGTTTTGGAAGTTGGCCCCAGAAGTGGACACAGAGGGATTTGTGGTCCCGGAGAAATTATGTAGCGTTGGCCTAGTGAGATGCGGGGGTGGTTGTGGTTGTGGTTGGTTTTGACAGAGATGGTGGTTGTGGGTGGTTGTGGCTGGTTTTGGTGGTTTTGACAGAGATGGTGGGCATGTCCACCTGTCTCGTAGGCACATTGCGGGGGTACTTGTGGGTGCATCCAGGGGCTGTGGGGGCTCTTTATGCATGACAATGCACGGCAGTTGACTCCTTTTCAATTTATAGCAGTGCGGCGGATGGGGCTGTGGTACTCAGGCGAAGACCCAAGTCAGATTTGCTTCACATTCCTTCTGCATAGGCACTGCAACCTTTGCGGAGGCGGCAGGCTTGCCAGAACAGGAGATATGAAGCATTGGCAGATGGCATTCTCGCGCCTTTTTGGGTTATGTTCATTTGTGAGGGTCCTAATTTGGGTCTTAATTCTGCTGTGGTGTCGGTTTTATGGCTGGGCGAGCGCGGTCTCTGGTGGACACAGCTTATGCCTTTGCTTCGGCACCATGAACGAGTACGGAGTAAGCACGCATCGATACTTCTGCATTTGGGAGGCAACGACCTGGTCATCTGGACATGCAAGCAATTGATATGAGCAGCAAAGAGGGATCTTGCTGTGGTGTTATGAATGTACCCTGGCATTGTTTTTATGTGGTCAGATATCATTCCAAGGCCTGCTTGTGGGGCCCAACGGCATTGGTCATGGGGACTGATAAAAATTAGTTGCCAGTTCGGCCGTTGGGTCTGTGATCAAGGAAGGGACCAAATAATGCATTCCTGGGTGTCGATTGATTATGCAGGCTGGTATAGGCGGGATGGGGTGCACCTATCCCCAGTGGGTATGGATTTCCTCTTGAATGACTGGCAGGAGGCCTTCGAATGTGTAATGCAGTGGGATGCTCGCTGGTCGCAGCTTGGTAGTGTGTGGGGGGGGGGGCGGCACAGGGACATCAGTGTCACCTTTGCCGGTTGTGGGATCCCGGAGGTTTCCGGGCTCTAGAGCCTAGGCTATACTTGGGCTGGGGGTGGGGTGCCCCTGACCTGGACAACCCCTGCCAACTTTTGCTAATTACATGGCGAGGTCGGGGAAAGGGGTAGGAGGCTTGCCAGTGGCCTGACCGCGGCAGAAGCAGAGGTGATGTCACCTTGCTAATTGTATGGCTGGTGACGCAGGGTCCGCTATGGGGGTGTTAAGAGGATTATTCTTGGAATGTAATGTTTAACATGTTAAAATGTTAAAATGTTAATAAAGCTGCAACCAGTTGTTTTGCCATGAACATGTTGCATTTGTAGTTTTTGGGGCAGATGGGGATGGGGTAGAAAAAGGGGGAAGGGTGGAGGGGGGAAGGTTGTGGATGGTGGATGGGGGAGGAGTGGCCTAGTGGTTAGGACAAGGTACTTCGGGCCGGAGGGCCGGGGGTTCAAGTCCCACCTGGGGACAGCAATCTCAGGCCAGAGGGACTGGGATTTCTAGTCCTATAGGCACTCCTTGTGGTCTTGGGCAAGCCACTTAACCCTCCATTACCCATGTTCCCTGTAAGTATTAGCGTATGTGTGTCATATCCCCTCGTGTTAAATGTATCTCCCAATTGACCGCTTTGACCCGGTGAAAAGCGGGATATAAATACAGCTAAAATAAAAAAAAATAAATACAGCTAAAATAAATGGTGGAAAGGGGTCCGGGAGCAGCGGGTCCGATCTACCTCGGTTATTTCAATTATGTCTTTGCAGCGCTGCATACGACTGGTAGCGCTTTACAAATGCTCAGTAGTAGTAGTAGTAGTAAATTTGGGATTGTATACTGAGGTAGTAGTATACAATTAGTTTATGTCACAGTAAAGGCTGTTAGTGTAGCTGGGTTTAAAAAAGGTTTGGACAAGTTCCTGGAGGAAATGTCCATAAACCATTATTAAGAAGTGACCGAAGATATCAATGCTTGACCCAGTACAAGCATTGTGGAACTTGTGTCTCTTGGGGAAACTGCTAGGTACATATGACCTAGATTGGCCACTGTTGGAAACAGAATACTGGGCTTGATGGACCTTGGTCTGACCCAGTATGGCATATCTTATGATCTTATGTTCTTATGTTCACCTTTATATAGATACTAACACTGTGCTTTTATTTATTTATGTTTTTAATTATACTGTTCCAACATTGTGGTTATTTATTTTTTATGTTGATTATGATATAATAATGTTTTTCGCCACTGTTTTTATCAATGTTATTGCTGTCTCATTTATGCTGTTTGGTGACATCTATTTGTTAATCAGTTTTCATCCATACTTGTATGATTATATGCATGTTTTAGTATTTATTTTACAATTATGGTTTTATCATTATGATCTTTTATATTATCCTTTTTATATTATTTAATTTATTTGTTTTGCATGATCATATAAGGATATCTATGTAATTTCATCATTTATTCATATGGTTATACACACTTGATTTTAATTGTTTTTAATTGTTTTAATTCACTTATTTTATTTCATTGTTTTTTATATTATTTATTATCAGTTGTATTATTATTTTTAACTATATTTTGTTAATATTTATGACCCTAGTACACCTTACTACCCCTGAAGAAGGTATACGAAACACGGCCTGTGTCGGGTCGCTTCGGCAAAATTTCTCAGGTTTTGTACAACAAATAAAGTATTGTCTTTTCTAACTACATTTTTGGACTGGGTGCTTTAAATTGATGTGGCTTTTTGCTTTCGTTGGTGGACCTATAGTTCTAGTGATTACTTTTGTCATATATACCAGATGCTGCCATCACACTCAGTTATACGGTAATCTGTACTGCCTAGAATCCAGTCATCGTTAACTATGTGAATGGGGAGACACACCACTTGAGGAAAAGATGTGACTCCTGAGGAAAGGTCATATGGAAGCTTTAGGATGAAGCAAAGTGTTGATTGATCTTTTTTCTTCCGTGTCACCTTCCCACTGCAAACGTTAGTTTTAAAGTTCCCAGAGGTGAGCCTGTAGGGCCACTGTGGGTAAATTGAAGGGGACTTGCAGATATCATGTTTTGATTTCTACATGTTCCATAGAAGCTGTTCATCTGTTTTTCTATTGGTCTGGGCCTCTTTCTTTGTTGGACAGGATGGGAACACAGCTGAGGGAGTGGGGCCCCAAGTACCCAAAATGCACAAATAACTGCAGATATAGGCAAAAATTAGAAACATTTACTTTTGAAACATAAAAAATAAATTATTGGAAAAGGTGGAGAAAAGACAGAGCTAAATGACCACAAGGACAGGAGGAGGTGAGTTGGCAACACAATATAAACACAATATAAACACAATGTTCACATCTTCAGAGGAAGTTGCTATTATGACTAGGATATCTAACAGCTGCTCCAGTACTTGAGAAATATTTTCTGTCCTCTCATAAATCCTCCTGATCATGGCATCCACAACTGCCATCTGCTTCAGCTAAGCAGGCTCACCTTCATCACCATTGGGCCCTGGGAGAAGAGCTGGAACTCTTGGAGAAAATATTTCTGCAGCTGAATAAGGAACATCAGATGGGAGCAGGTGACTATCAAGGATATACAAGACATTAAAATTGAAGATCACCTTCTTCTCCAAATCCTCCTTTCCTGGGGGTATCTCAGGGGTAGGAGGGAGAAGCTATGGGGACTCCAGAAGACTGGGGTGCTTCTACTGCTTCGGTCAAGGCCTCTGTAACCTCTCTCTGCTGGTGGTGGGGCCAGTCCTGTGCCACATCACTTGATAATGTTGGAGGAGTTCCTGCAGCTCATTGCTGGGCTCTTGGAAAAAGAAAAAAAGATGGTTGGCTGCATGAATGGAGCTATCAAGGGTTATCCATTATTTGTTTGGCGTAAGACTGGTATCACTCCAGCAACAGGCAAACGTAGAAGACTGTGAAACAGATAGAAAGGGTTGGAATATGCTAAACAGTATACAAAAATATCCCTCCTGGTAAAAATGGGTCCTGACAATGGCATGGATCTGGAAGCTGTGGAGCCTTATTATGAATTTTGTGTGCTGCCAGGTTGGGCATTATGGATAGGGTTATGGGTTTTATGGGTGGTGGAGGCAGTAGTGAACATAAGAACATATAAGAACATAAGATATGCCATACTGGGTAAGACCAAGGTCCATCAAGCCCAGTATCCTGTTTCCAACAGTGGCCAATCTAGGTCACACGTACCTAGCAGTTTCCCCAAAAGACACATGTTCCGCAATGCTTGTACTGGGTCATGCATTGATATCCTGGGTCCCTTCTTAATAATGGTTTATGGACCTTTCCTCCAGGAACTTATCCAAACCTTTTTTAAACCCAGCTACACTAACAGCCTTTACTACATCCTCCGGTAACAAATTCCAGAGTTTGATTACACATTGAGTGAAAAAATATTTTATTTTATTAGTCTTAAATAGTTTACCCTGTAGCTTTATTGTATGTCCCCTAGTCTTTCTATATTCTGATAACGTAAACAATCGATCTACATTTACCTGTTCCACTCCGTTCATTAATTTATAGACTTCTATCATATCTCCCCTCAGCCGTCTCTTTTCCAGGTTAAAGAGCCCTAACCTTTTTAGCCTTTCTTCATAGGAGTATCTTCCATCCCCTTTACCATTTTGGTGGCTCTTCTCTGAACCTTTTCTAATAATGCTATATCCTTTTTAAGATATGGCGACCAGAATTGCACACAATATTCAAGGTGCGGTCTCACCATAGAACGGTATAGAGGCATTATAATATCTTTCGTTTTATTTTCCATTCCTTTCCTTATGATACCTAGCATTCTATTTGCTCTCTTGGCTGCCGCTGCACACTGGGCCGAGAGTTTTAACATGTTATCCACAAGGACGCCTAAATCTTTTTCCTGGGTGGTGGTTCCTAATGTGGAACCTTGCTTTGTGTAACCATAGTTTGGGTTGTTCTTCCCTAGGTGCATAACTTTGCACTTGTCCACATTAAATTTCATCTGCCATTTTGATGCCCAGTCTTCCAATTTATCAAGATCCTCTTACAATTTTCCACAATCCTCTTGGGTTTTAACAACTTTAAATAGCTTTGTGTCATCTGCAAATTTGATAACCTTACTCGTTATTCCACTTTCCAGGTCATTTATGAATATGCCAAAAAGCAGCGGACCCAGCACAGATCCCTGGGGTACACCACTATTCACCTTTCTCCATTGGGAAAATTGGCCATTTAGCCCAACCCTCTGCTTTCTATCTTTTAACCAGTTCCTGATCCACAGTAGTACACCGCCTCCTATCCCATGACTCTTTAGTTTTGCCAAAAGTCTCTGATGAGGGACCTTGTCAAAGGCTTTCTGAAAGTCCAGATACACAATGTCAACCGACTCAGCTTTGTCCACCTGATTATTCACTCCTTCAAAAAAACATAACAGATTAGTAAGACAAGATCTTCCTTGTCTAAAGCCATGTTGGCTGTCTCCCATTAGGCCATGACAATCTACATGCTGAGTAATTTTATTCTTTATGATGGTTTCTACCGGTACTGACGTGAGGCTCACCGGTCTGTAGTTTTCCGGATCACCCCTGGAACCCTTTTTAAAAATTGGTGTTACATTGGCGATCCTCCAATCTTCAGGTATTAGAGATGATTTTAATGATAGTTCGCAGATTACTAATAGCAGGTCTGCAATCTCATATTTCAGTTCTTTCAACACCCTTGGATGTATACCATCTGGCCCAGGTGATTTGCTACTCTTCAGTTTATCTAATAGTTGTAATACATCTTCCCGATGTATCGATATTTCCTTCAATTCTTCCGCACCTTTAAATACCACTTCAGTCATAAGTAACATCCCTACATCTTCCTCAGTAAAGACTGAAGCAAAAAATTTATTCAGTCTCTCCGCTATCGCCTTGTCACCTCTTAGTGCCCCTTTAACTCCTCTATCATTTAATGGACCAACTGACTCTCTCACAGGTTTTTTGCTACGAATGTACTTGAAAAAAATCTTTATTTTCTTCCGCAGCAAGCTTCTTCTCAAATTCTCCCTTTGCCTGCTTTATCAATGCCTTGCATTTGACCTGCCAGTGCTTGTGCTGTTTCCAGGTTTTATCATTTGGCTCTTTTTTCCATTTCCTGAAAGATGCTTTTTTGGCAACAACAGCCTCTCTGACCTCACCTTTAAACCATACTGGCAGTTTTTTGGACTTCCTTTCACTTTTCTTAGAGTGTGGAATACAGCTGGTCTGGGCTTCCAAGATAGTATTTTTCAACAACACCCAAGCTTGATGCAAGTCTTTAACCTTTGCAACTGCTCCTTTTAGTTTTTTCTTAACTATTTTCCTCATTTTATCATAGTCTCCCTTTCGAAAGTTAAAAGGTAGTACTGTGGATTTCCTTACTATCCCTCCTCCACTAATTAAATCAAAGGCAATCATGCTATGATCACTATTGCCAAGTGTTCCCAACACCCTTATCTCTTGCACTAGATCTGGTGTTCCACTAAGGACTAGGTCTAATATGGCTTCCCCTCTGGTTGGTTCATGAACCAGTGTATGGAGAGAGAGTAGAGATTACAAATGTAATGTATAAACTTGATAGTGGGCAGAGATTATGAGAGAAGTAGCAGAGACCCATTGCTAGCTGTGGTTAACGTGGGGGTTGACCTACAGCCTTGCCTATGCAGAAAGTACATTTTTACCATTTATTTATTTATTTATTTATTACAAGTTCTTATATACCGCACTATTCGGCATCAGCGCGGTTTACATTATAACATAAAGACCATAACAACAAGCTGTTTGGTTTACATCGAACAGGAGTACAAACTTGGAGAACCGGGGTAAACTATATACATGAGATAATTACATAGAACAGAATAGAGTCTTAGTAATATAAAGAACGGTATGACTGCTTGATGCTATGGTGCTAGTTGTTGAAGCAGCTGGGAGTTCAGCTGCTATACAAGAACATAAGAAATGTCATACTGTGCCAGATCAAAGGTTCATCAAGCCTAGTATCCTATTTTCAACAGTGACCAATCCAAGTCACAAGTACCTGTCAGGTTCCAAAAAGGTGGAAAGATTCCATGCTGTTTATCCCAAGGATAAGTAGTAGAATTCCATAGTCCAATTTAATAACGGTTTATGGACTTTTCCTCCAGGAACTTGTCCAAACCTCTTTTAAACCCAGTTACACTAACAGCTTTTGCATCCTCTGGCAATGAACTCCGTAGTTTGATTTCACATTGCAGGATACCAAAACATGCTGTCCTTAAGGCAATTGGAAGAACATTCAGGATCCCTGTTCCAGAGGAGATGTCAGTCTGGTGTAGAGAGTTCACCTTGCCTATCAATCCTGGCAGGAGAGGTACAGTTTTAGACTATAGGAGAAAAGTTCAAAACCCAGAGTTAGTAAAGGCCAGGGGTCTTCCTTCTTTAGAAACCTGCTCAGGAGACAAGGGTATATAGATAGGAGAGTCTGGAAGACTGGCAACTGGGTGGGTAAAGCCCCCACTAAAAGCACACCACTTTCAGCCTAGGAACTTGGTTCCTGAAACCTATTTGGCTCCCCTATGTGCCTTACATCAATCCTTGAGACATGATGGGATCTAAGAGGAAAAAGTCAGCAGTCCTGAACCAGACCAAAGGGATTTCAGAGAGAGGATGGTAGGACAAGAATACTGATGACCCTCGGGATAAGAAGCAAGAAAGATGAGAACATTAGAATTGCAATACTGTATCAGACCTAATCTAATCTAATCTGTTCTTTTAGACCATGACGTCCCCAAAACTAATGTGGTTTGGTGTGGTTTACAATAAGAAATAACAATTACAATAGCAAAAAAAGAATAAAGATTATGAGTCAAAAAGTCAGGACTTCAGAGACTTCTGAAAAAGAGCAATGGAGGAAGACCCCTTAATCTTTAGTAATTTAACCCAAAGTTCAGTTGCCTTATATGAAACAGTGTATGCAAATCTTGTTCTTACACTGACACCTCTACCTGAAGGAAATAAAAAAGTGCAAGATGACTGCAAATGTTTAGACTTGACTGCTAGAAGCAGAAGCAGTAACAAAAACCCCCACATAGGAACAGAATCATAAAAAATGTATACAAGATTTTGAAATCTTGAGCCAGTGCAGCTCACAGAGTAGAGGCTTTACTGCTGAATACCTGGAGACTCCAAAAATGAGTCGGGCCGTAATATTTTGACACAATTGTAACTGCCGTAGCTGTTGTTTCGAGTAATTTATAAGCAGTATATTAAAATATCTAGATATGCCAAGACAGAGATTTGCACTAAGGGGTATGTTTACTAAACCGTCTTAATGTTAGCAGCGTTAGTTGCAGTCTTACTGTGACGAATGCCATATAAGGTAGTGGGCGTTCCAGTCTTAAGGTAGCATTTCGGGTTATCGTGCGATAAAGTCCGTTATCAAGCGATAGAGGGAGCTGTGGCACGTTAATACGCATTAGCCTTAATTAGGCGCGCTGATCTGCAAACACCGCAACAGAGGTGTAGTACAATGGTTAATACATTGACTGATGAAACAGAGGTCATGAGTTCAATCCCCCAATAGGCTTAATGAGTAAGGCTGTCTGAGGCATTATGCTTTACTTTAAATTAGTGCTGTCTGAGGCATTTTCTTTTTAAATTTAAATTAGTGCTGCCAGCAAACACACCCTCACAGTGCCGTAACCTAAGGTGCCGCAAAAGGCACCCTATAAGGCACTCCAGAGGGCACATTATAAAGTGCACTGTCCGCCAAGGCACCTTATAATGTTCCCTGTAGGGCGCTTTATAGGACGCCTTATGAGGCACCTTAAGGTTACAGCACTGTGAGGGTGTTTTTGCTGGCAGCACTAATTTAAATTAAAAAAGGAAAATACCTCAGACAGCCCTATCAAATAACCCCACTGTGGGATCAAACCCATGATCCCTGCCTTCACAGGCAGTGAGGTAACCAGTGGGCTACAGCTACTAACAAACCCCTAACTGGCTACAGAAGGACTGCAGGTCACCACACAAACTGTCTGCTGTGGTTACCAGGATAGGGTTAACCCACCCGTACCCATGATGCACTGCACATGCAAATCAGCAGTCTACAGATGATCACAAGATGGGGCATGCACTCCCACAGCACCTCGGCCTGGTAGGGGGACTTGACCGTGTGCACCCCCACAGCACCTCAGCCTGGTAGAGGGTACTGACCGTGTGTGTTACTGGCACAGGGTAGCTACAGACCGTCACATTGTGCGGGTACTGTCCTCACCCTGAAGGTGAGGTGGGGCGCCCAGCACCAGGTCCACAGCACCTTTCATAGCTGAAATAGTCCATGCTGCAGGTCTCCATCAGTGCTAGTGTGTGTGCTAGGTAGTTCTTGCAGTTATACCTAGGATACATCTGTGTCCATCTGTATTTCTCTGTCACGTCTAGCCCTTATGGGCAATGATGCATCTTTATAGTGCATAATCCTGTGTTGGTGCTATGGTTGGATGGGGACGGGGATGTGCTTGGACCCATAGGCAGATTATGTACCACCACCCAACCCACCCTCTGTGACTCAGGGTGGGAAACAGGATCTCCCTGCAATGGTGGCAGTAGAGAGGATCATCAACCCCAGTCCTGCTGGGGAACAGACACCCTACAGGGTAGTCACTGCAGACCTGTACACATCCATAAGGCAATGGCAGATAGAAGGCCTGGAAATGCTCAGCTGCCCCCCACCACCATCTGACATTCTCCAGCAGCAAGCCTCCAGGCACTGCACCCTGCAAGGTGTTCCAGCCATACACATATAACTGCAGACAGTCTGCTAGCTAGTCCATAGTGCATGTTCCTGGAGGAGATGTGTACACCCAGAACTGGGATGTGAGCACACCCACCAAGCAGATAGGTCAGTGATTAGGCCCCAGAAAACAGAACCCATAAATATCACTTGAGAGAAATACTATGCAGGGACGGCTCAAGGCAATCTGCTGCCTGAGGCGAGGGATGAGATGGTGCGCCTCCCCCCAGCATGCACCTCCCCCATGCCCCAGCGTGCACTCCCCCCCACGCCCCCCCCAGTGTGTGCCCCCCACACACCCCCAGCGTGCGCCCACACACACACACACACCCCCCTCCCAGCGTGCGCCCTCCCCCCAGGGTGGGGATCTTTCTCAAAACTCCAGTCAGGGATTGAACCAAAACTCCACTCAGGGACAGAACCAAATCAAAAAGTCAATGAGATAATGTGGAGCAAATTGAAGATGTTCACACACCAAGGAACTAAAAGAAAGAGCGAGAACCACAGCAGTTTATAACTCCAAATTTTAATTCATTTGTATTTTGTTATAAACTGCATTATGGTGCTTGCTTTTTCTTTTTGAACATACATTTTGCATTCACAGAACCGCCTCCTCAACAATGGGTGCAGAGCAGAGGTAGGACATTCACCCACAGAATTCAATATATTAAAAAAAGAAAAATCGGATTCTGGTCATCTCACCAACAACAAACATTCTCCAGTACCAGGCATATTAGGAACTAATATAAAACCCTACTAAAGTCACTATGATCTGCAAGGCCAAAATCTACCACACCATACCAGCATACGCTTCCAAAACTCATACAATAAGGGGCCTACCAAGAAAAAAGCAGCACTATAAACACTGCAATGGGCCGCAAAACATCCATACACCTATTTGAAAAGCTGACCAAGTCAAATTACTATAGTACAGATCCCTACATACAAACTCCATGTTAACAGAACACCTGGCCTTGGTCGCACACTCAGAACACAGACCCTCACCAAGTGCAGAATAAGTGACCATAACCTAAAGCAAAAATAAAAATATGTAGACAAAAATTAAAATGAAACCCCAAGAAGCCAGACTCCACTTGCGATGCCACACCAGATAAGTGATACAGTTCCCCATACTTTGTGAAATATAGATAGCACAAAGTCCAATCACTAAACTGAAAATAAAATTATTTTTTCTACCTTTGTTGTCTGATGATTTTTGATCATGCTGGTCCCAATCTGAGGTTTCCGTTTTCCTCTATCTTCTTTTAGCTCTTTCTGTGGTCTATAGTCCATCTGCCATTTCTTGTCTCTCCCTTTGCTTTCTTCATTTTCTTCCATCAGCCTTTTTTAAGTCCCAGTAACTCTCCCTAGTATCAGCCCCCTTTACAGCCTCCACTCCCAGAACCAACCCCCTTACCTTCCCAGTACCGCCACCAGTCTCAGTGCCCCCTCCCATGTCAACTCACTTCCAACTCCCCCCCTTGTCTGCTCCATTCCAGGCTCCCCCTTGTCTCTTGTTTGCTCTCTTCCAGGCCACCCCCCTTGTCTACTCTCTTCCAGGCCCCCCTTATTTGCTCTCTTCCAGGCCCCCTCCTTGTCTGCTCTCTTCCAGGACCCCCTTGTCTGCTCTCTTCCAGGCCCTGCTCTCACCTCCCCCCTCCGGTCTGCTCTCTTCCAGGCCCCCCTTCCCCCTTGTTTGCTCTCTTCCAGGCCCCCCCTTCCCCCCTTGTCTGCTCTCTTCCAGGCCCCCTCCCTTCCCTCCTCACCGATTCTTCATTAAAAATCAAAGAAAGCAGCAGTGGGAACATTTCTCCGTTCCCGCGGCTCTGCTTTCAAACTGCTGTCTGCTGAGTTGCGTAGAGCCCGAGGTCATCTCTTCCACCGGAAGCGAAAGGGCGGCGGAAGCAATGACCTCGAGCCCCCCACAACCCAGCAGCAGACAGCAGTTTGAAAGTAGAGCTGCGGGAACAGAGAAATGTTCCTGCGGCTGCTTTCTTTGATTTTTAATGATCCTGTGCGGCAGTTCTACCCTAGGCAGTTTCTAGGGAGCGGCAAATCAGTGCCGCCCCCTAAAAACTCCCACCTGAGGCCATCGCCTCAGTTGGCCTAATGGTAGAACCACCCCTGATACTATGTAGCACTATGGGGGAACCTAGCCATGCCGTGCTCACTGCTCAGTCAGGGAGAGCGTGACCTCCCAGCAGGACATGCTGTGGCCACCTTGTCCGTGCAGGTGGTGGCCTGGCACTACAATGTCCCAGCCATTGCCCTATGCCCTGTGCAGATGCATCCTGCCCAGGCCACCCTGTCTAGGTTATACCCACAGTACCTTGTTCCTCATTATGAACATTGGCAGGCTAACACTGGAAACAGTGCAAGCAGTGTGGGCTGAGTAAGGTGTTGGCAGCCACCACACACTGGATAGATAGACGCACACTTCCACACCTATGCCAGCACTGTGCAAATATAGAGGCTTTTGGCAGCCCTGGCCACCGCACCAGTCCTGGGCACAGTGCAGGCATGGCTATGGTACGCAATACTGTTGGGGTCACTCCCCGGGGTGGTAAACACTGTCAGAAACCAGAACTGAAACACACTCCACAGACATTAGAAAGGTTGCTATGACGAAGCTCAATCAGCAAATTGTGCTGAACTTAGGAATTGCTTTCTGCCAGTAATCATAGCAACCTTTTGATATATGTGTAACGTATTCACAGGTTTAGGGCGGCATTGCTAAGGTATGCAAGTGCTAGTATTGGGAGATGATGCTGCGCGCAGGACCCAACATCCTGCCTCTCCATGAGGCTTTGGATAATGGAGCCTGTAGGTGTGGGTGTTTCTGCCCCTGTTGGCCGCTGCTCTAGGGCAGAGGTTCCCAACTCCGGTCCTGGTGGGCCAAACACTGTTTGGGTTTTCATGCTGTCCCTAATGAATATGCATGAGATACATTTGCATACCATGAGGGCGGCGCATAGAAATGCAGCACAGGCATCTTTATTAGAGAGAGCATGAAACCTGAATGGTTTTTGGCTCTCCAGGACTGCATTTGGGAAACTCTGCTCTAGGTATTGCACATGTTTATGGTGTCTGTGCTCTGTAGGGTAAAGTATAGGCGTTTCAGGCATGTTTATGTTATCTGCAATAAAGGTTCCGTCTTTATTACCACGGTTTAGTACTGGGTAAAATATGGGGACTTGGTTGGCAGGAGCCACAGCTAGATCTTGAACCTGTGACCTTCTGCTCCTGCACACACTGGCTGTGTGTACTGCACCACACTGTTGCCACAGGGACAGTTCATTCCTTGGGGATACCATGACTGTTAATCATACAGAGCCTGTCTCTTGCAGTGCATGGCACTCACCTAAACAGGGCTAGGCCATGGTCTGCTGTGAGCAGATGCCACTGCCCCCTCCACCACTAGTACCCCTCCACCACCATGCTGACATGTCCTTATGCTGGTGGTGCTGGTGGTGCGCAGTCTCAGACCATCCAGTGTTCTGGTAGGCGGCTGCCTATGGTGCGGGATCTGGGGTAGGGATGCCTGCATAGATTTCCACACTTCCCCCCCACCACCGCCTGCCAATGTTCTGTGCCCTTGGGGGTACCTGCTGGGTACTATCCCCTGTGACACTGTGAGAAACACACTCGTGCCCATGTTGAGCTCTCATCAGTTGCTGTCTGGCTGCTGTACAGTTTCAGCATTCCTATGTGCCACCTGGGCATCTCCCTAGTCTGCACTGTGCCCCAGCTGCACCACAGCATGTGCTGCCTGCAGCCCTCTGTATCCCATTTTCCAGCTTCTGTACAGTTGCCCTTTCCCACATGCCCACCGTGCTGTTGCTGCACATGTGCACGCCATAAGAAACCTGTCCAATAAAAAGGGAAAACCCTGATCAGCACTATTTCAATGTGGGATCATTCACCTTGTAGGGGGACAGAGCACAAACCCTTCTAAAAATGATATCTTTTTTTTTTAGCTTTCTCAGTAGTGTTTTTTTTATTTTTCCCATTAATATCACTATTGGCCAGCTTGGTTATGGTGATTTTAAATTTTGTTCAGGTCATTTTCCATGTTTATTTGCCCTTTTGTTCTATGCACATGTATCACAACTAATACGTTATTTAGGTTTCCCTGGCTGTGCTGTACATTGCTGACGTAAATGGTTTCTCTTTCCAGCAAATGTGCCTTAACGCGAGGGTTTCACTGGCGTTAGTGATCAGACCCGGATTCCACAGCATTAGTGTGCCTGGAGCCTCTCCCCTCTCACTCTCCACCCATTGACCCCTTCTCTCCGCCCTCTGGGAAGCATTTCTCCGCCCTTCAGCAACGGATTTCACGGCATTAGGGTGTCTTAACGCCACAGGCGCGTTATCGCACGATAAGGTACGTTATTGTGCGATATCGCGCCTTCATTGCCCGATAACGTACCTTATCGTGTGCTAATTCCACCGCTGCGACGTTAGCCCCCTTTAGTAAACATACCCCTAATAGTCAAAAGTGATTAGGAGAGAAATGGGATTTGAGTCGACGTAATTGGACCAAATGAAAAAATGATTTGGAAACCAATGAACTAACATAAGCTTCAAAAGATAGATTTTTGTCTATCAAAACCCCCAATACCCAGAGAACCACCAGCACCACAAAAGGTTCAGCAATTGCAGTGCTTCAAGTAATAAGGTAGGGCATGGTCTACTGTTATTAAGGCAGAGAACTTTAGTTTTAGCCACATTCAATTGTAAATATACACTTCTGGCCTAGCTTCCCAGTAATTGTAAAACATTATTTAAAACTACATAATAATCAACGGCTTGTGGAGAAAAAGTTAATAATATGGAAATGTCATTCTCACAAGAGTAAATTTTAAAATCTGCCTGATTAAAAAAATCCTAATGAAATCATTAAGACATTAAAAAGAACTGGAGACAGTGGGGACCTCTGTGGAATCCCACAAATCACCTGCCACATCTTCAAATAATTGTGGCAATCCAAACATAATGGGGCCAATATTAAAAGGCATTTACATAGTTTACAACCCAGTAAACCATGCAAATGTCTTAAATGGGGATAGTCAATGGCACCTACACAGTCAGTGCTATTGAATATCCTTGTCTATTTATTTAAAACTTCTTATATGCTGCCTTTCATGATATCAAGGTGGTTTACATTGAACAGGGCATTATAACTTGGACATAACTATTTTTCAGGGAACATGGGCAATGGAGGGTCAAGTGGCTTGCCCAAGACCACAAGGAACACCTGTGGGACTAGAAACCCCAGTCCTTCTGGCCCAAGGTTGCTGTTCTCTAGTGGGATTTGAATCCCTGACCTTTTGGCCTGAAGTACCTTGCCCCAACCACTAGGCCACTCCTCCACTCCTGTTTGTCTGATGCTATCTGGTTAATATCGGGGTGTGTTGGGGGCATTCCAGGGTGGAGTAGAAGTAGGGAGTACGGCTTTTGACTTGCCTAGTTTTAGCCACAGGTGGTAACTGGGTAGCGGTCCATTATAGCCGCTACCCAGTTAGGCTCTGCGGTGGTTTTCTCTGTACACCAAAACCGTATATTCAATGCCGTTGCCACAGCATTGAATATCCAGGTTAGGTGTGAGCGGGCAGGGCTTTGCGCCATAGCGGCACATAGCCTGCTTACTTGAATATCGGACTCAATATGTCTTATTTCTTAAGAATCCTGAAAAACAATTATAAACCAATCCAGAGATCTCTAAGTGGTCTAAAATGTCCTAAAGGATGTCATGATCTGCTAAGTCCAAAGCTGCAGATAAATCAAATTGTAATAATACTGGGGGGAGGGGGGGTGGAGCCTGGTTTCTGGTCAAGATGGACGTGTAAGAGCTGTGCTCCAGAGGGCAATAGACAAGACTACTGACTTTGACAATCTTTAATCAAATAGTTCCTACCTACGTTGATAAGACTCAATCCCGGATATGTCTGGCTCCAATCAGACGCGGCTGGATTATCAAATATCCCAAAATGCTAGTGCAAAGAGAACCAAGACAGAACCTCTCTCACCTCACAAGATAGCGGTCTTCCGAGATTGTGTGGTCATGGGCAAGCGTCCATGCCCAATCATATAAAAAGTTTTAAGTTTTCAGCAAGTTTGCAAATAATGGGAGCAGCCGAAGCACTTTCAAGTTTGGAATATCAGAGACATAAACTCCTGTTCTTCCCGGACTTCGCGAAGGTGATGATGGATCGGAGAAAAGGTTTTCTGATGCTGCATCCACGCTTGGTGCATCTGCAGGCCTGTTTTGGACTGCTATATCCTGCCCACATGAGAGTCACGCTGCATAACCAGACCAAGACTTTTGATGATTCTGGGGAGTTATATGCTTTTCTGGAAGCTAAGGAGTTGGTGGTGATGTGGTGAAAGTCATTCTGCAACTTTTATTTGCTACAGTTTTATGGTGCTTGCTATCATGGGTGTTTGAATGGTCTGAGGTCGTGTAAAGGCGACTTATCCACGCAGGAACGACATTTCATTATGTATCATTGTTATATACTGGGACATCCATTCTGTATTGTGTGAAGGAGCTCCAGGGTACTATCCTGGTGGAGCTGTTTCTTTTGTTTTCTCTCTTTTTTTTCTTTTATGGACGTGATATTTTGAGAGACATAGAAGACCGGAAGTATTATGTCTTTTTCCCTCTGTGTCCATCTTGCCCTGGTGGGCTCACCCGCTAAGTTTTGTGTGTTACATAGCCCCCCTGGGTTTAGGTGGTTTTGGGAAGATGTTTTTCCAGTTTTAAGTGTTATTATTAGGACTGATCATATGACGGGGCTGGGGTTAAAAAGTACCTTTTTTGTTGGGTTTTCTTCTCTGGGCTATAGGGGTAGCTAACACTTTAAGGGTGCTTAAGAAGTTGTTCTAAAATGTAAACTAAATGCCACAATTTGGTATGTTTCTGCAACATTTGATTGTTAATCGGAACTATATTGTCAGTATGTTTGCCTTTAAGATCGTTTAACTGAATGTTGGGGCATTAATAATCCTACTAAGAGGAAAGGTTTTTTGCGGTATGATCGGAAAGAAAGTGCTGTCATCTTAATGTTATAGGAGACATACTTAAATGGAGAGGAGTCGTTGAGGCTAAATAGAAAGACATAGGGGTATGTTTACTAAACTGCGGTAATCGTGAATAACGCGCGTTATGTAACGTTAACGATCGTAAAGCCCAGCGGCACGGTAAAACAACGCAGAAGGTGGAGAGAGGGCGGAGAGAAGGGGTCAGTGGGTGGAGAGTGGGCGGGGAGAGGCTCCCCTCACACTAACGCGCTGATTTTCAGGGCTGAATTCCAATGCGAATGAAAACCTGCCGTTAAAGGCACATTACAGGGGAGAGAAACCATTTCAGTGTCAGCAATGTACAGCCCAGGCAGGGAAACCAAAAAAAAGTGATAAGTGTGATACATGTGCACAGAACAAAAGGGCACAGTAACACTGAAAATGACCCCAACAAACTGGAAAAAAACAATAACCAAGCTGGCCAATAGTGGTATCAATGAGAAACAAAACCCCCCCCACCCACGACTAAGCTCCATAGAACAGATATAAATCGTGGAAGGGTATATACTCCGTCCCCATACAAGGTGAATGGGCCCACAGTGAAATAGCGCTGCTCAGGGTTTTCCCCACCATCGGACAGGGTTCCTATGGCATGCACATGTCCCGCAACATCAGGGTGGGCATGTCGGAACGGCAACTGGAAAGATGCCGGAGAAGGGGATACAGAGAGCCGCAGGCGGCACATGCTGTGGTGGAGCTGGGCCACAGTGCGGACTAGGCTGATGCCTAGGTGGCCCATATGAATGCTGAAACAGCGGAGCAGCCAGACAGCAACTGCTGAAGGCCCAACATGGGCACGAGTGTGTTTCCCAAAGTGTCACAGGGGATAGTACCCAACAGCTACCTCCAAGGGCACGGAACATTGACAGGCGGGGCTGGGGGGGGAGTGTGGACGTGGATGCAGGCACCCCTACCCCAGAACCCGCACCATAGGCAGCCACCTACCTGCACACTGGATGGCCTGAGACTGCGCACCACCAGCTCCACCAGCAGAAGGGCATGTCAGCATGGTGGCTGAGGGATACTGGTGGTGGAGGGGGCAGTGGCAGCTGCCCAGAGCAGACCGTGACCTAGCCCTGTGTAGGTGGGTGCCATGCACTGCAACAGACAGGCCCTGTCTGACCAACAGTCATGGTATCACCAGGGAATGCACAATCTCTGTGATAACATGGTGGTGCAGTGCACAAAACCACTGTATTCAGAAGCAGAAGGTCACAGGTTCAAGTCCCAGCTGTGGTTTCCGCCAACCCAGTCCTCATATTTTACCCACTACTATAACGTGCTAATACAGACAGAACCTTTCTTGCAGATGACGTAAACATGCCCAAAACACCTACATTTTAACCTACAGAGCACAGACACCTTAAACATGCACATTACCTAGAGCAGAGCCTCCCAAATGCAGTCCTGGAGGGCCAAACACCATTCCAGTTCCATGCTACCTCTGAAAAAGATGCCTGTGCTGCATTTCTGTGCGCCACCCCCATGGTATGCAGATATATCTCATGCATATTTATGAGGGACAGCATGAAAACCCGAACAGTGTTTGGCATCGCAGGACTGGAGTTGGGAACCTCTGCCGTAAAGCAGCAGCCAACAGGGGCAAACACACCCGCACCCACAGGCCCCATTATCCAAAGCCTCCTGGAGAGGCAGGACTTTGGGCTCTGCGTGCATCTCCCAATACTAGCACTTGCATACCTTAGTAATGCCACCCTAAACCTGGGAATATGGTACACATCTTTAAAGAGTTTGCTATGATTACTGGCAGATAGCAAGTCCTAGGTTAAGTACAATTATCTGAGTGAGCTGCATCATAGCAACCCTCCTGATGTCTGTGGAGTGTGCTATAGGTCTTGTGTCTGACAGTGTTTACCAACCTGGGGAGTGACTCCTACAGTATTGCGTACCATAGCCATGTCTGCACTGTGCCCAGGACTTGTGTGGTGGCCTGGGCTGCCCAACACCTCTATAGTTGCACAATGCTGGCATAGGTGTGGGGAGTGTGTGTCTGTCTATCCAGTGTGTGGTGGCTGCCAACACCCTCCACAGCCCACACTGCTAGCACTGTTGCCAGTATTCGCCTGCCAATGTGCATAATGAGGAGCAAAGTACCGTGGGAATAGCCTGGATAGGGTGGCCTGGCCTGGATGCATCTGCACATGGCATAGGGCAATGACAATTGTAGTGCCTGGCCACCACCTGCACGGACAGGGTGGCCATAGCATGTCCTGCTGGGAGGTCACTCTCACCCTGACTGAGCAGTGATCATGGCATGGCTAGGTTCCCCCATAGTGCTATATAGTATTTTTCTCATGTGATATTTATGGGTTTCCTTTTGGGG
Source organism: Ichthyophis bannanicus (assembly GCA_033557465.1). Taxonomy (NCBI): domain Eukaryota; kingdom Metazoa; phylum Chordata; class Amphibia; order Gymnophiona; family Ichthyophiidae; genus Ichthyophis; species Ichthyophis bannanicus. The sequence goes on from CM066035.1 coordinate 462,905,249, forward strand.
CCCAATCACTGACTTATCTGCTTGGTGTGTATGCTGATATCCCCGTTCTGGGTCCATGCATCTCCTCCAGGACCATGCACTATAGACTAGCTGGCGGACTGTCTGCAGCTAGTATGTGTCTTGCTGGAACACCTTGCAGAGTGCAGCGGCTGGAGGCTTGCTGCTGGAGAATATCAGATAATGGTGGGGGGCAACTGAGCATTTCCAGGCCTGCTGTCTGTCTGCTATTGCGTTATGGATGTGTACTGCTCTGTCTGTTCCCCAGCAGGACTGTGGATCTATTGGTGGGTGATCCTGTTTCCCACCCTGTGCCACAGAGGGTGGGTTGCGTGGTGGTACATGATCTGCCCATGGGTCCATACACACCCCCCTTCACCTACAGCAGGTAACCATGGCACCAACACAGGATATGCACTTTTCTGGGTGCATCATTGCCCATAGGGACTAGACATGACCGGGACATACAGCAGGGTACAGATGTATCCTAGGTGTATCTAATGGAACTACCTATCACACACTGATGGGGACCTGCAGCATGGCGTAGTTCAGCCATGAGTGGTGCTGTGGACCTGGTGCTGGGCGCCCCACCTCAACCTTAGGGTGGGCACAGTACCCGCACAATGTGACTGTCTGTGGCTACTCTGTGGCAGTACCACACATGGTCTGTTCCCCCTACCTGGCCGAGGTGCTGTGGGGGTGCATACCCAATCTTGTGCCCATCTCTCGACTGCTGATTTGCATGTGCAGTGCATCATGGGTACGAGTGGGTTAACCCTATCCTGGTAACTACAGCATACAGTTTGTGTGGTGACATGCAGTCCTGCAGCCAGCCAGGGCTTTGTTCACAGCCTTATAAGGTGTCCTATAGGGGACATTATAGGGTGCCTTGGCGGACAGTACACTTTATAATGTGCCCTATGGAGTGCATTATGGGGTGCCTTATGCGGCATCTTAGGTTATGCCACCGTGAGGGTGTGTTTGCTGGCAGCACAAATTAAAATACATGTCAAATGCCTCACCAATCACAACTTAAATGTAAAGGGTGCTGCCTCAGCCAGCCTTATATATTAGGCCCGCTGGGGAATCGAACCCATGACCCCTGTATTATCAGTCAGTGTTGTAACCATTGTGCTACAGCTCTGTTGTTGTGATTATATGCCTGCGCGCCTTCTTAAGATTAACGCGCGGTAACGTGCCCTGTAGTGCTCGTTCATTTATGGCGCCTTGTAACGCGCGTTCTCGGCAACGATGTACCGCCCATGTCCTTATTTGGGATTTCTGTCTCTAATGTGGCTCCTAACGCGAATCACACTAACACAGTTTAGTAAACATACCCCATACTCTTTAGGGATTTCTCAGCTGCCTATCATAAGAACTATGGGGTAGCCATCTTAATGAGGAAATTTCTATCCCTTATGGATTTTCAAATATCACGTACTGATTTTTCCTAGTTTCCAAGGAACTTTGTTCTAGAACTAGTGAATCTACTATTCTTGTGGCTCACATTTCTGATCATTTTGCAATCTCATTTACCCTATTTGACTCAATGAGCTTTCAGCAGTATAATAGCAACGTGGTCGCCGGTCTGTTTTATTGGTGGGGTCGTCTTAAAGCTATAAATATGACTATCACTCTTAAAGTGAATTGTATAGTTGAAATGTTATCAGTTCTCCTTACAGGGAGAGTCAATCATCAAATTGAAAGGATTCTTGCTCATTTTCTATGGGAAAATAACCTCCCAGAATTGCTTTCAGGAAGCTTAAATCTTAAAAAGAGGAAGGGGGTGATTCTCTCTGATTTTCAGGCCTCATACTGTGATTTTTTACTAAAACAAGGTTCGCGATGGGTGGAGGGGGCCGTAGGTTTGCACTCAATATGGCTTGAACTAGAAGAGAAGTTAAGTAATCCCTTCCTCTAGAACCTTCTTCTTGGCATGGTGTCTGTTGGGAGGTTGAAGTCTCATAGGGCGTATTGGATACTCAGAAGGCCTTTCAAAAGTAGTAAATGAAACTCCTAAGGAGGATTGTCTGAAGAAAGGTTGCTAAATGGGTTCAGACAGCTGGGAATGAGTGTTAGCACTTTGAGACAAGTGGTGTGTGATTGTCCTCACATTCAGTCATATTAGGTTTCAACATGGAACCATATTAAAGAGCTGCTGGGATTTTGGGCCAATCTTTCCTTGTCTGGAGTCATTTTCAATCAATAATTGGCATCTCACCGTAACAACAGGATTGTCCGTTTTAATTAACTTCATATTGGAAGTGGCCCCATTCTTCATTATTTCTAAATGGAAAACATGCGGCAGAGCTTGGTTGATGCAAAAGGTGGAACACTTCTGCTTATGATATATATATGTGCAAACATCATGGTGTAGTTGTTCCCTTGCATCCTTCTTTTTCTTAAGTGAAAACTTTTCCTTTGTAGTGGAGTGGTTGCTCTTATATTTCCCTTGTATGCCTAGTAAGCTCGCAGACGTTTTGTGTTTCTTTATATATCCCCAGATGATCGCATGATGATTGGAGGGACAGGGCTATGTTTAACCTTTTCTTTCTCATGTTAAAGAGAAGAATTGTGTATTTTGATTTACTGCAATTTGCTTTTTTTCTTTTGTTTGTATTTTGTTGGAAAATATAAATGAAGAAACTAAGAAAAAAAATTGTAATAATACTGCAGTATACCCCTTAGCGAGAATAGAGTTAATATCTGAGATGAATCTCAAAAGCAATTCAGTATTATGGGCTTTCTGAAAAGCAAATTGTTAATCATTTAGACAATCAAAATTGTCTATACTGTGATTACTGCCTAGTAACAAGGGCTTCCATTACCTTAGCCATTAAAGGAATATTGGCAATTGGATGAAAATTTGTCACATCCATAAGAATGGCCTTCTTGTCTTTTTGGATTGGTGTGAAAATAATGTTACCCAATTATCGGGGATAAGTATCCAGTGATAGCAAATCTGTAAGGTCCATCAAGTCCTATATCCTGTTTCCAACAGTAGCTAATCAAGATCACAAGTCACCTGGCATATCCCAAGAGCATATCTCAAAACTACCAAACAGCCTTTTCATATTTTGGTCCTTATTTATGGAACACAACTCCAGAATTAAGAGAAGAAACCATTAAATGATTCCCAACACAATCCTGTTATTTATATTTTTTTATTGACCTCTATCATATCTCCTCTCAGCTATCTCTTTTCTAAGTTGAAAAGCTCTAACCTTTTTAGACTCTCCTCACAAGAGAATCATCCCATCCTCTTTATCATTTCTGTTGCCCCTCTCTGGAATTTGTTACTGGAGGATGTATTAAAAGATGTTAGTATAGCTGGGTTTAAAAGAGGTTGGACAAGTTCCTTGAGGAAAAGTCCATAAACCATTACTAAAGAAGACCAGAGAATCTACTGCTTACCCTTAGGATAAGCAGTGTGGAATCTATGTAGCTTTTTGAGAACCTGACAAGTACTTTTGACTTGGATTGGCCACTGCTGGAAACAGGATACTGGACTTGATGGATCCTTGGTCTGATCCAGTATGGCATATCTTATGTTCTTAAAATTAAAACATATTTGTATACACAGGCTTCTCGAATCTAATTTAAAACCATATTTTAGTTTACCTTCATTTTTACTTTTTCTGTTTTTATCATATATTTGGTAGTAGCTTTTATGTTATCCTTTGGAATAATCTCCTTTTATCTCTGAATGAGTTGTCATTATATAGTTTGTATTATTTTCTTAACTTCTTTTTAGATTATGTTAATATTAGTACAGTTTGTATATTAGTATATTTGTAAAAAAGTAAGCTTTACACTAATATCAAGCATTGTCATAATGCATATACCTTAAACACTATTATTTTTAGATTATAATCTGCTATGATGGTCTATGGGGTATGTTTACTAAACTGCGGTAATGTCATTCGCGTTAGGTTCTGCGGTAAAGGTACAGATGGCCATATAAAGATGTGGGCGGTGCATTGTTAGAGCAAGCAGTATCAGCTAACACATGTTACAAACTAACGCGTGCTACAAGGTGCCTCATAAGGCACCTTACAAGGCACATTGCAAGGCGCCTTGTTAGGTGCTTTGTAAGGTGCTGTATAAGTAAGGCGCCTTGCAAGGTGCCTTGTAGGGTGCCTTGTTAGGTGCTTTGTAAGGCGCCGTATAAGTAAGGTGCTTTATAAGGCGCCTTGTAGGGCACCTTGTTAGGTGCCTTGTAAGGTGCCATATAAGTAAGGTGCCTTGTAAGGTGCCTCATAAGGCACTTTATAAGGTGCCCTATACAGTAGGGCTCCTTAGGCTATGTGCCGTATTAGGCACCCCTGGACAGGGCACCTTAGAGGGCACCCTGGGTTACGGAACCATAGGTTACGGTGACCTAACAAGGTTATGGTGCCCTAGGTTAGTGTGGCCTAAGGGCTACAGGATGACATGCATGAACTGTGAGGAACAGAGACAGATGTAGCCCTAACACTAGATAGAGAACTCAGGAAAGGCAATGAACAGGTGAGTGAAGGAGGGAGAGCTGGGAGCCGCTGGACCTGCCATATCTGTGGGCATCCCATATGGCTGCCAGTACTGATGACAAACATGGTGGGGGTAACTGTACCACAGCGCAGGGTGTTGGCAATGTAAAGTACTGGAAAGACAGTTGGTGGCAGACGATGGGAATACGTGTCCCCCAGTGGAGGCGGAGGTGGCAGGATAGTTACAATGATGGGTGGACAGAGGAGTGGTGGTGCTATGCAGATCAGGCACAGATGAGGCAAACACGAAGAGGCGAAATGCAGGAAAGGGTAGCAGTGCATGACATGGGGTGACAACCTGCACAGGCAGACAGGGCTCTACACAGCTGACAGACGCAGATAGACGGACCGAGGGAATGTTGGCAATTGTTGCAAGGTTATTATGGGCTGGCAACACAAATCTGCAAAAATATGACTGTTACAGGCATGCACACTATTTGAGTAGGACAGGCTTGAGAGGAGGGAACAATGAGGAATTGAACCCATGAACACTGCCAAGAATGGCATTGTATTAACTAGTAGGCTATACCTCTGTGGTGTATTTCACAGCAATGGCTGGGTACAGAAGGACTGCAGGTCACTGCACAAACTGTCTGCTCTGAGTGCCAGGATAGGGTAACCCCACCAGTACCCATGATGCAATGCACATGCTGAATAGCTGTCTACAGCTGATCAGCAAATGGGGTCTGCACCTCTCCGGTACCTCAGCTTGGAAAGATGAACTGACAGTGTGTGATACTGGCACAGAGGAGCTACAGACCATGCCATTGTGCAGATTCTGTGTTCTCCCTGAGGGATAGGATGGGTGCCCAGCACTAGGTCCGCAGTACATGTGGTGCTAGAGATAGGCCCTGCTGTACATCCCCATCACTGCCAGTGTGTGACAGGTGTTCTTTGCAGTGCAGCTGAAGGTAATTTGGTGTCCATCTGTATCCTGCAGTCACATGTGGCCCTCTGGGGCCAGACAACACCCAGATTAGTGTGTACCCTGTGTTAGGGTCTGGCTGACATGGGCACCTGTTATCAGGGCAGAGGGGTTTCCAAACTTGCATGAGGTTTGTGTAGCAGTGCCTTGATAGTTCAAAGTGGTATACACTACATACCCCAAAGGGCTCACATCACCCTTTTTGTAGATGCCCCAGCCTCTGTGAAGCAACCTCCATCCTGCTAGTATATGACAGCCCTCCAGGGTTGGTGGGCTAGACCCATGGCAGTGGCAGACCAGCAACAATGATGGGGTTAGCTCTGGAAAACCCCAAATGCCTCACACCACTGTCTACCAGTCACCAGCAGACAGCACAGTCAGACTGCACCATATAGGTGTTCTGACCATGCACAGTCTAACTGCAGACAGTCCACTAGCCAGTCCATAATGTATGCTCACAGAGAAACTAGGTGCACCAAGCAGGCATCTCAGTGATTGCTGCCCCAGCACTGGAAACACAACAGGATCACTGGAGGCAGATAATATAGAGCGCTATGTGGGAACCTAGACATGCCATGGTCACTGCTCGGTCAGAGTGAGTGCCCTCCCAGCATGCCATGCTGTGGCCACCCTGTCCATGCAGGCGGTGGTCAGGCACTACAGTGTCCCAGCCATTGCCCCACACCCTGTCAAGATGCATCCTGGCCAATCCGCCCTGTCCGGGCCATACCCACAGCACTTTGCTCCTCATTTTGCACATATTCAGGCTAAAGCTGGTAACAGTGGGACATTGTGGGCCTAGTGAGGTGTGGGTAGCCACAAAACAATGGATAGACATACACAGACACACACTCCTATTGCAGCATTGTGCACAGATAGGGGTGGTTGGCAACCCTGCCCTCCACACTGGTCCTGATCACAGTGCCGACATTGCTAAACTGTGCAGGAGGTAGTAGTAGTGCCCTGGTGATAACTGCAGCTCAATGCTGGGGGCCAACAGCCTGACTCTCCATGCATCTTTGGATTGTGGAGCCTGTGTGAGTGGATTTTTGTACCCCTGTTCACCGCTGCTTTGGGCTTTGCACATGTTGCTGTTGTATCTGCATTGTAGGGTAAAACATAGGCTCTGCATTCAATCTAGAAAGTATGCTGTATTTCTTTTCAGACTTGTATTATTTCCAAACTATAACTGAACCATTAAGCTGGTAGATTCAGTGGCTGAAGAGGTCTCAGAATCATGGGCCGCCACGGACTTTCAATATCAAGTCAAATGGCACCATTGCCCCCGTATACATCAATGACCTTAAGAAAAATGCCACTATTCATAATATTTTTGAAACGATTTGACGTGTAGAAACTGGATAATAAATTTCAACGCTTTAGTGCTTAAATTTTAGGAATTCAACCGTGGACTTCCATGATTCAATTAGAAACTATACTTAGCTTCTGGAATTCCAACCGGTGGCTTCCTCAATCCCGACGCTATCGAGCGCGCTTTATAAAAGCGTTTCACCTCAATGGTTTCTTCAGGGGAAAAGCGAACCAGCACTATAAACAAAAACAAGTGCATTTAGTACAAACTTTCCTGTTAATAATTAAATAAATTGTGGAAGAGATGCCAAAAACTCCATACCTTTAGATTCATCAGATGATAGACCTTGCAACCCTGCTAACATCATCTGAATCTACTACGATAAAAAACGCCGCGCATGCGGACTGGTTAAAATAGACTCCAAACTATCTGCCACCTAGCGGGGATTATACTTCAAAAGCAGGCTTCCCATTCAATCCGCATGTTTAAACCCCGTGGAATGACAGTTTGTAATTTATGTATCCAGTGCTGTTCATGATATATTAGTGCCTGGTCAAGGGTTTTACCGGGCTGGGACATTAATACTTGCTCAATACAGAAACATGTAAGATCTTCAAAAACATGATGAAATTTTAAGCAATGGTCGACCATAGGTGCTTCTCGTCTACAGCATTTTAACTTACTTTTATGTTCGTTCATTCGAACTTTAAAAGAACGTGCAGTTTTTCCAACATATAACATATTACATGGGCAACGAAGACAGTACACGACATGTGTGGAGAGACAGGAGGTTGAACTACGGAATGTATAAGTTCTTCCTTCATGTTGAAATTCTGATAACTCCTGAGTAATAGTGCATATATTGCAAGTCCCACATTTAGAATGCCCCGTTGTTACTATAGACGTAAAAGGTGTAATGGGCCGTAAAACAGTTGGGCTTAATATTTCCTTGAGGTTTCTTTGTCGCCTCCAAACAAACCGAACCATAGAATTCTCGAGGCCCACAATGCTATGTAAAACATTTATTTATTTATTTTATTTATTTAACATTCATTTTTATACCGCATCTTCCAGAGATCAGTTGCGGTGTACAAATAACAACTATTAACAAATCGAAATTTGTTTTACATAGAACATCTTAGATATACATAGAACATCTTTCATATGTCGTTTGACGCTGCGCTTAAGACAAGAACTGAATGTGGTAAAACCTGTTACCAAATTGATTTGATGGGAAGTATCTTCTAGCCCTGTTCTCTCTGGGGGATACAGCAATAAATCGCGATTGGTATAAAGATACTCAAGATTTCAAAACTCAGGCCTAAAGTTTAAAGAAGAATTTTTATCAACGAGGTTATCCCCGTGGGGTGGTGGATAGAGCTTATAAAAGGGCTCTTTATACCAATCGCGAGCAATGGAGAACAGGAACAACTTCCTTATATACAAGTTTCACAGTTTGATACAGGCAAACTTTCTATTGGTCCCAATGCCCCCTGCATCTATCCAATCGGGGACCCTCTCGGGGCCTAACACCCTGTTCCCCCTTCTCAGGCTATTCTAACAATGGCTCAGTTTCTAGACATAAACACATCCCTACTACAAGATCATTTCTAGGCTCAGAGAATGTGAGAATGCAAAACACTGGAACATATCTATCATCGAAATGTAAACCAAATCGAACCCAATTGGATAAAATAGGGAACACCAAAAGAAAGAGTATCCAATTATGTAGAAAAAAATCCCACTTGTTGCCAAGAAACTTTTTTTGTCGGAGGTCTGCCCAGTGTCCAGAATCAATGTATCAAAGACACAGCCGAGACAACTCCATTTTAATTAGTAGATTTAAAAAGGAACAAAAGTCCACCACTTAGCTGAAATCACCAAGATGCCAAGACTCTCAATGGACGACGCGGCTCGCATTTCGGGCTTTGCTTCTTGATTTGTAGAAAACCCTGCTATCTGTCTGACATATCTATCATCAGCATAAAGGAATTGAATAAGGATTAACACAAACTTATCAAAAGCAGTTTAGAGCGGTTTAAGGCAGATCCTCAGACCTTCACTGACTTTGATCTTTCTCAGCACTACTATTTCTAAGTGGGGGTGGGGACTCAAACCTAGCTTTCAGGCCTCTCATACATGTACAGGCTATTATATAGGCCATGGCCTACCACACCTATGGTCGACCATTGCTTAAAACTTCATCATGTTTTTGAAGATCTTACATGTTTCTGTATTGAGCAAGTATTAATGTCCCAGCCCGGTAAAACCCTTGACCAGGCACTAATATATCATGAACAGCGTTGGATACATAAGTTACAAACTGTCATTCCACGGGGTTTAAACATGCGGATTGAATGGGAAGCCTGTTTTTGAAGTATAATCCCCGCTAGGTGGCAGATAGTTTGGAGTCTATTTTAACCAGTCCGTATGCGCGGCGTTTTTTATCGTAGTAGACTCAGATGAGGTTAGCAGGGTTGCAAGGTCTATCATCTGATGAATCTAAAGGTATGGAGTTTTTGTGAGGACACAGTATTGCCCATCTGACAATGGCCCAGTCACAGGTATGGGTCATACGCACCAGCCCAAGAGGGTTATCCTCCCCCATCATGTCTGGGTTTGCTGCGTCCATAGGCAGTCCCCCGTGCCCAGGCACCAGCTCCCCTGCCCCCCCCCATGAGTGGGGAGGGGCATATAGTGTGTACCACCCTGAGCAGTAGGGGGTCAGTGTGACATAAACCCCCATGCATGTCCAGACGACCTCCTCCGCTCTACTAAGAGGTGTCCATGGCAGCCTGACCTTAACACTGGGTATGCACAGATCTGGGCAGTGTCTGATTTCAGAGAGCCACATGTGACTGCAGAAGCCAGATGGTCACCAAGGTACCATCGGTTACACTGCAACAAACACCTGCCACACACTGCCAATGAGGATGATGTGCAGCAGGACCTATCTCTTGCATCACATGTATAGTGGACCTAGTTCTGTGTGCACATCATTACCCTCAAGGTGAACACAGAACCTGCACAATGGAGGGATCTGTAGCAAGGCCGCGTCAGTATCATGCACAGCAGGCCATCCAAACAAGCTGTGGTAATGGAGAGGCACAGACCCCAATTGGTGAACAGCCATATACCACTGTTTCATATGTGCAATGCATCATGGGTTCTGGTGCTTTAAGCCTATCCTGGTGCACAGAGTAGATGGTTTCTGCAGTGACCTGCACACACTCAGTAACCAGCCACTGCTGTACAAGAGGCAATAGAGGTATAGAACACTCTTTAGTACACTGACGTTGCAAACAGTGAATATGTGGTGACTCCACGTTGTTCCCCCCCTCATGTCTGCCCAACTCTGATGTTTTGCATGCTGCAACAGGCGTATCCATGCAGAGCCGTGCTGCCAGGCCATAATAACCACATGACAGATGCCAAACTCCCCCCTGTCCAGCTATCTGCATCTGGCAGCTGTGTAGAGTCCTGTCTGGCTGTGCAGGGTGTCAGCCAATGTCCTGTGCTGGTACCCTGTCCCGCATTGCTCATCTGTGTGCGTGCCTTGCCTATGACCGATGTGCATGGTGCCACCACTGCGCTGTTGACCCAGCATTATAGATATCCTGCCGCCACCACTCCCACTGGGGGACATGGATCCACACCATCTTCAGCCCAATGTTTCATCAGTATGTGTCATTGGAGAGGTGGCCTAGTGGTTGGGGCAAGTTACCCCCAAGCCGGAAAGTTGCAGGGTCAAATCCAACTAAAGGACAACAACCATGTGCCAGAAGGCCCAGGGTCCCTAGTCGCACAGGTGCCCCCCATGGTCATGTGCAAACCACCTAAACCAACATTGCCTATGTTCCCTGTAAAAATAGTTTTCCACGAGTCACAATGCCCTGTTCAATGTAATATCAGTTTGTGAAATGTAAACCACACTGGTATCATGAGAGGCAGCATGTGAGATAGATAAATATATATTATATCTATAGAAAAAAAACACCCTGGCAATTCCTGCATCGTCAAGCTCCCTCCCCCCACCCCTGTTGCCAAAGGAGTGTGCTACTGTGCCATAATGAGGCTGGGGTTTTGCAATATGTCTGGAAAGGGTGTAATGTCAACCTCAAACGACGGAAGAGGATACAACAAAGGCAAAAGGGTGCAAATCTGGCAGTACCACCCACAAATAACAGCAGTGATGAGATACATTACAGAATGCCTGAAACCAATAAATGCCAAATATGTCTCCAACGTGTGTACGTGCGGGGGTACGCGTGCGTGCACGCACGGTAGTACGCACGTGCGGCGGATGCACGGCAGTATGCGTGGGGGTACGCGCGGGGGCACGTGTGGGGGCATGCAATGCACAGCTGCGCCATCACTGCATTATCGGAGCATTGAGCACACAGCAAACAACATAGCTGCCAGGCCAAGGAAGCCTGCGTTTACAGATGCAGACCTGCACTTGCTGGCGGAGCTCATCTGTCTGTGCCAGGAGTGCCTATTCCCTGTCTCATCCCGCAGGCAAAACCTCAACAGGGTGAGGAGGTCATGGGTGCACCTCACCAGGCGCTACAATCGCGCTGTAGACTACCCACATGAGGTAAGTGCATGGGGACAGGCACACTAATCTAGCAGTGCAAACCAATATCCAACAACCAACAGACATATCAGACATGCACAGCAATGGAACAGGATGTGTATGTGGGGCAAACAGAGATAATGGTAGGCCTCATGGCTGATGTGTGCAGGTCTGCCCCATCTGCAGGATGCACCAGCCAGCATCACAGAGGTCTGTCAACCCTTTGAAGGCTTACTAGAAGTAATTAAACCACATCCCGCATCTGGACTACGATGTGGTATATATCAGGAAACTGTACCCACGATATTTAATAGCAGCTAACAGAGATCTGCTGCCTGCTCTGATCATGTATGATATACCATATGATAGGAATATCCCATCAGAACATTGTCACCCAAGAGATGTGAGAATGGCCAGGAAAGGTGACTGAATCACCCAGGTGCTGAGGTACCTGTCCCTTCTGCAGGCTCACAAATATGCCCCATCATCAGGATGCCTAGGGCCACATTACAGAGCCCTGTTAGCCTTCCTGGGGCTGAGGTACCTGCCTCAGGTTTACTTTCACAGGGCTCCCTCAGCCCCAGGATGCCCCAGGTCTCAATGCAGAGCCCTGTTAGCCATCCTGGTGTTGAGTTACTTGTTTCTGGTTGAGTTTCACAGGGCTGTCTTAGCCCCAGGATGCCCCAGGCCTCCTTGCAGAGCCCTGTCATCCATCCTGGTGCTGAGGTACCTGTTCCTGGTTTAGTATCACAGGGCTGTCTCAGCCACAGGATGCCCCAGACCTCCTTGTAGAGCCCTGTTATCCATCCTGGTGCTGAGGTACTTACTCCTGGTTGAGTTTCACAGGGCTGTCTTAGCCCCAGGATTCCCCAGGCCTCCTTGCAGAGCCCTGTTATCCATCCTGGTGCTGAGCTATCTGCCCCTGGTTAAGATTCACAGGCCTGTCATAGCCCCAGGATGCCCCAGGCCTCCTTGCAGAGCCCTGTTGTCCATCATGGTGCTGAGGTACCTGCTCCTGATGGAGTTTCGCAGGGCTGTCTTAGCCCCAGGGCTCATCGAAGAGCCCTGTTATCCATCCTGGTGCTGAGCTATCTGCCCCTGGTTAAGGTTCACAGGCCTGTCGTAGCCCCAGGATACCCCAGGCCTCCTTGCAGAGCCCTGTTGTCCATCCTGGTGCTGAGGTACCTGCTACTGGCTGAGTTTCACAGGGCTGTCTTAGTCCCAGCATGCCCCAGGCCTCCTTGCAGAGCCCTGCTATCCATCCTGGTGCTGAGGTACCTGCTCCTGGTTTAGTATCACAGGGCTGTCTCAGCTCCAGGATGCCGCAGGCCTCCTTGCAGAGCCCTGTCATCCAACCTGGTGCTGAGGTACCTGCTCCTGGTTTAGTATCACAGGGCTGTCGTAGCCCCAGGATGCCCCAGGCCTCCTTGCAGAGCCCTGTTATCCATCCTGGTGCTGAGGTACCTGCTCCTGGTTGAGTTTCACAGGGCTGTCTTAGCCCCAGGATGCCCCTGGCCTCTCTGCAGAGCCCTGTCATCCATCCTGGTGCTGAGGTACTTGCTCCTGGTTTAGTATCACAGGGCTGTCTCAGCCCCAGGATGCCCCAGGCCTCCTTGCAGAGCCCTGTCATCCAACCTGGTGCTGAGGTACCTGCTCCTGGTTTAGTATCACAGGTCTGTCGTAGCCCCAGGATGCCCCAGGCCTCCTTGCAGAGCCCTGTTCGCCATCCTGGTGCTAAGGTACCTTCACCTGTTACAGTATCACAGGGCGTCCTTTAGCCCCAGGATGCCCCAGGGCTCATTGAAGAGCCCTGTTATCCATCCTGATGCTGAGGTACCTGCTCCTGGTTGAGTTTCACAAGGCTGTCTCAGCCCCAGGATGCCCCAGGCCTCCTTGCAGAGCCCTGTTATCCATTCTGGTGCTTAGGTACCTGCTTCTGGTTGAGTTTCAAAGGGCAGTCTCAGCCCCAGGATGTGCCAGGCTTCCTTGCAGAGCACTGTTATCCATCCTGGTGCTAAGGTACGTTCACCTGTTACAGTATCAAAGGGCGTCCTTTAGCCTCAGGATGCCCCAGGGCTCATTGAAGAGCCCTGTTATCCATCCTGGTGCTGAGGTACCTGCTCCTGTTTGAGTTCCACAGGCCGTCTTAGCTCCAGGATGCCCCAGGCCTCCTTGCAGAGCCTGTTATCCATCCTGGTGCTGAGGTACCTGCTCCTGGTTTAGTATCACAGGGCTGTCTCAGCCCCAGGATGCCCCAGGCCTCCTTGCAGAGCCCTGTCATCCATCCTGGTGCTGAGGTACCTGCTCCTGGTTTAGTATCACAGGGCGTTCTCAGCCCCAGGATGTGCCAGGCTTCCTTGCAGAGCACTGTTATCCATCCTGGTGCTAAGGTACGTTCACCTGTTACAGTATCAAAGGGCGTCCTTTAGCCTCAGGATGCCCCAGGGCTCATTGAAGAGCCCTGTTATCCATCCTGGTGCTGAGGTACCTGCTCCTGGTTGAGTTTCACAGGGCTGTCTTAGCCCCAGGATGCCCCATGGCTCATCGAAGAGCCCTGTTATCTATCCTGGTGCTGTGCTATCTGCCCCTGGTTAAGGTTCACAGGCCTGTTGTAGCCCCAGGATGCCCCAGGCCTCCTTGCAGAGCCCTGTTGGCCATCCTGGTGCTGAGGTACCTGCTCCTGGTTGAGTTTCACAGGGCTGTCTTAGCCCCAGAATGCCCCTGGCCTCCCTGCAGAGCCCTGTCATCCATCCTGGTGCTGCGGTACCTGCTCCTGGTTTAGTATCACAGGGCTGTCTCAGCCCCAGGATGCCCCAGGCCTCCTTGCAGAGCCCTGTCATCCATCCTGGTGCTGAGGTACCTGTTCCTGGTTTAGTATCACAGGGCCGTCGTAGCCCCAGGATGCCCCAGGCCTCCTTGCAGAGCCCTGTTATCCATCCTGGTGCTGAGGTACTGGCTTCTGTTTGAGTTCCACAGGGCTGTCTTAGCTCCAGGATGCCCCAGGCCTCCTTGCAGAGCCCTGTTATCCATCCTGGTGCTGAGGTACCTGCTCCTGGTTTAATATCACAGGGCGTTCTCAGCCCCAGGATGTCCCAGGCTTCCTTGCAGAGCACTGTTATCCATCCTGGTGCTAGGGTACGTTCACCTGTTACAGTATCAAAGTGCGTCCTTTAGCTTCAGGATGCCCCAGGGCTCATTGAAGAGCCCTGTTATCCATCCTGGTGCTGAGGTACCTGTTCCTGGTTGAGTTTCACAGGGCAGTCTTAGCCCCAGGATGCCCCAGGGCTCATCGAAGAGCCCTGTTATCCATCCTGGTGCTGAGCTATCTGCCCCTGGTTAAGATTCACAGGCCTGTCGTAGCCCACGGATGCCCCAGGCCTCCTTGCAGAGCCCTGTTGTCCATCCTGGTGCTGAGGTACCTGCTCCTGGTTGAGTTTCACAGGCCGGCCTTAGCCCCAGGATGCCCCTGGCCTCCCTGCAGAGCCCTGTCATCCATCCTGGTGCTGAGGTACCCGTTCCTGGTTTAGTATCACAGGGCTGTCTCAGCTCCAGGATGCCCCAGGCCTCCTTGCAGAGCCCTGTCATCCATCCTGGTGCTGAGGTACCTGCTCCTGGTTGAGTTTCACAGGGTTGTCTTTGCCCCAGGATGCCCCAGGGCTCATCGAAGAGCCCTGTTATCCATCCTGGTGCTGAGCTATCTGCCCCTGGTTAAGATTCACAGGCCTGTCGTAGCCCACGGATGCCCCAGACCTCCTTGCAGAGCCCTGTTGTCCATCCTGGTGCTGAGGTACCTGCTCCTGGTTGAGTTTCACAGGGCTGTCTTAGCCACAGGATGCCCCAGGTCTCAATGCAGAGCCCTGTTATCTATCCAGGTGCTGAGGTACCTGCTCCTGGTTGAGTTTCACAGGGCTATCTTAGCTCCAGGATGCCCCAGGCCTCCTTGCAGAGCCTTGTCATTCATCCTGGTGCTGAGGTACCTGCTCCTGGTTTAGCATCACAGGGCTGTCTCAGCCTCAGGATGCCCCAGGCCTCCTTGCAGAGCCCTGTTATCCATCCTTTTGCTGAGGTACCTGCTCCTGGTTGAGTTTCACAGGGCGTTCTCAGCTCCAGGATGCCCCAGGCCTCCTTGCAGAGTCCTGTTATCCATCCTGGTGCTGAGGTACCTGCTCCTGGTTGAGTTTCACAGGGCTGTATTAGCCCCAGGATGCCCCAAGCCTCCTTGCAGAGCCCTGTCATCCATCCTGGTGCTGAGGTATCTGCTCCTGGTTTAGTATTACAGGACTGTCTCTCCCCAGGATGCCCCAGGCCTCCTTGCAGAGCCCTGTTATCCATCCTGGTGCTGAGCTATCTGCCCCTGGTTAAGGATCACAGGGCTGTCGTAGCCCCAGGATGCCCCAGGCCTCCTTGCAGAGCCCTGTTATACATCCTGTTGCTGAGGTACCTGCTCCTGGTTGAGTTCCACAGGGCTGTCTTAGCCCCAGGATGCCCCAGGCCTCCTTGCAGAGCCCTGTTATCCATCCTGGTGCTGAGGTACCTGCTCCTGGTTGAGTTTCACAGAGCTGTTGTAGCCCCAGGATGCCCCAGAGCTCATTGAAGAGTCCCGTCATCTATCCTGGTGCTGACATAACTGACCGTGGGTTAGTTTCACAGAGCTGCCACAGGCCACATCCAATTGGTATGTCAGTCACCCTGGCGTAATGATAGGTGCACAGGCTGGGGGTTTCGGGTCTGGCCCACCCCCATCTTGCCCTAGGACACTGAAAAGCATGTGGTGGCCCACTCCATGGCCCCACCTGGGCCTGGCTGGCGCAGTACCCAAGGCCCAGTGGTGGCACACATGATCAGACCCCCCCCTCCATGCTCACAGCGGCACATGCCACGCAGCCTGTGCATATGTTGGACATCTGTTTTAGCCAGGCAGATGGGTGTAGATGACATGCTGCCACAGTTCATATGTGTGGGGTGCGGTGCAAGCCCTGCCCCCTCCTGGGTTCACCATGTATGGATGATGGCACCATGCACGTCCACTGCCAATGGCGCACGTGACACACAGCATGGCTGTGTCACATATGACACGGTGGTGTAGGGCCATGCGCGGCCAGGCCGATGAGCTGTAAAGGTGTGGCAGGTGGCCCAAATGCAGCATACATAGGGGGCAAACATGACATGTGCACACATGCATGTGCCATGGCCAACAGTGAGCATTGGACACAGCACGCATCGGATATAGCCACCTACTGTTCCCAGCTATGTTTGTTGTGCAGCCCAGGATGGGTCATGATGACTGGCCCCTAATGGTCCCATACCTTGCTGTGTCCACAGGTCGAGGATCTATGTAAGAAGAGTCGGGAGCTGAGGGCCAGGTACCCAAGGTTCCTGGCCAGGGTACATGCTGAGCTGCAGGATCAGCGCGATGGTGAATGATGCCAACTGTGCCATGCTCAATGGCATGTCCATGTGGGCCAGCAGCATGTGAGGCTGCAGGTCATGTACCTGTGATGTGTATTGTAAACGGGTGCCAGGCCTTCGCCTAGGGTGCGAAGGTTGGGGTTACCCTGATATCTTCTGTTAGCAAATAATAGTCATAAGTCGAGTGTTCAAGGCAAACATAACAAGGAATTTATTCCCCTTCCCAAAGGATTTTTAAGTGCAAAACAAAACATGGAAAACAAACAACTTCTTCTGAAAGAAAAATATCTTCTTTTTCTTTGCTATATACAAAACTTAGCATAAACACTCAATGTTGTCTGCAAGGCATAGCGTACAATCCATAGGAACATATTCAGGTTCACTAGTGCTACATTCCCATTGCATATCCTCACATTCAGTGTGTGTGGGGTTTGGCTTCAGACCTTTACTGCTGTATCTGGAAAAAACCCTCGCTGAGAACTCAGGTATCTCATAAGAACACAGTTCCATACAGTGAGGTTTAAAAGTACCTGTAGCTGTAGTGTTTCTTCCCCAGCTCTCCTTTTGTTCCCTCCAGTTATCAGGAACTCCTTTATAACTTTCTGCTGACACTTCTTGTGTTGAGCAGTGCCCTGGCCCTCTGTTCCGAACAGAACTTCTGGCTTTCCTTATTATAGTGCTATGCTCCCACCTGTATGAATGTTGAAGCCTCTCCTCTGGCAGTGAGGTCTGGGAGACTCCCTGCTCTCTTGGTCCCAGTAGGTTCTTAGCCACAGGGTGTGCCTTCCTTCCTTCTGCTGCCCTGGCTTCTCTCTCTGAACTGCAATCTGGTTCCTCACAGGACTTCCAGCTGCCTGTAGTCTGTGTGCTTTTCCAGCCACGTTTCTCTGAGGCTTCTCCTCTGCTGCTTCCTGCTTCTCTGACACGCCCACTGCTTCTCTCTGAGGAATCCCAGCAGTCCTTCCTCTCTGGGGAATCACAGCACTCCTTTCTCTCTGGGGAATCACAGAACTTCCTTGCTGGAGCTACCCTCCGGCTTTTATCTCTCCGTTCCCTGCAGGCTGGCTCGGCTTTCTTGCCCTGGTGAGTGTAATCAAGCTCTGAGCTTGCTGTTACGTCAGAGCTTGGGTGTGTCCGCTCTGCTCCTCTCCTTCCCTGTTTCTCATGAGCTGTACATGCTGGCTGACTAACAGTTTCAAAGGTAAATTCCTCCTTTCTATCTATTTGCATAGGTTCTGTGTGGGCTTCTACGTCACAGTATGCATTGTGCCAGTGCTGGTAATGCATGTCTTACCCCCACAGCAGCCGCAGGAGCAGATGAGCACCCAGCAGGGCTGGATGCTGGACCAGGCCAGCCAGCACAGGCCGAAGAGCCACAGTGGGGCCCAGAGGTGGAAGCCGGCATGGAGGCTGAAGAGAAGGGGGGCCCAGAGGCATGAAGGTGGAGGGGGAGGTATTGGGGGAGGAGGAAGGGGTTGGGGAGGTAGAGGGGAGTGAGGGGGGAGCGAGGGTCTGTGGGGGATCCATGAGGTAGAGGAGGGGGGAGGAGGGGGGGCTGGGAGGGGGCGGAGGCAGAGGGGGAGGGGTGTTGGAGGGGATGGGCAGTCCCGAGTGGCACAGGCCACCACAGGGCACTGGGAGCCCCAGCCACCTGCTCCATGGTGCCAGTGCTGTCCCCTGACTGGGCGAGGGCCTACCACCCAGCACCACAGGCAGACATGCCATATATGCAGGCACACAGACAAGGAGGGATGTGTGTCTGTGTGGCTGCATGTGCAGCCTATGCCTGGCTGTGGTGGTGCGTGCCCAGGCCTATGCACAGTGGGAGCACACACACGTCCTGGGGGAGCTGCTGTTGGCTCTATCCATGGTGGATGACTGGCTGTGCATGCTGTGGGAGAGGGGTGAGGCAAGCACAGCCGGCCATCCACCCGGTCCAGGAAGCCCCCAGGGGGTGTGAGGGGTAGCCACACATGTGAACCCCACCCTGTGCCAGCCTGTGCCCCAGGACTGCCATCGCCACCGAGAGTGGGAGATGGAACACAAAAGAATGGCATGACAAACCTGTAAATAAATATGTACATATGTTAAACAAACGCATGCTGGTCCAGTGTCCCATCTAGCCACATGGCAGAGAGGTGAGAATGTCAGTTGTATGCATGCCCATGTGTGCGTGAGTGCATGTCACCGTACCCAAACATGGTAGACACCCCATGGCAAGGGCGGTATATGGCTATGGGCACCGATAGATGCATCACCACAGGTGCAGGGGGGTAGTATTGGGCCACCATGGCCAGACCCATGGTGGCAGGCATATTCTAACATTGCACACATGGCGCGGCACATGGCATGGGTGCCACACAGCACAGCTACGCACCTGATGTCACACGGACAGAGCACATGCCCCCCTGCCATATGTGGTGTGTAGGGGGCATGGCATGCCAATGGGTTGGTGTGCTATGGCCATGTTCCTGGCTGTGTACACCCATTCCCCCATGCACTGGGCAAAGCACATAGCATCTGGCTGTGTGGTAACATATGGCAGGACGGGGGTCTGCAGATGCAGGGGATGGGGGCCGCCATGGACACCATGATGGACAGGGGAGAGATGGGCAAGGTTAGGTGTGATATTGGTGGCACGGGTACAGACAATGGTGTGGTGGGACACCACAGAGGGGGCTCAAAAATGCATGTTGGCATGGGGGCGAGGGAGCAAGGGGGCAAGGAGGGTGGAGGTGCAGAGAAGTAGCAGTGCCGGACCCACATGGGCTGCAGGGGATGTGGGGGGATATGGTTATGGGGGTCTGAATGATGAGTGGATGTGCTGGCCCCCCTGGTTGGCCATGGTGGGGAAAGGTGGACCCCAAGTGGCAGGACAGGGGGATGAGTCACAGAGGCAAGAACAGGGATGTGGTACACTGAGGTGCGGCTTCCCGCCAGGTGGGATCATACGTATGCCCTCTGTGGGTGATCTGGGGCATACATCTGAGGAATAGGAATGTACCCCCGCTGCGGGGTGCAGAGGGGTACTAGGCGGACACGCCCTTGGAACAGCCACATGACAGCGGCCCATGCCATGCAGACACTTGGGACCGGCACGGGCCCAGGGGAGGGAGGCAGGGAGTGGAGGGGAGAAGGAGGGGAGCAGAGAGGAGGAGGAGGGGGTGGGGAAGGGGTGGTGGGGAACGGGGAGAGGGGAGGGGATGTGGGAAGGAGAATAGGGGGGTGAGGTGGGGGTGGGGGTGGGAGGATGGGGAGGGAGAGGGGGAGGGGGAGGGGATGGGGAGGAGGCAGGTGTGGGGGTATGGGACGGCCATGGAGGCATGGCCAGCTGACAGCAGCACACACAATCACAGGGCGCTTGGGGCCCCTGCCATCTGCCCCACAGCACCAGTGACGTACCCCATCGGGGCATAGAGCCTGTGCACATCAGTGTGGGATGGCAGGCCACACATGCAGTCACACAGACAAGGGGAGGTGTGTGTCTGTGTTGGTACATGTGCGGCCTCCACATGGCTGCAGTGATGCAGGCGTAGGCATATGCCCTGCAGGAGCATTGCTAAGCTGTGGGTCAGAGGGCAGTGACCATGGGTGTGGTGGCTGACCAGCTGCTCATGCTGTGTGACATACTCGCAGTAGGCACAGCTGACCAGCCACCCGGCCAGGGCAGCCCCCAGGGGGTGTGAGTGGTAGACAGACCCACGTCTCCACTGCTCTCTGATATCCTGTGCCCCAGGGCTGACAACACCGGCGGTGTAGGGGCTGGCAGGGCCAGGGCCAGGGCCCTTGGAAGCACACAGCATGCATATGCAACCCCCCCTATTGTAAATTCACCTCTGTTGTTGCCATGTTCAATGCGTCCCAGGGTCTCATTTCGCAACATGGCATGTGGGGTGTGCTTGCCAGGTGTGTGCATGTCCCTGTGTATCCCCCAGGGGGTACCGATACCAGGAGGTATCACGGCGGTGAGGGGGGAACATCTGCTGGGGAAGGGCCGAGGGGACGGCCCAGACATCAGTGAGCAGAGGTAGGGACAGCGGTGCGGGTGGACCTGTGTTTGGGAGCACAGATCCCAGAGGGCATACATGGGGCCGTGACCTGGTATGGACCACTGTTGGGTGCGGGATGGGGGAGTGGAGAAAGGGCTGGGGGGTCACCGGGGAGGTCAGTGGGGGGGGGCCATGAGGTGGAGGGGGAGACGGCAGGGGACCCGTATGCAGTACAGTAGGCCAGCAACGTAGGGCCAGGGGTTGAGGGCAGGGACAGAGGTGGCTGTGGCGACTGTGGGGCAGGGACAGACTGGTAGGCAGCACACAATGTGCATGGGGTGCCAGCAGTGGAGGTGCTGCAGGATGGACACGGATCCTGCTTAGTACGGTCCATGCAGATATGGAAGCGACGGTGTCACAGATGAGCGTGGGTCAGATCGGACAGACAGGGGCGGCTCCGACACAGATGCCCTGCCTGGCTGGGCTATCCATGGGGACAGAATGGGCCAGCATGAACCCAGGGGAGGTGGGCACACCGGGGGTGGTGGCGGAGGCAAGGGTAGGTGGTGCTGGATCGCCAGAGGGTGGGGGCTGTGCCGTGGCCCGGATATGTTGCCAGTGGCAGGGAACACAAACACATGTCAGTGGGTCACAGGGCATCTGGGGCACTGTTCCCTCTAAGCTGTGCGCGTGTGCGCGCGCACACACCTCGCTGAGTGAGCGCACATACTTTACAACAGAGCGCACAAAAATTACAACTCTGATTCTGATAGAAAACAACACAGACGTCTTAAAATTTAAAAGTTATGATTGTAATTACTAGAAATTTCCGGCTTCATTTAGTAAGCGTCTATTTTCATTTAATTTGATTAAAATCAATGTGGTGTACATACTGTATTCTGATGTGTAATCCAATTTTAAAGTATATAACTCCGAGTGTCATTATGTGGCGCACAAAAATTTAACCTTCCTTCAAAAGCTGCACACAACTGATATTTTATGCACACACAGCCTACAGAAAATTAGAGGGAACATTGATCTGGGACGGGGACCTGTGTGTGGGTTGTGGCACAGATGTGGTAGGGGAGGGTGGGATGTGCATGACAGGACTGTATTCCGGTGGGGCCTGGGGGGCAGGCACAAGGGAGGGTGTGGCGGCAGACATGGCCATTCTGGGTGACGGCTATGTGTGCGGGGGTTAAGGGGGAAGGGGGGGCCTGGGTCGCGATCAGCAGGGTCTGTTGGGTGAGGGTGCACCCTGAGCAGGGAAGGGTGAGGGGCATGTTCCCAGGGTGGCCACATGTGTGACAGGGGGACATGGGCCATTCAGCTGAAAGCATAGGCACATGGCCACAAGTTACACCCATGATAACATCCTTTATTGTGCACACCGATCCCCCCACCTACATCCCCCCTACATCCTCTGCCACATCCCTGAGCACCACGTGGGGCAGGTGCTGCTTCTGCCACTGGCACTGCTGTGACTGGCTGGACCATGTGTGCCAACATGGCCTCATGCACGGTCACCATCCTGGCCATGCTGGCTGCCATTGCCCCTGCTGTCTCATTAAGTGTCCACATCCCATGGTGGAGGCTGCCCAGCTGCTGCCATTGGCGGCGCACCTTCCACTGCAGGCGATCCTGTCCCACTGCCATCTCTTGCAATGCCATCTCTATGCCTGTGGGTGAGACATGGTGGAAGCCATGAGACATGGGCTGCACATTCCACCTGTACACATGAAATGGCTGGCCAGATGGATCAGGCACTCACCCTCTGCATCCTTATGCGCTGCCACGGAGTGGGAATGCATCTCCCCTATTACATGTTGGATGGCTGCCTCTGCGGGCCATGATGCTGTACCTGGGGATGGTGGTCCATCTGTGCCACCAGCTGCAGCCCCCGCCATGACATTGCTGTCACCTGCCTCATCCACTGCCGTGCCATCCTCTGGGAGGTGGTGAACTGCTGCATCCCCCTCCAGCTCTAGCTCTGCCTCGTCCTCCACGGGCACCTCCACATCCATGCCCGCCTCGGACGGGGGACACGGTTTGGGACATGGGGGCCCCACCTCTGCAGCTGCCTCCATGGCATGTATGTCACCTGTGGGGGGTGGGGGTACACAGGTTAGGTATGGTGTGCCTGGCCAGCTGCTTACATGTACCTGTCCCATCATGGCCTGCCAGGTGGGGTGGGCCACATGATACTTAGGGCAATCATAGCCATCCCCGGCTGTGGATATGTGGCCAGAGACTGTTCCGGGGCAAGGACATGTGGTTCACCATCAGTTGTATGTGTCCCCAGTGTCAGCGGTGCCTCACTGGTGGATGTGTATGCATGCAACTGGATACGGGCCATGTACACTGCTGGGACTGCTGGGGTACTGGTGGGGTTGGTGGCCCACCGTTGCCTGGGACAGGTGTTCCCTGTGGTGGCTGGGATCCGTGCGCAGGGGTGCATGCCCCGTGGTGGTGTGGGGTCAAAAGGGCGCAACCGGCATTCGACACTGGGTGCCTGTGCAGTACAGGTGCATGGATGCATGTGTGCCACATGGGTCTGGCCTGGCCGCACGGGCCACCATGCCAACTCCACCCCCTGAGCGGTGCCCCGCCCCGTGTCCAGCATCCGGGGCTGCACTCGCATCCCCCCTGCCCCCCGACCTACCCACCTCGGCACACCCACCCCATTGATTGCTGTCACACATTGCAGCCATCCCACCACCACCCCCACCCACTGTGCACGTCAGTGCAGGGGAACACTGTCACCAACACACCCTACATCACTGGGCACTTTGCTGCCCCCCCACCTCCTCCAGTGTGGCTCCACTGCGCATAGGTGGTCAACAATACCTGCTACTGCCTGACCCCCTCTGTACCTACTGCCTTATGCCCACTCACCCTCACCCATGTGCACCATCATCACGTCACCCTCCCATGGCCCCCAGGGTCCAGTGTGGCCCTGCCTGTTCCAGCCACCCTCAGCTGCTCTATCACTGTCACAGGTCTGCAGTGATATGTCGATGACATGCCACATGGGCCTTTACTGCTGCCATCACCCATGGTTGCTCTGCTGCTCCTGTCACTGGTGCCACATTATCCCTCTTGGTACCCTGTCTGTGCATGGTCCTATGGCTGTGACCTGTCCCCAGCCTCCCCCCAATCCCCGTGTGTTCGCACACCCTAGAACAAATTCCTATGTCCCACCTGCACGTGGGTCCACTGTATCCAGCTCAGGCGGCAGGCTGTGGAGGTAGATGGGCCCTAGTCTGTTGGCCAGTTGCTGTTCCAGATGTGACAGTGTGACTCAGTGTGGTGCACCCCCTCCTGTTGCATGGGCATGGTGTCGCACAGCAATGGCACGAGCCCGGATAGAGCGCTTGATGTCGTGGAATCTTTTACGGATACTTTCAGTATCATGGGTGGGTCCCCCTGCTGTGGCCACTGCTGTCATTACCTCCTGCCATGCGTCGTTTCTCTGGCTGATGGTGGTGGTGCTGCTGAGCCGCCCAAATATCACCTCGTAGTGCTCCAGGATGGCTTCCAGGAGGAGGTCATTCTCCTCCTGGGTGTAGCGGGCTGCCCTCCTCCTGGCATCGTTTGGCACTGGCCTGCAATGGCGCCTGCCACCTGCCCCACCTCCACATTGTTGCTGCATCCCCTGGCTGTGGCTGGATGGGCCTGACTCGCACCCCTCTGGCTCCCCCTCTGTTGGATACACTGCTGCCTGGTGGCTGTTCGGGTTTCTCTCTGTCATCTCCCGTGCTCCACTGTGTTCCATCGTGTGCCGCCATTGCTGATCTGCTGTGCCCCTTTTATGTACATGGTGCATGTTTCATCTGACGTGCAGTCTGCGCGACACGCGGTGATGCTACCCAGGACACGTTTCCTATGTGGCTAGCCATGCCTTACCTCTATGCTACCTTCAGGGGGTGGTGTACATCACGTCTCACACATGTGTTACAGCATGCTCTATGAGCCCTGCCCCCCGTTCAGCATTGCTCTACGCTATGCATGCGTGCAACATGTGTGTTGAGTGTAATGCGTGTCCCTATGTGTACTACACCATTACACACCTGTGCGCTCCATGTTCTGTACACATCACACTCTGTCATCGCTATAGCACTCTCTGCCGTGCATAGGTACCCCACGTGTTGTGCAGGCACATGTTGCGCATTCACTACGCATGTGGAGACACGCGGTGCACCCCTCCCCTTCCTATGCGAGCTCTGCATGATCCAATTGTGAGGCGCACTTATGTGTTGTGGTACGCGCACTACTATGTGTGCTACGACGTTCTGCTTCCGTACATACTGTGCAGTTTGCAAGCCCATTGATTGTGTGCATTATTGCATCTGCAGCTGTGTTATGTTGGATCCGATTGGTTGCCACACCCTACAACGTATTTAGCTCACCACATCGCTCAAAGCCTCTGTCCATGATGGCTCACACTGACCATGCGGATTGTGCAGTGGTGGCATTTCTGGGACTCGATTAGCTATGGTTGCCTGATGAGGGAGATGGTGTCCTTGGGGCTGTGGAACAGGGCATGGGTGAAGTCCCGCTGCAACACAGACCTGCAGCTGTGGAGGCCCCACAGGCCGAGGTAGGTCCAGCACAGCACCATAGGCATGCTGAGGCACGCCCTCGCCTGCCTCGCCTCTACAAGCCCAGGCCCCTGCTCCTGAACATTCATGAGGACCAGGTCATCTCCCTCTACCGTCTGAGCACAGGGGCTAATAGGGAGCTCTATGAGGATCTGAGACCTGACCTCGAGCCCTGGACTTCCCGGTCACATGCCATACTGGGATTGGCCAAGCTCCTGTCTGCCCTCCATTTCTTTGCCTCTGGCTGCTTCCAATCCTCAGTGGCTGCAGTGGGGGGGATGAGCAGGCCCACCTTCTCGCGTTGTCTCCATCAGGTACTGGGGGCCATGGTCAGCTGGGTTAGGAATTACATAACGATTCCTAACAGTGGGCAACAGTGGGGGGACCCTGAGCCAGGCATTCTAGCGGATTGCGGGGATACCACACATGATGGGAGCTATTGATTGCACACATGTTGCCCTGGTCCTGCCCAGAGACAGGGAGGTGGTGTTCTGCAACCGCAAACACTACCATTCCCTGAATGTTCAGGTTGTTTGTGATGCAAGTATGCACATTCTGAATGTGGTTCCCCGGTTTCCAGGGTCCGCCCATGATTCCCATATCCTGCAACACTCGGCACTATTCAGGCAATTTGAGGCCACACAATATGGGGACTGTGTCCTGCTAGGTGGGTATTAGCCATCTCTAACATACTCATGTTGTCTCTGTGTCCTGTGGGCACTACACCTCGCACAGGTGGGATAGGGTCACTTTCGGTGCTTCATTCAGGGCTTCTGACTGCATATCCCCTGCAACACACATGACATGGCATGCTGCACCTCAGACGTTTTTGAAGACCACATTATAGACACAATCTGTCATGCTGTCGCATATCACTGCCCATCCGATGCCTTCGATATGTGGTCCCATTGCTGGATATGACCCCTGCATGACTCTCCCTGCATTGTGGTTGTGCATCACTGACATTGTGTGGGGTGGTGTCCTCCAGCATGCCATGTCACTTTCACAGGGGACATGGACACATATGTTTGTGTGTTTCCAGATGTAACTATGTCAGCCATATGTGCATCACTGCTCATTTGTGTGTCCCGGTACACATGCAGGTTATACTGTTTCCAGGTGCCGTTGCTGCACTGCACATGTCTTTTGGTGTGATTCCCCATGTTGGTGTATTGCACAGATTGTTTGACATCACATACTGTGCACAGCCTGGACTCACACACATACGCCAATGTACATATGTCGGTCTGGGTTGGGTGTTCCTAGCTGACTCTGTCTACAAGGTGTGTGTGTGTGTGCTACCTGGGGGGGGGGCTGGGTTTGCTCACCTATTCATTTTCCTGCTGTGCTGTGTGTTGGAGAGCCCATCCCTGTTGACCTTGTCTGTAGCATCATGTGGCTGGCATTGTGGTGCGACGTTGCATCCCACATGTCTGTTCTGTGTTGGTCAGCATTGGTGTATAGTGTAATCCGTCTTGGGTACACCCCTACTGTATATGTTACTGTGACAGCATATGTGTGGGCACTGTACCATGGCCGTCACATTATTGCACGCATGCTGTTCTCTGTCCTAGTCCTGGGGCACTGCCATGTATCCTCCTGCTGTGTTCAGGGATGCCACTCGTGGGTTTGGGCTGAAGGATGATGGTGATGTAATTGGTCTGGTTACTGTTGATGTGTGCTGCCCTCATTGCCTCACCCCCATGTCATGTATCTCACACCCCCAAACGCTGGTGCACAGCTGCCGTGTGCCATTATGAGACATCATCTGTATGTGTCGTCGTGTATCTGTTGACCTTTCACACGTAGATACTTGTGCGCACTTGTGTGACAACCAGTTCATGATTGACCTTACCATATTTCTGTCTGCAGGTGATGCGGGATATGGCTGTCGTGCCTGGCTGCTGACCCCTGTGCGTCACCCACGGACACATGCAGAGAGGAGGTATAATGAGGCCTATTGCTCCAGCCGCTCAGTTATAAAGAGCACCTTTGGCGTTTTGAAGAGTCGCTTCAGGTGTCTGGATAGGACTGATGTGGCCTTACAATACAAACCCATGACTGTGGCACAGATCATTCTGGCCTATTGTATCCTACACAACATTGCACTCAGGCACAATATCTGGATCGACATTAATGAGGATCTTGAGGAGGATCCACTGTGCCCTCCTGCAGGTGGCCGTGGTGACACACGTGTGGGAACGACAGTCAGGCAACGTCTGATTGAGGAGCTGTTCTCATCTGCCAGTCTTGGTATCTGTTCTTTTTGCTCCTATATATCCTACAGATACTTTGTTGCTTTTTTTGAGATCTCATTATGTACATATTGAGGTTTTTCTCTCGCCATTGTGACCTTATTTTGTGTACAGCATACCATGACCTGTTTCTCCTTCCTCTATCACAGGGTGCAGCGAACACACACGACATATCGTCTATATTGCGGCTGGCCTACCCAGCACAGTTACCAACCAAGCGCACGAGTCCACGTGCTCACAAAGACCCAGTCAGAAAACGTGGACAGCAGTAGGAGGAACTCTTTATTGCATAAAAGCCAATAGCCTGACACAGGCTGTGTTTCATTGCCTTCCTCAGGAGCTGGCTACATAAAAACAATAAACCATAAAAGTAACAACATACAACTGTAAAAATAAAAATTAGCACCATAGGACCTAACAATATCATAAATTATCCAATTAAAATAAAACAAAACTAAAACATGTAAAACATCCAATAAATAAAAAGGATGATACTACGCAGGAGATCAGCACAGCAAACTATTGTGTAACGTACATCTATAAGAATTATGGGACATATTAAATATATGACACTCAAAGGAAGAATTATACATAAATAAATAATTAAAAACAAACAAATTGTAAACCATAATGATTAAGAACTTAAAAGTTATAAAACATATTAAATATATAACACTCAAAAGAATAATTACAAATACATAATTAAAACCAAACAAATTAAAAACCATAATAAATAAAGGCCTAAAACTTATGTATAAAAATCATATCTTGCGCATAAAAACATGAATACTTTGAACACAATTATAAATAATTAATACAAACCAATAAAACTTCATATACATAAAAATCATAATGCCTACCTTATTCCATTACATATAAAAAACATCAATACTTTATGTACAATAAAACATAATAATAAATAATTAAAAAACATGAAAGCTATGTATATATAACATTATACATAATAAGGCCTACCTTATTCGCTTCTCTAACCTTCCCAACTACTGTAAACACTGAAGAGGAACGAGGAAGAAAAACCACATGGATTTGTGATACCCCATAGGAGGCATACAAAGTACTCTTGATTCACAGACTTATATATTAAGGGCATCATAATGAATTACCTGGTATATCTTTCGGATAACTCTGGAAGCACTTTGATTCTGAAAGTTAACAGCTGTTCTAAATATAACCCACAGGGACATAAAAAAAGATCGAGATCACTAAAAGACTCATATTAACAACTAAATCTAATGGTGCATAAAGGGTTAAAAGACCACACTCTCATGGACTAAAACCCGAAATATATATAATTATTATCGTGCAACTGTATGTTCGGCTGTATGTGTAACCATATCATAATCATATTAGTAAAGGTTATAACCGATGAGGGAAAAAAAGGAAAAAACAGCATCCTATCATGCCATAAGTGTAACCGTTGCAGTAAATCCACAAGTAATCTAATTCTTTGATACCATGTAACAGTGAAAATAATACAATCTTAAAAACGAATGCGAAAGAAACTTTCTAGCACCGCGGGTAAGAATACCCTCCAACGGGATAATCCAAACTTTAAATGAAAGAAAAAGTGCAGGCGCCCCAACATGCAACGAATTTAGCTCCTCACAGCTTTCACTTTCAACAGTACCCCCTACTATTAATAATACACTCTTCACCCGCAGTACATAGCTTACGATGTAACCAACATGAACCATTATACCGCAGCACATACTCTGGATACGTTGAATTCCTTTAATGAAACCACTGAAAAAACGCCGGGGCATGCGTATAAAACCCCCACCTGATGTAATTACTGTGGGAGGGGCTAAAGTTCAGCTTACATCATACTCGCAGATCTAATGTAAATTGCCCAACGTGCTGCACTATAAACACCTACTTCATAATAAAACCCCTTCATAAATTCGAAAAACTGATTCATTAAAAACAACCTATCATAACGGCATTACTAGTTCCGATGAACTTGACAGTGCAAAGCTTACCCAGCGCAGCGTTTCTTAAAGGAATTACACATCTGATCACTAATCACCCTCAGTTATCTTCAACCTCTAATCCACCGTGATCTTACTACATTGGAACCTAATGTGTACCATCAATCAGAAGGTGTATAATTGGAACCATGCATCATGAATATACACTACATTTGTTGTAATCTCTTCTCATAGATAATCTTTTGACTAAATTAAATCCTTTATTTCAGGATTCCAAAAAAGGCAGTGCCCACTCAATACAAACCTATCCGCCACTATAATGACATATAAAACTTTGTTAACACATTAGTTACTTTGTTTTCAAAGGCACAATATGCAAACACCTACTAGCACCTTAAAATCTCCTCCTGATGTTAAAAACCCATCCTAAAATACTTAATAAGATAGAAAGGTATCTATGTATACCACAAAAATCCCGTAAAATCCCGTAAAATGCCTTATTAAGTATTTTAGGATGGGTTTTTAACATCAGGGGGAGATTTTAAGGTTTTAAAGCAAATGTCCTTAATGCAGGTAGAAAACAAACTCAGGGTTCAAAGCAAAAACTGTTATGCTTCACAGGAATGGAGGTGCTCAAATAAATAAAGAATGCGCTGCTGGCAATTCACCCAATCACAAGTCTGGCAGTGACTCTAAACTTTCAGAAATGCAAAGTGTACAGTCCATCTCTTGGTCAGACAAATCTCCTGCCAGTTCCACTTGCATTGGCACGGTATCAGAAAGCTCTGATTCTATATCCCTGGTTTCTTGTAAAACACATTCAGGGGTTTTGTATATTTTCTGTAGCAGTTCCCAATGTCCTTGGCCTAGCCTAGGGCATCGGCCACTTGCTGTGTTAGGCTTTAAAGTACCCTCTTTCCTTAGAGGCTTTACAGCAGCTTTATCATAGCTTTTACCATTCACAACTTTCTTATTAGGCATACATTTCTCATACCTTGTATGGCAGCAATCCTCCAGTAACCGGCTTTCTTCCACTGCCTGCCTTTCCCAGGCAGCAGCTTGGTGAAATTCTTTTCTATGATGGTTAGGCTTACCCTGTTGCCTTTGACTTCCTTCTCCTGGTGAAGGCCTGCCTCTGTACAAGCCAGCTT
The DNA here is from genome assembly GCA_033557465.1 of Ichthyophis bannanicus. Classification (NCBI taxonomy): domain Eukaryota; kingdom Metazoa; phylum Chordata; class Amphibia; order Gymnophiona; family Ichthyophiidae; genus Ichthyophis; species Ichthyophis bannanicus. Next base: position 462,935,942 of record CM066035.1, read on the forward strand.
CTGGCTTTCTGACTCAGTGTGGCGTGGCTTCTCCAGCTGATTCTTGTTTGGCTTAAGGATGCAGTTACAGCAGGGCTTTTGCCTCTGAGGGCAAACAGCTCTCGGTTTGGCTTGAGCTGACACCTCCTTAGGTCCTTCCTCAGCTCCTGAGAAATCACCTCTCCCTCCTGGGATTCCTCTAGCACTAGAGTAGTCAGGTTTCCACTTCCATCTCTCTCTCTCGGTGCTGCCAGTGATTCTCCCCTTGCTTCTGCTTGGGCTGCTGCTTCTGCTGGTGCTTCTATCTCCGAGGCTGCCGGTACTCCTTCTGCCTCTTCTCCTTCCTCTCTTCCAGTCTTCCACACTCCCCTTATGAAGCCCTCCTGCTCTTGAGGATTGGAAGCTGGTTGGCATTTCCTCGTGAGCAGCTGGGCGTGGCTCTTCAGTCTCCCTGAAGACACACTTGCTCCCTCTAGCTGGTTCCTGGGAATATTGCAAGTCTTTTTCTCTGTGAAAAACACCTTCTTTTCTCTCAACTGGGCTCTCATCAGCCCTCGCTGCATGACACATCCCCCTTCTTAAAATATTACGGGCTGGGGAAGCCTCTTCCGCGCAGCACGTAATACGAGACATTGCGTCAGCATTAAAATGCAGCTTCCCGGCTCTATGCTCCACTCTAAAATCATACGGTTGTAAAGCCATGTACCACCTAGTTAGGTGGTTATTATCATTCCTCATACTGCTTAACCATTTTAGAGGGGCATGGTCCGTAATGAGGACAAATTTCCTCCCTGTCAAATAGAACTTTAAGGCTTTGATGGCCCATTTGATTGCGAGACATTCCCTTTCTATAGTTGCATACTTCTTCTCCGCAGGTGACAGCTTCCTACTGAGGAACATAATAGGGTGTTCTGCGCCTTCTTGTACCTGCGCGAGAACAGCACCGAAACCCGTCTCCGATGCATCGGTTTGTAATAGAAAGGTTTGTCTGAAATCTACACCTCGCAATATGGGGGCTCGCCATAATTTCTCCTTTAGGTTCTGAAAGGCTTCCTCCGCTTCCGCTGACCATAGTATTGCGTTTGGCGCATTCTTTTTTAACATTTTTTGTGAAAATAGCGCTCTTTTCCGCAAAGTGTGGTATGAAGCGGCGATAGTAGCCGATGAGGCCAATAAAACTTCTCAGTTGTTTCTTATTTTGCGGTACGGGAAATTTCTTCACGCTTTCTACCTTGTCCAGTAACGGGCGCACTGTGCCACGTCCCACAAGGTGACCCAAGTATTTAACTTCCTTGGCAGCGAATGTGCACTTCTTCGGGTTCAATGTTAATCCCGCTTTCCTCATGGCTTCCAGGACTGTTCCGACTTGGTGAAGATGCTCGTCCCACGTGGCACTGTGGATCACCATATCATCCATGTAGGCTGTTGCAAAATTCTGATATGGTCGGAGAATAACATCCATCAGGCGCTGGCATGTTGCAGCTGCCCCGTGTAGCCCGAAGGGCATTCTTCGGAACTGGAACAGGCCCAGGGGTGTGCTGAAGGCAGTTTTGGGTTTAGCATCATGTGTTAGAGGCACCTGCCAATATCCCTTGGTCATGTCTAGTGTTGTGAGAAATTTTGCCTGTCCGAGCCTGTCTAATAACTCCTCGATACGAGGCATCGGGTATGCGTCGAAAGTAGAGACTGCGTTCACTTGGCGGAAGTCTATGCAGAATCGCGTAGTACCGTCGGGCTTAGGTACTAGTACTACCGGGCTGCACCATGGACTATGCGATTCCTCGATGATGTTCATTTGGAGCATCTCCTGAACTTGGTCAATAACTTCCTGCCTCTTGGCCTCCGGCAATCGGTACGGCCGTTGCCGCACAATTTTTCCAAGTGGGGTGAGTATCTCGTGTGCCACCAAGGCTGTCTCTCCTGGTATAGGAGTTAGCACGTCCTTAAAGTCCTCCAGGAGTTAGGTCAAATCCTGTTTTTGCTTTAAGGAGAGGTCCTCACTGATCCTTGGTGTAGGGCAATCTTTACACTCGTCTAGCCATGGGCCAAGATCTTCCTCTGGGGGGTCATTCCCCATAGCCATCAAGCCTTCCATGTCCCTCTTCCCTGTGGAGCCAAAACCTCCAGTTCCCCGGCTCATTGGGGTTACCATGGCGACCTCTTCGAGGGTTGGGAATCCCACCCGTTCACAAATCAATTGTGCTATCCTGTCCCCCACTTTGACATCAAAGTCTTCCTCTGAACAGTTGCATAAAAGGACTTTAAGTATGCCTCTATAGTCCAGATCGACTACTCCGGCAGCCACATCAATGCAGTGTTTGGCATCGAGTCTGGACCGTGGTGCTATACGCCCGTAGCACCCTTGGGGCAACTCCACCTGGAGATCAGTACTAATTAGCATCCGTCCATGTTTCAGGACAACCTGGTCTTTGGCGCTATACAGGTCATAGCCCGCCGCTTGTGCAGATGCCCGTTGAGGACTGTGAGCTTTTTCTGAAGTCTTGCAAAATTTTAACACAAACTTCTTTGGTGGGTCTACTTGTCCTTTAAGGGGTTTTTCTTTGGCTTTTCCCAAAGCGGGCTAGGAATTGCAGTATCCTTAGGGCGAATGCAAATGGAAATTAGTGCTTCTTGTGGAGACAAACCCTCTTTTAGACTTCTTCTGAACTGTGGCCAATCACGGCCCAGTACCAGCTCTTGGGGTAACTTAGGTACAACGGCTATTAGCATTTCTTTTTCAATGCCTAGACCTTTAACCCACAATTTGTACACGGGATAGCGGGTAGCCGCACTGTGTATGCATTTTATTTTAACATTACCCTCTGGCTGATCTGGAACTGCCACGCCCTGATCCCTGACCACAGACCATAATTTTTGCAAAATCATAGTTTGGTCATCTCCAGAGTCTAAAAGTGCTTTTGCATTTACCCCTTGAATCTTCACATTCAAGACAAAACCTTCACGGATTGCTTTTGGTTTTACTCCAACAAGAGCAGTACGTGAATAACATTCTTGTTTTAAATGCCCTTTCTTGCCACATGCAAAACATCTTTTAATCATTTCTTTTGACACAACATTAGAACTTTTTAAACCACTATGTAGAGGTCGTGAGACGCTTTCTAACCTCTGTGCCTCCATACCGACTGCCAATTTGGAAGTCCCCACCTTTTGCTGGGTGACCATCTCTGCTTCCAAATACCGCTCAGTGAGAGCTATTGCGTCAGCAGTGGTATGGCAACTCTGCAGGATGAGAAAGTTCTGCACTCTGTTTGGCACTGCAGACATATATTGTTCAAGTATTATCTCATCCATTAGTGTATCTACTGTCTTTCCCTCAGGCTTTAGCCATTTGGTCGCTAGACCGCGTATTCTATGGCCAAGGGCCTTAGGCGTTTCATCTGCCCTGAGAGAAGTGGCTCTAAACATCTTATTGTACAATAAAGGTGTAAGGCCTAGTCAATCTCTAATAGCACTAACTACTTCCTCGTAATTATTAGCAAAAGCAGGTGGCATTGCCCTGTACGCAGCGAGCGCTTCCCCCGTGAGGGACGCTGCAAGGCGAATGGCCCATTGCTCGGGTGGCCAATGTGCGGAACATGCAATTCTACTAAAGGAATCTAAAAAGTCATCTACATCATCAGTAGGGCTTAATTTTCCTACTGTTAGGTCATTGCATGTCCATTGTCCACCCTTGGATTGCCTGGTCCAGCCTCCTGTAGCCTCTCTGTGTTGGCCTTAGCCAGCGCCTCCCGCTGCTGAGCCAACCAGGTTTCCATGACCTGCAGGACTGGCTGTTGCTGTGCTTGCAAAGCCTGGAGGGCCTGCGCTTGGTTTTGCCGCGCAAACTCAGCTTGTCTGTCGAACTGTAGCGCCATCCACGCGCAAAGCTCCTTTTGCTCCATGCTGCACCTGTAAAAAGAGAACACAAGAAAAAAAAACAAGTGTGGCTGCACTAACAAATGAGCTCCTTTTTTTTTTTCCTTTTTTTTTTCTTTTTTGTTTTTTTTCTTCCCTCTGATATCCGACACAGATCAGGCTTAATTACATGTTACCTGTCATCCGTGTTGTATCAGCTTTGGAATAATCGTTGCTGTCCCACTCTGCTGCTCTCCGCCTCTGGTGTCAGCAACAGGATTTTCAGCTCACTGGTCCAGGTGTCCCCCTTCAGGATTTTCACCATCCGATCCGGTTCTGGTTACTCCATCCCAGGTTTTATCCTCCAATCCAGTTTTCAGCTAATCCGTTCCGGGTTTTTACTTTTCCAATCCGGTTTTTCATACGCTTCACTCCGGGTTTTATTCTTTTAAACCTAGGAGTTTATTTTTCTTTCTTTTGCAGTTGTAAGCACCCAATAAAATATCCAACAACTACGCTATTTATGTCAGCAGCACTTCCCTGGTGGCCAGTGGACGCCAGGGCAGGTGGGACACAAAAATATAAGGTTGAGATTGGAGAGTCTTCTAAAGGTCCAAATGGCTCTTGGTCCTTGTAGTTGCTTTAGCTCCAATCTTCAATGAAACAATCAAGCTGAGTGGTGGGAATTAATAAGGCTTTTATTTCCCTTTTTCACAGTGGTTCTAAATAGTGGGTTACAACTTTAAAGCAAATGTCCTTAATGCAGGTAGAAAACAAACTCAGGGTTCAAAGCAAAAACTGTTATACTTCACAGGAATGGAGGTGCTCAAACAAATAAAGAATGCTCTGCTGGCAATTCACCCAATCACAAGTCTGGTAGTGACTCTAAACTTTCAGAAATGCAAAGTGTACAGTCCATCTCTTGGTCAGACAAATCTCCTGCCAGTTCCACTTGCATTGGCACGGTATCAGAAAGCTCTGATTCTATATCCCTGGTTTCTTGTAAAACACATTCAGGGGTTTTGTATATTTTCTGTAGCAGCTCCCAATGTCCTTGGCCTAGCCTAGGGCGTCGGCCACTTGCTGTGTTAGGCTTTAAAGTACCCTCTTTCCTTAGAGGCTTTACAGCAGCTTTATCATAGCTTTTACCATTCACAACTTTCTTATTAGGCATACATTTCTCATACCTTGTATGGCAGCAATCCTCCAGTAACCGGCTTTCTTCTACTGCCTGCCTTTCCCAGGCAGCAGCTTGGTGAAATTCTTTTCTATGACAGTTAGGCTTACCCTGTAGCCTTTGACTTCCTTCTCCTGGTGAAGGCCTGCCTCTGTACAAGCCCAGCTTCTGACTTTCTGACTCAGTGTGGCGTGGCTTCTCCAGCTGATTCTTGTTTGGCTTAAGGTTGCAGTTACAGCAGGGCTTTTGCCTCTGAGGGCAAACAGCTCTCGGTTTGGCTTGAGCTGACACCTCCTTAGGTCCTTCCTCAGCTCCTGAGAAATCACCTCTCCCTCCTGGGATTCCTCTAGCACTAGAGTAGTCAGGTTTCCACTTCCACCTCTCTCTCTCGGTGCTGCCAGTGATTCTCCCCTTGCTTCTGCTTGGGCTGCTGCTTCTGCTGGTGCTTCTATCTCCGAGGCTGCCGGTACTCCTTCTGCCTCTTCTCCTTCCTCTCTTCCAGTCTTCCACACTCCCCTTATGAAGCCTTCCTGCTCTTGAGGATTGGAAGCTGGTTGGCATTTCCTCGCGACCAGCTGGGCGTGGCTCTTCAGTCTCCCTGAAGACACTCTTGCTCCCTCTAGCTGGTTCCTGGGAATATTGCAAGTCTTTTTCTCTGTGAAAAACACCTTCTTTTCTCTCAACTGGGCTCTCATCAGCCCTCGCTGCATGACAATACGCACTGTATGTTGTCCATCTGTCTTACAATGTGTTGATGTGTGTGGGCCATGTGTGTAACCTGCAGTGCAGTATGTCTACATATGTTTGTGTGGACAGTTGCATGCAGCCACGTGTGTGCCACGGGGGTAACACCCTTTAGGCCCTGTTGCTATGTATGACTACCTTGTACTTGGACATGACAAACTGTTAGCCACCACACCACTGTGATGCATGCCAACATCTGTGCTTGCGGTTTTACCCTCGCAGGGGGTGTTACAGTTCATCTGGGGCAGCACTCTGTCATGATTTAACGTACACAGTGCATGTGCATCTGCCTGATTCCAGGTTAGCAATGGTGCATGTGCCTACGTGGATTCTGTGTGGGTGCATGCACCATTTTAGTCCCTTCATTCTACCTCCACATACATGTTATTGTGTGTGGTTCCTCTACAGATGTGCCGCTGTACATTGATTTACCTCCCCATCAATGCATGTGTGCCCAAACCTCCGTATGACATAGCATTGTGCCACAGACATTGCACCATTACCTTAGCTGTGGTGCGGGGGGGGTGTCTCATATTTCTGCCTAAGGTTGTGCATCCCCTGTTCATTGGCATATCTGTGATGCTTCTGTATCCACAACACCCATTGCAGCAGGCCTTCTGCATTGTGCTACCTCTATGTCTGTGAGGTTCGGCTATGTTTGTTTTTTGGCAATATGTGCATCTCCTACCTGTTTACATGTCCTCATTTTGCCTTGTGTAACTGTTATTGCTCCCATTTGGTCATTAAAGGTGTTTCTGTACATGCGTAACTGATGTCTGTTGATTCTCACGTACATCACGCACTTTTGACTGGCCATCTACACTATTGTAGGACCCATTGATACCCACACATATGCTCTACACAATAGAGGGCTGCTGCTGGGACATTGGGACATGGCATTTTGTTACTGTTTCTGCATTTGCCTGTGCACTGCAGATCTACATTACTGTATGGCAGCGTGGCATTACATCTAGGTATCCTCCATTCTGACCCTATCGCCTTCTGCTTATGTGGCCAGCTTGGTGCACCAGCCTGGACCGTGCCCCCTGTTAGTTGTGTGTTCCTGTGTTATTCCCATGATGATGCAGACAGCGCACGTCGGTGCCATCTGGATCACTCACTTCACTGTGTCACCTGTCGACCTTTCAGGCCGTTGCCCAATGTGTGTGTTCTATCATACACAGCATGTGTGTAGTGTATTGGACGTTCTGCTGCTGCATTCCTACACACAGATGGTTTCACTGATGGCCACATACATATTCCATTTTAACACAGGTACATTCATCGCTCCCATGTTCCTGTACAGTTGGATGCCATCTGTCTTGGAGCATTGTGGCTTCTTGTGGGTGGGCATCTCTACTACTTGGCACATGCATTCCCAGGCTGCAGCCTCTACATCCCCGCCTGGGATGTGTGTGTTGGACATAGCTGGCATTGGTGTTCATTGGCACTGGTGCTGGCGGTGGCTGAGGGACTGCTTGGATATGCTCCTGCCTCCTTGTCTACACATCATCCACTGCAGATATGTTGATGTGTTGGTATAGCACTATGGTTCTCGCACTGGTCTGAGTACCTGGGGACCTGGATTCAATTCCCCATGTAGCATTTGTCATACCACATTCCCTGCATTGCTCTGACGGGGTCCAGTTAATCATTGTCACCGTTTGATGTACATTATGAGGGTTATGTTGCCATGTACACTGTTTTGCTTGATATCATGGCCAGGCTCTGAGACCCATTACATATATCTGTGTGTAGGCTAGCAGACATCTAGCTGTATATGTTTTTCCTGGCTTGTGTGTCCTGTATTGCCAGGTACACATGCCTTGGTGGACATTTCATGATTCCTGTGTGTTTGGGCCTCCACATGCAGCACCCACTGTGTACATGTGCACACCTTGCATCTCCTGGACATGATCTGTCCTGCTCCTCATCTGTAAACGGACCAGTGACTTTTGTGTGACATTTTGTACAGACATTTGTCTCTGCTGCTGCATCACCACACTGACCATCCTGGACCACTGGCAGTTGCCTGTGTGCCAGCCGTCTGCCCCTTACATGGTGCTATGACTTTCCATACACACATGTCATTTAGTGGTACATATTAGCATTGCAGTTGCTGTGGTTGTTCAGCTTAGTGGTTAGAGGCATGCATTGGGCCACCATAGGTTGTGGGTTTGATCCCAGCATGTTCTTTTCCTCTTCTTTTCTTGTGTTCTGCTACCCTTACCATGCAATGGCTGTAACTTTGTCACCTCTCCACACACCCTCCCTTCTCTTCGCTGTGCATCATGGTGTGCTCTCTATGCAGCCTGTCTTTCACATATTAGCTGTTACATATGGTTCTTATCATTATGCTATCCAAGTGAGCAGTTGGCTTGGGGGGTTGGTACTGCTGTTGTGATGCTGTTGTTGGACATGTTGGTGTGTGGGTTCGATTCTCATGTGCTCCTTTTTAGTTCTGTTCCCCGTTTTGCCCTGGTCCACTGACCATGCACACGGCTGTCCCCTTTGCATGCCCCTGCCACCCTTTCCATTTTGGATCTTTGCTCCTTGGCATGCTATGTTCAGGGCATTCCATTTCATGGTGTGTGTGCATATTTTTATCTGTGTCTCTTGTCCCACTTACAGACTGCAATATCAGCTGTGGACATCTGCTCTGCATTTGTGTTGCATCATGGGTACTGGTGGGGTTGCCCTATCCTGGCACACAGCAGGCGTTTTGTGTGGTGTCCTGCAATGTTCTTGCATGCAGACATTGCTGTGGAACTCAACATGGTGGTGTAGCCTGCTGGTTTGTTCACTGACTTTCTGCTCACTGGTCATGGGTTCGATTTCTGTTTATCCCCATTTTTTATGCCTGTCCTTTACAACTACTTGTCATTCCTTTGGACAGTCATATCTCTGCGTATCTGTGCTGCCAGCCCATAGTACCCTCACCACAATTGCCAACAATCCTTATAGGGCGTTATAGGGCTCCTAATTCGGCACGTTATAAGGCACATTACCAGGCACCTTATTAGGCACTTTACAAGGCACTTTATTAGGCACAGTACAAGGCACGTTAGGCACGTGCCTCGTATTGTGCCTAATAAGGTGTCTTGCAACGTGCCTTATAACGCGCCTTATAACATGCCTTATACCATGCCTTATAATGCGCCTTATGACAAGCGTTACCTGACACGCTTCCCATACTGATGCCCTGCCCATGCCTTTATATGGGCATCTGTACCTTTAACGTAGAACCTAACACACATGACAGTTTAGTAAACATGCCCCTAAATATAGCCAGTTTCATGCTATTTATATCCAAGGAAAAGTAATCATTTTCTCTTGGTCTACCTTAAAAATGACTTATGGACTTTTCTTCATGAATTTGTCCAAAACTTCTTTTTTAAACCCAGCTACACTTCCCACTTTTATAACATTCCCCTGGAATGATTTACAAAGCTTAATAACATTGGCATTCTCACTACCACTACCCATTCATTCTCAGCTCTAACAATGTACAAATCACCACAGAAAAAGACATGGTGAAAACATTGCCGCAGCTGTATTTGGCAACACGCAATCTATAACTTAAAACAACTCAACTGTACTTGAATCTCAATTACCAACAGTCCGGGCTAGACAGTAATGTCCTAACCCTATTTTTACTCATATCAATCAAGTATTATCACCCCCTCCCCCAGACTGTGGTGGTGGCAAGTTGAGTTCTACTTTTAGTATGTAGGAGCTTTCTTTAGGACTTGTGCTGTATATGGTGGTGACGCCCATGTTACGGGAGGCTACAATCCACTACTCCACTATCTCTCTCTCCACACCCCCTTCGAGTATGAATTAACTTTAAGGGGAGGTTTCTAATCGTTGTTTCTGCTACGGCTGTGACAAATCCTAAATTCCCTGTTGTACCCTCCTTTCCCATCTTCACCCTAAACCTGTCACCAATATCTACAACCGTGGACAACACCCGTCAAACTGGGAGGATGGGTGTGGTCGCACCTCCTGAAATCCAACTTCCCCTTCAGCAAACTGTCAGTGGAGCAGCCCACCAAACAGGAGAGCCTGCACACTCTGCCTCCATTTTCTCCCAACCCCCCCATCACCAACCCCTTCCTCCCCCTTCCCTCCCTCCCCCAGCAAATTTGATGGTGGGTTCAGCCATGTTACTGGCTCACTCCCAGTCACGTGGGGTTGGGGAGCTGGACCCAATCACTGTATATCTTGAGAGAAAAAATATTTGTTCCTATTTGTTTTAAATATACTACTTTGTAGCTTTATGGTATGCCCCCTAGTCCTTGTACTTTTTGGGAGAATAAACAACCAATATGCATTTACCTGTTCCACTCCATTCAAGATTGTATTGACCTCTATCATGTCTCCCTTCAGCTTTCTATTTTCTAAGCTGAAAAGCTCTAACCTCTTTAGACATTTCTCACTGGAGAATCAATCCATCTACTTTATCATTTTTGTTGTCCCTCTCTGGGCCTTTTCTAATGCTGCTTTATCTTTTTTTGAGATGCAGAAACTAGACTTGAACACAATACTCAAGGTGTAGTTGCACCATGGAGCACTGCAGTGGCATCATGACATTATTTGTCTTATTTTCTATTCCTTTCCTAATGATTCCTAACCTTTTTTTTTTTTTTTTGGCCACCACTGATCTTTGAACAGAAGATTTCAACATATTGTCCAGGATGACATCTAGATCCTTTTCCTGAGTGGTGACTCCTTGTGTGGAACATAGCACTGTCTATCTATAGTTTGGGTTATTTTTTCTACATTAATCACTTTGCACTTCTCTACATTAAACTCATCTGACATTTAGGGGTATGTTTACTAAACTGCGGTAATCGTACATAACGCGCGTTATGATGCGCTAACGATCGCAATGCTCCGTGGCGCGGTAAAACACCGCAGAAGGTGGAGAGAGGGCGGAGAGAAGGGGTCAGTGGGCGGAGAGTGGGCTGGGAGAGGCTCCCCTCACACTAACGCGCTGATTTTCAGAGCTGAATTACAACGCAAATGAAAACCTGCCGTTAAATGCACATTACAGGGGAGAGAAACCATTTCAGTGTCAGCAATGTACAGCCCAGGCAGGGAAACCAAAAAACAGTGATAAGTGTGATATATGTGCACAGAACAAAAGGGCACAGAAACACTGAAAATGACCCCAACAAACTGGAAAAAAACAATAACCAAACTGGCCAATAGTGGTATCAATGAGAAACATCAACCCTACCCTGCCCGAGTAAACTCCATAGAACAGATATAAATCGTGGAAGGGTCTATATGCCTTCCCCATACAAGGTGAATGAGCCCACAGTAAAATAGCGCTGCTCAGGGTTTTCCCCACCATCGGACATGGTTCCTATGGCATGCACATGTCCTGAAACATCAGGGCGGGCATGTCGGAATGGCAACTGGACAGATGCCGGAGAAGGGGATACAGAGGGCCGCAGGCGGCACATGCTGTGGTGGAGCTGGGCCACAGTGCGGACTAGGGTGATGCCTAGGTGGCCCATACGAATGCTGAAACAGCGGAGCAGCCAGACAGCAACTGCTGAAGGCCCAACATGGGCATGAGTGTGTTTCCCAAAGTGTCACAGGGGATAGTACCCAACAGCTACCCCCAAGGGCACGGAACATTGGCAGGCGGGGCTGGGGCTGAGCGTGGACGTCGATGCAGGCACCCCTACCCCAGAACCCGCATCATAGGCAGCCACCTACCTGCACACTGGATGGCCTGAGACTGCGCACCACCAGCTCCACCAGCAGAAGGGCATGTCAGCATGGTGGCTGAGGGATACTGGTGGTGGAGGGGGCAGTGGCAGCTGCCCAGAGCAGACCGTGGCCTAGCCCTGTGTAGGTGGGTGCCATGCACTGCAACAGACAGGCCCTGTCTGACCAACAGTCTTGGTATCACCAGGGAATGCACCATCTCTGTGATAACATGGTGATGCAGTGCACAAAACCAGTGTATTCAGAAGCAGAAGGACACAGGTTCAAGTCCCAGCTGTGGTTTCCGCCAACCCAGTCCTCATATTTTACCTACTACTATAACGTGCTAACACAGACATAACCTTTCATGCAGATGACGTAAACATGCCCAAAACACCTAAATTTTACCCTACAGAGCACAGACACCATAAACATGTGCATTACCTAGAGCAGAGTCTCCCAAATGCAGTCCTGGAGGGCCAAACACCATTCAGGTTCCATGCTGCCTCTGATAAAGATGCCTGTGCTGCATTTCTATGCGCCACCCCCATGGTATGCAGATGTATCTCATGCATATTCATGAGGGACAGCATGAAAACCCGAACAGTGTTTGGCACCGCAGGACTGGAGTTGGGAACCTCTGCTGTAAAGCAGCAGCCAACAGGGGCAGACACACCCGCACCCACAGGCCCCATTATCCAAAGCCTCCTGGAGAGGCAGGACTTTAGGCTCTGCATGCATCTCCCAATACTAGCACTTGCATACCTTAGTAATGCCACTCTAAACCGGGGAATATGATACACATCTATCAAAAGGTTGCTATGATTACTGGCAGATAGCAATTCCTAGGTTAAGTACAATTTTCGGAGTGAGCTGCATCATAGCAACCTTTCTGATGTCTGTGGAGTGTACTACATGTCTTGTGTCTGACAGTGTTTACCAATCTGGGGAGTGACTCCTACAGTATTGCGTACCATAGCCATGCCTGCACTGTGCCCAGGACTGGTGTGGTGGCCTGTGCTGCCCAACACCTCTATAGTTGCACAATGCTGGCATAGGTGTGGGGAGTATGTGTCTGTCTATCCAGTGTGTGGTGGCTGCCAACACCCTCCACAGCCCACACTGCTAGCACTGTTGCCAGTATTGGCTTGCCAATGTGCATAATGAGGAGCACGGTACTGTGGGAATAGCCTGGATAGGGTGTCCTGACCTGGCCGCATCTGCACAGGGCATAGGGCAATGGCCGGATATTGTAGTGCCCGGTACCACCTGCACGGACAGGGTGGCCATAGCATGTCCTGCTGGGAGGTCACTCTCACCCTGACTGAGCAGTGATCATGGCATGGCTAGGTTCCCCCATAGTGCTGTATAGTATTTCTTTCATGTGATATTTATGGGTTTTCTTTTGGAGCCCAATCACTGACTTATCTGCTTGGTGTGTATGCTGATATCCCTGTTCTGGGTACATGCATCTCCTCCAGGACCATGCACTATGGACTAGCTGGCGGACTGTCTGCAGCTAGTATGTGTCTTGCTGGAACACCTTGCAGGGTGCAGCGGCTGGAGGCTTGCTGCTGGAGAATGTCAGATAATGGAGGGGGGCAGCTGAGCATTTCCAGACCTGCCGTCTGTCTGCTATTGCGTTATGGATGTGTACTGCTCCGCTCTGCTTTGCCTGCCCTGTAGGGTGTTTGATCTCTAGCAGGACTGGGGTGATGGTCCCCTCTACTGCCACCATTGCAGGGGGGTAGAAAGTAGATCTGTCGGCGGGAGATCCTGTTGCTCACCCTGAGCCCCAGAGGGTGCGTTGGGTGGTGGTATGTAATCTCCCTGTGGGTCCCAACACCCCCCTTCACTTACATCATGTGACCATGGCACCCACACAGGGTATGCACTTTTCTGGGTGCATCATAGTCCACAAGGGCTAGATGTGACATACAGATGAACACAGGCATATCCTAGGGGTGTTTGCAAGGACTACCTATCACACATTGGCACTGATGAGGACCTGCAGCATAGCCTATCTCAGCACAGCCAGGTGCTGTGAGAATGGTGCTGGGCACCATACCTCTCCCTCAGGATGAGCACAGGAACCGCACACTGTGACAGTCTGTAGCTACTCTGTGCCACTAACACACACCGTTTGCACCCCCTACCAGGCTAAGGTGCTGTGGGGTGCATACCCCATCTTGTGCTCATCTGTAGACTGCTGATGTACATGTGCTGTGCATCCTGGGTACGGATGGGTTGACCCTATCCTGGTAACCACAGCAGAATGTGGGTGTGGTGCCGTGCAGTCCTCCTGTAGCCAGCCAGGTGTTTATTAGCAGCTCTAGCCCATGGGTTACTTCACTGCCCATGGAGCCAGAGGTCATGGGTTCAAAACCCACAGGGTTCATCGATAGGGCTGTCTTAGGCAGTGTCTATTTTTATTGTATATTAGTGCTGCCAGCAGAACCACCCTCAGGGTACTGTCACCTTAGGGTGGCTCATAAGGCGCCCTATAGTGCGCCTTATACGATGCCCTATAAAGCGCCTTATAAGGTGCCTTATATGGTGTCCTACATGGGACATTATAGGGTGCCTTGGCAGACAGCGCACTTTATAATGTGCCCTATGGAGTGCCTTCTAGGGTGCCTTATGTGGCACCTTAGGTTACGCCACTGTGAGGGTGTGTTTGCTGGCAGCACTATTAAAGTACAACTAAACTTCCTCACAGCCCAATACGTAACCCTTTCCAGGCCAAGCCAAAAACTTTCGGGATCCAAACTTCTGCCTAAATATTCCTATCAAATGGTATATAATACATGACCATGGCAGAGGGAACGTCATTATTGGAACATATTGAATAAGACGGGTACAATTTTCCTGATATATGCAAACTTTAACCCGGTTGCAGAATGTGGATTAAAATATTATAGTAGGCCTTCAAAGGGTTACACATGACACCTCATTCATTAGGCACATTGGGGAATCAAACCCATGACCCTTGTACCATCAGTCTGTGTAGTAACCATTGTGCTACAGCTCTGTTTCTGTATTTGGGTGTCAGCGCGCCTTCTTAAGCTTAATGCGCAGTAACGCGCCCTGCAACGATCGTTGCTGCGTGGCGCCTTATAACGCGCGTTATCAGTAATGATGTACTGCCCATGTCCTTTTTTGGCATTTCTTCCACTAACGCGGCTCCTAACGCGAATCACACTAACGCAGTTTACTAAACATACCCCTTAGACACCCAGCCTCTCAGTCTCACAAAATACTTCTGCAATTTCTCACAATCTGCATATAATTTAAAAACTGTGAATAATTTGGTGTCATCTAAATGTATTCTTCTTGCTTGTTGTTCCGAATTCCAGATAATTTACAAATATGTTAAAAAGCACCAGTCCCAGTACAGAGATCCCTGAGGTACTACACTATTCACATTCCTCCACTGAGAAAATGGTCCATTTATCTCTACTTTCTGTTTTCAGTCTGGCAACCAGTTTTCAATACACAATAAGACATTTCTTCTAATGCCATGAATTTTTTATTTTCTCAGAAGTTTCTGATATGGGATTTTGTCTAATGCTTTCTGAAAGTCTAAATATACTATATCAACTGACTCACCTTTAGCTACATGTTTATTCATGCCTTCAAAGAAATGGAGCAAATTGGTGAGGCAAGACTTACCTTGGCTAAATCTATGTTGACTTTGTCGTATTAAGCCATGTCTGTCTTTGTGTTCAGTAATTTTGTTCTCTATAATGGTTTCCCATTTTCTCCAACACTGACATTAAGCTCCACAGTCTATAGTTTCCTGAATTACCCCTGGAACATTTTATAAAAATTGCTGTTACCCCCATTATATAGTCAATGTTCATTTTGGCTTTTAAAGCTATCTATACCCAAATTAAGGAAGCAAAAATCTCGGGAGCCTATCTGGCACTTTGTCTTGTTAAACTCAGACAGGGACTTTCTTTCATCTGTTATTCTATTGTCCTGTAGTGGTGCCTCTTTGGCAGAAATAGAGCTTGTTTGATGTGGGGTCTTCAAGAAGTTAACTTATAAGATTGTTATTTGGAAAGCTTATGGCATGAATGTTTTGCTAAATACAACAGTCTTCCACTGTAACAATGCTTTTGTCACTGGCATTAACGATTATAGTGAACCACTGGAAAAATCTTACTGAAGTTAGCTTTCAGAAATGGTAGCTTTGATTTGACACATTCATAAATGTGAAGTGGTTACAGCAGGAAGGGTGCAAACTTTATTTGGTTTTAAATATAAATGGTCATTGATAGCTCAGTTTGTTAACTCCCTTTTATCATTGTATTTTTACGCAAGCACAGATTGTATTGTATTTTGCAGGGGTAGTGTTTTATGATAATGTTTTTGAAATAAAGAAATATTAATACAAAAATAAATTGGCATTATGTTAGCACCCTCCAAGCTTATGGTCCCATTTTTTTTTACTGCTGTCTGAGTCAATGCTGACTCCTGGTGTATTCTTGGCAGTGTAATTGGAAGTAGATTGCTAGGCCTTTCTTCTGAGACAATGGAGTCACTTGCCTGAGGCCACAAGGAGTACTAGTGGGAATTGAACCCTGGTCTCTTAGTAATCAAGTCAGTACTCTAATCATTAGGTTACTCCTCCGTGTCTGGTCCCATAGATGATTTTAATGATAGGTTAAACATTTTTAGCAGTAGCTCTCCAATTTCATCTTTGAGTTCTTTCAGCACTCAGATATATACTATCAGGTCCAGGTGATTTTCTGATTTTTAGTTTGTCTATTTGTTCTACTATATTTTCCAGGTTTACTAAGATTTGATTCAGTTCTTCTGACTCATCACCTTTAAATACATTTTCTGGCATGGATAGCTTCCAAACATCTTCCTTAGTAAAGGCCAAAGAAAATAATTTATTTGGCCTCTCAGCTATGACCTTTTCCTCCTTGAATGCCCGTTTAAGTCCTTGATCATCTAATGATCCAACTGACTTCTTCAGCTTCTTTCTTCAAATGTGCCTGTAACATTTTTTATTGTAAGTTTTTGTCTCTATTGTATGCTTCTTTCCAAATTCTCTTTTTCGCCTTCCTTATCAGTGCTTTGCATTTAACTTATCAGTGCTTATGATATTTCTTATTTTCTTTATTTGGTTCATTTTTCCATTTTTTGAAAGCATTTTTGGCTCTGCCTCTTTTACCTCATCTTTTAACCATGTTGGCTGTTATTTGGCTTTCTTTCTGCCTTTATTAATGCATGTAATACATCTGTTCTAGGATTCCATGATAGTTTTTTAGTAACGTTCATGCCTAATATAAACTCTTGACTTTTGCAGTTGCAGGGGTCTTTTTCTAACCATTTTCCACATTTTATCATAGTTTCCCCTTTGAAAATTAAATGCTGACATATTAGATTTATATATATACTGTCAGACGGCTGCCTAGGGTGAGAACTTACACAATCTTGACGATGCATATATTCATATGATTCTTGCACGGTATTGTGGGTATTGTAGTTCATTCACTCCCAAACACAGCTGATGACAATAATTTGAGTTGTGAAACCAAGTGGTAAGATCAATAAAATACTTCTTTTATTGATGGGATTTAATTCACCCAGCACATGTATGCTTGATAGCACTATAAATGAGGTTACTTGCTTGCAGTGTTTAAAATGGATAACAAAAAGTCACAAAGTAAACCAGAAAACAACCTTCAGCTTGTCAGGCAATTAGCTAATGTTTTCTTAGCAAGTAATTACCAAATACAAAGGCACAAAGTAAAGAATAAACTTTGCTGGTTAGGTTAACTTCTGCTTATTTTCCACGCCGATCTCAGCAGTGATTCTCCCTTGCTCACACACACAATCAGGTGCAGCCCTAATTACTATCAATGGACCAGCTGAAAGCCTTTAGCTGGCTGGCTGCTACTGTGTGAGCCCAAATCCTGCTTTAAGAGCTGTTTGCAGTGGAAATAAAGAACAAAGTTAGGTTTCTTTGTGATGGCTGATGTGTTTGCTCATAGAAAACTAGCAATAGCATTTAGATAAAGAACAGTCCATGTAAATAGTTTCATCTGCTGTATTTCCCCCTGCATCAACAATCATAGGGTCAATATCATACATTGGCACAGATGAGTCTTTCATTAAGGCACTATCATGAGAATGCTTATTCCCTTGCTGCCATTCTCTATTATAGATAGGGTCTGGATCAGTGTTCATACCTGAGCCTCTCCTGCTATCATTATTCCTCTCTGTATAGCCTGGCCAATATGTAATCCAATTCTGATGTCCAGCCTTCCAATCTTGATCCCTGGACGCTGGATCTTCTCTCACATACCTTCTGGCCTTGGTCTGAAAGTCCCTTCCACATGCAGTCTTCTCTCTTCTAGGTAGCCACTGGTGATTCCTATCTCTGCCACTCCATTCCTCTGGCTGAATCCAGTCCAATGGACTCTGCTGGCTTTTGGAATACCTCCCAGTATGAGTACTGCCTTGGAATCTCCCAGACCTTCCAATGGCCTTTCTTCTCTTCCTTCCAGAGAGTTTCCTTCTCTCTCTATCTGCTTGGCTTGGCTTCTGTTTCTCCAGGTGATACTGGTGCTTGTAGCCGTTGCTGTCTCTGTATCTCTTCCTCCCTCTGTAGCTTTTGCTGAAGCTCTCCCTGAAGCTGTTATCTGAAGAATAAGCTCTATTCTTATCCTGTTCTAATGTGTGCTGCTCCCTAACACAGCGCAGCTGTGTTGAATCAGGCCCTGCCCTTTGAGATGAGTGCTTAGGGATTACCTCATAGCTCTCTTGATTGCACACACATTCTCTCACTTCAGCCCCTCTCATGGCTGCTGGAAACCTGGTGCATTCTGGGACTGGTAGTCTTTTATGTGAAAACTCTGTTTTCTTGCTTCTACCAGAACTGACAGGTTGCTTGTTCAGAGTCACATCATCTTTTCTATAGCTCCTACCTGAGCTATGATAAGCTTCCTTATCACAATACTCACTCCAGTGATTAAAGCAAATTTGATCATATTATGATCACTAGTGCTAAGTGGTCTCACTACAGTTAACTCTTGTTTCAAATCTTGGGTTCCACAAAGGACTAAGGGCTCCTGTGACTAAGTATCATTAATGTTTTGCACTTAATGTGTGTTGTCAACATACATTAAGTGCAAAGCCGCAGTGTTAGCTATTTGGGGCACAATCCACATGTTCATGGCAGCTAGCATGTGGCACAATTTATACAGGTTCACCAAAGAACTCCATAGAGGGGCTGTTAAGTGAACTCATGCTATGTGCCACGTTCATTGTAATCATGTATTATTGTGTTCTCCATACCCACGTTCCATCCCTAACCTGCCTACTCTGCACAGTAGTATTTGAGTGTTAGTTAATGTGCATTTTGGTGGACAGTAGCTGGCATAGCCATGTATTAACCCTTACTGCGACAAGCTACTGCACACTAAACCATTTGTTAACTGATTAGTAAAAGGGGCTTTAAGTCTAAAATAGCTCCTTCTCTAGTCAGTTATTGCACCAGTTGCTCCATGAAGCAGTCATTTATTTCATCTACGAACTTAACCGCCCTAGTATGTCCTGATGTAACATATAGTCAATCAATATTGGAGTAATTGAAATCACCCATTATTACCATGTTGCTAATTTTTTTTTTGCTTCCCTAATTTCAGATATCAATTCATCATCTGTCTGCTCATTCTGTTCAGGTGCTAATTTCTTCCCTTTCACGCATTGAATTTCTACCATAAATATGGTGCATATGGTTTCCTACAGAACTTTTATTCTATTTGACTCAATGCTCTCTTTGACATTTAGTGCCACCTCTCTACCAATTTGATCCATCCTATCATTGCAATATAATTTGAACCCTGGTATCACAGTGCTCCACTGGTTATCCTCTCTCCACCAGGTCTCTGAGATTCCCACTATAGCTATCTCTTCATTAATACATTCTAACTCTCATCTTATTTTTTAGGTTTTTGGCATTTGTATAGAGCAGTGGTTCTCAAACCAGTTCTCACAACACACCTCGTCAATCAGTTTTTCAGGATAACAGCAACTTATATTCATAGATATATTTACATGCATTACCTCCATGGTATGCAAATCTATATCTCATGCATATTCATTAATGTTCCTGAAAACCTAACTAGGATTGTTCTGAGGACTGGGATGAGAAACCCTGGTATACAGACATTTCAAGCTAAGTTTGAATTTAAAACCTTCTTAGCAGTTTACAGAAATAACTTGCAATCATTCAACTCTTTCTGCTTTTTATTTAATGGCAGCTAGGCTATTTTAGCCTTTATTGAAACTACTCTATTTGGATACTCTAATTTCCTTGTTTTGATAGTATCCTTCAAAGATCTGATGCCTTGAAATCATGAACTACTGTTGAATTTCTCCAACGTTCTAGTTTAAAATCTGTTCTCTCTTCTATTTAAACATTAGCATGAGCAGCCTGTTACCACCCCAGTTAAAGTGAAGCCCATCTTTGCTGAATAGGCTCCCCCTTCCTAAAAAGTAGTCCAGTTCCAGAAAATGTAAATCCTTCCTCACTGCACCATCATCTCATCCAGGAGGAATCCAAAAGAAAGCATGTTCCCTTGCAAAAACAACCAAAAGCACACCAAAAGCAAGGAGACCAGCACACTCTCTCAGTATGGAAACAGATTTTATTGGTACCCCAACACCAGCAGTGTTTCGGCCACTTGTGCCTTCTTCAAGTGGTTTATGTAACAGTAAACCTCCAACACAAACAGATAAAAATAAATAAATAAATGACTAAACCAATCATAAAAACATAAAAAAGAGTATAACCAGAACCTTGTAATATATATAACCTCATAAAAATAGAGCTCTAATACATTTAAAGAAACTAGTATATTAAGAATGTGACAGATGTATCATAAGCAAATCAAAAGGGGAATCAAAAAGTACAAAACTAAAATTTTAAAAACATAATAAGATCACCAGAGGATCTAAAATAAAAATTATTAATACGTTGACAATGAGCTGAACATCACATGTTATAAGTACTGGAAAAAAGGAAGACTTGTAGAATCAATACAAAGGATAACGTACATATAAAATAGCAAAAAGCTTCACTATCTATCCACATGAACTTACAATCGTGTGCAGAGCAAGTGAAATTTGTGCGCTATTGTGTCACTAAAAAGAAAATATTAACAGTAAAAGACATCAACAGCAGCACCATAGTATAAATCATGTTGAAAGACAGTATATAAGAGGAACAGGCAACCCAGAGAGTCACTCATGGAAATTTACCACACCAATGTAAAGCCATCCATTTAAAGGGCTTATTTTAGCACCAAAACCATAGTGTTAAAAGCAACCTGATTCTTTCCCCAACTTCATTGACAAGTTATTTTCTGCATGGGAGACATCAAGTAAAATCATGCCTATCCGTTTTATATTACGTTATAAGAATGGGTGGGGGGAGGAGAAAGAACGGGGAACAATATTAATGCCCAAAGTCCTGAACATGGTAGCGACCTCGCAATCCTACACCTATACATATTACAGCAAACTGTCAATGTGCAATCGGAGACTCACACTGCTCATGTGTAAAACATAAAGTTCTACCATATAGTCTCTTACATATCTATTGTTTCATAATGACATGAAGGAAAAAAGCAGAGAATTGAAGTAAAAAAAATATAGAAATCTATTGGACAATTGCAAAATGCAAAAGAACAGATTAAATAATTGTCAGAGGTCTTAAAAGAAAATAAATAATAGTCTATTAGCCGAAAGGTAAAAACCGGAAGATAAAATAACCGAAGGTTAAAAAAGCAACCATGGGTTAAGAGACCCATTGAGGTGTCAGGGAGGCTAACATTTATACTCCCACCTGAAAATTTATTGAACAAAACCACCTATACATAGGGAATACAATGATGAAATAATAGTAAAACATTATACCAATGTGTCCCTTCCAAAGGTTCATATAAAAACCGTATTGAAACATTAACCAGGTAGCCGGACCCGGCGCTTTCCTCCTGCCATTAACCCCCACCTCCACCCCTTCAAATCCTCTTTCACCCCTTCCCACAAATTACACATACTACGTATTCATGGTAAGAACTGGTCGCAGCTTTATTTCCAACAACATACTGAACATTAACAGTAACAATGCCCAAACCAACCCCCTGCAGAGCGATGCTTCACCAGCCATACAACTAGCAAGGCAACCTCGCCTCCGCTCCAGCCATGGTCACACCACTGGCAACATTCCAACTTTCAAGGAAATTACTAGCAAAAGTCTTCCAGGGGTAGTCCGGGTCGAGGGCACCCCGCCCCCGTCCCAAGTCGCCTAAGGCTCCGGACCCCGGAAACCTCCGGGATCCCGCTATACATCCCCCCCCCCCCAGCTGCGACACCCCCATAACGAGCTCAACACCACCCCTTAATGAAGGGCGGGCGGATGGGCTGCTTGCCCCGCCGACTCGCTGCATGTGCTCCGGCTCAGACCACGCACACCGGAGCACATGGCTTGTCCTCCCTCTGATTGGCTCCGCTCGCTTCCCCTTAGAGCGGAGCCAATCCTTTCAAAAGATGCACCCAGCGTCTTCACGCTGCGGCACCTTCAGCCCTCCCTCTTCCTCCATGCAAGCAGGGTCCTCGCGCCGGGCCGTGCACCCGGTTACGCGCGGGCGCCGGGACCCTGCCCGCGCCCTTATTATTAACCAGGTAACCGGACCCGGCGCTTTCCTCCTGCCATTAACCCCCACCTCCACCCCTTCAAATCCTCTTTCACCCCTTCCCACAAATTACACATACTACGTATTCATGGTAAAACTGGTCGCAGCTTTATTTCCAACAACATACTGAACATTAACAGTAACAATGCCCAAACCAACCCCCTGCGGAGCGATGCGTCACCAGCCATACAACTAGCAAGGCAACCTTGCCTCCGCTCCAGCCATGGTCACACCACTGGCAACATTCCAACCACCCCTTTCCGACTTTGCCATATTACTAGCAAACGTCTTCCAGGGGTAGTCCGAGTCGAGGGCACCCCGCCCCCATCCCAAGTCGCCTAAGGATCCGGACCCCGGAAACCTCTGGGATCCCGCCACCGGCACAGGCACACAGCCTTACCTGTGCCGCCCCCCCAGCCCGACAGGAAGCTGTGACCAGTGAGCCTCTCCATGAACAACCCTCTCCAGCACCTTCTGCCAGTCGTTCAGGAGTAAATCCATCCCGATGGGAGATAGGTGCACACCTTCAGCCCTATATAATCCAGCACAGGCCACATCGACCCAATCATGCTGCACGTGATACCCTCCCTGCTCAACTACCCATCTCCCAATTTGCCTGTTTATCTTAGTCAGTCCCCAGGACCATCTCCTCTGCCCCCAGGATGCCGGCCTGGGAATGATATCAGACCATATTAACATGATACCAACAAACAAACGCAGTAGTGCAGCAAAGTCCCTCTTGGCAGCTCTGATCAGCTGCTTGCAGGACCACGCAGCCAGATCATTGCCTCCCAAATGCACGAGAACAATCACAGGTGGATTCCTGACACTCTGATGATGACGAAGCAAAGGCATCAGCTGAGGCTATCGCAGCCCCCGCTCGCCCAGCCATGAAACAGTCACTAACGCCGGATCCAGTCCAAGGTTCTGCCCGATAGGACGCACAGCCGCTCGCTGCCCAGCCCAAAAGACGAAGGAGTGCCCCATCATCCAGCAACCCCTCGCTATCCGCCCCCCATTTGCAACAGAAAGTAACATCATTAATATCCCCCCCCCACCGTCGTCATGCAATGCACAGTCACAGATATGCGCGTCACAGTCGCACGTATCCCCGGAAAGCTTTGGACCGCCATCTACCGATACTCTGGATCTGCTCCCCTGACAAACCCACAGCAGCCGCACTGGTGGCCGCCCCGATGCGAAAAGAGTGCGTGGAAAACCGCCGTGGATCCTCCCCGAGCCGACGCAATACCATACGCAACACCGCAGTTACCTGAAATCGCGTCACCGAACTGGTATCCTCATGCACAAAAAGCCCCTCTCCACCCTTAGGCCTCACCCCCAGGTAAGCCGCCATGGCGGATACTGGGCAGGTCAACCCCCCAATCCTTTTTAGCACCACCCACAATCCTTTTCCTTTCTGGTCTGTTTTAGATTTTGCCAGCAACACGCGGACGAGCATCTGGTCACTCCACACATGCCGTAGGCGCAAACAATGACCCAAATCAGCCTTCGCCGAATCGACTGCCAATTCGCCGACCCTAAAAGCCCCAAAGAATGCCAAACAGAAGACCGCACGAAATAGAACGGCTTCATATGGCAACATCGCCACACCTGGCAACTCGTGGCACAGCCGTGTTAGCAAGTCATGCGTAATCGGCAGTCGACGGTCGAGCGGTCGTGGCTGCAAACGATCCCAACCCATCAATAACCGCCGAGCCAGGTGCCCGTGACCCAAGACTCCCCATCCCACTGCCCTGGCAAAAAAGTCAAATCCCGCCAGATTAATACAGACGGCCGATCTTGCCACATCTCTTCCCTTCGCCCACCCAACATACTGCCCCAACAGATACTCCGGCAACTCCCCTCCAGCCCATCTGTTACCATACAAATAAGCCAGCACTCGCTCGCACCCACAGCAGTAGGCCGACCAAGTGCGTTCTGCAATCTAATTCTTTAGTAGGTTCCTCATCTCAGCAGGCCACAGCTCCACAAGCTCCAAGGGACTCCGAGGCCCTCTTTGTCTGCCTCCGGCGCCAACTGTCAGAACCGCTCCCACTGCAAACGGGAAAGAGCATCAGCGATTTCATTAGCAATCCCCGGTATATGTCGCGCCTTCAAATCAACATTCATCCGCAAGCATGCGAGTATGACACCCCGCATCAACGACGCTACCTTACCACAACGCGGAGAGTAACGATTAACAACTGCCACTATCGCCTCGTTATCGCACCACCAAACCACCTTACGGTTGGCCAATTTGTCCGGCCATAACTCCAAAGCAACCAATATAGGGAAAAGCTCCAAAAAGGTGATATTACTTAATAACCCCTCGTCCCACCAGGACTGCGGCCATTTGTCAGCGCACCATGCCCCACCGAAGTAGATCCCGAGTCCGATACCTCCGGCCGCGTCTGTGTACAGCTGCAATTCAGCACTGGAGATCTCTGGCTCCCGCAACACAGTAATGCCATTGAAGTCCCTCAAAAATACGTCCCAAACCGAAAAATCCTCCCGCAGTACCTGGGACACCCGTATGCGGTGATGAGGCATGTGCATCCCAGCCGTCAAAGCCGCCAAACACCGAATGAACACCCGCCCCATTGGAATCACCCTACAAGCGAAGTTCAGCGAGCCGATTAGCGCCTGCATCTCCCTCAGGGTCAACTTAGTAGCGGCCAAGGCATTCGCCACAAGAACCCTCAATTTTTCAACCTTTTCAGACTGCAATCTCGCCACAAAACTCTGCGGGTCCAACTCAATTCCCAAAAAGGTAAGATTCGTCGTGGGGCCTACCGTCTTACTCTCAGCTAATGGTACACCCAATTCACCAGCTAGACCCACAAAACCCTCCAAAAGAGTGCTACAACATGTCGACCCAGCCGCACCGACAAACAAGAAGTCATCAAGGTAATGGACCACCTACGAGCACCCCACCCTCTGTACCACCATCCAGTGCAGGAAAGTGCTAAACTTCTCGAAGTAGGAGCAAGATACAGCACAGCCCATCGGCATGCATTTATCAAAATACAACTCCCCGTCAAATTGGAAACCCAACAACCGAAAGGACGAAGGATGCACCGGCAACAAGCGAAAAGCTGATTCTATATCCACTTTCGCCAGTAACGAACCCCTCCCGGCCTTCCTAACTAAGTCAACCGTCCTGTCGAAAGAAGCATAACGAACAGTACACAACTCGCGTGGGATACCATCATTCACGGAGGCCCCAACAGGAGAAGACAAGTTGTGGATCAACCTGAATTTCCCCTGTTCCTTCTTCGGGATTATTCCTAACGGAGATACCACGAAATTCCGAAAAGGAGGATGACGAAAAGGACCCGCTATTCTGCCCAATCGTAACTCGACCGCCAGCTTTTCTCTAGCTATCAATGCCCAGCGCCGCACACTTGGAGAATTCCGCGCTGTCGAACCGGCCACCATCCCCTGAACCGGAACAACAAAGCCAAACTGAAACCCCAACTGCAAAATTAACCCATCCTTTTTCCTCGGATAACCGTGAAGCCAGCTGCAAAGCACAGTTACCCGAATGGGCGAAGGAGCCAACTCCCACAGAACACGCTTACTTAGGTCCCGGCCCCGGCGGAGTAACTGACCCCTTCTTGACACGTTTTGTTGCCGAGTGGGGACCACTACAGACCGAACTCGCGTGCCGGAATTTACAGTCCGGAAAGGGACACATAGATCTATTAAACCTCCAGCAAACGTCTCCACCCCTGCTGGGAGGCAGTCTAGATTGCACCAGGGAGACGCCGCCGCGAAAGGAACGACCTGTACCTGCCGCAACCCCTGTCCTGAACTTTCCCACACTCCCCCCTCCAGCGCCACTCTTGACCGACATCTGGGTCAACCACAAGTTAATGTCCTGCGTACCCCAAGTCAGCAACTTGTTCTCCTCCATTTTATCCCGGAACTTTTCGTCATAATTAAGCCACGACCAACCCTCGTGTACTTGTGACGCTTCCAGAATCGCATCAGCGTATGACAACAACATTCCATATTGCTCCGGAAAATGCTGACCCCAGACACTCGCCAACCGCAGGAAAGACCTCATCCAATTGACCACATTCCGCGAGAACTTGCGAAGCCGACGGGCCTTGTCGTCCTCCTTACGCTTTTTCTTACTAGCGCCTGAACGCTTCTTCCCTTCTAGCAAATGAAAAATATCAATATACTTCCTCTTACGAATCTTCCGCCTCAACTTCTTTGGGACCCCCTCCCACAATTCAGATAAGGCTGACAAGGAAGAGCTAGCACCTACTCGCCGACCCTCCGACCCACGCCCCACCGGTGCCCCCCTTCCCCTGACCGCGCCCCCAGATGACTCTGACGAATCCGAAGATGTCGAAGAGGACAACGAAGAACTATATCGATGTCGACACGCATGCTTTCTTTTTCGGCGCGCCTTTCCAGACCGATCAACTCGCGACCCGCGCCGATCAAAATCATCCCCCACAGATGTCGCCAAGTCACCCGTCCTGTCGTCATCTGCTCTCCCATCTGCCGATGGCGCCACGCCAACCAGGGAACTCTCCGTTCGCTGCTGATCATCCACACCATTCATACGATCGCCGTCCATCGATGTCGCCTCCACTGCAGTGGCTCTCAGCTCCGAGATGGTCCCACCCGCAGTCGCCTCAGCTGACGGCGCACCTCCAGGGATGGACATATAGGGGACCTGCGGAGACAAAAAAGGGAAACCCAAGGAAGGGACACCTGGAACCCAAGACGGATGCCATGCTCCTGTCCAGTCCGACCTCGACGAGCCTTGCCCCCCGCTCAACCAATGCTCCCATAATGCCCTCTGCTGCGGTAGGCCATATCCCCTTGAAGAGGACGAGCTCGCACCGGGAGATCCCCAGCTGCCCCCCTCCCCTCCCCTCCCCCCACCCCAAACCCCGGCGAAGCCCCTTCACCCCATTGGCACCACGGGTTTATCCCCCACCCTTGCCCATGCTGCGCTCCATGCCAACCCACTGCCCCTTCAGCCACCCCTGTCTGGTTCCCCCTCTGCTTGACTACTCCTGTAGGGAGCTCCACCGCCTGCTCTGAAGGGGCGGGCGTTGGCCTCTGGGCCCCAGCACCCCTGATCCGCAAGCTACCCCCCTGCTCGCTCTCCTACCAGGCACAGAAGACCCCCCACGCCCCGTCCCTGCATGCCGGGCACCTCCCACCCCCCTTCTTGCATTACCACCCTCCCCTCTAGGCCGCAGCCCGGGCCTCCCCCCCTTGTCAGACCCCCGCCCCTTCTGCCTGCCTAACTGCCTGCCTACAGCAGCCCTGCCAGCTCCCCGGCCTCTGTGAGACTGCTTCCCGGCCATGGCCTGCCCTTCAGCAATTGAGTCTCTTACCGAGTCCTGAGGCCTTCTTATCCACCCGTTACTGTTTGTCGTGTATTTTTTTTTTAAGCTGTTCTTCTTTCTTCCTCTCCTTTCTTTGTTTTTTTGTTGTTTTTTTTTAAAACACACGCCGCCGACCTAACAAGCACCCCACTGCTCAGCACAACCCGCCACTCGCCTGCTCCCAGATCCGGAGAAAGCTCCCGCCGACGATCAAAGCACACCACTCCTGCTCCAAAGACGCCGACTCCGGGATCCCAACACCGATAAAATTAATCGAATGCCTCGCCGTTCCAGCACACAGCTCCTGCTTGCCCCGCCGACTCGCTGCATGTGCTCCGGCTCAGACCACGCACACCAGAGCACATGGCTTGTCCTCCCTCTGATTGGCTCCGCTCGCTTCCCCTTAGAGCGGAGCCAATCCTTTCAAAAGATGCACCCAGCGTCTTCACGCTGCGGCGCCTTCAGCCCTTCCTCTTCCCCATGCAAGCAGGGTCCTCGCGCCGGGCCGCGCACCCGGTTACGCGCGGGCGCCGGGACCCTGCCCGCGCCCTTATTATAAATGTGTTTTTATACACTTCCTCATATAATTTGAACATAAAAAAATAAATAAATCATTAATAACTAAGGACCAGTCCTACCATACTAACACTATTTGTAACATCTTCCGTCAGAGACATCATGAGTATCGCTCTCTATTATCTCTGCCTAACAGGAATATTATTCCAACTTGATTTTCAGATCCTCCCAATCTTCCCAACAACATTATTTGGTATTTAAATCACTTTCCTCTCCCTTACTTTGTCACTCTCATCTGTGATCACAGACCTCACTAGCCTAGCAGACTCCTTCTCCAACAAGGTCCTCTCTCTTTGCTCATCCTTTCCTACCTGCCCTTCTCTCCTCTCGCCTACCTTATTGTCTTCCCCACTGCATATCTCTCCTGAAGATCCCTCACTGTTCCATGTCTGGTCATCTTTCTATCCAATCTCTGCTGCTGACTTGTCCAAGATGACCCATGTTTTTGACCCAATCCCCTCTAATTGACTACTTGAGCCATCTCTTATACTTCTTCTTTCCTTTCACACAATGCGTAATGCTTGTCTCTCCTCTGGTTATGTTCCTACCCCATGGAAACATGTGATAATTCGTCTACTTCTCAAGAAACCATTCCTTGATCCCTCTGTTCTCACCACTTGACGTCTTGTGTCTAAACTACCTGTCCTATCTAAACTCCTAGAATGGTCTGTTGTCACACAGCTATCCTCTCATCTTACATCCACTAATACTCTTAACACCCATCAATCTGGCTTTTGCGAGGGTCACAGTAGTGAGTCTATCCTTCTTTCCCTTCTCAATGAGTTTCACACAGCCCACAAATGTGGTGAATTTGCACTTGCTATTTCTCTTGATATTTCATCCACTTTTGATCTTATCGACCACCGTACACTTCTTTCACATCTCTCTGATCTTGATGTTTCTGGCATCCCTTACAGTGGTTTTGATCATTCCTCACTGCTCGCTCATTTTCTGTTCACTCAGCAAGCTTGGCCTCCCCCTCCGTCACTCTCTTCTGTTGTGTTCCTCAAGGCTCAATTTTATCTCCCCTCCTTTTCAATGTCTTTCTAGCCCCACTTGCCTTATTGATTCAACAGTCTGGTATTTCCATGTACTGTTACATGGAGAATATTATATTCCTTCATCACACTGACTCCTCTGCCCCTGATCTCTCCCTGCTAAACTCCTGTCTGACCACCATTCACACTTGGCTGTTCTCTAATTACCTTCATTTGAATCCTTCTAAAACAACAGCCACTTGCATTACCTTTGGGGCTGCCTCCCCCTCGTTAGCTCCTCTCCTTTCTTCTACCACTATCCCTCTGGTCCCCTCTTTCTATTATCTTGGGGTATCTTGGACTCTCTCTCTCCTTTGCTGAACACATTGCACCCCTTTTTCTCACGCCCTCCTCCCTGACTGCATTCCTTCTTTCTCTTGTCATCTCTCAAATTGATTCCTGCAATGTTGTTTTGGCCGGCCTTCCAAAATATCAGCTCCATAGACTCCAGTTACTTCAGAACACAGCAGCATGCCTTCTCACCCATTCTTCTCATTTCTATCACATTTCTCCGCTCCTCATTCGCCTCCACTGGTTACCTATCCGCTTCCGTTTTCAATATAAAATTCTTATGTTTGTGTACAGGATCATTCACACCTCCACTCCTCAGTACTGGCTGACCTTTTGCATTTTCATAATCCCCACCGCCTTCTGCGCTCTGTTCATACCCACTGCTTATCTCTTCCCTCCGTCTCTAGGGCTCACCTCGAATGCATGTGGGGTGCAGCTTTCTTCTTCCTCAGTCCTGCACTGTGGAATTCTCTCCCTCACACCCTCCATTCTGAACTCTCTTTCACCAGGTTTAAAGCTGCCTTAAAGACTCACCTCTTCGAGCTAGCCTTTGACCTACCGACCCCTCCACCATAAGTACTCTGAACTTCCCCAGCCCCACTCTGGGGCAAGGACATGTTAATTATAGTATTTTATAATTTACATGTGTATATGTGAGCTTCACCCATGCTCCGTTCAAAGTCCATCCATATGCACACTCACCTACAAAGTACATGCCATCAAGCAACATATGTACTTTTCAGCTGGTAGGAATTTTGTAAGGAGCAATTAAAATTTTGTGGCCACACACAAGTGTTAATGACTAAAATCATCCCAGCAAGATGTGTACTTGGAACCTAAAAATTTGCACCTCCTCATAAAATTATCCCCATATATACTATAAGTTAGGAATGTATATGCCAAGTATTTTCAGGATTGTTTTTGTTTCTCAGAATGTACTTCCTGACTTCTATAAATCCCATCGCTGATTTATTTGTATTTATTTATTTAACAGTTGCTTATATACCGCTACCTTCCACAGATCAGGTGCGGTTTACAATGAACGAAAAATGAACAGAGTAATAGGTCTGTTTTACATGAAACATTAGTTAACTAGGTACAAATTTGCTAAATACATTAAACATGATTGAACTATGTATGGTAATCATTTGTTCTATAACAATCGAACTATTACATATTTCGAACTATTTACATATTTCTATTTACAGGATTTACAAATAGTTATTAAATCAACTTTAAATTGTAGTTAAATTGAAGAAAAAATTGGAATTGGTATTCGCTGAGATATCTATTAGCCATTTCCTGTTAGTGGTAAGGTATTTTCTAGTGTGCCGAAATGGGAGATGAACAAATATGTTTTTAATTTCTTGCGGAGCTCCTTTGCATCATTTAATGCTCTGATGTGGTCACAGCAGGGCTAAGATACACAGCTAGCATGAATGGCAGAGAAGCTTTTGTCTCTGACTTTCAGAAAGTGAGAAAGAAATGCTGGTGCAGACTTTAGGATTACAAAGGAAAAATAGTGATTTGACTTTGGCTAGGGTAAGATTGGAAAGAAAATAAAACATAGCAGCTTGACTAGTGGGTAGTGGTTACTGCTTAGGTTTGTGTCTGGTGCGAAGGAGGAAAAATACAGACAACTGACTTTGTGCCATTCATTAAGGAGGGACCTGTGTCTGGGGTTTGCATGTCTTTCTACATCAAAGCACAAAAAAAAAAAGATTCAAGCTTTTTTTTTTTTCTGAAAGTGTTTTGTCCTCATTGCCAGACAACTAGGGGATTGAAAGATTTGTGCAAGCCAGGAAATTGCACTTTGATATGGTAGGACAGTTTACTATAGCAAAATCCAGGTCTGTACCGAGCGTGCATCGCACCCTGTGCAACTTTGCACATCGGGCGTATGCCCCACCTCCACCCACACCTCCATCTAGCCACTTTCTGGATCGCGGCAGGAGAGAAGAGGCGCACCTGATGTGCAAGTCACTGGCACGCTAAGCAGTTCTGTCCCTCCCTGCTCTGATGCCATGTCAGAGGAGGGAGGGACCAGACCTGCGTTATGTACCGCAAGAAGGCTTAAGGGGCGCAATTCAGCTGTGTGCTGTTGCCTGCCGCTGCTGAGAGAAGAAAAAGTGGCGGCGGCAGGCAACAGCTGACAGCTGAAATGCGCCCCTTAAGCCTTTGCGCCCTGTTCGGCTGCACCGCTCATACAGGGCTAGGTACGATCCTGGCAAAATCTATATATTCCATGGCAGAACTTGAAGATATAGTGCAATAATATATTTGCAACACTCTTCTTCATCTTGTGCCCTCCCACCTTCACAGCAGAGGTGAAGGTGGGAGGGCACAAAAAAAAGCTAGAATATAAGCACAGTCCCCAGGAATCCAGTCCCACTGGAGCATTAGCTGCATAACTGGGTAAACAAATTCCTCCTCCCCTTGGTCCTTTCAAGAGTGTCAACTGGCATGTGGCCTAACTACAGCTGGGAAGTTCAGGACCTAGCCAAGGTTGGACATGGGACCCCAACTATGGTATCTGAGGCAGCACAGCTGTGAAAATGGGATGGTACAGGGTACCTTATTATATTTATTCCATTCCATTTTTTATAGAATAGTAAAGGTAAAAGATTAAGTAAGAAATAAAAAGTTACAATACAAGTTCCGTCACTGAGAATCCAGTCCCATTGGAACATTAGCTGCACAGATGGACAAACACATTCCCTCTCCCCCTGTTCCATTCAAGAGTGTTAGCATAGGCACACAGCTTTAGAGGCACGTCAGGGCTTACCTGTATACACTCCTTGTGACTTTGGGCAAGCCACTTAACCCTCTGTTGCCTCAGATTGTGAGCCCTTCCGGGACAAGGGCATGTATCCAGTACCTGCTTATAGTGATTGTAAACTGCTCTGATGCCCTTCAGCCTAGGTGGTATATCAAGAAAATGCATAAACATAAATAATCATAATGATTGGCAAGGGTATGTCTAGAAAATTAAATAGTTGTAGAAAGAAAAAAGGGAGGGAAGGAGAGTACAGTACTGGCACAAGTGCACAGAAAGACAGAACATACCCAGGGTATGGTTTTGGACTCCTCTGATCTGCTGTCCATACTAAAGAAAGATGTCTGTACAAGAAGAGTACAAAGAGCTGTGGTTCTTTTTTTTTTTTTTTTAATTATTTATTTATGAAAAATTTTACATTATTATATGGTAAAATTGCATTACAAAGAAACAAAATATGCATAGGAAATAAAAATGCAAAAGGTAATCGTTAATACAAGACTACAGCCCACATCTCAGGGAGACATGTCTATAATCAAAAAGAAATTACAATTAAGAAAACAAGGCTGAAAGAAAATTCTCCGAAGAGAAATCTACAGCCAACATAAACAGCCTCCCTTCCCAAAATCACGGGTTATCCTTAGACTTTTCCTTATCCAGGATCCACTTTTCTAATTCAGAAGAAGACAAGAATATAAATTTATCATAGTTTAAAGAAATAGAGCATTTACAAGGGTACTTTAAAAAGAATGTCACCCCTAAAGCAAGAACTCTAGACTTCAACATAAGAAAAGCTTTCCTACGAGTCTGTGTAGAACGTGAGACATCCGGAAATATCAACACCTTATCACCACAAAACTTCATCTCTTTCCTCCTGAAATAAGCCTTAAGAATGGTAACCTTATCTTCCTCAGAAGAAAGAGTCACCAATAATGTAGCCCTAGTAGAGATGACATCTTGAGTCTCCTCTAAAAAAGCGGTTAAATTAAAGTTCTCAGAATCCAAAGGAAGAGCCACTTCTTGATCCGCAGTACTAGACAGAATTTTAGAGGACAGGTAATAACACTTGATAATTAAACAAGAATCAGCCTGCGGAAAAAGAAGGGCATCTTTCAAATATTTCCTAAACAAAATTAAAGGGGACCACAATGAACAAATAGGAAAATTTAATACCCTCAAATACTTACAACGTGTTGCATTCTCTAGGTTCTCAAGTTTCTGGTGCAAAATAAGGCTGTCTTTCGCATGAGCTACGAAAAAATCAGAAGAAGACATAACTTGAGACTCCATTTTGGCCACCGCTGAGCTCAAGGCTCCAACTTGAGAATCTAGAGACTGAAACGTTTCTACGGTATCCCTAGTAAATTAACACAGTAAAGGAACAGTCTCAGTAAGAATTTTCTCCGTACGTGAAACCACTTGCCAAATATCCAAAAGAGAAATTTCGAAAGCTGGAAGTTCAGTAGAGAGACCGGAAGGAGGTCGCCAAGAGACCACCTTAGGAGACTCTTTACGTTGAAAAGAAGTGGTATCAGGAGAAAGTTCACCGGGTAGCTCGAGAAATCCAGGGGGAAGCGGAGGAGTACGCTCCACAGAGCTTAAACTCACTCCCTCAATTAAGGGATCGAGAGGCACAGTACCTGGATGGGTAGTCCGTGGTGTAGAAATCACGTGTCTTTCAATGGCTCCAGCCTGGGAATTATCCACAGGAGGTTTCTTCTTTCGCTTTCCACCTGGCATTACCAACGCTCCTTAGCTGACTGAGCTCCAAACATGCTCCTAAGGGGCTCACAAGGGGCGTGGCAATACCCCTTTAGATACGCCCCTTAGGAGATGCGCCGACGGCTAAGCGCCATACAGATGCCAACAATATCAGGGCCCGGAAGGTGACGTCAGCTGGGCTGCCCGCTCAGATCGCCGAGCTTCAAACTGGCCCTCTCTCCCCCGAGGGGAACCGGACTGCAGGATAGACGCTCCTGAAAAGAGGTGCAGTACCAGAGCTTATATCAGGGCCCAGAAGGTGACGTCAGCTGGGCTGCCCGCTCAGATCGCCGAGCTTCAAACTGGCCCTCTCTCCCCCAAGGGGAACTGGGCTGCAGGATAGACACTCCCCAAAGAGCTGTGGTTCTTAGTGCAACTGTGAAAGAGTAGTGTCATCTCTGCAGGGAACAAAGGGAAATTGACATGGTGCAGAGTGTGGGGGCAAGAGAGATGCAGTAGTTGAAGGCAGCTCAGCTTCACAGCAGATGCACTATATGCCCTGCTGAAACATTTCTGGAGATGGTCTTGTCAGATACAGAATCTGAGGAATCTACATGGTTGAGATTTACATCAGAATCACCAACTGAAGAGGCTATTGAAGACATAGTTATTAGTATGCCTACTGGTGAAGAGATAGAAAGGATCCTGGTATTGCCAAAGCCAAGAACACTGAACAGGTTGAGGGAACAATATATAGTGGGAAGGATTCCACCTGGCTTTTCATCCTCTCCTCTTTCCCATCCATGAATCCAGAAGCAGCATTAAGAACATCAGCTCCCTCCAAATAAGTACAGGGGACGTTTCATAAAACCTCATGTTTGGAAGCATGTTGAAGTGTTTGGATAACATTGCAGTAGGCTCAACATGCATCGAAGCAAGCCACCATAGAAGACATGGAGTGGGGTCAACACTGTCAAGAGGTAGGCAGCAGGCAGCTTTGAGGGTGGTGATCTGGTGTATTAGGGAAATGATAGCTCTGAAATACCAACTCCTGAACACGGTTGAGAAAGAGGAGTTTAAGAGGCTACTGCATCTCCTAACTCCAGCTTAATAGTGCCTTCAGGAAAACCTTTAGCAGGTTGATGACCTCCAGCCTGTATAATCAGTTGCATTATCAGCTGCATACAGAGCTAGCAAAAGCAGAGGTCAATACACTGTAGCATGCATTTCACCACTGACATATGGAGTGCT
The DNA here is from genome assembly GCA_033557465.1 of Ichthyophis bannanicus. Lineage (NCBI taxonomy): Eukaryota > Metazoa > Chordata > Amphibia > Gymnophiona > Ichthyophiidae > Ichthyophis > Ichthyophis bannanicus. Next base: position 462,971,128 of record CM066035.1, read on the forward strand.
CAGAATACTATGCACATGCACATCCACCTCTTCCTGATAGCAGACTGGTGGCAGTTGTAAATCCAACAGGGGAACAACAGCAGCCAGGTAATGGATGATGGTCATGGATGAACCCATACCTTAGCAGAAATAAGAGCAATGCTGCAGGGCTGGCACATAGGGCACAAAAAGATCACCGGGCATCCAGGATTCTTTGCAACAGGTAGTGGGATGAATATGATCAAGGCAGTGAAGGAGGTACTTGTTACCTGGATTGGCCACTGTTGGAAACAAGATACTGGGCTTGATGGACCTTTGGTATGATATTATGGAATATCTTATGTTCTTATGATATAGACAGTAAAGGACCATGAAGATACTAGGCAACCATAGCAACTAGGTGTTGCAGTAAGAGATGATCTCATACACAGGCACTTCATGTGAAGATAGGTATTTATTTATAGATGCACAAATCATTTACAGTGAAGTGCACTACTCCACCATCCCCCTGTCAACTTCCATGCCTCTTCCAGGTAGCAACCCACTCCCCCCATCTCAGCACCAGCCCTGTGCAACATCTCCTTCCACCATCCCAGTGCCAGGAACAACTCACTGTCCCCATCAAGTGGACAGAACCCCTATCGACCTATCAAGGAGGCAGCCCATTGCCCTTCCCTAAAACCTCCCCTTCACAACAGCTCCTATCATCCCCAAAGGGTGCCTATAGGGTTATTTATGCCCATGTCCACTCCCCTGGTTCCTGCCCCTCCATTTGTTATTCCTTACATCAACCTCCTAATCCCAGAGACATTGCAACCATTAGGTAAGACTAAGCAATCATATAGTGTAGCCATTACTGGAGGTCAGCAAAAAACAACAGTATTCAAAGGAAAACCATAGATTCTGTCAGTCATATCAACTCAAAGAGCTATAAACATTCTTTTACATGCAGGGAGAAAATACAAAGCAAAGTTTAACATTTTAAAGTATGATGTCAAATTATGCACCTTTACAGAATTGTTGTTGGAAGGGTTCAGATGATCATGATTATTGAATTTAATTATCAAAATCTCAAGGGACGGCTGAGGCTGAGGTTTTGTCTAGGGTGCCCACTACCTTGCACCAGCCCAGAGGCCAACCCTGCCTAATTCAGACTATGTATACATGAAGGTGTGCTGGACTGTGAGGAGATGGAGAAATATCCAGTACAGATGACTGTTGGGAGGCCTTATGGAAAGGGAGAAAGTGAAAGGATTCCTCCTTCCATAGACACAGGTCCAAGGATGCTGGAGGAGGGGGAGAGGTAAATGGATTAACAGATGCCATTGATGTGGTAGAGCTGGAGGTGGTGGTAGCAGTGACAATGCCAGACAGTGGAGGTGCCCTTCCTTTCAGGGCCCATGTAGTTAGAGACACATATGGCACTGTGATGGCATCCAGTGGTAAAGGGTGGGTTGTAGCACATAGATGCATGTATTGCATAATGGACTCATTTAGGGCCTCTGCCCTGCAGCTGTCTCATGGAGTTGGATGTTGTGTTGCTGGAGAATGAGGGACTATTTCATCAGCTAGATCTTCTAAGCATTGTGCATGATGTTGGTCATTGTGCTGCATGAGGTATTCAGAACATCACAGAAGGTGCTGAGATTAGCAGCTGGTGCTAGGGACATCCTTACTGTCTTCTGATTCTGCACTCTCCACAGATATCTGTGTATGATTAAAGGAAGATGGAGATAGAAGCTGTATACCATACCCCTCAATGATAACATCTTCTTCCTTCATCTGAGCAGTGGCCGTCTCAACACCCTCAATGCCCTGATGTTCCAGGCCTCTAGACCCCTGCTTTTCCACCTCAGTTGCCCTAGTATCCTGGGTGGTAATGACCTGTGGCATAAGATCTTCTCCAGAGGGCTGGCTGCTGGGGTCTGTACTTCTGCCCTCCATGGCATCTGTAGACTGTCCATCTCTTGTAATTAGTACATGAAATGCAATCAGTCACCCTGTTGTAGCTCTCTACCCATCCCATGTCATGTTAGTGGTAAACACCCCTTTGTGGTGCTCCTCACTGTGCAACAGTGGATGGAATTCTGAGAGGAGGCCATTACCCCATCTCATCAACCCTGGCAAAGGTGAACTGCAGCATAAAAGAAAGAGGATGAGGGTTGTGGCCAGAAGCGATATGGAAAGGGTCTAAATGCTGTGCCATCCAACACAACATACTCTGCATGGAAGTACATGAGAAGAATTCACCTCAGCCCTGACTCTTTGGGCCCTGGTTCCTAACTCTACAATGAGTTAATTGCCACCCTCTTTCCCAACTTCTTTTTGTCACTTGTCAGTTCCTGAACAAGATGATATATTTGCTTTAGTTTAGGATCAGTACACATTTATGGCAATTTGGGCTTTTGGCATTTGGGTGATGAGATGTACTTAGGTGACATCGCCAGACTCTGCACCCAGCCAACACATAATCCCAATGTGCACTGTTGAACATATGACTTGCTGTGGACATGCAGAGTATGTTGTGTTGGATGGCACAGCATTTAGACCCTATCCATATCACTTAGTCTTGGAAATTTCCCGCTGAGATACTTGAAAGCTGGTTTGGTTTTGTCCATGGACTTGACAACATTTTTCATTAGACCCAGCTTAATGTGTAAGGGTGGTAACAAAATCTTCCTTGATTCAAAAAGTGGTGGATGCTGCATATTTTTCTTTCCAGGCTCCAATGACTGTTGGAGTGGCCAGACTTTCTTGATGTAGTGGGAATCTTTCGCACAACTATCTCATTCATAGAGAAAACAGTAGTACTTTGTTTATTTAGGTTGCAAGACTGGGCAACAGAGCAAGGGCTTTTAAATCACCACAAAGCTGCCACTGATGCTGGTCATAATTTATGCATCTCAACAGCTGTTTTTTTAATCATTTATTTATTGAATTTTCCATATTACAGCAAGAATAATAATAGTACAATCTTGCAAGAAAAAAAGAGGCATGCAGGTGAAAACAATACAGTCAATAATACCAAAATTAACCTTTATCCCGCAAACTTCAAATATAGCCCACATGCTGGGGGAAGAAGAAAAGAAAACTTAAACCAGAGTAGGAGCACTCTGGAAAGTAATAGTAATCAGAAAGTATTCTTAGAGTCAAGTGGCCACAAAGTACCCCTGATATCCCAAATATAGAGAGGAAGAACTAATTATTCTGGGTCTACCACAGAGGAGAGTCTGGCATTAATAACAGTGCCCAAATTAATGGGATCAGAAAAGGAATTTCAAATAGAATTAAGTATAACCAGACATCTACAGGGAAATCACAAGAAAAACGCCCCCCAATACGTAACACTCCTGGTTTATGAAGAAGAAATTGTTTCCGCCGCTTCTGGGTGTCTTTAGTCAAATCAGGAAACATAAATATAGTATGACCAAAGAAAGTCTCCACTCGTCTCTTGAAGAATAGCTTTAAAAGCCAATCTTTATCAGAGACCAGCGCGCACTGCACCAACAAGGTGGAAAAGGTGCAGGATTCCCCCCGCCCCCCGGTGTCTTCAAGCAGGCCAGATATATTCAGAATGTCAAAGTCCACATTGGACACTGCTACAGGAACCTCCGTATTCTTCTTACCCCGAGGGAGATAATAAACTTTACTTAATGGTGGTAACAATTCAGGCAGGACTTTTAAGATCTCCTGCAGGTATTTTTTAAACATATCAAGTGCAGTAATTCCAGGCATCTTAGGAAAATTTAAAACACAAAGATTAGCAGCCCTAGAGGCATTTTCCAATACCTCTAGCTTATACCTAATAGCCCCGTTATCCTTACATAGAGCAGAAGATGTTTCTGAAACAGTTGCTAGCTGGGTTCCCAAATCATTCAATTGAGATTTCATACAGTCCCAAACAGATACCATCTGTTCAATTTTATCAGCATTATTCTGAATACTGACCACATTCTCTTGGACCCATGCAGATATAGCTACGGTCTACGAATGAATCATCGTGGAGAGAGATGCTAAGGCTTCCCATATAGATTCCAATGTAAAAGTTTTAGGACGAGCCAGAGTAGGTGAACCGAACACTAAAGGAGTCAAAACCAATTGAGGCGGCAGCTTTCTCTCTGAGGTAGCAACTCCAGATACATCTGCTGCTGAAGTTTCGCCCAAAGCCTCCCCGCTATCTCAGGGGTCAACGGAGCCAATCCACCTGAACTCTCCCCTTCAATGGCACTGGAGTTCTCCCCGTCGGGAAGCTTCCGTGACACAGGAACAGGAAGTGGGTCCGGAGCAAGTGGGCGAACCGGCGGAGTCCTCTGCACAGGAGAGAGAGAGGTTTCACTGTCCGATGGAAGCACCGAAGTCTCCTCCATCAACGTGACCAAGCCGGCTCATATCTCCTGACGTTGATCCAGGGAGAGCTGGACAAAATGGTCCATAGGTCCGAGAACCGGTGCTGAGGGCTCAGAGGGGAGAACCCTCAACTTCCCCTTACGTTTAGGCATCTTGTCGAGAGAAGTGCTTTGCGGTCATCTTGGTAAGTCTCCGCCCCTATTTTTTTCCTCAACAACTGTTTTATATTCTCATAGATTTCCTTTATATGGACTACGTGACCAACTGAAATCAATGGCAAAATATTGTCCTTATGCAGAAAAACAGCTTTAAGACCCGTCTTCGATGAATCGGTGAACAGTCTCGACTCATCAGGATGATGAATCATGTTGAAGGCTGCTGTCAAATTATTAATGTTGTTGCAGGCTACAAGATCACCTTCCATGAAGAAGAATGTAACAAGATCCTTTTGATGTTCATGGAACATGGAAACCCTAACATCATCTGACAGGAGATTCCACTGCTACAGTCTAGAGCACAACAGCTCTGCCTTACTCTTAGGTAGCTGCAAATCCCTGGCTTCCTCTACCAAAAGTTTAATTCAAAGAGCTTCACAACAATACTGTGTAGATAAAAATTAATGACTTATATAGCATCATAGTACAGTAAAAACATCTATAAGTAAGTGTAAACCTGTAATAGTAGATTGATACCTTGTCAAGAAAAAGAAGATGAGACTCTTGCCTTTGATGGTAGATGCTTCTTTTTATTTTTTTGGGTGATCTGAGGCCTCTTCACAGATGGATTTCCTTAACATAAAAACATAAGCTATGCTATATTGAGTTAGACAAAAAGTCCATCAAGCCAAGTATCTTGTTTCCAACAATGGCCAATCTAGGTCACAAATACCTGTCATGTTCCATGTTGCTTATTGCATGGGTAAGCAGTGGACTTCTTCAGTCCACTTTAATAACAGTTATGGACTTTTCCAACAGGAACATGTCAAAATATCTGAGACTATCCAATGAGGTACCAGCTGTGGAGGTGACGGGTATTTCCATGGCTGGATAGGTTTGGGAACCAAGAGAAGTTTACAGGAGGTTAATGAAGGGAGGTTATGGAAGCCTGGAACATGGTTATAGCTTGGTCATCCGCATCTTGTTGCATACACTGTCTGATATGTCATTACCCCATCATCTCCCATTGAATGTCCTGAAAGGAGAGACTCACTGAATAGCCCACCTCTTGTGTTTTGGTGCATAGACTGGCAGCTCTGGTACTGCTGTGATTATGACTTGTCTTGAGGTTTCTGATTAGAGGTGCTGGCATGAGAAGGCACTGCATGCCTACACCTTTAGTCAAATCCAAAGAGAGATTAGATTCCAGCAACATATGTATAAAGGACAGTCCAGAGTCTATTTATTTTTCAGCCTAACTGTCTTCTGGCTGTGATAACTCCTCAGCTCTCAACTGCTGAGTCCTAGGCTGAGGCAAGTAGGTGTGGGTGGAGCCTGCATTTGTGGATCCTTATGGATTTCTACATCCTTGATTGGCTCAAAGACCTCTTCCTGGATTGTGTACCTGTTAAAGGATGACAGGAAGAGATAAGTATACTCTTCTGGCTTTCTGTCCAGACGGAAAGTCTAGGCCTGGTCATAAAATTCAAAGGAATGTGTTAGATTAAGCATGTTCTTTGTTGGCCCTGGCAAGTCCCTCACTGCCTGTCTCATATCCCATTCCTCTCTGACCATCCACAAAGTGTGTGCATATTTACCCACCTCTGGCTGGTCCATGCCCAGTTTCTTGAACTGACCATCAAAATTTTCAAGACTCACCTCCAGCTTAGGTACTCCTCCACTGAACTTAGTATTATGGTATGCAGATCTCTTCATCCGGTGCCTCATTCATGTCATCCCATCAGGGCAACCTTGGTCTTCAGTTTTCTTTATTAGGTCTCTGTATCAATGAGAGGATTACATACTGGTCCTCCTAGCAATGCCAGGCTGGAGTCTTGGCTGGAAATTCCGCTTCACAGACTGTACTTTGCAGCCTTGAATGCCTGATGGGCCATGTAGACAAAGAGGGTATATCAGTTGTGCAGAATAAGCTCCAATATTAACTCATTCTCTGTAGGTATGAACTTTATAACACAGAGATGCTGGCTGCCTTCTTCTGTGCTACTTCCTGTCACATCTACCTGGAAAGGGAACACCTTCCCTCCCTTCTCCTTCATTTGTGCCTGCACTTCTTGATTACCTTCCTCACTGTAAGGTCTAACTGCCCTCTTCCCATCCCTTTCTGCCCTGGCGACTGGTCTGTCTCTCCCTTCCCACACCGCTTCCCTACCTATATACACACTATAAGAACATAAGAGCTGCCATACTGCATCAGGCTAAAACTCCATAAAGTCCAGTGGTGTTTTTCCAACAGTGGCTAATCAAGCTGCAAGTCCCTGACATATCCCAAAATTAACCATTCCTATAGTACTTATCTCCAGAGACAAACAATGGTCATCTCCCAGTCAACCATAACAATGCTTTATGGACTTTTCCTCCGGGAACTTTTCAAAACCATTTTTAAACCCAGCTACACTACCTGCTTTTCCAGCAATAAGTTCCAAAGCTCAATTATACATTGAGAAAATAATATTTTCTCATATTTATTTAAAATGTATTACTTTGTAGCTTCATGGCGTGTCCCTGTGTCCTTATACTTTTTGAAAAAAATAAACGATTGATTCACGTTTACCTGTTTCACACCACTCAAGATTTTATAGATCTCTATCATATTCTCCCCTCTTCCTACTGACTTATTTATTTATTTATTGCTTTTATATACCGCGCTCTTTAAAATCAGCGCGGTTTACAGGTAACATTTATGCATCTGGGATATCCAGAATGCATTTACAGAGAACAGGGGGTACAACTTGGATATCAACTGGGGAGACTATTTACAATATCTACAGTTCTCTATTTACAATATCTACAGACTTACCTCCTCTCCTTCAGACCACCATCCTCTCTACTATCACTTGTCCCATACATCCACTTGTTATGGCTAGCTTTACTCCTGTGACTCTCTCACCTCCCATATTCTACTCATCTCTCTGCTAACCTCTAAGTATGGATAGATTTGTCTGTTTGGCTTATTGCTTGTTTAATAGGCTCACTCTCCCAGATAGCACTCACAAAAGGGAACAAGCGAGAAAGGAAAACAGGGAAACAATTGAATCATACTGAGAACAAGACACTAAACAGATAGCAAGATTTGAACAGCTCCTCACTTTTCTATCTAGCAATAACCACCTCCTATGCTTGAGTCCAGTGCCCATAATCCAAATAATAGCACTGAGGGTTAGCACCTGAATCAGCTCTCTTATATGGGCAGACATGAGGGGAGGTGACAGAGCATACCCTCTGTCAGTGCACGACAATGCAGGTCACTTTAAAGCAAGTTAATACGTGTTATTGTAACATAACATGCAGAATGTGATGAAACCTTAGAAGTACACATCAGTTCATTTCATCCATGCCTATTGACTTGCTAGCTAGTCTGCTAATCGCCTAAATAACACATATTTATGAGTTGAACTAATGAGTATTATTTTAGTGCAGCTTAGTAACTCTACCTAATGGTATGATTATACAAATGATCTGTTATCTTTTCGTAATGCATGGAGTGGAGGAGTGGCCTAGTGGTTGGGGCAAGATACTTCAGGCTAGAAGGTCGGTGGTTCAAATCCCACTAGAGGACAGCAACCTTGGGCCGGAAGGACTGGGGTTTCTAGTCCCATAGGTGCTCTTTGTGGTCTTGGGCAAGCCACTTAACCCTCCATAGCCCATGTTCCCTGTAAAATAGTTATCTCCAAGTTATAATGCCCTGTTCAATGTAATTTCAGTTTGTTCAATGTAAACCGCACTGATGCAGAATAGCACGGTATATAAGAGAATGTAAATAAAATAAATAAATAAATTTAAGAACAGCAAACTGTAATGGCAACAGTAATAGAATTAAAATGGATATATCAAGACTATTCCTGTCAACGTTTCCTCCATTCCTTCACAATGCTTCCTGTCAAACAACATGGGAAGATCAAGGCTAGATTTACTAAAGTGTGTTACTATGTTAGCATGTACTAATGTTGCTAACATGCATTATTAGTAAACAGGTCCCAGTTCATAAAATTGGGATCTGTGACAAATAATATGTGTTAGCATGCAGTAGGCACATGTTAATAAATCTAGCCCTCAGCAAGCACACCTACTTCATTGTAAGTTAAGACCACTGTTTAATGAAGATAAATTTGCTCAAATCGTATCACATGTTTCATTGTCAGCACTTAAAGTGAGTTCTAATGGCCACGGTGAACTGACCATCGTGTAACCAAAATGATCAAATTCTGATATGGCCTAGCCCATCAAATTCTGAAAGGAACTCTGTCATATTTAGAGCAACATTTACTGGGAAGCATATATTTAAACAAAGAGTTACAGTAGCTTTGGTGATCATTGCTGCATGGCACAACCTAGGAAGGGGGCTGGTGGTTTTCTATTTCCTTTTAGCTTTCCAGGGATAAGGATAGTGAATTTTATCCTTGACTGAAAGATCTATACCTTACAACAGGTTCTGCCTTTTGCAAAAAGAGAATAAATTCAGAAGTTTACAAATTATAACATATTGCATTGTTGTTGTTAAGTGCTCTCCAGTCGGAGTCGAATCATGGCGACCCTCTGGATAGTTGTCCTAAACTGTGTTTGGTCTTCAGTCAGGTGGCCCATCGCTGATGGAGTGGCACCCACAGTTGCCATTACTGCATTGATCCATCCCACCACCAGCCATCCCTCCCTCCCCTGCATTGACCCTCCTCCCTGCCAAGCATGATGTACCTCTCCAATGATCTCCCTCCTTTCATGATGCGTCCAAAACACAAAAGTAGAAGTCTTGTCATTTGAGCTCCAAAGAAAGCTTAAGGTTTGATCTCCTCCAGTACTGACAGGTTTGTTCCTCAGGCACTACATGTCACACATAGTAATCATTGCCAGCACCACAATTCAAAAGCATCAATCTTCCTCCTGTCTATATTCTTCATCGTCTAGCTTTCACATCCATATGACATTACTGAAAATACCATGATTTGAACAAGTCAAATCTTTGTATGGAGAGAGACATCTCTGCTCTTGAGAATCTTGTCTAGGTCCTTCATAGCCATTCTGCCAAGAGCAATATGTCGTCAGATTTCTTGATTGCTTGTTGTTTCTTTGATCCAAGTAGGTTAAAATTGTCCACCACTTCAACTTTCCCTCCATTAATGATGAACCTACTGATCTTGCCAGTTGTCAGGATCCTTCTCTTCTCTACATCAAGGTGCAGACCCATTTTAAGACCATGTTCCTTGATCATGAGAAGCATAAGCTTCAGATCATCTTCACCCCCAGTCAGCAATGTGGCATTACCATCATAGTGAAGGCTGTTGATGAGTCCTCCACTAGTCCTCACACCTTGGTTGTCTCCACGCAGTTCCACTTCTCTGATGATCTGTTCTGCACATCAACTAAATAAGCAGGGTGAAAGCATACAATCTTGTACACTCTTGCTGATTTTAAACTATTCTGTTTCTCCTTGTTCCATTTGAACTGTTGCTTCTTGATGAATATAAAGGTTGTGCAAGAGAACGATTAGGCGTTCAGGTATACCCATGCCCCCTCAATGTGGCTCAGAGCTTCTCATGGTCTACACAGTCAAAAGCCTTGCTGTAATCAATAAAACACATATAGATATCCTCTTGGTATTCTTCTGTCCTCACATCCGCGATGATGTCTCTCATTCCTCGCCCTCTCCTGAACCCTGTTCGCACCTCAGGCAGCTCTCGTTCCAGGCATGGTTGTAGACTCTACTGAATAATCTTGAGTAGAATATTGCAAATGCAACAGAGCCAAATGTAGTACTGGGTGGAGACTTATTCAAGTAGGATTCCTGGAGTGCAGAAATGGCTGTTATTAAATAAGCCTTTATTGCCACTCTGAGATTTTGCCCCATTCCTAGTCTCCAGCTCCTTCTGATCACATGAGCTCTGATGGGATTTGATATAGAAGAGGGCTTGGATCCTAAGCATGCTATATTGACTTGAAGAGAAGAATGAGGCAGAAGAGTCAAAAGCCCTCCGCTGTGATAAGACACTGCTCACAGGCACTTCATCTGGAACCATCTTACTTTTGTATTAAAAGTTGCTTTGTTTCATTACACACTCTTCCTAATATGTACAAAAATACATTTTAGTAATATTGAGGAATGTCTCTAATCAACTAACTGGAACTATTTCAAGTATCACCACAACTTCATCTAGCTTCAGATGTCTCTTAATTCAGAAGGCTCTCTATCTATCTAATTGTCTGCTCATTAGGTTCTATCTGTGTTGTTTTCTAGTGACTTAAGTTCACGGCTTAAACTCAAGTAGATTTTGTTTGAAACAAACCTTTAGGGGGCAATTTACTAATCTGCATTAGTTCTTCAATAGAGCGGAACTTACTCACACCTTTTCTCAGACGTTAAAGGCATATTACATGTCCTGGAGGTCTTACAATCTAAGCTTGTGCTTGAAGCAATGGAGAGTTAGGTGACTTGCACAAAATCACAAGGAGCAGCAGTCAGATCTGCTGGGATTCCCTGATTCTTAACCCACTGCTGGTACCATTAGGCTACTCCTCTACACCAGAATTACCAAGCACTCAGTTAGCATGGGCCCATGCTAACAATTAAAGCAGCATCTTAACAGTGCATAGTAATTCCTGCATTTAACAATCAACACAGAAGGGGGCATGGAAGGTGTGTGAAATGAGTGGGAACTGCATCTGATAAAACACAGAGGTAGTCAATGCACATCAACATTTAACACCAAGGTAATCTTGTGCATTGCATATTATCTCCCATGTAGTTAACACACAGTAGCAACTTTTTCTCTTAATTAAATACATAGGAAAATTCTGGCATTACCTCCAACAGTTAATGTATAGATATTGCTGTTACCATGTATTACTTTTGGAAATTATTGGATGGTAACTTAGCACAACTTAGTAAATAAGACTTGTAAATGCATTTTCATTTCTAGCTCAGCTATGAATTAACAAACTGTATCTTAAATTATTTTTCTTTTACCATGACTGATTCCATCAGCCTTCAGCATTTAAAAATTGCTTATTTTGCCCATGACATTACAAAAATCATTGTGAAAGAAAATCAATATGACATTCACGTTAAGAAAAAAGAGATAATACTTTAAAAATGGAATGTTAAATGTTTCGCAACTTTCCCAAGATAATTCCTATTTTTTGTAGATGTAAACAATGATGTCTCAGTAAGACATTTTGAGGCCATGAGATTTGTAAGCTGTTTATTTATGTCATTTGTGAAACTTTTCCCTCGTCGTACCACACAAATGCACATTTCAACCAAACGCAGTAAATCTATCAATAAAATTAGAAATAAAATCCTTTTTTTTTGTTTTCCATGCAGATGCCATGTAAATACTCTGTGAACAATATTAAGTGAGACCAAATGTGCACAAAGATGTATCGATATCTTTATGAAGATTATTATCCCATTTATTCATTTTAAGTGGGGCCACTGAATATGTCATCCCCGACATATACGGATTAAATATCTGTATATAGTTAGAACTGTTACATATGCAGTCCATTTATGGCCAGTGGGCAAATATAAATACTATTTTGATAAATTTAGACATGCCTCAAGAAAGTACCAATCCCAGCTCCCAAACTTTAGATGGATACATTTTGGATTCATATAAGCTGTCTGTCCCAAATGTATCCATTTTGCAACATAGGTCAAATAAAAATGCATTTATGCAGTCAACACCCTGATATACCAAATGAAGAGCAGGACCTAGATGTGATTGTGTCTGATGATCTTAAAGTAGCTAAACAGGTAGAAAAGGCAACGGTGAAAGCTAGAAGGATGCTTGGGTGCATAGGGAGAGGAAGGGTCAGCAGAAGAAAAGAGGTGATAGTGCCTCTGTATAAGTTTTTAGTGCAACCTAATTTGGAGTATTGTGTGCAGTTCTGGAGACCGCACCTTCAAAAGGATATAAACAGGTTGGAGTTGGTGCAGAGGGTGGCTACTAAAATGGTTAGTGGTTTTTGTTATAAAGAATATGAGGACAGATGTAAAGATCTTAATATGTATTCTTTAGAGGAAAGGCAGGATAGATGTGATATGATTGAGATGTTTAAATACCTCCATGGCATAAATACACAGGAGAAGAGCCTCTTTCAATTGAAAGCAAGCTCTGCAATGAGGGGACATAGGAGGAGGGTGAAAGGGATAGGCTCAGGAGTATTATGAGGAAATATTTCTTTATGCAAAGAGTGGCAGAGGTGTAGAATAGTCTCCCAGTGGAGGTGGTAGAGATGAGGTCCACCAACAACAAAGCAGATGACCATGTAACCAATAAGAACCCAGTCCAAAAAACGTGGTATAAAGGAAGGAATACTTTATTTCATATATTTCTTACACCATATCGCCCGACACAGGCCGTGTTTCGAAATGTCTTCATCATGGGAAATCTGGTGTACTACATGTATAAAAACATATATTATATTATGTAGGTTATAAAAACAAAGGCACAACCCACTGGACATATTGTACCATTCTACTTATATAACCAAAAAAAATATTGTAAAATATAATCATTTATAAATAAATTAACAAACAATACTTAAAAACATGCATATTGATTACCACATTTTAAATTAAAAACCTTTTAACCTTAACAAACTAAAACACCATTAAAACAAGCATATATATTACCAATAAATCATAAAAATAACATATATGTATATCATTAATAAATAAATAAATAAATTGTATACATAGAAAATAACCCATCATAAATATCTCATATAATTGAAAGGGTGAGTAACCATTTTATACCTCAATGTCTCTATTGCCAGGCTCAACTGTGTTAGTCTTGTGGTACAGGAAAAAGGAGGCGTATCAATAAAACCCTATATATTTCTCAACCCCATGATGACAGGAGCAGGAGTGAGTACATGTGATATGGGTTGTTATTACAGTCCATTATCAAGGATGATGTCCTATTAGCAAACAGCCAAAACATCCACTTAGGAATCACAATAATATATATTTTAATAAATAAGTCACCAATACAAATAATGGTCTCCAATTTTCAAAAATCAAATCAGAGCTAAAAACCTGATTAAAAACTAAATGTATAAATATTTCATTAGTATATTCATTTTGTAAAAACATTGCCTGTTAAAAAACTAAACAATCAACCTGACTCATACAACCATATAATACCTAAACCAGATTATACCTAAACACTTCATTTCCAATGTCATCGCCAATGTGTGTAAAAAAACAAAAGGTTTCCTTCTCGACTATGAATCTACCTTCATACGTAGCTGCCTTCATCCATCGCTAAAAGATATTAAAATCATTTCAATATTTACAAAACTTTATTTAAAAATGGTAAAATTATAATAAATAAACCAAAATAAAATTAAAAATAAACATTCTAATTCACCCACATTAGGCAACGTGACCCCTACGCAAATGTTAACTCATCGGCTATCATTAATTCAAAGCCTAAAAAAATTTTAAGCTTAAAAATTTAAAACCAACAAATCACTAAACACACTAACCACCTATTCCACATAAACGATGCTTATCAACCTCCCTTGTTGGCAATATTAAAACATCATGCATTGACCGTATAAATATCTAAAAATAACTCTATACAAAGGTCCTGCCACTCGTTATAAAAATGTTTTTACCCTTTTCTATCAAACAAATTCTCACTTATAAATAAGTCCCAAGACTATGAGCACCATATGTATCGGTATAAGAAAACCTTCGGATGTTTGCACTTGATTCTATTTTGTATACCGCCTTTGTTTTACAAAAAGTCCCAAAAATATATTTTTCACCTGAGAGCTTCACATGAATTGCTGGATCTGCGTGACACCGTGAAATGTAATAGTTATCTACCAACTCAAACCGTCTACTACTACTCTGAAAAACGCCCGCACTTGCGCTGTTAAGAACTTCGGCAAACCCGCGGGAATGTATACGTCACAATGACGTAATTAGCTGTCACTTTTCTGGCGGTAATGTACGAACTTATCTGCCCATAATCAAGACTAAATTCACATATCTCTTGTGCATCCGGTAATGTTTAAACTTATCTGCCCATAATAGAGACTAATTTCACATACCTCTTGTGCACGCAGCACTATATATATACGCGAAAATACTTACAACTACCCCGGGGAGCCTATATTAGTATACAATATGTACTGGATAAACCTCCACAATCTGCCATGATTATAACAAAATAATATAACCAACACATTTTACCAAAGCGAATGACTCAAACCACATTATTCACTCCATAACCCATTATATGATAAATTAATCCTTATATACAATGTATCCTAAATATCTTAAAAAACATCAGTCCTTGTGTTTTGAGGGCTTTTACAAACTCCTCAAACATGGACCGTCTATACAACCATTTTTTACACTACTTATAGCTGATGGAAAAACTTATACTAAAAAATCGTAAAAATTTAAATAATAATCCTATACTAATACTGTATTGAAAGCAAGCTCTGCAATGAGGGGACATAGGAGGAGGGTGAAAGGTATAGGCTCAGGAGTATTATGAGGAAATATTTCTTTATGGAATGAGTGGCAGAGGTGTAGAATAGTCTCCCAGTGGAGGTGGTAGAGATGAGGACAGTACCTGAGTTCAAAGAAGCATGGGACAAACACAGAGGATCTCTAAAGGAAAAAAGGGGACTGTTGTAGTGGTTGATATGGAAGGGCAGGCTAGATAGGCGATGTGGTCTTTTTCTGCCATCGTGTTTCTATGGGGTATGTTTACTAAATTGCGATAATGTCACAGCGGCGACATTATCGCGTGATAAAGTAACATTATCGCGTGATAACGCTAATTTTTGTGTGATAACGTCTCCGGCGGCGTTAAGTCACACAGAGGATGGAGAGAGGGTAGAGAGAAGGGGTCAATGGGCGGGGGGTGGGCGGAGAGAGGCCCCTGCTACAATAACACTGGGATCTTAAGACCAGAACATTACTGCGAGTGAAAACCTGGCCTTAGAGGAACATTTGCAGGAGAGAGAAACCATTTAAGTCAGCAATGCACAGCAAAGGCAGGGAGACCAAGAAAAGTGATAGTAGTGCTACATGTGCAGCAACAGCAGAGTGCCCATGTATGAAAGGGCACTATGGTGATGCTGTAAATGGAGTACAGGGGGCTGCAGGCAGGATAAGGGGCAGCTGGAGCACAAGGTGGACTAGGCAGATGCCTAGGTGGCACATAGGAATGCAGAAACTGAAAATCAGCAAGACAGCAACCCATCTCCATGGTTTCTAAACTCCGTTATCTTGGCGTTACTCTCGACAGCGACCTTACTTTCCATGACCACATCTCCCATATCTCTCGGCGTTCCTTCTTCTGTCTCAGGCAAATTTGTGCCATTAGGCCATTCTTATCTCCTCCAGCTCTCACTACCCTCCTCTTTTCCTTGGTTATAACCAGATTGGACTTCTGCAACTCCATTTATGCCGGTATCCCTCAATATCAGCGACATCGGCTACAGTTAATACAGAACACAGCTGCCCGAATGATCTTACATGCTTCCCCACGTGATCACATCTCCCCTCTGTTGCAGCATCTCCATTGGTTACCACTGCAATTCCAGATTTCCTTTCAAAATTCTCACCCTAGTACATCGAGCTATCTATCTCCACAGGCCTCAATATCTATCCGATTTATTGACTTTTCATACTCCCACTCGCGGCCTCCGATCCATTCATGTTAACCGCCTGATCCTCCCAGCTCCCTCTCGTGCACACTTACAATCCACTCGAAAATCAGCCTTTTTCTACCTTGGTCCCTCCCTATGGAATTCCTTACCTACTGCCCTCCGATTGGAAGAATCCTACCCTAAATTCCGCTCTCTCCTCAAAACCCACCTTTTTTCCTCTGCTTTTCCTGGTTCTCTATGAATCCTCATAACCTCATTCTTCTTTCCTGCTTTAAACTGTTCCTACTCTCTATCTCTTCTTTCCTTTATTTTATTGTAACTTCTTTTCCCTTTCTGATCTAAGGTTATTATTTATATTGTAAACCGCCCCGATGTAATGGGGGGCGGTATATCAAGTGTTCCATAAACAATAAACAATAAACAATAGACCAAGGTCAAACATACCCACGAGTGTGTGTCCCACAGTGTCCCAGGGGACAGTACCCAGAAGGTACCCCAAGGGGCACATAACACTGGTAGGCGGTGCTGGGGGGAAGAGAAGATGTCTTTGTATGCACCCCTACCCCAGACCTCACACCATAGGTAGCTGCCTACCGGCACACTGGATGGCCTGGGACTGTGCACTACCAGCACCACCGGCATAAGGGCATGTCAGCATGATGGTGGAGGGGTGCTGGTGGTGGAGGGGGCAGTGGCATCTGCCCACAGCAGACCAAGGCCAAGCCCTATTTAGGTGGGTGGTGTGCAGTGCAACAGACAAGGTCTGTCTGAAGAACAGTTATGGTATCCCCAGGGAATGACCTGCCTCTGTGGAAACAGTTTGGTGCAGTACACACAGCCAGTGTGTTCAGGGGCAGAAGGTTACACGTTCATGTCCCAGCTTTGGCTCCTGCAGAATATGTCCCTATATTTTATCCTACAGAGCATATACAACATAAACATGTGCACTCCCTAGAGCATCGGCCAACAGGGGCACAAACACCCACACCCACAGGCTCCACTATCCAAAGCCTCATGGAGAGTCAGGCTGTTGGGCCCGGCGCGGAGCAGCAGTTACCACTACTAGCACCTGCATACCTTAGCACTGTCATAAACATGGAAACATGCTCCACATATATCAAAAAGTTGCTATGATTAATGTCAGATAACAAATCCTAAATTAAACACAATTCGTTAACAGAGATGCATCATAGCAACATTTCTGATATATGTGGAATGTATTTCCTTTTTTTCTGACAGTGTTTACCACCCTGGAGAGTGACCCTAACAGTATTGAATGCCTTAGCAATGCCTGCATTGTGCTCAGGACAGGTGTGTTGGGCAGGGCTGCCAACCACCTCTATTTTTACACAATGCTGAAATAGGTGTGGGAGTGTGTGTATGTCTATCCAGTGTTTTCTGGCTGCCTACACCTTACTGAGCCCACAATGCTTATACTGTTTTCAGCGTTAGCTTGCCAATGTGCATAATGAGGAGCAAGGTATTGTTGGTATGGCCCGGACAGGGCGGTCTGGGAGGATGCATCTGCACAGGATATAGGGCAAAGGCTGGGACATTGTTTATTGTTTATTAAACATTTGATATACCGCCCCCCGTTACATTGGGGCGGTTTACAATTCAAAAAAAAAAGAAAGAAAGAAAGGAAATACAATCATTATAAACAAGGAAAGATAAAGAGAGTGGAAAAGGAGGTAGTGAGATTCAAAAATAAAGGAAAAGGAGAGTCAAGGGATTAGGGGGGAAGGTTGAAAGCGGAGGAGAAAAGGTGGGTTTTCAGGAGAGAACGGAATTTGGGGTAGGACTCTTCCAATCGTAAGGCAGTGGGCAGGGAGTTCCACAGGGAGGGGCCAACATAGAAGAAGGCTGACTGTCTAGTAACCTGCAGATGTGCTTGTGAGGGGGAAGGGAGGTGTAAGCGGTTGATATGAATAAAACGAAGGCTCCAGGTGGGTGTGTGAAATGTTAATAGGTCGGCTAAGTACTGAGGTCTATGGGAATAAATGGCTCGATGAACTAGTGTGAGGATCTTAAATTTTGTCCGAAATATTACCGGGAGCCAATGAAGCTGTTGCAAAATAGGAGTGATATGATCACGGGGGGAAGCATGGGTAATCATCCGGGCCGCAGTGTTTTGTAGGAGTTGTAGCTGTTGACGCTGATACTGAGGGATACCGACAAATATGGAGTTGCAAAAATCTAACCTGGTAATGACAAGTGAAAGAAGGAGAGTGATCAAGGCTTGAGGGGATAAGAACGGCCGTACGGCACGAATGCTCCGGAGACAAATGAAAGAACGTCGAGAAACCTGGGAGATGTGATCAGTGAATGTGAGAGCGCTATCAAGCAGAACACCTAAATAACGGAGCTTAGGCACTAGGGAAATGGGAGAGCCTGAGAAGGAGGGAGTAAGTGAAGGGAAGACAGAACTGTGAGGAAACCAGATAGCAGCAGTTTTGGAGACGTTAAGAACAAGGCAGTTTGAGGATAACCAGGTGGAGACCAGGGATAAGCACTCATTTAACGGGCTGATGTCAGGATGGGAAGAGGAGGTGTGGTGCAAAAGGAAAATGTCATCGGCATAGTAATACCCTGAAATACCTGATTGCTGAATTAGTAATGTTAAAGGGGCCAGGAACACATTGAATAATAGTGGTGCTAGAACCGAGCCCTGAGGGACACCACAAGTGAGAGGAAAGTGGTCTGTGGTGGATGAAGCAGAGAACACAGCAAAAGTGCGAGCGTATAAGAAAGAGTGGAACCAGCGATAGACAGTACCTCGAACACCTGCATCACGTAGTCTAGAGAGGAGAAGAGAATGATCAACTAAGTCAAAAGCAGCCGAAAGGTCCAGAGATACCACCACCGAGATATCACCACGGTCGTGTGTGGAGTGTATTTCATTCATGACAGCAGTAATGATGGATTCAACACTATGGCCTGGTCGGAAACCGGACTGACGGGGGTGAAGAAAGTGTGTCGTGTCAAGATGATGGGCAAGTTGTGAAAAAACGGCTTTCTCTAGGAGTTTAGAGGCAAATGGCAGGTTTGATACAGGACGATAGTTAGCTGGAACTGATGAATCTAGAGTAGAGTTCTTCAAGAGGGGGCGCACCAGAGCATGTTTCCATAGATGGGGAAAAGATCCGGAAGCAAGACTGGAATTAATGATAGTAAGTAGTGGAGGAAGCAGGACAAGAGAGGGTTCAGAAAGCCAAGCAGAAGGTATTGGATCTGATGGGCAAGTGGACTTTCGAGTTCTGGAAAGGAACTTGAGAAGCTCTGGGGAAGTAAGGGGATGGAAATTAGCCCAAAAGTGAGACAACGGAGAGGATGGAGGGGGTGATGTAGGGAGGGGGGGAGGAAGCGCCTGAGGACAGGAAGGAAGAGACATGTGTAGGTTATGAACTTTAGAGGAGAAAAAGGAGGCCAACTGGGGAGCACTGGGAATTGAATCGGAAGGTCTAACATTCCGTGTGGACCGGGTTTGTAGTTGTGAAAGAGTACGAAGGGTTGAGAACAAATGTCGAGACCTATTGGGAGCAGATGCGATTGATTCAGAATAGAAAGTACGCTTGGCTTGGAAGAGACTGGTGTGATATTGTGCATGGCAAAGTTTAAAATGGTGGTATGCTGCCGCTGTACAGGCTTTCTTCCAGAGGTGTTCTGCCCTGCGTAAATGGGATCACTGTAATCGGAGCCCAGGATGAAACCAGGGATGATGGACTACAGGGCGAGAAGGACGAGATTGCAAAGGTGCAACACAATCTAATGCAAGACCGAGTTCTGAGTTCCATAATGCAACCTGGGAAGATGGGGAGAGGGAAGAGAAATCAGAAGGAAGAAGCTGGTTTGCAGTGGGAAAGTTCTGGAGTGCTGTTGGAGTAATGTGGCGGAAAGATTGCATTGGCAGGGAAGACGAATCTGGGGAGTCAGGACCAGACGCTGCCAACTGTAGGGAAAATGTGAGGCAGAGATGATCTGACCATGGGACAGGTGAATGAGAAAATGATGAGAACTGACATGGTGAGTTTACATGGGAGATAACCAAGTCTAGAGTATGGCCAGCAGCATGAGTTGGGGAAGCAACATGCTGTATTAAGGAAAGATCCTCAAGGAGCGAGACGAATGAGAGGTCTTTTGGGGAGACGGGAGAGTCGAAGTGGACACTGAAGTCACCAAGTAAGATCAATTGAGGAAATTGCAAAACCAGATCAGAGATAGAAGAGAGGAGAGATTCCCAAAGAAGGGGAGAAGCTGAAGGAGGGGAGTAGACTACTAAGAAGGGGAGAGATGGGTGAGAGTCGAGGCGAAGGAGAAGAGATTCCGGGTATTGTAACGAAGGAGAAGAGATTTGAGTGAAAGAAGCCACAGAGCGGTAGATAATTGCAACACCGCCGCTAGTCCGCCCAATTCGTGGAACAGAGAAGGCGTTGTAGTCAGGGGGCAAACATCGTGCCAGGAGGGGGTCTTCACCCTCCCTAAGCCACGTCTCAACAAGGAACAGAGCGTCGAGGGATTCTTGCTCAAGGAGATCATAAATAAGGACCGTTTTCGATCGAAGGGAGCGGCAGTTAAGCAGACCCAGCCGCAGTGCCTGACCACCACCTGCACAGACAGGGTGGCCACAGCATGTCATGCTGGGAGGTCACTCTCACCCTGACTGAGCAGTGACCATGGCATGTCTAGGTTCATACATAGTGCTGTACAATGGGGTTTTTTAAGTGATATCTGTGAGTTCCCTTTTCTGGAACCCAGTCCCTGACATACCTGCTTGGTGTTTGTGCTTGCATCCCACTTCTGGGTGCACATAGTTTCTCTAGGAACCTGCACTATGTATTGGCTAGCAGACTGTCTGCAGTTAGCATGTGTATGGCTGGAACACCTTGCGGGGTACAGACACACTGTGCCCTGTGCTGTTGAATGTCAGATTGTGGTTGGGGGGCAGCTGAGCTTTTCCAGGCCTTCTCTCTGTCTGCCAGTGCCCTATGTGATAAGTACAGATCTGCATTGACTGCCATGGAGGGCACCCTTTCCCCAGCAGGACTGGGGTTGATGGTCCCCTCTACTGCCTCCATTGCAAAGATGTTGGTGGCAGATCCTGTCCCCCACCCTGACCCAGAGGGGGTGGGTTGGGTGGTGCTACATAATCCGCATGTGGGTCCAGACACCCCCCTGCTCTTAAAACAAGTGACCATGGCAACCACACAGGATATGCACTATTCTGGGTGTGTCATAGTCCACAAGGGCTAGATGTGACTGGGGAATACAGATGGACACAGGTGTATCCTAGGTGTGTCTGCAAGGACAACCTGTCATACACTGGCACTGATGGGGATCTACAGTACAGCATATCTCAGCCAAGCCGGGTGCTGCGGACCTGGTGCTGTGCGCCCCACCTACCCTCAGGGTGAGCACAGGGACCGCATAATGTCACGGTCTGTAGCTACTCTGTGCCAGTAACACACACAGTCAGTTCCCCCTACCAGGCTGAGGTGTTGTAGAGGCGCATACCCCATCCTGTGATCAGATGTAGACTGCTGTTCTGCATGTGCATTGCATCATGGGTACTGGTGGGTCTACTCTATCCTGGTAACCACAGCAGACAGTTTGTGCGGTGACCAGCAGTCTTTCTGACCAGCTGCCAGATATCCCCCCTGATCTTCTAGCCCGACAATACAAACTGCTTCAGCAACCACAAAGCTTACATCACTATGCTGAAACAACCAACACAAATTCATACCCCACCCTGAACAGAGACTGGAATACATTCGACACAACCTCGAAAGAAGAAATATCTTCCACCATCTCCTGCTTGAGCACCACCACCTCCCCGCTAGACCCCTGTCCTGCCGACTGGATAAAGAAAACCAAAGAAGACCTGAGTACACCATTAACCCATATCGTAAACGAATCCTTTACGCAAGGACACATGCCAGACGCCCTCAAGACCACAATCATTCGACCAACCCTAAAAAAGCACAACCTAGGTCCCCTAGACCCCGCCTCCTACAGACCAGTAGCAAGCCTCCCACTCACCGCAAAGATAATCGAGAAGATAGTCCAATGTCAGCTTTAAGAACACCTGGACGTCAACAACATACTGGACCCACAGCAACACGGATTCCGACCATTACATGGGGTCAAGACACTCATGACCACACTGATGAACACCCTCATCATAGGAACCCAAGAGAAACACTCCGGATACATCCTAATTTTCCTGGATATATCAGCGGCCTTTGACACCATCTCCCATAACACCCTTCTCCACAGACTTCAAGCAATTGGGATCAAAGATACTGTACTCCGATGGTTCAGGTCCTATCTAACCAACCGACAGCAACTGATCCGCACCAAAACCTCAACCTCACCCCCATTCCAGCAGCATCAAGGTGTACCTCAAGGATCCACATTATCAGCCATGCTTTTCAACATCTACCTCCATCCACTCTGTTCAGTCATACGCACACACAACATCAACTTCCACATATACGCCGACGACATAATGCTCTACGCCCCAATCACAACCACAGACCCACAAAACGACCAGTTATCAGCCTGCTTCACCGACGTATCCAACTGGCTACAAGAGAACAACTTATCCATTAACATAAAGAAGACCGAAGCTCTTATAGTGAGAAAAGACCCAGACTTCAAACCACCCACTCACCTCACCATGGGAGCCACGCAAATTCAAATACAACCACACATAAGATATCTCGGAATTATCATTGACCAAGCCCTAACCCTTAAACAGCAAATCAACAAGACCACTGGAACTGTATTCCACAAGGCAAAAACGGTACAACGTCTCCGACCTCTCCTCGAACCGCAGGACTTCAGGACAGTAATGCAGGCTCTGACACTCCCTCATCTGGACTATTGCAACATAATCTACCATGGCCTACCTGCCACACAAACCAATCCCCTCCGAACTGCCTTAAACACCACGGCAAGAATAATTCACAATACAAAGAAACGGGACCACATCACCCCAATTCTGAGAAACCTTCATATTCTCCCCATCGAAGCAAGAATCAAGTACAAAGCTCTTCTACTCACCCACAAAACCATCCACCAAACACAAGGCACCCCACTCCACACTCTACTACCTCGCCCAACCCACAGCAGAACAACCAGACAATCCTCCAACAGCTCCATTGCCGTCCCCCACAAAAGAACCAAAGCAACACAACGGACCTGCAACAGAGCCTTTGAACTCTATGCCCCATCCCTCTGGAACTCTCTACCAAACCACATCAAGAACAACGGTGATCTCCCTTCATTCAAAAAGCAGCTAAAAACCGTCCTATTCCAAGAACATCTCTGAATAGGAACCCCTATTCTCTTCAAGATCCTCAGACCAGTAATTGTCTATCTTGTCAGTCTCTATGTCCATCCTAAATTCATTAATGTTGAGCCCCCGGTGATGCCCCCCCCCTACTTTTGATTCCCCCCCCCCCCCCTGTTATGTGTCCCACCGCTTTGACCCGGTGAAAAGCGGGATATAAATACAGATAAATAAATAAATAAATAAATAAATAAAATAAATTCTGTGGCCAGCCAGTGCTGTGATAAATGCTATAGAAGTGTAGCCCACTGGTTAATACAATGATTGCAGAGTCAGGGGTTGTGGGTTTGATCCCTCAGAGGTCTCATCTAATAAGGCTGTCTGAGGCAATCCCTTTTCCTGCCTGTAACAGTCAGACACATCTCTACAATCTGTGCTGCCAGCAGAAACACCCTCACCTCAGTGCCATAACCTATAGGGCACAATATAAGGTGCCTTTTCAGCCAAAGTGCTGTATAATGTGCCCTATAGTGCACCTTAGGTTACGGCTCTGAGGTGAGGGTGTTTTTGACCAATACTATGATTAGACAATTTCTTGATATACCACCCAGGCTTAAGGGCATTAGAACAGCTTACAATCACTATTAGCAGGTGCAGTATACATTCTCTCTTTCCCAAATGACTTACAATCTATGTGGTACCTGAGGCAATGGAGGGTTAAATGGCTTGCCCAAGACCACAAGGAGTGTCCATAAGGGTAGAAACCCCAGCACCTCAGGTCTGTGATTGCTGTCCCCTGGTGGGAATTGAACCCACAGCCCTACTAGTCTGAGATATCTTGTCCTAAGCACTAGACCAGGATATCACTATAGGGCTGGAAGACACAGCACAACACAAGCCCTAAAAGAACAATTTTGTATGTGCCTTTGAGAGGAAGATAAAGGGGTCCTGGTGCTGAGGCTTAGGATTCAGAAGCATAAAAAAAATCTTGCAATGAGCGGAGTGCCTCCTTGTTTTAAGCAGAGAAGAGTTGCTGTCTCGGTGTCTGGTTTTTAAACTTCCAGTTTCAGAGGGATTTGCTGGGCTGGCTGCTCTTGAAGAAAGAGTTTCTATGGGAAATGTGAGGGGGCAGTATGAGGAAAATAATTGATAGGTTAGGAAGGGTGTACTTGCAATTTGTCATAGCTACGAGGCACAGAAAACTGGAGCTGTGGAGGGAGGGGTAGTTTACTTTATGTATTCTATCCTAAATTCAGAGGATAAAGAAAAAGTATTTCTTTGTAACAATCCTTCTCACCTATTATCTGCACAGAAAATTAAGAATCCACTAGAAATAAAGCATAGAAGAAAATAATAAGCTGTCTATAGGAAATTAGATTTATTTTTAATTTTAAACTTATGTAGGATGGAGGGAAGATTCCACCTTGATCAAAGTCCCTGTCTCCCAAGTGAGTAGAAGAGTGGTAGCAGAGAAGGTAGGGCACTGAGCACTCTAGGGCCTACTTCAGGGTGCTCAGGGAATCCAGGTGCAAATATCTGAGACACCATTGCTGGGATTATAGTACTACTGAGTTCCAAAGCACTTCTATTGTTCATGTAACTACTTTTACTCTTTTTATGCAATGGGTGTTTGTTGTCACTCTTCTTGCTGCACCGCTCTGCAATCAATACCTTATGGGCCAATGCAAAAAAACTTTGTGTGGTATGTTTCTGGTGCTTTTCCTGAGCTAGGCTTGCTCTCTGATGCAAAAAGCAAGCTAGTGCCGGAAAAATACCCAAAAAACAACTGCTAAATTTCAGCAACCTGGCATGTAAATCACTGCATAATTAGTTGCACCTGATGTGAAAAACTGCATTGAAACTAAGCACATTTTTTACACTGTTTTGTAACACTGGATCTTTATGCCAGCTTTAGGCAGCCGTAAATATCAATCCAGAAGCAAAGATAGCATCTGAGGTGAAGTTTGAAACTTTACCTCAGTTGATTTATGCATCGGGGAAAGCCCCCCATGCTACCAGAACACTGGCAGGGTGACAGAGCGCCCCCTCATGGACATTGACCCCCCACCCCCAAGAAAAAAATCCTCGGTGGCCCAGCAGTTCCAATCCCCACACTCACCCAATCAAAAAAATCCCTGGTGGCCCAGCAACCCCAAATCCCCCCAACAACAAAAAAAGTCTCTGGTGGTCCAGTGGCCCTCAAACCCCTCCACCCTCTCCAAGTACCTTTAATTATAGAGCGGGAGCATTGCTCACACACTCCTGCCCCTTCGTCATCATCTTGAAAAACACTATCAGTTGATCACACATTGTGCATCCTGGGATGCACCGAGCAGGGTCCAACTGTCATATAAGGCAACAAAAAAAAAATGCAAAAGAAAGTGGAGTCACTGCCATATAAGGCATTTTTTTGCCTTATATGGCAATTTGACCCTGCCTGTGCATCCCAGAATGCACCACATGGGGGGGCAGGTACCACCACTTTTCAAGATGATGGTGCAGGGGCAAGAATGCCTCATAATTAAAGGGAGGGGGTTACAGGAGTTTGGAGGTCACTGGACTTCCAGAGAGGTTTTTTTTTTGTTTAGGGGGGTATTCTGATCACCTGGGTCACCAGGGATTCATTTTGTTTGGGTGGGGGGAATCGAGGCCACTGGACCACTGGGGATTTTATTTCTGTTGGGGGATCAGTGTCCAAGAGGAACACTGCCCCCCTGACAGTGTGTCAATGTCATTGGGTCTTTCTCCAGGATAGCATGCCAAACTTGTACCAACTTCTGTAAACATGTATTTGGCTTGCTCCCCACTTTAACACTGACTTTTTGTGCACTGGGTAATTTTCATGTTGCATCTCAGTGCAAAGATTCAGCATTAAACTCATGCTATGAAAACCTGTCCTAGAGCTTTAAGCACTGGGCTCTAGTGCAGCGCTTCTGCATTAGCCTGTTAGTGAGTTTATGCAATAGTCTTTCTTATTTTCCAATACAAAAGTCCTTTAGGTATCCCTAGTTTGGTGGTACAGCCCTCCAATCTTTATTGCTGCTGAGTTGGCAATATTCAGGTGTCATAGGACCTTCCAGCCCATCTTGCTGCTGTGTTCACTCTTTTTGGATATTCTACCATATGTTATCTGCTGTAATGCCTAACGACCCAAGTCCAGGAGAACCTGAACCTACCATGGTAGGGGGATCACTACTTTCCTACCACTGTTGATGAGCCTTGAGCTCCTTCTTGAGCAGGGGTTCTTAACCCAGTCCTCAGGACACACCTAGCCAGTCAGGTTTTCAAGATAACCACAATGAGTATGCATGAGAAAGATTTGCATAAAATGGAGGCAGTACATGCAAATCTCTCTTGTGTATATTCATCGGGGGGGGGGGGGTTATATTTTATTGCAATAGTCCCAAATCATGAAACCATATTATCAGAAAGATTATACAACATGCACTATTGCACAGAACATTTTTCATTACAGCCTGCCACCACCACCCCCTTCATCTCCTGCATGCCTCCAATGTTGTGGTTGCAGCATTTATCATAGACAAATGAGAAACAAGTCAGTCACAAAAATTTCATTGAATGTAAGACTCCCACAAGAGAGACATCTCGAGAAACTGGAGTAGTTATCACCATAGAGACGTCAACCATATTGACGTCACCCTCATTCAAGAGCCAACTTCCTGCCTCTCAGACCATCCCCTGAAGCCACTCCATCCTCCCATACCCCCTGGTGGCACCTCTGTCCCCCCTCTCTCCTCCCTTCTTATATCGACACTTATGGTAAAGCCCCGAAACCTTTAGGTGCTTAGGTTGCTTCTGATGCTTTATAGGCTGTCAACACCCCTGTTTCTTTATTATAGTCCAGTTTCTGCAAGATGCCCTCCCCGCCAGCCATTCAATCAGATTTCCAAAACTCCACCACTTTCATTCGCACTGCCAACCATGCCTGCCCACCCAATTGCACCAGGGACTCCTTCATGCCTTCTGGGGGTAGGTTCAAAAGCATGTACTGAGGGTTCAATTCCACTTCCACTCAACTGACATCCCTAAAAAAAACTCAATGCCCAATGCCACATTTCAACCACTTTCACAGATTCCCACCACATGTGAAAAAGTCCCTGTCCTCATTGCATCCTCTCCAGCACTTTCAGCTCCCCTTTCCCATCATCTTATGTAAGTGCACTGGGGTTAAATATGAGTGCATTGGGTCTCATCATAAATAAGTTGCCATTGTGCCTCAGACAGAGGGATTCCCATATCCTCCTCCCAGAAAGTTCTAAATCTCAGATGCAAAACATTTCCTTTCCAGCCCAAGTTTATAGAGCCACTATAGCAGTCCCCTAGATGCATTATTAGTCTTTTTCTTTTAAGTTCCTTCAAGTCAATGTTGACGCAGCAGCCCCTGGGTTTTCTTCAAAAGGTATGACCACAAGAAGATTGCCAGGGCTTTTCTTCCAAGGCAATGGAGGGTAAACTAACTTTTCCAAGACTGCAAGGAGGAATTTCACTCTCTCATAAAACCACCTGCCTCCTCGACCCTCTGCCTTCTGCTTGGCTTCTTGACCCCTCTCTTATGCTCCTTCCTTTTGCTCTCACCATTGTTAACTCTAGCCTTACGTCCAGGTGCTTTCCCTCCGCATGGAAACATGCACTGGTTCGCCCCTTGCTTAAGAAAGCTACTCTCGACCCAGCTGTCCCCTCAAACTGGCGCGCTGTCTCTAATCTTCCGTTTCTTTCTAAAATCCTTGAGAAATTTGCCTTTCACCAACTCACCGCACATCTCGACTCCACCATTTCCATGCACCCTCGACAGTCAGGCTTTAGGGTTGGTCACAGCATGGAAACCATCCTTGTGGCACTCCTCAACGAAATACACCGGTCACACGATAGGGGCAATCTCTCCATTGCCGTTTCCTTGGATCTTTCGGCAGCTTTCGATGTTATTGATCACCGCACCCTTCTTTCACGTCTCTCTGAACTTGGTGTCCAGGGTGCAGTTTATCAATGGTTCCACTCCTTCCTATCCTCTCGAACTTTTACAGTGCGCTGCTGTTCCTCCTCTTCCACTTCCCTTCCTCTTCACTGCGGTGTACCACAGGGATCTATTCTTGCACCGCTGCTCTTCAACATTTTTCTTGCTCCACTCACTCTACTCATACAACAAACTGGTCTTTCTGCCGACTTCTTTGCTGATGACATTCTTCTGGTCCATCATACATCCCCCCTTGCTCCAGATCTATCCCCCTTGAACGATTGTCTGTCCTCTGTTGCCCAATGGTTCCGTGACAATTACCTTATTGTCAACCCTTCCAAATCAGCAGCCATTTGGTTCACTTTCGGCGCCTCTTCACCTACCTTAGCACCACTTATGTCCGGCTCACCCATCCCCTTGGCACCCACCCTCCGTTATCTTGGTGTGACCCTAGATTCCTCACTGTCCTTCCACCAGCACATCTCTGGGGTGGTACGCAGCTCCCTCTTCCAACTTCGTAAAATAAGGGCTGTTCGCTCCTTCCTCCCCTCCACGTCCCTCACCACTTTGGTTCTTTCCCTGGTGATCAGCCATCTCGACTACTGTAATGCCCTACTCGCCGGTCTTCCCCAATACCAGCTCCGTTGGTTGCAGCTAATTCAGAACACAGCTGCCAGACTTCTCACCTTTTCCTCTCCTCCCGATCATGTTACCCCTTGTCTGCTTTCTCTCCACTGGCTTCCTATTAAAGTTCAGTATATCTGTAAACTTCTCATCCTCACCCACAAAGTACTTTACACCAACACTCCCCAATATCTTGCTGATCTCATTTTTCTCCAACCTACCCCTCGTCTGCTACGCTCCGCACATGGCAATCACCTTTTCTTACCCTCCCCCACCCAAGCTCACCTTGAATCCATTCACCACGCTGCCTTTTTCTTCGTTAGCCCCACGTTATGGAACTCTCTCCCGCATCACATCTGCACCGAGTCATCCTTTCCTTGCTTCAAAGCCTTGCTCAAAACCTATCTCTTCTGTCAAGCCTTTGATCTTCCTTTTCCTCCTTCCACCTCTAACCAGTCAGGCACGTTCCCCTCTACCCAACCCCTAAAGATTTGACACCTCCCTGTTCTCACTTGGGTCACCCTTCCCTACCGAGCTGTCTATCCTTGTCCGGCTCCCCGCCCTTGACGTTCTCATTGTGTCGTCCGCTGTCTTTTGTTGTGTCACTTGCCACTTGCCAAGTTTATCATTTACTATGTTATTTGTCCCCTAACACTCCGTCCATTGTCCGTTGTGTCGTCTCTCGTCGATTACGTTGCTTATCCTGGTTTCGTTTCTTCCGCCTTTCGCTGTCTTTTTCCTTCTTTATCTCCCTGTCACTTTCCTATCCACCCAATGGCGTTCCTTTCTATCTTTTATTTCTGCAGCCATGATGTTTTTATTGTACACCGCTGTAATACAATAGTAATTGGCGGTATATCAAATTTGACTAATAAAGATAAAGATTAAGATAACCCAAATCTCAGCAGGTAGGTGATTGCTGCTTTAACCACTAGGCTACTCCTCCACTCCTCAACAGCTGTTCAAAGCCCGTCTCAGGTCCCTGTAGTCCCTCTTTCATCCCTTTGCTCCCCCCAAAATAAAGGATCTGTAGGTACAAAACCCTATCCACTTCTAACAGCCCCCTTTTCTCTTTGACCACTTCAGATGGCAGCAATCTCTCATCCACCCTCTTTACGTGTCCTAACAATAGCTGGGACAGGATGTTCATTTTTACCATTGCCATTCTCCCCAGCCAGGAGAGTAATCCCTTCCCTTCACGATCCATATCCTCTGCCAGTGCGCGTAATAGGGGACCATAATTCAGCTGGAACAAGTCCTGCCAATTTTTCCCTACCTGCACCCTTAAGTAGCATGGGACTTCAGGATCCACTAAAATGGAAAGGCCTCCTTAAACCGCTGTTCATCTCCCTTCCGATCTGTACCCTTAAGATTTTCATCTTACTCAAATTTACTTTCTAACTGGACACCTTCCCATACTCCCCCACCTCCCAGAGCAGGACTGGCAAAGACACCTGGGGAGCTTGCAAACTATATATAACATCATCTGCAAACAGGGAGATGTGGTGGTCAGTCCCATCTACCACACTCCTTGCACATCCGGATTGCACCTATTGCGATCAGCCAGCACTTCTATGACCAGGACAAATAAGAGCGGTGAAAGTGGGCACCCCTGTCAAGTTCCCTGTCCCAGGTTAAACTTCTCCAAGTATCACCCATTAACTGAATCCAGGCCTTTGGCTCCTGATACAGAGCCCCTGCCCAGCGACGAAACTGAGGGCCTATCACCACCCTTTCCATTACTTTGAACATAAACCCCCACTCCACAGTCAAAAGCCTTTTCAGTATCCACCACCATAAGGAATGTATCTTGCTGATCTTGTGCCCACCATATGATATTCAGAATACATTGGATACTATCCATTGCCTGCCGTCCTGGCACAAAACCTATCTGGTCTTGGTGGATCAAATAAAGGAGATGATTTTGCAACAAGGACACAAGAACCTTTGCAAAAATCTTTGCATCAGTGTTGATCAATGATATGGGCCTATAAGGCCCACACTGTGTAACATCCTTCCCTGGCTTGGGAAGCACTGTGATACCTGCAACTGCCATTGAACAGGACAGAAACCCATTCTTCCCTGCCTCATTAAAGAGCTCCACCAGCACCTCTCCTACCTCCTCCACATTGGTCTTATAAAATTTTGTTGTGAGCCCATCCAAACCGGGCACATTATTCTCTTTCAGGCTCTTAATTGCCACCTTAACCTCTGCTAGCATTAACTCCTTATCTAAACACTATCAATCCTCCACCCCCAAACAGGGCATCACACTCCTCTAGGTAGTCCCAAATCTCACTAACTCCCCCTACCACCTCTGATTCATACAACTTAGTATAGTAATTCCTAAATATTTCCCTTATCTCCACCGAGTGGTACTTTAGCTTCCCTTGCTCATCCCTAATCTTATGCACCTATTGCTGTTTCTGATGAGCCTTCAATTTTTACCTAGCACTCTCCCCGCCTAATTATCCCACTCAAAGTATCTCTGTTGCAATCGAGTCAACTGATGAGCTACTCACCCCAACTGTAGCTGGCAGAGCTCAGATCAAAGATGCTCTAGTTCCACTAGACCTCTTTGAGTGGGATCTCAAAAATGCTCCCATTGGAGGACTCACAGATGATCCTGTATGCTTCTTTCCCTCTTCTCCTGCTGCCTTTTTCTGGAAGGCTGCCAGCCCAATAAAGTGTCCCCTCATAACTGCTTTCAGTCCATACCACCGGGACTGAGCTGAGGTCTCGCCCCCCTTATTGAAGAGTAGATAATACCACAGAGCCATGCTCATCTGTTCCGTAGCTTCCAACTGTGCCAATAACCCCTCATTAAGACACTAAAAACGCAGCCCACCATCATCCTGGCCCACCTCTAGTGTCAAGAATACTAGAGCACACAACAAAAGCTTAGTCTCTATCTCCCAGACCTGTGGTAAAAGGGCAGCATCCACCAGAACATGTCACTATGGTTATATGTCCCATGAGGGTTAGAGTAAAAAGTATACTGTTGCTTGGCCCCATGGCATTGTCACCAGGCATATACCAATCCCATGGTGCGCAGCATTTTAACCATCCTTTGCCTTTCCTGCCCCATCCCTCAACCCTCTCCTCGAGTTATCTAACCATGGGTTCACCATGAGATTAAAGTCACTCCCCACAATACAATCTACCCTCTTCCAACTCTCCAATAATTTTCCCCAGGCATTGAAAAATGTTATCCCCACCACCATAGCTTGTACTATATACCTCCCTTTTCTATCCCATTTCCCCAACCTAACAAAATGTCATCCCCTTCTTAGGTTGGCCCACATTAACAGATAAAAAGGCCTGGGGGTAAGTCTTCCCCTGCAGGCTTCCCTCAAATGATTTTTTCAAGTGAATCTCCTGTATCAGGAGCACATCAACTAGAGATGTCAGCCCTCTTTAATTAACAAGGACCATTTTTGCCAGGAATTCAGCCAATGAACATTCAAAGTAACCACTTCCAATTTTCCTTTCCCCCTCTTAAGCATAGCTAAGCCTCACACTCTGCACTCGCTTCTCTTCCAACCACAACACACATCCTCTCCCAATCCCCCTTCCCCCTGCTGACCCCCTCACCTTCCGCATCACTTCCTCCCCTCCCCATCAAACCTTTCCTCCTCCCTCTCCAAGCCTTCCACCCCTTTCTCCCCCATTCAACCCTTCCTCCCCCTCCCCATCTCTCCTCTATCCTTCCTCCCCTCCCCCCATCCTTCCTCCTCCATACGACACTCCAGGCTTGTTAGCATCTAACCCAGAGTAGTGACACATGATCCAAACAAGGCCTGGTTCCCCACCACCTCTCTTCACTCCACATCAGCTCCCCTTACTTACCCCTCCTACTAATCCCTTCTCTCAATTTAACTCCCCACACCTCTCATCACACAAACCTCTTCTCTCCAGCATCCCTCCACCTCTTCTCTTTAGTGCCCCTCTAACCCACACTCCATATAGATCTTTCCCCGCTTACTCACCTAACCTCCACCCCAAGCACCCCCATGAACATCAGCAAACATTAAAATAGAGGAAAATGAGACAAGCAAGAGTCCAGCAACCCCATGCCATTCTCTGTACAATACAACCCTTCTCAGGCTTCATGGACCTTCAGACTCCTGCTCCCTTCTCTCCCTAAAAAAAAAAAAATAAAACAATAAAAAAACCCTCTCTGCTTCCATCTCAGAAAAAAAAAATAAAATAAGATACCTAACTAAAGTCCAGAGCCCACTCATGTTGAGGTCTTTTTCTTCTTGGCCTTTCGCCGTCATTTTCCTTTCTCCACCATAGCCCATGTTCTTCTCCTGGTTCTGCCTGCAATTGCTGTTGCAGCAAATCCTGCTCCTCTGGCAGTCTCGAGGCTTCCATTGCAAATATGGCCTCTTCCAAGGTGGTCACCCGCCTGGTTACTCCATTGATCGTGAAGGCCAGGCCAAAGGAATAGCCCCATTGATACTTGATCTGTTCTTTATGGAGGTACTCAGTGACCGGGCCAAAAGTCTGCCATCTTTGTAAGGTCTCCAAGGACAGGTCCCCATACATTGACACCAAATGGCCTTCCATTGTTGTGATGAAACAAAACACACTGGTCAATTCATAGAGTTAAGAATTCTGTCAAAATCGCCATACTATCACTCAAACAGAAACAAAAATTGTTAAATTAATCAGGTGAATCTTTTTATTACTGTTCTTTTTTAATTATTTATTACCAAAACATAAAGGAGGTCTCAGACTCATTTGGCATTTTTTAAGCAAAAAGATATCTAAATGTTTATGCCAGCTTGCATCAATGACCATCCTTTACATCACCGCAGTCATTGAAAATACCAATCAAAAAATGCTTAACTGCTGATTTCTTTCACCAGACTGCGTGATCAGGTACTCTTCCTGATCTACTGCTTTTCCCCAACGCCTCACTATGGCGCCTTCTGAGTGTTTCGCTTCATAAAAGCTTCATCAGGGGTGTGAAACTCTACCAACAAAAAACAGAAACACTATTATAATGCACACTCAAGTCGAATCTATTAACAATATCAATATTACCCATTCATACCTATCTTAAAAAACCTTTCTTCAGAACAGAACACCATAAAACCGTAAGGTTAAAACAGAACACACAAGCTCCCCGATTGTTACACCTCAAGGCTATTAGAATCATTACCAAAACTGCAACTTACATCAAAGCCAATATCCTCTCTATACAAAAACATCTAAGTTCTTCAAAAGAATGACCTCCCATCACACAAACCTCTTCTCTCCAGCATCCCTCCACCTCTTCTCTTTAGTGCCCCTCTAACCCACACTCCATATGCATCTTTCCCCTCTTACTTCTTTTGAAGAACTTAGATGTTTTTGTATAGAGAGGATATTGGCTGGATGGGCGGGTCGATCGCGAGAACAAACGTTGATATACTGTGAACAAAGGTGCAATTGGCTGAATGTCTGCAGCATCATTTTTACTAAAGAACTTGTTGTGAAGGCTTTGATGTAAGTTGCAGTTTTGGTAATGATTCTAAGAGCCTTGAGGTGTAACAATCGAGGAGTTTGTGTGTTCTGTTTTAACCTCACGGTTTTATGTTGCTCTGTTCTGAATGAAAGTTTTTTTAAGATTGGTATGAATGGGTAGTATTGATATTGTTAATAGATTTGATTTGAGTGTGCATTATAATAGTGTTTCTGTTTTTTGTTGGTAGAGTTTCACACCCCTGATGAAGCATTTATGAAGTGAAACGCTCAGAAGGTGCCATAGTGAGGCATTGGGGAAAAGCAGTAGATCGGAAGAGTAACTGATCACGCAGTCTGGTGAAAGAAATCAGCAGTTAAGCATTTTTTGATTGGTATTTTCAGTGACTGCGGTGATGTAAAGGATGGTCATTGATGCAAGCTGGCATAAGCATTTAGATATCTTTTTGCTTAAAAAATGCCGAACGAGTCTGAGACCTCCTTTATGTTTTGGTAATATATAATTAACAAAGAACAGTAATAAGAAGATTCACCTGATGAATTTAATTTAACAATTTTTGTTTCTTTTTGAGTGATAGTTTGGCGATTTTGACCAAATGGCCTTGCCACATAAACCTCCTCGCTTGCCTTATTTTACTTGCCACCCACTCCTTAATGGTGTAATCATGGAAGCAGGTGACTATGTCTCTGGGGTGCTCTCCCCTCATCGGTCCCAGTGCTCGATGCACCCTGCCTAAGCATATTTTGGGGGCTGCAGTTTCTCACTCTGCTTCTCCCAAGAGTGCCTGGAGGATGGACATTGCCATCGCTTTGCAGTCTTGGTAATCCTGGCTCTCCGGGACTCCCTTGATACACAAGTTTTCCAGCAGCTCAGTTCTCTAAATCCTCCATTTTCAGTGCAACTTGGTGGGCCCCCTCATCCAGGCACTTCGCATGCTCTAGCAGTTGTTTTTGTCCCATCTGGCACTCCTCCAGCACCCCATCTGCACCTTCCATTCGCTTACTCAGTTCATGCAGCTCAGATAGCAACTCTCCATCATGCCACTTAACTCAGTCCACACTGCTCCAATCTCTTTCTTCAGTTCGGTAAACCAGGGGGAATGTTTACTAAATGGCGCTAACATCGCAACTGCGACATTATCGTGTGACATGTGATGTTATCATGCGATAATGGCGCATTACCATGCGAGAACGTCACGTATCTCGCGATAATGTCTTCAGCGGCGTTAAAGTGCACAGAGGGTGGAGTAAGGCCTCCCAGAGGGTGGAGTAAGGCTCTCCAGGGGCAGAGAGAAGAGGTCAATGGGTGGAGAGTGGGCGGGGAGAGGCTCCATGCACACTAACGCCGTGAAATGAAGCTCTGAAAATTAGCGCCAGTGAAAACCTTGCGCTAGGCACATTTGCAGGACAGAGAAACCATTTCAGTCAGCAATGTACAGCAAAGGCAGGGAGACCCTGAAAAGTGATAGTAGTGATGCATGTGCAGCAACCAAAAAGGCACAAACCATAAATAATGACCAGAACCAAAATTGAAATCCAAAACACTGAGCTGGCCAATAGAGCAAATAATGACAAGCGGTAATGAACACAACCTATAAAGAGGAAAAAGGACGAGCTCACTTTTGGAAGGGTCAATTCACAGTACCCCCACAAAGTGAATGTCCCAACATAGAAATAGTGCTGATGAGGGTTTTCTGTTGTGTGTATGGGGTAGCTTGCCTTTGTGGCTTACACATGTGCAGCAACAGCAGAGTGGGCACGTGGGAAAGGGCACTATGGTGATGGTGTAACTGGGGTACAGGGGGCTGCTTGCGTCACATGCAGTGGGCCAGCTGGGGCACAGTGTGGACTAGGCAGATGCCTACCTGGCACATAGGAATGTAGAAGCAGAAAAGCAGCAGGACAGCAACTGACCAGGGTCCAATATGGCCACGAGTGTGTCCCACAGTGTCCCAGGGGACAGTACCCAGCAAGTACCCCAAAGGGCACAGAACATTGGCAGGCTGTGTCGGAGGGGGGGGGGGTGTGCTGATGTCCATGTCAGCACCCCTACCCAATATCACGCACCATAGGCAGCTGCCTACCGGTACACTGGAAGTCCTGGGACTGCGCACAACCAGCAACACTGGCACAAGGGCATGTCAGCATGGTGGCGGAGGGGTGCTGGTGGCGGAGGGGGCAGTGGCATCTGCCCACAGCAGACCACGGCCAAGCCCCGTTTAGGTGGGTGCCGTGCACTGCAACAGACAAGGTCTGTCTGACAAACATTCATAGTATCCCCAGGGAATGGTCTGCCTCTGTGGCAACAATTTTGTGCAGTACACACAGCCAGTGTGTTTAGAGACAGAAGGTCACAGGTTCAAGTCCCAGCTATGACTCCTGCAAACCATGTCCCTATATTTTACACAGTACTAAACTGTGGTAATAAAGACGGAATCTTTATTGCAGATAAAAGTAACACGCCATAAATGCCTATATTGTACACTACAGAGCACATACATCATAAACATGTGCAATCCCTAGAGAACAGTTTCCCAACTCCAGTCCTGAAGGGCAAAACACCATTCAGTTTGTCAGGATGCCCCTAATAAATATGCATGAGATGCATTTACATGCACCGCCCCCATTGTATGCAAATGTATCCATGCATATTCATTAAGGACAGCATGAAAACCTGAACCGTGTTTGGCCTACCGGGACTGGAGTTGGGAACCTCTGCCCTAGAGCAGCGGCCGACAGGGGCACAAACACCAAAACCCACACCCACAGGCCCCACAATGCAGCGGCTCATGGAGAGTCAGGCTGTTGGGCCCTGCACGCAGCAGCATCTACCAATAATAGCAACTGCATACCTTAGCAGTACTGTCTTAAACATGGAAACATGTTCCACATATATCAAAAGGTTGCTATGAATAATGTCAGATAACAAATCCTACGTTGAACACAATTTGTTGATAGAGATTCATCATATCAACCTTTCTGATATCTGTGGAGTGTGTTTTAGTTTTGTTTCTGACAGTGTTTAACTCCCCCGGGGAGTGACCCTAACAGTATTGAGTACCATAGCAATGCCTGCACTGTGCCAAGGACTGGTGTGGCGGCCAGGGCTGCCAACCACCTCCATATTTGCACAATGCTGAAATAGGTGTGGTAGTGTGTGTATGTCCATCCAGTGTTATGTTGCTGCCTGCACCTTACTGAGCCCACAATGCTTGTACTGTTTCCAGTGTTAGCCTGCCAATGTGCATAATGAGGAGCAAGGTACTCTGGGTATGGCCTGGACAGGGCGACCTGGGTAGGTAGCATCTGCACAGGACATAGAGCAATGGCTGGGACATTGTAGTGCCCGGCCACCACCTGCACGGACAGGGTGGCCACAGCATGTCATGCTGGGAGGTCACTCTCACCCTGACTGAGCAGTGACCACGCCATGGCTAGGTTCACACATACTGCTACATAGCATTTTTCTCATGTGATATCTCTGGGTTCCCTTTTCTGGGGCCCAATCACTGACACACCTGTTTGGTGTGTGTGCTCGCATCCTATTTTTGGGTGCATGTTGTTCCTCCAGGAACATGCACTCTGTACTAGCTAGCGGACTGTCTGCAGTTAGCATGTGTATGGCTGGAGCACCTTGCAGGGTGGAGACTGATCGTACTCTCTGCTGGTGAATGTCAGATGGGGTGGGGGGGCAGATGAGCTTTTCCAGGCCTACTGCCCTATGTGATGTGTACAGATCTGCATTGACCTCCCTGTAGGGTGGCTATTCCCCTTTACTGCCACCATTGCAAAGATGTAGAATGTGGATCTGTTGGTGGGAGATCCTGTCCCCCCACCCTGACCCACAGGGGCGGGTTGGGTGGTGCTACATAATCCGCATTGGGGTCCGAACACGCCCCTTCACTTATAATATGTGAACATGGCACCCACACAGGATATGCACTATTCGGGGTGCATTATAGTCCACAAGGCCTAAACATGACTGGGAAATACAGATGGACACAGGTGTATCCTAGGTGTGTCTGCAGGGACTACCCATCACACAGTGGCACTGATGGGGACCTGCAGCGCAGCCTACCTCCGCCATGCCATGTGCTGTGGACCTGGTGCTGGGCCCCCACTTCACCCTCAGGGTGAGCACAGGAACCGCACGATGTCACAGTCTATAGCTACTCTGTGCCAGTAACACACACGGTCAGTTCCTCCTACCAGGCCGGGGTGCTATAGAGGTGCATACCCCATTTTGTGATCAGATGTAGGCTGCTGATCGGCATGTGCAGTGCATCATGGGTACGGGTGGGTTTACACTATCCTGGTAACCACAGCAGACAGTTTGTATGGTGACCTGCAGTCTTTCTGTAGCCAGCCAGCAGTGTGTTAGACACTCTAGAGATGTAGCCCCCTGGTTACTTCAATGACTGCTGGAGGTAGAGGTCATGGGTTTGATCCCACAGTGGTGTTATTTAAGAATGCTGTCTGAGGCTTTTCCTTTTCATTTCAATCAGTGCTGCCAGCAGAAACACCCTCACGGTGTTGTAGCCTAAGGTGCCTCATAGGTGCCCTATAGGGCGCCCGCAGACAGGGCACTTTATAATGTGACCTATGGGGCGCCTTATGAGGCACCTTCGTTTACAACACTGTGAGGGTGTTTTTTGCTGGCAGCACTGATTTAAATTAAAAGAAAATGCCTCAGACAG
Organism: Ichthyophis bannanicus; assembly: GCA_033557465.1. Taxonomy (NCBI): domain Eukaryota; kingdom Metazoa; phylum Chordata; class Amphibia; order Gymnophiona; family Ichthyophiidae; genus Ichthyophis; species Ichthyophis bannanicus. The sequence continues at coordinate 463,010,317 of CM066035.1, forward strand.
CCTTTTTAGGTTACCCACTGCAGGATCAAACCCATGACCTCTGCCTTCACTGTCATTGCAGTAACCAGTAGGCTACATCTTTATAGCTTCTAACACTGTGCTGGCATGTACTTAGGGTTAACGCGCGTTAATGTGCCACGGCAGATTCTTGCTACCTTAGGACCGGAACGCCCACTCCTTATATGGCATTCTTCACATTATCGCTGCAACTAGCGCCAGTAACATTACGACGGTTTAGTAAACACACCCCCAGGTCTTCAACTCTGCTTTTGAAAGGTGCACTACTGTACCTTTACCATCATCGTGTACTGCTTTACCTTTCTCCATAGCTGCCTCCCCACCGGCGTTTTGCAGACTCAGGGTCCCAGTGACCCTTACATGCATAGTTGCAGATATTGTCTGTCTTTCACTAGGTAATCACCATAGCACAGGTGCGGGAAGTTTTCTGCACCTTGGAAGCTTGTTTACACCACTGTGGGGCTATGGTCATGCTTAAAAATCCCCTTTTTAATGGCCGGCCAAGCAGAGTTCAAGGCTCAGCTCGATGTCACTTCCTCTGTGCATATTCATTGTGGTTATTCTGAAAACCTGACTGGCTAGGTGTGTTCAGAGGACTGGGTTGAGAACTCCTGCTCTTGAGTGTTCTTTCCATTATTGTACTTATATGGAGGTTCTAGTAGGTGAACGCTGCTACTGCTATACCCTTGAACAAAAAATAGTATTTCTTCCATCAGAATGGATGATCATGGAGTAGTGAGGAAGGAAAAGGAGGCCTGCCTAGCTATCCAGCTAGCTGAATGAACCCCAGCTATCATGGGTGGACAGACCACCTTCATATGCACCATCCTTCATTACTGTATTTGCTATCATTTTTTTGCCTCAAGCATTAGACTTTCAATTCAGGGATTTCAAGCCTATCTTATTGCTGTGTTGGTCTTTCTTGAGTCTTTTGGGCTGTCATTACCAGTGCTGCCATCCCACTCCCACTGCTTTTGGGAATTCACAGAGCTGCATCTTCTGAGTCTTATTTAAATACCTCAGGTTGTCATCCAAGCAGTTCGTGAATGTTTGTTTGTTTTTTTTCACTCCAGGGGGAATCTTCTTCTGTAGTTAAAATTCCTATGATGGGACCAGAGTCCTCAGTGCCAGAACTCTAACTTGTGGATACACAGCTTAACTGATCTCACCCCACTCTTATGCCCTAGGCTTGTGTGGTTTCTTGTGCTTCTGTGTGTGCTCTGCTCAGATATTTTAGGGCCACCAAGTAGATCTTGATGCTTTACTGGTCCTCTTTGAGTGGTTTAAGGCTTGCAGCCGATCTTGGGGTTCTGCAGGCCTGCTTTTGGTGTTTTAGGGCCTTCTAGTTAATCTTTAGGTATTGTAAGGACTTCTAGACTATTTTGCTATTATGTTGGCACTTTACTGTACAGATATTTTAGAACCTTTCAACACATCTTGGTGCTGTGTTGGTAATCTTTAGGTGTTTAGGGCCTTCCAGCAGATCTTGGTGCTGTATTGGTTCCCTTCCAATGCTCCTGTGCCTTGAGGCCAATATGATTGCTGTTTTAACCCACTCACACTGCTTTGGAATCATCTGGAAAATGTTATTGTTGCTTTAGCCCTCTACCTTTGCCTTGGATTCTACCTGCCAATGGTGGTGCTGTTTTACTCCTCTCGAAGTGCCTAGGTATTCTTTCACTATGTTAATGTGTTCATTCTTCTTCTTGTACTATGTTCCCTTCTGTGGTGGCTTCTAAAATTCTTCCTGCAACTATTAGTGTTGTTTGGCCCTCTTCTGGTGCAGTGAGATGCATGTGATACTCTTGATAATTTATAGCATTGTTGCTTCTGCTACAGATGCCTGCCATTAAATTTCTAGTAGGTTTGATTGAAATTGGATGGCGAGATTCACTATTACTTTGTAAATTAGCTTTCCCTATAGACTTGAATGGAGACCAATGAAACAAATACACAAATGATTCTGCATCCAAATACTAACTGAATGGGTCTAATTATGAATACTAACCAACACAAAATGTTTTGGAAAGAACCTCTAAACAAGTGTCATTTTTCTGGCAGAGACTGGATTTTAGAAAATTTCCCACTTTCTATACAGGTAAAAATATGCATGAAATGGAGCAACACAAATAATTTTCTCTATATAGTGGAGGCATACTTTGATGTGGGATTATTTGGAAGATGCAACAAAATGCATCTCTGAATTTTAAAAACTAATATTGTTTTGGGTGGAAAAAGTGCCTACAGAACAAGTGGGCACAATTTGCTGTGAATCCCTTTTCCAAGGGCCATAATCCAGATAAAACTGTCCATGATTTTTTTTTCTAGATTATTGATGCAAACCTCATGGGTAAAACCTACACACAGGTTTGCATCAAGGCAGACAGCTTGTTTGTTTATTCATCCTTGGTTGGCAGATAAACCAAATTATAATCTTTTTTTAATTCTGATTTTTGCTTTATTTCTGAAGAAAAAAGAGTATTAATACATTTTAAAGTAGCATCTACTAAGCCACTCATACAACAATGAATCTTTCCTGCCAATTTCATCTCCTCCTTCTGCCTCTGTCTCACTCCTTTCCCTCTTTTGAAGCCCACTACCTCTCTGGATAGCTGTCATTTATAGACCCTCCTGACTAGTCCACATCTACCTTTCTCACTGACTTTGACTCATGGCTTTCCTACTTTCTGGATGCATCTTTCCTCTTCCTTATTCTCAGGGATTTTAACATTCATGTTGATAACTCCTCTGACCCTTATGCCTTACAGCTTCTTTCCCTTATCTCCTCATTCAACCTCCAGCTGTACTCTACTGCCTTTACTAACCAGCATGGCCACTGCCATGACCATGTCTTTTTCTCTGTTTTCCCTCAAACATCTGTACCTCAGCTCTTCCATTATCTAGCCACATTTGCTAAGCTTCATTCTTTATCAACCCCACCTCACACTTGCCCAATCTCTTCCAACCTGTTTAGAAATCTTCATGCTATTGACCTTTTGGTTCTCTCCTCCACTGTCTCATCACCTCTTTCCTCCACTATGTTATCTGAGACTGTTAATGAGACAGTAGCTTCCTATAACACTGCACTCTCCTCTGCTCTGGATGCTCTTGCTCCTTCCATGCTACATCATGTGGGATGTACTGTACCTCAGCCCTGGCTGTCCTTGACAACCTGCTACCTACATTCCTGTGCCTGCTCAGCTGAGTGTATTTGGCTCAAATCCTGCACCCTTATGGACTTTCTACACTTCAAATTCATATTATTCTTTCCATTCTGTCATAGAACTTGCCATACAAGACTATTATGTCCACCTGACTAACTCTTGCCTCTGATCGTTGCCATCTCTTTACAACTCTAAACTCTCTCCTCAAAGTACTTTACTTCCACCTCTGACCCTTCCTTCCATTTACTTCCACCTCTGACCCTTCCTTCCATTTCTGCACTGAATTTGGCTGTTTCCATGACAAATTCAGGGCAAATTCCACAAGATTACACTTGAATTCCTCACAAGGTCATCTCCATCCCCCTTCCACTTTTTAACTCCCAACTCCTCCCCTCAACATTTGCCACCCTTCCTTCTTTTTCTAAAAATACCAAGGAGGAAACCACACAACTTCTTTTCTCCTTTGAATCCATTGCCTGCTCCTCTGATCCTATTCTCACCCATATACTGTACTGAACTCCATCTCTTCCACTGTCATTCCTTCCATTTGTCATATCTCAACCTATCACTTTCCACTTAAACCTTTTCTGCAGCCTTCAAGCATGCTGTGGTTAAACCTCTCCTCAAGAAACCTTCACTAGACCTATGTGTCCTTCTAATTATTGATCCATCTCCCTCTTCCCCTTTATTTCTAAACAACTTGACCATGCAGTTCACTGCCATTGTCTTGATTTCTCTCCTCTCAAGCCCTTCTGGATCCATTGCAATCTGGCTTTAATCCTCTACATTCTACTGAAATGGCTCTTGCCCAAAGTCTCCAGTGACTTGTTCCTGGCCAAATCCAAGGGCCTTTACTCAATCCTCATCCTTCTTGACCTTTCTGCTGCTTTTGACATTGTTGACCACCACCTTCTCCTTGATACCTTGTCCTCGCTTGGTTTTGAGGGCTCTGTTCAATCCTGGTTCTCTTCTTATCTTTCCCACTGCATTTTTAGTGTATGTTCTGGTGTATCCTCCCTCTACTACTATCCCACTTTCAGGTAGTATACCCCAAGGGTCTGTCTTTGGACCACCCCTTTTCTTTCTTTATACACAGTCCCTTGGTACAGGGCCGTCCCATCCACTAGGCAGGCTAGGCAGTCACCTAGGGTGTCAGACCTCTGTGGGCGGCAGGCCATGTGCTTTGGCACACATGGCCTGACACCCCCCTATGCACCCAGACATGCCTCCCCCCCTACATGCAGAACACAATGCCACCCCACTGCCACTGATTCTGGCAGTGAGCAGCTAGGTTCGGTGCCAGCAGTCAGCAGCAGGCCATGTGATTCATGGCTCACTATGGTGGTGGAGAGGGAGGCATGGTGCAAAGGGCGGGGGATGGCACAGGCAGAGCTGCTGTCTAGGGCAGCAGAAACCCTTGGGCCGGCCTTGCTTTAGTGCACTCATCTCCTCCTATGGTTGTCAGTACCAACATTACACGGATGACTCTACCCCTCTATACCTGAAATCTCTCAGGGAATCTAGGCCCATATCTCTGCCTGCCTATCTGACATTGCTGCATTGATGTCTCACCACCATTTGATATTGAACATGGCCAAAACCAAGCTTCATATCTTTCCCCCTAAACCCACCTCCCCCCTTCCTGCTTTCTCTATTTCTGTGAAAAACACTCTACTCATCCCTGTTTCTTTGGTTTACAACCTTGAGGTCATCTCTGACTTCTCCCTCTCCTTCTCCACACATATCCAATTGATAGCTAAAACCTGTAGTTTATTTTTTATAACATCAGCAAAAGTTGCCCCTTCCTGTCTGAACATACCACTAAGACACTTATCCACTCTTTAGTCACCTCCTGTCTAGACTATTACAAATCTTCCTTGCTGGTCTCCCTCTGAATCATCTCTCTCCCCTTCAATCTGTTCAAAATTCAGCTGCACAGCTAATCTTCCCCCAATCTCACTATACTCATATAGGTCCTCTTCTCAAGTTGCTTTACTGGCTCCCTATCCATTTCTGTACCTAATTCAAACTTCTCCTACTGACCTATAAGTGCATTCATTTTACTGCTCCTCACAACCTTTCCTCTATTATCTCTCCCTACACCCTTCCTCAGGAACTCTGCTCTTCTGGCAGATCACTTCTATCTGTGTCCTTCAGGGAAAGGAGACAAATTAGAGAAGAAGAAATCAAGATCCAAAGGCATCCTCAAAGAGGTGAACGTTTAGCATGGATTTGAAAAGAGGCAGAGATGAAGCCTGGCACACAGAGACAGGTAGTTTGTTCCAGGCATAGGGAGCAACAAGGTGAAAGGATCAAAGTCTGGAGTTGGCAGTGGAAGAAAAGGGCATAGAGAGAAGCAAGCCAGTAGAGGAGCAGAGTTCATGAGGAAGGGTGTAGGGAGAGAGGAGAGAGGAAAGGTAGTAAGGAGCAGTAGAATGAAAGCATTTATAGGTCAGAAGGTGACGTTTAAATGGGATATGGAAATGAAAAGGGAGTCAATGAGGTGATTAGAGAAGAGGGGTTATGTGAGTATATCAGGGCTGGCGGAAGATTAGCTGTTCATCTGAGTTCTGAATAGATTGAAGGGGAGAGAGGTGGCTCAAAGGGAGACCAGAAAGGAGGAGGCTGCAATAGTCTAGACAGGAAGGGCCCAATTTTGAACTGGGCAGTGCTTTGCGCTGCATCAGCATATAGCCAGCCTCCTTTCCGCCTAACCCAGATTTTCAATGTTGGGGTCTTATGAGGCCCCGGCATTGTAAATCCGGATCTTGCTGCACAACCCAGAAGTCGCAGGAGCTAGTCGGGTAGCACCGATTTTCAATGCTACCCGCTTAGCCCCTGAGTCTTAAAGATAGGCAAGGGTTTTCCACGCCTTTATTTAGGGCACAGAGAGCTATGTGGGTAGCACTGAAAATCAATGCTACCCAGTTAGCCCTTTGCAAAGAGGCAAACCTTACCCAACAACCCTTTCACAATATCACTAACAAATATGTTAAAAAGAATTGGACCAAGGAGAGATCCCTGCGGCACACAACCGATAACCTCCTTCTCCTCAGAGTGACCACCATTACCTGTACCCTTTGTCGCCTCCCCCTCAACCAATTTCTAACCCAATCAGTAATTTTAGAGGTCATCCCTCTTTCTTCTTCTTTTAGTATCTTTGCTTTCCTGACTATTTTGCTAGCTTCTCTAAGTTTTTCCAAATATAGTTTCCTGTCTTCCGCTCTCTGTGATCTCTTGTATTTCATGAAGGCTCTTTTTCACCTTTTCTTTTGAGAACCATAGCGGCCTCCTTTGCCTTTTACCTTTATTTACCTGTCTAACAAAAAGGTTGGTTGCCTTTGAAATATCCCCTTTGAGTTTTCCCACTGTTTTTCTACATCTCCTAGCTGTTCCCATCCCACTAACAACTCCTTGAGGTATTGGCCCATCTTGGCAAAGTTAGTTTTCCTAAAACCTAAGACCCTCACTTTTGAATGGATTTTATTAGCCCTAGTCCTAATACTGAACCACACCATCTGATGATCATTTGATATGAGATGATCTCCCATTTTAACATCAGAAACACTTTCACCATTGGTAAGCATCAAATCCAATATGATCCCTACATGTGTGGGTTCTGATACCAGTTGCCTGAATAGTTTTCCCTATAGAGAATCCAGGATCTCCTTACTTCTAGATGACACTGCAGCAGGGGTGCTCCAATCCACATCCAGCATATTGAAATCACTTATCAATAGCACTTCCCCTTTCCTAGCAATGCTGCATATGTCTTCTATTAAATTTCCATCTACTTCTTCTCCCTGTGAAGGGGGGGGGGGGATCTGTATATCATGCCAATGCAAATTAATTTTTCTTTCTGTCTTTCTAGTTTAACCCACAGTGCCTTTTCACTCTCTTTTAAGTCCTGTAATTCTATAACTTTAATGTTATTTTTTACATATAGTGTCACTCTCCCTTTCCTTCCTCCTACCCTATCCTTCCTGTAGCCTGGTATAATTACAGCCTGGTATAATTACATCACAGTCATGGTTGTCTATGAACCATGTTGCTGTAACCACCACTAAATCAAAATCAGCCTGTTCCATTAAAGCCTCAACATCTGGGATCTTATTTCCCATGCTACTGGCATTTATACACACCGCTTTCCACCCTTTAACCCGTTTCTATAGAGATATTTAATGTTTCACTTACCTGGGGGCTTTCTTCACTCATTCCCAATGAAAAATCCTAGTTTAAATCCCTCTTCAGTAGGTTAACCAGTCTGCTACTGAAGACATATCAGCCCTTCTTGGACAGATGGATGCCATCTTTGCTCTGCAGCCCTTGGAACATCATCCCATGGCCCATGAAATCAAAACGCTCTCAATGACACTGTCACACAGCCATGCATTTATCTCCAGGATGTGAGTTTCTCTGCCTCCACCTTTACCTTCAACAGGGATAACTGAAGGGAACACCACCTGTACACCTATCATCTTCACCCTCTGTCTCAGAGCCATGAAGTCACTTTTGTTATGCTCAGAGGGATACCTGGCAGTATCATTAGTGCCAACATGGATAAGCAACATCAGGTAATAGTCAGTAGGCTTGATGAGTCTCAGCAAACTCTCCGTAACATATTGGATTTGGGCACCTAGTAGACAGCACACCTCTCTGGACATCAAGTCTAGTTGGAAGATGGATGCCTCATTACCCCTCAGAAGAGAGTCAAAAACAACTTCTGCAACTTTGGAGTGCTCAAGCTCTGGTTCTTCCCTTTCCTGGGATGCTTTCACCTCCTCCACTTCTAGGGCTGCATAATGGTTCTTCAATTTAAAGGCTGAAGGAATTGGATTGGTGATTCCACAGGCCCTTGTGAGTCGTGTCTAGCTTTTGTCATTTTTCAGGCTCCCATCTTCAACTCTGCTGAGGACCTTGGATGTTTCAAGAAGCATCTCATCAATGTACTTCTCACTGTCTTGAATACTCCTCAACCTCACCATCTCTTCTCTCAGGTCTTCCAGTTCTTTTTCTGAGAGCTTCAGCATGCAGGCATCCTGCACATGAAACCTGTCCTTCAAGTGGCATAAGGATCCATGTCTGGACAGAGGCAGAGGCTTTAATGGGGGCAACAGCTCTGGCAATATGATTCTTCCCTGCCATGTGCCAGTTGGTGGAGCTTTGGTACCTCTTGAAATAAAAGAGAGAGAGAACAACCAAAGTACCTGTCTGTTCCTCAGCTGTCCTTTCAGAGAAAAAGCAGTTAACCTCTTTTAAGTGTGTTCTAACAATGCTGTTCAGTGTCCTTGTGGGTAGCTAATTGGTGAGTTGTTCTATAAATGTGCAACTTCATAGGACAGCTTCCCAATTACCAAGACTGCTCAGATGAGATGGGAGGGAGCTGGGGTGGGTAGGGAGGGAACTAACACCTGATGAGGTCAGTGGCTTCAAAGAGCTTGCTGTAAATGAAACAAAATACAATGAAATCCAACTGACAGAGCTTTTTGCCCAACAGCAGAAAAAATTCACCCTTTGTAGTATAAAAAAACAAATAAAGACAATTGGCTTTTACAGATGATAACCAAAACCCCTTTAAGAGCTTTCAGGCAGAGAGATTGTAGCTAAATGTCACACAAAATTACCTTGTTTGCAACCAATTGCCTATGTGGAATGTCAGTTTTACCCACAGGGACATGCAAGACACAAATGACAGCCATATCTTGAACCTGTGACCTTCCACTCATATACATACTGGTTTTGTGTGTTAAGCCACAGAGCTTCCATAGCAAGTGAAAATTGAATCCTTATCCCCTGCTAATGGGGACATTGCATTAACAAGTACGCTACACCTCCATGGTTGGAACAAGAGCAACCAGAGCAGAGGAGAGTATGGTATTATAGGAAGCTACTGCCTCATCAACAGATTTAGAAAACAAAGTGGAGGAAAGAGGTGATGAGACAATAGTGGAGAGAGCCAATGGATCAATAGCATGAAGATTTCTAAAAAGGTAGGAGGAGATTGGGTAAGATTGAGGTGGGGAGTGAAGAAGAGTGAGGTTTAGCAGATGATGGTCAGATAAGGGAAGAACTGAGGTATGGAAATTATAGGGTAAAGAATTAGAGAAGAAAACAAGGTAAAGGCAGTGACTGTGCTGATGAGTGGGGGTAGTAGAGCAAAGCTGGAGATTGAATGAGGAGGTAAAGGAGAGGAGCTTGGAAGCATAGGGGTCAGAAGGGTTATCTTCCCCCTCCCCCTAATTAAATAATGTCTATGTTCTACACAATGTTCATATTATATGCATACTATTTTATGGTGATTATCATGCACTTATGGTTTTAACCTGCACCTTTGTAAATATGTTCTTAAAATATTTGAAGAGGTGAAATAAAAGCAATTATTATTTTATTGTTTATTTATTTATTTATGAAACTTCTATACTGTGGATCCATCTCAAGCTCTGCTGTTTACAAATAACATCAGACATAATCATAAACAAATAAACAAAAATCACAGACACCAATTAACTTAACAATGAGATATCACATAGCATATAATCACAATGAAATGACAAAACATTTCCAGAAATAAGATCTCTAGTCCCAATCTAATATTCAAACAGTTCTGCAGAATGTGAGAAAACTCACTGAACCATAACCCCAAATTATTTATCCATGCTCTCACAGAAAGCCTTCCCAAAATAAAAAGCTTTAATTTTTGTTTTCTAAAATCCAAATAATCCTGCAAAAGTTGTAACTCTAATGGAAGTCTGTCCCAGGTAAGTGGACCAGCTACCAAAACAAGACAATTCAAAATCTGCACTCCATAAGCTGGAGGTAGGATTGGACTTTAAAGCTGCCAACTTCCCTGGGATCACAGTACATGCCTTGGAACATAAATCTCCCAAGGAAATTTCAAAAGAGAAACTTAAAAATTAATTTTAAAAGCTTAAATAAAACCTGACATTCAAATGGTTAAAACATGAAGGGGGGCATATTCAGTGGTGACAGCCAGCCCAATGAAAGCAACTGGCCATCGCCGCTTTATATTACAGTATATCGAGGCACCAGCATTGAGTATCCAAGTTGCCTAGATTGTCTGTTTGCAATCTGGTCAGCAGTGATATTTAGCCACTGGTAGGATTGCAAACCTGGCTAAAGTTAGGGCAATCATTCAGCTGTCCTAACTATGACCAGTTTGGGTTAACTTGGCAGTGGCTGAATATTGCCGCTGCCCAGTCATCTCCAGGTGCTGCCTCTAGAATGCCCTGATTCTAACTAGTTATTGTCAGGGTGTTCTGCTGAGCTTGGAGGGGATATTCAGCGGCACAAAACAGGTATGCATCACTGAATATCTCGCTCAGTGAGATTAACATGATTTGTAGGTCTGCAAACAACATTTTATCCTTTTGAAAATGTCCCTCAAAGAGTCTACAAGGAAGGGGAAATATGCTCATGCACCAGTCAACAATCTAGCTAGAGGTGGTCAAGAATGAAATGAAACATGTACAACTTGATCCATTGGATGTCAGTGAACTCAAATGGACAGGCATCGGGCACTTTGCATCAGATGGAAATGAAAGACAAAGAAAAAATGGTGATGCATTTATAATTAAGAAGAAACTTGCAAGAACTGTAATGAAATACAATGCAGTCAGTGAACACTTAATTTCTATTCATCTACAAGGAATGCCTATCAACATAACTTCAATTCAAATATATGCCCCAACAACAGTTGCAGAAGAGGATGAAATTGATGAGTTCTATGAACAAGTACAAGCTGAAATTGAAGAACATGCATACAAGATATCCTGATAGTCATGGGTGACTGGAACACAAAAGTTGGCAATAAAGAAGAAGGCAAAATGGTTGGAAAATATGGACTTGGCAACAGAAATGAAGCTGGAGAAAGACTGATAGAATTCTGCAAGACCACAGTCTATTCATCTCAAACACCTTCTTCCAGCAACACAAGCAGTGACTGTACACATGGACTTCACCCAATGGATTATACAAAAATCAAATAGACTACATCTGTGGAAGTCAACTATGGAAAAGCTCTATAAAAACAACAAAGACAAAACCTGGAGCTGACTGTGGTACAGATCACCAACTACTAGTATGCAAACTCAAGTTAAAGTTGAAAAACAACAAGCCACTCATGAATATAGCAAAATATGACCTTGAGAATATGCCACTGGAATTTAAAGACTTCCTACAAAATTGATCTGCTGCTTAGATACAAATGACAGAGCTCCAGAAGAATTATGAGATGACATCATGAAGTTGGAAGAAAGCGAGAAGTCTCTACAAAAGATGAAAAATCAAAAATGGCCAAAATGGATGACCGAAGAAACTCTGAAAATTGCCCAGAAATGCAAAGAATCTAAAGCCAGAGAAGCTAAAGCCAGAGAAGGCAATCACAGAACTCAACAGAGACTTTCAATGTGCAGTATGACAAAACAAGAAGTACTACAATGACGCATGCAAGAAAATAGAAGTAGAACCAGAAGAAGAACAAAATTGGCTTTTCTAAAGCAACAAGAGTTAAAGAAACAATTCCAGCCTCAAATTGGAATGTTACAAGTTACTCAAGGATCTATGTTGAATGATGCTGAGAAGATCAAAATGTGTGGAAAAAATTCAGAACTTTCATATGATAAAGATTAAGTGAAACAACAGCCGTTTCAACCTGTACCTTATGATCCGGAACATTTGGTGATGAAAGAAGTTGAAGCAGCATTGAAAGCCTTATCAAAGAACAAAGCACCAGGCATTGATGGCATTCCCATAGAAGTATTGCAGTAATTTGATGCAGCTGTAACCATACTTACAAGACTCTTCCAGGAAATTTGGAAGACAACATCATGGCCAACTGACTGGAAAAGATCTGTGTTTATACCAATACTAAAGAAAGTGATCCAACTGACTGTGGAAATTATCAAACAATCACTCTGATCCCACATGCCAGCAAGATTCTACTGAAGATTATTCAACAGAGACTTCAACTATATCTGGAACGAGAATTACCTGAAATGCAAGCAGGGTTCAGGAAAGGGCAAGGAACGAGAGACGTCATTGTGGTTGTGAGATGCATCCTTGAAAAGATTAAAGAATACCAAAAGGATATCTATTTGTGCTTTATTGATTATAGCAAGGCTTTTGACTGTGTAAACCATGAGAAACTCTGGGCCACATTAAGAAGCATGGGTATACCAGAACACCTGATCATTCTCTTGCACAACCTTTACATTGATCAAGAAGCAACAGTTCAAATGGAACAAGGAGAATCAGAATGGTTTAAAATCAGCAAAGGTGTACGGCAAGGCTGCATAATTTTCCCTTGCCTGTTTAATTTATATGAAGAACAAATCATCAGAGAAGCAGGATTGTATGAAGACAAATGAGGTGTGAAGATTGGTGGAAGACTCATCAGCAACCTTCACTATGTTGATGATACCACATTACTGTCTGTAAGTGAAGACGATCTGAAGCATTTGCTTCTCAAGATCAAGGAACATAGTATTATAATGGACCTGCGCCCTTAATGTAAAGAAGCCAAAGATTGTGGCAAATGGTAAATCAATAAGTTCATCGTTGATGGAGAAGAAATTGAAATAGTGGACAACTTTAACCTACTTGGATCAACTATCAATAAAGAAGCAACAGAGCAGTCAAGAAATCTGACGAAGCATTGCTCTTGGCAGAATGACTATGAAGGACCTAGACAAGATTCTAAAGAGTAGATATGTCTCTTTCCATACAAAGATTCAACTTATTCAAGCAATAGCATTTTCAATAACGTCATATGGATGCAAAAGTTGGACAGTGAAAAAGATAGATAGGAAGAAAATTGATGTCTTTGAATTATGGTGCTGGCAACGAATATTGTGTATACCATGGACTGCCTGAGGAACAAACAAGTCAGTACTAGAGGAGATCATACCTAAGCTTTTTTAGAAGCTCAGATGACAAGACTTTGACTTTCATACTTTGGACACATCATTCAAAGAGAGAGATCATTAGAGAAAGACATCATGCTTGGCAAGGTAGAATGTCAATGCAAAACAGGAAGGCCAGCAATGAGATGGATCGATAGAATAAAAGCAGCAATAGGTGCCAGTCTGTGAACAATGAGCCACCTGACACAATTTAGGACAACTATCCAGAGGGTCGCCATGAGTCAACACCAACTCTAAGGCACTTAAAAACAACAACCCCATCACTTGTCTGTCTTTCGACTAAAATCAAATGTAGAGTCTGTGTTGATCAGTTTAAGTAACTGAGACATAGAAGAAAGAAGCATCATTTGCATTTTCTTTATTTTGTAGGGATATGCATTTGTTATTAAGGTGCCTTAATACAATTTAAAGGCATGTTTACTAAAGTGTGGTAACTGTTTGCATTTACTGTGCCTTAGCTGCAAAGGTTACATTATTGTAAGTGCAAACCTTTCACAATAAATGCAAAGGGCATGCCCAGCATCTACCTAGCATTTACCATACAGAGTAGATACTTACTGCATGGGCTCTAATTCCCTAGCAATGGTACCACAAGACTACTCCTAAGGGGTTACTATTGACATTTTGACAGCTTCTGCAGCCCGGGAGAAAGAGGAGGGTGCTGCTCCTGCCATGATCACACTAAACTACCAAGGATCCTTTGGGTAGGACCAGGTGGGCTCAGAGAGGGTAGAAGAGGGTCAAGTGAGGGACTTGGGAGGGTCCTTTGATGGTTGGTTGTTTTCCATGGGGCAGTGCTGAAGGAGGGCATTGTGATCCAGAGGAGATATACTTGGGGGGGGGGGATATACTTGGAGGGGTTGTGATCGTGGGTTATTATGTGCCAGGGAGATTAGAGCAGAGGGGTCTGACACAGGGGGGAGGTGGGTGCCACTGTATCTCTAATATATGAATTTGTTTTGTATCTGTTGGGTAGCGGCAATGTTACTGGAATACCTTAAGAATTAGCACTAAGAGCAGCCACACTGACTGCTTTTATCATATAGTAGAGGTTACTGTGGATCTCTGCTAATTGTTAGTGCATGCTAAATTGTTCACTAACCATTATCAAACTTTAGTAAATTGGTCCCTTAATTCATTATGGCATGTAGATCTACAAGTTAGCACACACACAGTCAATTCCCACAAGTCAAAAAATGCAATGCAGATGAAAAATGTGTATTCCAATCTGAACCAAAAATGAAACAAAAAATTTGTGGTGCACATCCCTAGTTTGTTGCCTTTCTGCTTGACTGTTTATTTATTTGCTTTATTTCATTTGTTTATTTGCTTCTTCAGTAACATTCAAAGAAAGGAACAAAAAGATGATCATAAAAGCAATACAATAACATTTATCTAGCATACATCAAACATCTTTGTATTCAAAATTGCATGCCTTAAAAATCATTGCTCAAATGCTTTCCCAAAGAGCCAGCTTTTAACTTTTTGTGAAAATCCATATACAGCATTTTCTTTTCTAATCACCTTAGGTACTTGGTCTACCACCATGGTCCCCTAAAAGTAAACACTCACCTCCCAAGAACACTGCAGTCTCAATTTCCTAATAATACATAAAACCTTACTGGGACAATCTTAAGGTGAAGGTTCATAAAGCACCAGTTTTTTCACACAGATATGCTGGAGACCCCTAATAGAGGCCTCTATGAATCAAAAAATCTTATATTTAATACGAAAGATAGTGAATCCTCTTTAAGAACCGGGTTACATGATAATGGCAGCACTTGTTGAGCAGCAAATGGGCCACTGTATTCTGATTTAACTGTAAACAAGTTGTCTCTACGCCGCCCAATATCAAAGCTCTTACAATAAGCTAATCTGCTATTCATAAATGCATTGATCAAAATAGTTAATTCAGGGCTGAACACAAATGCCCATAATCACCTTAACAATCGAAAGGATGCAAAATAACAACAACTACTACTACCACTTATTATTTATATAGCGCTACTAGCAGGGGCGGCCCAAGGGGGGTGCGGGGCCATGTGCGGAGACTCGGTGCGGGGCCTCATTTGCATAAGTGGCCTAATTTGCATACATATTTGCATAATGTTACCAAACACTAACTTTTAGTAAACATGTCTCTTAATGAGTGTATGGATAAAGAAAGACTAAAAGATTTCTACATTACTATAATCCAGTGCCAACCGCCAGGCACATTAGGAACTACTACAAACGCTGCCCATTTAGAACCCATAGCAAACCCGCTGTATCCTGACAGCATTACCAGGACTCACAAAGCACCAGACCCTACCTATCAAAAGGAAACACTGCAAATATTAAACCAGTACATTTCAGAGAATACTGGGGAAAGAGAACAAGTGGCAATGTCAAATAGGAATTACATAAACAGAATACCTCAGCTCAGTTACACATGCAGAACATAGACCATCACCAAACAAGGAATCGCAATTTAGAAACAGGAAGGCAATAATTAAACTGGGAACCCCAAAAGCCAAACTTGGAATGTACAACAACACTGTAGAAATAAAACTATAAATCAATTTCCTCTTGTACCAAACAAAGCGCAGAAGTTAATGATGCACATTTCCCAGAGCTTTCATATTCCAGTTAATAAATTCAAAATAAAGAGATATCTTTCTACCTTTTGTGCATTTTTTTTCAGTTGCAATTGCTCCAGCCACTTTCTTCGGGTTTCTTCATGTTTTCTGCTAACTCTCCATCGTCTGCTGTCCATTTGTCCTTTCTTCTCTCTTCTAGTTTTCTTTCCATCCTCTCTCTCTACATCTGCTTTAACATACTAATCTTTCTCCTTTTGCTCTTTCCTCATTCTTATTTCATCCACACCAATTTTACCCCTCCATCCTCAATCCCCACTTACTCTCCCAATACCCGGCCAATTGTAGATTTTTCATCCCTCCCACACAAAATATTTTTCCCCTCTCCATTTTACTCTCCCAGCCCCATCCCATTCTAATCCTCCCCCAACATCAGCTCCCTTCTAGTTCCAGTCTCAACCAGCATCCATTCCCTTCTAGTCCCTGCATCAGCCCATTTCCAGTCCTAGCCCCCCATCAACCCATTTCCAGTCCTAGCTCCCCCATCCATTTTCAGTCTGAGTCCCTTCATCAGCTCATTTCCAATCCTAGCCCCCCATCAGCCCATTTCGAGTCATTTCCTAGCCCCCCCAGCAGCCCAGGTCAAAGCCTAGCTGCCCGCCCCGCAGCCCAATTCCAGTCCATGCCCCCCATGAGCCTACTTCCAGTTCTAGCCCCTCCATGAGTCCATTTCAATTCAAGCCCCCACCACAGCCCATTTCCAATCTTAGCTCCCCCCAACAGCCCATTTCCAGTCCTATCCTAGCTGCTCCATCAGCCCATTTTCAGTCCTAGCTCCCTTCCCTCACAGCCCATTTCCATTCCAAGCTCACTCCCCATCAGCTATTTGCAGTTCAAGCCTCCCCTTCCACTCAGTCCATTTCCAGTCATAGCAATCCCCCAACCCATTACCAGTCCTAGCCCCCCATCAACCCATTTTCAGTTTAAGCCCCCCCTATAACCCATTCCCAGTCCTAACCCCCCCATCAGCCCACTTCCAGTCTGAACCCCATCTGCCCATTTCGAGTCAGCCCCCCATAGCCCATGGCCAGTCCTAACCCCCCGCCATCAGCCCACAGCCCATTACCAGTCCTAACCACATCAGCCCACCTCAAGTCCTAACCCCTCCCCATCAGCCCATTTCCTGTCCTAGCGCCCCCATCGCCCATTAGCAGTCGTCTGGCGGCCATTGCCCTTTATCTATCGTAACCCCCATCACCCTATTTCCAGAAAGCCCCCATCAGCCCACAGCCCATTACCAGTATTAACCACCCCCCCAGCCCATTTCCAGTCCTAATCCCCCATCACCCCATTTCCAGTCAGCCTCCATCAACCCCCAGCCCATTACCAGTCTTAACCCCCCCAGCCCATTTCCAGTCCTAACCCCCCCATCACCCCATTTCCAGACAGCCTCCATCAGCCCCCAGCCCATTACCAGTCTTAACCCCCCCCAGCCCATTTCCAGTCCTACCCCCCCAGACCATTTCCAGTCCTAACCCCCCTCACCCCATTTCCAGACAGCCTCCATCAGCCCCCAGCCCATTACCAGTATTAACCCCCCCAGCCCATTTCCAGTCCTACCCCCCCAGACCATTTCCAGTCAGCCTCCATCAGCCCCAGCCCATTACCAGTCTTAACCCCCCCCAGCCCATTTCCAGTCCTACCCCCCCCAGCCCATTTCCAGTCAGCCTCCATCAGCCCCAGCCCATTAGCAGTCTTGACCCCCCTAGCCCATTTCCAGTCCTAACACCCCCCAGCCCATTTCCAGTCCTAACACCCCCCCTAGCCCTTTTCCAGTCCTAACAAACACCCCCAGCCCATTTCCAGTCCTAACACCCCCCCAGCCCATTTCCAGTCCTAACACACCCCCCCAGCCCATTTCCAGTCCTAACCCCCACCACCCCATTTCCAGACAGCCTCCATCAGCCCCAGCCCATTAGCAGTCTTAACCCCCCTAGCCCATTTCCAGTCCTAACACCCCCCCAGCCCATTAGCAGTCTTAACCCCCCTAGCCCATTTCCAGTCCTAACACCCCCCCCAGCCCATTTCCAGACAGCCTCCATCAGCCCCCCAGCCCATTACCAGTCTTAACCCCCCCCCCCCTCCCCTTCCCCTTCCCTTCCCTTCCCTTCCCTTCTGGCAAATTTAAAAAAAAAACCTGGCTCTAGCTGCTGCCGCTGCCGCGTCCGTCGCAGCAGCGGCAGAATGGAGTGTCCCGCGGGGCCCCCTCTCCTCGTTGAGCCCTCTGCAAGGGCTTTCAGATTCGCAAAGGGAGAGTGCTCCCTCGCGTCTCTGTAAAGCCCGCAGGGGCTAATGGGAAATTTCCCATCAGCCCCTCGCGTCTAAAGGGGCAGATGGGAAATTTCCCATTAGCCCCTGCAGGCTTTACAGAGACGCGAGGGAGCACTCTCCCTTCGCGAATCTGAAAGCCCTTGCAGAGGGCTCAACGAGGAGAAGGGGCCCCGCGGGACACTCCATTCTGCCGCTGCTGCGACGGACGCGGCGGCAGCGGCAGCAGCCAGAGACAGGTTTTTTTTTAAATGTAATTAAAAAAAAAAAGCAGAATGTTCTTTGCGCGGGGCCCCCTGAAACGCGGGGCCCTGTGCAAAAAACATTCTTGCTCAATGGACGGGCCGGCCCTGGCTACTAGGCATACACAGAGTTTACAATCTGCTAAAACAGATAAACAGATCAACTGGGGGCAAGGAAATTCTTGGGAAATTTGCATTTCACCAGATAGCCTCTCATCCAATGTTACACCATAGTAGATCATAGACTGACTTCTGACAACTTAAATTACAGTATACTCCTCAGCCATAGGACAGACTATAAATTTTCTTTTAAGCCTTCTGTATCATAATAAGCCAATCTTTCCTTGGTTAAGACTAAGCTGGTTCCTGCTCAACCATTTTGATACTGTCTACCAACACAGATTCTGTTTCAGCAAAGCTTGGTCAGCCCCCACTTCACACCTTTAAATGGACACCATCTGCATAAATATGATAAGCAACTCCTTGCTCCAAAATAAGAAACACTAATAGACTCAAACAGATATTAAATAGAGGACGTGAAAGCATTGAACCTTGGGGGAGTCTTCATAAAAGTGGCAGACGTATCTGTACCCGTCTGAAAGAAAGCAATGAAACCAGGCTAAAGCCAGGTCCTGCATCCCAATTTTTTCCAAGCATCACGACAATCCCATAATTTACTGTGTCAGAAGCGGCAGTTAAATCCCAAAATATTATTAAGGAATCTTCCCCCATATCTGCCCTGTCTTCGAATCCATACCATCACTTAGCGATAGCAATAAAGATCCTATGACCTCTTTGAAAAGCATGAAGAAAACCATTTGTCTCCAAATAATCCAATACTCGAAGATAAACAAACTTTTCTAGGTTTCTCCCTAAAATGGGAAGATTCAACTTACAGTAGGTTGATAAGAAAAGCTCCTTATTAATCCTGGTCTGTTTCAATATTGGTCTTATCACAGTTTCATTAACTCTCTTAGTTATATGAGCGGGGAAAGGGACTGATACATCTCTGGCCTTGTAACAAAACAGAAAGTTACAGGCACACTTCAGTTCCGGAGGTTTGAATAATCACTCTGCAGTTTTGTTGCAGAGAGATCATTCGAACCCCTGGAACTGAAGTGTGCCCGTATCTTTCTGTATCCTTACAAGGCCAGAGACTTATCAGCCCCCCCTCCCCTCTCATAACCCTGAAATCAAAGAATTTACAAACTGAGATTTTAAAGTTGGGATCGCTGTTCGACAGGATTTAGTTGAAAAATACAGGGAGGGGGATCAAGCGTCCACCACTGTGAGTGGATCCCATTCAACACAACCTCTAGTTCATGCTCTGTTATCACACCAAAAGAAGATAACTCTGCTTTTATATCTCTCCGACCACCCGCACTTATGATTGCTAGCAGTTTAATGGTTGTTCTGAAATGCCTAGTAACATAATTTTGAAATTAAAGCATTATATTAACATAGCTGATGAGGTAAATTTCAGTAAAAGATCTTTGCTTTGCTTAACTGGATCTTTATCCCTCTGTATGAACTCATAGCAGAAACCTTTCTCAGGCCTCATTTTCTAACACTGTTCTTTCGCTCTCAGCTTTATTTTCAATGTGCTTCACCTAGAAATTTATAATAGGTGAGTTCTAAATAAATATGAATGAATGAATGATCTAGGGTTTTAGCAGGTATCAAAACTAGTGCCTTAATGCTGAGATACAAATGTTCAACATGCCCATCTCTTCAAGCATTTGTTTTGCTAACATTAGAAAACCGAGGCCACCATGTTTCGAAAGAACAGTTTCAAGAAATATCTGCAATAAAATAAATGTTCCCATGATAGCTATGTTACTTATGATAAAGCATTAACAAAGTCCATTGGAATATTTTATTATCATTATAAGACAAGACATTTAAATCAAATCATAACCAAAGCAAATGTTTACACTAGCAAAAATAGGGAAATAGTAAAAGGTCAGACTTTCAAACTTGCTGTTGAAGATTTGAGTATATGTAACTGATACAGCTCATGCAAACCTCCAGTCTATGATTTAAAATTTGTTTTGCTTAATTGCCTTTCACCATAGTGTAACTATTATACTTGCAAATATTTGTTTCTACTGTACATTAGTTTAATATGTTACTTGTGCCTTTTAGTCTTCCCCTTCAGTGTCTTGTGAAAATCAAGAGTTACAGTACAGTTCCTGCTTAACCCTTCTAAAGCTCTGCTAGATATAAAAAGGTACGGTGCAAAAACGTATAAAGTGGCATTTTAGAAAGTGCAGCCTGAGGCATCCAAGACAGAATGTGGTGAAAACTGCTGGGAATATCTATATTCTGGCCCAATTTTAGAAACATAGACACCCCTCACATGGACGCCCTTGGCAGCATCCATATAGACATCCCTCCTATGAAACTGGTGTGATCCTCTGAGATGCCAAAGAAGATAGACACAGTGGCGGAAGAAGCTGAGAGCTTCCTCATGGTAATGGAGACATGTTGAGCTCAGAGATATGGAGAAAACCCATAAACCCTGTTGTGGTGTGACAAGATACCATGGTGGACCAGGAATGACAGACATTGCAGTTTGAAATGATAGTATCCAGTGGAGGAGCAATGACTGAGCAGGAAATAGCTGAAGAAGCTGATGATTCCTTGATGCTCTCCTCCCCCATTCCTGGGGGACCATCAGCAGAGGGAGTGGTTCATTTGACAATATGCCAATTAACGCTTGCTTTACCTAAACCACAAATTGTCTCTTCAGAATCTATTTGGTCAGCAGTTTAACATTTGGGGAACTCTCCTATGAAACAGATATCAGGTCTAACCCTGAAGGTGAAGAAAGTAAAATCCCAGATTAAAGACCATGAAATAAAAATCATCACCTTAGAATCTAGACAAGGAGTAGTAGAAGAGAAGATCTGCTACAGTTGGTATTGTGGGTACTTTGAAACTGATAATAAAATCATCCCTACAAAGCTGGAAAATAGGGAAATGTCATCAGGTGGAAAAACTTGATGCTGAAAAATTTTCTATGTCCATTTGAAATTTACAAAAAGTACTTGATAGAGGTCCTTAGGATACTGCATGAATCACTTTCTCCAACCTCAAGGGTCGACAGCAGTGCTTCTGAACTGATATGCTACAGCAAATTTACAGGTGTACCCCAGGAGTCCTGGAACTTCATGTGACTGGCCATTGCAAAACCTACTACCTAAACAGAAATAATCACCACTCAATATCCTTATAATCCTATACGAAATACCCCAAACATAAACTTCAGAAAGTTTTGTGAAGAAGGACTTCAGCTTGGTTTGCCAATGCCACTCGATCAACGATAGTGAGCTAATGACTGACCTCACCCATTTCATTCATAGGTCCTTATATGTTGATGACCATTTTTTTAAAATATGCAAGTTAAAATGTACAAAGTGTGATCAAAAAGTATTGAGACTTGTACAATAACACAAGAAGTATAACACTGACAGTTATTGCACTCAGTCTCCTTCAAAGTAGTCCCTGCCGATAAAACACACTTCCTCCAGCGTTCCTGCCACTGCTGAAAACAATTTTGAAATGTCTCTTTTGTTATGCTGTGTTGAATTTTGTTTAATGGTCTCCAAGTCATTGAATCTCCTTCCTTTCAGTTTTGAAAACAAGAAAAAGTCACAGGGTGCAAGATCAGGTAATTACAGAAGCTAACGGACTTGCTCAATTTGGTATTTGGCTAAGAACTGCTGGACAAAATGTGATATGTGAGCTGGGGCGTTATCGTGATGAAGCAACCATTCACCATTCCTGTGCAACTCTGGCCTCTTATGACAAACTGCATCTCTCAAATGAGTCAAATCTTGGGCATAGTACTCCTTATTGATTGTCTGGTCTTTTGGAACATACTCATGATGAAAAATACCTGGTAATCAAAGGAAACTGTGACCATAATCTTGACATTGCTCCTCATCTGATGGGCTTTCTTGGGTCTGGGAGAGTCTGGACTCTTCCATTGTGAGGACTGAGCCTTAGTTTCCAGGTCATAACTATAAACCCATGATTCATCACCAGTAATAATCTTTTTCATGAAATCTGAGTCATTTTCAATGCATTCCAACAACTCCCTGGTTGTAGACAGTCAATCTTTTTGTTCAGGGGACAGGAGTTTTAGCACGAATCTTGCAGATACATCTCATCTACAAATCGACAGTAAGAACGGACTGTAGCAATCCGAAACTGATGTCCATATTCTCAGTAAGATCCCCTGATAGTCAATTGATGATTTGAGCATATTGCAGCATGCACTGCTTCAACTTTGTCTTCATTCCTGTTCATGGATGGCCTTCCAGAACGTTTGTTATTGTCAACACTTTGGCAGCCCTCTTGGAAACGTTTGTACCGGTCTTAAACTTGAGCATGACTCACGCATTCATTGCCATACACTTGCTATAACTTGTCATAAGTCTCTGTATGAATCTCCAAGTTTTTGGCAGAATTTAATGCAAATTCACTGTTAATTTTTTCTCTGATCGTAAATCTGACACACTGCTTTTACACAATACCAAACATCACATGATTAAAAAAAATATAGGTGTGCTGCAGCCATGCTACACTCTGCACAGGCAGAGTTAAAAGGCTGATTTGCATATGTTTTGTGTGAGAAGTAGCCTCTTTGCACCATCTGAGAAGCCTCTTCAACAATGCAGCTTTTTAGTAAACATGCCCCTTTAGTCCTTTGTAGAACACAGTATGCAAAACAGGAAAGCACATACATGTAGAGAGTCTGAGCAGTGCCTCTAATGTGGGAGATAGGGTGTAAATGCAGCTTTTGAAGATGCAGAGGACCTTGTATAGGATCAGGCAGGATATCTGCAGTGTCTACTATGTGAAAAATATATATGAACCCCTCTTACCCTGGTGACCCAGTGGCCTCGATCCCACTACCTTGATCCTCCTGGATGGCCCTCCTTTCCCCATCTGCTGCTGCCCCTGAAACCTGAAGAGTGGCTGCTGCCCCAGACAGCCTCCCTCCCTCCCCCCTCCCCCCTCTACTGGTGCTGTTGCTGTAAAGAGGAGGTAAAAGTATTTTTTTTTTTTTTTTTACTATTTACCCCAGACTTTGGAAAAAAATAATTAGTTGTGGATGGGTCCAGAATGTTTGTGAGGGGGGGAGGGAGTTCAGAAGTACAACTTATGGTGTAGGGAGAATACAGAAGTGCTGCTTGTCCAGTAAGGCCGGGGGGGGGGGGGGAGAACAAAAGAATAAAAGTGATTTTTAGAGCAAGCGGAAAAAGTGCTGCAGGCACATAAAAACTTGAGAGAGTGCAGGGCCTGCAGTATCTCGTACTCATTGCTGAGGTAGCTCTCATGTATCCTGACCCCTAGTGGACATCAGAGGGGGTGGGATGTGTCAAAGCCACCTCAGCGCACACTTTGCTGTGTTAGATCTCTCTTCTGGGTCCCTGTTCTTATTCTCTTCCACGTTCCTCCATGTCCAGCATTTCCCATCAATGTCCCCTTCCTCCCTCCCCCCCCCCCACCAGGGCCTCACCATAAAGCCAGCAATGCCAACACAGCAGCAAAAAGGGGGGGAGGGGATTAAGAAGTGGTTGGTAAGAAAGAAAAATAAAATCTGGTTAGAGAAGCAGAAAAATAAATGAAAACAAACTTAAAAGAATGAATCAATGTCATAAATTGATAGAAGGGAGGAAGTAAAGACAGGAGGAGAGAAAAGAAATGGCAAATGAACAGGAGATCTTGAAAAAATAGTTAAGACAGAGGAAAGCAGAAATCAAATGCAGGGACCAACATGATGGGAAAAATAAAATGATCGGGCAACAAAGGTAGTAAAAAGGATTTTTTTTTTATTTTTAGTTTAATGATTGACATGAGCCAAATGTTTGGAATCTACTTCTGCCAGAGCTGGTATTAGACATGGCTGGAGCCCAGGGAAGGAATACGGGAGGAGACCCATATCCTTCATTAGCTGTATGTGGACTTGGATCCTTTTCCAGCAATTGCCTTGGTTTCTTCCCCTCCCCCCCCCCCCCCCACCCCTTCAATGCTGGCTTGACATCTGCTGCCTTTATATTTTGCATAGTATGGAGGAAATACATCTCTTTCTATTTCTCTGATGTTGTACTACATGCAGAATCTGGCTTATTGGAGGTAAAATTTGATTATATTATGATCACCAGTGCCAAGTGATCCTAGCACAGTTAGCTCTTGTACCAAATAGTACAGCATGTTCTACAAAGGACTAAAGGGGCATGTTTACTAAAGAGCTGCAGGTAGCATGGGGCAAAAGCATAGTTAGCACTTGTTTTTTTTTAATCATGAAAGGGGTATAGCGACCCCAGTAGATGCAAGGGGTGTGCCTGTACTTTGTACATTATTAACATGGTAATAGCAAACCTACGGCCATAGTGCATGTGCACAAGGAATGCACTTGCAATTGTTAAATATAAACGCATTATTATGGAAGTTGCAATCTACAAAACCACTGCAGGGGTAATAATGGGCCCCTAGCCCACCTTCAGGACAATAGTAATAAGCCAGTGACCGGGAATAGGCATAGTTGGCTGCGCAGCTCAGAGCAATGGGGCTAAATACAAGAGTGTGGGATATGCAAAACAGGAAAGCAAACACACGTAGAGAGTGTGGGCAGTGCCTCTAATGTGGGGAAACAGGGTGCAAATGTAGCTTTTGAAGGCGCAGGAGCCTTGTATGGGATCAGGCAGGATGTCTGCAGTGTTCACTATGTGAAAGAAATATATGAACACCTCTTACTCTGAAACATCCAGGGTGCCTGTTCACCTAGGCTGTAGTGAACACAGCATAAAGCTTCTGTTGTTGGGACAAGGTGGTGATGGTGATGATCTCTCCTCCTTCTCCTTTTCCCCTCTCTCATTCTCTAATGTGAACAGTGCAGTGCCCTAGCTATTGTGGAGTATATACAGAAACCATATGGGGCATCATCCCTATGTGTATCTTCCCCCACCTATGGCAAAAGCTCTGGGAGAACACCAAAGTATAACCTATACACTCCCATGTAGTGGTCAAAAGTCAAGCAGCATTCCAGGCTGAGCATCTCACCTGTCAGGGAAGCAAAGACCCAACAGCGGCAGCCAAGAAAGCAAATAGAATGCTAGGAATCATAAGGAAAGAAACGGAGAATAAAACCAAGAATATTATTATACCTCTGCATTGCGCTATGGTGCAGCTGTACCTTGAATATTATGTGCAATTCTGGTCACCATATCTTAAATAGGATATAACAGAATTAAAAAAGGAACAGAGAAGATACCCCTATGAGAAAAGACTTAAAAGGTTAGGGCTCTTCAATGGAAAAAAGACAGATAGAGGTCTATAAAATAATGAATGGAGTGTAATGGGTAATAGTAGATCAGTTGTTTACTCCTTCAAAAAGTAGAAAAACTGGGAAACACGCAATGAAGCTACAATGTAGCAAATTCAAGTCTAATCGGAGGAAATATTTTTTCACTCAATGCATGATCAAATTCGGGAATTCATTACTGAGGATGTTGTAAAAGCTGTTAGTGTAGCTGGGTTTAAAGAGGTTTGGACAAGTTCCTGGAGGAAAAGCCCATAAACCATTATTAAAGAGGACCAGACAAAATCACCGTTTACCCCTATGATAAGCAACATGGAATCTGTATACCTTTTGGGAACCTGACAGGTACTTGTGACCTGGATTGGCTGCTATTGGAAACAGGATACTGGGCTTGATGCACCCTTGGTCTGATCCAGTATGGCATATTATGTGTTCTTATGGACACATGATCAGTGCTAGAAATAGTAGGTATTTGCTCAGAGCCAATAGAACTAAGCTATATCTTCTCATGGTCATGATAAGGGACCCTCTGCCCACAGGAACATGTCTCATGGAAGTGGCATAGGCCTCCTAGTTGCACATATGCACTGCTATTGACCCTCCCCCCCCCCCCCCATGCAGGGGAGATGGGGGTCTGACAGCACCTTTTAATTCTAAACCCTCATGTTGCTAGTATGTTAAACACCTAATCTGTATGCCTCCTCCCATGTATTCCTTTCTTCTGTGCTTACCATGTTTTTGCCCTTCGTTTTTTCTAACACTCATATATGAACTACTCATTTGTGACATGTTAGCAAGGTCGGTGCAGAGATAGTTGCACACATTCTAGCTGTTTCTTGTGACTCTAGAATGCCACTAGCACAGTCACACTAGAGGCGCTTGGCAGTTGTCACCTACTTTCTTTCTGTCTGACTCCACTCTAAACTCGCCTTTTCATGTACTACTCTGAGTGCAGCAGTTTAGCCCGGGCTCTTTCTCTCATGCATGCTCGGCTACCGTAGACCAAAAAAGCACATTAGCCCCATGTTAAACCCTTTATCCTGGCTACCCTGCTTTAGTAAACATGCACCCAAATCTGTTGTGATCAGGTTGATAATGGGATAAGGCTGGTGCTTCACCTAGGCTACCCAATATCCCTGCACCGGCTCCACATACAATAGAGGCAGAGCTGCATCCATGGATCCAGTCCCCATGCCGTCATCTGCTGCAGGGCAGATGACTACTCAAGCTTGATTGGCAAACAGATAGTAGTGGGAGGGCCCCTGCAACACTAGTAGCATCAGCAGAGGGGGGCGGGGTACATTAACCTCCTTCCTACCCTGGGGATTGCATGTAGGTGGTAGGCCACCCTCTTCACATGGATAATGCTGTACCTGGGAGAGAGCATGTTCAGGACAGTCACATATCGGTGAACAGCCAGTGCTGGGGAGAAGTTGGAAGATAGGGTATGTACTCAATGAAACAACTTGAGCTGGGCCGCTTATTCAGGTACGGAGATGGCTGAAAACAGTTGGGAGTGGGGCATGCAAATGAGATTTTGCAACTAATATCAAATTGTACTCAGGCATATAATTGTGCTGTCCTACCACCACCTTCCCTGGTGTGATGGGCTTTGTTTCTGAGGGCATATGGGCCCTCACCCTGACCAAACAAGGACATATCCATGGCCCACTGGCTCAGAGTACTTCTTTACATTTAGACCGCTTAGTAGGAGCTCCCTGTTCCATGTCCCACCTGCCACATCCTAGCATGTTGTTTAGGGGATATGGTGTTTCTCCCACACACACACCTGGGGAGCATTTGAGGTCTCATTAGGGCTTGTGGTCTCTCAGTTACCTGAATGCAGGTGTGCTTGAGCTGGGGCTTGAATGACAGGGCCGGCCCATCCATTGTGTGAGAATGTTGTTCGCATAGGGCCCTTCACTTCGGCAGCTGTATTGTAATGTAGATCGCTGGCGCACTGGAGGTCAAAGGACATTTCCTGTGTCCCAGCTCTCTGCGTGCCAATGATCTACATTACAATACAGCTGCCGAAGTGAAGGAAAACAATGTGCTTCATTTCAGTGGCTGTAGGGAACTGCTGCTGAGCCTGCCAGAGTCATAAGCCACTGTAGAGGTGAGCCGGGGCCTCTAAAGCTTGCCGCAGGGCTCTGCAGGAAGGGGCTAGGGGGGCCTAAGATTGGAGATGGGCTGAGTCGGGGGGAGGTGGGTGGCAGGACTGTAAATATGTTGAGTGGCGAGAACTAGGACTGGAAATGGGCTGAGTTGGGGGGGCTAAGACTAGAAATCAGCTGATTGGGGGGGGCTAGACTGCAAATGAACTGATGGGGAGGGCTAGGACAGGAAATGGGCTTTTGGGGGGGTAGGATTGGAAATGGGCTGAGTGGAGGGGCCTAAGATTGGAAATAGGCTGAGTGGGGGGGAGGGGGGACTAGGACTGCAAATGAATTGATGGGGAAGGCTAGGAATGCAAATGGGCTTTTCGGGGGTAGGATTGGAAATGGACTGAGTGTGGGGGAGCTTGGGCTGATGTGGGGCTGGAACAGGATTGGAAATGGCTGATGGGGGGTCTAGTATTGGAAATGGCTGATGGGGGGACGAGAATTGCAAATGGGTGGGGGGGAGCTTGGACTGGAAATGGGCTGATAGGGGGTGGAATAGGACTGGAAATGAGCTGATGGGGGGGGGGCTAGACTGGAAATAGGCTGAGTGGGGGGAGCTTAGACTGGAAATGGGCTGATGGGTTCTGGAATAGGACTCGAAATGAACTGATTGGGGGGCTAGGACTGGAAATGAGCTGATGGGCTAGAACTGGAAATAGGCTGAGTGTGTGTGTGGGGGGGGGAGGATGGACTGGAAATGGGCTGATGGGGGCTGGAATAGGACCGGAAATGAGCTGATTGGGGGAGGGCTAGGACTGGAAATGGGACAATGCGAGGGGGTGGGAGAATGGAACTAGAAGGAAGTAGATGCTGGGTGAGACTGGAACTAGATGGGAGCTGATGTTGGGGAGGACTAGAAGGTGATGGGGCTGGGGGAATGAGGATGGAGGGGGAAAAGATATTTTGTGTGGGAGGGAAGAAAAATCTACAATTGGCTGGGTATTGGTAGAGTAAGTGGGGATTGAGGATGGATGGGTGAAATTTGAGTGGATAATAAAGGAATAAAGAAAGAAATGGGGGAAAGATCAAATGGGGAAAGATCAGTATGTCAAAGCAGATGTAGAAGAGAGAATGGAAAAAATCAAGAAGAAAGGACAAATGGACAGTTAGCAGAAGACACGAAGAAACCAGAAGAAAGTGACTGGAACAATTGCAATTGAAAAATAAAATGCCCAAATAACAAAAGGTAAGAAAAATACTTTTTTATTTTGAATTTATTAACTGGAATATGTCAGCTGTGGGAAATGTCTATGTCTTTGTGTTTTTGTTTATACAAGAGGAAATTCATTTATAGTTGTATTTCTCCAGTGTTGTTATATGTTCCAACTTTGGCCTTTGGGGTTCCCAGTTTAAATTATTGTCTTTCTATTTCTAAATTGTGATCCCTTAGCCAGCACACGAGATTTGAGGGCCAAAAATTGCCGCCGATGATTCCCATGTAAATGTGTTATTAATTATGATAATGCTTTATATAATTTTCAGGACGTGTCTCATCTAGAGAAATTTCTAATGGATAAACAGGGTTCTGGAGGGGTTGGTGATGTTAATTTACCTCCTGTATAGTGGTCCTTTGGACTTGTTTGCTTTCATCCCTGATGGATGTTTATGTTTTTTACTTTAAGGGTACAGTTGGCGCTCCCTTGATGTGGGCTTCATTGACGTTCACTACTTATATTTTATTTTCTTTGATGTTTCCTAGATTTGTTATGAGACGGAACGTTTATTTCTTTTCATTATCTTGTATAATGTATTTTGTTAAAACCTAATAAAAAATAAATAAATAAATAAATTGTGATCCCTTGTTCTTTGTTTGCTGATGGTCTTGTTCTGCATGTGTAACCGAGCTGAGGTATTCTGTTCATGTAGTTTCTATGTGACAGTGCCACTTGTCCTCTTTTCCCCAGTGAGATGTATTGGCATTCTCTGATATGTATTGGTTTAATATTTGCAGTGTTGCCTTTTGATAGGTAGGGTTTGATGCTTTGTGAGTCCTGGTAGTGCTGTTATGATACCATGGGTTTGCTATGGGTTCTAAATGGGCAGTATTTATAGTACATCCTAATGTGCCTGGTGGTTGGCACTGAAGTATAGTAATATAGAAATATGATAGTCTTTCTTTATGCAGACACTTATTAAGAGGCGCGTTAGCATTATGCTAATATTTATGCAAATGAGGTTTTTGGGCAAATGAGGACCCACAATGAGTCTCCACACGTGGCCCCATGCCCCCCCTTGGGCCACCCCTGTTGACTGAAGGTGCCTTCTCCATGGTTGTGGGTGGGTTATACTGTCAGATGTCTTTCAGCAGTTTCTCCAAAAAGATTAGTTTTGCGCATACCATGACAATCATGAACCTCCCTTCTAAGCCAGGATATGTGGAGTATGATCTGAGTCTTTCAAATTTACTGCAAATGCTCGGTGTAGTACTTTCATCATTTCAAAGAGAGCTTCCTTCTGGAGTTCGTAAGATACAGTATAACATGTATGGGTAGTTTGTCAAGATGTGCTTGAAAATTCTTCTTTATCAAGCCTGTGGCTCCCAGTATGATGGGACATATTTCTGTATCTTTTTGCCACATTTTCTTGGTCTCTGACTGTATATCTTGGTATGTCAGGATCTTCTGCCTCTCCATGCGATTCACAGAATAATCACTTGGAACTGACACATCTAATGCCGTTCTGGTGTTTTTCTCCTTTACCACTATGTTGGGTTTCCTTGTATCCAGTTTCTTAACTGTCAGAATGGGAATGTCCCAAGTGATCATAACATCTTCATTCTCTGTAATTCTCTAAGGATCATGATCCCAGTGCTTTTCAGGCACAGTGATGTTGTAGTGTTTACAGTTTCCAATGGATGAGGTGTGCTACTTTATTTTGTCTTTCTGTATAGACATTTTCTGCCATCAGAACTTCACAGCCAGCTATGAGGTGTGTCACTGCTTCCAGCTCTTTCCCACAGAATTTACATATGTCTGTTTTGCCAGTTTTTCCAATGTTCGCTGTAAAACATCTCATCCGTAATCCACTGTCCTGGGTTGAAATTATCAATCTTTCATCCTTCTGTTTCAGTTCACCTCTCCTTAACCATTCATGTGTCCTTTAGTGATTGACAAAGGGTTTCTGGAGTAAAACTTTGTATTCCCCACTGTATTTGTACATTTGCCACTTGGTTTTCTTTGGTTGCTGATCTAATTCTTTGAAGAACTTCTCTTGTTTTGCAAATTCTGTTGTTTCCTTTCCTGTGTGTGATTGTGGATTCTCAATCATTCCCTCTAGTTGTCAGAACATTTGTCCAAGTTTGTCAATAGAGATAGATTCTCGAAGTTTACTTTCATCTTTCAGCATTTTTTGTGTATTTGGATCCGATGATGCTGTTAGGTAGGCCTGAAGGCCTATGATAGTAGCTATGTGTAATCAATCTTTATGAGGTTTCTCCCTGTTAGGAGCATGGGTGTCTTCTGCGAATAACCTCCCACCCCCATGAGTGCTTTGGCCACAAGGGCGGGAGTCCTCCTCCTGGAACACTAGTTGTTTGTGGGTGGATGTTCTATCTGACAGATTAAGGGGCTGTGTCTGCACAACCTGGATCCCATTTTGTGGAAAGGGTGCAGGGGAGGCTCTATCATTGGTAGGGTTGCCAACTGGCTCCAGATGCGCCCGACAGGCTTGATCCAGTCCTGCGTTTACCCTATTGCATGCAGGGACTTGTAGTCTTGCTTTTCTTATGGAATGCAATGGAGAAATCAGAACTACATGTCCCTGCATGCAATGGAGTAAACCCAGGACTGGATCAAGCCTGTCGGGCGCATCTGGAGCCAGTTGGCAACCCTAATCATTGGGCAGAGTGAGGTGGCCTCCTCAGGAGATAAAGTTTTAGGAGTGACAAAAATGCTCCCCTAACATCCCAGTGGTGGCTGCCTCACTCTGCCTTTTCTTAAAAAAACAAAGCAAAACAAAACATTTTCTTCAAAGGATTTGCTGCTTCTGCTTCTTCTGGGTCTGTGCAGCGGCATTACCCCCTCTTCCGCCGCTGCTGATCCAGAGTTGACGAGAAGCAACGGCAGCCAAAACAAACCCAACAACAAACAAAAGCATGGGATCTTTGTGCCTCCTGTATGCTTGAAAAGCCCCAATGACCCCGACTCTTCTGATGCAAGCTTCATGTCAGAGGGGGCGAGGCCAGTATGGACTATCTAGCATGTGGCAGACCCGAAGATCCCGTGCTTTTGTTTGTTTTGTTTTCATTTAAGCTGTTGGTGGAGCAGGGGTCTGAGAGGTGTATAACAGGTTCTAGACATGGGGAGGAGAACCTAAAGGGAGATGCAGGGCAAAACAAAATGGGATGGGGTAGGGGGCAGATGCCAAACATGAGGTGAGTAAGGGTTAGAGGTAGATGGTGGCCACAGGGAAGTGGAGGGTAGATGCTAACCATGGGGTGAGGGGGCAGAGGGCGGCTTCAGGCAGGGCTGGCCTAACCACTAGGCCAACTAGGCAGTCACCCTAGGGCATCAACTTCTGGAGGGCAGCAAAATCAGGCCATTAAAAATTAAATAATAGATTTTGATAGCCAGAGAGGGTGTAAAGCTTGAGGTTTGCCTAGGGCTCAAACATCTTCAACAAACTCTAGGGCCAGCTCTGGCGATAGGGGGCATAGGGGGCAGATGCTAGGTATGGGAAGTGGAGATAAAGGGAGAAAAGACAAATGCTGGACTTAGGGAGTGATGGAAAGAAAAGACAAATGCTGGCTATGGAGGGCAGATAAGGAAGAAAGGGCAGATTCTAGGCATGGGGGAGATGGAAATAAAAGGCACATGGAGAGCAGATGCTGGGCATGGGAGAAGATGAGGAGAAAGGGCAGATGATGGGCATGGGGGGAAGATGAGGAGAAAGGGCAGATGATGGGCATTGGAGGGTGGGAAAGAATGAGAGAGCAGGGGTGCTGGGCAGAGGGGAAGGGAGACAGCGAGGAAAGATGGTGGACATGGGTAGGAAGGAGAGAGAGGAGATCCTGGGAATGGGGTGAAGAGCTAGGAGGAAATGCTAGATGGGCAGGAAGGAAGGAGAAGAGGAAGAACTGAAATGCTGGACATGGGATGTGGGGAGAAGCAGAGGGGAGATGCTGGACACAAGAAAAGAGAGAAAAAGGAATGCACACGAGAGGAGGAATAAGGAAAGAGAGGGAATAGTGCATACGGTGGGATGAGGTGAGAAAAAGGGAGCCAAGTATTAAATGGAGGAGAAACAATGGAGAGTGGATGAGAAAAGGGGAGACATGATGGACACAGGATGAGGAAGAGAAAAAGGGGACAGTTAGTTAAAGACTGGGGAATAAAAGGCTGGGGAAGGATAGAAAGATGGGGAATGAGAGGACTCTGTTGGTGGTTGAAAAGTGGTAGTTGCAGTAATGAGGGGGGATTGAGAACTGGATGGTAAGGAAGGGGTATAAAATCTGAATTGACAGAGAGAAAGAGAAAAATAAATGGAATAAAGCTGAAAGGAAAAGATAAATGACAGAGATATAAAGGAAGTGATGACAGAAGAGGAGAGAAATGGCAGATGGGCCATAGATCCTAGAAAGTGAGTTAAGAGGAGACAGAGGAAAGCAGAAACCAAAGTCTGAAATCAACAAAAAGAGAGATTAAAATGGCTCAGATAGGGTGGGATTTCTGGTGTGGTCACCTGCTAAACCCCTTGCTACCGTGCTATAGTGTAGATGCTCCATAGTCTTTGTCTACTACTTTCCCTTTAAATTTATTTGGGGTTTCTGGAACATGCACAAGTCTCTCGTGGCATGCTAGTCCACTGTTCCTCCACTAACACCACCACAATAAAGGACAAAAGGAAAAAGAGGAAAGCAAACGGTCACACAAAAATGTTTCTTACTGAAATTTGTCAAATTACAGTTCATGGTTTCGAATTCCTTGCTTCCACTTTCTTGATTAAGCTCCCTGGTTCTTAGCCTTCCAGGGCTTTTGTGCAATAGGGTGCACCATTGAATGAAAACAAGGGGCATTAAGGGAGCACAAGGTCATGGCAGAGAGATTGAATTAATTCTTTGCTTTGGTTTTTTTTTTAAGAAGATGTAGGGAAGTTACTCATGCCTGAAATGGTATTTAAAGGTGATATATTGGAAGAATTGAAAGAAATATTGATAGACCAGAAAGATGTTTTATAACTAGTTGATAAACGGAAGAGCAGTAAATCACTTGGACTGGATGATATTCAACCGAGGGTGTTAAAAGAACTTAAAGATGAGATTGCAGACCTACTATTAGTAATCTGTGAACTATCATTAAAATCATATGTAGTACCTGAAGATTGGAGACTGGTCAGTGTAATACCAATTTTTAATAAGGGTTCCAGGTGTGATCTGGGAAACTACAGAATGATAAGCCTGACATCGGTACCAGGCAAAATGATAAAAAACATTATAAAGAACAACATTGCTGAACATGTAGATAGTCATAGTTTAATGGAAGAAAGCCGATATGGATTTAGCCAAGGAAAGTCTTGTCTTACTAATCTGTTATATTTTTTTGAAGATGTGAATAAACAGGTAGACAAAGGTAGGCTGTTTAATTCAGCGTATCTGGATTTTCATAAAGCCTTTGACACGGTCCCTCATGAGAGACTCTTGACGAAATTTTAAAAAGTCCATGGGATAGGAGGCAGTGTACTATTGTGGATCAGGAAGTGGTTAAAAGATAGAAAGCAGAGGGTAGGGTTAAATGGCCAGTTTTCTCAATGGAGAAAGGTGAATAGAGGAGTACCTCAGGGATCTGTGCTGGGTCCGCTGCTTTCTAATATATTCACAAATGACCTGGAAATGGGAATATGAGTGAGGTGATAAAATTTGTATATGACACAAAATTATTCAAAGTTGTTAAAACATAAGAGGATTGTGAAAAATTGCAATAGCATCTTGATAAATTGGAAGACTAGATGTTCAAATGCCAGATGAAATTTAATGTAGACAAGTGCAAGTTATACACCTAAGAAAGAACAACTCAAACTATGGTTATACGATGCAAGGTTCTATATCAGGGACCACCACCCAGGAAAAAGATTTAGTTGATAATACTTTGAAACCCTCCACCCAGTGTGCAGCGGTGGCCAAGAGAACAAATAGAATGCTAAGAATCATAAGGAAAGGAATGGAGAATAAATCCAAGGGTATTATAATGCCTGGTGTATCGTTCCATGGTGCGACCACACCTTGAATATTGTGTGCAATTCTGGTCACCGTATCTTAAAATGTATAAATCAGAATTAGAAAAAGTACAGAGAAGAGCCATCAAAATGGTAAAGGGGATGGAAGGATACTCCTATGAGGCAAGACTTAAAAGGTTAGGGCTCTTCAACTTGGAAGTGACGGCTGAGGGGAGATGTGATAGAGGTCTATAAAATAATAAATGGAATAGAATGGGTAAACGTAGATCAATTCTTCACACCATCTAAAAGTAGTAACCCAATTAAGGCTAATAAGAGAAAATATTTTTGCACTCAATGTGTAATCAAACTCTGGAATTCAATACCTGAGGATGTAGTAAAAGCTGTCAGTGTAGCTGGGTTTAAAAAAGATTTGGGCAAATTCTTGGAGGAAAGGTCCATAAACCATTATTAAAGAGAACCCGGGAAATCCACTGCTTGTCCTGGGACAAGAATTGTGGAATCTGTGTGCCTTTTTGGGGATCTGCCAGGTACTTGTGACCTGGATTGACCAATGTTGGAAACTAAATACTGGGCTTGATGAACCTTAGTCTGACCCAGTATGGCATTTCTTATGTTTATATGTTCTTATGGACACAAACATATTCAGGCTGTCACATTGTTGAAAAGTTGGTAGAAAACTTTCCAAAATAAATAGGCTTTGAGAGTGGCTTTAAATCCAACAGACTGTAGGAGGGTTCCAGATTGATGTGAGTAGAAGATCATTCCAGAAAGAAAAAAGCATGGAGCCCGATTCCAGTAGGGGCACATTCAAGCCGTCTGGATGGCCCTGAACAGGATGGGCCAATTAGAATCCGATTTTGCACCACGGGAGCTAGATGTTCCCACAGGTGTAGAATCAGGACCTGGGAGACGGCCTGGCATACCCCTGCATCACTGCGGGGATGTCCTCCCTGCAGCACAACATGCCTGCTGCCTTGGATCCTCCATTTCCCCACCGTCCGAACTAACAGGGGTAGCTAGGGCCTGGATCAGGTGGAAGGAACTCACCCTGCTCACCACTGTCACTGCTGGGGGCTGGCTGGTTGATCTAAAGTGGTGACCAGCGCTTATTCCTCCTCTGAGGTGGAATAAGCTGGCCATCCCCCCCGGCGAATCCCCAGACATACAGGGCCATGACCGATATCGGCCCTGTACATCCGGGGGTTGGTCCTGCCCATGCTCCACTGACTCTCCACCCCTGTCCCCTGCAGCACGCTTAGTGGCCCTGTGCTTGCAGGGGGGCCCGGAGGCAGCATACAGCCCTGCTAGTTGCCTTGCAGTATTGGGTCCATAGTATCTGGTATATTCAAGTTTGGTTTGAGAGATAGAGGGGAGGTATGAAGTGACTAGACAGCCCCCTGAAGAGTTTGATGGAGAATGAGTGAGGAGAGATAGGAAGGAAGACCAGAGTAGAGGACCCTATGCACCAGAATTAAGATCTTATATTGAATTTGGTATGGAATAGGGAAGACAATGATGATTCATTAACAGAGGAGTGAAGTGATCATGTTTTGAGGCATGAAAGAGCATTGTAACAGCAGAGTTTTGAACAATTTGTAATCTTCTGATCTCATACCCAGGCAGACCGGTGTATGTGACGTTACAGTAATCTAATTAGGTAATAATTAAATTGAGCAATGTGGAAAGTGAAGAGGTGAAAAGGAGTGAATAGATCTAATTGATGATGGGAGAAATAGGAGCATTTAATGATGGAACTAATGTGATCATGGAAAGGCAAGGTTGAGTCGATAGAAACACCTAAGTACTTAATAGCAGGAACCAAAGAAATGGGAAATAGGGCTGTATACTGCCAACATGCATAGCCCATTCAGGTTTTAAAGTCCAGAAGTAAATATATATCTCTAAATCCTCCTAAGTCTTTGTTTAAATCCCTGTGTTATTCCTCCGTCATTGCAGTTCCTCAAAGTTTTCAGTTTTCCCCCAACTGGGTCCCCGGCTCAAACAACATCCAGCCCAGACTCCCAGGGCTTATATTCAAATGAATCTAAAGTTGACACTAATAACACAGGTACACTACCAAAAAACTGCCTCCAGTTTTAACAACTGATTCCTATAGATTTTGGGGTGCTGAATCCAGGAAAAATAGCCAAAATGTTCCATCACGTCACGTTTTCTGGCAAAATTAGATTTCTTACCCATATAAGGAATGTTCACATAATTTCTTTTTAGCCGACTGCAGTTTATTTTCTTGGCCCAAAATAGAGGTTGTAATGGTTAACTAACTAGAAACACTCCCTCATTATATTTTAGAGTGTTTTGTATTCATTTTATACATTAACAGGACAATTGGGAGGCGGGGGGCTAAATCCAGTACTCGCGCTGGCGCATGTTCTTTCCTGTTCGCCTCGCCTCGTTCGCTCGCTCAAACACGGTGGTTGCGACATGAACGTTCCTGTCAAATTTCAGTTTCTTGCAAGTTCATTATTACCTTTTGTTTGCTCAGTCGTAATCCAGCTTTATTCCGAAGTGGTTCACTACAGTTGTAGTTTGCAGTGCTGTGTATTTGTGATGGCTCACAGAGCCAGAGGTTGCGTCAACTCTCCGGACAGTTTTTGTTTTATTTGTGGGGAATATACCGTGAAAAAGCGGCAGAGAAACCTTTCTGCATTTATTAAAAAAGTATATTTCGCCTATTTCGGTTTGAAGTTAGGCGATCAAGACAAACCGTGGGCTCCTCACAAAGTGTGCAAGACATGTGAGGAAGATCTACACTTATGGATGAAAGGTAAAAAACAAGCATTTCGTTTCGGAATACCTATGATGTGGCGTGAACAAAGAGACCACAGCAGTGACTGCTATTTTTGCTCTTGCATTGTGAAGGGATACAACTTAAAAAATAAGAACGTAATAAGTTACCCCAACCTTCCCTCAGCAATTAGGCCTATGCCTCATAGCAACGAAGTACCTGTGCCTGAACCACCAAAATCTTTGGATCATATTTGTGTGGACGGTTCTGATGATGATGAGACTCATCAGATGGCTTTTCCCGATGAGTCCAGTACTTCCGAGTTTGAAACTGAACCAGATCCGAAACCTGAACTTTTCTCTCAAGCTGAATTGAATGATTTAGTCCGGGATTTAGGACTCCCAAAAGATGCTGCCCAACTGCTAGGTTCTCGGCTTAAACAGAAAAATCTATTGTCACCAGGAACAACTTTTTATTGGTACCACAACCGCGAGACACAATTTTTGAAGTATTTCAGCAAAGAGGAAAATTTGGTATTTTGCAACGATATATACGGAGTGATGGAAAAGTTTAAACTCAAATATGATCCTGCTGAATGGCGGCTGTTCATTGATTCGTCAAAAGACAGCATAAAAGGTGTTCTTCTTCATAATGGCAACACATTCGCTTCAGTTCCTATTGTTCACTCTGTTATTCTCCAAGAAAAATACGAGAATTTGGCCCTGATTCTTCAGAAGATTCGTTATGATGAGCATAAGTGGATGATTTGTGGAGACTTTAAAATTCTATGCATGCTATTAGGGCAGCAATCCGGTTTCACCAAATATCCCTGCTTCCTTTGCTTGTGGGATAGCCGGGCCCGCGACCTACACTGGGGGGAAAAAAGACTGGCCAATTCAGGAGTATTTGAGACCCGGTGAGAAAAATGTTCTTCATGAGAGCTTGGTACCTCGTGATAAAATTCTATTACTACCTCTCCACATTAAGTTGGGTCTCATTAAGCAATTCATCAAGTCCCTTCCAAAAGATGGTGAGTGCTTTCGGTACCTTTGCTCAAAGTTCCCCCGACTTTCTGAAGCAAAGCTAAAGGAAGGAGTGTTTGTTGGCCCTGATATAAGGAAACTCATTTCAGATGGAGCATTCGCTGAAACGATGTCTGAGAAGGAAAAAGAAGCCTGGGATTCCTTCAAGGATGTTGTTCTCAAATTCTTGGGGAACAGGCGGGATGAGAACTATAAGGATATTGTTGCCAGGATGCTCAATGCCTTCAAAGAACAAGGCTGTAACATGAGCCTGAAAGTCCATTTCTTGCACTCCCATGTGAACTACTTTCCCGAAAACTTGGGGCGTACAGTGAAGAACAAGGTGAAAGGTTTCACCAGGACATCAAGGACGCAGAGAGAAGATACCAAGGAAGATGGAACACCACTATGATGGCTGATTTCTGCTGGTTGCTGCTGCGGGAAACCCCAGATGAAAAATACGCCAAGCAGCGCACCAAGAGAAGCATTCGGGGGAAGAAGAAACGGGCCCACCAGGAGATTGATTGACCCAAGAATGACTTTAAAATCTAAACTGTGTTGACAAATATCGTGTTTTTACTAAACTTTGAAATAAAAATTTGCTAGTTATTACCACAGTGTCGGATCTCATTTATTAGAATTTTATTTTCACACCATCGGGTGTTTGTCTTCATGTATTGCAATGGTGCGGTTTGCGTTTTCTATTCTTACATACATACCTGTACAACATTTTTTGCACATTTCTTTGCTTTGCTTTGTGTCTAACCTCGCTCTTATATGCTCAATGTTTGTGCACATGTATGTGGCTGTTTTAAGTGCAGACAATTTTGCTACCATCACAGTGTGTTTTGTTGACATTACTCTATTCTTATGTGCTGCCTTGTTACAATTTTCTTTATTCTTATTTGAATAACTACTAAACAATTAGTATAAAGAATTCATCCAAGAAACTTTTATCTCGATCGCACTCAATCTGAAACGTTCACCTCAAACTGCTAACCCAATGTAGCAAAAATTCTGTACGTGATGGAGCAAATTGGTTACCAGATTTGGATTCAGCGCACCAAAAAGCGTAAAAATCAATCGAAACATTAGAGGCAGTTTAAAAAAAAAATTTTTAGTGTACCTGTGTAATTTATTATAGGACTTACATAACACAACTGACTTCATCTTAAAATATTTCTCTTCCCCACATAAACCCTTCAATTCACCGAAGAACAGTTATGCCTTCTGCATGTGTCTCCACTCGCTAGTGTGTCCATAATAGAAATGCTCATTGCCTAACTGCTTCCAGTGATTAGCATCGTTTTCAGGATCAAGTGCAGATAATGACTCTACTTTCTGCCTCCATGCTCTCACAGAGTTCCTTGGGAGCAGACTGGCTGGGAAAGGCAGAGTGCTCAGGTAATTGACTTCCTTTTCTCTTGGGCTACAGACAGTAGCTTATATGCTTCCAGAGAACTCCCTATCCCAACTCTCCTGTCTGGTCTCTCGGTCAAATGCTGGGTCACTGCTTTACAGAGATTGCTCACAGGCTCTCCTGACTTTGGGGACTGCTGTCTTTTCCTCTCCCTAGATGGAGTAACATACCTGCCTGCAGGGAGCTGCTCCAAATTACACCTCTCCCAGGAAGAAGATGGACACTTCCAGGAAAGAGAATGCTGTACCTGAGTTGGAACTGCCTGCAGGTTCCTACAGGTAGCTTTCTTGCTGCATTAGGAAGCCATGTCTAAATTTTAAAATACCCACAGCGGCTTTTGCATGTGACCCAAGGCATGCACAAATTCCAGTGTGAAGGAGCAGGTGAAAAGTGCAAGATAACTGCCACCTACATGCTCAATACCTCCTGATTCATCAGCATACCCCCTTGACGCCACTAGCATAGCCTCTCAGTCCCTGATACCGTGTGAAACATTGGCATAGCCCCATCTCCCTGGAATTTCCTCTGATACCATTAGCATACCCTGACCCTCTAACACCCTCAGCTTTTACCAGTGGTTTCCTTGGTAGCCTAGCTCATGCTCTGTTAAGCACTGGGATCAAAATGGCTTCTTTGACGCCTAGCATTAGTCTCAGAGTACTATCACTAGTGGTCAAGCTGCCAAATTAGGAGCTCCTGCTCCCTGTTAGACCAGGGGTGTGGGTATATAATAGTGTCAGAAGGGTTTGAGAGTAGGAGGAGTAATGCTAATGATATGAGATATGCCAGGAGGAAGTTGGGCTATGCAAATGGTGTCAAGGGGTATTTGGGGTATGAGGGAGTACAGGAGCTATGCTAATTGTGTCTGAGGAGTGTCTAGGGGAACTTGATCTCACCACTGGCCCTTTATCAGATAGCAGGTCCAACTTGAGGCCTGTTATCTGGGTTACTACAGGCAGGAACCCATGATGTTCCTGGCTGCAGCATTAAAAAAGTGTGAATTTTGGATGCTCTGTTTTTCGGTTTCTCCTTTTCTAAAATCACTGATCCATCTGGACATGTCAGCAAATGGATGTGCACTTCTGCATATCCCTTTAGGTATTTCACTAAAAGCTCTGCATTTGGCAGCATCGAGCTGAACAGCTTAATTTCCTTCTCCATGCCCTGTCTAAAATGGACCTTTAAATAT
Organism: Ichthyophis bannanicus; assembly: GCA_033557465.1. Lineage (NCBI taxonomy): Eukaryota > Metazoa > Chordata > Amphibia > Gymnophiona > Ichthyophiidae > Ichthyophis > Ichthyophis bannanicus. The sequence continues at coordinate 463,051,631 of CM066035.1, forward strand.
AGGAGATCAACTTTTTTTAAATGTTAGGCCCCCATATTTTTTTAGCTTGAGTTTCTGTCTTTGCTTTTATCACTTTCAAATAATCTAATCTTCAATCTGAATAAAATCCTGTCTACTTCCCATTTTGTTTTAACAATTTTGAAATTTGTCACACCATTTTTAGGTTTGTTTCGCTTGAGTGTAGGAACAATTGTTGAGGTCAAGATAGCTGACTTTTTGTTTGTACACATTTTTTTTTCTGCATGCATAAGATGCACAAATACATATTCAAATGCTCCCCCTCTTACCCAAACTTGCAGGATGAAGAATCAGCAGGAATGTCCATCCCGCCAGCAAGAAGAGCCAGGGATGGAGCCTGAAAAGGCCAGTGGGAGGCCCTGGGTTCCTTCAGCTAGGAGGGCAGGGCTGCGGCCTGAAGAGGCCAGTGGGAGGCCCCTAGGTCCTGCCTGCCAGAAGAGAGGGGTTTTCTCCTAAAGAAAAGTAGGGCTGAGCCAAAAGAAGAAGTGGAGCGTAAGGGAAGGGTGGGGGTTAGAAAGAAAAAAAGGGAAGGGGCTGGACAGAAGAGGGGGAACATATGGAAGGGGCAGGCTTAGAGAAGAGTAGAAGAGATGTTGAGTGTATTAAAAAAGAAGGGAAAGGAGGGAGGGAGTGAAAGGCCTGCGAGACTGCAAAATGGGTAACAGTAGAGGGAGAATGCATGGGTAGTTGGAGGGAAAGGAGGGAGTAGAAGTGAGAGCAGTGAAGGATAGGAAGGGGAACAGTGCAAGAGAGTGGAAAGGACAAGGAGTAAGTACAGACACATCCATCACTCCAAAATAGACAGACAGACAGCACCCCTTGTCACAGAAACACACCCTGCTCCCCAACACATATGCACACACAGAAATACCTACCACACACACTAACACATAAATGCATACACTGCTCCAATTCACATTCATGCACAGAGCTGCCAACAAACACACGCATGCATGCACATCGCTCCTCATAACACACACACACACACACATATTGATACTCCCCATGACACATATGTACACTGTCGTCAGCACTCCCTAGTGACCAGTGGCTGTAAGGGTAAGCTGAGCATTTTTATTGTTTCAAGGAGGAAAGGGCTCTTTAAGGCCAAGTGCAGGTTGGTCTTTGTAGTCCAGCTCCTTGTGTGAACAAATTGTTTAAGCCAAATAGAGGGTATTAAGGCTTTTATTTCCCCTTTAACGCAAAGGCTCAGTAAGGCACAGAAATAAAGAAAGTCCTTTCTTTCAGGGTCTCACCAAACATAAGCAAGAAGAAAAACTGTTACAAGTTTCACAGTTGATTGGAGAGATTAACTGAAAGATTCTCTTACTTCAGAGCAACTTAAATAAGCAAAACAGTTCTCTGGCACTTAGCACAAAACAGGAGCATTCTCAAAGCAAAAAGGTCTGTTCAATTGACAGTTCTGCTAATGACTCAAGGCTACTAGCAATACACAAGGTACAATCCATAAATTCATCTAGAGACATGGGAATAGGGTTCTCTAGGTCTATTTCCATGGACTCTGGGTAACTGGCCTCTCCCTCTGAATTGGGTGTCTCCTTTGCTGCTATACTTTCCCAGACTCTATCTCTGTTTGCTTGTTTCCAATAGGGCTGTTCTAAGGCTCCCAAACAAACATGGCCTGTTCTTCTGCCCTTAAATACTGGCTTGTAAAGCTCTGACTTGTTTCCTTTTCTCCTGCACTGAGCATCTGTTTCACCAGAGCTTCTAGGAGATAAACTTTCTTTTATAAATGAAGTGGCACCATACCTGGGCTTCCTCCTGTAGCCGGTATAACTGGAGCTTTCTCTCTGAGGCACCTCTCTCTGGAAACAGGCTTTCTCTTGGAACCTTCTGATCAGTGCTTTACCTTTCTGTAGTTCAGGAAAACCTGGTGAGGAATCTGGATTTCCTTGCTTCTGGGTAAAGGTAGCTCTGCTATCAGAACCTTTCCTTCTTGTACCTCTTAATCCTGATTCAGACACCTCCGGTGAACGTAGGCCTCTCTCAAAGCATGGCTTTCTCCTCCCAAGCTCTTTGCCTCTGTGGTCCTCTGCTACCGAGTCTCTCTCCAGACTGACTCTCCTCGAGCTCTCTTTCTTTCTGACTTTCTCTGCTCCTTTTCCAGCACTTACTAGTCTGGGCGTTCTGCTTGATCCAGCTACGCTGCTTGGGCTGAAAGTGTCACTCCTTCCGTCTGAAGTGCTTCTCCTGGCAGTCTCTCTCTGGACTGTCCCTCTCTGGACTGCTTTCCTCCAGACTGCTTCCCTCTGGACCGGTTCCTTCTGCTGGCCTGCTTTCCTCTGGACTGGTTCCTCCTGCTGGCCTGCTTTCTTCTGGACCAGTTCCTCCTGCTGACCTGCTTTCCTCTGGACCAGTTCCTCCTGCTGGCCTGCTTTCCTCTGGACCAGTTCCTCCTGCTGGCCTGCTTTCCTCTGAACTGTCTTTCTCTTATAAAGGAATTCTACCTTTGAGTTTCCCGGGCTTGTCGTCAGGTGCAGCTGATTAGCTCTTACATAATCATTGGCTGGGTGTGTTAACTCAGCCTCAGTAGTTTTGCTCCTGCTCCCTCTAGCTGGGCTGCAAGGTAATTGCATCCTCTGCACATCAACAGCTCTGTTAAAGACAGGGATTTTTTCTAAGTCTGCACTCTCAGTAGCTTCAGCTTCATGACACATCCCCCTTCTTAAAATATTATGGGCTGATTCTTCATTTTCTCTACAGCACTTAATTCTTGACATTGCGTCGGCATTATAATGCAGCTTTCCTGCTCTATGTTCTACTTTATATTCATATGGCTGCTCTTCACCTACAGCTACGAAACCTTCCATATCACTTTTACCGGTGGAGCCGAACCCTCCGGTCCCTCTGCTCGTGGGGTTACCATAGCAACTTCCTCCAGGAGAGGGAAACCAACCCTCTCTCAGATTAGCTGTGCAATGCGATCCCCTGTTTTTACATCAAAATCTTCTTCTGCGAAATTAAATAGCAGGACTTTGATGACGCCCCTGTAATCTGGATCCACTACTCCAGCACCTACATCAATAAAATGCTTGGAGGCCAAGCCATAGTCGGGCGCGATGCGACCATAGCATCCTGGTGGCAACTCTAGTTGAATACCCGTGTTAATTAAGGTTCGGCCGTGCTTGGGGACGACTTGGTTTTCTGCACTATATAAGTCATACCCGGCGGCTTGGGCTGATGCTCGACATGGACTTCGAGCTTGCCTTGAAGTCTTACAAAATTTCAGCACAAATTTCTTTATAGGCTCCTCCTGTATTTTCCGCTCAGGGGCTTTAGTTTTCCCCAAGAGGGGATTAGGAACTACCGTTCCCCTAGAGGGAGTATGTGTGGATACAAGAACTTGGCAGGGTGTTAAACCTTCCTCCAAGCCTCTTTTAAATTGGGGCCAGTCTCTGCCCAAGACCATTTCTTGAGGTAATCTGGGTACTACAGCGACTAACATTTTTTTCTCTATTCCCAAACCTCTTACAACCAGGTTATATACAGGGTAAAATGTTGCAGCACTATGAACACATCTTATCTTTACCTTTCTCTCTGCTTGATCTGGTGCGGATTCAGCTTGCTCTTTAATTACAGACCAGAGCTTACGGGAAAGCATAGTCTGATCCACGCCAGAGTCAAGAAGAGCCTTGGCAGCAACCCCTTGTACTGTTATGTCTAAGACAAACCCTTCACATAATGTTTGCCTGTTCTCACCTATGAGAGCAGTACGTGCTTGACATTCACTTTTTACGTGACCCAATTTTCCACAGGTAAAGCATCTTCTAGAGTGACTCCTTAATACAGGATTAACATTTTTCACATCTCGAGCTTTATACTGTGAGAGGCTTCCTGATGACTGCTTCAATGCACCCACTGCTGTTTTTGAAATTTCCCCACTCTGCTGGGTGGCCAATTCCGCCTCTAAATATCTCTCTGTTAAGATAATGGCTTCTGCAGTGCTGCGGCAGTTCTGCAGGATAAGGAAACTCTGCACACTTTGGGGTACTGCAGACATAAATTGTTCTAGAACTATTACATCCATTAATGTCTCAACAGTTTTCTCCTCAGGTCTTAGCCATTTAGCGGCTAAGCTTCTTAACCTGTGTCCTAACGCTTTCGGTGTTTCACCCATTTTAAGGTGTGCCGCTCGTAGCAAGCGATTATACACAAGAGGGGTCAGACCCAGGCGATCCCTGATGGCCTTTGTTACCTCGGTGTAATCGTTTGCTGACGATGTGGGCATTGCTCTGTATGCTGAGAGCGCCTCCCCTGTGAGTGAAGCGGCTAGGCGAATGGCCCACTGCTCCTCTAGCCAGCCCACTGAATGCGCTATCCTTTCAAATGAGTCCAGGAAGTCATCTATGTCCTCCATGGTCCCTAACTTCCCTAAAGTTAAAGCATCATATGCCCACGGTCCTACCGGACAGTTACCCACTCCAGAACTCTGTCCATGATGACTAGAGACTGCTTCCTGCGACTTTTGTTGCTGTGCTACCCAAGCCTCCATCATCTTTAAGATGGGTTTCTGTTGCTCTTGCATGGCTAAGACTGCTTGCTGCTGCGTTTGGCAAGCCAGTTCTCTCTGCTTGTCAAACTGCATAGCCATCCAGGCGAACACCTCTTTTTGTTCCACGGTGAAGGAAGTCTAGAAAAACACAGAGAGAAAAAAAAAAAACAAGTGTGGCCTGACAACAAAAACAGTCCCCCTTTTCCTTTTTTTTTTTTTCAAACTTCACCCCCACATCCAACACAGGTCATGCCTTTCTACCTTTTATCTGGTGGAGGTGTTGAATCCAGCTTTAAGAAAAGGACACTGCAGCTCTGTCTGGTAACACTCTGCCACTGCTGCTAGCACCACCACAGCACTTCGACTTCGGGTTTTCTTCTTCCACTCTGGGTTTTCTCCTTTCTTTTAAAGCTTAGTACTGGTGGCTTCTTTCTTTTCTTCCTGTAGGTTTTATGGCCTTTTATCCGTACAACTAGGCCATTAATGTCGTCAGCACTCCCTAGTGACCAGTGGCTGTAAGGGTAGGCTGAGCATTTTTATTGTTTCAAGGAGGAAAGGGCTCTTTAAGGCCAAGTGCAAGTTGGTCTTTGTAGTCCAGCTCCTTGTGTGAACAAATTGTATAAGCCAAATAGAGGGTATTAAGGCTTTTATTTCCCCTTTAACGCAAAGGCTCAGTAAGGCACAGAAATAAAGAAAGTCCTTTCTTTCAGGGTTTCACCAAACATAAGCAAGAAGAAAAACCGTTACAAGTTTCACAGTTGATTGGAGAGATTAACTGAAAGATTCTTTTACTTCAGAACAACTTAAATAAGCAAAACAGTTCTCTGGCACTTGGCACAAAACAGGAGCATTCTCAAAGCAAAAAAGTCTGTTCAATTCACAGTTCTGCTAATGACTCAAGGCTACTAGCAATACACAGAAGCTATAAAGATGTCTTACAGATTGGAACATGGAACGTACGAAGCATGAACCAAGGGAAGTTGGAGGTGGTCAAGAATGAAATGGAACGTGTACAACTTGATCTGTTGGGTGTCAGCGAACTGAAATGGACTGGCATGGGGCATTTTGCATCAGATGATCACATGGTCTACTATGCTGGAAATGAAAGACAAAGAAGAAATGGTGTTGCATTTATAATAAAGAAGAAACTTGCAAGAACTGTAATGAAATACAATGCAGTCAGCGAACGCTTAATCTCTATTCGTCTACGAGGATTGCCTATCAACACAACTATAATTCAAGTATATGCAGAAGAGAATGAAATTGAAGAGTTCTATGAACAAGTACAAGCTGAAATTGACAGAACATGCAAACAGGATATCCTGATAGTCATGGGTGACTGGAACGCAAAAGTTGGCAACAAAGAAGAAGGCAAAGTAGTTGGAAAATATGGACTTGGCAACAGAAATGAAGCTGGAGAAAGACTGATAGAATTCTGCAAGACCAATGATCTATTCATCTCAAACACCTTCTTCCAGCAACACAAGCGGCGACTGTACACATGGACTTCACCGAATGGATTATATAAAAATCAAATTGACTACATATGTGGAAGTCAACGATGGAAAAGCTCTGTAACATCAACAAAGACAAAACCTGGAGCTGACTGTGGTACAGATCATCAACTACTAGTATGCAAACTTAAGCTAAAGTTGAAAAAGAGCAAACCACTCATGAATGCAGCAAAATATGACCTTGAGAATATACCACTGGAATTTAAAGACTGCCTGAAAAATCGATTTGCTGCTTTAGATACAAATGACAGAGCTCCGGAAGAGTTATGGAATGACATCAAGAAGGTTGTGTTGGAAGAAAGCGAGAAGTCTCTACAAAAGGTGAAAAAAGCAAAAACGGCCAAAATGGATGACGGAAGAAACTCTGAAAATTGCCCAGAAACGCAGAGAAGCTAAAGCCAGAGGAGAAAGAAAGACAATCACAGAACTCAACAGAGATTTCCAACGTGCAGCAAGACAGGACAAGGAAAAGTACTACAATGACACTTGCAAGGAAATAGAAGCAGAAACTATTAGAGGAAGAACAAGATCGGCTTTCCTAAAGCTACGAGAGTTAAAGAAAAAGTTCCAGCCTCGAATTGGAATGTTACAAGATGCTCAAGGTTCTATGTTGAATGGTGCTGAGAAGATCAAGAAAAGGTGGAAGGAATATACAGAGTTTTTATATGATAAAGATCAAGTGGACCAACAGCCGTTTGAACCTGTACCTTATGATCGGGAGCCATTGGTGATGAAAGAAGAAGTTGAAGCAGCATTGAAAGCCTTATCAAAGAACAAAGCACCAGGCATTGATAGCATTCCCATAGAAGTATTGCAGCAATCTGATGCAGCTGTTACCGTACTCACAAGACTCTGCCAAGAAATATGGAAGACAACATCATGGCCAACTGACTGGAAAAGATCTGTGTTTATACCAATACTAAAGAAAGGTGATCCAACTGACTGTGGAAATTATCGCACAATCGCTCTGATCCCACATGCCAGCAAGATTCTACTGAAGATTATTCAAAAGAGATTACAACCATACCTGAAACAAGAACTACCTGAAGTGCAAGCAGGGTTCAGGAAAGGGCGAGGAATGAGAGACATCATTGCGGATGTGAGATGGATCCTTGAAAAGACTAAAGAATACCAAAAGGATATCTATTTGCGCTTTATCGACTATAGCAAGGCTTTTGACTGTGTAAACCATGAGAAACTCTGGGCCACATTAAGAAGCATGGGTATACCAGAACACCTGATCGTTCTCTTGCGCAATCTGTACATTGATCAAGAAGCAACAGTTCGAACAGAACAAGGAGAAACAGAATGGTTTAAAATAAGCAAAGGTGTAAGACAAGGCTGCATACTTTCCCCCTACCTGTTTAATTTGTATGCAGAACAAATCATCAGAGAAGCAGGATTGTATGAAGACAACAGAGGTGTGAAGATTGGTGGAAGAGTCATCAACAACCTTCGCTATGCTGATGATACCACATTACTGGCTGAAAGTGAAGATGATCTGAAACATTTGCTTCTCACAATCAAAGAACATAGTCTCAAAATGGGCCTGCACCTTAATGTAAAGAAGACAAAGATCATGACAACTGGCATAATCAACAGGTTCATCGTTGAAGGAGAAGAAATTGAAATTGTGAACAACTTTAACCTACTTGGATCAACTATCAATAAAGAAGCAACAAGCAGTCAAGAAATCAGACGACGCATTGCTCTTGGCAGAATGGCTATGAAAGACCTAGATAAGATTCTCAAGAGCAGAGATGTCTCTCTCCATACAAAGATTCGACTTGTTCAAGCCATGGTATTTTCAATAACATCATATGGATGTGAAAGCTGGACAGTGAAAAAGACAGACTGGAAGAAAATTGAAGCCTTTGAATTATGGTGCTGGCGGCGAATACTGTGTATACCATGGACTGCCAGAAGAACAAACCAGTCGGTACTAGAGGAGATCAAACCTAAGCTTTCTTTAGAAGCTCAGATGACAAGACTTCGACTTTCATACTTTGGACACATAATGCGAAGAGAGAGATCATTAGAGAAAGACATTATGCTTGGCAAGATAGATGGTCAACACAAAAGAGGAAGGCCAGCAATGAGATGGATCGATACAATAACAGCAGCTACAGGTACCAGTCTGTCAACAATGAGCCGCCTGCCTGGAGACCGAACACAATTTAGGATAGCTATCCAGAGGGTCGCCATGAGTCGACTCCGACTCGACGGCACTTAACAACAACAACAGGTCTATTTCCATGGACTCTGGGTGACTGGCCTCTCCCTCTGAATTGGGTGTCTCCCTTGCTGCTATACTTTCCCAGACTCTGTCTCTGTTTTCTTGTTTCCAATAGGGCTGTTCTAAGGCTCCCAAATGAACATGGCCTGTTCTTCTGCCCTTAAATACTGGCTTGTAAAGCTCTGACTTGTTTCCTTTTCTCCTGCACTGAGCATCTGTTTCACCAGAGCTTCTAGGAGATAAACTTTCTTTTATAAATGAAGTGGCACCATACCTGGGCTTCCTCCTGTAGCCGGTATAACTGGAGCTTTCTCTCTGAGGCACCTCTCTCTGGAAACAGGCTTTCTCTTGGAACCTTCTGATCAGTGCTTTACCTTTCTGTAGTTCAGGAAAACCTGGTGAGGAATCTGGATTTCCTTGCTTCTGGGTAAAGGTAGCTCTGATATCAGAACCTTTCCTTCTTGTACCTCTTAATCCTGATTCAGACTCCTCCGGTGAGCGTAGGCCTCTCTCAAAGCATGGCTTTCTCCTCCCAAGCTCTTTGCCTCTGTGGTCCTCTGCTACCGAGTCTCTCTCCAGACTGACTCTCCTTGAGCTTTCTTTCTTTCTGACTTTCTCTGCTCCTTTTCCAGCACTTACTATTCTGGGCGTTCTGCTTGATCCAGCTATGCTGCTTGGGCTGGAGGTGTCACTCCTTCCGTCTGAAGTGCTTCTCCTGGCAGTCTCTCTCTGGACTGTCCCTCTCTGGACTGCTTTCCTCCAGACTGCTTCCCTCTCGACCGGTTCCTTTTGCTGGCCTGCTTTCCTCTGGACTGGTTCCTCCTGCTGGCCTGCTTTCCTCTGGACCAGTTCCTCCTGCTGGCCTGCTTTCCTCTGGACTGCCTTTCTCTTATAACGGCATTCTACCTTTGAGTATCCCGGCTTGTCGTCAGGTGCAGCTGATTAGCTCTTACATAATCAGTGGCTGGGTGTGTTAACTCAGCCTCAGTAGTTTTGCTCCTGCTCCCTATAGCTGAGCTGCAAGGTAATTGCATCCTCTGCACATCAACAGCTCTGTTAAAGACAGGGTTTTTTTCTAAGTCTGCACTCTCAGTAGCTTCAGCTTCATGACAACACGCATGCTTGCACCCTCAAACACTCCTCATGACACACACATGCATGTGCACAGTCCCCGACATTCCCCATTATACACACTACATATGTGCGCACAGCCCCAGACACTCCCTATGACACAGATACATATATACCTTCCACATGCATGATTCTGCAAATGAGGAAATATTGCATTGTGTCATACTTCAATGTACTTTTCTTCTTGTATAAAAATGCTTTTGCATTCCCGAGGCATTAGAAATTCCTCAGTCCATCTTATCCTATTACACTTAAGTCTAGACTTGGAAATTATCAGAGAAAAGCAATTTACCTTGAATGATGTGAAACTCTATTATTTAGCTGATATGATATTTAAAAGTATTAAGCATGCGATAAAGTAATGCTCACTTTCTTTGTGTTCCTGCAAAGGTTCTCAGTTCCAGTGAAATCATTTCTTCTATATCTTTTTCTAAATTGCCTGTTACTTATCTGAGGTGCACGTAATCTGTTTATGAGTTCTTTCTTATATCTGCAATGTTTCTTTATATTTTTTATAAAAATAGCTTATACCATCTACAGTATAGCTGAGAGATTGATTTTCTCTTTGCTTTATCTCATGGTTTAAGTTTAGCAAAACATTGTATTGTGCAAATACATTTAAGAGGTGCTGAAGAGCTATATATTAAATATATTTGTTAAACACATCAGTCTAAGCAACTGATTTATGTGATTTAGGTTCCATCTAATAAAGGGTTTTTCCCATTTTGTTCTTAATGTTTACAGACTCAAATGTGTTTTACTCCTAAAAAGACAGTTTATATCCTAGACTATGTTTATATGATCTCCACATCTGCCCACTTCAAAGACTAAAAGAACTCTTTGTAAAAAGGATATTAAGACAGTCACACCAATTCAATACCAGACCATTACATCAGACCATTAATATTCCTTATGAATGAAGTATGCTGATAGTCTCCTGTCTCACTTCCAACCAGCATTTTTTAGTCCTCAAGTGAATGCTGCATCTCATAACACCCTAAACATTAATGCCTTGTCATGTTCTTAGCTTCTAAAGTATTTTATATAGTTCAGGACAAAATACCATATTGTGTATGCATACAGACCCTCAAGGACTTGGGTTCCAATAATATTTGTGGTTTGCTATCAAAGAAACTACATAATGGAGCATGCCTTCCAACAAGGCATTTAATGATTGCTAGTGTCATAAACCAAACCAGATTTCTCTCTAATAAAATAAAACTTACAATTTGGCATTTCTGATACTAGAAGTAAATATGTCAAAGTATCTATGTGAGAGTATTTCCAATTTCAGTACTTTTAGTAATAAGTAATTTTAACATATGGAACAACATTTTATAAGATCTAGTGCAGGCCTATAAAATTGCCCAGGAGTACATTTGTGCAAAACTACATGTTTAAGAAACATAGCACCAATTTTCATGTAATACACATGTAGCCATTCATGGCGATGGAGAATGAGCGGAATGGGGGTATATGTACAGTTACCACTGTTTGGTAGCAGATGCAATTTTTTTCAGGAGCTTTGTCATGGGCTATTTTATAAAGGCACATAGGGACATAGACAGCAGAATGAGATGGGTCACTAGGGGCCTTGGCCCAGTCGGTCTTTTGTCTCACATGACATTTGCTTAGGGTGGCAGAAGTGAAGGTTAGGCTGGTCCCTACATTCAAAAAGGTGTTGTGTAGAACAGCATTTTATACACTCAAAAGGGCTGTAATAAAATTGCCTAGGGTATACATGTATACAAATTAAGCACATGGACAATAAGAGGGCATTTTATAAGGAGGTACTTACATTCATGCCTGAAAGTAGATGCCTAAAAGGGGCATAAATGTAAATATAAATGGGAATTTGAGTGTAAAAATGTGGGATGTGCTTTTGTTTAGATGAAAGCAACAATATGGCAGAGCAGGAAATGACAAAATTGTTATCATTTCCTTGTTTTCATTCAATGGTGCACCCTATTGCACAAAAGCATACCCATGGAGGACACTGATGATGACAGTGTAGCTCCACAGGTACCCTGTGGACAGGCATGCAGGAGAGGAGTTGCGACCCGCCAGAACCTTGTGCAAACATACTTCATGTGAGGCCATGCTGACTCTGCTTACCAGAGTGGGGGGAGGGGGCTGGGAAGGCTTGATCATGGCAGGGGAGAGTGTGGTGGCGGTTTGGGGGGCTGCAACGCGGGAACGCTGGAATGCCGGATGAAGGCTGTGGGGATAGCTGAGTGGTGGCTGGAAGGGAGGTGATACAGGGTTGGGAGGGGGTTGGAGGGTAGCATACTCACAGTAGTCTGCCAGGGACAGGGTGTCAGTGCTTCCGGAATCTCACATATGCCATGTGGCAGGAACACACACCCCAGGGCTGGAACATGTGTGACCTTGCAGGGGATGCACTGATGGGTATGATGGAGGTGATGCAGATGCAGAGGCTGCTGGGGGAGCAAGAATTTGCAGCACCTGCCCAGGCTGGGCGGGCACAGAGCCACCTACCTGTACTCCCTCCATGCCCACACAGTGACCCTGCCCAATGCCCATGCCTCCCGCGCTCTTTGGGTGCATTGCCATGTGCTGCCATTGGGCGTTGTGCACCTCAGGCTGCCCAACCCATGACACAGTGCAGTGCGTGTTGCAGTGCCCCCTATGGCCCCAAGTGAGAAGAGCAGTGGAGACCAGCATATGCAGAAAACATTTCTTTATTGGAACAAGAACAGATAGCTCAAACTCCATACAACCAGCACTTGCTGAGACATCCAGGATGAGCATGAGTTGGCTGACATGCAGGCAAGGTCACACATGTTACAGCCCTGGGGTGTGTGTTCCTGCCACATGGCATATGTGAGATTCCGGAAGCACTGACACCCTGTCCCTGGCAGACTACTGGCCCTCCCCCCCCCCCCCCACAAGCCTGAGGCCCTAGGGGGAACGTGAGTGCCTCAGTGAGGCAGCGTACCTCCTGCATCAGGGCACGGAGGTCCTCTTGCATTCCCTCCAGGTGCAGCATGATGAGGTCCTGGTGCCTGGCCAGGGCTGCAAGGCCCTGCAGCACAGCACCCTCCGAGCTCTCCTCCTGTTGCATGGTCGTGCTGCTTGGATGAGAATAGCTGTCCTTGAAGTGTCTGGGCATTGTTGGTGTACGGCAGACAGGGCTTGGTGGGCATCACCTGTAGCTAGCCTCTCTGGTTGATGTTCCCTGTGGCATTGTGCCCATCTGTTGTGATCTGGCAGTGGTTCTTGATTGGTTCCTCCTGCGGGGTGCCCATTTGGGGGAGGGGGGTTGGGGTCCTAGGAGGTTGGCTGCTGCCTCTAGGCCAGTGTTTGCAGTACTGACTCCGGGCCTATGTGGGCATGTAGGGAAGGAACGCATTTGCGGGTGACAGCTACAACTTCTTGGGTACACTTTAGAACCTTATGGGCCTCTACTCTGACCAATGCTGCCCTGTGTCATGACAGGTGTCAGGCACCCACCGCTGCTGTATTCTGTACACATCCTGCTGCTCCTACACCTGCTACAGCGCATGCCTGTTTCCAGCGCTGCTGCTGGGAAACATATGCAGTATCCATGTGCATTGGATGTTTGTTCTCAGACATGATGGGCTCCTCTACCATATCTGTGACCCCCACAACAGGGTTTGTGTACACTCTTCTGATCACGCACATCTTCCACTCACATGTTGTACATTGCCTCAAGTATGCACATACAGGTGTATAGTTTGTGTAGGTGACATCAGGTCTGGCCAGGCTCCCGGGGAACCAGCAGCCTTAGGGTTTTCCTGGACCAGTATGATCTGATGCTGCTTGCCTGGCTGTTTCTTCCATGCCTATGAAGGGTATAGTGACCTGACTACAGTCACTGGGCATGCCATTTTGGGTCCTGCCCTTGCTCCATTGGGTACTGGACTGTTGCTCTGTTCACAGGATCACTATTTCCTCCCCCTCCAATCCCTACTTCTCTCTCTGCCATGACCTTAGCTGACCTTTTCCTTATTTACACCCACAGGATCACTCTCTGGTTCCCTACTGTAACAACTTAATTCTCTCTGCTCCCACATAAGTATCACCTTTTCCCATCAGCCTCTATTACACGTTCATCCTTTCCCATGATCTCAGACAGTGCAACCTCTCATCTTCTTTCCTCGTCCAAACTTACTGCCTGCTATTCTTATCCTATCCCCACCTATCACCTTAGCTCCATTTCCTATGCTGTCATCCCTTCCATCTCACATATACTCAACCTCTGTCTCTCCACTGCTTCTGTCCCTACAGCCTTCATGCATGCTGTAGTCACACCCTTACTTGGAATACCTTCCACTGATCCTAGAAAACCTCCTAATTCTTATCCCATCCCTCTTCTTCCCTTCATTTCCCCACCTCTTGAGTGTGAAGTCCTCCACTGTTGTCATGAGTTTCTTTCATTTCAGGTCCTTCTAGTTCATTTTCAGTCAGGTCTTCACCCCTTACATTTGACAGCAATGCCACTTGCCAATGTCTCCAGTGATGTGTATCTGGCTGAGGACCTCTACTCCATCCTTATCCTTCTTGACCTTTCTGCTGCTTCCAATACTGTTGACCACCACTATCACCTTGACTCATTCTCCTCAGTTGGTTTCTAGGGCTCTGTCCTGTCCTGGTTCTCTTTATATCTCTCCCATCACTTGTTCAGTGTTTCTTCTGGTGGTTCCTCTGCTACTTCTATCCTGTTCTCAGTAGGTGTTCCCCAAGGGTCTGCTATGGGCCACTTCCTTTTCTCTCTCTACACTCAGCCTCTTGGTGCACTCATCTCATCCCATGGATTTTCAGTATCATTTATGTGCTGCTGATTCTCAGATCTATCTTTCAACATGTGATATGTCTACAGCACTGAAAGCCGGTATCTTTGCCTGTCTCTCTGACATCACCACATGGATGTACCACCACTGTTAGAAAGTACACATGGACAAACCCAACTCTGTTGTCTTCCCTCCTAGACATTCCTCTCCACGTCCTCCTTTCTCTATCTCTGTGGATGACAGTTTTCTACTTCCTGTTTCCTCAGCCCATAACCTTGGTGTCATTTTTTTCCAACAGATAGCTTGAACCAGATGTTTCTTTCCCTATTACATTTGCAACAGAGTGGACTCCCCTGAGGGAGTGGATAACATGAGGAAAGATCTACAAAAGCTGGACGAATGGTCTAATGTTTGGTAGCTAAGATTTAATGTGAAGACATGCAATGTCATGCACTTGGGAAGCAGAAATCCAAGGGAATTGTATGTGATAGGGGCGAGAGGTTGGTGTGCATGGACCAGGAGATGGACTTCAAAGAGATTGTTTCTGAGGATCTCAAGGTGGCGAAACAGTGTGGCAAGGCAGTGCAAAAGCCAGAAGGATGCTGGGTTGCATACAAAGAGGAATTACCAGCAGAAAGGAAGAGGTACTAATGCCACTGTACTGGTGAGGCCTCACTTGGAATATTGTGTTCAGGTTTGAAGACCATATCTTGCAAAGGATATAAAAAGACTAGAAATGGTTCAGAGGAAGGCAACCAAAATGATTTGGAGCCTGCATCAGAAGACTTATTTTAAGAGTCTTGAAGACTTAAATATGTACACTCTTGAGAGGAGTGACGTGGGAGATATGATTTAGACCTTTAAATACTTAAAGAGTATTAATGAAAAAACAAACCTCTTCCAAAGACGGGGAAGCTGTAAAACTAGAAGGCATAACATGAAGCTGCAAGGGGATAAACTGAAAGGCAATGTCAGGAAATACTTTTTTCACTGAAAGGGGGGTGGATGCTTGGAATGTCCTCCCGATGGAAGAGGTGGGGCAAATACAGTGACAGAATTCAAAGTGGCATGGGACAGACACAGTGGATCCCTTTATAGCAACAGGATAAAATAAAAATAAACATAACTATCTCTTATATCTCAACAAAGAGGGTGACCTTCACGGAGTGGTGAGTACACCCCTAAACAAAGGCATGGGGTGGGATGACCTGCACAGAGTGGTAGGTGCACCTACTTTTGCCACCTTGCTGGGCAGACTAGATGGACCATACTGGTCTTTATCTGCATCATATACTATGTTACTATGTTACATGGACAGTTTCCATCTATTCCTTTCTGAACACACTACTAACAAACTTGTCCACTCTCTCATTATTTCCAGTCTCAACTATTGCAACCTCCTTCTTGCTAGTCTCCCTCTGCGTCATCTTTCTCCCCTTCACTCTAGTCAGAGCTCTGTTGCGTGAGTGATCTTTCACCAGCCACAATATACATATCTATCCCCTCTCTTCCATTTCAATATCTATTTCAAAATCCTCCTTCTGACTTTTGAATGCCTTAAATCTTCTGCTTCTCACATCCATTCCTCTGTCCCCTCACCCTAGACCCTTCTTCAAGCACTCCGCTCTTCTACTGGCTTGGTCCTCTCTTTGCCCTGTTCTTCTAATGCTTACTACAGACCTCGGTCCTTCTACCATGCTGCTTCTTATGCCTGGGATAAACTTCCTGAGTCTGTACTTCAGGCTCCATCTCTGCCCCTTTTCACATCAATGCTTGAGACGCACCTCTTTGAGACTGCCTTTGGATCATGCTCCCTGGTTTCCTTTGTCACCTTACACTTCCTTTTCTATCCTTATTCCTAACATTTGTCTTCTCTGTCTTGATTAGATTGTGCAGTCTGACGAGTAGGGACAGTCTCTGTCTGTGAATGTGCAGCACTACGTATGCCTTGTAGCATTTTCTACATGTTTAGTAATGGTAGTCGTGGTCATGCTACCCTCAAACACATTTAGATTTGGTCTGTGGACAACACACATGTTGGTGACAGCGGTGTTCAGGACATTGGGGTCATGCTCCACCACACCATCATCTGGTGAATCCACCTAGAGTTCTATGTATTTTCATGTGTGTTTTCCATTCACATTTCTGTTCTCATGCAAATATGTGATATTGATATACAATGGACTTAGAGGGTCAGCTTCTGATAAGTCCATGACATCCTGTGGTGTGGCTGATGGTGGTGCCATGGCTGCCTTCTTTTCCCTCTGCATCTCCCACAACATGAGACACACCTGTTAACCTACAGCATCTGGCCCTTTCATGGGTATCTGGACACACTTGCTGATCACTGCTGCTGTCCTCTCCAGTTACTACTTGCTGATGCTGCTCCCATCTCTGAGCAGTGCACCATGTATGTGTTGATTCCCACAGTGTCGCCATCAGTGTTCATGTGTCTTTTGGCCAGGACTAGATGAACAGGCATGGTGTCTCTGAACTCTCTATGGCATCCACTTACTGTGTTGCCTCAGCCTTGGGGGGCAGTGATAAACTTTGTGGCTCAGCGTTATGTTTGGGGATGTGTCTGGTGTAGGTCTTTAAGGGATCGATCACTAACTGGGCAGCAGCTAATATTGCTGCTGCCCGGTTAGCCTCGGTAGCTTCCTGTCCTTGAAGCGATCACTGGATATTCAATGCCATCACTGTAGAGGTCGGCGGAGAGGGCTGTGTACCTCATTGGTGCATAGCCCTTCTGAACAGCGGGCAGCTGAAAATCGGGCCCATAGAGTCCTGGGGAACTGTTTTGGTTACTTGGTTTGGCCATATTAGCACTGTTAAGATGCTCCTCCTCCTTAAACTGATAATTTTGTTCTCACAGCTCCTGATCCAGGTGTCTTGGAGTTTTTTTCAAATCGGTATGTAGTTCACTTACTGATTTATTTTGGCAGGGTAAAAAGCCTTGGGTCAGTTTACCCCTCATTGTTCACCCCAAACACTCTAGGAGTCTTGGCTTCCCTGACCCGGAACTATACTACCAATGTTTATACCTATGTGCCGCTTATTTTTGGATGACCAGTTCTACCTCTGCTTGGGTAAGTCTGGAAGAGCTTAGGTGTCCCTGATCCCCCTGGCAGCCATTTTATTTCTGCAGGACCAGTCCCAAAAACATCTAGTTCTTTCCCACCCCTCCCTGGGTCTCGCATGGAGGGCATGGAATGCTCTTTGCAATTGCCATAACATGTCCCCATAGATATCACCCTACACGCCAATCTCTGTCTTCACTTTTGTGAGAGACTTTGGTGGAAGGGCCCTTACACTTGGGAACAATCTACAAATTTCTTCACTGTTTGAAGGATCCACCTTCGTCTCTAAGGTATGACTGAAGCAGATCTAGGGAACCACACTGACTCTTTTCCAATATTTCTAGCTATGACACTGCTTCAGAGTTTCCTCCCAGCTCCCAGAGGCTCTGCACCCTCCCAGGCAACGTCCTTTCTAGCTCATTTATACAAAGCCTCAGCAATGGACACCCCAACTCCAGTTCACGCTCTCATCCACCGAGTAGGCTGGAGTGCGACATTGGGAGATAAGTCAGACAAATTTTGGGAGGAGGTGTATCAATATTCCCACTCATGCTCAATCTCCCTGTCTTTGGTGAACACCCAGCTTCGCATCTTACTGTGAATGTCATTTGTTCTGACTGACCTCTTCCGATGGGATAGACAAGATGATCCCCTGTGCTGGAGACTTTGTGGAGGGTGTAGTGATTTAGAGCATATGTGATGGTCTTGCCCCAAACTGCAGCTCTTTTGGTCCCAAGTGTATGGGCAAATCACACAAATGCTGAGTGTGCAATTCCCTTTTTCGATTGACTCATGTGTGCTGGGATATCTTTCCCTGGATCTTCTGCCTGAAGGACCTCGTTGGCTCTCAAACTGTCTCCTTTTGGTGGTCCATAGTGTTATGGTGCATCATTGGAAGAGACCCTGGCCTTCCTCGCTCATGGAGTGGATGGCTAAAGTATGGGACATTTATTGTATGGAGAAACTTACAGCAGACCTCTGTAGTAAACCTGGGACAGTTTAGAATTTGTGGTCCAGCTTTTTGCACTTGGAGGCTTGACTGTCTTTTTGAGGAGATTGTACCCTGCAGTCATTCATCTCTAACCTTAGGGGTTATTCCTTATATGATTACTGCAGGGACTCCCCAATAACCCCCTGAACCCCCTGCAGCTGGCAATGAACGCAGCCGCCCGAGTCCTGCATGGAGCCTCCAGAAGGGACCACATAACCCCTGTCCTCCACTGGTTGCCGATCCACTGCAGACTCACTTTCAAAGTTTTACTAATGACTTTCAAGGCCATCAACAACCTATCCTCCATTTCCCTAACAGACTTTATCCTCCCCATACCTGCAAACAGGGCCAGAAGGTCATTCGCTCAGGGCCGGCCCGTCCATTGAGCAAGAATGTTCTTTGCACAGGGCCTCGCGTTTCAGGGGGCCCCGCACAAAGAACATTCTGCAGTTTTTTTTAAAATTATATTAAAAAAAAAAAAAGCTGGCTCTGGCTGCTGCCGTGGCCGCCGCGGCCTCCGCGGCAAAATGGAGTGTCCCGCGGGGCCCCCTCTCCTCGCTGAGCCTCTCTGCAAGGGCTTTCAGATTCGCGAAGGGAGAGAGGGTCTCCCTCGCGTCTCTGTTAAGCCCGCAGGGGCTAATGGGAAATTTCCCATCTGCCCCTTTAGACGCGAGGGGCTGATGGGAAATTTCCCATTAGCCCCTGCGGGCTTAACAGAGACGCGAGGGAGACCCTCTCTCCCTTCGCGAATCTGAAAGCCCTTGCAGAGAGGCTCAGCGAGGAGAGGGGGCCCCGCGGGACGCTCCATTCTGCTGCTGCCGCGGCGGCAGCGGCAGCAGCCAGAGCCAGGTTTTATTTTAAATTTGCCATAAGCCGATATGGAGAGGGGAGGGGCTGGGCTGGGTTGGGCTGGCCTGGGCTGGGGGGGTGTTAAGACTGGTGCTGGGCTGGGCTGGGGGGGGGGTGTTAAGACTGGGGCTGGGCTGGGCTGGGCTGGGCTGGGGGGGTGTTAATACTGGGGCTGGGCTGGGCTGGGGGGGGTGTTAAGACTGGGGCTGGGCTGGGCTGGGCTGGGCTGGGGGGGTGTTAAGACTGGTGCTGGGCTGGGCTGGGCTGGGGGGGTATTAAGACTGGTAATGGGCTGGGCTGGGCTGGTGGGGTGTTAAGACTGGTAATGGGCTGCGAGGGGGGGGTTAAGACTGGTAATGGGCTGCGGGGGGGGTTAAGGCTGGTAATGGGGGGCGGCGGGGGCGGGGGTTAAGACTGGTAATGGGCTGGGGGGGTTAAGACTGATAAGGGGCTGCGGGGGAGCTAGGACAGATAATGGGCTGGGGGGGGCTAGGACTGGTAATGGGCTGTGAGCTGTTGGGGGGTTAGGACTGGTAATGGGCTATGGGGGGGTTAAGACAGGTAATGGGCTGTGGGCTGATGGGGGCTGTCTGGAAATGGGGTGATGGGGGGTTAGGGCTGGTAATGGGCTGGGGGGGGTTAAGACTGGTAATGGGCTGTGGGCTGATGGGGGCTGTCTGGAAATGGGGTGATGGGGGGTTAGGACTGGTAATGGGCTATGGGGGGATTAGGACTGATAATGGGCTATGGGGGGGCTAGGACAGGACATGGGCTGATGGGGAGGGGTTAGGACTTGAGGTGGGCTGATGTGGTTAGGACTGGTAATGGGCTGTGGGCTGATGGGGGGGGGTAGGACTGGCAGTGGGCTATGGGGGGCTGACTGGAGGGCTGATGGGGTTAGGACTGGTAATGGGTTATAGGGGGGGCTTAAACTGAAAATGGGGTGATGGGGGGTTAGGACTGGAAGTGGGTTGATGGTGGGCTAGGACTGGTACTGGAAATGGGCTGTTGGGGGGAGCTAAGATTGGAAATGGGCTGTGGTGGGGGCTTGAATTGAAATGGACTCATGGAGGGGCTAGAACTGGAAGTAGGCTCATGGGGGGGCTTGGACTGGAATTGGGCTGAGTGGAGGGGAGCTAGGATTTGACATGGGCTGATGGTGGGGCTAGGAAATGACTAGAAATGGGCTGATGGGGGGCTAGGATTGGAAATGAGCTGATGAAGGGACTCAGACTGAAAATGGATGGGGGAGCTAGGACCGGAAATGGGTTGATGGGGGGTAGGACTGGAAATGGGCTGATGCAGGGACTAGAAGGGAATGGATGCTGGGTGAGACTGGAACTAGAAGGGAGCTGAGGTTGGGGGAGGATTAGAATGGGATGGGGCTGGGAGAGTAAAATGGAGAGGGGAAAAATATTTTGTGTGGGAGGGATGAAAAATCTACAATTGGCCGGTTATTGGGAGAGTAAGTGGGGATTGAGGATGGAGGGGTAAAATTTGTGTGGATGAAATAGGAATGAGGAAAGAGCAAAAGGAGAAAGATTAGTATGTTAAAGCAGATGTAGAGAGAGAGAATGGAAAAAAAAAAACTAGAAGAGAGGAGAAAGAACAAATGGACAGCAGATGATGGAGAGTTAGCAGAAAACATGAAGAAACCAGAAGAAAGTGGCTGGAGCAATTGCAACTGAAAAAAAATGCACAAAAGGTAGAAAGATATCTCTTTATTTTGAATTTATTAATTGGAATATGAAAGCTCTGGGAAATGTGCATCATTAACGTCTGCGCTTTGTTTGGTACAAGAGGAAATTAATTTATAGTTTTATTTCTACAGTGTTGTTGTACATTCCAAGTTTGGCTTTTGGGGTTCCCAATTTAATTATTGTCTTCCTGTTTCTACATTGTGATTTCTTGTTTGGTGACGGTCTATGTTCTGCACGTGTAACTGAGCTGAGGTATTCTGTTTATGTAATTCCTATTTGACATTGCCACTTGTTCTCTTTCCCCAGTATTCTCTGAAATGTATTGGTTTAATATTTGCAGTGTTGCCTTTTGATAGGTAGGGTATGGTGCTTTGTGAGTCCTGGTAATGCTGTCAGGATATGGCGGGTTTGCTATGGGTTCTAAATGGATATCAAGTAGTTTAAAAGGGATATAGTTTGGTTGATTCCATTGGGTGTATTGGCTATTTAATGGGTTCTAAATGGGCAGCGTTTGTAGTAGTTCCTAATGTGCCTGGCGGTTGGCACTGGATTATAGTAATGTAGAAATCTTTTAGTCTTTCTTTATCCATAACCTCATTAAGAGACATGTTTACTAAAAGTTAGTGTATGGTAACATTATGCAAATATTTATGCAAATAAGGCCACTTATGCAAATGAGGCCCCGCACCGAGTCTCCGCACATGGCCCCGCACCCCCCTTGGGCCGCCCCTGCATTCGCTGTAAACACCCTCGTAATCCCTAGAGCAATAACAAAATGCTCCCTGACAGCAAGGAACAGAGCATTTGTATTTTACGCACCAACGCTTTGGAATGCCCTCCCAACCTCCATCCGGGCAATAACTGACCTCGTCCAATTTCAGAAGGCACTGAAACACCATCTATTCCTCCTACATTACTCCCTGCCCAGTGAAACAACACATCCAAGCTTACCCCCCACCCACCACAATGACACCACCGATACACCCAGGGTATGATAACATACCCACAATCTGAATATGACTGCCCAAACTTGTATATAAGCTAATATGTAAGTAGTTCAGAGAATGTTGTGTATTCCATTGCAGTACCTGTGGCATACCTGTTGATGAACAGCTCAGTTGTACATAGTGTATATAGTTACCCCTGTTAAACTCAAGTTGTATAAACCTGTTCTCTGTAATGTACACCGCATGCTCCGCTGCTTTGTACAATTTGTTGTTACATGTAAACCGCACTCATTTTAAAGAGCGCGGTATAGAAATAATATAATTAAATAAATAGCCCTCCCCTCAGACTCTGATGTAAGTCAATGATTTCAATAATCTCTCTCATGGTGTACTTCTTATTCGCTTCAGGGCTGCAGGGGGCTGTCTGGTGGGGTAGGGGGTGGATAGGATGATGGATTATCTGCACCTGAATATTGAGAGCTTCTTTCTTAGCTCTTTTTTGGTTGTACTACTTCCCACTTACTTGGTGAGTCTAGTCATTATGGGGAGTTGGGGGGGGGGGGAGGCTGGGCAAGGGGAAGGGAGTGTAGGAGAGAGGTGGTGACGGGGTGGGCATGGGGGCTGGGAGGAGGGATGGGGTGTATAGTGAGACCTAAGCATACTGGGAAGAAGGATGTTTCATCAGATTGTTGATTAATTTCTTTGGTTCGGTTTTGATTGTCATCTCCTGATTTATCTTACTTGAGTGGATTGAGATGTACTTGATGTTATTTTATATAATGTACATTTTGGATCCTGATCCGCTTAGTCTCCTATGTGTTTCCTTACCATTCCCCTAGATATATCTTTGCCCTCAGCTATTGTGTTGTCTGTCTTGACTCTACTGTAAGCTCTGATGAGCAGGGACCATGTGTCTGTACAGCGCTGCATATGCCTTGTAGCACTATACAAATGATAAGTAGTAGTAGTAGTAATACTTCTGCCATGGCTCTAGTGATGTTTGCAGCTGTCATCCTTCTTGTGTTACTCAATAAAAATTATATACACAAAAAAACCTCCAAAAGATTCTGATAATTGTAGAACACCTTCTACAACAGCTACAAGGCTGGACGGATAGGACACTGCACATCTGGCAGGAACAGTGATTTTAGGAAGCTGCATGTAGGAGAAAAGCCATGGAAATACCGTCCACTTAGACATGGGAGCAGCCTCCTGAAATTGTTGCACCAGCACAGACAGCATACTAGTGCAGCATTACTGGTCCACCCAACCTACCCAATCTCCATACCCCAGGACTCCCCCCCTCCTGTCCCTGACCAAGTATGCCCCCAAAGCATTCCCTTCATCCTCCTTCTACCCCTGAAGCTGCACCTTGAACCCCTTACTACCCCCCTGGAAGCAGCACTTCGATTCCCCTCTTCTTTCCTAAAGGCCTCCCCAACCAAAAACCCTTTGACTATCGGGGCCCTCCCCCCCCCCCCCAATCAGCATCCCCTGGCTTACTGGAGTCATTGGTGTTCATTGGGAGCAGGAGCGAGGCCCATTCGCTCCTGCTCTGCATGTGGTCTCTCCAAAATGGCTCTGATGACTTATGACATCTAGTAGTAATCTCACAAAGGGCCATACTTTTTAGGGGGCAGACAAAGGGAGGGCCCTGGGATCTGGAGTGCAGGTGGGGGGTGGGGGCGATGTCACTATTATCATCTGTCCCTTTCAGCAGGCACTTATTTGTGCGTGGGGAGCAGATGCAAATGGCACGTCTATAATTTTTGTTCCAGACGTAGATTCCCTTTATAAAATGGGGATTCCATGCCTGCATTGTGGGCCCTGCCTACACCACTCCCACTCTCCGTCCCCACCTGGCTGGGTAGACATGGTGAGCATTCCCATGTATACAAAAAGCATGTTCTGAAAGGCATTGAGATGTACAATATATTTCACTTTATACGTCTCAATGCTGATTTTTGTACTTGGAAATGCTTTTACAATAACCCCCTCAGTGTGTATACTAAAGGTTACTGCAGAGATCCATAAATGTCAATATATATATTTTTTTTAATTCTTTATTTTCGTTTTATAACAACAGAGGAAAGGAAGACATACAGCTAAAAGACAGATACAGAGAGTATAATACATACATCAAAGGAAACCCCTCCCACCCCCCTCCCCCCTGCTTCTTCTCTAGAAAACTAATCATTCCCGAAGCGGGCGTGTACTAACATTATTGTGTTACAAAACCTAACGGTGATCTAAAACATGATAAGTGCACATTAAACAGACATGTCAATATATTTTTAACTATTTATTCTTATTTTGACTTTGTGCCCCTTTTTGCACTAGCACTTTTAGAAATGGACTTTAAACCAAGAAGTTAGAAAATATCAATACATTTAATGCTTAAAAAAGATTGATATGACTACCTTACTGATGTGGTTAAAGTGCACTCTTTTCTTTGGCTCACTAGGCTTTATGAACAAATAGATAAGGAAAAATCATATTAAGGAGTATTTCTGAAATGCTTTACTGGGATTAAGTGAAAGCTGTACTTTTAACACTATTCTTATTGCACGCTTGTCAAAAATAAGGAAAAGGACTGTCAGAGTGAGAATATAAGGAATGACCTTTGCTAACTGGAAAACAGGGTCATTCCTAATACAAAAAATCTGCATCAGAAGTACTTTTAGTTTTAGTATTGATCTTAGAATCCATTAATCAAATATAAACTGTAGATAACATTTGGACAGAACAGCCCAATATGCAAACAGATTAACATGGTTAGCAGACCTGCCAACCGTATTAATCCTCTTATCCAGGATATGCAGCCACACTAACGGTTACTGCCACGGAATATGCCTACTTGTCTCCTCCTAAAAATCAAAGGAAAACAACAAGTCCATAAAAAAATCCTTCTTTTCTGTAATCAATGTATTACCTTGCTCCTACAAATGCTAATCGGTTAGCATGGGGGCATCCAAGGGCGGCATCTGGCCATAATCGGGTGGCAGTGATATTGAGCTGCTGCCTAGTCATGGCAAAGCGGCAAAAGTATGGCGCCGCAAAGGCTAGCCTAACTTTTCCTGCAGAAGCCAAATGGGCAGCAGCAAAATATTGCCTCTGCCCAGTTTGCTTCCTGGAAATCCAGGCGACCCGGATATTCAATGCCAGGGCCCAGAGATGACCCCAGTATTGAATATCAAAAGCTAGTCACTGAAACAGTGTTAGCTGTTGCTGCTGAATAATCCACATTTGACTTTGCTAATATGCCAGCTATTGGTAATTAATAAATAGTGGTGTGCATTGATAGAGTGAATTCAGTTTATTAATGTGCCATTAAAGTTTAGGGGGTTATTTTAGAAGCTTTATGTATGATTTCCACATGAAAAATCCAGCATTTACTCATGGAAATGGCATCCATATGTAAATGGTGATTTTAGAAAGGGCAAAATGTACATGTGGATGCCCTCATATCTAGTACCTAGGCATAATCCTGAACCAGCGCCTTACCATGCAACCACACATTAGCAAAACATTAAGGACCGTGTTCCACAAAATGAAAACAATACAGCAGCTTTGTCCACTCCTAGACTATGGCGACTTCTGTACAGCATTTAAGACCTAGGCATTCACACATTTGGAGTTTTGCAATATAATCTTGCAAGGCCTGCCTAAATATGCTCTACACCCCCTCCAGATAGGGAAAGACACTGCTGCCTGCATCCAACATGATGCTTCCAGATTCGAACGCATAACCCCAATTCTAAAACAGCTTTACTAGATCCCCTTAATTAGTCAGGCAAAATATAAACCATTTTAACCATTTTCAAGGTAACCCAAAAATTATCATCAAAATACCTACAATCACTCCCTCTCAGAGCACTAAACAACAGGGCCAGAAGAACTGGTTTGCAAAACACCTTCATCATAACCTCCCTCAAAATAAGTAACACTCAGTTCACCACCAACCGGGCCTTCTCGCTATTTGCTCCCAGCATCTGGAAAAATTTCCCTGACAACCTATGTGCAATATCAGACCTTAAGGAGTTCCATTAAGATCTTAAAACCCACCTCTTCAAGGAATACGTAGATAGCAAAATATTAGTCATCATCTCCCTACCCTCAATGTAACATACCCCCCCCCCTCCCCTGCCCTCCCTTCCCACTCCCATAATGTACTTATTCCTTTGCCTGTCCATAGTAAGAATGTTAAAGTTCAATGTATAATTCAGGCCCCAGGTTCCATCTATCAGTCTGTTGATTAGTTTATTGTAAGTAGATTTTACGCTGAGATAAAACGGTACATAAAAATAGCTAAAGAAATAAAGAAATAAAATTAAAATGTAGAAATTACAAGGGAACATGCCAGAGGCATGGCCTAGGAGTGGCCTGGGTAACTAAAAAATCTACACATGCAATCCCCATTTTAGACTTTATATGGTATGCATGTGTATAACCAAAATTGTCCATGTTGGGGTTTACAGTTTCTTTCTGGCATGTGTAGGTTTCTAACATATTTCAGCCAGCACTTTACAGGAGTGATTAAGAGGGTTATCCTTAATACTCTTAGGTTATTTATCCCTCCAAATTAAAATTTAAGATAGCAGCCTTAGTAGCTAGTTGGTGGCATGTAAATGTATAGTTTTCCAGAATGCCAACTTTTACATGTATGTTGCAAAATACACACTTACACATGTATATGCAGCACTTAAATGTGCAAGTTGCTGAGTTCTCACCATTGTTTCATACCGCATGTAGATTTGTAAAATAGCTCCTTATGCTATAGGAGGATGCATGTCCACATGTACTCCTTCAGCTCCTTATACTGTATATATTTTAGAATAGGCTCCACGTTTAGCACAGACTTTTCTAAAATGCCGCTGGAATTGTGTATATCCTGACCTAGATGGCTCGACTGTGATCTCCATGTACAATGTTAAATGTGCCTTTTAGTGTGTGTGAATCAATTTAATGCACATAAACTCACAAATTAACATGTATAAAATCAATTAACCTGTATTAAAACATTCTAACATGTTACAATTTTTAATTAAAACTAACATGTGAAACGGATGAAAAACTGCTAGAAAACTGGGGAAAAAGTCTAAAAATGACCTAAAAATAAACCAGTTTTTTTAGAAAAATACAGACATGATGGCAGAAAAAGACTATGGGGTATGTTTACTAAACGTGAATAACGCGCGTAGTATGACGTTAACGACCGTAAGTGCAGTGTAACGCGCGTAAACATGCGCCAATGACCGGTAACGTCGTACTACGCGCGGTAACCGCGCTTAACGATCGTAAAGCCCCGCGGTGCGTTAAAACAGCGCAGAAGGTGGAGAGTGGGCGGAGAGAAGGGGTCAATGGGCGGAGAGCGGGCGTGGAGAGGCTCCCCCTCACTAACGCGCTGTAATTCTGAGCTCAATTCCAACGCGAATGAAAACCTGCCGTTAAAGGCATTTAAAGGGAAGAGAAACCATTTCCGTCAGCAATGTACAGAAAAACCAGGGAAACACACAAAACACAGTGTGATACATGTGCACTGAACAAAATAGCACATAAAACGTTAAAAATGACCACAGGAAACATTTTAAAAAGCATAATACAGCTGGGCAACAGTTATAGCAATGGGCAACAAGGAACAACACTGCCTGGAAAGCACCAAATAAAAAAGAAATGATGT
Organism: Ichthyophis bannanicus; assembly: GCA_033557465.1. NCBI lineage: Eukaryota > Metazoa > Chordata > Amphibia > Gymnophiona > Ichthyophiidae > Ichthyophis > Ichthyophis bannanicus. The sequence goes on from CM066035.1 coordinate 463,079,065, forward strand.
GTGGAAGGGTCTACGCTTCACAGACCCTTTTAAATATCATTTCATTGTAATGGATTGTCCTGGGAGTGTTGTGTAATGTTTCCCAATGATATCATTGTTGCCCAGCTTGGTTATGGGTGTGTGCCCCTTTTGTGAGGTATTCTCTGAGGTTTATGTGCACCGTTGTCTGCATACAAGGTAAATGAGGTCACAATAAACCTGTTGCAGAGCAGGGTTTCTGACTCGTCAGGCCGGTTTAACTAACTCCAGGGACTGCATTGTCTCTGTGGCTACAGTGTGGTGCAACAGACACAGCCAGTGCCTGTAAGACCAGAGGGTCACAGGTTCAAATCCCAGCTGGGACTCCTGCCAACCCAGTCCCCATAGCTTTACCCACAACTAAACATTGATAGTAAGGACACACCTTTATTGCAGAGAACATACGCATGGCCTATATTTTACCACACCAGAAACAGGCACATTACCTTAAAGCAGAGTTCCGCAAATGTAGTCCTGGAGGGCCCCACAACATTCCAGTTTCATGCTGCCTCCAATAAAGATGCCTGTGCTGCATAGCTATGCACCACCCCCATGTTATGCAGATGTAGCTCATGCATAGTTATGAGGGACAGCATGAAAACCCGAACAGTGTTTGGAACACCAGGACTGGAGTTGGGGAACTCTGCCGTAATGCAGCAGCCAACAGGGCCACACAGCCACCCACAGGCCCCATTGGCCAATGCCACCTGGAGAGGCAAGAAATTGGGTCCTGCCTGTATCTCCCAATACTAGCAGTTGCATACCTTAGCAATGCCACCCTACACCTGGGTATATGGTACACAGCTATCAAACGTTTGCTATGAGAACTGGCAGATATCAATTCCTCTGTTAAGCACATTTTGCTCATTGAGCTCCACCATAACAATCATTCTGATGTCTGCGGTGTGTGCTGCAGGTCTGGTCTCTGACAGTGTTCACCACCCTGGGGAGTGACCCCCCAACAGTCTTGTGTACCATATCCATGCCTGTACTATGCCCATGACTGGTGTGGTGTGTATGGCTGCTGACCACCTCTATAGTAGCACAATGCTGACATCGGTGTGGGGGTGGTTGTCTGTCTATCCAGTGTGTGGTGGCTGCAAACACCTTCCACAGGCCACACTGCCAGCAATGTTGCCAGTATTGGGCTGCCAATGTGCATAATGAGGAGCAAGGTACCATGGGTATAGGCCGGACAGGGTGGCCTGGCCAGGGCGCATCTGCACATGGCATAGGGCAGTGACAGGCACATTGTAGTGGCCGGCCACCACCTACACAGACAGGGTGACCTCAGTATGTGCTGCTGAGAGATCACTCTCACCCTGACTGTGCAGTGACCACAGCATGGCTAGGCACCCCCATAGTGCTATCTAGTATTTCTCTCATGTGATATATATGGGTTGCCTTTTGGGGCCCCGTCACTGATTTAACTGTGTATGCTGACATCCCAGTTCTGGGTGCAGGCATCTCCACTGGGCACTAGCAGACTATTTGCAGCTGGTATGTGTGTGATGGAGTGGCTTGCAGGGTGCAGTGGCTGATGGCTTGCACCAGGGGAATATCAGATAGTGGTGGGGTGCAGCATGCCATATCTAGGCCTAATGTCTGTCTGCTATTGTGTTCTGGATGTGTACAGAGCTGCATTGACTGCTCTGTGGGGTGTGTGTCCCTCAGCAGGACTGGGGTTGATGTTCCCCTCTACGTCCACCTTGCAGGGAGGTAGATGTTGTATCTTTTGATAGGAGACCCTGTTATGCTGCCCTGGGGGAGGGGGTGGTGGTGCATGGGCCCTCCTGGGGGTCCATGGGGGCTACACCTGACTGATACAGACAGAGATGTCCAAGGTGTTTCTGCAGAAACTACCTGTCTCACACTATAACAGTGCTGTGGACCTGCACCATGGCCTCTTTCAGCCATGGACGTTGCTGTGGACCTGGTGCTTGGCGCCTCACTGCACCCTCAGGGTGAGCACAGTACCCGCATGCTGTGACGGTGTGTGGCTACCCTGTGCCGGTACAACACACGGTCAGTACCCCCTAACAGGCCGAGGTGCTGTGGGGGTGCACATGGTCGCTTCCCCCCTACCAGGCCGAGGTGCTGTGGGTGTGCATTCCCCATCTTGTGTTTATCTGTGGACAGCTGATTTGCATGTGCAGTGCATCATGGGTGTGACTGGCGCAACCCAACCCTGGGGGAATCCAGCGCCTGCTCACAGGCTTTGATAACCCATAGGCCATCCCACGTACATCTGTTAGCATTGTGCATAGGTGCAGGACACCCTACCGAGTCTGTCATATAAGGTACCCACACAGGTAAAAACACACATACCCACGCATGATTGTACGCGCGTCGCTACGCACGCCCAACGTACATTGTTACGCACACTGTGAGGGTCTGTTTCTGTATGGAGTACTCGACGTAAAGGAAAACATGCCTTCTCACGGCACACTGGGGACTCAAACCCATGCTGCCTGTAACAGTGGTCAGTACACTAACCATTGTGCTACAGCTCTGTGTTAGTGCTCTGTGTCTGTACATCTTCCTATGATGTACGTCCGCAGCAACGCACGCACATACGCCCACAGTAACGCACGTGGCCACGCCCCCAGCAACGCACGTGGCTACGCATGCAGCAACGCATGTGGCTGAGCAGCAAAGGCATTTGGAAGAAATGGCATCCATGTCGAGGAAGCCTCCCTTCAGCCAGAGGGACCTCTACCTACTAACAGAGCTGTTCTGCCTCCGCCAGCAGAGGCTCTTCCCTGGCTCATCCAGGAGGCAGAACCTGGCAAGGGTCAGGAGGGCCTGGGAGCGCCTGGCCCATAGGTTCAACAGGAGCTCAGACTACCCACGTGAGGTAAGTGCATGGGGACAAGTCCCCCAAATGATGAGACAAAACAAAACACACCCAGTAACCTCAGCACAAATACACAATGCACTGACAGGGAATAGCAGGTGCTGACACATCCTGCGGCTAGCAAAGTCTGCCACACACCCCAGAAGAAGGCACCCCTGCCCCAAGGGGGTAGCTGCAACCATGGCAGAGCAGCACCACAGATCACAGAGGTATGGTATAGGGTGCCTTTGCAGGCCAGGGATGTCCCCCATCCACAAGACACCCCAGTCCCACCTCTCAGGCCAACAGGAAAGGAAGGGGGTCTGCACCATGTCTCCGTTAACCAACACATTTGCAAAATGCATCCTCTGATGCTGCAAGCCCCAAATGAGGGCATCTCTCCCTCACCCTGCCCACTGTCTGCTGGTGCCCTGTGTGATTACAAAAGACAAACCCCAGCTCCAAGCAGATGTAGGCCCCAAATGAGGGCAACTCCCCTCCACCCTGCCCACTGTCTGCTGGTGCACTGTGTGAATACAAAAGAAAGACCCCAGCTCCAAGCAGATGTAGGCCCCTAAAGGGGTCCTCTGCACCGACCCTGTTCCCTGGGAAACAGGCCCTGTATGGGATCACAAAGGAAAAACCACAGCCTAAGGGCATCCTAGTGAGGACTGTAGGTGACAACCTCCCACCCAAAAAGTGGCTGATTGGCACATGCAGATGTGTGTAGGTGGCACACACAGCTGTGATGTGTTATGTACGTGGGCCGCACATACAGTGCACATGGTGCACCGACCAGGGTGATGTGTGTGTGGCCCACACATGGGGCTGTCACACGTTAACGCAAGGGGGCATTAGCGCCCACCCAATAGGGGCAGGCGCTTGTTGTATGCAATGAGAGTGGTAGATGCAGAGGCAGGGACCCACCACGTGTCCCCACGGTAGCTAAGGGCAATGTTCGTTGTCACCCCTACAGGTGGAGAACCTTCGAAAGAAGGCTCGCGAGCTGAGGGCCCGGTACCCCCGCTTCGTTGCCAGGGTGCAGCGCGAGAGGATGGCACAGCAGAATGGTGAGTACCGCGACATGGCCATGTAGGGGAACGAGTGGTGGAACCACAGGTCCATAGTGACAGGGGAAGAGAATGTTTCCCCAGGGGATGACATGTGTTATCTCTCCCACAGCTGATGCACGTGCAGCCATCGTGGACGAGGGGCCGGAGGAGCCTCCAGACGTTGCAGCCCGGGAGGGAGACCAGGAGCAGCGCGATGATGAGGATGGCGGACCAGAGCGGGGAGCCGAGGATGGGAATGAGCGCGCATCCCCACGCCACGATGAGGGGGAGGAGGGGGGTGATGATGGGGGCCAGATGGGAGGGAATGTGGGGGATGCTAGGGAAATGGGGGCTGATGGTGTGGAGCCTGGGGAGCAGGATGAGGAGGGGGGGGATGTGAGTGGAAGGGAAGGGGAATGGGGGGAGGTGGGTGGCAGGGAGAGGGAGGGGGAGGCAGGGGGGGAGGGGGATGGGGTTGTGGGGAGGGTGTTGGAGGCAGGGGGGAGGGAGGGGATGTACAGCGGAGGGGGTGGGGCGGGGGCAGGTCCCCAATGGCACGCTCCGCCACAGGGCACTGGGGGCACCAGCCACCTGCCCCATGATCAGGGCGCGGCAGGCCCTCTGGACGTGTGCCTGCCACACATGGCCGCAGGCAGGTCTGCTGTCCATGCAGCCACACAGACACGGGGAGATGTGTGTCTGTGCGGCTGCATGTGCGGCCTGCGCCTGGCTGCAGCTGTGCGTGCCCAAGCACAAGCCCAGAGGCAGTTCGCCCTAATCCAGGGCCAGGTGCTGGCGACCCTGTCCATGGTGGCTGACCGTCTGCGGGAGTGGGATGACCGCCCTGGCTGTTCCGCAGACGGTCAGCCACCATCCAACAGGGGTCCCCAGGGTGTGTAATGTGTGGGGACACATGGCACACCCACCCTGTGACGGACCGTGCCATTGAATGTCCACCACACTGGCCACAGCGATGGGAGCGGACACTGCAATTTGCAGTGGCATGCGTGGTTGGCCATGCCAGCCATCAACTGACCCAATCCAAAATTACCCCCAAAAAACGGTAATCAAAATGTCACCACCGAAGATACCGTTAAAGATCCCCAAAATGTATTAGTTGTATTTTTTGTCGGACATAAATCACATAGAGAAGGCACTTAAACCCAACTCCTAATGTGATACATCTCCCTTTTATTCAACCACATAGGTCAATTTATATCAAATTCAATAGACAGTGCACCTTAAATGATAAAAGCAGTACTTATCTCATGAGCAAACGCGACGTGCACGTTTCGGGGGAAAAGGCCCCCTGTATCAAGCGTTCCAAAACACAAACTGAACTCGTAGAAACTTCTGTCCACCAGAAATGGCCAAGAACGCCGAAAAACCAGCAGTTCAAAACGAGGATACTTGCTCCAGATTGGCCTATTGCAACTGCCTTTCAAAAATAAGCATCCAATCACGGAAGGGAAACCCCACCAAAGACAGGGGAAGCCCAAACCGTGATAGGATGACCTCACATCACGCCCAGCCAATCGATCTCCAAGTTGAGTCCCAAAGGGGTCACCGATTGTAAAAGGAATATCCAACGCTGTTCAAGCCTCCGAAGTTTTAAGGCACGATCCCCTCCCCGCGGATCAGCCGGAACATGATCAATTATTGTCCAGCGCAAATGTTCAAACTTATGTTGTTTTAATTCACAATGAGGGACCAGAGGAGCCGTAAGGACCCGAGAACGAAGGCGACTGGCATGTTCAATCAAACGGGTCTTTATCGGCCGGGTGGTACTCCCGACATAACGGAGGGGGCAATCACATTCAATAAAATACACCACATGAGTCGTGGTGCATGTCGTTTGCCAACGGCGATAGAAAACCCGATCAGTATGTAGATCACTCCAAGTAGTCCCGGTGATCGTAGAGCCACAAAACCGACAGTCCCCACACGACACATGAGCCCCTGCCCGATTATGAGGACTCATCGGACGGTCAGTTGGAGTAGCTGAATGGACCAATTTATCACGAAGGTTAGACCCCCGTGTATAGGCTATACGCAAAGGTTTATTCAGACTAGGGTGTAACGTCAACACCGGCCAGTGTTTCTTTAATATATTTACTATCTTGGAGGAATTAGACATATAGGGTAAAATCCCTGTCACCATATCAGAACCTGCCTCAACGGGCTGGTCTAAAGAGCTATCTAAAAACCACTCCCTATGAGAATAGAGAGCACGGCGATATGCTCGGGTGATGATAGGTTTAGGGTAACCCTTAACAAGAAGACGATTAATCAAATCCGTCGCGTGATGGCGAAACTGATCCAATGAAGTACATATTCTTCTAAGGCGTAGGAATTGTCCGTAAGGTAACCCGTAATTACTTCCTATTTGAGGGAGTTTTCTACCATCAGATTTTTGGAATTGCCATGGGTGCCACAGTGGCCCCTTCGGTGGCCACCCTTTACATGGCGGATTTAGAGGAGAGGTTCATTTATTGTTCCCCCAAATTTAGGTCAGTATTATTTTGGAAGCGTTTTTTGGACGACATTTTCTTCATTTGGTCGTCTGATTTAACATCACTAAATGAATTTATTGTCTGGCTTAATACCTTGAAACCTTGTATTCAATATACTGCTCATATTGATCAAGATCGAATTGAATTCTTAGATATGGTGGTATTTCGTGAGGGGGATCGTTTAGCCACTTCTCTTTACCGCAAGCCGGTGCAACGAAATAGTTTATTAAATTATCGCAGTTTCCACCCTCAACCATTGCGCAATGGGTTACCTTACGGACAATTCCTACACCTTAGAAGAATATGTACTTCATTGGATCAGTTTCGCCATCACGCGACGGATTTGATTAATCGTCTTCTTGTTAAGGGTTACCCTAAACCTATCATCACCCGAGCATATCGCCGTGCTCTCTATTCTCATAGGGAGTGTTTTTTAGATAGCTCTTTAGACCAGCCCGTTGAGGCAGGTTCTGATATGGTGACAGGGATTTTACCCTATATGTCTAATTCCTCCAAGATAGTAAATATATTAAAGAAACACTGGCCGGTGTTGACGTTACACCCTAGTCTGAATAAACCTTTGCGTATAGCCTATACACGGGGGTCTAACCTTCGTGATAAATTGGTCCATTCAGCTACTCTAACTGACCGTCCGATGAGTCCTCATAATCGGGCAGGGGCTCATGTGTCGTGTGGGGACTGTCGGTTTTTGTGGCTCTACGATCACCGGGACTACTTGGAGTGATCTACATACTGATCGGGTTTTCTATCGCCGTTGGCAAACGACATGCACCACGACTCATGTGGTGTATTTTATTGAATGTGATTGCCCCCTCCGTTATGTCGGGAGTACCACCCGGCCGATAAAGACCCGTTTGATTGAACATGCCAGTCGCCTTCATTCTCGGGTCCTTACGGCTCCTCTGTTCCCTCATTGTGAATTAAAACAACATAAGTTTGAACATTTGCGCTGGACAATAATTGATCATGTTCCGGCTGATCCGCGGGGAGGGGATCGTACCTTAAAACTTCGGAGGCTTGAACAGCGTTGGATATTCCTTTTACAATCGGTGACCCCTTTGGGACTCAACTTGGAGATCGATTGGCTGGGCGTGATGTGAGGTCATCCTATCACGGTTTGGGCTTCCCCTGTCTTTGGTGGGGTTTCCCTTCCGTGATTGGATGCTTATTTTTGAAAGGCAGTTGCAATAGGCCAATCTGGAGCAAGTATCCTCGTTTTGAACTGCTGGTTTTTCGGCGTTCTTGGCCATTTCTGGTGGACAGAAGTTTCTACGAGTTCAGTTTGTGTTTTGGAACGCTTGATACAGGGGGCTTTTTCCCCCGAAACGTGCACGTCGCGTTTGCTCATGAGATAAGTACTGCTTTTATCATTTAAGGTGCACTGTCTATTGAATTTGATATAAATTGACCTATGTGGTTGAATAAAAGGGAGATGTATCACATTAGGAGTTGGGTTTAAGTGCCTTCTCTATGTGATTTATGTCCGACAAAAAATACAACTAATACATTTTGGGGATCTTTAACGGTATCTTCGGTGGAGCCATCAACTGACAGCATGGGCCATGTCAGCCGGATGTCACGTGTCTGTGTCAATGTAAATAATGTAAATATGTTTTTAAAAAAGAGTTATAAATGTTGGTTGAAACATATGTACCTGTTGGTCAGATGTCCCTCATTGCCTGATGACAGTGGTGTGCGAGTGATGGGTGTGGCAGTGGGCACTATTGGGGCCAAGGGTGGACGTCGAACAGGTAAGGTATGTGGCGTGGGCACCCCCCACAGACATGTCACAGCTACGTTGCTGTTTGGGTGGCCCACCAAGAGGGGTGGGGAGTGGCGTGCCTGACTGACGTGCAACAGCATGTGTGTTGGTAGGTGCGGGGCAGACAGCACAGAGTGACAATGGGACATATGGCGGGGGGAAGTGGATGGCCTGTGTATCCTATCCAGCTTTGTCCCATATTGGTGGCCTGTGGTGGCAAGGGAAGGGCGGCTGAGGTGTATATGTACCGGTGGGGTTAGGGGGGAAACACAGAGGGTGCACCCAGGGCCAGCCCGTCCATTGAGCAGGAATGTGTTTTGCACAGGGCCCAGCGTTTCGGGGGGCCCCGCGCAAGGAACATTCTTCCCTTTCGTAATTGGTAGAAATAAAATAAAAGTGGCCGCTGCTGCCGCGGCGGCGGTATGGAGTGTTCCGCGGGGCTCCCTCTGCCCGGCGGGACTCTCCCGGCGCGGCTCAGCCCCTCTCTGCCGGCTTGCAGATACGCGAAGGGAGAGAGTCTCCCTTGCGTCTGTTAAGCCCGCAGGGGCAGATGGGAGATTTCCCATCAGCACCTGCGGGCTTAACAGAGATGCGAGGGTGACTCTCTCTCCCTTCGCGTATCTGCAAGCCGGCAGAGAGGGGCTGTGCCGCGCCGGGAGAGTCCCGCTGGGCAGAGGGAGCCCCACGGGACACTCCATGCTGCCACCGCGGCAGTGGCAAGCTTTATTTGGTTTTTAAATTGCCATCAGCCGAGGGGGGGGGCCGGTAGGACTGGCAAAGGGCTAGGGAGGGAGGGGGGTTGAGACTGGCAATGGGCGAGGGAGGGAGGGAGGGAGGGAGGGGGGTTAAGACTGGCAATGAGGGAGGGAGGGGGGTTAAGACAGGCAATGGGCTGGGGGGGGGTTAAGACTGGCAGTGGGCTGATGGGGGGTAGGACTGATAATGGGTTATAGGGGGGCTAGGACAGAAAATGGGCTGATGGGGAGGGGTTGGGACCTGAGGTGGGCTGATGTGGTTAGGACTGGTAATGGGTTATAGGGGGGGCTTCAACTGAAAATGGGGTGATGGGGGTTAAGACTGGGAGGTGATTGACGGGGGGCTAGGACTGGTAATGGGTTGGGGGGTTGCTAGGACTGGAAATGGGCTGATGGAACAGCTAGGATAGGACTGGAAATGGGCTGAGTGGAGGGGAGCTATGCCTTGACATGGGCTGATGGTGGGGCTAGGAAATGACTAGAAATGGGCTGATGGGGGGGGGCTAGGATTGACAATGAGCTGATGAAGGGACTTGGACTGGAAATGGATGGGGGAGCTAGGACTGGAAATGGGCTGATGCAGGGGCTAGAAGGGAATGGATGCTGGGTGAGACAGGAACTAGAAGGGAGCTGATGTAGGGGGAGGATGAGAATGGGATGGGGCTGGGAGAGTATAATGGAGAGGGGAAAAATATGTTTTGTAGGAGGGATGAAAATCTACAATTGGCCAGGTATTGGGAGAGTAATTGGGGATTGAGGATGGAGGTGTAAAATTTGTGTGGATGAAATAGGAATGAGGAAAGAGCAAAGGGAGAAAGATTAGTATGTTAAAGCAGATGTAGAGAGAGAGAGAGAATGGAAAACAAAGTAGAGGAGAGAGGAAAGGACAAATGGACAGCAGACGATGGAGAGTTAGCATAAAATATGACGGAACCAGAAGAAAGTGGCTGGACCAATTGCAACTGAACAAGAATATGCTCAAAAGGTGGCACAGTGTTGCGTGACAGTGGCTGGTGAGGGGCGCGGTTCGGATGCTGCAACCGATGACAGTTGCTGGATGTAGCTCCTGGGGGACACTGTGTTAGTAGGATGTGCCATGATGGGGGCCCACTGGATGTAGGTGTAGATGGGGCCACTGGTGCACAGGGGACGGGTAGCCATTACAGGGGGGGTGATCCTAGGGCGGTGACAGATGCATGGCTGTGCTCAGGGGGCCACAGTGGTAATGTGTGGGTGTGTTTGCTTGCGCCCCTAAAGGTAAATTGACATATACCTGCCCCCTCACTCACTATCTGATGTGTGGGTGTGTTTGCTTGCACCCCTCCAAAAGGAAAGAAATAAATGCCCCCTCCCTCACTGTATCATGTACAGGTTACTACATCAGCCAGCCTTCTGCATCTGGCACCCTGGGGACTCGAACCCATGCTGCCCGTATCAGCAGTCACTGCAGTAAACCATTGTGCTACAGCTCTGTATGGGTCAAGTATGTCTACGAGGCTTCTTATGCTTAACGCGCGGTGACTCCTCTAACGCGCCACGTATCGCTCGTTAGTTCTGTACCGCGCGTTAGATCTTCTGCTGTCCCGCCCATCTCCTTATTTGGGGGTTTGTCTTATTAACGCGAATACTAACGCGAACTGCACTAACGCGATTTAGTAAACATCCCCCTATATGGCCCATCTAGTCTGCCCTTCCATATCAACTGCAATAGTCCCTTTTTTTCCTTTAGAGATCTGTGTTTCTCCCATTCTTTCTTGAATTCAGATACTGTCCTCATCTCTACTACCTCACTGGGAGACTATTCCATGCATCTACCACTCTTTTGGTAAAGAAATATTTCTGCATATTACTCCCGAGCCTATCCCCTTTCATCCTCATCCTATGTCCCCATGTAGCAGAGATTACTTTCAATCAAAAGAGGTTCTTTTGTCCATTTATGCCATGGAGGTATTTAAACATCTCTATCATATCTCCTCTATCCCACATTTCCTCTAACATATACATATTAAGATATTTAATTCTGTCCTCATATGCTTTGTAATGAAGATCACCAACCATTTTATTAGCCACCCTCTGTACCAACTCCATCCTGTTTAAATCCTTTTGAAGGTGCAGTCTCCAGAATTGCACACAAAGGTTGCATCAGAAACTTATACAGAGACACTATCACCTTTTTTTCTGCTAGCCATTTCTCTCCCTATGCACCCAAGCATCTTTCTAGCTTTCACCGTCACCTTTTCTACCTGTTTAGCTACTTTAAGATCATCATAAACAATCACGCGCAGGTCCCGTTCTTCCTTTGTGGACAGAAATTCTTTGCCCCCTACACTTTACCACTCCCTTGGAGTTTTGCAGCCCAAATGTATGACCCTACATTTTTTAGAATGAAATCTCAGCTGCCATATTCTCAAACATTCTTCAGGCTTAGCTACATCCCTCCTCATGTTATCTACTTCCTGGGTGTCTACTCTATTGCAGATTTTGGTATCATCCACAGAGAGGCAAGCCTTACCGGACAGCCCTTCTGCAATATCACAAACAAAGATGTTAAAAAGAATCGGAAAATCATCCCATGGTCCAGGAAACCTAACCGCTCTCGATGTCACTATCAACGCAGCCATGCATTCATTTCCAGGATGTAAACTTCTCTGCCTCGGCCTCTACCCTCTTCAGGGAGGATTGAAAAGAACACCATCTGCGCACCTATCTGCTTCACCCTTTCAACAGAGGTTAAACTAACCAGCCTGTAGTTTTCAGTCTCATCCTTACTTTTGCTTTTGTGTAAAGGGACCACATGTGTCTTTCTCCAGTCCTCTAGGACCACTCCCAACTGTAAAGAAGTATTGAAAGGTTCAGACAGTGCTGCTGCTAGAACGTCCCCAAGATCCTTCATTATTTTCGGATGTATCCCATCTGGTCACATCGCTTTGTCTACTTTTAGCTTAACTAGTTCCTCATGAACACAGTCTTCTGAAAATCATTCCAGATCCCTGTCACTTCTTTCCTATTTGTGGGTGTTTTCTGAGGTCCTGCTCCTGGTCCTTCATCTGTGAACACAGAAGAAAAATATTTGTTAAGCAATTCCGCTTTATCCTCATCAGTTCTACATATTCCTCCCCTTCACCCTTGAATCTGACAATACCACTTTTGACTTCCTCCTCTCACTAACATATCTGAAAAAATGTCTTAACCTCCCCCCCCCCCCATTTTATTGCATTGGCCATTTCTTCTTCTTTTTTATTTATTTATTTTATTTGTTTAAAGTCTCTTTTATACCGCGCTATTGACATCAGCGCGGTTTACAGTGAACATTAAACTACACATCTCAGATTGCTGATTTGTGTTTACAAAAAACAGGTATCATAACTTGGGTATACATTAAAACAATTTTAACAGGGAAAAACATGATAAATATATACAAACCACTTTTTGTTTATTTGCTTTCCTGACTACTTTGCTAGCTTCTCTAGGTTTTTCCAAATATAGATGCCTGTCTTCCTCTCTCTGTGATCTCTTGTATTTCATGAAGGCCTCCCTCATTTCTTCATCTTTTCCGCTACTTTTTTTTTTTTTTTAATTCTTTATTTTCGTTTTATAACAACAGAGGAAAGGAAGACATACAGCTAAAAGACAGATACATAAAGTGTGATACATACATCAAAGTAAACCCCTACCACCCCCCTCCCCCCTGCTTCTTCTCTAGAAAACTAATCATTCCCGAAGCGGGCGTGTACTGACATTATTGTGTTACAAAACCTAACGGTGATCTGAAACATGATGAGTGCACATTAAACAGACATGTCGGAACAATGAGCAGATTGTACATAATCATTGAGCATCTGCCATTTAGACAAGCGAGAATGAGTTTGGGTATGGGGAATAGCTCTCCGAGATATCTGCTCATATTTACTATATAAGCAGACGAGGTTCCACCATTCATTGACAGTAAGTCGAGAGCTATCCTTCCAATTCCTCGTGATTAAACATATGGCTATACCCAGCATGAAATCAAGGAGAAAGCGACCCTTCTTAGGAAGAGAGGGGACCTCCGCCACTGAGCGGAGTCCTACAATATTCCAGGAGAGAGGCTCGTGAAGGTGTAAGATAAATTAAATACGACCCCAGACCCGCCCCCAGTAAACCTGTAGTTGAGGACATTCATAAATAACATGAGCGAGGGTTCCCACAGCAGTATGGCAAGACCAACACTGGTCCCTAGCAGTTGTGTTCCATTTGGCTATTTTTTCTGGAGTATAAAAGCATCTGTGTGCAAAAAAGAAGAGAGTTTGGGTAACTGAGGCAGACCGGGAAACCCGCACTACTTTGCTCCAGAAAACGCTCCATTGCACAGGGGTTAAAGTGGTTTGCAGTTCGCGCTCCCAGGCTTGTTGGGCTCTAAAAGTGGCAGTATCTGTACCCTGACATAATATTTTATAAAAGTTAGAGGCTACCCCATGTGTACTACTAATAGAGTGAACTAATTCTAATAGCCCGTCCTCAGTAGGGACCGAGGGCGGCAGGATTTGAGCACTTTTGAGGCAGTGTTGAAGCTGCATCAATTGAAAGTAATGTTTCGCTGGTAACGCAAATTCCTTTTGTAAATCAGAAAAGGTTTTCCAACGAGCTGCAGAGAAGAGCTGTTGGGGTGTCCAGATCCCCCTAGAGTACCAGGGTTTCCATGCTATCGTTCTATTTAGGACTTGAATTCTGGGGTTATTCCACAGCGGGAGTCCGTCCTGAGGACATACGTTTGGGCCCAGTGATAGAATGAGAGTGTTAAAGGCCGCAAGAGTATCGACAATCATGGGGGGATGGCGGGCATCTACTTGATGGGACATACCGGGGAGATGGGTCAACGGAATTGGGCTACTAAGCTCCTCTTCTATATCAAGCCAAACTGGTCTGCTGTCTGTTGAGGCGTCAAGCCATCGGGCACCTTGTTTAAGTAGGAAGGCTTGATGATATCTGAGAAAAGCAGGAAATCTGGTACCCCCTAGTTCCTTTGCAGACTGTAGTTTTTGTTTAGCTATCCTTGGTGGCTTGCCCTGCCAAAGATAGCGGACGAGAAGGCCCTCAATATCTTTATAAGTGTGTAGCGGGAGTAAGCATGGCAGCATTTCTAAAATGTAGTTCACTTTGGGGACTATCATCATTTTCACAGTTTCTAGGCGGCCCCACCATGTAAGGGATAAGGGAGACCAACGATTTGTGAGCTCACGGACTTTGGAGACTACCTCTTTGGCATTAAAACTGATAGTGTCTTCTAAAGGAGAACAGTAATGGACCCCAAGATATTTCACCATGCGGGATTGCCAAAGGAAAGGAAAGGCCTGCATGTCAGCCTCATGTACCCAGCGGTTCAGTGGGAATGCTACAGATTTGGTCCAGTTAATTTTATAGCCCGATAATTGCGAGTATCCATCAATCAGATCCAAGACAGCTGGAACCGAATCTAGGGATACGAAAAGCATAAGGTCATCTGCATAGGCAGAGAGTTTAATCTCTCTGTGACTGAAGGGGACACCTCGAATACGTGCGGACTGTCTAATAAGGAGGGCGAGGGGTTCAAGAGCTAGATCAAAGAGCATTGGTGATAGGGGGCAACCTTGACGCGTGCCTCTTTGGAGATTAAAAGGCTGAGACTTAATGGCATTTACACAAATACTGGCGACGGGTTGAGTATACATGACTTGGAGGTATCGGAGGAAGCCCTCCCCAAAGCCATACCATCGGAGAACTGCAAATAAGAAGGGCCATTCTAGGCGATCAAAGGCTTTTTCAGCATCAAGGGAAAGACCCACCCATGGATGAGCAAGATCGGCAGCACTGGATAGCACATGGCACAAGGTCCGAGCATTGTCAGCGGTGGATCGGCCGGGTATAAAACCGCATTGGTCGGGATGGATTAGGGTGGCCATCTTGTCAGATAGCCGGGTGGCCAAGATTGTTGCGAAGATCTTATAATCGGCATTGAGTAGGGAGATTGGACGGTAGTTGGCGGTTAGCAACGGGTCTCTGCCTTCTTTCTCAAATACTACCACATTAGCTGCAGAAAAGGATCCCAAAGAGGATGTATCTACCGCAAGGGCAGTAAAATAGAGTTTTAAGTAGGGAACTAAATCTGCACTGAACGTTCTGTAGAATTCGGTCGGGAGACCATCAGGCCCTGCGGCTCGGCCCGAGGCTGTTCGTTTTAGGGCAGATTGGATCTCTGAAGTAGAGAAGGGTTCATCCATCGCATCCCTATCAGCTTCAGAGAGGGTCGGCCGCTGAATACCAGAAAGCAATCGCTCGAAGGTCTCTGATGAGAACTCACATTCAGATTGATATAGGCGGGTATAGAAATCCCGAAAGAGTTCTACAATATCGGAGTCTGTGGTCAATATGCCCCCTCCCTGTGGGGCTCGAAGGGCCGCTACGCGCTTGGCTTCTTTTTGACCTTTCAAGGCGTTGGCTAAAAGTCGACCGGCTCGGTTATTTTCACGATAGTATGTCCCTCGTTGAAGCTCAATACTCTTAGAAGCAGCAGTTGAGAGGATTGCATTATATTGAAAACGGAGACGCTGTAAGCGAATTAAGACACATGGATCAGTACGTGAAGTTAGAACTCGTTCGCCTGCTTTGATTTGTTGGTCTAGTATGAGTAGCTGCTGTTTGCGTTGTTTCCGCAGGCGGATTTGATAGCTAGTGATCGTTGCTCGAATGGCCGCTTTGAAACCCTCCCACCAAGCCCAATTCGCAGTATCCTGGGGTAAATTAAAATGGAAGTAGTCCTGTATGGCTGCTCGAATTTCTAACTGGAACTCTGGCTGAGTTAACAGGGCTCTATCAAAGAACCAGGCCCCCCAATTCCCCTGGGGTGCAGTAGTGTGTAATTGAAAGGAAATAGCAGCATGATCTGAAATATGTTGGGAGTGAATCTTTGCAGTGTCCACCTGAGGAACTAACAGTTTTGATATCAGAAAGAAATCTATGCGAGACTGGGATTTGTGAGGGGAAGAGAAGAAGGTAAAGTCAAGCTCATTGGGGTGTAGTAACCTCCATAGATCAACTAAAGCAAGATCTTTGATCAAAGAGGTAAGCGTGATGTGACTCTTGGGGGGACCACTTGTCCTAGGCGGCTGTTTGTCAATCAGGGGATCAAGAACTAAATTGAAATCCCCCCCTATTATCAATGAAGTATGAGCAGAGGCCTGCGCAACCTGAGCAATGGTAGCAAAAAAGGCAGGGTCATCCACATTAGGAGCATAAAGGCATATACATGTAACTTCAAGGCTACCTAGCTTGAGGTGAACTCTGGACCATCTACCTGCTGTATCTGAGCTAGTCGCAAGAATAGTAGCATGCAAAGATTTCCTAACCAGTATGGCAACCCCACATTTCTTAGAAACGGCTGGGGAATAGGCGGCCACCATGTAAGGTTTAATATTGAGTTTAAGAGTTTCCTTCGAATTTAAATGCGTTTCTTGGAGGAAAATCAGGTCCGCAGCTTCATGACTTAGATAGTTTAGGATTTTCTTCCGTTTTATCGGATTATTGATTCCTTTTACGTTCAATGAGAAAATCTTACATGGTGCCATCAATCGGTAATAGACATTTTAGGTAAGGGCGCTTGAAAACATACAACATAATCAAAATCTGTGCAACAATGACATAATCACCGAGTATGCTGGCTAATACACCCCATATTGAAAAGTATGTACCAAAGTATCTTAGAGAAGAAGCAAAACCCCCAATGAATATGGCGACCATATGTCTGTGGGAGGAGGCCCTAGAGAGGAAGATGGAGACATGAAAAAAGAAAAGAAACACCAGAGTCCATAATTAACACTGTCTCTGATACTCATCGAGGCTACAGTGGGCAGATGGAGTCGGGTCACAGATAGCATCAAAATAAGGCAACAAACCGCCCTCGCCAGACTCTTTGCTGAGCCGCGACAAATCCAATATGGCAGTTACAGCGGATATGAGAATACTTGCAGGAATATTCTGGAAGTCAGCGCATCAAGTCGGCTTCTTTAGAATCCAAGAACTCCGCTAGTAGATCAGGGTCCTCAAATGTTCTTGTCTGATTGTGAAGCGTGACTCGGAGCTTGGCCGGATACATCAGGCCATAGCGTGCTTGTAGTTGTTGAAGCCTCGGCCGAAATTCCAGAAAGCGCTTTCGGCGGTCGACCGTGGGTTTAGCCAAGTCAGGATAGAAGGAGATCTTGTGGCCCTCAAACTCCATATGGCCCTTGGCCCGAGAGGCACTGAGAATTTGCTCCACATGTTGATATCGCAAAAGTCGAAAGATGATAGGCCGCGAGGTCTTCCTGTTGAGCGTTATGTTTGTGGGTACACGATGAGCGCGATCGATCTCCAAGTCTTTGGTAAAGGTAATTTGGAGCAGGGAAGGGAGGATTTTACATAAAAACTCTTTCATGTCTCCCGATTCCGCTCCCTCCGGTATGCCCACGAGTCGTAGGTTGTTGCGGCGCGCTCTATTATTGCCATCTTCCACTTCTTTCTGCAAGGCCCGTACCTGACGTTCAACTTTGTCAAGTTTGGACAACCGGGCCGCATGGGAGTCTAATATGCTCTCCATTTTGTCCTGACGCGAAGAGAGCCCCTCTAGCTTGCCCTGCAGTACACCAAGATCTTCCCGCAGCGCTCGGAGTGCTTCACCGTTTGACTGCACGAGGTCCTTAACCCCTCTAATCTCTGCGAGGATTTCCTGCTGCATTTCGGGGCCCTCGCGCGAAGCCAGCCCCTTCTGTGGGGACGGGGGTTCAGTTTTGGAGCGTTTGCCGTGAGAAGCCGCTGGAGATCCAAATTCCAGGCGCGTGGGTTTGGTCCCCGCCATCTCACCAATGTGCCCCGGCAAGATCAGGGCAGAAGTTCAAGTATATACGGTGTTAATTCAGGATTCTGAGTAGGCCTCTCGGGAGCCTCAGCGTTATGCGACCATCCCGCTGGACATCGGGCTCCGCCCCCCTCCGCTACTTTTTTTGAGAACCATAGTGGCCTCCTTTTCCTTTTACATGTATTTACCTTTCTAACAAAAAGGTTTGTTGCCCTTTGTGCCCATTGCTTTTCTATATCACCCAGCTGTTCCCATCCCACTAATGATTCCTTGAGGTATTGTCCCATCTTGGCAAAGTTTTCCTAGTCTAAGACCCCCGCTTTTGAATCAATTTTATCAGCCCTAGTACTAATACTGAACCCTACCATTTGGTGATCACTAGATGCAAGATGATCTCCCACTGTAACACAGAAACACTTTCTACATTGGTGAGCACCAAGTCCCGTAGGGCCCCTTCAAGTGTGGGTTCTGTTACCAGTTGCCTGAAGAGTTTTCCCTGTAGAGAAACCAGGATCTCATTACTTCTAGATGATGCTGCAGCAGGGATGTGCCAATCAACATATGGCATATTGAAATCACCTATCAGTAGCACTTTTCCTTTCATGGCAATACTACATATTTCTGCTATTAAATACCTGTCCACTTCTTCTCCCTGTGAGGGGGATCTGTATATCACATCTATGCAAATGGTTTCCCTTTCACTCTTTCTAGTTTAGCCCACAGTGCCTCCTCACTCCCTTTTAAGTACCCTCCCTTCTCCAGCACCCCGGCTCTCCTTTCAGCTCTCCCGGCGGGGATAGGGCGAGCCGGGGGCACCAGGACCGCCTCCTCCAGCACCAACTGCCCAATCGGGGCAGCCGGCAGGCCATTTAAAAAGGAAGCGCTGTCCAGCACGTGGTCCTCTCTTCTCCAGCACCCTGGCTCTCCTTTCAGCTCTCCCGGCGGGGATAGAGTGAGCCGGGGCACCGGGACTGCCTCCTCCAGTGCTGACTGCCCAATCGGGGCAGCCAGCGGGCCATTTAAAAAGGAAGCGCCGTCCGGCATGTGGTCCTCTCTTCTCCAGCACCCCAGCTCTCCTTTCAGCTCTCCCGGTGGGGATAGAGGGAGCCGGGGCACCAGGACCGCCTCCTCCAGTGCCGACTGCCCAATCAGGGCAGCCGGCGGGCCATTTAAAAAGGAAGCACTGTCCAGCACATGGCCCTCTCTTCTCCAGCACCCCGGCTCTCCTTTCAGCTCTCCCTGTAGGGATAGAGCAAGCTGGGGCACTGGGACCGCCTCCTTCAGTGCCGACTGCCCAATCGGGGCAGCCGGTGGGCCATTTAAAAAGGAAGTGCCGTCCGGCGCGCCCGTGTCTGAGGGCCTCGCCAGAGGGCCCTTTGGCTTGGCCCTTAGGCACGGGCCCGACGGGCCGGGCCTATGAATGACCCACTTCCCCTTAACCAGCTCAGCATCCGCACTCTATTTATGTCCACACAGAAAATCCTACGAAACAGCCAACACTCCAACTCACACGTGCAGCCTCTCCAATTCATCATGGGCATACCAACAGCGCTTCCTAAGCACCGCCAATAGGTGCAACCATGCTTCCCGTTCCAGCGGGACCATCCCGCCGGGAACAAGTTTGAAGAAGCTAGTCCCAGCAAACACGTGCAGCCTCCTCAGCACAGGTCTGGACAACGTGATGCTACTTGAAGGACAACGTGAATGAGTGAGCATTCCGGACTTAAGGTCTTCTTGACAAGTAACTTTGTAATACAATGTTTAGATACTTTGCCTTACAATGTTAACAATCAGCGTGTCAGTATGCATTGTTTATTTTGAATGACTCATTACTGCTATTAACTAGCTAGCCATTACTGCCATTAACCAGCTAGCCTTTCTGAAGGCAAGTTTATCTCTCATGTACTCCCCTGTTTAGGCTGATAGCCTTAATATACTATTCCTGTCTCCTACTCCCTGCTGCTTGAGCTGTTAGCTACCCTGTTAACAGGCTGCCTGTCTGATCTGTATTCCTTGCAAATAGATTCTGTTTGACACCATCTCACTCTTACAATTTGTACATGTTTGTACGCTATCTGTGCTAGACTACCTAACCAACTTAGCCCTAGAAAACAATCCACTAGTGAGTTGTTTACAACGCCTAGCATTATCAATATGGAGCACCCTATCCCTGCCATATTTGGAGTTTTTTCCTATTCACTAGTTGGCTCCCAAGCTCTCTAGCCCTAACTCCTTTATACAATCAGATTCCGATCCTACAGAGTCATGGGAGAAGATGGGCAGGTACATCCCATCATAAGGTAAATTGGGACACACGATCACATCACCCCCATCTTCTACACATTGCACTCCAACACTCTATGAAAGTTAAATAGGACAAAAGCCCCTACCCACGAAGCCTAAAATGTGCCCTCATCAATGCCCGCTCAATCCGTAAGAAGTGGCCAGTGATCGTAGACATAATATCCCTCCATAATCTTGACATCCTCATAGTCACCGAAACATGGCTATCCCATGAAGACAACGTCATACTCAACCAGCTCCTCCCCTTTAATTTCTCAGCGTGTAAAAGCCATAGACAAAACAAAAGAGGAGGTGGAGTTCTCGTCCTCACCAGGACAGAGCTCCATTTCCAGCTGGATAACTCCATTAGTACAAACCACTTGGAGACAGTCTCCATTTCCAACAAGATCTGCTCTATAAATCTGCTTTATAGAGCTCCTTCAGCCTCCCTGGAGGACCTCCCTTCTATTATAAACCTCACATCCAATATCCAGAATCCAAATACACCAAATTGGATTCTAGGTGATTTCAACCTGCCAGCACTTCAGGATAACCAATCTTCTGCCTTTCTTGAATCCCTCGCTATCTTAGGGTACAAGCAATTAGTAAATGAACCCACTCATGTGAAGGGAAATGCACTAGATCTTATATTTGCTCCGCACACAGTTTCTGACCAATCCCATGACACCGTGATGTCCATAACTACTGTACCATGGTCGGATCACAAACTCATCATTTTCCAGATTCCCACTCATGACTGTCAATCGAAGATCAACAGAGCGCCGAGTAAGCCCTCTAAACTACCTGCTAAAAGCTTCCGCCCATTCAAAAGAGATCTTATCCTGGCAGAAACCAGTTCGCTCCTTAATGAGACCACCCTAAACCTGGAAGAACTGATCACTTGCTGGAACAATAACCTCAGTGCGATCGCCCTTCATCCACCACCTAACAGGTCATCAAGGAAAAGAGCTACAGCCCCATGGTACACAGCTGAGCTGAAATCATCATTCAACTTACTACGGAAGTTTGAGAAACGATGGCGAAGGTCACACTCCATTCGAGGCCAGACAGCATACATCCATCAGCTAGCCGTTCACCGCAAAGCCATAACAGAGAAGATGAAACAGTACCACACAGACACCCTGAAACGCTCACAAAATAAACCCCATGGTCTGTTTAACCTTGTCAAGTCTCTAACCAAAAAGCCAGCACCTGAGCACCAATGTGAAATCCATCCGCAGGAGTTTGCTACTTACCTACAATCCAAGTTATGTCAGACAAATAAACTTTCAATTGTTGTCTCCTCCACAGACCAAGTGTGTACAACATCTCTAATGTCTTTCTCTACCCCTTCCAAGAAGTGCATCAAAGACACTATCATGACCCTCAATACCACTACTGCGCAAACAGATCCTTGTCCAGCTTTTTGGATAAAGGAACTGCGCTGTGACCTCAGTCTGATAATAACCAAGATAATGAACCTATCATTCACAAGCGGTTACTTCCCATCGGCCCTCAAGCACACGTCGATCAGACCACTGCTAAAAAATAGCAAGCTAGACCCCCAAAAGGTAGACTCCTACAGACCCATTTCAAGTATACCTTTTCTCGCAAAGTTAATCGAAAAAGAAGTGCAAAGACAGTTGCAAGGCCACATCGACTCTGCTGCTCCACTAGACCCATGCCAACATGGATTCAGGGAGTCACATGGAGTGGAAACACTCCTTACCACCATTTTCAATAATATAATTACTGGCGTTGACAGCATCCGTCAGGGGTTTGCAATCATCTTCCTTGACATTGCTGCAGCCCTCGACTCAGTAAACCATGAGCTTCTCCTAGGACGGCTAAAAGAGAAGGGCATCTGCGGAACAGCACTTGAATGGTGCAGATCATACTTGTCCGGTAGATGGCAGCATGTACGATCAGGTGGAACAACATCAGAACCGTTTCATCAAGGTCAAGGAGTTCCACAGGGATCCTCCCTATCGGCCTTGATGTTCAACATATACATGCAACCCATTTGCAATATCATCCGGTCTTTCAATGTCAGTTGTATGGTATATTCTGATGATGTCCTGCTCTATATGCCGTTCTCCATAGATCAAGTGGACCTCTCCCCTTTGACCAACTGCTTCAATGCCATATCTGAATGGCTCCTGTCACAAAACCTTCAAATTCAGCATAAGAAAACAGAGGTGCTCTTCATTACGAGGAACCCAAACTTCAGCCCACCCCAATGCGTAAAGGTGAAAGAAGCTGATTTATAAGCAAAACCCACAATTCGGTACCTGGGAGTTACACTGGATCAAAACCTTGACATGAAGGCACACATAGCTAACACTGTAAGAGCAATCTATTACAAGATCCGCTCACTAAGACATCTACGCCCCTTGCTTGAACCAGAAGATTTTCGGACAATTTACCAGGCGCTGATCATACCACATTTTGATTACGCCAATGCTATATTACAAGGTCTCCCCCAATCCACCTTGAACCCCTTACAGCTCGCTATGAATAGTGCAGCGAGGGTTCTCCATGGTTCATCTAAGAGAGACCATGTGACGCCCCTTCTAAAGCAGTTACACTGGCTTCCTATACAAGCCAGGATCTTCTTCAAGACAGTGCTGCTGACATTCAAAGCGGTCAATAATCTCTCCTCCTCTTCACTAACTGAACTTATCCAAACAGCAGCCCCTAATAGACCAAGAAGATCCACAGTGATAAATATGCTAACAATGCCGAGAGAATTAACAAGATGCACCTCAACAATTGCAAACAGGGCCTTCAGACTCTGCGCCCCACGATTCTGGAACTCCTTACCAACAAACATCAGGGCAATCACTAACCTAATCCAGTTTAGGAAGGTCCTAAAACACTTCCTTTTCCTCAAATACTTCCTAGAGAACAATGAATCACATCTCCACTCAAATACTTACATCTGTACCAATACACCCTGTCAGCCAGGCGACCACACCATGCAAGAGGTCCTTGACCATTGAATCGCATGCTATGTTTTTCTTTTTATATGACACCATTGTGTAAATAGTTACCTTTTGTTATCCAAGTTTGGTTCTCATGTTAATTGTAAACTCAGACTTATGTACCCTGTCTGATTGTTCTGTTTCATGTAAACCGCGCTGATGCTGAATAGTGCGGTATATAAGAAATGGTAAATAAATAAATAAATAAATACTGTGATTCTACAGCTTTAATATTATTTTTGTACATATTTGTACATATACATAACTATCAATAAAGAAGCAACAAGCAGTCAAGAAATCAAATGACGCATTACTCTTGGCAGAATGGCTATGAAAGACCTAGATAAGATTCTCAAGAGCAGAGATGTCTCTCTCCATACAAAGATTCGACTTGTTCAAGCCATGGTATTTTCAATAACATCATATGGATGTGAAAGCTGGGCAGTGAAAAAGACAGACAGGAAGAAAATTGATGCCTTTGAATTATGGTGCTGGTGGCGAATACTGTGTATACCATGGACTGCCCGAAGAACAAACCAGTCGGTACTAGAGGAGATCAAACCTAAGCTTTCTTTAGAAGCTCAGATGACAAGACTTTGACTTTCATACTTTGGATGCATCATGCGAAGAGAGAGATCATTAGAGAAAGACATCATGCTTGGCAAGATAGAAGGTCAACGCAAAAGAGGAAGGCCAGCAATGAGATGGATCGATACAACAGCAGCTACGGGTACCAGTCTGTCAACAATGAGTCGCCTGACTGAAGACCGAACACAATTTAGGATAGCTATCCAGAGGGTCGCCATGAGTCGACTCCGACTCGGCGGCACTTAACAACAACAATATTATTTTTGTACATATAGTGTCACTCCTACTCCTCTTCTTCCTACCCTCTCCTTCCTGAATAAAGTATAGCCTGGTATAATTGCATCCCTGCCATGGTTGTCCGTGAACCACGTCTCCGTAATCACCACTAAATCCAAGCCAGCCTCTTCCATTAAAGCCTCAATATCTGGGATCTTATTTCCCAGTCTTCGGTTATTTTTCGCACCAATTTCAAAATGTTGCTCCTTTTACCAATTTCTACAGAAGTATTTAATGTTTCACTTACCTGGGGGCTTTCTTCATCCATCCCCAATGAATCTGGTTTAAAGCCCTCTTCAGTAGGTTAGCCACTCTGCTGCTGAAGACACTTTGACCCTTCTTGGGCAGATGGGCCCCATCTCTGCTCTGCAGCCCTTGGAAAATCATCCCATGGTCCAGGAAACCAAAACACTCTCGATGTCACTATCCACGCAGCCATGCATTCATCTCCATGATGCGAGCTTCTCTGCCTTGGCCTTTACCCTCAACAGGGAGGCTTGAAGAGAACACCATCTGCACTCCTATCCGCTTCACCCTTTGTCCCACAGCCATTCAGTCAGTTTTGATATGCTCAGAGGGATACCTGGCAGTATCATTTGTGCCAGCATGGATGAGCTACATCAGATAATAGCCAGTAGGCTTGATTTATTTAGACAGATTTGTATACCACCTTATCCTTCAATCAAAGTGGTCACATCACAATTGGAGGGTTACATTTAACATGAGGGTATTTAACAACATTTGATGAGTCTTAGCAAACTCTCTTTAACATTTTCATGCACATCCCTATTAATTAACAGGTGCCCTGTTTCAAAACCAAATTCTTGCATTTTTTCTTGCTTCTTGCAATTATCCCCCCCCCCCCCTTAACCACCTAGGGCCATTCCCGGATACCTCAATCTACTTCCCCCTTTAACCCTTTTCAATATCAACCCCTTCTTCCCTCCCACCCTCTTAGAACCACAGCTACTCTGTAAGATAGTTTATTATTCTAACCCTTCCCTTTATCCTACCCCCCCCCCATTTAAAATCACTTTTTTAAAATTTGTTCTATCTAGTTGTATTTAACCTACAGCAACCTTTATATAGTTCTCATTTGTTCCTTGTAAACTGCTTCTTTTTGTTCCATGTAAACTGTTTTGCCTCATAGAAAACCAATATATTAAAACCAGTTAAATAAATAAATTAAATAAATTATAGGAACCATATATATATATAGTCTACGCAATTGCCAACTACATGGACACTAATAGACATGCTTTAAGAAAATTTTCAAGGAAGAAAACAATCTGTTGTTTCCCTTTGAAAATCAGCAGCCGCAAAATAGGCATTCATGTCCTTTGCTCCTGTCATTTATGTGGGTGGCCAACAACGGGGTAAATAACATACATACAGTTGAACATCACAGTATGTGAATGATCACAGTATGTGAGTGATTTCCTTTCCCTAATCTTAGTACACCCTCAGGAATGCCTCTTTTTCATGTGGCAGAAAGCATAATGCTATAGAACTCCTCACACTGGTTTTTGAATCAAAGACAAAGGCCAAATTAACCATAAGAATAGAATTAATTCCAAAATGATTTTTGAAATTACACTTTCATGGTAGAAAGAACTATTAATCTGCCGCCAGGAATATAAGCTTCTAATTAGATGTCTATGTACTATGCACTTTTCCCATAGACATAAAGGCCTTGATTTATTAAACTCGTGCCTAACTGACATAGAGTAGGCTTGATTCATTAAGTTTTTCTAATCTCATTCTTATCCTGATTTATTATGGGGTTTTATTTTCCATAGATATAGTACAAATTATATCATGCACTTATTTCCTAAACTAGCTGATATGAAGTAGAAATAATAACATGATTTTAAAGAGGGTAATTTTCAAAGTCTTTTCACAAAGCAGTGTCTGCAGGCAGAAATGACGTGTTACAAATTTGCACATTTGATATGCTAGCAATCTTACATGTGTCTAGACTGTATTTCTATCCACTATACTTGCCCCCCTTCATACCCATCATTTACCTTCCTCTTCCTTTCTCTCCTCACCAGCCTCGCTTCTTTCCCGATCCTCATTCTTTCACTGGCTTTCTGTCACTTATACTCTACCGCTCTTCCTATTATTCTGCTTCCATTGCTTTCAAAGCCCCATTTTCACTATCTTTCACCACTTCACAGGACCATTTATTTCCTCTCTCACCCCTCTACAGCAACTCGGTCTCTTATCACTGTCTCTCACTCTCTGGGAAATCCTGCAAATAACACTACCTCTCAACCCTTCTGCATCCATTATTCCTTCTTCCTAAACTCCTATTTCAAATCATTAACATCCTCAGTTCATCTCTCACACCCTTTTCTCATACCCAATAATTGCTGAGTTTCCATGTTTCCCCTAAATTCTGGTTCAGTCTCCAAATCCATGTTCTTCCATCAAATCTCAGAGTAGATTCTCATCTTCCCAATTTCCCTGACTCCTAATCTTGGAGTCCCAGCTCTCCTATGTCCCAAATCATGAATGCCCCCTGAGTACCTACTCGCTCCCAATCCTTGGGTCCTTGTTTTCCACTAATTTCCTTCATCCTTGAGTCTCCATTCTTTCTCTGCACTCCCATACACTCCCTAAATCCCATTATTCTCTGTCTGTTCCTATCCTCAGACTAGTTTCTAAGTTATTGCTTTTTCCCAAAGCCCAAGTCATAAACCTTTCTGTTCCCCTCTCCCCAAAAGAGCTTCTAACAAACTACATCCAGCACCTCTAACCCAGTGTGACTGCTACATCTGTCTCCAACTTTCGTACCTATTCCACCCTCCCTGCTGTTGCAGTCTGCACAGTTGAAACCTGAGCCAAATCATGAGACTTTAATTATTGAACTCTTCATAGTTCAAATATTAGATGTGTGAAATGCATGGGGCCCACATAGTTCAAACAGATGAAGTCTGAACTGTACAGGGCTCTAACGGCTCAAGATTCAATGTGGTACCCTGGAGAGAGAAGGGAGGATGGGTCTTTTATGGATGTAGAAACTATTATAAAGAAAAAAAAGTTCTTGAACATATTGCTAGCCATGCTTTAATGGGACAAAGCCAACATGGATTTAGTCAAGGGCAATGTTCCCTCTAATTTTTTGTAGGCTGTGTGCGCATAAAATATCAGCTGTGCAGCTTTTGAAGGAAGGTTAAATTTTTGTGCGCCACATAATGACACTCGGAGTTATATACTTTAAAATTTGACTACACGTCAGAATACAGTATGTACACCACATTGATTTTAATCAAATTAAATGAAAATAGACAATTACTAAATGAAGCAGAAAATTTCTGTAATTACAATCATAACTTTTAAATTTTAAAACGTCTGTGTTGTTTTCTATCAGAATCAGAGCTGTAATTTTTGTGCGCTCTTTTGTAAAGTATGTGCGCTCGCTCGGCAAGGTGTGTGCGTGCGCACAGCTTAGAGGGAACAGTGGTCAAGGGAAGTCTTGCCTCAACAATGTTACTTTTATTTTTGAAGATGTCAATAAAAATATTCATAAATGTGAGACAGTTGATATAGGGGATGTCTTAGAAGCCCTATTTGCATTTTACATGTGCATCTACTGGTTCATACACATGTAAATGGCACACAAATGGAAAACTTGATTCTAGAAACGCTGTGATTTACAAGTGGATGCTGGAAATGTGTGCGTATATACACGTTTTTCTGGGGGGATATTTCATGGGTGTACTTGGGTGTATCCTGGGCAGTGCCAACATTTACACATATATAATGTATTTCACAAAGACTGGAGATGTGCAGAGTGGGACTTTTCAATGTGCCAGTTTACACCTACTACAAATTGTGTGAAGTGCTGTACCTAAGCCTTTGCGAGTGGTGTAGCTGCACAGGGTACAAAAAAATAAGGGTGCATTTAGTGTTGCCAATGCAAGCATATATCAGAGGTGGGAGGGATCAGACCAGCCATGTAATTGTGGAGTCGGAAAGACCAGTGTTGTTTTGTTTTGTTTTTTTAATTGGAGGTCTGCTGTTGCTAAGGGAACAGGAAAAGCAGTGGCAGGACAAGGCAGAACGGGCAGGCAGCATGGGGGGGAGCCAGCCAAACATGAGGAGGTAGGGTAAGATGGAGAGATGCTGAGCATGGGGGTATGGGGGAGGAGTGGTCTAGAGGTTAGGACAAGGTACTTCAGGCCAGAGGGCCAGGGATTCAAGACCCACTTGGGGACAGCAATCTCAGGCCAGAGGGACTGGGATTTCTAGTCCTGTAGGCACTCCTTGTGGTCTTGGGCAAGCCACCTAACCCTCCATTGCCCATGTTCCCTGTAAGTATTAGTGTATGTGTCTCATATCCCCTCATGTTAAATGTATCCCCCAATTGACCACTTTGACCCAGTGAAAAGCAGGATATAAATAAATAAATGGGGCAAATTACAAAAGTCTTATGTATTGGGGGGTGGTACTAGGGTTGCCAACTGACCGGTTTTCAGCCGGCCTGGCCGGTTTTTCCATGGCCAGGCCGGCTGCCAGCGCAGAGGCAAAACCGGCTTTTCTCCCAACCCGGAGGGCTTCAGAGGGAGCCGGGGAAGCCCGCGCGAGGCCCTGGCTCCCTCTGAACAGCCGCCAGCGTGAAGAGCCTTTTCCTTCACGCTGGCAGCTGTTCCTGTGAAGCCGCGATTGGTGGGAAAGGTTAAAGGCAATGCCCTTTAACCTTTCCCAGCATTCGCGGCTTCACAGGAACAGCTGCCAGCGTGAAGGAAAAGGCTCTTCACGCTGGTGGCTGTTCAGAGGGAGCCGGGGCCTCGCGCGGGCTTCCCCGGCTCCCTCTAAAACCTCAGACAGCCATGGTTTTGGGGGGGGGGACGCGAAGGACAGACGGGTCTGTGTTGGGGGGAGGCCGCCTGGACTGAAAAAAGGGCTAGGGGGGGGGAATTTGACTGGAAATGGGTTGTGATGGAGGGGGGGGGGGGACCTGGACCGGAAAAGGGCTATGGGGGGGGGGACGTGGACTGGAAAGAAATGGGCTGTGATGGGAGGGGACCTGGACTGTAAAAGGGCTATGGGGGGGGACATGGACTGGAAATGGGTTTTGATGGGGAGGGGGACCTCGACTGGAAAAGGGCTAGGGGGGGGGACATGGACTGGAAATGGGTTGTGATGGGGAGGGAGACCTGGACTGGAAAAGCTATGCGGGGGGGGGGGGAACTTGGACTGGAAGAGGGCTATGGGGGGGGGGGAACTTGGAATGGAAATGGGCTATGGTGGAGGGAGGGGGAACTTGGACTGGAAATAGGCTGTGATTAGGGGGACTTGGACTGGAAATGGGTTGTGAAGGGGGGGACCTGGACTGGAAAAGGGCTATGGGGGGCATTGGACTGGAAAGAAATGGGCTGTGATGGGGAGGGGGACCTGGACTGGAAAAGGGCTATGGGGGGGGGGGCATGGACTGGAAATGGGTTGTGATGGGGAGGGGGACCTGGACTGGAAATGGGTTGTGATGGGCAGGGGGACCTGGGACTGGAAAAGGGCTATGGTGGAGGGAGGGGGAACTTGGACTGGAAATAGGCTGTGATTAGGGGGGCTAGGACTGCAAATGGACTGTGATGGTGGGGGGGGGGGGTAGGACTGCAAATGGGCTGTGATGGTGCGGGGGGACTCTGACTGCAAATGGGATGTGATGGGGGGCCTAGGACTGGAAATAGGCTGTGATGGGGGACTTGGACTGGAAATGGGCTGTGATGGGGGGGGGGCTAGGACTGGAAATGGTCTGTGATGTGAGGGCTAGCACTGGAAATGGGCTGATGATGAAGAGCTGGAATAGGACTGGAAATGGGCTGATATGGGGCATGGGAGAATGGGATTAGAAGGGAGTGGATGCTGGGTGGGTCTAGAACTATAAGGGAACTGATTTTGGGGGAGGACTAGAATAGATGGGGAATGAGTGGAGAGGGGAAAAAATATTTTGTGTGGAAGAAAAGTCTATGATGGGCTGGGTATTGGGAGAGTGAGGGGCTTGAGAATGGAAGGGTGAAATTTAAATGGATGATAAAGGAATAAGGAAAGAATTGGGGGAAAGAGCAAAAGGGAAACAATCAGTATGTTAAAGCAGAAATAGAGAGAGAATGGAAAACATCTAAAAGAGAAGAAAAGACAAATGGATAGCTCGCAGAAGACACGAAGAAACCAGAAGAAAGTGACTGGAGCAATTGCAACTGAAAAATAAAACGCCCAAACAGAAGGTAGAAATATACTTTTTATTTTGAATTTATTAGCTGGAATATGTTTGGTCTGGGAAGTGTGTATTGATAACATCTTTGCATTTTTGTTTAGTGCAAGAGGAAATTACTTTATAGTTTTATTTCTCCAGTGTTGTACATTTCATGTTTGGATTTTGGGGTTCCCAGTTTAATTATTATCTGACCAAGGAAGTTAGCCTACACGTATCCTCGGTAATTTTTGTGGGTGGGGCTGGGGGCGGGGCAGGGGTGGGACTAGGGGCGGAGAATGGGTGGAGCATGGCGAGCCACAGGTGTCGGGTTTTTCTTGGTGAAAAAGTTGGTAACCCTAGGTGGTACCAAGTTTGCAAGTCACCCAGGGCACATTTATGGTTTGGTATGGCCCTGATTATGTGCAAATACCAGCCTCAATTATCTTTTGAAACTGCTTGTGGTGTGATGACTGGAGGAGCTTTGCTTGTGATTCTTTGGCCTAATTGCTATCTCTGTCCATGTAGATGTGTTTTTGACACATTTTGTTCTGCTGCACTCTTCTGTTTCTCTTATTTTCCTATATTGCATCCCTTTCAAAGGCCCCAGTATATCCTATCCCCCCCCCCAAAAAAAAAAAAAACAACAACAATATTTCCCCTCTCCTCGTCCCTTAGCCATGCTTACCAACCCCCCCCCCCCCCTATGTATTTAGCGTCTATGTTTCTGTGTGCTTCCCTGCTACAAGTGTGTGTCTGTCTGTCTGTGTATGATGGTAAGTGCATGTTGACTACCATAGGTGTGGATGGAGTCACTGCATCATCATCCTTCTGAAATGTGATAGTGGATGTGTTTCTAAGTTGCCTGGATATTGGGAGGTTTGGGAGGCCTTGGAGGTAGAGGAGTATGTGGTCACACTCTTTTTCTGCATGGATTGTGGTGGCTTGGAGGCACTGTACACATATGATGTTGGGGCAGATGGCAGCACAGTTGGCTGGGTGGTGGTGTGAAGACTTTGATAATGTAGAGATCCCTTCGCAGAGTCTGCATCTCATACATCAGTACTTTGGACACCACTAGTTGTTTCTCCACCACTGCCAGCTGCTCTTCCTGGAGAAGTACCCTGCATTCCATCATTGCAGCTGTTCCTCTTTCATCTTCAGCTGATGTTCACTAATAAAAACATATTTTCTCCTGTAGCTCGATATTGTGAGTATGTTGTCTCAGGAGCTGCTGGTTTTGTAGCACCAGCTGCTCTCCATACCTCAATGGTTGTTGGTCTCTCCATGATGTTCCTGGCCCTTTGCTTCTGGGTCTCCATCCACTGGCTCATGCTCATCATGGGAGGAGATAGTGCAGGAAGTTGGAGCCCCTTGGCCTCATTCTGGATCTCACCATGATCATCTGCTTCCTAATAAAGGGTCTTGTGCCACCTGGTCATCTCCCTTGGCATGTTATTCAACCTCTGCCCTGGCTGTCTAAGTCTGTGACTGACATCTTGGCTCCTGACCTAAGCACTGGTGTTCCGCTGCATCGTTGCCATGGGCTCATCTGTAGGTAAGGAAACAATAGCATTCCATCGCTATGTGAAAGCCATACTTTGCCTCATACAGATTAACATCACATACAGTACACTTATCAAATATATCTATCTCTGCTGCTTTGATCTTCAGAGTGTGTGACAGAGGATGGATTTCTCACGGCATAGGATGCCTCCTATGCCTACTGTATATAGTTAGACCCTCCCTGGGAAGGGGCATAATGCTGTGCCATTCCATGTATGTACAATAGTCATGAACACATTAGTAGTAGGTGTGGGTAAGCTACTTGATGCAGCTCTGGCCTGCACACATATTTAAATCCCAGGCATCTACCTCACCACAGTCAATGCAGGGCTGGCTAGATATGTGTATTGACTGCGGAGGATAAGGATACTCTATTGTGGAAAGTGTTGATAGAGAAGAGGCTCATAATGTGCTTGGTGCAGAGCGCAGGCATCAAAGGCAGGTAGATGGTTCCATGGAAAGTTAATTGTGCTTCCCCCTATACCAACAGGCTGACATACTGCCTTATGCATGCCACCCAGCAGTCACATTGCAACTAATAACTTCCACCCTCTATGGTTGTTGGGGGCAGCATAAGAAACTTCGAACTTTGGAGACTTCTGATTAGAATGAGTGCATATGCAAAAACACCGTTTTTCATGAAGGGGACCTCTTCATGGCTGCAGCTATACCATAACAGCATTGAAGGAATATGAGGTGAGCCCTGACCACAGCATGCCAGTGAGAGAATACATTTAGAAACCCGTCCACCCATTTTTCCATAGCACCCACCAACAGAAAGGCATTACACCTGTACTTATGTCATAGGGGAAGGCAGCAATAAGAGGATGATAGATGACTGTATGCTATAACTTCAGGGAAAGGTAGAGTATATGAGAATAATATGTGTGAGAGCCAAAAGGGAAAGGTGGGAGTACAAGGAGCTGGTTTGAACACCCGGATTGACTCAGTTTGCAGCCGTGCAAGCTGTATAAAGTGAATGAGCCCGGAACAAGCGGGCTTTAGTGTTCTAAACTGACTTATTTTTTGCCTGCTTGGTTTGGGGACAAAGGACCAGTTAAAGCCAAGCAGATTTAAGGACTTTTGAAGCTTATGTGAGCACTTGTGATATAAAAAGAAATAATCCAGTACCTGAAGTACTGTATTTTGTACCTTACTACAAGTGTTGCATCCAGAACCCTGGGATTATTACAGCGCTTGTGGACAATGCACTCTACCAGTGCACACTCAGACCCTTGCATGTGACAATACATTGAAATCTTTAAATCTGTCCCCTTAAGCCTCATGATGAAGACCACTATTTTTTTAGCCACCCTCTGAACCAGCTCAGTCCTGTTTATAACCTTTTGAAGGTGTGGTCTCCAGAACTGCACACGGTACTCCACATGAGGTCTCACCAAATACAGAGGAGCAATCACCTCCTTCTTTCGCTGCCCCCTTTTCTATCTATTTAGACACCTTAAGATCATCAGAAGCAATAACACTCAGGTCCTGCTATTCTTTCATGGACAGAAGTATTTCACCTCCTGTAGGGCCTGTCCAAGGGCTTTTTTAATTTATTTAATTTATTTATTTTACTTCGCTTATATACCGCGTTATTACAAATCAGTGCGGTTTATAATAAACAGAACAATATACTGTGTGGAAGGGCCACAGAGTATTTTACATCGAACAGGGATTAAAACTTGGATTTAACTGAGGTAACATATCTACACATTATTTACAGTAATGCATGTGTTTTCGGGTTGTGGCTATAATCTATTCGGTATTGGAAAGTTTGGATCGGCTATCCTTTGACTTGCAGGGTATGTTGTTGGAATGTTCTGAGTGTTTGGTGTGATTATTCATTGATTGGTTTCTATGGCTAAGTTCGGGGTAGTGTCTTATGAACAAATAATGCTTGAGTGCCTTCCGGAATTGAGGCAGGCTAGTAATGATTCGCATGTCTGCGGGGAGGGCATTCCAAGATCTGGGTGCATAGATCGCGAAAGCCCTGTTGGAGGTTGCCTTTGTGCACGTAGTCATTTCCTTTGGGATCGTCAGTGTGTTCACTGTTGAGGATCTTCTGGTTCTGTTTGGGTGTATACAGTGGATCATCATGCTAATGGATGTAGGTGGGTGATTAGTTAGGGCTTTGAAGGTCAAGACTAGGATCTTGTAGAGAAGTCTGGCCTGAATGGGCAGCCAGTGTAGATTCTTCAAAATTGGAGTAATGTGGTTCGTTTGTGATACCCCGGCCAGCACTCTTGCTACTGTGTTCATTGCAAGCTGGAGCGGGTGTAGAGTTGCCTGCGGGAGTCTGTATAGTATGACATTGGTGTAATCAAAGTGTGGGAGTACCAATGCTTGGAAGATTGTTCGGAAATCACTAGGGTCCAGTATTGTTCGTAGATGGCGAAGTGTCCGTATTTTGTACTATATTGTTTTCACTGTGTTTTTTATGTGTAATTTCATGTCCAGTCTCTGGTCCAGTGTGATCCCGAGGTAACGAATTGAGGATTTAGTTATCAGCTCTGCATTCTTGACTTTGAGCGATGGTGGGGGGGTGAATTCTTGGTTCTTCGTGATGAAGAGGACATCTGTCTTGTTGTGGTTGATCCGAAGGTTTTGCGTGTGTAGCCAGTCCGCGACAGCGTCAAAACATCTTATTATTTTGCCACCCTAGGCAGGTCTACAGTGCAGTGTCGCCACCACCGCTCGCCAGGAAGTGGAAGCAGCATTGTGATCCCTGAATGTTGCCTTTTTTTTTCAAAAGCTGCAGCAGAAATGCTGCAGCAGGCCTTAAAGTGCCTGCTCGTGCTCATATGCCCATGGTCTCATGGCCTGCCACTCCTGAACCCTGCCCTTCCAATGCAGCTACCTGCCACTTCTGATAAGAAGATGTGTCAGAAGGGGCTGGAGGAGCAGGCTATGAGGGCATGCACATGGGCACTTTAAGGCCCATGGCATCACTGAAGTGGCCACCAATTTTAAAAATTTTGGAGGGGCTGGGGCTTGTTATGCCACCCACCAGGATCTGCCGCCATAGGTAACTGTCTAGTTTGCCTAGTGGGCGGGCCAGCCTTGACCCCCTATACTGTACTACTCCCTTGGATTTTTGCTGCCCAAATATATGGCCCTACATTTTTTAGCATTCAGTTTCAGCTGACAAATTCTCAACCATTCTTCAAGCTTCACTAGATCCCTCCTCATGTTATCAATTCCTTCCTGTGTGTTTATTGCAGCTTTTGGTACCATCCGCAAAGAGGCAAACCTTACCTGACAGCCCTTTTGCAATATCACTTAGAAAAATGTTAAAAAGAATTGGACCAAGGATATATCACTGCCGCATACCACTGGTAACATCCTTATCCTCAGAGTGAGCTCCATTTACTTGTACTCTTTGTTGTCTCTCACTCAGTCACTTTAGGGTGCATCTAGGGCAATCAATCTATTTATAAGTCACCTGTGTGGAACAATGTCAAAGGCTTTACTGGAATCTAGAACACCACATCTACAGCTTTCCCTTGGTTCAACTCTTTGGTCACACAGTCAAAGAAATTAATTAGACTTGTCTGACAAGACCTGCCTCTAGTAAAAACATTTATCCTCAGATCCTGCAATCCATTGGACTCCAGGAGCCTCACTATCCTCTGTTTTAGCAGTGTTTCCATTGATTTACTCACTGCAGAGGTCAGATTAACTGGCCTGTAGTTCCCAACTTCATCCTTACTTCCGCTTTTGTGTAAAGAGACCACATGCACCCTTCTCCAATCCTGTGGGAGCACTCCAGACTCTAAAGACATCTCATTTGCCTTTAATTTCCTCCCTCATTATCAACTACTATAAAGGCTCTACAACATTGGACTCCAGTGCTCTAAAATAACCTGGTTCCATTACTACCTCCAAGGCTAGACCAAACAAGTAAAGATCAGCCAAAAAACTTCACCTCTGTTCATCCAGCAACAAGGAGTAGCTCAGGGTTCAAGCAGACCTAATATTCAACATATTCCTCCAGCCCCTATGCAGCATTCTCAAGGACCACAATATGCACTATCAGATATGCTGTATGCAGATGATATTATGTTCTTTACACCATTCAACACTTTAACACTGGACTTTTCTAGTGTTTATAAATGTTTCTTAGAAATAAAGAACTGATTAAGTCTCCACAACCTCTTCATCAACCAAGAAAAGACTCATCATTTTCTTCCCCAGAAGTACTAAAACTTGACAATTTTACCATGGGTGAAATCCGAAATCAAATACCTAGGCCTAATAAAAGACCAGAGGCTAAATTTTATGCCCAAATAAAGTGAATAGTCAAATCTGTGTACCATAAACTAAAGACAGTTAAGAACCTTTGTCCTCTCCTAACACCAGAGCTATAATTATACCCATCCTAGATTATTGCAACAGTATCTATCATGGTCTTCTCAAGAATGCACTACTCCCACTTCAGATGGCACAGAACACCACAGCAAGAATAATCCAAGGAACTTCTCAATGAACACACATCACTCCAGTATTAATAGAACTCCAATGGCAGCAAGAATAAAATACAAAGCCCTCACCACAACATTCAAGGTCATACACAAAGAATCAGCAGATTGACTCCATCCCCTACTCTCACAGCGTAAGAATGACACACTTTGCAGATACACCTCAGCTAATCTCTTATCCATTTCTACTCAAAAGGCCAAGACCAAGCAAACTACTTGCAACCGTGCATTCTCCCTCTTTGCCCCAACCATATGGAGCTCCTTACCACCAGATCTCTGAGGGTGCACTGACCAAGAAGCTAAAAGAATATCTATTTCAAGAATACTATAATGCACCCACAGTATCTGCAGTCCAAGATAATGAACCCTAACCCACGTAATGATCAGAACCTCAGGACCATATAACCCATTCCTTCTACAATGTGAATTTGATCTGTTGTTAATAATTCAATATATATAATTTACTCAAATGTTAAAATTAATTTATATGGTCTGTTTATTCTAAAGCAGTGTGCATTCTGCCATGTTAATGTTTTATGTTACATGTAAACCGCTTTGAAAAGCAGAAAGGCAGTATAGCAACAGTTTTAAATACATAAAATAAATAAATAAATAAGCATTGAAAAGGTCAGACAGAGGAGCCGCTAGAACGTCCCTAAGTTCATTCAATACACTCAGCTGTATCTCATCTGGTCCCATCGCTTTGTCAATTTCAGTTTAGCTAGCTTCTCATGAACACAGTCTTCTGAAAATCATTCAAGATCCACGTTACTTCTGTTCCTATTTGTGGATTTTCTTCTCAGGTCCTGCTTCTGGCCCTTCATCTGTGAACAGAGGACAAAATATGTGTTATGGACTTCTGCTTTATCCTCATCAGCTTTCCTCCCCTTCACCCTTGAGTTTGACAATATCATTTTTGCACTTCCTTCTCTTACTAATATATACCTGGAAAATGTTTTGATCCCCCCATTTTACTGCATTTTGCTATTTTTTTCTTTCAATTGTATCTTTGCTTTCCTGACTACTTTCCTTGCTTCTCTTAGCTTTTCCAAATATTGATGCTTCTCTTCCTTTTTTATGGTCTCTTAGCGCTCGATATTCAGGCATTTACACGGTTTACAGACCTGTAAACCATGCAAATGCTGCTGAATGGGATTTTCAGTGGCACTAAAACCATTAGTGCCACTGAATATCCCCAATTAATGCTGCTACATGCCCTGATGCTAACCGCTTAGCATTGGTGTGTGTTTCATGGGCGTTCCCTCTAATTTTCTGTAGGCTGTGTGCGCATAAAATATCAGTTGTGCAGCTTTTGAAGGAAGGTTAAATTTTTGTGCGCCACATAATGACACTCGGAGTAATATACTTTAAAATTTGACTACACGTCAGAATACAGTATGTACACCACATTGATTGCACTAGAAAATATTGTATAACTTGTGAAAACCGTAAATACACAACAGCTTTTAAATTTTAAGACATCTGTGTTGTTTTCTATCAGAATCAGATCCGTAATTTTTGTGCGCTCTGTTGTAAAGTATGTGCGCTCGCTCGGTGAGGTGTGTGCGCGCGCACACGCGCACAGCTTAGAGGGAACAGTGGTTCCAGGGTGTTCTGGGGGTAGCACCAGTTGCTAACTGGACAGTGACGATATTGCACAACTGCCCTGTTAGCACCTGTGGGTAAAAGATAGGCACAGCAAAAGCTGGCCTATCTTTACCCGTGGGAGCTAACCGGCCAGGGGCTCAATATTGCCATTGTAAGGTTAGCTTCTGCAGGCTTGTGGGCTGTGCAGCAACCCCGTATATTCAATGTTGAGGGCCAAATATGACCCCAGCATTGAATATCCAGGGTTAATGTTCCGTGGTGATAGCTATGTGGGATCCATGACCTCATCATGCCTACTCTGAGGCAAACCTCTACTGGTTCTGAGGTCATTTCATCTGGCATCTGGAAGCTAGGGAGTCCCATATGTGGACTACATTCCTGCTTGTTCCTGGAGATAGCTGTAACAGGTGATCAGGCACCTTCTCTGACCCTTTTCAGATCCATGCTAAAAACTCACCTCTTTGCTGCTGCTTTCAGATCTTGACTCACCTAATGTCCTTTGTATTCCCTTACATTCCCCCTAGCTGTTTCTCATGTCTACAGCTATTGTGTTGTCTGTCTCTATTAGATTGTAAACTCCAATGAGCAGGAACCATCTTTTATATGTGTCTGTGCAGTGCTGCGTACAACTTGTAGCGCTATACAAATGTTCAGTAGTAGTAGTGATCTCCAGGAACAACAGGAATTTAGTTTTCACAACCCGCCCTCCTCCCCTAGGAGTTATAGGGTTTCATTTACTCTCTTTTCTCAGCTACAAACTCTGCTGAAGAGAGAGAGTTGGGAAGGTGGGAAGGCAGTCGCGCAGGTGCAGTGGAGTGCTCCGAAAAGCTTTCCAATTGGACGCTGGGGAGCGTTCCCGCGCAGACTCCATTGGTACTGATGTCACCCTAATGTAAATTCCTGCTGTTCGCAGAAATCACTTGCTACAGGTGAGTAACTATGCTTTACTTATAGTCTTAACCCCTGATTACTCACCCTGGACTGGTGTTTTTTGACCCCTTGTGAGTTTCCTAGTGCTTCTCTCATTGGACTGCTCTTTTTGGGAACCTGCCAGGTACTTGTGACCTGGATTGGCCACTGTTGGAAACAGGATACTGGGCTTGATGGACCTTGGTCTGACCCAGTATGGCATTTCTTATGTTCTTATGTTCTTATGTAAAAGAATATTGAGCCCTTATATTTTATGAAGGACACCCTCTTTTTCTTCATCTTTTCAGCTACTTCTTTTGAGAACCATAGTGACCTCCTTTTCCTTTTACATGTATTTACTTTCCTAACAAAAATGTTTGTTGCCCTTAAGATATCCCATTTCAGTTTCACCCACTGCTTTTCTACATCTCCCAGCTGTTTCCATCCTACTACTACTACTACTACTACTACTGATCATTTCTATAGTGCTACAAGGTGCTCCAACTAACAACTCCTTGAGATATTGTCCCATCTTGACAAAGTTAGTTTTTCAAAGGTCTAGGACCCTCACTTTTAAATGAACTGTCTCAACCTTTGTCCTAATATTGAACCACACCATCTGGTGATCATTACTAAATGTGAGATGATCACCCACTATAACATCAGAAACATTCTCCCCATTTGTAAGCGCCCAGGTAGAGTATGACCCCCCTCAAGTGTAAGTTCTGTTACCAATTACTGGCATAGTTCTGCCTATACAGAATGCAGGATCTCCTTAGTTCTAGATGGTACTGCAGCAAGGATGTTCTAGTCAGTATGTGGCATAATGAAATCACCTATCAGCAGCACTCCCATTTTATAGCAATACTGTGAACGTCTTCAATCAAATTTCTGTCAAGTTCTTCTGCTTGTGAATGAGGTCTGCATATCAAACTAGTGCAAATGAATGTTCCATTTCCTCTTTCTATTTCAACCCACAGTGCCTCTTCCTTCCATCATAAGTTCTGCAATTCTGTAGCTTTAATATTATTATTTACTAAAAGTGGCATTCCTCCCCTTCTTAAAACCCTGTGCTTCCTGAATAAATTATAACCCAGTATAATTCCATCCCAGTCATGGTTCTCCATGAACCATGACTTTATAATTGTCATTAAACCCAAGTCAGTCTCTTCTATTAAATCCTCTCCGGAATCTTATTTCCCATACTACAGGCATTAATACACATTGCTTTCCAAATGTTGACCATTTTACCCATTTCTACAGAGATATTTCAAGCTTTGCTTGTTTAAAGGTTTTTACTTACCTTGGGGCTTTCTTTACCCATCCACAGTGAATCTAGTTTAAAGCCCTCTTCATTAGGTTTGCTGAACTTTCAGAAGACACCTTGACCCTTCTTGGATAGGTGTACAATATCTCTGTTCAGCAGCCCTTGGAAAATCATCCCATGCTCTAAGATACCAAAATGTCTTGATGATAGCATCCATACAGCCATAAATTCATCTCTAGGATGTAAGCCTCACTGCCTTGACCTTTATTTCAACAGAAAAGATTGAGGAGAACACCACTTGCACACCTATGTTCTTCATCCTCTCTCCCAGAGCCATAAAGTCACATTTGATATGCTCAGAGGGATACCTAGCAGTATCAGTTATGCCAACATGGATGAGCAGCATTGGATAATAGTCAATAGGCTTAATGAACTTGGCAAACTCTCCATAACATCTCATATTTTGGCACCTGATAGACAACACACCTCTCAGGACGTCAGTCAAGTCAGCAGATGGATGCCTCAGTACCTTTCAGAAGAGACTCACCAACCACCACTATCATTTGCTTCCTTGAGGTCACTGATTCTGCAACTCTGGGGCATTTGATCTCCAGTTCTTCCTGTCCCTGGGATTCTTTTGACTCCTCTACTTCCAAGACTGTATATCAGTTATTCAAGTCAAGGGATGGTAAAGATGAATTTGGAGTGTTGGTTCTGCAGGCTCTGGAGATCCATGTCTAGCTCTCTTCCTTTTGTACCATACCATCTTCACCTCTGCTGGAGAGTTTGAATGCCTCAAGAAGCATCTCATCAATGTACTTCTCGCTATTATTGATACTTTTCAGCCTTGCCACCTCTTCCCTCAGCTCTTCTACTTGTTTTTCCTGAGGGATTCTATTTGCAGGCATCTTGTACATGGAATCAGTCCTTTGTCTAAGATCATCTGGACAAAGGCAGAAGCTGTAATGGGGGCAACAGCTTTGGCAAAACAATTTTTCCCAATCATAGTTCAATTGGAGCTTTGGCAACTGTTGAAAGAAATGAGAAAGACCTATCAAAGCCCATAATGTTTTCACAGCTATCCTTTAAGACAAAAAGCAGCTAACCTCTTTTACATGAGATCTAACATATCTGTTTTAATTCCCTTTGTAAAACTGAATCACAGCAAAAGACCAGATTCAGATCATGCCTTTCTCAGCCTTCAAGGTGAGTTATATTTAGGTATAGTAGTAATTTTCCTGTCTCCAGAGGGCTTACAATCTAAGTTTGTATGTGATGCAATGGAGGGTTAAGTGATTTGCCCAAGGTCACAAGGAGCAGCAGTGGGATTCAAACCATTAGGCTATATTTATCTAGTATTCATAAGACACATGTATCTAAATACATGGTTGATTGCAAAATTATTTGCCATGCATGGCTATAGTGCTGAAACTGTTCCAATTAAACCAGGTCCCTATGCCTCTGTGGGAGTTAAATCAACAACTCAACTCAATTCCTGTTAGCACGTGTAGGAGGGGAACACTCTGCTTAATATGGGCAGGTCTATTATTGAGATGGGTATCACCTGCATGTATACACAGGAAAATGCCTCCTCACTATATGCTAGATTGTGGACAAGGCCTCAAGATGGGATGTTTGGGATATGTATATTTTAGACCTATTGGTGGATAGTACGTTCTAACTGGACCGAGGGAGGGACCTAGATGTGGTGTATTTAGATTTCAGTAAAGCCTTTGAAACCGTTCTGCACAGGTAACTTATAAACAAACTGAGCACCCTAGGGATAGACTCTAAAGTTACTGCTTGGGTTAGAAATTGGTTGAATGGGAGACAGCAAAGGATACAGATAACTTAAGCTCACTGTGAGGAGAAGGAGGGTTACCAATAGTGTGCCCCAGGGATTTGTCCTTAGTCCGATTCTTTTTAACATCTTTGTTAGTGAAATTGTGGAAGGGCTGTCGGGTAAGGTTTGCCTCTTTGCGGATGATACCAAACTCTGCAATAAAGTAGACACCCAGGAAGGTGTAGATAACATGAGGAGGGATCTAGCTAAGCTTGAAGAATGGTCAAGAATTTGGCAGCTGAAATTTAATGTGAAAAAATGCAAGATCATGCATTTGGGCTGCAGCAATCCAAGGGAATAATATAGTATAGGGGGTGAAGTACTTCTGTCCACAAAAGAAGAACGGGACCTAGGCGTGATTGTGTCTGATGATCTTAAAGTAGCTAAACAGGTAGAAAAGGTGACGGCGAAAGCTAGAAGGATGCTTGGGTGCATAGGGAAAGGAATGGCTAGCAGAAGAAAGGAGAAGATAGTGCTTCTGTATAAGTCTTTGGTGTGACCTCATTTGGAGTATTATGTGCAATTCTGGAGACCGCACCTTCAAAAGGATATAAAAAGGTTGGAGTCGGTACAGAGGGTGGCTACTAAAATGGTTAGTGGTCTTCATTATAAAGCATATGAGGACAGACTTAAGGATCTTAATATGTATACTTTAGAGGAAAGGCGGGATAAGGGTGATTGAGAAAGGCAGAATGGAGGGATTGAAATGTTTAAATACTTCCATGGCATAAATGCACAGGAGGAGAGCCTCTTTCGATTCAAATCAAGCTCTGCTACGAGGGGACATAGGATGAAGGTGAAAGGGGATAGATTCAGGAGTAATATGCGTCAATATTTTTTATGGAAAGAGTGGTAGATGTGTGGAATAGTCTTCCAATGGAGGTGGTAGAGATGAGGACAGTATGAGGGCTATTTGCACCGGCTGCATGCTCCGACTAACTTCCCCCCTGGTTGTGCAGGGAATTGTCGGGGGTGGGGAAGAGGTGGCCCGGGGGCAGAGAGTGGGCGGTCGCCGGCCCTGGACATACAGGGCCAATTCTAATGTCGGCCCTGTACGTCCAGTGCCGGTGAAATGGCCGGGGAAGTTATTCCACCCCCGGGGTGAAATAACTTCCCTGGACGTTTCTTTTTGGCACTCGGGGCGCAAAAGGGACGGGGGGGGGGGGCAAAGTTAATACTCCACAGCCCAATCCTGGCCTTAGGAGGTGGGATAGGGGATTGGACTGTGAGGAATTAACCTTTTTAGCAGCAGCTGGCATCGCGGCTTTTAAATGGAGCCGTGGTGCCATGGCAACAGGACACCATGGCGCCGTGGCTCCATTTAAAAGCCCTGGCTGAGTTAGCCGGGCTATGGCTGTACGTGCAGGCTGGGACTGAATCACAGTCCCGGCCTACATGTACAGGCCTGTTTGCAATTCTGATCCCGCGGGGCTAGACATGTCCTGCAAGATCAGAATCGTGATCTCCTTTGTACGTCTGGCTCAGCCCAGACATACAAAGGAGATGGATGTCGGGATCAGAATCGGGCCCTATCTGAATTAAAATAAACATGGGACTCACACAGAGGATCTCTAAAGGCAAAAACAGGACTATTGTAGTGGTTGATATGGAAGGCCAGTGTGTGTATGCAAAAGGTCTACAAATGTTGCTAGTAATTGAAAATAAGAATCATGTTTCTCCTCTTCTCATCTCTTTGCACTAGTTTCCTATCTCTTTTCTCATTTGTTATAAAATCCTTGTTCTGACCCACTGAGCTCTATTCGCATCAAGCTCTCCTTACCTGGCCTTTCTTATTTCTCCTTATCTCCCAGATTGCTCCCCCCTCCTCCTGCTCTGCACTTCACTGTTTCTAGGAACTCTTCCTTTGCCTAGGCTGGCCTATCCCTGTGGAACTTCCTCCCTTTCTCTCTTCGGTTTGAATCCTCTTTCCCCATTTTCATGGAGAAATTCAACACCTGGCTGTTTCAACAAGCTTTGTCCCAGGCCAATGCCTCCTGGCTCCCTTTTCTCAGCCAGTAACCCCTTCCCTCCTTCTATCCCCACATTGTAATACCATACTCTGTCTTCCCTTTTCTTCTTTCTCTGTCTTTTCCCTTTTTATATTTCATTTGTAAACCACTAAAATAGTTTGTTGCTTGTTGGTGTAAATCAAGTGGTGAAAGAAAGAAAGAAAGAAAGAAAGAAACAAGGGTAGAGATTCATCATGAAAGTATGTCACTTTAGGTTATTAGAAGGGGGAGCACCAAAGGGCTATGCCCTCACCATGTAAAGGGCAGTGGTTCAAGTCTATATAGGGAATAGATGCATGTAGATATGTGTTAGATATGCATAGTAGAGGTGAAATTAAGATATCAGGAAAACATGTACATTGTTCATTGATGATGGAACACCCAGCATGACCATGTCACATGTCAGTAGATACTGTATAATGGCAGATGTTAGTTGTTAGGGTCTATGAATCAAGCTTGTTTTAGACTGGTATATGGGCCATACTTACTGCATTGTTTTCTGAATTGTAACTTGCATGGTTTCTTCCATGTGACTCCCAGAAGTATGATACCTGATGTGTGTTTGGTGTAGTGGGAGTTAAATATATACCATGTGTGAGAATCCTTCATGTGTTTGGTTATGCTTAACTAGTAGAGTGTGAGATGGGATTGGAGCTAGGCTATTTATTTATTTATTTACTTGTTTAACCTGATTTGTATACCACTTTATCCTTCCATGTGGTGGCCTGTAGGCAAGCAGAGTTTATTAATATTGTTAGATCGTCTAGTCCTATTAGTCGAGTCCTTGGTCAATAATCCATGAAGGACATCTCCTGAGAACAGATTCATAATCTTGAATATTATTATAGTTGTCTTAAATCTAACCCTTGCGGCTATTGGTAGCCAGTGCAATTGCTAGAGTATGGGTGTGATATGTTCACATTTGGCTGTGCCTGTAATAACATATGCTGTGGTGCTCTGCACT
Source organism: Ichthyophis bannanicus (assembly GCA_033557465.1). Lineage (NCBI taxonomy): Eukaryota > Metazoa > Chordata > Amphibia > Gymnophiona > Ichthyophiidae > Ichthyophis > Ichthyophis bannanicus. Next base: position 463,123,844 of record CM066035.1, read on the forward strand.
AAATGTAGAGGAAGTATAGATTTTATGGGCAGACCCTGATATAAAGAATTTCCATAGTCCAATATTGGAATAATAACTGCTTGACATACAGTGCGAAAGTGGCTATGGCTGAGGATTGGTTGAAGTCTCCTGACAAGCTTCAATCATTGGTACGCTTTAGCAGCACTTTATGCATTGCTAAGCCCTTTGTGTTTCATGCCTTATGATGGCCTGACTGGGATAGTAGCAGTCTCCCTAATCTAGACTTGGCCTGCAGGGCCTGAGGGCAAAGGTTGCATGAGTAAGCAATATAACACATGAAAGGGGACCCTCAAACAGGAAATAGACAATGCCTAACCTTAAACAAGAAAAGTAGGCATTGCCTTTGTCTGTCACTGGAGCATGATATATGTAGGGCTTTTCTTAGGACCTGTGTAATCTTTGGGGAGGGGAACACTGGTTGAGAAGCACTGCATTAGGTGTAGCAGGATGATTTTTTTTAAATGAAGGGCTGCTATGATACAGACTTCTTTTCAAAAACATTTTTTAAAAGGTGTATAATTTGAAAATTTGGACCGATAATGAGAATTTGGCATAATTGACTTCCATTATAGACTTTTTTTAGCCTTGGTACATAGCCTGCAAATACTTTATATTTGATGTTCCCACAAAAAATTTGGAGAAAAGATTTGTGTGATGAGGAGTTTTGTACTGTGCTTTGATTTTTTTTTTTGTCTTATCTTAATAGTTTGCTAGTTTCATTGTTGTGTGGAGTATTACTACAATCAGTGTGACATAGAGCTAAGGGGAAAGAGGGGACACAGCCCCTTCCATATGGCACTGCCTAGGATACCTTGCCCTCTCACCATACAGCTGCCTTGTCCTGACTACTTACATAACAGAACAGTAGACCATACAATAATATAGTGTAACACAGTGCAAGTAGGGAGTGTATGTGTGTGTGTGAGAGAAAGAAAGACGTGGTATTTATAACCATTCACATGTGTTTCCTTCTCTGCTTCTTTGTCTCTCTTTCACATCACTTTTACAGTTTAAATTGTAATTACTAATTCATAATGTTTCATCATTTAAAGAAAAAATATAGAAGATATCTTCTCCGTATGTTTTTTACATTTAATTACACTGGATAATGGAGATTTTGCTTCCTGAACAATTGTGGGTGTTTTTCATGGATTTTGGGTTGCTGATCAGATGTTTCTGAGAATAACTGATGCCAAGAATAAGGAAGGCATTTTTGTGGGTCTACAAGTCATCAATGACAAATGATTTGAAGATCTGCTAGTAGGACCTGAGAAAATCACATGGAAGGCATTCAGGGATGTTGCTGAGAATTTTCTTGGCAATTACAGGGCACCAAACTATGTCCAGTTGGTTGACAACATGCTTCAAGCATACAAATCCATGAAGTACAACATGTCACTGAAGATTCATTTTCTGCATTCACACTTGGACTTCTTCCCTGCTAATCTTAGTGCAGTCAGTGACGAACAAGGTAAACGTTTTTCCAGGACATTGCAACAAAGGAAAAGCGATATCAGGGCAACTGGAACCCATCAATGCTGGCCGACTATTGTTCGACACTGAGATAAGAAGCATCAGATGCTGAGTACAAATGAAAATCAGGAGCAAAACATTTTTAGCTCAGGTGAGCTAGTGCAATATGTCAGCATCATTGTGCGATTAAACATGCTAAATTCAGTCAAAATTTAATTTCATTTTTCTCCAAATTCCTACATGATACAGTCAATCTGAAATTATTTTTGTGTTCAGCTTGAAGCTGTCTATCATAATCACCAAAAAATTTCAGGAAGTAAAACTTCTGAACAAATTTGTTGTCCAGTTTTATTTTAAGTATGTATGTATACATTTGTATATCTTACCTTAAGGTTTTATCCTTATTGGTATGATCTTACTTCTTACACATATGATTCATTCTTTATACACATGATTTAGTTTTGTTTGTATCATTGCACTACCATTTTTATCACTATCGCTTTAAATGAAAGTATCCGTTTTTTAACACATTAATTGAGATCCACATCACAGGATGGTATTCCTTCTTAATGTTTTAATGGTTTTATAATTTATTGTCTTATCATTCTATAACATTGATTGGTTTTTATTTTTAATTTTATTTGTTTTTAATGTATTTATTGTTTTCTATTTATCTCCTGTATAGGCCAAATCCCTGACGGAGGTGGTGCAGAAACACAGTCGTGTCACGTTGACAATCAGAGATTCTCCCCGAAATAATCTTAATAAAATACTGCTTGGTTTACACCTCGCTCCAGACTGGTCAGTACTGTGTATCCTACACTTCTGCTCACTCTCTTCGCTTAGCTTCTCATAACTTCTTAGCAGTCCCTGGTCCTCAAGTGGTCCGCATTACAGTCGTCCACTCTTCGGCTTTCTGAGTCATGGCCCCTGTTTTTTAGAACTCCCTCCCTAATCACTTGCGCTCTCAATTCTCTTTTAGTTGTTTCAAAGCTCAACTCAAAAGTTATCTTTTTGCACAGATCTTTCCATCATCAAATCCCTGAGTTGCTTATCCTTGTCTTGACCTGCTTCCGGCCGGCAATTCTGGTTGCACTGTTCCTTTGTCTCCCCCTTCCTTTTGTGGTCTTATGTAGCTGTGCTGATCTTGTAACCTAGGCCACATGCTCCTTCCTGTCCTTGTGGTTCATCCGTCATTTTAAAAGTCCATGCATTTTGTTGTGTGAAGATATGAAGATATTATATCAGCCATACATGTGCACCCCTGCTTTTCTGATATTAATGTGGTTTTCAGATGTTTTCACTTTGATGTGGATTCCAGCATATACACAGACTTTCTAAAATGTGTCTAACCATGTATTTTGACCGAGGGAATTAAAACACATGGGATAGGAATCAATGTTGTGTTGTGGATGAGGAACTAATTAAAAAAAAGACTAGAAAAGAGTAGTAAATGGTTAATTTTCTCAATGGACAAAAAGTGAATAGTGGAGTATCTCAGATTGCTTTGAGACCGGTCCTTTATAATATGTTTATAAATAATATGAAAACGGGAACAATTGGTGAGGTGATCAAATTTGCAAATGACACAAAATTATTCAAAACTGTTAAATAGCATGAAGATTGTGAGAAATTACAGGAGGACCTTGTAAGACTGGCCAAAGGGGCATGTTTACTAAAAGTTAACACGCATTAAGTAAAGTTAACATGCATGAAGTGCTGTCACTGCCCATTTTTTGCTATGGTCATTGCAACACTTGACATGCGATAACTTTATTTAATGCACGTTAATCTTTAGTAAGCATGCCCCATGATGTGGACAAGTGCAAATGATGCACATAGGGAAGAATAACCCAAATTTTAGCTACACAATTTTGGGTACCACATCAGAGGGCATGTTTGTTAAAGTGAAGTAAGTTTTTGCACGTTATACAAATTAAGTGCAAAGCTTGTTTGGTAAAGGCAGGAGGCATGCATAGAACAGAAGGTTAAAGCATGGCCATGCCATAGCAACCCAACACCAGCCCTCTATATAATCCCCTATGGACATTCTCCCAATCTGATCGCCCACCTCATCTTCCCCTCCAGCAATACCTTTCAATCCAATCCTCCCAGATCAGCATCCATATAAACACAGACAATTCCATTAAAATCACATAAATATTCTAAACTATTAAAATAATAAAATACAATCCACATGGCCTCCATTTTTTAAGAATACCAACCTTCAAGAAAACCTCTCAAAATATATGTAAAAGCATGTTGGAAGAACCAAGTTTTTAGTGTATGCTGAAACAGCACGCAATCATCTACAGCTCTCAATTCCTGTGGTATAGCATCCCAAATAAAAAAAAAATCCTTAAGAATATATCTGGTAATTTTATCTCATGTTATTTAATGCCAACACTTTAAAATGTGCTTTGCCTTCAACTGGAAACCAATGTAGAGAACTGAGAAGTGTGTGACCCTGTATCTCAGAGAACGTTTGATCATTATTTTTGCAGCTGTATTCTGAACTCAATATATCTTTTAGGAGACCTTTTAGCATGTCTTGTTTTCCATGCTAACTGTGCTTCACACATTGAGGTGATATGATAGAATGCATGGGAAACACCCCATCCCCTGCAGGGATTCTCCTCAGCCAAGCTTAGAACCAGGGAGGCATTTCATCTATAAGAACCTAAACCCTGCCCCTTTAAGAAAACAGGTGGAAAATGCCTGGGAAGGTGTGGCCAGGTCCCAGGGTTTAAACCAGGAAGCAGGAGACCTAGGGAGAAAGAAGAGCCCTGGGTTCTGGAATATACCTGAAGACTACTTATTTGTAAAGAGAGCCTTCTATGTAGGTAAGAAACATTTATTACTGTCTATTCAGCCTTGCTTCTGGAATTCTGCTTGGTTGGAGAGACATTTGTTGGGCTGTGCTGCCCAAAGTGAGGAAACTTTGGGAAGCAGTTTTGTTTGTTTTGTGCTATCTGTTCAGGAGCACTAATCAGCTGTTCAGCAGAGTAGCTCTGCTGAGAGTGACTAAGGATTGGTTACAGTTGGGGAAGAAGTCTAGCATGATTGTCTGGACACTGGTTTCCCAAATAAAATATATTTTCTGGAAACCTCTCTTGGCTGTGGAGTTCTGTGTAGTGTCTTATACTGGCAACATCTACCACAGGTGGTAAATAGATAGATAAGGGGTAGAGAGTGGGTGAGTAACTTTCAGTCAGCACTCCCTAGAGGAGGTAAGTGCGCCCATGCTAATTTTAAGTCATGTTAGGATGGGGTGCACAACATTAATTGTCAGGAACATGCTTTTCATGCCCCTGACAGTTAACACAGTGGTGTTTCACCCAACGTGCTGTTGGCACATTAGGTGCAATGCCATAGTTCCCTTTAATAAAAGGGCCCATAGAGTTGGTTTTTTTCAGCAGTTTCACATAAAAAGTGTTACAATAATCTAAGTGGGCGATGATAATGACATTCATAACTTTAAATATTGTGGCAAATGTGATCTTTCATGTACCTCATCAACTATTGCTTCCACCAAGCATTTTTACAACATCTATTATTTGAGATTCCATTAGTGATGCTGAATTGAACATAACTCCTAAGCTTTGAATCTCCAGTGAGATTTTAATGTTGCAGCCTGTTATCTGTAATATTGGGAAAGAGTTTGGGGACCATCTCTTCTGTTTTATGTAGATTAGGTTTTAGTGAGTTGTTTCCCAACTAAATTGCTTAAGGCAAGCCTCCAAAGCTTTCATTATTTCACTTACTGTATGTCTCTAAATGGGACAAAAATCAGACATTGCATAAAAATATAGTAAAAGAAACCTAAGAAACCAGTTCAGCTAAGATATACATTAAATAGGATCAGTGATAAAGGTAATCACCTCCCTGATTTTTTTCCTTCCAAATAGCAAAAATGCTCTAAATCATGGTTCTACTTTTCCCATCGAACCCTAGTTTGGTTTTGTGAAGCACTTAATTTCATAATTTAATGTATCAAAGGCAACTGAAAGACTTAATAAAACTCATAGACCTTTATCTCTTACATCCATTGTTCTATGTATTTCAGCCATCAGGGACATAAATAGTGTTTCCATGTTGGAACCAACATGGAAATACAACTGAACATCATCCAAACCATTCTTCCTATCCAGATAGTCCTTTAGTTGATCCATCACCTATGTCTCAAACAATTTAGCTAAAACACATAGAGCCTGGTTGATAATTCTCAAAATTATTGATGTCCAGCTTATCCTTTAAAATAGGGATAATTTGTGTTCCCTTTACAGCTTCTGAATAAAGACCCTGAGCTAAGAAACATTTTATCAGATTAGTGAGAAAGTATTCCCACTTCTAGAAGATGATTATAAACCCATGTTGGGCAGGAGTTAGAGACACATTGGCATTTTGCATACTGTGGTGGCGAGACAGGTATAGAGCCCAAAGAAAGTGTGGAAAAACAGCCTTTTACCTCTGGGCAGAAGAAAGGTTCAGGGAGTTTAAGGGTTAAAACTTTAACCAAAGAAAAAAACTCTGTGCACAGAGATGTAGAGAGTGAGCCACGCCCTAGCTCCATGGTGACCAGGGGAGGTGACAAGGGAAGCCTGGGGGTGGAGTCTGAGGCTATAGGGCAGCCCCAATCATATAAGCAGAGAGAGTCTTCCAGAGAAAGAGGAACAAAGGGGGGAACGAAAGGAGGAGGAGGAGTGAAAGGAGAGAGACCAGGAAGAAGGAAAGCAGGAGGAGATCGTGTCCGTAGGCGGAGTCCAGGAGGGAAATCTTCTGAGGAGGAGACATTCCCTAGCAGGCTGGACACTAGCAGAGAATCTCTTGAAACTACAGGAAGTAAGGAGATTAGGAGGACACGTGTAAGAGAAAAGTGCTCTATCAGAAGCCTCAAAGGAGATCCTTATTGCATGCAGCATTCAAACAACTCAAGCCCTGAAGGAAGCCCAGCTGGTAGGAAAAGTACAGCTGGCTTGGAACGCAGGAGAGTTGATTCTGGGGGAAATGCTGGTGGAAGGCAAGGAACAGGAATCTCTGTGAGAGAGTCTGTGGAGAAGGTTCTACCTGTGGCACAGCCTGAGAGAAGACAGGTTGCTGAGAACAAGGTGAGCCCCTTGCAAGTTTTAAAAGGTTTATTAAAAAAGAAAGATCTTCTATATCCTTCCCCTGCAACTCAGCGTATTGAGGATTCCCAATGGGAACAGGTTTTGAAATTGTTAAAGCAGTTGAAACCTGCCGTTAGAGATGCTGAGGCCAGCCAGGTGCTAATTGAACCAAATGAGGAAAGTATGGAAGTAGGAGAATGCCTCTCAGAAAGTGTATGTTCTGATGTTGAAATGGATTGCTCTTACTGTGTGAGTCAGAAGAAGTAAAAGCTGTATGGTTTTTAAAAGTAGTGAAAAAGCCAGAAGCTTTGGAAAGTTTATGACCTGCTAGAAATTTGGTTAATTAAAGCACTAGTGTTGAGCTAGTCGGACAGGCTCAAAGAAGGCTGTGAATGCTGGAAGTTAAAAGCCAATATTTGCAACTTGAAAGTGAAGAATGCCAATGTCTTTAAAAAGGAATGATACACGGGTTTAGCAGCTTGTAACCAAGAAGCCAAGGTGCTGTGCAGAGCCCTGAGTGATACAGATTTGTGCTATACCAAGCCTGAGACCTAAGAATGTAATGTTGACTGAAGGCAAGGTTTATTGCTTTGTTTAAAACAAGCTGTTTGAAACGGCTAATGCCTGAACTGTGCTGTAAAGTTTGTTTTCCTTTTTGAATGGAGAAGTATCCCATTTTTGTTCTGGTTATATCTGAACTGCTGACAAAGAAGTTCAATGGTTAAGTAGAAAATAAAATTCCTGTTACCTTTGAAACCCTCGGCTGTTTTGGTTCTTACCACACAACTACATTACTGAGAAGCCTCAGCATTGGGAATTTAGGTGATAAGGGACATAAAGTGGTACGCTCACTACATATAGGCAACCACCTAACCCGTAGAGGACACTACAATACTTGCCTCTTTTTCTGGGAGAAAGAAGAGTTCCCAAACCTCCATCCCAGGCAGGATATTATTGATTATTCTATTAATCAAATAGTCCATTAATTCTTGATTAATCTTCTCAATTTTATCTTGGAAAAAGTCTACAAAATCATCACTTGTTTAGCAAGACTTTTTTCCTAGTCAGTTATTCCAAACTTGGTGGTGAGTATAGTCCCTTTGAAAATCAGAGGCTTGGGGGAGTTATACCAGTCATCTGTACACATATAACTACTTAATATGTATTGCTTGGTATTCTAAGGAAAGCTACGTTTCGGAACAGAATTTGCTATAGAAAATAATTCCACATAACTTGAATAGGTCAAGAAATTTGGCACATACACAGAGAATGTGCAGACTAAGCAATAGGAAGTTTTAATAATAATCGTAAGGACAACCATTCTAAAGAGATGCTTTACAAAATAGGAACTCAGTGTTAAAGATAAATCTAAAAAACATGTCACTATCAAATTCTTCAAACTGAAATTAATTCCTTATGTCTTTCAAAATAACATTGAAATAGGCCAAAAATGTACTGTAATTCAACTAAGCAAATAGATGAAAAAGGAAGAACCCTAAAGAAATAATTGAAATTACTTTCATTCTTCATATCTTAAACTCATTTATCATTCTCAGTATAGTAGAAATTGTTTCAATTTGTCTTTCGATCCATCACCCTTTTTGCTTCATTTTTGAATGACAAATCCCCCATTTTATACATTTCTATGTTTAACTCTCTTTGGGGCATGCTTACTAAAAGTGAATGTGTGTTTATGAAAGTTAAAGCGTATTGCAGTAAGTGCTGCCATGGTCCATAGAAATAAAGGGTCTGTGGCATTACTTAACATGCATTATCCTTTAGCAAACATGTCCCGTTATTAATAAAACACACAGGATAATAGTCCAGCGGGAGCAACACAGCTTTTTTAAACAGTTGTTCCCCAATAACTCTCCTGCAGACAACAAGGGAGAAGGGGTTTGGATTTAGCACACACCTTTCTAAGAAGTTCAAGGCAAGCTACATTCAGGTACAGTATTTTCCTGTCCCCAGAAGACTTACAATCTAAATTTCTATCTGAGGCAATAGAGGGTTAAGTGACTTGCTCAAGATCAAGAAGAGCAGTAGGGGATTGGAATCTGGCTTTGCGCCTGCTACTTTAGCCATTAGGCTACTTTTCCACCCCTAATATCAGCTGAAAGCAAAAGTTAGACACAGAAATCTTGCCGCCCACAGAAGGCCTTTCTCCAGACCTTCTGCTGCCTCCTCAGATGAAGAGTCAGATGTAAGGTGCGTCAAAGGAGGGCAGAAGTGGCAGGTCATCAAAGGCAGGAACAGTGTCGCAGAATCCGATAGTTTAGGTAAGTTCCATGTCAAAGATTCAAGGCAATTGCTGCTACTGCAGGCTCCAGTGCCCCCCCCCCCCTTCCCTTGGTATGTCAATGCTCTAAGTGACTGCCTAGTTTGTTTTTTCTTTTTTTAAGATTTGTCAATGGGGGCTGAAAGCCATTGGAAATGGGCATCATCCTGGAGAGAATGCAGTGCAAACATGAAAAACCCAGCTAATAGACATACCGAAGATGGAGTGTGTGGACAGCTGTCCATCAGTATAATTCTATATTGCTTATTCTTCTCAACTGTGGCAGGCAAGGAATGCTCTCCAGTGACAAAGGAGTACCTTTTCTGTTTGAAACTCTGTCAAAATGGTTTTTAACAGGAACTCTAATATAGTGACTTAAATAAAAGCTGTTTTGTTCTCTTCAGCAAAAGAAAAGACTTTTACTGTCATCACCAACTCTACTATCTGTTCTGAGGATCAACACAATTCATTCAGGGTAATATTACATGCTCAGTTCACCAGTTTGCAATGTAGTGCACTCTGGTGCATGTAGACTTCAAGCTAAAACACTGTGTATCAACCTAACCTTGAATTCTCTGGGAGTTCATTAGGTAAACAAGGATCAATGCCCTCAGTTCAATAGTTCCCCTCTTGGATGGCTTCCTCAGGACTTTAGTTTATATAAAATACAACCCGAGTCACTACCTGGACAGCAGGACTTTTGATCTGTGCAATTCCACACTAAGGATGTCCACGCTGAGGATACCTATGTAGACGTCTCCATAATTGTTTGATATGGATGTCGATGAAGACATCTGCATAGACATCCCCAGAATAGCAACCAGGATGGAGATGTCTAATAGTCTCACAGTTAGAGTAGTGTGGGCCTTAGTGATCTTAGGTTAATCACTTAACTTTCCTTTTTTTCTACACCCTCTAGATGTTTTAGAGCCAAACAAGCAGTTTCCTGATGTCTACGCGTGCCTGGAGCAGGTCTAAATGTGGACATTTCTGAAATCAAGGGGAGAAATATAAGTTCATTGCACTTCTCCAGACATGCCTCTACAATGTCTCCTGCCTACTTTGATGTCCCCACACTGAAGACATCTTCAAAAGTCATTTATAAAATAGCTGTGGGGTCATCTCTGATTTGGACATGCACGTGCAGGTCTTCAGATGCTACGCGTGCCTGGAGCAGGTCTAAATGTGGACATTTCTGAAATCAAGGGGAGAAATATAAGTTCATTGCACTTCTCCAGACATGCCTCTACAATGTCTCCTGCCTACTTTGATGTCCCCACACTGAAGACATCTTCAAAAGTCATTTATAAAATAGCTGTGGGGTCATCTCTGATTTGGACATGCACGTGCAGGTCTTCAGATGTTCAAATTGTGACTAAGACTTTTAAAATGATCCCCTTAAAATAACCTCTTACTCCAAGTAAAAACCATCAGAGCCTCTATTTCACTGGCCTGATTTTAGCCCTTGATTTTGTACAGCACTGTTCTGGCTGTTAAAGAAGAACAGACATCCTTTCCCTATACAGTTCAATGCTTAGAGTTTGCTAGCATTTCTGCTCCCTCCAAGGCTATCTGGGAGAGCTTTACTCAGTGTCAGTCTCAAAGACTCCTACCTTACTTTGGTAGAGTTAGTTCAACACGATTCTTCCACCTCTTCTTCTACTAGACTGATAGTTTCTCTGTTTCCATGTTCTCTCAAAGAGACAGCTACTCCTGCATGTGCTGCAGTTCTGATGTCTCAGGCAGGAACTGATCCTGCTACCCTTTCTGGAGCTGATCCTCCTATTGTTCTAGGTGCCCTTCACCTTCTGGGTCTGGGGTTTCTCCAATTATGGGTTAAGCTGGCCTTCTACCACACTTCTAGCTACCCCGTGTTCCTCTCCTGCTCTACCCCTTGCTGCTTCTGGATGGATTTAAGTCTGTCAGGGATGGATTTAAAGGGCTAGAGGTAGGTTTTAACACATCAACAGTGTGAGTACCAAATTTGGTCCCATCCAGGGATTTGGTTACATCACATAGTTGCATGACAATGAAGGGAAACAAAGCAAGGGGAGATTTGCCCTCAGAAACACTAGCTTTTACATGAAGTCCAGTGAATGATGGGGAGCCTGTCATGGGGAATATATTTTCACCGGGCACACTGGTTGGAAGACAGGTTAGGAAATGGCACAAAAGGGAGGAACAAGCAGTAATAGGATAGAAAACTAGGTATCAAAGGCTTTAGAGAAAAAAATAGGTTTTCAAGCCTGCTTTGAGCTTTAAATAAAAGGATTCAAGGCGGAGTTTGGAGAGGAGGGTGTTCCATAAATGTGGCACTTGAAACATGAAAGCAATTGATCTGTATGCAACTAGATGCAAAATGTTGTTTGTTGGGATGACCAGAATGTTTTCGATTGAGGAGTGAAGTGCACGCAAAAGGCAATATGGGATAAGGTGAGAGTGGAGATAAGCTGGTAAGCCGGAGTTTAAAGCACAATGTGTTAACAGAAGTATCTTAAACTGAATCTAAAAAGAGTTCAGGAGCCAATGCTGTTCTCATAAGAAAGATGTGACATGGCCAAAACATTTATAGTTATGCTGTATCAGAGTTTAATGGTAGTGTTTTGTTTTATTTTGTTTTCAGATTTCTCAGCTGAAGCTAGGGGATTCCTGACAGTAGAGCATTACAGAAGTTTGTTTATGACAAAGGAGTGGCTAAGTAATCTGAGAGCTTGAGGGCCAAGGAATGTCTTCACCGCCCTTATTCTTTTCAATGAGAAGAAGCAGTTCTTCACAATGGGAGGAGTAGCCTAGTGGTTAGGACAAGGTACTGAGGGCCAGGGGTTCAATTCCCACCTGGGGACAGCAATCTCAGAGCAGAGGGACTGGAGTTTCTAGTCCTATAGGCACTCCTTGTGGCCTTGGGCAAGCCACTTAAACCCCCCCCCCCCCGCCTCAGGTACACATAGATTGTGAGCCCTCTGGAGATGAGGGAATGTATGCAGTACCTACTTGTAGTCATTGTAAACCACTCTGATGCCCTTCAGCCTGGGCAGTATATCAAGAAATTGCATAAGTATAAAGGCTTGAGATATGAGGGACAAAGAAGAGCTGATCATCAAAGATCAATCCTAGAGAGCAGATGACATTTTTTGAAAGGAACCTGCTAAACTGGGTTGGCAAGGGGGTGATTGTTGTTTGTGTGAAATCCAAAAGGCCTCAGTTTTTCTGGGATTAAGGTTCATTTTATTCATCTCAAGCCAAATCGCTATGGAGTGTAATTAGAAATCTAGGGCAACTTGAAAAGGTGGGTCCTAGGTCTTGTGGGCTACAACTCCTCAACCGCTCCCTAAACAAACCTCGGGAACTCTTCAATCTAGTAAAGTCACTAACTACAGAACCATCACCACCTCAACAGGAACCCATAAACCCGCAGAAGTACGCCAACTTTATACAATCTAAAGCTATCAGAACAGCAATTTCATCACCAAGTCCACCCCAACAACACGTACGAGTTTCCCCACTACTAAAGCTCTCACCGCCCTCAGCCAAATACGTTGAAGACATTATAGTCAAAATGAATACCACCACAGCACCCAACGACCCTTGCCCAGCACACTGGATAAGAGCTCTGAGATCCGACTTTAGTCCAGTCATAGCAGATATAATAAAGATGTCCTTCTCAACAGGCATCTTTCCATCAGCTCTAAAACAGACTTCCATAAGACCGCTGCTAAAAAACAATCAACTAGACCCATCAAAGGAAGAATCATACCGCCCGATTTCTAGTATACCGCTTCTATCCAAAATAATTGAGAAAGTAACCAACAATCAAATACAACAACACATAGACACCTCCTCACCCATCGACCCCAGTCAGCACGGATTCAGGGAAGCCCACGGAGTAGAGACATTGCTGACCACATTAACCAACACACTCATCAGTGGATTAGACGACATCAAAAAAGGCTTTGCCCTAATATTCCTCGACATATCTGCAGCATTTGACTCTGTGGACCATGAAATACTACTAACCCGTCTATATGACAAGGGAATCCACGGGCTGGCATGGGAATGGTGCAAATCATACCTGGAAGATCGCTTGCAACATGTCAGGACTGCTACAGGTACCTCACAACCTTTCCAGTTAAAACAAGGAGTACCTCAGGGCTCTTCCCTATCAGCGCTGCTATTTAATATTTATATGCAGCCTATATGTAACATCACTCGTTCCTTTGGCATATCCTCGTTGATCTATGCAGACGATGTGCTAATATTCACACCAATCAACGTCAAGCTCCCAGACTACACAACACTAGTAGATTGCTTTAACGCAATAGCAGACTGGCTCCTCACCCAGAATATGCGCATAAACTACAAAAAAACCGAAGTTCTGATAGTCACGAAAAACAGAGCATTCTCACCCCCTGAGACCCTAAAAGTACGAGACACAGAGCTCCCAATCAAGCCCTCCATAAAATACCTTGGAGTAATACTTGACCAGCGACTGGATTTTAAAGAACATATCAACCGCACTGTGAAAACCATTTATTTCAAAATAAGGACTCTGCGTCATCTGAAAAACATGCTGGAACCAGACAGCTTCAGAACCATATTTCAAACCATAGTCACACCCCACTTTGACTATGCAAACATAATACTCCATGGTCTCCCAAAAAATACCCTAAATACATTACAACTAGCCATGAATGCCGCTGCCCGGGTGCTATACGGTGCTTCAAAGGGCGAACACATTACACCCATCCTAATGGAGCTTCACTGGCTCCCTATATACTGCAGAATAACATATAAAGCTCTTCTCATGGCCTTTAAAGCGATAAATACTATAGCTCCTTCATCAATTTCAAAACTCATCCATCCAACTCCCAATATCAGATCCAGGAGGTCAGCAGCGGCAAATACCCTAGTTACACCACATGAGACCACAAAATGCAAACATTCAACATCAGACAGGGCCTTTGCATACTACGCACCCAGATGTTGGAACAACCTACCCCCCAACATAAGAGCTATTACTGACCTCAAGCATTTCAGAAAAGCCATAAAACACCACCTCTTCATTCTGCATTTCCAAAGCACATCATCATCCCTCTAACAGGCACAGTAAAAATTGTAAATACCTTATTTACTCAAGATGTAACTAAGAAATTATATCCTCTGTATATAGGTTTTTTACAAATATGTATAAAGTCTCAATAAGTATACAGGTTCATTACAAATATGTACTAAGTTTTTACAAAAAATTTACAAATATGTACAAAGTTTCCCAAAGTTAAATTCCCAGTTGAATTCTCCTGTTATATGTAAACTCATCACAGTTTGTTGCTTGCAATGAGTATTTCTGTTTAATGTAAACCGCGCTGATGAAAAAGAGTGCGGTATAAAAGAACACTAAATAAATAAATAAATAAACTATCTGGATGTTATCTGCATAGAAATAGGCGCTAATATTTAAATCCTGAATAAGAAGGGCTAATGGGGGAAATAAACAGGTTGACAGTGTGGGAGCCAGAACAGACTCCTGAGGAACCCCAAAAGATTGGGGAAGAGAGGCTGACAATGTGTCATTAATGCTGCTCTGAAAGGTGCAGTCAGAGGTAGAAATGGATCCAGTTAAGGATGATATGGGTGAGATCAGAATCTTCAAGTCATGTAAGCAGGAGAGAATGATCTATAACATCAAAAGCTGAACTTATGTCTAATAAACTCCCCTAGATAGCTGCCAACATGGGTTCAGAGAATATCATGGGGTCGAGACACTACTCACTAGTCTATTCAACAACATCATCACAGGCATTGGCAACATCCGTCAAGGTTTTTTGCTCATCTTCCTAGACATCGCCCCGGCGTTCGACTCCGTGAGTCACGAAATTCTCCTCGGAAGACTGAAAGAGAAGGGCATCTGCAACAGTGCGCTAGAATGGTGTAAATCTTATCTGGATGGAAGATGGCAATATGTGAAGTCTGGATCAGAAGAGTCAAAACCTTTCCATCAAAAGCAAGGGGTACCTCAAGGCTCCTCGTTATCCTCCTTATTATTCAAAATTTGCATGCAGCCCATCTGCAACATCATAAGATCATTCAATGTGAACTGTTTGATATATGCAGATGACATTCTCTTATACACGCCGTTCTCCACAGCTCACATGGATCTGGCACAGCTTATAGACTGTTTCAATGCGGTCTCAACGTGGCTCCAATCACAGAACTTACGCATTCAACATAAAAAACAGAGGTGCTTTTCATCACCAGAGACCCCAACTTTACTCCCCCATCCCATGTCAGTGTCAAGGAAGCTGACTTACAAACTAAAGAAACAATAAAATACCTTGGAGTTACTTTGGATCAACGTCTGGATATGAAACACCACATAAGCAACATAGTCAAAGCCGTTTATTTCAAAATCCGCTCACTCAAGCACCTACGCTCCCTGTTGGACCCAGACGATTTCCGGACCATATACCAAGCACTAATCCTGCCACACTTTGACTTTGCAAACGCCATCTTTCAAGGTCTCCCCCAATCCACACTAACCCCCTTACAGTTGGCCATGAATTCCGCAGCAAGGGTCCTCTACGGAGCCTCCAGAGGCGACCACGTGACTCCCATTCTCAAACAACTTCACTGGCTACCTATCCATGGGAGGATCATCTTTAAAACCCTACTCCTATCATTCAAGGCAATCAAAGGTATTTCATCCTCCTCACTCACAGATCTTATTCACATGGTCCCCCCCAACAGATCCAGAAGAGCAACAGCCGTAAACCTTCTAATAACCCCAAAGGCATGGACAAAGTGCAACATGACAACCACAAGCAGGGCGTTCAGTTTCTATGTCCCCAAATGCTGGAATGCTCTACCCCCTGACATTAGGGCCATTGCCGACCTATATCAGTTCAGGAAGGCACTCAAATCCCACCTTTTCCTCCAATACTACCCAACCAACAATTGAACCTAGATATCCCCTCTGAAGAAATGACCCACTCAGAAAGACCCTTACATTTGTTATGTGATTTTTACCTAACCTTGTTCCGTGTAAATATCTCATGTATATAGTTAACCCCTGTTATCCAAGTTTGCACTCCTGTTCGATGTAAAACCAGACAGCTTGTTGTTATGGTCATTGTGCTATGATGTAAACCGCGCTGATGCTGAATAGCGCGGTATATAAGAAATTGTAATAAATAAATAAATAAATAATTGGATAATCATAACGGGCCCAATATTCAAAAGGCATTTATACAATTATAGCCCTGTAAACCGTATAAATGCCTCTAGCCAGGACATTCAACAGCACTTACACAGTTACTGGTACTTAATATTCCCAATCTTCTCCCCTACACATCCCAATGCCAACCACTTGGCATCGGCGTGTGTCATGGGGATTCCAGGGAGGAATGGAGACAGCAACAGTCCGGCAAAAGATCACCTATCTTTTAGATGCAGGGGCTAATCAGGCAGAATGCAATATCGCCGCTGCCCAGTTAGCTACTGCGGCTAGGAGGTTGTGCAGCAAACCCAAATATTCAATGCTGGGGCTACATATGACCCCGGCATTCAGTATCTGGGGTTAAGGGTAACGGCACATAGCTGACCTAGATTAATATTGGGCCTGACATCTCTAAGATTGTCTAAGTGAATAGCAAGTTCATTCAGAAGTGGTTGCAAAGTGGTTAGCACTGGGACTTTTTTTTTATACTGCCCTTGATCGCTGGAAGGGGCGGTATAAAAAAACCACCTAAATAAATAAAATAAATTCAGAACACCTACCAGTGTGGTTTCAGTGCTGTGCAGTGGGCAAAAGCCTAATTGTTGGGGATGTAAAGAGTTGTTGGATTCCCAGAAATGTCTGACTTGTTCAAGGAGTTTAGTTAAGAACGGGAAAACTGAATATAGGACAATAACTGTTAGGCAAGGATGAATCCAAGTTATGGTGTTTCAGGAGAGAGTGTACAAAAGAGTGCTTCCAGAAGGGAAGAACACTCCTACTGGCCAAGCTACTATTTTATCAGATCTAATATGGCAGGCGCAAAGTGATCCTAACAGGACTTGAGAACCACTGGCGGAACAAGGAGAGCTGGATGAATTCATAGAATTCATGAGCTTAGTAAGATGGAACCACCAATTAGTAAACATACCCCTAAATGTTAGGGTCATTCTAAGCAGTTTCCAGTTAATACAGAGAAAAAGAATGTTAGCATTGATTAACTTCATGGCAGCTAATGCAGTGCAGTTGGATGCTCCTATTGAGATGGCATTACTGTAACCGTGCTGCCATATCTGTCACATTCATAGTCAATACATGGTAACAACCTACATTCTAAATGTGAGGTGCAATCTATGATAATTCCCCATCCATTCTCTGTCCCCATTTGCATTAGGTCAGGGGCGAGCAAACAATTGCCTGCAAGCCAGAAGCAGTCTGATGGCACAAAAATTTAGCCTGCTGCCTAGCATCAATAATAAATTATAAACAGCTCATGGGCCACTCCTGCGGCCCACAAATATCTACCGATAGCCCACCAGATTTTGCTAATGTCTCTAACACATTATCAATGAGCAGTTTGCTCTGCGTTTAATGATGCGCAAATACCTTCTGGATCAGAGTGATAAGAACATAAGATATGCCATACTGGGTCAGACCAAGGTCCATCAAGCCCAGTATCCTGTTTCCAACAGTGGCCAATGTAGGTCACACGTACCTAGCACTTAGAGACTGTTGTGGGATCTGCATCAGTGGCAGGCCATGAGTAGGTGATGAGGCGAGAGGTTTGCAATGTTTTATTGATGCTGAATGGTAGACAAACGTTTGTTAAAGAAAGATGACTTCTGCAACAACATTAATAACTGCAAGTAGGTAATGTATTCACAGGCAATTTTCATTTTTGTATTTATACAGCAGGCAGAAAAGAACTAAAGATAAAGGTGCTAGCAAAGAGGAGTTGCTAAGCAGCATTCAGGACACCCTGAGGAGGCACTCATCAAATAAAAAGCATGCTCATTTTTTTTTAACCTCTGCAAAGACCATGCTAGCATGTATAAATGTCAGAACATGTGATCTCTGCCACTTACACTAGCATTTTATAAAGACAAGTAAGCGCCTGCGTGTTTTTATAAATTAGGCTAAAAATAGGCTTGTCTTGCCTGCTTTAATGTAAGTGCATTATAATGAAAATATCCTCGATAAGCTTTAATGCATAAGTTCTTAGGACCCGATATTTAAAAGAATTTACACAGTTTACAAACCTGAAAATCATGCAAATGCCAGCTAATGTGATATTCAGCAGCACTAGCGTGGTTAGTGCCACTGGATGTCCGTAGGTGCCTCCGTTACATGCCCCGCTGCCATGCGGTTAGCATCGGGGTATGTGGTGGGTATTCCAGGGCAGAGTGGAAGTGGCACCCATCACTAACCTGGCAGTGGCGATATTGCGCCGCTGCCAGATAGTGACCCATGGGTAAAGATAGTCATGGCAAAGGCTGGACTGTCTTTACCTGCGGGAGCTGCCCGGTTAGCTTCTAGGCTGTGCGGCAACCCAGATATGCAGTTCCGGTGGCTGGATATGGCCCCAACATTGAATATCCGGGGTTGAATTTCAGCAGCGATGGCGATGCACTTTTCAAGCACTAGCCACCACCGCTGAATATCAGACCCTTAGCTTCTTTGTAAGTAAAGTCTGACCCTAATAATTATTAATCAGCATCACACCCTTCTCTTTGACATTTAGGGGTCCTTTTACTAACGTGCACTAAGCAGTTAGCATGCATTTTGGTGCAGGATAACCACGACCTTGGGCCTGTGGTAACTGTTAGTGCGAGGGGCATGGCAGTTACTGTGCGCTGATTTGTGCAATAACTGCTGCACGCGTGTTGGAGTGGAGAATAGGCAGATTAGAGGCTGACAGTGGGTAAGGTGAGCACATTGCAGTCAGCGCAAGGGTAAATACTGCTCACTTTCAGTGTTTCAAATGGCTCGGATGCAATTAACTCCAGTCACTAGGTGGAAGTAAGTGCACCTGCAGTAAGAGCTCATGTTAGGGTGTGGGACCACACATTAGCTGTTGGTAATATGCTCTCGATGCCACTGACAGCTAACGCAGAGGCTTTGCATTTAACATACATTCAGTTTCATACTATTCACGCATTAGCACACTTTTATAAAAGGGACCTTTCAGGGTCCATTCAGACATGCAAATCACTGAGACATCCTTTGATCCATTTTCTAAACCAGTGTGAGGATGCCCATGTAGCACAGGGGAGGAGAGGAGGCATGGTCTTGGCAAAGGAAGGGAGATGCACATCACAGTGTAATTTCAGAATGGCTCAAGCTGGATAGTGACATGTTCATGTCTATACAGTACCTGCTCCTGACCATGAATTAGGTACCAAAAAATGCTCATTTCATGGCTGCAACACTTCCAGGGAGAAGAGCAGGATGCGCTTTCATCGCTACAGTTAATGTCTCCTGGCTAAAGAAATCTACACGTAAATACAAACTCCAAACATATTGCAAGCTCACTGTCACATGTCTGGGTATCTGAAAAGGCCGGCCAAATATGCAAGTCTAATAACATATTTGCCCCTTCTACAATTCTCTTGCTGGTACATGAGGCAGTACAATTGGGGACGTCCACATTTGTGATGTACCCAACTGTGCAATCTACACGGAGCCCATCTCCAAAACTTCTTACTGGGATGTTCATTTTTTGGGTGGAGATGGGGCAATTTCAGATGGCACTTATACATGCCTCCCTTCACTGTTGTCACTCTCCCAGATTTTTAGATGTTCTGCTGTGGATGTCCCAGATTCTTCCTGGACTCCCCTTCTAAAATCCCACTTTAAATCATTATTGCAGAATTCTGTCCCATTTCTCTATTTGGACTGGATCCGGCCTGCACCCAGATTCCATTATGGCGAGGCCGCGCGCCCCCCCCCCCAGCGTGCGCGTGGCCAGCGTTAACCGGGGGGGCAGCTGGCCGTGCGACGCTGCAGGCGCGTTCGAGGCTCGCGGGTGCGGGCCGGCGACGGGCATGGCTCCCATTGGCTCCCGCGGGGCACGAATGTCTTGGGAGCCAATGGGAGGAGTGAGGGGTAGGCACGAGGGGGGGGGGTGATGGGAGCCTCGTGGCCCCTCCGGCCTTTTCAGCACGGCAGCCGGAGGGGTCGGACGCCCCACCCACCCGCCCCCTGGCTTCGGGCTGGATTGTCGTGGGGGGGGGGTTCTGGGGTGTTGCAGCTGGGGGGGGGGGTGGCGGGATCCCGGAGGTTTCCGGGGTCCGGAGCCGGAGCCAAGCAGTAGGGCGGGGGTGGGGTACCCCCGACCCGGACAGTCCCTCAGGCTTTTGCTAATAATATGGCGAAGTCGGAAGAGGAAGGCTAGGTAATTTGCCGGGGCCTGGACATGGCGGAAGCGGAAGCGGCATCACTTTGCTACCCACATGGCTGGTGAGAGGTCGCTTTCCTGGGGGGGGGGGGGGATAAAGTTATTGTATTGAATTGTTGATGGTTGTTGTTAATCTTGTTAATGGGTCAATAAAGCTGCGACCAGTTTGATTCCCAAATAGGTGTTGTTGTGTATTTAATTGTTACTGAATGTCATGGGGGGGGCAGTCTACCGGGGGTCGTGGGCTGGTCCGCCTTACCCGGTTATTGAGAGGATCATCATAAAATTGGAACATGTGGCCCATGAAATTGATTTTAGATTTTCAAGATGATACTTATTTACTTTCAGGGTGAGACATTCAATAGAAACATCGGATTGACACAATTTAATTTCTGCTATTTGTTTCTAAAATAAACTGAACATATTCATGCTGGCTAGAATGCAGAAAACATGTTTTTATTAAACAGAAGACTCATCGGGGCATCTAAACCACTCAGGAAAGAGTCCATTTGGTGGACAATAGCCTCTTTTCATTCTAACACTATGATATTATAATTCAACATTATTTATAGTGTCTATTCTCTTTGAAACTATAAAAAGAGAACTTTACATTTTCTCTGCAGGAAACGAGCATTAAGGCAAGATAATACCTTGCAATGACATAAATGGAAGCCTTTCAAATTGACATCAAATTGTTGTAATCATTTAAAATCAAGGCATACTTTAATTTGCTCACTCAAAATGATTTTCTAGGAGTATATTGGGAAATATAGCATTTGTAAAATCAATCCATTGTTTGTAATCTTTACTTTCCCTGAAGAAACCATTTTTGTCAATTTTAATTTACTTCAAACTGAGTGGGAAAATAAGTATTGCTTGAGAAAATGCTTGTCACAAGCTATGAGCTGCAAATAAAGGTTAGTGTTAGAGTGCATTTAACTTTATCCATTATCTGAATCCCTTTACAAAAACATGATAGGAAATTTGGGGGTCTAATTACTAAGGTACGCTAATGTTAACCTATGATGATTCACCTGTATTGGGTATTTTAGCACAGGTCCCATGTTATTCAGTGGGATCTAGTTACACACTAATGATGAAATAACAACAACTGTTAACATGGGTGTACCTTAGTAACTAGACTCCATAGGATTTTATGTTGTCTTTAGAAATTAGGAAAAAATTAATTTATTTAGGTGCCCAGTTATAAAATTAAACCACCAAGTTAGGATTATTATTTTGGCATTTAGGTTTATATGGATAAGGTATTCAAATCATAGCTGACTAGCACTGCTCTCCACAAAGTTTACATACAGCAATATTCTTCTAATTCCACCTTACTTAATATAAGGTCAAAAGTTATATAGATCGATTTACAGTCAGACCTCGGACATTCGCGAGGTTAGGTTCCAGAACCTGTCGCGAATGAGGAGAATTTGCGGATGTTTGGTAGAGTCACTAAAAATGGTAATATATGCTTATTTCTATAGTTTAAACCCTAAATATGACCCCCAGTCATGCTCCCAAACACTTTTAATTTCATTTAAAACCATGAAAACATAAATTACTATGAAAATTAAACACAAACACTTCTGTAGGGTTTTCGAGGATTTCGCGGATGTGCGAAAAAATCACAGATGCAAATAAGGTTCAGTTCCAATGAAATTTTTGCGGATCTGTGAATTTGCAAATCACAAAGTGCGAATATACAAGGGCATACTGTATACCGATGAAAATCATCCATTCAGAGATACAGAAATGTGAAAGCAAAGAGTGTATTCCTGTAACTTTGGAAGTTACATGGACAAGTCCTTTTTAATATTGGCCAGCTAAAATTTTGGGCCTGATTCTGTCCCGGATGTAAATCCCCTCTGACGTCCAGTCTGATCCGGATGTACAGAGGGGATTGTGATTCTGATCCTGCGGGGCATGTCTAGTCTCGCAGGATCAGAATCACGAACAGTCCTGCACGTGCAAGCCGGGACTGCAATTCAGTTCGGCCTGCACGTGCAGGACTGTCCCCAGCTAGTCAGTCAAGGCTCTTCAGTGGAGCCGCGGTGCCATGGCGTCATGTTGCCATGGCACCACGGCTCCATTGAAGAGACGCAATGCCGGCCGTCACAAAAATAAGAGTATTCCCCACAGCCAGACCCCTTATCTTGCCTCCTAAGGCAAGGGTCGGACTGCGGAGAATATCCTCTGGCCCCCTGCCCCATCCACACCCCAGCTGTCCCAAAAAAAAGTCCTGGGAAGTTATTTCATCTTAGAGATAGACAATAGAATCGGCCCTGTACGTCCAGGGCTGGCAACCGACAAGACTCCACCCCTAAGCCACCGCTTCCCCGTGCTATCTAACTTCTCTGCACAACTGGCAGGGAAGTTAGTCGAGGCTAGGAGAAGGCACAAATAGCGGGGATGGACAACCTGTTGGATCGTCCATCCCTGCTATTCATGGCAGAGAATAATCCCCTTTATGCTTTATTATAATTTGTTTTTTAATTTGAAATTAAGTTTTACAATTGCTAACAAGACAAAACTTGTATGGAAAAGGGAAAACCAATAGCAATCCAATAACAAAGAAAATATACAAAAAGAAAATGACCGATAGAAATCCCTGAAGACCACATATGGGAAGGACGTGAAAAGAAACAACAGTGGGGTAGGAGGAAATCCCATCTTTTTATGTGGTAATAGGACTAACAATCATCCTAAACATTTAAAATAGATGCATACAGAGGACCCTGAGCTGATTACTCTTTTAAACAGTCAATCAACTCTTCCTTGGTCAGTCAAAGATGGTACCCTGGCATTGATAAAAGCTAATAAATCATTTGGTTGGAAAAATATATATCTTTGCAAATTATAAATGACTAAACATTTACATGGGAAACGTAAATAAAACGAGACACCCAACTGCAACACACCAGGTTTTAAAAGCAAAAATTGCTTCCACCTCTTCTGGGTCTCGTGAGCCACATCAGGAAAAATAAAAACTTTTAACACCATGAAAAAGAAGTGAATTGTTTTTTGTAATTATAAGTTAAGCAATTTGTAAATAGGTTATTACCCTGCTAAGTACCCTGCATGCCAACCTTGAGCTGTATCCCGTTTGAGTTTGAAGTGCAATGTATACCACTTTGATTTCAGGATAAGGCGTATAAAAATCAGGTTAAATAAATACAATTTCAAAATCCAGTCTCTATCTGAGACTAAAGCACACATTGCCAACAATGTAGAAAGCTGCAAAACAGACTCTGAAATAGACGAGCTCAGTAAATCGGACACTAAGTACATCCATATTGGTATCAGAACCCATAGCACCTTTTTTTTTTTGCGGTAAATAAAACGCTTTCAAAATAGGCTGAATCAAATCTTGTGGCACAGAGTCTCAATCCTATATTGCTTAAACATATCTAATGCAGATGTCCCAGCAGTTCTAGGAAAATTTAAAATCCGCAAATTTGATGCATGGGCAGAATTCTCCAGTCAATTTTAGCTCTTAAAGCTATGTTATCTTTAGAACTGCTCCCCAAACCCACATTAACAATCCCAACCCACATCCACAATGCCAATAAAACCATCAGCAATACAGCCTTTACCTGCCCCATCCATTTGGAATGCATTACCAGACAACTTAAGAGCCAAAGACCTCCATTCATTTGTGGAAAGAGCTCAAAACATACCTATTTGTGGAATACTATGGCTCCTCCACCAGCATCCTCAAGCATCCCATGCCCCTTAACAACCTCTACTCCCCTATCTCCCTCCCACGTGCCAATATGTATTCAATATAACATCTATTTTTTGCACATAGTTATGTTAATTGTTAATTGTTTATCATGTTTGCCTTGTAAATAAGTTTTCCGATGTTATATTGTAAAGTTCCCATTTTTTGTTCTCTATAAACTGCCACTGATCTTTGGAAGCGGCATTATATAAATACTAATAAATAAATAAAATTAAATAACTGCAGTTAAGTCAGACAATGAAGCTGATTTCTGAGCACTCTCATCTACCTTAATCTTTAAATCATTAGTCACCGTCATGTAGGAATCCAATTTCAACTTTTTTTGCTACACCATAGATGATATCACTGCTGTATGGTGAGAAATAGCTGTGGATAAGTTAGTTATTGCATCCCAAATGTTGTCAAGTGTGATCTTTGAAGGGCGAGAGAGCTGAAAAGTAATAAGCAAAGAAGCAGCCTGCAGAACATTACCCGCATCAGGGCCACTGGTCTGCAATACTTCTGTTGCCAACTCCTCTTCACTTGAGATTCTGAGAACCTCAGAAGTAATTGCCCCGCTTTCAAAAGTCATCTCTCCCTACACTAGCACCTTCATCTCGCCGACTTCCGACGTTGCAGGTGCCTGAGCAGATGAATGGGGAGCGAACTCACATGAAGGTTGTGGTAGGCGCCGTTCAATCTTGGGAGACAGAGTAGCTCAGTACGCTGGAAGCCTTCCACACTCCCACCAACAACTCCTGACTGAATCTTCCTCTTAACAGCCTCAGGGACAACAATATATCGGTCCATTGGACCCGGCATGGTAAGCTGAGGCTCGGCAGGGTAAACCTTAGCCTTCCCTTTTCTTTTTGGCATGAGTAAAGTGAACCCTCAGGCATCCATCTTGGTAAAGCCATGCCTCCCCATGTTTTGTTATAATTTTAATACAACATGTATAGAATGTTAAAGTTCTTTTTCAGCATTACTGCAAATGAATTAAAACAATTTTGAGGGACACAATTATGATCTCAAAATTGTGCAGAATTTCAGATCCCCCATGACAATGATAGACTATCTCAGTCAATAAAAAGTTCATAGTGTAATGCAATGTGTGCCTTTGAGTCAGTCCTGACTCCTGGCAACCCAGAAGCTCCTGGGTTTTCTTGGCAGTGTCACTGGAAGTAGATTGCCAGGCCTTTCTTCCAAGGCAATGGAGGGTTAAGTGACTTGCCCAAGGCCACAAGGAGTGCTAGTGGGAATTGAACCCTGGTTGCTTGGTTACCAAGCCAGTGTTCTAACCACTAGGCTACTCCTCCACTGCAATAATAATTTCAGTTAAATCCTAAGAAAGCTGTATTATAAAAACAGAGAAATATGAACAATAGCTGCAGGTAAAGAAAATGAAACACATCTAGTCTACTTAATGTTATACCCAATGTAATGTCAGAACATAGCTGACCTCTGGTTCTTCCATCTCTTAGCCAGAAGTGGGGGTGCTCTGCACACTGCCCATGCTCTCCTGAATTTTGTATGGTTTTTACATCCTGCTGGCATAGGTTTAATTAACTCCACCTCTACTAGATGATGGTTTAATGCCTCTATATATCCCCTACACTATTCATGCTTGAAACAGACTCTGATGTTGTTCCTGACATTACCTCCTACAGTTTCAAATCATTGCCTTTTATATTAGAACTTCATTATAGTTCTTAGGTGTTTGCATGTCTCTTTCATATCCCTCTGTCTCTTTCCCTTTCTAGGGCATATATATTCAAGTTCTACATTTTCAGCTCATAGGACCTTTGGTGCAGACTCTGCACCATTTTTATTTATTATATACCGTCTTTCTACAAATCAAGACAGTTTACATAAAACAAATAATGGCAGTATATTTCAACTGTTTACAGTGTAACGTTGTAACAAGGATACATAGGCGTAAATGAGAAACTTTATACAATAATCAACTATTTACATAGGTACATAAAGGATGCCGCATGGTTGTATGAATGAATTTGAAAAGCAGGCGTGAGGAGGTGGAGGCAAAGGGCGAAGTACTATGGTGGTAGGGAAAAATGTTCCAGGAAGAGATGAGTTTTTAGCTTCTTCCGGAACTCGGAGTGGACAGAGCAGTTTCGCAGCTCGTGAGGGAGGGCATTCCATAAGGATGGGGCATAGAGGGCGAAGGCCCGATTACTAGTAGATTGTTTGCTGTATCTCTTGTTTGTTGGGATAGGCAGTAGGTTTTTGATGATGGAGTGGTAACTCTTTTGTGATTCAGTATATATACTATAGAAAGTACAGCCTACAGAATTAAATATATTAAGCCACAGGTATTCTCACCAATGACAGTACCTTTTATTTCTTCTGGTTACTCCTTTCCTCCCATGTTAGCATTCTTTTGATTTAGAACAATTTCTTTAACACTTTTCCATTTCTTTCAGATTATCCGTTTCAAAAACTTTGCTGAAATTCAAGTATACTACAACTGCTGCATACACCAATCTAATTCTCTGCTCATCCAATCAAATAAATTAATCTGGCTTGTTTGACATTTTCAGCCCCTGTTAAAACTAGGCTGCTTGTATCTTAAACCCACTGAATAAAAGATATTCCTATCTTCTTTCCTCTGGTAGGGTCCCCGTGTCTTTTCTTTCACTGTGGTCTGACTAACTGGTTTGCAATTGCAATCTTGTTGCTCTCACATCGTATGCTGTATGAATCAGGATGACAACTGCCCTTCTCCTAATATTGTTTAAACAGATCTATTCATGGTCCTGTTAAAACCACTGTGATCTTTCTTAATGACACAAGGAGTAGTTACTTAAATGTGTTGTAGGAATAGCACACATTTGCCCTCTAACAGGTGTTAAAGGGTAACAAGTTGTAGTATTTTACTGCAATGCATGTTAATTTACCCCAACATGCGTTGAGCAATAATGAGATATAAAGTATGCAAATTCATGCAAAGCATCTCATTATTATTCACCGTAAGGTGCATTATGCTTGGGAAAAATAACACCCCCTCAAAATTGGCATTATTTTTCTGCTTAGAAGCATCCTGCTGCTAATATGCAGCCCAATGCTCTTGTGTATATTCTTAAAGGGGTCAGCGCATTCTGAAACAGAGCATGGTTTAGGGGTCCCTCTTCCCTCCTGGCCACAGCAAATATTCAGTGTCCCAGCACATCATTCTCCTGAAGAGACCCACCACATGTTATGACAGATCCCTGACCTCCCTGAACCCACATCCCAAGGTCCTCCACCACTACTTCCCATCCCCCTGAAGACTCTCCTACCTCCTACCTCCTTTGCCCAACCCAGGGAATACTGTTACATCCCTGGTGGTCTTATGAGTTCTGAGCACGACCAATCCCCAGTTACTCCTGCCCGCCACAACACTAGTAACTATCTGGACAGTGGCACTGAATATCACTACAGACATCAGGGAGGTCTGTGGGCATAGCGGGAGCAGTCCCAACGGCTATCTTTAATGGTGACTTTTAGCAACTAGCTGGATAGGTAAACCACATAAAGTTAGGGCAGGTCAATGACTGTCCTTTTATTTTTTTTTGTGGTTGTTTTAGTGGTTGAATATCACTGACTCGCTAAAAATTGTTGTGTCCAACAAAATTAGATATTCAGTGCTGGATGCCAGATAAGCTCTGGTGCTGACTATCCAGTTATAATTAAATTGATGGTAGTCAGGTACTTTTAAAGTGCTGGCACCGTCACTGAATATTGGCCCCATTGATTTTCTTAAGGAATGCATTTAGGAAATCGAAACTGTGAGTCCCTACATGCAGCAGGATAACCACAGGGCTGGATCAAAGCACTAAGAAAAATATGCAGTGAGTTAGCAGCCCAATGTACATAATTGTTAATACAAATAAAAGTACATTCACCACAGATACACAGCACAACTGTGGCAGAAGGCAGACAGACCACAAGGATAGTATAGCACATGCAGTACCATCTGATAGCATATCTACACCTGATTCCAAGACATAGCCCACAGTCACAACTCATCATTGTGGGTAGTACTATGTATCTGAATATAAGCATTACACACTTGTACTGTACATCCCTTGTTTCACAATATCCTTCTGCTACCATGCATCTAAAAACCAAACCAAGTCAAAACATTCAAGGAATATTTTGTTATGTGATAATATCTATTGTGGAGGGTCAAGCTGAGTGTTTGTTTTGTCCATCCATAGGCATGGGGTTCTTTGTACTTTTGCAAAGAACCGTATGGGTTCAAAAAATTTTACAAGTTTATTTTCAATTTTAAATCAATAACAGTACAGTCATATAAATCAGAACATTACTTCCCCCTCTCAAAAGCCAGAGATCAAGAGAAGAGAGAAAAAAACCATGACACAGTATTAACATCCCTTATTTTCCAAATATAAGTCCAATGACTTCCAAATTCTTTCCACCAAATCAATACAATTTGACGCTGAAGCAGCACCCTCCCATTTTCTAGTTACACAGAGCATGCCACCAAAAGGTCACATTAAGTGAGGACAGATCATTCCAATTACTCATAATATGTTCTATTGCAATCAATATCATAATATCAAAATAAAACACTTTTAGCAAAAACTTCCTGTAGACATAAAGATCTAAACAATACAACTTGTACCATTATAATGGATTGCAATTTAAACACTTCACATACACACTTCCACCCCCCAAGAAGACTTAATATAAGTGCATTCAAAAAACATGTGAGTTAATGTCCCAGGCATAAGAACATAAGAAATGTCATACTGGGTCAGACTAAGGTTCATCAAGCCCAGTATCCTGTTTCCAACAGCGGCCAATCCAGGTCACAAGTACTTGGCAGGTTCCCAAAGGCCACAGATTCTACAATGCTCATTTTCTGGTAAGCAAGGGATTTCCTGGTACTCTTTAATAATGGTTTATGGACATTTCCTCCAGGAACTTGTCCAAATGTTTTTTAAACCCAGCTACACTAACAGTTTTTACTACATCCTCCGGTAACAAATTCCAGAGTTTGATCATGCATTGAGTGAAAAAATATTTTCTCTTATTAGTTCTAAAAGAGCTACATTGTAGCTTTATTGAGTGTCCCCTTTTCTTTCTACTTTTTGATAAACAACTGATCTACATTTACCAATTGCACTCCATTCAGTCATTTTAGACCTCTATCATATCTCCCTTCAGCAATCTCTTTTCCAAGTTGAAGAGCTCTAACCTTTTAAGCCTTTCCTTGCAGGAGTATCCTTCCATCCCTTTTACCATTTTGGTAGCTCTTCTCTGTACCTTTTCTAATTCCGCTATATCCTTTTTAAGATATGGCAGCCAGAACTGCACACTATATTCAAGGTGCGATTGCACCATGGAGAGATATAGAGGCATTATAATATCATTTTGTTTTATTCTCCATTCCTTTCCTTAGGATACCTAGCATTCTATTTGTTTTCTTGGCCACCACTGAACACTGGGCAGAGGATTACAACATACTATCCACGATGACGCCTAAATCTTTTTCCTGGGTGGTAGTTTCTAAGGTGGTACCTTGCATCATGTAACCAAAGCTTGGGTTGTTCTTTCCTAGGTGCATAACTTTGTACTTGTCCAAATTAAATTTCATCTGCCATTTGGATGCTTAGTCTTCCAGTTTATCAAGGTCCCCTTGCAATTGTTCATAATCTTCTTGTGTTTTAACAACTTTGAATAATTTTGTGGCATCTGCAGTTTTGATCACCTCACTTGTTGTTCCTTTTTCCAGATCATTTATGAATGTTAAAAAGCAGCAGGCCCAGCACTGATCCCTGTGCTACTCCACTATTGATTTACTTTTCTCCATTGAAAAAACTGGCCATTTAGCCCTACTCTCTGCTTTCTATCTTTTAACCAGTTCCTGATCCACAATACTACATTGCCTCCAATCCCATGGCTTTTTAATTTCACCAAGAGTCTCTCTCTCTCTCTCATGAAGGATCTTGTCAAAGGCTTTCTGAAAATCCAGATATTATATATCAACTGGCTCACCTTTGTCTACCTGTTTATTCACACCTTCAAAAAAACATAACAGATTAGTAAGACAAGACTTGCCTTGGCCAAATTCATGATGGCTTTCTCTCATTAAACCATGACTATATACATGATCAGTAATGTTGTTCTTTATAATGGTTTCTACCATTTTGCCCAGTACTGATCTCAGACTCACTGATCTGTAGTTTCCCAGATCATCCCTGGGACACTTTTTAAATATTGGCGTTACATTGGCCATTCTCCACTCTGGCATTACCAAACCGTGCCAGTATAGGTTGGACTCGTGAAGCCTAGCTCTAAACATTTTTTGCAAGGATCTTATAATCAATATTTAAGAGTGAGAGGATGATAATTAGCCATATCCGACATGTCCCTGCTAGGCTTAGCAAATAATATGCCACTTGCCTCTGCCACATCTGAGAGGCACCAGGTCTTCATGAATGCTTCTGTAGAGTCACTGCAACTTTGGTGCCAAACAGCAAACTGTTGATAAAATTCAACCATAAATCCATCTGGCCCTGAGACTTTATTTCAAGCTAAACTTTTAATTGCAGCAGCTTCCTCCACCATTTAAAACAAAGGCACCCCTTGGTGCAAAGAGATCGGCACAGCACCATCAGCCCTGCACCACCAGCTTCCCTGGTGGCCGTTGCAGCGTCGGGGAGTAGAACGGGAAGAAGCGGTCCTCCCTGATCGGCTCCCCGAAGCCCAATCAGCAGCTTCCTCCACCATTTAAAACAAAGGCGCTCCTTGGCGCGACCATGCCAGTGGGCCTGTGCCTGAGGGCCTTGCCAGAGGGCCCTTTGGCGTGACCCTTAGGCGTGTACCAAAGGTGCCACCATACTGCAGACACGGGGTATCCCACTCTACTCTCAGCCCCGAGGAAGTCCTTTCAGCTTCACAGAACTGGGTGACTTGTCCTGATTTAGTGACAAGAACCAGTGCTGCACAAGTCAAATCACTGCGCCCCTTGCGTGAAGCGGCAACAGCACTGGACTCCACCGGGGGCCTGAACAAGCGTCGGGGAGTCGAGCGGGAGGATCGCTCCTCCCCTATCAGCCCCCCAAGGCCAATCAGGACCAACGCTGCACAACTCAACATGGAAGAGAGACATCACAAGGCTCCTCAGCCCTGAGGAAGGGCAACAGATGACATAGAACCAGCTGAATTAACATTTAGCGATACTAAGCGAGTAATATGTTTTGAAAATGTCTATCTTAAATACAGTGTTGTAGAAGTTATGCATATGTAATGTGCAAATGCTAATTCAGCCAAATTCTAGCATTTATACTCCTGATACACACTATCGCTACACCACTTACAAACACCAAACATTAGCATCTATCCCAAACCTTTGTTATTCTACCTCCCTCATTAGGTCCATAGCCAACCTAGGCTCTCCTCCCTTCAAGATGGCACCCTCCTTACTAGCCTTTACCAGCTGTTACTTCCTTTCTAACCTATTCTGTAGTGCCTCCACTCTCACTACCAGCTACAGCCCCATTCCAGTCCTACAAGGCCTAGGAAAGAGATGCTATGGCGGCCCCCATCGGCCACCAATAGAAACTAAGCCTGACTGACAACTGCATTTACTCTACATTGCCCTTCAGCATACCACAAAGTCCCTGGTAGAGAAGCACATATATCCTTGCAACTTGAAATGCGCCCTCATAAATGCACACTCTGTCCGCAAGAAATGGCCGGTTATCTCTGACCTAATAGCCAATTACGACCTAGACATTCTCCTGATCACAGAATCATGGTTGACTTACTCGGACTCAGTCCTCCTTAACCACCTCATCCCTCCCAACTTCTCAATCTACACCTGCCACAGAACAAACCACAGAGGAGGAGGTGCATTCATCCTTGCAAAGACAGATCTCCAATTGCAACTGCTCTCTTCCACTAGTACCACACACCTAGACTCAATCATCATAACCAACAAACACATCTCAATTTGCCTCATTTACAGATCCCCGACCTCTCGACTATAATAGACCTTGCTTGCAATCCCAGTAACCCACTCAAACCAAACTGGGTAATGGGTGACTTTAATTTACCAGCTCTCCAAGCAACCACTCCAAAGCTTTCCTCAAAGCACTCAGTGAGTTGGGTTACAAACAGATAATTGACCCACTACCCTACCCACTCAAAAGGAAATAAACCAATGGGCATGTTTACTAAAAGCCGCACAATTGCGTGCCGCACAATAGCGCACGGAAACGCGGCACTCAAACGCTCAGAAACGCTCTTAAATGCCCCGCACAAGTGCGCGTGGGCCCCGCACAATTGCGCGCCGCACTAACGCACCCCGCACAAGTACTCGGCCCGCAAATGTCCGATAGAGGCGTGGAAAGGCATTCTGAGGGCGGAGGAAGGCTCCCGAGGGGCGGAGAGACGGGGTCAATGGGCGGGGAAGGGGAGGGGAGAGGCTCCCCGCACATGATCGGGGCCGAATTCACAGGTTAAAAATAGCGCGAGTGAAACACTCACGGTAGAGGGCATTTAAAGGGAAGAGAAACCATTTCGCGTCAGCAATGTACAGGGAAACCGGGGAAACCTGCAAAACGTGAGCAGTGTGATACATGTGCACAGAACAAAAGTGCAAATAAAGATAGAAAAAGACCCAAACAAAAATATTAAAAATAGGAAGGCAGCTGGGGAACCCCGATATTAATGGGCAAACATAAGAAACACACCCAGGAAAGCTCCAAAAAAATGAAATGAAGGTTGGAAGGGGCTACGGAGGGGAGACCCTTCCAAAAACCATTTCCTTTTTTCTGAGCCTTCCTGGGAGTGTTTGCTATGGTTGCCCATTAATATCACTGTTGCCCAGCTTGGTTATATTTATCCCCAGTTGTTCGTGGTCGGTTGAGGGGTGTATTTGCACTTATGTCACCAGACAAGGTGACCGAGCCCACAGTACAAATGTGCAGAGCAGGGTCAGGTTTCCCACCCCCAGGGACTGCACTATCACTGTGGCTACAATGTGGTGCAGCGGACAGAGGCAGTACTTCTAGGACCAGAGGGTCACAGGTTCAAATCCAAGCTGGGGCTCCTGCCAACCCAGTCCCCATATTTTACCCACCACTAAACAGAGATAGTAAAGACACTCCTTTATTGCAGAGAACATAAGCATGGTTCACACACCCATTTTGTACCCAACACCGCACACACACCATAACAATGGGCATTACCGACAGCCGAGTCCCCCAAATGCAGTCCTGGAGTGCCACAACTCAATCAGGTCATATGCTTTTCCAAGATACGGACATGCCAGCATGTTGGCGGTAGGGTACAGGTGGTGGAGGGGGCAGTGGCTGCTAGCCACAGAAGACAGTGGCCGAGCCATGTGCAGGCTGGCACGTCCACTGCAACATAGGCCCTGTCGGATGTACACTCATGGACTTCCCAGGGAATTCAGCACATCTGTGGCAACACAGTGGTGCAGTGCACACAGACAGTGTGTGCAGGAACAAAAGGTCACAGGTTCAAAGCCCAGCTGGGGCTACTGCCAATCCTGTCCACATATTTTCCCCACAACTAAACCATGTTAAGTAAGGGCAATCCTTTATTGCTGGGGACATATGCATTGGTCATACGCCTATCTTTTACACCACCAAGCACAGACACCATGACCAGGGGCATTACCTAGAGCAGAGTCTCACAAATGCAGTCCTGGAGGACCACACACCATTCAGGTTCCATGCTGCCACACATACAAATAACTGTGCTGTATATCTATGCACCACCCCCATGGCATGTAGATGTAGCTCATGCATATTCATGAAGGACAGCAGGAAACCCCAACCAGTGTATTGCAAACCTGGACTGGATTTGGGAACCTCTGCCGTACAGCAGCAGCCAACAGGGGCAGACACACCCACACCCACAGGCCCCATTGGCCAATGCCTCCTGGAGAGGCAGGACATTGGGCCCTGCGTGCATCACCCAATACCAGCACTTGCATACCTTAGCAATGTCACCCTACACCTGGGTATATGGTACACAGCTCTCAAACGTTTGCTATGAGTACTGGCAGATAGATATCCCTACGTTACGCACAGTCTGCTCTTTGAGCTCCATCATAACAATCTATCTGATGTCTGCGGTGTGTGCGTCAGGTCTGGCCCCTGACAGTGTTTACCACCCTGGGGAGTGACCCCCAACCGTACTGCATACCATACCCATGCCTGTACTGTGCCCAGGACTGGTGTGGTGGGCAAGGATTCTGAACCCCTCTATAGTAGCACAATGCTGGCATACGTGTGGGAGTGTGTGTCTGTCTATACAGTGTGTGTTGGCTGCAAACACTGTCCACAGCCCACACTGCCAGCACTGTTGCCAGTTTTGGCCTGATGATGTGCATAATGAGCAGCAAGGTACCATGGGTATAGCTCAGACAGGGTGGGCTGGCCAGGATGCATCTGCACAGGGCATAGGGCACTGGCAGGGACATTGTAGTGGCCGTCCACCACCTCCACAGACAGGGTGACCTCTGTATGTGCTGCTGGGCTTTCACTCCACCCTGACTGTGCAGTGACGGCAGCATGGCTAGGCACCCCCATAGTGCTTCATAGCAGTTCTCTCATGTGATATATATGCGTCACCTGTTGGGGCCTAGTCACTGATGTATCTGCTTGCGTGTGCTGCCATCCCAGTTGTGGGTGCATGCATTTCCAGCGGGACTAACCAGCAGACTGTTCACAGCTGGTATGTGCCTTGCAGGGTGCAGTGGCTGATGGCTTGATGCAGGGGAATATCAGATAGTGGTGGGGTGCATCTTAGCATATCCAGGCCTACTGTCTGTCTGATATTGTGGTCTGGGTGTGTGTGGTGCTGCTTGGACTGCGCTGTAGCGTGTCTGTTCCCCAACAGGACTGGGGTTGATGGTCCACTCTACTGCCATCATTGCAAGGGGGGGGGGGGGGGTATAATGGGGATCTGTTGATGGGAGACCCTGTTTGCTGCCCTCGGGGGGGGGGGGGTGGGATAATGGGGAGAGGTTGATGGGAGACCCTGTTTGCTGCCCTCGGGGGGGGGGGGGTTCCCCCTGACTGAGATATCCAAGGTATTCCTGCAGAAACTACCTATCTCACAGATTACGACTGAGATATCCAAGGTATTCCTGCAGAAACTACCTATCTCACAGATTACGACTGGGGGTCCGTGGGGGGGGGGGGGGGGTTTCCCCTGACTGAGATATCCAAGGTATTCCTGCAGAAACTACCTATCTCACAGATTACGACTGTTTTGGAGCTCTGTCATGGCCTCTCTGAGCCATGGAGGGTGCTGTGGACCTGGTCCAGGGCACCTCATCGCACACTCAGGGTGAGCACAGTTCCCGCAAAATGTGACTGTGTGTAGCTACTCTGTGCCAGTTAAACACCCGGTCAGTACCTCCTACCTGGCCAAGGTGCTGTGTGGGTGCACACGGACACGTCCCCCTACCAGGCCGGGGAGCTGTTGGGGTGAATTCCCCATCTTGTGTTCATCTGTGGACAGCTGATTTGCATGTGCAGTGCATCATGGGTATGGGTGGCCTAACCCTATCCTGGTTACCACAGCAGACTGTCTGTGTGGTGACATGCAGGCTCTCTGCAGCCAGCCAGGGGCTTGCTGGCAGCTATATAGCTGTAGCCCAATGGCTACTTCACTGCTTGTGGAGCCAGAGGTAATGGGTTCGAGCCCACAGTGGGGTTATTCGATAGGGTTGTCCAAAGCTTTTTTTAGATTTAATGTACATATGTTGCTGCCATCAAACACACCCTCAGTGTACTGTACCCATAAGGTGCCTCTGAGGGTGCTTTATAGGGCACCCTATAGGGCACCTTATGGTTGCCGTCCATATAGGGTGCACTATACATTATCCTGTGACGCAACATATATGGTGCCCTATGGGGGCATTCTAGGGTGCCTTTGTGGACAGTGAACCTTAACATGTGCCTTATGGGCCGCCTTATGTTAACACGCTTTGTGAGTGCGTTTGCTAGTAGTGCTAACTTTGATAAAAATAAATTGCCCCCTACAGCACTCATCCCCATAATATGTACTGCCTCAATGAGTCTACCTCATTGGGCACTGTGGGGGATTGAACCCCTGATCCCTGCTCCATTGGTCAGTTTCTTCACCATTGTGCTGTGGCTCTGTTCCTGTGCTTGGACATCGGCGCACCACCTTATGCCGCCCAACAGTGCACCGCCCTATGCTGCCCAACAGTGCACCGCCTTATGCCGCACAAAATTAACAGTGCGCCGCCTTCTGCTGCACAAAATTAACAGTGCGCCGCCTTATGCTGCACTAAATGCTTATGCCTCCTAAAGCACTTTTACCCATGAAGGTTAATGCCTCCGCCAGCCTTTTTGTTGTGCAGAGTGGGGGATTGAACCCCTGATCCCTGCACCATTGGTCAGTGTCTTCACTGTTGTACTACAGCTCTGTTCCTTTCTGTGCCCAGCAGCGCACCACTTAGCCTTCCCACGCACTACTGTGCACCGCACAGTTGCGCGCCGCGCACAAGTGCGGTCGCTGCTTTCTCCTGTTTTTTTCTTTTTTTCTGCCTGAACCGCCCACTCCTTATATGGCACAGACACACTACCGCAGCCCCGCACGTTAGGAATGTTTAGTAAACATGCCCCTAAATCTTGTCTTTGCACCACTATCAACCATCAAATGAAACTACAACTCTTCCCTCTCTATCACTCCGGTCCCATGGTCTGACTACAGTTAATTAAATTACAGATGCCTATGCTTCAGGGTCACAACACCCCTCGGAAGGCCACTAATGCTTCCTCAGCTCCCACAAGACGAATCTGGCCTTTCAACATAGAGGAGATAATTGACAAAGTCCTACCAAACCTCAGTATGGCATCACCCAGCCTCGACTTGCTGATATCCACCTAGAACAACAGCCTCAGCTCCTTTGCACTTCTACCTGGCTCAAATAAGCCAGCAAGAAGAAGGCAAACAGCACAATGGTTCTCCTCAGACCTATGGACTTCACTACTCCTCCTAAGGAAGCTCGAAAAACATTGGTGATGCTCATGGTCCTCAGAAGATCATGGAGCTTACTTATCCCACCTTAAAGTACACCGCAAAGCAGTTTCCAAGAAAATGAAGGAATACCATTCTGAGATCCTGCACCACTCCCTAAACACACCTCGTGACCTCTTTAATATCATCAAGACCCTCACTAAAGAGCCTTCTCCCACCCAACCTGGATTGCTACACCCTCAGGAATTCGCTGATCTACGTTCCAAAATCAGCTTAACCAACACCTCTCTCCCTAATTCCACACCAAGTCACACGCCATACTCCCTAAAACGTTTGACCTCCTTCACGCCCCCTTCTGAGAAGTCCATCAAGGACATCATCATATCCACTAATACCACCACATCCGCCAATGACCCTTGCCCTGCATTCTGGATAAGATGCCTGCATGCGGAATTCAGCCCAATCTTAGCTAAGATCATAGAGCTGTCCTTTTCAACAGGAGCATTCCCCCAGATTCTAAAGCAAACCTCCATCAGACCCCTTCTAAAGAACAGCAAGCTGAATCCCCAGAAGGCAGTTTCTTATCGTCCAATCTCCAGCATCCCCCTGTTGGCAAAGATAATTGAGAAGGTTGTTCAACTCCAAATCCAGCACCACATTGAGACTACCGCTCCTCTCGACCCATGCCAGCATGGCTTTAGAGAACTCCACGGTGTCGAGACACTCCTCACCACTCTACTCAGCACCCTTCTCACCGGGATTAATAATATCCAACAAGGCTATGCACTAATCTTCATGGACATTGCCTCCACTTTCGACTCAGTCAACCATGAGCAGATCCTTACACGTCTTCAAGAGAAGGGAATCTATGGTTCAGCCTTAAGCTGGTGCAAGTCCTACCTATCAGATGGCAACAAGTACAAATTGACTCTACTATCTCTGAGCCTTTTAAACAAAAGCAAGGAGTCCCAAAGGCTCATCTCTCTCTGCCCTCCTTTTTAACATCTATATACAGCCCATCTGCTCAATCATCCACTCTTTTAATATCTCCTGCCTTGTGTATGCTGACGACGTACTACTGTTCACACCATTCTCTATTGACCAGCCTGACTTCTCGCTACTAACAAGATGCTTTGACGTTATTACTGACTGGCTTTGCATGCAAAACCTCAAAATTGACTTCAATAAGACGGACATCCTATTTATCACAAGAAATCAATCCTTCACCCCTCCTGCTTCAATTAAGGTGAGAGACGCAGAGCTCCCAAGTAGGCCCACCATCCGATACTTGGGCATCACCCTAGACCAGCAACTTGACATGAAAATGCATATAAGCAACACCATCAAGGCAATCTACCACAAGATACGTACAATTTGCCACCTACGTCCCCTACTGGAGCCTGCTGACTTCCGGATGATCTTTTAAGCCCTTGTAACCCCCCACTTCGACTACGCCAACACCATCCTACATGGTCTCCCTAAGAGCACACTTA
Organism: Ichthyophis bannanicus; assembly: GCA_033557465.1. Lineage (NCBI taxonomy): Eukaryota > Metazoa > Chordata > Amphibia > Gymnophiona > Ichthyophiidae > Ichthyophis > Ichthyophis bannanicus. The sequence goes on from CM066035.1 coordinate 463,162,345, forward strand.
ACTCACTTCAACTAGCAATGAATGCCGCTGCCCGTATCCTGCACGGAGCCTCCAGAAGAGACCACAACTCCTATTTTGCAAAATCTACATTGGCTCCCTATCTACTGTAGACTCACCTTCAAAGTACTACTGATTACCTTCAAAGCCCTTAACAGAATATCCTTCACCTCCCTCACAGACCTTGTTCACCCCTCTCCTCAGAATAGATCCAGAAGATCAACAGCTGCTAACACACTCGCTGTCCCCAATGCAATAACAAAATGCTCCCACGTGACAAACAGAGCTTTTGTGTTTTACGCACCCACTCTTTGGAATGCCCTCCCTACCACTATCCGGTCTATTTCCGACCTCACACAATTTAGAAAGGCTCTAAAGAACCATCTTTTCCTTCAGCATTACTTTCAGCCCGATGACATGACATAACCTAGCATACCCTCTCTACCCGTCACAAGACATAACTCAGCACACCCTTTAACTTTCATGTTGACAAAACCATATCCGTTGATACATTACACAACTTGTATAAAGTCACCTCTGTAAAAACTTGGATTTCAACAAGGATAACTATATACAAGTTGTATCTCCTGTTCCTTGTAAGTTTCAGTGTACATTCCATTCTACATTGTACAATTTAATGTTAATTGTAAAGCGCACTGATTCTAAAGAGTACGGTATAAAAAAGACTTAAATTTAAAAAAAAAAAAATTCTCTAATTTGAATGGCTTCAAATTAAGAAAAACAAGCAAAGCAGAAGAGGATGGGAAGGTCATGATCACGGCAGATCTCTAATGTCTGCCTGCAGAGATCCAATCTCCTGTGGGCAGAAGAGCATTGGTGTCAAAGAAAGAAAGCATGCAGCACTGGATCTACCTGCATGCCAGCAAAAAAGGTTAGAGGACGGTGGAGTTTGGTACACAGAAGGTTGAAGACAGTGGCAAAACGTCTCATGAAATGCCTCAAGCAGAATTTTGCTGAGGACTCCCCTCTGTGGCCCTCCTGCTCATCCCCACTCCCCCACTAGCACGTGGAAACTTACTTTGCTTTGCCAAGCTGCCTCTACTCCAGGCCCAGCGGCTATTATCACCAGGTTCACAGTCTCATGGTGTGGCTGTTATCACATGACTCCAGTCTGGGAGGTAGCAGCTGACAGGCCTGGAATGGAGGCAGTAAAGTAAACAAATTAAAATCAAGTTGCTGTGCTGTCATGTGGGCCCCCGTCCCCCCCCCCCCCCTCTATATTTCAGGAGCTGCTTGGATAGAATTTATGCTACTGGTGGAAGACATTTTAAGGGGAAATTGGTTTGAGAATGGTAGGGTAGAATGAAGGGCAGGGGTTTGAGTGCGAGAAGGGGAGAGTCTGGCAGGGGGAACAGAAAGTAGGGGGTGAGGGGGGTGCAGAAACATCAAGAGAGGGGTTGGAGAAGGGAAGTTTGCATGTGGTTGGAGGTTAAAGAGATATACACACATTCGTGCCCTTTGTTCCCCATGTATTTATGCCAAAAGGCTCATCCCTTCCACCACACACACATAAGTATCCTACCCTGTACTACACGCACAGGCGCCCACCACCGCACCACACACATCATAAACACACACATGCAGGCACCCCACTTCCTACCACACATGTAGCAGCAGATAAGCATGCAATAAATAAAACCAGGAGTCGTTTCAAGGATCCAAGCCAGTTTAATGTGCACATGGCTCAAGCAATAAGCAATTTCAAAATGGCTGAGCAATGGCTTCTAGTAAAACAACAACTTTTATAGCTTTCTTGTCCATTCTAAGCATAGGCAAACTTCTCATTGGCCCTGGTAGCCCCCTCTACCCCATCTATTGGTCCCGGTACTGATATGGCTACCCAATCGGGACTCTGGTCTGGGCCCAGCACCTGGTTGCCCCCCTTCTAGTCCCAATTACAATGGTCAGTGTCTCTAACTTGTTACATCTCTCCTCCAAGGTCGCTTAGCTTGTTAAAACATATGGGAAGCAGGGCACTGTAACCTTGCTTTTTTGCAGAGTTAATTAATTCCATAGAAGCTGTGCTCTCTTATCAGTACCAATTAGAGCTGTTTTCTGTCTTTTATAAGTTTCGTTTCTGCTTAGCTATGTTCAGTTAAACTAAGTTAAGTTTCAATTCTATGGTGTCATCATTCAGGGGGGTTTTCATTCCTCTGGGCCTAACTACAGGCTTCAGTTACAGGTCAAGCTGCTTAGGCCTGTCTGCTTAGTTCAATTAGCATGGATCATAGGCCGTCGCCTACCACATTCCCCCCTTTGATTATTCTCACCCGCATGTTAATAAGGTGTGAGAATCAAATCACATAATACTAGGTAAAGGTATCACTCTGTGGTATAGGGTAGTAAGTTCACATAGCTAATATCTTTGTAGCTGCCTTATGCTCTACAGTGTTATTAATAACTGAAGTTATCATTCACAAGCAAAGTAGCAAGAAACAAGGGAGCAACAAGCAGATAGTCAAAGTCCATAGTTTCTAACAACACTATAAAGCCAATATCGAGGCCTCCAAATGATACTTCAAAAAATTAAATGAGAGACCTCACTCAATCTAACCAAACTGCACAGCACTTTAAACATAACCCACAAGTGAAAGCCTCAGAATTAACTCACTAAACAGACCACGTTTAGGAGTTAAAATAACATCAATGGCTCTCACTCGCCTACAACCACCATCCAAGATACATGATATCCACACATTTACAAGCAATTCCAGTTAACAGAAATTTGCACAATTATCAACAAATATCAACAGATACGTTAATCATGTAACAGGATGGAATGTGAATGCCCCAACGCCTTTTCTAGACATCTCATGTGAGCGTTTCGCTACAGCTGTTTCAAGGGGGTCCAACACAAAAATCACATCGACTAAAGACAAAACCGCTTCATATTAGTCAGAACTGACTTCCAGGTCTTGATCACCCGCCATGCTTCCAGTCAGGGATATTGACTGGAAGCATGGCGGGTGATCAAGACCTGGAAGTCAGTTCTGACTAATATGAAGCGGTTTTGTCTTTAGTCGATGTGATTTTTGTGTTGGACCCCCTTGAAACAGCTGTAGCGAAACGCTCACATGAGATGTCTAGAAAAGGCGTTGGGGCATTCACATTCCATCCTGTTACATGATTAACGTATCTGTTGATATTTGTTGATAATTGTGCAAATTTCTGTTAACTGGAATTGCTTGTAAATGTGTGGATATCATGTATCTTGGATGGTGGTTGTAGGCGAGTGAGAGCCATTGATGTTATTTTAACTCCTAAACGTGGTCTGTTTAGTGAGTTAATTCTGAGGCTTTCACTTGTGGGTTATGTTTAAAGTGCTGTGCAGTTTGGTTAGATTGAGTGAGGTCTCTCATTTAATTTTTTAAAGTCCATAGTTTGGCAAGAGTGGGAAAAAGAACTAAAGGATTAGAAGGTTCAGTTGCATCTTTGTTGTGCTGTCGTAAAGCTTCTGATTTAGACAGACCAGCTGTCCATCCTTCATAGTAGATTGTGGTCCAGTCCGAACAAAACACAAACTGTCAACAATGGGGTGGGCCAATACCCACTCACTAGTAGTATTATGTAAATCAGTCTGATTGTATAGGATAGAATAGTTCAGTTCTTGCGTCTCCCAGGGCCACTGATCTCCCATCTTAGTTCCTCCACAATAGAAACAGTCAGAAGTGTGGAGACTAGATGCTATTGCTCCAGCAAGTTCAAGAAACAAGTTCTGGTGGTGGCATGAGGAATTGCAACGGTGGCTTGCATAGCCTTGTAGAAAGTCAAGATCTAGAACAACTTTTGGATTGGAGAGTATACCAATGCAAGTATAGGAAGAATGATAAAACAAGGTCTGAGTGACCTTCGGTCCAGTTCATGTTGTACTTATACAGGCTGCCCAGGGAGATAAGGCAAAAGTCATTTCAAAGCACTCCAAAACTGTTGCCAGAATAAAGCAATAATAAGGATTCATAATGAGCATAGTCTCTGGAAAATTGGTGGAACTGTCGACTTCCACAACAGATAACAGATGTAGGGTTGATTGTAGATCCTCAAGCTTCTGCCGTACGTAGACCTACCAACTTTTTGGCAGGAGTAGGGCTGTAGATTCCAAAGTATCACTGTCCTCTGGGATGTCTCAATTTCTTAAAATATCATAGCATAGTCTCTTAGGCTATTATTGCTTCTTTAGAGCAGTTCACTCTTTAGGAGATCAAAACAGTCTTTTCAGAGTATTTAAACACAGTCTCTTAGAAGATTCAATTTCTTAACACAACACAGTCTCTTTCTGATGATTGCAGTTTTTTTTTTTCCCCAGATGCGAAGCTTACTTTCAGATAAACAAACAGTCTTGAAATAGTGCAGTTTCTGAGGGACCAATAAGTCTTAGGTCCGTGGTTGTTGCCGTAGGGTGAGGTGCAATGGAGTCTCAGGATGCTGTACAGTAGTCCAGTGATCAGGTTCAAGAGCAGCTGCTGGCTTCACTTGATTATGATGGATCCAAGGTTCAAATTCTGCGACTTTTACTGCAGTTGGAGTTGACAAGATGACGACATAGGGTCCCTTCCAATGCAGGGCTAATGGTATCTTTCTCCACTCTTTGATCCACACCGAGACTCCAGGCTTGAAAGGATGCAGGGGTTCAGGCAAATTGATGGGTAATCGATTTTGTACTCAGGTATGAAGACTCCTGCAAAACAGAACTTAAAACCAATAGTTCATGTCTAATAATTTCAGATCCTATCTGTCTCATATCTCCTTTTATTTCCTATACAATAGGCAGGGGTTGCCAATACAGAATCTCAAAAAAAGGGAAACTCCTAAAGACTTAGCAGGGGCTAAGTATATCCTAAGAAGGGCTATGGGAAGAACCTGGGGCCACTTCAGGTAAACCTCTTGGCAAAGTTTAGACAACTGAGATTTCAGGGTTCTATTCATACATTCTACTTTTCCTAAATTCTGAGATCTATAGGCAGTATGTATCTTGGGGCTATACTTAATGGACTTGCTTCCTAAGGTTATCCACCCTCATTATTTGTACAGGGTCCCATGTGCATGCAAGGTTGTAAGGGCATACTTGAAATCTGGGTACACATTTAGACAGAGCTCTTTTCCTATTGTTAGTGCTCTAGTGAGGACTATCAGTTCAGCTTTCTGTGGTGAAGTTTCTGGGGCCAGGGCTGAGGACTCAACTACCAAATCAGGGGTCACCACTGCATATCTAGCACAACAATGTCCATTGATGATGAAACTGCCTTCAGCCACAAAGAAAGTCTGTTCAGGGTTCTCCATAGGGACATCAGTCAAATCCAGGCGGCTTGAGAATACAGTGTCCATAATTTCTGAACAGTCATGATCAGGGGATCAAGACTAACTGATAACAACATAGCAGAATTGAAAGCTTGACTGACCCTTCAGTTGTATCTGGGGTTTTCACACAACATACTCTAATACTTCAACATTCATAGATTTGTTAGCTAGTAATTTCCTTTGTATTTCATATTGGTTAGAACAGAGTGTGGTACAGTAACTTGAAGATTCTGTCTCAAAGGGATTTTTCTTTTAGTTTTTGCTTACTAGGAAGGCTGTAGCTGTAACAGCTTCTCAAATAAGGTCCAAGAGATTGAGTCAACACTCCTAGAACATTTCCTTGCGACTCATGAACATAGAGACTGTAAGGTTTTCTGGACATCTGGTAGACCCAGAGCTGGTGATAACATCAGAGCGGTTTTCAAAGATCAAAAGACTGCATTCCTATTCAAGTCCCCATTCCAATGGAGACTTTTTCATTCCTTTGGTAGCTTGATACAATGTGATACAATGGTTTTGCTAGCAGCGCAAAATTGGGGATCCATATACAACAGTACCCTGTGGCACCCAAGAAGGCTCTCACTTGCCTCCTGGTGGTTGGAGTAGGAATACTGCATACAGCTGCTTTGCGTTCTGGTAAGGGTTCCAGGCGTCGAATTCCGCTGGACAACTGGAATCCTAGGTATTTAACTTGTTTGACATAATTATGCTTTGGCTCTTGAGACTTTGTATCCAGCCTCATTAAAAAGGTGCAAGAGTTCACTGGTGGCTTGTGGACATTCACTTTCTGAGTTGGTGGCTATAAGCAAGTTGTCCACATATTGCAGTAGAATTCTTTCTCCTGGAATTACTGGATAACTTGTCAAATCTTTTGCTGAGTAAGGCGAGTTCTTGAATCCTTGAGGTAATCTTGTCTAGATGAGTTGGCCCCCCCTCCTTGTAATGGGGTTTTGGGCTAAGCGTATGCAGAAAAAGGCATCTTTTTAAGTCCAGAATGGTGAAATATATAGCTTCAGCAGAGATCTGTTCCAAGGGAATATAAGGATTTTGGTACCACTGGTTGTATAGTTTCAGCTGCATCATTCATTCTTCTTAGATCCTGCACTGGGCGGTAATCACCTGTCCCAGGCTTCTTGACTGGCTTGAGGGTGACAATGACAGGGGCTATGTTCTTCGCTAGGCCAGGTGGATTATCTTCTGCCCATCCTCCAGGTGGGGCTATGAGGTTGGTAAGTGTACAGCTTGTTACTTTGGATGCAGGTGAATAGAACCGCCATTCTTCTTCTTGAGGGACAGTTAACACCATCAGGCCAGCAGATTTTGAGTTTCATTTTTTTTTTCCTTCAACAAAGGATATCTGTGCTTGAAACTTTGCAAGCAGGTCTCGGCCCAAAAATGGAATAGGGCATTCAGGCATATACAGGAACTGGTACATTATTATTATTATTTTTTTTTTTAGTTCACACATGCGGTTCTGCAAAAAAGGCTTTGTGGCCTTAGCCCCAGTAGCTCTGATAATGGTGGTGCATCTAGAAAAACACAGGGGCTACTGGCTTTAGTATTCTGCTCCTGTATCCCCCATAAAAGTCCATATATTGGTCCCCTATTTTTCAGACTGACTCCTGGGGACCCAGGGAAACTGGAGAGTCCGGTCTGGCCTAGTCTTCATCCATGCTGTAGCCCTCTTCAGCTGCCACTCACGCTATAGCTGCTTCACTCTCGTGCTGAAACACTGTGCTTGGTTTTATTCTATGACTCTGCAATCAAGTACTCCCTCCTCCCCTCCTGGGGTGGAGTCAAGATACGGGCATTCACTTCTCTAATGTCCTTCTTTTTCTATAATGGGTGCACTGATTTGCACCCAGTGGAGGCCTGCTACTTCTGCGGCCTCTTACACGTTCTCTGGTCCTTTGATTAGGAGAATCTCCTCCACATCATTCGACTAAAATATCTGTTCTCTTTTTCCATCTTACAATTTTTACATTCTCTGTCCTTCTTCAACAATCCACACACCCTCTTGATCAACTTTTTCATTTAAATATTATGCCCGCAAATTCATCCAGTTCTCTGCAATTTCCGTTCATTAGTTCAATCAAGTCCTAAAACTTCTCAGTGTATAATGCAGTTTTTTCAGTTCTAAACAAGTCTGGTCAGCTGATTTTCACTTTTGGTCCAGAGGGGGTGCACATCCCCCTGCTTTTCTCCTAGCAACGCTCTATCCAGGAGGTTGATTTTTTTTTTTTTTAAATGATCTACTTCTCTGCTGTGGGCACATTAGTTCACGCCCACTGGGGGGTGACATCATCGGTGGACTGGGCTCCATCCCCCCCTTAAGCACTCTAAGTGGAGCTACTTACAGAGAGAGAGAGAGAGAGAGAGAGAGAGAGAGACAGGATATCTAGAGATTCTGGGGCAAAATATAGTGAACTAAGGAAATATAACTAGCAGAAGTCACTCCCTTTCACATAGCATTCCTGATTGGGACAGAGACATTTCATAGTCTTCAGTAAATCCCTTACTGAAATTCTTGATCATACTTGAAAAGACACTTATTATTTCTGTAAACATAGGGCAGGCAGGAAACACTTAGATTGAGCACATACATCCATTATGCTTATTGCAACTTATTCCAAACAGGAACAATTTAGATACAGTTAGAATAAAAATAACTATCTGCCAGCCGTAATCAGCATGTCTCTGCAAAAGAAATTATTACTTTTTTTTAGTTCAGAAAGCAAATATTCAAAAGACATTCCGGATATTTTTCATAAAGTACAGCACACCTTTCCCTTTTTTCAAATACAGAAAAACAGATTAATTTATCTTAAAAGCCAATATTGTAAAGGTCAGTGTAGCTAACTGATTTGTTCATTAGTAACTAGTACAGAGTTTCAAATGACTTATACTTGTTCATAAAAAGGTTAGTGCAAACACTCCGCAAGATAAACTTTTTTTTTTTTTTTTTAAACTGTGATTGAATGAATCCTGTATTTTAAATAAACAAGAGAGACTGCTCAATCGGGAATGGCTGTCTCATTCCCTAGTAAGCTGTGTGAGCCACACCCCTTCGCTCACTGGAAATGAAAGTATCACAGTTTCACACAGAGACATGCTAGCAAGAATCATTTAAAAACAGTTTACGGAGCTCCAATGAGGTTAATTCGACCTTCAAAACTAAAATCCTGACTAAATATTCCTATCGAATGGTATATAATACCTAACCATAGCAGAAGGAACATTACTATTAAAAAACATATTGAATAACACAGGTACAATTGTCCTGAAATAAGCACAAACTAACAGCATTGAGATTTAAGCCTGCACAGGATTAGAAAGACGACACTGTACATTCTTTCCTTCAGACACGCCCCCTGTCAGTTTTTCACACTGCAGTAGAAAAACGAACTGGGTCAGACCAGCTTTTGGATTTTTAAAATGATTCTAGGTGTTTTGGGTCTTCGTTCTGCTCTATTAATACAATTTCTTAATCAGTGAACTGTCACAAATTACCCAACAGAATAATCTCACATTTATAACAGAAGGGAAACTCGCAGTTTCAACAGATAACAAAAAACAGATCCACAGTTAGGACGGACAATACACCAAACGCTTCCTCCGTTTCGTGACCTAGACGCAGTCACCCGGCTAGGAACTGCGCTAGTCCAGAGTCCACTCTTGCTTGGTCCGTGCTGCCAGACCTCTCATTCACACTTCATTCACACAATCATGCTAGCAACGTACCTCAGAATGCATTCCTTTCTATCTATTCTGACTAGTCTTATCCAATTACAAAAAGGATGAGGGTTTCACCCGGCGAATTCCCATGCGGGGTTACTCGGCCCTTCCTTGAGAGGTGATCATGCTCTCTTACCAATTACCAATTTTCTCGAGATTACCAATTCCAAGTTCCTGTCTGTTCTGACTAGGCTGAATCATGATTCTCTATAACAGCTGTACCTCGCGAATACTCATGCAAGGATTTTCAAACAAAGACTTAAGTCTTACCAAACAAGAAGGACGATGGCTTCACCTCGCGCATACTCATGCAAGGTTAATAGGACCGTCCTTGAGAGGGGATCAGTGCTCTCATTACCAAATTCCAAATTCCAAGTTCCAAGTTCTCGAGATTACAAGTTACAAGTTTCAAACTGCAGTTCTAACTCATCTGTCTAGACAGGTTTTCAAAACTATACTTACCAGATCTGGTTCCCAAGCTTCTGAGTTGGATCCTGGACTCCCCCGGGTCGGAAGTGTTGGCCAGCTGGACTCAGTGCCTGCCGAGGCCAGGCAGAACCCCCTCCGATTCAAGAGGATCGGTGGGCCCAGGAAAATTCCCCTGCGTCGGATTGGCATGGCTCCAACTGGACCAAACCTCAAGGCGAATTACGTGGATTTATTCACTTGAACACCATCCACCACTCGCACTTCCAGGCCAAACGCACCAAGAAATGTAGCAGCAGATAAGCATGCAATAAATAAAACCAGGAGTCGTTTCAAGGATCCAAGCCAGTTTAATGTGCACATGGCTCAAGCAATAAGCAATTTCAAAATGGCTGAGCAATGGCTTCTAGTAAAACAACAACTTTTATAGCTTTCTTGTCCATTCTAAGCATAGGCAAACTTCTCATTGGCCCTGGTAGCCCCCTCTACCCCATCTATTGGTCCCGGTACTGAGATGGCTACCCAATCGGGACTCTGGTCTGGGCCCAGCACCTGGTTGCCCCCCTTCTAGTCCCAATTACAATGGTCAGTGTCTCTAACTTGTTACATCTCTCCTCCAAGGTCGCTTAGCTTGTTAAAACATATGGGAAGCAGGGCACTGTAACCTTGCTTTTTTGCAGAGTTAATTAATTCCATAGAAGCTGTGCTCTCTTATCAGTACCAATTAGAGCTGTTTTCTGTCTTTTATAAGTTTCGTTTCTGCTTAGCTATGTTCAGTTAAACTAAGTTAAGTTTCAATTCTATGGTGTCATCATTCAGGGGGGTTTTCATTCCTCTGGGCCTAACTACAGGCTTCAGTTACAGGTCAAGCTGCTTAGGCCTGTCTGCTTAGTTCAATTAGCATGGATCATAGGCCGTCGCCTACCACACACACACATAAGTATCCTACCCTGTACTACACGCACAGGCACCCACCACCGCACTACACACATCATAAACATACACAAACACAGAGGCACCCCTTTCCTGCAGCACACAGACACAGGTACCCCAGTGCTGCACCCCCGCCCCCTACCACACATGCAAATACTCCTGCAATGCACTTTATCCTCATAGCACACACACACACATGCACTGCACCCCACACATGTTCCCTAAACCTGTATCACACACACACAGACATTCACTATTTGAAAATAGACACAAATATAGATAACACCAGTTATAAAGATGCCTCATACAGCCCTGCTCCCATACAAGACCAACTTTATCTTCTGTCTAACTCCTTCCCCTCCCCTCCAGACATGTATGAGCTTGCAAATGAAGGAAGGGAAAAGACACCATTTTGTCACACTATTAGTGTGGTCTTTTCAACTTGCTGTATCGTGTTTTTTCATTGGATAATGGTGCATGATATTTAATTTAGTGCACACAAACTAGTTTGTACAAGTACGATTGAATAGCATATGCTATTTAATTATAATGTGTGTTATATAGTGATAACCCAAACTGTTATAAATTAGCATGCTCTATTATAAAACAAAACAAAACAAAATAAAAGCAAAACAAATGAGAAAAATTAAAAAATGAAATGAAACATTTCTGTCTGCACATATCTTCATATGTTGTCACATTTATATGTTCACACATTCATACGTTCTCAGCCTTGCATAGTACTGAAGAATATATGGTATACATGAAAGCTTCATTATTGATCTATTAAAAAGGCTACATTTTGAAGAAAAAAGACATCTTATGAAATAACTTGATATCTGAACATGTTCTCGCTAAGCTGCACAGGAGTGCAGTCATGCAAAGAAAATAATCCCCCTGCCCCCCTTTTCTCACCACATGCAGGAATCTCTAATTGCACCTTGCTGAACAGGTCAGAAAGCAGTTTTGAGGGTGATTTGCATAATCAGTATGCAGATTTTAAATTAGCTATAGGTAAGAAAATGAAGATAGATGCAATAATGTTGAAAAGACATGGGTTCATATAGTTTGCAACAGGAACAATTCAATAAACTGTCTCTCTCCTTCTGGACATCTGTCCTATATTTCGGGCATCTAGTGCCAATTACAAGAGAGGTTTCAGCCTGATGAATCAAATTAAAACAAAGGCACAGAACCATTTGGAAGAAGACCACCTGGACGACCTTGTGAGAATGAAACTTTATTTAACATCAGGGTTAAGAGTAAATTTGGACGGTGTGTTTTTGTTTTTTTTTCTTTTTCGGAAAAAGTGATGGAATTTGGAAAACTGTGAGGCAATCATACTTGCAAATGTCCTTTAAAACGTTGTGCTATTAGAGGAGGAAGGGAGTGTTTGTATGGGGTGAGGGATTACGGGTGTGTATGTGGTAAGGGATTACGTATGCTAACTATTAGCACAGAATTTAGTGCATGGTAAGTGTCCTGTGCTCAGAGTTAGCTAGGCAGTATGCAGTCAGGCAGGTTGTGGGCAGAATGTGGACAGTAATGGCACATCATGGTTAGTGCGGGCGTTTTGAGCAGATGCTAACCGCACCTACTGCCATTAGGATGGGTGCATTTAACGCTACCCCAGCAAGTGGCATGAAGTGCACCTGTGCACCGGTAAGCATGGTGCAGTGCATTAACATCATACTAACCACAAGTGGACGGATGCACCCCCCCTCTCCTGAAAGTTAGCTTGCTGCTCATGCTGATGTTTGGCCCCCAACATCAGTGAAACCTATGCATGCTACTATGTTTGTGGGGATAGGAGATTTGGGGGAGGGATAGAGGGATGCATGTGTGGGGCAAAGGTGAATGTGGGGTATGGCAGGGTGTGTGAGTGTGTATGGGAGACATAGGCACAGTGTGTGTACGTCTTGTTATACAGAAGCAACTGCTTAAACCATGTGGACAACCTTATGAGAAATAAGCAATATTAATGTATAACTGTTAAGATAAGAATTGAATATCTTGTTTAGCATTGCCATTTTTAATCAATAGCATTACCTTCTACAGTATACAGTTTCATATAGATTTGGTCAGTGGACATTTTTTGCACATGTACTGAAAGGTTTGTACACCATCTCCCAGTCCTTAGAGGGAACACTAATATGTGTGTCTCTCCCCACATAGCAACCTTTTTGTTTGACATCCAAATATTGAGGGTAAATCAGAGGAACAGGAACATTTTGATAGGATGTTTTCTTTTTCAGATCCATGCAGACTTCAAATGTGTCTTTCATTACAATTTTTGCAAGTTTCTTCTTAATTATAAATGCAACGCCATTTCTTCTTTATCCTTCATTACCACCATAGTAGACCATGTGATCATCAGATGCAAAGTGCCCGATGCCAGTTCATTTCAGATCACTGACACCCAACAGATCGAGTTGTACACATTCCATTTCATTCTTGACCACCTCCAATTTTTCTTGGTTCATGCTTCGTACATTCCATGTCCCGATATATAAGACATCTTTACAACTTCTGACTCTCATTTCATGCGCAACTACATCAGCAGTCAGACGTCCCGAGGCCTTTGATCTAACCACATCATACATGCTGGCTTTACTCTGAAAGGTTTTCAGCTCCTCCTCAGTAGACATTTGAGTGCCTTCTGACCTGCGGGGTTCATCTTCCAGCACTATAGTGCAATTTGTTTTGTTGTGACTATCCATTGGGATTTCGTGACAAGATATGGAAGTAGATTGCCAGGCCTTTCCTCCACGCAGTTTAATTCTAATGTTGTTGCCGTTGTCACAGAATGTGATCCTCCGCTGCCAACACTGTCCCATTCTGCTGCTGCCCATATGGATTGTTTGTCTTGGTCTGGCACCTCAGCTGAGACCTGTCCATCTTGGGAGACTCTGCTAGTAGTTAAGTTACCAATAGATTACCCCTCAGCATCACTGATGCACACAAGCCCTTGCAGCACTACAAGCTGCAAACCAAGTGAGGGGGGCTCCACTAGTATTTGATGATACTGTGTTTTTAATATGATTTAGAAAGCTCCTGGACTAGTATAGTAAGGCAAATAAGCACTTAAGAGTGCTTAAATAATTTCATATTTTCAGTTCACTAACTCTATTAGAGAGGTAATTATCAACATGCTTTAAGGGAATGTAGCATGATATTTGTAAAATTATGTGAGGTAAATAGTAAAATCATATATTCTTTTAGCTTCATTTTACTACAGTGCAAGCTGAACAGTAATGAGATGTAAATCATGAGAAACAATTCATTATTGGGAAATTGAATAACACTGCTTGTGTCTAACTTCACAACCTACAATATTTGGGAAAAGCTATGTTAATTCTAAGCTGGCATTATTTTTTTTCCTTGGGAGCATCCATCCACTAACATGATCAAACAGTGGCTCTGATCCCTAGTGGTATTTTAATGGTACTAAATCTAATAAGCTGTCAAAGAACACTCTTATTTGTCAACTTCACACCTAGTGGTAATACCATGAGATTACAACTAGAAGTCAGAGCCACCATTTTGAACCCACGTCAACAATGGGGCAAAAATAACTTGGAATCACTCCTATGTCCTCTCTCTAGACACCAGGGATAGGTCCAGAAGGTATGGAGGGTTAGGGTGGGGGATCTTTTTGGAGGATATGATGGGGACTGAGGGGCTAGGGGGCTTTTATTTGGGAGAAAGGGGTAAAGAGGTGTCTATGGGGGATCTGATCAGGAGGGATCTTTGTTGATGGGGGATCTATTAAAAGTTTCCGGCTCTTTTAATATGGCCCCAGAGAGCACTGGGCCACGTCCTAGCTACCCAATACTCTCAGAAAGGAAAAATAATGCAGCTGGAGAGGATGAATGCAAATTTTGCTGTTCATTTACCATGGGTATTCGTAAATAAAAGTACTGAATTACTGCAAGTTGGTGACGCAACAGTAGATTAAACTGCAGTGTAATCAGATTTTAGCTACAAATTAATAACTACTCCCCTGGTCACTTGTTTAAAATTTCAGCGAAAATGGCCATAATTAATGCTATATTTTATATAACGCTATTTTTTAGTTTAAACGAAGATATATTAAGTCCGATTTTTGTTTAGATTGTCTATTAGAAAAGTGGATGTACAAGTCAAGACTTTCAAAATTTGCAAAGTATTTTACAAAAGGCCCACTGGAAGCAGAGTTGGTGTTGACTCATGGTGACCCTCTGGATAGTTGTCCTAAACTGTGTTCAGTCTTCAGTCAGGCAGCTCATTCTTGACAGAGTGGCACCCATAGCTGCTGCTGTTGTATCAATCCATCTCATTGCTGGCCTTCTTCTTTTGCATTTACCTTCTACCTTGCCAAACATGATGTCTTTCTCTAATGATCTCTCTCTTCACATGATGTGTCTAAAGTATGAAAGTCAAAGTCTAGTCATCTGAGCTTCTAAAGAAATCTTAAGAGTACTGACTGGTTTGTTCTTCAGGCAGTCCATGGTGTATACAGTATGCGTCGCTAGCACCATAATTGACTATTTCACCTTCCAACTTTCGCATCCATATGGAGTTATTAAAAATACCATGGTTTGAGCGAGTTTAATCTTTTATATGGAGAGAGACATCTCTGCTCTTGGAAGAATGCTCTTGAGAATAGGTTCTTCATAGCCAATGTGTCTTCTGATTTCTTGACTGCTTATTGTTTTCTTTATTGATAGTAGATCCAAGAAGGTTAAAGTTGTCCACTATTTCAATTTCTTCTCCATCATTGATGAACTCATTGATTTTGCCAGTTTGCCAGTTATCAGGATCTTTGTCTTCTTTACATTAAGGTTCAGGCCCATTTTAAGACTGTTCCGTGTTCTTGAGAAGCATAGGGTATCATCAGCATAGCGAAGGTTGTTGATGAGTATCCCACCAATCTTCACACCTCTGTTGTCTTCATAGAGTCCTCCTTCTCTAATGATTTGTTCTGCATATAAATGAAATAGGTAGGGGGAAAGTATGCAGCCTTGTCATATACCTTTGCTGATTTTAAACCATTCTGTTTCTCCTTGTTCCATTCGATCTGTTGCTTTTTGATCAATGTAAAGGTTGTGCAAGAGAACGATCAGGTGTTCTGGTATATCCATGCTTCTTAATGTGGTCCATAGTTTCTCATGATTTACACAATCAAAAACCTTGCTGAAATCAATAAAACCCATATAGATATCCTTTTGCTAGTCTTTAATCTTCTCAAGGATCCATCTGACTTCTGCAATGATGTCTCTCGTTCCTCGCTCTTTCCTGAACCTGTTTGCACTTTAGACAGTTATTTTTCCAGGGATGGTTGTAGTCTCTGTTAATAATCTTCAGTAAAATCTTGCTGGAATGTGGAATCAAAGCGATTGTGCGATAATTTCCAAAGTCATTTGGAACACCTTTCTTTAGTATTGGTATAAACACAGATCTTTTCCAGTCAGTTGGCCATGATGTTGTCTTCCAAATTTGTAAGTATGGTAAAATCTGTAATACTTCAATGGAAATGTGATCAATGCCTGGTACTTTGTTCTTTGATAAGGCTTTCAATGCTGATTTGACTTCTTCATTCATCACCAATGTTTCCAGATCATAAGGTATAGGTTGAAAGAGCTGTTGGTCCATTTGATTTTATGATATAATGACTCTGTATATTCTTTCCACCTTTTTCTGATCTTCTCAGCATCATTCAATATGGATTCTTGAACATCTTATAACATTACAATTCGAGGATGGAATTTTTTCTTTAACTTTCCTTAGGAAAGCTAAGTCTTGAAGGACTACAAAAGGGGATGGCTACTTCTGGAGAGAGATCTGCAATAGTGAGCACTTCGGAAATTTTTCTGAAGGGAATTCTTTGGATTAAACTGATTAATCTGTGAACCCAGAGTATGTGTTAAATCAGTCAGGGCCTAGTAGCAGCAGTTTAAGTTTAAATTTAAAACACAGAAGAGAGCTTTCTGGTTAAATTTAGAACCCATCAAAGAGCTTGTAGTTTAAATTTAATACTCATTCAGAGCCTAGTAGCAGCACATCTTAAAGGGAGGTTTGCTACTCTCAGCTGCAGCTCTTTATCCAAATCTGCCATACATTAACCCTTTCCAGGCCAGTCCCGAAGTACTCGGGACCCAAAATTCTGACCAAATGGCCGAGCCCGAAATATTCGGGATCGGCGCAATGACGCAGATACTAAATATTAATGAGCAAAATGCCAGAAGCTAATGACAACACACATTTTGACTAATGAAAAGAGAGTTCTGCTAGTGTTTCTATTTATACACCAGGCCAAAACAGCCAGAAAATAACCTGCAAATAGGTCATTAGCAATAGGTCATTTAGAATTAAAAGCAATGTAAACAAGATGGAGCCAGCTGGTAAATGAATGCGTAAAGAACGATATAAAGCTGACGAAGTGATTAGGTTTCTCACAGAAAGTGATGGTAACAGTAATAGCAGTGGCGAAGATGTCATTGATAATGAAACTGAAGAGGTTTTCACAAAAAATGTGGACTTTGAAGGCTCGGATGACAGTGACCCAGATTCAGTAGCGGCCGCAGCTGAACCTCCAGGTTAGCAATTATTTGCAGTCATTATTTATGTCACCTATATATCAGCTATGTCTTTAGATATAACAAAACACTAAATGTCACATTTATATGGATAAATTGTTCAGTTTTAAAAAGTCAACTATAATAAAACATTTTCATTTACAGTTGTGGCTGCGGCTGAACCATCTGTAAATACAAATTTAACAGAGCCGCGAGGGAGACAGTGAGACACTCTCCTTTTGCGGATCTGAAAGCCATTGCAGAGAGGTTCAGCCGGGCAGGGAGAGCTCAGCCGGGCAGGGGGCCCCATGGGACAGTCGATTCTGCCGCTGCTGTGGCAGCAGCCAGCTTTTTAAAAATTTTCCCTGGGCCAATGGGGGGGTTAGGACTGGTAATGGGCTGTGGGCTGATGGGGGTTAGGACTGGAAATGGGTTATGGGGGGGCTAGGGCTGGAAATGGGCTGATGGGGGGTTAGGACTGGCGGCGGGCTGATGGGGTTAGGACTGGTAATGGGCTGTGCGCTGATGGGGGGTTAGGACTGCTAATGGGGTGATGGGGGTTAGGACTCGTAATGGGCTATGGGGGGGCTAAGATTGGAAATGGGCTGATAGGGTTAGGACTGGAAGTGGGCTGATGGGGGTTAGGACTGGTAATGGGCTATGGGGGGTGCTTAAACTGAAAATGGGGTGATAGGGGGTTTGGACTGGAAGTGGGTTGATGGGGGCTAGGACTGGTAATGGGTTGGGGGATTGCTAGGACTGCAAATGGGCTGAGTGGAAGGGGAGGCTTGAACTGAAAATAGCTGATGGGGACGGGGACTTGGAATGGAAATGGGCTGAGTGGAAGGGGGGCTTGAACTGCAAATAGCTGATGGTGAGGGGGGCTTGGAATGGAAATGGGCTGTGAGGGGAGGGAGCTAGGACAGGAAATGGGCTGATGGAGCAGCTAGGATAGGACTGGAAATGGGCTGTTGGGGGAGCTAAGATTGGAAATGGGCTGTGGTGGGGGCTTGGATTGAAATGGACTCATGCAGGGGCTAGAACTGGAAGTAGGCTCATGTGGGGGACTTGGATTGGAATTGGGTTGAGTGGAGGGGAGGGGAGCTAGGATTTGACATGGGCTGATGGTGGGGCTAGTAAAGGACTAGAAATGGGATGATGGGGGGGCTGGGATTGGAAATGAGCTGATGAGGGACTCGGATAGGACTTGAAATGGATGGGGAGCTACGACTGGAAATGGGCTGATGGGGGGCTAGGACTGGAAATGGGCTGATGCAGGGACTAGAAGGGAGCGGATGCTGGGTGAGGCTGGAACTAGAAGGGAGCTGATGTTGGGGGAGAATTAGAATGGGATGGGGCTGGGAGAGTGAAATGAGGAGGGGAAAAATATTTTGTGTGGGAGGGATGAAAAATCTACAATTGGCCGGGTATTGGGAGAGTAAGTGGGGATTGAGGATGGAGGGGTAAAATTTGAGTGGATGAAATAGGAATGAGGAAAGAGCAAAAGGAGAAAGATTAGTATGTTAAAGCAGATGTAGAGAGAGAGAATGGAAAAAAACTAGAAGAGAGAAGAAAGGACAAATGGACAGCAGACGATGGAGAGTTAGCAGAAGACACGAAGAAACCAGAAGAAAGTGGCTGCAGTAATTGCAACTGAAAATAAAATGCACAAAAGGTAGAAAAATATCTCTTTATTTTGAATTTATTAACTGGAATATGTCAGCTCTGGGAAATGTGTATCATTAACGTCTGTGCTTTGTTTAGTACAAGAGGAAATTAACTTATAGTTTTATTTCTACAGTGTTGTTGTACATTCCAAGTTTGGCTTTTGGGGTTCCCAGTTTAATTATTGCCTTCCTGTTTCTAAATTGTGATTCCTTGTTTGGTGATGGTCTATGTTCTGCATGTGTAACTGAGCTGAGTTATTCTGTTTATGTAATTCCTATTTGACATTGCCACTTGTTCTCCTTCCCCAGTAGGTCATATATTGTTGTTCTCTAAAATGTATTTGTTTAATATTTCCAGTGTTGCCTTTTGATAGGTAGGGGGTCTGGTGCTTTGTGAGTCCTGGTAGTGCTGTTACGATATGGCGGGTTTGTTATGGGTTCTAAATGTCTAAGCACAAAGGCAAAATTGCCAAACCCAGGAGCCAAAACTCCTCACCCGGCTCAAATAGTATTCACACAAAAGAGTGAGGAAAACAATAGTTCTTTCATATTATATTTTTTGTTGGACCATATAATACCGTGTACCGGGTTCATGAAAACAGACTCCCACACCTTGGTAAGTAGTAGTCCCTTTTAATCAAACCAGCAGTGAGAAATAAATTTAAAACTGAACTTAACTGCCACGGCAAAATCATCAAGGTGGAAGACACACGACACAGTCCTGCGTTTCGGGCTCTCACTTCAATCTGCCCTGCTTCAGGTCAAACTGTCATCACCAATCAAATAGCCGTCAATGGGTTCTAAATGGGCAGTGTTTGTAGTAGTTCCTAATGTGCCTGGCGGTTGGCACTGGATTATAGTAATGTAAAAATCTTTTAGTCTTTCTTTATCCATACATTCATTAAGAGACGTGTTTACTAAAAGTTGGTGTATGGTAACATTGTGCAAATATTTATGCAAATAAGGCCACTTATGCAAATGAGGCCCCGCACCGAGTCTCCACACATGGCCCCGCACCCCCCTTGGGCTGCCCCTTTCCATAGCAACCCTTAGTAAGTAAAGAACTTACAGATATAAACACAGGTTTAAAACTAAGATGCAGACAGCAGTCCAGCAGTGAGATGGGGGCCTTCCAGTCTTTTGTATTGAGTGTCACATGTATGATTTTCTCCCAGTTGGTGAGAGGTCTTATGTGTGCTCTAGGTGCCAGGAGCTCTTTACTCTCAGGGAACGAGTCCATTCTCTAGGGGCTAGAGTAGCAGACTTGGAGGACATAAGAAAGACAGAGAGGTACATAGACGAGACCTATAGGGATATAGTCCTGAAGTCCCAACTCCAGTCTGGCAGCATCCCTGTTGCCATGGAGGAAAGAGGTCTTGTGATAGGAGAGCATCACCCTGGTGTGACAGGAAGTGATCCTGTAACTAGGACCTGTCCTCAAGGTGATGTAAAACCCTCTCGCACCAATGACGTTTCTCCAGGGCCATGTGCCCATGAGGGAAGGGTTAGGACAGCCGTTATAGTTGTTGATTCAATAATTAGGCATGTAGATAACTGGGTGGCTGGTGGACATGAGGATGGCCTGGTAACATGCCTGCCTGGTGCAAAGGTAGCAGACCCCACGTGCCACCTAGATAAGGTCTTAGATAGAGCTGGGAGGAGTCAGCTATCTTGGTACATGTTGGTACCAATGATATAGGAAAATGTGGTAGGGAGGTTCTGGAGGATAAATTTAGGCTTTTAGGTAGGAAGTTGAAATCCAGAACTTCCAGGGTAGCGTTCTCCGAAATGCTTCCCGTTCCATGTGCAGGACCCAAAAGGCAGGCAGAGCTCCGGAGTCTCAATGCGTGGATGAGACAATGGTGCAAAGATGAGGGTTTAGGATTTCTTAGGGACTGGGGAACATTCTGGGGAAAGGAGGGGTTCTTCCAAAGGGATGGACTTCACCTTAACAGGGGTGGAACCAGACTGCTGGCATTAACCTTTAAAAAGGAGACAGAGCAACTTTTAAACTAGATAATAGGGGAAAGCCGACAGTCGCACAAGAGCGCATGGTTCGGAAGAATGTATCCTTGAAGGATACTACCAAAAGCAGAGAGGTTCCAAAAAAAGAGTAAAGTAGCCCAAATGCCCTTGAGTATGGAGCAGATAGAGCTTAAAGATTCCAAAGTACCCATGCCTACCAATAGCCAGACTAATATGAATAAAATACAGTCTAAATTACTTATATGCAAATGCTAGAAGTCTAAAAAATAAAATGGGAGAGTTAGAATATACAGCACTAAACGAGAGGTTAGACATGATTGGAATCTCAGAGACATGGTGGAAGGAGGACAACCAGTGGGACACTGTGATACCTGGGTCCAAACTATATCATAATGATAGAGCTCATCAAATTGGTGGAGAGGTTGCACTCTGCTATAGAGGGCATTGATTCAGAAAGGATTAAAGTTTTGCAGGAAACAAAATTTCTGCAGAATCTCTATAGATTGAAATTCCATGTAAAAAGGGGAAGGCGATGGCAGTGAGAGTGTACTATCGACCGCCTGGCCAGAATGAACAAATGGATGATGAAATGCTCAAAGAATCAAGGAAGCTAACAAAAATTATAGCACAGTAATAATAATGGGTCAGTGTCACGGCAGGACATGCTAGGGAGATAAAGTTTCTAGATGAAATAAATGACTGCTTCTTGGAGCAGCTGGTTCATGAAATGACCAGAGCGGAAGGCATATTGGACCTAGTCATTAGTGGAACACCAGATCTGGTGCAAGAGATAAGGGCCACTTGGCAATAGTGATCATAGCATGATCGCGTTTGATTTAATAAGTGGAGGAGGGATGGTAAAGAAATCTACAGTACTACCTTTCAACTTTCGAAAGGGAGACTATGATAAAATGAGGAAAATAGTTAAGAAAAAACTAAAAGGAGTGGTTGCAAAGGTTAAAGACTTACATCAAGTTTGGGTGTTTAAAAATACTATCTTGGAAGCCCAGACCGGCTGTATTCCACGCTTTAAGAAAAATGGAAGGAAGTCCAAAAAACTGCCGCATGGTTTAAAGGTGACATCAGAGAGGCAGTTGTTGCCAAAAAAAGCATCTTTCAGGAAATGGAAAAAAGAGCCAAATGACAAACTGGAAACAGCACAAGCACTGGCAAGTTAAATGCAAGGCATTGATAAGGCAATTACATTTGTAGCAAAAAAACCTGTGAGAGAGTCAGTTGGTCCATTAGATGATAGAGAGGTTAAAGGGGCACTAAGAGGCGACAAGGCGATAGCGGAGAGACTGAATGAATTCTTTGCTTTGGTCTTTGGGAGGAAGATGTAGGGATGTTACCCATGACTGAAGTGGTATTAAAAGGTACAGAAGAACTGAAGGAAATATCAATACATAGGGAAGATGTATTACAACTATTTGATAAACTGAAGAGTAGCAAATCACCTGGACTGGATAGTATACATCTAGGGGCGGCCCAAGGGGGGTGGGGGGCCTTGTGCGGAGACTCGGTGTGGGGCCTCATTTGCATAAGTGGCCTTATTGCTATAAATATTTGCATAATGTTACCATACACTAACTTTTAGTAAACATGTGTCTTAATGAGTGTATGGATAAAGAAAGACTAAAAGATTTCTACATTACTATAATCCAGTGCCAACCGCCAGGCACATTAGGAACTACTACAAACGCTGCCCATTTAGAACCCATAGCAAACCCGCCGTATCCTGACAGCATTACCAGGACTCACAAAGCACAATACCCTACCTTTCAAAAGGCAACACTGCAAATATTAAACCAATACATTTCAGAGAATACTGGGGAAAGAGAACAAGTGGCAATGTCAAATAGGAATTACATAAACAGAATACCTCAGCTCAGTTACACATGCAGAACATAGACCATCATCAAACAAGGAATCACAATTTAGAAACAGGAAGGCAATAATTAAACTGGGAACCCCAAAAGCCAAACTTGGAATGTACAACAATACTGTAGAAATAAAACTATAAATTAATTTCCTCTTGTATCAAACAAAGCGCAGACGTTAATGATGCACATTTCCCAGAGCTTTCATATTCCAGTTAATAAATTCAAAATAAAGAGATATCTTTCTACCTTTTGTGCATTTTTTTCAGTTGCAATTGCTCCAGCCACTTTCTTCTGGTGTCTTCATGTTTTCTGCTAACTCTCCATCGTCTGCTGTCCATTTGTCCTTACTTTTCTCTTCTAGTTTTTTTTCCATTCCCTCTCTCTACATCTGCTTTAACATACTAATCTTTCTCCTTTTGCTCTTTCCTCATTCCTACTTCATCCACACAAATTTTACCCCTCCATCCACAATCCCCACTTACTCTCCCAGTACCCGGCCAATTGTAGATTTTTCATCCCTCCCACACAAAATATTTTTCCACTCTCCATTTTACTCTCCCAGCCCCATCCCATTCTAATCCTCCCCCAACATCAGCTCCCTTCTAGTTCCAGTCTCACCCAGCATCCATTCCCTTCTAGTCCCTGCATCAGCCCATTTCCAGTCCTAGCTCCCCCAACCATTTCCAGTCCGAGTCCCTTCATCAGCTCATTTCCAATCCTAGCCCCCCCCCATCAGCCCATTTCTATTCATTTCCTAGCCCCACCATCAGCCCATGTCAAATCCTAGCTCCCCTCCACTCAGCCCAATTCCAGTCCAAGCCCCCCCATAAGCCTACTTCCAGTTCTAGCCCCTCCATGAGTCCATTTCAATTCAAGCCCCCACCACAGCCCATTTCCAATCTTAGCTCCCCCCAACAGCCCATTTCCAGTCCTATCCTAGCTGCTCCATCAGCCCATTTTCAGTCCTATCTCCCTTCCCTCACAGCCCATTTCCATTCCAAGCCCCCTCCCCATCAGCTATTTGCAGCTCAAGCCTCCCCTTCCACTCAGCCCATTTCCAGTCCTAGCAACCCCCAACCCATTACCAGTCCTAGCACCCCATTAACCCACTTCCAGTCCTAACCCCCCATCACCCCATTTTCAGTTTAAGCCCCCCCTATAACCCATTACCAGTCCTAACCCCCCATCAGCCCACTTCCAGTCCTAACCCCATCATCCCATTTCCAGTCAGCCCCCCATAGCCCATTGCCAGTCCTAACCCCCACCCCATCAGCCCACAGCCCATTACCAGTCCTAACCACATCAGCCCACCTCAAGTCCTAACCCCTCCCCATCAGCCCATTTCCTGCCCTAGTCCCCCCAAAGCCCATTATCAGTCCTAACCCCACCATAGCCCATTACCAGTCCTAACCCCCCCAACAGCCCACAGCCCATTACGTCCTAACCCCATCAGCCCACCTCAAGTCCTAACCCCTCCCCATCAGCCCATTTCCTGTCCTAGCCCCCCCCATAGCCCATTATCAGTCCTAACCCCACCATAACCCATTACCAGTCATAACCCCCCATCACCCCATTTCCAGACAGCCCCATCAGCCCACAGCCCATTACCAGTCTTAACCCCCCCATAGCCCATTACCAGTCCTAACCCCACCCCCATAGCTCATTACCAGTCCTAAACCCCATCACCACATTTCCAGACAGCCCCCATCAGCCCACAGCCCATTACCAGTCTTAACCACCCCCATAGCCCATTACCATTCCCAACCCCCCCAACAGCCCACAGCCCACCTCAAGTCAAGTCCTAACCCCCTCCATAGCCCATTACCAGTCCTAACCCCCCCATCGGCTCATGGAAAATTAAAAAAAAAAAAAAAGCTGGCTGCTGCCGCTGCCGCCGCAGCAGCAGCAGAATGGAGTGTCCCGCGGGGCCCCCTCTGCCCGGCTGAGCTCTCCCGGCCTGACTGAGCCCCTCTGCGCCGTCTTTCAGATACGCGAAGGGAGAGTGTCTCCCTCGCATCACTGTTAAGCCCGCAGGGAAATTTCCTATCTGCCCCTGCAGGCTTAACAGAGACGCGAGGAAGACACTCTCCCTTCGCGTATCTGAAATCCGGTGCAGAGGGGCTCAGTCGGGCCGGGAGAGCTCAGCCGGGCCGAGGGGGTCCCGCGGGACACTCCATTCTGTCGCTGCCGCGGCGGCAGCAGCAGCAGCCAGGTTTTTTTTTTTTTTAATTAATTTTTAAAAAAGCAGAATGTTCTTTGCGCGGGGCCCCCTGAAACGCGGGGCCCTGTGCAAAAAACATTCTTGCTCAATGGACGGGGGCCGGCCCTGTATACATCCAAGGGTATTGAAAGAACTGAAATATGAGATTGCAGACCTGCTATTAGTAATCTGTGGACTATCATTAAAATCATCTGTAATACCTGAAGACTGGAGAATGGCCAATGCAACGCCAATTTTTAAAAAGGGTTCCAGGGGTGATTCAGGCAACTACATACCGGTGAGCCTGATGTCAGTACCATTGAAAAATGGTAGAAAACATCATAAAGAACAACATTGCTGAACATGTAGATAGTCATGGCTTAATGGGAGACAGCCAACATGACTTTAGACGAGGAAGATCTTGTCTTACTAATCTGTTATGTTTTTTTGAAGGTGAGAATAAACAGGTAGACAAAGGTGATTCAGTTGATATAGTGTATTTGGACTTTCAGAAAGCCTTTGACAAGGTCCTTCATCAGAGACGTTTGGCAAAACTAAAGAGTCATGGGATAGGAGGCAATGTACTATTATGGATCAGGGACTGGTTAAAAAATAGAAAGCAGAGGGTAGGGCCAAATGACCAATTTTCTGTGAAGCCATGATTGCTGGGAAAGGTTAAAGGCAATGCCCTTTAACTTTTCCCAGCATTTGCGGCTTCACACAAACAGCCGCAAGCGTGAGGGAAAAGGATCTTCACACTGGCAGTTGTACAGAGGGAGCCAGGGCCTCGCACAGGCCAGAATGAACAAATGGATGATGAAATGCTCAAAGAAATCAAGGAAGCTAACAAAAGTTATAGCGCAGTAATAATAATGGGTGATTTCAATTACCCCGGTATCGACTGGGTCAGTGTCACGTCAGGACATGCTAGGGAGATAAAGTTCCTAGATGACATAAATGACTGCTTCTTGGAGCAGCTGGTTCATGAACTGACCAGAGGGGAAGCCATATTAGACCTAGTCCTTAGTGGAACACCAGATCTAGTGCAAGAGATAAGGGTGTTGGGGCCACTTGGCAATAGTGATCATAGCATGATCACCTTTGATTTAATTAGTGGAGGAGAGATAGTAAGGTGTGATACAGTGGCCAGCACAGAACCCCTGGGTACAGGAGAAAAGGAAGAGCTTACCTTGCAGTCACCTGGGCAGAAAGCATGTTCAGATTATGAGAAGCCAGAGAATGGTGGAACAAGCTTTCCCTGCACTGGGTGTGATGCAGCAGAAAGCCAGAAAGCATATTCAGGTTGTAAGGTTCCAGAAAATAGTAGAAAAAACTTTCCCTACACTGGCTGTGACGCAGTAGAAAGCCAGGAAGCTAATCACATCCACCTGGGCCAGGAAGCACGTACAACGTGCAGGAGCCAGGAGGATAAAAGTGGATGGGAAATCCCAGTAGGGGAAGGAGCAGGCAAGGGAGGTGCATTGGAAGGAGCAGGCAAGGGAGGTGCTCGTGCACAGGTCTCCCAAGTGAGAGGTGGCATCGTCCCAAGGAGAGTGAGCGAGCAGCTGGAGGGCAGAGGTCACATGCAGGAGAGCTTGCTGGGACCAGGAAGCATCAGGTGTGTCCCTGCAGTAAGGAACAGCAGAAGGGAAGCTTTTCCTGGAGGTTACCACAGCCCAGACCAGACAATTGCTGAGGGGAACTCTCATGGCAAAGCAGGCTACAGCCCAAGTAAAGATGCCTGGTTAAGAGAGGAGTGGAAGCTGGTTATCCAAGAAACAAAGCTAAGTACTCCAATTTCTCCAGAGGGCAAGAGGTGGGCTCAGCTAGAAAAGCAAAGGCTAATTGGTGGAAGGAAAACCCTTGGTGGAAGGAAAGGGGAAGCCTCAGAGAAATAGGCTCCAGTACTGGTCCCCGGGACTTCCCTTATACAGAACGGTTCCTTGCCCCAAGAGCTGCTGCCTCTCCAGAAAGTTCTGTAAATGATAACTGTGGAAAGTGTTACCCACTTACAAGTTTAGACGCTGAGCAGATGCAATGGAAGAGCACTAATCAGGACATTGATTATAGCCCTATGGAATGCACGCTCTGTGTCTCGGATGAAATTACCTCTTTATGTTAATCAAGAAGCAAGAGCATTGTTATACCTGTTTTTGAAAGAAGGTGCATTTTTGGTTATTTTGCTTTGAAGAAACAGTTTCTTTAATCCTTTGTTGCTCTATGAGAAAAACAGAAATCCACACGGGAAAGGGAAGAAATCCTCATTATAATTTTGCCTTAAACACAGCTACAGGGTATTCTTTACAAAGGCAGCTTGCACCACACACCCTAGGCGACCGCCTAATAAGGACTATGGTAGCAAGCATCTGACAAAGGAAATCCACAGTACTACCTTTTAACTTTCGAAAGGGAGACTATGATAAAATGAGGAAAATAGTTAAGAAAAGACTAAAAGGAGCAGTTGCAAAGGTTAAAGACTTACATCAAGCTTGGGTGTTGTTGAAAAATACTATCTTGGAAGCCCAGACCAGCTGTATTCCACGCTTTAAGAAAAGTGGAAGGAAGTCCAAAAAACTGCCAGCATGGTTTAAAGATGAGGTCAGAGAGGCTGTTGTTGTCAAAAAACATCTTTCAGGAAATGGAAAAAAAAGCCAAACGACGAAACCTGGAAACAGCACAAGCACTGGCAAGTCAAATGCAAGGCATTGATAAAGCAGGCAAAGGGAGAATTTGAGAAGAAGCTTGCTGCGGAAGCAAAAACGTGAAATAAAGATTTTTTCAAGTACCTTCGTAGCAAAAAACCTGTGAGAGAGTCAATTGGTCCATTAGATGATAGAGGAGTTAAAGGGGCACTAAGAGGCGACAAGGCGATAGCGGAGAGACTGAATGAATTCTTTGCTTCAGTCTTTACTGAGGAAGATGTAGGGATGTTACCCATGACTGAAGTGGTATTTAAAGGTGCGGAAGAATTGAAGGAAATATTGATACATCGGGAAGATGTATTAAAACTATTAGATAAACTGAAGAGTAGCAAATCACCTGGGCTGGATGGTATATATCCAAGGGTGTTGAAAGAACTGAAATATGAGATTGCAGACCTGCTATTAGTAATCTGTGAATTTTCATTAAAATCATCTGTAATACCTGAAGATTGGAGGATCGCCAATGTAACGCCAATTTTTAAAAAGGGTTCCAGGGGTGATCCGGGAAACTACAGACCGGTGAGCCTCACGTCAGTACCAGGAAAAATGGTAGAAACCATCATAAAGAATAAAATTACTCAGCATGTAGATAGTCATGGCCTAATGGGAGACAGCCAACATGGTTTTAGACAAGGAAGATCTTGTCTTACTAATCTATTATGTTTTTTTTAAAAGTGTGAATAAACAGGTGGACAAAGGTGAGTCAGTTGATATAGTGTATCTGGACTTTCAGAAAGCCTTTGACAAGATCCCTCATCAGAGACTTTTGGCAAAACTAAAGAGTCATGGGATAGGAGGCAGTATACTACTGTGGATCAGGAACTGGTTAAAAGATAGAAAGCAGAGGGTTGGGCTAAATGGCCAATTTTCCCAATGGAGAAAAGTGAATAGTGGTGTACCCCAGGGATCTGTGCTGGGTCCGCTGCTTTTTGACATATTCATAAATGACCTGGAAAGTGGAATAACGAGTGAGATTATCAAATTTGCAGATGACACAAAACTATTTAAAGTTGTTAAAACCCAATAGGATTGTGGAAAATTGCAAGAGGATCTTGATAAATTGGAAGACTGGGCATCAAAATGGCAGATGAAATTTAATGTGGACAAGTGCAAAGTTATGCACCTAGGGAAGAACAACCCAAACTATGGTTACACAATGCAAGGTTCCACATTAGGAACCAACACCCAGGAAAAAGATTTAGGCGTCATTGTGGATAGCATGTTAAAATCCTCGGCCCAGTGTGCAGCGGCAGCCAAGAGAGCAAATAGAATGCTAGGTATCATAAGGAAAGGAATGGAAAATAATACAAAAGATATTATAATGCCTCTATATCGTTCCATGGTGAGACCGCACCTTGAATATTGCGTGCAATTCTGGACGCCGTATCTTAAAAAGGATATAGCGTTATTAGAAAAGGTTCAGAGAAGAGCCAACAAAATGGTAAAGGGGATGGAAGGATACTCCTATGAAGAAAGGCTAAAATGTTTAGGGTTCTTTAACCTGGAAAAGAGACGGCTGAGGGGAGATATGATAGAAGTCTAAATTAATGAACGGAGTGGAACGGGTAAACATAGATCGATTGTTTACGTTATCAGAATATAGAAAAACTAGGGGACATGCAATGAAGCTACAGGGTAAACTATTTAAAACTAATAAAAGAAAATATTTCTTCACTCAACGTGTAATCAAACTCTGGAATTTGTTACCGGAGGATGTAGTAAAGGCTGTTAGTGTAGCTAGGTTTAAAAAAGGTTTGGACAAGTTCCTGGAGGAAAGGTCCATAAATCATTATTAAGAAGGGACCCAGGATATCAATGCTTGTCCCAGTACAAGCATTGCGGAACCTGTGTCTTTTGGGGAAACTGCTAGGTACGTATGACCTAGATTGGCCACTGATGGAAACAGGATACTGGGCTTGATGGACCTTGGTCTGACCCAGTATGGCATATCTTATGTTCTTATGTTCCCCTGCTCCCTCTGAAGCTTCTCAGACAGCTGCAGGGCTGGTCAGTGGAGGGGGGGAAGGAGGCCAAGGACTGGATGGGCTGTGATTGGGGGAGGGGGAACCTGGAATGGAAATGGGCTATGGGGGGGGGGGGCTGGACTGGAAATGGGCTATGGTGGGGAGTAGGGGTAACTTGGACTGGAAATGGGCTAAGGTGGGAGGAACCTAGACTGGAAATGGGCTGTGATGTAGGGGCTATGACTAAAAATGTGCTGTGATGGTGGGGGGTGCCTAGGACTGTAAATGTGCTGTGATTGGAGGGGGCTAAGACTGGAAATGGGCTGTGATGGGAGGGCTAGCACTGGAAATGAGCTGATGGGGGGCTGGAATAGGACTGGAAATGGGCTGATGGGGCTAGAATAGGACTGGAAGTGGGCTGACGGGGGCTAGGATTGGAAATTGGCTGATGGGGGAGTTTGGAGTGGAAATTGGCTGATGGGGGGCTGGAATGGAACTGGAAAAGAACATATGTGGGGCTAGGACTAGAAATGGGCTGATGAGGAGCTGGAATAGGACTAGAAATGGGCTGATAGAGGGAGCTTGGACTGCAAATGGTTGATGGGCTAGAATAGGACTGGGAATGGGCTGATGTGGGGGCATGGGAGAATGGGACTAGAAGGGAGCGGATCCTGGGTGGGTCTAGAACTATAAGGGAGCTGATATGGGGGGAGGACTAGAAGGGATGGGGATGGGGAATGAGAATGAAGAGGGGAAAATATATTTTGTGTGGAAGAAAAGTCTACAATGGGCCGGGTCTTGGGAGAGTAAGAGGGGATTGAGAATGGAAGGTTGAAATTTGAGTGGATGATAAAGGAATAAGGAAAGAAATGGGGAAAGAGCAAAAGGGAAACAATCAGTATGTTAAAGCAGATATCTTGTATAGAGAGAATGGAAAACATCTAAAAGAGAAGAAAGGACAAATAGATAGCTCGAAGAAGACACAAAGAAACCAGAAGAAAGTGACTGGAGCAATTGCAACTGAAAAATAAAATGCCCAAACAGAAGGTAGAAAAATACTTTTTATTTTGAATTTGGAAAATGTCTGGTCTGGGAAGTGTGTATTGCTAACATCTTTGCATTTTTGTTTAGTGCAAGAGGAAATTACTTTATAGTTTTATTTCTCCAGTGTTGTACATTTCATGTTTGGCTTTTGGGGTTACCAGTTTAATTATTATCTTCCTATTTCTAAATTGTGATCCCTTGTTCTTTGTGTGGTGATGGTCTATATTCTGTGTAACCGAGCTGAGGTATTCTGTTCATGTAGTTTCTGTTTGACAGTTCCACTTGTTCTCTTTCCCCCAGTGAGATGTACTGGTATTCTCTAAGATGTATTGGTTTAATATCTGCAGTGTTGCCATTTGATAGGTAGGGTTTGGTGCTTTGTGAGTCCTGGTAGTGCTGTTATGAAAGGGTGGATTTGCTATGGATTCTAAATGGTCAGCATTTATAATACATCCTAATGGGCCTGGCAGTTTTCACTGCAATATAGAAATGTAGAAATCTGTTAGCCTTTTGTTTATCCAGACACTCATTAAGAGGCATATTTACTAAAAGTGCATGTTAATATTATGCAAATATTTATGCAAGTGAGACTCCTTTTGCAAATGAGGCCCACAATTAATCTCCGCACATGGCCCTGCACCCGCCTTGGGCTGCCCCTGATTGTAGTATGATTATGTTTATTAGACTTGATATACCACCCTTCATTATAATAACAGAGTGGTGTACAATTACAATAAGTCAAAAGCATGGCCAAAAGCCAGGGAAAAGGAAAGGAAATTTACAATATGAATAGGACAGTAAGTAGTAGACCACAAATACCAGACAGAAGGAACAGAGACACTGGGGGCATGGGAAAAGATCACACAGGAGGGTTAGGGAGGTCAAAGGCTGAGGAGAACAGGTGAGTCTTCAGGTGTGTTTTAAAGATGCAGGGGTTCTGTTCAAGGCGGAGAGACGAAGGGAGTGAATTCCAAAGTGCGGGACCAATGAAAAAAAAAGCTGAGGAGCGAGTAGAGTGCAGGTGGGCTCGAGAGGGAGAAGGGAGGTGAAGGTGGTTTATGTGAATTGACTGGAGGTCATGACTGGGGGTGTGAGACTGGATGAGGTCCAACAGATACAAATACTTTTCCTTGTCTTGTCTTGCTGCATGTAGGAAATCTCTGAGTTCTGTGATTGGCTCTCTTTGACTTTAGCTTCTCTGTGTTTCTGGGCAATTTTCAGAGTTTCTTCGGTTATCTATTTTGGCCATTTTTGCTTTTTCAAATTTTGTAGAGATTTCTCACTTTCTTCCAACACAACCTTCTTAATGACATCTCATAACTCTTCTGGAGCTCTGTCATTTGCATCTAAAGCAGCAAATCAATTTTGCAGTCTTTAAATTCCGGTGATATATTCTCAAGGTCATATGGGTCACCATGAGTCAACACCAACTCAAAGGCACCTAACAACAACAACAACAACATGAGTGGCTTGCTCTTTTTCAACTTTAGCTTGAATTTGCATACTGGTAGTTGGGTGATCTGTACCACAGTAAGCTCCAGGTTTTGTCTTCATTGATGTTTTAGAGCTTTTCCATTGTTGACTTCCACAGATGTAGTCAATTTGATTTTTGTACAATCCATTGGGTGAAGTCCATGTGTACAGTAGCTGCTTGTGTTGCTGGAAGAAGGTGTTTGAAATAAATAAATTGCTGTTCTTGCAGAATTTTGTCAGTCTTTCTCATGCTTCATTTCTGTTGCCAAGTTCATATTTTCCAACCACTTTGCCTTCTTCTTTGTTGCCAACTTTTGCATTCCAGTCACCCATGACTTTCAGGATATTCTGTTTGCATGTTCTGTCAATTTCAGCTTGTACTTGTTCATAGAACTCATTAACTTCATCCTTTTCTGCAGCTGTTGTTGGGCCATATACTTGAATTATAGTTGTGTTGAAAGGCATTCCTTGTAGACAAATATAAATTAAGTGTTCACTGATTTTACTATATTTCATTACAGTTCTTGCAAGTTTCTTCTTAATTATACAGTAAATGTAACACCATTTCTTTGTCTTTCATTTCCAGCATAATAGACCATGCAATCATCAGGAACTGAAGACTTTTTTAAAGTAAAGCCAACATTTATGATGTGTTGGATCAAAGCCCTTGGGACGTCTGACTGCTGATGTAGCTGTGCATGAAATGAGAGTCAGAAGCTGTAAAGATATTTTACATATTGGTTCATGGAACGTACAAAGCACAAACCAAGGGAAGTTGGAGGTGGTCAAGAATGAAATGGAACATGTACAACTCGATCTGTTGGGTGTCAGTGAACTGAAATGGACTGGCACCAGGCACTTTGCATCTGATCATCACATTGAGCCAGATGATCACCCAGGAGCCAGTTGAGTGCCTTCCAACCTGGGGGTCTTATCTTCCAGTACTATAGTGCAATTTGTTTTGTTGTGAATATTGACTGGGTTTTCTTGGCAAGATACAGAAGTAGATTGCCAGGCCTTCCTTCCACACAGTTTAATTTTAGTGTTGTTACCATTATCAAAGAATTGTGATCCTCCACCTGCAACACCATCCTATTCTGCTGCTGTCCATATGGGTGGCTTGTCTTGATCTGGCACCTCAGCTGAGACCTGTCTATCTTGGGTGACCTTGCCAGTAGTTAAGCTACAGATAGCTTAGCCTTCAGCATCACTGATGCACACAAGCCCTCACAGCACAACAAGCTGCAAACCAATTTGCTTATGTATTGAACTGAAATAAATAAAAAAAACTAATAAATTTTGTGGCACAATGTTGTCAGTAACATTCACTATTGTTCAAT
The DNA here is from genome assembly GCA_033557465.1 of Ichthyophis bannanicus. NCBI lineage: Eukaryota > Metazoa > Chordata > Amphibia > Gymnophiona > Ichthyophiidae > Ichthyophis > Ichthyophis bannanicus. The sequence continues at coordinate 463,195,568 of CM066035.1, forward strand.
AATACACACTACTGAACAATAATGCATACTACTGAGCAACATTAAGCATTATTGAGCGATAGTGAGCACTATAGGTGAAAGGATGAAAATCTAAATTTTGAATTTTTTCCTGTTATTTCTGGTTAAAAATGACATGAAATGACTTTGGAAATAGAACTGACATTTCTCATTTTGCTTCAAAGGAAACTGCATCCATAATTCATACATCAGTAGTGAATGAACTGTGAACCAATCAATGCCCATCCCTATTAAGGCACCTATACATGCAATCGGCTGATTTTGCAACCTACATAAGTACAACTATACTAATCAGACCAGAAGTCCAGCAAACCCAGCATTCTGTTTCCAGCAGGGGCTGATGAAGATCACAAGTAGCTGCAAAGATTCCACAAAAAGGATGGATATCATGTTAGTTTCTCTAAGGGCTAAGCAGTGGCTTTTCCTAAGTTTAATTTGTTAATAACAGTTTGGACTTTTCCTCCAGGAACTTTTCCAACCGAACTAGGCTAATTGCTTTTACCACATCCTCTGGCAATGAATTCCTGCATATAATTGTACATGCAGAAAAAAAAATATCTATATATCTACAGTTCCTGAAGGTGAAGGATGCTGAGTTACAATCAAAACCCAATATAAGATATCTGGGTGTTACACTCGACCAGAACCTTGACATGAAAGCACATATAGCCAATACTGTAAGAATCATATACTACAAAATCCGGTCACTAAGACATCTTCGCCCCCTGCTTGAACCTGAGGATTTTCGCACCATCTATCAGGCTCTGATCATGCCTCACTTTGACTATGCTAATGTCATTTTGCTAGGCCTCCCTCAATCCACTCTGAACCCCCTACAGCTTGCAATGAATAGCGCTGCGAGGGTTCTCTATGGGGCATCTAGGGGTGAGCATGTGTCGCCCCTGCTGATGCAATTATACTGGCTTCCTATACATGCCAGGATCATATTCAAAACATTACTACTTACATTCAAAGCGGTAAATAGTCTCTCCCCCACATCATTAACCGAACTCATCAAACCCATAGCCCCGAATAGATCAAGGAGATCAATTGCATTAAATACGCTAATGGTTCCCCGTGAACTTACTAGAAGCACCTCAGCAACAGCAAACCGGGCTTTCAGCCTTCGTGCCCCTAAACTCTGGAATGCACTACCGCCAGATATTAGAGCAATCACCAGCCTACTGCAATTTAGAAAAGTCCTCAAACACTACTTATTCCTTAAATACTTCCCGGTGAGTGCAGAGGCACGCCCCCTCTCGGTGAATCATAGGCACACCGAATCACCTATTGAACCAGAATTTCCCACTTAGTAAGGTTCCACAGACCTTTGGTATAAGGTTCTACTGGCCTGTCTTAAATCTCATCTGCGCTATCATTTAAGATGTCAATAGTTTACTGTTATATTCCGTTATTCGTAATTGCATTGCTTTCCAGGTTTTATGATCCCAGTTACTGATTTACCCTGTTATCCAAGTTTTATGTCCCTGTTTATTGTAACTCAGACGCTTGTTTTTGGTACTGAATTTTTTGTTCGATGTAAACCGCTCTGATATCAAATAGTGCGGTATATAAGAAATGTAAATAAATAAATAAAATAATAAATATATTTTTTTTAAATATACTACTTGATAACTTCATGATATATCTGTTAGCTTTTGAAAGAGCAAACAACTGACTTGTTCTTACCCATTCCACTCCAGTCATGATTTTATAGACCTCTACCATATCTCTCCTCAGTTCCACTAGAATTGCCATAAACTCTTTAGTCTTTCCTCATAGGGGAATTTTTATGTCCCCCTTATCAGTTTGGTTGCCCTTCTCTCTACCATATATTGAAAACAAGCCCACACATGAATGAACAAATTGATTGCCTAGATGACTGCAAAAAATATTTTATCAGCAGCAGGATTTGAACCTAGCTTTTCATATTCTCAGCCTATTGCTCTAAGCATTGTTTTGCTGAGAGTGAGTATTTATGAGACTAAGTATTTACTAATGCAGTTAGAAAGCAAAGTTACTTACCTGTAACAGGAGTTCTCCATGGACAACAGGATAAGTCAGCCACACCTGGTGATGTCCTTCGGGCGGCGCCATACGGAAGTGCTCTCTAGAGCTCAGACCTCTCTGAGCATGCCCAGGTAGCCCACCTCCTCGGCCCACCCCTAGTCCGGCCAGTACGTTCCTAGCTAGGCCTTCCCGGCTAGGGGCGAGCCACTGCTGCTGACCTCCTCCAGGGAGGTGGGTGGGATTGTGTGGCTGACTTATCCTGCTGTCCACGGAGAACTTCTGTTACAGGTAAGTAACTTTGCTTTCTCCATGGACTAGCAGGATTGCGTCAGCCACACCTGGTGCCTCCCTAGCAGCGCGGGTGCATCTGAAGGTGGAGAAGGGAGGCGTGCGGACAAAGGCAATAGATAATGCATTTCTGGGCATATAAGTTTAATGATAACCACAGCATTGGAACATCGTTTAGTAGAACACAGTTGCAGTAAGGTGCAGTAACAACAGTGCAGTAGAACACAACAGTGCAGTACAGTGCAGTAAGATGCAGTAACCATAGTGCAGTAAGGTGCAGTAAACACTGCAGTAAGGTGCAGAACAACAATGTAACATAGCCAAGGTGGTAGTGACATGGTGCATGGAGCAACACAGTGCAAGAGGCTGTGCGTTAACTGCCACAATTTTGAGCCATCTTTGCAAGAACAAGCAGGTGGAGTCACATCCTGTGCAACAGAAGTCTTCATGTATAAGGGTCCCTTAACTGGTAATCCTTGGAGCAGTGCCGGGCACTTCTCTGACTGCGGAGGCCAGGACTGCTGTGCCCACCACGCAGTCCTCCTTTGATCGGAGGTCTAGGCAGTAGTGTCGCTGGAAGGTATGCGGTGTAGGCCATGTGTCTGCTTTGCAGATGTCAGCGAGTGGAACAGAACGCAGGTTGGCCAGGGAGGTGGCTAAAGCTCTGAGCCGGTGCGGATCTACTTTAGGCGGCACTTGGCCATCCGAGTCCAGGCAGGAGACGACGCAGGAGGCCACCCAGCTGGAAAGTGTCCGCTTTGAGACGGGTTGGCCTGGCCTGCTCGGGTTGAATGAAATGAAAGGTTGGTCACCTTTTCTGACCGGGAGTGTCCTTTGGAGGTAGATCCTGAGTGCCCGGAGGCAATCCAAGGTATGTAGGCATTGCTCCTCTACAGATGAGTGAGGCTCTGGGAAGAAACAGGGGAGTTCAATGGACTGATTGACGTGGAACACCGATGGAACCTTGGGAACAAACTTAGGGTTGGTCTGCAGGGACGCACGGTCCTGGAGCAGTTGTGTGTATGGTGGATGTGCCACCAGAGCCTGTAGCTCGCTGATTCTCCTTGCGGAGGTTATGGCGACTAGAAATAGGGTTTTCCAGGAGGTAAACTTCATATCTGCAGACTGGAGTGGTTCGAAGGGTTCTTGCGTTAGCCGCTGCAGAACAGAGTTGAGGTCCCAGGGTGGGGTCGGAGGTCTGATCGGAGGCTTGAGGTTAGTTAGTCCTTTCATGAAGCGCGTGGTTAGGGGCAATGACGCGATGGAGTTGGCTCCGTCTACCGGGGCATGGAAAGCTGCTATTGCCGAGAGGTGCATCCGGATGGACTGGGTCTTGAGGCCGAGTTCAGCCAAAGTGGTGAGATATTGGAGGATTTGGGTGACAGGGAAAGTGGTAGGGTTGAGGCCGCGCATTGTACACCAGATGCTGAATCTTTTCCATTTGAGGCCATAGGATTTTCTGGTGGATGGCCTTTGGGCTGCCAAAGCCACGTCCTGTACTTCCACTGGTAGATGAAGGGCGGAGAGGCTTAACCGCTCAACCTCCAGGCAGTGAGAGCGAGGGCTTTGAGATTGGGGTGCCTCGTGTTGCCTCCGTTTTGTGTTAGTAGGTCTGCTCTGAGGGTGAGGTGTATCAGATCCCCGTGGGCAAGGCGTTGCAGGAGCGTGAACCACATCTGACGCGGCCAGTGGGGAACAACCAGGATGGTGCGCGCTCTGTTCTGGATGATTCGCTGCAGGGTCGCTGGGATGAGGGGGGTCGGTGGGAAGGCATACACCAGAGACCACTCCCCCAGCACACGTCGAATGCATCTGCTGCTAGTCTCTTGGGGGAAGGGTGTCTCGAGCAGAACTGGGGGCATTTGGCATTCAGTTCCTTGGCAAAGAGGTCTATGGATGGGGTTCCCACCTATGGAAGAGGATATTGGTCACCTCCTGGGAGAGGGTCTATTCATGTGGCTGCAACTTCCTGCTGGGTTTGTCTGCAAGGGTATTCATATTTCCCGGCACGTAGGAGGCCCGCAGTTTGCAGTTGTTCTCTAAGGCCAGGGACCATATTTCCATTGATTCGTTACAGAGGGGGAGAGAGCTGGTCCCTCCTTGTTTGTTGACGTAGAACATGGCCACTTGGTTGTCTGTCTGAATGAGGACTGACTTGTCCCGTAGATGTGGAAGGAAAGCTAGGAGAGTGTATCTGATGGCTCTGAGCTTGAGGAGATTGATGTGTAGCCGTCGCTCCTTCTGGGACCATGCCCTTGGGTGTTGAGATGTTGGAGGTGTGCGCCCCAACCTGTGTTGGACACGTCCGTGGAGAGAACTACCTGGTGTGTCTGTTGGTGAATGTCCTTGCCCCCTGAAAGGTTCAAAGGGGTTGACCACCAGGGTAGATGAGTTCTGATGTGTAGGGGCATCAGGACGTGGGTGGAGAGTGGCTGGGAATGCTGATTCCAGAGGGAGCGCAGGTGCCACTTGAGAGGTCGCATCCTCAACTTTGCAACAGGCAGGACTGAGGTCATTGCTGCCATATGGCCCAGAAGGCGTAGGAGGGATCGTGCTGAGGAGTTCTCTGCCTCGGCGGCTTTGGCTGCAAGGGAGACAATAGTGAGCAGTCGGCATTCTGGCAGGTAGGCTCATGACGTTCGGGTGTCAATTACTGCTCCTATGAATTCGAGCCGCTGGGAGGGCTGCAGTAGTGATTTGTTGTAGTTGATGACAAATCCCAGGGAGGTAATTATGGCCGTTGTCCTCTGCAGGGATTCTAGTAGCTCCTGGGCTGAGGACGCCATGAAGAGCCAGTCATTCAGGTAGGGAAAGACAGATATCTTTAGCTTGCGGAGGTGCGCTGCGACAACAGCTACGCACTTTCTGAAAACTCGAGGCGCAGGAGACAGGCCAAAGGGGAGAACCCTGTATTGGTAGTGTCGCCTTAGCACGTGGAAGTGAAGGTACTTCCTGTGCGACTTGTGGATGAGGACATGGATGTAGGCTTCTTGCAGGTCCAGGGATGCCAGGAAATTGCCGGTTTGGATCAGGGGGAGGATGGAATTGAGGGAGTACATCCTGAACTTCTCTTTGATGATGAATTTGTTCAGTCTGCGCAGGTCTAGGATGGGGCGCATCCCGCCTGTCCTTTTTGGAATGAGGAAGTATCTGGAGTAAAACACAGAGTTGATATCAGTTGGTGGTACCTCCTCTATGGCGTGGGACGCGAGGAGGTGTATTAGTTCTGTTGCCATCGGAAGTTGTAGGTGCGGTGGGATTCTGCTGGATGGTTTGCTGTGCTGGCAAGGAGGTGCATAAAACCGTAAGCGGTATCCCTCATGAATGATGTGCAGGACCCATGAGTCGGAGGAGACTTTCTCCCATTCCTGCAGGAAGTGTGACAGGCGGCCCCCTATCCGGGTGGGCGCCTGTGAGTATATGTCAAAAAGAGGAGGCACCTTTGCCTGCTGGCGCATTGGTGCCCTTCTTTTGATTGCGGTCCCTCTGGGGCTGGCGCTGGTTGGAGGGACCATGGTAAGAATTGGTTTTGTACCTTTGAACCTTGCCACTTCCGGTTGGACGGGTATCTTCTGTTGGAACTGTAGCTGTTGGAGCTGTAATAGGTTTTCCGCTGGTAGTTGCCCTTCTGAGGGGCGCTGCAACGTTCAAAGCCGTCCTCCGCCAGGGTTTGTAGGGTAGTGCAATGCTCCTTCATGACATTCACAGTGTCAGTGACTTTCTCTCCAAAGAGCGACTCGCCCGAGCAGGGGGTGTCCGCAATCCTGTCATGGGTGTCGTCACTCAGGCCTGAAGCTCTCAGCCATGCCCATTGCCTGGCGGAGATTGCAGTACCTGTAGTCCGCACTGATGTGTCAAAGGAGTTAAAGGCTGTGCTAGCCAGGTGTTTGTTGCATTCAGAGATGTCCGCGAGAGAACTCTCAATCAACGTCTGTGTCTCCTTAGGGAGTGACATGATCGCGTTTTTGATGTTCGCCACACAGGTTTCCTGGAACAGGATGTGCTGAAACTGATGTGAGGCGATTCTGGCATTAAGCATTGCTCCTTGGAAGACCTTCTTGCCTATATCTGATCCCGTCCAGGCGGGTTGTTGGCGTGGGTTTGCGAAGATCTAATCCTTTTAGCGCGGAGGAGACAACGATGGATTGATGCGGCAGCTGTGGTTTCATGAACCCAGGTGTCGGCTGGATTTGGTATTTGGAGTCCAGCCTCCCGGAGAAGGGGCGCCCTAAGGCAGGGGTTTGCCACACTCTCAGGTAGTCCCGTAGTTTGCAGTGCATAGGTAGAGCAAAGGAAGGCTTGGGAGAGGAAAGGTATTTTAGGACCTCCGGATCTGGTTCCTCAGATGCTTCAGGCGAAGTCAGGGCTAGTGCGGATCCCACCCTACGTATGAATTTGGGGTAGGTCAGGTCCTCCGGGGGTGGAGGTGGCACTTCAGGTTCCGGGGACTGTCTGCTCTCTGAGGCAGTCCGGTCATTGTAAGCTGAGCCAACCACGGTTTCGATATCCCGCTCTTTGGCTGTGCTGTCCGGGGATGGGTTGATCTGAGAGTCCTGTGCCAGTGCGGGTGTTTGAGCATGGTCCGGCGAGCCTCTAGGGGGAGACCTCGAGCGAGACCTGGCCATAGAGACTGTGTTTATTTATTTAGCTGTATTTATAAATAAATATATAGCTGTATTTATAAATAAATAAATAAATACAGCTAAATAAATACAGCTAAACTGTGGGGGGCGCATGAATATAGGCATTGCCGGGGTGTGGGCAGTCTGTTGGACTATCTGTGTGAATAGCTTCAGGATGGCAGAGTTGGCAGAGTCTATGGTATCGCTACATGATCTCACCTGGTGGCTCCTGCTGGTGCTGACAGAATGTCTCCTGCTGAACCTGTGGTGCTGTTCTGAAGTGTGGCGGCGCTCTGGGCGGTGCCTCTTGTGCGCTGGCCTAGAATTGGCTGCTGAGGAATCCGTGCTGCCTGCTCGCCTCTTGCGATGGCTGTTACCTCTGCGATGCTGGCTGTGTTCACGCCTCCGTCTGTGCTCCTGCCCATGGCTCTGGTGCGAAGAGTCACTGTCTGGACCAGCTGAGAGGTGGGTGGCATCGGAAACAAGCGCCGGAGCAAGGGTAGGGCCCGGAATGTTGAGCACCGATGCAGGAAGTAGCCGCCCTGAACTGCACTCAGGGGCGAGGGCGGGGCTTGCATCCACATGCTGACAAGCGTTGGATCCCAGGCTGCTTTGTCAGCAGTGGGCGGAGTTGGAGGACTCATCTCTACAGCGGTGGGTGGAGGAGGACTCTCCCCGGGCGCCATTGCCGGCAACCACATGGCCGCATGTGGAAGAGGTAGCGGACCCGCTAGGCGCCGGATCGGCAGCCCCATACACACCAAGTTCCGGGGGGGGCAGGCCTTACCTCCACGTTGTCCCGGGCGTCTGGCAGGCTCGGATCTGTTGGTGAAGCAGAGAGGGCCGTCAGAGGAGCGCGGCTGGGGATGGAGGCCCTGTTGGACGCATCCCGCGCCGAAGCACTGGCAGGAGCAGCAGAAGCCGTAACCGTGGCATGGCTGGGGATGGAGGCCCTGTAGGGCACATCCTGAGCCGGCAAAAAGCTGAAGGCACCTCGAGAGCCTGATTCTGGGCCCCGGGATGAGGGATAAGTCTTGGGCTGCCCTTTCTTTTTGCTGGTTGATTTGCCCACGCAGCGAACACAGCCATGTGTGGAGTCGTAAGTCTTGTCGCCGCATAGTGGGCACTTCTTTAAACTAGGTTTTGGCATGGATGATCTGCTAGCATTGTAGTGTATTAAAACTGGTTGTAGGAGAGCAGGGTCCGTCTTGCTGGCAAGGCGGAAGGAAGAAGACTGGCCGGACTAGGGGCGGGCCGAGGAGGTGGGCTACCTGGGCATGCTCAGAGAGATCTGAGCTCTAGAGAGCACTTCCGTATGGCGCCGCCCGAAGGATGTCACCAGGTGTGACTGACGCAATCCTGCTAGTCCATGGAGAAACATAGAAACATAAAAAAAATGATGACAGAAAAAGATGACATGGCCTATCTAGTCTGTCCTTTCATATCGACAACTACAACAGCCTCCTTTTTTTCCTTTAGAGATCCTCTGAGTTTGTCTCATGCTTTTTTGAATTCAGATACTGTCCTCATCTCTACCATCTCCACTGGGAGACTATCATAGCAGAACTTGCTTTCAAATGAAAGAGGCTCTCCCCCTGTGCATTTATGCCACGGAGGTATTTAAATGTCTCAATCATATCACCTCTATCCCGCCTTTCTTCTAAAGTGTACATATTAAGATCCTTAAGTCTGTCCTCATATACTTTATAATGAAGACCACTAACCATTTCAGTAGCCACCCTCTGTACTGACTCCATCCTGTTTATATCTTTTTGAAGGTGCGGTCTCCAGAATTGCACACTGTACTCCAAATGAGTTCGCACCAAAGACTTATACAGAGGCACTATCACCTCCTTTTTTCTGCTAGCCATTCCTCTCTGTATGCACCCAAGCATCCTTCTAGCTTTTGCTGTTGCCTTTTCTACCTGTTTAGCTACTTTAAGATCATCAGACACTACCACGCCTGGGTCCTGCTCTTCTTTAGTGGACAAACGTACTTCACCCCCTATACTATATTGCTCCCTTGGATTGCTGCAGCCCAAATGCATGACCTTGCATTTTTTAACATTAAATCCCAGCTGCCAAATTCTAGACCATTCTTCAAGCTTAACTAGATCCCTCCTCATGTTATCTACACCTTCCTGGGTGTCTAATGAATTGCAGATTTTGGTATCATCCGCAAAGAGGCAAACCTTACCTGACAGCCCTTCCGCTATATCACTAACAAAGATGTTAAAAAGAATCGGACCAAGGACAGATCCCTGGGGCACACCACTGGTAACTTCCTTCTCCTCAGAGTGAGCTCCATTTACCTCTACCCTTTGTCACCTTCCACTCAACCAATTTCCAACCCAAGCAATAACTTTAGGATCCATCCCTAGGGTGCTCAGTTTGTTTATATGTTCCCTGTGAGGAATAGTGTCAAAGGCTTTACTGAAATCTAAATACACCACATCTAGGGCTCTCCCTCTGTCCAACTTCCTGGTCACCCAGTCAAAAAAATGAATCAGATTTGTCTGGCAAGACCTGCCTCTGATGAATCCATGCTGCCTTGGATCCTGTAATCTGCTGGACTCCAGAAACCTCACTATTTTCTCTTTCAGCAGCGTTTCCAATAATTTACTCACCACCGAAGTTAAACTAACCGGCCTGTAGTTTTCAACCACATGCTTACTTCTGTTTTTGTGTAAAGGGACCACATGAGCCTCTCTCCAATCCTTTGGCACCACTCCCGACTCCAATGAAGCATTGCAAAGGTCAGGCAGTGGAGCTGCTAGAACGTCCCCAAGTTCCCTCAGTATTCTAGGGCGTATCCCATCTGGTCCTATCGCTTTGTCTACTTTAAGTTTAGCTAGTTTCTCATGAACACAGTCTTCTGAAAATTGTTCAAAATGCCCCTCACTTCTGTTATCCTCTCTGGTTTTTACATTTCATAGCCAGCTCAATGCAAGACTAATGATTAAAAAGAAAAAAAATTTAGCATACAGTAGAACATTTTTTAATGCGCAAAATCAATTGTATACGTTAAATTGTAGGTGAATGCATATGAGAAGGACAATTTTAGATGGATCTTGGAAATGAGAATTAAGAGGTCCAGGTCAGGACATGCACAATTCTGCCAGTATTTGTCAAAAGCTTTGCCAAACACAGAACCTTTTGTAAAATACATTTAAGGACATGCAGGAGTGCACATGGATTTGCAGCAACAAGCCAAAGGAGTTATTATAGGAATCTACATTTGAGAAAAATTGTCTCAAACTCAGAAGCTTCAATGTGGAAGTGCTGCCATTAAGTGCTGAGGCCACACATTTTCCCTTTTTTTTTATTTGGAGGAGGAAATAAACAATGGGAGATTTCTTACTAGTGTCCTGGCCCTGGAAAAATGAGCACTGTTTAAAAATATATGCATGCCTCAGAACAGATGTAAAACCCAATGCAGGGATTTTAGGCTACAGTATATATATGGATTAGCTTTATAAAATGGGAAATATGCGCACAGATTTTTGGTCTGCTCAGGGCATGCCTCCACACCCTCTTGCAATTTCTGTGTAGTATGGATCGCCACATGTACTGCATACTGTGCCCTTCTATAATTTGTCATTTACACGTGTATGTGATCTATTCATGTAAATGCAGATTTTACCACAAGGAAAAGAAACATGAGACTTTTAAATTAATTCATTAAAATTATTTTTCATGCACTATGAGGCTTGTTTACTAAAGTGTGCTAAGCAGTTAGTGCGGGAATTAGACTGCATTATTAATAACTGTTACGAGTAGGCAAGATAGTGTGTGCTAGTTTGTGGAAGAGTAGACTAGTGGTTAGAACACTGGCTTGATAACCAAGCAACCAGGGTTCAATTCCCATTAGCACTCCTTGTGGCCTTGGGCAAGTCACTTAACCCTCCATTGCCTCAGAAGAAAGGTCTGGCAACCTACTTCCAGTAACACTGCCAAGAAAACCCAGGAGCTTCTGGGTCACCAGGAGTCAGTACTGACTCAAAGGCCCACATTGCATTGTAGTTTGTATGCTAAATGTATACTCCTCAGTCTATTTTATGTGTTCAGCTCTACTGTTCACCCTCAAGATGCTATATGTTGAAGGGTTTCCCTGTGTTACAACTCATCCATAGCTTTATATAAATATGCAACTGGGTCTCAGAATCAGAATGGGGCGACTTACTGAACACATAAATTTATATGGAAACAGCGCCCAAACCTTACATCAATGACCCGACTTGTTGCTTATTTATTAATTAGTGCTAAAAAGGATGTTTATCACTAAAGCTTTATAGCTTGAACAATTAGGAAGTCTTTATCAGAGGATGCTTATCTGAAACATGGTGAGTTTTCTCCCAACGCCTGAATAATGGCGCCGTAGCGTTTCACAATCAAACGTTTCATCAGGGGATACTCATCTTCACTGTTCAAACTTAGCATTGGTCCTCATTTATAATCCCATGCCGGCTGTTGTATCATCTGCCAAAAGACCTTAAATGTATACTGTCTTATGGGAAAATACCTGGATTGATTATGGGCAGAGAATGGTCATGGACTGCACATCGATTTAGTGCATGGTACTTTATTGCATACTAAATTTCACAGCTGCAGATAGTTAAGGTGCACTTAATGGCAGACAGTTACTATTCTCAACTGAGGCATCCAACTTCCTTCTTAACCTCCACAACGAGGTACCTGACCCCCTTATAATCATCCTTTCTCACTCTCCCATCTCTGATGAGGCATCACACTCTCCTTAAGGCAATACCCTTTAACCTTTCCCAGCATTCGCGGCTTCACAGATACAGCCGCCAGCGTGAAGGAAAAGGCTCTTCACGCTGGCGGCTGTACAGAGGGAGCAGGGGCCTCGCGCGAGCTTACCCGGCTCCCTCTGAAGCCTCTCAGACAGCTGCGGTGCTGGTCGGGGGGGGGGGGCCAAGGACTGAATGGGCTGTGATTGGGGGGGGGGACCTGGACCGGAAAAGGGCTATGGGGGGGGGGGGACTTGGACTGGAAAGAAATGGGCTGTGATGGGGGGGGGGACCATAACTTTAAAAGGGATAGGGGGGGGGGGACTTGGACTGGAAATGGGTTGTGATGGGGGGGACCTGGACCGGAAAAGGGCTATGGGGGGGGACTTGGACTGGAAAGAAATGGGCTGTGATGGGGGGGGGACCTGGACTGTAAAAGGGCTATGGGGGGGGGGACATGGACTGGAAATGGGTTGTGATGGGGAGGGGGACCTGGACCGGAAAAGGGCTATGGGGGGGGACTTGGACTGGAAAGAAATTGGCTGTGAGGGGGGGGGGACCTGCACAGTAAATGGGCTAGGGGGGGGGGGACATGGTCTGGAAATGGGGAGTTAAGGGGAGGGGGACCTGGACTGGAAAAGGGTTATGGGGGGGGGGACTTGGACTGGAAAGAAATGGGCTGTGATGGGGGGGGGGACCTGAACTGTAAAAGGGCTATGGGGGGGGACATGGACTGGAAATGGGTTGTGATGGGGAGGGGGATCTGGACTGGAAAAGGGCTATGGGGGGGGTGTAACCTGGACTGCAAATGGGCTGTGATGGTGGGGGGGGGAACTAGGACTGCAAATGGTCTGTGATGGTGCAGGGGGACTCGGACTGCAAATGGGATGTGATGGTGGGGGCTAGGACTGGAAATGGCCTGTGATGTGAGGGCTAGCACTGGAAATGGGCTGATGAAGAGCTAGAATAGGACTGGAAATGGGCTGATGTGAGGCTTGGGAGAATGGGACTAGAAGGGAGTGGATGCTGGGTGGGTCTAGAACTATAAGGGAACTGATTTTGGGGGAGGACTAGAATGGATGAGGGATGAGAATGGAGAGGGGAAAAATATTTTGTGTGGAAGAAAAGTCTATGATGGGCTGGGTATTGGGAGAGTAAGAGGGGCTTGAAAATGGAAGGGTGAAATTTAAATGGATGATAAAGGAATAAGGAAAGAATTGGGGGAAAGAGCAAAAGGGAAACAATCAGTATGTTAAAGCAGAAATAGAGATAGAATGGAAAACATCTAAAAGAGAAGAAAGGACAAATGGATAGCTCGCAGAAAACACGAAGAAACCAGAAGAAAGTGACTGGAGCAATTGCAACTGAAAAAATGCCCAAACAGAAGGTAGAAAAATACTTTTTATTTTGAATTTATTAACTGGAATATGTCTGGTCTGGGAAGTGTGTATTGCTAACATCTTTGCGTTTTTGTTTAGTGCAAGAGGAAATGACTTTATAGTTTTATTTCTCCAGTGTTGTACATTTCATGTTTGGATTTTGGGGTTCCCAGTTTAATTATTATCTGACCAAGGAAGTTAGCCTACACGTATCCTCAGTAATTTTTGTGGGTGGGGCTGGGGGCGGGGTAGGGGTGGGACTAGGGGCGGAGAATGGGTGGAGCATGGCGAGCCACAGGTGTCGGGTTTTTCTCGGTGAAAAAGTTGGCAACCCTACCCGAGTCATCTGACCTCCTGATGAGCCACCCAACCCTCCCCTACTACCCAATGTGGCACCTAACATGCAGAAGATGTGCCATTCCCCACTAAGTTTCCATACCCCCCCCCCCCCCATTGAACATCATCCTCATCATACCCTATCACTGATGAGTCAGAGATGCCATTTTAACCCCTCTGGAAAAGGGGCAGGGGCATCTGGAAATTGCTTCTGCCCTGTCAGTAACACACCAGAGATACTCCTGGCTACTGCTGAGGTGATCAGTGTGTTGGTAAAGATGCTTTTCTGGTGAAGGTGTGGGAAGTGAGGAAGGATGCTGTTCAAGAGAATGAGGTGTAAAGAGTCATCGGAATGGGAAGAGGGTTTAAGTGTTTCTTCGAAGGTATTAGGTGCCTCATTGGGGGGTGGAAGGGGGTTGGGATACTTATCTGGAAGGAGGATGATTCATTGAGGGAATTAGAGGAGAGTCAGAATGATGACGGGTTTAGTGAGTCTGGAGCTTGATCTTAGGTAATCATTTTATTTTCTTGTGTCAGACAATGGTAACTGCCATCTGCTGATTCATTTTCTATGTAGTAAATGTCTATTTTGTGAGGTAACTGCTAAGTAAATGCTAGCCATGCACCCAACAGTTACTAAACCAGCACTTATTTACCATGAGATAATTTTTTGCACCTAACACAAAGTAAATGCATAACCTTAAAGCTTGCAATAAATGTACATCCCTATGAGAGACAGAATATTCCTCTGATTTATTAGTCTTATGAGCATCTCTTTCACTTTTTCCTTGAGCTCTCCAGGCCTGATATTGCAAGGCATTTACACTGTTTACAAAGCTGTAAACCGTATAAATGCCCCTAAGCTGGATAGTTGGCAGCACTAACATGGTTACTGCCACTGAATATCCCTGAGTAATGCCACTATACGCCCCAATGCTAACTACTTAGTATCGGGGCATGGTATCTGGGGATAACCGGTCAGTGTCAATATTCAGTTGCTACCCGGTTATCTCTCAACAGTGAAAGTTAGGCACAGCAAAAGCTCTCCTAACCTTTGCCGCCGAAACTAACTGGGCAGATGCTGAATTTTGCTGCTGCCTGGTTAGTTTCTGTGTCATGCGCGGCTGTATGGCAAACCCAGATATTCAAAGCCGGTGGCTGTATATGATCCTGGCATTGAATATCCGGGTTAACTCTTCAGTGGTAATGGCCAGGTGCAGTACTCACACTAGCCGTCACTGCTGAATATCTGGCCCTCTATTTACTGCTCTAAATATATCTTTATAGCCAATAATAACAGAGGTCCCATTGGCAAGAAAGCTTCAAAGCTTATTGAGGGTAAATTTATGAGCTGCGTAAAGATATGCACCATCAGCACTTGTAAATCACCTGTTTCCATTGACGTACAGTAGATGCATGAATGGGCCTTTACATGTGTACTTTAGCTGATCACTATTTTTTAAGTACATGCCTCAGGCTGATGGCACAAATTTTACTACTGGCATTCACAGAGTGGAACTTGGACAGATATTGACAGAACACACACACTTATACTTTATAAAATAAAGGTGTGCACGTGGTCATTTACACTAGCATAGGACTGGTATAAGTGATTGTGCCTAGATTCAATGCACATATCTCACAATTTCTGTCTCCATTTTATACAGTACAGTATGTGCATACTTGACCTTGTAAAGAAGGGGCGTAAGTGGTGAGCTATGCATGGCGAATCTAGGTGCAATCACACCAACCCTAGGGCTGATGCAAATGCCCATGCTTTGATTTCTCAAGAAAACATGTAAATTATAGCATTTTATAATTTGTGCATGCAAATTTGTTCTACATCTATAAACCACCCATGAGCTCGTGACACATACTTTCACTATGGCGTGCACAACTATGCACGTAAAGGCCCATCCATGCACGTAACTCACTGAAAATAGGTTATTTGCACATGTTTATCTTTAGGAAGTGCTTTATAAAATTACCCCTTATATGGCTAAGTATGATGGAATAATTATTATAGACATATTTTTCAGAAGTGACTAAAGACTATGCAAGGTATTTTGGGAGCATTTCCGACTGACCATCGCCATTTTAATTTAAAACCTGATATTCGGCCAAAAAAGCATCCGGGTTGGGATTCAAGATGGCGGTGCACTGAAGCTCAGGCTCTGACGCATATTTCATTATGGGCAAAAAGAGAAAAGCTAGGCAGGCAAGTTGCCTCCGTTTAACCTGCTTGCTTCCTTGAGGTTTCCTTCAGTCCTTTGGATCCTTTTGTGCATCGGAGACAGCAGCCAGTAAAGCAAAGGGGTGCGGAAGGCCCAGCTATGAAGCTAATCGAGAGTCCTACCTTGCAGTCTCCTTCAGGTAGTGATTTTTGCCTCCACTGACACAGTGTCTCCAGAAGCAGGCTTACCCCAGGAAGAGCTCCACTGGATTGGAGGGCATGGGAACCTTGGAGATTGGGTCGCCCAATGGAAGTGTTCAACCAGTGTTTGAAGCCTCACAGGTACAATCTTCACATGTAGAGCCACCAAGAGGGATTTCGGCAGCAGGGGAAGCCTCTTCCATTTTGGCTTCTTCAGCTTCCATTTTTTCAAGCCCTATGGAGTCCCTGGAGCCCGTGGCTGGAGAGATAGGTATTTCTCCTTCTTTTTCCTTCACATTGCAAAGACCATCACTCTTTACACTTGAAACAATCTGGGATGCTATCAAGTTGCTGGGGGAAGCAATTACTCTTCAAATACAAGTTCTACAGGCTAAAAATCAGGAACTTTCCTTGACCTGTTCTGGGAATGCTCAATGTATTGATAAATCTGCAGACAACAGTGGAAGCCCTTTCCTCTAGGGTCGACCGACTGGATCAGCAATCGGAGACCTTTGTTAAAGATTCTAATGCTATAAGATCTAAGTTGGAACAACTGGACAATTGTTCACATATGGCAAATCTTCGCCTGGTTAATTTTCCTAGATCTACTATCATTATAGCCAAAGATATAGTCAAGTAATACTTGTGGGTATCTCCTGAGTCATGTCCTCCTTTTAGTAAGAGCTTATTATCTACCACAGGGTCAGAAGGAATCTGCATCTGCAGAGATCCCTGGCCCTCAGATGGCAGATATATTGAATATTTCCCAAAATTCCCATTTTAAGGGTTGTTTGTTTAGAATGTTTCCTGACTTGGCAAGGGTGACCAATGTCGCCGGTGAGAGTTTCTTGTTATGCGGCCAAGGGTTCTTCAGCTAGGGGGTTTATTTTTCTTTAAATTGTATTTATTTATTGTTCTTATATACTGCACTCTTAAAAATCAGTGCGGTTTACATACAACGGTTCTGTGCCGAATGGTTCACATTGGGCACTTACAATGAATAGGAGGTAAGTGCCATTTATTTATTTATTATTTATTTATTTATTACAAGTTCTTATATACCGCACTATTCGGCATCAGCGCGGTTTACATTATAACATAACGGGGCATGCATATATATTTTTTCTTTTCCCTTGCAACTTATTTCCTTGATTAATGCACGTGAGATTCCTGGAGCTGGGAATGTTGGAATTTTACCTGTGTCTTAGGTATTTTGGCTGTTTGATTCAATGCATTTTTGCCTTGTTATGTTTATTTTTTCCTTGTTTAAGTAGGGCTAGATTTGAGCCTTCTCTTGGATTCCTTTTTTGTGGACTGGTGGATGGGGAGTCTTTATGTTATTTCCTTATATTGATCTTGTAGGATATCTTTATGTTAGCATTGTTTTTTGAGACAACCCACTTTTCTACTTTTCAGAAGCTCAGATGACAAGACTTTGACTTTCAAACTTTGGACAAATCATGTGAAGAGAGAGATCATTAGAGAAAGACATCATGCTTGACAAGGTAGAAGAAGGTCAACGCAAAAGAGAAAGGCCAGCAATGAGATGGATTGATACAATAGCAGCAGCTATCGGTGCCAGTCTGTCAACAATGAGCTGCCTGACTGAAGACCGAATACAGTGTAGGGCCACTATCTAGAGGGTTGCCATGAGTCGACAACGACTCAATGGCACTTAACAACAGCAATATTTTATCTGCTTTTTATTTTGTGAAAATGCATAAATATAACATTTAAAAATAAATGGATATTCAAGTCTGGGGCCATATCCGACCACCAGCACTGAATATCCAGGTTATCCGGTTAGCCGTTTAGCTAACTGGTCAGCAGCAATATTCAGCTGCTGGCCAGATAGTTAAAGCGGCTAAAGTTAGGACAGTCATTCAGCTGTCCTAAATTTAACCGGTTAGTGTTAATTGGCCAGTGGCTCAATATTGCTGCTGACCGATTAGCTTATTAGCTAACCGGGTAACCCTGATATTCAGTGCCAATGGCTAGATATGGCCCTGGCCTTGAATATCCAGTTTTAAAATTAAAGCAATTTTGAAATGGTTTAAAAACAGTCCTCTGCATGGTGATGGGGATGGGACAGACTGACCAAACATGACTTTCCCCTGATTAGGGAAGTAGTGAAGTTTGGGGGCTAGGATGGTACTGTCAGACCCAATGAGCTAATAGGGAATGGACATCCCCTGAGGGGAGGGCATTGAGGGACCTATTATTTAGATTTGAGGGCCATTTAATGATCATGTGCCGTCACCATGCAAAAAGGGATTTTCTGTTAGAACTTGTTAAAATACGTAACTAGAGCTCTTCAGGTGGGAGTTTTCATGAACAGATACCAGCTTATCTTATAAAACTTGCAAGCAAGACATCATATAGACTAGGAGGACAGAAGGCAGAGGAATTAGAACAATAAGATATAGGGGTATGTTTACTAAAGGGTGTTAAGGGAGCAAGTGTGCCATTAACGCCTGCTATCGGCACCTTTGCACCCCCTAACTCTGTGAAAAAGCTGCATTAACGAGCTCCTGCAGAGTTAAGGGAACATGGGATGAAGAGTGGGCAATAACAGCGGGTGCTCCCTTAATGACTGTTGCGTTAGTGCCCTTTAATGCTGGGAACCCTAACGCCAAGTAAAGCCTCGCAGAAAGGGGGTATTTTGAAGGGAGAGAGCCTATTTAATCATCTGCACTGTGATCCACAGACAGGTGAGCTCAAGGTAGTGATAGTAGAGCTCCATTAGCAGCAACAGCATAGTGCCCAAGTATAAAAGGGCACTATGTTGATAGTGCAAATGGGGCAAAGAGGGTGGCACGAGGGTCATGCAGTGGGAATTGCTGGTGCACAAGGCAGAATAGGCAGCTGCCCAGGTTGTACATCTGTGATATCCGCCATGATGCCACAATGATAGTGGCGGCACACAAACATGCTGTTGCTGTGAAAAGATGATATGCAATATGAGGTGGTCCAAAGGTCCCTGGCACCCTAGACAGAGACCATAGCTGCCCCCCCCTCTTGCTGCTAATTCCAGCTCTGGAGGAAGAGGCTTATAGTGCCAGCAGCTGTATCTCTACAGGGAACTGCAAAAAGCAGCCGCCCAGGGAAATACCACTGCTACAGCTGTCTGCCTGCCCCTGAGACATATCTATAGCTGGTGGGGATGAGGTTACATTGGCGGCAGCTGTTTGGGGGGGCAGCTTGGGTACCCAAGAGTGCTTATGCCCCCCCATCCAGAACTAGCACCCTAGGCACATGCCTAAGCCTCATGATGAATGGGTCAGGACTGCACCCTACCCCCACTGACAGCATGCTGCCATGTCAGCATGGTGTGAGGGTGTTAGCAGTGGATGCAATGTCTGCCACAAGCAGCATACATATCCATGGTGAAATACAGACCAGACAACATATCCCCTTCCGACACCCTCCAAATACACTTTGTCAGACAAAGTTTGGCACAGGAGAGATCACGTCAGACATAGGAAGACCACTACACATGCCCGCATTCTCCATGTCAATGACCAAAGCTCCACACAGGAACAGATGAATCCATATGCAATGTGTATATGAGTGGAGGGTCACAGATTAAAGACCTGGCTGTGGATCATGTATTTTATGTTCCTGTGGGTAAACGTTAGCCTACAGTGCAGATACATCACCAGCATATGCAATCCCCAATGAATTGGCCAGCAAGGGTCCAAACACCCATCAGCCACATAGAGAGGATCCACTATCCAAAGTTGGAAGGAAAGGCAGACTGATATCACTGGCACACTGAGCAGGTGTGAATGTCAGAGCATGCAACTAGTGCCTGCACAATAAGCACACATTAACAATGCCTGAGCTGAAATGGAGACCAAAGTGGCAGGCAGGAATGCCAACCATCCCCACTTTTGCACAGCATGGCAATGTGAATGTGTGTGTCTTTCCAGAGTTCCGTGACCTTCTGCACTGTACTGTTCCCCAAATTGCCTAGGCTGTTCCCAGTGTTAGTCTGCAAATGTGCATGATGAGGAGCACATGACAGACAGGCACTACGAAGTCTCAGCCATTGACCCGACCTCCAATGCAGATACGTACTGGGCAAACTGCTCTGTTTCAGACCATACCCACAAGCCTGGATGGCCACAGCACTTTACACTGCGAGGGCACTCTCACTCTGACCAAGCTGTGAACATGCCATGCCTATGTATCCACATAGCATTATACCGTGTTCATCTCCAGTGATGTGGGTTCTCTCTCTGTCCTGGGAGCCCAAATGCTGGGTGACCATGCTGTTCTAAGCCAGGGTGTACAAGGTTGCTCTGTGCACATGCATTGTGTGCTGACTGGCCACAGATGGTATGTGCATGGATGAAACGGCCCTATGCAGGGCAGCAGGTGCAGTCTGACTGTACTTGCTGTGGTGGATTGGTATTTCCAGATGGTGGGAACAGAAATTGTTCCTAGTCTGCTCACTGTGGTCATGGCAGGAACATGCAAGTCTAGAAGCCTCCCACTGCATTTGGCATCCATGGCATTAGCTGCTGCAACACTGGGCATTGACATGCACTGTTCTAGAAAGGTCCCTGTCCAATAGGGGCAGGACACAGGGCCCAGATGTAACAGGCTCTTACAGTGATGTGGCAGTGATGTGGATCTACAGCATGGCTGGCAGAGACCATCTCTAACAGTGCAAGCTCTGGGGACCGGATGCTGGGTGCCCATCCTCACCCTCAGGGTGACCGCTGAAACTGCTCAGTAGCATAGTTTGTAGCTGTTCGGTGCTTATAGCACACACTGTCAGTGTGTCTTACTGAGCTGATGTGATGGAGCAGTGCATTCTCCATTTGGTGATCAGCTGCAGATTGCTGTCCCACATATGCAATGGATACCGAAGGAGCTAACTTATACTGGCACACACAGCAGACATTTTAGGCAATGACCTGAAGCCTCTTTGAATCAGACATTTTTAGTTTAGAGAGGTGTGGAGATGTAGCCTACTGGTTAGTACACCATCTCCACAAGCAGGGGGACAAGGGCGTGATTCCCACTTGTTCATTTTGGGCCTGTGTACTATTCAGGTCATTTCCCTACTTGTAACAGTCCAGACTCTGCTGTAACTTGCAGACACACATCATTCTACTTTGTTATGCGTTCTGGCCACACTTTGGGTCAGCAAACATGCTATTCCCCATCATGCAATTCTGAGAGTATGGTTTTATTGGCTCGCCTGCACCCATTGCAGGGAATCAGACATGTTCACCTTGCAGATGTCAGGCACCCACTTTGAGGTGTGATGGAATGGTCATAGCAATGGCTGGGGAACCAAGATACCAGGGTTTGAGGCCCACTAGCATTCCTTATGTGACACTTCGGAATGTGTTACTGTCACATTTTATGTCTGCCACAACCTTCATGGACTGACAACACCTCCTTGTGACCTTGAGCAGGTCACCTAACCCACCAGTGTATCAGCTGACTGCAGGTCTGTTCAGCCCCCGTTTATCATCTGACATTACCAATTCATCGGTAAGATGTACCCCAATGTGACTGCACTGATACAGCAGTATACTAAAAGGCAGTTACATGCATACAGCTGTAACCTACATGTGAGACATGAGTCATATATGACATCAGGACTATGACTGTACAGCTTTGGTTCCATCACATCTCTGCAATACATGCAGAGATATCCTACCCCTCTGATAGCCATCTGCAGGTATCATCTCATGTCTGTACGTGCCCCATTTGCCCAGTTTCCATGACATCTGTCCAGTTGTTATCTGCACATTTATCTGGGGTGTAGTATGGTGGTTGTGTGGCTGGGAAAGGTGTGAGACCCCCATGTCTGGTATCAGGTCTTCCACATGGCACTGACACACATTTTCCAACACAGTACAAATACATTGGGGATGGCACCTATGCATATCGGTGCTGCCAGCCCATAGCACCCTCTCCTCTGCCGCCAGCCTTACTTCAGCCCATCCATCCACCTCTGTAGGTTGTGTGCAATCATGTATTCTCATGCAAGCTGCTACACCATGCCTACACAGGTACTCTTTCCCGCATTTTGGCTCTTCACGCACACCTCTCCTGGGTTTGATCTGCATGTCACCACTCCTGCTCTGACCTCCTTTCACTGCACACAATTTGCATTCCTCTGGGACATATCTTACCCATCCTTTGCCACACAATGACATTGTACCGGTTTACATTGGCACCCCTCAGTGCATTGCTACAGTTGCCTTCCACATGCTCATCCAAATGACTGACTGTCACATAGAGTGCCCATAGATCTGGCAGGTCCATCAGCTCCCACCTATGTTAGTGAGAAAAGGAAGGGCAAAAGTGGTATTGTCAGACTCAAGGCTGAAGGGGAGGAATATGTAGAAGCTGATGAGGATAAAGCGGAATTGCTTAACAAATATTTCTGTTCTGTGTTCACAGATAAAGAACCAGGAGCAGGACCTCAGAAAACACCCACAAACAGGAACAGAAGCGAGAGGCATCATGAAGAATTTTCAGAAGACTGTGTTTGTGAGAAACTAGTGAAACCTAAAGTAAACAAAGCAATGGGACAGGATGGGATACACCTGAGAATGCTGAGGGAACTTGGGGATGTTCTAGCAGCTCCACTGACTGACTTTTTCAATCCTCATTGGAGTTGGGAGTGGTGCCAAAGGGCTGGAGAGAGGCTCATGTGGTCCCTTTACACAGAAGCGGAAGTAAGGGTGTAGTTTCAACTACAGGCCGATTAACTTCAGTGGTGAGTAAATTATTGGAAACGCTGCTGAAAGAGAAAATAGTGAGGTTTCTGGAGTCCAGCAGATTACAGGATCTAAGGCAGCATGGATTTACCAGAGGCAGATCTTTTCAGACAAATCTGATTGATTTCTTTGACTGGGTGACCAGGGAGTTGAACCGAGGGAGAGCCCTGGGTATGGTGTATTTAGATTTCAGTAAAGCCTTTGACACTGTTCCTCACAGGCGACATATAAACAAACTGAGCACCCTAGGGATGGATTGTAAAGTTACTGTTTGGGTTGGAAATTGGTTGAGTGGGAGGCGACAAAAGGTGCAGGTAAATGGAGCTCATTCTGAGGAGAAGGAGGTTACCAGTGGTGTGCCCTAGGGATCTTTCCTTGGTCCGATTCTTTTTAACATCTTTGTTAGTGGTATCGCAAAAGGGCTATGGGGTAAGGTTTGTCTCTTTGCAGATGATACCAAAATCTGCAATAGAGTAGTCACCCAGGAAGGTGTAGATAACATGAGGAGGGATCTAGCTAAGTTTGAAGAATGGTCTAGAATTTGGCAGCTGAGATTTAATGTTAAAAATTCAAGGTCATGCATTTGGGCTGCAGCAATTCAAGGGAGCAATAAAGTATAGGGGGTGAAGTACTTTTGTCCACTAAAGAAGAGCGAGACCTAGGTTTGATTGTGTCTGATGATCTTAAAGGTGCTAAACAGGTAGAAAAGGTGACAGCAAAAGCTAGAAGGATGCCTGGGTGCATAGGAAGAGGAATGGCCAGCAGAAGAAAGGAGGTGATAGTGCCTCTGTATAAATCTTTGGTATGACCTCATTTGGAATATTGTGTGCAATTCTGGAGACCCCACCTTCAAAAGCATATATAGACAGGCTGGAGTCAGTACAGATGGTGACTACTAAACTGGTTAGTGGTCTTCATTATAAAGCATATGAGGACAGACTTAAAGATTTTAATATGTACACCTTAGAGGAAAGGTGATATGATTGAGACGTTTAAATATCTCCATGGCATAAATGCACAGGAGGAGAGCTTCTTTCGATTGAAAGCAAGCTCTGCTATGAGGGCATATGGGATGAGGTTGAAAGGGGATAGATTCAGGAGTGATATGCGTAAATATTTCTTTACAGAAAGAGTGGTGGATCCATGGAGTAGTCTCCCAATGGAGGTGGTGGAGATGAGGGCAGTATCTGAATTCAAAGAAGCATGGGAGAAACACAGAGGATCTCTAAAGGAAAAAAGGGGACTGTTGTAGTGGTTGATATGGAAGGGCAGACTAGATAGGCCATGTGTCTTTTTCTGTCGTCATGTTTCTATGTTTCTATTCTATCCATAAACCTTTTACATTGACTTTCCTTGGTGCTCCCTTATCCAGCGTTGGGGTGACAGCCATTTTCGGATTTTAAGGTGCATGCTTGACATCTTAATGCCCGGTGTCCTAACGATGTTAAAAGGCCCATTGTGCCCTTAATGCCAGAACTCCTCTTACCCACCCAGCACCCTTTACGCATGTACAATGCCTTATCACTGCTGTTAACACCTGATACCTCAATGTGCTTTAGTAAATATACCCCATAATTTCCTGGGGTCTGGAGTACAAGAAAAAGTAAATTTGTTTTGGGGATAGAAACGTTTTCAAGGAAGAAAAATGTGCAGTGTGATCTTTAGAAGACTGAATCCTATGCGTTCTGACTGAGATTTTTATAAAACATTTTACCACATACCGGCTGCCTTTCCTTAGCTTTTAATATGTGTTCATTTGTACAGCTGCTCAGAATATGATAATTAATCTATTCCTGTTTATTACAATCTTGTTTCACATAACACAAAAAGTTACCTTTTAATGCATTCTGATTTGCTTTCAAAATATCTAAGAAGTGACAGCAGGGGCTAATGAGGCTGCATGAAAAATTATTCTAATGAGCTTTAGAAGTGCTGTTCTCTGCTTTTCAGTGGACTGATACAGATTCTGCTGCCACTTTAAATTAGAAGAGCAGATCTGAAAGCAAATAATTCTTTTGTTCCTCTGAGAGACTTTAAACATCTTGCAGCTATTCTGCTTTAACTGAAAGAGGTAGCAAAGTACAAAATGTTTTCTAAGGCAAATATCCTAAATTGGACACAATCCAATTATTCTTTAAACTATTCTAGTTTATATCTGCATTGCATATTTTTACTGTGGGTACCAATGCCATTGATGGCATAACCAAACCTACAGAGACAAAAATCTTTTTTTTTGTTACAGTGTAACGTAATCATAACATTTTTACATTGAGACAGTTTTCATAATCTTTTTCATGGTGGATAACAATTTCTATTACATAAATTGGCTGTCTGAAATTTGTCCTTCCTCAGTACAGTTAAAAGGCTCTACTGAGGAGTAGAAGAGTAGCCTAGTGGCCAGCACAGTGGCCTGGTGACAAAGAAACCAGGGTTTGATTCCACTAGCACTTCTTGTGGCGTTGAATAAGTCATTTTACCCTCCCTTGCCTTCAAAGACAGACCTGGCATCCAGTAACACCTTGCCAACAGTACCCAGAGGTTTCTATATCAGCATTGACTCAACAGCACAG
The DNA here is from genome assembly GCA_033557465.1 of Ichthyophis bannanicus. Lineage (NCBI taxonomy): Eukaryota > Metazoa > Chordata > Amphibia > Gymnophiona > Ichthyophiidae > Ichthyophis > Ichthyophis bannanicus. The sequence goes on from CM066035.1 coordinate 463,220,665, forward strand.
AGATTATTCTTTTTTTACCCCAAAAAGCACACATAATTTTATCCACATTGGGAGGAGGCTTTTTTTTTGGGCATGCATTTTGGTTTGGGAATTAAGGTACACATTCAAAGTTCATGTTCTAATCAAAATACCTTATTACCCACATAAAAAGCAGGCAGAAATATCTGTGGATACTTTGTATCTCATGATGGAAGGTTGGTGTATCTGGCATCTGAATAAACTAAATTGCTAGCAAATTATCCACTGCAAATTTCAAAGTTCAGACTTTGGAAACTGTGCAAAGTTCACTTTGTCCACAGGTAGACAATTTTAAAATTGTCCCCAGTGTGAAGGGCAATAATCAAAGTCATTTTCATGGATGTTGTTGTTGTTAAGTGCCGTCGAGTCGGAGTCGACTCATGGCAACCCTCTGGATAGCTATCCTAAATTGTGTTCGGTCTTCAGTCAGGCGGCTCATTGTTGACAGACTGGTACTCATAGCTGCTGTTATTGTATCGATCCATCTCATTGCTGGCCTTCCTCTTTTGCGTTGACCTTCTATCTTGCCAAGCATGATGTCTTTCTCTAATGATCTCTCTCTCCACATGATGTGTCCAAAGTATGAGAGTCGAAGTCTTGTCATCTGAGCTTTTAAAGAAAGCTTAGGTTTGATCTCCTCTAGTACAGACTGGTTTGTTCTTCGTGGCAGTCCATGGTATACACAGTATTCGCCGCTAGCACCATAATTCAAAGGCATCAATTTTCTTCCTGTCTATCTTTTTCACTGTCCAGCTTTCACATCCAAATGATGTTATTGAAAATACCATGGCTTGAACAAGTCGAATCTTTGTATGGAGAGAGACATCTCTGCTCTTGAGAATCTTTTCTAGGTCTTTCCAGCAAACATGGGTGTTTTAAGAACATAAGATATGCCATACTGGGTCAGACCAAGGTCCATCAAGCCCAGTATTCTGTTTCCAACAGTGGCCAATCTAGGTCATATGTACCTAGCAGTTTACCCAAGAGACACAAGTTCCATAATGCTTGTACAGGGTCAAGCATTGATATCTTCGGTCACTTCTTAATAATGGTTTATGGACCTTTCCTCCAGGAACTTGTCCAAACCTTTTTTAAACCCAGCTACACTAACAGCCTTTACTACATCCTCCGGTAACAAATTCCAGAGTTTGATTACAGGTTGAGTGAAAAAATATTTTCTTTTATTAGTCTTAAATAGTTTATCCTGTAGCTTCATTGCATGTCCCCTAGTCTTTCTATATTCTGATAACGTAAACAATCGATCTACGTTTACCCGTTCCACTCCATTCATTAATTTATAGACTTCTATCATATCTCCCCTCAGCCATCTCTTTTCCAGGTTAAAGAGCCCTAACCTTTTTAGCCTTTCTTCATAGGAGTATCCTTCCATCCCCTTTACTATTTTGGTGGCTCTTCTCTGAACCTTTTCTAAAATCGTAATATCCTTTTTAAGATACGGCGACCAGAATTGCACACAATATTCAAGGTGCGGTCTCCCCATGGAACGATATAGAGGCATTATAATATCTTTTGTTTTATTTTCCATTCCTTTCCTTATCATACCTAGCATTCTATTTGCTCTCTTCGCCGCCGCTGCACAATGGGCCGAGGGTTTTAACATGGTATCCACAATGACGCCTAAATCTTTTTCCTGGTTGGTGGTTCCTAATGTGGAACCTTGCATCGTGTAACCATAATTTGGGTTGTTCTTCCCTAGGTGCATAACCTTGCACTTGTCCACATTAAATTTCATCTGCCATTTTGATGCCCAGTCTTCCAATTTATCAAGATCCTCTTGCAATTTTTCACAATCCTCTTGGGTTTTAACAACTTTAAATAGTTTTGTGTCATCTGCAAATTTGATAACCTCACTCGTTATTCCACTTTCCAGGTCATTTATGAATATGTCAAAAAGCAGCGGACCAAGCACAGATCCCTGGGGTACACCACTATTCACCTTTCTCCATTGGGAAAATTGGCCATTTAGCCCTACCCTCTGCTTTCTATCTTTTAACCAGTTCCTGATCCACAATAGTACACTGCCTCCTATCCCATGACTCTCTAGTTTTGCCAAAAGTCTCTGATGAGGGACCTTGTCAAAGGCTTTCTGAAAGTCCAGATACACAATATCAACTGACTCACCTTTGTCCACCTGTTTATTCACTCCTTCAAAAAAACATAACAGATTAGTAAGACAAGATCTTCCTTGTCTAAAGCCATGTTGGCTGTCTCCCATTAGGTTGTGACTATCTACATGCTGAGTAATTTTATTCTTTATGATGGTTTCTACCATTTTTCCTGGTACTGACGTCAGGCTCACCGGTCTGTAGTTTCCCGGATCACCCCTGGAACCCTTTTAAAAATTGGTGTTACATTGGCGATCCTCCAATCTTCAGGTATTAGAGATGATTTTAATGATAGTTCACAGATTACTGATAGCAGGTCTGCAATCTCATATTTCAGTTCTTTCAACACCCTTGGATGTATACCATCCGGCCCAGTTGATTTGCTACTCTTCAGTTTATCTAATAGTTGTAATACATCTTCCCGATGTATCGATATTTCCTTCAATTCTTCCGCACCTTTAAATACCACTTCAGTCATGGGTAACATCCCTACATCTTCCTCAGTAAAGACCGAAGCAAAGAATTCATTCAGTCTCTCCGCTATCGCCTTGTTGCCTCTTAGTACTCCTTTAACCCCTTTATCATCTAATGGACCAACTGACTCTCTCACAGGTTTTTTGCTACGAATGTACTTGAAAAGGTCTTTATTTCACGTTTTTGCTTCCGCAGCAAGCTTCTTCTCAAATTCTCTCTTTGCCTGCCTTATCAATGCCTTGCATTTGACTTGCCAGTGCTTGTGCTGTTTCCAGGTTTCGTCGTTTGGCTCTTTTTTCCATTTCCTGAAAGATGCTTTTTTGGCAACAACAGCCTCTCTGACCTCACTTTTAAACCATGCTGGCAGTTTTTTGGACTTCCTTCCACTTTTCTTAAAGCGTGGAATACAGCTGGTCTGGGCTTCCAAGATAGTATTTTTCAACAACACCCAAGCTTGATGTACGTCTTTAACCTTTGCAACTGCTCCTTTTAGTTTTTCTTAACTGTTTTCCTCATTTTATCATAGTCTCCCTTTCGAAAGTTAAAAGGTAGTACTGTGGATTTCCTTACTATCCCTCCTCCACTAATTAAATCAAAGGTGATCATGCTATGATCACTATTGCCAAGTGGCCCCAACACCCTTATCTCTTGCACTAGATCTGGTGTTCCACTAAGGACTAGGTCTAATATGGCATCCCCTCTGGTCAGTTCATGAACCAACTGCTCCAAGAAGCAGTCATTTATTTCATCTAGGAACTTTATCTCCCTAGCATGTCCTGATGTGAGACTGACCCAGTCGATACCGGGGTAATTGAAATCACCCATAATTATTACTGCGCTGTAACTTTTGTTAGCTTCCTTGATTTCTTTGAGCATTTCATCATCCATTTGGTCATTCTGGCCAGGTGCTCGATAGAACACCCCCACTGCCATTGCCTTCCCCCTTTTATATGGAATTTCAATCCATATAGATTCTACAGCAGATTTTGTTTCCTGCAAAACTTTAATCCTTTCTGAGTCAATGCCCTCTCTAACATAGAGCACAACCCCTCCACCAATTTGATCAGCTCTATCATTACTATATAGTTTGTACCCAGGTATCACAGTGTCCCACTGGTTGTCCTCCTTCCACCATGTCTCTGATATTCCAATCATATCTAACCTTACATTTAGTGCTATATATTCTAACTCTCCCATCTTATTCTTTAGACTTCTAGCATTTGCATACAAGCATTTTAGAGAATGTATTTTATTCATGTTAATTTGGCTATTTTTAGACATGGGTAAATTGAGATCTTTAAGCTCTGTCTGCTCCATACTTGAGGGCATTTGGGCTACTTTACTCTTTTGTGGAACCTCTCTGATTTTGGTAGTATCTTTCAAGGATACATTCTTCCGAACCATCCTCTCTTGGTCGACTGTCAGCTTTCCCCTAATATCTAGTTTAAAAGCTGCTCTATCTCCTTTTTAAAGGTTAATGCCAGCAGCCTGGTTCCATCCCGGTTAAGGTGAAGCCCATCCCTTCGGAAGAGCCCCTCCTTTCCCCAGAATGTTCCCCAGTTCCTAACAAATCCAAAACCCTCATCTCTGCACCATTGTCTCATCCACACATTGAGACTCCGGAGCTCTGCCTGCCTTTTGGGTCCTGCGCGTGGAACAGGAAGCATTTCGGAGAATGCTACCATGGAAGTTCTGGATTTCAACTTCCTACCTAAAAGCCTAAATTTTGCCTCCAGAACCTCCCTACCACATTTTCTGTCTTGTGCTGCTGAGGTAAGCTAAATTCTGATTTGATTTAAATTATAGCTCTTAGCTGCTGCTAGGCTCTAACGTCTTATGAAATTTAAACTACAAGCTCTCTGCTGGGTACTAAATTTAACCAGAAAGCTCTCTTCTGTGTTTTAAAACTAAAAGTACTTTTCTGATGCTAGGCCCTGAGTGATATTAAATGTACACTACAAGCTCTCTGCTGGGTTCCAAATGTAACCAGAAAGCTCTCTTCTGTGTGTTAAATTTAAACTAAAAGTACTTTGCTGTTACTTGGCCCTGAGTGACTATTAAATTTAAACTACAAGCTCTCTGCTGGGTATGAAATGTACCCAGAAAGTTCTCCTCTGTGTTTTAAATTCAAACTTTAATTGCTGCTACTAGGCCCTAACTGATCCAACAAAAAACAGTGGGTTCACAGATTAAGTAGCTTTAATACAAAGAATTCTTTTTAGAAAATTACCAGAAGTATATATTCACAGTTGCAGATTTCTCTCCAGAAGTAACAGTCCCCCTTTCTAGTCCTTCAAGACAGAGGATCACAGAGCTCTGGTTGAGCTATTTATGGCTCTGCTGCTGAGGTAATACTGTGACCAACTTCCTGGGTAATTAACAGTCCTTGCTTTTGATAGGAGGAGTCTTTCAAAATGGCCTTTTGATCTGCCACCTGGTGTTAACACCTATTTAAAGGTTTCACAGGTCTCTTGCCCCCTAGGTAGAAGGCCTCTTTGTAAAGGTCTCTAGAAGACTTTATTTGTTGCTCAAAGAGTACAGACCCTGTTTTGCCTTTTGTGCTAAGCTAAATTCTGATTTGATTTAAATTATAGCTCTTAGCTGCTGCTAGGCTCTAACTTCTTATGAAATTTAAACTACAAGCTCTCTGCTGGGTACTAAATTTAACCAGAAAGCTCTCCTCTGTGTTTTAAATTCAAACTTTAATTGCTGCTACTAGGCCCTAACTGATCCAACAAAAAAACAGTGGGTTCACAGATTAAGTAGCTTTAATACAAAGAATTTGTTTTAGAAAATTACCAGAAGTATATACTCACAGTTGCAGATTTCTCTCCAGAAATAACAGTCCCCCTTTCTAGTCCTTCAAGACATTTTGAACATGTCAATACGCCTGCTGTTTGACAACAGATGTACTTTTAGTCACATACATCAGAGGCGGTCCCAAGAGCAAAATTAGGTTTGATAAGGCAATATAACACAGATTTTTTTCATGTACAAATTTATACAAGTTATTTTGCCCAGCAAAAGTGCTTATAAGAAAAAGCAAGTGCCGATCACTGTGGGAATGTTTTCCAGGCGTAATAATCAAAATGCTACATGTGCACCCCCATGCAAACAGGAAGTCTACTTTGGAGGGGGCGGAAGCAATTGGTTAAAGTAAGCACCAACAGTAATGCAGCACTGGAGGATTTGGGTAAGTGTTGTGTTACTGTTTTAATGTTACTGATGCTGCAGGTCCTGGAAACACTGCTGCTCTAGGTGGTCGCTTAGTTCACCTAATGCGTAGTGCCAGCCGTGATGAATACCACTGATGACTCACAATACACCTAATGAGGTCTCACTAGAAATTGAGAGGCACTATCACTTTCTTTCTCCTGCTGGCTATAGGCCTGATTCTAGAAGGGAAATAGTGGGGCAGCACGTCCCACGGGGATCCGCTTGACTTCCCCGCATGCATGTGCATGCAGCGGGGGACATGGGAGTGATGGGGGAAGGGCATGGGTGGGAGTGATGGGGGGAGGGCATGGGTGGGCCCAACCCCCTGGACATACAGGGTCAATTCCATTGACGACCCTGTACGTACAGGGGTCACCAGGGGGATCGCCTGGTTATTCCACCTCGGAAGTGGAATAAGGGCAGGCCACCCCCCCTCAATCTTGCCCAGCAGCCCCACATGGGAGTACAGTGGCCTACTACCAGAGCAGCAGGTCACCAGAGATGTGTCCCCGCCACCCGATCAAGGTTCTGGCAGACCCCGCTGGGGGTCAAGAGATGGGGTAAGTGCTAGGGCACTGCGGATATGCATGGGCCTGCAGAGTGGATGTCCTGCAGGCCATGCTGGGGCATGCTGGGCCATCTTCAGGCCCAATTCTGTATGCCACAGGAATGTTTTGCTCCCGCATTACAGAATCAGGTCCTAACGGGTTGTGCCCCTTCCTGAATCAGGCTCCACGCCTTTTCAACAAAACTAAGCATCCTTCTGACTTTTGCTATCACCTTATCTACGTGTTTGGCATTTTGATGATCATGAGATATGATCACCGCTAGATTCCATTCATTTCATGCACAGAAGAACTTCACCCCCCTTGAGGTTTTTATTTCTCTTGAGTTTTTGCAGCGAAACACTCATGACCCTGAAATTGTTAGCATTAAGTCTTAGTTGTTAAACTCCAGACCACTTCTTAAGCTTCAGTAGATGCCTCCTTATGTTAGCCACACCTTCCAAAGTATGCAAAAAGCCAAGCATTTCCTGACAGTCCTTCTACGATATCACTTAAAAAATTGTGCAAATAACAGACCAAGCAGCAAATGGAATGAGTTGAAAGGAAAGGAACTCAGTCCCAAGGTGAAGAGGAAACATCTTTCTAATTAATCTGTTTCCTCTTCATCTTGGGATTGAGACCCTTTCTTTTTACCTCACTCCGTTTGCTGTTTGGTGCTCTTTTGCAAGTGTTAATGTTTTGCTTTGGACTGTTCAATAACCAGATCAAGGACACACTCCTTTACTCAGAGTAAACTCCTTTTAATACTGCCCTCTATCTCTTCCCACTCAACCAGATTCTGACCTGACGGACGCTTTAGGGCTCATACTAATGGCATAAGTTCAAACAAACTTTTTCTGTCAAATATCACTTCCTTTTAAAATAAGTTTTGCGGTGTCACCTCCTTCTACTTTATCTTTATCTTTATCTTCTGTCCATATTGTTTCCCAGCAGCCAGAGAAGTGCTTCCTGCTGCAGGATGAAATCTCATGTAACAGCTATGAAATTGTGTGGCTGGAAAACAGAAAGCAGAAGCAATTGGCTTGGCAAACGTATTTTAAAGTAAGGGATGTTTCTTGCCCTCTTCTTCAGCTGTTGAAGTATAGGGTCCCCTTTTGGCCTGAACCCTCCACCCACCCCATACTGTGGGGGTACTTGCGTACTTGCAGAAATCTAAGTACACCACTTCTAATGTTTTTAATGTTTTCTCCTAATCCAACTATCTGGTCAACCAGTACAAAAAAAAATAAAAGATCAGGTTCATCTGACAAGACATAGTATTGCAAAACCATGCTGCTTTAGATCCTGCAATATACTGAACTCCAGAAACTGCACTGTTTTCTGTTTTATCTATGATTCCTTTAATTTAGTCACCACCAAGGTCACACTAACTGGCCTGTAGTCCTTCTCCTCACATTCACTTTCATAAAGAGGAACTACTTCCCCCCATCTCTAGTCTTCCATGACCATTTCCAGCTCTAAAGAAGCATTGAAAAAGTCAAGCAGTGAGGCCACTAGAACGTCTTTAAGTTCCTTCAATACCCTCAGGTGTATCATATCTGGCCCATCATTTTATCTCCTTTTAGTTCAGCTAGCTCCTCACATGCAGAATTTTCTGAAACTGTTCAAAATCTCTCTCACCTCCATTTATAATTATGCTCATTTTCTGTGGTCCTTCGCCAGATCTTTCCTCAGTGTGCACTGAATAGAAATATTTGTTATTCAATTTTGCTTTTTTTTCCGCCATTAGCTCTGCATATTCCCCCATTCATATTCCCTTAGGAGTAGGACAGTGCGGGGCCGTTTAAAATGCTGCTACATTGGTTCTGCTTGCTGTGGAGATCGGAGCGGTGGAGGGGTGATGTCGACAGTGGAGGTTGTGAGTGGGAGCTTAAACACCTGGTGGTATGATATCTACCTCTTCAAATGGTATGTGGAGCATTTCTTCTTGTCTCCTCTATTCCTTTAACTATCACTGTATCTCTTATTCTGTCCTAATTAATGGCGGTTCTTTTCATATTTTCTGTAACTTTTATGTAATATTGTAAACCGCTCTGATGCTTTGGCTTGAGCGGTATATCAAATGTAATAAACATAAACATAAACATTCTTCAGTCTCAAGATGCAATTTTTGCAGTTCTTTCTGTTGCTCTCTTATCTAACAAAAGTTATGTTTACCCATTTAACCACATTATCTATTTTCTCTTCCATTTGTATCTTTGCTTCTTGATTAGCTTTCCAGCTTCTCTTACATTTTCCATGTGGAATTAAGGGTCAACAAACTGTAGGTGACACATTTTCATTGGACTAATATTTTGGAGGTAATTGTATAAACATGTTCTGCCCTCAAAAGACCTCTTATAAAATTAGGCCACACATAAAAGTATACACAGTACTAGAGGTTGGGTATGTGATTCACCTGCTTTATTGTCATCATTCTATTTTGCCAGATGTTCTTGTCTAATATACTGACCCCTGATAAAGGCCTGAGTGCCGAAAATTGGCCAAGTTGGTCTTTTAATAAATTGATTGGTTGAAGAAGTATTGGTGTGGCTGTGGTTTTCATCTCTGCTCTGAAGTTGGGCTCAAACCGTTAGGAGTCTGGACTCATGGCTGTAGGTTCTGCATGCTGCAAATCTCACTGCTATCAAGGATTCTATGTCTATTCATAGCAAACTGGATAATTTAGAGAATATTATGAGAGCTAAAAATTTATGTCTGTTTAATTTTCCTTATACCATCTTTTATCTCCTGAGATCCTCCTTAGGAATATCACTACCAAGAAAATATTTCTTATCATTAAATGTTATTATGTATCTCTTAGGGTTAGATCTCAGAATGGTAAGGAAAGGGAGTTTGAGTTAATGCATGCCGGAGAAATTCAGAACCTCATGGTCTTCTGAAGGATTCTACTGACAAGATCTCCTCTCGGACCATCTTGTTAGTGTTTTTCTTGTCCAAAAGTGACAAATTCTCAGGTCCTATTTTAGGAATAAGGTTATTGTTTTCTGAAGTGATGTCTCCTAGAACACACAGCATCACAGGAAGCAATTTCTTGCCCTGAAACCCCAAGTGTTGGCCTTAGAGGCAACTTACATCTGTGCTTTCTGTGCAAATGTATCCTTTCCCTTCAGGGGACCTCATCCGTATTTCAAGATCCTTTGCATCTGGAGAAATTTATCACAGATAAGAACACTAGAGTGGGGGTTATTATACATGAGATGTTTTTTCATTGACCACTTGATATTAGGCTATTTTGACTGTTTCTTTTGTTTATGATAGTCTTGATCATTCCTGTATCTTCCTTTGACATGATGGGTGATGCTTCTGGGATATGTTTGTTTATTAAAAACTTGATATACTGCTCCTTAATAGGTAGCAGGGGGGTTTACAAACTATAAAAATAGCAATAAAATCAGAAAGTTAAAAGAATGCCAAGGTAATACAGGAAAGCCAAACATACATGCAAGAGAGAAGCCAGGGAAGGAAATCAGGAAGGAAGGGAAGAAGGGACATCAGGGATGGATGAGGGGAGATCAAAAACCAGCTGAAAAAGGTGTGCCTTGAACTGTAGGAAGGAGGACTCTAGTTGAAGGTCGGGGAACAGAAAATTCCAAAGGACAGGGCCGGGGAAGTAGAGAGCAGAGGAGCAGGAGGATTCAAGTCTTGCATGGGAAGCTAAGGATAAATGGAGACTATTGAGATGTATATAACGTAGGACATGGTGAGGAGTATGGATATGAAGGACATCGGAGAGCTAGGTGTGAGTGTTAGTATGTAATGCCTTATGTACCAGGGTCAGCAGTTTGTAATGAGGACAGTATTTGAGGGGAAGCCAGTGGTAATGGATCAAAGGTGGTGTAATATATTCGTAATGGGAGGCATGAGTAATTAGACGGGCAGCGGTGTTCTCAAACAGTTGTAAACAAAGGAGTTAATATTGCTGAAGACCAAGAAATACAATATTACAATAATCGAGTTTAGACATAACCAAAGTGAGAAGTAGAATAGTAAGTGTAGCTGTTCGTGTAGCTGGGTTTAAAAAAGGTTTGCACAAGTTCCTGGAGGAAAGGTCCATAAACCATTATTAAAGAGAACCCAGGAAATCCACTGCTTACTCCAGGATGAGCATTGTGACCTTGATTGGCCACTGTTGTAAACAGTATACTGGGCTTGATGGACCTTGGTCTGACCCACTACGGCATTTCTTATATCCTTAAGAGAAGTAGATGATAGAAAAGGATGAATGACTCGAATACAACAAAGAGAAAGAAAGGAACGGTGAATCAGAGTGGAGAGGTGAGACTGAATGAAAGTGATGAATCCAAGATGACTCCAAGTTACTGGAGGGTATCAACCATGGGGATGGGGCCAGAGGGAAAAGAAGGAGCAAGGGAGGAAGAAGGACCATGAGCAGGAAACCTCGATTATTGCTTTGTTTCTTCTTTCTTTCTTTTTTTGTACACTTTTCTTTGCTTTTTTTGGTAATGTAATCACAAAATTGCAATAAAATAAATAAATATCAGGGCATGCAAGGATGCACTTGTATTTGCTGACATTTAGAGCCGGAGGAACCATTTTACAAATTTACAGGTGGGAAAAATAAACAAAGGCAACTTAGCAAATTAAACATTTAAGAGCCAGCACTTGCATATGTAAGCTAGTGTTTTGCAAAACAATATATATAACTGCCACTAATAAACTACATAGGATGTTATTTTTCATTCAGTTTGGAGGGGAAAGTAACTGGGAGATTAAGAAGGATACCCCCTTTAATCTCTCAAGAGGTGAGATTAAGTGCACCCACACTACAGTAAGTGGACTTAACGTATAATAAGGGACTTTTCCATCTGGCACGTGCAGGAGACATGCTTGTCTTGACCTTGACCATTATTGCACAGTTTTTGTACTTATCATGTATTGGGTTTTGCTCTTAACGTACGTAAATGAAAAAACCTTACAGTCCTTTAGTAAAAAGGTCCCTAAATACATTTCACCCGTTTCTGGAATCTTAAGTACTGAGTTTCCTCTGAAGCATATCTATCTATCTTTGTGAGGCTAGCAATATTTATTTATACTAGCTCTTCAGAACTTTGCTTTAACATTATGTCATAAGCATGTTTCATTTCATGGTAATGTATAAATTGCTAGACATCCAAGTTCTAGGATATCAAAGATCTTATTATTAGCCTTTCTCTGGCTGTTTCATTAGTTTATTACTGTCCTCAGATTTCCTTAAGAAAAAAAATCTTTTGTGTTTAGACATCAGAAGGCTCAGAGACATATGGCAAGTAGCATTGCTGGAGGTGCTGGTTAGTTTTCCAGATGAAACATATGCACTACACATGGCATTGAATTTCTTTCTTTTTCACTTTTGCAGAGTGCTGCTCTCCTTTCCATTGATCTTTTCAGGAGAGCAAGGATGCTAGAAGCTGTTTATACCTTAAGTAGATACGACATTATTTGAAACAAGTGATCGTTATTCAACGTCTGTACTATCAAAAGTTGAAACTAAAAAGACAGTCAGAAAATCCCTTGCCATTTTGTCTAAAAGAAATCTCATGGTTATTCTCAATGGTTATTTCTAAAAGGATTAAGAGCCATATGACCCACATACTAAACATTTTTCTCATATATAGAAGGCGGCCTGATTTACTACAGTTTTTCTCCTACTTTGTGCCAATGAGAGAAATGTTTAATGTATCAGGCATCAAATAAAATCCTTTACGTTATATTTATATGATCTCATTCTAAATTGGCCTAGGTTCATAGGTTTTAGATGAAATATGTTTTTAAAATGATGAATCAAGTAAAGAAGAAAAAGGAATATGTAGTTTTATATCTGAATGAACTGGTAACTGGGGAAGTGAGGTGGAAGGAAAAAGGAAACAGGCAGATGGATTGATGTGAAAAATATTTTGAAAAAAGGGAGAGTGGTATGGAGAGGATGAGAGGGATGTAAGTGGGCATAAACTTTGCCATAAAGATAAAACTGCAAACACGTGAGGCTTGTCTTTTCTATCCAGTGATAGATCAGAAAATATTTATTTTTCTCTGTGCCAGGGATTGTATATGTTAGTTCATTTCATTAAAAACAGTTCTCCAAAGAACAAATATATATATATATATATGTGTGTGTGTTTTAATAAATGTATATACATGTACACTATATATAAAGGGTGCCCAAAAAAAGTGAGAACATCTCGTATCATATAAGTTATTTAAAAATTCAAAAAGACAGATGTAAACAATTGACAAATTTAAAAAAAAAAGATGGCGACAGGAAATTGTCAAAATAAAGACATTATATAGCTAAAAAAGGTAAATAAGTAAATTATTTAAGCTTTAATTTATGAGATGTTCTCACTTTTTTTGGACCACCCTGTATATATGTACAGTATATGTGTTTGTGTGTTTGTTGGTGTGTTGTTTTTCTTTATTCTCTTCTCCAGTCCATCAGTTTAACCCAATTCTCATCTTTCTTTCTTTTTTTGTTATCTAAACCAGACGTTTTCAAACCAGTCCTCAGAAAACACCGAGTCAGTCAGGTTTTCAGGATATCTACAATGAATATACAAGCAAACTAGCATTTAATGGAGGCAGTACATATACAGCAAATCTGTCTCATGCCTATTCACTGTGTATATCCTGAAAACCTGACTAATAGGTGCTCCTCCAGAACAGTTTTGGGAACTACTGGTATAAACCTGTTTGACTCTGTTTAAACAAGTAGAGATTTTTTTATGCGCTTTGACCCAATGAGCTAGACTACAAAGAAGAAAGTAAAACATGATGGCCCTAGATAGGGAGAAATCTTTAGGAGGTTGACTGGCAGTTAAGATACATTCTTAGCAACGTGGACAGAAAAACAGAGCAGCCTTAATAGGCTTAATAGTTTTCTTTTTTCTCTCATTCTTATTTCCCTTTCTAAGCCCTTTTATCCCTCCCTCTCTCTTTTTTTTTTTTTCTCAGCTGCTGTTCTTTCAGAGATACTGGTGGGTTAAAGCAGCAATATAGTAGAAGGTGTTTCTTGTACAGATGCTATGTGGGATGGAATTTGATCAAAATTGAAGGAGCTGCAATAGTGATATTAACAGTGCAGAAAGCAATGGACCCTGCAGGTGCTTTCTGATAATGCCATATACAAGGGAAGGATAGGATTAGTTTTGCAAGGCAGGCTTTGCTTTAACAATGATAGAAACAGGAAAGGACCTGTGTGGAGGAACCAATATTGTAACATAATGATATATATATTTAACCAGAGAACAGGTAAGATTTACAAAGGAAGAAATGCTACAATATAATGACGTTGATGATCCAAGAAGAATTCACAAGTACTTACTTGGATTTAGCTTACATGTTTTCATTGGTAGCTCAAAGCAAATTACATTCAGGTACAGTGGGTATTTCCCTATCCCCAGAGAACGTACATTCTAAGTATTTCTACTTGAGGCAATGGGGGATTGAGTGACTTGCTCAAGGTTACAAGGAGCATCAGTGAGAGAAACAGAAGATGAATCCTGGCTTTCTTAGTTCTCAGCTCACTGCTGTAAGCATTGGGCTACTTTATTTCTGTAGCAATGCTGGGAAAAGAAGAAGAAGAAAGAAGGAATAGAAATATAAAATGTTGCCGTAGTGATGCTAACTGTAGGGTAAGGAGAGATAAAAAACAACATTGAATGGAGTCACTGAAACACCACTGCCTGGAGGTCATGGAGGGGAAAGTAGCTGCAGTATAGCTAGAATAAATGTTTTCAGTTAATCCAGAACATGGCAGTACACCTCTTCATCATAGCTGGTGGTGTGACAGGGTCACACCACTCAATGGAATAGCATTGGCTTTTTATTTGCTATCAGATCAAATTCAAAGTATTTAACATTAACAGTTCATGCCTTACACTCAGATACTCCCTGATACCTTGCAGATTGCGTCATTCATACTCACCAGTGAGACCTTTTCAGCCCTGATAGGTGAGCCTCTTGATAATGCCCGCTTCCAAAACTTGACTTGACTGCACTCCTCTCTGTCTTTGCAGTTTTTGTTCCATTTTATAGATGCCCTCCCATTCCACTTGCTTTCAGAACTTTCATATATGAAATTTAAGGCAGAATTGAAGATATGGGTTTTTGGCAAGACAACTCTAATTTTAGGTAGGAATGGAGGGGGTTAGATGCCTCTGTTCAAAGCCTCGACTTCTTTGATTTTACTTTCTTGGGTTTCATATTGCAGGGTTTTTTTTATTCTAAACAGTCTTGATGTTTTTGGTATGAATGGCAGTTAATTAAATGCTGTACATAATAAAAATAATATTCTGGAAGGAAATGGAGGGATCAGGTCAGAGCGACAGTTGACACTTATGATGCTGGCAGGAGAACAGATAGAACATGTCAGGAACCATTTCTCTTTGTCATATATGCACTCTGCTTTTCCTCCTTATATTCATCCCCTCCTTAAGTCGTTTTCTCACAATCTATCATAAGTATATAAGAATTGCCATACTAGACCAGACCAAAGGTCCATCAAGCTCAGTTTCCTGTTTTCAACAGTGGCCAACTCAGGCAAAATCCCAGAAAGTAGCAAGGTCAAATGCTGCATATCCCCAAGGATAAACTGTGACTTTTTCCTACAGTACATCTGTCTTAATAATATTTGATGGACTTTTCATCCAGGAATTTGTCCAAACATCTTTTAAACTCAGTTACACTAATCGTTTTAACCATATCCAGCGGCAACAGATTCCACAATTTAAATATGTACTGAGTGAAAAAATATTTTCTTCATTTGTTTAAATGTACTACATGATTTAGTAATTTCATGGTATGCCTCTATTCTTTTCTAATTTTCGAAAGAATAAAGAAAAGCTTTGGATTTGCCTGTTTCATTCCATGCAGGATTTTATAGACTTCTGTCTCTGTCTCTTCTCCAAGCTTTTCTCATGGGGCCGTTGTTCCATCCCCTTTATTATTTTTGTCAGCCTTTTCTGTATCTTTTCTAATTTCTCTCTTTTTTTGAGATGCGATGAACAGAATTGCACAAAATACATAAGGTGCAGTCACAACCTGGAGCAACATATAGATATTATAATATTCTTTGTTTAATCTCTATTCCTTTCCTGGTAATTCCTAATATTCTTGTTTATTATATGGATTGCCACCACAGACAGAACAGAAGAGTTTAACTTATTTTCCATGATGATGCCTAGATCATTTTTTGGGTGGTGTCCCCTAATGTGGAATGTAGTATTGTTTAGCTATAATTTGAGTTATTCTTCTCTTGGTGCAAGAATTTGCATGTATTCACATTAAATTTCATCTGCCCAGGAGAAAGTGGCATCATCCTTAAGAACATAAGAAATTCCATGCTGGGTTAGACCAAGATCCATCAAGTCCAGTATCCTGGGTAATAGGAGCAACATCTGGAAAGCAGTGTGTATAAATGCCTATAGCATGGGCTTTAATGGAAAAGGCTTACTTGGTGGTTATGGAGATATGGTTCACGGAAAACCATGACTGGGATATAATCATAGAGGGCTATACTTTATTCATGAAGAACAGGATAGGAAGAAGAGGAGGTAGAGTGGCACTATATGTAAAAAATAATATTAAGGCTATAGAATTGCAGGGCTTAAAAGGAAGAGAGGAGACACTGTGGGTTAAACTAGATAGAGGGAAAGAGAAATCCAACAGCATTGGAGTTATACTATATACAGGGAGTAGAAGTGGACGAAGATTTAATAGAAGACATACACAGTATTGCCATGAAAGGAGAAATGCTACTGATAGGTGATTTCAATATGCCGGATGGGCTACGGTGTCATCTAGAAGTAAGGAGATCCTGGATTCTCTACAGGGAGAACTATTCAGGCAATTGGTAACAGAACCCATACATGATGGGGCCATACTGGACTTAGTGCTTACCAATGGGGAAAGTGTTTCTGATTTTACAGTGGGAGATCATCTCGCATCCCATGATCACCAGATGGTGTGGTTCAGTACTAGGGCTGATAAAATCCATTCAAAAGTGAGGGTCGTAGACTTTAGGAAAACTAACTTTGCAAAATGGGACAATACCTTAGAGAGTCATTACTGGGATGGAAACAGCTGGAGGATGTAGAAAAACAATGGGCAAAACTGAAAGGGGATATTTTAAGGGCACTTTTTGGTAGAAACATAAATAAACGTAAAAGGAAAAGGAGACCGCTATGGTTCTCAAAAGAAGTAGCTGAAAAGGTGAAGAAAAAGAGAGAGTCCTCCGTGAAATACAAGAGATTGCAGAGAGGAAGACAGGCATCTATGTTTGGAAAAACTTAGAGAGGAAAGCAAAGGTATGTATGTATGTATGTATGTATGTATGTATGTAGTTTCCCCTATTTCGCCAAGTTATAATTCCTGTTAAATGTAACGACCAGACACGTGTAAACTGTCGGATGTTTTCTGTTCAATGTAAACTGCGCTGATGTCTAATAGTGCGGTATATAAGAATTGTTAATAAATAAAATAAATAAATAAATAAATAAGGTACAAAAAAAAGAAGATATAGCCAATGCAATAACATGCGGGGATAAGACATTTTTCAGATATCTAGTGAAAGAAGGAAGGGCAAAAGTGGTACTGTCAGACGCATGGGTGCAGGGAAGAAACTGATGAGGATAAAGCAGAATTGTTTAACACTAGAAGCCCCAAAAGGAATTTTACCTAGAAACCCCAAAGTGCATCAATTGACGCACTATCAAGACGACTGCGTTTAGCATGAAATGCAGATGTGAATAAATGTGAAGTTACTTATTTGTTAAATACGTGCAGTATGTGACGTCATTACATGACGTCATTGTGTGTTTATTGTTTGTAATGTCAGAGTAAAACTGTAAACAGTGATTGAGATGCGCCACCTAGTGGGAACATGAATTTATACCTACAAGCCCCAAAGTATGTCAATTAACGCATCCAAGACAATTGAGTGTGTCAATTGATGTACTTTGGGGCTTCTAGGTATAAATTCATTTTTCTGCTAGGTGGTGCATCTGTCATTAATTTTCGATGCACATATTTGAACATCTTGACCTTGCTAACAAAGTCATGGAACATGACTGACATGGTTCTAGCAGTGGCGCTGGTATACTTCAAAGATGCATTTGTGTCAATTGACACACTTTGGGGCTTCTAGTGTTAAGACATATTTATTTTCTGTGTTCACAGATGAAGGGCCAGGAGCAGGACCTCAGAAAACACCCACAAATTTGAACAGAATTGACTGGGATCTCAAACGATTTTCAGAAGACTGTGTTCGTGAGGAACTAGCTAAACTAAAAGTAGACAAAGCATTGGGTCTGGATGGGATACATCCAAGAACACTGAGGGAACTTTGGGACATTCAAGCGGCTCCACTGTTTTACCTTTTCAATGCCACTTTGGAGTCAGTAGTGGTGCAAGAGGACTGGAGAAAGGCACATATGGTCCTTTTACAAAAAGCAGACATAAGGATGACATTGAGAACTAGAGGCAGGTTAGTCTAACCTGTGTAGTTAGTAAATTATTGGAAAAGCTACTAAAGGAGAGAATAGGGAGGTTTCTGGAGTCCAATGGATTGCAGGATCTGAGGCAGCATGGATTTACCAGAGGCAGGTCTTATCAGACAAATCTGATTAGTTTCTTTGACAGTGTGACCAAGGAGTTGGACTGAGGGAGAGCCCTAGATGTGATGTATTTAGATTTCAGTAAAGCCTTTGACACCGTTCCACACAGGTGACTTATAAACAAACTTGAGTACCCTAGGGATGGACTCTAAAGTTTCTGATTGGGTTAGAAATTGGTTTAGTGGAGACAACAAAGGGTACAGGTAAATGGAGCTCATTCTGAGGAGAAGGAGGTTACTAGTAGTGTGCCGCAGGGATCTGTACTTGGTCAGATTCTTTTTAACATCTTTGTTAGTGATATTCCAGAAGGACTGTCTGTTAAGGTTTGCTTTTTTGTGGATGATACCAAAATCTGCAATAGAGTAGACACACAGGAAGGAGTTGATAACATGAGGAGGGATCAGCTAAGCTTGAAGAATGGTCTAGAATTTGGCAGCTGAAATTTAATGCTAAAAATTGCAGGGTCATGTATTTAAGCTGCAAAAATCCAAATGAGCTATACAGTGTAGGGAGTGAGGTACTTCTGTCCACAAAAGAATAGCGGGACTGGGCATAATTGTGTCTGTCAATCTTAAAGTAGCTAAACAGGTAGAAAAGATGAATGCGAAAGCCAGAAGGATGCTTGGGTGTATAGGGAGGGAAATGGCCAGCAGAAAAGAGGAGGTGATCATGCCTCTCTTTAAGTCTCTAGTGTGATCTCATTTGGAATATTGTGTGCAATTCTAGAGACCACACTTTCAAAAGGATATAAGCAGGTTGGAGTCTGTGCAGAGGGTGGCTACTAAAATGGTTAGTGGTTTTCCTTATGAAGCATATGAGGACAGTCTTAAAGATCTTAATATGTATACTTTAGGGGAAAGGTGGAATAGAGCAATATGATAGAGACATTTAAATACCTCCATGGCATAAATGCACAGGAAGGTCTCTTTCAACTGAAGGCAAGCTCTGCTATGAGGAAACATAGGATGAGAGTGAAAGTGGATAGACCCAGGAGTAATATGCAGAAATAGTTTGTTACTGAAAGAGTGGTAGATGCATGGAATAGACTTCCAGTTGATGTGGTAGACATGAGGACAGTATTTGGATTCAAAAAAGCATGGGACAAACACAGAGGATCTCTAAATGTAAAAAGGGGAGCATTGTAGTTAATATGGAAGGGCAGACTGGATAGACCATATGGTCTTTTCTGCTGTCATGTGTCTATGTTTCTAATGTTGCCCAGTTGCTAACAAAACCCTGTTTCTTGCACTTTCATCTTATCCATGCATTGAGATCCCAGAGCTCTACCTGCCTTTAGGGTACTGTGTGTGGAACAGGAAGCATTTCTGAAAGGTTCTGGATTTCAACTTCATACCTAAAAGCCTAAATTTGGCCTCCAAAACCTCCTACCACACTTTCCTATGTCATTGGTACCAATATGTACTAAGACAGCAGACTTCTCCCCAGCGCTATCTAAGACCTTGTCTAGGTGGCTCGTGAGGTCCACTACCTTCGCACCAGACATGGATGTCAGCAGGCGATCCTCATGTCCGCCAGCCAACTAGCTATCTACATGCATAATGATCGAATCACCAACTATAACAGCTATTCTAACCCTTCCCTCATGGACACATAGCCCTGGAGAAAGTTCCTCGCTATGAGAGGGTTTTATATCCCCTGGAGGACAGGTCCTAGCTACACTATCACTTCCTGCCATACCAGGATGATACTCTCCTGTTGTGTGACCTCTCTCCTCAAGGGAGGCTGCCAGACTGGGGGTGGAACTTCAGTACTACGTCCCTGTAGATCTCGTCTATATACCTCTCTGTCTTCCTTATGTCCTCCATGTCTGCTACTGTAGCCTCCAGAGATTGGACTCATTCCCTGAGAGCAAAGAGCTCCTTGTACCTAGTGCACACATTAGACCCCTCACCAACCAGGAGAAAAACATACATGCGACACTCAATACAAAAGACTGGAAAGCCCCATCTCGCTGCTGGACTGCTGTCTGCAATTTAGTTTTAAGGTTTTGTTTAGGTATTTATGTTGTTTACTTCCTTAGGTTTGCTGGGGATACTTATACTAATACAACTATACCTTAATATATCTAATGGACTTTGTTCACCTCAAGATTAATTAATTTCAGGTTCTTAATTAATGTATTCCTGATGAGGAAATCAGCCGTACCTGAAAGTGAATATAAGCATCTCTTTCACTTTAATAGGTTTAAGAGCCTATAATGCTAAAATTGGAGTGGAGGAGTAGCCTAGTGGTTAGAGCACCAGCTTGGTAACCAAGCAACCAAGGTTCAATTCCTGCTAGCACTCCTTGTGGCCTTGGGCAAGTCACTTAACCCTCCATTGCCTCAGAAGAAAGGTCCAGCGATTTACTTCCAATGACACTGCCAAGAAAACCCAGGAGCTTCTGGGTCACCAGGAGTAAGGACTGACTCAAAGGCACACATTGCATTTTTGCAACACTAAAATTATCCCTGAGGTGGGTGGGAGGAAAAGAAGACTTAATAAAAGCTGGTTTGCTACACAGTGCCCTGACCTGTGTTTCTAAGGTAAAGTCTTATCAATTTCCTGTGTGATTCACACAGCCCTTGCTTTGATAGAGGAGACATTTCAAATTGCCCCTTTGTTCTGTCACTTGCCTTTAACACCTATTTAAGACAACTTCACAGATCTTTTGCCTCCTAACTGGGTGACCTCTTTGTAAAGGTCATTAGAAACAAGTTTATTTCTTTGTACTCAGAGTATTTATTCTACTTATATGCTAAGCTATATTCTGATTTGATTTAAGTGAAAAGCTCTCTGGTGATACTGACTGACTCAGCAAAAACACTGAATTCTAAAATACACATATTTATAAGCTTTAACCCAAATAATTCCCCTTTGCCCCAAGATTTAGAGTATATTCCAAAAGCTAAATACTTACAAGTGCAGATCTATTTCCAGCTGTAGCAGTCCCTTTTGATAGTCCTTCAAGACTCAGTGAATGGCAGCCTAATCAGCAAGTTCTGATAGCGACAGCAAAATAAACCCTATTAGTTTGCTTCTTCCCTCACTGTAGCCTTCCTGATTATGTTACCAGATAGTGTGTGTGAGGTCCTTCTTGATGCAGCATGGTGGTAAAGTCCCAGGTCTCAGACAAAAACTCTTCTCCAGATGAGCAGCAAGCTTGCTGCCAAAGCACCATGTACAGATGGAGATCACGGCCAGCACTCAGGACAAATATTGGCTCTGAGGCAACTTGTGATGCAGAGCAATCAGAATGTACGGCACCTTTGATGTTGGCCATGCTGGAACAGCTTTTGTGAAAGCTTCCATGCGAGTTGAAGGAAGATTTTGGAGAGTTGGCCTCAGAGCTGCAGCAGCTTATAGCAGAGGTGAGCTAGGATGTGACTGATTTGGGTGAGCATATGAGGGGAAAGTTGAACAATGGGTGGAGGGCCATAAGGCAGAGATGACTGCAGTCTCCGAGGCTTGATAAAGTGGCAGTGAATGAGGAGGCATTGCAGGTCAAGGTTGAGGATCTGGAGAATTGAGGGTGCCGTTGTAACTTGTGGATCAAGCATGATCATGAAATGGAAGAGTACACAGATGCAGCGACTATAGCAGATAGTCTTAACTGAGGTTCTCCAGGGGAAGAGTGACTCATTGGCCTCATCAGAGATTTTGAGCAGGTGCATTGAGTGCTTAGCCTGCCCCATTCTAATTTACCATAGAGCATTATGTTTATTTAGAACTTTATATACCACTTTTCTGTGTAAAGGCACAGCGGTTTACAAACACAATTATAAAATAATGGAAGGAAAAGAAAGGAACACCATAAATTAACAGGAAATTGGAAACAAGAAAACAATACTAAGAAAACATTTCAGCAGAAAGGAGGGGAAGGAGAGAGGGACATTAGTCTGTGTTCCAGGCAACATTGTGGTTTGTCTTTTCATTATCCTTTCAAAGAAAGAATTTTGATTTTGACCAGAAAGTAGCCTGATTTGCACCTTGATGGACATAAGGTAGAAATATTGAGAGAACTTTCCATTATCACACTCCAGCATCTCAGGGAATTTTAAAAAAGTTAGCCCTTCTTTGCAGAAGGTGGAAGTTCACTATTGTTGGCTTTATCCATTTGGAATGATTTTTTATACTATGGGGGACCATGGTCTGCATACACATCTTGAGAATGCATGGCAGACCTTGCTGAAAGTGGGACTATTCAAGGGTGTGTTTCAGAGACCTCTTCGCAAGTGCAAAGCACTTCTGTGATGCCATGTTGGCAATGGGTAGCTTGGGCCAGTCAGCAGCTTAAGAGACAGTTCTCAGGACAGTTGACACACCATTTGATGGATGAAGAGATGGACCTGTGGACCTTTTGCAGATGGTCAACTTTGGACTTTTTTTGGGCTGCTGGTGCAGTCTGAGATTTGATTGTAGCAGTGGTGAAAGGCAGGACTGCTGACTGTGAAGTTGTGACTCTTGAATATACTAACTGGAAAAGATCTGTGTTTATACCAATATTAAAGAAAGGTGATCCAACTGACTGTGAAAACTATTGCACAATCGCTCTGATCCCACCTGCCAGCAAGATTCTACTGAAGATTATTCGAGACTACAACCATACCTGGAACAAGAACTACCTGAAGTGCAAGCAGGGTTACGGAAAGGGCGAGGAATGAGAGACATCATCACAGATGTGAGATGGATCCTTGAAAAGACTAAAGAATACCAAAAGGATATCTATTTGTGCTTTATTGACTATAGCAAGGCTTTTGACTGTGTAAACCATGAGAAACTCTGGGCCACATTAAGAAGCATAGGTATACCAGAATACCTGATCATTCTCTTGCACAATCTGTACATTGATCAAGAAGCAACAGTTCGAAAGGAACAAGGAGAAACAGAATGGTTTAAAATAAGCAAAGGTGTAAGACAAGGTTGCATACTTTCCCCCTACCTGTTTAATTTATATGCAGAACAAATCATCAGAGAAGCAGGATTGTATGAAGACAACAGAGATGTGAAGATTGATGGAAGACTCATCAACAACCTTCACTATGCTGATGATACCACATTACTGGCTGAAAGTGAAGATGATCAGAAACATTTGCTTCTCACGATCAAAGAACATAGTCTCAAAATGGGCCTGCACCTTCTTGTAAAGAAGACAAAGATCATGACAACTGGCAAAAACAACATGTTCATTGTTGAAGGAGAAGAAATTGAAATTGTGGACAACTTTAACCTACTTGGATCAACTATCAATAAAGAAGCAACAGGCAGTCAAGAAATCCGATGGTGCATTGCTCTTGGCAGAATGGCTATGAAAGTCCTACACAAGATTCTCAAGAGCAGAGACGTCTCTCTCCATACAAAGATTCGAATTGTTCAAGCCATGGTATTTTCAATAACATCATATGGATGTGAAAGCTGGACAGTGAAAAAAGATAGATACAGTCAAACCTCGGTTTTCATGATTAATCCGTTCCAAAAAGTCTGACTAAAACCGAGACGGACTAAAACCGAAGCAAGATTTCCCATAGGAAATAATGTAAATTCAATTAATCCGTTCCAGACACCCAAAAATATTGACAAAAAGTACATTTTATAGAGAATAACTATATTTGTACATACAGAAAACAATGAGAAATACATATAAATGACTAATGAAATGGATAAATGAACATTTAACATCACATTTAACTTTATTGAAGACTCTTGTTGAGGGGAGAGGGAGGAGGAGATACCTTAGGACACCAATGTGATCGCTGACTCCGTCTCAACAGCATACCCCGCAAGAGAAAGAACTGCCTGCCACATTCAGTCAACATCTCCTGCTTACCCCTCAACATCTCCTGCTACCTCCGAGCCTGAGGGGGCGCTCCAGAGAACAGGCAGGCGGTGGAGAGATCGGGGCCTTCCTCTCTGCAATCCTTCCATGTCTGGCTCGAGGATGTTGCTCACCTGGGCAGGCAGTGTACTGTTTGCAGGCACACGCAACAGCTGGGTTTGAAGTCTGCCAATCTCCAGATCTCCTTCACGCACACGCGATCGGTGAGTCCGGGGGGGGGGGGGGGTAATGCTGCCGGGACTGGGCAGGCAGTGTACTCTGCAGGCACACGCACACGCGATCGGTGAATCGGGGGGGGGGGGGGCTGTACGAAAACCGAGGCTATCGACGAAAACCGAGACAACATCTGAGTGGGGAAAAGACGTCGAAAACCGAAACCGACGAAAACCGGGGCAACCGATAACCGAGGTTTGACTGTAGGAAGAAATTTGATGCTTTTGAATTATGGTGCTGGTGGTGAATACTGCGTATACCATGTACTGCCCGAAGAACAAACCAGTCAGTACTAGAGGAGATCAAACCTAAGCTTTCTTTAGAAGCTCAGATGACAAGACTTTGACTTTCATACTTTGGACACATCATGCAAAGAGAGAGAGAGATCATTAGAGAAAGACATCATGTTTGGCAAGATAGATGGTCAACGCAAAATAGGAAGGCCAGCAATGAGATGGATTGATACAGTAACAGCAGCTATGTGTACCAGTCTGTCAACAATGAACCACCTGACTGAAGACCAAACACATTTTAGGACAACTATCCAGAGGGTCGCCATGAGTCGACACTGACTCGATGGCACTTATCAACATTCCCTCTCTACTCTTCCATACCTGGTTTGGAGGGTGTAACGAGAGAAGTGAATGGGAGCTGTGCTGGGCTTTGGGGAGGGGGGGGGGTTGAGCGTGCCTGTTGCAGTTGTTGGAGAGTGTTGTATTGTTGGGATCATCATGGTGTTGCAATGTTTTTGAGAGTTGTTTTTGGTTTTGGGGAGGTCATGTGGTAAAAAAGAGTGAAGGAGTAGTCTAGTGGTTAGAGCAGCAGCCCAATACCCAAGAAATCAGTGATCAATCCCCACTGGCTCTTATTGTGACCTTTGACAAGTCACTTTACCCTCCATTGCCTTGGAAGAAAAGGCCTGGAAATCAACTTCTGGTCATATCTTGCCAAGAAAACTCAGGGGCTGCTGGGTTTCCTAGCAGTCAGCATTGATTTGATGGAATTTAAAAACAATTGGGGAAAAGTGTGTGAAGTACGGCTGTTAAGTGGGGTGTTTGATGGAAAAATGAGTCAAGGTTTGGGGCTGCTGCCTCGCTGGTCTTTCCTCTGTGTCAGTGGTAGGGTCATGTGGGATGGGAGTACTAGTGGGGTTTGGCATAGTGGGAGGAACGGGAAGGCTTTGTGGTTGCAGAGGGCAGTGGCAAGTGATTGTTTTTGTAAGGTATGTGATGGGCACAGTGAGAGCACTTGCAGTAGTGAAGGGAAATATGGCTGATAAGGTTTTGATAACTTCAAATGTAGAAGGGTAGGCTTGCCTATGAAAAACAAAAAAGATCCTCACCAGCAAGCTACATTGGCTCTTGTGATACTGAACAAGCTAAACTGAAGCAAGATTGGGTGAATCATTGCTATTATGTGTCAGCTCCCATATCCTGTAGGGCTGGAATAGTGGTATTAATACATCAGGTGGGTGGTGCAGGACCTGATGGGCATTATGTGGGTGATAGGCCTTTGCACACTGGAGCCACAAATACAGTAGAGATGAATGTTGGTGATTTTAGTGTGAGTGTGTGTGGTGTGGTGAGTAGTGTGCTCTGGAGGGAAATGCATTTTAAGTTTTTGTTTTGCATATATATGCACC
The DNA here is from genome assembly GCA_033557465.1 of Ichthyophis bannanicus. Classification (NCBI taxonomy): domain Eukaryota; kingdom Metazoa; phylum Chordata; class Amphibia; order Gymnophiona; family Ichthyophiidae; genus Ichthyophis; species Ichthyophis bannanicus. The sequence goes on from CM066035.1 coordinate 463,246,367, forward strand.
CCCAAAGGATGTATCGTGCTGGGGGCTTGAAGAAGGGGGAGTACCCTAAGTATGGTGATGAGAGGGGAACATAGCTTCATAGTGTGATGAAATGCCCTTTGGTGGAGTGTTTTTGGAGGAGTGCATACCAATTCTTGTCATCAGTGTTGGGGAGTGATAGGAGGTGGATGAGGGAGTGTGCCTTTTAGACTTGCATGGTCACCTGCTTTTCGGCAGTACAGTGGAGATTTCATTTGTTCAGAAGACCTTTTTAGTGGCACAATGTTGTATTATGCTTAAGTGGATGGGTGCTGAGCCCCTTATGCTGGTGATGTGGCAAATACAGATGAATGTTTTGATACAAATGAAAGCCTTGTCTACGGCTAAAGCTAGAATGCATAAGCACAAGCAATTTTTGGCCATTTAGCATCCATTTTTGAGAGTTCTAACTCTGTAACATCCTAAGGCATCAACACAGGGTACTAAGGTGGGTTAGAAGGTGATAGTGGGGTTTGGAGGGAAAGATGGGCTATACTTTGATTGGGGACGGCATTGTTGACGGCAGGTTTCAGCTATCAGGGATTTACAAAGGAAAGGTCCAAGGTAGGCAAAAGAGAACTCCCAGGAAATGACCACATGAAGAGCAGAAGGGAAAGGAGGCCAGTGTTGAGAAAAAGAGAGCTCAGGAGGGCTAACAGGGCAAGATCAGGGTGGCTAGATAAGGCAGGCAAGCAGAATAAAGGGTGCGGTGAACAAGGGTGACGACCTTGAAATGGATACATGCAGAGACTGGATGCCAGCATAAGGAGTGAAGAAGAAGGGAAATATAATCAAAGCAGTGAGCATTGAAAATAAGTTTGGCAGTGGTGGACTGAATCAGCAGAAAACAGCAGAGGGAGTATTGTGAAGGATGGGCAAAAAGAGCTGCTGTAATTGAGATGAAAAGTCACCAGGGAGAAAACAAGAAGTGCAGGCTGAGAGATGGTGAGGGAGGAGTGAATGGAATGGAGAGGACGGAGTACAAGAAATGAAAACTGTGACACTGGGCTGAGGTGTGCCTAAAAACCAAAAGCCAAGTCTAAAGAGATTCCAAGTATTGGAGGGGTTGGAAAGGGCAGAAAGGTGATAGCCTCACATTTGGAGATGTTGAGTGAAAGATGGTGGTCATGGAGCCATCCAACAATGGCCTTAAGGCAGGACTGCGGTGAAGAGATGTCATTTGAGAAGGCCAAAGGGGAAATAGATTTTTGCCAAGAGTGTTCAGCATGATGAAGTTGCTGTCAGAGAAGGCAGAGAACAGTATGGAACCAGGATTGGTAGATTGAGGAATGGGATCTGAAGGGATGAAGAGGAGCAAAGGAATCCAGGGAAGAGATAAGAGTAGAGCACCATGTGGATATTCGGGTACCAAGTGAAGTAGAAGGAGAAGCAAAGGAGGAAAATGTAATATGTGAAGCGAGATGCTCGGTCACCAGAGCAAAAATATTATAGATACATCTAGTAAGAGGGAGAAGATGGGAGAGTAGGATTGGGAGAGAGAAAGAGAAAGAGATTAGGATGAGCAGAGGACAGGGGTAGCCAAAGGAGTAGAGGAGTGAGGCAAGATATTTTAGGGGAAGATGATAAGATCAAAAGTGTGATCAGTCTTATGGATGGAGTCAAAAATCAGTTGGCCGAAGCCCACATGGGAAATGAAATAAGGCAAATTATGAGTGTCAGTGGAAGAGGGGCAATTAAAGTCACTGAGAACTAGGAGGGGGGGATTTGAATGAGAGGTCAGTGAAAAAGGATGAGTTTGTCCAAGGAGGAGCCATAAGAGGATGGAGGGTAATAGACAATGAGAAAAAAAGCTGAGATAGATCCAAGATGGACATTGATATGGACAACCTCTAGGAAGAGTTGAAGAGTTAGATGGGAATGGACACTGCAGTGAAATCAGTTGGAGGAGTGGTCATGATGAAGAAAGTAAAAACTGATGGGACAGGAATCTTGAAGATGGGCCAAATCACCTGGTCTCAGCAAAGTCTCAGTATTGGCACAGAGGGATAGTAAGTTAAGGGAGATAAGGTCATCCAGCAGGTAAGATTTGTAATACAGAGTGGAAGTTTAGTGGATCCACATTAATTGAAGCTGACTTCATGGCAGGCATGGAGGAAAGCCCTAGAGGAATAGAGGTGAAGGAATGATGCCATGGCTTACTCACCAGGGTTGGGCGAATGGACACAGGAAAACAGCCTCAGATGACTGGAATGCAGGAAGGGGAAGGCTTCTGTGAAGAGAAAGTAGTAGAAATCTTACAGGAGACAAGGGCCCAGGTGAAAGGACCTGGCTGTGGATCATGAGGCACAGGCATGTAAAGCTGGGGATGTGGGGAGTGGTAGATGACAGTCTTTCTCCTGGTGCCAACACTGCTTGCTGGTGTTCCTGTTATTTCCATTGACACATCACCACCACTCCCCACCTCTGGGGCTCCTTTTCCTCCACCTCAGTCGCAAATATTTCCTTCTAGTAAGTCAGTAATTTGCACTGCAGTGATATTTCTTTTAATTTCTGGGTCAGAGAGGCCAGCTAGCATATATGTAAGAGGGTTGCAACCCTTTACCACTTGACCATGCAAGAAGTCCACTATTACCAAAACCTCTATTGTAAATCTCTGTCATTGCCAAAGACCCTCTAACTTTGCCTGTACAATATTCACTATTAAAATGAGAAGGCTCAGGGTAGCTTTTGTGAATCTCTGTTCCTCTGTGGCATCCTTAAAGAGCTTTAGGACTTCCATCACCTGCATGATACTTGTCCAATCTTGGTGATCCAGGGGCCATGCTATTCCAATCTCAGTCTCTGATGACATCTGAAGCAGGGCTGTCCATTGCTCTAACCCCTTTGTCATATCATAAGTGGAATTCTACCTGGTGCCAACATCCTGCTTGAGCTGCTGCACAGATATCTCTATTGCTTCCTGCATAACCGGTGTTCTGTCCAGGATAGGCAGGCATGTATAACATTCTGACTAGTCCACATATCAGTGTTGAAATGAATGATACTACTAGTCTCTGTCTTGCCAGCTCTGCCTGCAGCTGGTGGCATAGCTGATTATATAGACTGGGGAACACCTGCTTATAAAAGTTGTCTTGTAGAGCACTCAGTAATTGAAAGCTAAGAAATGAAGTAGCCTCTTAAACCCCACCTTCTCAATCATGTTCAGGGGATGATTATCCAGGACTATCATTTTCCCGATGCACCATGCACCACCCTTTATGCTGCCTGCCCCCTGTCCCATGACAGTGTTGCTGAACCCTATGTCATCTCTTCCATAGTGACTTGTTTTGATGTGCATCATGCCTGCTGCTATGCCATCTAGCTGGCAGAAGAGGATAGGGGCTTTACTTGGGAAAGTGATTTGTTTTTCCTGTGCCTTTTCCACCACTACTATTTCTAGTCCTGGATGGAGTCTCCAGCCTAGAATCAATGTCTTCTTTTGTACTGAACTGAAAAGAGTGTTTTTCCAAATTATGCAGCATGCCTCTATTCATCAGATAACTTATCAGGTTCTCTCTACTAATGTGCTTCCTACAGTAATTACATTCTGCATATCACAGGTCGCAAATCACTTGAAAAATGCCTGCACGCGTCTGAAGGTTAATGATAATTCCCTTTGGACGGGCTGCTGCTCTTGGTGCTGCTATTGAATGCATAGCTGGGAATGGAGGAGAGGATGAAAGGCCAGTGGCATCCTTCCTACTCGCTATGGTCTCCTCCACCTGTGATATGCTCTTGGCCTTGGCACTGCCAGTACCACTTTATACCTCCTCACCAGTTGGAATGCTAACAAAAACTTCTTAAATAATAAAATAGTATATGGAATGTATGCCTTCGAGTCAGTCCTGACGCCTGGTGACCCAAAAGCTCCTGGGTTTTCTTGGCAGTGTCACCGGAAGTAGATTGCCAGGCCTTTCTTCTGAGGCAGTGGAGGGTTAAGTGACTTGCCCAAGGCCACAAGGAGTGCTAGTGGGAACTGAACCCTGGTGGCTTGGTTACCAAGCCAGTGTTCTAACCACTAGGCTACTCTTCCATTTTTTTACAACATAGTATATGATGGCAGATAAAGAACAGTATGGTCCAACTAGTCTGCCCAGTAGGATGGCTAGAGTGGTTGTAACTGTAGCTTTGTGCAGGTCACCCCCCTCTGTGCCTGTGCTTAGGATTGTACCTGCTTCTCGATACAGGTCAGCCCTCTCTATTTATTGAGTATAAAAGATACTTAAGTTTGCTTTTATCGTCTTGCTATAAAAGGATCCACTGTGTCTGTGCAGTGCCATTTTGAATTCTGTTACTGTATCTACCCCGACTACCTCCATCTACCCCCACTACCTCCAAGCATCCACCACCCTTTCAGTGAAAAAGTATTTCCTGATATTGTTTTTAAGTTTACCACCTTGCAACTTCATCGTATGCCCTCTAGTTTTACAGCTTCCCCTTCTTTGAAAAAAGTTTGTTTGTTCATTGATACCCTTTAAGTATTTAAAGACCTGTATCATATCTCCCCTGTCCCTCCTCTCCTCTAAGATATACACATTTAGGTCTTCAAGTCTCTTCTGATATGTTTTCTGGGGCAGGTTTCAAATCATTTTGCTTGCCTTCCTATGAATTGTTTCAAGTCTTTTTATATCCTTTATGAGATACGATCTCCAAAACTGAACATAATACTCCAAGTGAGGCCTCACCAATGACAGGGCCATCAAACCTCCTCCTTTCTGATGGTTATTCCTTTCTGTATGCAGCCCAGCATCCTTCTGGATTTAGCTACTGCCTTGTTGCATTGTTTCACCACCTTGAGATCTTCACACACTAGCACTCCAAGGTCCCTCTCCTAGTCTTTGCACACCAAACTTTCTTCCCCCTATCGCATATGATTTCTTTGGAGTTCTGCATCACAAGTGCATGACCTGCACTTCCTTGCATTAAATCTTAACTGCTGAGCATTAGACCATTCTTCCAGTGTTTTTAGATTTGTCCTCATGCTGTCCACTCCATCAGATGTGTCCATTCTGTTGCAAATTTTCATGTCATCTGTAAAAAGGCAGACTTTTCCATTCAGTCCTTCCACAATATCACACACAAATACATTAAACAGTATTGGTCCCAGGACTGATCCCTGAGGCACACCATTACGCACTTCCCTTTCTTCTGAGTGAGTTCCATTTATTACCACCTTCTGTCATCTGTCAGTCAACAAACTTCTAATCCAGTTCACCACCTTGGGACCTATCCCCAGGCTGCTCAGTTTATTGATAAGCCTCCTATGAAAGTCTTTGCTGAAATCTAAGTATATCACATCCACCGCATGCCTTTAATCTAGTTTTCTGGTCACCCAGCCAAAGAACTCAATCAAATTTGTTTGGTATGATCTTCCCCTGGTAAAACCATGTTGCCTTGGATCATGCAATCCATTGGTTTCCAGAAAGTCCACTATTCTTTCTTTCAATAGTGCCTCCATTACTTTTCCCACCACAGAGGTAATGCTTACCAGCCTATAGTTTGTCACTTCTCCCCTATTACCACTTTAGTGAAGAGGTACCACATCAGCCCTCCAGTCCTGCAGAACCCCTCCAGTCTCCAAGGATCTATTAAAAACATCCTTTAAAGGCTCTGCCAGAACCTCTCTCAGCTCCTTCAGTATCCTGGGATGTATTCCATCCGGTCCCATGGCCTTGTCCACTTTCAGTTTTCGAAGCTGTTCAAAAACATTCTCTTCTGTAAATGGTGTGGAATCTACTCCCTTCCCATTTGTATATTTGTCAATTTTAGGCAGTCCATCGCCAGATTTTCTTTTTAGGAAATTGCTAGGTACTTGTGATTTAGATTGGCTACTCTTAGAAAGAGGATGCTGGGCTTGATGGACCTTGGTCTAAGTATGGCATATCTTATGTTCATATATTCTTACTGATGTCAGCATTTTTAAAGTCTAGGACTTTGAGTTTACTGTGGTTGGACTCTTCCTTGGCTTTTATCTCAAACCATACTGTGTGATGATCACTGCTGCTCAATTGGGCTCCCACACAGACATTCAACATGCTATGTCCATTGGTGTGTCTAAATCCAGCATTGAACTTTCCCTGGTCAGTTCTATCACCAGTGTTTGAGTGATGCTTCTTGGAAGGCATTTACAATCTTTTTACTTTGCAGATTTGCAGAAGGAATACTCCAATCCTCATCTAGTAGGTAAAGTCACCCAATATGATCTCTTCTCCCTTCATATGTACCTTTGCAATATCACTGATCAAGTCTCTATTCATTTCCTCAGTTTGAGTTGGAGGCCTGTAAACTACACCAGTATGGATGACAGTGCCATCTCCTCTTTCCAACACAATCCACAGTGCTTCTTCTTTTCCTCATGTCCCCTGCATTTCAGCAGCTTTGATAGTGTTTTTGACATATTGGGCTACTCCTCCTCCTTTTGTGCCTTCTCTATCTCTTCTAAATAAATTATAGCCAGCTATGGCTATATTCCATTCATGTGACTCATTAAACCATGTTTCTGTAATGGTCACAATGTCCAAGTCCATTTCCTCTTCACCAGTATACTTTCAGTATCTAATGATTCAAATATAAAACCCATCCAATCTGAATCTCTCAAGACTATTTCTACATGCTTTTCAGCGGGAAATACAGCATGCCTGCTGCTCGGCTCTGTTGTTTTCACCTGATGTTTCTCTCACGCCCCCCCCCCCCCATCCCAACCATGCAGCATGTAAAACTCCCTTACTGCCTCAGTGGACATGACATAAGATACCTATTCTTTCACAGTTGCAGAAGCTGCAGCTCTTCCTACTCTCTTTGTAAAGACATCTCTCTCTAGTTTCATCAGTGGAATAGAGGCGCATATAGGAAAGACCTGTTTCTTTCTGTGCACTTGTGCTGACTGAACTCCCCTTCATTCCCTTCTTTCCTTCTGTAACAACTAAATGTTCAAAACACACCATTCCTAAACATTATGATATGCTCAGACTGGATTCCCAGATGATTGTGGCAGGGAATGTCTGTCTTTTAGTGTCCTGCAATACCCAGGAGCCTTGTGCTGCACTGGAGTGTCATCACCCCAATTATTCTGCATCAGATACTGAGTCTAGGGTCACCCACCCAGCATGAAGTTGGTCCTACAGTGCCCTTTTACCCTGCCTGACATTTCAAAGGATTATGGAAAGGGCAGATGTGTTTGCTTGGCTAATACTTCTATGGGAATGAATTCCCCACATTGGTGACTGCCTGTCTTTTAATACACTTTTCCATTCAGCAGGCCTGTGTCACTTTGGAGTACCATCACCCCAAGTGTGCTGCCTTGGATATTATACTTCGGGACACCCATCCAGCCTTGTGCAGGCCTTGTAGTGCCCAGTCACTCTGCCTTTCTTCTCATGTGCTTCAAAGGGCTGAGGAAAGGAGGGATTGTTTTCCTGGCTAATGCTTGTATAGGAGTGGACTGCCAGCACTTGGAATAAGGGGCTACTTGTGTTTTAGCCTCCTTAACCACCCATCAAGCCTGTGCCACCTTGGAGTACCATCACCCCAAGTATGCTGCCTCAGATACTCTGACTGAGGTCACCTACCCAGCCTGGAGGAGGCCCTACAGTGCCCAGTTACCCTGCCTGACTCTTCATTCTCCACAAACAAATGGAGCAAGGGGGGATATCTTTGAAAGGCTAATGCTGCTGTGGGAGTAGATTTCCAGCTCTTGGGAGCAGGGTCTGATTTACATTTGGTGACTTGCTATACACAGCAGGCTTGTGCCACCATGTAGTACCTTCACCCCAAGTATCCTGCTTTATATACTGTGCTGGGTGTCATCCACCCAATCTGGGGTAGACATGCAGTACCCAGATATCTTGCCTGACTGCTCATTCTTTTCAAAGGATTAAGGAGGTGAGAAATGTATTAACTTGGCTAATGCTTCTATGAGAGTGGATTCTGAGCTCTTGTGAGCAGGGACTGCCTAGCTTTTAGTGCTCTGCCTTGCCCAGCAGACCTGTGCTGCCCCAGAGTACCATCTCCAAGGGTTCTGTTTCAGATACTTATTTAACTGTATTCTATGAGCGTGGGATGGAATAAATGCAGTAATATGACCTTTCCCCCACCTTACAACTGCTGTTACAGACAATAGGTAAACAAAATTGTAACAAAAAATTATGTCACTATCTTTTGTTGTGAAATGGAATATATGTAGATGAGATACAGTAATCTGTCTTTCCCCAGTGCCACTGCAAACTATAGGATTGTACACAGTATATACCTTCCAGCAATGACTGAGGACAGTAAGCAATTCACAGCTGGCAAACAGTACAGGGGGATTTTCCTTAGTCTCTCTCTGCTTCGGCTGATCTTCTCCCCCGAGCCTAGAGAGATGATGGAAGAAAGCCCACCAGAAATTTTAGCCTCAAAAACCAGACCGATCAGACACAGTAGCACTAAAAGAAGCAAGAACATTCTGGAGATCATTTTGAATGCTGTTTTGTGGGTCTGGATGTCCGATCTAGACATCCAGACCCACTAAATGGCTGGGCAGTCTGCCAGGGACAGAGCTCCCCGTACGAACAGGTGATTTGTACGGGGAGCTCTGTTCGTGAGAGAGAGGGGGCAGGACAGAGGTGGAACGAGGGCAGGCAGTGGGCAGAGAGTGACCCCGGATATACAGGGCTGATTCTGAGGTCGGCCCTGTACATCCAGGGTCAGATATGGAGATGGAGACTTATACCACTTCGGAAGTAGAATAAGTCCCCCTGGACATCAGGAGACCACAATGCTGGGCAGAGACAAGAGGTAAGGGGGTTCAGGGAGATCCACTTAGCCCAACCCTGGCCGTGGGAGGCCAGATCAGGAGTTGGGCTGCGGGAAAAGGATGTTTTAGCTGGTGGCTGAGGATCGCGGCTCCTGAATGGAGCCGTGGTACTATGGCAATGGGACGCCATGGCATGCAGCTCCATTCAGGAGCCTGGCTGTACTAGACATGGGATTGGCAGGACATGTGGCTGATAAGAATTGGGGCACAGCCTGCATGTCCAGGCCAGTAGACCCGATTCTGATCCTGTGGGGGTTAGACATGCCTGCAGGATCAGAATCGGGTCTATCTCTGTACATTCCAATTCTGATTGGCCATACAGGGGCTGGACGGACAGTACAGAATTGGCCTCTCTGCTTTCTTGAAGAGTTTTTTTTTAAATGTTTTTCTTGTGCTTTCATATTATAGAGCCCCAGTAACAGTGCAAAAGACAGGATAACCCCCATCTCATTGCAGAATTGTTGTCTACATCTTCTTATTGATGAGTTATTTAGTTATGTAAAGTTACTAAGAGGGTAGGATATTTAAACTAATGTAGAGCCTCTTAAGGTTATGAGGCATGTTTTATGCTATTTATTTTGTTTGCTGCAAGATGAACTGCACAGAGCTATAATTAATCTACTGCTAAGAATTAATCACTTGCTGATGAAAATCTTCAATAAAATCTTATGATGAAAGATTTCCCTTCCTTTCTCTTAATTGGTTTAATAGCACTCCTTCAGGACAGATGGTAATTTAACTCCTTCAGTGAAGGACTGAGTGAAGATTATTAAAAGTGGTATAATGAAAATCTCAGCCTACTTAAGGAAGCAGACAAATTGTCAATTAAAAACAAACAAACAAAAAAGCTGGGTGATCCTCAGTGAAAACAGCAGCCATTTATTTATCTTTTCTAACATTGTTTAAAAGATAATAATCTTCTCAGTCCTAGACAGAAAATAAAAGATCAATTTTTAGTCAAAGTACAGCAGTAGGAATATTTCTATTTTTATATTGTTTATTGCAGAAGCAGCAGAATGTTTTCCTAAAGCCAGTTGTTTCCTGAGGCCATACTTTTTATCGTTCCATATATCAAATGAAGGCCACAGAAGCTAAATATTTTGAAAAAAAAAATGGTTGGTGTGACACCGATCATTTTTGCTCCAACTTTGACAGTAAGAACATTTTTATCTAAAGTGTACTTTTAATCCACATCCAACAGCAAAGGCAACAGCAGTTACAGTACAGAGAAGAAGTGGCACTCCCAAGCCCTTCATGGTGGTTAATTCCTAACTAGCCTCCTCCCATCAGTTGCATTACCTCTGTATTCACAGCAGTGGCTGCTGCTGCCTGTGTTGAATTGAGCTAGAGGTAAGGCAGATAGGGCTGAGTATTGGTCGGTGTTTTCATCTATTGTGCAAACACTGCACATTGGTATAAAGCAATAAGGTTGCATCCTCAACTCTGGCAAAAACACTGCAGTCATCAGCTTTTTTTTTTCAAATGTCAGCTGTCACTATGAAATAAAAACTGAAAATTCATCACTGGTATCTGGATAGTGGCTGTTGATGAATATTAATGGGTTAATATTCTGCAACGGCAGTCAACATTTTTAAAATGCCTGGCCACTGCAGCAAAAACTGAAACCAGTCTGTTCAGCACTGGAACTTGGATATGCTCTGGGTGCGTCACTGACAGTCATCGCTATCCAAATAGTGGTGGCATTTAACCACTATCCAGATAGCAACACTGTATAAAGTTAGGACAGCCTTTAAAGTGATCTAACTTTATTCAGGTAGCGGACTGAAGATCATCACTAACCAGATAAGCGCTGTTCCTGTCCTTGACCCACCCACAGACCACCCCAGCACTGTCTTGACAGTGCCATGGTAGATAGAGGGCATATCCAATGGCACTGCCCGGTTAGGGCCACTGAATATCCCTTTCAGGGGGGGTTATCCAATTAGTAGGTCCTGTTAACCAGATAAACCCCTTTGACTATTGGTCCCTCAGCCTTTGCAGTCAACTACGGCTGTTATACATCTAGAAGTGATTTTTAGTGTTTCTATGTGAAAAACTATCCAGACACTCAAAAGTAACACCCGATTTCTACCACATAAGTAATTAAAATTCTATTATGGTGTCTAATCATTAAATATTCTTGAAGATAATCATTTTCATTAATTTTTATAAGTGTTACTATCTTCATGAAATGCATCCCATATGCTTTATAAATACAATCAACATAGTTGCTTCTACTTCTTTCAAGACATCTCATCAGTATCATCATTGCACTCAGTGGCTATTTCATTAGAGCCCAACAGTTGATCTTATTTGACAAAATACTCTTCTTTGGTTTGCCAGCTACAAATTCATTATTGTTTCACATTTGACAAAAATATATTTTTGATAAATTTATAACATATAAAGTCCATGCTCAGAATTAGAATATAGCAATCTTCCACAGCACCATTATGTTTCTATCTTCATACTATCGTATATTTGCAGTAATGCACCTCGGCAAAGGACGCTGTACATACGTTCTAGCTATAAGAGAACCAAACAGCTGATTGGTCAAAGGCCAGCCATTAATCGGCTCAATAAAACCACCACCACTCTATCAGATGCACCATTTGCCAATAGAAGATGTAGGCCTGTTCCCGTTAAAACAATCATTATATACAGAGGACATATCACAGGCAAGAGGACATATGAAGTGTGGTAAATAATATTTGCTCGTATACTATGGAGCTATCTCAGTCTGCACATTCAACATAGCATGATGCTTTTCACTTATAGAGATCTATTAAATGTTTGAGTAAAAAAGTGACATGCTATGCTCCTATAAGAAGATCCATATTGGTCAAACAATTCAATGTTCAAGACTTGTATTATCTACTATACACTGCAATAGCCGGATATCATTGTTGGCGAGTCTGATGGAAGCAGAGGTGATGAAGATGGGGCCTTTTGTGACATGGAGGGGCTCTGTTTTATTGAAGTTGATGAAGAGATTATGAAGATGGATCCAGTTTATTATTTCTGAGAGGCAGCGAGAGTGTGGAGTAATTAGGAGCAGAAGTGGAGAATGGTGCAAAGATCATGATGTCATTGGCGTATATCAGGAACTTGGAATTATTGGATGATGGCAGAGAGAGGTTGAATGTATATATTGAATAGCAGAGAGGAGAGAGATGATCCTTGTGGTACTCCCTGATAAAGAGTGAAGGGAGCTGAGGTTTGTGTTTCTATGTTAATTCTTTGGCTTTGGCTGGTGAGATAAGAATGGAACCATTTGAGGGGGGGTGCTACGGACTCCAATGTGGTGGAGTTGGTTGAGGAGGAGCTGGTGGGATACGGTGTCAAAGAGCAGCGGTGATGTCCAAGAAGCCTTGAGTGATTGTTTCAATGCCTGATATGAGAGAACCTAGGAAGCAGGCCATAAGGGTTTCAGTGCCATGGTTGGGTCAGAATTCATGTTGCTGCATGTTTAAAGGTGTGAAGTTGTCTATATGATCTTGGAGTTGGGTTTGTATGGCTTTCTCGATAATTTTGGAAATAAATGGTATGCTAGTTATGGGTCTGTAAGAGGAAGGTTAGTATGGATCCAGGTTTGGTTTCTTCAGGAGCAGTCTGATTGATGCTTGTTTGAGGGAGGGAGGAAGAAAACCTTGTGAAAGTGATAATGAGACAATATCAGAAATGATTGGTAGGAATTGTTCTTTGGTGATTTTAATCCAGGAAACCTGACAAAGGTCAAGTGGGTAGGTTGTTGTATTGATGTCATTGAATATGTTATACAGTTTGTCAGGTGATTATATCTTGAAGGTAGTCCAGTAGTGGTCTCTTCATTTGAGGTTATGATGTTGGGACTGCTGTTAGGATGTAAGTTTGCAGATTAAGAATGCGGTCATGATTTGTTTGTGATGGGTCTTTGGTAAGTGTTTTGACAATGTTGAATAGTTCTCTGGATTTGTTGATGGATCGTGAGATAAGGTTGTGGTATTCTTTTTTTGGCATGGATGGTGGAGTCCTGATATAGTTTTGTTTATTTATGTATTGAGATCTGAGTTGATGGTCTTGAGACTTTCTCCATTGTTGTTCGAGATATCATAGGTTGTGTTTTTGTGTTTTTAAGGCTGTGGAATACCAGGCAGTGTGTGGTCATTGTTTTTTGTGGGGGGCCTTTGGCGGAGCAAGAACAGCAGTAGAGATGGTTGAGTTCCATGTGTGGACTTTAGTTCTGAGGTCAGTTTGCATTGGTAAGATGGAAAGGGTTGGGGTAGATTTTTGGAGGAAGACTTGTTCATAAAATGAAAGGAACCTTCAATATATTGGATGCGTGGTTTGCAGGCATGAGCTAGGTATGTTAAATGTGATGAGGTTATGATCGAATCAGGGAACTGGAAGTATTGAGGGTGGAATATATCTTTTTGTGTTTAGGAGTTGATTTGGGAAGAAGACCATGTCAAGTATGCTGCCTTTTGTGTGTGTGGGGGAGTACTCTGTGAATTGTAGATCTGTGATCGCTTCAAGGAAGGCTGAAGAGTGGGTAGTGGCAGCAGATGGGAGGTTTAGGTATCCAAGCAGGATGAAGTCTTTGTTGGTGGATGCGTGAGAGCAGGTTTCTTCCAATAAGATGGCAAGTTCTTCAGCGTTGGTGTGTGGGGATCTGTACGCTAGGCAGATGGAGAGGTGGCGGTTTGAGATTTTGATGATGTCAAGGTTGGGGATGGAGGCATAGTTTATGGTGTTGAAATTGAGGCTCTTACTTGTGAGTATGCAGACTCCGCCTCCTCTGCCGGATGTCTGAGGGCAATTGTGGAAGTTGTGAGTGGAGGTTTTGAGATGGTTGAGCAGGACATTGTCATTTTCAGAGACCCAGATTTCAGTGATACATAATATGTCAAGCTTGTTGTCTGTTATGCAGTCAGATAGGGTTTGAATTTTGTTGTGCTGAAGATTTAAACTGTCCAGGAAAGAGTCCTGATTGGCCTTGTGGCAGGCGCAGGGAGGAGCTTACCTTCCCGTTCCTCTCCTCAATGCTGATCAGGTCTGTTGGTAATGGGGTCCGATGGTCGCATGCCTGCCAGTGCTGAAAATTTAAACTGCCCTGGAAAGTGGCCTGATTGAGAACTATTTTTAAATTATTATGTTTTGCTTTTAAAATCCTGAATTGTATTGGAGCAGGATGTCTTCAGCTGTATATATCATGTTATATACCAGTGAGATCCCTAAATTCACAGGGTGAGCTGAGATTAATGATTCTGCAGGAAGTTAGTCAATGCAAGAAATCATACAATCTCAAGTAATGACCCACAGTGGTAAAATAATCTTCCAGGAGAACTGCAGGAAGAACAGAATTATCTTTCTTGAGAAAGAAAACTAAAAACATGGTTGTTTGAAAAGTGTATTGCTGGAAATCACTGTTAATGCTTGAATCTGTTCTTTGGATTTCATTTTATTAATTTTCTTCTGGTCTTCTGATTATATGGGCTGAGTTTTTAATGTTGTTTTATTTAATGGGAACTACTTTACTAAGCTGGGGGGGGGCATATTCAAAAGTATTTACACAGTTTGCAGACCTGCAAACCTTGTAAATGCTGCTACGTGGCACAGCCCCACTTTTTGCCGCTGAATATCCCCAAACAGCCTGGTAAAATGCCCAAACACCAACTGCTTAGCATCAGAGCATTCCAAGGGTGGAGTGGGGGTGGAGACCAAATTTTTGCCATTCAACAGCGACATTCAGCCGCTAACCAGCTAACCTAAACCAGCTAGAGTTAGGAAGAAAAAATGCTGGCCAAACTTTAGCTGGTTCAGCTATCCAGCCAGCAGCTGAATATGGCTGCTGATCGGATAGATAAATCGCTGTCTGGAGACACTGGATATACAGTGCAACTGGCTGTATATGGTTCCAGCACTGAATATCCAGGAGCAATTTCAAGTGGCAACAGCCAGCCACTTTAACTGTGATAGCTGTTGCCGTTGAATATTTTTGGTTTAAACATTGATATTGTATTTATTTATTTATTTTTTATTTATTTACATTCTCTTATATACCGCGCTATTCTGTATCAGAGAGGTTTACATTGAACAAACTGAAATTACATTGAACAGGGCATTATAACTTGGAGATAACTATTTTACAGGGAACAAATATTTTTGTTCTGTGTTCACAGATGAAGAACCAGGAGCAGGACCTCAGAAAACACCCACAAATAAGAACAGAAGCGAGGGACATCTTGAACAATTTTCAGAAGACTGTGTTCGTGAGAAACTAGCTCAACTTAAAGTAGACAAAGCGATGGGACCGGATGGGATACACCCTAGAATACTGAGGGAACTTGGGGACATTCTAGCAACTCCACTGACTGACCTTTTCAATGCCTTATTGGAGTCGGGAGTGGTGCCAAAGGACTGGAGAGAGGCTCATGTGGTGCCTTTACACAAAAGCGGAAGTAAGGATGTTGTTGAAAACTTCAGGCCGGTTAGTTTAACTTTGGTGGTGAGTAAATTATTGGAAACGCTGCTGAAAGAGAAAATAGTGAGGTTTCTGGAGTCCAGCGGATTACAGGATCCGAGGCAGCATGGATTCACCAGAGGCAGGTCTTGTCAGACAAATCTGATTGATTTCTTTGACAGGGTGACCAGGGAGTTGGACCGAGGGAGAGCTCTAGATGTGGTGTATTTAGATTTCAGTAAAGCCTTTGACACTGTTCCTCACAGGCGACTTATAAACAAACTGAGCACCCTAGGGATGGACCCTAAAGTTACTGCTTGGGTTAGAAATTGGTTGGGTGGGAGGCGACAAAGAGTACAAGTAAATGGAGCTCACTCTGAGGAGAAGGATGTTACCAGTGGTGTGCCCCAGGGATCTGTCCTTGGTCCGATTCTTTTTAACATCTTTGTTAGTGATATAGCGGAAGGGCTGTCGGGTAAGGTTTGCCTCTTTGCAGATGATACCAAAATCTGCAATAGAGTAGACACCCAGGAAGGTGAAGATAACATGAGGAGGGATCTAGCTAAGCTTGAAGAATGGTCTAGAATTTGGCAGCTGGGATTTAATGTTAAAAAATGTAAGGTCATGCATTTGGGCTGCAGCAATCCAAGGGAGCAATACAGTATAGGAGGTGAAGTACTTTTGTCCACTAAAGAAGAGCAGGACCTAGGCGTGGTTGTGTCTGATGATCTTAAAGTAGCTAAACAGGTAGAAAAGGCGACGGCAAAAGCTAGAAGGATGCTTGGGTGCATACGGAGAGGAATGGCTAGCAGAAAAAAGGAGGTGATAATGCATCTGTATAAGTCTTTGGTGCGACCTCATTTGGAGTATGGTGTGCAATTCTGGAAACCGCACCTTCAAAAGGATGTGAACAGGATGGAGTCGGTGCAGAGGGTTGCTACTAAAATGATTAATGGGCTTCATTATAAAGCATATGAGGACAGACTTAAGGATCTTAATATGTAAACCTTAGAGGAAAGGCAGGATAGAGGTGATATGATTGAGATGTTTAAATACCTCCGTGGCATAAATGTTCAGGGAGAGAGCCTCTTTCAATTGAAAGCAAGTTCTGCTACGAGGGGACATGGGATGAGGGTGAAGGGAGATAGATTCAGGAGTGATATGCGGAAATATTTCTTTACAGAAAGAGTAGTGGATCCGTGGAATAGTCTCCCAGTGGAGGTGGTAGAGATGAGGACAGTAACTGAATTCAAAAAACCATGGGACCAACACAGAGGATCTCTAAAGGTAAAAAGTGGACTGTTGTAGTTGTTGTTATGGAAGGACAGACTAGATAGGCCATGTGGTCTTTTTCTGTCATCATGTTCCTATGTTTCTTTGTAACATGGGCTATGGAGGGTTAAGTGGCTTGCCCAAGACCACAAGAAGCACCTGTGATTGTATAACAGTTATTGTATAACTGCCAAGATGCCAAGTAAGTGGTTATAATGTGGGTATAGATAATAAACTAAACTAAACCAGTCTCTGCAGTATTTCAAAAGAAATAGGCGAGCACAGTTGCACCTATGATCCTTGTTGCATATCATTTTCTATGTTTATGTATGACTTTCCCTCCTTTTATTCCCCAAACTAAACAGGAAACCATCCCAGACACTATTTTAAAGCAAAACACTGAACAGGCCATTGTCTTCTCTAGATATAAAAAAAGAGATTTAGATTTTAGATTTGATTGCTTCCTATTCCAATTTCAACCTCAAGTTTAGTTGCATACACACAAAGCAGGTATTTCCATGACCAATCTAAGGAGTTCTTTAATTAAAGTATAGTAAAAATTTGCAGCCATTTATTATTTATTTATTACATTTTTTTATATACCGCGCTATTTGGTATCAGCGCGGTTCACATGAAACAAAATCACCAGAACAACAAGCTATTCTGTGTTTACAGAGAACAGGTGTACAAACTTGGATAACATAGGGGAACTATTTACAAATATTATTTACAAACAGGCGTCATGACAATGCACAATGATCCTAAATATCGTACCGAGCAAGTTGATGAAGCTAACTGATAATGATGGTGTGGCTACTTTTGTTGGTGGATTTGGCTTGGCGTATTGTTGAGTGGGTAGTATTTGAAGAACAGGTGATATTTGAGTACTTTCCTGAACTGGGTTATGTCAGTGATTGCACGAATATTCAATGGTAGTGCGTTCCAGCATCTTGGGGCGCAAAATATGAACGCCCTGTTTGTCATTGACTGGGTGCATTTTGTGAATACTTTCGGAATTATTAGTGTGTTTATTTCTGTCGGTCTTCTGGATCTGTTAGGCGGAATGGCGTGAATGAGCTCTGTTAGTGAGTAGGATGAAAGACCATTGATGGCCTTGAAAGTCAGCAGTAAGGTCTTGAAAACGAGCCTTCCATGTATGGGGAGCCAGTGGAGCTGCTTCAAGATAGGCATCACGTGGTCGTTTTTAGAGGCTCCCTGAAGGACCCTCGCTGCAGCATTCATGGCGAGTTGTAGAGGGTTAATGGTAGACTGTGGGAGGCCTTGTAGGATAGCGTTGGCATAGTCAAAATGCGGTAGAATTAATGCCTGGTATATTGTACTGAAATCTTCTGGATCTAGTAAGGAGTGCAAATGCCTGAGAGTCCGGATCTTGAAATAGACTGCTCTTACTCAGGGCCGGATTTACGTATACGCCATGTACGCCATGGCGTAGGGCCCACAACCGGCAGGGGCCCACCAAAAATAGAACCAGTTTTTTTTTTTAACTCGATTAAAAAAAAAACCTGGTGGCTACCGCCGCGGGGCCCCCTCTGCTGCCGCGGGGGCCCCGTCTACAAGATGGTCTGGTCTGGTCTGGTCCGGTCGGGTCGGGTCGGGTCGGGTCTCGTCTCCCTCCCTCCCTCCCGGCTGCGAGAGACGCGAAGATAGAGCGTCTCCTCGCGTCTGTGTTAAGCCCGCAGGGGCTGATGGGATTTCCCATCAGCCCCTGCGGGCTTAACACAGACGCGAGGAGACGCTCTCCCTTCGCGTCTCTCGCAGCCTGCAGCGAGGGAGGGAGAGAGACCCGACCGGACCGGACCGGACCCGACCCGACCAGCTTGTAGACGGGGCCCCCGCGGCAGCAGAGGGGGCCCCGCGGCGGCAGCCACCAGGTTTTTTTTTAAAATTAAATTTTACTTTAGGCCGGGGGGGTAGGATACCCCCCCCGGCCTAAAGTAAAATTTAATTAAAAAAAAAAACCTGGTGGCTGCCGCCGCGGGGCCCCCTCTGCTGCCGCGGGGGCCCCGTCTACAAGCTGGTCGGGTCCGGTCCGGTCGGGTCTCTCTCCCTCCCTCCCTCGCTGCAGGCTGCGAGAGACATGCGTCTCTCGCAGCCTGCAGCGAGGGAGGGAGAGAGACCCGACCGGACCCGACCCGACCGGACCCGACCAGCTTGTAGACGGGGCCCCCGCGGCAGCAGAGGGGGCCCCGCGGCGGCAGCCACCAGGTTTTTTTTTTTTATTAAATTTTACTTTAGGCCGGGGGGGGGTAGGACTGGTAATGGGCTATGGGGGGGGGGGGTAGGACTGGTAATGGGCTATGGGGGGGGCTGGGGCTGGAAATGGACTGGGGGGGGGTAGGGCTGGTAATGGGCTATTGGGGGGCTGGGGCTGGAAATGGACTGGGGGGGGGTAGGGCTGGTAATGGGCTATTGGGGGGCTGGGGCTGGAAATGGGCTGGGCTGGGGGGGTTAAGGCTAGAGGTGGGCTGATGGGGTTAGGACTGGTAATGGACTGTGGGCTGTTGTGGGGGGCTTAGAACTGGCAATGGGCTTTGGGGGGGGTTAAGACTGGTAATGGGCTGTGGGCTGATGGGGGCTGTCTGGTAATGGGCTATGGGGGGGCTAGGACTGGAAATGGGCTGGGGGGTTAAGACTGGAGGTGGGCTGATGGGGTTAGGACTGGTAATGGGCTGTTGGGGGGGGTTAGGACTGGTAATGGGCTTTGGGGGGGTTAAGACTGGTAATGGGCTGTGGGCTGATGGGGGTTGTCTGGTAATGGGCTATGGGGGGCTAGGACTGGAAATGGGCTGGGGGGTTAAAACTGGAGGTGGGATGATGGGGTTAGGACTGGTAATGGGCTGTGGGCTGATGGGGGGGGGGGTAGGACTGGCAATGGGCTATGGGGGGCTGACTGGAAATGGGTTGATGGGGTTAGGACTGGAAGTGGGCTGATGGGGGGTTAGGACTGGTAATGGGTTATAGGGGGGGCTTAAACTGAAAATGGGTGATGGGGGGTTAAGGACTGAAAATGGGGTGATGGGGGGTTAAGGACTGTAAGTGGGGTGATGGGGGGGCTAGGACTGGAAATGGGCTGATGGATGGCTAGGACTGGAAATGGGCTGATGCAGGGACTAGAAGGGAATGGATGCTGGGTGAGGCTGGAACTAGAAGGGAGCTGATGTTGGGGGAGGATTAGAATGGGATGGGGCTGGAAGAGTAAAATGGAGAAGGGAAAAATATTTTGTGTGGGAGGGATAAAAAATCTACAATTGGCCGGGTATTGGGAGAGTAAGTGGGGATTGAGGATGGAGGGGTAATATTTGAGTGGATGAAATAGGAATGAGGAAAGAGCAAAAGGAGAAAGATTAGTATGTTAAAGCAGATGTAGAGAGAGAATGGAAAAAAATCTAGAAGAGAGAAGAAAGGACAAATGGACAGCAGACGATGGACAGTTAGCAGAAGACACGAAGAAACCAGAAGAAAGTGGCTGGAGCAATTGCAGCTGAAAAAAATGCACAAAAGGTAGAAAAATATCTCTTTATTTTGAATTTATTAATTGGAATATGTCAGCTCTGGTAAATGTGCATCATTAACATCTGTGCTTTGTTTAGTACAAGAGCAAATTAATGTATAGTTTTATTTCTACAGTGTTGTACATTCCAAGTTTGGCTTTTGGGATTCCCAGTTTAATTATTGTCTTCCTATTTCTAAATTGTGATTACTTGTTTGGTGATGGTCTATGTTCTGCATGTGTAACTGAGCTGAGGTGTTCTGTTTATATAATTCCTGTTTGACATTGCCACTTGTTCTCTTTCCCCAGTAGGTCATGTATTGTTGTTCTCTGAAATGTATTGGTTTAATATTTGCAGTGTTGCCTTTTGATTGGTAGAGTATGGTGCTTTGTGAGTCCTGGTAGTGCTGTTAGGATACGGCGGGTTTACTATGGGCAGTGTTTGTAGTAGTTCCTAATGTGTCTGGCAGTTGGCACTGGATTATAGTAATGTAGAAATCTTTTAGTCTTTCTTTATCCATACACTCATTAAGAGGCACGTTTACTAAAAGTTAGTATATGGTAACATTATGCAAATATTTATGCAAATGAGGCCCCTTATGCAAATGAGGTCCGCACCCCCCTTGGGCCGCCCCTGCTGGGGGCCCACAATTTTTGTTGGCGTAGGGCCTCACTCAAGGTAAATCCGGCCCTGCTCTTACTATGTTACCTATGTGCGCCTTCATATCAAGACGCTGATCCAACGTAACCCCCAGGTATCGTATTGTAGATTTTGTTTGAAGTTCTGCTTCTTTAACTCTTACATGGGGTAGTAGGGTGAAATTGTGGTCCCTCGTGATGAATAGCACCTCCGTCTTCTTGTGTTGAATACGGAGGTTTTGGGATTGGAGCCATTCGGAAACTGCGTCAAAACATTCTATCAGAGGGGAGAGGTTCAAATGCTCTGTAGAGAACAGCATGTAGAGCAGGATATCATCTGCATATATCAGGCAGTCCACTTTGAAAGATCTGATGATATTGCAGATGGGCTGCATGTATATGTTGAACATGAGTGATGATAGAGAGGAACCTTGCGGGACTCCCTGGCTTTGGTGGAATGGTTCTGATGCTGCTGCTCCAGATTTTACATGTTGCCATCTTCCAGCCAGATATGATTTACACCATTCCAAGGCATTGCTGCAGATGCCCTTCTCTTTTAGCCGTCCCAAGAGAAGCTCGTGACTCACTGAGTCGAATGCTGCAGCAATGTCTAGGAAAATAAGCACAAACCCTTGACGGATGTTGTCGATACCTGTGATTATATTACTGAAGAGGGTGGTAAGGAGGGTTTCTATGCCATGAGCCTCCCTGAATCCATGTAGGCAATGGTCTAGTGGGGCGGTGGAGTCTATGTGATCTTATATTTGTCTTTCTACTTCTTTCTCAATTATCTTAGCTAGGAGAAGTATACTGGCTATAGGTCTATATGAGTCAGCCTTCTGGGGGTTTAGCTTGGTGTTTTTTAATAGAGGTCTAATGGAAGTATGTTTATGGGCTGTGGGGAACGAGCCAGTTGTGAAAGATAGGTTCATAAGTCTTGTTATGAAAGGACTGAACTCGTTGCATAGCTCCTTTATCCAAAAGGCTGGGCAGGGGTCAGTTTGTGCCGTGGTGGTATTGAGAGACATGATAGTGTCCTCGACATATTTCCTGGATGGTGTGGAGAACATAGACAAGGACATTGGGCAGGTTGACTCTTGTATTGTGACCTCTGAGACCCTATCTGTCTGGAGTAGTTTAGATTGAAGGTAGTCGGTGAATTCTTGTGGGTGAATCTCATCTTGCTGCTCTGGGGATGGTTCCTTCGATAAGGTCTTGACTAAATTGAACAGATTGCGTGGCTTGTTCAGTGACCTTTTGAGTGTGTCTGTGTGAAATGGCTTCATTTTCATCATGATTGAATCTCGGTGGATCGCTAGGTGGAGTTTGTAGGCTGTTTGGTCCTCCATGGAGTGCAATCGGTGCCATAATTTTTCAAGCCTCCGTAAATGTGTGAGGGATGACCGCAGCTCTGGGGAGTACCATTGTGCAGACTTTCTTTTCCTGGGGATGTTGTTAGGATTAGAACGTTGTGCAATAGCGCTGAGGTTGCTATTCCAGGAGGAGATCAGATTTTCGAGGTTGAGTGTTGTATCATTGAGGAGTGGACGGGTCTCTGACAATATGAGTTCTCTATTAAATGGTCGGAAACTACGTGCTGAAGTTCTTGTGGTGCTGCTCAGTCTTGTGTTGTCTTTTGATTGTTTGTTGTGAGTGGGTATCTGGAAGTTGATTAGCTTGTGGTCTGACCAAGGTACGGAGGTAACAGATGTCACTAGGTCATGGCTTGGATCAGGGACTGTCAATGGGGCAAACACCAGGTCTCGAATGTTTCCCTTTAGATGTGTGGATTCCTTGATTATTTGCTTGTATCCCAGATCCTTGATAGCTTCCAGGAGGGTGGATGCCTGATTGTGTTGCAGAGATGGGAGATTAAAATCTCCCAGTATCCAGTTTGGTATGCTGGGATTGTAGATATTGGCAGCTAGGTCTAATATAGTTGGGAGATCGTCAGGGGAGGATGAAAGGGCTCTGTATAACAGGATGATAGAGCACAGTTTGTTTGCAATGGTTACTGTATCCAAGTTGTTATTGCTAGTGGAGTCAATCGTATGGAAATGGAGGTTCGTCTTGGTGAGGATGAGCGTTCCACCTCCTCTCTTATTTTCCCTATGTTGTGTGTGTATGGAGAAGTTGGGAGGAAGGAGTTGGTTGAGGAGTACGTTGTCTTCACATGATAGCCAAGTTTCTGTGATCATGAGTATATCCAGATCATGGGAGGATGTTATGTCTGCGATGACGGGCCATTTCTTACGGATTGAGCGTGCATTTATGAGGGCACATTTTAGTCGTGGTGGAAGGGGGGTTTCCTTTTGCTTGGTTTTCTTAGAGTGTTGGAGTGCGATATGTAGCAAGTGAGAGTGGCGTGTGTGGGCTTCCTCATTAGGGTAGAGATAGGGGGCCCCTGACCCTCTTCTCCCATGGCTCTGCAGGATTGGAATTTGATTGGGTGAGGGGGATAGTGCAAAAGAGTTCCCGAGCCAACCTGTGAGAAGGAAGTAACAGCTGACTAAGGCAAAGAGGAGGAAGGCCATTTTGAGACCTTCTATTGTGCGTGGCAGAATGAAACGTGTGGGCAGATCAACTGTTTAAAAGAGGTTATTGCAGCATGCTGACAGATGCGTTGTTTCGATTGGCAAGATACAATGCATTGGCAAGATACAACGCATTGGCAAGATTGTTTCGATTGGAGAGTTAGAATATATAGCACTAAATGAGAGGTTAGATATGATTGCACTCTCAGAGACATGGTGGAAGGAGGATAACCAGTGGGACACTGTGATACCTGGATACACACTATATCGTAATGATAGAGCTGATCAAATTGGTGGAGGGGTTGCGCTCTATGTTAGAGAGGGCATTGAGTCAGAAAGGATTAAAGTTTTGCAGGGAACAAAATTTGCTGTAGAATCTCTATGGATTGAAATTCCATTTATGAAGGGGAAGGTGATGGCAGTTGGAGTATACTATCGACCGCCTGGCCAGAATGAACAAATGGATGATGAAATGCTCAAAGAAATCAAGGAAGCTAACAAAAGTCACAACAGAGTAGTAATAATGGGTGATTTCAATTACCCCGGTATCGACTGGGTCAGTGTCACAGCAGGACAAGCTAAAGAGATAAAGTTTCTAGATGGAATAAATGACTGCTTCTTGGAGCAGCTGGTTCATGAACCGACCAGAGGGGAAGCCATACTGGACCTAGTCCTTAGTGGAACGCCAGATCTGGTGCAAGAAATAAGGGTGTTGGGACCACTTGGCAATAGTGATCATAGTATGATCATGTTTGATTTAATTAGTGGAGGACAGATAGTAAAGGCATCCACAGTACTACCTTTTAACTTTCAAAAGGGAGGCTATGATAGAATGAGGAATATAGTTAGGAAAAAACTAAAAGGAGCGGTTCCAAAAGTTAAAGACTTACAGCAAGCTTGGGTGTTATTTAAAAATACTATCCTCGAAGCCCAGACCAGCTGTATTCCACGCATTAGGAAAAGTGGAAGAAAGTCCAAAAAACTGCCAGCATGGTTTAAAGGTGAGGTCAGAGAGGCTGTTGCTGCCAAAAAAGCAACCTTCAGGAAATGGAAAAAAGAGCCAAATGATGAAAACTGGAAACAGCACAAGCACTGGCAAGTTAAATGCAAAGCATTGATAAGGCAGGCAAAGCGGGAATTTGAGAAGAAACTTGCTACGGAAGCAAAAACACGAATTACTGAGGAAGATGTAGGGATGTTACCCAAGACTTAAGTGGTATTTAAAGGTGATACTGCAGAGGAATTGAGAGAAATATCGCTACACCGGGAAGATATATTACAACTATTTGATAAACTGAATAGTAGCAAATCACCTGGACCAGATGGTATACATCCCAGAGTGTTGAAAGAACTGAAATATGAGATTGCAGACCTGCTATTGGTAATCTGTGAACTTTCCTTAAAATCATCTGTAATACCTGAAGATTGGAGGGTCGCCAACGTAACACCAATTTTTAAAAAGGGTTCCAGGGGTGACCCGGGAAATTACAGACCGGTGAGCCTGACGTCAGTACCAGGGAAAATGGTAGAAACCATCATAAAGAACAAAATTACACAGCATGTAGATAGTCATGGCCTAATGGGAGACAGCCAACATGGCTTTAGACAAGGAAGATCTTGTCTTACTAATCTGATATGTTTTTTTGAAGGTGTGCATAAACAGGTAGACAAAGGTGAGTCGGTTGATATAGTGTATCTGGACTTTCAGAAAGCTTTTGACAAAGTCCCCCATCAGAGACTTGGCGAAGCTAAAAAGTCATGGGATAGGAGGCAGTGCACTATTGTGGATCGGGAACTGGTTAAAAGATAGAAAGCAGAGGGTAGGGCTAAATGGCCAATATTCCCAATGGAAAAAGGTGAATAGTGGAGTACCCCAGGGATCTGTACTGGGTCCGCTGCTTTTTGACATATTCATAAATGACCTGGAAAAGGGAATAACTAGTGAGGTTATCAAATTTGCAGATGTCACAAAACTGTTTAAAGTTGTTAAAACCCAAGAGGATTGTGGAAAACTGCAGGAGGATCTGGATAAATTGGAAGACTGGGCATCCAAATGGCAGATGAAATTTAATGTGGACAAGTGCAAAGTTATTCACCTAGGAAAGAACAACCCACACTATAGTTACACGATTCAAGGCTCCACATTAGAAACCACCACCCAGGAAAAAGATTTAGGAGTCATCGTGGATAACATGTTAAAACCCTCCGCCCAGTGTGCAGCAGCGGCCAAGAAAGCAAATAGAATGCTAGGTATCATAAGGAAAGGGATGGAGAATAAAACAAAGGATGTTATAATGCCTCTGTATCGCTCCATGGTACGACCGCACCTTGAATATTGTGTGCAAATCTGGTCACCGTATCTTAAAAAGGACATAGCGTTATTAGAAAAAGTACAGAGAAGAGCCACCGAATTGGTGAAGGGGATGGAAGGCTACTCCTATGAAGAGAGGCTAAGAAGGATAGGGTTCTTTAGCCTGGAGAAGAGACGGCTGAGGGGAGATATGATAGAGGTCTATAAATTAATGAATGGAGTGGAACGGATAAACGTGGATCAATTGTTTACGCTATCAGAGTATAGAAAGACTAGGGGACATGTAATGAAGCTACAGGGTAAACTATTTAAGACAAATAAAAGAAAATATTTTTTCACTCAACGTGTAATCAAACTCTGGAATCTGTTACCGGAGGATGTAGTAAGGGCTGTTAGTATAGCTGGGTTTAAAAAAGGTTTGGACAAGTTCCTGGAGGAAAGGTCCATAAACCACTATTAAAAAGGGACCCAGGATATCAATGCTTGACCCAGTACAAGCATTGTGGAACCTGTGTCTTTTGGGGATATTGCTAGGTACGTATGACCTAGATTGGCCACTGTTGGAAACAGGATACTGGGCTTGATGGACCTCGGTCTGACCCAGTATGGCATGTCTTAAGATAGTGCAGAGGATAATTCACTATTCGTTACACAGTCAGGAGTGCGTCATGGGTGAATTATATACTGGTAACAGACATGAAGCACATATGTTTGTTCTGATAAGCATACAAGTATATGGCATGAATATGAAATCAGTAGGAATGCATGAAAACAACAGGCAGGTCTGTGTATCATGTAAATGATGGAAGACGGGCAGCGAGCAGGTATAATACATGGGCAGTACTATTAGGCAAACAGGCATCCACAAATAATTCGCTCTATTGGGTAAACTAACAATAATGTGGTTGTAACATTTTGCAGGGTGACTAAACTGAGTCATAGTTAGTATAGTCACGTTGGGCTGGGTCCTAATTATGAGCATTGAAGAGAGCCAAGTTCTAGATATTAAAAGTACCTGCTTTGCTTGTCGGAGGGTTGCGGCCTTTCCTGAGACTGACGTTCCTTAATTCCAGATCAAGATGATTGAGTTCAGACTTCGTCTACAGGTCCCCACCTAAGGGCCACGCCAAAGGGCCCTCTGGCGAGGCCCTCAGGCGCGGATGCGCCCGCTGGTGCCCTTGTTTTAAGCTGCTGAAGGTGTGCCCCGATTGGGCAGATGAGTCTGGTGGAGGCGGACTTGCAGCGACGGCGGGAGCCGGCTCTATCCCTTCTGGGAGAGCTTGCGGGGTGGAAAAGGGCTGCTGCAGACTGGCGCCCTTGTTTTAAGCTGCCGAAGATGTGTCCCGATTGGGCAGGTGAGTCTGATGGAGGCGGACTTGCAGCGACGGCGGGAGCCGGCTCTATCCCTCCTGGGAGAGCTTGCGGGGTGGAAAAGGGATGCTGCAGGCTGGCGCCCTTGTTTTAAGCTGCCGAAGGTGTGCCCCGATTGGGCAGATGAGTCTGGTGGAGGCGGACTTGCAGCGACGGCGGAAGCCGGCTCTATCCCTCCTGGGAGAGCTTGCGTGGTGGAAAAGGGCTGCTGCAGGCTGGTGCCCTTGTTTTAAGCTGACGAAGTCATGCCCCGATTGGGCAGATGAGTCTGGTGGAGGTGGACTTGCAGCGACGGCGGGAGCCGGCTCTATCCCTCATGGGAGAGCTTGCAGGGTGGAAAAGCCATCATGGGTTAATTGCAAAAATTATTGAACAGTAACTGCAAAGTCTCTACTATAACTGTTGGGGGTATATCCAGCAACTTCCCATAAAGTTAATGCAAAGACTAGGGGTATGCATTTGTTAGTATGCCTTAAAAATGTAGCATGTGCTAAATTTTTATATTGTAATGTACACTAATCAACTTAGTGTGCCTCAATTAATCATTTATTGCATGTTAAGGGGTTTTTCATAGAAGCCTTATTCCCATCTTCTATGTATAAAATCTACAGCTACTTTGTTGCTTCTTCTTGTTCTACCTTGGGTTAGCCATGTTCTCCCCGTGGAAGGAGGTCCTCAGCTACAATGAGAAGGATCTACAAGATATGTTGCCAGAGGACCCCTTTTTCAACCAGGAAGACATCAGCAGTGGTAATGAAGATATTTGGGGAATGACTGTGTGGTCTACACAAAAACTGATCAAAGAAGAGATGCACGCCTCATCGCTCTTAGAAAACTGCTGTCATAAGATCATTCCAAGAGGCCTAAGGGCTCATAAAGCTCTAGGAAATTATCGGGACGATGAAGAATTTTTGGCCAATTGGACAAAAATATTAAATAAGTGTTCCTTGGATCTCATGATTTTACCCATCAATACATCACGATGCAAAGCGGAGTCTTTGCGCACTGAAGTAGGGTTAAAATTAGTCACGTTGAAACAAACGGACAGGAATTTTGAAAAATCCAAAAATGATTATGATAAGAACGTGTTAGAGTATAAGAAAATAATAAAAGATAGAAAACTTAAGAAATTTAAAAGAGATGAGGAGGATTACAAAACTGGTAATGTAAATTTTTGGACTAATGAAACAACTACTACTACAAGTATTCCTAGAAAAAGAAAATATGATTCTAAACATGACAGGTATAACAACAGGTCTCAATATCCCTCGAATGTAGGGAGTCCAGAAAACAATAAGAAAAGGAGTCACAGTGACCATTTAGACCCTCCTAATCCTTCTGCCCCCTTTTTTTCTTCTCATCCACCTCCAAATCAACAAAATAAACATAAGCAGGATTTTTGTATGGACAATTTATGGAAAGGCGGAGGGAATACACACAAAAAAAGAGTCTTGGTTTCAAGACAATCCACATTTTTCCAAAGATTCCCCTTATCACATATGGAAACCAATGGAGTTTCACTCTCGAGGAAGAGGCAGAGGCAGAGGTCAATATCACCAATACCAATTGGAACACTAGAAGGACTTTTTAATCTTTCTAGTTATGATCTTTCTCCCTTGGAAATGTCCGTTCTAAATAAAGGACTTTCCTTTGTTCCCACAAAAAAATATGACCCTTTTATCACACAAGTGGAGCTGTTTAAGTTTTTTCAAAAATTTCAGATAAAATAATTTTTTGACAGCCACACGACAGGACCGCATGATGTTTCCATAACACAGGTACACTACCAAAAAACTGCCTCCAGTTTTGCAACTGATTCCTATAGATTTTGGGGTGCTGAATCCAGGAAAAATAGCCAAAATGTTCCATCACGTCACGTTTTCTTGCAAAATTAGATTTCTTACCCATATAAGGAATGCTCACATAATTTCTTTTTAGCCGACTGCAATTTATTTTCTTGGCCCAAAATAGAGGTTGTAATGGTTAACTAACTAGAAACACTCCCTCATGATATTTTAGAGTGTTTTGTATTCATTTTATACATTAACAGGACAATTGGGAGGCGGGGGGCTAAATCCAGTACTCGCGCTGGCGCATGTTCTTTCCTGTTCGCCTCGCCTCGTTCGCTTGCTCAAACACGGTGGTTGCGACATGAACGTTCCTGTCAAATTTTAGTTTCTTGCAAGTTCATTATTACCTTTTGTTTGCTCAGTCGTAATCCAGCTTTATTCTGAAGTGGTTCACTACAGTTGTAGTTTGCAGTGCTGTGTATTTGTGATGGCTCACAGAGCCAGAGGTTGCGTCAACTCTCCGGACAGTTTTTGTTTTATTTGTGGGGAATATACCGTGAAAAAGCGGCAGAGGAACATTTCTGCATTTATTAAAAAAGTATATTTCGCCTATTTCGGTTTGAAGTTAGGCGATCAAGACAAACCGTGGGCTCCTAACAAAGTGTGCAAGACATGTGAGGAAGATCTACGCTTATGGATGAAAGGTAAAAAACAAGCATTTTGTTTCGGAATACCTATGATGTGGCGTGAACAAAGAGACCACAGCAGTGACTGCTATTTTTGCTCTTGCATTGTGAAGGGATACAACTTAAAAAATAAGAACGTAATAAGTTACCCCAACCTTCCCTCAGCAATTAGGCCTATGCCTCATAGCAACGAAGTACCTGTGCCTGAACCACCAAAATCTTTGGATCATATTTGTGTGGACGGTTCTGATCATGATGAGACTCATCAGATGGCTTTTCCCGATGAGTCCAGTACTTCCGAGTTTGAAACTGAACCAGATCCGAAACCTGAACTTTTCTCTCAAGCTGAATTGAATGATTTAGTCCGGGATTTAGGACTCCCAAAAGATGCTGCCCAACTGCTAGGTTCTCGGCTTAAACAGAAAAATCTATTGTCACCAGGAACAACTTTTTATTGGTACCGCAACCGCGAGACACAATTTTTGAAGTATTTCAGCAAAGAGGAAGATTTGGTATTTTGCAACGATATATACGGAGTGATGGAAAAGTTTAAACTCAAGTATGATCCTGCTGAATGGCGGCTGTTCATTGATTCGTCAAAAGACAGCATAAAAGGTGTTCTTCTTCATAATGGCAACACATTCGCTTCAGTTCCTATTGCTCACTCTGTTATTCTCCAAGAAAAATACGAGAATTTGGCCCTGATTCTTCAGAAGATTCGTTATGATGAGCATAAGTGGATGATTTGTGGAGACTTTAAAATTCTATCCATGCTATTAGGGCAGCAATCCGGTTTCACCAAATATCCCTGCTTCCTTTGCTTGTGGGATAGCCGGGCCCGCGACCTACACTGGGGGAAAAAAGACTGGCCAATTCGGGAGTATTTGAGACCCGGTGAGAAAAATGTTCTTCATGAGAGCTTGGTACCTCGTGATAAAATTCTATTATCACCTCTCCACATTAAGTTGGGTCTCATTAAGCAATTCATCAAGTCCCTTCCAAAAGATGGTGAGTGCTTTCGGTACCTTTGCTCAAAGTTCCCCCGACTTTCTGAAGCAAAGCTAAAGGAAGGAGTGTTTGTTGGCCCTGATATAAGGAAACTCATTTCAGATGGAGCATTCGCTGAAACGATGTCTGAGAAGGAAAAAGAAGCCTGGGATTCCTTCAAGGATGTTGTTCTCAAATTCTTGGGGAACAGGCGGGATGAGAACTATAAGGATATTGTTGCCAGGATGCTCAATGCCTTCAAAGAACAAGGCTGTAACATGAGCCTGAAAGTCCATTTCTTGCACTCCCATGTGAACTACTTTCCCGAAAACTTGGGGGCGTACAGTGAAGAACAAGGTGAAAGGTTTCACCAGGACATCAAGGACGCAGAGAGAAGGTACCAAGGAAGATGGAACACCACTATGATGGCTGATTTCTGCTGGTTGCTGCTGCGGGAAACCCCAGATGAAAAATACGCCAAGCAGCGCACCAAGAGAAGCATTCGGGGGAAGAAGAAACGGGCCCACCAGGAGATTGATTGACCCAAGAATGACTTTAAAATCTAAACTGTGTTGACAAATATCGTGTTTTTACTAAACTTTGAAATAAAAATTTGCTAGTTATTACCACAGTGTCGGATCTCATTTATTAGAATTTTATTTTCACACCATTGGGTGTTTGTCTTCATGTATTGCAATGGTGCGGTTTGCATTTTCTATTCTTACATACATACCTGTACAACATTTTTTGCACATTTCTTTGCTTTGCTTTGTGTTTAACCTCGCTCTTATATGCTCAATGTTTGTGCACATGTATGTGGCTGTTTTAAGTGCAGACAATTTTGCTACCATCACAGTGTGTTTTGTTGACATTACTCTATTCTTATGTGCTGCCTTGTTACAATTTTCTTTATTCTTATTTGAATAACTACTAAACAATTAGTATAAAGAATTCATCCAAGAAACTTTTATCTCGATCGCACTCAATCTGAAATGTTCACCTCAAACTGCTAACCCAATGTAGCAAAAAATCTGTACGTGATGGAGCAAATTGGTTACCAGATTTGGATTCAGCGCACCAAAAAATGTAAAAATCAATCGAAACATTAGAGGCAGTTTAAAAAAAAATTTTTTTAGTGTACCTGTGTAATTAGTAGACCTTCAACTTGGATTCCTCCCAGAACGAATAATGCTATGATAGAGGCCTTTCAAAAGGTGGTATATCATGAAATACAAAAATTATATAATGAGAAGAAACCATGCATTTATTTCAATTTAAATCGGGAGGCGAAAGCAGCATTGATGCAACTTAAAAATAATTATGAAATCATTATTAAACCAGCCGACAAAGGAGGAGCTCTTGTTATTCAAGATAGGGACTCTTATATACAAGAGATTTTACGGCAAGTAAAAGATACTACCTATTATGTACGTTTGAAAGACAATCCCACTCAAGTTCTTAAAAGCAAAGTTGATACATTAATTTATGTAGGCCAAGAGGCTGGATATCTTACACCAAAAGAAGCTGATTTTTTAACAGTAAATCATCCTGTAATGCCAACGATATATGTCTTACCAAAAATACATAAATCTTTAGTGAACCCACTGGGAAGACCCATAATATCAGCAGTTGGCTCTTTATTTGAGCATGTTTCAAAATTCTTAGATGTCTTACTCCGTCCTTTTGTAGAACTGACTCCTTCATACGTTCGAGATTCATCCCATATAATACAATGTTTAAGGACGTATCAAGGAACCCATGTTGGAATTCTTTTGGTCATTTTAGACATAAAATCACTATACACCAATATACCTCAAGAGGTAGCTTTAACAGTTTTAGAGAGCATCCTTATCACAAGACCTACACCCGTAAGGGCACCTACTTGTTTCTTAATGCAGCTTGCTACTTTGATACTATGTAACAACTTTTTTTGTTTCCAAGACCTCTATTACCATCAAGTTAGGGGTGTTGCCATGGGGTCTTCGATAGTACCTGATGTTGCAAATCTTTATGTTTCAAGTTTCGAAAAAGTTTTTCTTACTTCATATCCTTTTCAAAAGCAGGTGCATCTATGGAGGCGTTATATAGATGACATTTTTCATTTGGGAAGGTACATATGATCAATTAGGTGTGTTTATCAATTGGTTGAATTCATTAGATTCTCATTTGCAGTTTGAATACGCATGTAGTCCAGAACAAATCTCATATCTTGATATTTTAATTAAGAATACACCAGACGGTTTTATCACTACTTTGTTTAGGAAACCTACCGATAGGAATTCATTATTACATTTCAGCAGTTTTCATAATCATTCCCTAAAATAAAACTTGCCAGTAACTACATTTTTAAGAGTTCACAGACTTTGCACTACCAATGATGATTTTGAAAATCAGGCCGCAATATTGAGTAATAGGTTTTTAGATCGAGGATATCCAGTGGACTATTTCGAAAACGCATTACAACGCGCCCGTTCTTCAGACAGGGAGTCCATTTTGAGAAAACACACCCATGAGAAGACTAGTAGCATAATATGTGTGCTTACCTTTTCTGCCTATTCAAGAGAGATTACCCGAATTTTAAGGAACGCATGGCACATCTTGGAACCTTTGCCTTTTTAAAAGTGGCCTATAAGAGAAATTCAAGTTTAAGAGATATTTTGCTTCCATCAGCTCTCAGTAAACCACATTTTTCACCTAAGGCCCATGGGCATTTTAAGTGTGGCAGATGTACAGTATGTGAGAACGTTATGGTCACTAAAGATGAATTCATTCATCCTATCACTTCTCATAAAGTGAAACTTTGCAATTTTTCAAACTGTGAGACATCAAATGTTGTTTATTTAATACAGTGTCCCTGTAAGTTATGCTATGTAGGAAAAACTGAAAGAAGTATCAAAACATGCATCATTGAACATAAAAGTTGTCTCCGCAGGAAAGTTGTGGAGAAACCATTGGTACAACATTGGATTGAAGCCCAACATTCCGTTTCAGATTTACACTTTCTTGTTTTGAAATTAGTAAGACCCCATTGGAGAGGAGGTAATATCAGTAAAATTCTTTTAAGGATAGAGAAACTTTTGATATATGAGTTGCGGACATTACACCCACAAGGCTTAAATCAAGATATTGACATCTGCTATTTTGTAGTTCCCCCTCCCCCTCTTCCCCTTCCCCCCTTCCCCATTCCCCCCTCTCCCTTTCCCTCCATTCATTCTCTCCCCTCTCTCTTCTTCTCTTCTTTTCTCTCTCCCCACTTCTCCCCCTTCCCCTTTCCCCATCCCCTCCCCCTCCCCCTTATCCCTCTCTCCCCCTCCCCCTTCCTTCTCCCCCCTCACCTTCCCCCTGCCCCCTTACCCCTCCTCTCCCCTTCCCCCTGTTCCCCCCTCTCCTTCCCCCCTTCTTTTTCACATTCACAATTCACTTGAATTTAATTTATTATAAAGGTAGCAGTAACTACAGCAACATACTTGTCTTCTGACACGTCATAACAAGAGCCAAAAAGTAAATATATATGATTGTATTAACAGTTCATTTGCATCCCTTTTTTAAAACAAGTGCTTAATTTTTATTTATTTATTTATTTAGTGTACACTTATATCCCGCTACTTCCAGCGATCAGCAGCGGTTTGCTATACATAACAGTATGGTTGTACAGGCCATGGATTAAAACATACATAATGATTCAGTACAGGACACAAACATTCAGATTACAGGTTTACACTTGATTGCAAGACATTGATTACACATGTATGTACATATTTACAGGTTGTCGGAGTCTATAGGTGTTTGACGTGTAGTGCTCTTTCCTTGTGCATGGTGAAAGAGTTTATGTGGGATTGAAGTGTGTCTGGAAAAGATGCGTTTTTAGCGTTTTTCTGAATACCAACAGGTCACTGATTGCTCTCAGTTCGCATGGTAGTTGGTTCCATAGCAGTGGCGCTATGAATGAGAATGCTCGGTTGCTGGTGGTTGCAGTAACAGCTCTCAGGCTAGCCGGAACAATGAGGGTATTGAGGTGTGTGGTTCTTCTGCTTCTGTTATTTAGCTGCGATGTGATAAGGGCATTGAGAAACGAGGGTGCTATATTATGAATGAGCTTGAATGTGGTGATTAGGATTTTGTATTGTATGCGTGCAGTGATGGGGAGCCAATGTAGGTCCATTAGAATTGGTGTGATATGCTCCTTCAGGCCTTTCCTCATGATTAATCTAGCTGCCACATTTTGCGCCATTTGGAGGATGTTGAGGGTTTTTTTAGGCAACCCTTGTAGTATGGCGTTGCAGTAGTCCAGGTGAGGAATGATGAGGGCTTGTGCAACGGTCCTAAAATCTGAGTGCTCTGTGATGCTACGTAGTGGGTGCAAGACTTTTATTTTGTGGAAAATGGCCCGATTGGTAATTCGGAGATGCTTTTCCATCTTTAGGTTGCAATCCAGTGTTACACCCAGGTATTTTAGCTCGCTCTTTGTGGCGTAGACGTTATTGTTCATGGTGACTGTAGGTGGTGGGTTGAAATCTGTTTTTTTGGAAATGAACATCACTTCGGTCTTTTTGTGATTAATGGCCATGTTATTCTGTTGCAGCCAGAATTGTAGCTCACTGAGGCATTTTTCCAGTTGACTGATGTTCGGGTTGTCTACATCAAGTTGAGTGTAGAGCATTAGGTCATCAGCATAGATGTGATAACTGATCTGGTGTTCCTGGAATGTTTTACAAACTGGCCGTAGATAAAGGTTGAAGAGGAGGGAAGACAGGGCCGAGCCTTGAGGTATGCCTTGGGTTTGGGGGAAAGTTGTGGCCTTCTCTTTGTTGAAGTGGACTTGCTGCATTCTGTTGTTTATGTAGGAGGCGAACCATTTCAGAGGGGCACCTCTAATGCCTATGGAAGCGAGTCTGTTTAGGAGTGTGGGGTGATGTACGGTATCAAAGGCGGCTGATATGTCGATGAAAACGAGCATGAACATTTTGCTTCTGTTTTCCAGTCCTTTGAGAAGCTTATCAAGTAGGGCCAGTAGGAGGGTCTCCACACCATGATGCTGTCGGAAACCATACTGGTGGACGTCCAAAGCGTTATTGTCATCGATGTGATCTTGCAGTTGCATTTGTACTGCCTTTTCAATGATCTTGGCCAGGAAGGATATGCTTGACACCGGTCGGTAGGATGTTGGGTCTTTCTTGTTAAGAGTCTTGTTCTTTAGGATGGGTCGTATGATGGATTTTTTGAGGTGCGTTGGCATTAACCCCTGCCAAAGCGATTGGTTCACAATGTGTGTGATATATTGAACAATTTCCTGTTTTATGCCCTTTACCCAGGCCGCAGGGCATGGGTCGAGTGAGAAGGTGGTGGTTTTTAAGCTGGAGATTATGTTCAATATTTGCTTGTCATCTACGCTCCTGAAAGTGGTCCATTCTTGGAATTGTGTAGGACTTTCCGGGGTGTTGGGTGTTTGCAGAATGTTGGTCATTGACAGATTCTGGTTGTCTGGTTCAGGCGCTTGATGGCTTCTGACATTGGCTGTAGGGTTGAGCTTTTTGGCATAGTGGTCTGCCAACTTTTGGGCTGTCATTGCCCCGTATGAAATTGGTTCTTGGGTAGTCTTCGTGAGGGATTTGACCAGTTAGAATAGTTCCCTGGGTCGGTTGAGGGCCTTGTTGAGTGTTTTGGAGTGATAGGTTTTCTTTGCGATGTTAATTTCATTCTTGTAAGCCGCGAGGAGTTTGGTGTATTCCATTCTATGCTCCTCAGTTTTGTGACTTCTCCATTTCCTTTCTTGCTTCCTCAGGCCTTTCTTTAGGTCGCGCAGGGTGGGGGTGTACCATGGTTCCGACCTGATTCTTGATGAGAGTCTTTGGGTTGTCCAGGTTGGTATTGCGACTTCTTCGATTCCTGAGATCCATTGGTTAACTAGTATCTCTAGGTCCTCCTGTTCTGGATTCATATGTGCACTTATTGAAGTTATCAGATTTTCCTTGTTGAATTTTTGAAACCTCCTCCGTAGGTTTGTAGGTAAGGTGTGATAAGAGTGCTCCGGCATGGTGGGTAGAAGCAATGTGAATTCAATTTGGTGATGGTCCGACCATGGCACTGGGGTTATATGTATCTTGGGTTTTTGAGGCCTAAGAAGTTTGTTGGGTAGGAACACCATGTCCAGGGTGTTGCCTTTGATATGCGTGGCATCGCAGATTATTTGTTCGTATCCAAGTTGGTCCATGGCTTCATGGAAGATTTTAACATTTTATTCTCATGAACTATGCCCAATGAACTTTCACCCTGGTTCGGCGGGAAAACGCCATCAAAAGGGTCACACTAGTCATCTTTCTTTCCCATTCTCATACAAGGTTTGTCACGCAGAAGCGGTAAGTTAATCTTTTCTTTTTAAATTATACCTTAATGCAATTCAAAACAGGCAAGCAGTTATATATGCACAATGTAACAGACTGGCACAAATGGCGATAAAGAGACTCATGTGGTTTTCCCTTTTTTTCATACCGCCTATACAGGTTCACTTTGTGCCACTGCGATTTTACATCTTTAAAATGTCAGTTTTGGTATAACTTACTGGTTGATTTGCATACCGCTCACATAGGATTAGTTTATTTCAGGTGCAGTGTGAAATCTTTGAAATGTCACGCTAAAGTAACAAGCACAGCGTCACGCTGAAATAATAAGAACGGTGCCACGCTAAAGCAATTACAATAAGTGTCACGTTGAAGGAATAAGAAAATCTTTGATTTTTTAGTCGAAACAGGATTTGTTAGCATATTATGCCTTAGTATCAGGGCGGACTATATTTGAATGGAATGAAAGATGAGCAAATGGTTACATATGTATAATATAAAAGCTCCATACAAACGCCGAAAGATTTATGGCATCTTCCCCTTTTTCTCCTTTCATGTGATACTACCTGCACAGGCTGGTTCTGTGCCAACGCGATGCAAAATCCATGCACTGTCAGTGGTAATATTATTTGGTTTTATTTTGGATTTGGGAGTAAAATGACAATAGATTTAATGTCTATTTGATTAACACTACTTGTATACAAAATGGCTTCTGCCTTTTTATGTCAATTTGGCAGAATAACGCCGGCAGAGAAGTTCATCACAATTTTTTCTAAACCTTTTTTTGTAACCAGCATTTTTCTGAACCAGGACTGTTGCACAAAATATTTTACGTCATTGCGACAAAATAAATTCCCATCTTTATATTATAATTTTTATCTAAAGATACTATAAAGTATATTTTTTGATTTTTTTTTTTTTGACTCAGTGTTCTTTATGATGGACAACTTTTTGAACGTGCCTCACAACGAATTAGTTTTATTTTCACTTTTATTTTTACTTTGTTATATTGAAAAAGAGAACCACTTTCTCATAAATATTTATAGTAACAGTAATTTAGTGGTTTTGTAAGGTTTTTACAGATAATCAAAGAGATCCCGATTTTCATCATTTTTTAATAATTAGTTACACTCATCATATTTTGAGCTCCTCCTTTGTCTGGCTTATGTTGCATTCATTTCTTACCAAAGGGACCTTTTTAGCTGTCCCCTTAGTTTGTATTTAGATACATTTTTAT
Source organism: Ichthyophis bannanicus (assembly GCA_033557465.1). Lineage (NCBI taxonomy): Eukaryota > Metazoa > Chordata > Amphibia > Gymnophiona > Ichthyophiidae > Ichthyophis > Ichthyophis bannanicus. Next base: position 463,284,297 of record CM066035.1, read on the forward strand.
TTAGATACATTTATAATTTTATGGAATTTTCATGCAGGCATTGATACACATGTAGGTGTGATATAAGTGGTTTTATACGTGTTTTACCATTTATGTTTATCAAATTATTGATAACTTGTTTTTAACTTTCATTTTTATTATTTATTGCAGTGGTCAACGTCTTTTATTTATATGCAAGATTTGATTTAAAGGTATTGGTGTTTATATGATTATATTATTATATTATTACACTTCAATGTTCTTGATGTCCATTAATCATTATTATTTAACTGTCATATTGTATCCTTCTCATCTCTCTCTTTTTTACAGACAATAGCTTTGATACATAATGGTACATCGCACATGTAAATGTTTTAATTGCATGTCTTATACATAATTTATTATCATTTTAGTTATTGGTGTTTTTAATTCCCAATTTGATTTTCTGTTATGCTGTTTTTTAATGTATCGTTATTTAGATGTTTTTTTAATACTTATTCATTATTTATTTATTTACTTTTTTTTTTTGACAGTCATTATTTATTCAGTGGACTTGTTTTAATATTATATTTGTTTTTTTGAGGTTTGTTTCCTCATTTGATATCCCCCTGAAGAAGGCCGATGGCCGAAATGCGTAAGGGTCAATAAAAGGGGTTTGTTTAAACCTGAATTCCTGCCAGTCTTGGTATCTGTTCCTTTGTGCCTAAAATCTGACATTGACACACGGGAATGGCATATTTGAAAGGCCACGATTTACACATGGATGTTCACAATGAGGCCAATTCACATCGGGGCCTGTCCAGCCCATTGGGATGTCCAGAATCTGGATGGGCCGGATCTGCACCCAATTCTGCACCCGCTGGAGCTGTCCCATGGGATCAGAATCGGGTGCAGAGGGCCAGAATGTGCCAGATATGCCCTGATTTTGTGCTGCTGGATGCACAGGAAACCCCTTGTCTAGGCTTCCCAATGCTTCTGCATGGTGGCTGGTGCTGTGGCGTCTTGTCGCCATGGCACCAGGACACCATGCAGAAGCCACGATCTGCTGTGTTGATTGCAAATGCTGATTTTGCCACGGTCCAACTGACCCCTAATCGTGCCCCATGGAGCTGCCTACTTTGCCACCTGGCTCCTCCAGCAACTGCAGGGGGACTTATTCCACCTCCGAGGTGGAATAAATCCCCCTTCTAAGTTGGAGACCCTGGATGTACAGAATCACAACTGGAATCAGCCCTGTACATCCGGGGTCAGGGTCATGCATCCGGCCCACTCTCGCTCCTTCTCCAGCCTGCACCTCCTGCCCCATCAAGAGCCCCCTACACATCTCCTGTGTATGTGTGAGGAGCTGTTAAGCCTGAATCCGACCTGGGCTTTTAACGGGGGATATATGTTGGACATATATCCCCACTAAACAGCAATTGGAATGACCCTAATATGTACAATTGTAAGGGGGGTGTTGAGAGCGTTGTTAGAGTGTGACCTAGGTGTGTCGAAAATTTAGTGTGCAAAATAAATTCCTCATTAAAACAAATATGTAAAACAAAATAAAAAAATAGAAACTGTCATTTTTTCCTATGTATATCCCTAACAGAGACAATATACTTACCAGCACTTTACATCTCCTATTGAGGTGGTGTTAAGAAATCTATGTTATCTGCTGTAGTAACAGTTGATGTGTGGTACCTTAGTGTGCACATGTCTGGCCCTTTCCACACTACGTGCATTAGTACATGCTAGGGAAGTAAGTATATAAGGGAGCCATGTAAAGATATGAAACATTTATACACAAAAGTCACTATTTTCAAGAACTTACACATGAACTTTAGGCAGTCCCTATTCTATAAGTATATGCATTAAGTCCATGTGTACATTCAGATGGGTGTGCACATGAGAGGAGCTTGGATAAAGTGTGGGCAGAGCAGAAAATTACTTATGTAAGTTATAAAATAGTACAACTTTTACATTTCTTAGCAACCCAGGTGGAGGCATTTATACCAGCCCTACAGCAGACATAAGTGCTCGTGACTACTATGATGTGTATTTTATACCTCTTAAACCCCTATTTTATAAAGTATGGAGTCTATTCTGTAATGCAAATAGCGGGGATGGACGTCTCTTTGGGACGTCCATCCCTGCTATCTGCCCCCCTTCCATCCTCAGCAGAAGCCTCCCATATGAATAAAACGTTTGTACAGGAAGGTTTAGTTGGGGGCAGGAGGGGGCGTTCTGAGACAGAGTGAGGGCAGAGCATGGGTGGTCTGCAACCCCGCATGTACAGGGCCGATTCTGAGGTTGACCCTGTATAACTGGGATTGGCAGATTTGATGGGGGACTTATTGAGGGCCTCGCCAGAGGGCCCTTTGGCGTGGCCCTTAGGCGGAGCACGAGAGGCGGCACACCAGATGCCTCACCAGTGACCTAACTGCCTGACACCTGACCAAGATTCCAGCGTTCTACCAACATCTGAACTGTGAGAATGTGTTTTTGTTGAATATCTCCATCTATTGTAAGCCACTTTAACTTACAAAGTAACCTGATAGCATCATAACGTATTAGATACTATCTTAGCAATACAATCTTGCCAGTTGGAAGTCAATTTAAACTGCCAGCTTTGTACTTCTTACAGTGTTCACATTACTGCAATACTGCATTCTCTCTGCAAAGTTAGTCATTATCTTGCATGTAAACTGTACCTGCTCTATTGTGCGCTCTCATATAATTACTCCTCTACAGTGTCTCACACACAATCCAAACCCTCAGAATGGCCCTACAGGTCGCTGTCATTCTTAGCCTCTACCTCCTCACCCACTGGCTTGGAACCTCCCAATCTCTCTACATACCACATGGCAGGATTCCAATCCTTAATAGCCATGGCAAAAGATGGAATAGTCCCCCTTACTTCAACACAGAAAGTTACACCTACCCACGCCACTCCCACCTGATACATGTAGCACTACAGCTATCCAATACACCCAACCTGGAAAAACCTTGTAGATGCCGACCCCTAAAATGTGCCATCATTAACGCACGTTCCATCTGCAAAAAATGGCCTGTTGTCCTTGACACAATCTCCTTCTATGACCTTGAGATCCTCATGATCACAGAAACATGGCTATCACCAGAAGACAACGTCCTCCTCAATCAACTACTTCCCCCCAATTTTTCCATACACACGAAACATAGGGAAAACAAAAAAGGAGGAGGGGTGCTCATAATCTCCAAATCAGACCTCAACTTCCAGATTGTGGACTCTTCTAGCACAAACAGCCTGGACACTCTCTCTGTTGCTAACCAACAATTCTCCCTTACCCTATTATATAGAACACCATCTACGTCTCCTGTTGACCTTCCAACCATCATTGACCTTGCAGCTAACACCCGCACTCCCAACAAACCAAATTGGATAATGGGTGATTTCAATCTCCCATCGCTACACCAAAACCACGCAAATGCGTTCCTTGATGCAATGGAAGACCTGGGTCTCAAACAAATCATAAATGAACCCACACATACAAAAGGGAACATTCTGGACTTGGTTTTTATGCCACATCCAGTCAAGGACAAAAGCCACAATCTGCCAACATCAGTCGTGGATGTACCCTGGTCCGACCACAAATTGATCATTATCCAGATTCCCAGCAACAATGACCAGCTGAACAGAAGCCAACCCAAGAACATCACCTCTCGAACTTCCACTAGATGCTTCCGCCCCTTCGATAGGGAACTCATCCTTTCGGAGACCCCATCACTCATCAACAAAACAACACCTGACCTTGATGAACTAATCTCTCACTGGAACTCCAGCCTGCTTGCCATCTCACAACACCCAAACCCTAAAAACACAGCAAGAGCGAAAAGAAAATCCGCCCCATGGTTCTCTCCTGACCTACGCGCTTCCCTCATGCAACTACGTAGACTCGAACGCCGATGGCGCCGATCACGCTCACCGGAAGATCAGACCGCATACCTAACCCACCTTGCAATACATCGAGGAACAATCTCTATCAGAATGAGACAATATCACACTGACACCCTAAAGAGGTCATTGAATAAACCTCGTGACCTCTTCAATTTGGTCAAATCCCTCTCAAAGGAACCATCACCCGAGCAACACATCAACATACACCCACAAGATTTCGCTGATTATCTGCAATCCAAGATTGTACAAACTAACAAGGTCACAGCAGTCCAATATCAAGAACCAGCGGACCTCTCTCCACTTAACTTTTTTTCCACACCATCCATTAAATGTATTGAGAACACCATAGCATCACTCAACACCTCCACTGCACAGACCGACCCATGTCCAGCTTTTTGGATCAAGGAACTACGTGATGTGCTCAGTCCTGTCATCGCAAATATAATGAAACTCTCCTTTACAACAGGTTATTTTCCCACTTCACTCAAGCAGACTTCCATTAGACCATTACTGAAAAACCCCAAACTGGACCTCCAAAGGGTGGACTCCTATCGACCAATAGCTAGCATCCCCATCTTAGCCAAAATAATTGAGAAGGAAGCGCAACGGCAAATTCAAGATCACATAGACTCTGTTGCTCCCTTAGATAACTGCCAACATGGGTTCAGAGAACATCATGGGGTTGAGACACTACTCACTGGTCTATTCAACAATATCATCACAGGAATTGACAACATCCATCAAGGTTTTGTCCTCATTTTCCTAGACATCGCCGCGGCTTTTGACTCCGTCAGTCACGAAATCCTCCTGGGAAGACTAAAAGAAAAGGGTGTCTGCAACAAGGCACTAAAATGGTGCAAGTCTTATCTGGACGATAGATGGCAATATGTGAAGTCTGGATCAGAAGAGTCTAGCCACTTCCATCAAAAACAAGGGGTACCTCAAGGATCCTCACTATCCTCCTTACTCTTCAATATCTACATGCAGCCCATATGCAATATCATAAGATCATTCAACGTAAACTGCATGATATATGCAGATGACATTCTTTTATACATGCCTTTCTCCACAACCCACATGGACCTGACCCCACTCACAGATTGTTTCAATGCAGTTTCAACATGGCTCCAGACACAGAACCTACGTATCCAGCATAAAAAACAGAGGTCCTTTTCATCTCCAGAGACTCCAGCTTTACGCCCCCATCCCACGTCAGTGTCAAGGAAGCTGATTTGCAAACTAAAGATGCAATAAAATATTTGGGAGTGACCCTGGACCAACATCTAGACATGAGACGCCACATAAGCAGCGTAGTCAAAGCCATCTACTTCAAAATCCGTTCCCTCAAACACCTACGCCCCCTGCTGGACCCAGACGATTTCCGTACCATATATCAAGCGCTGATCCTGCCGCATTTTGACTTTGCAAATGCCATCCTACAAGGTCTGCCCCAATCCACACTAACCCCCTTACAGTTGGCCATGAATGCCGCAGCTAGGGTCCTCTACGGTGCATCCAGAAACGACCACGTGACTCCTATTCTCAAACAGCTACACTGGCTACCAATTCACGGGAGAATCACCTTCAAATCCCTTGTATTAGCATTTAAGGCAATCAAAGGCACCTCATCCCTCTCACTCACGAATCTAATCCACATGGTCCCCCCCAACAGAGCAAGAAGAACATCAGCTGTAAACTTGCTAGCAATACCAAAGGCTTCAACAAAGTCCAACACGAACACCACAAACAGGGCATTCAGTTTTTATGTACCAAAATGCTGGAACACCCTACCCCCTGACATTAGAGCCATTACCAATCTATATCAGTTCAGGAAGGCTCTCAAAACATACCTTTTCTGCCAATATTTCCCTGACAGCAACTGAACTTGATATCCCCTCCAAGAAATGACCCAATCTAGAAATGCCCTCAAACTGCAGTGTAGATAGTTTATGTATATAGTTAACCCAGTTATCCAAGTTTGTACTCCTGTTCAATGTAAAACCTGACAGTTTGTCGTTATGGTCGTTTTGTTATGATGTAAACCGCGCTGATTCTAAATAGCGCGGTATATAAGAAACTGTAATAAATAAATAAATAAATAAATTCCACCTCAAAAGTGGAATAAGTCCCCCTGGATGTCGGAGAACAGCATGCCCAGGCAGCAGCAGAAAGCTGAGGGGATGCAGGGGGTTCCCCATAGCCTGACCCTGACCATGGAAGGACAGTTCGGGGTCAGGCTGCGGGGAAAGGAGAAAGTGGTCAGCGACCAGGGATTGCGGCTCCTGAATGGAGCCATGGTGCCATGGCAATGGGATGCCATGTCACCACGGCTCCATTCAGGAGCTTGACTGAGTTAGCCGGGCAGGGGTTTATACATTCAAGCTGATCTGAATCGGGTCCCAGCCTGCACGTACAGGCCCAGACCCAATTCCTATCCCGCAGGGCACCTCTAGCCCCCACAGGATCAGAACTGGGTCTGCCTCTGTGCATCCCAATTCCGATCGGGCACACAAGGACCTGGATGCACATATTAGAATGACCTCCACGTGCGAGGTTCACCTTAGAAACTAGGCTTCCTATACACTTCTTAATGCATGCAAACTCTGCAGGAGTTTATAATATTACCCTCCATGTGTCGAGCCACAGTGTTAACTGTTACAAAGGCCATACATTAACAGAGTGCACTAATTCGCGTGCTTAAGTGCTTACCAAATTTTTAATGAAATGGCTCTTAGGATTTATACTTGAGTAAATGGAGGGCTAAGTGAGTTGTCCAAGATCACAATGAGTGTCTGTAAGAGAAACTGTTTTTAGAACTTTGGCTTCACCAGTTCTCAGCATACTGCTCCAACAACTAAACTGTTCCTCGACTTGCAGCTGCCACTGTGTCTAGAAGGGAATGAAGGCCATGTCAGTTTAGAATGTAAAGCTGTAATGAATATCCTTTACCTTTTCCATGAATAATTATGTGTTGTTCTTGGATGCACAACTGCTTGTTGGTATGGCTTGAGAACTGTTTGCAGATGCTGTCTGTTGTCCTGGCTTAGAGTTTGATAGCTATAATGGAATGTATAAAACTGGATTGAATATACTTATGGCTGCAAAACAAAACATTTTCATTATCATACTTGTCATGTATCTGCCTGTCTGTGATTTTGCCCATTTTAATTGTTGTTTGTTTTGGCCGGGGTGCAGGTATGAAGCTACGTGTGCTATTTTTGCAATGAGCCAATTCTGCTTTTGAACTAGATATGACTTGTTCTTTTTGAATGTTAATATCATACCTCTTTCCTCATTGTTTATTTGCAAATACATGATAACATTCCCAGCTTTCTAATATTCTTTTACATCCTTGTTATGTAACCTGTTCTGGCCCTGTTCAACCCCTCCCCATACATTACATTTGGGCTCAGATCATAGAAACATAGAAATATGATGACAGAAAAAGACCACATGGCCTATCTAGTCTGTCTTTCCATATCAACAACTACAACAGTCCCCTTTTTACCTTTAGAGATCCTCTGTGTTTGTCCCATGCTTTTTTGAATTCAGTTACTGTCCTCATCTCTACCACCTCCACTGGGAGACTATTCCATGGATCCACTACTCTTTCCATAAAGAAATATTTCCACATATCACTCCTGAATCTATCTCCCTTCACCCTCATCCCATGTCCCCTCGTAGCAGAACTTGCTTTCAATTGAAAGAGGCTCTCTCCCTGAACATCAGGAGGAGGTCTTGATAATGGGGCTGTATGGTCTTGATATGGGGCTGTACAGCCACAAATACCTCTTCTGGAAGTCAATATACCAAAATGCTTAGACTAAGCAAAAGAGACTAAAAGCATTACAATCATTAAAGCCATATAACATTCCACCCTTTAAAACTAAGGAGTATTGCATCTTTGCCTGCCCCCCCCCCCCATCCCCAGCACTGAGAACTTCCATTACTCTGCCATCTGATCCCCCCCCCCCCATTCTTATTTGTCTAAATACTCTCCTCGCGGCTTGAAAAGCACGCCGCTGATAGAGCAGACTCGGATCTCCGGGCACAGGGGAAGGGGCCGCAGGACAGCTGATTTTGCTGCTTGAGCAGCAGAAATCTTTTTATTTTAAATTTGACAATTCATTCTGCCGCTGCCACGGCAGCAACGGCAGAAGCCAGGGTTTTGGGGTTTTTTTGTTTCCCTCCTTCGCTGGCCGGTAATGAGCTATGGAGGGGCTGACTGAAATGGGGTAATGGGGGTTAGGACTGGAAGTGGGCTATTGGCAGGGGGGGGGGGTTATGACTGGTAATGGGCTATGGTGGGGGCTAGGACTGGAATTGGGCAGATGGGGGTTAGGACTGGAAGTGGGCTATTGGCAGGGGGGTTATGACTGGTAATGTGCTATGGTGGGGGCTAGTACTGGAAATGGGCAGATGGGGGTTAGGACTGGAAGTGGGCTATTGGCAGGGGGGGGTTATGACTGGTAATGGGCTGGGGGGGGTTATAACTGGTAATGGGCTATGGTGGGGGCTAGGACTGAAAATGGGGTGATGGGGGTTAGGACTGGAAGTGGGCTGATTGGGGGGTTAGGACTGGTAATGGCCTATGAGGGGAGGTAATACTGAAAATGGGGTGAGGGGGGATACGACTGCAAGTGGGCTATGGGGGGGACTAGGACTGGTAATGGGCTATGGTGGGGTAAGACTGAAAATGGGGTGATGGGGGGGTAAGACTGGAAGTGCGCTATGGGGAGGTTAGGACTGGTAATGGGCTATGGGGGGTCTAGGACTGGTAATGGGCTGGGGGGTTGCTAGGACTGGAAATGGGCTGAGTGGAAGGGGGGCTTGAACTGCAAATGGCTGATGGGGAGGGGGGCTTGGAATGGAAATGGGCTGTGAGGGGAGGGAGCTAGGATTGGAAATGGGCTGATGGGGGGCTAGGATTGGAAATGGGCTGATGGTGAGGCTAGGATAGGACTGGAAATGGACTGATGCAGGGACTAGAAAGGAGCAGATGCTGGGTGGGGCTGGAACTAGAAGGGAGCTGATGTTGGGGGAGGATTAGAATGGGATGGAGCTGGGAAAGTGAAATGGAGAGGGGAAAAATATTTTGTCTGGAAGAGAAGACAAATCTACAATTGGCCAGGTATTGGGAGAGTAAGTGGGGATTGAGGATGGAGGGGTAAAATTTGAGTGGATGAAATAGGAATGAGGAAAGAGCAAAAGGAGAAAGATTAGTATGTTAAAGCAGATGTAGAGAGAGAGAATGGAAAAAAACTAGAAGAGAGAAGAAAGGACAAATGGACAGCAGACGATGGAGATAGCAGAAGACACGAAGAAACCAGAAGTGGCTGGAGCAATTGCAACTGAAAAAAAATGCACAAAAGGTAGAAAAATATCTCTTTATTTTGAATTTATTAACTGGAATATGTCAGCTCTGGGAAATGTGCATCATTAATGTTTGCACTTTGTTTAGTACAAGAGGAAATTAATTTATAGTTTTATTTCTACAGTGCTGTTGTACATTCCAAGTTTGGCTTTTGGGGTTCCCAGTTTAATTATTGTCTTCCTATTTCTAAATCTTTTAGTCTTTCTTTATCCATACTCATTAAGAGGCATGTTTACTAAAAGTTAGTGTATGGTAACATTATGCAAATATTTATGCAAATGAGGCCCCTTATGCAAATGAGGCCCCACGTCTTATGCGGCCCCCGGGTTACTTTACAAGTCCTCATTTGGCCCTCAAAGCAATTTGAGTTTGAGACCCCTGCACTAGATAGTGTCCCCCCCTCCTAGAGGACCCCATTGTAAACCCTACTCAGGAGATCCCCCAATTCCCCCATATATGTCCTATAAAAACTGCCCGGAAAGCCATCCAACCCAGGCATCTTCCCCACTGGCAGTGTCTTAATTGCCCACTAATTTCTGCTTCCTCAATGTCCATTCTAGGGCCTCCATCACCCCCTCTGGAAGCCTCTTAAACTCCATCCCCTGCAGGTACCATTGTAGATTGCCATCCTCTATACCCTCCTGACTTGCATACAGCTCCCAATAAAATTGCACAAACTGTGTCCGAATGAATTGTTCGGACCACCACACCACTCCATCCAGGCCTTGGATCTGACTAATCATAGATCTAGTTACTTGCTTCTTCAACTTTTGAGCCAAGTGACAACCAGCCCTATCCCCGAATTCATAACAGATCTGGTGTGTCCGCTGCATAGTGAAAGCGCTCTGTTTGGCCTGTAAACTTTGCAATTATGCCTGCAATTGCCCAACTTGCTGCCATGCCCTTTTCACACCCGTCCTCTGGTATTCCATGACTCTATCCCAGATTTCCTGGTTCAACTGGTTTTCCTGCTGCAGGCAACACTTCTTAAGGTGTGCATAAAGCACCCTTTCACCACCGCTTTAAGACCCTCACACAGTGTAACATCTCTCAACTTCCCTGAATCATTCATTTTAAGGTATTCCTTAATAGCGGCTTGCACATCTGCTACCTCCTCTTTCTTCCATAATAAGCTTTCATTTAAATGCCAGAATTTAATACCCCCCGGGGTCCCTCTTTCCTAAGTCCAGCCAAATCGGGGCATGATTGGACCATGTTAGGGATCCCACTGCCACTTCTTTCATTGCAGATATCCATTGCTGGTCCACCAATTTCATATCAATCCTATTAAAGCCATCATGAGGGGCGGAGTAAAATGTAAACTACCTCCCCATCAGGTGAGAGTCTCTCCAAGCATCTACCAGATGGAACTGCTGGAGTATCTGTCCCAGAGCACACCGCTTCTCCCCTCTCCCTCCCTTGCCTTGGTCTGTAGATCCTGCTCTGGGTCCAACACTGCATTACAATCTCCCCCCATAACCATTTTCCCCTGCACTTGATCCCCTAAAAGACTGTGCACTGCTCTCCAAAAAGGTACCTGCCCCACGTTCAGGACATATACTGACACTATCATAACTCCCCCCCCCCTTACAGTAGCCCTCACTCCCACCATCCTCCCCTCCCTATCCTGAAAATGGTTCCTCACCTGCAAAGAGCTACTCTGCCTAATAAGAATGGCTACCCTTCCTTTCCACACACCCCTGTTATACAGAATAGTATTTCAAAGGAAAATGCCTATTCTACAAGTGCTTCTTTTCCTTCCCCTGGAGGTGGGTTTCCTGCACCAATATAATATTCCAGTGGCCCTGCTCTCCCTCCCAAAATAACAGTTGGCATTTCACTGGAGAGTTCAAGCCCTTAGTATTAATTGAACCTATGCACACCATTCCTAAGTCAACTTGCTTCCTCCCTGCCCCCTCCCAGCCAGGCAACCACCCCCTCATTCCCCCTCCCGCTCTATTTTACTGTTCCCTCCCTCTGGAGCCACACTTCTAGTCACGTACAATGAGCCCTCCTCTTACCTTCCTTCCACTCATCCATTTCAGCGCCCTGCCTCCTAGCCTCACCTGTAATCTTCCCCTCCATTCACCCCCGTCCACAGGCATTCTCCCTCTGTACACACCCCATCCTCCAAACATCCAGTAACTCCTCCATCCTATTACCCCTCCTTTCCTCTCCCATTTCATAGCTCCAGCACCCTGTCTTACCTCCAGATATCCATACCCATCAACCCCCTTTGCCCCCTCCGTGCAGACTGTGTGCTGTTCTCTTTTATACAGTGCATGCATGCCCTATCAGTCCAGTGTCCAACCCCCTAAGGGTGTTATTCCCAAAGTCATCTGCAAAGAGGACTGTAAAGTCTCAAGCCCTTGTTTTGGATTCCTCCACTTCTGGTCATTTCCCTCTGACATGCGTTGGAGGCGCTTGCCTTTAGCTGCACACCAATCGCCACTCTGTCAATGTGACTTTCACTGCCAAACCGCTCTTCTCCTTGGGTGGATGGTTCCCCTCCACTGGCAATCCCTTACAACCTGGTTCATGCAGTGCCAGCCAGACTTCATGCTCATCTTTCACCCTCCTCGAGACTCATTTCACTGTCATCAGCAGCCCAAAGGGGAATATCCACCGGTACCTGTGCTCCTCTCATTGCAAGTAAGCTGTAACCTCTCAGAGGGCTCGGCACCTGCCCAGTAGGGTTGCCAACCGGCCAGTTTTCAGCCAGCCTGTCCATTTTTTCTGTGGTCAGGCCGGCTGCCGGCAGAGATCAAAGACCAGCCCTTGAAAAGCCGTTTTTTTGCTCTGGCCGCCAGAGCAGAAAACTGGCTTTTCATCCGGAGTGCTCTGACCCTATGGAACCCCTGCTGTAGCTTCCCACCCCCTGTAGCGTCACTTCTTTTTGAGCACAGGCACTGTAACAGGGGTTTCATAGGGCTGGAGGGCTCCACACTGGTTTCATTTTGTTTTTAAATTAGCTTTATTGCAGCTGCAGCTCTGTAAGAAGAAGGAACAGTGGCTGCAAGGAGAAGGTGAGGCTACACTGGGGGGATGGGGGCATGGGCTCTGCACCAGTTTCATTTTGTTTTTAAATTAGTTTTATTGAAGCCACTGCTCTGTAAGAAGCAGGAGCCACAGCTGCAAGAGGAAGGAGGTGGCAGAAGGGACTGACACAGGGGGAAGGTGAGGGCTGGAAGGGAGCTGAAAGATCGGGGGAAGGAGGTGGCAGAAGGGACTGACACAGGGGGAAGGTGAGGGCTGGAAGGGAGCTGAAAGATCGGGGGAAGGAGGTGGCAGGAAGGGACTGACACTAGATGGAGGCAGGAAGGCAGTTGAAATAGGGGGGGGGAAGGAAGTGGCTGGAAGGCAGCTGATGCAGGGGGGAGGAAGGAGGTGGCAATAAGGGAGATGACACGGGGGGATGAAAGAGATGGCAGGAAGGGAGCTGATGTGGGAAGAGGAAGGAGGTGGCAGGAAAGGAGCTGATAGAGGGGGAAGGAAGGAGGTGGCAGGAAGAGAGCTGACATAGGGGGTAAAGACGGAGCTCGAAGGGAGCTGACACCTGGGTGTGATATTGGTAGGTGACTGGGTAATGAGAAGGAGGCTGGAAGGGAAGGGGCACTGGGACTGGAAGGGAGTAGACACGTAGGGATGGCACTGGAAGGGGGATGGACAGAGGGTAGGGTGACTAGAAGGGAGCTGATATGGGGATGGGAGTGGAAGTGAGCTGATACCTGGGATGGTATTTGGACTAGAAGGGGCTGGACAGTGAGGAAGGAGGAGAACAAGAAGGGAATGGACACCACTGGCAGTCCTGGGAATGCAAGGAGGTTGACATTGGAATGTAATGGGAGGGGAGGACTGGAAAGGAGGCTGATACTGGGGAGGGTTACTGGGACTAGAAATAGGCTGATGGAAGAAAGTGAAGAAAACAAAAGGAAACGAGAAATGGCAGATGGACTATAGACCATAGAATGAGAGCTAAGAGAAGACAGGAAAACAGAAGCCTCAGATCGGGACCAGCATGATCAGAGAATAAAAATGGTCAGACAACAAAGGTAGAAAAATGTATTTTATTTTCAATTTAATGACTGGACTTTTGTGCAACCTTTATATTTTATACAGTATGGGGAACTGCATCTCTTATCTGATATTGCACTACATGCAGAGTCTGGCTTCTTGGGGTTTAATTTTTGTCCATATATTTCTCTTTTCGTTTTGTGCTCATTTATTGATGAAGGTCTGTCTGTATTGTGTGTGTGTGTGTGTGTGTTTGTACAACCAATGCTCCGTAATCTGTCAGTATAGAATTTCTGTTTAAGAATGTGTAGCAATCTTGCTTGTTCAGTTTGCACATTGCCCTCTCTGCAATATTTTAGGGGACAGGGGGTGGGGTGGGGCGGGGCAGGACAGGGGGCAGTGAAAGTGCGGGGTGGGGTGAGCATGGGCAGAGCATGACTAGCCACATGTGGCAGGTTTTTCTCTTTCACAAAGTTGGCAACCCTACTGCCCAGCGTATCTGGGGATAGAGCATTATAAAGTTCCACTTCACAGCCCCCCCCCCAACCTATACGCCCAGATTTCCAGGCTATGTCCATCAGGTGTTCCTTTATCGAGTATGAGCTCAAACAGACCACCACATCCTTGGGCCAATTTTCTCACAGAGGGTCTAAGCTCCTGTAAGCTCACTCTATCCCCACCAGGTCAGAAGTTGTGCTGTCAGCCACGACGTCCAGTTGTAAAATATGGGAAAACAGTTTTACATCACTACCACACAATCCTTAATACCTCGCTCTCCTTCAGCCCTCTCACTCTCAGGTTACAGCATCTGGCCCTGTCCTCAATGTCTTCCATATTCTCCTGCATTAATTCTTGCATTTTTTAAATCTGCTCTCAGCCTGACGCCATCTCATCCAAGGCCACATTGTGATGCTCCATGTGGTTTTTCACCTCAATTCACAAATATCCTGTTGCAGGGCCACTAATGTTTCTTTAAGATCTGCCTGCAGTGAGCTGATATCTGCTCTCATTTCTCAGTGAAAATCTTGCAGCCAACTTTTCATTGAGTTGCCCAATGTCCGTCCGCTCATCTGCTGAGCCTTCAGACCTACTCAATCTCTCAATGCAATCTGAGCTCCCTGCTCATGGCTGCTCCCTGCTCATGGCTGCTCCTAATTTTTTTCTCACCAACATCAGGGAACTCCGGTTGTTGGAGGGAGCCAAATTTAGGCTACAAGAACGCTTTTAAAACACTTTGGAGGTGGGAGTAGTATGGAGCTTTAGCAAACCGTATCCATTAGGCTTGTCAATGTCACTGGAAGCCCCTATCTCCCATTTATTTGCCACTTTAATTTTTAATGTGCATGATAGCTGCTGTGTTATGTGGTGAACAGCGCCCTCCTGAGCCTGTGGAGACGGATGAAAATCCTGAGGTTCAGCAGGATTTATGCCTATTTGAGAAACCAAGGAAGAAAGAGAGACTCTATTCCACAGAGCTGAGCATGGAGACCAGCCCAGGGGAGGAGTCCTGCAGTCCTGATTGGGCACACCCTGTCCTTGGAAGGGGCGTGACCAGGAGAGAACGTGGTTTTAAACCAGAGTATGGCTTTGCTAGTCAGAATGAGAATAGGATTGAGAGGAATGAGGAGAAGGGGGAGGAGAAGACGGAGAAGAGAAGGATTGAGAAGGAGAGACGGATAAAGAAGAAGCAGGAGAATGATTGGAAGTCCAGAAAACAGTATGCTGATACTTGGGAACCTTGCATTGGAAGGAGACCTGCAAAGTTCTATTCAGAGGCAGTGAGTAGAAGTCCCAAGGAGAGAGGACCTAGCCCTGAATTAAACAACTCTTTATTTCGGAGCGAGAGGAGCAGGAACTACAATACCCAGCATCCCCTGGATACAGGTTACTCTCCTTCCTCATGAAGCATCATACCGCCGCTCCTGTCTTTAGCCCCAAGGCCGGGCAGGAGCGCCGCAAGTGGCTACGTGGCAGGATTTTCCACGCATGCGCAAGGTGCCGCGCAGAAAACTACAGAAAAGCAACTGCAAGAAAGACCCCGAGTGCAGACCATCCTGAAAGGAAGGAAGGAGTCCCAGCATCGGAGTGTCAGCTGCAACGAGGTTGTGAAAGCGTGACGCAACACCTGAGCCAGGTAATAAGTGTCCACCTGGGAAAGGATAAGGATACAGGGCTGAGAGTGTTTGCCAGCTAGTTGAAAAAAAAAAAAAAGGAAAAGTTTTTTTTTTTTTAAAGTGTGAGGTTCCGCACTTGGTGTTTTTTTTCTGTCTGTTTGTATTCACAGGTACTAAAGATGTCTCTGGATCCAGCAGAGGTATTTAAATGGATGGCCACTCAACTCGAGAGACAGCGAGACTTGAGTCTAGAGTTCCAGGAAAAGAGTGCTGCTGCCCTGCAGGCTCAGCAGCGACCCCTACTGGACATGCTACAAGCGTGGGTAGCTGAGCAGAAGACGCCACAGGAGAAACCATCTGTCCCCCCAGGTTTTTCTGCTACAGCTGCGCATAGTCTAAATGCAGGGACTATGTTTAATTTTGGCCAGTTAAAGGACAATGAGGATGTTGATAATTTTATTGAGTGTTTTGAAAGAGTGGCACAGTTAAGTGCATGGCCAAAGGAATGTTGGGCCATCAGATTTGCAGCTTCCCTTACTGGAGAAGCAATGGCTGCCTATAGGAGCATGCCACCCGACCTTGCCGGAAATTATGAGGAGGTGAAAAGAGCGGTCCGGGAAAGGCTAGGCCTTACACCGCTAGCCTACCATAATCTCCTGCGAGCAGTTAAATTAAAACAGGGTGAGACACCGAAAGCCTTAGTATACAGGATAAGCATGTTGTTAAATAAATGGCTTAGTCCAGAGAATAGGACTAAAGAGTCTATATTGGAAAGCTTAATTGTAGAGCAATACATGAATGCTGTACCCAATGAAATAAAAACCTTCCTGATTCTGCAAAGCTGCAAAACCCCACAGGAGGCAGTAGACCTCACAGAACGCTTCTTGCAGGCCAAGGTAATGGCTCATGAAAGCAGTAGTGATTTAAAGGGGGCAGCCATACCTGAGTCAGAAAGGAAGTGGAAATTTCAGAATGAAGCAAGCAAAATGTGTATGCCAACTGTGAAGGCTAGGTTACCGCCTAGGAAATGTTTTAAATGTGGGCGAGAAGGGCATATACAGAAGAATTGTTTTAAGACTGCCTTAGTAGCAGAAGGTGCACAAAAAACCCGAGAAGGATTTCTCATTGAGGTAGAGGTGCAGGGAATTGCTACTACCGCGTTATTGGATTCTGGCGCGGAGCAGACAATGCTCTCCAAGGCGCTGTGGCAGCAAGTCCAAGCATCAGGGGTAGCAATTCAGCCTGTTCGTAATGTGAAGATCCGCTGTGTACATGGAGGTACATCACTATACCCTGTATACAACCTTCAGGTGAAAGCGCTAGGTGTGCTTAAGAAAATTCCCATCGCAGTGATACCCAAGCTACCAAACCCTATGGTTTTAGGAAGGGATTGGCCCTATTTTTATAGAGAAATGAGACAAGGCCTAACCCCTAAGGGAGCCCTGGTAGCTACAAGAGCCCAAGCTAAGGACTCAGAGAAGGGAGAAGACCCTACTGATAAGGCATTTAGAAGTCTTCCTTCCCATGAGGATTTAATAGCCGCACCAGAAGAGAAGGTGAAGAAAACAAAAGTGCAGAAGCGTAATGGTAGACAAGAACGTTCTCAGCATGAGGGAGGAGTAGCCTAGTGGTTGGGGCAAGGTACTTCAGGCCGGAAGGTCGGAGGTTCAAATCCCACTAGAGGACAGCAACTTTGGGCCGGAAGGACTGGGGTTTCTAGTCCCACAGATGCTCCTTGTGGTCTTGGGCAAGCCACTTAACCCTCCATTGCCCATGTTCCCTGTAAGTATTAGTGTATGTGTCTCATATCCTTGCATGTTAAATGTATCCCCCAATTGTGTTGTGACCGCTTTGATTGAAGGATAAGGCGGTATACAAAACTGTCTAAATAAAATAAATAAATAAATAAATAGGGCAGAAACTCAGGCTGGCCAGGAATTGCCCTGGGTGCCCGAAGAACTAGTTGGGAAATTTCCAACGTTCCCCAACAAACAACTGGACGACCCTGCCTTAAGTCAGGCATTTAAATGGGCCCAGAGTGAGAGGGATACCCTACCTAGGTTTTTCCTCGACACCGGTATTTTGTACAGAGAGAGCAAGGATCCCTATACAGGCGATACGCGCAAACAGGTGGTGGTGCCTGCAACCTTCAAAAACTTGGTTTTGAAGCTGGCCCACGACCATCCGGTCGGTGGACACGAGGGCATCCGAAGTACGTTGGATCAGATCCTGGCAAGGTTCTATTGGCTGGGTGTTTTCAAAGAAACAGCAAGGTTCTGTGAAGCCTGTCCAACATGCCAGCGCGTCTCTGCCATCCACCCAAAAGAAGTGCCAATGATATCAACCCCGGTCATTACAGAACCCATCCATAGAATGGCTATGGACATTGTTGGTCCTTTAATCAAGACACTGAGGGGATTTCAATATAGTTTAGTGGTCATAGACCAAGCGACACGATTTCCTTGGGCCATGCCACTACGTAATATATCCGCTAAGGCCATGGCGGCTGAACTGATCAAACTGTTTTGAGAGGTGGGCTTCCCTCGCGAAGTTCTGACAGACAGAGGAAGCAATTTCCTTTCCAAGTATTTAGCCCAAGTTTGGGAAGCGTTTGATATCCGCCATGTCAAGACCTCAGCCTATCATCCACAAAGCAATGGGCTAGTGGAGAGACAAAATCAGACGATTAAAAGGATGCTGCGCCACAGTTTAGAAGGAAATATGGCCAACTGGGATACGATGCTACCCTTCGTCCTCTATGCTTGCAGGGAAAGGAAGCAGTCGTCCCTAGGGACAGCGCCATATGAACTTATGTATGGTCGATCACCCCGTGGGGTATTAGATATCCTGAAGGAACAGTGGGTAGAGCCCGACGTACATGAAGTGGGAGTACCAGAATTTCTTAAGGATCTAAAAGGTCGCTTACGCCGCACCACACAAGTGGCGGAAGTCAATTTAAGACACAATCAGCGACGACAGAAGGCCTATTATGACCAAGGCACACGGCCGCACCAGTTAGCTGTGGGAGACAAGGTCATCGTGATGGTGGCAGGCCCAGACCCGAAATTTGAGAGCCAATGGAAAGGCCCATGTACCGTGGTCCGGCCAGTAGGTCCGGTGTCTTATCTCGTGAAGAATAAGAAAGGACGCCAACAAGTGTATCATATTAACCTTTTGAAGCCTTGGCATGATAGAACAGCCCTAGCTCAGGTAGCCACCGTAGTGCAAGACAGGAAAGTGGTAGAGAGGGCACAGATCAACGCCAGACCCCGGAGTAGAATCACGTGCTGTGCCTCTGGTCAGAAGCCAGCCCGTGATATCTTAAGGGGCGGGGGGGGGATCTGTGGTGAACAGCGCCCTCCTGAGCCTATGGAGACGGATGAAAATCTTGAGGTTCAGCAGGATTTATGCCTATTTGAGAAACCAAGGAAGAAAGAGAGACTCTATTCCATGGAGCTGAGCATGGAGACCAGCCCAGGGGAGGAGTCCTGCAGTCCTGATTGGGCACACCCTGTCCTTGGAAGGGGCGTGACCAGGAGAGAACGTGGTTTTAAACCAGAGTATGGCTTTGCTAGTCAGAATGAGAATAGGATTGAGAGGAATGAGGAGAAGGGGGAGGAGAAGACGGAGAAGAGAAGAGAAGGATTGAGAAGGAGAGACGGATAAAGAAGAAGCAGGAGAATGATTGGAAGTCCAGAAAACAGTATGCTGATACTTGGGAACCTGGCATTGGAAGGAGACCTGCAAAGTTCTATTCAGAGGCAGTGAGTAGAAGTCCCAAGGAGAGAGGACCTAGCCCTGAATTAAACAACTCTTTATTTCGGAGCGAGAGGAGCAGGAACTACAATACCCAGCATCCCCTGGATACAGGTTACTCTCCTTCCTCACGAAGCATCATACCGCCGCTCCTGTCTTTAGCCCCAAGGCCGGGCAGGAGCGCCGCAGTTACCATGCTACTGGACTGTTGGTAGCACAGGTGCACTTAATGCAACCACTATTGGCAGTCATGCAGTAATGTACCACATGCTAGCTGTCACCGGTGGCCATGCCCAACCTCCACCCAAAATCTGCCCTGATCCTGCCCCAGCTGGCGGTGCTGTTTTTGAAGGTAACCTTTGGCATGGGTCTGCAATAAAATCTGTGGTTGGGGCTTAAGACACTTTTAGCAAACACTTCCCTTAGTGCATTCAAAATAAATTGAAGTTGTATTAACCTATTAATTACCACATGAAAAGTCAGCTTGTGGGGGGTTAACAAAGTTTGAAAATGAGTTTGTGAAATGAACCAAAAAAAGCTCAAATACTGGGAAAGAAAATGCTAAAATGCCACAAATATACCATTTTTCCCCTGTGCACATCCCTAATAAGACCTTATTTAAATTGTGGCAGAAGTATATTACTATGGGTTGAACAACTTCCATAAAATCATAAATTAATAGGAGATTGCTGTTTCCTGCAATGTTATCTCTTGTCTGTTTCTTATTATTCAACATTTTTTCCTGCAATCCACAACCTATCCGCACCATGCCTGAAATCCACAATACAAGAAGCCAAGAAGGAAAGGGACAAAAGGAAATGCATGCAAAACATGTTAGACCTACCAGCTGAGTTAGTGAAAAGTAACCAAGAAACATGAAAAAGGGCCTTTCAATGTCCCAGAGCTCTGGAACGAACTCCCCCACCAAGTTAAGAAACATTAACCAGCTTGCAACATTCCGCAAGTAGCTAAAAACACATTTATTTAGAGATCACTTCAAAGACTAATATTCTCCTCTCCCAACACAGACCCTGTATTTGCACCCCCTCCTGTATATAAGTTCCTCATAGGATCCAATGATTACATATAAAAGTTCTGTATATAATTTCTGTATATAAGTTCTTCATAGGATGTAATGATTTATGTTTAAATTGTATCTGAAGTTACCCTAAGTTCTTCATTCTATGTAAATGGAAAGTTATGGTTCAATGTAAACCACTTTGATTTATTGACGAAGCGGTATAGAAAATCATTGAAATAATAAATAAATAAATCTAAGCTCCTACCAAAAATGGGAGAAAAAAGTTCAACATCAGTGTAACTCCATTGATTTTCCTGGGAGTTGTGTGATCACAGTAACACTCTTGCCAAGAACTAATCCATCATCCAGGGGTAGTAAATAATTTTAGAACTAAGGACTGTCAGAGAAGACTAGAGCGATGAAACTTCAGATCTGTTACTAATAATCTAACCTCTCACTAAAAATAGCCACAGTATGTGAAGACCGGAAGATGGCAAATATAATGCCAATTTTTTAAAAAAGGCTCTAGAAATGATCTTGGAAATTATAGACCAGTGTGCCTAACATTGCTGCTGAGAAAGGTAGAAGCTATAGCCCCATAGACAGACATGGCTAACGTGGTCCAATGATCCCGGGTGCCATCTTTAAGGGGCTGATGCTCGGGTAACAATAACAAAGATCCCCAGCCGCTTGAAAAAGATGCCTCACCCCCTTGGAAAATACCAACCAAACATCCCCCAAGAAGATACCTACCCAAAGAAGATCCCCCTCCAAAAAAAGGCATATTAATCACTTTATAAACTTACCTCCGAAGTGCATGTTTGCAAAGCTACTTTGCAATTTAGTACATGAGGCCCCTAATTTGGTATCAAGAATTGGCTATAGCAGCGAATCAAACTTCAGCAGAAAAAGAAGCCATTACATTATCTTCAAATAAATCAGTAAAGTGGTTCTCTTGAGCTTAGACAGCTGAAACCATAGGGCCAGGAGCTAAGCACACCTTTGAGAAAATATCATGATGCAGAAAGAAAATCGAACTCCTCAGTTCATGTAAATGTTTCTATAAAAGCACTCCAAGCATATTTGTTTTTCATGCACCTTTCCTAATACAACCTTTTTTTAAAGCGAGCTAGACACAAGACACTTCTGTGAAAAATTTCAGTGTTTGAGAGAGGGATTCCTAAGGAAATTAGTCATGTTCTAGAAAAAAATGTCCTATTGTGGATTGGGAATAGGTTTAAAAATAGAAAATAAAAATAGGATCAAATGTTCAATTTTCTCCTTTGAGAAAGGTGAATAATGGAATACCCCAGGGATCTGTACTGGGATCAGTACTTTTTAGCACAATTATAAATCATTTGCAAATTGGAACAATGAGTTGATCTAATTTACAGATGGGGAGAAATTATTCTAAGTTATTAAATAGCATGCAAACTTTGCTAGAGAGGAAGATTGCTCCAAAGTAAACGTTAATGTGCAAGGTGAATACACAACTTGGTTAAATACCAGAACCCAGCAATAAAATATTTTTTTATTACCCTTGGATGACTGACCCCGGAGAAGATCATCATAGAAGGTTGCATTTTGATTACACATCTGGAGAATCTAGCTCCAGTGATGGAAGTGGGACATATTATTAAGATAGGGATTTTCCGGAGGACAGTCATCAGCAATTCAGGTGGTGAGTATGCGGCCGAGTCGGAAGCCCCGATAGGCCGATTATTCATCAGCATGGAAAGGAATGCAGCTGCACTCCCAGTTGAGGAATCAACAATTGTTAACTTGAGTTTGTATGTCATCCCCAGAGAACTAGAACAGGCTCTGAATCTGGGCCTTTTTATCCCCAGTATCGCCTATCGGGCGTTTGAATGCGAATAGCTTTAACTAAATGTTTTCATAAATTGATATTGAGGTTATGCAGAATGATTCCCTGGTGACAAAACCTTCTGTTTGGGTACCTGTAAAGAAGCCCAGTCTTTGATGTGAAAGTGTATAGCATCATTATACTCTATCATTTCTGGAAATGCAAGTCACTAGGGTGGGTTCTGGATTAGTTACCACACTATATACAAAATCTGTTGAAAGAAATAATCTTTGATGTTTTCAGAGTCATCACCCATATAGATTAAAAGTCGAATTGCTGTTCAGCCAGTTTTTGCATATACAGCAAATTTGTTCTTCAGTACAATAATATAAATATCAAGCAGTACTTTTGTTTTCTAACTATGTACATTGTGGACACCCTTGGCATATCTTAGTGGCTTATATGCCCAGTGGGAATCGCGAGGCCGCGGGCAGGGTCCCGGCGGCCGATTCTAACCGGGCGCGCGGCCCGGCGCGGGGACCCTGTGTGCGGCCCCGGGGGAGAGCGCGAGTGCACCATTTAAATTAATTGGCTCCCCGCGGTCTGTGCCGTGCGGGAGCCAATCGTTTGGTGTGTTGCTGGGGCGTGGGGGGGGGGGGAGTTGCGGCCAGCAGCCTCCACGTGGCAGTTCGAGTGGAGGCTGCTTTGGAGTGCCGGTGTTCCTTGGAAGCTCCGGGAGCAGGCAATCGGGAGCTTCGGGGTCCTATCGTCTTAGGGTGTGCTGGCAAGTGCGGGCCGGGAGTGCAGGCAAGTGCGGGCCCTGGGTACTTCGGTGGGGGCCGGGTGTTCCTGAGGTGTGGGGGAGGAAATTGAGGGCAGCATAACTCCTCCGTTGAAATATAGGGTGCCAATTTAACCAAAAAAAAAAAAAAAAAAGAAGAAACCAAACAAAACCAAAGTAGGCAGCCACCGCTGTTTTGTAGCCCCAGCTTACTTGTGGGGGGATTATTCAGCCTTTAGGGGCGGTTCTGGCCCTGCGGGATGCCTGCACAGCGCAGTTCAAAGGGTGCAGCCCCGGGGAGTGCTGCTGGGTGGTCTGTGCGTGGGCATGGGTGATCTCGGTCTCAAGGGACGGCGGGGACGGGTAGGAGGTTGCGCAGCCCTGGTACGGGGGGCGGTGGGGTCGTGGGGTTTCTGCTGGGGGTGCCGCGCGGGGTCAACAGGGGTCTAAAAAGGCTCAGCATCCCGGGGGGGGGGGTGCTGGGGCCGGCAGGGGTGTTGCGCCCCCCAGTGGCTCCCTGGAGGTGCTCGGGGGGCTTCGGGGTACTGCAGGAGCGGCTGCGGGAGTGAATGTGGGGGGCGAGGGAGGTGCTGCCTGTCCAGTGGGGGGTCTGGGGGTGGCAGGTGGGGTGTTGGGGGTTCAGGGGCTTGCGGGAGGAGTGCGGCCTGAGGGGTCTCAGTGGGTCAGTGGCTATGGGGTGCCCGCTGGATGGCTCCCTGGGCCCAGTGTTTTTGGAGCAGCGGGGGGACCGTCCCCGTGGGACCAGTGGTTGAGTGGGGCGCAGGGTCCATCTCGGGCGGATTGGGGTGGGCCTTGGCCTCAGGCTTGGTCAAGGGCAGTTTCCCCCCCTGTTTTTCCTTTTCTGTCTCCACAGGGGCCGATTATGACGCAGCCCACATGGCAGTCGAGTGCCGCTGGGTGCGAGGGCTGGTTGCCTTCGGCGGCAGGAGCGTCGACGCAGCATGGAGCGGCGGCTGAGTCGGCACATGGACGGTCCGGGGATATCGTGGGTGCCGAAGGTGCAGATGGTCCAGCTGCTGACGGGACAACTACGGTGTCGGTGCCTGCTCCTGGTGAGACTGGTGAGTTGCTTGGGGGTGCGGGCGATGGGGGCAGGCGGTCGCTGGAGGCGAAGGCGGGGGGTGGTACGCGGAGAAAGCGCAGGCGGTCTGGTAGGCGGCGTCAGAGTTCTGACTCATCCTCCTCTTCTTCTTCTTCGAGCGGTTCGTCTGGGGGGTCTGGTGGGTTGCCTTGTCGGCGGGACGGGGAAGGCGGGGGGACGGTGGGCTCTAGTTCGGGTGGTGGTGCCGCTTCAGTGGTGGTTTTTCCAGAATTGTGGGAGGGAGTGCCGCGTAAGCTGTGGCACAAGATTAGGAAGCGCCGTTATATCGATATCTTCCGCTTGCTTGAGGGGCGGAAGCGCTCCGGAGAGAGTCGGAAGAAGAGGAAGGAGGATGAGAAGGCGGGTAGGGTGCGGAAGGTGGCTCGTAATGTGGTGAACTGGATGCGCGCCTTTCTGCGGTTAGCTAGTGTATGGGGCCACCACGATCCGGGCCAGTATGGGATGTTGTTAGCATACGCCGATTCCATCCTGGAGGCGTCTCAGACGCATGACGGATGGGCTTGGCTGAACTATGATGAGAAGTTCAGGGATAGGATGGAGGAGAGCTGATTACTTTCCTGGGGCACGCAGGACATTAACCTTTGGCTGACTCAGATGTCGGCTAGGTCTAGTGCCGGAGGGGTGGGTGGGGTTAGGGGTAGTAGCGGGGCGGTGGTGGGGCGGTGCGTTCCCTTCGGCCAGGGGCAGGCGGAGTGCCGCCGAAGGCGGGCCCGGCGGCGGGCGGTGTTGTGTGCTGGCGCTTCAACCGGTTCACTTGCCCCTTTCCAGACTGCAAATTCCAGCACGTTTGTTCCTTGTGCGGAGGTACTCACTCGGCCACCAGGTGCATTAAAAAAGGTGCCGCTGGTGTTGCCGGACCCTCGGCGAAAGGGCAGTGAGTGGTAGGGGCTTGCGCCCTCGCCGATACGGGTTGAGGCCTTCTTGGGGTGGTTGAGTCGATACCCTAGGAGGCGGGAGGCGATGATTTTGTCATTTGGTTTTCGGTTTGGTTTCATTATCCCGGTGCGCGGCGTGGTGTCGGCTCCGAATGCGCAGAACTCCCCGTCGGTTGGGGAGAGTGGCGGGTCCTTTCCCGGAGCCCCCTTTTCTGGGCCTGGTGATTTCTCCGTTGGGTCTAGTACCCAAGAAGGAGCCGGGGAAGTTCCGGTTGATTCATAATTTGTCCTGTCCAATCGGCGCTTCTGTTAATGATCGCATTCCGCGTGAGTTTTGTACGGTACGGTACGCTTCCTTTGACAAGGCGGCGCAGATGGTTAGGGGAGCCGGTCGGGCTGCCCTTCTGGCTAAGGTTGATATTGAATCTGCGTTTCGCCTACTACCTGTCCACCCGTCTGCTTTTCATTTCTTAGGTTTTTGTTTTCAAGGGGGGTATTATTTCGACAAGTGCATGCCGATGGGTTGTTCCGTTTCTTGTGCTTATTTTGAGATGTTCAGCACCTTCCTGCAGTGGGTGCTGGTTCAGTCGTCAGGCTTGTCGTCCGTGGTGCATTACCTGGATGATTTTTTGTTTGTGGGTACGGCGCAGTTGGGGGAATGCCAGGAGCTGTTGTCTGCATTTGTTCGGCTGGCGCGGGAGTTCGGTGTACCGTTGGCGGCGGGCAAGACGGAAGGCCCGATGACACGATTGACCTTTTTGGGGGTGGAGTTGGATTCTGAGGCGATGGTGGCGCGTTTGCCGCAGGATAAGGTGACCCGCTTGCGGGTTTCGGTGGTTAACGTATTGTCGTCTCGCAAGATTTCCTTGAAGGAGCTGCAGGCGCTGTTAGGGTCCTTAAACTTTGCATGTCGAGTGATTCCGATGGGGAGGGTGTTTTCACGCTAGCTGGCTTGTGCCACGGCTGGGGTGAGGAAGCCTCACCACCGCATTAGGGTCACGGGGGCCATGCGTGCAGATCTGATGGTGTGGAGTCGTTTTCTGGAGGACTTCAATGGGACTTCGGTTTTGATGGAGTCTGAGGTGTCCAGCGATGCCTTGCAGTTATACACGGATGCGGCGGGGGGGTGGGGTTAGGTGTTTATTTTGGTGGGGCCTGGTGCGCGGATCGTTGGCCGGAGGCGTGGCACGTCGAGGGTTTGACCAAAAACATCACCTTTTTGGAGCTCTTTCCGATTCGTGTGGTTTTGGAGCTCTGGCCAGAATGGCTTCGGAACCGTAGGGTTCTGTGGTGGTGCGATAATGCGTCAGTGGTCAGTGTGGTCAATCGTTACTTTCCTAAATGCTTAAGGGTGGCGGGCTTGATGCGGGAGGTGGTGTTAGCTTGTCTCCGGCTGAATGTGTTGGTCAAGGCGCGGCATATCCCGGGGTGCACTAACGAGATCGCTGATGCTCTTTCTCATTTTCAGTGGGATCGGTTCTGGGCTCTCGCCCCCGAAGCGGACAAGGATGGATCTGTGGTCCCAGAGAGCTTGTGGAGCATTGGCCTCCGGAGATGCTAGAGCTGTTGAAGAATTCGGTGTCTGCAGGGACTTAGTCAGCGTATCAGCGCGGCTGTGACCGGGTGGTTGCCTTTTTGGTGGCTCATGGGTGGCAGCCGGGCGGGGTTACGGGATTGATTGGTTGATATATTGTGAAGGCGAAGCATGCCGTTTTCTCGCGATCGGCGGTGCGTGGGCACCTGGCTGGGTTTAACTTTTTTGCTGGCGCGGTTGGTTGGGGCTCTCCTGCTGGAGGGGTTTTGCTGTGGCGGTTGTTGCAAGGCTGGGAGAGGGTTCAGCCTGCACCGCCGGACTCCCGGTTGCCCATTACACCTGGCCTATTGGTGAAGGTTTGCGGGGCTTTAGCGCAGGTGGCGGCGTCTGAGTACGAAGCCACTTTGTTTCGGGTGGTTTTTTGCATTGCCTTTTTTTGGGGCTTTTTGAATCGGGGAGTTGGTTGCGGGCTCTGGCCGGGGAGGGGGTGGTGGGGGGCTGCAGGCGCATCATGTGCGGGTGGAAGAGGGGCGGTTGCGGATCCTGTTGGCAAAATCCAAGACAGATCCGCTGGGGAGAGGTTTGTGGGTGTGGTTGGGTGAGCTTGGGGATCCCCAGGCTTGCCTGGTGCGTGCGGTGCGGCAGTATTTGCTGGTGCGGCCACAGCTGTCTGGGGTTTTTTTCGTACACGCGGACTCCCGGGTCCTAACTCGTTTTCAGGTCACGGCGGTGCTGCGCCTGGCATTGCGAGCGGTGGGTGAGGACCCTCTGCGGTTCGCCCCCCACTCCTTTCGAATTGGGGCTGCCACTAGTGCGGCAGCGGCGGGGTTGTCCGAGCAGGTTATTCAGGGTATCGGGAGGTGGCGCTCCCGGTCTTTTAGAGGTTATGTTCGGCTGTAAGGGAGATAGATTCAGGAGTGATATGCGGAAATATTTCTTTACGGAAAGAGTAGTGGATCCATGGAATAGTCTCCCAGTGGAGGTGGTAGAGATGAGGACAGTAACTGAATTCAAAAAAGCATGGGACCAACACAGAGGATCTCTAAAGGTAAAAAGTGGACTGTTGTAGTTGTTGTTATGGAAGGACAGACTAGATGGGCCTTGTGGTCTTTTTCTGTCATCATGTTTCTATGTTTCTATGTTTCTATGTAAGGGTTCAGCTTGTGGGGTGGGGTCTTTAACTGTTTATTTCTGTTGCAGATGGGGGTGCCGAGCCTGGTGGCTGTTGGGTTGATGGCCACTCTTTTGTCCACTGGGCGGGACGGCGTGCGGCTGCTCGACCTATTGGAGCTAATTTGGGACTGGACCCGTTGGTGGTGGCTGTGACATGGCTGGGTGTGAGAGGACTTCGCTGGTCTCAATTTCTACCTTTGCTGCAGCGCCATGGGAGGACACTCCGGTGGCCGAGAGCTCTGCTTGTGCATCTTGGGGGCAACGACTTGGTATCCTGGTCCTGCCGGCAGCTGATCCGGGCGGTGCAGGACGATCTGGGGGTGGTGCTTAGGATGTTTCCTGGTATTGTCTTGCTGTGGTCTGACATTATTCCAAGGCCGGCTTGCTGGGACCAGCGGCGCTGGTCCCGGGGCTTGACTAAGATTAATCGACAGATTGGTCGATGGGTCTGTCAAAGGGGAGTTTATCAGATATTGCATGATTGGGTGGATGCTACATGTTCGGGGCTGTATCGGGCTGACGGGGTTCATTTGTCGCCAGTTGGTATGGACCTACTCCTTAACGACTGGCAGGAGGCCTTGGAATATATGTCTGTCCATGATGTTCGCTGGTCGCAGCTTCGGGTTGGGGGGGACGGCACATGAACAGGGTTCTGTGCCGGTGGCAGAATCCCAGAGGTTTCCGGGGTCTGGAGCAGCAGGCTTCATTTGGGCGGGGTGCCCCTGACCCGGTTGAACCCCTGCCGACTTTTGCTATTGGCATGGCGAAGTCGGGGAGAGGGGCATGGCAACTTGCCGGGTGGCAAGTTATGGCATTAGCGGTGGCGGGCACTTTGCTAAGGTATGGCTGGTGCAGCCGGGTTCCGCTAATGGGGGTTTTGAAAGTTGATGTTGCTTTATTCCAATTGTTAATGGTTAATAAAGCTGCGACCAGTTATGTTCCATGAAACTATTGGTGTCATGTCTTGTTTTGGTGGGGGGGGGGTGAGGGGGTGTGTGGGGGGGGGAATGGTAGGGCCTGAAGCGCCGGGTCCGCCTGCCTCGGTTATCGCGAGGCCGCGGGCAGGGTCCCAGCGGCCGATTCTAACCGGGTACGCGGCCCGGCGCGGGGACCCTGTGCGCGGCCTCGGGTGAGAGCGCGAGTGCGCCATTTAAATTGATTGGCTCCCCGCGGTCTGTGCCGTGTGGGAGCCAATCGTTTGGTTTGTTGCTGGGGGGTGGGGGGGGAGTTGTGGCCAGCAGCCTCCACGTGGCAGTTCGAGCGGAGGCTGCTTTGGAGTGCCGGCGTCCCTCCCTCCCTCCCTCTCAGTGGAGGCTTGGTCTGGGGTGTTGCAGCTTGGGGGGTGGGACGGAATCCCGGAGTTTTCCGGGGTCCGGAGCAGCAGGCTTCATTTGGGCGGGGACGGGGTGCCCCTGACCCGGTTGAACCCCTGCCGACTTTTGCTTTTGGCATAGCGAAGTCGGGGAGAGGGGCATGGCAACTTGCCGGGTGGCAAGTTATGGCATTAGCGGTGGCGGGCACTTTGCTAAGGTATGGCTGGTGCAGCCGGGTTCCGCTAATGGGGGTTTTGAAAGTTGATGTTGTTTTATTCCAATTGTTAATGGTTAATAAAGCTGCGACCAGTTGTGTTCCATGAAACTATTGGTGTCATGTCTTGTTTTGGTGGGGGGGGGGGGGGGTGAGGGTGTGTGTGTGTGTGGGGGAATGGTAGGGCTTGAAGCGCCGGGTCCGCCTGCCTCGGTTACTATTGTTGCAAGAAATGTCTAAGCAAGTGGAGGATCATCTGGTTTGTGTACTCCCGAATTCTGCTTGGGTGATGAAAGTTTCTTCTATCATCCATCATTTATGGCCCATATTGCAGTCATAGAGAATAAAACATACAATATCCTAATATCTCTATATCACTCCATGGTGCAAACTCATCTTGTCTTTGGTCTCTGCATCTCAAAAACGATATGGCAAAATTAGAAAAGATACAGAGAAGGGTGATGATAATGGCGCTGGGGATAATGATAATGGGGATGGAATGACCGCTCTGTAAATAAAAGGGTGGTAGAAAAGAGGACTGTATCTGAATTCAAGAAAGCTTGGGACAAACACAGAGAATTTCTAAGGAAATGTTAAGCTTAGTAGTTAATATGGAAAGGCAAACTGGATATGCTGCATGATCTTCATTTGCAGTCATTTTTATATATTTTTATTTTTCTACATGGTTGAGCAAGAGTTAACTTAGGGATAGTGCAGCAATCTTCAGAACAGTGCCAACTGATTGCAATATTATGTGAAACAGATGTTATCTACAAAGCATGAAATAAAACAAGAGAAACTTTATGGAAAATAGAATACAAACGATAAACGTAAGTCAACAAATAAGTATATTTAGTTTACTATAGGGCTGATGACTGAAAGTTATTCATTTCCAAAACACTTCAGGTCGCCTAGAACATGTAAATTTTTTTGGTACCACATAGTTTTTCCAGAGGATATGAGTTGTGTGCAGACAGTTTTGAGTGGACACTTCACTGTTTCACAAATGTGTCTTGCAACATTAATCTAAGGGAGATTCTAATATGGTTTATAAAAAGAGGATCGTCAGTTTGCATTGAGACCTCCCTGAGCTAGATGACTATTGTGCTTTCAGCCAAAGTTAATGAAAGGAGGGAGAGGTACAGTTATGAATGGTTTATTTTAGAGCTAAAGCCTCCACATGTTCCTTATATAGACACAGAACATGCTAGAGTAGATGCAAAAACAGATGCAGTGTGCTATCTATGCTTGGCTGCCCCCCAGAAACTAAAGTGAACACTTGCAGGACTCCTACAGAACACACATTTTCCTCTAAAATACATAAGGGGTTCATTTACTCACTCTGTTATCCAAGTGAAGGTGGAAACAAACAGTTGTTGGCCAGTTAGTGAATAAAACATTTCCACTTCACTCCTGGTACAGGAGCAAAAGCATAAATTAAGTGCTTCATTTCCCTATACCTAATTCTCATTATCCTTTTTCCAAAAATATAAGTTGCTAGCCTGATGGCAGCAACACTTGGAATTAGGTAAGGAAATCTCACTTCCCTTGTTTGATCATTGATGTCAGTACATGCAAAGGAGAAGTAAAAAAAAGTTTGTCTAAACTTCAGTCCCTACACTGCTGCATTAGCATATATTTTCCAAACATATTCAACCCAGCTACATAGGTAAGAAAGAGGAAACAGCAAGCAAATATACTGTATACGTGACATGATTATTACAGTGTTATAGCGTGGAGTATTAGACATCATGTGCTGCAATTTTTTAAAACAAATATATGCAAACACAACCTCTATCATCACTTTATTGGAATGAGGCCCTTTTACTAAAGTGTGGTAAAAATGATTAGTGATCACACGTGCATCTAATTTGCAAAAATCAATGTGTGGCAACTGCAAAGTTTCTGTTGGGGGCATGCCCAGAATCTTTATATAGAATTAACACAGAGAAAAAAAAATATTTCCCACATGTTAGCAGCATGATAAATAATGTGAATGCACAATGCAACCTACTGAGGTGGTATTAAGTGATCTAAGGGGCTGAGCAGGTCATGTACAGTCTTTTCCACAGGAACAGGTTTTTCGTCGAGGCCGACGGGGGAGGGGCCGAAGTCGAAGATTACCCGGAGCCACAAATGGATCAATTACAAGGCCCGATAACAAGGACTCGGTCCAAACCACTGTTATAAATATTTCGAATCACCCTTGGTCAGTAGCTCAGGAAGTACTGTTGAATAAAGGTCTTCCTTTTGTTCCGAGAGTTCAATATAAACCTTTCCAGTTACGGATTGCTCTATATACATTTTTTAGAAAATTACAAGTCACACATTTTTGTGCTACACATCAATTATTGCAAGATAATTCAGTGGTGCGACCACCATCTAAATGGGTCCCTTCGGGGGTAGTAGATCCGTTTATTTTAACATATCAAAATTTGGTTTTGAAGGAGCTTGGGAAATTTGAATCTAAGAATTTGAAATCTTATTCAAATAATTTGACAAATGAACAATGGAAAGTTTTATCAGAATTACGTAATAATAATAACATTGTTGTACGAAGAGCTGACAAAGGTGGGGAGACAGTAGTTCAGTCAGTGGATCAATATCGACATACTGTAACCGGGTAAGGCGCACAAGTCGCTCCAGCCCTGCTCTTCCCCCCCCCCTCCCCTTTCCCTCTTCTTCCTTACAAGCTTTATACAATAACAACAACACACATGTTCTGGAATTAAAACTGGTCGCAGCTTTATTAGCCTTTTAAAATTAACTGAACAATATTTAAATACAACACTTTTAACCCCCCCCTCCCCCGCGGATCAGGCCCTCACCCGCCATATCAGTAGCAAGGTGACGCCGCCTCTGCTTCCGCCGGGCACAAGCCCCGGCTATTTTCTTATCCCTCCCTCTTCCGGCTTCGCCATATTATTAGCAAAAGCCCGAGGGATTGTCCAGGTCGGGGGAACCCACCCCCGGCCTAAGGATTACCTCCGGCTCCGGACCCCGGAAACCTCCGGGATCCCGCCACCCCCCCCCCCCCAGCTGCAACACCCCAAACGCCAGGTCCCACAGACCCTCTGAAGGGTGGGAGGGCGGGAGCAACCGCGACTCTCGCCTCCAGGCCGCAAAGACGGCGGCGCTCCCAACCGCTCGCCCACCTGCCGAAGAACCTCTTATATGATTGGCTCCCGCGTTGCCAAAACACCCGTGGGAGCCAATCTTTTTAAATTGCCCCTCTGCCGCGCCGCAACAGCTGCCCAGCCGGGCACGCGCGCCAGGCGCCCCCCCCCCGGTTATGTGTGGCCGCGCGCACGGGGCTTACGGCCTTCCTGTAACCGGGTAAGTCGCACAAGTTGCTCCAGCCCTGCTCTTCCCCCCCCTCCCCTTTCCCTCTTCTTCCTTACAAGCTTTATACAATAACAACAACACACATGTTCTGGAATTAAAACTGGTCGCAGCTTTATTAGCCTTTTAAAATTAACTGAACAATATTTAAATACAACACTTTTAACCCCCCCTCCCCCGCGGATCAGGCCCTCACCCGCCATATCAGTAGCAAGGTGACGCCGCCTCTGCTTCCGCCGGGCACAAGCCCCGGCTATTTTCTTATCCCTCCCTCTTCCGGGTTCGCCATATTATTAGCAAAAGCCCGAGGGATTGTCCAGGTCGGGGGTACCCCACCCCCGGCCTAAGGATTACCTCCGGCTCCGGACCCCGGAAACCTCCGGGATCCCGCCAACGGCTCAGGAGACCTCCACCTGAGCCACCCCCCCCAAGGCAAAGTTGCGACCAGCCCCGCTTATCCCGTAGAATATCCTCCAAGGCCTCCTGCCAATCATTTAGGAGTAAATCCATCCCAACCGGGGATAGATGTACCCCATCCTGTTGGTACAAACCCGAACAGGCCACCTCCGCCCAGGTATGGAAAATCTGACAGCCCCCCTGCTCCCCCACCCATCGTCCAATCTGCCGATTGATTTTAGTTAACCCCCTGGACCATCGCCGCTGACCCCAGGAAGCAGGCCTTGGAATGATATCTGACCATACAAGAACCACATCGGGAAACATAAGAAACAATTCTTGAAAATCGCGCTGAGCTGCACGAATTAACTGATGACAAGTCCAAGCCCCCAAATCGTTGCCCCCCAGATGAATCAAGATGATATCGGGCGTCCCTCACTGACGCTGGTGGTGCCGGAGCAAAGGCAAGAGCTGTATCCACCGTAGGCCTCGCTCGCCCAGCCATGAAATGGTCACCAAGGAAGTTGCCAAGCCGAGGTTCGCACCTACGGGCCGTGTCGCTGCTCGCCGACCGGCCCAGTAAACAAAAGAGTGGCCAATCACCCAACAGCTACAAGATCCCGAACCAAAATCTGCAAAACAAAAGGAACAGTTAGTCTCCCCCCCCCCCCCTCAGGGCCGCACATAGCTACGAAAAGCCTGGGACTTCCATCTGCCGATCCTCTGGATCTCGTGTTCCGGCAAGCCTACCCCAGCCTCCGTAGTTGCTGCCCCAATTCGAAACGAATGCGGCGCAAACTGACTCGGGTCCTCACCCAGCCGCCGCAGCGCTAACCGCAAAACAGCCGTAAACTGAAAACGAGTGAGCACCTGACCGTCGGCATGCAGAAAAATATGTCCCTCTCCCCCAGGCCGCTGTTGCAAATACGTCCGCAAAGATGCAACCGGACACAAGGGCGCGCCGAGCATCTCCCTCAGAGACACCCAAGTCCCTTTTCCCATCGTATCCGTCTTGGAACACGCTAACCAAATCCGAACCCCACCCCCGGTGAACTCCACGTGTGAGAATAGCAATCCCTGACCCGACGACGAGCGACGCGACTCCGCTACTAGTTCGCCAATCCGAAACGCCCCGAAAAAGGCAACTGTGAAGACCGCCCGAAAAAGCGCGACTTCAAAAGAGGAGGTAACCACCTGAGGGAGGCAGCCACAAAGCCGGACTAGCAAGTCATGAGTAATCGGGCGCCTGCCATCAACCGGTGACGGAGATGACCGCTCCCAACCCTGTAAGAGCCGGCGTGTCAAAAATCCCCCCCCAGCTGCCCCCCACTCCACTGCCTTCGAGAAAAAGGAAAACCCCGCCAAATGCATACGCACCGCGGTCCGCGAAAACCCTGCCGATTTAGCCGATATGACATACTGACTCATTAAGTGATCCGACACCGATCCCTGCTGCCATCCGCGGCTCACGAGGAAGGTCTCGATCCTGCTGCAGCCCCGTCGATACGCCGTCCATGTTGAAGCTGATACGGAGCTTTTCAGTAAGTGGATCATCTCTGCAGACCAATCCGCCATAAGTGCTCCGGTACTGATGCCCCGTCCTCGTCCGCCGCTGGGGCCAACATTCGAAACAGGTCCCACTTAAAACGGGAAAGAGCATCAGCAATCCTGTTACTAGCACCGGGTATGTGCCTAGCCCTTACCACCACATTGAGTCTTAAACAAGCTAACACCACCTGTCGCATCAGATCCGCCACTTGCACACAACGCGGGGCATAGTTATTAATCACACTAACTACAGCGGCATTATCGCACCACCATAACACTGTGCGATTACGAAGCCTGTCTGGCCATAGGGTCAGAACCACGATTAACGGGAACAATTCCAAAAAAGTGACATTACGAGTGAGACCCGCAAGGCGCCACTCTTCCGGCCATGGCTCTGCACACCACGAACCACTGAAATACACCCCCAGACCCAAACCACCTGCAGCATCGGTATATAACTGTAACGCCTCACTAGTCACTTCTGAGTCCCAAAAAACAGTACAACCATTAAAGTCTTGCAAAAATGTGTCCCAAACGCCCAAATCAGCACGCATGCTCCGAGATACCCGAATACGGTGATGAGGTCTAGAAACTCCTGTCGTGGCACCCGCGAAGCGACGCAAAAATACCCTGCCCATCGGGATCACCCGACAAGCAAAATTCAAAGAACCAATGAGCGATTGCATTTCCCTCAACGTCAGTTTACTAGAGGAGAGAGCATTTGCCACCAACACCCTCAACTTAACCACCTTCTCCAAAGGCAAACGTGCAACCATGTCGACAGTATCCAGTTCAACACCCAAAAAGGTAAGCCTCGTCACAGAGCCTGCTGTTTTATCGACAGCCAACAGAACTCCCCATTCCTGCGCTAAAAGCACAAAGCCATCAAGGAAAGCCTGACACCGTCCTGAACGTGCTTCACCCACAAACAAAAAGTCGTCCAGGTAATGCACTACATTCGAACAACCAGTTTTCCTCGTAAAAACCCAGTGCATAAAAGTACTGAACAGTTTGAAATAGGCACAGGACACTGAACAACCCATGGGCATGCACTTGTCAAAATAGAAACGGTCCTCAAAGCGGAAACCTAATAAATGAAAAGCTGAAGGATGCACCGGCAACAAACGAAAAGCCGACTCAATATCCACCTTGGCCAAAAGGCTCTCCCTGCCACATCGCCGTACCAGCTCCACCGCCGAATCAAAAGAGGCGTAACGTACAGTACAACGCTCCTTCGGGATGTGGTCATTAACAGAAGAACCGAAAGGAAACGACAAATTATGAATCAGCCGGTATTTTCCGGGCTCCTTCTTGGGGATGATCCCCAAAGGCGACACAACGAAGTTGGAGAAGGGAGGCTCATCAAACGGACCAGCTACCCTACCCAACCGTAGCTCCACCTCCAGCTTATTCCTAACGAGATGAATAAATTGCCGAACTGAGGGCGCGTTCCGAACTTTACCCTAAACCACTATCCCTTCAACTGGAATAGAAAATCCCATTTGAAACCCCTCTTCCAACACCCTACCCGCTATGCGCCTAGGATACTGTCGTAACCACGGATAGATAACCTCAAATCGAATAGGAGTCGGGGCTAAATCCTCTCGGTCCCTACTACTTGGTAGACGGGACTGAAGGACCGACGGACACACGTTTGACACACTTGAGTGCGGAATGCCCACCCGCGCAGATAGAACAGGCGTGCCGGAACTTACAGTCCGGAAAGGGACACGAAGACTTGTTAAATCGCCAGCACAAATCACCGGCCCCTCCCCCAGCCGCTCGCTGTCCCGACGGAAGCCCGCTAGTATGAAAGGACCGCCCTTGCCCTTCGCCAGTCCCAACCCCGCCTTTCCCACTAGTCCCAAACCCCATGCCCGGGCGAACCGCCATCTGGGTTAACCATAAATTAATATCTTGAGTCCCCCAAGTTAAGAGCCGGTTCTCCTCCATTTTATCACGGAATTTCTCATCGTAGTTGAGCCAGGCCCAACCCTGATGCAACTGAGATGCCTCTAAAATGGAGTCCATATACGCCAATAACATCCCATACTGGTCTGGATGCATACGCCCCCATACACTAGCCAGACGTAAGAAAGCCCTAGTCCAATTAACTACGTTCCTGGCTACTTTGCGTACCCTTCCGGCCTTTTCATCTTCTTTCCTCTTCTTCCGACTATCACCCGTCCTCTTCCTGCCCTCCATCAACCGAAAAATATCGATATAATGCCTTTTTTGTATTTTCTTCTGCAATTTCTTAGGCACCCCCTCCCATAACTCCGAGAAGGCCGCCAACGTCGGCTGCACTGAACCTTTGCTAAGATCACACTTCCCACTTTCACCTGAAGTAGAAGAAGTCGACGAAGATCGCACGGACGACGCAGAAGAAGAATCAGAGTTCCCACACCGACGACAGGAATGCCTCCGCTTCCGTTTAGCTTTCTTTCCTGCCTCCCTTGATACAGCTAAAATCCCACCTTCATCCCCACCCCCCAAAGAGCCCAAAGACAACTCACCCGCTGCAGCGCTCGGCAATCCTTCACATGAACTGCTCCCACGCTGCACAGCAGGAGGCGCCAGCCCTGCAGCGGCCTCCTCATCTAAACGTCTCCCGTCGCCACTCGGTGCCCCCGCTCCGTGCTGATGGGCGCCACACGGATCTGCATCGCTCCTGAACTGCCAACCTGGAGGTACCTGAGGAGAGAAGACACCAAAAGGCGAAGCAACACCTGCCATAGCCCAGGGCGGCTGCCACATTCCCCCCAGTCTGCCCTGGAAGAACCTTGCCCGCCCCCACTCCAATATTAAGCAAAACCCGGGTACCCCGACCCATCTCTCCCAGCCATCCAAGCTGCTGGATGTCCAGACCAAGATGACGCTGCAGGATGCCCGAACCAAGCAGGAATAGGACCAGCTCCAGAAGCTCCGGGGCCCGAGATCCCTTCCACCTCCTGCCCCTCGCCTTGCGCAACAGGTCCCCGGACACCATCTCGCCTCCCAACCTGGGGCATACTAGGACTAACCGGCCCCCCAGTAGTAAAGCCTTCGAGAGGCCTTACCTCTGTCCGCTCGCTAATAGCAGGGACAGAACCGGCCCGAACTAAGGTTCCCCCCCTTTCCTTCCTCAGCCTACTCCTCCCACGCTCACCCCTTCTCTGCCGGGCAGCCCCACGCCTCAAACCTCCCTGGCCTTCCAACTCAAGCCCTGCCCGAGGTTCGTCCCCCCTTATACCACCCTCCAATCCCACTCCCTGCATGCACCCCTGCCAGGTGGCCCTCCCTTACCCCGTTTGTTATGAGGCCGCATAGTAAAGCCTCAGCAAATTCCCTTTTTATGTTATTTTATATATATATATATATATATATATATATTTTTTTTTTTTAATATGACCCTGGGAAACACACCAGAAAACCCACCAGAAAGGAAAACCCACCAAAAGAAAAGTAGCTAGGAGTAGCAAAATTTAACCCACCCCCAACAAATCCCCAAAACCACCCTTGCCTAAAGCTGGTTGCTCTGCTGCCGACCGCGTGCACACCACACACACTGCAACGCTGCTGCCTCAAAACTCCAGCCACTGGGACCCGTTAATGACTCCGGTCAACGGACACTGCCCCGGACTTCGACTCCTGCCGCGGCCGACTCCTGCCGTGGCCGCTGACACGGGTCTCCCCTCTCCACCGCGGAGTGCCAGGCTCGGGCACACGAAGCTCCGGTCCCCTTCCTGCCACGGCTCCAATCCCCCGACGCTCCGGTCTCCGCGGCTCCAATCCCCCGACTCTCAGGTCTCTGGCTCACTGACTCAGGCCACACACGCATGCAGTACCCAACACAGCAACCGCCGACTCTCGCCTCCAGGCCGCAAAGACGGCGGCGCTCCCAACTGCTCGCCCACCTGCCGAAGAACCTCTTATATGATTGGCTCCCGCGTTGCCAAAACACCCGCGGGAGCCAATCATTTTAAATTGCCCCTCTGCCGCGCCGCGACAGCCGCCCAGCCGGGCACGCGCGCCAGGCGCCCCCCCAGTTAAGTGCGGCCGCGCGCACGGGGCTTACGGCCTTCCTGTTATGGAACAATTAAATGACACGAAATATTATCATATATTACAACATGACCCAACAACGGAATTAAAAACAGAAATATTGAATTTGGTACAAATGGCTTTTGATCAAGGGTGGATAACTAAACGAGAGTTTAAGTTTTTGACACCTGCACACCCTTTAATACCCAATTTTTATGTAGTACCAAAGATCCATAAATCTCTTTCTGTGCCTCCAGGTCGACCTATAGTGTCATGTAGGGATTCACTTTTGGAACCTCTTTCTCAGTACTGTGATGTTTTTCTTCAGCCATGTGCTCAAAAAGTTGATTCTTTTATAAAAGATACGTCACATTTTTTACAGAAATTAGAATTAATCACGTATCTGATTGACACAGTGTGGTTAGTATCTCTTGATGTCATGGCACTATATACTAATATTGCACAGGGAGAAGCTTTGGAAGTTATTGGGAACTTAGATATCCCTTTGCCGTCTAGGACACCGGAGATGTTTTTTCAACAACTATTGACCTTGGTGTTGACAAAATTTTTTTTTCAATTTGACGGTAAATTTTTCCATCAAATCCACGGTATAGCAATTGGTGCTACAGTAGCCCCTTCTGTTGCCACTCTGTATTTAGTGGAATTTGAAACAAGGGTAATATTTACTTCAATGTGGTTTTCAAATGTTCTACTTTGGGTTAGATTCTTAGATGACATTTGCTTTTTATGGAACGGTACAGAACAATGCTTAAAGACCTTTGTGGACTGGTTGAACTCTCAAAAGGAGCATTTAAAATTCACATTACATTATCATTTTTCTGAATTAGAATTTTTAGATGTTAAAATATTTAAAAAAGACTCCAAGTTACATTCAACGCTTTTTGAAAAGCGGTGCAGAGAAATATTTTACTTGATTTTTCAAGTTTTCATCCAGCTGCTTTAAAGAGAGGACTACCATATGGTCAATTTCTGCGACTGAAACACATTTTCAGCTCCATTAGTGATTTTGATCAACATGCGCATGAGTTAAAACAACGGCTATTACAACGGGGATATCCACTGTATATAATCAAAAAAGCATGGACAAGAGCAAGGTTTACCCATAGGGAGTGTTTTTTTAATTTTGATACCCCTCAGAGGATTGTGGATGCGGATCAAAAAATCATGGGGATATTACCATATATGTCAATGTTATTCATGTGTGTTGCATTTTGAAGAAATATTGGCATTTGCTATCATTACACCCATGTTTTCAAAAACCATTACAGATCACATACACTAGAGGTCCCAATTTAGGTGATTTGATTGGTAGTACGTCATTTCCAGTCAAATTTGATACAAAATCTACTGAATTGGGACATTCTTCGTGTCATAAATGTGAATTCTGTTTACAAACAATAGCAGGAAAAGAATGGACTATACCGAACATGATGTTTAAACACGTTTCCAAATGGTCCACAGCATATTCTACAGGAAGTTTGACTGAATCACTGACGGTTTTTCAAAGGAGTAAGGAACTCTTTTTGGCATTCTTGTTAGATGCATTTGGATCTTCTGCAGTAGCATTAAACGTTGAAAAAGGACCAGTATGAAATGACTTGGCCCTAAACGCAGTACTGTGTTCGGCGATATTGGCTGCGAAGAACCCATTCATCAGATGAGTATTCAAGTTATATTCAAGTTATCTTCATTGAGTTATAACAATTGAGCTATATTGGGACTTCATATTGTGGTATAGCACTGAATAGTGTGCATGATTTTATGATAAAGTATCAGCGGAGTTTGTGCCGCAGTTTTGATTAAAAGGGAAGTTACGCTTCAAGAGGGGGAGATCTCTCATGGCAAAAACTTCCGACAAAAATAGGATTGCTATATAAGATTTAGTTACTCTACACACACTCTAGTGGTTAGGTGATTTATGAGTTAGAGTGGGGGTTATTAGATTAGAATTTGCTGAAAAAAGCATGGCAATTTATTATGAATTAACCAGAAGGTAGAGTCCATACCCTTTCCTTGTTCCATCCCATACTATGCACTTAACACATTAATTATTCTACCTTAAATGGAAAGCTGTTAGTGAGGCATTGTGCTAAGTTAGTGCATAATAATTAGCCAGTCAAGTGCTTAACCTACTTTAGAAAATAGGGCCTTAAGAGTTTCAATGGGTATAAAGAACTAACATGCCCTCCTCAGAGTGCCAAAATCAACTTTCTATGATAACCGAAGGAGCGCGGACTCACCGCTCCTCCATTTTCCCCAATTAGTTCTTCCCTTCACCCTTCATTGGGACCTTTTAATCCCTCCCTAACCCCAAATCCAAAGAGGCACAAATGCACAGACAATCAGTGTTTGGTAAACCAACTGGTCGCAGCTTTATTAACTTTTAATGCATGAATATAACATCACATAACAAACCCAGCGGACCAATCCTATCACCAGCCATATCAGTAGCAAGGTGATAGCGCCTCCGCTTTTCTCAACTTTCCCCCCCCTTAGCCCCCGGCTTCGCCATGTCATTAGCAAAAGTCCAGCCAGGGGGTTGTCCGGGTCGGGGGTACCCACCCCTGTCCCAAGCTTATCCTAAGCGTCCAGACCCCGGAAACCTTAGGGATCCCGCCTGCACCGATCCCCCTCCAACTGCGACACCCCTCACAATCCCTCAACATAACAAGCAAATCAACAACAG
This sequence comes from Ichthyophis bannanicus, assembly GCA_033557465.1. NCBI lineage: Eukaryota > Metazoa > Chordata > Amphibia > Gymnophiona > Ichthyophiidae > Ichthyophis > Ichthyophis bannanicus. Next base: position 463,325,307 of record CM066035.1, read on the forward strand.
AGGGTGGGCGGGTGGGACGCCGATCCTGGATCCGCACTGCTCGCCCCGAGGCACGGAACCCGAATGCGCCCTCACTTCACTCCTTTACACTCATTGGCTCCCCCGCGTTCACGTGGGACAGGAGCCAATGAGTTCAAAGGACGCTGACTCCTCTCCCCCAGCAACCTCCCCCCCCCATCCCGCTCACGTCGTCACGCGCCGCACCGCCCGGTTACCCGCAGCCGGCCTGGACTTCGCCACGCGGCCTATACTAACCGAAGGAGCGCGGACTCACCGCTCCTCCATTTCCCCCAATTAGTTCTTCCCTTCACCCTTCCTCAGGACCTTTTAACCCCTCCCTAACCCCAAATCCAAAGAGGCACAAATGCACAGACAATCAGTGTTTGGTAAACCAACTGGTCGCAGCTTTATTAACTTTTAATGCATGAATATAACATCACATAACAAACCCAGCGGACCAATCCTATCACCAGCCATATCAGTAGCAAGGTGATAGCGCCTCCGCTTTTCTCAACTTTCCCCCCCCCCCTTAGCCCCCGGCTTCGCCATGTCATTAGCAAAAGCCCAGCCAGGGGGTTGTCCAGGTCGGGGGTACCCACCCCCGTCCCAAGCTTATCCTAAGCTTCTGGACCCCGGAAACCTCCGGGATCCCGCCACCAGCGCAGACGTCTTGCACGTCACTGCACCGCCCCCCTAACAAAGCTGCGACCAGCGAGCCTCCTGCAGAACGACCCACTCTATAGCCTCCTGCCAATCATTCAATAATAAATCCAACCCCACTGGGGATAAATGTACCCCATCCCTGCCGTACAAACCGGCACAGCTCACATCCACCCAAGAATGCAGGATTTCGTATCCCCCATGCGCGCACACCCAACGGCCGATTTGTCGGTTTATCTTCGTTAGACCCCGCGACCAACGCCGCTGGTCCCGACAACTCAGCCGTGGGATAATGTCCGACCACATTATTATTAATCCTGGGAATAAATGTAAAACACACCCCAAGTCCTTTTGCACAGCTCTAATTAATTGCCTACAAGTCCATGCAGATAAGTCATTGCCACCCAAATGCAGAATGATTAAGCTTGGTGGCTTCCGAAGTCTTGTATGGTGCCGAAGCAAAGGGAGCAACTGCGTCCACCGCAGGCCTCACTCTCCCAGCCATGAAAAGGTCACCACTGCTGGATCCAGGCCCAGATTCGGCCCCAGAGGGCGCACCGCTGCACGCCAACCCGCCCAGAACACGAAAGAGTGGCCGATCAGCCAGCAGCTATACGGAGCGCGCTCTTGGTCTGCAAAAGAAACACATTAATTAGTCACCTGCCCTCCCAGAAACCCCCCATTTAGAAATGGACATAACCTAGAAAGGCCTTGGACCGCCATCTCCCTATGCGCTGCACATCCTGAGCCGACAAACCCGCCGCAGCCGCACTAGTTGCTGCACCTATGCGGAATGAATGCACAGCAAAATGAAGTGGCTCCTCCCCTACCTTCCGCAGAGCCATACGTAATACCGCTGTGACCTGAAACCGAGTCACATTTTTTGCATCCGCATGGACAAACAGCAAACCCCCGCCAGGAGGGCGACATTGAAGATACTCCCTTACTGCAGCTACTGGACAGGTCAACCCGCCAACCATCTCCCGCAGAGCCACCCACAGCCCACGCCCCAGCTGATCAGTCTTAGATCGAGCCAACAAGACCCGCAAGCTCCCCTTTTCAAGCAGAACATGCCGAAATTGCAAACCTCCCACCCCTTTTGACCCTCCCGAAGTGGCCACTAACTCCCCCACATGAAAAGCCCCAAAGAATGCTAAAGAAAAGATAGCCTTAAACAGTACCCTTTCATAAATGGACGACGCCACGTCCGGTAGAACAGTGCACATCCGCACTAACAAGTCGTGCGAAATAGGCCACCTACGGTCCCCTGGCATCGGCTCTCTACACTCCCAACCGTGCATCAACTTCCTGGTTAAGAAACCGGACCCCTCAGGAGCCCAGCCCACCGCCTTTGCAAAAAACATAAACCCAGCCAGATGAGACCGCACCGCTGTCCTGGAGATCCCGCTCGATTTTGTGGCCAACACATACTGCGCCAGCATCCAATCAGAAACAGCCTCCAGCCTCCATCCATTCGCCCCGCAGAACTCCTCAATCTTGCCACAACCACGATAATATGCTGACCACGTTGTGCGCGCTACTGAGTTCCGCAGCAAAGTCAACATCCCACCAGGACAACCTGCCACAATCGCTCTGGGACCTGGCACCCTTCTGTAGCCGCTCCTGGCGCCAGCTTGCAAAAACGCTCCCACTGTAAACAAGAAAGAGCGTCAGCCAACTCATTACAGCAACCTGGGATATGTCTTGCTCTGATCACTTCATTCAAACGTAAGCATGACAATACCACCTCCCGCATGAGTTCCGCCACCTGCCCGCACCTGGGGGTAAAATGGTTAATGACACTAACCACCGCGGCATTATCGCACCACCACAAAATCCTCCTATTACTCAAGCGGTCAGGCCACAATTCCAAGGCAACCAATATTGGAAATAGCTCCAAAAATGCCACATTCTTCACTAAATTCGCATCCCGCCACTCCTGTGGCCATTTCTCGGCACACCAAGCCCCGGCAAAATAAATGCCCAGCCCCATTCCCCCTGCCGCATCCGTGAACAACTGCAAATCGTCTGAGGAAATCTCCTCCCCAAGCAGGACAGAAGTCCCATTAAAATCTTTTAAGAATGTATCCCAAATCCTCAAGTCCACCCTCATTGCTCCAGACACCCGGATTCGATGATGCTGTCGAAGAATCCCTCTGTCACCCTTGCCAAATGACGCAGAAAGACCCTACCCATCGGGATGATCCGGCACGCAAAGTTTAACAAACCTAGCAATGCCTGCAACTCCCTCAAGGTCAATTTACTAGACGCCCTTGCATTGGCCACCAAAACCCGTAAATGAACCACCTTATCCCACGGGAGCCGAACCATCATTTCTGCCGCATCCAACTCTACCCCTAAGAACGTCAAACGCCGCGTGGGACCTTCCATCTTCCTTTCAGCCAGCGGCACACCCAACTCAACCGTCAAGTCCATAAACCCATTGACCAGTGATTGGCAATCCTCTGACTGAGCACTGCCCACGAACAAGAAATCATCCAAATAGTGAACTACATTAGTACAACCAACCTCCTTCACTAAGGCCCAATGCAAAAAGGTACTAAACTTCTCGAAATATGCACAGGACACCGAACAACCCATCGGCATGCACTTATCAAAATAAAATTGGTCCTCAAAATGAAAACCTAACAATGGGAAACTATCCGGATGCACAAGCAGTAGCCTAAATGCTGACTCAATGTCAACTTTATCCATCCACGCCCCTCTCCCCGCAAGCCTCACCAATTCCACTGCCCAATCAAAGGACGCATAACGGACCGCACACTTATCCCGCGGAATTTGATCATTGATCGACTCCCCTAAAGGGAAGGACAGGTTATGAATTAATCTAAACTTACCAACTTCTTTTTTTGGGATAATCCCCAAGGAGAAACCACTCAATTCGGGAACGGCTTCTCGGGAAAGGGGCCTGCCACACGCCCAAGCTCCAACTCCGATAACAACTTTTCCCACACGATCACTGCTAACCGCCGCACCGAAGGTGCATTGCGTGACAACCTGCCTCTCACTTCGCCCAGAACCGGAATGACAAAACCTTCCCGAAACCCTTTGTCTAACATAACCCTGTCCCCCTTCTTCAGATAACCGGCCAACCTCGCCCGCAACTCCGATATCCTAATTGGAGTAGGGGCTAAATGGCGCAACTCGCTACTTCTGCACCAGCCCTCCTGGGGGGGTAGTGACCTTCTTGATGCACTTGGCGGCTGAATGTCCCCCCCACAGTTTGAACATGCGTGCCGAAACTTGCAATCGGGAAAGGGGCACGATGCTTTATTAAATCTCCAGCACACGTCCCCCCTCCCCCTGCCACCCCTTTCTGTTGCAACCCGACGCCAGTAGTCCGAAAGGAATGACCCCTGCCCCCTTGAGCAGCGCCCCCTCCGCACCCGCCAGGAACCCCCACCCCCCCTTTCGCCGACATCTGTGTGAGCCATAAGTTAATGTCCTGGGATCCCCAAGACAGATATCGATTCTCCTCCATCTTATCTCTAAAACGCTCATCGTAGTTCAACCACGACCAGCATTCATGCATTTCCGCCACCTCTAAAATAGCATCCGCCTAAGCCAGTAGCATACCATATTGCTCGGGATGATAGTGTCCCCACACGCTCACCAAACGTAAAAAACGATCGCGTCCAATTCACCACATTTCGGGAGGCTTTCTTCAGTCTACCCGCCTTTTCATCCTCTTTCCTCTTTCTCTTACTATCTCCGGAACGCCTCCTCCCCTCCAACAATCGGAAAATGTCAATATACCGACGTTTCCGAATTTTTCGACGTAATTTCTTGGGGACCCCCTCCCATAATTCTGCATAAGCCGCTAGAGAAGGGGCTCCCCCAACCAGCTGATCAATTGCCCCGCCACCGACACCTACCGACGGCCCCGCATCAGATGCTGTTGAAGAGGAGGACGAAGACCAGCTGGACGAGGATGAGGACGAATCCGACACATGTCGCCTTTTCCCTCCACGCTTATGTTTCCTACGCCGTTTTGCTGTCTTCTTTGACGACCCTTTTCCTTCCCCTGATGCATCCACTCGGATGGCGGGGAACTCACCTTGGTCCGCATGCCCTGCGACGCTCCCAACTGCCCCAGCCGCCGCATTGCTGCTCTCCTCCGTCAGCTGCTGCTGCTCAGTAGGTCGCGAACATGCGTCAACACCTTCCCGCTCTGGATAAAGCTCCATTTGCCCAACTTATTGTGAGCCTTCGCTTCCCAGCGCTGTAGTGCTTGCACCCCGAAGAAGCATCTGTGGAGACAAAGAAGGAAAAACAGGGGGAGGAACCACCGCAGGCCAAGCTGGCCGCCAAGCCCCCAGCCACTCGGCACCCGATGACCCCTGCCCCCCCCTTGCCCAATGATCCCAAGAATTAGAGCTCCCCGTAGGCCACACTCCTCCTTGCTCCCCCCATCCAGCATATAGCATGCGCGGATCTATCCCGACATTACCTTGGAAACCCATATTCCCCATCCCTCCAGAGCCCAACAGAACCCCATTGCCCCTAGGTGCACCCCATTCTCTGGAACCAGCTGGCGCACCCCGACCACCGCCCCTTTGCGCATCCAAATTCTCCCCCTCTGCCCCCCCCTCCTCCTTGCCCTCGAGTCTGACCCCTGAGCAGCTCCACCCAAGCTCTCCTCTCCCAAGGCTGCCACCCCACTCCCCACAGCCCCCCACATGGAAGGAACCCCCCTTTGAGCAGGCCACCCACCCCTTGGGCCTCTGACAATCCGATCCGCCCTCACACCTCGTGCATGCACCCCTACACCCCCCGCCTCAATACCCCCCCTGGTCACGCTATCCCCAACCCCCACACCCATAGATCCCCCCTTGACAGCCTCTCTTGCCTCCCAGATACTGCCGCAGCCCTCCCCGGCGCTTTGCCATGCTGTTTTTTGCGAGCCGGCATTGTACAGCCACACTCACACACTGCTCATGCGCCAGATAAAGGTTTTCTTTATCTGAGTGTTGTTTTGTTTTGTTTTGTTTTTTGTAACCTGCTCTTCCTTTTAAATGGTTTGCCACTTGCCTGCTTGACGTGGCAGGACAAACTGCGCCGCAACCACTGACCTGACACGTGCAGACCACGCTTCTCCCTCTCCCGAGCGGGACCCCACAGAGCTGCACTCTTCACTCCTCCGCAGCACCGAAGAGGCCTGTCCAAACCAGCCGTGCTGCTCACCGCAATCTTCAAGAGGCCCGCCGACAATCTTTCAGCCCGCCGACGCCGATCCTGGATCCGCACTGCTCGCCCCGAGGCACGGAACCCGAATGCGCCCTCACTTCACTCTTTTACACTCATTGGCTCCCCCGCGTTCACGTGGGACAGGAGCCAATGAATTCAAAGGACGCTGACTCCTCTCCCCCAGAAACCTCCCCCCCATCCCGCTCACATCGTTGTGCGCCGCGCCGCCCGGTTACCCGCGTCCGGCCTGGACTTCTCCACGCGGCCTATACTTTTGTGAAAGTACATACCACTTTTCCAGTGTTTGGGTACCTTATGGCTCTGCTAGGTTCAAGTCATTATAGATTAGTTTCAAAAAAGTAAAACGATTAAGAAGGACTATATTTACTCTTACATGGAAGACAATGGAGCTCCTTCCTTGCAGAAACATCTGACAAAAAAAAGTAAAAATTACAGCAAACATTGCCACATTAGGGCAACAATGCAGAGACCATTAACAGAAGTTGTGTCAGCTTTCACATTCAAACATTTACACAGTAGAATATTTTGGAGCCTTTTAGCTGATGTTCTGGGATACAACCTGAGTCCCACAAAATATTCCTTCCACTGTGGACCCTTCAACTTCCTCAGCTTTCTCATAATATACTTTTTCTTTCACTCACCTCCATCTAACAGCCAAAGAAGATATTGATGGATACAGACAGCACACCACGCATGAAAATTAGAAAACATTTGGTACAATTTACTGCATGAAACCTGCTTTTACGAAGGCTAAAATTGTAAATGACCAGGACCTAATGGAGCTATGAGCATCATTGCACTATTGTTCCAGTGGGGATGAAGGATAGAAGAAGGGAGTTAGCAGGTAAGCTAAAAGGGGATAATGATCCCCATTTACAAGAAATGAATGAAAGTAAATCACCATCAAATGCTCAAAGCTACAAAGACAGCACCATCATTACAGAATATAGATATACATTTGTGTGCATGCATTCATTTCCTTTAAAGTGGCAATCCAGAAACAAGTTGGGATTTCTTGGACAAAACATTCAAAATACCAAGGGGAGGGGCAGCAATGAGGTGCAAATGTGTAAGTGCCTCCAGAAATCACTTTGTCTCCACCCTGAATGATGCAAGTCTCCACAAACATTTCAAAAGGCAGGCCCATATATATGGCAAAGCAGGTACATGCTTGATTGCAGCCAGTTTTAGAAATATGCATGTGCCTGAAATACATGGCCATAGACATGTATTTAGACATGCCCATGGAGGCATTTCAGGATGGGGGCATCTATTCCATGCTACCTGCATGCCCTGACCTGCTCTTTTATTCATGCAAAACATGTGACTGTGGGGGCAGAAAAATTAAAGATCTGTTTATTTGCATGCATATTCCTTTGACCCAGCAAAAATTACTGTGGAAGTGAGAGCACATTTACCTCCTCTCCCAAGTATTGCTTTCACAAATGAGCACTATTCTGCTACCTGTTTTTATTTCATTTCATTTTATTAAAACTTAATATACCACTCTTAGTGGGGACAGTAGGGCGCTTTACAATTAAAACAAGTAATTTAAAAGCCAGAAAGGAACACCATTAAATAAAGAGAAAAGAAATAGACACAGGACAGGGACAAAAGGCAAGGGTACAAGAGGACACACGAGGACCAAATGATTACGAGGTGTGGGCTGGGAAGGCAGAGCTAATCAGGGGGATCCAGCTGGGAGGTTCAAAGCTACACGTAATAGATGAGTTTTGAGCAAGGTTTTACATTTAGCAGAGCTAGGTTTTAGCTGGATTGTGGGGGTAGGTTGTTCCAAAGGAATGGGGCCAGGAAGTTAAAGGCAGAATGTTGGGTGCTCTCCGGGTGTGTATGGGAAGGGGAGGGAAGAGACAATTCATGTGCATTGAACAGAGGATGTGATGAGGGGTATGTACTGTAGAATGATGGCAGATGAGAGATATGATGGAGCACCAGTGTGAACTTGACTGAGAAACGTATATTGAATGCGTGATGAGATGGGGAACTGATGTAATTGCTACAGAAGGGGTGTAACATGGTCAAAACGGGATGCATGAAAAATCAGTCTGGCTGTAGTGTGCTGGATAAGTTGGAGTCGGTGTAATTCAAACTTAGGGAGACCGGCCAAAACAGAATTGCCATAATCAAGACAAGAGAAGATAAGTGACACAACCAGAGTCACTAGTGCTCACATGGAGAAGAGGGATCTGATGCTTCTAATGCATTGAAGAAGGAAAAATTAAGCTTATACAAGAGAACTAATATGGGCATGGAAAGAAAGAGCAGAATCTATCGTGACACCCGTGAAGCAGAAAGAGGGGGTGAGAATGATGGGGATACCATTGAGCTTTGGGGAAATAGCAGGGGGGGGGGACTAATGGGCCAGAGATCTAGGTAGCAGTGGCTTTGGCTGGATTAAGTTGTAAATGATTTGCCTTTAACCCAGTGGTGACTAAAAAAAGGCAAGAATCCATCTGTGATAGGGTTGGACAAGAAGGATCGATATATAGAAGAAGTAGAATATCATCCACATAAATGTACGTGAAAACACCTTGTTGTTGGATTAAGAGTGCTAGAGGGGCCATAAAAATATTGAATTGAAAAGGGGCCAGGACAGACCCTGTGGAACACCACAAGTGAGGGGAAAGGAAAAAGATGAGAAAGAGCCTGTATGAACTGTAAATGAATGATGGGAAAAGAAGGATTGAAACCATGAAAGAACGGTGCCATGAAGGCCAATCTCGTGTAAGCAGTGTAAGAGAAGGTTGTGGTTATTGAGATCAGATACTAAAGACAAATCTAAAGAAACTGCAAATGATCTATTTCCATGATTGAAGTTGTAGTGTATTTCATTAAAGAAAGACATGAGAATAGTACCTGTGGAATGGTCCAGGCGAAAACCTGATTGGCAATGGTGGAGGGTATTCGTATTTTCCAAAATTGACAATAGCTGTTGGGCGATGGCTTTTTCTAACATTTTAGATAGAAAGAATAAATTTGTGATGGGTCTGTAATTAATGGGACTGGTTGATCTAAAGAAGGGTTCTTCTGCAAAGGTTGTATGGCTGCTTCTTTCCACTGTTAAGGAAAGATACCTGAGGTTTGACTGTTATTTCGGATGTTTAGTGCTATTGGCTTCAGAGCTAAGGCAGGAATGGAAAGTCAGGTGGATGGGATAGGATATAGGCAGCAAGTGGTCTTTCTGGTGGTAGAGAGAAGCTTAGAAAAAGAGCTGATAGTAAGTGGCTGAAAGTTCTCCCAAGTATGTATCAGGGATGAACCTAGGGAAGAAACACCAGAGACTGGAGGTTCCACCTGAGATTCAGAAGGATACGTTGACTTAGCAGTGTAAAAGGGAGGAATGGCTGAGATAAATTCAGATTGAAGAGCTTGGATCTTGTAGAAATATGAAGCCAGTGATTGCGGTGAAGGCTGAAAGATGTTCTGTGGTGGGTGTGAGGGCACTGATAGTCTTGAAACAAAGGAATGAAGCTGTTTTGGTTGAGATGAGGCAGAGGAAATCAATGAGGAGTAATATTCTTTCTTTGTGGCAACAATCAGGTTATGGTAGATCCTATGCTCTTGGCAGAATGTCTTGAGAGATGTCAGAGTATGCTGATGTCTCCAAAGGCATTCCGCTCAGCCTACCCAAGAATGAGTGAGGCAGAGACCTGAATGAAACTATGGGCAGTGCGGACGCATCCAAAAAGGAACCAGCTGAAGTGGAGCAATGACATCCAGAGTTGCAGCAAGGAGTGAACCCCAGAAAGAAGCCTGTAAGTCCACAGAGAGGGACTGAAAGTCTCCTAGGAAAATGCTATCAGAGGGAGGGAAAAGGGCAGAGGTGACAGGTGTAAGCTTATAAGAGTATTTGGGGGAACTGGGGGAGTAGATAGAGCAGATATAGGCAAGGGAATGTCAGCAAGTGCAAGTGGACCTTTCTGAAATTGTATGGACATGCACATTTTCATAAGACCACCCAGACCATGCCTCCATCATGTCCCTGTGTGACATGGATGTGATTGACCCGGGAATGTGAATATCCTCAGCTTTCTAAAATGTTTCCTCAGAACTCTTTAGGATTTGTATGTATAAATGGCCATTTTCAGAACTGCAAATCATGAATAAGGCTTCTAAGATTATTCCCTCAGGCACCTAAAAGTTTAAAGTGTGTGAAAATCACTTATAGATACGTATACCTATGGATTAATATGCACACACAAAATTTTCATGCTTAAAGAGGTTAATAGCACATACAATGCATACCTAAAGAATTAAATATGGGAAAGGGACATGAAAAAATGCCTAGAAATCAGGAGAAATTTGTTTAACATAAACGTTAGCTGAACATTTTGTTTGGATCCACACTACTACTGGAAACTACAAAGATTCCAGCACTTAAATGTGAAAAACTTAGGAGTAATAAATTGATTATGGAGGAGGGTGTGGTTGGGCATATTTGTAGCAAAAAATCTGAGAGAGAGTCAGTTGTACCATTAGATGATAGTGGGGTAAAAGGGGCACCAAGGGAGGCCAAGGCCATAGCTAAGAGTAAAAGCTTTAAGTGTAGCCGGGTTTAAAAAAGGTTTGGACAAGTTCCTGGAGGAAAGGTCCATAAAGCATTATTAAAGGGGACCTGGGATATCAATTGCTTGCCCCAGTACAAACATTAGGAAAACTGCTAAGTACTTGTGACCTAGATTGGCCACTGTTGGAAACAGGATACTGGGCTTGATTGACCTTCATCTGATCCAGTATGGCATATCTTATGTTCTTATGAGAGACTGAATGAATTATTTGCTTTGAAGAAGATGTAAGGATGTTATGCATGCCTGAAATGATATTCAAAGGTGAAGTATGAGAGAAATTGAAACAAATCTCAATAAACTGAGAAGATGCAATACAGCTATTTGATCAACTAAAGAGTAGCAAATTACCTGGAATGGATAGAATAAATCCCAGAGTGATAAAAGAACTGAAATCTGTGAACTATTATTAAAATTATCCATAGTACCTGAAGATTGGAGAGTGGCCATTGTAGTGACAATTTTTAAAAAGGGTACCAGGGGTGATTCAGGAAACTACAGAAAGGCGAGTCTGACATCAGTATTTATTTATTTTATTTAAGTGACAGGGCGCGGGCAGGGTCCCGGAGCCCGCCCGTAACCGGGTGCCCGGCCCGGCGCGGGACTCTGCTCGTGCATGGCAAGGACGGCAATGCGCGTCAGCGTTGGTACGCTGCGCGCATCATTCAAAATGATTGGCTCCGCTTGAGGCGTGACGAGCGGAGCCAATCGGAGCAGAGGGTGAGGCATGTGCTCCGGAGCTCGTGGCGTGTCCGGAGCACATGCAATCGGGCGCCCAACTGGCAGCATCGGGTGTCGGAGCATCGTGGCTGTTTGTGGAGGACAGGCCTGGGGCAGAGGAGCAGTGCGGGCCTGTTTGGGGCTGCGGAGTCGGCGGTGATCTGCAGCGTGCTTGGTTCGCAGGCGAGTAGGTGGTGCCGCGGTTATATAAAAAAAAAAAAAGAATCAAACGGGGGGAAAAGATCGCCGGTTGTGGGGCTGATTATTTAAAAAAAAAAAAAAAGAGTAAGAAAGAAAAAGGGGTTTCAGGTGCAAAAAAAAAAAAAAGACAGCAACTCCACTGCTTGCTTATCGCGGAGGGAGTTTTAGCAAGGCTGTGGGGTTCGCCAGGATGGGGGCTAAGTGATCTGGGGGGGTCGGGGGGCTGGTAGGGTAGCTTTAGTGGGGAGGGCTAGAGTGCAACGGGAGAGGGGGCTGACAGGGGGGGGGAGATCGCGGCAGCGGGGTATGGGGACAGTGCGAGCTGCTGGTGTAGCTCGGAGCACTACCAGCAGTTCTGCTCTGTCTCCTGAAGTGGGGAGGGGGCCTAGAAGAGGGTGCTCAACCCGGGTCCAGGGGGCACGGGCTCTGGGGGGCATGGGGGGGTCTGTAATGATGCCTACTGAGCCTGCTATTGGGGGGATGGGGCTAAGGGATGGTGAGGCTGCTGGCATCTCTGGGGAAGGGGGTGATAATGTGCGGGACCTCGGGAGGGGTGGGGGAGTAGGGGCCTGTGGTCCTTGGGATTGGAGCAGCCTAGGGGCCGGTGCATTTCGCGGTGGGAGCAGTGGCAGGGTTTCCCACAGTGGCTATATGCTGTCGCCTGGTGGCTTTGGTCCTCATGGACAGCAAGCCAGTTGGGATCAGTGGCTAGCTGGAGGGCAAGGTTCATCAGGGACAGATTGGGTGGGGGCTTGGCAGCCGTCGTGGTCTTCGGGTTTCTCCCCGCTGTGTCCCCCCTTTATATCTCCACAGGTCCCATTTCTTGCTTCACCGCGAGGTGTGCCGCCTGCAGGGGATTCAGCGCGAGTGAGGAGCATGGAGTCCGGAAGCGGTATGACAGGATCAGCGACGAGTGTGGTTGAGCGGGCACAGGACGCACATGCGCAGCAGCGGACGGAGGACCCTCGTGACGGGCTGCCAGTGGTTTCTGATGGAGCAGCAGTTGGAGGCTTGGCGGGTGAGTCACCAGGGAGGGAGGTAGGTGAGAGTGGGCGTGGTGGGTCGCGAGTAGAGCGATCTGGGAAGACGCATAAGAAAAGGAAGCATGCCTGTCGGCGGCGGCATAGCTCGGATTCATCGTCTTCTTCGTCGTCTGATGGTTCTGATTCTTCTTCGGTCGAAGCGGGTAGGAGGGCAGCGTCATGGGAGGGGGGGCTTCTGGGCTTGTGGGTCCAAGTTCGGCTTCTTTAGCGGCTGTGGCCGAATTATGGGAAGGTGTCCCAAAAATGTTGCGACGAAAGATTGTGAAACGAAAGTATATTGACATTTTTCGCTTGCTCGAAGGTCGGAAGCGCTCCGGGGATAGCAAAAAGAAACGGAAGGAAGATGAGAAGGCTGGGCGGGTTCGTTCAGTATCGCGCAACGTAGTCAATTGGGTCCTATCGTTCTTGAGACTGGCGAGTGTTTGGGGTCATCATTTCCCCGAGCAGTATCGCAGCTTGCTGTCGTATGCCGACTCTATTTTGGGAGCGTCACAAGCGCACGAGGGATGGTCGTGGCTTAATTATGACGAAAAATTTCAGGATAAAATGGAGGAAAATAAGCTCTTAACTTGGGGGACACAAGACATTAATCTGTGGTTGACATAGATGTCGGTCAAGGCTGGTTCTGGGGGTGCAGGTGGCTTTAAGATGGGGCAAGGGGTTTCGAGTGGGGTGAGTCGTTCCTTTCGAGGAGCACCCCCCGCAGGGCAGACAAAGTCAGTCCTCGGGGCGGTGGCTGACATGTGTTGGAGGTATAATAGGGCCACATGTCCCTTTCCGGACTGTAAGTTCCGGCACGCATGCTCGGTCTGCGGGGGTCCCCATTCGGTGGCAAAATGCGTTAAAAAAGGGACCGTTCCTCTTTCCATTCTGGGATCCAAGTGAGTGTGCTCTTAAGGATTTAGCCCCCTCCCCAATTCAGGTAGAGGTGCTTTGTAGATGGCTCCTCTGGTATCCGAAGAAAAAAGATAGTTTAGCGTTGCAATTAGGATTTAAGTTTGGTTTTGTTATTCCACTTCAAGGCGAGGTGGTATCCGGAGCGGTGAGGAATTCTCCGAGTATTCGGCGCTGGGCGTCTGTAGCGCGTGAGAAGTTGGCAGCCGAATTGCACGCGGGGAGAATAGCGGGGCCGTTCAACAACCCGCCGTTTCCGAATTTTGTTATTTCCCCTTTAGGTGTTATCCCCAAGAAGGAGCCGGGTAAATTTAGACTGATCCACAACTTGTCTTCGCCGTCTGGAACTTCCGTTAACGATTCTATCCCGCATGAGTTCTGTACGGTGTGGTATGCCTCTTTTGATAAGGCGGTGGAGTTGGTCTCGAAAGCCGGTTGTGGGGCATTGATGGCGAAGGTTGATATAGAATCGTCATTTCGCTTGTTGCCGGTCCATCCTTCGGCGTTTCGGTTGCTGGGTTTCCAATTTGAGGGTGCCTTTTACTATGACAAGTGTCTGCCGATGGGTTGTGCAATATCTTGCGCCTACTTCGAGATGTTTAGTACCTTCCTACATTGGATGGTTGTACAGAGGGTGGGTGACTCGGAGGTTGTGCACTATCTAGACGACTTCCTCTTCGTCGGTGGGACTGAGTCGGAGAACTGTAGAAACCTGTTGGATGGTTTCGTTGGGGTGGCAGGGGAGTTAAGGGTGCCACTGGCTGAGGGTATGACGGTGGGCCCGACCATGCAGTTTACTTTTCTAGGTGTCGAACTGGATTCACTGAACATGGTGGCGCGGTTGCCACTAATGAAGGTGGTGAAGCTCAGGGTCTTAGTGGCAAATGTCTTGGCCTCGCCGAAAGTGACATTAAAAGAGCTGCAGGCACTGTTAGGTTCCCTTAATTTTGCCTGTAAAGTCATTCCTATGGGGCGGGTGTTCAGTAGACGCTTGGCTGCAGCGACGTCGGGAGTGAAAAGGCCGCATCATCACATTCGCGTGTCTCAGGTTATGCGGGATGATCTGCGGGTCTGGGACGCCTTTTTACGGGATTTCAATGGGACGTCCGTGCTGCGCGAAGCAGAGATCTCCAGTAGCGACTTGCAGCTGTACACTGACGCCGCAGGGGGAATTGGTTTGGGAATCTATTTTGCTGGGGCTTGGTGTGCTGACAGATGGCCGCAGGCGTGGGCTGACAAAGGATTGTTGAGTAATATTACTTTCTTGGAGCTCTTTCCGATATTGGTTGTGTTGGAGTTGTGGCCGGACAAGCTGGCTAACCGCAGGGTTCTGTGGTGGTGCGATAACAAGGCGGTGGTCAATGTCGTCAATCGTTATTCACCTCGCTGTAGTCTCGTGGCTTCGCTGATGCGATGGGTGGTATTGGCCTGTATGCGTTTGAATATTGATTTGAAAGCGCGGCATATTCCAGGGCAGGTTAATGAAATTGCTGATGCTCTTTCCCGTTTACAGCTGGAGCGTTTTCGGAAGTTGGTGCTGGAGGCGGACGAGGTTGGGCTCGTGGTCCCCTTGAGCTTGTGGAGCTCTGGCCTGCAGCGATGATGCACCTCTTGAAGAGCTCAGTGGCTGCTAACACCTGGGAAGTTTATCAGCGGGGTTGTGCGCGAGTGCAAAATTTTTTGCGTGAGATGGGCTGGCAGGGTGGGATGGTGCCTGACATTTGGCTTGGGCGGTACGTAGTTTGGGCAAAGGAGCACGGGGTCACGCGGTCGGCTGTGCGAAGTCATCTGGCGGGGTTTGGATTCTTCGCCAGGGCGGTTGGGTGGGACATTGGAGGCAGAGGTTTACTAGCTCGGCGATTACTCCAGGGTTGGGAGCGGTCTCAGTCAGCTCCACGGGATCACCGATGGCCGATAACGCACGAGTTACTGGAGAGATTGTGCCGAGAGTTGGCGCGGGTGGCGAGGTCACCCTACGAGTATGTGCTCTTCAGGGCTGTGTTCTGTTTGGCCTTTTTTGGGGCCTTCAGGGTCGGCGAATTGGCGATGGATTCGGGAAGAGTGGATAGTGGGAATAGTTTGCGTCGGCAGCATGTATGGATCGATAATGAGCGAATGCGTATTTTGTTAGCAAAGTCCAAAATGGACCAGAAGGGTAAAGGGTTATGGGTGGTTCTTAGGGCGACGGGCGGGCTTACATGCCCGGTCTTCACCATGCGAGAGTACTTGGCTGTACTCCCGGACTGCGTAAGTGGCCTGTTTGTGCACGGGGACGCCTGTCCGCTTACGCGTTTCCAAGTCACAGCAGTATTGCGATTAGTTTTGCGGCGGATTGGGGAAGACCCTCATCTTTTTTCGGCACACTCTTTTTGGATTGGGGCGGCGACCAGTGCGGCAGCGGCGGGCTTGTCGGGAGAGCGGATACAGAGCATTGGCAGGTGGCGCTCGAGGGCGTTTGAGGGCTATGTGCGATTATGAGTATTCAGCTGGGGCGGGTCGGGGTCGCTAATGCTGTTCTTTTCTGTTTCAGATGGGGGTATGTGTGTGCGGGGCTGCTGGATGTTGGGGCACTCCTTCGTCTATTGGGCTGGCCAGTGAGCGGCACAGCGACCTTGCGGTGCGAACTTGAGTCTGGATCCTGCGGTGGTGGCAGTGTCATGGCTGGGCGAGCGGGGACTGCGGTGGACACAGCTGCTGCCTTTGCTTCGTCATCACGAGCACATCAGGAGCCAGCCGGCAATTTTGTTGGTGCATTTGGGGGGTAACGATCTGGCGGTTTGGTCTTGTAAGCAGCTGATCAGGGCCGCCAAGAAAGACTTTGCTGTATTGTGTCGTATGTTTGCGGGTGTGTTGTTAATATGGTCGGACATCATCCCGAGGCCTGCGTGCTGGGGTCAGCGGCGCTGGTCTCGTGGTCTGACCAAGATCAATAGGCAGATCGGGAGATGGGTCTGTGAGCAAGGAGGGTTACAGGTTCAGCATCCCTGGGTGGAAGTGGCCTGCTCTGGATTGTACAGGGATGACGGGGTGCACTTATCTCCAGTAGGCATGGATTTGCTCCTAAACGATTGGCAGGAGGCGCTGGAGAAGGTTGTGCAAGAGATGCCACACTGGTCGCAGCTTCGGGCTATGGGGGGGGCGGCACAGGGAGAGGTTGTCCCCTGTGTCGTGGCGGAATCCCGGAGGTCCGGGGTCCAGAGCCTTAGGCGACATGGGGAGGGGACGGGGTCCCTCGACCCGGACAACCCCTGGAAGACTTTTGCTAGTAAGATGGCGAAGTCGGATAGGGGTGGCTGAACTTGGCCGTTGGTGGGGACCACGGCTGGAGCGGAGGCGTGGCCGCTTTGCTAATTGTATGGCTAGCGGTGCATCAATCCGCGGGGGGTTTGGTTGGATCATTATTTCTGTGTAATGTTAATTAGTTGTTTGAAAATAAAGCTGCGACCAGTTGTCACCAAGAATTGCTGTCTGTGGTATTTTGGAAGCTGAGGGGGAGGGGGGGGGAGAAAGAAAAAGGGGGTGGGGGTATGGAGAGAGGGGGCACTGGGTCCGGCTACCCGGTTACTACGTTTACATACCGTTTTTCCACAAGTCAAAGCAGTGTAATTCAGGTACTATATCTATCTATCTATCTACATACATATATATATAAGGGCTCACAATCTAAGTTTTTGTACCTGAGGTAATGGAGAATTAAGTAGCTTGCCCAAGGCCACAAAGAACACCTGTGGGACTAGAAACCCCAGTCTTTCTGGCCCAAGGTTGCTGTCCTCAAGTGGGATTCAAACTCCTGGCAATCTGTAACATTCCCCAACCACTAGGCCACTCCTCCCTAATGCAGCTAGCAACTGATGCTAAACATTAAACCCTGATATTCAATGCCGGAGTCATATCTGGCTCAGGCATTGAATATCCAATTTTGACGCATAGGCCAATCACTAACCCGGCAGTGGCGATGCTGAGCCACTGCCCGGTTAGCGATATGCAGTGAAAGTTAGGTCAGGGTTACCTGTACCTGGCTTTCACCACATATCACTAACCAGGTAGCAGATCAATACGCAGCTGCCCGGTTAGCGATCGATGCCACTTCCGTTCTGCTCCAGAACACCCGATTTCCAATGCTAAGTGGTTAGCATTTAGAGCCCACAGCCACAAATATTTAGTGGTATTAATTGTGTTAATTCAGCTGAACATCCCATTCACCACAATTAACATGGTTAACAGCTATGCTAACCGCATTAATCG
This sequence comes from Ichthyophis bannanicus, assembly GCA_033557465.1. Taxonomy (NCBI): domain Eukaryota; kingdom Metazoa; phylum Chordata; class Amphibia; order Gymnophiona; family Ichthyophiidae; genus Ichthyophis; species Ichthyophis bannanicus. Next base: position 463,342,885 of record CM066035.1, read on the forward strand.
CTTTGAATTTCAGGCTCATAGAACTTTGTAGATATATTCATATTTGAAATGACACAAGAACAGGATGATAGTTCAAAAAATGTAATCAAATAGGTCATTATCCCTGCATTGCCTCAGCACCTGTAAGCTCATGCTCTAACACCTACTTAGCATGCTCCATGAGATGGGAAAAGGGATAGCATGCTAGAAGAAAATGGCTTGCTGGCTGAAATATCTGGCAACAAAGACAGAAGCAGCAGCACAAGAACACCCACAGGCTAAAACCAGATAAACTATCTTTACAACCAAACTGACAAAAGAATGGAAGGGGGAGGTAGAGAGATGCCTTTGCTAGAGTTATCTTCTCAGGCACACACACAAAGGAATAGGGCATTAGCCACAAATACCTTAGACTGCAGGGAGAGATAAGGAAGCCACCCCTCAACTGACCAATCAGGGAATCCTAGCCGTTAGGTACATTACAGATATGTCACCAAGATAAGCAAGGGGCCCAGATAATTCTTCCAAATTGCTATTCTGCTCTAACCCATGTGGCTAACTGCTGTGCTAAGACTGTATAAAAACCCAGCTTGTATCCTGTGTGAGTGCTGGACTCCTTGATAGCTTACTATGAGCCAGCCCTGCTACAGCAGTATATAAAAAGGTATCTGCCTGGAAATTTTGTCTCTCTCTTTCTTTGCTCTGTTCTCTCCTTGCCAGGTATTATCTAGACTGGACTGGGACCCCGCTAGATGCTTGTCCCACGACAAAATGGCACCCCAGATTGGGACCATCTAAGCCACCGGAAATCTCTCCCCTTTCTGGACCGATGGAACATTAAGCGTGCACCCACTAAGGTCAGTGTTACCGGGGAAAACCTTCCTGATCCTGAAGGGAGAGAAAGGTGATAATTGGGAAGTCCAGAGAAGATTGATAGACTGGTGAAGAGACAGCAAGACACTTGACAAGTTTCCAGGTAGGGAAAATTAATCACCGGTGGGGAATTGGTCACCTCCCTCATTTACAGGCTTAGTGTTAGATTTAAACACCTCCCTTAGAGGCTTGGTGGGAAGTAAGAATTGGAAAATTTAAAGGCTTAAAGGTCTCGGGACTGAAACACCTTTAGCATGCGTTCTAAGAACTGGGGCCCGTTTGCCAGATATGGCCAATCTGTTCAAATAACTAAAAAGGGTGGGTCCTTTGACCTCCCAGTTCTTTCAAATCTTAGACGCATTCTAACGGACCAAAAGATGCATCAACTTGATTATTACTATTATTTGTTTGAAAATTATATGAAATTCTGTCTTGAGAAAAACTGTCAGAAAAGTGTTTGTCCTGTAGTAAAGAGAAAGGATGAAGGGCCCCCTCCTCCTTATCAGGATTTAGATGATCCTCTTGACCCCTTGCTTTATAATTTAACCCCTACTGTCACGAGTTTACCTGATGTTCTGGAGCCTCCAGATGACCTTCCCATCCTGAGGTTAGAGTCCCCCCCTTCAGTAAGTTTAGTATCCCAGGTGTCCGTTAATCAGACACCCAGCCCCACACAGGCAGAAAGTTCATCGCAGGAAACAGTTTCCCTGGAAGAGGGAGAGAGCATTTCTCAAAGAACACGCTCTCATCCCCCTGTACTAATCTGTAAATTTGCAAGCATTGCCAACAATGTCCAAGATATGCCAAATATTACTTAAACTATAATACATTCTAATAATGCCTAAGATATTACTACCCTAATGCCCCTGAGAGTTGTCCCTACTATGGGGACTGATGGGCAAGTTACAGACCGCAAGGTCTATGTCCCTTTATCCATTGCAGACCTCCTTAACTGGAAAAATACCACCCCTCAGTGGAGGGATGACCTAGAAGGAGTTATTAAAGTTTTTGAAACTATTTTCCTTACGCATGAGGCAGACTGGAAAGATTGCCAGTGCCAGGTACTCCTTCAGACTCTCCTTAAGGCTGGGGAGGGGCCAGAGGTTATTAGGGCTGCCAAAGAAGCCTGAACCATTATTAACTGAGATAATGATAGACCCCAGGATATTAGACGCCTTGCTGATGATGATTTTGACTCTAATTCCAATTGGGACCCTGACATTGCAGAGGTAAATTACCTCACTTTGATCTTCCGTCTCTGCTTTTTGGAAAGTCTCCATAGGGCTGCCCATAAGACTGTTAATTGGCAGAAAGTTCATGAAGTGAAGAAGAGACCAGATGAACACCCTTCAGATTTCTTTCAGTGCCTTAAGGAAGCTGTAAGGGTCTGGGGAGGCATAGGAGACCCTGATGATGCTGCCCATGTCGCTTTAATGTGAGGCTTGTTTAAAGGACAATGCGCTCCTGATATAAGGCACAGACTAGCATCAAGAGATGATTTTAATGGTAAGAATTTAAATGTAATACTATCTGTGCCCACATCTGTGTTTAACAATAGAGACAGTAAGGAAAAGTGCAATGAGCAAACTATGTCTAAGCTATTGGCTGCTGTCATTACTCAAAATCAAAACATATTTCCTAGGGGTCCTTGACCAAATAATCCTGGAATCAGTATCCATTTCCACTATGGTCAAAAGGGCCACTTTAAACGTGAATGTCCTCATAAGCGAAGCAAATGTGCAGGATACTAAAGATCTTTTAATTAGTTTAACTTACAAAGGCCACAAAGTCTCCCTGACAAAGATTCCGTTTTCTCAAAAGGAAATACACTATTTGGGCCATGTGCTATCAGAAGGTCAGAGGAAATTATCTGAAAGCAGACTTCAGGGTATACTGTCCTAAGTCACATACTACAAGACAGATGAGAGTATTCTTGGGAATGGCAGGGTTTTGCTGAGCCTGGATCCCAGGGTTTGGAGAATTGTCCAAACCTCTCACTGCCATGACACGTAAAGAGGAACCTGATGAATTGTACTGGACTAAAGAGGCAAGCAATTGCTTTGATCAGCTGAAACATGCCTTGTCCACAGCCCTAGCCCTAGGTCTCTCAGATTACCTTAAGCCTTTCACCCTCTTTGTCCATGAACAGAGGGGGGTGGCTTCAGGGGTCTTCACTCAAGAGTTGGGACCACATAAACGACCCATAGCTTACTTTACCTGCCAGTTAGACCCAGAGGCCGAAGGATCTGTAAGTTGCCTGAGAGCAGTAGCTGCCACTGCTGCTATTGTGGAAAAAGCAAAAGAGTTTGTACAGGGACATGCACTGACTGTGGCAGTTCCCCATTCTGTCCACATGCTGCTAAATCAAAAGAACACTCAACACTTTTCAAATGCTAGACTAAATAGGTACGAGACTGAACTTCTGACTCCTAGTAATCTTACCTTTGTCAGAACTAACACCTTAACACTAGAAGCCCCAAAGTGCGTCAATTGACGTAAATGCATCTTCGAAGTTGTATACCAGCGCCACTGCTAGAACCATGTCAGTCATGTTCCATGACTTTGTTAGCAAGGTCAAGATGTTCAACTATGTGCATCAAAAATTAATGACAGATGCACCACCTAGCGGGAAAATGAATTTATACCTAGAAGCCCCAAAGTGTGTCAATTGACGCACTCAGTTGTTTTGGATGTGTCAATTGACGTACTTTGGGGCTTCTAGGTATAAATTCATGTTCCCACTAGGTGGCACATCTCAATCACTGTTTACAGTTTTACTCCGACATTACAAACAATAAACACACGATGACATGTAATGACGTCACATACTGCACGTATTTAACAAATAAGTAACTTCGCATTAATTCACATCTGCATTTCATTCTAAACACAGTCATCATGATAATGCGTCAATTGACGCACTTTGGGGTTTCTAGGTAAAATTCCTTTTGAGGCTTCTAGTGTTAAACCCAGCTACTCTGTTGCCTAATCCTGATGACGGGGAACCTCATCATGATTGCTGCCAGGTAGTGCAGCTCAATGAGAAACCCCATTCTGATCTTTCTGATGTTCCCTTGGAAAATCCTGACTTGACCCTCTTTTGTGTTGGGAGTTTTAAAAGGTAATGCCATCATTGACCCAGACTCTTCTGATCCTGTGTTAGAGTCTGCTGTACTCCCATCTAATTATAGTGCACAAGCAGCAGAGCTAGTGACTCTCATATGTGCCTGTGAATTAGCTGCTTATGTGGCTGTAAAATTATTTATTTAACAGGTTTTACAGTATATACTGCTTTAGCATTTCAATCAAAGCAGTTTACATTGAAACGTAAGCTTGGTAATGTACATTAAACAGTGACAGTGATGACTTGGATTGTTTTGAGTCAATGGAGGGTTAAGTGACTTGCTCAAGGTCACAGGGAATGCTGGTGGGAATCAAACACTGTTCTCTGTGTTCCCAGGCCAGTGTTTTTAACCATTAGACTACTCCTCCAGATAGCCTGTATACCTTCGGTATTATTCAATCCACAGGTCAGTTGTGGAGACAACAAGGGTTTCTCACCTCAGCAGAAGCTAAAAATTGTCAATACTCAGTTAGTCAGTGCCTTATTAGAAGCTATTCAGCTCCCTGAAGCTATCTCTGTCATGCACTGTAAAGGTCACTCCCGAGACTCTGATCCTATCTCTATAAGTAATAGAATGGCTGATTATGCAGCTCAGAAGGCTGCCTTGCTACCTCCATCTATCTCATTATACATGCAAGCCTCTGTCTGCCCAAGTGCTGCCAAGTCCCCTGGTCCTCTGTATACTAATTTACCCCCTGAGACAGTAGAACAATGGACATCCTGGGGTCTCATCATCACCGGGAGGGGTCATGGACTGCACCAGAGGGCAGAGTAGCTATCCACACTCCTCAGTTAATACAGCTTTTAAGATTGTTACATCAAAGAACTCATTGGTCAGCTATGAAAATGGGAGATTCAGTTTTGCCCCTGAAGTCTACTCCCTGGCTAAACAGATTGTTAAGGATTGCTTGCTGTGCGCAGCAAGTAATCCAAGGGGGGAGGTGCACAACCATGGGCTTTTATTCCTTTTGAGAGATTGCAAATTGATTTCACTGACTTGAATTCTGCCAAAAGGTTTAAATCTGTATTAGTTATTGTTGATCAGTTAACTGGATAGGTTGAAGCATTTCCTACTACCAATAAAAAGGCTCAGCAGGTTGCAAAAATATTGGTAAAGGAAATTGTGCCAAAATATGGTCCACCTAGGGTTATTGCTTCAAACTCTGTCTGCATTTCTGGGCTTCACCTGGAAACTCCACACTCCTTGGCATCCTCAGAGTTCAGGACAAGTTGAGAGAATGAATCAGACTTTAAAACTACAACTGTTAAACCTTTGCAAAGAAACCAAACTGACTTGGCTGGATGCTTTACCCTTAGCTCTGTTTAATATCCGCACAGCCCCAAGGGGAAGACTTAAAGTCTCCCCATACGAGCTGTTATATGGAAGACCACCTCTAGGGTGCGGACCCCAACCCCCGGAGCTTCCTATATATGTTTTACAAGATTCTCACCTCATTTCTTATATTTTGCAGCAGCAGCAGTTGTCCTCTCTCCACATGTATGCACAACAGTTTCAGCCTCTTCCATTAGATGTGTCTGCACATTCATTCCAACCTGGAGAGTGGATCCTCATCAAGACCTATCACCAACAAACACTACAGTCACCGTGGGAAGGGCCCTTCCAAGTATTGCTGACAACCCCGACTGCAGTTAAAGTTGCTGGTAAAGGATCCTGGACTCACTACACACGCTGCAAACACGCACCACCCCCACAAGTGCCTGGACCAGGATGAGAAGCAGCTGACGACGGGGCAGCCAAAGCCCTAGCAGCTGGTGAGGGAGAGGAGAAGACTCCTGAAGAAAAGAGATTCACGGAGGTCATACCGGACCAAGGCCTGAAGATAAAGCTCAAGAGACTGAAATAATCTTATCTTTACTGATATTGTGACTCTCTATGCCTGCCTGCTATCTTTTTGGAAGGAGACCTTTGCCATAAGAAATTCCAGTGCTTTACAGAAGAACTTTAAGGACTGAAAATATTGTATACCTCCTTTGCATTATTATTTATTGTTATATTTCTTGTATGGTTGGTTAGGATATGGGTAACCTCCATAGTCACAAGCCCTTTAGAATGATGTTTACTTATATTTTCTGCATTGTCTTCCTGCCCTTGAAAAGCCCTGACTCTATGTCATTACAGGGGAGCTGGACTAGGGGGAAGGGATCGCTGCCACTGTCATACATATAAGGATTACTCAGGCTGTCCCTCCAATCTGATGAAAGTTGAATACCGGCCTTCTCCTTCTTTATGTCCAAAGCCAGAGCTTATAGGTACTCTTAGATTTACTTCTCATAATGTTTCTTTTTGTATAAAGGTTGATTCTTTTTGTGGTAAGGGTGTGATTCAGGCTCTGAAGGATAAACTACCATTGCTGAACAAGAACTTGGTGGGTCACATAGGCTGCAAATGTGCCTAAAAACCAAAGCACTGTCACCACCCCGACCTCTGACCCTGAAGTCCTTAATCACTTTAGTCTTTGGGAACAAAATTTTACTTGTAAAATTACTTAAAGATGTTGCCTTAAGGACAAGCCAAGATTGTTATATTTGTTCCCATGTTCCTTCACACTATCAAAGTGGTGTTCCCTTAATAAGCATAGAGGTTGCTTACGCTGATTATAATATCACTAGCTTCACCCTATCCAAAGCTTTTAATACTTCTTCTACCTTCTTTTCACTGACAAATTTAGGCCACAAGAGTGTTTGCTTCCAGAGAGATGGAAAAGGCCAGAACTTAGGGAGAAATGTCTGTCTGTATAGAATCATATATGAAAGTACTAACAACTCTGGGACCCTCAAGCACTCTTTTAGTCTGTATGACCCCCACCTCACATATACTCACCTCTCCAGATTTAACTACTTTGTTATGCAATATTTCCTCTTGCTCCCTTTCCCCTCTACTTATAGGTAGACTAGCTTCCTGGGAACCTCTTCCAGAAACTTACTGGGTATGTGGATTCAGGGCCTTCTCTGTATTTCCAAAGGGAGGAAAAAGTATTTGTTTTATTGGCCTTGTGGTCCCTGGAGTGCAAATCACCCCTAAACTCCCTGAGGAACGGTTAAGGAACCTGAGATCTCTATCTCCTAAAGAAGGCTATAATAAAGCCTTAGATAATATAGTGACACAGTATGAAGGGAACTCAGTGGGGAAAGGAATTATACACAGTGTTTTCTTTAGTGTAGGTGTTATGATGAATCATAAAGACATATATACTCTTGCTTCTATTTTATCTACTTTCCTGAATGAAACAGCAAGTGCTTTTGAAAATGTTAAGGAAGAATTGGGTCAGTAGAGAAACCTTGCACTATAGAATAGATGGGCCTTTGATTATCTCCTTGCTGCCCAGGGGAGCATGCACAATCTAATCGGAAGAACCTACCATATTAATCTCATGCAAGATTTACAGAGACCCCTCCAAGATATTATTAGGGATAAGACTGGCTTAGGAAACATTGCTGAGTGGTTTGGAAACTAGGGTTGGTTACAACAACTTAAGTTCTATTCAATCATAGGTATTGCTCTCCTTGTCTCTGTCTGTTGTTGCATTCAGTGTCTCCCAGGTTCAATGCAGACTTTCAAAGCTTGCTTTCCATTTACAAATGAATGCTAATCTCCTTGTCTCTGAAATTTCCCTGATCGAGTCTCAAGTATGCTTCGAGCATCAGAGACGTAATCAGACATGCTCCCCACTCTGGCTCAAGGACCCCCTTGCCTACACAATGGCCAAGAAGAACCTGAGCAGAGGGAAGCAGGAGCAAAAGGTGTGATTGCCTCCTGGGACAAGAAGGCAAACAAAGGGGGGAATGAGTTGGGAAAGGGGATAGCATGCTAAAAGAAAATGACTTGCTGGCTGAAATGTCTGGCAACAAAGACAGAAGCAGTAGCACAAGAACACCCACAGGCTAAAATCAGATAAACTACCTTTACAACCAAACTGACAAAAGAATGGAAGGAAGAGGTAGAGAGATGCCTTTGCTAGAGTTATCTTCTCAGGCACACACACGCAAAGGAATAGGGCATTAGCCACAAATACCTTAGACTGCAGGGAGAGATAAGGAAGCCACCCCTCAACTGACCAATCAGGGAATCCTAGCCGTTAGGTACATTCCAGATATGCCACCTAGATAAGCAAGGGGCCCAGATAATTCTTTCAAACTGCTATTCTGCTCACCCACGTGACAAACTGCTATGCTAAGACTATATAAAAACCCAGCTTGTATCCTGTGTGAGTGCTGGACTCCTTGATAGCTTACTATGAGCCAGCCCTGCTACGGCAGTATATAAAAAGGTATCTGTCTGGAAATTTTGTTCTCTCTTTCCTTGTTTTGTTCTCTCCTTGCCAGGTATTATCTGGACTGGACTGGGACCCCGCTAGATGCTTGTCCCACGACACTCCACACTCACACAGCCTTCAAGCACTTCCTATATAAACTTAAAATTAAACGTTTTGATGTTATTTATTCTGACTCCTCTAAGCCTCCCCTTGTTCACTGTGACATTCTTTTTCAAAAACGAGATGCCAGAACCCTGCCAGAGCCCTAAGAAGCCAATGCCCCATTCATCATCATAGCCATGAGTAAAGACAAAAATCAGCCCAAAAGAACACTTTAAAAATTATTTTTATGGCTCTCCAGTCTTACCCAGCATGTCTCCTCCTATCAAAAATCCCACAGCTGTCATTCTCTCTCAACCCCCGTCCCCCCACCTCCCAAATTCTCGTCTATTCCCAGTCAGTAAAAAGGGTTATGACTCCTTTAATTCCAGCTCCTCCTACCCTTGCAGGCCCAAGCCAGGCACTCCAGTAGGACAGCTGCAGCTCTGGGTCTGATCAATAATCTTAGCAGTAGCTCAAACTACCAGTCCCGATCTCTGCACATCAAAGCTCTCAGCTTGCCTTTCCCTCACCAAGACTGTGATCCCCTGCTAAAACCAAAGTTCTGGGAAGCCAAACAAACACACATGTTGCAGAAACCCTGATCAGCCTGATGTGGCTGGAAAGAGAAACATATCTTTATTTACTTACTAAATTAGCCATGCTTTCTCCATCCCGATGGCCTCACACCTTTATTTAATTATTTTTCAGAAATCTGCACTGTTGACCCACAGCAGCACACCAAAACCCCATCTCATTTAATTTATACATTTAAAGACTGCTTTCAAGCCAGCACTTCCCTAACGCTTTTTGCTTTTTTTTATTGTATAAATTTGTATTTATTATAGAAAGGGTGTAACAACATTCCACAAAATCAGTAACAGCAACATCATATCTGGGACTAATAGCAATACCAAGAACAATACATCATCTCCACATATACTTCCAAGCAGGCAACAACCAAAAAAACACCCCACTCCCAGGTGAGTATCATTGTATTGTTACCAGGGATACTTCAAACACTTTTCAAAGAAGCCAATTATCAAGTAAACCAATTAGCACGCCTTCCTTTCCTCCCTCACCTACCTATTCCTCCTTCCCCCCCACCCCTCTCCCTTCTCCTCCCCGCACCTCATACCTTACCAACCCAGGAGAAAGAAGACAGGATGTATCAGAAATGACAGGAGAGGCATTTCTGGTGTGCTTCAGCTGGAGATCTTCTAACCACCTTTACTTGCCAATCAGAAGATGCAGTAACAATGTTGAAATGACAGTAAGAATAAGTCCCTAACCCCTTCAGAGGTCCAGGCACCCAGAGAACAACTCAACTTGCCTCTCTCCTGCCTACCATCCCCACATTTCAGATCCCTGCCTTCTTATTCAACCTCCCTCCCCCACCCCTCCCATCCACCCCTCCACCCTCCCCAACAAATTCACCACTGATGAGGTCTAATTAGGAGCAAGCCATAAGTAGGAGAATACCCCAGGAGGACAATTGAGCACGATTAGGAACTAATAGCGCAAGGTCAGCAGCACTGAGGACTATGTGGAGACTGAATCACAACCACATCAGAGAGTTGGGTCATCTCTTGTGGAAGAAAGGGCCTCCTTTTGCAAGAAACCAGACCATAATGATATGACTGCCTTGAGTTTGCCCCAAAGATCTGCTGGGAGCTTCTCCATGCAGTAGATTTCCCAAACCTTAACCCGCCATTCAGATATCATGGGGGGCACAGCACATTTCTAGTAGTGTGCAACAACACTGCACGTAGCTAGGAGTAGACTGTTAGAAAGCTGTTGTGATCTACTCCTCCACAGCCTGCAGACAGGTACCACAACACACAGGTTTCAAGTGTGAAAGGGAGAGTCTGGCTGGTAACTATGCAAATACGGTGAAGCACCTGGGACCAGAAGATTTATATCTTGGGTCAATGCCACTACATATGTGCAATGTCTTCTTTTCTCTCACTGTTTCTTAAGCAAAGAGGACAATCTTCTCCCCCCCCCCCCCACCACCTTAATAGATCCGTCGGGGTTATTGACATGTGTAGCAAGATATGCAACTGAGTATTGACTAAGGACAAGGATACTAACCAAGAGTGAGTATAAAGGCAAATCTCCTCTTAGAAATCATCTGGCCTGTCCCCTGCTCCAGCTTCTTCTATAGGAGAGTTCTTTACTAGGACATGGGAGGTCCACAGCCAGTGCCCTATAGAGCTGGGCCAAAAAGGATTTAAAGTGAGTGGATACAAAGAGAACCCTTTCCCAGCATTTGGAAGGGTGAAGCACGTCTGTGGAGTGAGGAAGAGAACCGAAGTAGTGCCACAGCGGAAAGTACTGGAAATAGTTCAGTGAAAAACCCTGTATCTCATCCTCCTAACTCTTGGAGGTGAAGGGGGAGTCAGTGAACAGTGAGGAGATCCTGAGGGACTGTTCCAGTTGGGATGTTCTTCCAATCAATTCCGTAATGAAGTTAAAGACTGATACATGGGTGAATGAGGACAACTACAAAGAGAATCTCTGCCCCTTACATATCCCACGCTAGATCCTCCACAAATTCCCTAGAAAAGGGTGTGAGAGGGCTTGATGCACCTCAGTTTCCTCTTTGAGGAATAATGCCACCCTAAAGGGTTCAGGGGCAATCCACTCCTCCTGCAAATAGACTCAGTCTGAGCCCAAATCCGTCATCCAGAAGAATACAGTCCTCAAGCAAGCACACAAATAGAACAGCTGTGGGTCAGGAAATCTGAGTCCTCTGCTCTCTTTAGGCATTGTAAAAGTGGCCCAACTAACCCAGGATTTCTTACCCTGTCAAACAAATGTTGATAATACCTTCCTGAGTACTTTAAAGAAACTTTGTGGAACTTGAATGGGCAGTTGCGAGAACAGAAATAAGAGCTTTGCGAGGATCAACATCTTTACTGCATCAATACGTGTAAGCCAAGTAATCATGGAAGAATGCATGGCCCCCAGATCTTTGTTAATCTCATCTAAGAGCACCATGTAGTTCAGGCGGTATAGCTTAGAGATGTTGTTCAGGATATATATGCCTAAGTATTCATACAGATCCACCATGAGAAAATCTCCCAGGGAGGCCACTGAAATTTGAGGCGGTTCAGTGACATACGTGAGCAGGGTGGACTTCTGCCAATTTATAGTGAAGCCATATACCCTAGAGAACCGGTCTATGAGGCTATTATGGGAATAGAGGTGTCTGGGTCGCAGAGATAGATAAGGGTGTCATCAGCATTAGGGGAGGTTGTGTGTGTCCTCCCACCCAGATTCATTCCTGTTTCATCTGCCACTTTGCATATGTGACATGAGAAGGGTTCTACAGCTAAAGTGAAGAGTAAAGGAGAGAAAGAACAGCCCCGTCGGGTTTCCCTTCACAAGCTAAAATTATTGGTGTGGAATCCATTGACGACCGCCATGGCCTTGGGGTTGGCATAGATGGTTTCAATCCAGCAGCAAACATTCAGCCCAAACCTAAATTGCCTAAGTACTTCCAGAAGGTATGTCCACTCAACCTTATCAAAAACCTTTTCAGCATCTAGTGAAAGGATCATATACTGCTGTGTTTTAATGCGTACCCCAATACATCAATCAATCGTCTCACATTCTCAAAGCCAAATCTGTTTTTCATGAAGCCCATTTGATTCAGGTGAATAAGGTTCTGCAGCTTAAGTTCAAAATCAGCAGAGAGGATTTTTGTGAAAATCTTGCAATCAAGATTCAGCAAGGAGATGGGTCTGTAGTTGCTGCACTGTAAGGGGTCTTTCTTATCTTTGTGTATCACTGTGCTAGAGGCTTGGTAAAAGAAAGTTGGCAATCTCTTCTGGGTCTTGATGTCATTAAAGACTTGGACCAGTATGGGGGCAAAGATCTCCAGCAAGACCAGCTGGTAATGTCCAAGCCAGGGGTCCTGGCAACTTTTAAATTGTGGATGGCCCATTGTACCTCTTCTGGGGTGAGGGGACGCTCTTGCATCTCCTGCTCATCTGAGGAAAGGCAGAGAAGGTCCGCTGTCATCAACCATTCTGTAATCTTGGCTCCTCCTGACATCAACTGGGATGAGTATAAATCCCTATAAAATTGGCAAACACCTCAGCCATATTGGAGGATTTGTACAGTATGTTACCTTGAGAGGAATGGAGAGTGGGAATCTTTCATGTCATGGAAAAGGAACCTCCAACCGAGTCAACACCTCTAGAGACTTCAGAAAAGCATGCAAGGACACCACAGAAAGAGCACTCTCTCTGGCTGCCCAACAATCTGGAACACCCTCCCAGACGATCTGAGATCAACGACGGACCTCAAAGACTTTCGCAAACAGCTGAAGACAACGCTGTTCAAAGAACACTATGGACACCTCACATGATCTAACTACCAGGAACAACCAACCTTCCCCCCTCAGACCCACTGATAAGAGAATGTATAACGGCACATGTTGTTTCCTAACACTAAATGTATAGAAGAATGTATTATAGCACACGATGTATCATAGCACACAATGTACATAGCTCAACCTAATCAAACACACAACACATCTTACATCAAACCACGATATAACCCTCACTGCATGAAAACACTATCACTTCTCTTGATTGTTTTGCTGTGATACCGCTTTGATTGTAAGATAAGGCGGTATAGAAATACTGTTAAATAAATAAATAAATAAATAAATAAATAAATCCTCTGGTGTTTCTGTTGCCAGAGAAGAAGTCAGCCCACCTTGTTTCCATGCTCATAAAAGTGTCTGTTTGAGGCTATGGATATCGTTTCAAGCAAAGCTAATCCACCCCTTTTGCATGTCAGTTGCTGCCAGACCCGATTTGTGGTGTTGACTTTCAAGGACCTCAATGGCCCTCTGACATGCCTCCTGCTTCTGAATCTCCTTTTTCCTGAACTCACAGGAAAGGGACATTAGTTGCCCGTGAATAACAGCCTTAGATGTTTCCCAAAACATGAAAACCAATACCTCAGCTATATCGTTGAAGATACTTGTGCCACCCTTTTTCTTCCACCAGGAGAAATTCCTTCTTCTTTAGGAGCCCTCTGTATAAGGACCACATACAAAGAGGTACCTCCATACCCCTTTCATGCAGCTCTAGGGATATTATTGTAAGGTCTCCCATGGTCCCAATGGATGATGCGAGGAGTATCAGTGAGAGACTTTGAGAGATAAGCCATAGGTCAATTCTGGAATGACTCTGATGAGCAGAGGAAAAGTGGGTATAATCTCACTCTCTGCTATGTGTCATTTTCCATCTATCAAGCAGATCGAGACCCTTCCACTACCTAATCAGTCTCCTTCCAACAATATTTCACCCTGCTGGTAATGTTGCACTGCATCAAGTACTGTAGTCAGCGAAGCTCCTATTTGTGTGGGGGAATGTACACATTGACCTAGGTGAACAAGGTCCATGTAAGGTCCCAGTTAGGATAATGAATTTTCCCTCTACATCAGCAAACTGTGAACATAGTTGAATAGGGAAGTTTTTGGAAATGAGGACCATAACACCTCTCTTGTGCAAGGTGAAATTGGATGCAAAAGCCTGTGGGAACCATCAAGATATGAGTCGTAAATGATCTTCTCTACATAAATGCATTTCCTGCATGAAAACAATGCCAGCCCTGTCTTTTCAAAGTTGGGCTTGGATATGTGCTCTTTTAATAGGGCTGTGAAGGCCTTTCACATTCCTAGAGATTATCTTAACCATAATCCTCTAGAGGTCCTGCCATCATTGCAACAATCCAGCTCTACGCATCTTTATAGGCCATAGGGGGTCAGTCTACCCAGGATCCCTATGATGTATGTCCTGTCAACTCTCCCAACCTCGCTTCCTCCTCCCCTCCCGAATCCTATGGTCCCTCTACCTGGGGATGGATACTGCTGAAAGCAATTGAGAAATGTTTGCTCTAACACTGTGAGTGCTGTAATTGGGGGTATCGATACCAAGGTGCCAGACCTCCCCCCACAAAGCCCTCCTCCTCCTGCCTTGTATGCAACCCTTCCCACCATTTGGGGTAAAGCTTATGGCACAATCTTGGACAAGTCCATCCCCCTCATTTCAGGGACGACCTATCGGGCTTTACCTCCCTCATCCCAATGTGTCATCCCCTTAAATGAGAGAAGAGGAATATCCTATGGTTCATGGATCAGATCTGTACCTACCCTAATTACCCACCAGCTCTCATTTCCCTCCCTGTCCTCTCCTCAAACCCTTAAACAGGAATAAATTTAGCAGGGAAAGAAAAGAGCTAGCTTGTACCACAAGATAACAACTCCTCACAGTCATGTCACAAGGGGAATTCTTGAGCTCCATATGCAGCCCAGAAAGGAAAAAGGTCAGCTACACATTGCTGAACTAGTGCCACGCCCCTGAAATCTTCTGCCTCTTTGGGGTTGAGGCCTGCCAGTTCCACTTCTCTTTGGCCCTTCTTGGATGTAATGCATCATTTCCAAGCAATCCTCCAAGTTCATGACCCTGTGTGGTACATTATCCCATTGAAAGATCAGGGTGAAGGGAAATCCCCATCAATATTTTATGGATTTTTCTTGAAGTAGCTGGGTCAGGGGTTTGAAGCCTTTTCTTCATTCCAGTGTGGACTGAGATAGGTCTTGGAAAATCTGTACCTCCTGCCCTTTGAATGTGATGGAACGTCTGCCCCTCAAGTAGAATAGTCATTTCAGTTTAACTTCAAATGAGTGAAAACAGGCTATAATGGGCCTCGGGCATGCCCGGTCCCTAAATTAGAACCAGGACTTTGATGAGCTCTTTCCAACTGGCCCTGATTCACCAGGCACACATAAGGAGTATAGTTTCTGGAATAACTTTCCTGTGTTTTCGTTGCAGCCAGCAAACTCAGGGACACACAAAACATGGATGCTACCGTGTCTTTGCTGGGGTCATCATATCGTTTAAGTCCTTGGTGAGCAAGTCCAGTTTGTGAAATTTAGAATGGAAGAGAGCAATTGCATCTATTTGCTCCCCTATGTTGATCTCATTTTGCATCATCTGGTCTTCCACAGATTAAATTTAGGATTTAATATCACTCTCAGCTTGGAAAAATCTAAGCGTAACAGTATGAGTTCATGAAAGATCTCCATAAGGTCTATTTTAGTCGCCGGGGATGTTGCCATAGATGAGCTCTCCAGGTCAGGGACCCTCCTACTGGTTGGATCATGAGAAGCTAATGCCGTCATCTCCATGGTAGTCGTGCAGGAGAAGCAAGCTAAGGCCTCTGCCTAGATGCCTTTATCAGACATGACTACTGTCACAGCAGCCAGAAACACCGGGGCTAAGATCTCGGCACTGCTCCGGAAGGCTTAACTGAGCAAAGAGAAAGAGACGCAATCCTGCACGTCTCTCTAGCTTTGGGAAGTGAGTCTTTGTTAGCAGTGTGGTTCAGCATTCTGAAGTTGCACTTACCACTCTCAATACTATGCAGCTAGTGGCTCCCTTGCTTTGGCTCTGGTTCTGGCAGGTTTAGTTGATGATCCAGATTATCTAATCTACTTCCATGACAGACCCTGAGCACAGAGCCTAATGGAATGACATACCCTGCAGGAGTCCTATGAGACTGCTCCAAGGATCTTGTAAACAAGCAATATGTAGAGATTGGCTTGGAGGATTGTTAATTACTTACTTTATGAGGAGAGCACAGAGATCAATAATCCTCTCCAGAGCAGTGCTCTCTGATAGCTGAGTCATGGTTACTTGCCTTCCCCTGTTCCAGCTGCTCTAGAAAATTCACTTGGGGGGGGGGGGGCAAATCTGGTATCCGTGAGTCTGTCAATTGTAGAGGGATCAGTCCATTCAAATTCCTGCAGTACATCTGTACAAGCAGTATGCTGGTACTGTGATTGTGAAGGGAACAGTTCTTACAGTTATGCCACATCTTTCAGGTCCTAGTCTGCACATACGCAGACAGGGCACCATCTTTTTGCCGAGGGGAAAAGACAGGCCCCAGAAATAGTTGGGGGTTATCCGAATTGATCACTCCTATCAGGTGCCTGGGAGCGTTGGTGCCGGCATGCCTAATCACTGCGGCGGAAGTCAGAAGGCATTCTTTCAGGCAATCAACAGGGGAGAAAACATGTGGTCAGATGTGCAGAGGGCTGCAGAGATGCAAGTCAGCATTTTTTCTCAGCGCAGCATAAGACTACGGACTGTAGATGGCATCTTGGGACTTCATTCATTTATCAAATCAAGATGGGCTGCTTCGGGCCACTCCTACAATGGTGTGCAAGTGCATTTCCCGCAGAATGGGCTAGCAGATGGAGAAGCTCGCACCGTAGGCGGCTATTCTTGCTGGGCTCGTGAGTGCCCCCCTCCTTTTTTTTAAACTGCTGCCATTTCCTTCCTTATTACACTTGCTGCAAAGTGTTTCAGCACAAAAAACTAAGCATCCTGCAGCTCCCTCAGGACCATCAGCATCTCAGGTAAATAAATGTATACTGTTTTATTTTTAAACTGGTTACAATAGTACCATCATATAAAATAACTTTCAAATATATAAATCTGGCTAACCAGATCACAAGCCCAACATATTTTAGCAAAGACTTGATTTTAGCATAGTTGATACATAACAGATATGCGTAGAACAGCTATCATGCAAACTGACAAAGAAGAAATAGAAAAGAAAAAAAAGAAAAAAATTGTGTTTAAAAATACATCTAAAAGAGAAATAAAAAATCTATAAAAATTGATGTTTATACACTTAAGGGAATCTCTAGGCCACACACAAGGGGACTTGTTTACTAAACGTTAACATGCGCTAAGTGCTTTCACTTCCTATTCATTTCTATGGGCCACTGCAGTACTTAACACACGTTAGTCTTTAGTAAACATACCCCAAGGACTTGAGTCCAAACGTTCATGGGGTGTTGCCTATATTAAAAAATACAGAGATACATAACCAAAAATGATAAAAAAATAATACAAGATAAATCATAAAAAATATCTTTACCTATCCAGGTGTGGCACTACTGTAATCACAAACCTAAGAACTAAAAGATAAAATATAAATAAAACAAGGGAGCTAACTCAATATCAGAGAATTATAACAGGGGAAATCACACACAGAGTTCTAGTCAACATAGCTAATAACATGCAATAGAAACAGCAAAACAAATTTAAAAAGTTAGGGGTATGTTTACTAAACCGTCCTAATGTGCGCCCGGCGCTAGTGTGCAGGATGCCATATAAGGAGTGGGCGTTTCAGTCTTAACCTAGCAAACCGGGATTATCGCACGCTCATGTGCGCCGCGCGCTCATATGCGCCGTGCACATTAGCGCACAAGAAACGCACGCGGAAAGCATAAGCAGGCGCGCTGATGTACAAACAGAGGAACAGGGCTGCAGTACAATGGTGAGGACACTGACAGATAGTGCAGGGGTCATGGGTTCAAACCCCCACTGTGCCCAATGAATTATGCTGGCTGAGGCACTACCTGTTATGTGTAATATTGCATTATGAGGCATTTTAATTTTATTTTAATTACTGCTGCTAGCAAACACACCCTCAAAGCGCTGTAACATAAGGTGCTGCATACGGCACCCCATAAGGTATCCCAGAGGGCACATTTTAAAGTGCACTGGCCGCCACGGCACCCTACAATGTTGCTTAAAGGGTGGCCTATAGGGCGCCATATAGGGTGCCCTATGAGGCACGGCAAGGTCATAGCACTGTTTTTGATGGCAGCACTGTGCATTTTAACACATGGAAATGTTAAGTAGGTGCGCTGACATACAATGAGAAACAGCAGTGTAGCACAATGGTTAAGACACTGACTGATGATGCAGGGGTCATGGGTTCAATCCCCCACTGTGCCCAATGAATAAAGCTGGCTGAGGCACTACCTGTTATGTGTAATATTGCATTATGAGGCAATTTAATATTGTTTTAATTAGTGCTGCTAGCAAACACACTCTCAAAGTGCTGTAACATAAGGTGCCGCATCAGCCGCCCTATAAGGCACTCCAGAGGGCATACTATAAAGTGCACTGTCCGCCCAGACACCCTATAATGTCCCCTATAAGGCGCTCCATAGGACACCTTATAAGGCATCTTATATGGACTGTAACCATAAGGTGCCTCAGAAGGCGCTTTATAGGGTGCCCTATAAGGCGCCTTATAGGGCGCCCTCTGAGGCACCTTATGGTTACAGTACCCCAAGGGTGTTATGCTGGCAGCACTAATGTACATTAAAAACAGACAATGCTTCAGACAGCCCTATCAAATAACCCCACTGTGGGTTTGAACACATGACCTCTGGCTCTACAAGCAGTGAAGTAACCAGTGGGCTTCAGCTCCATAGCTGCTAGCAAACCCCTGGCTGGCTGCAGAAGGACTGCACGTCACCACACAAACAGTCTGCAGGGGTCACCAGGATAGGGTTAACCCTCCCATACCCATGATGCACTGCACATGCAAATCAGCAGTCTACAGATGATCACAAGATGGGGTATGCACCCTCACAGCACCCCGGCCTGGTAGGGGGAACTGACCGTGTGTGGCACTGGCACAGAGTAGCTACATACCGTCACATTGTGCAGGTACGGTACTCACCCTGAGGGTGAGGTAGGGCGCCCAGCACCAGGTCCACAGCAGAAATAGGACATGCTGCAGAACCCCAGCAGTGCTAATGTCTGAGATTGGTAATGTCTGCAGACACACCTTGGATACATCTGTATTTCTAAGTCAAGGTTTAGCCCTTATGGACCCATAGGTGTATTATGTACCACCACCCCCCCCCCCTTCCTTCTGGGGCTGAGGGTGGGAAACAGGGTCTCCCACCAACAGATCCACATTCTACCTTCCTGCAATGGTGGCAGTAGAGGGGACTATCAACCCCAGTCCTGCTGGGGAACAGACACCCTACAGGGTAGTCAATGCAGCTCTATACACATCCATAAAGCAATAGCAGACAGACATTAGGCCTGGATATGCTAAGCTGCAACCCACCACTATCTGATATTCTCCTGCAGCAAGCCTTCAGCCGCTGCACCCTGCAAGGTGTTCCAGCAAGACACATACCAGCTGCAGACAGTCTGCTAGCTAGTCCATAGTGCATGTTCCTGGTGGAAAGGCGTGCACCCAGAACTGGGATGTCAGCATACACACCAAGCAGATAAGTCAGTGACTAGGCCCGAAAAGAGAACCCATAAATATCACATGAAAAAAATACTACATTGCACTATGGGGGAACCTAGCCATGCCGTGGTCACTGCTCAATCAAAATATATAATACCCAAACCCGGAAAAAATAGAATACCATATAAACAAAACCAAGTAAAAAATCACCAGGGTAGAAGCACTAACTTTTTTTGTCGGGATATCCAGCCCAGTAAAGAGGAAGGAAACCTCGTACCGCCGTGGCAATTTCCCTTTTTAATAAATTAATATGTTTTAAAATTCAGTATGCACTTAACTGAATTGTTAGCAATCCATCTCATCCAGTCAGCAATGTAATAGGGACGACGTGGCACGTTTCGGGGCCGTAGTAGTCAAGCCCCTGCTTCAGGTACAAGACATTGCTCGGTAGCTTGAAATGATGTGTGATTCTGCTTCAAAAGCCGGTTTATATCATGACGTTGAACAACGTAAACCCAGCTGTTTAATATCAGCTGGTAGTGATAATCACTGAGGAAGCCAATCAGAGCTGAACAGGGAGGAGGTCACTATGCTCAGACCAAACCCCTAGTGCTCAAGATGGCCAATTACAGAAACTATATGATCGTATACCAGTCTTGTTGTTGATTAAGTCCATGTGGCGAAACCGAGTTTAGACGGTAAATCCATCTCTGTTCGCGATATTGTAAGGCTTGCAGTCTATTCCCCCCACGTGGATTATGAGGAATATGATCCAAGACTCTCCAAGTAAGTTTGTCAAAAGAATGAGAGTTCTGAAGGCAGTGTTCAACCAGAGGTGCCGAAAGTGTCCCTGTACGTATTCTGGAAGCGTGCTCTCCCAGGCGGATTTTAAATGGCCGAGAGGTACGTCCTATGTAATATAAGGTGCAAGGACATATAATAAGATAGACCACAAAAGAAGTGGTGCAGCATGTATTCCATCGGGTCTGGTAGGTAGTGTAAGTGTGAACATCCAACCAAGAACATCCAACATCCAGTCCGCTTTCATGAGAATGCAGGACATTTCCCCTGTGGTAACTGTGTTTACTGTTCCAATACCCTTTCGGGTTTATCTTGGTTGGATGTTCACAAACTTACTTGGAGAGTCTTGGATCATATTCCTCATAATCCACGTGGGGGGAATAGACTGCAAGCCTTACCATATCGCGAACAGAGATGGATTTACCGTCTAAACTCGGTTTCGCCACATGGACTTAATCAACAACAAGACTGGTATACGATCATATAGTTTCTGTAATTGGCCATCTTGAGCACTAGGGGTTTGGTCTGAGCATAGTGACCTCCTCCCTGTTCAGCTCTGATTGGCTTCCTCAGTGATTATCACTACCAGCTGATATTAAACAGCTGGGTTTACGTTGTTCAACGTCATGATATAAACCGGCTTTTGAAGCAGAATCACACATCATTTCAAGCTACCGAGCAATGTCTTGTACCTGAAGCAGGGGCTTGACTACTACGGCCCCGAAACGTGCCACGTCGTGCCTATTACATTGCTGACTGGATGAGATAGATTGCTAACAATTCAGTTAAGTGCATACTGAATTTTAAAACATATTAATTTATTAAAAAGGGAAATTGCCACGGCGGTACAAGGTTTCCTTCCTCTTTACTGGGCTGGCTATCCCGACAAAAAAAGTTAGTGCTTCTACCCTGGTGATTTTTTACCTGGTTTTGTTTATATGGTGGTCACTGCTCAGTCAGGGTGAGAGTGATCTCCCAGCAGAACATGGTGTGGCTACCCTGTCTGTGCAGGTGGTGGCCAGGCACTACAATGTCCTAGCCATTGCCCTATGCCCTGTACAGGTGCATCCTGGCCAGGCCACCCTATCCGGGCTATACCCATGGTACCTTGCTCCTCATTATGCACATTGGGAGGCCAATACTGGCAACAGTGCTGGCAGTGTGGGCTGTGGAGGGTGTTTGCAGCCACCACACACTGGATAGACCAGAGCTACTCAATTCCAGTCCTGGTGGCCCGCAACCCTGCAGGTTTTTGGGATATCCCTAATGATATGCATGAGATATATATGCATTAGAGATAGCCTGCCAACCTGACTGGTGTTTGGCCCTCCAGGGCTGGATTTGGAGACCCCTGCCTTACACCTCTGTCATTTAAGATTGTAAGTGGGCAAGGTGCAAATGTCCAAGACATCAAAGAGGTTAGAATTTGTCACATTCTTCCTTGCTTCTCACCACCACCAAAATATTGTCTATTAGACAACTTTTTGGTGGTGTTGAGAATCTAGGAGGAATGTGACACATTCTATCTACCCTTTTGATGTCTAGAACATCTGTACCTTGCCTACTCACAATCTTAAATGACAGAGGTGTAAGGCAGGAGTCTCCAAATCCAGCCCTGGAGGGCCACAAACCAGTCAGGTTGGCAGGATATCTCTAATGCATATATATCTCATGCATAGTCATTAGGGATATCCCAAAAACCTGCAGGGTTGCGGGCCACCAGGACTGGAATTGAGTAGCTCTGGGATAGACAGACACACACTCCCCACACCTATGCCAGCATTGTGCAACTATAGAGGTGTTTGGCAGCCCTGGCACCTGCACCAGTCCTGGGCACAGTGCAGGCATGGCTATGGTGCACAATACTGTAGGAGACACTCCCCAGGGTGGTAAACACTGTCAGACACCAGACCTGAAGCACATTCCACAGACATCAGAAACATTGCTATGATGCAGCTCACTCAGCAAATTGTGATTAACTTAGGAATTGCTATCTGCCAGTAATCATGGCAACCTTTTGATAGATGTGTACCGTAATCCCAGGTTTAGGGTGGCATTGCTAAGGTATGCAAGTGCTAGTATTGGGAGAAGCATGCAGGGCCCAATGTCCTGCCTCTCCAGGAGGCATTGGCTAACGGAGCCTGTGGGTGCGGGTGTGGGTGTGTCTGCCCCTGTTGGCTGCTGCTTTACGGCAGAGGTTCCCAACTCTGGTCCTGGTGGGCCAAACACTGTTCAGGTTTTCATGCTGTCCCTCATGAATATGCATGAGACAC
Source organism: Ichthyophis bannanicus (assembly GCA_033557465.1). Taxonomy (NCBI): domain Eukaryota; kingdom Metazoa; phylum Chordata; class Amphibia; order Gymnophiona; family Ichthyophiidae; genus Ichthyophis; species Ichthyophis bannanicus. The sequence continues at coordinate 463,365,408 of CM066035.1, forward strand.
ATCTGCATACCATGGGGGTGGTGCTTAGAGATGCAGCACAGCCATATTTAGTGGAGACAGCATGGAACCTGAATGGTGTTTGGCTCTCCAGGACTGCTTTTGAGAGACTCTGCTCTAAGTAATGCGCATGTTTATGGTGTCTGTGCTCTGTAGGGTAAAATGTAGGCGTTTTGGGCATGTTTACGTTATCTGCACTAACAGTTCTGTCTGTAATACTACAATTTAGTAGTGGGTAAAATATGGGTACTGGGTTGGCAGGAACCACAGCTGGGACTTGAACCTGTGATCTTCTGCTCCTGAATTCACTGGCTGTGTGCTCTGCACCACCGTGTTTCCACAGAAGTGATGCATTCCCTGGAGATTCCATGACTGTACATCAGACAGGGCCTGTCTGTTGCAGTGCACGGCACCCACCTACACAGGGCTAGGCCATGGTCTGCTGTGAGCAGCTGCCACTGCCCCCTCCACCACCTTTACCCCTCTGCCACCATGCTGACATGCCCTTCTGCTGGTGGTGCTGGTGGTGCGCCATCTCAGGCCATCCAGTGTGCGGGTAGGCGGCTGCCTATGGTCTTGGTTCTGGGGTAGGGGTGCCTGCATAGACGTCCAGGCTTCCCCCCCAACACCGCCTGCCAATGTTCTGTGCCCTTGGAGGTACCTGCTGGGTACTATCCCCTGTGATACTGTGATAAACACACTCGTGCCCATGTTGGGCCCTCATCAGTTTCTGTCTGGCTGCTGTATGGTTTCAGCATTCCTAGGTGCTACCTAGGCATCTGCCTAGTCCGCACTGTGCCCAAGTTGCACCACAGCATGTGCTGCCTGCAGCCCTCTGTATCTCATTTCCAAGCATCTGTCCAGTTGGCCATTCTAACATGCCCGCCCTGCTGTTGCTGCACATGTGCATGCCATAGGAAACCTGTCTGATGGTAAGGGAAACCCTGCACAGCGCAATTTCACTGTGGGCTCATTCACCTTGTATGGGGACGGAGCATGGACCCTTCCAAAATTAATATCCTTTTTTTGGTGCCTTCATGGGAGTGTTTTTTTATATTTCCCATTGAGATCACTATTGCCCAACTTGGTTATTTTATTTTTCCATTTTCTGCTGGTCCTTTTCACTGTTTATTTGCCCTTTTGTTCCGTGCACATATATCACACATCATTTTTTTATAGGTTTCCCTGATTTTGCTGTACATTGCTGACAGAAATGGTTTCTCTTCCCTTTAAATCAGCTCTAACGCCAGGGTTTCACTGGCGTTAGTTTTGAGCCTCGGATTTCACAGCGTTAGTGTGCAGGGAGCATCTCCCCTCCCACTCTCCACCCATTGACCCCTTCTCTCCGCCCCTGGGGAGCCTTCCTCCGCCCTCCGGGAGCCTTTTCCCGCCTTCATCGCTCGTTTTCGCCGCGGCACGCATTATCGCGCGATAAGGAACCTGTGCACCACAAGATGCGACATTATCACGCGATAAGGTACCTTATCGCGCGATAACATCGCAGAGCGCACTTTAAGACAGTTTAGTAAACATACCCCTTAGTGGTCACTGATCTACTCAGGCTCCAAAAGCATTTATATATAGTATATCAAAAGAAAGCAAATACAAGGAATTAAAATACTCCCCATACAAAAAAAATCTCCAAACTATGCCCTGTTTTAAATTAAAAAAAAATATTGCCCTTTGAAAAATATATAACATTAAGCAAAAGAAAGATAAGGTAAAATGAGTGCAGTCAGGGGAGGAATCAAGATGGCATTCAACTGAGTTGCTCGGATTATTTGGTTTTCTAATATGGGAAAAAAGTATAAGGTTAAGTGGAAGGTTAAGGGGAGCTTGCAGCCCTAACAGCCCCTCCTTACCTCCACTCCTTTTCCTGTGCCCATCGGGCCTTTGGATGCGTTCTTCCATCCGCTTCAGCAGCCGGCGACAGCAGGAAAAGAAAGTCTGACTGGGGGTTTCCTGGAGCTGGAGGACTCAGCAACCACTTTGGGTGTGTCATCAACTTCTCCTGACTCCCAGCCTGCTTCTAAGATGGTGTGAATTCAACATTTCTGTGGGAAACTTCTGTAGTGGAGCGCCTTCTGATCTGGGAGTGGGTCGACTCTGCTGGGGGGGGGGGGGGGCGGACACCAGAGCTTGAGGTGCTAGGGGAGATCCCCCAGCACCCTTCTCATATGTAAGCCCTCTGATAGTGCCAGGAGGTTGAATGGCAGCAAATGCAGCTGCCTTAGTACAGCTGGTTTGGTGTCTGGTGGTATGGAGAGGGATCATGCTTCTGCAATGGATTGGTTGGGTTTGAAGACTATTACATTTGAGACCATGTGGGCTACAATTGTTTCACTGGGTAAAGCTATATTACCACAGGTGTCAACTTTGGCAGAGAGAATTACAGATAATTCCAAGGTTATAGAAGATGTTAAAACTCAGGTTGATTTGGTTAAGTCTTCTTATGCTGAGCTTCAGGTAAAAAACATTTTCAAGCTACTACCAAGAGTTTGACTGTGGTTTACAGTAGAATGGAGCATCTTGAGAATGTATCACACACAGCAAATTTGAGATTGATTAATTTTCCAAGAGGTTCTTTGGTTACTGCAAGAGACATGTTCAAAACATATCTTAATGAGGTTTTGGTAGTACCTCCTGAGTCTCATCCACCACTTGTGAAAATATTCTATCTTCCATCGGGAAGGAAGACACCTTCAATGGAGACTATTGGGTCAGAGCAAGTAGACACTAAGGGGTATGTTTACTAAACTGCATTAGTGCAATTCGCGTTAGGAGCCGCGTTAGTGAAAGGAAAGCCAAAAAAGGACATGGGCGGGACATCGTAACCAATAACGCGCAGTTATGCGCGTTATTGCGCGCCGCGCAGCAACGATCGTTACCGTGCGCACTACTGAGCGCACGCTTAAGACAGCGCGCAGACACCCAAAGACAGAAACAGAGCTGTAGCACAATGGTTACTACACAGACTGATGGTACAGGAGTCATGGGTTCAATTCCCCAGTGTTCCTAATGAGTAAGGCTGGCTGAGGCACCCTGTGAAATCCGACTATAATATTTTAATCCGTAGTCTGCAGGCGGGTTACAGTTTGCATATGTCAGGAAAGGTGTACCCTTCCTATGAAATATGTTCCAATAGTGACGTTCTCTCTGACATGGTCATGTATTATATACTAGTTGATAGGAATATTTAGGCGCTCCCTATAAGGCGAAGTGTAAGGCACGCCCTATAGGGAGCGCCTAAATATTCCTTTCAAATGGCATATAATACATAGAATATAGGGCGAAATGTAATGTGCGCCCTATAGGGCGGCGCGTAAGTCGCGCCCTATTGGGCGCCACATAAATCGTGCCCTATAGGGCGCTCCATAGGGCGCCTTTTGAGCTACCCTAAGGTGACAGTATCCTGAGGGTGGTTCTGCTGGCAGCACTAATATACAGTAAAAATAGACAATGCCTAAGACAGGTGTATCAATGAACCCCACTGTGGGTTGTGAACCTATGACCACTGGCTCCATGGGCAGTGAAGTAACCAGTGGGCTAGAGCTGCTAATAAACACATGGCTGGCTACAGGAGGACTGCACGGCACCACACCCACATTCTGCTGTGGTTACCAGGGAGATTACATACCACCACCCAACGCACCCTCTAGGGCTCAGGGTGGGGGACAGGATCTCCCACCCACAGATCCACTTTCAACCCTCTGCAATGGTGGCAGTAGAGGGGACCATTACCCCAGTCCCACTCAGGATCAAACACCCTACAGGGCAGGCAATGCAGAGCAGTACCCATACAGGAAGAGCAGACAGACGGCAGGGCTGGAAATGCTCAGCTCCCCCCCACCATTACCTGACATTCTCCAGCAGCAAGCCTCCAGCCGCTGCACCCTGCACGGTGTTCCAGCAAGACACATACTAGCTGCAGACAGTCCGCCAGCTAGTCCATAGTCCTGGAGGAGATGCATGTACCCAGAACGGGGATATCAGCATACACACCAAGCAGATAGGTCCGTGATTGGGCCCCAAAAGGAAACCCATAAATATCACATAAGAGAAATGCTATATAACACTATGGTGGAACCTAGCCATGCCATGGTCACTGCTCAGTCAGGGTGAGAGTGACCTCCCAGCAGGACATGCTATGGCCACTCTGTCCATGCAGGCGGTACTGGGCACTACAATGTCTGGCCATTGCCCTATGCCCTGTGCAGATGCAGACAGGCCAGGCCACCCTATCCAGGCTATTCCCACAGTACCTTGCTCCTCATTATGCACATTGGCAGGCCAATACTGGCAACAGTGCTAGCAGAGTGGGCTGTGGAGGGTGTTGGAAGCCACCACACACTGGATAGACAGACAAGCACTCCCCACACCTATGCAAGCACTGTGCAACACTAGAGGTGTTGGGCATCCCAGGCCACCACACCAGGCCTGGGCACAGTGCAGGCATGGCTATGGTACGCAATACTGTAGGAGTCACTCCCCAGGTTGGTAAACACTGTTAGACACAGGACCTGTAGCACACTCCACAGACATCAGAAAGGTTGCTATGATGCAGCTCACTCAGGAAATTGTACTTAACCTAGGAATTGCTATCTGCCAGTGCTCATAGCAACCTTCTGATAGCTGTGTAACATATTCCCAGGTTTAGGGTGGCATTACTACGGTATGCATGTGCTAGTATTGGGAGATGCACGCAGAGCCCAAAGTCCTGCCTCTCCAGGAGGCTTTGGATGATGGGGCCTGTGGGTGCGGGTGTGTCTGCCCCTGTTGGCTGCTGCTTTACGGCAGAGGTTCCCGACTCCAGTCCTGCGGTGCCAAACACTGTTCGGGTTTTCATGCTGTCCCTCATGAATATGCATGAGATACATCTGCATACCATGGGGGTGGCGCATAGAAATGCGGCACAGGCATCTTTATCAGAGGCAGCATGGAACCGGGATGGTGTTTGGCCCTCCAGGACTGCATTTGGGAGGCTCTGCTCTAGGTAATGTGCATGTTTATGGTGTCTATGCTCTGTAGGGTAAAATGTGGGTGTTTTGAGCATGTTTACGTCATCTGCAAGACCGGTTCTGTCTGTATTAGCCCGTTCTAGTAGTGGGTAAAATATGAGGACTGGGTTGGCGGAAACCACAGCTGGGACTTGAACCTGTGACCCTCTGCTTCTGAATACACTGGATCTGTGCACTGCACCACCATGTTCTCACAGAGATGGTGCGTTCCCTGGTGATACCATGACTGTTGGTCAGACAGGGCCTGTCTGTTGGAGTGCACTGCACCCACGTGAAGGGGACTAGGCCACGGTCTGCTATGGGCAGCTGCCACTGCCCCCTCCACCACCAGTATCCCTCAGCCACCATGCTGACATGCTCTTCTGCTGGTGGTGCTGGTGGTGTGCGGTCTCAAGCCATCCAGTGTGCAGGTAGGCGGCTGCCTATGGTGTGTTCTGGGGTGGGGGTGCCCGCATAGCTGCCCATGCTTTCCCCCAGCACCGCCTGCCAATGTTCCGTGCCATTGGGGGTACCTGCTGGGTACTATTCCCTGTGACACTGTGGGAAGCACACTCTTGCCCATGTTGGGCCCTCAGCAGTTGCTGTCTGGCTGCTATACTGTTTCAACATTCCTATGGGCCAGCTAGGCATCACCCTAGTCCCCACTGTGGCCCAGCTGCACCACAGCATGTGCCGCCTGCAGCCCTCTGTATCCCCTTCTCCAGCATCTGACCGGTTGCCCGTTCTGACATGCCCGCCCTGATGTTGCAGGACATGTGCATGCCATAGGAATTCTGTCCGATGGTGGGGAAGTCCCTGAACAGTGCTATTTCACTGTGGGGCCATGCACCTTGTATGGGGACGGGGCATGGACCCTTCCGCGGTTTATAAATACATAACTAAAATAAAGAAATACATAAATATCTGTTCAATGGAGCTTACTCTGGGGGGGGGGGGTTGATGTCTCTCATTGATACCACTATTGGCCAGCTTGGTTGCTGTTTTTTTCCAGTTTGTTGGGGTCATTTTCAGTGTTTCTGTGCCATTTTGTTATGTGCACATGTATCACACTTATCACCTTTCTTTGGTTTCCCTGCCTAGGCTGTACATTGCTGACATTTAAATGGTTTCTCTCCCCTTTAATTTGCCTTTAAGGGCAGGTTTTCATTCGCATTGGAATTCAGCTCTGAAATTCAGCGCGTTAGTGTAATGGGAGCCTCTCCCCGCCCACTCTCCACCCATTGACCCCTTCTCTCCGCCCTCTCTCCGCTTTCTGCGTTGTTTTACCGCGCCGCAGAGCATCACGCGCTATAGCGCGTTTACGATCGTTAATGCGCTACAGCACGCACTATAGCATGCTAACGATCGTTAACGTCATACAACGCGCGTTATTCACGTTTACCGCAGTTTAGTAAACATACCCCTAAATGTTTCTGAATTGTTGGAGTCTTCACGTGAAGCAGTAGTAACATCTTCTACTCTATTAGTGACTTTTATTTTACTTCCTGATAAAGATTGGTTGCTGAAGTTATTTTATAGGAAAATAAATGTATTGTTTCATCGTTTGTTGGTTAGGATATATCCAGATTTGTCTAAAGAAACATAAAAGTGTTGGCGAGAGTTCCTTCTCCATCTTCCAGGGTACAGAAGCTGGGATGGTCTCTTTTTTCTTAAACATCCTTGTAAATGTTTGATCAAGTATCAATCTATTTCTTATATATTCTATGAACCTTCCCAGTTGATGGCCTTCGTGAATGCGCAGTGCCTAGAAGCTTCTAATGACTCTCCTGGGGGTCGAGAATTATATATATATGCCGATTGTGAACTCAGTCATTTTCCTTGCATTTTTGTAAAAATGTATTCCTATTTTCTTCCCCCCCCCCCCCCCGCTCAATTTTATAGGCTAGGATGAGCGTAAGAGTTTCTTTATGTGGGTTAACTTGGGGGGGGTCTTTATTTTATTTTTCTCTTTTTCTGTACAAATGTATTCTTGGATTTTAGTTAAAATTGCATAAATTAAAAAAAAACCTGGTGCAGCCAAGAAGGGCTATAACAACATCTAAAAAGGTCAATATTTACCTTTATCTTAGAGAGAAAAGCTCAAAAAGAGGTCAGCATAAAGCCAATTGTGTAGGATTCCCACTCCAGCTCTCCCTGTGTGTCCTGTGCATCAGGACAGAGAGAGCGAGCAGGGGGCAGGAATGGGGCAGAGTGGGGGCGGGCCAGTCTGACAGCAAGTACAGGGCCAATTCAGGTTACAGCCCCGTACATGCTGCCAGGCCTGTGGGGACGTGCTGCTTGTACCACCACTTCTACCTTTATGTAAAGGGACCACATGTGCCTTTCTCCAGTCCTCTGGGACCACTGCTGACCCTAAAGAAGCATTGAAAAGGTCAGTCAGTAGAGTCACTAGAACATCCCCAAGTTCCTTCAATATTCTTGGAAGTATTCCATCTGGTCTCATCACTTCATCTACTTTTAGTTTAACTAGTTCCTCAGGAACACAATCTTTTGAAAATGGTTCAAGATCCCCTTCACTTCTGTTCCTATTTGTGGGTGTTTTCTGAGGACCTGCTCCTGGAAACATAGAACAGAAATATTTGTTAAGCAATTCCGCTTTTTCCTCATCAGTTTCTACATATCCCTTCCCTTCACCCTTGAGTCTGACAATACCACTTTTGCACTTCCTGCTTTCACTAACATATATGAAAAAATGTCTAATCTCCCCATTTTATTGCATTGGCTATTTCTTCTTTTTGCATCTTTGCTTTCCTAACTTCTTAGCTTCTCTAAGTTTTTCCAAATATTGATGTTTGTCTTCCTCTCTCTGTGACCTCTTGTATTTTATGAAGGCCTTCTTTTTCTTCACCTTTTCAACTACTTCTTTCAAGAACCATAGTGGCCTCCTTTTCCTTTTCCTTTTACATTTACTTACCTTCCTAACAAAAAGGTTTGTTGCCCGTAAAATATCCCCTTTCAGTTTTGTCCATTGCTTTTCTACATCTCCCCACTGTCCCCATCCTGCTAACAACTGCTTGAGGTATTGTCCCATCTTGTCAAATTTAGTTTTCTTAAAGTTATAAGAACCTTTCTTTTGAGTGGATTTTATCAGACCTAGTCCTAATACTGCAGCGCTGTAGGGGTTAAGTGCTTGTAGAGGTAGAGGTTAAGTATGATACATTTGGGATTTAGTATGATAGATTTGCTTTTAATTTTATGTGGGGCTCCTCTGTTCCCAGTGTCACCTGCATATTATAGATGCCTAGTCATTGTCCATCTCCCCTATTACCATAGCCTGCTCTATTTGGGGGCTGCCAGGTAGGATACTGCCGTGGCCTAATAGGTGGAGGTGGGCCTTGGTTATACTCTTTCCGCCCTCGTGATGGAGGGAGAGGGGCACGGCAGGTCCGTTGAAAATGTCCCTTTTCACCACACTGCCAGCAACAAAAATCTCTCTCTCTTTCCTGTTTTTGTCTGGGGAAGGACCGAGGTCCCTGACCCGAGAGCTGACCACGTCCTTGAACATTCAGAGCACGTGTCACAGGTTTGTGTGCGTCTTCCGAGTCACTATCAGTGGAACTGTCACCAGAGGACTCGTAGAAACGTTCCACACATTCCTCAAATAGTTTTCGTGCAGTTTTAGCCTGCTGCCTTGCTTCCCTAACCTCTTGCTGCAAAGTCTTAATAAGTTTCTTGTCAGCGGAAGATACACTGACTAATCCTTCCTTTTTGCCTTGATCTATTTCTTTCAACTGTAAGTTGAACAGACGGGCTTGAGCAGCCTTCCGGTCTCTTTCCGGTTTAGATAATTCCTCCTCTGCCTGCCTGACAAAGTGAAAAATATGTGCTTGTTGTTTCTGCCATGTTTCTGATTCTAGTGCAACTATATTTTTCAATTTCAACTGAATAGGTAGTGGTAGTGTATTGCACAGAGTTTGGAAAAACATAAGGGCCATATGAGGAGCATTATGGGGTACACCCATTTGTGCTTCCCATAGATCTTGGAACTTAGCCAAATAAGCACTAACATCTTCCCCTACCTTAAATTGCATCGATGTAAGGGGTCCCATACTTCTTTGAGTGGGATATATCTCTTAGTGACTCCCAAATTAAATTACGATAAGGGTTAAATAAAGCCCCATCGTATTGTGGTTCATGGACCAATACCCCATTTATATGTGCATTATTAAATACTTGATTGGCAGCATTATTGCCCAAAATCCGGGCTAATAGTGCTTTTACATCACCAATTGCCAAAGTATACCCTGCTGTCAATCGTTCAAACTTCTGTATCCATGCCCCTGCACCTTGATTTAGGGGAGGGAGTTGTTCTGACAGGTTGGTCATGTCAGTGAAACTCCAGGGAACATATACCTCTGCCCTTCCCTGCCCTTGGTTAACATGTCGCACAGGAAACACCATGTAACCTGGTAATTTTGGGTTATCGGGATCTTGCCCCTCATACTTTTCCCACACTCTTAATCCTGCTTCCATGTATTTATAGTCCCATTGTGGGTCCCCTTCTCCTCCACGAATACACCTACGGGCCAAGTTTAAATCTCTAGTTTCCAGTGATCCTTGTTCTGGCCAAATTCTCATTTGTGGGGCACATGCTGAGGTCCATCCATGTAGGTTGGAACTCCAATGATATACATAAAATCCTTCACCCCCCTCTTCATTAAAAACAAACTCTACAGGAGTTTTCTTAGGCTGAACTGGTTCTTTAGTGCTCTGCACAGGATAAATACGATAATCATGTGTGCGGGTTGTTCTAGTCCCAACATCAGACAGACTTTCAGGTCGTCGGCTAGAATAAGGGAACCATTGGCCTGCTGCCCTATTGGTGGATTTATGGTAATCAACAGGTCCACGACCAGGAGGGGTCCCAGACTTAGTTGATAACTGAGCCGGGGTGGTATTACTCAGAATTTCTGTCGGTTCCTTGGGAAAATAGTCAGGCCCCGGCTTGCCCGCCCCAAACTTGGAGGGATTATCCTCTGTTGTGACCTGACAACTGTCGTTAGGGGTAAGATTAGGAGCAGAGGGAATGGGACGCAGACGGGGTGGAGTGTTACCTCCCGTAGCCCCTAAAACTGATTGTTCATATGATCCTGGGGTCTGAGAATTTATGTCAGGAGTCAAATGTAATTTACCTGTTACCTGAACCCATCCCTTATGTGGTTCCCGGTGGGGGGATGCAGATCGGGATCTCCTAAATGGCTGGGAGTCCTTATGGCAAATTATATCTTCCATTTCCCTATACAGTGGCTTATATAAGGATGTGTCATTGTAAGGTGCAGAGGGCTCAACTGGGTTTGTCTTTCCCAGAGTCTCGTTTGTGTTTTCTGTCACCTGTCTATCATTAGGGGTTTTCTCAGATTGTTCCCTTTTGGGGTCTGTGTTTATCTGCGGGTCTGAATACCCTATTGCTGCCATGGTACGGTTCACTGTCCTACAATAAGGGGGAGGAGCCTCACTACCGAGGGTACCTGGGTTTGCCTGTTTCATCCACATAGAAATGTATTGCAAATGTTTTAACTGACTAGCATTGGTCTTATGGGACAAAACATAATCCCTAATCCTTGCTAAACAACCACCATCAAAAGACCCCTCCGGTGGCCAGCCAAGAGGGATCCCAGGAGCATTGCTCCACTTTGCCCATTTAAGGCAAACTTTCAAAATTTCCTTTCCTAATATGGGATTATCTCTCATCATCCGTTCAACCGGAGTCATTGGGGAAACCTGATTTATCATTATTCCCTGATTGTCATCTTTCTTTCTTCTAAACAGAGACATAATTTCTACGTGCCACCTGTTATTTTAAGGATCTCAATATCCAACCTTTTTATCTACAAAGGGAGGTAGTGCACGAAATGTCCAGGACACCTTTCAAACAGAGATTCACTTTGTTCAGACCCAGCCAATCTCCTCGCGGAGGTATGGAACCGTGAGTAAGAACACACACACAGTTCGTATCAGCCGATACGTAGCTCAAACACACACCATTCAGTCCTGACTAATAGCAGCAAAAATATCTTTACACTTTATCAATACAATAGAACAAAAAATAACAACACTTACCAAGCTTGGTCAAAAAGAAGTATACTCACGGCTTTGTCTCACAACGGCCGTCTTCCTAGGGAAAAGCAATCACTCACTGTTTCTTCTCCTCCGGTCTTCACACAACACCGGGAACACAGCTCCCTCAACCTTTTGAGGGGAATCCAAAAAATCTTTAAATTTATATCTTGGTCCTAGAGACCCACCCGTAGGCCAATCCCGGGCGTGCGGCACCAATTTTGTACGGCCCTGTTTCGTACAAAAATGAACCACAACCTAATTATTATTACTATGTACCTGAAATGATCAGATCCAAAAGGTCAGTACAGGTGCAATCAGAGTCTCTGTTTATTAGATAACTGATGACCAAAATACAGGCAGCGAAGTGGGGAAGAGAGTTCTATCGGGCACTAGGCACCTCAAGAATGCAACTCTCCCCCTTAGAATATAGAAAGCATATTACAATTTATACCTTTTTCTCTTCCGCATTTTTACATACAGTCCAGTCCCCAGAGCTATTCCTTTGTGTTCTCTCCCCCTCCCCTACCTTATTTCCTATTATTACCCTTTACTCCCCTTAGTTCCTGTTGCAAAATCCCCCTGGCCCCCCTCTTCCCATACTCACCATGATCCAGCTAATCTGCTTTCTTCAGAGCCGGGCCCAGCATATATGTTGGTAGCTTTGTGGTTTCCTGTGTATGCATATCTTGACACATAGACCTTACAGGCCTATATCTGATATCCCCTTGCAGGTCCTAGTCTAGACTCTCCAGCCCAAACTGGCACCTCACAAGGCTCATGATATCTCCTTATATGGTTCTTTCCGGTGCTGGATCTCTTTTTGCTAAGGCCTGTATTCTTGGCTCACATGTTATAGCAGAATGACTGTGCTTTAACTATTTTGTGAGATTCAGGGCAGCCAGTAAGTGATTATGAATCAGGAACATTATTAATCCTTAGCACTTAAAAATTAAAAGCAAATCTATCATACTAAATCCCAAATGTATCATACTTAACCTCTACCTCTACAAGCACTTAACCCCTACAGCGCTCATCTGGTCATCACTAGATAAGAACATAAGATATGCCATACTGGGTCAGACCAAGGTCCATCAAGCTCAGTATCCTGTTTCCAACAGTGGCCAATCTAGGTCATACATACCTAGCAGTTTCCCCAAAAGACGCAGGTTCCACAATGCTTGTATTAACTTTGTTAGTTAACTGTTTTTACACGGTCCCAGTTCAAAACTCACCTTGTTTACTTTTGATATGTTAAGATGTTCTATGTAAAATTAAGATGTTCTATGTAAAACAAACTTAGCTTTGTTAAATGTTGTTGTTTGTACACCGCAACTGATCTATGGAAGATGCGGTATAAAAATGAGTGTTAAATAAATAAATAAATAAATAAGAAGTGATATCCTGGGTCCCTTTTTAATAATGGTTTATGGACCTTTCTTCCAGGAACTTATCCAGACCTTTTTTAAACCCAGCTACACTAACAGCTTTACTACATCCTCCGGTAACAAATTCCAGAGTTTGATTACACGTTGAGTGAAAAAATATTTTCTTTTATTAGTCTTAAATAGTTTACCCTGTAGCTTCATTGCATGTCCCCTAGTCTTTCTATATTCTGATAACATAAACAATTGATCTACGTTTACCTGTACCACTCTGTTTATTCATTTATAGACTTCTATCAGATCTCCCCTCAGCTGTCTCTTTTCCAGGTTAAAGAGCCCTAACCTTTTTAGCCTTACTTCATAGGGGTATCCTTCCATCCCCTTTACCATTTTGGTGGCTCTTCTCTGAACCTTTTCTAATAACGCTATATCCTTTTTAAGATAGATGAAAGATGATCACCCACTATGTCATCAAACACTTTCCGAATTTGTAAGCAACAAATCCAGTATGGCCCTTTCACATGTGGGTTCTATTTCCATTAACACCCAGTGAGCAGGGGACTGGGCAATACAGAAACTGACATACCAAAGGTCAGGAAGTTTTGGATTGACAAAGCTAGGGGGAGGATGTGATGAGGGAGAGAGAATCTACAAGGATCTTGTAAAGGGAGAGGAGGATAGGTGTGAGAAATGCACAGGATACATTGCAGGGAAACAAATGTAGCTCAAAAGTCACCTATGTGGACACAGATGACAATTAAGCCAAAATCCTGCAGTCAAATTTTATTTATTTATTTTATTTATTTATTTACAATTCTTATATACCGCGCTTTTTAGTATCAGAACGGTTTACATCTGGGCAGCAGCAGAATGGGACAGTGTTGACGGCGGAGGATCACATTTTTGTGACAACGGCAACAACACCAAACTTAAACTGCGCGGAAGAAAGGCCCGGCAATCTACTTCTGTATCTTGCCATGAAAACCCAATGGATAGTTACAACAAAACAAATTGTGCTGTGGTGCTGGAAGATGAGACCCCCAGGTCAGAAGGCACTCAACTAGCTACTGGGGAAGAGCTGAAGACTTTTCAGAGTAAAGCCAGCATTTATGATGTGGTTGGATCAAAGCCCTTGGGAAGTCTGACTGCTGATGTAGCTGCGCATGAAATGAGAGTCAGAAGCTGTAAAGATGTCTTACACATTGGAACATGGAACGTACGAAGCATGAACCAAGGGAAGTTGGAGGTGGTCAAGAATGAAATGGAACGTGTACAACTTGATCTGTTGGGTGTCAGCGAACTGAAATGGACTGGCATGGGGCACTTTGCATCAGATGATCACATGGTCTACTATGCTGGAAATGAAAGACAAAGAAGAAATGGTGTTGCATTTATAATAAAGAAGAAACTTGCAAGAACTGTAATGAAATACAATGCAGTCAGCGAACGCTTAATCTCTATTCGTCTACGAGGATTGCCTATCAACACAACTATAATTCAAGTATATGCCCCAACAACAGCTGCAGAAGAGAATGAAATTGAAGAGTTCTATGAACAAGTACAAGCTGAAATTGACAGAACATGCAAACAGGATATCCTGATAGTTATGGGTGACTGGAACGCAAAAGTTGGCAACAAAGCAGAAGGCAAAGTAGTTGGAAAATATGGACTTGGCAACAGAAATGAAGCTGGAGAAAGACTGATAGAATTCTGCAAGACCAATGATCTATTCATCTCAAACACCTTTTTCCAGCAACACAAGCGGCGACTGTACATATGGACTTCACCGAATGGATTATATAAAAATCAAATTGACTACATATGCGGAAGTCAACGATGGAAAAGCTCTGTAACATCAACAAAGACAAAACCTGGAGCTGACTGTGGTACAGATCATCAACTACTAGTATGCAAACTCAAGCTAAAGTTGAAAAAGAGCAAACCACTCATGAATGCAGCAAAATATGACCTTGAGAATATACCACTGGAATTTAAAGACTGCCTGCAAAATCGATTTGCTGCTTTAGATATAAATGACAGAGCTCCGGAAGAGTTATGGAATGACATCAAGAAGGTTTTGTTGGAAGAAAGCGAGAAGTCTCTACAAAAGGTGAAAAAGCAAAAACGGCCAAAATGGATGACGGAAGAAACTCTGAAAATTGCCCAGAAACGCAGAGAAGCTAAAGCCAGAGGAGAAAGAAAGACAATCACAGAACTCAACAGAGATTTCCTACGTGCAGCAAGACAGGACAAGGAAAAGTACTACAATGACACTTGCAAGGAAATAGAAGCAGAAACTATTAGAGGAAGAACAAGATCGGCTTTCCTAAAGCTACGAGAGTTAAAGAAAAAGTTCCAGCCTCGAATTGGAATGTTACAAGATGCTCAAGGTTCTATGTTGAATAATGCTGAGAAGATCAAGAAAAGGTGGAAGGAATATACAGAGTTTTTATATGATAAAGATCAAGTGGACCAACAGCCGTTTCAACCTGTACCTTATGATTGGGAACCGTTGGTGATGAAAGAAGAAGTTGAAGCAGCATTGAAAGCCTTATCAAAGAACAAAGCACCAGGCATTGATAGCATTCCCATAGAAGTATTGCAGCAATCTGATGCAGCTGTTAACGTACTCACAAGGCTCCGCCAAGAAATATGGAAGACAACATCATGGCCAACTGACTGGAAAAGATCTGTGTTTATACCAATACTAAAGAAAGGTGATCCAACTGACTGTGGAAATTATCGCACAATCGCTCTGATCCCACATGCCAGCAAGATTCTACTGAAGATTATTCAAAAGAGACTACAACCATACCTGGAACAAGAACTACCTGAAGTGCAAGCAGGGTTCAGGAAAGGGCGAGGAACGAGAGACATCATTGCGGATGTGAGATGGATCCGTGAAAAGACTAAAGAATACCAAAAGGATATCTATTTGTGCTTTATCGACTATAGCAAGGCTTTTGACTGTGTAAACCATGAGAAACTCTGGGCCACATTAAGAAGCATGGGTATACCAGAACACCTGATCGTTCTCTTGCACAATCTGTACATTGATCAAGAAGCAACAGTTCGAACGGAACAAGGAGAAACAGAATGGTTTAAAATAAGCAAAGGTGTAAGACAAGGCTGCATACTTTCCCCCTACCTGTTTAATTTATATGCAGAACAAATCATCAGAGAAGCAGGATTGTATGAAGACAACAGAGGTGTGAAGATTGGTGGAAGACTCATCAACAACCTTCGCTATGCTGATGATACCACATTACTGGCTGAAAGTGAGGATGATCTGAAACATTTGCTTCTCACAATCAAAGAACATAGTCTCAAAATGGGCCTGCACCTTAATGTAAAGAAGACAATTATCATGACAACTGGCATAATCAACAGGTTCATCGTTGAAGGAGAAGAAATTGAAATTGTGAACAACTTTAACCTACTTGGATCAACTATCAATAAAGAAGCAACAAGCAGTCAAGAAATCAGACGACGCATTGCTCTTGGCAGAACGGCTATGAAAGACCTAGATAAGATTCTCAAGAGCAGAGATGTCTCTCTCCATACAAAGATTTGACTTGTTCAAGCCATGGTATTTTCAATAACATCATATGGATGTGAAAGCTGGACAGTGAAAAAGATAGACAGGAAGAAAATTGATGCCTTTGAATTATGGTGCTGGCGGCGAATACTGTGTATACCATGGACTGCCCGACTGTCGGTACTAGAGGAGATCAAACCTAAGCTTTCTTTAGAAGCTCAGATGACAATACTTCGACTTTCATACTTTGGACACATCATGCGAAGAGAGAGATCATTAGAGAAAGACATTATGCTTGGCAAGATAGAAGGTCAACGCAAAAGAGGAAGGCCAGCAATGAGATGGATCGATACAATAACAGCAGCTATGGGTACCAGTCTGTCAACAATGAGCTGCCTGACTGAAGACCGAACACAATTTAGGATAGCTATCCAGAGGGTCGCCATGAGTCGACTCCGACTCGACGGCACTTAACAACAACAACATATACCGCGCTTTTTAGTATCAGAATGGTTTACAAATAACAAAAATTTGCATCAGAACAAAAGATCTTTTGCTTACATTGTAACAGGATCAGTAACTTGGGACTGTAACAAGGGTAACTATATACAAATCAACAACAGTGGTTGTTGTAAAACTATTTACAGTTATATTGCAAGTTGGTAATCATAATGCAAGAGACATTGTAATCTATGATCGTTGTGAGTGTGCCTGAGGGTGGGTCTGTTTTGTAAATCGTCGGAGTTATGTTGTTGGAATGTCAGAGGCTGTGTGAGTGAGTTGAGGTGTGGGAAGTGATTGTGTTAGGTTAGGGTGGACGAAGTGAAGGCAGAATAAGTGGTGTTTAAGGGCTTTTCTGAACTTTGAGAGGTCACCAATCGATCGGATATGAGGTGGGAGATTGTTGCAGCACCTAGGGGCATAGAATGTGAAGGCTCTGTTCATAGTTGTTTGAGTACATTTGGTAGACTCAAGTGGTATAGTCAGCGTATTGGCAGTTACTGTCCTTCTTAGCCTGTTTGTAGGGGTGATGGTAAGGAGTGCAGAGAGGGATGAAGGGGATAGCCAGTTAATTGCTCTAAATGATAGGAGTAGTGCCTTGTAGGTGATCCTGCAATGTAACGGTAGCCAGTGTAGTTCCATAAGTATGGGCGTGATGTGATCTCTTCTGGATATGCCGCAGAGAATGCGGGCTGCTGCATTCATCGCCATCTGCAGTGGATTGAGGGTGCTCTTAGGGAGTCCATGTAGGATGATGTTGGCATAATCAAAATGAGGCGTTACAAGCGTCTGGAATATTGTTCTGAAGTCGTTTCTAATTAGAAATGTCTCTAATCACTGACACTACATTAGTCCCAGCAGACAACAAAGTCCCATTCTTATCAATGATTTATGGCAGGTATAGAAAGACACATTTAAAAATCCACTCTATATATTACTGGCCTTTGTGAAATACATCATGGATTGCAGGTACTAGTGCAGCACAGGCTATGCCCAGGAATGCCTCCAGAACACCCTGCCTCTGTGGAGACGTGCAAAGATCGGCATGCTTGACATGTAAACACGCATTACGTGTTTTTCCAAAATGGTGTTTTACACTTAGGAGAGGCTCCCATGTTTTCTGGCATCTCATCCACATTTAAAATGTATTTATTTATTTACAGTCTCTTTTATACCGCACTATTCGACATCAGTGTGGTTTACATGAAAACAGAAAACCATATACGGCGCAGGGCTCAGCACCGCATTTACAAAGAACAGGTGCTTGAACTTGGGTAACAACTAGGGTAATTATTTACATATAGGCATCATGTCACCTATCACATCAGGTCATATCGCAGCTTCATCATAGTGTGTTGGTAAGGGGAGGAGTGGTTATTTGTGCACATTTGTCCATGTAGTGTTTGAGGAAAAGGTGGTGCTTCAGAGCCTTCCTAAATTGTGTTAGGTCAGGGATTGCATGGATGCTAGGTGGTAGGGCGTTCCAGAATCTAGGCGCGCAGAACCTAAAAGCCCTGTTTGTTGTTGCTTGGATGCATTGGTTTACAGTCTTGGGGATTACCAGCATGTTGATTGCTGCAGATCTTCTGGCCCTGTTGGGGGCAGTAATGTGGATGAGTTCAGAGAGTGAGGAGGAGGAGAGCCAGTTAACGGCCTTGAAGGTCAGCAGTAGGGTCTTGTAAGAGAGTCTGGCGTGAATAGAGAGCCAATGGAGCTGTTTCAGGATGGGCGTCACATGGTCATGCCTGGAGGCCCCATATAGGATGAAACAATGAGGACAAAGCCATAGCAGAGAAACTGAATGAATTTGTTGCTTTGGTCTTTACTAAAGAAGATCATTCCATGGTGCGACCACACCTTGAATATTGTGTGTAATTCTGATCACTGTATCTTTAAAAGGATATAGCAGAATTAGAAAAGGTACAGAAAAGAACCACCAAAATGGTAAAGGGGAGGAAAGGCTTAAAAGGTCAGAGCTCTTCAACCTGGAAAAGAGACATCTAAGGGAGATATGATAGAGTCTAATAAATTAATGAATGGAGTAGAAAGGGTAAATGTAGATTGATTGCTTAAGCCAAAAAAAGTAGAAAGACTAGGGGATACACAAAGAAGCTACAATGTAACTCATTTAAGACTAATAAGTGAATATATTTTTTCACTCAACGGATAATCAAACTCTGGAATTTGTTACTGGAGGATGTAGTAAAAGATGTTGGTAGGTTTAAAGAAGGTTTGGACAAGTTCCTGGAGTAAAGCTCCATAAACATTTATTAAAGAGTACCTGGGGAATCTACTGCTTGGAATGTGGATCCTGTGTGCCTTTTTGGGAACCTGCTAGGTACTTGTGAACTGGATTGGCCACTGCTGGAAACAGGATACCGGGTTTTATGGCCCTTATCTACCCAGAATGGCATATGGTAATCTTAAGATATAGGGAGATTACACGTGCCTGAAATGGTATATAAAGGTAATGTATAGGAAGAATTGAAATAAATATTGATAAACCCAGAAGATATATTGCAACTATTTGATTAACTGAAGAATAACAAATCACCCAGAACAGATGGTATACATCCAAGAGTTTTGAAGGAACTGAAATATGAGATTGCAGACCTACTATTAGTAATCATTAAAATCATCTATAGTACCGGAAGACTGGTGAATGGCTAACCTAACACCAATTTTTAAAAGGGTTCCAGGGGTCATCTGGAAAACTACAGACCAGTGAGCCTAATGTCAGTATGGACAAAATGGTTGAAACCATTATAAAGAATAAAATTACTGAACATGTGGATAGTCATGGTTTAATGGGAGAAAGCCAACATGGATTTAGGCAAGGAAAGTCTTGTCTTACTAATCTGTTATATATTTTTTTAAAGTTGTGAATAAACAGGTAGACAAAGGTGAACCGGTTGATATGGTATATCTGGATTTTCAGAAAGCCTTTGACAAGGTCCCTCATGAGAGACTTGGCCAAATTTTAAAAAATCTTGGGATTGGAAGTAGTGTAATATTGTGGTTCAGGAACTGGTTAAACAAAGACAGCAGAGAGTAGAGCTAAATGGCCAATTTTCCCAATGGCAAAAAGTGAATAGTGGAGTACCCTAGGGATCTGTGCTGGGCCTGCTGTTTTTTTTACTATATTCATAGGTGACCTGGAAATTGGAATAACTAGTGAAGTGATCAAGTTTGCAGATGACACAAAATTATTCAAAGTTGTTAAAATGCAAGAGGATTGTGAAAAATTTCAAGAGGACATTTATAAATGGCAGATGAAATTTAATGTGGACAAGTGCAAAATTATACACCTAGGAAATAACAACCCAAACTATGGCTACGCAATGTAAGCACCACCTTTGAAACTACCACCCAGGAAAAAGATTTAGGTGTCATCGTGGATAATACTTTGAAATCCTCCACCCAGTATGCAGAGGCAGCCAAGAAAGCAATTAGAATGCTAGGAATCATCAGAAAAGCAATGGATAATAAAACCAAGGATATTATAATGCCTCTATTTTGTTCCATGGTGCAACCACACCTTGAATATTGTGTGCAATTCTGGTCGCCATATCTTAAAAAGGATATAGCAGAATTAGAAAAGGTACAGAGAAGAGTGACAAAAAGGTAAAGGAGATGGAAGGTTATCCCTATGAGGAGAGGCTTTTCATCTTGGAGAAGAAATGGCTGAAGGGAGATATGATGGTGGTTTATAGGATGATGAATGGAGTGGAATGGGTAAATGCAACTTGGTTATTTACGCCATCAAAAAGTAGCAAGACTAGAGGACATGCAATGAAGCTCAATGTAACCCATTTAAGAATAAAGAGAGAATATTTTATATTCAACACGTAATCAAACTCT
The DNA here is from genome assembly GCA_033557465.1 of Ichthyophis bannanicus. Classification (NCBI taxonomy): domain Eukaryota; kingdom Metazoa; phylum Chordata; class Amphibia; order Gymnophiona; family Ichthyophiidae; genus Ichthyophis; species Ichthyophis bannanicus. The sequence continues at coordinate 463,385,765 of CM066035.1, forward strand.
GGAATTTTTTACCGGAGGATGTAGTATAAGCTGTTAGTATAGCTGGGTTTAAAAAAGGTTTTACAATTTCCTGGAGGAAAGGTCTATAAACCATAATTAACGAGAACCCAGGAAATCTATTGCTTATCCTGGGATGAGCATTGTGGAACCTGTGTGCATTTTTGGGAACCTGCCAGATACTTGTGACCTGATTTGGCCACTGTTGGAAATAGGATACTGGGCTTGATGGACCTTGGTCTGATCCAATATGGCATTTCTTATGTTCTTATATTCACACTAGAACACCCTCAATCAAACGAGCTGGACTCTTGGCTATTCTCTGAGAAGGATCAGTAGGCCGCTGCACAGGAACCTTAGCCCCCTATGACTTTCTTGGAGCCATAATTCATTCCCTTGCTTAATCTACCAATTGGGGCTAGGGGGAGGAGCCTTGATACCATTAGGAGCTGCCACCATTAGGATCAGACTGCCTGTTTGTCCTGCACAGCTGATTTAAGTATCATCAAGCAACTCTTTGCCTGAATGCATCTAAGGCATACCCTTGCTTAATCTGCCAATCAGGGCTAGAGGGAGGAGCCTTCATACCATTAGGAGCTGCCACCATCAGGTGCACCCACGCCTTGCGGGCCCATGCTTGAGGGCCTCGCCAGAGGGCCCTTTGGCGTGGCCCTTAGGCAGGGACGTGATAAGGAACACGCAAAACTATCAACAACAAAAGTAAGAAAACTAATGGTAAACTACTAAGTCACATCAATAGTTCATGAACCTACCCTAATAATTCAATTAAAAAACCTACCTAATCTATTCTTCCTCCCAATTAAAACAAATGTTAGAAAGTTTAATGCATTGAATGTAATCATATGAATTTTAAGCGTATATCTTCTTAATAATTAAAATAACTTGCATATCTAACTATTTAAAAGTTCATATTAGTTTCTTAAACATGCATACAACTTATCAATTTATATTTCTATATTTGAATATGTTATTCCTTACACAGCAAACTTTACCAAATGCTGTAGTAATTAATCCTATTTGTCCAAACTATGCTAGGTATAATAATAATTGTTTCAAACAACTTCATCATCATAATCAAAAACGTAAGAAATTAAATAAAATGCAATCTCCAGGAACAAGCAGGAATGAGTCTTCACATATGGGTATCGTCGGTACCGACGGAGCCTGCGCGGGAACGCTCCCCAGCGTCCAGTAGGAAAGCTTTTGGGAGCATCCCACAGCGCCTGCGCGCTGCCTTTCCGCCTTTCCTAACCGCCTCTCTCCAGTTCTTCTTTTCCGCGGAGCCAGCAGGTCGTGTTTCCTGTCACCGCTGAAGAATTTCTTATTTTCTTTTATTTCTTTAGTCGCGTGTCTGCCTTCTCGACTGGACAGGTACCGCTGGTCTTTTCTTTCTTTATTCTAAAAAAATAAAAATAAACTACTGTTTTCTTACTTCAGTGCATTTTTCTTTCTGTGGCCTTAGGCCTGCAGAAATTTTTTCCTCATGGAAAAGCCCGCCTCCAGGTTCAAAAAGTGCACGAAGTGCAGTAGCACTATTTCTGTCACCGACACCCATGACTGGTATCTAAAATGTTTAGGTCCTCACAATTCCATTGCGGACTGTGAGTCCTGTTCCATGATGTCTAAAAGAGGTTTACAGAATTGAGCAGCCAAGTTCAGTACCCTGTTTCCCTCTGATGCAGCTTCTGTGGCATCGACGTCTTCCAGGGCTTCTTCTTCCTCCCATGGATCTCAGGTAACCAAACTCAAATCCAGCCGGTCCTCGAAGAGTAGATCTCCCTCTAAGTATCGAGATGCCTCCGGGCTTGCTCTCGAGGAATCCACACCGGCAAAATTACCCCGGCGGGAGGCTCCGGTTTCCAAAGCTTTGTCTATGGGGTCACAGGTTGACATCGATGGCTCGGCCTCGACCGATCATCTGTTACAATGTTCTGGGGTACCGGCGGTTCCCACCGGTACTGACATCCAGACATTGGTGGCGTCGATGGATCAGAATATTCTGACCATGCAGCGTGCCATCACATCATTCATACAAGCTGCGACACCTTCGGTACTGCAACAAACCCTGTTGTCGGTACCGATTCCGGTACCGGATCCGATATCGGTTCCGCTGCTGGTACCGCTTGCATCGACGTCAGCGGTACACTGTCCTGTGATGCCCGAATCGGTACCGATTACTCCCGATGTCGATACCCCCCCGGTACGCGTTTCGGGCTCTGCAAGAGCATCCAGACAGGCGATACTTCGATTCCTCTGAAGACTCTGATGAATCAGAGGCCTCTATCGAAGCATCAGGGATCCTTCCTCAGGAACCTTCTTCTCCAAAAAGGAGAATGTCTCCTCCAGAAGACTTGTCTTTTCAAGACTTCATCAGGGAGGTGGCCAGGGGCCTTTCCATCTCAGTGGCCTCTGAGACAGAGCCTAGAGCCAAAAAATTAGATATTTTACAATATCCTAAGGCTCCTAAAGAGGCAGCCACTTTACCAATACATGAGATTCTTTATGATCACATGTTGGGCATATGGGAGACTCCTCTTACCACCTCCCCTCATTCTCGTACATTGGACACCATGTATCGTGTTCCTCCTTGTCCTGGTTTTCATAAGACTCAGCTTCCTCACCACTCCATTGTGGTGAAGTCTGCTATGAAAAAGATCAAGAGTGCAAAAAGACACTCTTCTGCTCCTCCAGGAAGAGAATGCAGAACCTTAGATGCCTTTGGCAGGAGAATTTTCCAGGCCAGTATGCTTGTGGCCATAATCAACTCCTATAGTCTCTATATGGGGATGTTTCTAAAGGAAGTTACAGATCATCTGCAAACCTTATCTCCTTTTATGTCAGAAAATAAAAGGGAAGAGTTTCTCACCTGGCTTAAACATGCCCAGGATATTTCCAAGTTTTCCAACCGTGCAGCCTTTGACTCTTTTGAGGGTGCCAGCAGAGCCTCGGCTATTGCCATAGGTGCACGCAGAGTTGCTTGGTTACAAGCCTCTGATTTGGAGCCCTGGGTTCAGGATGGCCTAGGTAACCTTCCTTGTACAGGTGAAAACCTGTTTGGCAAAGATTGACAAGCAAAGGCCAACCAGATGGATGCTGAAAATTCTGCTTTAGATAGACTTTCAAAGTCTACTTCTGCTCCTTTTAAAAGGAAATTATTCAAAAAAGGATTTTTCTCAAAGAAAGGGAAATATTCTTCTACTTATGGTCAGGCCTCTTCTGCAGGTCGTTTTGCTACAAAGAGACAGCAACAACCAAAACAGGCCAAACCTAAGGCTGCGAGGACTGCTACGGTCCAACAGCCTCAGCCTCCTCAGGGCCTTTGACTTACAACTAGAGAACTTAGCCTTTCTGGCTCTAGAACATCCAGAGCCACTCACCATTCCAGGAAGGTTAGCTCTTTTTGCTCCCAGATGGGAACAAATCACAGCAGAGCAATGGACCCTCTCCATCATAAGAGACGGGTACAAGCTTTATTTCTTAAACCTTCCTCCTCACACCATGGTGAAACAGTTCAATTCTCCTGCATCTCTCCTCAATCTTTTAGGTCAGGAGATTGCTACCCTTCTTGCCCAAGGGGCAATAGAAGAAGTACCCCTTCTTCAACAGGGCTCAGGGTTCTACTCCCCCTATTTTCTCATTCCAAAGAAAACAGGGGGCTACAGACCCATTTTAGATCTCAGAGAATTGAACAAGTTTCTATGCAAGGAGAAATTCAAGATGACTTCTCTCGGAACTCTCCTTCCATACCTCCAGAGTCAGGACTGGCTTTGTTCTCTAGATCTCAAGGATGCGTACACCCATGTCCTCATCCATCCAACACACAGAAGGTTCCTTCGGTTCCTTTACCAAGGAAAGCACTACCAATACAAAGTGCTTCCTTTCGGTCTGGCCTCTGCACCAAGAGTGTTCACAAAATGCATGGCAGTAGTAGCTGCATTTCTACGCACTCTAGGAATATTTGTATTCCCATATTTGGACGACTGGCTCATCCGAGCTCCATCCCAGTCAGAGGCCCAGACTTCCCTGGCCTGCACAAAGCGTGTTCTTCAATATCTGGGACTTGTAATAAACATTCAAAAATCCCATCTCACCCCTACTCAATCTCTAGAGTTCATAGGGGCCACCTGGATACCACAACTGCAAGGGCCTATCTTCCCCAGGCCCGTTGCCTACGCTTGGTGCAGTTAGCCTCACAGATTCAGTTAAAATCCCATTTAACTGCTCGAGAGATGTTACAACTCTTAGGCCACATGGCATCCACTGTGAATGTGGTTCCTTATGCTTGCCTTCACATGAGAGCAGCTCAATGGACTCTGTCCACACAATGGACCCAGGCATCAGGGTGCCTGTCAGACAAAATAGCGACCTCCAGTCGCCTTTTTTCCTCTCTCCATTGGTGGAAGTCCACTCAAAATCTGTTGCTGGGGTCCCCCTTTCAGCAGGTGTTACCCCAAGCAACCCTTACAACAGATGCCTCTCCAAAGGGTTGGGGAGCTCATCTACAAGATCTCTCCACCCAAGGCACCTGGTCTCCACAGGAGACATCTCTACATATCAACCTCTTAGAGCGCAGAGCAATCTTTCTGGCTCTCAGAGTCTTCCACACCCTTCTCAGCTACAAGACAGTCCTCATCCACAGGGACAACCAAGTAGCCATGTTCTACATGAACAAGCAGGGGGGGGGGGACTGGCTCTCTGTCGCTTTGCAACGAAGCTCTGAGATTGTGGGCTTTCGCCAGAGAGCATCAAATCCATCTCATGGCAGTGTATCTTCCAGGGGTTCAAAACTCTTGGGCAGACAGACTCAGTCAAGTTCTGCTTCCACACGAATGGTCCCTCCATGGGGACCAGATAGCCAGGATCTTTCGAATTTGGGGTACCCCAGACATAGACCTGTTTTCAAGTCCGTGGAATGCCAAACTTCCCCGGTTCTGTTCCAAGATTCCATGTCAGGGAGTTCAGGCCAGGGATGCCTTCCTCCTTCATTGGGGGCAAGACTTCCTCTATGCCTTCCCACCTATTCCCCTCATTCCCAAAACACTGTTCAAGCTTCAGAGAGACAGGGGGTCTATGATCCTCATAGCACCACGTTGGCCACGCCAAGTGTGGTACCCTCTACTTCTGCATCTCTCTCAAGCTCCCTCCCTGGACTTGGGGTCTGCTCCAGATCTCCTCTCCCAGGAGGAGGGAACGTTGTGGCACCCAAATCCCCAGTCTCTTCATCTCAGGGCCTGGTTGCTGAAGGCCTAGACCTTCAAGATTTACCTCTTTCTCAGCAAGTGAAGGATATCCTTCATGCTTCCAGAAAGACTTCCACCAGATGTTCCTATGCTTTTAAATGGAAGAGTTTTACCATTTGGTGTGCAGAGAAGGGTCCTAACCCTCTTGCAATACCTCTGAATTTTTTACTAGAGTATTTACTGCATTTATCTCATGCAGGCCTTAAAACAAATTCAATCAGAGTCCATTTGAGTGCTATTGCAGCATCCCTTAAGCCTCTCAGTGGACAACCTATTTCCTCTCATCCTCTTATAGCAAGGTTCATGAGAGGCCTTCTTTTAACTAAACCTCCCATTAGACCACCTCCAGTGGCATGGGACTTGAATCTGGTTCTTGGCCAGCTTATGAAGCCACCCTTTGAACCCCTAGCCACTACCTCCTTGAAATTCCTTTCCTGGAAGGTTATTTTTCTCATTGCAGTCACCTCAGCTCGCCGTATCAGTGAGTTGCAAGCCTTAGTGGCTAATCCTCCTTATACAAGGTTCCATCATGACAAGGTAGTCCTCCGAACTAATCCACACTTTATGCCTAAAGTGGTCTCACCTTTTCATCTGAACCAGGAGGTGTATTTACCTGTCTTTTTTCCAGGACCTCATGCATCAAGTGCAGAGAGGAATCTTCATACCCTGGATTGTAAAAGAGCACTTGCTTTCTACTTACAAAGGACACAGCAACATAGAAAGTCCTCTCAACCTTTTGTTGCTTTTGATCCCTCTCGCTTAGGACTTCCAGTCTCTAAGAGAACTCTGTCCAATTGGATTGCTCAGTGTATTTCCTTCGCCTACCAGAGTAAGAACCTTTCTCTGGAGGGCCATGTCACAGCTCACAATGTGAGGGCCATGGCAGCCTCTATGGCTCATCTAAACTCTGTGTCCATCGACCAAATCTGTCGAGCGGCCACCTGGGCCTCAGTTCATACCTTCACAGTCCATTACTGCTTAGACAAGGACTCCCGCCGGGATGCCTTGTTTGGTCAGGCTGTTCTCAAACACCTGTTCCATACCTAATCAACTCCTACCCTCCATCCCTGACTGGATGCCTGAGATTCATGGGTGGAGGTAGAGCCCTTCCCAGGGACTCACACCCTGGGTGATCTCCCAGGCATCTCTAGCTGGGGAGTCCCCATATGTGAAGACTCATTCCTGCTTGTTCCTGGAGATAGCACAGTTACTTACCTGTAACAGGTGATCTCTGGGAACAGCAGGAATAAGTCTTCACAACCCACCCACCTCCCCTAGGAGTTGTATCTCTCTATCTTTCCTTTCCTCTCTCTCTTTGTCTCAACTTTAAAACTCAAACTGGAGATAGGCGGTTAGGAAAGGCGGGAAGGCAGCGCGCAGGCGCTGTGGGATGCTCCCAAAAGCTTTCCTACTGGACGCTGGGGAGCGTTCCCGCGCAGGCTCCGTCGGTACTGACGATACCCATATGTGAAGACTTATTCCTGCTGTTCCCAGAGATCACCTGTTACAGGTAAGTAACTGTGCTTTCTTCATCATCTAAACATAGCACTAGAAACCAATCCTTTATTCACCCATTAAGTGTGTTTTAATGAATGCAAAGTCAATACGGAATAAACCAAACATTATCTATGATTATATTAAAGATCAAAAGTTTGATATTATTTGCATCACTGAAACCTGGTTAAAAGACACAGATCAAATTTTAAACCAAATTACCCCTTTAGATTATGATATATTTAATTGTCCTAGAGAACATAAAAAAGGAGGAGGAATCTTAATATTAACAAAAACAACCATTAAGTTTAAATCTATTACAACTAACAATTCAACTGAAACAACTTCAATTATTATATCAAATCACCACCTCAATGTTTGCCTCACATATAGACCACCTAATGCTGCTAAGGATCACCTCTCAACAATTTTAGAATTAATTTGCATTTATAGCTCTCAAATAAGCCATTAATTGCATTAGGTGATTACAATCTATCATCATCACCTTCTAATGAGTAAAGATCCTTCTTGAATGCAGTGAAATCTTTAGGCTATCAACAGATAATTAACCAGCCTACAAACCAACATGGTACCACTCCTGATCTAATTTTTTGCCCTGAGCAACTCTTTTCACAAAACCAAATTACAGTCCTAAAAACTACCCCAGTACCTTGGTCCGATCATTATCTCATTTACCTTGCAATTACCAACATCCCCTAACAACTTAAAAGATGATTACAAGACTAGAAAATTTAGAGCTTTCCATAAAGAGGACTTTCTTAAGGACATTGTTCCACAATTGCAACAAAATTGCACTGAACTGGATAAAGCCATAGAAAATTGGAATAATATCATTTCAAATGCTGCGCTAGCCCCAAGTACAAATGCATAGGAAGAAGAACGCACCATGGTATTCTAATGAAATCAGAGAGGCAAAGTGTTTGCTAAGAAAACTTGAGCATAAATGGAGACTAACTAAATCTCAAGATGTAAAATTCCTATTTAATGTAAAACAAATGGAATATAATAAGTTAATAAATGACCGTAAACAACAATACCAGGCAAATCTAATAATGAAAGCAACTAACAAACCAAGGGAACTATTCAACATTGTTCAACCACTTACAAAAGTGACCACTTTATATGGTGATCCTCAAATAGACCCCCAAAAATTTGCAAATTACCTGATAAGCAAAAATGCTATTTCGTCAAACAACTTATCTACATCACAATTCCACCAACTTTGGTTTAAGCCTTGCACTGAATCCACAAAAGTCTGGAAGGATTTTTCTTTACCAACTTTAAAACAGATTGAAAATATAATCAGCACACTTAATACAACAACTTCACCAGCTGACCCATGTCCAGTAGAATGGATTAAAAGTACTAAAAATCATATTAGCTTTCACATTGTAAATTTTGTAAATAATTCCTTAAAACAAGGTTACTTACTGCCTATACTAAAGAGTGCTATAATTCGACCAGTCTATAAAGGGAAATCACTGGACATCACTGACCCTAAGTCATACCGTCCTATTTCGAGTTTACCATTTATCTCAAAAATGATAGAAAAAGTGGTACAAAAACAGCTGCAAGATCACATTGACTTGTATGCCCCTTTGGATATACATCAGCTTGGATTTAAACTTAATCACAATGTGGAAACTACTTATTTCTCTCTTTGATAATCTTATAACAGGCCTTGAAATAACAAGTTATTTCTGTTAATTTTCATCGATGTCTCAGCAGCATTTGATGCTGTGTCTCAGACAGTAATGTTACAATGTCTACAAGATATTGGCTTATGCAACAATACATTAAAATGGTTTGCCTCCTATCTAACCAATAGTATGCAGTTAGTGAAATATGGTGACAAAAAAATCCTCTCAATTTTCGAATGGAAAAGGCATACCTCAAGGTTCAGCTTTATCATCTATTCTCTTTAATATTTATATTCAACCCATATGTCAGATTATTAATCTTCATGAAAATAATTATCATTTATACGCTGATGACATTATGGTTTATACTATAATTGACCAAAATACCTTTGATACAACAAAAATTAATAACTGTTTGGCTGATATGAAAGATTGGCTTAATAACAACTTAAAGACAACGGCTTAATAACAACTTAAAAATAAATTCTGACAAAACAGAAGCAATGTTTATATCTAAATGTCAGTCCTTAAAACTACCAATTGAAATTAATTTATTAAAGAGAAATAAAAATTAAAGATGAAGTAAGATATTTAGGATTTTTTTTTAGTGCCATCAAGTCAGTGTTGACTTCTAATGACCCAGCTACCTCTGGGTTTTCTTGGCAATGTATCACTGGAGGTAGATTGCCAGCCTTTTCTTCTGAGGCAATGGGGGGTAAAGTGACTTACCCAAGGTCACAAGGAGTGCCAGTGGGACTTGAACCCTTGATTTTCTGGGTACTAGGCAGTTGCTCCAACCATTAGGCTACTCCTCCACTCCATTAGGTGTAACATTAGATAAATATTTAAATTTAAAATTTCATATAAACAAACTTGCGTCAAAAGCATACCATCGTCAACACTGAAATCGTTACTGACTTTAAAAGGCCCTAATCTGTAGTATCTTGGTGAGCTGAACACAAATATAATATTAACAATTTTTTATTGGCTCTTGTTTTGAAGATACTGCATGTACTTCATTTTTGATGTTTCACCATGTAAATGTATCCAGTAGGACATCAACAACATCCCCAATAAGCCTTGAATGATGTAATATTGCATCACATTGCATATTACCAGCATGCACACACCATCCAGAGTTGATTGCATCATTTTCTGATGCAATGCAATACTGCTGTCAGACGACTGCTGAAGCCATCTGACGTCAGCAGTGTACTATACGCAGTCGGAAAAGTTGAACATTTAAAATATTTCAGACTGTGTGCGAGACAGTTTAAGCTACTGTTACATGTAACTTTTATTAATCATATAATTTTAGCCATTTAGGTACAATACAGAACAGTAATGCCGCGAAAGTGCGTTAATACCGTTGACAATTTCTGCTACATTTGTGGGGAAGTGACATGTGCCAACCAGAAGAAAAGTATCATTTCTCAGCTGAAGAAGGCATATCATCTTTACTTCGAATGCAAGATTGGTGACCAAGACAAACCCTGGGCCCTGCATATATGCTGCACTACATGTACAACACAGCTTTCACAGTGATTGAATTGCAAAAGACCATCAATGCCGTTTGCAGTCCCCATGGTGTGGAGATAGCCAAGCAACCACATAAATGATTGTTACTTCTGCTTGGTTCCTCCTCTTTCCAGTGGAATAACGAAGCAAAAGAAGTCGAACATAGTCTACCCAAACATTCTGTCTGCATTGAGACCAGTTCCACATGGTGAGGGACTTCCTATTCCAGAACCTCCATCAGAATATTCTCTTGATTCATTTGATAAGTACAAGGGTGAGCCGACCTGTTCTTCTCCTGGTCCGTCAGCATGCAGTGACCCAGATTTTTACTGGGATGCATTATCAACTCCACACAGAATAATACAGGAAGAACTAAATGACCTGGTTCGTGATTTGGACTTATCCAAGAACAAGGCAGGATTGCTAGGATCAAGACTCCAACAATGGAATCTTCTAGAAGATGTCAACATTACTTCATATCGAAAGCGCCACCAGCAGTTGGAGCCTTCCTTCAGAAAGGGAAGTAATCTGGTATTCTGTTCCGATATTGAAAGCCTCATGAATGCCTTAAAAATCACTCATGACCCACAAGACTGGAGACTATTTATAGACTCTTCGAAACTGAGTCTGAAGGCTGTGCTTTTGAATAATAGAAACCATCTTCCATCTATTCCAGTAGCGCATGCCGTCCACATGAAAGAGACATACGATAACTTAAAGCATCTACTGACTTCCATTAACTATAACAAATACAGCTGGCACCTCTGTGGTGACTTGAAGGTAGTTGCCTTTTTAATGGGACTGCAGCAGGGATATATAAAATACATTTGTTTCTTATGTTAGTGGGATAGCCGAGCAAGGGATTGGTACTACTTGCGGAAGGAATGGAATCACAGACAAAATGTAACAGTTGGAGAGAAGAATATCCAGCACCCAGCTCTGGGTGAGGCTCACAAAATCCTGCTACCACACCTTCACATCAAACTAGGTTTGATGAAAAACTTCATGAAAGCCATGGAACGCACTTCATCAGCTTTCCGATACCTGCATGAAAAATTCCCTCGACTTAGCGAAGCAAAGATTAAAGAGGGAGTTTTTGTGGGTCCTCAGATTCGAGAGCTCTTCAAAGATGACCGGTTCAACAACTTGCTGCAGGGTGATGCGAAACAAGCATGGAATGCTTTTTGTCTAGTGTCAATAAACTTTCTTGGGAATGTTAGGGCAGAAAACTACAAGGAACTAGTAGAAGACATGCTGATGCAGTATGAGAAACTTGGCTGCAATATGTCTCAAAAGATCTATTTCCTTGATTCCCATCTCAATTTCTTTCCTGGCAACTGTGGTATGGTTAGTGATGATCAGGGCAAACGTTTTCACCAGGATATCGCAATGATGGAGCAAAGATACCAGGGAAAATGGTCCACTACAATGCTGGCTGACTACTGCTGGACATTCCCCAGAGAAGCTCCCGAACAGCTGTACAGGAGACAGGCGAAAAAATCTAAGAAGCAGTCTATGACTTGTTTTTTTATAGGTATTCACCGAAGGCCTATTATATTTACTATTGACATGCATTTCGTGATGTAAACATTAATTCTTGTAGATTACAAAAAACTAGAGCCAACTTTGCAATTTCACTGTCATATTTGTGTTCAACATATAAAAATTGATAAGAAATGACTATTTTTATTTCAGTAACATGACTTTTGTAAAAATTTGTTGACCAGTGTTATAAGAAGACTAAAATCAATACTAAATACAAATCACTTTCACACGGTATGTCAGGCAGTCATAACACCTCTACTTGATTTTGTAAACATCTTGTATCAAGGTCTTCCTAAACACTCTATCCATCCTCTCCATTTAGTTCAGAACACCATTGTGCGTATTATAACTGGCGCTACAAAATTTGAACACATAACTCCTGTCCTCAAACAGTTACATTTCCTTAAGGTTATTGCTAGAGCAAAATATAAAAACCTAATGACTATTTTCAAAAATTTTCACCAATCCTCAGCGGATATTCTACAATCTATAATTTCAAAAGACAAGAGCATAAGACCAAGACAATTTCAAAATATCAATAAACTACTCCTTTGAATTTCAACAAATCAAAACAAATGACCTCTAAAAGAGCATTTTCCTTTATGGCACCAGAGTTATGGAATTCTATTCCTGAAGACTTAAGAACTCAGGAAGACATTAAGGACTTTCACAAATCTTTAAAGACATATTTATTTATAGAATCATTTGGTGAAGTAACTTAAATTAACCATTATATATACTGTTTTGTATTTATATTGTAATGTATCGTTTTTGCTTTCCCATATCCTCAATATGTTAGCCTTTGTTGTCTTGTCAACCACTTTGATTGAAGGATAAGGTGATATACAAAACTGGTTAACTAAATAAATAAATAATAAACCAAACAGTATAAGAAATAAACCAAGCAAAAACACAACTCCACCACAACAGCCAAAGAAACAACCCTAAACCCTCACTCACACCTAACAAAAAGAACCCCCCACAAACCCAGAAACAAAAACTTACAGATCCACCACACAAAAATAACCCAGTAAATTTACTAACAATACCACCGAAGAGGAAGCTGTGACTTCAATTCAAATACAGTCACAGGCCAAATTCAAAAGACTTCCATTCCACAGGCAGAACTATAAACATTCAGATATGAGACAGAAAAATTCTCAAAACCCACTATACATCCCAGAGACACACTGAGACAACCAGCCAGCTGAACTTATACACAAAACTCGGCAGGCACTAAGACCCTGCTACTGCAAAGCACAAAGCAAAGTGAAAGTAAACCCCATGGAAATCCTCAGCAGTCAACAACAATATGTGACAGCCAAATCTCAGCCCATGACAAGCAAACTCCCATGATAACCCCAACCCCCCTCCCCCAGCCCACAGACACACCAAAGCACTTATGGACAATAGGAAAAAGGGAACCTCAGGAAGCCCAACTCACCGGCACCCCCTCCCCCAGTCCCAGGCAACCATTGGAGGCGCCTGACATCATCTGTTCATCTCAACTGCAGACAAGAACCCATCCTGACAAAAACAAAATCAAAGAAACTGACACCACAAAACACAGACCTCGGCCACTGTGTCAGCTGATAAGCTTCCTTCCAACCTCCCCAGAGAGCCACAAAATTCACCTCACTTAAATGATAAGCCGGCTTGCAATTCCATGTTCCTGCTTACCAACAACCAGCCTGCTAATCACCACCCCGGATCCACCCCCCTCTCACATCCAACGGAGGCTGAATGGTGGAGGTATGGGCTCAGCCAATATTATTAGCCCAGATCCCAAGAGGAGAGCTGGGCTCTTTTATTGGCTTGATTATATATTGCCTCTCTGTGTAATTTTTTTTTTAAGAATTTACCACAATTCTCTTTTTATCAACTTTCAGTTAAAGGTTAAATGATCTTGCTTGTATTGTTGCCCCTTATAAATCTTGAGCCTCATGTGCTGAAGTACAAAATAACTATGCAAAATTATGTTTTATGTACAATGAGAGCAAAATGTCTGGCAACAGGCAAAAATGATTTCATGAGTTTTGTGCTATTTTTTACGTGAACTATATTTTTGCATTGTCACTTCACACACAGTGCATGAGACCCAAAGTTTGCAAGGAACTTTAAAAATCATGAAACGGGTATGAGATGTTTTTGTGGGCTGAATTTATTTTCCTTATTTTCTATGTTTATGGAGAAAGTGTAAATATGAATAAATAAAAAAGAAAAAAAAAACAGGTATGAGCAACAACCAAGCAGAGTTTTTTGGGGTTTTTTTGGCCAAAGAATGTGAAGCCCAATCAGCTGAAATCTCTATCAAAATCCACAGTGTTTCTGGGTCCTATGCAGCTGATTTGTGCTGCCGGTGACTGTCAAGATATATAACTGTGTGGTATATTCTTTGCATTCCAAGAGGGATCTGATATATATTATTACTGTATGCTTCAGCAGTGTCTTCAGAAGATGGTCATTCCCTAGACTAGCATTCACTTTTGGATGTTCTATAATGAGGGTACATTCATGAAAATACACAAAATAAAACCACTCATTTCAACTCAGACTAAACAGTCTAAAGATAATTTTTAAAGTATAAAACTTGAGCTTGTATGATGCAAGAGGCAACACATTTATCGTTAGTTGAACAAACCTTACTGGGCTTACACATCATTGTACTGTACAAGCTTTGTACAATGGTTAACTTGTAATAAAATGTAGTACTGTTCTCAATCCTATTGCTTAATTTCACCAGTAAAAGAAACATGAATGTTGTGTAATGTGACTCTTATTCTTTACAAAATATCCCAAAACTGTGTCTATCTGCCTATTACTACTGATATAATTCAGAAGTCTAAAGAATTTTTTAGAATCAAATAATCTAAAATATCACAGCTATTCATAGATAAGAAGGATGGAGACCTCACTTTCAAACAATTCCTAAAAAGCAAGTATGTGTGCAGGCACATCAGTGGTAATTTTATAAAGGTATTTCTCATGTAAAGCCTGTTTTACATATGGAAAATGTCTTTTATAAAAAAGTGCTGACAAGTATGTATCCTAAAAAACTACACATACTTGTACACAAACGACACACAAGCACTTCTGGGAGAGCAGAAACAGAGTTGTGATGTACATGCATGTTTTACAAATTATGTTGGTACATACTGTATATATGGTCAGATTTTATAAGAGGCCACTTTGGTGAGAATTCCAAAAAGGCACCTATGTTGCCTCTATATACTATGTGCCTTTATAAAATAGGCACTGAGAACTATAGCACACAAATACCAACACACAAAAATTTACATCTGCTTCAAGGCAGATATAAATGTGTGCAGGACACCACCAGAGACAATTTAGACGCTGACTCTGTGGACTTCCAAGTCTCAGGGGCATGGTGGAGGTGTGGTTGGGGCACTTCCAGAAACTTAGATGTCTCTGCCTGATTTCAGAAATGTCCTGGAACTCCAGCATTGTGTCTAAGTTTAGTCCTATTCCAAGCATCTGAAAAGTGCTTGTTTTGGCTGAAAAAATATTCAGAGGATATAGAGGAGAAAGCACTCCATCATCCCCAGCATTCAGCACAATTTCAGTGATAGCAGAAGTGGATTTGACCCTGTTTCTAGTCCACAACTGTGACCATTAGGCTAGTCCTAAATGTCTAGGTCCTGAAATACTATTCTGGGGATATCTATATAGACGTCTCCACAGACATCTATATCAGGCATGTCTACATTTGTGAAATTATGTCTGCACCTGGACATGCCTGTTTTTAAAAAAAAAAATTCAGATGTTCTGTCTTAGACATCCAAGATTTCACTTGCATGTACCTTCTAAAATTCCCCTCCACGAGTACAATTTTATAAGGAGGTGCCTAGTTAAACTACGATTTTAGGTGCATATGTTAAAACCTATTTTATAAAGACAAATAGGTACCTACTTGTCTTTATAAAATACTAGCGTAGACAGCATAATGTGGGCCTACATTGCAGCTGTGGGTGTTTACATCAGCCCTAGAGCTGGTGTAACTGCCCTTGACTAACCTTTTGAAAAGCATGTGTAAATTACAGCAGTTTATGTACTTGCACGCTGTACCCATGCTCTACCATTTGCACGCTCGCCTGCAAAGTGCGAGCTTTGATGCCAAAGTGTGTACTTTGATGCTGGTTGGTATTTTATATGAGGTCATTTACATCTGTATGTGGCCACATATGTGTGAATATGACTTTATAAAAATTATCTCTTACATGTGTATACACATATTTTATGCTTCACCAAAAAACCTTCCTGCCCAGAGTGCCTATATGTAGCATGCATGTACATATGTACCTTCTTGTTAATGAGCATACTTATGCATGCATATACCATGGGGAAATTTTATGAAAGTCCTTTTCTGCATGTAAAAAATGCTTTATACAAGAACCGTTCTAAAATTGCTTCCAAATACACTCACACATTTACATCTTTTTCAGAGCTGCTGTACACTGATAGGGCTGGTTCTTGGTGGCTATTTCAAAGGGGCACTTAAGTGCCTATGTTGCCTTAATAAAACAGGCCTAAAAATGTGAATTTTTGGGCTTTTCACAAGAGTATTGCTATAAAATAACTCCTTCTTAAGAGAGTAAATTGAAAATATATTTCTTTAAGTTGCATTGCTGACCAGCCAGCGTTTTGATCTCCTTGATGGATCATCCTAAAGGCAATATTAAACAAAATTAAATGCAGCAATTATACAGTGAAATATCCTGTGGAAATATTACCTTATCAGCAGTGTTGGCCCAAGAGTTTCTGCTACCCTAGGTAGAAGCCCCAGCCATGCCGCTCCTCTGTGTGTTGCCACCCCCCGTGGGTGCACTGCTGCTCCATCCGCTGCCGCTGATTCTGGTGGCAGGCTCGAGAGGAGGTGTAGCTCATCACAACAGCATAACTTCTGACCCCCTGCATAACTTTGGGGGGTCAGAAGCGGCAGGCCATGTGTGCCGAAGGGGGCAGCGTGGGGCAGCAATGCCTTGCGGATCAGCATGGAGGAGATGGAGGGTGGTGCAGCACAGTACGGCGGGGAGGGGGCAGCAGGCCATGTGTGTTGAAGCATATGGCCTGTTCCCATAAAGATCTGCCACCCTAGGCAGCTGCCTATCCCACCTAGTGGACAGGCCTGCCCTGCTTATCAGATCACCACCATAATGATAAAGTACTCAACAGCAGCTTTGAATCTGATCACTAAACCTTTTTCCCAATATACTCTGTTGGGATAAAAGCCTTAATTGCAACCAAGAAAAGCATGCAAACAGTGATAATACATAAATAAATGATAACATCAATGTAAGTACCATGATGGGTCATATCAATGGCCAACAGAACCCAATATCCTGCCTCTGAAAGTTGTGTACACCATAGCAAAGGAGAGGCAAACTACTCACACAGCAATGCTGGTACATCTAGTGAGAAGTTGTTGTTAAGTGCTGTTGAGTTTATTTTGACTCAAGGCAATCCTGTAGATACTTGTCCTAAAACATGTTTGGTTTTTAGTCAGGCAGCTTAAGTGGCATTCATAGCTGTATTTATTGTATCAATCGGTCATACTGCTGGCCTTCATCTTTTGTGTTGATCTTCAACCTTGCCAAGCATGATGTTTTTCTCTTCAGATGATATGTCCAAAATATGAATGTCTTAGTGACAATGTAGACCCTACATACAGATTATGTCCTGGGATGCTGCTGTGGTGTCCCTTGCCAGGTTTTATGGGCGACTAGTATGAGAATGCTGGTGGAACAGTTGGCTTCCATCATGCTGTCCAGCTGGGGAGACTCCAATCAGCTTTGTGCTAGAGGGTTGGAGCTCATCTCACCAGTGCAGCACATAACCCTACCAAGTATGTGCTGCAGGTGTGCACTGGCTCCCTTCCTATCAAAGTAGGGACTGGTAAGATCTGCTGAGAATATGAAATCATTCCATCAGTGATGCTAATCAGGATATGGTGAGGCAGTTTCCTTGTTGTTGAGCAGATTATGTGCTGACAACTATTACTTTTTAAGGTGTGTGCGTAGATATCTATTTTGCCCAAGTTCTGTCATACTTTCCCACATTCATTTGCAGCATGGCCCATAGAGACAACATCTTCTTAGTGACTGAGTCAATTGGTTTATTGATGCACATGCAATTGGGATCAGGTGTTAGAGGTTAGCACATCTTCTGTCCACCCAGATCCCTGCAACCATCCTGCAGGCATAAAGTTGATGTCTTCTACATCAATGTTCCTTCAATGGTGTTTCACAATGGTTATAGCCTCCAAAATGTTCTTTATAGCACAGTTCATATATCTCCCAGTCAAGGGAAACAATCCCAGGTGCAAAGATGTGCAATCTTGCAGCTAGTGTGGAATGGTGTGAACATGTTCAAGATGCAAATCCTGGTTATAGGTGTACATGTTGCTCATAGTGTGAGGTTTACTTTGAAGTTATCATGCTATACAAGTTAGAAGGATGATGTGCAGATGCTTCCAAGCTGCTCATGTAGTAGGTGGTGTTCTGTGAGGGAATCAGGGTAACTAGAGAAAGAGTGCAGATATGAGTGTTTGTTATTATACTTCTGCTACTATGTTGTACCAGTACATGCAACACGCAAGGATAGTTGTTGATGCACCCATATAAATCACCCTTTCTTAATAATACATATGTGTACTGTTTGCAATGTAATGTACAATGGCAGATCATGGCAGGCCATTTTCCAGCATTACCTGCCCAACAGCTGAATTCTGGATATAATGATGCTAGGCAGTAACAGCAAACCATCAACTATTAACTCCACGTTTCTGTTCTTCTGGTTCCATGGTGAGGTCATTTTCATGCTGCATGTGTCTACATTATTGTGACTGTGACACACCTACAGCACAAGAGGGCTTCTCATATGACTATATGGCTCAGCATGTGCCAACATCATATGCAGTGAGTGCATCACATTTGCTAGTCCTTCAGTAATTGCTGTGACTGCCAAAGTGATTGTTTTATGTTAAGCATGTCACAATCTCAGGTGACAAATGGAGATAGAGCCCTGATAATGCCTTATGTGTGATGCAACTCATGCTTACCTATATGTTCTATTTTCACAGAGACCGGGACTTCTACAGCAGCTGCAGGAAGCAGCACAGCTCAGGATCCTAACACAGCACCTGTGGAAACCCAATGGCCCCAGCAGAAGAGGCAGGAGGAGGAGGAGGATAATCCCCCTGAAGAAGGATTGGGCATCCCGGAATGGGAGGATGCTGGGCCAGAGGAGGAGGGGGTTTAGAGGAGACTCTGGACAGGGCCATGGAGGAGGAGGGATCACATCGGCCACACTAGAGAGGCCAACCAGCAGAACCCAGAATGCAGCAACCAGACCCATTCTGCCTCCCCCCTACTTCAAGGACCCCTGGCTACAGAGTATCCC
The DNA here is from genome assembly GCA_033557465.1 of Ichthyophis bannanicus. Classification (NCBI taxonomy): domain Eukaryota; kingdom Metazoa; phylum Chordata; class Amphibia; order Gymnophiona; family Ichthyophiidae; genus Ichthyophis; species Ichthyophis bannanicus. The sequence goes on from CM066035.1 coordinate 463,404,660, forward strand.
AGAGAGGAGAGTCATCTGCTCCACAGTACACAGGGGTCTGACAGGCAGTCATCTGTGCCAGCAGCCACTGCCTCAGCCATGTCACTGTCAGAGTCTCCTACCCAAACCTCATCTATGTAGTATTTGGCTAGGAGACCCTGACAATTTCGTGGCTCTGGCAATGGTGGCCAATATTCAGGCACAACATGACCTGACTGTCTCTGTGGAGCATCTGACCACCTATCTGGTGAGGGTAATTGATCATTTGGAGAGGCTGAAGACAACAGTTAGGCTTCTCCAGACCATCAGCCATCCCTACCTGGGAGGCCAGAGCCCCGGAAGTGAGGCCTGTGGGGCAATATCCCTTAGGGCTCCTCTGCATCCAGGGATCCTGCCATATGAGGTGCCACCAAAACTATCAGATGTGTTCTAGGTTGTAGGTGTTTGCACTGAATTGGTGTTCATCAACAACTTCTGGACAAGATATGATGCTTGAGCTAGGACATTATTATGATGGAGCTACCATTCACCATTCCTGTGCCACTCTCGCGTCTTACAAGAAAAAGGTCATCTCTGTAGCATTTCCAAAGTGGGACGTGATACTCCATATTGATGGTAGTGCCTTTTTGTGCATACAATCGTGGTCAACTTTATTGGCTTTCTTACATTTGCGGTAGGTTGTGTACAATATCTTGAGATAGAATTGCAAATATTCTATCTGTATGTCATAATGTTTTAGGAGTATGCTACAAGGTACACAACAAGACAAGAGAGATGTCTGTGCAATTGAGATGTTGTTCATTCTGAGTACAACACACATAATGACATGGACAGCATTACTGCCACCCTTCACTGATATTAGGTGGTACAACCCTTGGCAGTGATGACAGCCTGCAAACTTCTATGCAGTCATGTTTATGTTTCTTACATCTGTCAGATGTAGTGTTTTCCACTGTTCAACTGAGATTTCTTTGAGCTCATGAATATTTCTGGTATTCCTTTTACCAATGCCAGATATCAGCTGATTCCAAAGGTTCTCAAATGGACTGAGATCAGGACTCATTGATGGCCATTTTCACCGAGTCCATTTGGTCCTCTAAAACTATAATTTTGTACTTTGGAAAGTATGTCCTGGGTCACTGTGCTGTTATGGGACTTATGAGCTTCAACCCAGACCTAGCTTTCTGATACTAGGTAGTATATTCCACATGGAAAAACCTTGGTAGTCTTGTTACCTCATGATTCCTTGCATACATTTCTGGGCTCCAGTTCATGAGACAGCACAAGGGACATACAGTATCATGGCACGTCTGCCATATTTAACTGTAGGCAGTTTTTTTATCCTTAGAACCCTCATTTCTTTACTTTTAGATGTATCAGTGGTTTGCAAAGAGGTCACATTTGGTTTCCTCTGTCCACACAACATTTTCACAGAAGGATTGTGGTTTCTCAAGGTGGCTTTGGGCAAAGATCAGACATGCATTTTTAAGTCTGTGTTTGAGCAGTGGAGTCCTGCTCAGCCTTGGGTAATGAAGTCCTTTGTTTAGTGTATGGCATAGGCTGCAGGTTGAAACCACCACTTCAGATTGATGCAGGTCCACCTTAGGCTCTTTGGATGTTGTATGGGGTATTTTTGCCACAGTTCACACTCACCTTTAAAAACTTCTAGAACTTTCAAGAACCTCTTCCTACCACATCCTGGGAGGTTCTTGAAAGTTCCATGAGCAGAAACATTCAAAATAATATGGCATACTATTGACACAGGAATCCTGAGGTCTTTGAAGATGGCCTTGTTCAGTTTTGAAGTTTAATGTTAGATTGATAATGGCTTTTCTGATGATCTCAGCCAGCTCTCTTGAAATCACCATTGTGAAAACTGGAACCGTAAATGAATGTGGCCATTTCATACATTAGAACCATAATTTATTGGTTGATTCCAGTCATGTGAGTACTGACAGTTGATCACATGTGCATCTCATGTTACTGCAGTGGGATTATGGTTCTTTCTATTAAAACTGATGTGAATAGTTTATAAGGGGCAATAATCATATCCTGGCAATGACATAGTTTTTTAAATCTTTTCGACTAACGTCTCTTTTAATTGGTCTTGTTTTATTTGATTCTTTTATATGTCACATATCTGTGCAAATGTTGTCCCAAGCCATTTTACTGGCCACTTTTCTTTAGGAGATATTTGACATTTAGGAGTTGAACTGAAAGGTTGCCAATATTGTTGACCACAACTGTGCTCATGCTGAACAAGACACTGCAATTCCACAAAAACTGTGATCATGAGGTTCACATAGCTCCTCCCCTGGCATCGATTATCAAGTTTGGGAGAGTCTGGAGTCTTGCATTGTGAGGATTGACCTTTAATTTCTGAGTCATAACCATACATCCATGAATAATTGACCATTGATAATCATTTGGATGGACACAGAGTCATTTTATGCACATTCCAACAACTCCGTGGGTGCTGGTAGGCCATATTCATTTTGTTCGGGGTCCAGGGCTTTTTGTAGAGACTCTTCAGACACATATCTCATCCACAAAGTGACAATATGACTGTACTTTGTGCAGCAGAAAATGCTTTCCATATCCTCAGCAAGTGCATAATGCAGCATACAGTGCTTCAGCTTTGTCTTCATGCCCGCTCATGTGTGGCCTTCCAGAACATTTGTCAGTGTGAAGACTTTGGCAAACATCCTGAACAAATTTAGACCAGTCATGGAGTGGGGCACAACTCTGGCATTCATCCCCATACACTTGATGCAATTTTCCAAATATTTCTTTGCAGGCATCTCCTCATGCATAGTTGAACTCAGATTGACAGTTCACCTTTTCCCAGTCATCATCTATGTCACAGACGGCTTTGACAGAATACCCAACATCATGGGATTACTGCAACATACTGTTCAGATGCAGGCATGTCACATTCAGCAAATGCACAACACATAACTATATCAGTGCATGACTGATATCATTGTGGTGCAATAAATGTTGTTCTACAGCAACACAACACATGCCAATAGTTTTGGATGACATCTCGTATGGCCTGTCCCTCCCTTGACTACTCCACCCACATGTTCACATTCACATGTTTGTGATGATTTGCCAGAGCAGCTGTAAATAACGTTGACATACATATTTTTCTATGTTATTATATTCTTGATTCACATGTGTGCTTCATTGGGTTCATGTCTGTTCACTGTTTCACACACATGGCAAGTGATATCTGGTGATGTGATATGCACTAATTTGAGGCACACATAACAGTGTCCATTCAATGTACCTTTTAATAGGTGAATGCATACCTGGCAGCTGCAGCATACTGGGACATACATCACCAGGTATGTTGATAAGATCCAGTCCTTGTTAGTGACATGTATGAACCTGTACCCACACATGTACCTGCAAACATGACTCACACCTAACAAACTTGGCACACTTGTAGATTCACATACCCTTGATACCTTGACTGTCCACTTACTCCTAACTTGGCAGTATGTCCATGACAAACATTTTCCTAGACCCAATATGGCATAGCTTTATTGCATGTTGAAAGATTGGTATGACATCTGCTGTAGATTCACCTTCACAATCCTATGCAGCAGCCCATTACCATGCATGCATTCACCTGGCCATCCCTTGCAAAGTCTGAGAGGATATTGTCCCTTAGGCACACCTCATCATTTATTGCAATGCCTCTTCTGATTCACAAGACGTAAAGTGCTGCATCTGACATATGATACATATGACATGGCATTTGCTGAGATACTGCATCATATGCCCTTCTACTCACGCATGGCACTGCCACTCCAAGATTTTGAAACTGCACACTGACAGCAAATAAAGGTAGCAGACATGTATCTGACCACCCATGTTTGTCAAATGCACAATGAGTGCACATAAACTCCACTAAGGGTGGTATATCAAGTCTAATAAATGAAATGAAATGATGAAATATCAAATAATGTGTGTACACAACTGCACATTGCTCCTGTCAGTATGTATGAGCAATCAGTTAGATGCCTTCAGCCCAGCAATGCACAGTGTTACATGGTTCCTCTATGAACTGTGCATTTCAGACAACCATAAGAACATAAGAACATAAGATATGCCATACTGGGTCAGACCAAGGTCCATCAAGCCCAGTATTCTGTTTCCAACAGTGTCCAATCTAGGTCATATGTACCTAGCAGTTTCCCCAAGAGACACAAGTTCCATAATGCTTGTACTGGGTCAAGCATTGATATCTTCGGTCACTTCTTAATAATGGTTTATGGACCTTTCCTCCAGGAACTTGTCCAAACCTTTTTTAAACCCAGCTACACTAACAGCCTTTACTACATCCTCCGGTAACAAATTCCCGAGTTTGATTACACGTTGAGTGCAAAAATATTTTCTTTTATTAGTCTTAAATAGTTTACCCTGTAGCTTCATTGCATGTCCCCTAGTCTTTCTATATTCTGATAAGGTGAACAATCGATCTACGTTTACCTGTTCCACTCCGTTCATTAATTTATAGACTTCTATTATATCTCCCCTCAGCCGTCTCTTTTCCAGGTTAAAGAGCCCTAACCTTTTTAGCCTTTCTTCATAGGAGTATCCTTCCATCCCCTATACCATTTTGGTGGCTCTTCTCTGTACCTTTTCTAAAATCGCTATATCCTTTTTAAGATTCGGTGACCAGAATTGCACACAATATTCACGGTGCGGTTTCACCATGGAACGATATAGAGGCATTATAATATCTTTTGTTTTATTTTCCATTCCTTTCCTTATCATACCTAGCATTCTATTTGCTCTCTTGGCCGCCGCTGCACACTGGGCCGAGGGTTTTAACATGGTATCCACAATGACACCTAAATCTTTTTCCAGGGTGGTGGTTCCTAATGTGGAACCTTGCATCGTGTAACCATAGTTTGGGTTGTTCTTCCCTAGGTGCATAACCTTGCACTTGTCCACATTAAATTTCATCTGCCATTTTGATGCCCAGTCTTCCAATTTATCAAGATCCTCTTGCAATTTTTCACAATCCTCTTGGGTTTTAACAACTTTAAATAGTTTTGTGTCATCTGCAAATTTGATAACCTCACTCGTTATTCCACTTTCCAGGTCATTTATAAATATGTCAAAAAGCAGCGGACCCAGCACAGATCCCTGGGGTACACCACTATTCACCTTTCTCCATTGGGAAAATTGGCCATTTTAGCCCTACCCTCTGCTTTCTATCTTTTAACCAGTTCCCGATCCACAATAGTACACTGCCTCCTATCCCATGACTCTTTAGTTTTGCCAAAAGTCTCTGATGAGGGACCTTGTCAAAGGCTTTCTGAAAGTCCAGATATACAATATCAACCGACTCACCTTTGTCCACCTGTTTATTCACTCCTTCAAAAAAACATAACAGATTAGTAAGACAAGATCTTCCTTGTCTAAAGCCATGTTGGCTGTCTCCCATTAGGTTGTGACTATCTACATGCTGAGTAATTTTATTCTTTATGATGGTTTCTACCATTTTTCCCGGTACTGACGTCAGGCTCACCGGTCTGTAGTTTCCCAGATCATCCCTGGAACCCTTTTTAAAAATTGGTGTTACATTGGCGATCCTCCAATCTTCAGGTATTAGAGATGATTTGAATGATAGTTCACAGATTACTGATAGCAGTTCTGCAATCTCATATTTCAGTTCTTTCAACACCCTTGGATGTATACCATCCGGCCCAGGTGATTTGCTACTCTTCAGTTTATCTAATAGTTGTAATACATCTTCCCGATGTATCGATATTTCCTTCAATTCTTCCGCACCTTTAAATACCACTTCAGTCATGGGTAACATCCCTACATCTTCCTCAGTAAAGACTGAAGCAAAGAATTCATTCAGTCTCTCCGCTATCGCCTTGTCGCCTCTTAGTGCTCCTTTAACCCCTTTATCATTTAATGGACCAACTGACTTTCTCACAGGTTTTTTGCTACGAATGTACTTGAAAAGGTCTTTATTTCGCGTTTTTGCTTCCGCAGCAAGCTTCTTCTCAAATTCTCTCTTTGCCTGCCTTATCAATGTCTTGCATTTGACTTGCCAGTGCTTGTGCTGTTTCCAGGTTTCGTCGTTTGGCTCTTTTTTCCATTTCCTGAAAGATGCTTTTTTGGCAACAACAGCCTCTCTGACCTCACCTTTAAACCATGGTGGCAGTTTTTTGGACTTCCTTCCACTTTTCTTAAAGCGTGGAATACAGCTGGTCTGGGCTTCCAAGATAGTATTTTTCAACAACACCCAAGCTTGATGTACGTCTTTAACCTTTGCAACTGCTCCTTTCAGTTTTTTCTTAACTGTTTTCCTCATTTTATCATAGTCTCCCTTTCGAAAGTTAAAAGGTAGTACTGTGGATTTCCTTACTATCCCTCCTCCACTAATTAAATCAAAGGCGATCATGCTATGATCACTATTGCCAAGTGGCCCCAACACCCTTATCTCTTGCACTAGATCTGGTGTTCCACTAAGGACTAGGTCTAATATGGCTTCCCCTCTGGTCGGTTCATGAACCAGCTGCTCCAAGAAGCAGTCAATTATTTCATCTAGGAACTTTATCTCCCTAGCATGTCCTGACGTGACACTGACCCAGTCGATACCGGGGTAATTGAAATCACCCATTATTATTACTGTGCTGTAACTTTTGTTAGCTTCCTTGATTTCTTTGAGCATTTCATCATCCATTTGGTCATTCTGGCCAGGTGCTCGATAGTACACCCCCACTGCCATCGCCTTCCCCCTTTTATATGGAATTTCATTCCATATAGATTCTACAGCAGATTTTGTTTCCTGCAAAACTTTAATCCTTTCTGAGTCAATGCCCTCTCTAACATAGAGCGCAACCCCTCCACCAATTTGATCAGCTCTATCATTACGATATAGTTTGTACCCAGGTATCACAGTGTCCCACTGGTTGTCCTCCTTCCACCATGTCTCTGATATTCCAATCATATCTAACCTTTCATTTAGTGCTATATATTCTAACTCTCCCATCTTATTCTTTAGACTTCTAGCATTTGCATACAAGCATTTTAGAGATTGTATTTTATTCATGTTAATTTGGCTATTGTTAGACATGGGTAAATTGGGATCTTTAAGCTCTGTCTGCTCCATACTTGAGGGCATTTGGGCTACTTTACTCTTTTGTGGAACCTCTCTGCTTTTGGTAGTATCCTTCAAGGATACATTCTTCCGAACCATCCGCTCTTGGGTGACTGTCGGCTTTCCCCTAATATCTAGTTTAAAATCTGCTCTATCTCCTTTTTAAAGGTTAATACCAGCAGCCTGGTTCCATCCCGGTTAAGGTGAAGCCCATCCCTTCGGAAGAGCCCCTCTTTTCCCCAGAATGTTCCCCAGTTCCTAACCAACAGTGATGCTCGTGTTTCTTCACAGATGATGGAAAAAAGCATAGAAGGTCAGACATGATAATCTCATTGACTGTCATTCCTTACTGCAAACAGGTCTTGGCTCCCTACAATGATGTAGTTCTGATTGTTGTATGCATGTAATTCATAGATCACATATGCTGATTTGCCCCTTGTTTCTGCAACAGGCTACTTCACACCAGGGACACATTTTGAATATAGGGCCCAATACTGAATTGGGACAGCTTTGTGCCTCGATGGTGCATAGTTGTCACCATCAAACGTTAACGCTGGATCAATCCAGGGCCATATCTGGCCATCAGCATTGAATATCCAGGTTAGCCTCGCAGCTGCACATGGCACAGAAGCTAATCGTGTTGCAGCAATATTCAGTGGCCCATTGCAAGCAGGAATGCCAATCATCTCCACTTTTGCTCAGTGCGCCAATGAGTGTGTGTGTGTGTGTGTGTGTGTGTGTGTGTGTCTCCTCTTTGTCCTGTGGCTTTCTGCACTGCATTGCACTTTGGCTCTCATTGATCAAGTTTTCTCAGCCTGTTTGGAAAATGTGAATAAGGCGAGGCAGAGGATTGCCTGAAACAGCACAGATTGGCCTGGATGTGTCTGCTACAATGGTAGGGTCACTGGCTAAGTTGCCTTTTTGCCCATCTGCCACCTGGATTGCCTGGATGGCCACTGTATGACATGCTGAGATGGCACTCTCACTATGACCAAAAAGTGACCATGACACAGTTATGCTCCCACATAGTGCTGTTATGGCATTTGTTTCTAGTGATATCTGTGTGCTCCCTGTTCTGGGGCCCAATCACTGAGGCATCTGCTGGGTGCACGTAGTTCCTCTGTAAAAATGCAATACGGACTGGCTAGCGGACTGTCCACATTTAGTATGTTCATGGCTGGAACACATGGTGAGGTGCAGCAGGTACAGTCTGACTGTGCCTTCTGCTGGTGAATGTCAGACTTTGGTGGGTGGCAGCTGTGGTTTTCCAGGCCTTCTCCCAGCATTTCTGCTAGTGCCCTAGTAACAAGTACAGATCTGGCCTACTGGTCCAAACACCCCCCTCCCCCCTTAGATGACAGCCTTTGGCCAGCGGGACAGAGGTTGCTGGTCCCACAGCTATTCTTCATGGCCACATGTCCCTTCACTGCTACAATTACAAAAATGTGATTGTGGGCCCTTTGGGGACAAGAGGCATATACTGTAAACTACTTTGACACAGAGTGGGCGGTATATTGGCCATTGCTACATAAACCTAATGCAAGTCTGAAACCGCTCTTCCCTGATAATAGGTGGCCATGGCAGCCGCATTGTAACACTGGGTATACATTACTCTGGGTGGGTCACAGTCCAGCAGGGCTAGATGTGACTTTAGGTTCCACTGCGGGAAAACACTTACCACACACCGGTAGTAATGGGGATCTGCAACAGAGCCTATCTCTAGCACCTCAGGTACTGCAGACCTGGTGCTGGGCGCCCATCCTCACCCTCATGGTGAACACAGAACCTGCGCAGTGGCAAGGTCTCTTGCTGTTCTTTGCCAGTATCACACACTGTCAGTTCTTCTTACCAAGCTGAGGTGCATTTTCCATTTTGTTATCAGCTGTAGACTGCTGTTCTCCATGTGCATTGCATTATGGTTACTGTTGGGGTTACCCTATCCTGGCACACACAGAAGACAGTTTGTGTGGTGACCTGCAGTCTTTCTGTATCCAGCCATTGCTGTGCAAAGAACTGTGAAAGTGTAGCCTACTGGTTAATACAATGACTCCCTAGGCAGGAGTCATGGGTTCAATTCCTCTTTGTTCCCCTTTTTTATGCCTGTCCTACTCAAATCATTTTCATGCCTGTAACAGTCACATCTCTGCAGATCTGTGCTGCCAGCCCATAATACCCTCACCTCAGTTGCCAGCCATCCTTCAGCCCATCTATCTGCCTCTGTCAGCTGTGTACAGTCCTGTCTTCTTATGCAGACTGCTACTCCATGTCTGGCACTGGTACCCTTTTCTGCAATATGGCTCTTCATGCTTGCCTCTCCTGTGCCTGATCTGCATGGCACCACTACTCCTCTGTCCTCCTATCATTGAAAATATCCTGCCTCCTCTGTCTCCACTGGGGGACACGTATTCCCATCCTCTGCCACCCACTGTCATTGCAGCACTTTACATTGCCAACACCCTGTGCATCGGTACACCTGCCTCTAACATGTTTGCCTACTTTACCGGCTGCCACATAGGATGCCTGCAGATATGGCAGGTTCATCAGCTCACACCTCTCCTTCCTTCCATCACTTGTTCATTGCCTTTCCTTGGTGCTCTATCCTGTGTTAGGGTTATAGCTATTTTTATGCCTTACATTTCATGCTTGTCAACTTGAAGCACCTTACAGCCCTTAGGGCACCTTACGTTAGGGCACCCTTAGCATAAGGCACCTTAACATCCTTAGGGCATCTTAACCTAAGATGCCTTATGTTAAGGTGCCCTAAGGGCTTTAGGGTGCCTTAACGTAAGGTGCCTTAACTTACGGCACCTTAACTTCCTTAGGGCACCTTAACCTAAGGTGCCTTCAATGCCCAGTGCTTTGTCCTTTAATAATTCTTTTAATGCTGCTTTGTCTTCTTCTTTCATCACCGATGGTTACTGATCATGGCTGTTGATCCACTTGATCTTTTTTTTAAATTAAAATTTCAAATTAACATGCATTCTAAAAATGGAAAAACAAAGCAGAGCATAGTTGCAATTCTTAAACTATAAAGAAAAGAAAAATAACAAAGGAAAATATTTAAATGCTCACATGAGACCTGCAATATTTGAGGTAAAAAGAGGGGGAGACCAATATAGAATAACCAGGAATTACAGTAATAAAAATTAACCAAAATAAATAAACCAGCATTCTTAATGAAGAATGTGATATTAACCACACATTTGAATAAGAGATCTTATCTGTACGCAGGAAGCCTCTCTATAACTAAAGTATCTATCAATTTACCATCCAAGAAATGTTTTAATTGCTCTGGCTCATAGAATACATATGTATCAGCATGCAATTTAACAACATCTCTACAGGGAAACCACAAAATAAATTGGCTCCCATGTCCAGGATCTTCTGCCTCATATTTAAAAATAGTTTCCACCTTTTTTGTGTTGAACATCTTAAGTTTGGGAATTCCCAAATCCTACTTCCAAAGAAACATCTTTATAGTGGAAATGAAGTTTCATAACCAAATTCTTCTGCAATAGACCACAATCAAGGTTAACTGTTCCAATATTTCCTCTTGAGAGTTTTCCAGGAACTCTGTAAGATTCAAACCATCCACAGAGAGTCATTTTTACTCTCCCTGGTTCCCCTTCCCCTCATCCCTATCATCAGCTCTGCGAGATGTAAAATAGAAAGCCTGAGTGATAGAGGGAATATTCTCCAGGGGTATTTTTAAAACTTCCATAAAATATTTCTTCTACAACACATCAGGATAAAACAATGAAGGATCTCAGAAAGTTCAGTAATCTTGGCTTTTATCTCTTATGAGAGGGCTTAATAAATCCCAGATGGCAGGTCACCATAGCACCTAGAAATTGCACACTGGAGCCCAGGATTTCATGCCCATGAAAGGATTTTCTTATGCACTGGTGCTGTCTCACTCCTCTACCACAAGACCATCCAAAACTTCTTTTACCCCACAGTTCCCCACAGAGAGCTGATCATGGTGAGAGAGAAATGTAGCCTTTTGGTACAGCCTCAAACATCACTTCAAGAAGAAAGGTGATAGATACGGGGTGAAGGTTGTGAGGGCTATATGAAAGAGAGAGAGAGAAAGAAAGAGGGGATAATAAGTTGGGGAGAGAAAAGAGAGAGAGTGAGAAAGATGCCAGATGAAGGCTATGAGAGGGTTATGAGAGAGAGACACCGAATGGAGGTGAGGGGAGCAATTAAAAAGAAAGAGAGACTGGGTGATAGCAGAGGGGATATGAGAGAGAGACAGTGGGTGATGGTTGGGAGGGGGCTATGAGAGAGAGAAACTGGGCGATGTCTGTGGTAGCCAAGGTGGAGGGCGGTGCACACATTGAGGGGATTACCAGGTGGCTAGACAGGAGGGACATGAGGATGTGAAGGGGCATGCTGGTATCTAGGAGGAGGGTGAAGAGGAGGAAGAGGTGGCTGGCATCCAGTTTCTACCACCATCTCCCTTCCATTATGACCAGGAAGCTATGGAAGGAGTACTGGAAGTAAAAGGAACTCATGCCGTTCAGAGAAGCCAATAGTTGTTGTAGTGTTGGGACTGCCTGCTGCAGCAGAGTCAGTGGCTGAACTATCAAGCTGATCTAAGAAACATTGATTTTCTGTATATTTTTTTTTTGTTTACAGATTAATAAAATCTTCAACAATCCAGAAACTGAAAAAATAGTGATTGGCAAATATGAAATCTGATCACTATTCATAGCTTTCATTTCAAGTCCTCTTTGTAAAAGAAATATATCATTCTGAATTATGCATTTGTATTTCAGAATATGTATAGCAGAAATGTCTAATATACTCATAATGTATTTTTCTAAATCATTTTTTTAATTCAGTTTTGACCCACAACTTATGATTAGACACAACAAATGAGCCAATCTTTTGCCAAGTTTTGAGTTTAAGGGCAAAGGAAGAGAAGCTGCAGATACTGTTCAACGTGTAATGTCACAGACAATGCATATTTTTTGTCCTATAGCAGTTCCTTAACACATCCTTAACCGTCTGAAGAATTTAGTATGAGGAAAGTATCTTAATGCAAGCCAGGCACCCCAAGTCATAAAGAAAGAAACAAAGGGATTCTGTGGTAAGACTAATGAAGCTATGGACTGATGCTCATTACTTTTGAGTGCCTAGCAAAACCATGAGAACTGCTAAAGCGATCTGCCAGCAATATGCTTCTAATCACACAGCTTCCTATGTATGAAGCCAAAGTTTGCATAGGTCATATAGGTAGGGAAAAGGACATCCACGTCGCAATGTTCACAATATATTTTACAAGATTCACTGAACAGAACACTGAACCTTTTGTGAAATACTTATAAGGCTGTGGCGTGGGGGGGGGGGGAGGGGGTGACATGTATTTGTGGCACATACAGCAAAAACAGTCATTTTACAAAGAAATATAGTCTAAAAAACTTTGCAACCTACAGGTTACCGCTTAATATGTAAATGCTGGACTTTACAAAACTGGATGTCCAAGGGGAGCCAATTAATGAGTGAAGCTACACAACTCCAAGTTTGCATTTTTGAAGTGTTTTCTAATGCCAAAGAGATAAGCACAATTGATGCCCCCCCCCCCCTTCAAATCCTAGGTTCAAATGAACAGTTGCTTGACACTTTACATGTGCCTCTGAGCAAGTATAAATGCCGATGTCTAGATTTTATGAGGTAAACATTTATTTTCTTTGCAAAATAGAAAATAAATGAATACCTTTCATGCCCATCTACACCCAGAATATGCCTCATTGAAAACTGTACATGCTGGGGCCATACACATATATAGTAAGTAGCAACCTTTTGTAAAATGATACTTCAATTTATTGTAGCATTTATACATCCATACTTGCTGTAAACACATTCGCTTGCCACATACATCATTAAAATGATCTCCTAAGGATAAAATATTATGATTGCCATATTAGTCATAATGATCAATAAACCAGTTGAAGGAGAGATCTTTTTATTGGACTAATTTAATACAACTGACTAATTCAAAAACTATCCCCCCTTCATAATGTTAGTGCGGAAATGATGCGTTTTCACAGTTTAAATAGTATAGGATCATTTATCATTGTAGCTCAGGGACAAGTGGAGGTGATGGAGGTGACAGTGAAACTGTATCACTCAAAGGATTTATATCAGGTAATGTGTCCATTTCAAAGTGTTTAAGATCCAAATTTTTTTATTCCTGTGCACTCCAAAATGTCTCTCTAAATACCTTGATTGTGAGATTGTAAAAGGAACAGCTTTCTTTCATAAATATTCACCTACTGACTTCTTCTTTTCTGTAATGTTTTGTGTTATATCTGTAAAGATTTATTCTTAATTTTTTATTTGCATAACCAATGTAGCATGCTTCTTCACATATTTTTCCATTGGATCATGTATATTACATTCATAGCAGATCAGGAATGTGAATATTTATTTTGAATTTATGTCCCATACAAGTGTCTTCTATTTTGATCTCTTAGGGCCCGATTCAGTCTGGCCCATCCGGACATCCAAAATCTGGACAGGCCGGATTTGCACCTGATTCTGCACCCACAGGAACTAGACGTTCCTGCAGGAGTAGAATCAGGTGCAAAGGCCCTGGATGGGCAGGACGTACCCCAATTCCATGCCGCTGCATGTCCAGCTCCTACCCCGTCCAACCCAGCCGAAGCACTTGCATGGTGCCCTAATGCCATGGTGTCCCATCGCCATTTATTTATTTATTTAACGTCATTTATATACCTCCTTATCCTACAATCAAAGCGGTTTTCACAGCAAACAATCAAGGGAAGGGCAAGTGTTATCATGCAGTGGTGAGTGTTTGTGTGTTAGTGGTGGGGATGGGAGATTTAGGTGTGATTTCTACCTAGTGCACTATATACATAGTGAGCTATAATACATTCAATTGTACTGACTTAGGGTGGGGGAGGGACTGAGGTCTGTCTCAACGGGTATGACCATAGTGTTCAATGAACAGAGTTGTTTTCAGCTGTTTTTGGAAGTCCTTGAGGGCTGTGTTTAGTTTCAGTTCATCTGGGAGGGTGTTCCAGATGGCTGGAGCAGCCAGGGAGAGTGCTCGTTGCGTGGTGTCCTTTTGGGTCTTGGTGAAGTCTTTTGGGATGCTTACACGATTGGAGGTGCCTCTCCTCCTTGGTTGAGTGCTTGTGTCGGGTTGTATGAGTGTGTGTAGGCTTTTGGCAGATGTGTGTTGTTTGATCTTGAATATGTTTATCATAGTTTTGTATTTGATGCGTAAGGTGATTGGGAGCCAGTGTAGATCTTTCAGTATGGGTGTGATGTGATCATGGTTTGAGGTACCAGATATAATGCGGGCGGCTGTGTTTTGTGCCAATTGTAGCGGTCTGAGGGTCTGTTTTGGTAGCCCGTTGTAGATAGGATTGCAGAAGTCTAGTAGTGGGGTTATTAGAGCTTGGCATACAGTGTGAAAGTGCTCTGGGGCGAGGAGGGGTTTAAGACTTCTGATGAGCCACATTCTGTAGTATGAACTTTTGGTTGTTCTGCTTATATGTGCTTGGAGGTTCAGTTCTTTGTCCAGGGTGACTCTGAGATACTTTACTTCTGATTTTATAGGTATGAGGGCGTCTTTTATCTTGATGTTGGGTGGTAGAATGAAGTCCAGGTTTCGCGTGATGATCAGTGCCTCCGTCTTACTGTAGTTTATTGAGAGGTTGTTTTTTTGAAGCCAGTTTGACATATGTGTGAGGCAGTTTGTTATTTTGGAGTAGTCCGGGTTGTCGACTGAGATGGGTGTATAAATCATGATGTCATCTGCATAGATTTAATATTGTATGTTGTGATCTTTCATGATGTTGCATATTGGCTGGATGTAGATGTTGGATAATAGTGCTGAAAGGGCAGAACCTTGTGGCACTCCTTGAAATACTCTTATTGGTCGGGAGGTATTGTGGCCTACCTTGACCTGTATTTGTCTGTTGGTCAGGTAAGAATGGAACCATTTGAGGGTGGATCCGTGTAGACTGATGTTCTGAAGTCTTTCCATTAGAATCTTGTGGTCAACTGTGTCAAATGCCGATGAGATATCTATGAAGATCATTAGGATTCCTTTCTTAGTGTTGTCTGTGGTGCGGAGGATGCTGTTGAAGAGATATCAGCAGTGTTTCTACCCCGTAGTTGGGGCGGAACCCGTGTTGGTTGTTATCCAGAGGAGCATGGATGTCTATGTGCTCTTGTAGTTGCTGCTGTACTGTTTTCTCTATTATTTTTGCTAAGAAGGGTATGCTGGAGATGGGTCTGTATGCTGCTGGATTGTTCTTGTCAAGTGCTGATTTCTTTGGGATGGGTCTTATTGTGGCGAGCTTCAGTTGATTTGGCATACACCCTTGTGTTAGTGAGGCATGAACCATTTTGTGTATGGTTTGGATGAAGTTTGACTTGGTAGCCTTGATCCAGGACACTGGGCAGGGATCCGTGGGAGCTGTGCTGGTCTTGATTGCTGTGATGATGTGTGAGAGTTGATCTGTGGATGGGGTGTTGAATGTTCCCCAGGTATTAGGGAGTTTGTTAGTCTCTGGGGCTGGGCTGGGTATTGTTTGTTCTTCCGAGTGGAATTTTTCTTGGAGGTGGTCTGCAAATTTTTGTGGGTCTATTTGCACTTTGTCTTCTGTAGTTTGATCCTTGGTAAGGGCTTTTATGATTTTGAATAGTTCTCTAGGTTTGTTGTTGGAGTTACGTATGATGTTAGTGTGATATTCTCTTTTAGTTTGGTTGATGTATTCGTTGTATTGTTTTTGCTTTGTTAGATAT
Source organism: Ichthyophis bannanicus (assembly GCA_033557465.1). Taxonomy (NCBI): domain Eukaryota; kingdom Metazoa; phylum Chordata; class Amphibia; order Gymnophiona; family Ichthyophiidae; genus Ichthyophis; species Ichthyophis bannanicus. The sequence goes on from CM066035.1 coordinate 463,420,561, forward strand.
AGTTCCTGAGTCTCGGGTGACTTGTTCTTTTTCCATCTCCGTTTGGTTTTTCTTAGGTTCCTCTTTTCTTTTATTTTCTGGGGCACTGGGATGCCATGCAGGAGCCCCAGTTTCCTGCCACTGCTCAAATGTACGTTTCCCCACCGCTCAACCCCTGAAAGAGCCTGACAAGATCAGAATCAGGCTGCGGGGAACCTCCAGGTGCTCCTCACCATTTCCGGAAGGTCCGCTGGTGCAGCTTCCCTTCTTTGGGGAGACTTATTCCACCTCGGAGATGGAATAAGTCCCCCGTCCAGTCCTGCTGCTCCAGACATACAGGACTGTGAGTGGAATTGGACCTGTATGTCTGGGTCATGGGCATGCCTCCATTCCTCTCATGCTTCTCCTCCAGCCTACCCCTTCCCACCCCCATCCAGAGCACCCCACACATCTCCTCTATATGAGTGGGTGCTCTGGGTTGGGAACTGGCCCCTGGCATTTAGCGGGGATGTACGTCCATACCAGACATATAGTCCCACTAAACACTGCTCAGAATGACCCCCTTAGGCTTATGCAGCTAGCATCATTATCTTTGCAGTTTTCCGAATCAGCCCAGATCTTGGTAAATGGAATGGACATTTCAGCCATCATTCTGTGGCTTACTTACCTTTTGGGACTCCACCACAAACCTGGCCATAAGGAGATGGCACTGTGGGAGGAGGATGGCAACTGAGCAGGCTGGAGTCAGCAGAGATGTTTTGCCTCCCTAACCGGCATTTCAGAAAGCAATGAAGGACCTACAGTACATGCAAATAATCCAAGGCCCAACATATAGCAAAGGAGCAACACTGGACCTCATCTATATCCTTGATCCTCTACTTAATCATAGCCTGCACCCACCCACTTCAACCTCAATGCTACTACCTTCCCCCTAGATCCTTGCCCCGTCTCCTGGATTAAGCTGACGGCAGCTCAATTAACCCCTACCCTACACCACATCATACAGCTCTCTTACACAAGGAAACATGATTATGTGACTGATTATAAAGCCAATCACTAAATCCATCAGACCCCAGTTCCCACAGGCCCATTTCAAGCCTTCCATTTCTAACTAAAATGATAGAAACAATGGTCCTGAACCAACTGCAAGACCATATAGATCTCCTCGCCCCACTTGATCCCCGCCAATATGGGTTCAAATCATATCATAGTGTGGACACCCTGTTCATCTCCCTACTGGACAGAATCATATCCACAATTGATGATGCCAAAAAGGGAATGCTTTTGGTCTTTAATGATATAAAGGTAGCATTTGATTCTTTAATCCCTTCAACTCTACTTGACCGTCTGAAGAATATAGGTTTAAATGGTAACATTCTGTAATGGTTCTTCTCTTACCTCACTCCAAGTAAAATCAGGTCCCAACTTCTCAACAATAATTGATTAGATACAAGGGTTATCTCAGGGATTAGCGCTATTTACATACAACCCCTGTGTGACTAGAGGCTAAAGTAGCAGACTTGGAAAACATAAGACAGACAGAGAGGTACATAGACGAGACCTACAGGGATATAGTCCTGACGTTCCACCTCCAGTCTGGCAGCACCCCTGTTGCCATGGAGGAGAGAGGTCACGTGACAGGAGAGCATCACCCTGGTGTGGCAGGAAGTGATCCTGTAACTAGGACCTGTCCTCCAGGTGATGTAAAACCCTCTCGCACCGAGGAAGTTTCTCCAGGGCCATGTGCCCATGACGGAAGGGTTAGGACAGCCGTTATAGTTGGTGATTCGATCATTAGGCATGTAGATAGCTGGGTGGCTGGTGGACATGAGGATCGCCTGGTAACATGCCTGCCTGGTGCGAAGGTAGCGGACCTCACGCGCCACCTAGATAAGGTCTTAGATAGTGCTGGGGAGGAGTCTACTGTCTTGGAACATGTCGGTACCAATGACATAGGAAAATGTGGTAGGGAGGTTCTGGAGGCAAAATTTAGGCTTTTAGGTAGGAAGTTGAAATCCAGAACTTCCATGGTAGTATTCTCCAAAATGCTTCTTGTTCCACGCGCAGGACCCAAAAGGCAGGCAGAGCTCCGGAGTCTCAATGCGTGGATGAGACAATGGTGCAAAGATGAGGGTTTTGGATTTGTTAGGAACTGGGAAACATTCTGGAGAAAGGAGGGGCTCTTCCGAAGGGATGGGCTTCACCTTAACCGGGATGGAACCAGGCTGCTGGCATTAACCTTTAAAAAAGAGATAGAGCAGCTTTTAAACTAGATATTAGGGGAAAGCCGACAGTCGCCCAAGAGCGGATGGTTCAGAAGAATGTATCCTTGAAGGATACTACCAAAAGCAGAGAGGTTCCACAAAAGAGTAAAGTAGCCCAAATGCCCTCAAGTATGGAGCAGACAGAGCTTAAAGATCCCAATTTACCCATGTCTAACAATGGCCAAATTAACATGAATAAAATACATTCTCTAAAATGCTTGTATGCAAATGCTAGAAGTCTAAAGAATAAGATGGGAGAGTTAGAATATATAGCACTAAATGAAAGGTTAGATATGATTGGAATATCAGAGACATGGTGGAAGGAGGACAACCAGTGGGACACTGTGATACCTGGGTACAAACTATATCGCAATGATAGAGCTGATCAAATTGGTGGAGGGGTTGCGCTCTATGTTAGAGAGGGCATTGACTCAGAAAGGATTAAAGTTTTGCAGGAAACAAAATCTGTTGTAGAATCTATATGGATTGAAATTCCATATAAAAGGGGGAAGGCAATGGCAGTGGGGGTGTACTATCGAGCACCTGGCCAGAATGACCAAATGGATGATGAAATGCTCAAAGAAATCAAGGAAGCTAACAAATGTTACAGCCCAGTAATAATAATGGGTGATTTCAATTACCCCGGTATCGACTGGGTCAGTGTCACGTCAGGACATGCTAGGGAGATAAAGTTCCTAGATGAAATAAATGACTGCTTCTTGGAGCAGCTGGTTCATGAACTGACCAGAGGGGAAGCCATATTAGACCTAGTCCTTAGTGGAACACCAGATCTAGTGCAAGAGATAAGTGTGTTGGGACCACTTGGCAATAGTGATCATAGCATGATCGCCTTTGATTTAATTAGTGGAGGAGGGATAGTAAGGAAATCCACAGTACTACCTTTTAACTTTCGAAAGGAGACTATGATAAAATGAGGAAAACAGTTAAGAAAAAACTAAAAGGAGCAGTTGCAAAGGTTAAAGACGTACATCAAGCTTGGGTGTTGTTGAAAAATACTATCTTGGAAGCCCAGACCAGCTGTATTCCACGCTTTAAGAAAAGTGGAAGGAAGTCCAAAAAACTGCCAGCATGGTTTAAAGGTGAGGTCAGAGAGGCTGTTGTTGCCAAAAAAGCATCTTTCAGGAACTGGAAAAAAGAGCCAAACGACGAAACCTGGAAACAGCACAAGCACTGGCAAGTCAAATGCAAGACATTGATAAGGCAGGCAAAGAGAGAATTTGAGAAGAAGCTTTCTGCGGATGCAAAAACGTGAAATAAAGACCTTTTCAAGTATATTTGTAGCAAAAAACCTGTGAGAGAGTCAGTTGGTCCATTAGATGATAAAGGGGTTAAAGGAGCACTGAGAGGCGACAAGGCGATAGCGGAGAGACTGAATGAATTCTTTGCTTCGGTCTTTACTGAGGAAGATGTAGGGATGTTACCCATGACTGAAGTGGTATTTAAAGGTGCGGAAGAATTGAGGAAAATATCGATACATCGGGAAGATGTCTTACAACTATTAGATAAACTGAAGCATAGCAAATCACCTGGGCCGGATGGTATACATCCAAGGGTGTTGAAAGAACTGAAATATGAGATTGCAGACCTGCTATCAGTAATATTGTGAACTATCATTAAAATCATCTCTAATACCTGAAGACTGGAGGATCGCCAATGTAACACCAATTTTTAAAAAGGGTTACAGGGGTGATCTGGGAAACTACAGACCGGTGAGCCTGACGTCAGTACCGGGAAAAATGGTAGAAACCATCAAAAAGAATAAAATTACTCAGCATTTAGATAGTCACAACCTAATGGGAGACAGCCAACATGGCTTTAGACAAGGAAGATCTTGTCTTACTAATCTGTTATGTTTTTTTGAAGGAGTGAATAAACAGGTGGACAAAGGTGAGTCGGTTGATATTGTGTATCTGGACTTTCAGAAAGCCTTTGACAAGGTCCCTCATCAGAGACTTTTGGCAAAACTAAAGAGTCATGGGATAGGAGGCAGTGTACTATTGTGGATTGGGAACTGGTTAAAAGATAGAAAGCAGAGGGTAGGGCTAAATGGCCAATTTTCCCAATGGAAAAAGGTGAATAGTGGAGTACCCCAAGGATCTGTACTGGGTATGCTGCTTTTTGACATATTCATAAATGACCAGGAAAAGGGAATAACTAGTGAGGTTATCAAATTTGCAGATGACACAAAACTGTTTAAAGTTGTTAAAACCCAAGAGGATTGTGAAAAATTGCAAGAGGATCTTGATAAATTGGAAGACTGGGCATCAAAATGGCAAATGAAATTTAATGTGGACACGTGCAAGGTTATGCACCTAGGGAAGAACAACCCAAACTATGGTTGCACGATGCAAGGTTCCACATTAGGAACCACCACCCAGGAAAAAGATTTAGGCGTCATTGTGGATACCATGTTAAAACCCTCGGCCCAGTGTGCAGCGGCGGCCAAGAGAGCAAATAGAATGCTAGGTATGATAAGGAAAGGAATGGAAAATAAAACAAAAGATATTATAATGCCTCTATATCGTTCCATGGTGAGACCGCACCTTGAATATTGTGTGCAATTCTGGTCGCCGTATCTTAAAAAGGATATAGCGATTTTAGAAAAGGTTCAGAGAAGAGCCACCAAAATGGTAAAGGGGATGAAAGGATACTCCTATGAAGAAAGGCTAAAAAGGTTAGGGCTCTTTAACCTGGAAAAGAGACGGCTGAGGGGAGATATGATAGAAGTCTATAAATTAATGAACGGAGTGGAACGGGTAAACGTAGATCGATTGTTTACGTTATCAGAATATAGAAAGACTAGGGGACATGCAATGAAGCTACAGGGTAAACTATTTAAGACTAATAAAAGAAAATATTTTTTCAGTCAACGTGTAATCAAACTCTGGAATTTGCTACCGGAGGATGTAGTAAAGGCTGTTAGTGTAGCTGGGTTTAAAAAAGGTTTTGACAAGTTCCTGGAGGAAAGATCCATAAACCATTATTAAGAAGTGACCGAAGATATCAATGCTTGACCCAGTACAAGCCTTGTGGAACTTGTGTCTCTTGGGGAAACTGCTAGGTACATATGACCTAGATTGGCCACTGTTGGAAACAGAATACTGGGCTTGATGGACCTTGGTCTGACCCAGTATGGCATATCTTATGATCTTATGTTCTTATGTTCTAATAAAGGACCTCAATATTGAATATTGAATGTATGCTGATGATATAATGGTCTTCACTCCTTTCCACACTGCACAACCTGATTTCTCCAGAATTACATCTTGCCTGGAAAAAATGACCGATTGGCTTAAACGACAAAATCTCAACATAAACTATACCAAATCAGAAGCTTTCATCATAACTCGAAATAGCTTATTCACGTCCCGACCTACCTTAACATATATCACAACAACACAGAGATCAAGCAAGAATTGAGATATCTTGGAGTCATACTAGATCAAAAACTCTCTCTCCAAACACATATTTCCAAAACAAGATCAGCATACCAGAAACTAAGAACAATACATAGACTCAAACCACTCTTAGACGAGAAGAGCTTCAATACATCTGCCAGGCCATGATTATCCCAATATCGTACTTCTGCAACTCTATTTATCAAGGCTTACCAAAACATAGCACCCAACCTCTACAACTAATACAGAACACAGCTGAAAGAATAATATCTGGGATACCGAAGGACACTCACATCACCCTAACCTTAAAACAATTACATTGTAAGTGTCTTGGTAGAGAGTTAGACAGTTATTGATATGTATAACCAGGGTTTTTCATTTTTTTTTTGTTTTTTCTGGTTATTATAACCGGGGTGTGTTCGGGGTCACATAGGGGCAATTTTGGAAATGACTGCTGGCTCACCCAATTTTTGCTTTCCCTCTAGGGGGACTGTGTTGACACCTTGCAAGTCCTGTCAGGTTGAGTGTGAGGAAGTTTACATTGACTGTCCAGGAGTGTTTGTTCAGACCTATGGATGTGTTGGGATAGTTCACCCTGGAAGCCAGTATGATTCCAGTTAGATTCCTATCCCTGAATGTTAAGGGTATAAATCACCCCATCAAACATAGGAAAATTCTACTGTATTGTCAAAAGCAAAAAGCTGACATTGTATTCTTACATGAAACCCACTTATCTACTAAGGAGACTCTAAAGCTGGCGCTGGGCAAATATTGTCTAGCGTCTCACACACCTGCATGTGGGAAAAAGAATGGGGTGGTGATATTAGTTCGTAAGTCAATTAAGATGCAGGTTCTATCGACTCGGGCTGATCTGGAAGGCAGATGGACTGGTGTCCACCTTTCCGTGGAGGGACAGCAGATGGTAATTTTCGGTGTGTATGCACCGAATTGTGATAGCCTAAATTCTTTCAGTCTCTGGCAGATGTAATGCAAGAATTCTCTGCTTTCCCTATAATTGTAGGTGGGGATTTTAACATGGTGTTAGACCCACTAACTGATCGCAAACCCAGCAGGCCCAATAAGAGAGAGAAAGCCTTGGAAGTGCTGTATTCCGTCATGGAGAATTTCGGCTTGGTGGATATATGGAGGCTGTAACATCCAGCTGAAGAGGATTATACCTTTTTCTCACACCTGCATGGCTCCTACTCAAGAATTGACTTTTTTCTTGTGGCCAGATCGCTTGTCAAAGGGATCAGTTGGTCCGAAATACTCAGTACACATGTTTCCGATCATGCAGCAACAGCGTTTGATTTGGAGTATAAAGAAGATCACCACAAAACTGGTGCCTGGTTCTTTCCGAGGTATCTGCTCGCAGAGGACTCTTTCAAGATATATATACAACAGGCCATAAGAGAGTACTTTGAGTTCAATGTAGTAGGAGCTACCTCTGCATGGGCGTGGTGGGAAGCATTCAAGGCTTCAATTAGAGCGAAGATAACTAGTCATGCTATTGCCGCAAAAAAAGCAGCCAGAAGTAAACTGAAGGCTCTTGATCAACAGATAAGAGCGGGAGAATGAATTTTGCAGAGGAAGTTCAACGCTATGGTCTTATCACAACTGCAAAAAGTAAGATATGCATACAATGTGGCTCTTAGCAAAGAAGTGGAGGGGGAGTTGTTCCCTCAGCAAGCTCGGTATCATACGGAAGCCAATAGGGCGGGCAAGTTCTTGGCTGCTAAGCTAAACCCGCAAAGGGACAAATCTCACATAGTGATGATAAAGGATGAGCTTTCAGGCCCTTTATATAAGGATAATGAAATCTCGGATGCCTTCTCTAAGTGTTATAATAAGCTTTACTCGTCTGAAGCCTCCTGTGAGGAGTCGGCTCTGAGGAGTTTCCTAGAGAAGATTGAGCACCCTCATCTGGAGCCTGATCAGACAACAGCTCTTTGTAAGCCTATAAAAGCGGAGGAACTTGAGTTGGCCCTGGCTAGGATGGAAAGCGGGAAAGCAGCGGGGCCGGATGGTATTCCAGCAGAGTTTTTGCAGATGTTCGGAAAAGACCTCTGCCCATTTTTGTTGGCATATTTTCAGCAGCTTCAAAAACAAGTTAATGATACTGGGGCCTTTGCAGAGGCCACTATAGTGGTAATAGCCAAGCCTGGGAAAGATCCGGGACAAGTGGGTAGTTATAGACCTATTTCTCTGTTAAATGCTCCTTATAAGCTCTACTCTTCCATTCTGGCACATCGGCTAAAGGAGGTTCTCGATCATCTGATACATCCGGATCAATGTGGATTTATTACCGGCAGATCTTCAGCCGACAATGCTCGCCTGCTCTGTAATGTGTTGGAGATTGCGGACCGTCTGGAATCCCCTTACATCGGTCTTTCATTGGATGCCGAAAAGGCTTTTGATAGACTGGAATGGCCTTTTTTGTTCCATGTGCTGGAGTGGTTTGGAATCCCTCTCCAATTTAAAAATATGATCCAGGTGCTATACTCCAGCCCTAAGGCTAAGATCTTGGCTAACAAGGTGATGTTGCAGCACTTTTCTCTGCATAGAGGCACACGGAAAGGATGTCCGATGTCTCCTTTGCTATTTAACCTAGCATTGGAACCGCTTATGCTGCTGATACGACAAACAGAGGAGATCAAGGGAATAGAAATTCAGGATCTTCAAGTGAAAGCGTCCACTTATGCGGATGACCTGCTGCTGTTCCTCTGCCCAGATTCTCTCTCTGCTGTAATGCACCAGATAGGAATATATTCTGGCTTCTCCGGGTATAAAGTTAATTGGACAGAATTGGTTGCATTTCCTCTCAATAAATATGGAAACAGGGCGATGTTGCAGCAATATGATTTCCAATGGGAGCCTTTGGCAATAAAATTTCTAGGAGTCCAGTACGGAGTGCCATTAGAGGAAACCATACAAATCAACACTGGAAAGCTGAAGGAGATTGCGCAATCTTTTACATTAAAATGGTCCCCCTTACATCTTACCTGGTGGGGTCAGTTAGATGCCATTAAGATGGCCTTGATGCCGAAATTAAATTATATTCTGGGAATGATTCCCATGATGTTCCCTGACTCCCTGTACAAAGGTATTGAGCGGGTACTGTGTAATTTTCTATGGAATGGGAAGACGCCCCGGATAGCCTTGAAGAAACTGAAAGCTTCTAAAGAGGAGGGAGGTATCCACTTCCCCGATTTCCATATGTACCATCAGGCGGCTTTATTAAGTCAGGGAGTTTTATGGGCTGCGTATTCAATGCTTCGACAGAAACCTGTGTGGTTGGAGATAGAGGAGCACCTGGTCTCTCCGTGCCCAATTAATTTGGTTATGGGAATGAAATGGTTGGAGAGCTCGAGAGTAGGGCACATAATTGTATTCACACAGAGAGCATTCCAGACCCTTTCAATATGCATGAGGGAAGGCAATATTATGTCCAGAAGAATGCCCATTTGGAATAATCCTATGTTCAAAATAAATAACTGCAGCATCGCTTGGAAATGTTGGCAAAAATGTAATGTCTGGAGGGTGGAAAACAAAGTAGCGGAGCCTGGACTGATATAGTAAACCTTGTTTATTATGCCCCAACGCGTTTCGGCCACCGGCCTTCTTCAGGGGGTCTTAGAGAACACACCTCAAAAATAATAAACATAAACATATAAGTTAAACACATAATATAAAAAAATTGTATTACATCAATAAATAAATCAATAAAATATTGATGAAATAATAAATAAAACCATAAATTTCACTTAAAACATCTAAAGGACAAACTATTAATTCATAATAGTTAATTAGAAAACACACTAATAGATAAAAATATATTGTAAAATATATAAACATTAAGAAATAATAAATATATATTAAAATACCAAGAGAAGGAAGAGAGACGAGGAGAAGCAAACAGTAAATAAATACCTTAATATGATCAAATTGAATGTTATCCCGGACTGAACCTATGGGATACTGACGGCTGACAATGCATATTAACAAATATATAACCAATTAATAATAAATAATTAATTACATAAATAAATCTACATATATATAAAAACTCACATATATAGTATAAAAAACATTTGTAAAAATACCACTTATAAAAGTAAAACTGTGTACATGTGTAATATAAAAAATTACATATATGAATAATCAAGGTACTTCAAGAAACACAAAAAAATGTATGTAAAAAATATAAAAAGGAAAAAATCAAGAAACCATCATAAAACGCATATAAAAAAGGGCTTATAGAAATTGTATGAAAAACTCATGTAAAAAACATGTGAAAATTGTATAAAAAACCTAATATAAAAAAAAAAAAGATGGAGACACTCTTAAATTTGAAATCATCATATACTTAAAAATTACATCAGAAAAATATATTCTTAAAAATGCAGCTTATATAATGTGCTTATTGTATTGACAACTGATATCTAAAAACAATGGCCAGTAATCGCAAAGTAATAAAAAACTCAAGCAATAAAACAGTGGAAAAAGGGGAAAAAAGAAAATAGTACATGATTGACTTGAATTATGCATCAAAGGAGTTGTCTATTGCAACTTCTATATCCCACTTATTGTTCTGACAACCAATATCTAAAAATATTAACCGATAATGTAAAGTAAAATGATGGCGAATAGAACAATAAAAAAACTAAATGCTTGAAAATGAAAAAACAAAATACTTGAAATAACCAGAGTATTGGGATAAGACAAAAACAAAGACGTGCATGAATGACCGATATAAACTGTTACCAATTATATTTAATCACGAAAATTAAAATGATGATACAGAAAAAAGAAAAAGGAACAAATTCCTTAATATAAAAAATGTACCATTGTATATTGCTTTAAAACCGGGTTGCAGAAAGTCACCACGGCAGTTCTTAGAGGAATAGCAGCCATTGTTCACAAATTTCCATAGATGCAGAACTCAACCACATATGGGAATAAACGGCCGAACGCTCAAAATATATATATAAAAAACGTTAAAATCGAAATCATACAAATATTTATTCGTACATACTGAGCCTGCCTCTTTTTAAAAAACAAAACAGAAACAGGGGGACACTCACATGAATAAAAAATTAAAACGTGGTAACGAGCAGTGCTCAACTGTTTAAAGAAGAAACAACTATCGCCAGATGTATCCCAAACTTATAGACCCATCATAGGAACTTGTAGTTGTATTTTTTGAATAAAATGTAAAAAAGAAGAACTTGCCAAGAACCAGCGTTCTACTCTACTGCAGTATTGAGTAACGCGATGGGATGTGCTGAGAACGGACGCCCAAGAAATGACGTTTTCCCGCCTGTGCAGATTAAAGGGCAATGACTTAAACCGGCAAATAATCGCATAAATGAAAACTGAATAAAAATACTCTGTTGGCGAAATAACTGTAAAGCAAACAGATGGCCATCATCAAAACATATGAACCCACATTCAGAGTATGTCATTAAATTGCGTTATGTTCAAAAGAAAGTGTAAAATGAACTTACCAAGAGCCAGCGTTCTGTTCTATTGCACTGTTAACTAACGAAGTAGGGCATACTAGGAGCGAACGCTCAAATACTAATGTTTTCCCGCCAGTGCGGGTTAAAGGGCACTGAATAAAAAACGACAAATAAATATTAAATACTGTATATTAAATGTAAAAGAGAAGAACTTGCCAAGGACCAGCGTTCTACTCTACTGCAGTATTGAGTAGCGCGATGGAATGTGCTGAGAACGGACGCCCAAGGAATGACGTTTTCCCGCCTGTGCAGGTTAAAGGGCAATGACTTAAACCGGCAAATAATCGCATAGGGCACTGAATAAAAAACGACAAATAAATATTAAATACTAAAGGAAATGTACTCTTTTTATAAAATGTATAACCATCACATCAAAAATAGACTAAACAGAATAATAAACCACCATAAAGAAACATATTTTATCAGATGGATGTCATCATATTTACACCCATGCAAATAAGGAGAAACAAACTGAAGACAAATGATTGTATAAATGTATAATCATATGATTGTGAAAGGGAGGGGAGGGGGAGGGGGAGGGGGGGGAGGAGGGAGGAGGGGGGGAGGAGATAGGGGGAGGGAAGGGGGGAGGAGGGGGGAGGGAAGGGAAGGGGGAAGGGAGGGGACGAGGGGGAGGAGGAAGCGAGGTGGTAAGGGAAGGAAGAGGGGGAGGGGGCGGAGGAAGGAAGGGGGAAGGGGGGGGAGGGAGAGAGAGGGAGAGGAGGGGGGGGAGGAAGGAAGGGAAGGAGGGGAAAGAAGGAGAGGGGAAAGGGGAGGGGAGGGGGGGGAGAGAGGGGGGGAAGAGAAGGGGGGGAGAGAGAGAGAGAGAGAGAGAGAGGGAGAGAGGGAGGGGGGGAGGGAAGGGAGGGAGGGGGGGAGGGGGAAGGAGGGGGGAAGGGGGAGGGGGAAAGGGAGGGGGGAGGGGGGGAGGAAGGGGTGGAAGGGGAAGGGGGGAGGGAGGGGAGGGAGGGGAAGAGAAGAGAAGAGGGGGAAGAAAGGGAGGGGAAGGGGAAGAGGGGGAGGGGAGAGGAAGGGGAAGAGGGGGGGAGGGGGGGAAGGGGGAGGAGGGGGAGAAGAATACTATAAAAAGGAATTAAATACTATAGAAAAACAGAAAGATCAACCTCTTGGTTCAACCCCAAAGGGTGTAATGTGCGTAATTCATAAATGAATCTCTGTTCAAGACGTAAGAGGAGTTTATCTAAATTGCCCCCTCGCCAATGAGGCCTTACCACTTTCAATACCAAAAATTTCAAATCGGAAAGGGTATGGTGAGCAGCCACCCAATGATCAACTAAGGGTTTGTCCACCGCCTGTCTCCGAATACTGCTCTTATGCTCGATTATGCGTGTCTTGATGCATCTTTTAGTCTTGCCAATGTAACAAAGGTTACATGGGCACAGAATCAAATAAATGACATTCTGGGTGTTGCAATTAGAAAAGTCTTTTAGCAGTACTTTATATGTAGAATTTGGCTTAGAAAATTCTTTTTTAATTACTAGAACATTTTCACAGACGCAGCACGTACCACATTTAAAATGTCCACACGCTCTTGGAACGAACTTTGGTTTGCCTAGAGCAGATGGTACTAGAATGTCTCTTATATTTGAGTTTCTCCTATACGCAACCAAAAGTTTTGTCTCACTTAAAGAAGAAAGAGGATCCAAAATATGCCATGCGTTTCTCAATATGTTTGCAATCTCTTTTGAATGTTCTGAAAATGTGATTGTACAAACAATATTGTTAGATGCATCTGGCGTACGTTTCTGTAAGAGGGACATGCGATCAGCCGACCAAGCACGTTGGCAGGCTTTAGTGATACAAGCTTCTGGATATCCACGGTCAATGAATCTCCAAGTTCATTGTAAAAATGTTCAAGTTGTAATGTAAACCACCCTGAATGGAAGACAGGGCAGTATAAAAATAACCTGTTAAATAAATAAAATAAAGAAACACTTGCCCTGTAATCTCCCAGTCAGAGATGGATGAAGGAAAAGGACAAGTGTTCACCTGTGTTTCTAGAGAGCTGGTGTTAACTTAGACTGTTTTTAACAAAGGTTTTTTTTTCCTTCTGCAAGGATATAAAGTGCTTTTGTAAAAAGGACTGGTTTAAGCAAAGAGACTGTTATCCTTGGAAGAGGAAGAAGAGTGAATATATCCCCTTCCTGGTCATACTGGGATAAGGCCAATTGGAATGAGTGAACACTAGTGGCAAGGAAAACACAGACTGGCTCAGTTTCAAGCTGTAGTGGCATCAGATCTATTGGGATTTGGGAAACATGGATATTTTAGATTTTTTCCTTTTATGCTGAACTTTTTACCTTATGCTGATGAGTCTATAAACCAGGGCCCTGATATTCAACAAGGTCCCAAGGTCGGCCATAACCACCGAAAGGTACCCATTCAGGAAAAGTGTTTGAATTGTGAGTCAGATGCTACTACTACTACTATTTAGCACTTCTAGAGCGCCACGCACACAGCGCTGTACAGCTAACCTACAAGAGGTAGTCAGCATACATGAGACAGTCCCTGCCCGTCAGAGTCATGCTCATTGGAGCTTACAATCTAGTTAGAATAGTACATTAGCTAAAACAGTGCAGAGCATCAATCGGTTCTACGCAAGCATTAATCAGTTCTACGCAACGTGCGGAGAGGTACAGTTTGGTCTGTAGTTGGTCATAAATGTTGACGGGGGTTGGGGTGAGATGAGGAAAGAGTCAGGATCTGAATGCAATGGTGAAGAGGTGGGTCTTCAGCCTAGACCTGAAGAGGGCCAGGGAGGGTGCCTGGCGCACAGATGCAGGTAGGCTGTTCCAGGCATGAGGTGCAGCAAGGTGAAAGGAGCGCAGTCGGGAGTTTGCGGTGTGAGTGAAAGGCATTGATAGAAGTAATTTGTTAGTGGAATGCAAATTTCAAGAGGGGACATAGGGAGAGATAAGAGATGAAAGATATTGAGGGGCCATAGAGTGAATGCATTTATAGGTCAGCAGGAGAAGCTTGAATTGGATGCGGAGCTGGACAGGGAGCCAGTGAAGTGATTTGAAAAGAGGAGTAATATGGGCATGGCGAGGCTGGCAGAAGATTAGTTGAGCAGCGTGATTTTGTATAGATTGAAGGGGAAGGAGGGGGCTCACGGGAAGACCAGCAAGGAGTAGGTTGCAATAATCGAGGCGGGAGGAGATTAAGGAGTGAATAAGCATTTTGGTAGTGTGTTCAGAGAGGAAGGGGCGGATTTTGCTGATGTTGTAGAGAAGGAAGTGGCAGGTCTTAGCTACAAGCTGGATATGCGTGGAGAAGGAGAGAGAGGTGTCGAAGATAACCCCTAGGTTGCGGGCCGAGGGAACAGGAAGGATAGTAGATCCATCCACATGGATTGAGAGAGGGGGAAGTGGGGGGGAGGAGTTAGGTGGAAAGACAAGGAGTTCAGTCTTGGCCATGTTCATTTTCAGTCGTCGATGAGACATCCAGGCAGCGAAGTCCGAAAGACAGGCAGAGATCTTGGACTTGGTTGCCGGAGAAATATTTGGTGTAGAGAGGTAGATTTGTGAGTCATAGGCATAGAGATGGTACTGAAAGCCATAGGAGGAGATAAGCGCACCAAGGCCTTGGGTATAGAGGGAGAAGAGGAGGGGCCTAAGACAGATCCCTGGGGTACACCTACATGGAGCGGGGTAGGGGAGGAGGAGGAGCCACCAGAGCATACGCTGAATGAGCGATGGGAGAGGTAGGAGGAGAACCAGGATAGTATGGAGTCCTTGAAGCCAAGTGAGGAGAGGGTGATGAGGAGAAGGTCATGGTCAACGGTGTCAAAAGCAGCAGAAAGGTCAAGAAGGATGAGGATAGAAAAGAGGCCCTTGGATTTAGCCAGGAACAGGTCATTTGTGACTTTTGTGAGTGCTGTTTCAGTGGAGTGTAGGGGACGGAAGCCGGATTGAAGTGGGTCGAGGAGGGCCTGGGAGGTGAAGAAGTCGAGGCAGTGACGGTGGACTGCTAGTTCTAATAGTTTGGATATGAAGGGAAGGAGGGAGATGAGTCGATAGTTAGAAGGGCATATGGAATCAAGTGAGGGTTTCTTGAGGAGGGGTGCGACAACAGCATGTTTGAAGTCAATGGGGACAGTTGCAATGGAGAGTGAGAGGTTGAGGATATGAGTGATGGAGGGGGCAATGGTGAGGGGGATGGAACGCAGGAGATGGGTGGGGATAGGGTCTGATGAACAGGTGGTGGGTTTGGAGGAGGACAGAAGGAGTGCAGTTTCTTCCTCAGAGATTAGAGGGAAGGAGGAGAGGGTGGCAGAGGGAGAATAGGTGGGGGAGGAGAATTGGGGAGGAGGGGAGGTAGATGGGGGGTAGGGAATTAGAGGTTAATCTTGTGGATTTTGTCGTGGAAGTAGTCGGCTAGGGTTTGGGCAGAAAGGGAGGGTGGGATCGGAGGTGGGGGGACCTTGAGGAGAGAATTGAGGGTATTAAAGAGATGGTGAGGATCAGAGGCAAGGGAGTTGGTCAGATGGATGTAATAATCTTGTTTAGCAAGTGCTCAGGCTGACTGAAAGGAGCCAAGCATGAATTTGAAGTGTAGAAGGTTATCCAGGGAGCGGGATTTGGACCAAGCTCGTTCGGCAGAACGGGCGCAGATGCATAGGTAATGGATTGTGGGTGAAAGCCAGGGTTGGGGAGTAGATCATTTGACAGGACGTGGGGTGGGAGGGGCAAGGGTGTCAAGGGCTGAGGATAATGTAGCATTGTATGAAGATAATGCCTCGTCGACAGACTTGGAGGATAGAATGGTGGAAAGAGATGGAGATATGGTGGAGGAGAGAGTCAGGGGATCAATAGTATGAAGGTTTCTAAATAGGACGGAGGAGACAGGATGAGGATGGGATGGCGGAAGTTGAAGAGTAAAAGTTAAGAGGTGATGGTCAGATGAGGGAAGGATTAATTTGGGGAAGTTTGAAGGAGAGGAGTTGGAGGACAACATTAGGTCAAGGCAGTGGCTGTGTAGATGTGTGGGGCAGGGGAGCAGGGCTGGAGGTCAAACGAGGAGGTAAGAGTGAGGAACTTTGAGGCATGGGGGGTCAGAGGGGTTGTCAATGTGAATGTTGAAATTTCCAAGAATAAGAGTGGGGAAGGAGGGATCCATAAAGGCAGGAAGCCAGGAGTCGAAGTTGGTGAGGAAGATTAATTTGGATTTGTCTGGTGGGTGATAAATAACAGCTATTCGGAGGGGAAGTGGTGAGAGGAGGCAAATGGCATGGACTTCGAAGGAGTCTCCATGGGGTGGCAGAAGGGGTTGGAATTAGCAGGAGGGAGAGAGTAGGAGGCCAACACCACCACCGCGACCAGTAAGTCGGGGTGTATGGGAGAACTGGTAGCCTCCATAGCAGAGAGAGAGGCAATGGATGCGGTATCATGTTGGGGGGAGCCAGGTCTCAGTCAAGGCAAGGAGGTGTAGGGCATTGGAGATGAAAAGTTCATGAATAAAGGTGGGTTTTTTTTATGACTGAGCATGCGTTCCATAGGGCACATGAAAACGGGAGAGCGGAAGGGGGGAGGAGAGGGATATGGATAAGGTTGGATAAGTTACATGTAGATTTCTTATCAGAGTAGAGTGGGGGGTCTATTTCTAGGGTAATGCTGAGATTTAGAGGGAGCAGGGTGTGGGTGGGTGTGTCTAGGTGAGTGCGCCCTCCAAGAGGGACATGAGGGAGGGGAAATGAGGGGTAAATTGATGATATCTGGTAGGTTATGTGAGGGATTATTTTGGGGGGTAGGGTTGGGGTTGATACCTATGGATAATTGAGTGTGGGATGAATGGGGGAGGGTGGAAGGAGAGAGGAGCGGGATGTGGATGAGATTGGATGGGGTAAGTGAGGAACTTTTTATAATGTGAGAACAAAATCAGGGAGGGAGGGTTGGGATTGATGTTACCAGATGAGAGAAGGAGAAGGAGTATTAGAGAGCAAGGTATAGTGGAGATGGTACGGTGGAAGCGAGGGTGGGGTTGCCTTAAAGAGAGGGGGGCTGGTTGAATGTGGGGGATGGTGTGAAGAAGCTCTAGAGCCGGTGCAAGGCTAGGGGGCAGGATGGAGGGAGAAGTGAGGAAGGTAGAGAGGGGGGCTGGTTGAATGTGGGAAATGGTGTGAGGAAGCACAAGGGCAGGTGCTAGGCTAGGGGCAGAGTGGAGGGGGAAGTGAGGAAGGTAGGAGAAGAGGAGGGAGGGTGTTGGTGGGTGTTGGTGGGTGTTGGTAGGTGTTGGTAGGAGGGGAGGGGAGGCAGTTGGGGAGGATAATGAAGAGGAGGACAATGAGATGTGGGGCCATGGAAGTGGGCAGCGAGGTCTGAGCAAGCAGTGGGTAGCAAGTTCTAGGCAAACAACGGGTAGCACTTGATGGGCAGACAAGCAGGCAGTGGGTAGTGGTTCAATGCAAGCAATGGGTAGCAAACAGAGGATAAGCAGTGGATAACAGTTCTAGACATCAATGGGTGATGGTACTATGCAACAATGGGTAGCAAGCAGAGGATAAGCAGTGGATAACAGTTCTAGACAACAATAGGTGATGGTACTATGCAACAATGGGTGGCGACAGTGTGCAATTAATGGGTAGCAGTACTATGCAACAATGGACTAGCAATGGATGACAGTTCAGTGCAACAGTGGGAAGCAATACTATGCAAACAATGGGTGGCAACAGTATGCAAAACAAAATAATGGGAGGCAAACAATGGGTGGCAACAGTGTGGGTGACAATAGTATGCAAAACAAAACAATGGGTGGCAACAGTGTGGGTGACAACAGTATGCAAAATAAAACAATGGGTGGCAACAATATGCAAACAATGGGTGGCAACAGTATGCAAAACAATGGGTGGCAGCAATATGTAAGACAATGGGTGGCAACAGTATGCAAAACAATGGGTGTCAGTACTTTGCAAGCAAGGAATAAGCAATGGATAATGATTCTATGCAGCGATGGGTATGCAATTCTATGCTCAGCAATGGGTAGCAGTATAATGTAGGCAATGGGAGCAATGTTAGGCAAGCAGAGGGTAGAGGTGCTGTGCAGGCAGTGGATAGTAGTTCAATGTCAACAATGGGTAGCAGTACGGCGCAGGCGGTGGGTAGCAAGTTCTAGGTAGGTAGTGGGAGAAAGAGCAATGCCAGCAGTGGGAAGGAAGGCAAAGGAGAGTCACCTGAGGGCACCAGGGCAGAGCTTGTGGTCCAGTCCGGAGGCGATATGTGGAGGAGCGGTCAAGCCCACTCAACCCCAGCAGCTACGGAGTGCCGGAGCTCGTGCCCCGGGCCCTTCCTAGGGGCAGGGGCATACGAATGGGTGCCAGACTGTGGTGGCAGAGCTGCTTGCAGGGACAGACAGGCACCACATGTGTGGTTCTGCCACCAGTCCCCCCTAAACAATTCCTCTACAATTTAGTTACTATAGTAAACAGTTTCATCGACTCCCTCTATGTAAACAGTTTCTGCTTGTTAATAGTTTATAAGACTGTTTTGAATTCTCAGCCCAGTCTTACTAGTATATGCATTAGTTACATTGTTCTAAAAGAATGTTCATTGTAAAAATAATGTTCTGAATTGTTATAAATTGTTCTTTATAAGGTTCTAAAAATGTTCTTTGTAAAAATAATATCTCATTATTATTGTCATTCTGTTACCTGTAAATCACATCTGATCTCTGGAAGAAGCGGTATAAAAATGTACAAATAAATAAAAATAAATAAATAAATAAAAATGTTGCCAGACCGTTGCAGGATACAGGTATGTACAACAGGCAAAATGGTAGTGGCCAACTAAGCATGTTCCCCCCCTCTCCTACAGGGAATATGGAGTATACCTGAGGAGGCCCTGAAATGCCACTTCAGGATGCTGCACCGGCAACCAGCAACCAGCTCCAGAGGATCAGGGAGTGGCTGGCGGCTGAGGAAGGTCAGTGGAGTACACAGTGGTGCCCAGCAGATGCAGGGGCTACCAGACTGGTGCAGGCAGACCACCTGGTGGTGGACACTCTCTGTAAGCAATGATAGAACTGTGCTGGGGTCAGCTGTGCCATCTCCCGGTGTCACCAGTCCATCTGTGCACCAGCTGGCACACAGGACATGCAGCTGTGCACAAACCTGGCTGGACATGGCACAGAAGGGTAGTACAGGGGCACACCCCCCCAGCATAGTCTGGAGGGGTGCCTAATGCACCTGCCCATGCTGCCACCTGTGCATGCCCAGTGACTGGGGGGGGGGGGGCGGCAGGGTATAGCACAGCATATGAAGGGGGAACCAAACAGGCTGGAGGTGGGCAAAGTAGTGGTGTGCAGTGTGTACTGTGGGGGAGGCAAGCCCCTGTGGGAAGAAGGTGGGTGGGTGGGTGATGCATGTGTGGGCTCCCCAGGGGTGTGCCAGGGCCATGCCTGTGCATACCAGTAACTCCCTCCCCTTTCCCCATAGCTGGCTCTAGGGGTGCCTGGGGGACTGCTGGCTCACCATGCCAGCCACCCAGAGGTGGCAGGCCTGTGCCAGGTGAGTGGAGCATCAGCAGCAGTACCACCAGTGGCGATGATGAGGAGGAGACATCAACATCATCAGTGACCAGGGACACCGCACCAGAGGACATGACATCAGAGGAGGGGGGCAGCATGGGGTCCATGACACAGTGGGAGGAGGAGGGATCAGAGGACCAGGGACAGGGTGGGGAGGAGAGGTCAGAGGAGGAGGAGGAGAAGGTCTGGGTGGACCAGAGGCAGAGTGGGGAGGCCGAGTTGCCAGCAGAGGTGGGAGCAGAGGGGGTGGCAGGGGGGGGGTCACAGGAACCACCACCAAGCTCCCCAGGTTCGATGATGTGGCACAAGACACCACCAGCAGGCAACCAGGGAACCCAGAGGTAGAGCTGCACCCCATAGCAGAACCCCACAGCCCAAAGGCGCACCCACCTGCTAACCAACCAAGGGGCCAACAGGGCTCAGCATGGGCCAGGGGAGACTTAGATGGTGCTGTGGTCCACCTCCTGCAGCTGGGGTCCTCCATAGCCACCCCTCCATAGCCAATCCCAGCTGGGGTCCTCCATAGCCACCTCCTGCAGCTGGGGTCCTCCATATTTATTTATTTTTATTTTATTTAGCAAGCATTTGTATACTGCTTCTTCCAGCGATCAGAAGCATGTATGATTACATAGAATAAGCTGTCAAATCAAGACAGAAAATTTGTGGTGTTACATATTGATTCGTAAGGTAAGCACGGCACACAGAAAATTATCTACTTCTTATATATGGGGAAAAGAATTTACATATGTACATTTTTACATAGAAGGTTCTCTGGGTCTCTGGGTAGATAGATGCCCCTCATGTGGATTTAGAACAGGTTGAAGTGGCTTTGAAATAGGTGCGTCTTGAGTTTTTTTCTAAAGTCTGATAGATCTTTGCTGGCTCTTAGATCGGGCGGTAGTTGGTTCCATAGTGTCGGTGCTGCGTATGAGAAGGCCCTGTTACTAGTGCTGGCCTTGACAGATCTTATATCTGTTGGAGTGTGGAGGGTGTTGGAGTTGATGGTTCTTCTGTTTCTGTTGGTTGGTTGTATGCAGATTAGGGTGGAGAGGAAGGATGGTGCTATGCTGTGGATGAGTTTCAAAGTGGTTGTCAGTATTTTGTATTTTGTGCGAGCTATAATGGGGAGCCAGTGGAACTCTATTAGTACTGGTGTGATGTGTTCAAGAAGACTTTTCCTCATAATGATCCTTGCAGCTACATTCTGTGCCATTTGCAGGATGGTTAGGGTTTTCTTAGGCAGTCCTTGAAAAATGGCGTTGCAGTAGTCGAAATGTGGCATGATGAGTGCTTGAGCGACGGATCTGAAGTCGTTGGGATCAATAATGTTCCGTATAGGTTGAAGAACTCTCAGTTTGTGGAAAACTGCCCTGTTGGTTTTGTGGAGGTGTTTTTCCATTTTTAGGTCGCAGTCAAATGTTACTCCTAGATATTTTATATCTTTCTTCGTTTGGTAGGTATTGTTGCACAGGGTTATTGTTGTAGGGTGGTCAAAATTTGCTTTTCTGGAGATATACATCACCTCAGTTTTCTTATGGTTTATCGCCATGCTGCTTTGTTGTAACCAGTTTTGCATCTCGCCGAGGCATGTTTCGAGTAGGCTGTAGTCCGGGTTATCAGTGTCAAGTTATGTGTACAGCATAATATCATCGGCATAAATGTGGTAGTTGATTTTGTGCTGTATGAAGATTTCGCATAGTGGTTGCATATATACGTTGAAAAAGAGTGCTGAGAGTGCAGAGCCTTGCGGTATACCTTGCGTTTGAGGGAATGCTTCCGCTTTTTCACCGTTGAACTGTACCTGTTGCATTCTGTTTGAGATGTATGATGTGAACCACTTTAGGGGGGTTCCTGATATTCCTATTGACTTGATCCTGTTTATAAGGGTTCCATGGTTAACTGTATCAAAGGCAGCTGAGATGTCGATGAATAAGAGTATATACATTTTCTTTTTGTTTTCCAGGCCCTTGAGTAGGTTGTTAAGCAGAACTAGTAATAGGGTTTCCACCCCATGATGTTGTCTAAAGCCGTATTGCTGGTCATCTAGGGGAGCATTGTCGTTCAGGTGGTCTTGTAGTTGTAGTAGGACCGCCTTTTCAATGATCTTTGCTAGGAATGATATGCTCGATATTGGGCGGTAGGATGCTGGGTCATCTCTGTTGAGTGTACTGTTTTTTAGAATCGGTCTTATGATAGATTTCTTTAGTTCAGAAGGCACGATTCCTTGTTGCAGTGATAGGTTTACTATGTGAGAGACGTACTGGGCTATGTCTTGTTTCGCTGCCTTGACCCAGGCTGCTGGGCAGGGATCGAGTGGGGATGTGGTGCTGTTTATGCTTGTGATTATGGTTACAATTTGCTGGTCTCCGATTTTGTGGAAGTTGTTCCATACCTGGTCTTGAGTTGTGTTGGTCTCAATGTTGGGTAGGGGTGCTGGCAGTGTTGAGTCTAGGCCGAGCATTGGTCTTGTGGCCATCAGTTTGCTAGCATAGTGGTTTGCCAGAGTTTGGGCCTTGATCATTTTGTTTAGGTTGTCGCTCTGAGATGTTTTAGTTAGCGATTTGACGAGTTCGAATAACTCACGTGGTCTGTTGATAGCTTTGCTTAATAAGTTAGTATGATGCATTCTTTTTGCTGAGTTGACGTCATCTTTGTACTTTGCGAGAAGGGTCATGTATTTGGTCTTGTGTTCGATGGATTTGGTTTGCCTCCATTTTCTCTCTATTCTACGGAGTTCTCTCTTTGATCTTGTTAGTGATTCTGTGTACCAGGGTTCTGAACCGGGTTTGCTTGTATTCTCCAAGGTTTTTAATGTTGGGTTTGATGCACTTTGTATGCTTGCGTTCCATCTGTTTGTTAGTTCATCGAGGTCTGTGCAATCCAGATCTATGTGGGATGAAATGGTGCTTATGAGGTGTTCTTTGTTGAATTTATTGAACTTCCTGAGTGGGTGCGGCATTCTAATTTCTTTTGCATTTTTGGGTATGGATGGCAATTTTATTATGATATCGATTTGGTGGTGGTCGGACCATGGGACTTGGGTTATCTTTATCATAGGTGGTTCTTCATTTGGGTGAAGATTGGTGGGTATGAAAACCATGTCCAGAGTATTTCCTCTATCGTGGGTGGCTTCACTTACTATTTGATGGTAGCCCAGTTGGTCCATGGCTTCAAGGAAGGTGTTCGCGTGGGTTGGAGGAATAGATGCTAAGTTCAAATCTCCCAAGATGATTTGGAATTTTTTGTTTTGGGTGGTAGTGATGTTTTCCAGTGCTGTAGCTAGTGCTTCGTGGTGTGATGAGGGAGGTCTGTAGATTAGGCAGATGGATAAAGCCGTACTTTCTACTTTGAGTAAGTCAAGGTCTGTGTTTGTGATCGTGGATGTGTTTGACAGTTGCAGGCTGGTTTTGGCTGCTATGAGGACTCCTCCTCCCCTTTTGTTGGAGCGTGGACAGTTGTAGAGTTTGTAGCCGGGTTTACTTATTTGGTTTAATATTGCGGGATCTGAGTTAGTGAGCCAAGTTTCTGTTATACAGAGGATGTCTGGTTGTTCATCAGTGTAGATGTTGTAGATGATGTGCGCTTTGTTCCTTATCGACCTAGTGTTGATAAGGATGATGTTGCATGTGTCATACACTGGGTGGGAAGCCCGTGTGGGTTTATCTTGTGTTAACAAGGGTTTGTTTCCACGGTTTCTCTGTGACTTGGTTTTAAACTGCTTCTGTGTCTTCTTTTGCTTGGTAGGAATGTGACTCTGGGGTAATATGAGTGTTGGTTGATCAACGGTAATGGGGATTGGATTGTGTTGATGCAGTAAGGGTATTGGGAGGGGGTGGATAAAGTAGATTGGGATATATATGTGTGGTAGAAAGTAGTGCGGGTTCAGGTTGAGTCTGTGTGGAGAAACCAGTGTACACATGCACAATATTAGAACAGTGTAGAGGAGCTACATTTCACAGCTGATTAGAAGACTGTGGTGGTGCTATTATTAATTGATTAGTGCAGCACAGTGATCCTAGATATAGTGTAGCCACCCCACTCCATAGCACCCTGTTCGTGCCACATCCAGACCCTCAGTGCCATCACCCCCTCGTCCATGGAGTGACTGGGTCCTAGCTGCCCTGGTGGCAGTGGTGTGCCTCCTCAGGGAGGAGGTGCATATTGGAGCATGGACCATCAGCCTGCACCTAGAGGCTCTCACAGCAGCTATGTTAGGGCACAGGCTGGGCTGGGGCGGATCACAAAAACTGCAAGATGCAATAATGTCTGCCACTGTTGGCAGGATATATATATATATATATATATATATATATATATATATATATATATATATGTTGACATAGTTGTCCAATAAATGTTTTATTGTTTGTAAGTGCTGTGTTATCCAGTTTGTGGGGGTAGGGCAGCGCATCTGCATGGGTGGTGTGGGGAACCAGGGGTGGGAGACCAGGGGAGAGGGTCCAGGGGTGGGGGACTAGGGGAAGGGGTCCAGGGAAGGGGTTCCATGGTCCATGGGCATGGGGTGTGGGGTGTGGGAACACCCATTTTACATGGGTATGGCAGAAAGCCCCTACCTGGGCAGATGGTCACAGACAGTGTCCTGCACAAGTAGCATCTCACTGGGCCCCAATCATATGTGCATGTAGAGCCCCTGCTATAATCACAGAACACAGCGGCACAGCATGCAAGGGATGCCACCTTGTCCACAAAGGTACACCGTTGGGGCGGCACAAGCCACAGTTTACATGTCCACCTATTGTGTATGTGTCCCACCCAGCTATCATGGTCTGGGCATCCCTGCACACCTACCATGCCATCACTCAGCACCGTGCAGGTATGGCGTCCTATGGCAGAAAGCTGTCACACAGATATTCATAGCATTGGTGGCCAGAGGCCTAAGCACATACCAGATATGCCTTTGAATGGGGCATGGCCCCACTGCGCTCTCTACCCACATATGCATAAGAGGACATACACAGGTAAGCAAACACTGCCTTATCATGTTGCTGCTTCATGAAGGCTGACAAGGCACCAGCAATGGAAAAGCACACAAGGAAGGCAAACTTCACTCCATCCAAGACAGTCTTGGCCCTGGGGCTCATCTTGCAGCAGCACACTGCCCTCTTTGTGGCTGAGGATGTCAGTGCCCAGCAGGCAGTGTGGCAGGACATCACAAACAGGGTCAGTGACATACGCCACAACAACTGAGATGTAGAGGACCTCAAGAAAAAGTGTCACATGGTCCATCAGGTGGAGAAGAAGAGGGCCGGCAACAGCAGACTGCTGCCTGTGCAGCAGCATGGCCTCACCCCACTGGAAGAGCAGGTGCTGCAGTAAATGGAGGGGGTTGCCATCACAGGGGTTCTGGGCTTTGATAGTTCCACCACAGGCACACAGGGGGTAAGTAGGCATGCCCCATAGACCGGGTGTGGCTGTGACAGTAATGTCTGTGTCCCCACTGTCCCTCCATCCACCCATCCCATGCCTGTCCATCTATCAGACCACAGGTGCTGCATGGGGTGGATACAGTGTGGGCTGTGTAACATCTGCCGGTACTATGGTAGTCCAGGTGCTACCCTTCAGGCCATGTCAGCATGCCATGACACTAACCTCTGCCACTTTTGCTCTCCCACAGACCTGCCAAGGACACCACCTTCCCAGCCTGGGACCAATGCACTGGGGGAAGCCTCACAACCCACCATGGAGTATGCCAGTGACCAGTCAGGGTGCAGCATGGCCTTCAATGCCAGTACACCAGCCAGCGATGTGAAGCAGCCCACTGCGATGGCCAGTACAGAAGGGTGGAGGGGCAGGTCAGTGTGACTGCCAGTGTTTTGGGGACAGCTGTGGATGATGCACCACTTGCTGAGCTACAGTTCACCATCCTTGAGGAGCCAGTGTATGCAGGGAGCAATGACCTGGACCAGGAGTTATGACAGGAGGGTACATGCCTGCTGGTAGGCACTGAGGGCATACTAACCAAGCTGTAGGGTATCCGGCAGGACCTGCAGGCTACAGAACAGGCCAGAGAGGCCAAGCAGAAGGAGTGGCGGGACCACAGACTTTGCTTGGAACACCACCTGGAGGGGCACCTGCAGCTGATGTGGGAGATGGCAGCATACCAGGCATCTATAGCTGACTCACTGTGCAGTTTGGTGGGCCTCATGCAGGCACAGGAGGTGGGTGCTGGGGCCACCAGAGCAGCAGCACAGTCACCTGCTAGTCCTGCGCCATGTCTGTCAGACCACCCTGTTGGAGAGGGTGGAGACACCACTAGCACATCCCCTGACAATGCTCCACTGTGTCACAGTGCATGTGTTAGCAAGTGTCCATGGCCAGCGGGAAACTCTGAGGAAGGAGGATCAAATGGGGGGAAATAAAGAACACTTTAATACAATGGGTGATAATGGGCACTTTATTGTATCCTTCAGCACACATTTCATGGTACTGGGCACATAATTGGTGATTGTGTTTGTCCAACCCTGGTGCTTTCCCATATGACTCGCAAATGGTGGGCCAGTGCCCTGGCCTGCTGTTGACTCCCAGACTCTGCACCATCACCATCTGCTGCCTCTGCGGCCTCCCACGCCTCCACATCTGCTGACTCTGGGTCCGGTACTCCATACATCCCATGCCAGGTTGTGGAGTATGTAGTAAAGGCTGTTAGTGTAGCTGGGTTTAAAAAGGGTTTGGACAAGTTCCTGGAGGAAAGGTCCATAAACCATTATTAAGAAGGGACCCAGGATATGAATGCTTGATCCAGTACAAGCATTGTGGATCCTGTGTCTTTTGGGGAAACTGCTACGTACGTATGACCTAGATTGGCCACTGTTGGAAACAGGATACTGGGCTTGATGGACCTTGGTCTGACCCAGTATAGCATATCTTATGTTCTTATGCAGCATGCAGAAAAATATCTGGTATACCCGCTCCGATGGTAGAGGAGTTGAGGCACCGGAAACGTCTCTTCAGCACCCTAATTGTACGCTCCACAACCATCTGTGTCTGCTGGTGGGCACTATTGTACCACTCCTCCTGCCAACCTCTGGGGTGATGTACTGGGGTTAGCAGCCAGGTTCTCAGGAGGTACCCACGGTCACCTGTGAGGCAATGTGAGCTGTGAACATGTGCATCTGGACATGAACTGGGTATAGTCTATGGGCTGCTATGGATGGCGTGCAGTGGTGCTCATGTGGTGCGATACATACAGTACACCTGTTTGCAGTACCAATAGCATCAGACTGCAGCAGGCATCCATTCTGGGCCTGTCCTGGGGCTCATACATGTGCACACTCACCTAGCAGCCACACATCTCCAAGCTGACCCCCGGCTTCTGCCTGTCCCAGGCTGGACTGTACGAGGACAAATGCATCATGGCAGGACCCTGGGTAGTGGGTACACACATCTGTGAAGGCCATGTTAGCATCCACAATGACCTGCATGTTCATTGATGTGTATCCATGCCTATTCCAGTATACCCTCTGCTCCAGCTGTGGTGCCCACAGTACAATGTGAGTGCAGTCTATAGATCCATGCACCAGTAGGAAACCAGCAACACTGTAGAATGCCTGCATGGTCTTCTGCCACATCTGCTGTGTCCGAGGGAGGTCTATGAGGTGACACATCCTCCACAGCAGGGCCCTGGTAAATGTTCCAATGCAATGTCTGGCAGTGGGCTGCGTGACTCCAACAGTCTCCCCTATCACATGCTGGAAGCTACCGATTGCAAGGAATCCCAAGGCAGTGTTCACCATCATGGCCACTGGCAGGGCCTGGCTTTTGGATGTGGAGGGGTCCAGGTCCACACTGAGTATGCTGAACAACTCAGTTATTGTTGCCCCATCCAGTCTGTATTTATGACACACTTCCTCTTCTGTCAGTTGCAGGTTGCTCACCCTGGGCTTGTGTAAACTTGGGGCAGAGTATCTATGTCTCGGGTGCTGGGCCTCTGCCTGCAGCTGGGTATGCACGGCCTGTTGGATCCTCCACTGTGCCCAGGCATGGCGTGCACATCTCCACCTCTAGATTACCATGTGCATAGCCCGCATGGTGTCCCTGCCTGTCCGGAGGCACTTTATGTCTGCCCGGTTTGGATGCAGGCCTGCTCACACACCCCTTGCTCTACTGTGCCCTGTTCCGCCACTACATGGGTTCAAGGCTCACTAAAAGGAGCAGTTGCAAAAGTTAAGGACTTATATCAAGCTTGGGTGTTGTTTAAAAATACTATCTTGGAAGCCCATACCAGCTGTATTCCACGCTTTAAGAAAAGTGGAAGGAAGTCCAAAAAACTGTCAGCATGGTTTAAAGGTGAGCTCATAGAGGCTGTTGTTGCAAAAAAACCCAAACATATTTCAGGAAATGGAAAAAAGAACCAAATGACAAAAACTGGAAACAGAACAAGCACTGGCACGTTAAATGCAAGGCATTGATAAGGCAGGCAAAGAGAGAATTTGAGAAAAAGCTTGCTGTGGAAGCAAACATGCGTAATAAATACTTTTCAAGTATATTCATACCAAAAAACCTGTGAGCGAGTCAATTGGATCATTAGATGATAGAGGGGAAAAAGGGGCTCTAAGAGGGGATAAGGCCATAGCAGAGAGACTGAATGAATTCTTTGCTTCTATCTTTACTAAGGAAGATGTAGGACTGTTACTCATGACTGAAAATATATAAAGACTAATAAGAGAAGATATTTTTTTATTCAACGTGTAATCAAACTCTGGAATTTGTTAGCAGAGGATGTAGTAAAAGCTGTTAGTGTAGCTGGGTTTAAAAAAGGGTTGGACGAGTTCCTGGAGGAAAGGTCCGTAAACCATTATTAAAAGGGACCCGGAATATCACTGCTTGACCCAATACAAGCATTGTGGAACCTGTGTCTTTTGGGGAAACTGCTAGTTTTTTATGACCTAGATTGGCCACTGTTGGAAACAGGATACTGGGCTTGATGGACCTTGGTCTGACCCAGTATGGCATATCTTATGTTCTTATATTCTTATGTTCTTATCAACGGTCCTTTGCACTGGGTTCATTCGCTTAATGCTAAATGATTAGTGATGTCCAATATAAGCACACACAGGTTTCGTAAATCAGCTTTATGCGGGTTTCACTGCGACATGCCTCCATTTCAACCTGGGTTTCAGTGCCTGGCGCTGTGCGGGTAGCTGGGCCTCAACGATTCAAGCCGCCTTGTTGAATATGTGGTTTGCACAGTTATGGCGGTTTTCCACAGGTAAGGCTTGCACTTACCCGTGTAACACACGCCTAGACCTTCGAATATCGGGCCCCAGGGTTCTGAAAGCCCAATTCCAAGCCCAGCAGGGCTTCTGGAGAAGTGGTAAACACTGGACATTGTGGCTGATGGGGACTCAGATTCCTTTTTATTCTACAAGGGCTGAAAAGCTCATAGAAGCCATTAGTGTTGGGAGCCATTTTTTTTTGTTATCTCTTTGGACTCTTTGAGGAGACATTGGCAACTCCTGGGGTTACAAACCTTAGTTAACAAACAGTGATATTTCAGTTCTATTTTAGCCTAGTTTATAAAGTCAAACAGCTGCCTATGCATCCTTAAAAATACTAGAATACATTCTGCATAAATAGCATCAAGGTTGTGAATGCTGACATTTATGCCTGCTTGAGAGCAGGGATAAATGTTAGCATATGAAGTGCATGCGTAGTTTATAAATTACATATTTAAATTGTGATTCCACTCACTCTGCCCAATCTCCTTCCTTGAATACAGTACTGCATATACTTTTTGACATGACCTAATTTTATGAGATGCCTTTTATACTCATAAATCAGCATTTTATTTACTTTATCTCATTATTTTACAAAGTATTTTCAACTGTTTTGATTAGATATTCATCGCTTTTACATATTATCTGATTTTTTTCCTTCATCCCTTTCTTCTCTTTCCATTCCCATCATCACCCCCCATCTTAGGATCGACTTTCACTTCCAGTTTTTATGACTCCATACCACTTTCTTCCTTGTTCTGACACTTCCTAACCTTCTCCCCTCTCACCTTCAACTCAAATCTCTCCTCCTTATCACCCTCTCATTTATCACCCTTTCCCATTTCTCCTCCTTTCTTGTCTTCCTCCTTTTCCTCAGCTCTTGAACTTCACCTTTTTCTTCCTCTCATTCATCCCTCTACCATCTCTCTTAAACAGCCTCATCCTCATTTCCGCCATTCCATCTCCTCTCTGCCTCACACTCTTCTCTTCCTGCTTCTTTCATCTGGTGATGTTAATCCTAACCCTGACCCTTCTCTCACTCCAGTTCCTCTCTTCTCCCAGAAGACTCGGTATCAGTCATTGCTCTCTGTCATGGTGGTTATCAGTTCTCCCACACACCTCGTCCCACTGGCTGTGGTGGTGGTACTGGGCTTCTACTCTCTTCTTCCTGAAAATTTCAACCCCTCCTGCTGCTTCAGTCTCACTCCTTTCCCTCCTTTGAAGTCCACTCCATCCACCTTTTTACTCCACTACCTCTCTGGTTAGCTGTTATTTAACGACCTCCTAATAAGCCCACCTCTACCTTTCTCACTGACTTTGACTCATGGCTTTCCTTCTTTCTGGATTCATCTTACCTGTCCCTTATTCTTGGGGACTTAAAAGTATAAGGTTCACAGGGATTAATGACATGGATGTTAAAGCTCCATTCCCTTACCTCCTTGTTTGACCTCCATCTTTGCTCTACTACCCCCACTCACCAGCACGACCACTACCTTGACCTTGTTATTGTTCTCTAATTGCTTACCGTGAAACTTCTGTACCTCAGTTCTTCTCTTATAAGACCATCATCTGCTAAGCTTCATTCTTCAGCACTTACTGCCTCAACCTCACCCTGTCTCCTCCAACCTCTTTGGCTTTCTCCTCATCTGTCTCATCACCTCTTTCCTCCACTATGTCATTAGAGTCTGTTGATGAGGCAGTAGCTTCCTATAACACTGCACTCTCCTCTCCTCTGGATGCTCTTGCTTTGTCCATGCCAAATCCTGCATGGCATACTATACCTCAGATCTGGCTGTCTTCCACTACCCACTCTCTACATTCCTGAGTCTGTTCAGCTGAGCATGCTTGCCTCAAATCCTGTACCCTTTGCGGACTTTCTACATTTCAAATTCATGCTTGTCTATTTTCCAGTCAGCCATACACTCACCAAACAAGACTATTATGTCCATCTAACTCTCTCTCTTGCCTCTGACCCTCACCATCTCTTTACAACTCTCAACTCTCTCCTCAAGGTGCCTTTGCCTCCAACCCCTCCTTCCTTTTCTGCCCAAACCCTGGCTATTTGCATGACAAAATCCACAAGATCACACTCCAGTTCCCCACAATGTCAGCTACTTCCCCTCCTCCCTCTCTTCACTCCCAACTTAGAAACATAGAAACATAGAAAAATGATGACAGAAAAAGACCACATGGTCTATCTAGTCTGTCCTTCCATATCAACAACTTCAACAGTCCCCTTTTTTTCTTTAGAGATCCTCTGTGTCTGTCCCATGCTTTTTTGAAATCAGATACCGTCCTCATCTCTACCAACTCCACTGGAAGACTATTCCACGGATCCACCAATCTTTCTGTAAAGAAATATTTCCACATATCACTCCTGAATCTAGCCCCTTTTACCCTCATCCATGTCCCCTCGTAGCAGAACTTGCTTTCAATCGAAAGAGGCTCTCCCCCTGTGCATTTATGCCATGGAGGTATTTAAACATCTCAATCAGAGTCCACGTGATGCATGAGTGAGTGAGGACGTGCCTTGCTTGCTCCGGGGCTGCCTCGAGAATTAACCTGTTTTATTATCATTCCCCGGCACACAAAATATATATAATTGGGTAGTCTGGGACTGCGGAGCCGAAAAGAGACCACAGGGAGCTGGGAGCGGAACCAAGGATGCCTTTGCCAGCGAAAAAAGACCGGGAGAAGACCGCCAGGTCGGGGCCCACATCTTCTGCAATGCCACAGCCAACATCACCCGGAGTTGAAAGTATGGACTCCGCATCGGAGGAGCTGGCAAAAGAGGTAGTAAAGCTGTTAGACCCCAAGTTTGATTTAATAATGAAAAAACTAGAAGGAATGGGGGAAGCGCTGACGGATTTCGGGAGGAGAGTTGAGGAACTGGAACACCACGTGGCATGCATTGAAGACGGTGAAGGAAAGCAGGAGAGACAGAGAAGGGAACAAAAACAGCAAATGGAAGCCTTGCAACTTAAAATAGACGATCTTGAGAATAGATCGAGAAGGAATAACCTGAGAATCGTGGGATTACCAGAAACGACAACAGAGCGCATGTTGCTGCCTTTCCTGGAAAAATGGCTACCGGAGGAGCTGGGCCTGGAGGCATTGGTGGGCCAATTCAAAATTGAGAGAGCGCATCGGCTTGGAGTTTGGCAGGAAGACTGGAATCGGCCGCAGGTAGTGATCCTGCGGGTCCTTAACTTTCAGCACAAAATGCAAGTGTTGCAGGCTAACCGAAAGAAAGGCGAGCTAAGACTAGACAATCAGAGACTCTTGCTGTTTCAAGATTATTCTGTGGTAGTAGCGGCAAAGCGGAAAGAATTCTCCCTCATCTGCTCTGAGTTATTTCAGCGTAAAGTGCGTTTCACTTTGGCCTTCCCGTCAATTTTGAGAGTCTCCAGCCAGGGGAAGAACCTTACATTTGAGACGGCGGCAGAGGCAAAACAGTTTGTGGAGCAGCTCGAGAGCACCAGCAGCGGGGAGCTAGAACAGGCCTGATCTGGCGAGCGGGTGAGGAAGCCACATCAAGAAGGAGTGGTTGCAGTTAAGGCAGTATGTTTGGACTGATACGCGGTACATACAGATTGGACTGGTGATTGGAGCGGATTATAGTATGCAGGAGGAGAAATCGCAAGTGCGGCAGACCCTCTGGACTGGCAAGATGTGTTAAGTGTGCAGAGGGGATAGGAGGAGTATTATCAATGGGGTAAAACGTTATATTTGTGTTGATATTTGGAAAGAATCTAAGGGGGGAGGGGGGCTAAGTCGAGGCAGCCCTGCAGCATCTAGAGGGGAGTAGACCTCAGCAAAGCAGGGCTGAGGACAAGCAATAGAGTGGTTTTAAGGGGTTTGGGGGTGGGAAGGAGGGGGGCAGGAGAAGAGGGGGAAGGAGGGGGCAGAAGGGGGGAAAGGTGGGGAGGGGGATGGGGGCTAGAACTATGAAGGCTGGCTGGAGAATGGATGGTAAGCATTAGGGGGATGGGGAGGTCAAGGGGGAGGAACAAGGAATATCAATGTTCTAAAAGGGTGGGTCAGGCCTACACTACTCCTCAGGAGCGGGAAAAAAGGGCTGGATGAAGGGATAAGGGCTAGGTTGAGGCTGGGCAATAGGGTTGCCAACCAGCCGGTTTTCAGCCGGCCTGGCCAGTTTTCCTGTGGTCGGGCCGGCTGCCGGCAGAGAACCGAAACCGGCCATTGAAAAGCCGGTTTTTTGCTCTGGCTGCGAGATCGGGAGCGGCCAGAGCAGAAAACCGGCTTTGCGCTTGCGATCGCGATCACAGTCCTGGCCCCCCTTGCAGCTGCTGCTTCTTACAGAGCAGCGGCTGCAATAAAGTTAATTTAAAACTAAGGAATCCTGTGAGGGGCCTTCCGGCCCTATGAAACTCCTTCTGCAGTGCCCGCCCCTCTGATGTCACTTCCTTTTCAGCCAGGGACCCTGCAGAAGGAGTTTCATAGGAGCTGAGGGCTTCTCACAGTTTTCCTTACTTTTAAATTAACTTTATTGCAGCTGCTGCTCAGTAAGAAGCAGGAGCAGCAGCTGCACGGGAGGGGGGACTACAAATGGGCTGTGATGGGGGGGACCTGTACTGGAAAAGGGCTATGGGGGGGGGGACTTGGACTGGAAATGGGCTGTGATGGGGGGGGGGCCTGGACTGTAAAAGGGCTATGGAGGGGACATGGACTGGAAATGGGTTGTGATGGTGGGGGGGGGGGACCTTGACTGGAAAAGGGCTATGGTGGAGGGGGGGGGAACTTGGACTGGAAATAGGCTGTGATTAGGGGGGCTAGGACTGCAAATGGGCTGTGATGGGGGGGGAGCTAGGACTGCAAATGGGCTGTGATGGTGGGGGGCCTAGGACTGGAAATAGGCTGTGATTGGGGGGCAGGGGCTAGGACTGGAAATGGCCTGTGATGTGAGGGCTAGCACTGGAAATGGGCTTATGAAGAGCTGGAATAGGACTGGAAATGGGCTGATGTGGGGCATGGGAGAATGGGACTAGAAGGGAGTGGATGCTGGGTGGGTCTAGAACTATAAAGGAACTGATTTGGGGGGAGGACTAGAATGGATGGGGAATGAGAATGGAGAGGGGAAAAAATATTTTGTGTGAAAGAAAAGTCTATGATGGGTCGGGTATTGGGAGAGTAAGAGGGGCTTGAGAATGGAAGAGTGAAATTTAAATGGATGATAAAGGATAAGGAAAGAATTGGGGGAAAGAGCAAAAGGGAAACAATCAGTATGTTAAAGCAGATATAGAGAGAGAATGGAAAACATCTAAAAGAGAAGAAAGGACAAATGGATAGCTCGCAGAAGACATGAAGAAACCAGAAGAAAGTGACTGGAGCAATTGCAACTGAAAAATGAAATGCCCAAACAGAAGGTAGAAAAATACTTTTTATTTTGAATTTATTAACTGGAAAATGTCTGGTCTGGGAAGTGTGTATTGCTAACATCTTTGCGTTTTTGTTTAGTGCAAGAGGAAATTACTTTATAGTTTTATTTCTCCAGTGTTGTACATTTCATGTTTGGATTTTGGGGTTCCCAGTTTAATTATTATCTGACCAAGGAAGTTAGCCTACACGTATCCTCGGTAATTTTTGTGGGTGGGGCTGGGGGCAGGACAGGGGTGGGACTAGGGGAGGAGAATGGGTGGAGCATGGCGAGCCAAAGGTGTCGGGTTTTTCTCAGTGAAAAAGTTGGCAACCCTACTGGGCAACCCTGGGCGAGAACTAAAGTGGTGTGGGATCTGCGAAAGCATATTAAAACAAGAGGTGATGAGACATGATTTGCGGATAGTTACTTGGAATGTGGGAGGGGTGAGTACACCTATTAAGTGTACAAAAGTATTGCAAGCTTTAAAGCGAGAGAAGGTGCAAGTAGCACTGCTGCAAGAGACACATTTAAATGCACAAGAACATGGAAAACTGCAGAGAGACTGGGTGGGTCAGATAATTGCTGAATCTTCAGGGGGGTGGAAGAAGGGCGATACTGGTGCACAAAAGTATCACCTTTGAAGTTCTTAATGAGGAGGTAGACCCAATAGGGAGGTTCCTGTTTCTGCACGTTCGACTCCATGGGGAGGAGATGTTCTTAGGTAACATCTACGCCCCAAATGTCTATGACCATCAGTTTTTTAAGCGGATCCTGCAAAAAATTATGGGGGCTCCGAAGGTACCATTGATAATAGCGGGGGACTTCAACTGTCCTCATGATCCCGAATTAGATAGATCACAGCCGAACAGGGCTGGAGGGTGGACGAAAAAAGGAGTGGGTTATTTGTGTAGCATGAGTGGGATGGTGGACATGTGGAGAGTCTTACATGAGGGACAAAGAGACTACACGCATTTGTCACGTGCCCACCACTCGTGGACTCTGATTGATTATATATTAGTTTCAAGACAATTCTTTGGAAGAGTGGTGCATGTAGAGATTGAACCCATGGTAGTATCGGATCATGTTATGGTACGACTGGATTGGAGGGGAGGGTGAAGTGGGGGCAGCAAATGGTCTTTTCCAAGTCATTTGTGGCGGAAACCAGAATTCCAGCAATATCTGGTACATCACTAGGAAGAATATTTGCGATTCAATGAGGAGCAGGCATGCACAGCGGCGATATTTTGGGAGGCGGGGAAAGCCGTTTTGCGTGGGCATATTATAGCGTATGTCACAGCTGTGAGGAGGCGACTCAATGAGGATCTTCTGAGATTATCTAGGGAATTGCAGGAGGCAAAGGCGATAGCAGTACAGAATTGTGGGTACATCAAAAAGTATATTGCAATCCAAAAACAGCTGAACAGGGTGCTGCAGGAGAGAGCAATCTATTCTATGCAATATTATCGGCACCAATTCTTTAGATATGGAGACTGGATGGGGAAACTCCTTGCTAGGTTAGTGAGAGAGAGGGCAGGTCCTAGAGGGGTAGCAGTCATTCGTGATAGCAAGGGGGTAAAACGTAGCGAGGCGGGGGAAATTGTACAGGTCTTTTGAAAGTTTTATCAGGATTTGTATATGCCGGAAGGGGAGGATAAAAAGCAGGTGAAAGCGTTTTTAGACGCGGTACAGCTCCCTAAATTATCAGAGGAACAGGTGCAGGAATTGAACAAGCCGATTATGGGAGAAGAGATAGAGAGTATAATTAAGCAAGGCACGCTGCATAAAGCTCCGGGGCCAGATGGGTATGGGACGGAGTTTTAGAAAATGCTGTTGGCACAGGTTACTCCAACGCTGGTGACCGTATATGGGGAGGCCATGGAGACGGGATGTTTTCCAAGGGAAATGAGGACCGAAATCATAACTCTAATCCCAAAGGCTGGAAAGGATCAGGAAGATCCTGCCTCATATAGGCCAATCTCATTAATTAACTACGATTTGAAAGTCTTAGCCTCCATACTGGCGAACCGGCTGCAGCAGATCCTTCCTGGGCTGGTGGGGCTCCACCAGTCAGGTTTTGTGAAAGGCAGAGAGGCATTTGAGAATATTAGCAGGGTTCTGCTGGGCATGGAAAAGTGTCTTCTGGCGCAAGACCCACTGCTGCTCGTAAGCCTGGATACAGAGAAGGCTTTTGATAGGGTCTCCTGGAGTTATATGTTTGCGGTGCTGCAACATTTTGGTTTTAAGGGGCATTACTTGCAATGGATAAAAGCGCTATACATGGACCCATTGGCAGTCGTGATCAGCAGGGGAGAAAGATCGCAGTCCTTTTCGCTGAAAAGGGGCACGAGGTAGGGATGCCCCTTGTCCCCACTATTGTTCGTGCTCCAACTGGAGCCGCTACTGCTATCGCTTATCACCTCCAAAGAGATAAAGGGCATAGAGTGGGGTAGAGGCGGGATCAAAGTTAGTGCCTTCGCAGATGATATGTTATTATGTCTTCGGGACCCCCAAAGATCACTGAGTGTAGCTTTGCAACACATTGAACGATTTGGACGGTTTTCAGGGCTACGGGTGAATAGAAATAAATTGGTAGTACTAGATGTGGATGGTAGAGCACATGGGAACTGGCAGGGGGATTTCCTGTTAATTTGGACGCAAGGGCAAATTCGCTATTTGAGTATTCAAATACGACACAACATAAAGCGGTTATATGAGGTTAATGTGGGGCCAATGTTAGACAAAACAGTGGAACGATTGAAAAGGTGGAGGGAACTCCCCGTTTCCCTTATGTGTCATATAGCTCTTATAAAAATGATAGAACTGCCGCGATGGATATACCTCCTGAGGCAGATTCCGCTATGGTTACGGCGGAAAGACTTGTTGGTGTTACAACAGCAGATAGGTAAATTTTTATGGAGAGGAAGGAAAGCGTGCATCGCACTCGCAGCGCTCATGAAGACAAAAGAGGAGGGGGGACGGGGCTGCCCTCCCTGAGAATGTACAACTTAGTCTCCCTACTAAGACCTTTGAGTGATATGATTGCTGGTAATGGGGAAAGAACTCCTCTGGATATGATAGATCAGATGTCGGGAGTCTGGCATAGGGTATATTTACTACATAAAACTGGGATAGACCTGCCGCTAGCATGGAAAGAGTCACAGTATCTGTGGGCTATCCGGAAAGCCTGGAAAGCCCTGTGTCAGCAGAGAAAGTGGAATTGGAAGGTCACGTATTGTCTCCCGGTGGTAGGGAATGGGGAATTTGAACCAGGGATGCAAAAGGAGCCCCAACAGAATGGATCAAAGGTGGGATAGTATACTTGGGACAGGTAAGGATGGAGACAGAGCTGAAAGTGGATTCTTTTCAAGCGCTGTGTAAGAGGTATAACTTGGCAACAAACACCTTTTATTTCTATTTGCAAGTCCAGCACTATGTGGGCAGTCTACATAAGAGGGTTGAGGAGGTAATGAGAAAGCAGGGTATGTTGGAGTTAATGAAGAGGGTGCAAGAGAATGGATCAATGCGCACTCTCAAAGAGCTCTGCCCAGGAGGCGACTTGGCAGCATTAGCACCTCTGGCGCAGAGATGGCAGTGAGATGGATTGCCCGGTGCTATGGTAGAACTGATGCAGCAGGCGTTTGCGAGGATAAAGGACCTCTCTGAAGCGGTACAGGTGCAAGAAATGCAGTACAAACTTCTTTGGCGAGCCTATGTGCACGATGTGTGGGCAGCTAGGATGGGACTGTCGGAGACTGAGGCGTGTAGACTCTGTGGGAGGGACAAAGGAACGCTTATGCAACGTTTTTGGTCCT
Organism: Ichthyophis bannanicus; assembly: GCA_033557465.1. Lineage (NCBI taxonomy): Eukaryota > Metazoa > Chordata > Amphibia > Gymnophiona > Ichthyophiidae > Ichthyophis > Ichthyophis bannanicus. Next base: position 463,458,714 of record CM066035.1, read on the forward strand.
GTGCAAGAGTTTTGGGAGGGAATCTGGGAGAAACTGATGGTCTGGACAGGGGTGAATCTGGGACTCATGCTGGAATGGTGTCTATTCAATACACCTCAAAGAGATAAGGTAGGGAGAGGTAAGCAGCTGAAACTCTATGAGAAAAGTTTCACTGTAGCAAAGCAATGCATATTGAGACAATGGATGTCTGGTATGGTCCCGCAGTTGAGGGAATGAGAGCAGCTAATGAACGAAATGATGCAGATGGAACAGAGAACAGCCCAGATGTTGGGGGAAGAAAAATTGGAAGAGTAATAAAACATACCTCCCAAGCGGTAGAGGGGGAAGAGGTGGAACAGAGAATTTATTTATTTATTTATTTGTGCGCTTTTCTATACCGCCCCTTCCAGAGATCAGGGGCAGTTTACAGAGAACTTGTTTTAATGTTAAACATTAAATTACATAGAACATTTTGAGCACATAAGTAATGTTTTAACAGCCAACTAAACTTTGGATACTATGTAGGCCAGCCAAAGGAGAGGCGTAGGGGGCTGAACTGATATTGAAGGATACTAGAGTGATGGATGTATGCCTGGTGTAGCAGGGTAGGGGGTGGGGTGGGTGGGCGTGGGGGGGGAATAAGAGTGAGAGAGAGAGGGGAGAGTGGGGTGGCAATGGGGGGGGGTGGCAAGGGGGGAAGGGGGTAGGATGATAATAGATACTGGCTTCAGCCTGCTGAGAGCCCCTTGTGGGAAGTAAGCGGGGAGGGCATGTAGGAGGGGAGGAATGGTGTCGATGTTATGGGTCCAGGAGCTCTGCTGGGAGGGGGGGCAGGGGCGGAGAGGGTACTGTGGGAGGGAAGAGATAGGAGTTTGATGTATTAGTTTGGGAATTGCAATGTATGTTAAAATTACAAGAAGTTGTTTGACGTGGGAATTGTTGTAAGAACACCCTCTTCATAGTAATATTAATAAAAATGATATTTCATAAACGTCTCAATTATATCACCTCTATCCCGCCTTTCCTCTAAGGTGTACGTATTAAGATCCTTAAGTCTATCCTCATATGCTTTATAATGAAGACTACTAAACATTTTGGTAGCCACCCTCTGTACTGACCTCATCCTGTTTATATCCTTTTGAAGGTAAAGTCTCCAGAATTGCACACAATACTCCAAATGAGGTCACACCAAAGACTTATACAGAGGCAATATCACCTCCTTTTTTCTGCTAGCCATTCCTCTCCGTATGCACCCAAGCATTCTTCTAGCTTTTGCTGTCGCCTTTTCTACCTGTTTAGCTACTATAAGATCATCTGACACAATCATGCCTAGGTCCCGCTCTTCTTTAGAGGACAAAAGTACTTCACCCCCTATACTATATTGCTCCCTTGGATTGCTGCAGCCCAAATGCATGACCTTACATTTTTAACATTAAATCCCAGCTGCCAAATTCTAGACCATTCTTCAAGGTGAGCTAGATCCCTCCTCATGTTATCTACATCTTCCTGGGTGTCTACTCTATTGAAGATTTTGGAATCATCCGCAAAGAGGCAAACCTTACCCGACAGCCCTTCTGCTATATCACTAACAAACATGTTAAACAGAATTTGACCAAGGACAGATCCCTGGGGCATACCACTGGTAACGTCCATCTCCTCAGAGTGAGCTCCATTTATCTGTACCCTTTGTCGCCTCCCACTTAACCAATTTCTAACCCAAGCAGTAACTTTAGGGTCCATCCCTAGGGTGCTAAGTTTATTTATAAGTACTCTGTGAGGAACGGTGTCAAAGGCTTTACTAAAATCTAAATACACCACATCAAGGGTTCTCCCTCAGTCCAACTCCAAGGTCACCCAGTCAAAGAAATCAATCAGATTTGTCTGACAAGACTTGCCTCTGGTGAATCCATGTTGCCTCAGATCCTGTAATCCACTGGACTCCAGGAACCTCACTATTTTCTCTTTCAGCATCGTTTCCAATAATTTACTCACCACTGAAGTTAAAATAACCAGCCTGTAGTTTTCAACCACATCCTTACTTCCGCTTTTGTGTTAAGGGACCACATGAGCCTCTCTCCAGTCCTTTGGCACCACTCCCAACCCCAACGAGGCATTGAAAAGGTCAGTCAGTGGAGCTGCTGGAATGTCCCCAAGTTCCCTCATTATTCTAGGGTGTATCCCATCAGGTCCCATCGCTTTGTCTACTTTAAGTTCAGCTATTTTCTCATGAATACAGTCTTCTGAAAATTCTTCAAGATGCCCCTCATTTCTATTCCTCTTTGTGGGTGTTTTCTGAGGTCCTGCTCCTGTTTCTTCAACTGTGAACACAGAACATAAATATTTGTTAAGCAAGTCCGCTTTATCCTTTCAGCTTTTATATATTCCTCCCCTTCACCCTTGAGTCTGACAATACCACTTTTTCCCTTCCTCTTCTCACTAGCATATCTGAAAAATGTCTTATCCCCCCATTTTATTGCATTGGCTATTTCTTCCTCTTTTTGAATCTTTGCTTTCCTGACTACTTTGCTAGCTGCTCTAAGTTTTTCCAAATATAGATTCCTATCTTCCTCTCTCTGTGATCTCTTGTATTTCATGAAGGCCTCCCATTTTTTCTTCACCTTTTCAGCTACTTCTTTCGAAAGCCATAGCGGTCTTCTTTTCATTTTACCTTTATTTACCATTTTAACAAAAAGGTTGGTTGCCCTTAAAATATCCCCTTTCAGTTTTGCCCACTGTATTTCTACATCCCCCAGCTGTTACCATCCCACCATCTGAGGTATTGACTCATCTTGGCAAAGTTAGTTTTCCTAAAGTCTAAGACCCTCGCTTTTGAATGGATTCTAACAGCCCTAGTCCTGATACTGAACCACACCGTCTGATGATCACTGGATGCAAAATGATCTCCCACTATAACATCAGAAACACTTTCACCATTGATAAGCACCAAGTCCAGTATGGCCCCTTCACATGTGGGGCCTGTTACAAATTGCCTGAATAGCTATCTCTGTAGAGAATCCAGGATCTCTTTACTTTTAGATGATACTGAAGCAGGAATGTGCCAATCAACATCTGGCATATTGAAATCCCCTATTAGTAGCACTTCCCCTTTCCTAGCAATATTGAATATGTCTTCAATTAACTCTCTATCCACCTCTTCCTCTTGTGAAGGAGGTCTTTATATCCTGCCAATGCAAATAGATTTCTATTTCCCTCTTTCTAGTTTAACCCACAGTGCCTCCTCTCTCCCTTTTAAGCTCTGCAATTCCAAGGCTTTAATATTATGTTTTACATATAATGCCACTCCTCCTCCCCTTCTTCCTACCCTGTCCTTTCTGAATAAAGTATAGTCTGGTATAGTTATATCCCAGTCATGGTTTTCTGTGAACCATGTTTCTGTAACTGCCACTAAATCCAAGTTGGCCACTCCCACCAAAGCTTCAACATCAGGGATCTTATTTCCCATGCTACAGGCATTTATACATACTGCTTTCCATATGTTACCCTTTTTACCCATTTCCATAAAGGTATTTAATGTTTCACTTACCTGGGTGCTGTCTTCACCCATCCCCAATGAATCTAGTTTAAAGCCCTCTTCAGTAGATTAGCCAGTCTACTACTGAAGATGTGTCGACCTTTCCTGGACAGATGGATGCCATCTCTGCTCTGTAACCCTTGGAACAGTATCCGGTGGTCCAGGAAACCGAAACGCTCTCGATGACACCATCCATGCAGCCATGCATTCATCTCCAGGACATGAGCCTCTCTGCCTTGGCTTTTACCCTCAACAGGGAGAATTGAAGAGAACACTACCTGTGCACCTATTTCCTTCATCCTCTGTCCCAGAGCCATGAAGTCACTCTTGATAAGCTCAGAGGGATACCTGTCAGTATCATTTGTTCCGACATGGATTAGCAACATTGGGTAATAGTCAGTGGGTTTGATGAGTCTCGGCAAACTCTCTGTAATGTCTTGGATTTTGGAATCTGGCAGACAGCATACCTCTCTGGACATCAAGTCTGGTCGGAAGATGGACGCCTCAGTACCCCACAGAAGAGAGTCACCAACCACTAACCTTCACTTCCTTGTGATCACTGATTCTGAAACTTTGGGGTACTTGAGCTCTGGTTCTTCCCTTTCCAGGGATGCTTTCACCTCCTCCACTTCCAGGGCTGCATAATGGTTCTTCAGTTCAAGGGCTGAAGAAATTGGATTGGTGATTCTGCAGGCCCTGGTGACATGTCTAATCTTCGTCATACTTTAGTCACCCATCTTCTCTTCTGCTGGAGAGCTTGGTTGTTGCAAGAAGCATCTCATCAATGTACTTCTCACTGTCTTGAATGCTCCTCAGTCTTGCCACCTCCTCTCTGAGTTCCTCCACTTGTTTCCTCAGAGCTTCAGGAGACAGACACCCTGCACATGGAACCGGTCCTTCAACTGGCATTCGGACCTCTGTCTGGACAAAGGCAGAAGCTGTAACAGGGGCAACAGCTTTAGCGATACAATGTTTCCCAGCCATTGTTCTGTTTGTGGAGCTTAGGTATCTGTTAAAGCAAAAGAGAGAGATGTACCAAAGTACCAGTTGGTTTCCCAGCTGTCCTTTCAGAGAGAAAGCAGTTAAATCTCTTTAATTATATTGAGAATGTGCTGTTCCAAGTCCCTGTGTTGTGTTAATTGTGGAGGTGCCCTATAAAGCAAGACCGCTCACTAGGGGTGGGTGGGAGTTGGGGGGTAGGGAGGGAACTAACACCTGATTAGGTGTCAGTAGCTCCAAAGAGCTGAGAAAGTTACTAAAGCAGAGTTTTAAACCTACCCCACTAAAGAAAATATTCCTCTCTTTAAACTAAAGCACCACAAGGAATGTAACTTTGTTTTAAAAATGTACCAAACCCCTTTTAAGAGCTCCCAGTCAGAGAGCTAGCAATTTAAAAAAATAACACAAATGCTTACCTTTGTTTGAAATGTATAGCCCCTGTTAGGAATTTCCCCCTACCTCTGACTTTCCTTATTTCTCAGTTCTTCCCTTTCCCTTATTCTTGGTGACTTTAACAGTCATGTTGATAACCCTTCTGACTCCTATGCTTCCAAACTCCTTTTCCTTACTTCCTCATTTAATGTTCAGTTTTGCTCTTTTGTCCCCACTCATCAGCATGGCCATTGCCTTGACCTTGTTTTCTTCTCTAATTGTTTACCCTCTAATTTCCATATCTCAGCTCTTCCCTTATCTGATCATCACCTGGTTAGCTTCACTCTTCATCACTCCCCACCTCAATCTTGCCCACTCTCCTACTTTTTCAGGAATTTCCTTGCTATCGATCCATTAGCTCTCTCCACTATTGTATCTCACCTCTCTCCTCCACTTTGTCTTCTAACTCAGTTGATGAAGCTGCTCTCTCCTCTGGTCTGGATTCTCTTGCTCACCCTATTCTGCGGCATATGAGGTGCACTATACCTTAGCCTTTGCTGTCTTCAACTACCTGCTACCTTCGCTCCTGTGCCTGTTCAGCTGAGCACATTTGGCTTAAATTGCTCTCCCTTTCTGACTTTCTTCACTTCAAAGTCATACTTACTTCCTTCCAGTCTGCCAAATTACTATGCCCATCTAATTAAATCTCTTGCCTCTGACCCCTGTCATCTCTTCTGTACTCTTAACTCTCTCCTCAAGGCACCTCTGCCTCTGATCCCCCTCCCCCTTTCTCTTTCTTCCCAAACCCTTGCTGACTATTTCCACAACAAAATCCACAAGATTACTCTCCAATTCCCCTCAAGATCAGCCTCATCCCCTCTTCCCCATCTTCAGTACCAACTTTTTCCCTCAATCTCACTTATTCTTGCTTCCTTTTCTAAGCCCTCCGAAGAGGAATCCTCATCTTCTTTCCTCCTCTAAACTTACTACCTGTTCCTCTGATCCTATCCCCACCCATCTCCTTAACTCCATCTCCTCCTCTGTCATCCTTTCCATCACACACATTCTCAACCATCATTCTCTACTGCAACCTTCCCTGGAGCTTTCAAGTATGCTCTGGCCATACCTCTCCTCAAGAAATCTTCACTTGACCCTACTTGTCCTTCTAATTATCGACCCATCTCCCTTCTTCCCTTCATTTTCAAAAATTCTAGACCATGCAGTTTCCGCCATTGCCTTGATTTTCTTTCCTCTCAAGCCCTTCTCGATCCATTTCAATCTGGCTTTTGTCCCTTGTGCTTTACTGAAATGTCCCTTGCTAAAGTCTCCAGTGACTTGTTCCTAGCTAAATCCAAAGGTCCCCCTAAATCCTTCTTCCCCTTCCTCCTTTCTCAGTCTCTGTGGATAACTCTCTACTCCTCCCTATTTTCTCAGCCCGCAACCTTAGAGTCACTTCAATTCCTACTTCTCCTTCTCCACACATATCCAACAGATAGTAAAAACCTGTTTCTTTCTCTACAACATTAACAAAATTTGCCTCTCACTTTCTGAATACACTACTAAAATACTTTTCTACTTTTTAGTCCCTTCTCGCATAGACTATTTAAACCTCCTCCTTGCTTGTCTCCCTCTGAGTCACCTTTCTCCCCTTTAATTTATTTATTTATTTACATTCTATTATATACTGTGCTATTCTGCATCAGTGCGGTTTACATTTAACAAACTGAAATTACATTGAACAGGGTATTATAACTTGGAGATAACTATTTTACAGGGAACATGGGCTATGGAGGGTTAAGTGGCTTGCCCAAGATCACAAGGAGCTCCTGTGGGACTAGAAACCCCAGTCCTTTCAGCCCAAGGTTGCTGTCCTCTAGTGGGATTTGAAACCCCAACCTTCTAGCCTGAAGTACCTTGCCCCAACCACTAGGCCACTCCTCCACTCAATCTGTTCAAAACTATGCTGTGTGCCTAATTTTTTGTTATCCCCAATATACTCATACAACCCCTCTACTCAAATTGCTTTATTGGCTTCCCTTCCATTTCTGTTTCCAATACAAACTTCTCATTCTGACCTATAAGTGCATTAATTCTATTGCTCCTCACTATTTTTCCTCCCCTCTCTGTCCATACTCCCCTCCTTGTGAACTTCACTGTTCCTCTTGGCTTGCTTCTCTCTATGCCCTTCTCTTCAACAGCCAATTCCAGACTTCAATCCTTTCATCTTGCTGCTCTTTATGCATGGAACAAACTACCTGTATCTTTACATCAGGTTTCATCTCTCCCCCTTTTCAAATCCATGCTAAATGCTCACATTTTTCAGGATGCTTTTGGATCTTAATCATTTGTTCTCCTTCTGCCTGATTACCCTTCCCTACTGTAGCCTTGTTCTCATCTATTGTACTTGCTGTCTTGACTAAATTGTAAGCTCTGATGAGCAGGGACCATCTTATATATGTGTCTGTACAGTGCTGTATACGTCTTGTAGCACTATATACATGATTAATAATAGTAGTAATAGTTCTACACATTAAAATTACCTTCACATAAGTAGTTCATGTAGTGAAGAAAGTTCTACCTCTCTGTGTTCATAGAGCTATTAGGATTCAAAAGATCATATTACTGTTACTGCTAAACATTGTCTCTTGTTTCCAGCAGCTGAGAAAACTCAGAGGAGCACAGCAGCGTCTTTAAAGGAACAAGCGACTTAGGCACACCCGTGCCTGGCATGGCCGTTAGAGTAGACCTCACTGCATTATGCAGCCAATCACAACATCGATCCAGACTTCTTCACGAAGAAGGTAAGCAACTAAACCACAAATAGAAGGACACTGCACACACACAGGGGAAACCACATGCACACTATATGGAAAACTGAAAACCTTCTAATGACTAAACTGAAAAGCTGAACCAAACATGTTCACAATCGACTCCTCCCTATACACAATAATAGCCTTCATTGCACTTATTATACCATAAGAGACCTTGATAAATCCTCCAACCCACATCCCAATTCTCAGTGGAAATGGGTGCAACAATATGGGAACCACCCACACCAAAGGCAGGCATTAAGAATATAAGAACATAAGATATGCCATACTGGGTCAGACCAAGGTCCATCAAGCCCAGTATCCTATTTCCAACAGTGGCCAATCTAGGTCACAAGTATCTAGCAGTTTCCTTAAAAGACATAGGTTTCACAATGCTTGTATTGGGGCAAGCAGTGGGTATCCAGGGTCCCCTTAAATAATGGTTTATGGACTTTTTCTACAGGAACTTGTCCATACCACTTTTTAAACCCAGCTACACTAAGAGCTTTTACTAATCCTCCGGTAATGGATTCCAGAGTTTGATTACACGTTGAGTGAAAAAATATTTTCTTTTATTAGTATTAAAGAGGTTACCCTGTAGCTTCATTGCATGTTCCCTAGTCTTTCTATATTTTGATGGCGTAAACAATCAATCTGTTTACCCGTTCCACTCCATTCATTAATTTATAGACCTCTACCTTATCTCCCCTCAGCCGTCTCTTTTCCAGGTTGAAGAGCCCTAACCTTTTTAGCATCTTTTTATAGGGGTATCCTTCTATCTCCTTTACCATTATGGTAGCTCTTCTTTGTACCTTTTCTATTAACACTATATCCTTTTTAAGATACAGTGACCAGAATTGCACACAATATTCAAGGTGTAGTCGTACCATGGAACGATACAGAGGCATTATAATATTCTTTGTTTTATTCTCCATTTCTTTCCGTATGATATCTAGCATTCCATTTGCTCTCTTGGCCACTGATGCACACTAGGCGGAGGGTTTCAAAATGTTCTCTTTTTCCTGGGTGGTGGTTCCTAATGTGGAACCTTGCATGGTGTAACCATAGTTTGGGTTGTTCTTTCCTAGGTGCATAACTTTGCACTTGTCCACATTGAATTTCATATGCCATTTGGATAACCAGTCTTCCAATTTATCAAGGTCCTCTTGCAATTTTTCACAATCATCATGAGTTTTAACAACTTTGAATAATTTTGTGTCATCTGTAAATGTGATTACCTTACTCACTATTCCCTTTTCCAGGTCATTTATGAATACGTTAAAAAGCAGCGGACTCAGCACAGTTCCCTGGGGTACTCCACTATTCACTTTTCTCCATTGGGAAAATTGGCCATTTAGCCTTACTCTCTGCTTTCTATCTTTTAACCAGTTCCTAAATTAGAGTAGTATACTGCCTCCTATTTCATGACTTTTTAATTTCATCAAAAGTCTCTCATGAGGGACCTTGTCAAAGGCTTTCTGAAAATCCAGATACACTATATCAACTGACTCACCTTTGTCTACCTGTTTATTCACACTTTCAAAAAAACGTAAGATTAGTAAGACAAGACCTTCCTTGGCTAAAGCCATGTTGTCTTTTCCCATTAAGCCATGACTATCTACATGTTCAGTAATTTTGTTCTTTATAATGGTTTCTATCATTTTTTTGGCACTGATGTCAGGATCACCGGTCTGTAGTTATCCGGATCACACCTGGAACCCTTTTTAAAAATTGATGTTACATTGGCCATCCTCCAATCTTCAGGTATGAAAGATGATTTTAATGATAGTTCACAGATTACTAATAGTAGGTCTGCAATCTCATATTTCAGTTCCTTCAATACCCTTAGATGTATACCATCCGGTCCAGGTGATTTGCTAGTTGTAATACATCCTCCAAGTGTATCAATATTTCTTTCAATTCTTCTGTGACATCATGTTTAAATACCATTTTAGTCATGGGCAACATACCTATATCTTCCTCAGTAAAGACTGAAGCAAGTAATTCATTCCGTCTCTCCGCTATGACCTTGTCTTAATGACCCTTTTACCCCTCTATCATCTAATGGTCCAACTGACTCTTTTGCAGGTTTCTTGCTATAAATGTACTTGAAAAAGTCTTTATTATGTGTTTTTGCTTCCACAGCATGCTTCTTCTCAAATTCTCTTTTTGCCTGCCTTAAAATGCCTTGAATCTAACTTGCCAGCTCTTATGTTGTTTCCAGTTTTCATCATTTGACTAATTTTTCCATTTCCTGAAAGATGCTTTTTTGGCAACAACAGCCTCTCTTAACTCAGCTTTAAACCATGCTGGCAGTTTCTTGGACTTCCTTCCACTTTTCTTAAAGCATGGAATACAACTGGTCTGGGCTTCTATGATAGTATTTTTAAACAACACCCATGCTTGATGTAAATCTTTGACCTCTGCAACTACTTCTTTTAGCTTTTTTTCTTAACTACTTTCCTCATTTTTTCATAGTCTCTCTTTTGAAAGTTGAAAGGTAGTACTGTAGATTTCCTTACCATCCTTCCTCCATTTATTAAATCAAATACGGTCATGCATTGATCACTATTGCTAAGTGGCCCCAACACTCTTATCTCTTGCACCAGATCTTGTGTTCCACTAAGGAGTAGGTCCAAAATGGCTTCCCCTCTGCTCAGTTCATGAACCAGCTGCTCCAAGAAGCAGTCATTTATTTAATCTAGAAGCTTTATCTCCCTAGCATGTCCTGCCATGACACTGACCCAGTCGATACTAGGGTAATTGAAATCACCCATTGTTTTTACTGTACTGTAACTTTTGTTAGCTTCCCTGATTTCATTGAGCATTTCATTATCCATTTTTTCACTCTAGCCAGGTGCTTGATAGTACACCCCCACTGTCATCATCTTCCCCTTCCCCTTTTTACATGGAATTTCAATTCATAGAGATTCTACAGTGAATTTTATTTCCTGCAAAATTTTAATCCTTTGTGACGCAATGCTCTCTCTAACATAGAGTGTAACCCCACCACCATTTTGATCTGCTCTATCATTGCAATATAATTAGTACCCAGGTATCATAGTATCCCACTGGTTGTCCTCCTTCCACCATGTCTCTGCTATACCAATCATATCTAACCTCTCATTTAGTGCTATATATTCTAACTCTCCCATCTTATTTTTTTAGACTTCTAGCATTTGCATACAAACATTTTAGAGGCTGTATTTTATTCATATTAATCTGGCTATCAGCGGGCAGGGTAATTTGGTATCTTTAAACTGTCTGCTCTGTACTCAAGGGCATTTGGGATACATTTGTCTTTATTGGAATCTCACTGCTGATATGCCCTAACTTTAATCTTTTGCTAGTATCCTTCAAGGATACATTGTTCCAAACCATGCACTCTTTGGCAACTGTCGGCTCTCCCCTATTTAGTTTAAATGCTGCTCTATCTCCTTTTTAAAGGTTAATGCCAGCAGCCTGGTTCCATCCTGGTTAAGGTGGAGCCTATTCCTTCAGAAAAGCCCCTCCTTTCCCCAGAATATTCCCCAGTTCCTAACAAATCAAAACTCTCTTCCTTGTACCATCTTCTCATCCACGCATTGAGACTCTGGAGCTCTGCCTGCCTTTTGGGTCCTGTGCATGGAAAGGGAAGCATTTTAGAGAATGCTACCCTGGAAGCTCTGGATTTCATCTTCCTATCTAAAAGCCTAAATTTAGCCTCCAGAACCTCCCTACCACACTCTCCTATGTCATTGGTACTGACATATACCAAGACAGAAGACTCCTCCCCAACTCTATCTAAGACTTTGTCTAGGTGGCGCTTGAGGTCCGCTACCTTCGAAGCAGACAGGCACATTACAAGGCGATCTTTATGTCCACCAGCCACCCAGCTATCTACATGCCTTATGATCAAATCACCAATTATAACGTCTGCCCTAACCCTTTCCTTGTGGGTACATGGCCCTGGAGAATCCTCCTTGGTGCAGGAGGGTTTTATATCACCTAGAGGACAGGTCCCAGCTACAGGATCATTTCCTGCCACACCACGGTCATGCTGTCCTGTCATGAGACCTCTCTCCTCCATGGCAACAGGAATGCTACAAGACTGGAGGTGGGACTTCAGTACTACACCCCTGTAGGTCTTGTCTATGTACCTCTCCTGTACTCTAGCCTCCAGAGATTGAGCTCGTTCTCTGAGAGCAAAGAGCTCCTTGCACCTAATGCACACGCACGACCCCTTACGAAGTGAGAGAAAATTATACAGTACATGTGGCACTCAATGCAAAAGACTGGAAAGCCCCCATCCTGCTGCTGGACTGCTGTCTGCATCTTAGTTTTAGGGTTGTGTTTAGGTATTTAAGTTGTTTACTTACTAAGGTTTACTGGGGATACTTATACTACTAAAACTATACCTAATATGTTAAATGGACTTTGTTTACCTCAAGCTTTTACGCCTGATGATGATAAACAGCTGCACCTGAGAGTGAATATGGCACCTCCTTTCCTTTAAGAGGTTTAAGCATCTATAAAGCTAGGATTTTCCCAGTGGTGGGTGGGAGTCATGGAGGGAGGGAGGGAAAAAAGACTTATCAAAGGATGGCTATTACACAGTACCCTGTCCTGTGCTTCTGAGGTAATCTGTGACCAATTTCCTGGGTGATTCACACAGCTCTTACTTGGATATAGGGAGTCTTTCCAAATGCCCCTTTGATTTGTCCCTTGGCTTTAACATCTATTTAATACAATTTCACAGGTCTCTTGCCCCCTATCTAGAAGGCCTCTTTGTAAAAGTCTCTAGAAATAATTTATTTCTCAAAGAATACTGATTTATTGGAAAATTTGGGTCTTGAACCAAGGAGCCTTCTTTATTAATAACTTTCACTCTGTTATCTGATAAAGAGTGGCTGTTATAATTGTTTTTTCAGAAAAGGAAGCTCTTGTTTCAGGGGTTAGCTGTTCGTATGTATCCAGATTTGGCAAGAGATACCCAGAAATGACGCAGAGAGTTTTTGCTGCTTCGTCCTGGGATCTTGCAATTGGGGGGGTTATTCTTTATAAAACATCCCTATAAATATTTGATTAAGTATCAATCTACTTCTTATGTTTTTTTTTTTTACCCTTCTCAATTGGTTGCTTTTATCAATGCTAGACGCTTAGAAGCTTCTATTGACTCCATTTAGTAGCTCATGTATGATATCACCTAGATAGTGACTTCAACTATATTTCTTATTATGTTTCGTGTGATTTCTGTGATGCTCTCCCCCCCTAGTAGTGGACTGGAGAGGGTAGACACTTAAATTTAACCTTTGATTTTTGAATTAATGTTGTATTTTATATCTTGTTTGAGATATTTCTTGTGTCTTCCCTATTTCCTAAGAAGGGTTCTGGTTTTGGAACCTTCTTGAATTTATTGTAAAATTTGTATAAATAAAAAAAAAAAGAATACTGACCCTGTTTTTCCTTTTATGCTAAATTATACTCTGAGTTGATTTAAATTAAAGCTCTTTGCTGATACTAGGCCCTGGCAGTTTTAAATTTAAACTAGAAGCTCTCTGCTGGGTTTTAAATTTAACCAGAAAGCTCTCTGCTATGTTTTAAATTTAAACTGAAAGCTCTTTGCTGGTACTAGGCCCTGACTGAGTATTAAATTTAAACTAAAAGCTTCTCTTCTGGGTTTTAAATTTAACCAGAAAGCTCTCTGCTGTGTTCTAATTTTAAACTGAAAGCCCTCTGTTGGGTTTTAAATTTAAACTGACAGTCCTCTGCTGGGTTTTAAACAAACTGAAAGCTACCTGTTGAGTTTTCAATTTAACTAAAACCTGTTTGCTGATACTAGGCCCTGACTGATTTAACAAATACACCCAAACTCCCAGCCAGCAAAGCTGCCACACGCCACACCTACCATCAGACCATGGAAATCATTCAGCTCTATCAGCCAAGAAAATATAGAGAACATAATCACAAATCTAAATAGAACATCACCCCTTGACCCATGTCCATTAAACTGAATTAAAATGACCAGAGCTAAATTAGACCCAGTTCTTAAAAAAAATAACCTAACTATTCCTTGCCCAAGGATACATGCCCACCAGCTTAAAAGCTTTCTCCATCCATCCCGCACTAAAGAACCTAAACTGGACCCAAAGGATCCAGCCTCCTACAGACCCATTGTTAGCCTCCCATTCTTGGCAAAGATAATTTAAAAGACAATATAACAGCAACTCCAAGATCACATCAACATGCAAGTTCCGCTAGACCCACAACAACATGGGTTTAGACCATACCATGGAGTTGAAACACTCATAACCTCTCTCATGGACAGAATCATAAAAGGCACCCAGAAACCAAAACAGGGATTCATACTAATATTCCTGGACATAGCAGCAGCCTTTGACACCGTCAGCCACAACCTACTGTCAGAGCAAATTCAAACTATTGGAGTACAACACTAAGCACTGGCATGGTTCCTCTCCTACTTGACAAACCACCAGCAACAAGTAAATGTAGGACCTAACAAATCATTGCCTTATCTCCAAAATCAGGGTTTTCCTTAGGGCTCAGCATTATCCTCCCTCCTCTTCAACAAATATTTACAAACATTGTGCTCAATCATGCAGTCACACAACATCTACTACCACATCTACACAAATGGTGTCATCTTCTACACACCTTCAAATCCCTATAAGCAGGAATATTAATACTTCAGGACTGTTCCCCAATGGCTAATGGTACACCTGCTATCAATAAACTATAAAAAGACAGAGGTACTATTTATCATTAGAGATGTAGCATTCAACCCCCACCAGCCCTAAAAATAAATGATACTGACCTGAAAGTACAATCTGAAGTCAAAGACTTAGACAACCCTGGACAAGTGATTAAACCTGAAGTCACGTATTAACAATATGACCAAGATGATTTATCACAAATTATGAACCTACAAAACATACGCCCACTGCTTGAACCATGTGATTTCCACTTAATGTTCCAGGCTGTAATCTTCCCACATTTCGACTGTTGTAACATCATATACCACAGATTACCAAAATTCACCCTGCATCCATTACAAATGGCAATACACACAGCTGCCCGCACCATACGAGGTACAAGATATGAAAACAAAGCCAGTTCTGAAACATCTACACTGTACAAAATTATGCTATTAATCTTCAAAAGTAATCTCAACTAATCAGCGTCCCTCTTACAAATCCTACTATGCAAGGCTCAAAGTAACAGAACCAGAAGACAAAACACCCAAAACATGCTAACTGTACCACTTGAAAAAGCAAAAGGCAGTCTCCACATGATCTTTTGCTCTCTATGCTCCAAGCCTATGTAACGCTCTACCTGAAAGGATAAGGAACATCACAGAACACAGACCATTAAAGACCTACCTATCTATCAAACACTTTGGACCAAATATACAGTAACCTAATTGTATACTTTACAGTTGTTCCTCCTCTTCCAGCCACTTCCAACCTCTTAAATACCCCCACCAAACCCAAGTGATCCTCTTTTTGCGTTGTTAACAACTCCCCCCTCCATTCCTCATTGCTTGTTAAATACTCCCTTCCCCACTAAAAGATTATGTAATAATTAACTAACTTATAAAACGTATCTGCCATGTATATATGTTATCATTTCTTGTTACATGTAAAAATTGTTGTTGTTTGTAAATTGCTTTGAACTGGTGAAAAGCAGTATAGAAAAACAGTTAAATAAATAAATAAATAAATAAAATATATCTTACAGTAGAGTGCCTTCTAATATTCTTCATACCTCTCTATATTTCTCATATTCTGCTGTCTAAAAAATGCAATTTAGAATGCATTAAATTAGGTGTTTGTTTCTCTAGTCTACACAACATACGCTACACTTCCAATATGAAAAAAATAATTATAGAAATATTCAAAAATATAATTAGAAAAACAAACCAAATGTCTTGATTGCAAGTTTTCACACTTCTTGGCTCAATACTTGGTGGAAGCTTTTTTTGCAATAATAAGTCATGAGTCATCTAGGATAAGTATCTACTAACTTTACACAGCAGGATGCAAGAGGTTTTTGCCCTTTTTTCTTTGGCAGAATAGCAGAAACTCTTTCCATTAGGCTGAGGATCATCTGTGGACTGCAATCGTCAAGGTTTTCTGTTAAATTCTGTTGTTTCTCTTGTTCTGTACTGCCTGTCTTGATTAGATTGTAAGCTCTATGAACAGGGAATGTCTTCTATATGAGTTTGTACAGTGCTGTGTATGCCTTGTAGTGCTTTATAAATTATTAATATTAGTAGTGGTAGTAGTAGTAGTAGTAGTAGTAGATTCAGGTCTGGGCTGTGACTGGGCTACGAGGACATTCATTTTCTTCTTGGGAAGCCACTCCATTGTTTGTTTGTTTTTAGTTTAGTTTAGTTTAGTTTAGTTTTGTTTTTTTTGCTTTGTACTTAGGATCATTGTCCTTCTGAAAGGTAAATCTTTTCCTTACTTCCAAGTCTTTGCTGGAGTGAAAAAGGTATCTCCAGGAACAAGCAGGAATATAATCTTCATATATGGGTATCGTCGGCACCGACGGAACCTGCGCGGAAACGCTCCCCAGCGTCCAATAGGAAAGCCTTTGGGAGCATCCCACAGTGCCTGCGTGCTGCCTTCCCACCTTTTCCAACTGTCCCTCTCCAGTTCATTATGGGAAAAGTGCTATGGAAAAAGCACTCAGACCACATTTTTGCATTACTATGCTGGCAGCCCTATCAGCCTCAGTAGCACGCCAGTGCCTAACTTGTGCCAAAAATAATGCCAAACAGGGTCCCACACCACCACCCCGAGTTCAGTCAGGAGGTGTAACCCCCATGCACCACCTGCAAATTGACTTTACTGAAATGCCAAAAGCAAATGGATACCACTACTTGTTAGTATTAGTTTGTACCTTCTCTGGGTGGGTGGAAGCTTTCCCCACCAGGACTGAAAAAGCTAGAGAAGTCACCAAAGTGTTGCTGAGAGCGATTATCCCTAGATTTGGAATTCCAGCTGTAATAGGGTCAGACAATGGGCCCTCATTCGTGTCTCAGATCACTCAACAGTTAGCAAAAGCCCTACAGATACAATGGAAGCTTCACACTGCATATAGACCTCAGAGTTCAGGGAAAGTTGAGCGAATGAACCGCACCTTGAAAGCCCAAATGTCTAAGCTTTGTCAGGAGACTCGCCTGAAGTGGCCCCAAGTACTCCCAATAGCTTTACTCAGAATACGCTCAGCCCCTGTAAAGTCAACAGGATTTTCCCCTTTTGAGGTTTTGTATGGTAAACCCCCACCAATAGTGCAGGGAATTAAAGGAAGTTTAACACAGATTGGTTCAGAAATAACCAGACAAGAACTTCTAGCTCTTAGTTTTGTTCTACAGACTCTCCATACGTGGATACAGGACCAGTTGCCTATCAACTTGACGGAGCCCCTGCATCCCTACCAGCCTGGTACCTCGGTGTGGATCAAAGATTGGAAGATGACACCGTTGGAACCCCATTGCAAGGGACCGTACACCATCATCCTGTCTACCCCAACTGCAGTAAAGGTAGCAGAAATCGATTCCTGGATCCACCACAGCAGAGTCAAGCCCGCAGCCGTTCCAGAACCCGAGCAGTGGACAGCAGTACAGCATCCTGATGTACCTTTGCGACTTATCTTGAGACGGCAACCAGTGACCTAGACACTTTTGGGATCATCCCAACAACCATAGTTGCAGTAGCCAAGTCTTTCGAAGAGGATTGCTGTTTCCAATACGGCAAGATTTAGCTCAAACAAACCTTATATGTGCGGTTTTGCACACTGTTTGATACTATATTGATTGACAGATAATCAGAGCCAACTGAAATTGATAAGCTAGTTGGCATACGACGGACATTGTGAGGATCTTCAATCAACATTCGACACCTGTTGAATTGCTTCATTAGCAAACGGGACAGCATTGTGCCAAAACAAGGACGTCGAGATCAAGATTTTCAAGTGAGGATTCAGAAGAACTCCAATCAACATGCATCTTTGTTTTTACTTTGTCCTGGTTGCCTGCCTAGGAGGCCTTGAACTGACTTGTGCCTTGCCTCCATGTACGGCTTGCATTACTTCCACTCGGACTGGAATGAAAGTAACTCAGACTTTGCTATATCATTCTTACTATACTTGCACTGGTAAGGTGACTCGGTGTATTTATAACACCACTGAACTAAATATTTGCACCAAAGGGAAAACTAAAGTTTGTTTCAACCCACATCAGAATCCATCCTATTACACTTTAGAAATACGATGGAATGATGCGGATGGACCTCTGCTTAATGCCACACCCCCACTCACTGATCCTACGCAGCTTGCTTTTCTGTATTTTGATGCTTGTGATGCCATAAATAGAGATAGTCGTTCCAAGTGTGGTAATTGGGAAAAAACCTACTCACACAATGACAAATATATGTGTCCCGAGGGAACCACTGGATGGGGAGAGTGTACAGGTAAAAGAGTTTTAGCTAATGAATACAGTACAGCCCCAGTTGCGGATTACTATTGCCCAAAATGGGCATGTGTTTTCTATGCCACATGGAAAACTGGTATGATAGAAAATACCAGAGACAATCGAATGGCTGCCTTAACTAAGCCATACGACAAGGATATAGCAAAATGTAAGAAAGGTGCCTGTAACCCATTACAGTTGTTTATACGCAACCCCAGTGCATGGAAGCAAGGGTATAAATTTGGCCTACGAATTGCAGGATCTGGATCAGATCCAGGAACCATAGTATATATAAGATTAAATACCCAAGCCCATAGATCATCCAGGTACCATATCCATAACACTTTCTATGAAACCATGCATGAGAATAAGTTTGATATTCCCCATCCCTCCCAGAATTTATTCTTAGAATTAGCTGGAGCAGTAGTATCCAGTCTCCATATCTCAGACTGTTACTTTTGTGGTGGGACACAAATGGGTGACCAGTGGCCATGGGAAGCCCAAGAGTTGAATTATTCCATGACTTACAATCATACTGAATTACATAAGACTACCAGCGAATGGGTGTTAGCACACCCAATAGTTGGACGTCTCTGTTATGCCAGAACTGGACCTCAATTCAATCTACCGGTGGGACAGCTGGTCTGTCTCAGCCAAAAATTTTATAATGACACCACGAAAAAGACGACCTGGTGGTCAGGAGCTAAAGAACCTGAACCCCCTAATCCATTAGCGAAATTCCCTGAGCTTGCTGATTTATGGAATAATCTTGCCAAACCCCATGCCTGGCAAGCCCCACCTGGCTTGTATTGGATATGTGGAACCAGGGCATATGCCAGACTCCCTATACACTGGGGAGGGGCATGTGTCTTAGGGACCATCAGACCTTCTTTCTTCTTGTTACCCACAGAACATGGAGAACAATTAGGATACCCAGTATATACTCAAAGACAGAAAAGAGCGCTCAGACAGAAGAGAGCACCTCTACAGATAGGCAAGTGGGAAAAATGGGAGGATGATGATTGGCCACCCGAGCGAATCATTGCCTATTATGGACCGGCCACATGGAATGATGATGGTATGTGGGGCTATCGGACCCCTGTATATATGATTAATCGAATTATCCGCTTACAAGCAGTAGTTGAATTAATAACCAATGAAACTAGCCAAGCACTCACACTTTTAGCTAGACAGAGTACTCAGATGCGCACTGCCATATATCAAAATCGCCTAGCACTAGATTATCTATTAGCAGCTGAAGGAGGAGTATGTGGAAAATTGAATTTAACCAATTGTTGTTTGAAGATCGATGATAAAGGTCAAGTAGTTGAAGAAATTGCTGAAAATATGCGGAAACAAGCTTACGTGCCAGTACAGACTTGGCATGGATTGCATTTTCCTAACTGGTTTGCCTCTATTTTTTCGTGGCTAGGAGGACTTAAAACTTTCCTGATACTAGTACTAATAATTGTTGCTGTATTTTTGTTATTACCATGTATAATTCCATATTGTATGCATTCTATCAACACTGTTATTGAGAATACAGTCGAGCGGAAGACCGCAATTAAGATCATGGCCTTATGGCATCCTAGTCATCCTGCATATAGTCGGGATCCTCCGACCATGGTATGATCCAATGGAATGATTTAACTCTCACACCTTATTAAGTAATAAGAGGGTGAGATTAATCAAAGGGGGGAATGTGGTAGGCGAAGGCCTATGATCCATGGTGTCTGAAATAAGCAGACAGGCCTAACAAGCTTGACCTGTAAATGAGGCCTGTGGAGAGGCCCATAGGAATTACACATCCCCCAATATGCTGCTATTGTAGAATTAGAACTCAACAAAGCCTTGAATTAGCTTAGATAAACAAAATTGAAACCTAGAGAAATATAGAAAAATAAGTTTAATTGCCACTGATAAGAGAGTACAGCTGCTAGGGATTTAATTAAAACTGCTGACAGAAGGGTTACAGTGCCCTGCCTCCCCACATGTGCTAACTAGTTAAATGGCCTTGGAGGAGAAAAGTAACGAAGTTGGTGAACTGACCATTGTAATTGGGACTAGAAGGGGGTGAGCAGGTGCTAAGCCCAGTCAAAGGACATAATTGGATAGCCTTATCAATACCGGGACCAATAGAAGGGGTACGGGAGGTTACCGGGACCAATGAAATGTTTTCCTATACCTAGAATGGAGAAGAAGTCTATAAAAGTTGTTGTTTTGCTAGAAACCATTGCTCAGCCATTTTGAATTTGATTCTGCTTGAGACTTGTGCACAAATAAATGATTTGGACCTTCTGAACAGTCTCCTGGTATCATTGGTTTGTCTGCGCTCTGCTGCTACATATTAATATTATTTTTTACATATAGTGCCACTCCTCCTCCCCTTCTTACTGAAGACATGCTAGCCATTTCTGAAATCTGGCACACACATCCAACTTGCCCAGAAGACCTCTGTCATGCTCCTTCAGGCCCTTTCATGACGTGGACAGCCTCATGCTGGGGATGTCTATAGAACCAGCTTCTAACATGTCTCTGGGGATGTCTCTGTGATAGGGGCATCTGCATGCCTATTTTCAGACATCCAAAGCATGAATAGGGCTTAATAGGGCTTCTAAAACAACCCCCTTAACTTTTTCAGCAATTCTTGGTTAAAAGGTTTCTCCTGGTTATGGTCGTAACTCAGTGCTAATGCATTTTATAGAATTACTTTATTATTATACGTTTTACTATTTCTCTATAATCCAACACACTTTCTACTTAGTATAAACTGTATAGCAATTGTATTAAAAAGTGTTTTCTTTTTCCTGAATGAACACTTCAACTTTGGCATTGGCAATCACTTTATTTTTCTCTTTTTCATATTTCTATGATCTCTCCAAATGCCATGCGAGCATGAACAAGGATAATATCAGATAAGTATTGAATTAGTTCTGAATTAACTTCTAAGTCACTCTGTTGCTCTAAAGTAAATTATTTTTTTGAATTGTTGATACTGTGGTTGAACCTTTTGTTTTCCAAGGGCTAAAGGTCATCAGCAATTGAGACCTTAGTAAGTAGAGGTTTTATGTTTTGTGGCCTATGTAGGTATGAACTATCTCACAGCAAAGTTCCTTAGTGTTTAAAGAAACTTGTCTCCTATTTCAAAATTATAATGTCTTTTCCTCTGGCCAGGGTGTTATTGTGTAAGTTGAGGCACACTTAGCTCGGAGGTTCTGTCATTCTCTGTTGCCTTAGCTGTCTCCATTGTCTCTGTTTCCATCAGTTTTCCGGGTCTTTGCTTCTCCTGAAATCATATCTACTATCCTATCTTTAAATCAACTTAAAAAAACAAAAAAGAAGACTCTACCAGGCTAACATAGCGTGTACTGATTATTATTATAACTTTAAGTATCCTGTTTCTTCCTTTATTCTTCTCAAACTTGTGTACAAGATTTCTTCTTCTAGACTGTCCCTAACTACTTAGTCAAGTAAATGATAATTATGTTGCCCTCGCTAATGAGACCATTGTCCAGCAGAGGCATACTTTCTCTCAGCTCTCTCTCTCTTCCTACCTCTCACACTCTACTATTTTCTCAGTACTGGTGCAATTCATTTGGCAGCCAGTTTATTTATTTAACAGGGTTTATATGCTGCTTTATCATTACAGTCAAAGTGGTTTACATCATAACTTAAACTTGGCAATGCACATTAAACAGGGGCACTGATAAACTTGGATTTTATCTAAGACAATGGAGAGTTAAGTGACTTGTACAAGGCCACAAGGAATGGTAGTGGAAACTGACCCCTGGTTGCTTGACTTTCAAGTCAGTGCTCTAACCATTAGGCTACTCCGCCATGCTGTGGTTGCTTGCTCACTTATAACTTAGCTGGGCTAATCCTGTTAACCTTCCTAATTGGCTTATATCTCCTTAAGGGCACTTGGCCCAGGGTCAGTTTTCCAGAGGAATAGGGTTTGCTGGTTTGCACCAAAGTCAGTTTTGCTTTTACATCACTTTACAATCCCCTTCCCAGGGATTCTCTTTCACTCCATTCACACTGACAACTAGTGGCATAGCAGAGGCCACCCTATTTATTTACTATTGCCTTATGCATTCATCACTCAAACTAGCGACAAAAGCTAGGGGACATATTCAAATGGATCGACATGATCGGCAGACCAGCTAACCAAATTGATCCCATTGAATAAGATATTCAGTAGAACATACTCAATTTGTGCCACTTTAAGCCAACTAAATGTTCCAAAACCATCCACTGAGCATAAGGGGATGGCACTAATGGTTAGCTCGTTAGCGGCGATATTCAGCTGCTATCCATCTAATCTAAATTGGGGTAATGCAATGCAATGTGGGGTAAAGTTAGACCACAATAAATTTCTCCTCCTTTTATCCTGATTAGCAATCCAGACAGCGGCTGAATATTATCACTAGATAGCTAAACCAGATATTAAGTGTCACCGACTATATATGGCCTTGGCACTGAATATCCGGGCAGAGATTAAAGCAGCAACGGCCAGCTGCTTTAATTACACTGGCTATCATTACTTCTGAATATGCCCCTCCCCTATTTTCTTGCACTATTGGCTCAAATCTAGGACCTAATCCCCTCTCAGCCACTCAGAAAGTGTCTGACTGTAAAATAGTTGAGTTTCCAGGGTGATGGTATCCATTCTGGAATGTCATTATTGTGTTGCTACAGTATTGCCTAATCAATTGGGCCTCGTAGTTTAGCTTCCCTGATGGTATGAGATTCCACAATTGTACTCACTAGAATATTTGATGTTTTCAATGATCTCTAGATGATAGCCATAGTTTTCAATAGCAGATCATTTTTTAAATATTTAATATGTTTAAAATATCTAAAAAATCACAAAACACATCTTGAAATGCCTCCCTACCCTTACCACAGGATTTCTAGTGACCCAATTGACCTTTCTGTTCATCCAAAATGTCATAACATTGCTGCCTCAGCTCCGCAGCAGTTTTACACTTTCAAAATCCTTTTTCTGGGACTCAGCTGCCTAGTTCACAACCTGACCCTCACTGTTGTCACCACTTAGCCACCCTCTGGAAACTAGCTGACATGTTTATTCTCTCTTTTGCAATTGTCTTCATCCCCTTTAAAACAGGGCATTGGTTCTTTAAAATTGTATGCTGTCAGGTCAGCCTTTCCTCTTTCTAGTCCTTCTTCTGTGCCTCTTTGTGTGGTAGGCTACCTACCTGCAAATATGAAAGGCCTGTAAGTTAGGCCCTGATTCCAACCCCCATCTTAGTAAAAACCAAAAATCTGTAAAAGCCTGAGAAAGCTGCTTTAAATTGCTTAATAAGAGGTTTTCATGAATGCATAAATCTTTCATTATTCTCTTGTGTTCTGATGATAGAAATGTTTCAGTACTTGCATTCCTAGAGCCAGAAACGACCTCGTAGTAGAATTGTATCAATACCTAGAAACTGTGTCATTGTTAGAACAATCCTAGAGGAGGGAACTGGGTGCTAGGCCCAGAAAGGATCTCTGATTGGACAAGTGCAGGGGGTGTTGGGACCAATAGAAAGTCTGCATGTATCAAGCTGAAGAGAAATGTATAAAATGAATATGTTTCTGTAAGAACTTTGCTCAGTCCTTTTTGAAGCTTGACTGTCTGAGCCTTGTGCACAATAAATTTGCTTGGACCCTGCAATTGACTCCTGGATTTATTCATTGTTTGCACTTTGCTGCTTCATTTGTACCCCTCCTACCTGGAAATCCCTTCCTAACCCATGTCATCCCCCTTCCCCCGGTTCTTTTCATTTGATTTGGGGACCGCAGACCTTTTAAATCTTCACTGCTTAGTGTCACACTGCTCCTGAGCCCCTCAGTTCCTCCACAGCCATGAACCACAACTTGTTCCCCTTTTTTGACATTTGTGGTCTAACGCTGCTACCTTAGATAGTGTGGCTTGATACCGCTTGGATGCCTGACCTCTTCAGCATGGCTCAGTCATCCTCTGACCCACAGGAAAACACGCTACTATCTCACCACTTCAGACCGTTGGGTTTTCCAAGATGCCAGTCAGAAAGTACATTTTATAGTTTTACTTTCTACAATTCTATTGTCCTATGATTTTAAAGTTCCCCCTGACGAAGGCTCAGCCGAAATGCGGCCATGTTGGGGCTTTGATTAAAGGACCATATCATTACTTCCAGTCATCCTCTAGGTCATTTCCATGACCTGAAGGCTATGGATCACCATAGCTGGCAGTCCTGCTCCCTTAAATTCAGGCCCTCTCTAATAGCCTCCCATTGCCACCAAAAACAGTGGCTTCACTTTTTTTTTTTTTGGTGTGGCACCCCGTATTATGCAGGCTTTCATCTCTCCCACCCCACACCAGCTGTGACTTCAATCATCCTTCATTTTTAACCCCCCCCCAAAAAAACAAAAAAAACAAACATGTGTCCCAAGTTCCCTGTCCAAGCCATGACGCCTTGCACTCTAGCTCACAGCACTACCATGGTACCCAAGTAACGATTCTTTTATTTATCTTGTCTACACCTATTTGCAGTTGATTTAGTAGACACATTATATAACAAATTAATATTATCTAATTTATAGATGATTTTGTATAACTAATTATTGTACACAAATTAATTTCTACACAAACAAGGACATACAAATGAATTTGTTTATTCAGCTATTATATTTTTCAATTATTTATTTATTGAATAGCCATGTATCTTCTTTTGGGGTCCACTTTTATTTCTAGTTTCTTTGATGTGCAGACCCTTGCCTCTTGCTTTGTTTTCTTTATTTCAGATCTATAAGCAGAACAGAAGATGACTCCTATACTGTATGGCCAAGAGAAAGTCTGTGATACGTTCAGTGCTTACTGTATTCTAGATTACATAGCAACACAAAGAGGAATAGAAGCCCCTAAGGAGAATAGAGATGATTCTGACAGAGGTGTGGACTCTGCATGATGTACAACCTAGTCAGAACCAGGCACCTAGTGCTGCCATTGTCTCTTTACTACTCCATAAGAACATAAGATATGCCATACTGAGTCAGACCAAGGTCCATCAAGCTCAGTATCCTGTTTTCAACAAAGGTCAATCTAGGTCACAAGTACCTATAAATTTCTCCAAAAGACACACAATTTCCACAATGCTTGTATCGGGGAAAGCAGTGGATTTCCTGGATCCCCGTAAATAATGGTTTATGGATGTTTCCTCCAGGAACTTGT
The DNA here is from genome assembly GCA_033557465.1 of Ichthyophis bannanicus. Taxonomy (NCBI): domain Eukaryota; kingdom Metazoa; phylum Chordata; class Amphibia; order Gymnophiona; family Ichthyophiidae; genus Ichthyophis; species Ichthyophis bannanicus. The sequence goes on from CM066035.1 coordinate 463,484,096, forward strand.
CCATACCTTTTTTACACGCAGCTACACTGACAACTTTTACTACATCCTCCGGTAACGAATTCCAGAGTTTAATTACGCATTGAGTGAAAAAATATTTTCTCTTAGTAGTCTTAAATGGGTTACACTGTAGCTTCATTGCATGTCCCCTATTCTTTCTATATTTTGATGGCATAAACAATTAATCTACGTTTATCAGTTCCACTCCATTTATTAATTTGTAGACCTCTATCATATCTCCCCTCAGCTGTCTTTTTTCCAGGTTGAAGAGCCCTAACCTTTTTAGCCTCTCCTCATAGGGATATCCTTCCATTCCCCTTAGCATTTTGGTGGCTCTTCTCTGTACCTTTTCTAATTCCGCTATATCCTTTTTAAGATACGGCGACCAGAATTGCACACAATATTCAAGGTGCGGTCGCACCATGGAACGATATTGAGGCATTATAATATCCTTTGTTTTATTCTCCATTCATTTCTTTATGATTCCTAGCATTCTATTTGCTTTCTTGGCCGCCGCTGCACACTGGGAGGATTTCATCATGTATCCACAATAATGCCTATCATGGAATATCATGAATATCATGGAGTACAACACAAGTTCAGACATCGGACTTCTTGTGATTCCACTTTTGTTGTTTATGGGGTTTTATGCCCTGTGGTCTTTTGTATGTAGGAAGTACGTGTAGAGCGTTTCGCAAGCGCATAACTGAGCATAAAAGTAGACTTAAATGCTCAGTTCGTGAGGCTCCCCTGGTTCCGCAGTGTTTGGAATTTAAACACCAGTTTTGTGATTTACGGTGCTTTTGTTTAGATCAGGTATTGTCTGGGAGAGACGGGAAGAGCAGGGAACAGTCTCTATTAGTTTGTGAGCAGACGTGTATTTTTCAGTTAAATACTGTAGCTCCGGGTGGCTTAAATCTTCGGATTGACTGGGCGGTATGTCTTTAAGAGAGGGGGGTGGAGCTCTGTTTGGGGCAGTCTCTGGTGTCATCTGTAGGGTACTTTTGGGAGTGCGGTGATCTATTGTGATGAGAGCATGTGCGGCGTTTTTTGCAAGCAATGTTGAAGTGCTGGTTTGGCTGCCATCCAAAGTAAGTGGCATTCTCCTGTTTTAATGGTTTAAGTGTGTTGGGGCTGGGTTTGTTTGTTTCTGGTTTTAAAAGATAAGGTTAATTTTGAATGTTTGTTTTTTGTTTTGTAGTAATTTCCCCTGATGCAGCGATATTTTTCGCGAAACGTATGGTGACGTCGGGGAAGCAGCCTGTGGTCAATTCCCATGATCTTTATAAGCTAAGTGTTTTTATTTCGGGTTTGGCTGCAGTCTGCTTTAGAAATTGTGAAAATGCAAGTGGTGGTGGTGGCAATTGGTCCTTGATGTTAATGGGCTTATGTTTGGCAGTAAGATCTTGACTTGTGTCTCGATTATATTTGCCTTTGCCCGTGGTTGCTGAGACCTTGCCGACCACGTTCTACAGTTGCATATTTTTGTGAATAGATTAGAAACAATCATTTTGATGTTACAATTAGGAAACAAGCTGTGTTTCAGTGGAGTGAGTCTTTTTGATTGATTGGTTTGCACACTCTGGGGTATGTTTACTAAACTGCGTTAGTGCAATTCGCGTTAGGAGCAGCGGTAGTGACAGAAACCCCAAATAAGGACATGGGCGGTACATCGTTACCACTAACGCACGTTCCAAAAACTAACGAGCGTTACAGGGCGCTGTGGTGCGTTACTGCGCGTTAATCGTAAGAAGGCGTACAGACACAAAGCACTGAAACAGAGCTGTAGCACAATGGTTACGGTACTGACCGCTGTTACAGGCAGCATGGGTTCGAGTCCCCAGTGTGCCTAACACAGAAGGCTGGCCCGGGCATCACCCTGTACATTACATAGGGAATGAGGAGGCATGTTTTTCTTTATGTTGAGTAGTGGTGTCAGAAACACACCCTCGGAGTGTGCCTAGCCACGTACGTTGGTGCGTGCGAGGCTGCGTGCGTGGCTGCGTGCGTTGGTACGTGCGTAGCCCCGTGCGTAGCTGCGTGCATTGGTGCATGCATACAATCATGCGTGGGTACGTGTGTTTTTACCAGCATGGGCACCTTATATTACAGACTCTTTAGGGTGTCTTGCACCTATGCATTATGCTAACAGATGTACGTGTGATGGCCTATGGTTTATCAGAGCCTGTGAGCAGGTGCTGGATTTTCACAGGGTGGATTGGGCCAGTCACACCCATGACGCACTGCACATGCAAATCAGCTGTCCACAGATACACACCATGGGGAATGCACCCCCATAGCACCTCGGACTGGTAGGGGGAACTGACCATGTGCACCCCCACAGCACCTCAACCTGGTACGGGGGTACTGACCGTGTGTTGTACTGGCACAGAGTAGCTACACACCGTCACATTGTGCGGGTACTGTGATCACCCTGAGGGTGCAGTGAGGCGCCCAGCACCAGGTCCACAGCACCGTCCATGGCTGAAAGAGGCCATGGCCCATGTCCAAAGCAGTGTTAATGTGTGAGATAGGTAGTTTCTGCAGAAACACCTTGGATATCTCTGTCTGTTTCAGTCAGGTGTAGCCCCCATGGACCCCTAGGTGGCCCATGTACCACCACCACCCTCCCCCAGGGCCAAAGGTGACAAACAGGGTCTCCTAACAATAGATCCACATTCTACCTCCCTGCAAAGGTGGCAGTAGAGGGGAACATCAACCCCGGTCCTGCTGAGGAACAGACACCCCACAGGGCAGTCAATGCAGCTCTGTACACATCCATAACACAATAGCAGACAGACATTAGGCCTGGATATGGTAAGCTGCACCCCACCACTATCTGATATTCTCCTGCTGCAAGCCATCAGCCACTGCACCCTACAAACCACTCCATCAAGACACATACCAGCTGCAAACAGCCTGCTAGTTAGTCAATAGTGCATGTGCCCAGTGGAGATGCATGCACCCAGAACTGAGATGTCAGCATACACAGCAAGCAGATAAAGCAGTGACTGGGCCCCAAAAGGAAACCCATATCTATCACATGAGAGAAATACTATATAGCACTATGGGGGTGCCTAGCCATGCTGTGGTCACTGCACAGTCAGGGTGAGAGTGATCTCTTAGCAGGACATACTGAGGTCACCCTGTCTGTGTAGGTGGTGGCCGGGCACTAAAATGTCCCAGTCAGTGCCCTATGCCCTGTGCAGATGCACCCTGGCCAGGCCACCCTGTCCGGCCTATACCCATGGTACCTTGCTCCTCATTATGCACATTGGCAGCCCAATACTGGCAACATTGCTGGCAGTGTGGGCTGTGGAAGGTGTTTGCAGCCACCACACACTGGATAGACAGACAGCCACCCCCACACCTATGCCAGCATTGTGCTACTATAGGGGTGTTCAGCAGCCATACCCACCACACCAGTCCTGGGCACAGTACAGGCATGGATATGGTACGCAATACTGTTGGGGGTCACTCCCCAGGGTGGTAAACACTATCAGAGACCAGACCTGCAGCACACACCGCAGACATCAGAATGATTGTTATGGTGGGGCTCAATGAGCAAAATGTGCTTAACGTAGGCATTGATATCTGCCAGTTATCATAGGAAACGTTTGATGGCTGTGTACCATATACCCAGGAGTAGGGTGGCATTGCTAAGGTATGCAACTGCTAGTATTGGGAGGTACAGGCAGGGCCCAATGTCCTGCCTCTCCAGGAGGCATTGGCCAATGGGGCCTGTGGGTGTGTGTGTGGGTGTGTCTGGCCCTGTTAGCTGCTGCTTTACGGCAGAGTTTCCCAACTCCAGTCCTGGTGTTCCAAACACTGTTCGGGTTTTCATGCTGTCCCTCATAAATATGCATGAGCTACATCTGCATACCATGGGGGTGGTGCATAGATATGCAGCACAGGCATCTTTATTAGAGGCAGCATGGAACCTGAATGGTGTGGGGCCCTCCGGGACTGCATTTGGGAGACTGCTCTAGGCAATGTGCCTGTTTATGGTGTCTGTGTTTGGTGTGGTAAAATATAGGCGTATTAACCATGCGTATGTTCTCTGCATTAAAGGAGTGTCTTTACTATCACTGTTTAGTGGTGGGTAAAACTATGGGGACTGGGTTGGCAGGAGCCCCAGCTGGGATTTGAACCTGTGACCCTCTGGTCTTACAGGCACTTGCTGTGTCCGTTGCACCACACTGTGGCCATAGAGACAGTGCTGTCCCTGGAGGTAGGAAAACTGGCCTGACGAGTCAGAAACTTTACTGTGGGCTCATTTACCTTGTATGAAGACAAACGTGCACATAAACCTCAAAAACGACCTCTAAAACAGGGGCACACACCCATAACCAAGCTGGGCAACAATGATATCATTGTGCAACATTAAAAAACACTCCCAGGAGTGTTGACCCTTCCACACATCATTTCTTTTTTTTGGAGCTTTCCTGGGAGTGTTTTTTATTGTTGCCCATTGATATCACTGTTGCCCAGCTGAATTATAATTTTTACACTGTTTCTTGTGGTCATTCTAAAGTTTTATTTGCAATTTTGTTCTGTGCACATGTATCACACTGCTCACGTCTTGTAGGTTTCCCCGGTTTTGCTGTACATTGCTGACGGAAATGGTTTCTCTTCCCTTTAATATTTATTTATTTATTTTAATTTATTTAACATTTTTTATATACCGCACTATTCATCATCAGTGCGGTTTACATTGAACAACAACATACCTGTCAGTACATGACTGATCTAGGTTTACAGATAACAGGGAAAATCAACTGGGTGTGAACTGGGGAATAACTATCTAAATAATTATACATAATTATATATACATTGAATAGGTTACAACAAGATTTGATATTCGATAAGAATACAGTGTTTTCACATTTTGATCTTTTGTTCTGGGTTGTTGTTATGTGTAGTAGTTTTCTGAGTAATACGGGAGCCGGTTTTATTGTGTGTATGGTAGCTTGAAGTGTAAAGTGAATAAATAGTGCTTGATGGACTTTCTAAATGCCTTTAACGACAGGTTTTAATTCGTGTTGGAATTGAGCTCTGCACTTCAGCGCGTTAGTGTGAGGGGAGCCTCTCCCCGCCCACTCTCCACCCATTGACCCCTTCTCTCCGCCCACTCTCCACCTTCTGCGCTGTTTTAACGCGCCGCAGGGCTTTACGATCGTTAACTATGGTTAACGCGCATAGTATGACGTTAACAGTCGTTGGCGCGTGATTACGCACGTTTTACTGCACTTACGATCGTTAATGTCGTACAACGCGCGTTATTCACGTTTACCGCACTTTAGTAAACATACCCCTCTATAACGTGACTAAAAAGTTTGGATCCACAATAATACCTACATCTTTTTCCTGGGTGGTGGTTTCTAATTTTGAACTTAGCATAGTGTAACCATAGTTCGGGTTGTTCTTTCTTAGGTACATAAATTTGCACTTGTCCATATTAAATTTCCTCTACTACTACTACTACTACTATTAATCATTTATATAGCACTACAAGACATACGCAGCACTGTACAAACATATATAGAAGACAGTCCCTGCTTGTAGAGCTTATAATCTAATCAATACAGACAGTACTATACAAGAGAACTAAGGGGTTGAAATAGGAAAGTAGACACAAGGAGAACAAGGGATTAGGATACAAATTTAGCCTCAAAAAGGTATTCTTTAAGTATGGATTTGAAGAAGGGTGGAGAAGAGACCAGATGTAAAGTTTCAGGAAGTTTGTTCCAGGCATAAGGATCAGCAAAGTGAAAAGATCAAAGTCTGGACTTGGCAGTGGAAGAAAAGGGCATAGGAAGGAGAAAGCCAGAGGAAGAGCGGAGTTCACGAGGAGGAGTGTAGGGAGAGAGGAAAGAGGAAAGGTAATGAAGGGCAGTAGAATGAACGCATTTATAGGTCAGAAGGAGAAGTTTGAATTGGATATGGAAATGGAAGGGGAGCCAATGAAGTGATTTGAGAAGAGGGGTTATATGAGTGCATCAGGGCTGTCAGAAGATTAGCTGTGCATCAGGTTCTGAATAGATTGAAGAGAAGAGAGATGACTCAGAGGGAGACTAGCAAGGAGGTTGCAATAATTGAGATAGGTGGATAAGAGTGGACAAAAATTTTAGTAGTGCTTTCAGAGACGAAGGGGCAAGTTTTGTTTAAGGAACTGAATCATTCAACAGGGATTTTAAGTGACAAAATGAGTGTTTACTTATACAGTATATGATGGGAAGGTACATAAATAAAGGCATGGAGCCCAATTCCATAATATGCATGTCTGGCCCACAAACATGTCTAAATTGAAAACGGGCCCCATTTGAACCCATTTCCACATCCATGGATCTAGACATGCCTGTGGTTCTGGAATCAGGGAGATAGATTTGTCCATTGTGGCACGGGCAAAACGTTATGCAACCAGCTTTTGCACGCATCGGCACAGGTGCAGGCATGGGCCATGTGATATAATGGAGAAACACGTCCCCCGTCAATATTATGGGACATGGATAAATGTTTTGGACATCCCTGCGCCCATCATATTCTGAAAAGTTGCATGCTTTGGATCCTGCCCATCTCCGAGATGTACCCGCGGACGCCACGCCTCCTCATTAAAACGTGCATCTCCTAAGCTGCTCCACACTGACTTTATTTATTTAACAGCTTTTTTATACTGTTTTATCCTATGGTCAGAGCGTTTAACAATAAAACAGAACACAATAATTAAAATGAGGTAATAAAAGATGGGGCAAACTTAAAATGAAAGGTAGGAGGGAAGAAGGTGAGCATATGCTAATGCAAACTAGACATAAATACCAATGAGAAATGTCTGCTGCTGCATCCTAGACCATATACCAGTCCTCGTCAGGCCCTGAAAAGTGCTAGGTCATCCCAGTGCATCCTAATATGGTATAAGAGAATGTAAATATGAACATGTATGTCAGGACATACCTTGCATTAAATGGTACATGGCATTATAAAACAGCCCCAGTGATCCCTGTCTTAATCATCTCTACAAAGATGCTTTAAACTGCTAAAGATGGACCCTTACCAAGTGCACAATACCCAAAACTAACATTGCATTTTCCAAAAGGATGCATAATATTGCTGAGCATCAAATGTATGCCCCTTTTTGTGCCTCTGGTCTATAAGTGCTCTCATTCTGCTGCTCCACATTACCGTTCCTCTCTTCTCTCTATATATGCCCCTCCTGTTATTTATCGACCTCCTGACAAGTCTGCTTCTACCTTCCTCACTGACTTTGACTCATGGCTTTTCTTCCTTCTGGATTCCTCCTCCCCCACTCTTATTCTTGGGGATTTCAACATTCATGTCGATAACCCCTCTGATCCTTATGTTTTAAAGCTCCTCTCCCTTTCCTCCTCGTTTGACCTCCAACTTTGTTCCATTGCCCCCACTCACCAGCATGGCCGCTGCCTGGACCTGATATTCTTCTCTAGTTGCTTACCCTCGAACTTCAATAGCGCAGTTCTTCCCTTATCTGACCATCACCTTCTAAGCTTTAATCTTCATCACCCGCTGCCTCAGCCTCGTCCTGTCTCCTCCAACCTATTTAGACATTTTCTTGCTATTGATCCCTTGGCTCTCTCTTCCACTATCTCTTCATCTCTTTCCGCCACTTTGTCATCCAAGTCTGTTGACGAGGCAGTAACTTCCTATAATGCTGCATTCTCCTCGGCTCTGGATACTCTCTCTCTGCCCATCCCACGTCCTGTGAGACGTTCTGCACCCCAGCCCTGGCTTTCACCCACCACCTGTGATAATGGCATGACGTCCCAGGACGACACATATGATCTCCCTTTCTTTCTCCAAGATGATTTGTTTCCAGACTCACTCACATACTATTTGTGCATCAATTGCCCCAGTTTTCAGAACACAGGATTTTTTAGGTCCCCCTGGATTAGCTCTCTTGGCAGAAACAGCACATTTCAGAATAGCATTAATAAACGCTATTGCTCTTCTTACTATTTCTGTAAGGGTGTGTAGGGTGTCTATTAATGTTTCTTTATCTTACAGTATTCCCTCACCTCTACTTTCTGTTCTTTGGGTTTATATTTATGTTTATTTCACTTGTTTGACCGCCCTTCATAAAACACAGCAGAGAAAACCATAAAAGCAAATTAAAAACAAAGGAGGAAAGGAAGTCCATTTCTTAGAAAGAAAGGTTAAAAACAATCATATCAGGAAGGATAAAAGGTGGGGGAGACAACAGAAGGAATAAGGTTAAGTCAGAGTAAGAACGGGAGGACTGGGAGGTCACTGGGACTGGGAAGTCAAAGGCAGAAGTGAAAAGACGGGATTTTAGGAGAGCTTTAAATTTTGAGTAGGTAAGTTCCATTCTGAGGGCTGAAGGTAATGAATTCTAGGAAGCAGGTGCCAGAAAATAAAAAGCTGAGGATCGGGTGGAAACAAGGTGAGCTTGGAAAGAAGATCAAGATGAGCTTGTGTTTTTCAAGACTGCAGTCACACCAGTTCAGCACATACTTGTCACAACCATTCTTCTATATGTGATGGATTGCAGAGCACAGCAGAATATTTTCTGTCCTGGCCTTATTCCACATTTCAGCAGGAATAACATGGATGTCTGTGGGAAACACTTAAAACGTACATGGGCCTTTCCTGAAAATGCTTTGTATGTCTCCATGGCTGACCACGCCCCATTCTGCCCCTTCTGGGCACATTCTGAGATCCCTGTGCTAGCACCGTGGATGCGCATGACAGCAGTGTTTCAGAATATGGTCGGGGACGTTTTCGACACAATAAACATCCCCACCACACATATAAACCTCTTATTTGTGTTCTGGAATGACCTTTAAAGTGCAAAAGGACGAACAGGAATTTTTCCCCTGTCTACATACGCCTCCACCAAGTGCTGCCATTTCTATGCCTGTGTGCTACTCCAAAGTGATGCAGTTCTTATCTGATGCTGTCCTTGTAGACATCATTCTCCTCCTTCTCTAGGATGGTCCAGACAGGGGTTCAGTCAAAAGGGAAGCTTGAGATGAAGGCTGTGAAGCTCCTCAGCTGAGCAGCACTAACCACTGCTATGGGAGCAAGATTATTTGTCAGTAGCTGCAGGAATCATTCTAAACAGATCAGATAGTGGACCTTCTTGGCTTGATAGTGGTCCTGTTGAGCCATATGTTCCTTGATAAGCCCCACTAGATGTGGGTGAGGGAGACCATTTGCTCCTGGGCCCTCCTCAAAAATTCCTGTGCCTCCTCTTCTCCCTTCTCCTCCTCTTCTGACTACTGGGTAGGAAAGAGTGGTGGTGGAGGTCTGAGTTGCTCATGTACCAGCTGTTTTTGAGAAAACTCATATGGTCTGCTCTTGCTACTGTTCTGGTAGCTCCTCCTGAGGCTGTGGCTATAGTAGCTCCTCCTGCTGCCCCTAAGGTAGTACCTCCTTCTTTGTCCTCTCTGGTACTGCTAATTTCTGCTGCCTGGATATCCATCATCATCATCTGTAGACAAGGAACACATAAAAAAATGACATAGTGATCACTTTCGCACTGTGTTTTACTTCTTTTATCAACCCCATCCCACAGTCACATTCAAACTTTCCCTGCCCTGCTTCTCCTTTTAATCCTTCATTTATCTTCATTTATACCTTCCTCTCAGCTACCACACTTCACCTCTCCAGAAGTAGCATGGAGAAAACTACTAGGCCGGCTCTAGATGTTGTGGCAGCAGAACCGGGCCATCAACTAGGTCAGGGGTGTCCAACCCTGTCCTGGAAGGCCACAATCCTGGCAGGATTTTGGGTTAGCCCAATGAATATGCATGAGATATATATGCATTAGAGATATCCTGCCAACCTGACTGGTTTGTGGCCCTCCAGGACTGGATTTGAGACCCCTGCCTTACACCTCTGTCATTTAAGATTGTTAGTGGGCAAGGTACAGATGTCCTAGACATCAAAAGGGTAGATAGAATTTCCACATTCCTCCTCGATTCTCACCACCACCAAAAAGTTGCAGAATATAGAAAGACTAGGGGACATGCAATGAAGCTATAGGGTAAACTATTTAAGACTAATAAAAGAAAATATTTTTTCACTCAACGTGTAATCAAACTCTGGAATTTGTTCCTGGAGATGTAGTAAAGGCTGTTAGTGTAGCTGGGTTTAAAAAAGGTTTGGACAAGTTCCTGGAGGAAAGGCACATAAACAATTATTAAGAAGGAACCCAGGATATCAATGCTTGACCTAGTACAAGCATTGTGGAACCTGTGTCTTTTGGGGAAACTGCTAGGTACGTATGACCTAGATTGGCCACTTTTGGAAACAGGATACTGGGCTTGATGGACCTTGGTTTGACCCATTATGGCATATCTTATATTCTTATGTTCTTAAGTCGGAGAAAAAAGAAGAAACAGCCTTGTCAGGAGAACGATAGACAACAGCAACCTGGAGAGGAAGCGGGGCAAAGAGGCGAATGGAGTAGACCTCAAAAAAGAGGAAGGAATGAGAATGAGGCAGGAGACGAGGTTGGAAATGGCAGGAGGGGGAGAGAAGAAGGCCAACCCCACCACCATGGCCTGTAGGATGAGGAGTATGGGAGAACTGAAAGCCACCATGTCAGAGGGCAGCAACAGAGGCAGTATCGTCAGGGAGGAGCTAGGTCTTGGTTAAAGCAAGAAGATGAAAAGCGTTGGAGATGAAAAGATCATGTGTAAAAGAGAGTTTATTAGAGACAGAATGTGCTTTCCACAGGGCACAAGAGAAAGGGAGAGAGGAAAGAGAAAGAAGGGGGATACAAATAAGATTGGACAAGTTACCTGAGGAACTCATTACAGAATGAGGCAAATGTCTAGGAGGGCAAGGATTAGGGGTAAAATCACCAGAAGAGGGAGGTGGAGAAGGAGAAGTTAGAGGGATATGGATGAGATTAGCCAGACTGCGCATCACAAAGAAAGGCAGAATTCAAGGGAGCAGCAATAGGGAAGGAGGAAGACAAACCTTAAGTGGAGCCAAGGTAAGGACAAGAAAGGAGCAGAGAAAGTAAGCAGTGGGGGTAGGAGAAGAGAGAAGGTTAATTAAAAGTAAGAGGAATCAAAGGATTCAATAGAATATGTAATAAATACAACAGGCAATGAAATAACATACATTCAGGAGGCAAAGGGAACAGACAGTCAATGATGCAGTGGAGGATCCCAGGAGGCAATGTCAATAGCAGAGGGTACAGACCAGGAAGCAGCAGGAGAAGGCCAAGGTGAAGAATGCCACACATCCGGAGCAGAAAAGCCGCCTGCGGACACTGTGGCGGTTTCCTCATGGCCTGATTGGCCTTGGCAGGGGGGAGCAGGGAGGAGCTCACCTGCGTGCTCCCTTCCCGATGCCGATCGGGCCGGTGTGATCAGGGCTCAAGGATTTAGATGGGGGACTTATTCCACCACCGAGGTGGAATAAGTCCCCCCCAATTGCAGCGGGCAGCAGATCTGGACCCCTTCCCTCCTGATGAGACGAGCACCGCAGAGGGTTCCCCATAGCTCAATCCCAGCCTCGGAAGACCCAATCGGGGGTTGGGCGGTGAGGAACATTGGATTTCACAGCAGGCAGACGATCGGGGCTCCTACATGGCACCGCAGCTCCATGCAGGAGCCTGGCTGGGCTAGCCATGGTAAAATGTGGATGACTCGAGTGCCGGAATCGGGGCAAATCCAGGATTTCCAGGTCCTATACTCAGATTCTGCTCCTGTGGGGCCATCTAGATCCTGCAGGAGCAGAATCAGGTGCATATCCAGGCCATCCAAAGTTTTGATGTCCAGGCGGCCCGGACGTTCCCCTATCAGAATTAGCCTCTATGCAAATTAGTGCTTGGGAATTCTTACCACACTGACATGACAGTGTATGCTAATTTGCATGCTAACTTGCTGCTCCTTTATGGGATGGGATACGGGTTGGATATGGGTACAGAAATGGGCATGGACTGAACATTGATGTAGTGCTGTCATAGGAGCAGTAAGCTTAGATACACCTAACACCTTCTTAATTGGAGACATTAAGTGCATCTGTGTTAATGTGCAGTAAAGAACATTTAAGAATATAAGATATGCCATACTGGGTCAGACCAAGGTCTATCAAGCCCAGTATCCTTTTTCCAACAGTTGCCAATCTAGGTCACAAGTACTTAGCAGGTTCCCCAGAAAACACAGGTTTCACAATGCTTGTATTAGGACAAGCAGTGGATTTCCCAGGTCCCTTTTAATAATGGTTTACGGAACTTTCCTCCAGGAATTTGTCCAAACCTTTTTTAATCCCAACTACATTAACAGCTTCTACTACATACTCCAGTAATGAATTCCAGAGTTTCATTATGTGTTGAGTAAAAAAGTGATGCCCATGACAGATGGTGTTTAAAGGTGATGCCACAGAAGAATTGAAAGACATATTGATACCCTAGGAAGATGTATTACAACTATTTGATAAACTGAAGAGTAGCAAATCACCTGGACTGGATGGTATACATCCAAAGATGTTGTAAGAAATGAAATACGAGATTGCAGACCTACTATTATTAATCTGTGAACTATCATTAAAATCATCTGTAATACCTGAAGATTGGAGAATGGTCAATGTAACACCAATTTTTAAAAAGGGTTCCAGGGGTGATCTGGGAAACTACAGATCGGTGATCCTGATGTCAGTACCAGGAAAAATGGTAGAAACCATTCTAAAGGACAAAATGACTGGTTTTAGAGAAAACTGGAGCGGTGACGTTAGGTGAGGGATGGGGAAATTGAGGGGGGTGTGGTTGGAGGGAACGGTGGACTAGGTTTCTGGGTAGCATTCTCTGAAGATGTGGGTTTTAAGGGCTTTTCTGAAGGAGTGTAAGTCAGTTGTAGTCCTTTGCTTTTCAGGAATAGAGTTCCAGAGTTGTGGTGCATAGAGGGAAAAGGCTCTCTTAGATTTAGTAGCGTTGGCTTTTGTGAATATCGGTGGTGTTTGCTGCATCTTCATTGAGGTATATCATCACCCTCTGTTCTTGGGTATGATCTGGAGCAAGGTTTTTAGGTATGGTGATGAAGAGTCATTGAGGACTTTGAATGTTGTAAGAATGGCTTTGAATTTTAAACATTCTATAATGGGAAGCCAATGTAGTTGCTTGAGGAAAGGTGTGATGTGCTCTGTTCCTTTTGCGTTGAAGAGGGTTCATGCAGCCATATTGAATGCAAGTTGGAGGGGGTGGATGATTGAGTTTGATATGCCTTGAAGGATGATATTACAGTAGTCGGTGAGTGAATATGGTTGCTTGGAGGACTGAGCGGAAGTTATGGTCAGATAGGAGTGGTTTAAGATTCTTGATTGTTTTGAGCTTGAAATATATGCTCTGAGTAAAGTTTTGTATGTGTGTTTTGAAGGTGAGGTGCAGATCCAGTGTAAGTCCAAGTTATCGTATATTTTGTTTGACTAGGATATGTGTTCCATCAATAGGTATGGAGGTCAGTGGTATGAAGCTGGTGTCTCTGGTGATAAACATGGCCTCAGTCTTCTTAAGGTGTATGTATACAAGGTGTGACAAAAAAGAAACAAGACTGTCCCATAAATGTTTTATTACAAAATCTACAGAGAAATTATGCATTGTCCCCTTCAAAGTAATCCCCCCCCCCCAGTTAACGCACTTCTGCATTCGCTTCTGCCATGTACAGAAGCACTCGGTAAACTCCTCCTCCTTGAGGTCCCTTGGCTCCCTCGTCACAGTGGCCTTGATCTTTTCTACAGAGGCAAAATGAGTTCCTTTGAGCACAGTCTTCAGCCTGGAAAAGAGCAAGAAGTCGTGCGGTGCAAGATCTGGGGAATAAGGAGGGTGGTTGAGAGTTGTGATCTATTTGTTGGCCAAGAATTGCCTCACATTGCGCGCGGTGTGTGCGGACGCATTGTCATGGTGGAGCAGGCATGACTTGTCTCTCCACAGAGCCCGCCTGCAGCACAGAAGCCGGTCATGGAGGTGATTAAGGACCTGCTGGTAGAAGTGCTGGTTAACTGTCTGACCCTCAGGCACCAACTCATGATGGACCATTCCCTTCTGGTCAAAGAATGCAATCATCATGACCTTGATCCTTGATTTGGACATGTGCACCTTCTTGGGTCTGGGTGTCAGTCGAGTCTTCCACTGCAGACTCTGTCTTTTGCTTTCAGGGTCGTACTGGAAGACCCAAGTCTCGTCTCCTGTGATGACTCGGCCAACAAACTCTGGATCTTCTCCGATCTTCTCTAGCAAGTCTCGACAAACATTGACCCAGTGCTCCTTCTGGTCATCTGATAAAAGCCTGGGCACTATCTTGGAGCACACCTTCCACATCCCCAGCTCCTACACCAAGATGGTCCATATTGACTCACTGTTCAGGATGAGCTCCTCAACTATCATCCACACCATCAATCTGCGATCACTTCAGCAGCTGGTTCACTTTGTCAATGTTCTCAGCCATCTTTGTTGCGGTATGCCGTCCTGACTTGGGGTCATCCTCCACCTCCTCGTGGCCAGTCTTGAAGTGTTTGTGCCACTCAAAAGACTCGCGATCTTGACATTGCATCTTCTCCATAAGCCTTTTGGAGAAGTTGGAGACACTCAGTTGGGCCTTTCTCCAACTTAACCAGAAATTTCAAGTTGATTCTTTGCTCCATATTTCTGCCACCTCCAGTTGCATGACTAAGCGATGGAGCAGTGTGCTACAAAAAAAAACTGAAAAAGAAAAACAGAATGTGAGAGATGAAACATATTATAGCAGAATAGTGGCGAGATGTTGCACAACACAGTGACATTAGCGGTTAGCCAATTGGCATTGAGTCAGGGGTATGGCTGCCACAGTCTCATTTCTTTTTTGTCACACTTCGTAAGCTGTTTGCAAATCACCTGGACCAGATGTATACCATCTGGTACAGGTGATTTGTGACACTTTAGTTTATCAAATAGTTATAATACATCTTCCTTGTTTATCAATATTTCTTTCAATTCTTCTGATGCATCACCTTTAAATGCCATTTCAGTCAAAGCAAAAAATTCATTCAGTCTCTCCACTAAGGCCTTGTCCCTTTACCCCTCTATCATCTAATGGTCCAAATGACTCTCTTACAGGTTTTTTGCTATGAATGTACTTGAAGAAGTTTTTATTATGTGTTTTTTCTTCCACAGCAAAATGTTTTTCAAATTCTCTCTTTGCCTGCCTTATCAATGCCTTGCATTTAACTTACCAGTACTTACGTTGTTCCAGTTTTTGTTATTTGGCTCCTTTTTCCATTTCCCAAAAGATGGATTTTTGGCTACAACAGCCTCTCTGACCTTACCTTTAAACCATGCTGATAGTTTTTTGGACTTCCTTCCATTTTTCTTAAAGCATGGAATTCAGCTGGTCTGGGCTTCCAAAGATAGTGATTTTAAACAACACCCATGCTAGTTGTAAATCATTAACCTTTGCAGCTCCTAAACAAAGGCATGGGGAGAGGTGACCTGCACAGAGCAGCAGATGCACCTTCTCTTGCCAGATTGCTGGCAAGACTAGATGGACCATGATGGTCTTTATCTGCCGTCATATACTATGTTACTATGCATTATGTATTTTCCTCATTTTATCATAGTCTCTCTTTTGAAAGTTAAAAGGTAGTACTTTGGATGTCCTTGCCATCCTTCCTCCATTTATTAAATCAAATGCAATGATGCTATGATCACTATTGCCGAGGCACCACAAACACCCTTATCTCTTGCACAAAGTGTTGTGTTCCATTAAGGATTAGGCTCAAAATGGTTTCCGCTCTTGTTGGTTCATAAACCGTCTGCTCTAAGAAGCAGTCATTTATTTCACGTAGAAACTTTATCTCCCTAGCATTTGCCATGACACTGACCCAGCTAATACCATAGTAAAGGAAATCACTCATTACTATTACTGTGTTGTAACTTTTGTTAGCTTCCCTGATTTCTTTGAGCATTTCCTCATCCATTTATTCATTCTGGCTGGTGATCGGTGGTTCACCCTCACTGCCATCACTTTCCCCTTTTTACATGGAATTTCAATCCATAGAGATTCTGCAGTATATTTTCTTTTGCAAATGTTAATCCTGTGTGACTCAATGCCCTCTCTAACATAGTGTGCAACCCACTCCACCAATTTGAGCTACTCTATCATTGCAATATAATTTGTACCCAGGTATCATGGTGTCCCACTGGTTGTCCTCCTTAGAATAGAATAAAACTTTTACAGGACACAAATTGCACTCTGGAACTCTATGGATAGGAATTCCATGTGAGGCAGGAAAGAGAATAGGCCTGGTGTATACTACTGAACAATTGAAGAGGATGATGAGACTTGAAATTCTGATATAGAAGAGATACAATACTGAAGCTAGCAACCCAGTAATAAGGGGAGATTTCAATATTGATTTAGTGAATATCTCATCAGGGTATGTTAGAAAGGTAAATGTTCTAAATGTCTTAATGGATTCTATCATGAAGAAGCTAGTACAGGATCTAGATCTAGTTCTCAGTGTATTGCAGAACTTGGATGTGTGTGCACAATATGTTAAGCTCAGAAACTTAGCACAGTGATAGCACTGGACCCATGCTAACAAATGAAAATTTGCCCGGCATGTTCCTATGTAGTTAATGTGAGTTCCAAGCCACCCCATGCTAAGCAGATTGTCACTATTACCATAGGTGCACTTAACACCACCCATTGACTCAGTGGTAAGTGCATCTGTGCTAAGTGCAACCTTGATGGTATGCATGCATTAAGGATGCCTGCACTAACCGAAATGCATATGCTTTGCCCATGAATTGCCCAGTCTTTGCCCCATGCTAAACAATTAGCATAGGATTCTTAGTGGGGCTGCATATTTGTCCAGTGGCAAGGGTTATCGCAGCACGCTTGTCACATGCTAAAGCCCACACAAACTATTCCCTTGGCTGTGTAAACTTGTTCTTTGGTGTAAAGTTTAAGGTAGTGGTGTCTGCTTGGCAATAGAATTTAGCTTTTAAAAGGGAGACTAAGATTAATTGACAAATGTATTTAGGGAGAAACTAAAAGGAGCAGTTTGTATGAGGCATGGGGGTTGTTTGAAAATATCATCTTGCAAGTCCAGATAAAATGCATTCCATGGATTTAAAAAGGTTGAAAGAAGATCAAATAAATTATATCATGGTTAAATGCTGCCGGGAAAGAGGCTATTAAATCCAAAAAGGCGTTTTTTCAGAAAAGAGAACACATGCCCAAAGGAAGAGAATATGAAAATACATAAGATCTGGCAAATTAGACGTAAAGCATTATTAAGGGAGGGCAACAACAAGTTGGAGAAGCTTGTCACAGAAGGAAAAAGTAAATAAAATCCTCTCAAAATAGATGAAAAGTAAAAGGTTAGCAAGGAGTCAGATGGGCCACTAGATAAGTAGAAGGTAAAAGGGCATTCAGTGAAGTCAAGACCCTTGGTAAAAAAAAAAAAGAAGTCCTATTTACTAGGCTGCACTGTGTTTTTTGTAATATAGGAATTAGCACATGCAGTTATGGCAGTGTGTTATTTGTCAATGTGTGGTAACTTCTGTGTTAAACAGCTGACGTGGACATTAGCATTCTGGCGCATGGAATGGGTAGGAACAGTTAATATGAAATAATTGCTGTGTGTTAACTGTTGATGCAGCAGATAATGCAGAGTATATAATGAACCTCTAGAAATGTGGCTAACCAAATTGTGCATCATTTGCTGTGCAGTTAACACATGGTAGCTATGCTTGCTCTGTGTTGACTGCAAGACAGCCTTCCCAAAACTGCTGTGAACACCCCCAGCAGTTAGCACAGAGCTTTGCAATTCTTGCACATTCATTTTGGCAATTACTGCATGGTAACTGTTAAAACCGTGCTGCATCTTAGTAAATGGGGGGAGGAGGGATGCGTGATGAATTATTTGCATTAGGTTAATGTAAGAAAATATCAGGGAGATGCCCATACCAGGACCAGTTTTTGGAGGCGTTCGGTCATAGGAACTGAAATTGATCACTGAGAAATTGGAAAATGCATTAAAATAAACCAATAGACTAAGGGGTATGTCTACTAAGCAGGGCTAATGGTTAACCTGGGCTCTATGCACCTAGGTCCCCCAAGTTCTGGGGTAAGTGTAAAGCAAGGAGCCAGGTAATTGAAATCCTTTTAACCACCCCCTAATTTTGCTTCCCCCCTCTCCAGTCATTGCTGCCAGCTGAAGCATTATTTTTAACTATAATAGAATGAAATTTGGGCTCTTTTTTGGCTCAGTCACAGATTATAATGTTCAGTGTGTCATGCACATGAATACGTTCTATGAGGTGTGTCACTAGAAAAAATGGCGAGAACCACTGCCTTAGAAGATAGTCAGTGTGACACCAATTTTAAAGAAGGGTTTCAGAGGTGATAAAAAACACAGATCAGTATGCCTTCTATTAAGGCTGAGAAAAAATGGTATAAGCCATAGGATCTAACTTTTCAAAATGAGTGGGGGTGAAACAGTGCATCTGGATTTTAATAAATTCATTATGACAGATTCCTCAGGAAATTAAAAAATTATGAGCTAGGAGGTAATGTTCTATTTTGGTTTGGCTAGAAGTCAAAAGGAGAGAAAAAAAGAATGGAACCTAAAAGGTCAGTTTTGTAATGATAAAAGGTAAAAAAATGGAATGCCTCTGCTTCCGTACTGGCACCAATGCAGTTTAATAGGGATATGCATTTGTTGATACACCTTAAAAAATTAATGCATGCAAAATCAATTAAAATATCTTAACATATGAATTGACACGTTTAAAGCCAATTTCTGTGTATTTAAAAGTTCTAGCATGCTTTAACATTTTTAATAAGCAAAATATTTGTACTGAATAAAAAATAGCTGAAAATTGGGGAAAATGTGAAGATGACCAGAAAATGAATCATTTTCTTCCATGCACATCCTTATCATTTAAATTATTTATTAATGATTTAGAAAAAGGAACAATCAGTGAGTGAAATAGATTTCAAGATGCCATACAGTTAATGGTGAGCAAATTGTAAGGTATTGCAGGAGAATCTTGTAAGACTGAGACATTGGGCATACAGTGGCTGATTCAGTCTAATGTGGACATATGAAAAAATGATGTGGGATAGATTCACATTAGTAGTTACCACCCAGGAAATGGATCATGGAGCCATTATGGACAATACACTGAAATCCACAGCTAGTTGTGGAATAGCAGTCAAAAACCAACTAGAATGCTATGAATTATTCAGCAAGGAATGGAAAGCAGACCTGAAAATACAATAATGCCTCCAAATTGATCATACGTTGAGCATTTTCTGTAGTTCGGGCTATCACAACTCAAAAAGATATTGCAGAATTAAAAAAAACAGATAACAAGGACAATAAAAAAAGATCAAGGGGATGGAACAGCTTCCTTAGCAGAAAAGGCTAAATAGATTAGGACTATTCAGTATGGAGAAGAGACAAATTAGGAGAGCTATTATAAAGTTAATAAAGTTATATGTTGTATGTTAGGAATAATTTCTTCTATTGTATGAAATCTATTAGTAGTCTCTTTAAAACAAATTTAACCATATAGCTGTTTTCAGTTAATACACAATGTAAACTATAAATTTTGTTGTCATAACATGGTAAGACTAATAGTCTAGATAAGTTTCAGCAAGTAGTAAAAGCATGCAGAGGTGTGTCTCAAGGAATGTTTTGCAATATAGATTTGTATAAGGGCTGTATTTAATATGGGATTTATGATTCAGGGGATATGTGGTAGAGGTGGGTTTGGGATTTGTTGTAGACATGGATGTTTGTGGGGAAGTAGGGAAAGTAGCTAAGTAACCAAAGATGCAAATGGAAGAAAAACTGTCAATATATTGAAATGGAATGATAAGAATGTTTTAGGTATGTTAGTGACAGGAGGAAGTGCAAAGTGGCATTGTAGACCAAAGGTGAAGGGGAGGAATATGTAGAGATGGATAAGGAAACATAGGGGTATGTTTACTAAACTATGCTAATGTAACTCACGTTATGTTCCGTGGTGATGATACAGATGCCCATATAAGGGAGTGGGTGGGGCATCATTATGGCTAGCCGTGTCAGGTAACGCGCGTTATAAGGCACGTTATAAGGCACATTACAAAGCACCTTATTAGGCACAGTACAAGGCACATGCCTTAACGTACCTTGTACTGTGCCTAATAAGGTGCCTTGTAACATGCCTTATAACGTGCCTTGTGCTGTACCTAATAAGGTGCCTTGTACTGTGCCTAATTAGGAGCCTTATAATGCCTTATAAGGATTGTTGGCAACTGTGGTGAGGGTACTATGGACTGGCAGCACAGATCTGCAAAGATATGACTGTCACAGGCAAGCAAAATATCTGCCTTGGACAGGAGGGAACAACAAGGAATTGAACCCATGACCTCTGCCTAGAATGTCAGTGTACTAACCAGTAGGTAATACCCCTATGGCATGTTGCATAGCAAGGGCTGGGTACAGAAGGACTGCAGGTCACCAAACAAACTGTCTGCTCTGTGTGCCAGGATAGGGTAACCCCACCAGCACCCATGATGCATTGCACATGCAGAACAGCGGCCTACAGATGACCACCAAATGGGGTCTGCACCTCTCTGGTACTGCAGTGTGGCAAGACGGACTGACAGTGCATGATACTGGCACAGAATAGCTACAGACCATGCCATTGTGCAAGTTCCGTGTGCACCCTGAGGGATAGGATGGGCGCTCAGCACAAGGTCCACAGTACTTGTGGTGCTAGAGATAGGTCCTGCTGCACATCCCCATCACTACCAGTGTGTGACAGGTGTTCCCAGCAGTGCAACCAAAGGTACATCTGTTCCAGCTGTGTTCTACAATCACATGTGGCCCTGTGGGACCGGACACCACCCAGATTAGTGCGTACCCGGTGTTAAGGTCTGGCTGCCATGGGTACCTGTTATCAGGGCAGTGGAGTGTCTAGACTCGCATGAGGGTTATGTAGCACTACCACTATGGGTCTAAGTAGTATGCACTATATATCCCAAGGGGCCTCAATCACCCCTTTTGGAGATGAGGGTAGGGTGGGACAGGTGCCTGCATCCTGCAGAATGGCTGTAGTACCAGCAACCACAGTCCTGCTGGCTGTGACCATTGCAGACCAGCAGTGATGCTTGGGGTAGACAGAGGAAGGCTTGACTGCCCCATGCCACGGTCTTTCACTCACCAACAGACAGCAGAGTCAGACTGCACCTGCAGCATCCTACAAGGTGTTCCCACCATGCACAGGCAAACTGCAGACTACCCACTAATCAGTCCATAGTGCGTGCTCACAGGGGAACCCTGTGCACCCAGAGGTGGGATGTACAGCACAGATACCAAGCAGGTATCTCTGTGATTGGGCCCCAGAACCAGGAACACACAGGTATCACTGGAAACAAATAATGTGTAGCACTGTGTGGGAACATAGACATGCCATGGTTACTGCTCAGTCAGAGTGACATGCTGCGGCCACCCTACGTGACATGCTGTGGCCACCCTGTCCATGCAGGTGGTGGTCGAGCACTACAGTGTCCCAGCCCTTGCCCTCCACCCTGTGCAGATGCATCTTGGCCAATCCACCCTGTCTGGGCCACAATACCTTGCTCCTCATTATGCACATTTGCAGGCTAACGCTGGAAGCAGTGAGAGCAATGTGGGCTCAGTGAGGTGTTAGCAGACACAAAACAATGGAGAGACATATGCATACTCCCACACCTATATCAGCATTGTGCAGAGATGGAGGTGGTTGATAACCCTACCCACCGCACTGGTCCTGATCTCAGTGCCGACATTGCTAATCTGTGCAGGGGGTAGTAGTAGTGCTCTGGTGATAACTGCAGCTCTTTGCTGGGGCCAACAGCCTGACACTCCATGAAGCTGTGGATAGTGGAGCCCTTGTGAGTGGGTGTCCATACCCCTGTGCACCGCTGCGTTGGGGTTTGCCCATGTTGTTGTTGTGGCTCCATTGTGGGCTAAAACTATAGGGAGATGCTCTGCAGGATCCACAGATGGGACCCGGACCTCTGACCCTCTGTACTGCAAACAATCGATCTACGTTTACCTGTTCCACTCTGTTCATTAATTTATAGACTTCTATCATATCTCCCCTCAGCAGTCTCTTTCCCAGGTTAAAGAGCCCTAACCTTTTTAGCCTTCCATCCCCTTTACCATTTTGGTGGCTCTTCTCTGAACCTTTTCTAATAACGCTATATCCTTTTTAAGATACGGTGACCAGAATTGCACACAATATTTAAGGTGCGGTCTCACCATGGAACGATATAGAGACATTATAATATCTTTTGTTTTATTTTCCATTCCTTTCCTTATGATATCTAGCATTCTATTTGCTCTCTTGGCTGCCGCGGCACACTGGGATTTTAACATGTTATCCACGATGACTCCTAAATCTTTTTCCCAGGTGGTGGTTCCTAATGTGGAACCTTGCATCATGTAACCATAGTTTGGGTTGTTCTTCCCTAGGTGCATAACTTTGCATTTGTCCACATTAAATTTCATCTGCCATTTTGATGCCCTGTCTTCCAATTTATCAAGATCCTCTTGCAATTTTCCACAATCCTCTTGGGTTTTAACAACTTTAAATAGTTTTGTGTCATTCATCTGCAAATTTGATAACCTCACTTGTTATTCCCTTTTCCAGGTCATTTATGAATATGTCAAAAAGCAGCAGACCCAGCACAGATCCCTGGGGTACTTTGGCTCATGGATTTCCCTCTTTCTTATCCCTACCTCCCCTACTCTTATTCTTGGTGATTTTAACATCCATGTTGATAACCCCTCTGATCCTCTTACTTTGAAGCTCCTCTCTCCTACCTCCTCATTTGGCCTTCAACTTTGTTCCTTTGCCCCCACTCACCATCGTGGCCATTGTCTGGATCTGATTTTCTTTTCTTGCTCCTCACCCTCTAACTTCAGTAATACTGTTCTTCCTTTATCTGATCATCACCTCCTCTCCTTTAATCTTCACTTCCCACCGCCTCTGCCTTGTCCTACCTCCTCCAAACTATTTAGGAACCTTCTTGCCATTGATCCCCTGTTTCTCTCCTCTACCATTTCTCCTTCTCTGTCTTCTATTTTGTCCTCCAAGTCTGTTGATATGGCAGTGATGTCCTATAATGCTGCGCTCTTCTCAGCTCTGGAGGTTCTCACTCCTCCCACCCCTCGTCCTGTGAGGCGCTCCTTACCTTAGCCCTGACTCTCTCCCACTACTCGCTATCTTCGCTCCTGTGCCTGCTCTGCTGAGCATGCCTGGCTCAAATCCTGCTCCCCCGAAGATTTCTTTCACTTCAAATTCATGCTTTTCTCCTTCAAATCAGCCTTAGTTCTTGCCAAACAAGATTACTTTGTTCACCTGACTAATTCTCATGCCTCTGATCCTCGTCGTCTTTTCACTGCTCTCAACTCTCTCCTCAAAGTGCCTCCGCCTCTGATCCCTCCTTCCCTTTCTGCCCTAACCCTGTCTGATTACTTCCATGATAAAATCCACAATATCACTCTCCAATTTCCCTCTAAGACCCCTATTTCCCCTTCCTGCTCTCAATCCCCGCCCCTTCTCATCCTACCCTCTCTTCCTTTCCTACAATTTCTGATGATGAAACTGCTCATCTTGTCTCCTCCTCCAAGGCTCACCACCTCTGATCCTATCTCCTCCCATCTCCTCTACCGTTTTTCCCTCCATTTCTCATATCCTCAACCTCTCGCTCTCCACTGCTACTGTCCCGGCTGACTTTAAACATGCTGTGGTCACGCCTCTCCTTAAGAAACCCTCACTTGATCCCTCTTGTCCTTCTAATTATCGTCCCATTTCTCTCCTTCCCTTCATTTCTAAACTGCTCAAATGAGCGGTTTACCGCCGCTGCCTTGACTTCCTCTCTTCCCATGCTCTCCTTGATCCCTTACAATCTGGTTTTCGTCTTTTGTACTCTACTGAAACAGCTCTTGTCAAAGTCTACAGTGACTTGTTCCTGGCTAAATCTAAGGGCCTTTACTCTGTCCTTATCCTCCTTGACCTCTCTGCTGCTTTCGACACTGTTGACCATGATCTTCTCCTTGACACTTTGTCCTCGCTTGGCTTTAGGGACTCTGTTCTTTCCTAGTTCTACTCCTATCTCTCCCATCGCCCCTTTAGAGTATGTTCTGGTGGCTCCTCCTCCTCTGTTACCCCGCTCTCGGTTGGTGTCCCCCAAGGTTCTGTCTTGGGTCCCCTCCTTTTTTCTCTATACCCAGTCCCTTGGTGCGCTCATTTCCTCTCATGGTTTTCAGTACCATCTCTATGCTGATGACTCCCAGATCTATCTCTCTACTCCTGATCTTTCTTCTGCATTCCAGTCCCGGATCTCTCGATGTCGCTTTGCCATCGCTGCCTGGATGTTCCATCGTCGCTTGAAATTGAACATGGCCAAGACCGAACTTCTCATTTTTTCCCCTAAAATTTCCCTTTCTCCTTCATCTTTTTCAGTCTCTGTGGATGGCTCTGTTCTCCATCCTGTTTCATCCGCTTGCAACCTGGGTGTTATTTTTGACTCTTCGCTCTCTTTCTCCTCTCATATCCAACTCATCGCCAAGACCTGTCACTTCTTTCTCTTCAACATTGGCAAAATCCACCCCTTTCTCTTTGAACTCACTACTAAAACCCTCATCCATTCCCTAATCACCTCCCGTCTTGATTACTGTAACCTGCTCGTTGCTGGTCTCCCTCAGACTCATCTCTCCCCCCTTCAGTCTATTCAGTACTCCGCTGCACGTTTGATTTTCCGTCAGCCTCGTTTTGCCCATATCACTCCTCTCCTCAAATCTCTTCACTGGCTCCCTATCCATTTCCGCATTCACTTTAAACTTCTCCTTTTGACCTATAAGTGCATCCACTCTGCGACTCCTCGGTACCTTTCTTCTCTCATTTCTCCTGACTGCCCCCCTCATGAGCTCCATTCTTCTTGTCAACTGCTTTTTGCTATGCCCTTCTCCTCTATTGCCAAATCCAGATTCCACTCTTTTCACCTTGCTGCACCTTACGCCTGGAATAAACATCCTTTGTCTATACATCAGGCATCTTCTTTGTCCCTCTTCAAACTTAAGTTAAAAGCTCATCTTTTCTCCTCTGCTTTTGGTTCTTGATGTTGCTGTTCTCCTTCCTTCCCCTCTTTTATTTTACCTATCCTATTTCCTCTTACACTTGTTCTTACCTCTTTCCTTTGTCTTGTTTCTACTACTCTCCTCACTTTGCCCTTGTTCTTATCTTATCCTTCTCCTTTTCTTGTTTTGTCTTTATTAGATTGTAAGCTCCTTTGAGCAGGGACTGTCTCTTGTGTGTTTTCTCTTTGTACAGCGTTGCGTGCACCTAATAGCGCTATACATGCTTAGTAGTAGTAGTAGGGCTGTCATTCGAATAGGCCCTGTACTTCCAGGGTAGGGGTCGCGCTTCTTGCCCTCCCTTGCTCCCCCTCCGGCCCGCCCCCTCCCGCCCCATCCTGAGTTCCTCGCACATCTTCGCTGTACATGCAGGGAGCTCAGGATAGGGAAACATCCCCTGCCATTTAGCAGGAATGTACATCCATCCCAGACAAACATCCCTGATAAACACGGGATAGAATCTACCCCATACTGTTTAGTACACTTTAGTAAACCTGATAGGAACTTTTTGCCTGGATTGGCCACTATTGGAAACGGGATACTGGGCTTGATGGCCTTTGATCCGACCTAGCATGGCATATCTCATGTTCTTACGTAGATCCTTAACATGCCTAATTAAAGGGAAAGGGAATTAGATTCAGCTCATACCCTTTTTGCTGTTCAAAGCAGGTTACATTCAGTTACAACAGGTTTTTTCTTGTCCCCATAGGTTTTACAATCTAAGTTTGTACCTGAGGCAAAATTTACAGAAATTCCTTAATTTGTATGAGTATCACGAACCTTTTCACTCTAGATTCTGCTCTAGTAGTGCTTATTCTGCAGCTTAGATCCAAGTAAGCTTTTTTTGCTTGTCATGGAACATGGATATTCTACATAGGGGGTCATTCTGAGCAGCTTTTAGTGGGGATATACAGTACATCCAGTTTGGATGTACATCCCTGCTATATGCTGGGGCCCTATGCCGGAACCAGAGCTCCCCGCACATACAGCCGAGATGTGCAGAGAGCTCTGAAGGGAGGTAGGAGGGAGCAGGCTGGAGGAGGAGCGAGGTAGCGTGCTCGACCCGGACATGCAGGGCTGGTTCCGGTGCAGACCTGTACGTCTGAGCTGGATGATGCTGGGACTCCAGAAAGAGGTGAGCAGGGGAGGTAGTTCCCCGCAGCTGGATCCCATCCCCAGAAGTCCCGAACGGGAATCAGGCAGCGGGGAAAAAGACATTTGCAGGCAGTTTGGGCGATCAATGCTCCTACATGAAACCACGGTGCCATGGCGATGGGAAGCCATGGAACCGCAACTCAGTTCAGGAACACAGGTTGGACTAGCCAGGGGGAAATCTCAGACGTCTAGCAAGCCTGAATCGGGGCATGTCCAGGAAGTCCAGATCCTTTTCCCTGATTCTGCTCCCGCGGGGCCATCTATCTCCCGTGGGAGCAGCATCAGGTGCATATCCGGCCCATCCAAATTTTGGTAATCCGGATGGCACGGATGTGCCCCGATCAGAATTGGCCTCATTATGTACTCTCTATTTGGAGATAATTTTTTGTTGGTTTACCTCCAACTGAAATTCAGCAACTAAATTTGTGCTCTTGGGGGAATTTGTCTCCTCTCCCCTTTCTATTTTCATGGGTAATTTCTCAGAGGTCTATTTTGT
The DNA here is from genome assembly GCA_033557465.1 of Ichthyophis bannanicus. Classification (NCBI taxonomy): domain Eukaryota; kingdom Metazoa; phylum Chordata; class Amphibia; order Gymnophiona; family Ichthyophiidae; genus Ichthyophis; species Ichthyophis bannanicus. Next base: position 463,510,908 of record CM066035.1, read on the forward strand.
ACCCTGACATATCCAGTATTTGTCTGCCTTCATTAATTGATCTAATTTTGACATTTGGAATCAGTTATCATATTTACGATGGCAATGTTCAGTTGTTTATTTCATCTAGTCTTTACCTGATGATATAGTTATGGCCCTGAGCTGCTGTTTGGATGCAGTTTGCACTGGAAGTATGCTAACAGATTGAAATTCAAACCCCTAAGAATTGAAATATTTTGAATAGGCAGGCATTGTAAGCAGAAACCTACTGGTTTCTTAATGCTTGGTGGGTTTCCTTTTTTCAAAACAAGCACACAGCCTCCTCCTTTTCTGTGTCTCTACTTTCACTTTAAATTCACAGATCAATGCAGTGGTGAACAGTGCTGTTGTTGAGAAGGATTTGGAAGCTGGCCCCTGTTTTGGAAAAATCTGCATTAGCAGATCTCACAGTATTTCTGCCTATGTTGTTTCCAGGATTCAATGACTTATACATGGGTCTTCCTTTAAAATCACCACACAAATTGCAACTTTCACAAAATTCTTCTGCCTGATTATATGTAAAGGTAAATTTATTTGTTTATTTGTATTTATTTTATTTATTTGGAGACTTTTCTATACCGCGCTCTTAAAAATCAGCTCGGTTTACAGATAACAGCAGCTTTGTTCAGACACAGGTAACACCCGTACTGGACTTACAGAAAACAGGGTTATTTAGGGAAAATATTCTGCCTGGTTTTAAATTTAGGAAAAATATTGTGCCTGTTTTAAATTTAGGGAAAATATTCTGCCTGTTTTAAATAAACTACACTGGCTTTCAATTACATTTCTAAATAAATTCAAAGTTCAGACATTACACTTTAAGGCATTACATGGCTTGGGCCTTTCCAGCTTAAAAACAGGTATAAAATCCTTATGTTCCCATGTACACTCTTCACGTTATTAGCAAAACAATTTAGCAAGTGAGGGGCTGATATTTTATCTGATTAACTTCAGGAGATAACCAGATGAATTAGCAGATTTGAAATTCATAGATCACTAGACATTTAGGGGTTGATATTCATCATGGTGGTCAACATTTTTTTAAAATGCTAGCTACTACAGATAACTAGAACTTGGGCATTCGGAGGGTAATTCTATAAGCTCACGAATAGGAAAATTGCATTGCCGCATGCATATTTGGAGCCTATCTATAAAGTGAGCTCACATGGGCTTTACTTTATAGAATAGGGGTGTAAGGATGCACCTGATTCTAGTCTCAGCAGTTATGCCTGATGTAGAGGAGCTACCTACTCGACTTTCACATAGAATAAAATAACCCTCAGCGTGCTTATATTCACTACCATCCAATTAACTTTAACTGGTTAAGCCTGATCACAAAAAAAACCTTTTCCAAAGTTGGCTGACTAGAGCTATCCAATTAACTTTGTATGGGTATTTTCATAAGAAAAGATTTAACTGAATTCTCTTTGGAATATCTGGTTAAAGTTAATCAGATAGCCAGTTGTTTTTAACTGGATAGTGTGTTGAAAAAGATTGACCTCTCTCTCTTTTATCATTGCTCAGATATTTGCAGACCAGATAATATATATATTTTTTTTTTTCTGAGGAGTTCTAATCTTTTGGACAATAAAATCCTATCGGTTCAAGTCCAAAAATATATATTTTTTTGTCAGAACATAGCAATCAGTCAATGTCAGACCAGTTTTAGTAGGTCCTTTTAATAAGTTTTTAGATAGATGACCGCTAGGGGACAACAGTGCCATTTTGGATTTGACAGTAGTAAGAGTGGGCATCGTTTCCACTCCCACTAGGTACCAGGGGATGGGGGTGGGGAGGAATGCTGGTCAGGGCCTCGGGGGTAATCAATGTCATGTGGGGCTGAATGTTGTGAAGAGAGTTATCAGGGAGAACACATGTTGTGAAGAGGGGTGCTGGTGAATTGATTGGGGAGGTCTGGGGGGGGGGCTAGAAATTGACATTTAAAGGTACCCCTGTCAGCAGGCTCTTTTAAGTGCCTTGGATCAAGTGTAGATGTCAACATCTACAATTTGTGGTAGAGATATGTATTCCCTATATGAAATGGAGGATCCATGTCTAGACTGTAGTTCCATCCAAGCCACTCCCTCTTTCTGCCCTCATCATGCTTCCAGGATTTTTAGACATGGTAATGTAGCCCTGTCCAGGAGGAAGCTACCAGACTCTTACTCTTACCCCTGGAATGATGTTCAAGTAGTTTATCCCAAGCGGTTACCTCTGAATCTAGTAGTCTTCCTGGTGGAGGTCTACAGGAATCTTCACTATCCATGTCTCTTCTCGCTTTTCCCATACAGGAATCAGAGAAGAGAGGAAAATAAACTAAATGGATTCAATTAGTATACCAATGTGATGTTACAATTGATTTATTCTGGAGATGATGTCAGCACAAAAACAAATAATCACATTTACCATAGAGCTTGAAATTGTAAATGGAATTTATTGGTAATTAAACAAATTAGAGCCAATCAGTTGAGAAGATTGGTTCCAGAGAATACAACAAATAAAAGTTTTCTTTCCAATAACAATGGTGGTCCAAGGAAGTTCAGGTAACCAACCCCCAACAACATTTCAGTACTTCAGTTTAACACATCATTAATACAAATAACATTTACTATTATCCTCATTGTGGGTTTACATTTCTGTCCAACATCAGTATTAGGTTTTCACTCCAGTTAGGGTTCAGGGTTTACATAAAGTTTCAGATCTCAGAGTACTCTGTGTAAAAGAATGAGCTCATCAATTTCCCCCAACAGGACACCTCCCCCACCACAGACAAAGGAGACCCTTAGCAACCAAAATTTGGAACTCTACAATTTCAAACCCTTCACTTCAAATTATTTTTTCCTAAAAGGATGGTTCAGAATAAAATTTTATAAGACCTTATCTTACTTCACTTTGGCAACTAAGACAAAAACACCTTAATGCATCACAAGTGGCTTTTTCCTGCTTTAGACAGTCACTTTTAAAGAGATTCCACCATTCCTCTAGCCTGCCATAGATTTTAATGGAACTGGAACTTGTTTTTTATAAAACAAATTGTTTTTACCCCTAAGATGGTCTTTTTAAAGTCTGAAACCATGAATCAGTCCTTTTTATTTATTTATTTATTTTTGTGTTTTCTATACCGCCATATTGATCAATCATAGCGGTTTACATAAAACAACTGAGTTACATTGAACAAAGTGGAGGTTACATGTGCAAAAGAACTATTACTGTGTTTCCCCGAAAATAAGACCGGGTCTTATATTTATTTTTGCTCCAAAAATAGCACTAGGGCTTATTTTCGGGGTAGGGCTTATTTTTTTTACTGATACCGGTAGCGCTTGCTGATTGGCTGCCATCTCCTGACAGTCAGCCAATCAGTGAAGTGTTACCACAGAGCGCACAGGGAAGCAGTGGATGCGGGCAGCGACAGCCCCTTGGAGAGAAGGAAGAGGCCCGCAGCGCAGAGACAGCACCGGCAGCTGATCGGCGTCGGGGAGTGGAGCAGGAGGAAAGCTCCTCCCCGGTCCTCCCACAAAAGCCAATCAGCAGCAAAAAAGGAAATACAGCCCCTTGGAATGAAGAGGCCCGCAGCGCAGCACAGCACCGGCAGAGCTGATCGCGTCGGGGAGTGGAGCAGGAGGAAAGCTCCTCCCCAGTCCTCCCACCAAAGCCAATCAGCAGCAAAAAAGGAAATACAGCCCCTTGGAATGAAGAGGCCCGCAGTGCAGCACAGCACCGGCAGAGCTGATCGCGTCGGGGAGTGGAGCAGGAGGAAAGCTCCTCCCTGGTGGGGGCCTCCCCCCACCCACCCCCCCCCCCCCAGGTACCGAATCTGTCCGTCCGTCGATGATCTGCACTAGGTCTTAGTTTCAGGGTAGGGCTTATATTACAGAAATCACTGAAAAACTTGCTAGGGCTTATTTTCGGGGTAGGTCTTATTTTCGGGGAAATACAGTAGATAATTACATGTTTAATAACCAACAACAAGTGATCAGGAATATTTACATGAGGATTTAGTATGAACTATATACAAATGAAGGGTCCTGAGGTTTTGTTTTTTTGTGTTTTTTTTGGGGGGGGGGAATGGATGTAACGTAGTGGATGGTGTAGTGTTTCAGGAATTTTAGTGGGGTTGAATCAGAGCAGTTGATATATTTGTCTCGTTTTTACCAAAGTGTTCTATAAATAGAAAGGTTTTTAGTTGTGTGCAGAAGGTGGAGAGGTCTGTTATGTTTCTTAGGGGTATGTTTACTAAACAGCGCTAACGTCGCAGCGGCAATGTTATCGCGCAATAAGTGACGTTATTGTGTGATAACGTCACGTATCGCACGATAACGTCTCTGGCGGCGTTAAGGTGCACAGTAATGCTCCCCAGAGGGCGGAGATAAAGGGTCAAAGGTTAGGCCCCAGGCACACTAACGCTGTGAAATCAGGGTCTGAAAATTAATGCCACTGAAAACCTTGTGTTAGAGGCACATTTGCAGGAGAGAGAAACCAGTTCAGTCAGCAATGTACAGCAAAGGAAGGGAGACCCAGATAAGTGATAGTAGTGATACATATGCAGTAACAAAAACCAGAGAGATAATGACCAGAACCAAAATAGAAATACAAAACACCGAGCTGGACAATAAAAAAACAATGATAAACGGTAATCAACACTACCCATAAAGAATAAAAAGGAAGATGTCACTTTTGGAAGGGTCAAATCTGATTCCCCCCACAAAGAGAATGTTCCAACATTGATAGTGCTGATGAGGGTTTGCCGTGGTGCATATTGGGCAGCTTGCTTATGTGGCTTTCACATGTGCAGCAACAGCAGAGTAGCCACGTAGGAAAGGACACTATTGTGATGGTGTAAAAGGGGTACAGGGGGCTGCAGGCGGCACATGCAGTGGGCCAGCTGGGGCACAGGGTGGACTAGGCAGATGCCTAGGTGACACATAGGAATGTAGAAACGGAAAAGCAGCAAGACAGCAACTGATCAATGCAAACATGTCCACGAGTGTGTGTCCTGCAGTGTCCCAGGGGACAGTACCCAGCAAGTACCCCAAAGGGCACATAACATTGGCAGGTGATGCCGGGGGAAAGCGTGGATGTCTAGGCAGGCACCCCTACCCCATATCAAGCACCATAGGCAGCCGCCTACCGGCTCACTGGATGGCCTAGGACTGCACACCACCAGCACCACCGGCATAAGCGCATGTCAGCATGGTGGCGTAGGAGTGCTGGTGGTGGCATTTGCCCACAGCAGACCAAGCATTGCTGTAATTCTACAATATATAACGGTCAGAACTTAAGGAGTAATCCAAAATGCATACAACTACTAAAATATTACTCCATTGGAACAGATTCTCTAACATAGAATAGGGGAATAATTTTCACTGCGTTACCCCGTAGCACGGAAGTTGTCTCAGACTCCTCGGCAGCCTCAACAATGATACATAGTATCCAGCAGTGCCTTTTAGCATCAATGTTCCAGCTTTTTTAGTAAGTCATTTGCAATTTCCCTCGATCAATATTATTTTACACTTAACTTTGAAACAATGATGATTCCTTGAACATTCTTCTATTGTTCAGCTATTTCCTTTCAGTTGTTTTATTCTTTCCCGGATTTCATCAAAGGAACAATTCACCAATGAAAACTGAAACGTGCTTCCGACGTTCACATGAATCTGTTTCTTCTTCACTTCTTTTCAGAAACACTTTCTTCTCATCTGTGCAAAAAAACGCCGTGCATGCAGACCAAGGCCAAGCCCTGTTTAGGTGGGTGCCGTGCACTGCAACAGACAAGGTCTGTCTGACGAACAGTCATGGTATCCCCAGGGAATGACCTTCCTCTGTGGCAACAGTTTGGTGCAGTACACACAGACAGTATATTCAGGGGCAGAAGCTCACAGGTGCAAGTCCCAGCTGTGGCTCTTGCAAACTATGTCCCTATACTTTACCCAGTACTAAACCATGGTAATAAAGAAGGAACCTTTATTGCAGATAAAATAAACACACCATAAATGCCTATATTTTACCCTACAGAGCACATAAACCATAAACATGCACAATCCCTAGAGCAGAGTTTCCCAACTGCAGTCCTGGAGGGCCAAACACCATTCAGGTTTCATGCTGTGCCTAATAAATATACCTGTGATACATTTGTATGCACCGCTCCCATTGTATGCAAATGTATCCATGCTTATTCATTAGGTACAGCATCAAAACCTGAACCGTGTTTGGCCCACCAGGACCGGAGTTGGGAACCTCTGCCCTAGAGCAACGGCCAACAGGGGCACAAACACCCACACCCACAGGCTCCACTATCCAACGGCTCATGCTGTTGGGCCCTGCGCGGAGCAGCATCTACCAATACTAGCCCCTGCATACCTTAGCAATGCCGTCTTAAACTTGAAACAAAAACACGCGACCAAAACCCCAAACAAGGCAGACAAAAAACAAAACAACAAACAAAAACAAGTTGTGATACAGAACAACCAAGTGGAGTGAGTATAATAGAGGAAAAAAGACCTCAGTAGCCCTCCGGGTAAATAATGGAGGAAACGAGTCTAACATAAGGGAACAAGTCCCATAAATCATGAAAAGACTCTCTTTACATCAAAGGTCAATAAAAAAACCTCTAACATACCACCCACTGGTACAGCTTGCAAAGCAGAAAAAAGAAAGCATTCAGCGTGTTATATTGTATTGAAAAATCAGCCAAATAGACTCAAAAAAAGTCCAAACTTATCTGAAGTCCGGGCATGAAGAAACAATATCCAACGAGCCCCGACATGAGCTCCGACACCAGATGTTTCGCCTTGCGGCTTCCTCAGGGAGCTTCAACGTGTATGGAACTGCAGTTGAAAAAAGAACGCTGACCTGCAAAAAAGCAAACAATATTGTCTCACATCAAAAGTCAAAAAACAAAAAACATCAAAAAAGACTTTACCCCAGGCAGGGCAAGCGCAAAAACTTACTGTAAATGCTATGTGGAGCGATAAGCTATACCGGAGCACGGCATCAGTATAACCCCCAAAAAAACAAAAAGACGCCGAGAGAAAAAAGCCATACGCATGTGCTTAAAAAGGCAAACCCTTATGACGTCAGGGGAAACCCAAAAGCCGAGAACCAACAAAACCAGAAAAGCCACAGCTCCACATTATAGCCAATATAAGAAAAAAGCAGAAAAAAATGTAAAAAAAACCTATGAAAAAACTATGAAAAAAAACGTAAAAGAACCCCACTGACCCACCCAAAGAATACTGATCCAAAAATGAAGGGAACTACAAACAGTGCTTCCATTCTATAGACTCATTCAAACCATAGGGAACTACTGTGTTTAGAGAAAAAAATCCATCGTTGCTCCAAATGAATTAAAATCTTGTTCAGGTCCCCGGAAGATAAAGCACACTGTGTAATTACTAAACATTTAAGATCTTCAAACCCATGTCCAAAAGCTTGAAAGTGTTGGACCAAAGGTGCACCCTCCACTGCATGAGCAAGGCGACTACGATGTTCTATCAGACGTGTCCTCAAGGTCCGAGTAGTCTTCCCAACAAATGCTAAGCCAAGTCTTAAACTTGGAAACACATTCCACATATATCAAAAATTTGCTATGATTAATGTCAGATAACAAATCCTAAGTTAAACACAATTTGTTGACAGAGATTCATCATAGCAACCTTTCTGATATATGTGGAATGTGTTTCAGGTTTTGTTTCTGACAGTGTTTACCACCCCGGGGAGTGACCCTAACAGTATTGAGTACCATAGCAATGCCTGCACTGTGCCCAGGACTGGTGTGGCAGCCAGGGCTGCCAACCACCTCTATATTTGCACAATGCTGAAATAGGTGTGGGAGTGTGTGTATGTCTATCCAGTGTTTTGTGGCTGCCTACACCTTACTGCGCCCACAATGCTTGCACTGGTTCCAGTGTTAACCTGCCAATGTGCATAATGAGGAGCAAGGTACTGTGGGTATGACCCAGACAGGGTGGCCCGGGCAGGCTGCATCTCCACAGGGCATAGGGCAATGGCTGGGACATTGTACTGCCTGACCACCACCTGCATGGACAGGGTGGCCACAGCATGTCATGCTTGGGGGTCACTCTCACCCTGACTGAGCAGTGACCATGTCATGGCTAGGTTCCCCCATAGTGCTTTACAGCATTTCTATCAAGTGACATCTATGAGTTCCCTTTTCTGGGGCCCAATCACTGACATAGCTGTGTGGTGTGTGTGCTCGCATCCCATTTTTGGATGCACACAGTTTCTCTAGGAACATGTACTATGTACTAGCTAGCAGACTGTCTCCAGTTTGCATGTGTATGGCTGGAACACCTTGAAGGGTGCAGCAGGTGGAGACTGACTGTGCCCTCTACTGGTGAATGTCAGATTGTGGTGTGGTGTGGTGTGGTGTGGGATGGGGATGGGGATGGGGATGGGGATGGGGGGCAGCTGAGCTTTTCCAGGCCTAGTGCCCTATGTGATACATACAGACCTGCACTGACTGCCCTGGAGGGTCCCCTCTACTGCCTCTGATGTAGAATGTGGATCTGTTGGTAGGAGATCCTGTCCCAGAGAAGGCAGGTTGGGTGGCGCTACATAATCCATTCTTGGGTTCAAACACCACCCTTTGTTTATAACATGTAACCATGGCAACCACATAGGATATGCACTATTCTGGGTGCATCATAGTCCACAGGGGCTAGACATGATTGTGAAACACAGATGTACCTGCAAGGACTACCTGTCACACACTGAAACTGATGGGAACCTGCAGCACAGCCTATCTCACCCAAGCCAGGTACTGCAGACCTGGTGCTGGGTGCCCCACCTCACCCTCAGGGTGAGCACAGGAACCCCACAATGTCACGGTCTGTAGCTACTCTGTGCCAGTAACACACATGCATACCCCATCTTGTGATCAGATCTTGGCTGCTGATCTGCATGTGCAATGCATCATGGGTTCAGGTGGGTTTACCCTATCCTGGTAACCACAGCAGACAGTTTGTGTGGTGACCTGCAGTCTTTCTGTAGCCAGCCAGCAGTGTGTTGGATGCTATAGAGATGTAGCCCACTGGTTACTTCAATGACTGTAAAGGCGGAAGTCATGGATTTGATCCCACAGTGGTGTTATTTAATAAGGCTGTCTGAGGCTTTTCCTTTTAATTTAACTCAGTGCTGCCGGCAGAAACACTCTCATAGCCTAGTCACGGTCTGTAGGTACTGTCGTGAGGGCATCCCCTGGTGACCATTCGAAGTATGGCCATGCTCCACGATAGAAATTATTTTAGGGAGCGTGATGAAATGTAAGGTCCACAAATGGCGAATGGTCTTACTTATTTCTGCAGTTAGCATGTGTATGGCTGGAACACTGTGTAGGGGGTGGAGACTGGCTGTGCCCTCTGCTGGTGAATGTCAGATAGTGGTGGGGCGGCAGCTGAGCTTTTCCAGGCCTGTCTGCCAGTGCCCTATGTGATGTGTACAGATCTGCTTTGACTGCCCTGTAGGGTGCCTATTCCCCAGCAGGACTGGGGTTTATGGTCCCCTCTACTGCCACCATTGCAGAGATGTAGAATGTGGATCTGTTGGTGGGAGATCCTGTCCCCCACCCTGTACCCCAGAGAGTGGGTTGGGTGGTGATACATAATCCGCCTATGGGTCCAAACAACCCCCTTCACTTAAATCATGTGACCATGGCACCCACACAGGATATGCACTATTCTGGGTGCATCATAGTCCACAAGGACTAGATGTGACTGGGGAATACAGATGGACACAGGTGTATCCTAGGTGTCTTTGCAAGGACTACCTATCACACACTGGCACTGATGGGGACATGCAGCATAGCCCATCTCAGCCAAGCCAGGTGCTGCGGACATGATGCTGGGCACCCCAACTCCCCCTCAGGGTGAGAACAGGAACCACACAATGTCACGGTCTGTAGCTACTCTGTGCCAGTAACACACACGCATACCTCATCTTGTGATCAGATCTTGGCTGCTGATCTGCATGTGCAATGCATCATGGGTACAGGTGGGTTTACCCTATCCTGGTAACCACAGCAGACAGTTTGTGTGGTGACCTGCAGTCTTTCTGTAGCCAGCCAGCAGTGTGTTGGATGCTATAGAGATGTAGCCCATTGGTTACTTCAATGACTGCAAAGGCGGAAGTCATGGATTTGATCCCACAGTGGTGTTATTTAATAAGGCTGTCTGAGGCTTTTCCTTTTAATTTAAATCAGTGCTGCCGGCAGAAACACTCTCATAGCCTAAGGTGCCTCATAGGGTGCCCTATAATGTGCCTTGGCGGACAGGGCACTTTATAATGTGCCCTATGCAGTGCCTCATAGGGCGCCTTATGCGGCACCTTAGGTTACGATCCTTTGAGGGTGTTTTTGCTGGCAGATTTAAATTAAAAAAGGAAATGCCTCTAATAGCACTGATTTAAATAAGGAACTGCCTCAGACAGCCTTCTTACATAACACTACTGCAGGATTGAACCCATGACCTCTGTCTCCACAGTCATTGCAGTAACCAGTGGGCTACATCTTTATATCGTCTAACACTTCACTGGCATGAACTTAGGGTTAACGTGCATTAACATGGCACAGCACCCACTATCGCGCGATACAGATTCTTGCTACTTTGCCACCGGAACACCCACTACCTTATATGGCATTCTTCACATTAACGCTGCAATTAGCACCTGTAATATTAAGATGGTTTAGTAAACATACCCCTTAGTGTTTCTGGCAAAGAATTCCAGAGCATTGGGGATAGATATTCGAATGCCCTGTTGCTGGTTTGTTGTTTAGGTTTTCCGAATTCTAGTGGGAGTAGAAGTGTATTAATCATTGATGTTCTTCTGTGTCTATTATTTGGTGTTTTCCTGATTAATTTGATTAAGGCAGAAGGTGCTAGTTCCCTGATAGCTGTGAACATTGTCATGATGATTTTATATTTAATTCTGCTATGAATGGGGAGCCAATAGAGGGAGTTTAGAATGGGTGTGATGTGTTGAGTATGTTATGTGCTTGAGATGATGCGGGCTGCCATATTTTGTGCCATTTGTAGGGGTGGATAGTTTGTTTTTGGAGGCCATGGAGTAGACTATTGCAGTAGTCTATGGGGCTTGTTTACAATGGGGCCGCGGCTCTGATAACGATCGGAAACCGCTACCGCGGCTTTGTAAACAAGCCCCTATGTGTGGTGTAATCATCTCTTGCATCACTAATCTGAAGTCGTTGCTGTGAAGAAGTGGTTTTAAGTTTTTAAGTAGGTGGATTTTGTTATATATGGCTTTAGTTGTATTTTTAATGTGTGTTGTAAATGTGAGTTGCTGGTGGAGCCATTAATGATTATGTTGCTGGGTGGTATGTAATTTTGTTTTTTGGATATTATTAGTGCTTCTGTTTTTTTATAGTTTATGCTTAATCCATGTGTTTTTAGCCAAGTATCAACTTCTATCAAGCATGATATTATGGGATCAAGAGTGTGCGTTACTACATCAAAAGGCATGTAGAGCAATATGTTGTTGGCATAGATGGCAAAATCTATTTAGAATTTTTTTATTAGATTGCAAATAAGCTGTATGTAGATATTAAATAGAAGGGCTGATAGTGTTGATCCTTGGGGAAGTCCTGTAGATTGGGTGTAAGTGTCTGAGAATTTTAGGTCTATGTTGACTTGTTATGTTCTGTCTGTTAGGTATGATGAGAATCATTTGAGGGTGATTCCATTTAGTCCAATTTGTAAGAGTCTTTGCAGCAGTACTGTATATATGACTGAATCAAAAGCAGCTACGATGTCTAGAAATATCAGTATAAATGCTTGGTTGGGGTTGTTTGTTCCTTTTATTAATTTGTGGTATAGGGTTAGCATTAGTGTTTCTACACTTTGCAGCGGTCTGAATCCAAATTGGTTTGGGTCTAATGGTGCATATACATCAATCTGGTCTTGCAGTTGAATTTGTACATTTTTTTCTATTGTTTTCGCCAAAATGGTAGGCTTGAGATTGGTCTGTATGATGATGGACACTTAGGGGCATGTTTACTAAACTGTGGTAACGTTACAGATTACATGTTATGTAACGTTAAGGATCGTTAGGTAATGTTAACGCGTGGTATGTAACATTAACATGCGTTAACGTTACATAACGATCGTTAACATTCCCGGTCGCGGTAAACACCGCAGAGGGTGGAGAGAGGGCGGGGGGAAGGGGTCAATGGGTGGGGAGAGGCCCCCTGCACACTAATGCGCTGAACTGAAGGGCTGAAGCCTACCGCGAATGAAAACCTGCCGTTAGATACACACTTGTAGGAGAGAGAAACCATTTAAGTGTCAGCAATGTACAGCATAGACAGGGAGCCCAGGCTGCAGGCGGGACATGTAGCGTGGGCAGCTGGGACACAGGGTGGACTAGGTGGGTGCCTAGGTGGCACATAAGAACATAGAAACCGGAAATCAGCATGACAGCAGCTGACAAAGGCCAAACACAATCCACCTACATCTACCTGGTCCACCTGAGCTAACAGTTGCCAAGGCACTGACCTGACATACCCCCAGTCAACCCTCCCACAAGCGGAAGGGACAGACTATTGGTAGGCGGTGATGAGGGGGAATGCGAGGATGTTCATATATGCCCCATGCCCCAGACCCCGCTCCCTAGGCGACCACCTACCCACACAGTGGATGGCCTGGGACTGTGCACTACCAGCACCGACAGCATATGGTCATGTCAGCATGGCAGGGGGGGTGTGCCCATGCTGGAGGGGGCAGTGGCACCTGCCTGCAGTGGACCTAGGCCATGCCCTGTACCAGTATGTGGTGTGCAGTGCAACATAAAAGGTCTGGTTGAGGAAATGTGCAGGTAGCCCAGGGACCACCATGCATCTGTGGCAACAGTGTGGTGTAGTAAACCCAGCCAGGGTGTTCAGAAGCAGAGGGTCACAGGTTTAAGCCCCAGCTGTGGTTCCTGCAGAGCATTCCCTATGTTTTACCCTACAATGCAGATACAACAGCAACATGTGCAAAGTCCAAAGCAGCGGCGAACAGGGGTACAAACACCCACTCACACAGGCTCCACAATCCAAAGATGCATGGAGAGTCAGGTTGTGGGCCCCAGCATTGAGCTGCAGTTATCACCAGAGCACTACTACTACCTCCTGCACAGTTTAGCAATGTCGGCACTGTGATCAGGACCAGTGTGGCGGGCAAGGTTGCCAACCACCCCTATCTTTGCACAATGCTGCAATAGGAGTGTGTGTGTGTATGTCTATCCATTGTTTTGTGGCTGCCCACACCTCACCGGGCCCACAATGTCCCAGTGTTACCAGTGTTAGCCTGAATATGTGCATAATGAGGGGCAAGGTGTTGTGGGTATGGCCCGGACAGGGCGGATCGGCAATGACACATCTTCACAGGGTGTGGGGCGATGACTGGGACACTGTAGTGCCCGACCACCACCTGCATGGACAGGGTGGCCACAGCTTGGCATGCTGGGAGGGCACTCACTCTTACCGAGCAGTGACCATGGCATATCTGTATATAGCTGTATATAGCTGTATATAGCTCAAACAAATCAAGCACCCAACACATCCCTCACACAACTAAGTTTTATCCTCACTGCATGTACAACACACACACTTTACCTGATTGCTTGCTGTGATACCACCTTGATTATTAAGATAAGGCGGTTTAGAAATACTGTTAAATAAATAAATAAATAAAAAATAAAATATCTAGGTTCCCACATAGCGCTCTACATTATCTGCACCCTGTGATACTTTTGTTTTTCTAGTGCTGGGGCCCCAATCACTGAGATGCTTGCTTGGTGCACATAGTTCCTCTGTGAGCATGTACTATGGACTGGTTAGAGGACTGTCTGCAGTTAGACTGTGCATGGTCAGAACACCTATACATTGTAGTCTGACTGTGCTGTCTGCTGGTGACTAGCAGACAGTGGTGTGAAGCAGTTGGGGTTTTCCAGAGCTAACCTCATCATTGCTGCTGGTCTGCCCCTGACCAAGCCACAGGTATGGCTCTAGCCCACCAAACCTGGAGGGCTGTCATATACCAGCAGGATGGAGGTTGCTTCACAGGAGCTTGGGAACCTGCCCCTTATCTACAAAAAGAGTGATGTGAGCCCTTTGGGGTACGTAGTATATACCACTTTGACCTACAAAGGCACTGCTGCACAAACTTCATGCAAGTCTGGAAAACCCTCTGCCCTGATAACAGGTGCCCATGTCAGCCAGACCCTAACACAGGGTACACACTAATCTGGGTGATGTCTGGTCCCAGAGGGTCACATGTGACTGCAGGATAAAGAAGGACACTGAATTACCTTCAGCTGCACTGCAAGAAACAGCTATCACACTGGTAGCAATGGGGACATACAGCAGAGCCTATCTCTAGCACCACATGTATTGCAGACCTAGTGCTGGGCACCTATCCTATCCCTCAGGGAGAACACAGAACCTGCACAATGGCATGGTCTGTAACTACGCTGTGCCAATATCACGCACTGTCAGTTCATCTTTCCAAGCTGAGGTACAGGAGAGGTGCAGACCGCATTTGCTGATCAGCTATAGACAGCTATTCAGCATGTGCATTGCATCATGGGTACTGGTGGGGTTACCCTATCCTGGCACTCAGAGCAGACAGTTTGTGCGGTGACCAGCAGTCCTTCTGTACCCAGATATTGCTGTGACATACACCATAGAGGTATAGCCTACTGGTTAATACAATGCCATTCTTGGCAGTGTTCATGAGTTCAATTCCTCATTGTTCTCTCTTCTTATGCCTGTCCTACTCAAATAGTGTGCATGCCTGTAACAGTCATGTTTTTGCAGATTTGTGCTGCCAGCCCATAATACCCTCGCCACAATTGCCAACATTCCCTCAGTCTGTCTATCTGCGTCTGTCAGCTGTGTAGAGTCCTGTCTGCCTGTGCGGTCTGTCACCCCATGTCCTGCACTGCTACCCTTTCCTGCATTGCGCCTCTTCATGCTTGCCTCGCCTGTGCCTGATCTGCATGGCACCACCACTCCTCTGTCCACCCATCATTGCAACTATCCTTCCACCTCCGCCTCCACTGGGGGACACATATTCCCATCGTCTGCCACCAACTGTCTTTCCAGTACTTTACATTGCCAACACCCTGTGCTGTGGTACAGTTGCCCCACCATGTTTGTCATCAGTACTGGCAGCCACATGGGATGTCCGCAGATATAACTTTACTAGAGGGATACCTTCATAATACAGTTGTTTATGTCCGCAGATATGGCAGGTCCAGTGACTCCCAGCTCTCCCTCCTTCACTCACCGGTCCATTGCCTTTCCTGAGTGCTCTATCTAGTGTTAGGGCTATATCTGTCTCTGTTCTTCACAGGTCACTTGTGGGATTTCTTTTGAGAATTCAATAAGGTGATGGTCTGACCATGGGACCAGGGTAATCTTAGGGATCTCAGTCTAATGGTCAGGGTTCTCTTGTGGAGTAAATATTAGATTGAGTTTATTCCCTTTAATGTGTGTTGGACTTGCTATGATTTGTTTAAAGTATAGGTGTTCCATATCATTAAGGAAAGAGAAGGATTGAGTGTTTTGTAGTGAGGGGAGGTTGAAGTCCCCTAGTAGTACTACTTTTTTCTTTCCTGAAGTGTTGCAAACTTCTTGGAGTATATTAGTTAGCCATTGGGATCAGCAATTGGTAAACTAAGCAGAAGGCAATGAAACAATTTTCAATAATAAGGAAGTCTATGTCTGAAACCTTTAGGGTAATTGCAAGCCTTTAGGAAGGTTTTTAAACTTTGAGAAGATACCCCTGCCCCTGGGGAAAAAACTGTGATTTTCTGGCATTAATGAACACTTTTTCACAAAAAAATATGTTTTCCAGGAGAGCTTATTCCTGCACCTGAACTCTAATGTTATATTTCTTTAATTTCAACTTTTAAAAATCAGCACTTTTACATTGAAGCTACTGTTTCTTTAAGGCAATCCTGCCTCATTAGCATACAGCTTGCTCCAGCCCAGAGCAGATCTGAAAGACTCAGATTTCTTTTAAATTCTTTCTCTTTGAATAAGGGCTTCTTAGCTCAAAAAACATATTTGGGGCTCTCTCAGCCTCTCCCCAAACTGGGGATTACTTATTTACTTCTAATTTTATTTTATCTTAAACACAGCCCCTCTGCCTCCTTTTGTTTATTTAAGAAAACCTGACTGCCTGTAATCAGCTAAGAAGCAGTCTTAAAGACAAACACATGCAGCACTCAACTGACCCCAGGGGGGCACAGGTCACCCCCCACAAGGTCAATCTTTTTATTTTTTTTCTAACCTCTGTTTACAGTAAGCATTCCCACATTTGAAACCCTCCTGTTCTAAAATGGCATTTACATATGTATACCAATCTTCATGTGTAAATGCTGCTTTTGAGACATCGGGATGCTCTTAAATAACTCCCATGGGTTAGACTATTGTCCAGCAATACGTAGAAGTGCCATCATTTGCAGATGAAAGTTGCAAAATCATCACCTCCACATGGAAGTGCTTGCGATTACACATGGAAGCTGTCATATTGGCTTGAATGTTTTCCCACATGTGGTTTTCTACCAGGGCTTCTCCTGCTGAGTGTGTCACAAATCTATTGACACATATTTAAAAAAAGGCTTCATGTTCAGCAGAACCTTTTTGTAAAATACTGCCGGAACTGAGCACATCTTACTCTCCACATCTCAACTCTGATCTCAATTGCAATGTTAATATACCTTCATGTCTTTGTGGGTGGGTGTTTGTAAGTATGGGATATGAGGGATCGTGGGAATGAGTGTAAGAGTTTATTGGTTGTGGGCTTGTGGGTGTCTGTGGGTGTATGTGTGGTGATTGTGTAGCTATAGGGTGTAATGCAACAGATGAGTGAGGATGTATATACTGTATAAGTATTTGCATATGGTATATATGGGTATGATTAGAAAGAAAGTGAATGGAGTGTATGGGGAGAAGGGAATGGCATTTGAATGTATATGTGTGGGTATGTGTGGCTGTAGATCTGTGTGTGGGCATACATGTGGCATATGTAGGCATATAAAAGTATATATACTTGTGTGGGGTATGTGAGAGGGTGGATGTGTACGCATACAATTATGTAGGTAGTGGGTTATGTCATGCTGGTGTGTTTCTCTGTCTCTATTTATTTATCCCTATGATTTATGACAACTGGCATAACAACAGGTTCATAGTTGAAGGAGAAGAAATTGAAACCATGAACAACTTTAACCTACTTGGATCAACTATCAATAAAGAAGCAACAAGCAGTCAAGAAATCAGACGACGCATTGCTCTTGGCAGAATGGCTATGAAAGACCTAGATAAGATTCTCAAGAGCAGAGATGTCTCTCTCCATACAAAGGTTTGACTTGTTCAAGCCGTGGTATTTTCAATGCAAAAATAAAAAAAAACCCCACTCTACCCAAATAATACCAAAAACAAAAATAGAGTGAAAATGTAAGAGCAAATAATTAGTGTGTAATTGTTTTTTTGTCGGAAGGTAGCCAGGAGAATAGAATTACCCTCTTGAGGCTATAACTTCCATTTTATTCATTTTGTACTAAACCCTATATAAAATTGCTAAAGGGTTAAAAGGAGGTAAAACCACCACAAGATGTCACCTCTTGCCAAAAACTTCATATATTTTAAAATGCAATCCAAAATTAAATGAAAAAACGTGGTACTTATCAAAGCCGCCGCTCCCACCAATGCGTATGTGGTTGTCAAAAGGGAACTTGCAGCGTCCACAGAAAAGTTTCAAGTCTCTCTCTCAGAGATCTTCTATGACCGAAGTCGAAGTCGCAGTAACTATCAAAGGGACACAGTACTGCGTTTCGGGCGAATATCAAAATTCTTACGCCCTGTATCAACACTTTAAAGAACTGCCGTGAAACTGAAACTTCAGCGTCTTCCTCTCCAAGACGCCGGCGCATGCTCATTAATGATCAGTAACCCAAAGAGCAAATTAAATAGCCCAGACGGACCAATAACAATGAAGTAACTCATTGCACCAAAAAGAAACTGTTTTGCTGAAGCCCAGAATATGAAAAAGAAAAATGATGTGTAAATGTGAATAAAAATGCAAAAAAATTTTTGATTTAAAGATATTGAAGATTTAAAGTATGCTGATCCAATCCAGTTCTTTATTCAGACCCAAAGGTTCAACAGTATGCCATGTAAAAATCCACTTTTGCTCAAGACGCTGTAAACATTGTTCACGATTACCACCTCGTGGAAGGTCAGGAACCATATCCAACTCTCTCCAAGAAAAGTCCACAAACTTATGACCAAAATCCAAACTGTGTTGTACTACGGGAGCCGTGAGAATTGAATTCCGAATTCTTGAAGCATGTTCCGTCAGCCGAAGCTTCACAGGACGAATTGTACGCCCTATATATAAAAGATTGCAAGGGCAAACTAACACATATACCACATGAGACGTGGAACAGGTGGTATGCCATCGAGCCTCATGAATTAAAGCAGAATTCGGCACTTGCCACTGCTTGCCAATGATAGTTTGAGAACAAAAGTTACAAGAATCACATGAAAAATGTCCCAATTCCAAAGATGCATCATAAACATTTCTGTCTATGGGTGAAGAAGTAGGTCCCACATAATCCTGAATGTTGGAACACCTAGAATGAGCAATTCTTAAATTTCTCTTAAAACAAGCGTGCAATTGCAGTACATGCCAGTGTTTAAGTAAAATCTTTCTTATGGAGTCAGTATGTGACATGAATGGAAGAACAGCCACCAATGGTTCACTGAAATTATCTGTAGATAATTCACTATTACCAGCTGATGTGTAAGGAGGAAAAAGCCAGTCTCTGTGGATATATCTAGCTCTTAAAAAGGCTTGTTTGATGACTTTTTTGGGGTAACCTCGCTGGGCTAGACGTATTGACAGATCTTGGGCATGCCGAAGAAATTCTGAAAGATCTGAACAAATCCGCCGAATTCGGAGAAATTGGCCAAATGGGAGGCCCTTCTTTAATGGCAGAGGATGGAAACTAGCAAAATTAAGGAGCGTATTCCGTTGCACTGGTTTCCTAAATAAGGTAGTATGGAAAGAATCTGAATGCTTGACCACCAGTATATCCAAAAATTCCAACTGACTTAGATGATGATGCATAGTAAAAGATAAATTTGGTCTTAAAGCATTAAGCCAGTGAAAAAATAACCAAAGATTATCCTCTGTATCAGTCCATAGGAAAAAGGTATCATCCAAAAATCGAACCCATAAAGGGACTTTTTCAAACCATGGTGATGGATATACTAAGGATTTCTCAAAATCTGCCATATACAGTGTGGCCACTGACGGAGCCACTGTGGCCCCCATAGCTATTCCCCTTATTTGATGATAAAACTGTTGTTCAAATTGAAAGAAGTTCTTTGTAAGAACCAAGTTTAATAACTCCATGAAAAATGCATGTGGAATGCGATCCGGTAAAGCAAGGTCACATTGAGAAATGACTGAAAGAGCTTGGTCCTGATCAATATTCGTGTACATTGCAGTGATATCCAAAGACACCAACCACCATGATCTAACATCATCTTGAATTTGTTGAAGTTTAGTAATAAATGCCGTGGAATCCCTCAAAAATGATGGTACTCGCTGAGCACATGGCTGTAGAAATTTATCACAGAATTTTGAAAGTGGTTCCAATGAGTTACTTCATTGTTATTGGTCCGTCTGGGCTATTTAATTTGCTCTTTGGGTTACTGATCATTAATGAGCATGCGCCGGCGTCTTGGAGAGGAAGACGCTGAAGTTTCAGTTTCACGGCAGTTCTTTAAAGCGTTGATACAGGGCGTAAGAATTTTGATATTCGCCTGAAACGCAGTACTGTGTCCCTTTGATAGTTACTGTGACTTCGACTTCGGTCATAGAAGATCTCTGAGAGAGAGACTTGAAACTTTTCTGTGGACGCTGCAAGTTCCCTTTTGACAACCACATACGCATTGGTGGGAGCGGCGGCTTTGATAAGTACCACGTTTTTTCATTTAATTTTGGATTGCATTTTAAAATATATGAAGTTTTTGGCAAGAGGTGACATCTTGTGGTGGTTTTACCTCCTTTTAACCCTTTAGCAATTTTATATAGGGTTTAGTACAAAACAAATAAAATGGAAGTTATAGCCTCAAGAGGGTAATTCTATTCTCCTGGCTACCTTCCGACAAAAAACAATTACACACTAATTATTTGCTCTTACATTTTCACTCTATTTTTGTTTTTGGTGGTATTTTCAATAACATCATATGGATGTGAAAGCTGGACAGTGAAAAAGATAGACAGGAAGAAAATTGATGCCTTTGGAATTATGGTGCTGGCGGCGAATACTGTGTATACCATGGACTGCACGAAGAACAAACCAGTCGGTCCTAGAGGAGATCAAACCTAAGCTTTCTTTAGAAGCTCAGATGACAAGACTTCGACTTTCATACTTTGGACACATCATGCGAAGAGAGAGATCATTAGAGAAAGACATCATGCTTGGCAAGATAGAAGGTCAACCTAAAAGAGGAAGGCCAGCAATGAGATGGATCAATACAATAACAGCAGCTACGGGTGCCAGTCTGTCAACAATGAGAAGCCTGACTGAAGACCGAACACAATTTAGGATAGCTATCCAGAGGGTCGCCATGAGTCGACTCCGACTCGACGGCACTTAACAACAACAACATCAGCCCCAGCTAGATTAACAGAGCTGCGAGAAGAAAGGGAAGCTCTCGCGGCTTTGAAAGCCCGCGCATTGGGAGGGACTCGGAAGCTCAGGGAGGCTCTGTCGGGCAGGTGGGGCCCCGCGGCGGGACATTTGATTTTGCCGCTGCCACGGCGGCAGCGGCAGCAGCAGCCTTTTTTTTAAAATCTGTCAGGGCTGATGGGGGGTGGGGGGTTAGGACTGGTAATGGGCTATGGGGGGTTAGGACTGGAAGTGGATTGATGGGGGAGGGGGATTAGGACTGGTAATGGGCTATGGGAGGGTTAGGACTGGTAATGGGATTTGGGGGGCTAAGACTGGAAGTGGGGTGATGTGGGGAGTGGGCTTATGACTGGTAATGGGCTATGGGAGGGTTAGGACAGGAAGTGGATTGATGGAGGGAGGGGGGTTAGGACTGGTAATGGACTATGGGGGGTTAGGACTGGTAATGGGATTTGGGGGGGCTAAGACTGGAAGTGGGTTGATTGGGGGAGGGGGGTTAGGACTGGTAATGGGCTATGGGGGGGGCTAAGACTGGAAGTGGGCTGATGGGGGGTTAGGACTGGAAATGGGCTGATGGGTTAGGATGTAATGGGCTGATGGGGGGCTAAGACTGGAAATGGGCTGTTGGAGGGGGGGTTAGGATGTAATGGGCTATGGGGGGCTAAGACTTGAAATGGGCTGATGGGGGTAGGACTGGTAATTGGCTATAGGGGGGGCTAGGACTGGAAATGTGCTGATAAGGGGTTAGGACTGGTAATGGGCTATGAGGGTGCTAAGACTGGAAATGGGCTGATGGGGGGATAGGACTATTAAAGGGCTATGGGGGGGCTAGGACTGGAAATGGGCTGATGGGGGTTAGGACTGGTAATGGGCTATGGGGGGCTAAGACTGAAAATGGGGTGATGGGGGACTTAGGACTGGAAGTGGGCTGATGGGGGCTTAGGACTGGTAATGGGCTGGGGGGTCGCTAGGACTGGAAATGGGCTGAGTGGAAGGAGGGCTTGAACTGCAAATAGCTGATGGGGACGGGGGCTTGGAATGGAAATGGACTGTGTGGAAGAAGGGCTTGAACTACAAATAGCAGATGGGGAGGGGGGCTTGGAATGGAAATGGGCTGTAAGGGAAGGGAGCTAGGACTTGAAATGGGCTGATGAGGGTTAGGACTGGTAATGGGTTATGGGGGGCTTAGGACTGGTAATGGGCTATGGGGGGGCTAGGACTGGTAATGGGCTGGGGGGGCTAGGACTGGAAATGGGCTGAGTGGAAGGAGGGTTTGAACTGCAAATAGTTGATGGGGACAGGGGCTTGGAATGGAAATGGGCTGAGTGGAAGGAAGGCTTGAACTACAAATAGCTGATGGGGAGGGGGGCTTGGAATGGAAATGGGCTGTAAGGGGAGGGAGCTAGGACTGGAAATGGGCTGAGTGAGGGGGGCTGGGACAGGAAATGGGTTGGGAGGGCTAGGATAGGACTGGAAATGGGCTGTTGGGGGGGCTGGGATTTTAAAATGAGCTGATGGAGGGACTCAGATGGGGGAGCTAGGACTGGAAATGGGCTGATGGTGGGGCTAGGATAGGACTAGAAATGGGCTTATGGGGGCTGGGATTGGAAATGAGCTGATGGAGGGATTCGGATGGGGAGCTAGGACTGGAAATGGGCTGATGGTGGGGCTAGGATAGGACTAGAAATGGGCTTATGGGGGCTGGGATTGGAAATGAGCTGATGGAGGGACTCGGATGGGGGAGCTAGGACTGGAAATGGGCTGATGGTGGGGCTAGGATAGGATTGGAAATGGGCTGATGGGGGTCTAGGACTGGAAATGGTCTGATGCGGGGACAAGAAGGGAGCGGATGCTTGGTGGGGCTGGAACTAGAAGGGAGCTGATGTTGGGGGAGGATTAGAATAGGATAGAGTTGGGAGAGTGAAATGGAGAGAGAAAAAATATTTTGTGTGGGAGGGAAGACAAATCTACAATTGGCCGGATACTGGGAGAGTAAGTGGGGATTAAGGATGGCGGGGTAAAATTTGAGTGGATGAAATAGGAATGAGGAAAGAGCAAAAGGAGAGAGATTAGTATGTTAAAGCAGATGTAGAGAGAGAATGGAAAAAAACTAGAAGAGTGAAGAAAGGACACATGGACAGCAGACGATGAAGAGTTAGCAGAAGACACGAAGAAACCAGAAGAAAGTGGCTGGAGCAATTGCAACTGAAAAAAAATGCACAAAAGGTAGAAAAATATCTCTTTATTGAATTTATTAACTGAAATATGCCAGCTCTGGGAAATGTGCATCATTAACGTCTACGCTTTGTTTAGTACAAGAGGAAATTAATTTATAGTTTTATTTCTACAGTATTGTTGGGCTTTTGGGGCTCCCAGTTTAATTATTGTCTTCCTGTTTCTACATTGTGATTTCTTGTTTGGTGACGGTCTAGGTTCTGCACGTGTAACTGAGCTGAAGTATTCTGTTTATGTAATTCCTATTTGACATTGCCACTTGTTCTCTTTCCCCAGTAGGTCATGTATTATTGTTCTCTGAAATGTATTGGTTTAATATTTGTAGTGTTGCCTTTTGATAGGTAGGGTCTTGTGCTTTGTGAGTCCTGGTAGTGGCGTTATGATACGGCAGGTTTGCTATGGGTTCTAAATGGGCAGTGTTTGTAGTAGTTCCTAATGTGCCTGGCAGTTGGCACTGGATTATAGTAATGTAGAAATCTTTTAGTCTTTCTTTATCCATACACTCATTAAGAGGCATGTTTACTAAAAGTTAGTGTATGGTAACATTATGCAAATATTTATGCAAAAGAGGCCCTTGTGCAAATGAGGCCCCGCACCGAGTCTCCGCACATGGCCCCGCACCCCCCTTGGGCCGCCCCTGGCTCCAGGCACACTAACGCTGTGAAATCAGGATCTGAAAATTAACACCAGTGAAAACCTCGTGTTAGAGGCACATTTGCAGGAGAGAGAAACCAGTTCAGTCAGCAATGTACAGCAAAGGCAGGAAGACCAAGAAAAGTGATAGTAGTGATACATCTGCAGCAACAGCATAGTGCCCAAGTATGAAAGGGCACTATGGTGAGGCTGCAAATGGGGTACAGGGGGCTACAGGCGGGATATGCAGTGGGGCAGCTGGGGCACAGGGTGGACTAGGCATGTAGAAACGGAAAACCAGCAAGAAAGCAACTGACCAAGGGCAAACATGTCCACGAGTATGTGTCCTACAGTGTCCCAGTGGACAGTACCCAGCAAGTACCCCAAAGGGCACATAAAATTGGCAGGCGGTGCTGGGGGGGGGGGAAGTGTGGATGTCTATGCAGGCACCTCTACCCCATATCATGCACCTTGGCAGCCACCTGTGACTGCGCACTACCAGCACCACTGGCACAAGCGCATGTCAGCATGGTGGCGGAGGGGTGCTGGTGGTGGAGGGGGGAGTGGCATCTGCCCACAGCAGATCAAGGCCAAGCCCTGTTTAGGTGGGTGCCGTGCACTGCAACAGACAAGGTCTGTCTGACGAACAGTCATGGTATCTCCAGGGAATAATAAGCCTCTGTGACAACAGTTTGGTGCAGTACACACAGCCAGTATCTTCAGGGGCAGAAGGTCACAGGTTCAAGACTCAGCTGAGGCTCCTGCAGACCATGTCCCTATATTTTACCCAGTACTAAACCGTGGTAATAAAGACGGAACCTTTATTGCAGATAAAATAAACACACCATAAATGCCTATATTTTACCCTACAGAGCACATACACCATAAACATGTGCAATCCCTAGAGCAGAGTTTCCCAACTGCAGTCCTGGAGGGCCAAACACCATTCAGGTTTCATGCTGTCTCTAATAAATAAGCCTGTGATGCATTTGTATGCACCGCCCCCATTGTATGCAAATGTATCCATGCATATTCATTAGGGACAGCATCAAAACCTGAAGCGTGTTTGGCCCACCAGGAACGGAGTTGGGAACCTCTGCGCTAAAGCAGAGCTACTCAAATCCAGTCCAGGAGGTCCGCAAACCAGTCAGGTTTTCGGGATATCCCTAATGAATATGCATGAGATATATATGCATTAGAGATATCCTGCCAACCTGACTGGTGTGTGGCCCTCCAGGGCTGGATTTGGAGACCCCTGCCTTACACCTCTGTCATTTAAGATTATGAATGGGCAAGGTGCTGATGTCCAAGACATCAAAAAGGTTAGATAGAATTTGTCACATTCCTCCTCGCTTCTCACCACCACCAAAATATTGTCTATTAGACAACCTTTTGGTGGTGGTGAGAATCGAGGAGGAATGTGACAAATTCTATCTACCCTTTTGATGTCTAGAACATCGGTGCCTTGTTCACTCACAATCTTAAATGATAGAGGTGTAAGGCAAGGTTCTCCAAATCCAGCCCTGGAAGGCCACAAACCAGTGAGGTTGGCAGGATATCTCTAATGCATATATATTTCATGAATATTCGTAAGGGATATTCTGAAAACCTGACTGGTTTGCGGATCTCCAGGACTGCATTTGAGTAGCTCTGCCCTAGAACATCGGCCAACAGGGGCACAAACACCCACACTCACAGGCTCCACTATCCAACGGCTCATGGAGAGTCAGGCTGTTGGGCCCTGCGTGGAGCAGCATCTACCAATACTAGCACCTGCATACCTTAGCAATGCTGTCTTAAACTTGGAAACATGTTCCACATATATCAAAAGGTTGCTATGATTAATGTCAGATAACAAATCCTAAGTTAAACACAATTTGTTGACAGAGATTCATCATAGCAACCTTTCTGATATCTGTGGAGTGTGTTTCAGTTTTTGTTTCTGACAGTGTTCACCACCCTGGGGAGTGACCCTAACAGTATTGAGTGCAATAGTAATGCCTGCACTGTGCCCAGGACTGGTGTGGCAACCAGGGCTGCCAACCACCTCTATATTTGCACAATGCTGAAATAGGTGTGGAAGTGTGTGTACGTCTATCCAGTGTTTTATGGCTGCCTACCCCTTACTGAGCCCACAATGCTTGCACTGATTCCAATGTTAGCCTGCCAATGTGCATAATGAGGAACAAGGTACTGTGGGTATGGCCCAGACAGGGCAGCCTGGGCAGGATGCATCTGCATAGGGCATAGGACAATGGCTGGGACAATGTAGTGCCCAACCACCACCTGCACGGACAGAGTGGCCACAGCATGTCATGCTGGGGGGGGGGTCACTCTCACCCTGATTGAGCAGTGACTATGGCATGGCTAGGTTCCCCCATAGTGCTGGACAGTATTTTTGTCAAGTGATATCTCTGAGTTCCCTTTTCTGGAGCCCAATCACTGGCATATCTGTGTAGTGTGTGTGCTCACATCCCATTTTTTCCAGGAATATGCACTATGTACTAGTTAGCAGACTGTCTGCAGTTAGCATGTAGTATGGCTGGAACACCTTGCAGGGTGAAGCAGGTGGAGACTGACTGTGCCCTCTGCTGGTGAATATTAGATAGTGATGGGGGCAGCTGAGCTTTTCCAGGCCTGTCTGCCAGTGCCCTGTGTGATGTGTATAGATCTGCATTGATTGCCCTGTAGTGTGCCTATCCCCCAGCAGGACTGGTGTTGATGGT
Source organism: Ichthyophis bannanicus (assembly GCA_033557465.1). NCBI lineage: Eukaryota > Metazoa > Chordata > Amphibia > Gymnophiona > Ichthyophiidae > Ichthyophis > Ichthyophis bannanicus. The sequence continues at coordinate 463,537,241 of CM066035.1, forward strand.
CCTCTCTACTGCCACCATTGAAGAGATGTAGAATGTGGATCTGTTGGTGGGAGCTCCTGTCCCCCACCTTGAACCACAGAGGGTTGGGTGGTGCTACATAATCTGCTTTTAGGTCCAAACACCACCCTTCTCTTATAACATATGACCATGGTAACCACACAGGATATGCACTGTTCTGGGTACGACATAGTCCACAAGGGCTAGACGTGACTGGGAAATACAGATGGATACAGGTATATCCTAGGTGTGTCTGCAAGGACTACCTATCACACACTGGCACTGATGGGGACCTGCAGCACAGCCTATCTCAGCCAAGCCAGGTGCTACGGAGATGTAGCCCACTGGTTACTTCAATGACTCTGAAAGGTAGAGGTCATGGGTTTGATGCCACAGTGGTGTTTTTTAATAAGGCTGTCTGAGGCTTTTCCTTTTAATTTAAATCAGTGATGCCAGCAGAAACACCCTCACAGTGCCATAGCCTAAGGTGCCTCGTAAGGCACCATATAAGGCGCCCTATAAGGTGTCCTATAAAGCGCCCTATAGGGCACATTATAAGGTGCCTTGGCGGACAGGGCACTTTATAATGTGCCCTATGGAGTGCCTTATAGGGTGCCTTATGAGACATCTTAGGCTACGGCACTGTGAGGGTGTTTCTGCTGGCAGCACTGATTTAAATTAAAAGGAAAAGCCTCAGACATACCCATGATGCACTGCACATGCAGATCAGCAGCCTACATCTGATCACAAGATGGGCTATGTGCCTCTGTAGCATCCCGGCCTGGTAATGGGAACTGACCGTGTGTGTTACTGGCACAGAGTAGCTACAGACCATGACATTGTGCAGTTCCTGTGCTCACCCTGAGGGTGAGTTGGGGTGCCCAACACCAGGTCTGCAGCACCTGGCTGGCATGAGATAGGCTGTACTGCAGGTTTCCATCAGTGCCAGTATGTGATAGGTAATTTTTACAGATACACCTGTATCCATCTGCATTTCTCAGTGATGTCTAGCCCTTGTGGACTATGATGCACCCAGAATAGTGCATATCCTGTGTGGTTGCCATGGTTATATGTTATAAGAGAAGGGTGGTGTTTGGACCCAAAAGCAGATGATGTAGCACCACCCAACCCGTCCTCAGTGGGTCAGGATTGGGGACAGGAGCTCGCACCAACAGATCCATATTCTACATCTCTGCAATGGTGGCAGTAGAGAGGACCATCAACCCCAGTCCTGCTGGAGAAAAGGTACCCTACAGGGCAGTCAATGCAGATCTGGACACATCACAAAGGGCACTGGCAGTAGGTCTTGAAAAGCTCAGATGCCCTCCTCCATCACTATCTGACATTCACCAGCAGAGAGCACAGTCAGTATCCACCCTGCAAGGTGCTCCAGCCATACACATGCTAACTGCAGATAGTCTGCTAGCTAGTACATAGTGCAGATTTCTGGAAGAACTGTGTGCACCCAGAAATGGGATGTGAGCACACACACCAAGCAGGTATGTCAGTGATTAGGCCCCAGAAAAGGGAACCCATAGATATCACTTGAGAGAAATACTGCATAGTACTATGGGGGAACCTAGCCATGCCATGGTCACTGCTCAGTCAGGGTGAGAGTGACCCCCCCCCCCCCATCATGACATGCTGTGGCTACCCTGTCCGTGCAGGTGGTGGCAGGGCACTACAATGTCCCAGCCATTGCCCTATGCCCTGTGCAGATGCATCCTGCTCAGGCAGCCTCGTCCGGGCCATACCCACAGTACCTTGCTCCTCTTTATACACAATGGCAGGCTAACACTGGAAACAGTGCAAGCATTGTGAGCTCAGTAAGGTGTTGGCAGCCACAAAACACTGGATAGACATACACACACTCCGACACCTATTTCAGCATTGTGCAAATATAAAAGTGGTTGGCAGCCCTAGCCGCCACACCAGTCCTGGGCACAGTACAGGCATTGCTATGGTATGCACTACTGTTGGGGTCACTCCCCAGGGTGGTAAACACTGTCAGAAACAAAAACTGAAATACACTCCACAGATATCAGAAAGGTTGCTATGATGAATCTCTGGATTTGTTATCTGACATTAATCATAGCAACCTTTTGATATATGTGGAACATGTTTCCAAGTTAAAGACGGCATTGCCTAAGGTATGCAGATGCTAGTAGTGGTAGATGCTGCTCCGCGCAGGGCCCAACAGCCTGACTCTCCATGAGCCGCTGGATAGTGGAGCCTATGGGTGTGGGTGTTTGTGCCCCTGTTGGCCACTGCTCTAGGGCACAGGTTCCCAACTCCGGTACTGGTGGGCCAAACATGGTTCAGGTTTTCATGCTGTCCCTAATGAATATGTATGGATACATTTGCATACAATGGTGGTGGTGCATACAAATACATCACAGACATATTTATTAGGGACAGCATGAAACCTGAATGGTGTTTGGCCCTTCATGACTGCAGTTAAGAACATAAGAACATAAGACATGCCATACTGGGTCAGACCGAGGTCCATCAAGCCCAGTATCCTGTTTCCAACAGTGGCCAATCTAGGTTATACGTACCTAGCAATATCCCCAAAGACACAGGTTCCACAATGCTTGTACTGGGTCAAGCATTGATATCCTGGGTCCCTTTTTAATAGTGGTTTATGGACCTTTCCTCCAGGAACTTGTCCAAACCTTTTTTAAACCCAGCTATACTAACAGCCCTTACTACATCCTCCGGTAACAGATTCCAGAGTTTGATTACACGTTGAGTGAAAAAATATTTTCTCTTATTTGTCTTAAATAGTTTACCCTGTAGCTTCATTACATGTCCCCTAGTCTTTCTATACTCTGATAGCGTAAACAATTGATCCACGTTTATCCGTTCCACTCCATTCATTAATTTATAGACCTCTATCATATCTCCCCTCAGCCGTCTCTTCTCCAGGCTAAAAAGCCCTAACCTTCTTAGCCTCTCTTCATAGGAGTAGCTTTCCATCCCCTTCACCAATTTGGTGGCTCTTCTCTGTACTTTTTCTAATAACGCTATGTCCTTTTTAAGATACGGTGACCAGAATTGCACACAATATTCAAGGTGTGGTCGTACCATGGAGCGATACAGAGGCATTATAATATCCTTTGTTTTGTTCTCCATCCCTTTCCTTATGATACCTAGCATTCTATTTGCTTTCTTGGCCGCTGCTGCACACTGGGTGGAGGGTTTTAACACGTTATCCACAATGACTCCTAAATCTTTTTCCTGGGTGGTGGTTTCTAATGTGGAGCCTTGCATCGTGTAACTATAGTGTGGGTTGTTCTTTCCTAGGTGCATAACTTTGCACTTGTCCACATTAAATTTCATCTGCCATTTGGATGCCCAGTCTTCCAATTTATCCAGATCCTCCTGAAGTTTTCCACAATCCTCTTGGGTTTTAACAACTTTAAACAGTTTTGTGTCATCTGCAAATTTGATAATCTCACTAGTTATTCCCTTTTCCAGGTCATTTATGAATATGTCAAAAAGCAGCTGACCCAGTACAGATCCCTGGGGTACTCCACTATTCACCTTTTTCCATTGGGAATATTGGCCATTTAGCCCTACCCTCTGCTTTCTATCTTTTAACCAGTTCCCGGTCCACAATAGCACACTGCCTCCTATCCCATGACTTTTTAGCTTCGCCAAAAGTCTCTGATGGGGGACTTTGTCAAAAGCTTTCTGAAAGTCCAGATACACTATATCAACCGACTCACATTTGTCTACCTGTTTATGCAGGTCTCCCTGCCTTTGCTGTACATTGCTGACTGTGCCTCTAACACGAGGTTTTCACTGGCGTTACTTATCAGACCCTGATTTCACAGCGTTAGTGTTCCTGGAGCCTCTCCCTGCCCACTCTTCGCCCATTGACCCCTTTCTCCGCCCTCTGAAATGACTTACTCCACCCTCTGTGCGCCTTAACGCCGCCAGAGATGTTATCGTGTGATAAGTGACATTATCATGCGGTAATCGTGCAATAACATCACTTATTGCACGATAACGTCGCCGCTGCAACGTTAGCGCTCTTTAGTAAACATACCCCTAAGACGGTTTAGCAAACATACCCCTATCTCTTTCTATTTCCTTTTTTAATTTATCTTGTTTCATTTGATTCTTTTATGTATCAAACATGCATGCATATATAGTCCATAGCCATTTCACATTGGCTACTTTTATTTTAGGAGGTATTGGACATTAAGGGGTTGAATTGCAATGGTACCAATAATGTTGACCATAACTGTAGGTGTGTCTTTGGGTTCCATTATTTTCTGAATTCTGTCCTGTTCCTCCAATTAGTTTAGTTTAGTTTGGTTTTTTGCTTAATATACCACCCTTTCAGGCTTTTTATGGCCTATTAGAACAATTTACATTGTTAAAATTACAGTACAAAAATTTAATACATAAATGGAGAATTTATAGCAGTTCAAATACAGGAAAATATTGAGTTGGGAAACTCTTCTCTAGTGATTGCACATGCTTATGATGTATGTGCTCTGTAGGGTAAAATATAGGCGTTTATGGCGTGTTTATTTTATCTGCAATAAAGGTTCCGTCTTTATTACCACGGTTTAGCACTGGGTAAAATATAGGGACATGGTCTGCAGGAGCCTCAGCTGGGACTTGAACCTGTGACCTTCTGCCTCTGAAGATACATGCCTCCCAAAAAAGAACTGTTTCAGGAGTCTTTCTAAGGAGTATGTTTACTAAAATGCGATAACGTAACAGCGGCTACGTTACCGCGCGATAAGTGACCTTAACGCACACTAACATAACCAGATGCAACGTTGGCATGCGTTAACTTCTCCGGCAGCACTATGTCCCGCAGATGGTGGAGAGATGATGGAGAGAAGGGGTCAATGGGCGGGAAGTGGGCGGGGAGACACTACCGCGGCATTATCGCTGCGAACTGAAGGGCAGAAAATTACCGCGAGTGAAAACCTGGCGTTAGATGTATATTTGCAGGAGAGAGAAACGATTTCAGTGTCAGCATTGTACAGCATAGGCAGGGAGCCCAAAAACAGTGATAGTAGTGCTACATGTGCAGCAACAGCATAGTGCTCATGTATGATAGGGCACTATGGTGAGGCTGCAAATGGGGCTTAGGGGGCTGCAGGCAGGACATGCAGTGGGGTATCTGTGGCACAGGGTAGGCTAGGAAGATTCCTAGGTGGCACATGGGAATGCAGAAATTGGAAAACAACAAGACAGCAACTGACCAAGGTCAAACATGCCCATGAGTCCATGTCCCACAGTGTCCTATCCAGGGGACATTACCCAGCAGGTACCCCAAAGGGCACATGACATTGGCAAGCGGTGCCGGGGGGAAGAGTGGATGCCTATGTAGGCACCCCTACCCCAAAACCCACACCCTAGGCAGCCGCCTACCTGCACACCACCAGCACCACTAGCATATGGGCGTGTCAGCATGGTGGCGGAGAGGTGCTGGTGGTGGAGTGGGCAATGGCAGCTGCCCACAGCAGACCAAGGCCAAGCCCTGTTCAGGTGGGTGGTATGCAGTGTAACAGACAAGGTCTGTCTGATGAACAGTCATAGCATCCCCAGGGACCAACCTACCTCTGTGGCAACAGTAGGATGCAGTACATACAGCCAGTGTGTCTTGGAGCAGAAGGTTACAGGTTCAAGTTCCAGCTGTGGCCGCTGCAGACCATATCCATACAACATAAACATGTGCACTCCGGCAAAGGATTTCAACCCAGTCCTTGGGGAACCCTTGGCCAGTCAGGTCTTCAGGATTCCCTAGATTAAACAACTTTTGGTAGTGGTGAGAAGCAAGAAGAAATGTGACATATTCTATCTACTCTTTTGTTGTCTAGGACTTTTTGGTGGTGGTGAGAAGCGAGGAGGAATGTGACAAATTATATCTACCCTTTTGATGTCTAGGACATCTGCACCTTGCCTACTTGCAATCTTAAATGACAGAGGTGTAAGGCAGGGGTCTCCAAATCCAGTCCTGGAGGGCCACAGACCAGTCAGGTTGGCAGGATATCTCTAATACATATGCATGGATCAATTAAAATACAATGGGGACAGTGCATGCAAATATATCTCATGCATATTCATTAGGGATATCCCAAAAACCTGCTAGGGTTGCGGCTCTCCAAGACAGGGTTGGACATCTCTGTCCTAGAGCATCGGCCCACAGGGGCACAAACACCCATACCCACAGGCTTCACTATCCAAAGCCTCATGGAGAGTCAGGATCCTGGGCCCGGCACAGAGAAGCACTTACCACCAAAGCACTACTACTAGCACCTGCATACCGTAGCAATGCCTGCACTGTGCTCAGGACTAGTGTGGCGGGCAGGGCTGCCAACCACCCCTATCTTTGCACAATGCTGAAATAGGAGTGGGAGTGTGTGTATGTCTATCCATTATTTTGTGGCTGCCTACTTCTCACTGGGCCCACAATGCTTACATTGTTTCCAGCATTAGCCTACCAATGTGCATAATGCGGAGCAAGGTATTGTGGGTTTGGTCCGGACTGGGCAGGATGCATCTGCGCAGGGTGTGGGGCAATGGTTGGGACATTGTAGTACCCAACCACCACCTGCATGGACAGGGTGACCACGGTATGTCGTGCTGGGAGGGTACTCTCACCCTGACTGAGTAGTGAGCATGGCATGGCTATGTTCCCACAGAGTGCTATACAGTGTTTCTCTCAGCTGTTCTGGGGCCCAATCACTGAGATACCTGTTTGGTGTCTGTGCTTACATTTCATCTATGGGTGCACATAGTTTTTTGGGGACATGCACTATGGACTGCCTAGTGGACTGTCAGCATGTGTATGTTTGGAATGTCCTGCAGCAGGTGCATACAATGTAGTTACTCACCTGTAACAGGTGATCTCTGGGAATAGCAGGAAGGTACCAGTGTGATACAATGTATAGAGTTAAGAATTGTACATAGTTTCCCCCAGTTACTTCCAAGTTGATCTCCCTGTTTATTGTAAATACAACTCAAAGTTCCTTGTGTTGTATAGTTGATGTTAAATGTAAACCGCTCTGATCTAAAATAGAGCGGTATAGAAGAACTGTTAAATAAATAAATAAATAAATGGGTACCATCGACACCAACAGAGCCTGTGCAGGAACGCTTCCCAGTGTCCAAAAGGAAAGCTTTTGGGAGCATCCCACCACGCATGCGTGCTGCCTTCCCGCCCAACTACCTCTCTCACTTCAGTTGAGTTGAAAGCTGAGACTAAAGGAGAAAAGTAGAAGAAAAATATAAAGAGAGAGAAAGACAACTCCTAGGGGAGGTGGGTGGGTTGTGAAGACTTATTCCTTCTGTTCCCGGAGATCACCTTTTACAGGTGAGTAACTACACTGTCTCCAGGAACAAGCAGGAATGTAGTTTTCACATATGGGGACTCCCAAGCTAAAAATGTCTAGGGATGACCCCCGCATGCTGCGGATCTATATAAGATGGGCCATGCTTCCTCCCAGGGACCTCAGGCATCCAAGAGTGGATGGTGGGAAGGAGTTGATCTAGGAATGGAAGAGATGCTGTAGAACAGCCTGACCGAACAAGGCATCCCGATGGGATTCCTTGTCTAAAGAATAGTGGGCAGTGAAAGTATGTACAGAAGCCCAAGTTGCTGCTTTGCAGATCTCATCAATAGCAACTGAACGAAGATTAGCTGTCGAGGCTGCCATGGCTCTAACATTATGAGCCGTGGCATGGCCTTCAAGAGGGATTCCTTTACTCTGATAGGTAAAGGAAATACAGTCTGTAATCCACTTAGACAGAGTTCTCTTAGTGACTGGAAGTCCTAAATGACTAGAGTCAAAAGCCAGAAAAAGCTGAGAAGACTTTCTAAATGGCTGAGTTCTGTGAAGATAAAAAGCCAGAGCACGTTTACAATTTAAGGTATGAAGATTTATTTCCGCACTGGAGGTATGAGGCCTAGGAAAGAAGACTGGGAGATAAACTGATTGGCTTAAATGAAAAGGTGATACCACCTTTGGCATAAAATGAGGATGAGTCTTCAAGACTACTTTGTCATGATGAAACCTCGAATAAGGTGGGTCAGCCACTAAAGCCTACAGTTCACTAATGCGTCTTGCAGAAGTGATAGCAATTAGGAAAATGACTTTCCATGAAAGAAACTTTAGCTCCGAAGTAGCTAAAAGTTCAAAGGGTGGCTTCATGAGTTCACCCAGAACAAGATTAAGATCCCATGCCACCGGAGGTGGTTTGATGGGAGGTTTTGTTAAAAGGAGATCCCTCATAAATCTTGAAACAAGAGGATGAGAGGAAATTGGTTGTCCATCGAAGGGTTTATGAGATGCAGCAATAGCACTACGATGGACTCTAACAGAATTTGTCTTGAGACCAGAAGCTGATAAGTGAAGGAGATAGTCCAGAAGGGACTCTACTGGTATCAAGAGGGGATTAAGTCCCCTCTGGGAACACCAGATTGAGAACCTCTTCCACTTAAAAGCGTAAGAACGCCTTGTGGAAGGTTTTCTGGAAGCTAGAAGAATATCCTTCACTTGTTGTGAAAGGCCTAGATCTTGAAATTCTACGCCTTGAGTAGCCAGGCCTTGAGATGAAGGGACTAGGGATTGGGTTGTAGTAGGGATCCGTTGTTCTGGGACAGAAGATCTGGAGCACTCCCCAACTCCAGAGGAGTGGCTCGGGATAGAGCTAAGAGAAGAGGATACCATGTTTGCCTTGGCCAACAGGGAGCTATGAGTATCATGTGACCTCTGTCTCTCTGGAGTTTGAATAAGGTCTTGGGAATTAGGGGAATTGGTGGGAAGGCATAGAGAAAATCCTGGCCCCAATGGAGCAGGAATGCATCCCTTGCCTGGCAATTTTGAGCTGGAAGTCTGGAACACTACCGGGGAAGTTTGGCATTCTGTGGACTTGCAAAGAGGTCTATGTCTGGTGTTCCCCAGACTTGAAATACTCAAGCAAAGTGATATGAGTGGAGAGACCACTCGTGTGGCAACAGGACTCGGCTGAGCCTGTCCGCCCAAACGTTTTGAATGCCTGGAAGGTATACTGCCAATAAATGAATGTGATGCTCTCTGGCAAAGGACCACAGTTGCAAAGCTTCGTTGCATAATTGCAGAGAGCCTGTTCCGCCTTGTTTGTTTAGGTAAAATATGGCCACTTGATTGTCGGTTTGCACCTGAACTGTTTTGTTTACGAGATGGAAACAAAAGACTCAAATAGCATTGGAAATGGCCCTTAGTTCTAGGAGGTTTATTTGAAGAGTAGTCTCCTGTGGGGTCCAGAGACCCTAGGTAGACAGATCGCCCAAGTTGGCTCCCCAACCCAACTTGGATGCATCTGTCGTCAGGACAGCCTGAGGTAGGGGTTGCTGAAAAGGAGAGCCTACTGTAAGGTTTTCCAGAGATTGCCACCAATGCAGAGACGCAATCAGGCGTGTGGTTACTCTGATCTTGTCCGACAGACATCCTGAGGACTGGGACCATTGGGAAGCTAAGGTCCACCCGGCCGCTCACATGTGAAGGCATGCATAAGGAATCACATGGACTGTAGATGCCATGTGTCCTTGAAGTTGAAGCATCTGTCGGGCAGTGAGGAAGGTTTGTAGCACTGCTTGAGATGCTAGTTTGATGATGTGCAGACAGCGAGGTTGAGGCAGAAAAGCCTTTGACTGCTGTGTGTCCAAGCAAGCCCCTATAAACCCGAGGGATTGAGATGGGGTGAGCTGGGTCTTTGGAAGGTTTATGATCCATCCCAAGTACTGCAGTATGTGCATTACTCGGGAAAGAGCATGACTTGCCTCTAGAGCTGACGGTGCTCGGATGAGCCAATCGTCTAAGTAAGGGAAGACAAAAATTCCTAGAGTCCTCATAAATGCTTCTACTACTGCCATGCATTTTGTGAAGACCCTTGGAGCAGAGGCCAGTCCGAAAGGAAGGACCCTGTATTGAAAATGTCTTCCCTTGACTAGGAATCAAAGGAATTTTCTGTGATCTGCATGAATAAGGATATGCATGTAAGCATCCCTTAAATCTAGAGAACATAGCCAATCTTGCTCGTGAAGGTATGGAAGAAGTGTGCCAAGGGAGATCATTTTGAACCTTTCTCGGACTAAATATTTGTTCAGTTCTCTGAGGTCCAGGATTGGTCTTAGTCCCCCTGACTTCTTTCGAATGAGAAAATAGGGGGAATAGAATCTTGTGCCCTGCTGGGACATTGGAACCTCTTCTATAGCCCCTTGAGCCAGAAGAGTGGTGACCTCTTGCCACAACAGGTCTGAGACCGGTGGTTGAGATTTGAATTGTTTTATTAGCGTGGATGGGGGCAAGCTGAGGAAATGAAGCTTGTATCCCAGAATCACGATAGATAGAGTCCAGTCTTCTGATGTGATTTGTTGCCATCTTTTGGCAAAATGGCAGATACGGCCTAGAATATTTAAAGGTTCTGGGCTTAGAATAGGAAGAAAGGCTAAATTCTCTAGACAAAAGTCAAAGACCCTGAGGATGCTGGGTCTGCTGAGCCTGCTGAGCCTTCTGAGCTTGTGTCTTTCTTTGTCTAGCTTGTTGTTTCCCCTTCTGGGGAACATGTGTTTGCTGGGTGGAAGATGGATAAAACTTTTTTTTTTTTTTTTTTTAGAAAAAAAGGGGTTTTTGAAAAACCTTTTCTTGGCTGGGTTAGCTGTAGATTTTGACAATCTGTCTAAAGTTGTATTATCAGTGCCAATTTCATTAGCTTTGAGCTGCCAATCCTTGCCAAATAGATTTTCTCCTGTGCAAGGAATGTTTCCCAGCTTATCTTGCACCCATTTCTCTGAGTCTGAAGCTTGGAGCCAGGCAATACGACGTGCTCCTATGGATATAGCAGAAGTTCTGCTAATACATTCAAAACAGTCAAAGGTAGCACGATTCATAAACTTAGAGACATTTTGAGCATGTTTGACTAAAGTCAAATGATCTGTCCATTTATCCTCTTGAAGAAAAGGGTTCAAAAGTTCCAAGTCTTTTGTAACCTGCTCAAGAAACATTCCCATGTATAATATATAAGAACTGATTCTTGCTGATAGCATGGAGGACTGAAAGCATCGACGACCAAAAGCATCCAGTGTTCTAGACTCACGACCTGGTGGATTGGAAGAGTGTCTTTTAGCACTCTTAATCAGCCTCATGGCGGACTCTACCACCATAGAATGATGTGGTAACTGAGTCTTCTGAAACCCTAGACAAGGTGGTACTCGATATATAGTGTCAAGACGTCTAGAGTGTGGAGATACTGTTAAAGGAGCTTCCCACATTCTTAACATTAGATCATGTAAGATCTGGTGTATAGGAAGCATAGCTGCCTCCTTTGGAGCCAAAGGATATTGAAGAATTCACAATTCTTCTGCCCTAGGCTCCTTTTCTGGTACTACTGTAATGGCAAGACCCTTTGCCATATCATGTAAAAAATCATGAAAAGACATATCCTCAGGAGGGGACATTCTGCGTTGAGGAGAAGGAGTTGAATCTTGTAAAAGTTCGGCTCTGGTACCGGTGGAATCATCTGAGTCATCGGAATCGGAAGACTCAAAAGGAGGAAGCACCGGGTTCTCCCGAAGCAGATGGCGTCGGTACCGCTCGATGTCGGTACCAAAACGAGTCGGTACCTGATCCCCCATGCTGGAGAGATATTCCAAACTCGGCATCGGGGGAAGCATGCCTGTTGAAGCAGGTACTGAGTGCACTGGCACCGGTATCGGTATCGGTACCAGTGTCTGCGGAACCGTCTGCAACTTTAGTGGTACCGAAGCAGTTAAAAGAGTCACTAGACTGCGTTCGATAGCGAGGAGTCTTTTGTCTACTGCCGATGCCAGGGTGTCGGTACCAGTGGTAGTGGCCACAACCCCCGAGCATGGCACCAGTAGTTCCATCAAGGCCGAGGCCTCGGGAACATCCTGGAGCCCCGATAAATCTTTGGAGCCTGAAGACTCCCACTGGGGCTGTTTTGCTGGTGAAGTATCCTTGAGGGCAACGCCAGTGGCATCTCAATGTTTAGAGGGAGATCTTTTAGGGCTGGCTAGTCTTAGAAGACTTGTGTTTAGTTACCTGAGATCCCTGGGAAGAAGTAGAAGCCCTGGAAGACATTGATGCTACAGACATCGAGTCTGAAGCAAAAAGGGCACCAAGTTGATTCGCTTGATTCTGAAGACTTCTTTTAGTCAACTTCCTGCAGGAGAGACACTCTGCAGGGCAATGGTCAGGAACTAAACATTTAAGACACCAGTCATGGGTGTCGGTAATAGAAATTGTACCGCCACATTTTGAACATTTTTTAAAACCAGTGGCTGGTTTTTCCATGGTAAAGGAAATGAGGGCCTAATGCCCAAAATGGCGCCAAGCACCAGAGCAGGGAAAAACAATCCCTGAGAAAAGCACTAAAATTGAAATATTTTTAGAAGAAAAGAAAGAAAAGCACCGGTGGTACCGGTAGGCGTCGACGGAAGGCAGACACAACCACAAAAAATATAAAAATAAGAGATGATTTTCTGCGGTGACAGGGGACACATCCTGTCGGCTCCGCGGAAAACAAAGAACTGAAGTGAGAGAGGTAGTTGGGCGGGAAGGCAGCACGCATGCATGGTGGGATGCTCCCAAAAGCTTTTCTTTTGGATGCTGGGGAGCGTTGCCGTGCAGGCTCCGCCGGTGTTGATGGTACCCATATGTGAAGACTACATTCCTGCTTGTTCCTGGAGATTGACTGTGCCCTCTGCAGGTGCATTTCAGATTGTGGTTGGGGGCAGCAGAGCTTTTCCAGGCCTACTGCCTGTCTGCTAGTGCATATGTGATATGTACAGATCTGCATCAACTGCCCTTGATGATGCCTTTTCGCTAGCACGACTGGGGTAGATGGTCCCACAGCCCTTCTTCATGCCCTTCTACTGCCTCCATTGCAAAGATATAGAGTGCTTGTCTGTAGGGGGCAGATCCTGTCCACCACCTTGACCCAGACAGGGCGGTTTGGTAGGTGGTGTTACATAATCTGCATGTGGGTCCAGACACCGCCCTGCCCCGCCCCGCCCCCACCCCCACCCCCGCCCCCGCCCCCGCCCCCGCCCCTGCCCCTGCCCCTGCCCCTGCCCCTGCAACAATTGACCATAGCAACCACACTGGATATACTTAACGTGGGTGGCTCCTGGTCTCCATGGGCTAGATGTGACTTGGGAATACAGATGGACACAGGATTATTTTAAATGTGGCTGCAAGAAATACCTGTCACACACTGGCAATGATAGGACCCTGAAGTAACACTTATCTCAAGCAACCCGGGTACTGCGGACCTGGTGCTGGCCACCCCACCTCGCCCTCAGGGTGAACACAGTACCAGCAAAATGGCATGGTGTGTGGCTACTCTGTACCAGTATCACGCACGGTCAGTTCCTCCTACCACACTGAGGTGCTGGAGAGCTGCATACCCCATCTGGTGATCAGATGTAGACTGCTGTTCTGCATGTGCAGTGCATCATGGGTAGTGGTGGGTTTAACCTATACTGGTGGACACAGCAGACAGCTTGTGCAGTGGCCTGCACCCTTTCTGTAGCCAGCCATTGCTGAGGCAGATGCCATAGGGGTATAGCCCACTGGTTAATTCAATGACATCCTAGGCAGAGATCATGGGTTCAATCTCCCCATGGTCTCATTTTAGTAGGCCTGTCCGAGGCAAGTCTTTTTCATTCCTGTGACAATCATATCTGCAGATCTGTGCTGCCAGCACATAATACCCTCATCACAGTTGCCAGCCATTCTTCTGTCCGTCTATCTGCGAAGGTCAGCTGTGTAGTGTCCTGTCTTCATGTGCTGGCTGCTACCCCATGTCCTGCACTGGTACCCTTTTCTGCATTGCGGCTCTCCATGCTTGCCTCTCCTGTGTCTGCTCTGCATGGCACTACTACTCCTCTGTCCTTCTATCATTGCAAATGTCTTGCCACCTCTACCTCCACTGGTGGACACATATTTCCATCCTCTTCCACCCACTGTCATTGTAGCACTTTACATTGCCAACACCCTGTGCATCGGTAAAGCTGCCTCCAATATGTTTGTCCATTTTGCCGGCTGCCACATTGGCTGCATGCAGATTTGGCAGGTCCACCAGCTCCCACCTCTACTTCCTTCCATCACTTGTCCATTGCCTTTCCTTGGTGCTTTGTGCAGTGTTAGGGTTACATCAGTTTTTTGCCCTTACATTTCATGCTTGTCAACTTGGGGCACCTTACTGCCCTTGGGCACCATATCTTGGGTCACCTTAACATCCTTAGGGCACCTTGTATGGCACCATAGGTTAGGCACCTGAGGCGCCTCATGAGGCACTTTATAAGGTGCCTTATGAGGTGCTTTATAAGGCGCTCTACAGGGCACCTTATACAGCACCTTCAGCCTTGTAATGTGCTATCAGCTTTAATATGTATTGTCCGTTTAACACGCGATACCTGGCAAGGCGCCCTTTACCACATATTACACAGCCATTGCTACCTCAACGCCGATACGCCCACTTACTTATATGGCATTGCTCACGTTAGCGCTGCACTTTTCGCCAGTAACGTTATCGCGGTTTAGTAAACATACCCCTAAATCATGTATGGTGTGTTTCTTTTAAGTCAGGAAGCAAAGAGTTCCATAAGTTATTTCAAAAACAGAAGAAAACAGATCATCTCTTGTTTCCATCTGTAGATGTTAGTCCATTTGTATACTGGGTATGTATTCTTTGAGAAGAAGAGTAAGGGATTAATAGATGAGATAAGTAGAGTGGTAAACCAAAACATAGCATCTCGTGAATTAATGAGAGGATTTTGGGGAGGAGCTGAAAGCAAAAAGTAACCACTGTAAATTTTTTAGGGCTGGTGCGTTATGATCATATTTTTTACTCCTGTAATAAATCTTGCATCAGCATTCTGCACAATTTAGAGACAATGTATAACAAAATTAGTTGTGATGTCACAAAAATTGAAGTAGTCAAGTAGGTTTAGGGTTAGTGTATAAGCAAGGATATTAAGATAATGTTGATCAAAAAGCAGTTTGACTTTTCATATTTTCTGAGAGCATAATAAGATTATTTAATTACTGAGGAACTCTGGGTTTCAAAAGTGAAGGATGAATCTATACTGCACCATAAGATGGCAGGGCAATCGCAAAGTGAAATGGGACTGTTGTTAACACTTGCTGATCTAGTGGGGTTTAATTTCATTCCATGAAGAGCTAGTATAATTTAGAAATATAAGGGCAGCTTCTGTTGGTAAAGAATATGAGTTAAATATCATCTGTTAAATAAAGTCCACTAAAGCCAAGTCATTGTACTAATGTGGCTAAGGAAGCAATAAGCAAATTGAACAAAGTTGGCACCAGTATAATTTGCTGAGAAAGACATAAGAACATAAAATATGCCATAATGGGCCAATCTAGATCACAGGTACCTAGCAGTTGCCCCAAAAGACACAAGTTCCACAATGCTTGTATAAGGGCAAGCAGTGGATATCTTGGGTCCCCTTTAATAATGGTTTATGGATCTTTCCTCCAGGAACTTGTCTACACCTTTTCTAAACCCGGCTACACTAACAGCTTTTATTACATCCTCAGTAACGAATTCCAAAGTTTGATTACACGTTGAGTGAAAAAATATTTTCTCTTATTAGTCTTAAATTGGTTACACTGTAGCTTCATTGCATGTCCCCTAGTCTTTCTATATTTTGATGGTGTAAACAATCGATCTACGTTTACCCATTCCACTCCATTCATTAATTTATAGACCTCTTATCATATCTCCCCTCAGCCGTCTCTTTTCCAGCTTGAAGAGCCCTAACCTTTTTAGCCTCTCTTCATAGGGTTATCCTTCCATCCTCTTTACAAACATTTTGGTGGCTCTTCTCTGTACATTTTCTAGTATGCTATATCCTTTTTAAGATATGGTGACCAGAATAGCACTCAATATTCAAGGTGCATTTGCACCATGGAATGATACAGAGGCATTATAATATCCTTTGTTCTATTCTCCATTCCTTTCCTTATGATTCCTAGCATTCTATTTGCTTTCTTGGCTGTCGCTGCACACTGGGCGGAGGGTTTCCAAAAGTTATCCACGATGATGCCTAAATCATTTTCCTGGGTGGTGGTTCCTAATGTGGAACCTTGCATCGTGTAACCATAGTTTGGGTTGCTCTTTCTTAGATGCATAACTTCGCACTTGTCCACAATAAATTTCATCTGCCATTTGGATGCCCAGTCTTCCAATTTATTAAGGTCCTCTTGTAATATTTCACAATCCTCATGGATTTTAACAACTTTGAATAAATTTGTGTCATCTGCAAATTTGATTACCTCATTCATTCCCATTTCCCGGTCATTTATGAATATGTTAAAAAGCAGCGGACCCAGCATAGATCCCTGGGGTACTTCACTATTCACCTTTCTCCATTGGAAAAATTGGCCATTTAGCCCTACCCTCTGCTTTCTTTTAAACAGTTCCAGATCCACAATAATACACTGCCTCCTATCCCATGACTTTTCAATTTTGCCGAAAGTTTCTCATGAGGGTCCTTGTCAAAGGCTTTCTGAAAATTCAGATAC
Source organism: Ichthyophis bannanicus (assembly GCA_033557465.1). Lineage (NCBI taxonomy): Eukaryota > Metazoa > Chordata > Amphibia > Gymnophiona > Ichthyophiidae > Ichthyophis > Ichthyophis bannanicus. The sequence goes on from CM066035.1 coordinate 463,553,821, forward strand.
ACTATGGGGTATGTTTACTAAACTGCGTTAGTGCGATTCATGTTAGGAGCTGCGTTAGAGACAGAAACCCCAAATAAGGACATGGGCGGTACATCGTTGCCGAGAACGTGCTGAGAACGCGCGCTACAAGGCGCCAAAAATGAACGAGCGCTACAGGGCACGTTACCGCGCGTTAATCTTAAGAAGGCGCGCAGACATACTATCACAGCAACAGAGCTGTAGCACAATGGTTACAACACTGACTGATGGTACAGGGGTCATGGGTTCGATTCCCCAGTGGGCCCAATGTATAAGGCTGGCTGAGGCTGCACCCTTTACTTTAAGTAGTGATTGTTGAGGCATTTGACATGCATTTTAATTTGTGCTGCCAGCAAACACACCCTCACGGTGGCATAACTTAAGGTGCTGCATAAGGCACCCCATAACGCACTCCATAGGGCACATTATAAAGTGTACTGTCTGCCAAGGCACCCTATAATGTCCCCTATAGGACACCTTATAAGGCTGTGAACAAAGCCCTGGGTGGCTGCAGGACTGCACGTCACCACACAAACTGTCTGCTGTGGTTACCAGGATAGGGTTAACCCACCCATACCCATGATGCACTGCACATGCAAATCAGCAGTCGAGAGATGGGCACAAGCACCACAACACATTGGCCAGGTAGGGGGAACAAACCGTGTGTGGTACTGCCACAGAGTAGCCACAGACAGTTACATTGTGCAGGTACTGTGCCCACCCTGAGGTTGAGGTGGGGCGCCCAGCACCAGGTCCACAGCACCATTCATGGCTGAACTATGCCATGCTGCAGGTCCCCATCAGTGTGTGATAGGTAGTTCCGTTAGACACACCTAGGATACATCTGTGACCTGCTGTATGTCTCGGTCATGTCTAGTCCTTATGGGCGATGATGCACCCAGAATAGTGCATATCCTGTGTTGGTGCCATGGTTACCTGCTGTAGGTGGGGGGTGTATGGACCCATGGGCAGACCATGCACCACCACATAACCCACCCTCTGGGGCTCAGGGTGGGAAACAGGATCACCCACCAATAGAGCCATAGTCTACCTCCCCGCAATGGTAGCTGTAGAGGGGACCATCAACCCCAGTCCTGCTAGGGAACAGACAGAGCGGTACACATCCGTAACAAAGTAGCAGACAGACAGCAGGCTTGGAAATGCTGAGCTGCCCCCCCCCCCATCTGACATTCTCCAGCAGCAAGCCTCCAGCCGCTGCACCCTGCAAGGTGGTCCAGCAAGACACATACAAGCTGCAGACAGTCCGCCAGCTAGTCCATAGTGCATGGTCCTGGAGCAACTGCATGTACCCAGAATGGGGATGCCAGCATACACACCAAGCAGATAAGTCAGTGATTGGGCCCCAAAATAAAACCCATATATATCACATGAGAAAAATGCTGTACAGCACTATGGGGGAACCTAGCCATGCCATGGTCACTGCTCAGTCAGGGTGAGAGTGACCGCCCAGCAGGACATGCTGTGGCCACCCTGTCCATGCAGGTGGTACTGGGCACTACAATGTCTGAGCCATTGCCCTATGCCCTCTGCGGATGCAGCCAGGCCAGGCCACCCTATCCAGGCTTTTCCCACAGTACCTTGCTCCTCATTATGCACATTAGCAGGCCAATACTGGCAACAGAGCTAGCAGTGTGGGCTGTGGAGGGTGTTGGCAGCCACCACACACTGGATAGACAGACACACACTCCCCACACCTATGTCAGCATTGTGCAACTATAGAGGTGTTGGGCAGCCCAGGCCACCACACCAGTCCTGGGCACAGGGCAGGCATGGCTATGGTACGCTATATACATGCCCTTCTCCACAACTCACATGGACCTGACCCCCCTCACAGACTGCTTCAACGCAGTTTCAACTTGGCTCCAAACACAGAACCTTCGCATCCAACATAAAAAAACGGAGGTGCTATTCATCACCAGAGACACCTACTTTACCCCCCCATCCCATGTCAGTGTCAATGAAGCTGATTTGAGAACCAAAGATGCAATAAAATATTTGGGAGTTACTTTGGATCAACATCTTAACTTGAAAAGCCACATAAGCAACATAGTCAAAGCCGTCTACTTCAAAATACGCTCTCTCAAGCACCTACGCTCCCTATTGGACCCAGATGACTTCCGAACCATATATCAAGCGCTGATACTGCCGCACTTTGATTTTGCAAATTCCATCTTACAAGGTCTCCCCCAATCCACATTAACCCCCTTACAGTTGGCCATGAACACCGCAGCTAGGATCCTTTACGGAGCATCCAGATATGACCACGTGACCCCCATTCTCAAACAGCTGCACTGGCTACCAATCAATGGGAGAATCACCTTCAAAACCCTTCTATTAGCTTTCAAAGCAATCAAAGGTATTTCAGCCTCCTCACTCACTCATCTTATCCACTTTGTCCCTCCCAACAGATCCAGAAGATCAACAGCTGTAAACTTGCTTGCAATACCAAAGGCTTCGACAAAGTACAACTTATCAACCACAAACAGGTCTTTCAGCTGTTACGTACCCAAATGCTGGAATGCTCTACCCCTGACATTAGGGCCATAGCCAGCCTATATCAGTTCAGGAAGGCCCTAAAAACCCACTTATTCCTCCAACACTTACCTGACAGCAATTGATCCTAGATATACCCTCCAGGAATTGACCCAATTTAGTTAGAAAAGACCTACATGCATTATCTGACTTTTATCTATCCTTCCAATGTAAATAGATTATGTATATAGTTGACCCTGTTTTCCATGTTTATACTCCTGTTCGATGTAAACCTGACAGCTTGTTGTTATGGTCGTTAAGTTATAATGTAAACCGCACTGATGCTAAATAGCGCGGTATATAAGAAACTGTAATAAATAAATAAATAAATAAATAAATATACCGTAAGAGTCACTCCCCAGGTTGGAAAACACTGTCAGACACAACACCTGTAGCACACTCCATAGACATCAGAAAGGTTGCTATGATGCAGCTCACTCAGAATATTGTACTTAACCTAGGAATTGCTACCTGCCAGTAATCATAGCAACCTCTTTAAAGATGTGTACCATATTCCCAGGTTTAGGGTGGCATTACTAAGGTATGCAAGTGCTAGTATTGGGAGATGCACGCAGAGCCCAGAGTCCTGCCTCTCCAGGAGGCTTTGGATAATGGGGCCTGTGGGTGCGGGTGTGTCTGCCCCTGTTGGCTGCTGCTTTACGGCAGAGGTTCCCAACTCCAGTCCTGCGGTGCCAAACACTGTTCGGGTTTTCATGCTGTCCCTCATGAATGTGCATGAGATACATCTGCATACCATGGGGGTGGTGCATAGAAATGCAGCACAGGCATCTTTATCAGAGGCAGCATGGAACCGGAATGGTGTTTGGCCCTCCAGGACTCCATTTGGGAGACTCTGCTCTAGGTAATGTGCATGCATATGGTGTCCGTGCTCTGTAGGGTAAAATGTGGGTGTCTTGGGCATGTTTACGTCATCTGCAATAAAGGTGCTGTCTGTATTAGTACGTTGTAGTAGTGGGTAAAATATGGGGACTGGGTTGGCAGGAACCACAGCTGGGACTTGAACCCGTGACCCTCTGCTTCTGAATACACTGGTTTTGTGCACTGCACCACCATGTTGTCCAACAAACAAGCACGAACCACGCGCCACACAACAGACCCAGTCAAAAGCGTGGAGGCAAGGAAGGAACTATTTATTAACACTCCTGTATCACAAAGCCAGGCCCGACACAGGCCGTGTTTCGCTTATGTCTTCATCAGGGGCTTTTGGCTACAACATAAAAAAAAAGTTAAAAACATTCATAATCTGTAAAAACAAATCATAAACGTAAGCATAATAAAATAACACAATTAAAGCACCTAACAAACTATTTGATGCATCAACAAACGAATATAAATAAATAAATAATTAATACAGTACAGCAAATAACTGCCTAAAAACATAAATAGATTGGACACATCTAAAAGGTACTACCATCTCATAATCACATAAATACCAAATAATATGTACCTAAAAAATAAATATAATAAACCCTTCCTTGCCTCCACGCTTTTGACTGGGTCTGCACCACCATGTTGCCACAGAGTCTGTACATTCCTTGGTGATACTATGACTGTTCATCAGACAGGGCCCGTCTGTTGCAGTACACGGCACCCACCTACACAGGGCTAGGCCACGGTCTGCTCTGGGCAGCTGCCACTGCCCCCTCCACCACCAGTATCCCTCAGCCACCATGCTGACATGCCCTTCTGCTGGTGGAGCTGGTGTTGCGCAGTCTCAGGCCATCCAGTGTGCAGGTAGGCAGCTGCCTATGGTGCGGGTTCTGGGGTAGGGGTGCCTGCATAGACGTCCACGCTCCCCCCCCAGCCCCGCCTGCCAATGTTCCATGCCCTTGGGGGTTGCTGTTGGGTACTATCCCCTGTGACAACCCCATCTTGGGAAACACACTCGTGCCCATGTTGGGCCTTCAGCAGTTGCTGTCTGGCTGCTCCGCTGTTTCAGCATTCATATGGGCCACCTAGGCATCACCCTAGTCCGCACTGTGGCCCAGCTCCACCACAGCATGTGCTGCCTGCGGCCCTCTGTATCCCCTTCTCCGGCATCTGTCCAGTTGCTGTTCCGGCATGCCAGCCCTGATGTTGCGGGACATGTGCACGCCATAGGAACCCTGTCCGATGGTGGGGGAAACCCTGAGCAGCGCTATTTCACTGTGGGCCCATTCACCTTGTATGGGTACGGAGTATAGACACTTCCACGATTTATATATGTTCTATGGAGCTTACTCGGGGGTGGGGGGTTGATGTTTCTCATTTATACCACTATTGGCCAGCTTGGTTATTGTTTTTTTCCAGTTTGTTGGGGTCATTTTCAGTGTTTCTGTGCCCTTTTGTTCTGTGCACATGTATCACACTTATCACTTTTTTTGGTTTCCCTGCGTGGGCTGTACATTGCTGACATTGAAATGGTTTCTCAACCCTGTAATGTGCATTTAACAGCAGGTTTTCATTCACGTTGGAATTCAGCTCTGAAAATCAGCGCGCTAGTGTGAAGGGAGCCTCTCCCCGCCCACTCTACGCCCATTGACCCTTTCTCTCCGCCCTTTCTCCACCTTCTGCGGTGTTTTACCGCGCCGTGGGGCATTACGATCGTTAGCGCATCATAACGCGCATCATAACGCGCCAAATGAATACAAGCACACACGCAAGGACACAACAGACAGAGCACTCTCCATGGCTGCTCCAACAATATGGAACAATCTACCGGACGATTTAAGGGCAACTCCAGACCTCAAAGACTTCAGAAAACAGCTGAAAACCATGCTGTTCATAGAGCACTATGGACACATCACATAACCTAAGAGAATGTATAACAGCACACCATACCTCCTAACACAGTATGTATATAAAATGTGTCTTAGCACCACTGTAGATAGCCCACTTTGTACATAGCTCAAACAAATCTAGCACACAACACAGCCCACACAACTAAGTTTCACCCTCACTGCATGTATAACACACCCACTTTACCTGATTGCTTGCTGTGATACCACCTTGATTATTAAGATAAGGCGGTTTAGAAATACTGTTAAATAAATAAATAAATAAATAACGCGCGTTATTCACGATTACCACAGTTTAGTAAACATACCCCTATGTCAACCAACTCACCTTTGTCTACCTGTTTATTCACACCTTCAAAATAACAAAACAGATTAGAGAGCTTCCTTGGCTAAAGCCATGTTGACTGTCTCCCATTAAGCCATGACTATTTACATTTTCAGTAATTTTGTTCTTTATAATGGTTTCTACCATTTTTCCCGGTATTGACGCCAGACTTATCGGTTTACAGTTTCCCGGATCACCCCTGGAACCCTTTTTAAAAATTGGGCGTTACATTGGCCATCCTCCAATCTTCAGGTATTACAGATGATTTTAATGATAGTTCACAGATTGCAGTAGGTCTGCAATCTCATATTTCAGTTCTTTCAACACCCTTGGATGTATATCATCCAGTACAGGTGATTTGCTACTCTTCAGTTTATCAAATAATTGTAATGCATGTTTCCGGTGTATCAATATTTCTTTCAATTCTTCAGCGGCATCACCTTTAGATACCATTTCAGTCATGGATAACATCTCTACATCTTCCTCAGTAAAGACCGAAGCAAAACATTCATTCAGTCTCTCCACTATGGCTTTGTCCCCTATGAGTGCCCCTTTTACCCCTCTATCATCTAATGGTCCAACTGATTCTCTCACAGATTTTTTGATATGAATGTACTTGAAAAATTCTTAATTATGTATTTTTGTTTCCACAGCAAGCTTCTTCTCAAATTCTCTCTTTGCTGCCTTATCAATGCCTTGCATTTAACTTGCCAGTTCTTGTGCTGTTTCCAGTTTTAGTCATTTGGCTCTCGTTTCCATTTCCTGAAAGATGCTTTTTTGGCAACAACAGCCTCTCTGACCTCACCTTTAAACCATGCTGGCAGTTTTTTGGACTTTCTTCCACTTTTCTTAAAGCATGGAATACAGCTCGCCTGGGCTTCCAAGATAGTATTTTTAGACAACACCCATCCTTGATGTAAATCTTTAACCTTCACAACTGCTCCTTTCAGTTTTTTCTTAACTATTTTCCTCATTTTATCATAGTCTCCCTTTTGAAAGTTAAAAGGTAGTACTATGGATTTCCTTACCATCCTTCCTCCATTTATTAAATCAAAAGCGATCACGCTATGATCACTATTGCCAAGTGGCCCCAACACCCTTATCTCTTACACCAGATCTTTTGTTTCACTAAGGACTAGGTCCAAAATGGTTTCCCCTCTGGTTGGTTCATGAACCAGCTGCTCCAAGAAGCAGTCATTTATTTTATCTGGAAACCTTATCTCTCTAGCATGTCCTGCCGTGACACTGACCCAGTCAATACCGGGGTAATTGAAATCACCCATTATTATTACTGTGCTCTAACTTTTCTTAGTTTCCCTGATTTCCTTAAGCATTTCATCATCCAGGCAGTCAATAGTATATCTACACTGCCATCGCCTTCCCCTTCCCTTTTTTATATGGAATTTCAATCCATAGAGATTCTACAGTGAATTTTCTTTCCTGCAAAACTTTAATCCTTGCCCTCTCTAACACAGAGAGCAACCCCTCCACCAATTTGATCTGCTCTATCATTACAATATAGTTTGTACCCAGGTATTACAGTGTCGCACTGGTTGTCCTCTTTTCACCATGTCTCTGAGATACCAATCATAATTAACCTCTCATTTAGTGCTATATATTCTAACTCTCCCATCTTATTTTTTAGACTTCTGGCATTTGCATACAAGCATTTTAGAGACTGTATTTTATTCATATTAATCTGGCTATCGGTAGGCAGAGGTGACTTGCAGTCTTTAAGCTCTGTCTGCTCTGTACTCAAGGACATTTGGGCTACTTTTGTCTTTATTGGAACTTCTCTGTTGATATGCCCTAACTTTAATCTTTTGCTAGTATCATTCAAGGATACATTGTTCCCAACCATGTGCCAAGTGTAAGAGAATAGGATTTAGATACTGTGGACCTGGGCTAGTCCTGCTAAAGCAGCTAGCCGCCGCCACTGAACATTGCACCTGGATATTCAATACCAGGGTCATATCCAGGCCCCGACATTGAATATCCTGCTTTTCTGGATGGCCATGAAGCTAACTGGGCAGCAGCAATATTCGGCCCCTGGCCTGGTTAACCTCAGCTGCAAAAGTTATGACAGCCTTTACTTTGCTTGACTTTCGCTGCATTGCGATAACCAGGCAGTGGTTCAACATCGCTGCTGCCTGGTTATCATCAGGAGCCACCACCAGACCACCCCTGGAACACCCTGATGCTAACTTGTTAGTATCGGGACATGTAGCAGCAGCACTCACACATATTTCCATGCTAGTGCCTCTGACTATCCTGACCAAGGGGATTAACATGCTTAGTAAGTCTGCGAACCGCGTTAATCCCTTTCAGTATCTGGCCCTGTATTACCAGTTCTGACTTCATAAGAGCAATTTTGAAGGTAGGAGGCAAATCTCTAAACTACAGGGGAGTGACAACAACAGAACAGGATCTATTAAATTGAAGTTCATGCTAAGATCAATCGATATTAGTAGAGCTGAATGGTTGGATTCCAGTTCACAATCTATTTCATTTAATACGTAAAGAAGCAGAGATTCAATGCAGTGACTAGGGCTAAATCCCACCTGTCTATAATGAAGAACATTGGTTTGGTTAAAAATACAGCAAGTACCAACTTAGACCTAGGGGTATGTTTACTAAACCGTCTTATTGTGCGTTCTGTGATGTTATCGCGCGATAAGGTACCTTATTGCGTGATAATGGCGCTTTATCGTGCGATAAGGTACCTTAGCACGCGATAACGCACGCTGCGGCGCAAATGAGCGCTGAAGGCGGAGAAAGGCTCCCGGAGGGCGGAGGAAGGCTCCCCAGGGGCGGAGAGAAGGGCTCAATGGGTGGAGAGTGGGAGGGGAGATGCTCTCTTCACACTAACGCTGTGAAATCCGAGGCTGAAAACTAACGTCAGTGAAACCCTGGCGTTAGAGCTGATTTAAAGGGAAGAGAAACCATTTCTGTCAGCAATGTACAGCAAAATCAGGGAAACCTTCAAAAACGTGATAAGTGTGATACATGTGCACGGAACAAAAGTGCAAATAAACACTGAAAATTACCCCAACAAAATATAAAAAAAACATAACCACTCTGGGCAATAGTGATATTAATGGGAAATATCAAAAAACACTCTCAAGAAAGCTAAAAAAAAAGGATATGGATTTTGGAAGGGTCTACGCTCCATCCCCATACAAAGTGAATTATCCCACAGTGAAATAGCGCTGATCGGGGTTTCCCTCTCCATTGGACAGGTTTCCTATGGCATGCACATGTTCTACAACAGCAGGGTGGGCATGTTGGAATGGGCAACTGGACAGATGCTGGGAAAGGGGACACAGAGGGCTGCAGAAGGCACATGCTGTCCTGCAGCTGGGCCACAGTGCAGACTAGGGTGATGCCTAGGTGGTCCATAGGAATGCTGAAACAGTAGAGCAGCCAGACAGCAACTGATGAGGGCCCAGCATGGGCACGAGTGCGCTTCCCACAGTGTCACAGGGGATAGTACCCAGCAGGTACTGTGGGACCTGGCACTGCAGTACCCCCAAGGGCACAGAACATTGGCAGGCATCCCTACCCCAGAACCTGCACCATAGGCAGCCGCCTACCTGCACAATGGATGGTCTGAGACTGCACTCCACCAGCAGCACCAGCAGACGGGCATGTCAGCAGGGTGGCAGAGGGGTACTGGTGGTGGAGGGGGCAGTGGCAGCTGCCCAGAGCAGACCGTGGCCTAGCCCTGTGTAGGTGGGTGCCATGCACTGCAACAGACAGACCCTGTCTGATGAACAGTCATGGTATCCCCAGGGAATGCACTGTCTCTGTGGCAACACGGTGGTGCAGTGCACACAGCCAGTGTGTTCAGGAGCAGGAAGTCACAGGTTCAAGTCCCAGATGTGGTTCCTGCCAACCCAGCCGCCATATTTTACCCACTACTACAACATGCTAATACAGACAGAACCTGTAGTGCAGATGACGTAGACATGCCCAAAACACCTACATTTTACCCTAAGGAGCACAGACACCATAAACATGTGCATTACCTAGAGCAGAGTCTCCCAAATGCAGTCCTGGAGCGCCAAACACCATTCAGGTTCCATGCTGTCTCTAATAAAGATGCCTGTGCTGCATTTCTATGCGCTGCCCCCATGGTATGCAGATGTATCTCATGCATATTCATGAGGGACAGCATGAAAACCCAAACAATGTTTGGCACACCAGGACTGGAGTTGGGAACCTCTGCCATAAAGCAGCAGCAAACAGGGGCAGACACACTCGCACCCACAGGCTCCATTATCCAATTCCTCCTGGAGAGGCAGGACATTGGGCCCTGCGTGCATCTCCCAATACTAGCACTTACATACCTTAGCAATGCCACCCTAAACCCGGGAGTATGGTACACAGCTATCAAAAGGTTGCTATGATTACTGGCAGATAGCAATTCTGAAGTACAATTTTCTGATTGAGCTGCATCATGGCAACCTTTCTGATGTCTGTGGAGTGTGCTACAGGTCTTGTGTCTGACAGTGTTTATCACCCTAGGGAGTGACCCCAACAGTATTGCGTACCATAGCCCTGCCTGCACTGTGCCCAGGACTGGAGTGGTGGCCAGGGCTGCCAAACACCTCTAGTTTTACACTGCTGGCATAGGTGTGGGAGTGTGTGTCTGTCTATCCAGTGTGTGGTGGCTGCAAACATCCTCCACAGCCCACACTGCCAGCACTGTTGCCAGTATTGGCCTGCCAATGTGTATAATGAGGAGCAAGGTACCATGGGTATTGCCCGGACAGGGTGGCCTGGCCAGGATGCATCTGCACAGGGCATAGGGCAATGGCTGGGACATTGTAGTGTCCGGCCACCACCTGCACAGACAGGATGGCCACAGCATGTCCTGCTGGGAGATCACTCTCACCCTGACTGAGCAGTGACCACGGCATGGCTAGGTTCCCCCATAGTGCTCTATAACGTTTCTCTCATGTGATATATATGGGTTCCCTTTTGGGCCCCAATCACTGACTTATCAGCTTGGTGTGTATGCATCTCCTCCAGGAACATGCACTATGGACTAGCTAGCAGACTGTCTGCAGCTAGTATGTGTCTTGCTGGAACATCTTGCAGGGTGCAGTGGCTGGAGGCTTGCTGCAGGAGAATATCAGATAGTGGTGGGATGCAGCTGAGCATTTCCGGGCCTAATGTCTGTCTGCTATTGCATTATAGATGTGTACAGGGCTGCATTGACTGCCTTGTAGGGTGTCTGTTCCCCAGCAGGACTGTGGTTGATGGTCCCCTCTCCTGCTGCCATTGCAGGGAGGTAAAATGTGGATCTGTTGGTGGGAGAGCCTGTTTCCCACCCTCAGCCCCAGAAGGTGGGTTGGGTGGTGGTACATAATCCGCCTATGGGTCCATAAGGGCTAAACCTGACTGAGAAATAGAGATGTATCCAAAGTGTGTCAGCAGGAACTACCTATCTCACACACTAGCACTGCTGGGGACCTGCAGCATGGCCTATTTCTGCCGCGGAAGGTGCTGTGGACCTGGTGCTGGGCGCCCCACCTCACCCTCAGGGTGAGCACAGGACCCGCACAATGTGACGGTGTGCCAGTAACACACACGGTCAGTTCCCCCTACCAGGCCGAGGTGCTATGGGGGTGCATAGCCCATCTTGTGTTCATCTGTAGACTGCTGATTTGCATGCGCAGTGCATCATGGGTACGGGTGGGCTAACCCTATCCTGGTGATCACAGCAGACTGTTTGGGTGGTGACATGCAGTCCTTCTACAGTCAGCCAGGGGCTTGTTAGCAGCTGTAGCCCACTGGTTACTTCACTGCCTGTGCAGCCAGAGGTTATGGGTTCAAACCCACTGTGGGGTTATTTGATAGGGCTGTCCAAAGCATTATCTATTTTTAATGTACATTAGTGCTGCCAGCAAAAACACCCTCAGCGTACTGTAACCATAAGGTGCCTCAGAAGGTGCTTTATAGGGCGCCCTATAAAACGCCTTCTGAGGCACCTTATGGTTACCGTCCATATAAGGTGCCTTATAAGGTATCCTATGGAGCGCCTTATAGGTTGCCCTATTGGGGACATTATAGGGTGCCATGGCGGACAGTGCACTTTATAATGTGCCCTATGGAGTGCCTTATAGGGTGCCTTATGCGGCACCTTAGGTTACGGCACGTGAGGGTGTGTTTGCTGGCAGCAATAATTAAAATACAAATAAACTGCCTCAAGAAACAATACTTACATGTCACAGCTGATGCCTCAGCCTGCCTTATGCATTAGGCACACTGGGGATCGAACTCATGACTCCTGTATCATCAGTCAGTGTATTAACCATTGTGCTGCACCTCTGTTTCTATGTTTGCATGTCTGGGCACCTACTTAAGATTACCGCGCGTTAACGCGCTTAGCGGCGCTTCGCCCAATAATGTGCGCAGCTGCGCGCGTTATTGCGCGATACTCCCGTTTTGCTGCTTTAAGACTGAAACAACCACTCCTTTTTTGGCAGCCTGCACACTATCGCTGGGCGCACGTTAAGACGGTTTAGTAAACATACCCCCTAGTGTTGTGCCACTGGGGAACAAGTAGGTGAGACACATCATCACTATGGTGCTATCCATCTACCATGAGGAGAGTGGCCACTGTTCCATGTACTCTTAGTATTCTGCTATATGTGTGTCTTGTGATGCATGGTGAGTCTGGTAGTGGTATGAGCATCTGCCATCAAAAGACTTGGTAATGTAAGGGCCTATATATATGGCCATTGGCAGGTATGTTGTCTTCCTACAATCCTTCATATTGGCTACCAATCCACCAAGTGCATTTTAGAAACATAGAAACATGAAGGCAGAAAAAGACCATATGGCCTATCTAGTCCACCCTTCCATATCAGCTACTATAGTTCTTTTTTTGCCTTTAGAGATCTTCGGTGTTTGTCCCATGCTTTCTTTAATTGATAACTGTCCTCGTCTCTGCTACCTCCACTGAGAGACTATTCCACGCATCTACCACTCTTTCCGTAAAGAAATATTTCCACATGTTACTCCTAAATCTTATCACCTTTCACCCTCTTCCTATGTCCCCTCATTGCAGAGCTTAGTTTCAATTTAAAGAGGCTCTCTTCTTATGCATTTATGCCATGGAAGTATTTAAACATCTCTATCATATCTCCTCTATCCCACCTTTCCTCTAAAGCAGGGATGGCAAACTCCAGTCTTGGAGTGCCACAATCCAGCCTGGTTTTCAGGATGCCCCTAATGAATATTCATGAGATATATTTCCATACAATAGGAAGCATCCTGAAAACCATCCTGGATTGTAGCACTCAGGACTTGAGTTCGCCATCTCTGCTCTAACGTATACATATTAAGATCTTTAAGTCTGTCCCATATGGTTTATAACAAAGACCACTGACCATTTTGGTAGCCACCCTCTACACTGCCTCCAACCTGTTTATATCCTTCTGAAGGTGTGATCTCAAAAATTGCATATAATACTCCAAATGAGGTCTCACCAAAGACTTATACAGAGGTACTATCACCTCCTTTTTTTCTGCTGGCCATTCCTCTCCCTCTGCACCCAAGCATCCTTCTGGCTTTCACCATTGCCTTTTCTACCTGTTTAACTACTTTAAGATCATCAGAAATAATTACTCCCAGGCCCCGCTCTTCTTTCATGGACAGAGATACTTCACCCCTTATACTATACTGCTCCCTTAGATTTTTGCAGCTCAAATGCATGACTCTGCATTTTTTAGTGTTAAATTTCAGCTGACAAATTCTTAATCATTCTTCAGGTTTAGCTAGTTCCCTCCCCATGTTATCTATGCCTTCCTGGGTGTCTACTCTATTGCATGTTTTGGTATCATCCGCAGAGAGGCAAACCTTGCCCGACAACCCTTCCTCAATATCACTAACAAAAATGTTAAAAAGAATCAGACCAAGGATAGATTCCTGGTAGAGGCTGTCTGACCTTGGAGGGTCTTATACACCTGGACCTTCATCTGCCCATAGCGCTTTGCCAGAAGCATCCAATCAGCTCAATCCCTTTGTCTGATGCTGGCACTGCACTTATGCACTGTATGCTATAGATGCATTCTGTGAATATGCATCTTATGGCCTACTGAGTATAGCTGCCCATTCGCTGTAATTCTACAGTTTGATATACCTTCCTGCTCTTGCAGCTCCTCACAAATCCACTACGGCACGTTGGCGTAGCGTGGCCTAAAGGAGCGTGGCTCAAGGGGCAGGACACGCCCCTTTGGCGCCCCTTCGGTGCACGTGAGGTGTCGTGTGGTGTGTCCATTTGGAGCCGATTCCAGCATTATGGGCAAAAGGAAGGCGAAGGTTGGTGATAAATCTGGGGCTGGTAGCTCAGGAGAGAAAGTGGCGGGCCCTATGGACAAGCATGTGACTGCCTGCTGCCTGGAAATCGATCTCCGGAGGAGGTCTCATTGAGTCCTGTTCTCCAGTCTCCTCCCCCTTTTCCTCTTCCTGCTCTTTCATCCACTATTTTTAGTAGTCCTCCTGAGCAGATTCCCCCTGTTCCATGCCCTGTATTTCCATCTGTAATAGAACCTGGGACTTTAGCTTCTCCTGCGGGGGAAGTAACTTTGCATGATATATGGTCTGCAATTCAAAAAATAGATGTACGTTTAACTTCTACTGTATCCTCTCTGTGTAAATATTCCCAAGATGTAGTGGATAAGTTACAATATATGGATAATCAATTAGGTTCAGTTGTAAAGCTTGCTACCAGCACTGATTCTCAATTTCAGTCTAGCCGTAATTCTGATGTTGCCTTTATACGTGATTCTTCAGCGATATCTTTTCGGCTTGAGGCTCTTGAGAACCGTGCTAGAGCGTGTAATTTACGCTTTCTAAACTTTCCTATGACACACCTAATGTCCTCTGATATACTGTTGGGTAAATATTTTTTGGAGATTCTGCATTTGGAGGGGGATTTTCATACAGCTCAGACGGTCCATATGTATTATTTGCCTCTTGGTTCTTCTTCCACTCCTCGGGCTGTTGGGGTTTCGGCCCCTTCAGTCTCTTCAGTGGATCAGAATTTAACAGCCTTCTTGGAAGATTCTATGGATAATATCTCAAAACGTAACACTTTGGTAGTTCAGTTTATCTCTGAATCAGCCAAACTGCGGGTTATGAGAGCATACTTTAAGCATCGGGGTACTTTATTTTGTGGTCAGGTTATCCAAATCTTCCCAGATGTCTGTCGTCATACGCAGATTCGGCGTAAGCAGTTTCTGCTATTAAAACCACAGGTGGTGGCGTTAGGGGCAACTTTCTTTCTTAAATTTCCTTGCCGTTGTGTGATTACCTTAGGGGGACGAACTTATGTGTATAATGACGTTAATACCTTGAAATGTTTCTTGGATTCAAAAGCAGAGGGAGGTACAATTGTTGAGGAGGAATGATTTTTTTTGTTTTTCAGCTCCTTTATGTGGGGTGTGTAACCCCTTATTTCTTATAACTTGATTGATACTATTTATATTGTTATTAGAGGCAATTCTCCTCTTGATGTGTTTCTTTTATATATGGGAAAAAAAATTTCTTGATTGTATTAGCTATTTCTTTTTTAAAAAAATGTTCTTGTTTGTAATTTCTTGATGCACTGGAAAAAAAAAAAAAAAAAAAGACTGGCCCTGAACCTTGTCTTCAGGACTTCCACATCTCATATTATGTGAAACCATTTACAAAAGAAGAATGAAATGCACAGGATTAAACTGATCACTGGCAATGTCCATTCCTTATGGTCCTCACACCCAGTTCCCCCTCCTCAAACCCAGTTCCCCGGTTAAATATAGCCCTTAGTAGAGAGGGTAGGTATTATCTAGGTGAGTGAGAACAGTGACATTTTGACAAGCAGGACTGAGTTCAGACTTCTGCCTTGGCCAACAGCTAGCCCCTGTTTTGTAATCTCAAACTACCTTTCACCACTTCTGTTCCTTCTGGTATCCTCAGCTCTATGGATGTGTGCTATGTAGGCCCATTATGGGTAGGACCTAGATAGCTGAGCTATGTGTGCCTGCAATACCTATGACACGGTGATCAGTGTGATATGTATTTGCATCCCCATTTCCAAACATATACATGTGTATTTGATCTCATCACAGTTAAAAAAAATGTGCATTTGTGGAATGGAGAGACTCGGATTTGACATTTCATCTGCACGTTCATATCTGCTCTTCTGAAATTGCAATGGATTTGCAGACATTTTCACTTCTACATTGATTCCAGTACAGACATAGCCTTCCTGAAATATGCTTTACATATTTTTCACTACTGTTAAATAACATCCATTAATATTAGGGCTGCCAACTGGCTCCAGATGCGCCCGACAGGCTTGATCCAGTCCTGTGTTTACCCCATTGCATGCAGGGACTTGTATTCTGGCTTTTCTTATGGAGTGCAATGGAGAAATCAGAACTACATGTCCCTGCATGCAATGGAGTAAACCCAGGACTGGATCAAGCCTGTCGGGCGCATCTGGAGCCAGTTGGCAACCCTAATTAATATGCCTACTATCTTTCCACACTTTTTCTGTTAATTTCAAATTTCCTATTAAGCAGAGAGGTCAATCAATAATCTATAAAGTATCCCCCGTATTCTTTGTATTTTTCCCTTCTCCATCAATATAAATATAATATAAGAGGACAAAGCTACCTCCAGCCCATGCTTGGATTTTTTTCATTTTTATATCCCTCAAGGGGCTTTGCATGCTGGGTGGCTTCACCTCTTACACACCACTAATTGTGACTTTGAATGGCCTTCCTTTCAGTTGTAAATGCAAATTTTTGTCCAGATCTAGCCATCAGAAAAAAACCCACAAAATGTTATGAGGGATAAATAGATATCTTTGAACTGTGGCAGTGAAAAGTTCTTTACTGTGGTTTGAATTCTCTTGCCCCTGGGCACAGGTGACTTCTTTTTCCTAATCTTAGCTTGGAGGTTGTAACCCAAGCTAAGTCATGACATTAAACTCAGGCTTCTCATGCCTTGCCATGATCTCTCAGCATGACTCACTCTCTATAGAGATATTATTTTTCATATACTATATGTTCTACAAGTGTTTATCATTTGATTTTATATTTGAAATGAAACAAATAAAATAGTTCTTCTAAGCTGCCATCTGAAAATATGTTGTTTTTTAAAATTCATTGTTCCCTGCTAATCTTCTGTTTGTAAAGCATATTAAATGTGTTTTATGTACATTTCTACATGGTGTCAAACCATGTTATTATTGTGAGGATGTGCTGCTGTCTTTCCTTTAAAGTCTGTAAGATCTTAAAAAAACCTCCATTTTTTTTTGTTTATTTTAGGAACTAATAGCAAAGGAGGAGATAACAGTTCAGTTATTATAGCCAGAAACTAATAATATAGTGCTTTTTATCAATGGCAATATATACATACATAAATCTATCTAAGCTACAAGGGACAAAAAAAAAGCAAATGCTGAGAGAAGGGAATAATAGATTTGCTGACCAAAAAACAGGTTAAATAAAGGGGAAAATAAATTGCATTCTAGTCCCATTCACATGGCAGACAGGTAAATATATAAACATCTTTTCACTAGACTTGGTTGAGCTAGGAGTAGAATAAATTTCATCTGCTTCCTACAGGGATAGGATATTTCATTAAATAATTTCATGTGGCGATCTTGTGTTGTATCTAGACCAAATCTCAGCAAGGTGACCTGCACTACTGAAGTATGAAAGGGAATTTAAAAAAAGTTATGTTGGCCAAATGTTGCTGAGGATAAAAGGTTGACCACCTCATTCTCCGTTCTTGTCTTTTTGACATCGACTTACATGGTACTCTCCTCTACCGGATTCATTCTTTCCTCACTGATCGCTTTGTCTTGGTCACATTTGGAATTCATTCACTTGCTGTGTTCCCCTGGGCTCTGTTCTTTCTCCATTGCTATCCACATCTTGATTGCCCCACTTGTTATTCAGGATTCCAATATATCAGCATATTATTATCTTGATGATCAGGGCCGTCCCAAGGGTTTTTTGCTGCCCTAGACAGAAGACCCGGCTGTGTTACCCCCATGCACTGAGTCATGCTACCGCCACCCCCCCCCCACCCCACTGCCACTGATTCCAGTGTCAGGGTCTTCGTGGGGCATAGCTCAGGTCGGCAGGAGGCCATGTGTGTCGAAGCACATGGCCTGCCACTTATGACCCTCCTCCAACATAACTTTGGGGGGGTTATGTCTCTTATGGCTTCGGCTGATCTGTGTGTTTCTTCAGCGGATCTGAGAGATGGGGTGGAATTGAGCCCTGTTCAAGTGCTCCCACCACAGCCCGGAAGCCACATCGAGGAGGGGCAGCGTGAGGTAGCATCTCCAGGTCGGGAGGTCTCCGGTGCTGTGGAGGGCTCTTCATCGAAGCTGACGCTGGTGGTGACTGCAACGGGGAGTAGAGCCTTGGTTCTTTCTCCTGGGGTAGTCCAAGTGAGGAGCAATTGAAGAGCAGCTCCCCTAACACCTCGACTGTCTGGATTTTTGGTGGTTTGGAAAGACTTTGGATAGCTTATGGGAAGCAATATGTTTCCTCCAACAGTCCCCTCTTCCTATAGTGGAAACCTTTTCTCAAGAATTGGCATCAGTTAAAGTTCAGTGTTCACAGGTGGAAACAGAGTTGGCGGGGCATGCTTCACTGGTGACCCAGCTGGAAACCAGGCTTGAAGAGCTACACACCCTTGGAGGTGTGCATTCCAGGGATCATTTAATTCAAGCAAGGCGGATTGAGTTTATGGCTAATCAATTGCATTGGAACAATTTGATGTTTTTGAATTTCCTTTGATCCCCATTGCTGGAACCTGTGGTCTTGGTCCGTAAGTACTTTACAGATGTCCTGCAAATGCCTGTTGAATTATTGCCTCCCATAGTGAGGGCTCAGTATGTGGTGATATCTTCTTCTATGTCAGGCATGGAGTCAGACTCTGGAGGTGCCACAGGACCTGCCCAGCTGGATCTTTCAGAGTTTCTGGAAAGCTCCCTGGAGTTGGTGACCAGCCGAGCCACCCTGTTTGTGTGCTTTGCATTTGAATCCAACTGGAACTCTGTTCTTAGGTTATATTTCTGAAATATGTCTGTTTCTCAGTTTATGGAGTCCAAAATTTCTTTTTTTCCTGATTTGGCTAGAGATACCAGAAGAGGCTGAAAGACCTTTTGGCCTTGCATCAGAGAATCACGGCTCTGGGCGCACAATTTAGATTAAAGTATCCATGTAAATGTGCTGTGATGTATCAGTCTAAGCAATTTCTGTTTTTTGAACCCCAGCAACTTGTGCAATTTCTTCAGAGTAGGGAAACTGAGGGGTGGGTTTGAGTCCTGTACTGGCTGCCATATATGCTCTTATGATTTCTTAATTTCCAAGGATATGGTGGGTTTTCCTCATGTAACCTTTGTTTTTTTTCTAAATTGGGTCCATATTGTGGTTTTGTATTTTGTGGGCTAAACCAAGTTGATACAATTTCTTAAGTTAATTTTTTCTTCTATTCAAATTCTTTATTCTGTAATTTATATTCATATTTGTTTTCTGGATTATTTTGTTAAAATCTATAAATAATAAAAAAAATAAAAATAAAAATAGACAGCCAGCAAGCTGGCTAACAGCCTAATTACCATAAAAAAGACAGCGCCATGCCACTGCAAATTAGTCCTATACAGGGCTATGTGGATACATAGCCATGACATAGTCACAGCACTGTCAGAGTGATAATGGCCTCTCAGCATGAACAGATGTGTGCAGTCAAACCATGCTCATACCAGACCCATGTTAAGATGGCTCAGCCATTTACCAAACCTCTGACTCATGTACATCCTGTGCAAACTGCTCTGTGTTAGACAATACCCAGAATTCTCTACTCCTCATTTGTGTTCCCTTGTAGTTTGAATTTAGGGACAGCTAATGCAACACAAAGAGCACTGAAACTGACCCAGAGACTGGTTGTAAGTGCATGTTGGCCAACAGTGGCCTTCGTCTGTCACATACCAGAAGACTGTGTCCCCCTACACTGCTTTTGGCAGTGAGCATTGAACATAGTACCATACTCGTACTCCCATATTATGAAATGTTCCTGGCCAGGGACACTGCAAAAATGGCCATTGCAGCAAATGCGCGCTTCCACATTTTGGTTGCAGTCCCCCCCCCCCCCCCCCAAGAACACATGGAAGCATGGCAGGTTGGACATGGGATTAGATGGCTACAGATGTGCTACCAACCCCTGCCTCTTTGTACTATAACAGCACCTTTGTGACTGTCACACTCGATGCCTGTGGAGAGTGGGTGAGGCTGTCATGCAGGGACTCTGATGTGAAACATGCAGAGACTGAACAGGCCCTCAGAGCTTCAGCGCATCTGAACAGAGTCTCTTGCTGGCTGTTCCACCTACCAGGGCGAAATTCAAAACATGTATGGAACTGTTCCCCCCACCTCCATTCCATCATTCCTCCAGCTGGAGTTGTACAGGGACCATTCAGAGGTCAGTGTCCCATATTCACAATCAGTCAAACCAAAACATGTTGTCTCTGTAAATATAAGGCTGGTTGTTGTTATGGAGTAATATATAATGCTGTGCTGAATTCTGTGGTCAATGTTCAGTAGAGAGGCTGAGATTGTGTATATTGTGTGCAGTTGTGCCTGAGATGGATTATACCTATATGTACATACTGTGCATGGAGCTAAGTGATCCTCAGAGTTCACTGTGACTGAAGCTTAGGACAAGAGCACAGATACTTTACTGTCTCATCAACTCAGTGACTCCATTGGACATTCACAGTCCTGCCCTCCACATGAGCCTAGTTTCCAATAGGCTGTGGTGGCTAACAGTGTTGCCATGGATACAGCTATTATGGGAGTTGGCATTAATAAGGCCTCTTACCTATGCAGCCAGGTGTATCATGAGGCTTGGAGGCTCAGTCAGAAATGAGGGTTGCAGCACACACACATGTGATAGAGTTCTCTCTGGCGAGACTGTGTCTCCACAGCTCACTCCTGTCAAACCAGCAGACAATTTGGGAGCTGTACAGCAGTGTCATGTCAGGAAGTAAGTGTAGGGGCATACTGTGGGGATGGGCCTTGAGGATGGTATTACTGGGAATGCATTTGAGAGTCACATCTTTGTGGACAACACATGCACAGGCACAGCTAGTTAGCCAGTGACTCCCACAGATTGAAACTACTTACATGAAAAATAATCTCACCCAGTTTGTGGAGTTGCTGGCTAACTGATCATGCATCATGTTGTACACAGAGCCATAAAACATGGGCAACACATGCACAATGATTTGCTGTAGCTCACTATCCTCTGGATGCACACACTGCCACACTTTGCAGCAGAGGTGTAAGTTGGCATTCTTACTTGGCCCTCCTTTGATGCTTGGATATTGTCAACACCTGCACTGTGTGTGTGCACACTAGTAGTGCCTGCACACATCCCTTAGTAACACCCACACACTCTGCCATCTGCAGCAGTGTGTGACACATGTTGATACAGCTCTGGGAATGTAAGTTGAAGTTAACACATCAGGACTTATCATTCCTGGTCCACAGGCTGGTCTTGAACCTTCTTTCTCATTTTTTTTAGTATAGTGAAGTCAGCTGCTCCAAGGAAATGGAGGCTAAAGTGACTTCCCTAAGGTCACAAGGAGTGCAGTGGGAATCAAACCCTTGATCTGCTGGGTACTAGGCAGTTGCTCTAACCACTAAGGTGACTCCTCCACTCTGTTTTCTCATTCACAGTGGCAATGTGTTTGGAACCACAGAGCTGAGGTGTGCTTATGCCTGCATAGCTCTTTGCAGGCTCTTTGCCATACTTGTCTGACAAAGTATTTCAAGCTGCTGTGGGAGAGGGACATCTTATTAGGTTTGTTTATAGAACTGCATTGATATGCTGCTGATAAAACTGATGTTCATGCCTTACATATGGGATTTATCCTGCCAGAGGGGCAGAGTAGGATACATGAACAGACCATGTGTGACCTAGCAGACTGACCAATGTAACCATTTCATGGAGTATGCTTGTGGCCAATCCTGGAATAATCCCACAGTTGACAGGCCCCACTGTGTAGTTTGGACTCCCATGTAGCTCAAATGGATGTAGCAACTAAATGAGTGCTTACTCACAAAAGGGCCACTGGTTCACACACAGGCCCTGGTTATCATTTGGCAACTAAGAAAGCAGTGTGGTTAATTCTTCTCTGAGATGGGGTGTTATCATATTGCCTAATCTTATTTAGACAGTTTTTGTATACCGCCTTATCCTTCAATCAAAGCGGTCACGACACAATTGGGGGATACATTTAACACACGGGGATATGAGACACATACACTAATACTTACAGGGAACATGGGCTATGGAGGGTTAAGTGGCTTGCCCAAGACCACAAGGAGCATCTGTGGGACTAATCTTCCAGCCTCAGTGGCATATTTTTCCCCCCACATGCACATATCCACTCAAGATGTGCATAGGGGGCATACTGATCCAACCCTCCCCTGTCGAAGTGTGTAAAAGGGGGTGCTTGTTATGAAGGTACCACCATCTTGGCAAGTATGTAAATTAACTGTCTTGCAAAGGATTGTGGTTATTGAAGTCCATTCACACAAAGCTTGCCTTTTTAAAAATAAAGAAGACTCTTGTAGTTGGTCGAGTGTAAGGCAAAATTAGAATTTATTTATGGGGTGAATATCCCACACACAGATATGCTTGGTAACACCATTCAGATAACTTCTCCAGGGTTTATTCAACACAAAATAAGGCAACTGAAAAAAACTTATGCAAATAAGTTTCAAAGTCCTTTATGGAACAGAAAGGCTTCCTTACAGCCACTGCTAATAAACTCCTTAGCAGTGCTGAGGTAGAAATAAATCAAAGAGGAAAACTTCTTTGTACAAAAACATAGCTCACTTTCTCCTAGGACAAGCAGGATGTCAGCCACACATGGTGACGTCATCCGACGGCGCCGTTACGGAAGCTCTCATAGCTCAGAACTGAGCATGTGCGAGAGGCCCCACCTCCCCGCCCGCCCCTAGCCCATTCAGTTTTTTCTTTCTTCCGCCTTGCCAAGACGGATATTCAGCTCTCCTAATTAACCTACCTTACTATGCCGGGCTTCAAGAAATGCCCAGACTGCAGCCGCAAGATGAACGCTGCCGACACTCACCGGAGCTGCCTTCGTTGCCTCGGAGCTGCCCATGCCACGGAGGATTGCGCTGCATGTTCTGAAATGTCCCCCAGGGCCGTCAGACACAGGGAGCACGACCTCAAGGATTACCTGGCTGCTAGCTCCGGTTCCAGAATCGCTGCGAAGAAGAAGAAATTCAAGAGCAAAAATTGCGATAATCTGCCAGCCGTGGTCTCTGCTCCGGCACGGGATGCGCCCTGCAGGGCCTCCATCCCCGGCCGTTCTGAGCTGCTCCCCAGCGCCACACGAAGCAAAGAGGCCGATCCGGTGTCTCCGAAGAACCCCGAGACTCCTCCGGTGAGTACTCTCGCAGAGGCAGCAACGCACATGGCTGGCCAAGATGGCGCCGGCATCGTGGCTCCTGGTCACGCCTCCCCACGGCCTTCCATTGGCTCTCCTCCACATGGCTCCGCCTCTGCCTCCTCCCACCCGACCAACCGGAACTCCTCTGACCGCCCCGTCGAGCCCTGCTCCTCCCGACAGCGCGGACCTTCCCCTCTGCCATCAGAGGGTGTCCCCGGCTCCGCCTCTGGCTCCGCCCACCTCAGGAGAGGTACTTCCGACGCTTCCCGTCAGCGCAGGGATTCCCCTCCCGCGCGCGCGGACGACCCTTCCTGCTCGCGCCGATGCAGGGATTCACCCTCCCGATCCTGTCATCGGCGCGGCAGACAAAAAAGACGTCGGAGCCATCGGAGCCGCTCTGCGGGAAGCAGGAACTATGAGCAAGCACATGGCTCCAGCAAGAGCAAGGAAAAACGCCGCTGCAACTCAAAAGCGCATAGTGAGCACAGGACCAGCAGAGACTACTCCTCCTGCTCCCACCACAAACACAAGAGGCATCGCAGGAGGCAACATTCTTCCTGCTCGCCCTCTTCTTCCTCCGAAGCCTCCCCCCGCTCCACTACCCCCAGAAAAACTCAATCCGAGTGTTCGGCGGAGGCCAGGACTTCTGAAGCCATCCTGCAGCTCCTCTCCCGGCTCGTGCAACAGACGGCCAACGTCGCAGAGCCGGTACAAGAAATACCACGGGACAAGGAACAGACCAGAGAACCCTCGGCTGCTGCCAGTGAGCCTCACCGCAGTCCTGCACTGCCCCCCCCTAGAGACGCTCCCACCCCAGAGCGCGACGCTTCTTCGGGTGAGGATGGGGTTTTATCCTCCGAGGACAGCGATGCCCAGGAAGCGGGCCTGGGTTCCTCCGCATCTAAGGCCTCGTCCGCACGCACGGACAACCCAGAGGAAACCCAGCGCACCCAACCACCAGAGGATCTCACCTACCCTAAGTTTCTGCGGAAAGTGACAGACCGCCTGCACTTGACCACCGAAGACCCATCCGCGGAAAAGGAGCCTGAGGTTATGAAGTACCTCAGTGCACCCAAGCCAGCGCTTGCCTTGCCGCTGCACAAGAAATTGCAGGACACACACACCGCTGCGTGGCAATCCCCGGCTACCGGACGTGCCTGTCACAAGAGACTCGAGACGAAATATCTCCTACATCCAAGCACAGTCTTTCAGAAGGCGCAGCTGGCTCACCAATCTATCGTGGTTTCATCAGCCTTGAAGAAAGCCAAGTCCTCTCGCAACCAGTCCAATCACCCGCCAGGTCGGGACCCTAAGCTCCTCGACGAAGTGGGCAGAAAGGTGTACCAAGGAGCAATGGTCAATGCCAAGGTGGCGGCCCACCAGTTCCAGCACATTCTATTCCAGGATACCCTGTTGGCCGATCTCAAAGACAGTTTGTCTACACTCCCTAGGGAGAACCATCAGGCGGCCTCAGCCTTGCTACAAGACCTGGCAGAATGCAGCAAGCACTTGATGAGCACTGCGTTCGACGCCTTCGACACTGCCGTCCGGACGGCAGGCACGGCCGTGGCGGCCCGACGCTGGGCTTGGCTCCGGGCGTCCGGTTTGAGAGAGGACACGCACAGCAAAATTGCGGATGCCCCTTGCACAGGTGATGCCTTGTTTGGGGACAAGGTCGCTGACACGGTAAATGACCTCAAGGAACACTGCACCACCTTACAGACACTGGCAGCAGATGGACTCGAGCGGTCCTCCACCTCTCAGAGAGGGAGAGTACCTACCGCAGGCCTTACTATGCCTCAAAAAAATACGTCCCCACCAAGAGGTGGCAGAACACCAGATACAAGCAACCCTACCACCCCTCCTTTCAGAGGCAACAACCGAGGGACCGCAAACAAAGGAAACCAGCTTCTTCACAAGCCGCAAAGACCACGACCTCCTTTTGACAACCAGCTAGAGGCGGTTCCGCCACATGTGCACCAGAAAGGGCTACCTGTGGGCGGCCGTCTCACTCATTTTCTACAAGCCTGGCAGTCCATCACAACCGACAAATGGGTGCTAAAGATCATCGAGTCGGGCTACCGTCTGAACTTTGCCTTCGCACCCTGTCAGTCGAAGCGACCGGTCAGCGAGACGCCTCCACACCTGGCGACAGCCATGGCAGAACTTCTACAACGCCTGCTTGCCTCCCGGGTGATAGAACCTGTACCCACGGAACAATACAACACTGGGTTCTACTCCCGGTACTTCCTAATTCTCAAGAAGTCCGGTGGCCTACGTCCGATTCTGGATCTCCGCAAGCTCAATCTTGCCCTGACGAAGGAAAAATTCAGGATGTACTCCCTCAATTCAATCCTCCCGCTCATCAAAGCAGGGGACTGGCTGGCCACCCTGGACCTACAGGACGCATACTCACACATCCCTGTTCACAAAGATCACAGGAGATTCCTACGGTTCGTAGTGATGGACCAACACTACCAATACCGGGTTCTGCCCTTCGGATTATCCCCGGCACCCAGGATCTTCACGAAATGTGTGGCTGTGGTAACAGCACACCTTCGCAAGAAAGGCGTCGCCATCTTTCCTTACCTGGACGACTGGCTCCTCTCTGCCCCCTCACCGGCCTGCCTGCGCAACGCAGTGCGCACAACCACAGACACACTGGCCGCGATGGGATTTATCCTCAACAAAGAGAAATCTCGCCTGCAACCGACACAATCAACGGAGTTCATCGGTGCGATCATCAACACCAGTACCTTCAAAGCCTATCTGCCGCAACAGCGGGTAGCGACCATCACATCCCTGGCCAGAAAGATCTCGGCGTCCGGGCAGTCCACGGCGCGCTACATCTTGCGCCTTCTTGGACACATGGCGGCCACCACCTCGGTTCTACCTCTGGCGAGACTCCACATGCGCCCCCTGCAATGGCACCTCCGGGCTCAATGGAAGCAACTGTCCCAGCCTCTGCATGCCCGCATCAATATCACTCTGCAGATCAGGAGAGATCTCCGCTGGTGGACCAAATCGGGCAACCTGTCCACGGGCAGGGATCTCCAGGCACCCAACCATCAGATTGTCCTCACCACAGATGCCTCGGCCACGGGTTGGGGGGCCCATCTGCAGCACATCAACACCCAAGGAGCGTGGTCCAGGGCGGAGAAATATCTCCACATCAACCTGCTGGAGCTACGAGCCGTCAAACACGCAATTCAAGCCTTTCGGGACCGACTGACGGGGAAATCTGTCCTCGTCCAGACGGACAACCAGGTCACGATGTTCTACATCAACAAACAAGGGGGCACGGGGTCTCGAGCCCTATGCAAGGAAGCTCTGGATACGTGGTACCTAGCGCTCTCCATAAACTGTTCCCTGCAAGCCACTTATCTGCCCGGAGAACTAAACACAGTAGCAGACAGACTGAGCAGACAACTGCAGCCCCACGAGTGGTCGCTCCACCCAGCAGTCGTGCACCAGTTATTTCTTCGCTGGGGCACTCCGCAGATAGACCTTTTCGCGTCCGAAGTCAACACGAAATGCCACACATTCTGCTCCAAGCTCCCATCCAACAGGAGCCTCGCGACCGACACGTTTGCAGTGCCATGGGGCAGCTGGACGCTGGCATACGCCTTCCCCCCAACGCCACTGATCCCCAAAACTCTGCAGCGGATCATCTCAGAATCAGCCCAACTCATACTGATTACACCTTACTGGCCACGGCAGATGTGGTTTGCCCTACTGCTCCGGTTGGCTCAGGAGCCACCCCTGCGGTTACCGACAAGACCAGACCTGCTCTCTCAGAACGACGGGAAAACTCTACACTCCAACCTTCAGGTCCTAGCCCTGACGGCGTGGAGACTGAAAGGATGAATCTTTCGGCCCTTCATCTATCCCCGGAGGTCCAGCGAATCGTTTTGGCGGCCAAGAGACCGTCCACCCGCAAGTCTTATAACCTCAAATGGAAACGCTTCAGTTTTTGGTGCGCTAATCAAGGCCTCCAGCCTGTTTCCTGCCCGATACCCAAAATATTACTGTATCTCACCCACCTCTTCGACGTGGGACTGAAGCCACAATCTATCAGAGTTCACCTAGCAGCAATTGCATCCCTGCACGATCACGGGAGGTGCGCTAATTCAAGAACTCTAGCAGCACTGCCCATTGTGTCACAATTCATGAAGGGTTTGGTGAACCTTCGGCCCCCGGTTCAGAAACCTGTCCCTGCTTGGGACCTCAACCGGGTGCTACAACAACTCACGCAAGAACCCTTCGAACCACTCCAGTCAGCGGATTACAAGTTCATGTCATGGAAAACGCTTTTTTTCATTGCCATTACCTCGGCCAGACGCATCAGTGAGCTACAAGCGCTCGTGGCGCATCCACCGTATACGCAACTCCACCACAACCGTGCTTCTCTCCGGACGCATCCAAAGTTTTTGCCCAAGGTCGCATCTGAATTCCATGTCAACCAGCCTGTCGAACTACCAGCTTTCTTCCCCGCTCCACACTCCTCCCCGGAGGAGGAGCGCCTGCACTCCCTGGACTGTGTCAGAGCTCTGCGCACCTACATTGACAGGACCTCCGCCATCAGGCAAGGGGCACAACTGTTCGTGTCCTTTGACCCCAACAAGCCTGGACGGCCGGTCGGCAAGCGCACACTGTCCCTCTGGATCTCGGCTTGTGTCGCCTACTGCCTACAGAAGGCAGGTGCACCGGCGGCCGCCAGGGCCGGAGCACACCAACTCCGTGCACTCTCTACCTCACTTGCCGAGCTGCACGAAGTCCCACTACGAGACATCTGCAGGGCCGCCACATGGTCATCACGGCTAACGTTTCAGAAACACTATTGCCTGGACCTCCTGGCGGAATCAGATAGCACATTTGGCCGCACTGTCCTGACAGCAGCTACCAAGGCAGGACCGGCCTCTACCTCCGCCCAACAGGCAACCAGGCCGCCCAGCCTTATCTAAGAATCGTGCCTTACAGATTGTTAATGCTTGTTTGCACGCCCACTTGTTATTGCACAGTATGTGTTGTTTTGCACACGTTTGCACCGTATGTTTTGCACCGTATGTTGTTGTTGCACAACCCACGCGTTACCACGCATTGCCTGCTGCTCTGTTCTCGTGAAATGTCCTAATACTGTACTTAATAGGGTACGTAATATTACCTCAGATGGGGTTGTTCTCGTGCAATATGTTAATGCTTACTTTGGTGTTCTAAAATTCATAGCGCACTTAAATGCTACCCCTGATTGTGCATTTGTTAATGTTCTTAATAAACGTTCTCACACTACATCATGTGCGAGTGTCCTTCTCCTATGCATGCCTCCCTCACACTCCACAACTACTCTACAGCTTGGGAGACACCATGTGTGGCTGACATCCTGCTTGTCCTAGGAGAAAATGGAGTTACTTACCTGTAACAGGAGTTCTCCGTGGACAGCAGGATAAGTCAGCCACACACTCCCACCCGCCTCCCCTGTATGAGGCAGGCCTGCTCCTAGCCTGACGCCTCGCGGCGGAGCTAATCACTCACTGAATGGGCTAGGGGCGGGCGGGGAGGTGGGGCCTCTCGCACATGCTCAGTTCTGAGCTATGAGAGCTTCCGTAA
This sequence comes from Ichthyophis bannanicus, assembly GCA_033557465.1. Lineage (NCBI taxonomy): Eukaryota > Metazoa > Chordata > Amphibia > Gymnophiona > Ichthyophiidae > Ichthyophis > Ichthyophis bannanicus. Next base: position 463,582,625 of record CM066035.1, read on the forward strand.
CGGCGCCGTCGGATGACGTCACCATGTGTGGCTGACTTATCCTGCTGTCCACGGAGAACTCCTGTTACAGGTAAGTAACTCCGTTTTCTCCATACAGAAAAGAACTTTTAAACCCCACGTGTGCACGGCTTGTGCTGGGCTCTCCTCCACCAGCAGGTGACAATTAACTGCAATCAGTAGCTTGATTTCAGCACACGTGCAAAACTTTCCCAAAAAGCTTTTTTCTTTTCAACAAAACTTTATAGGAAGCCAATACTTAGAATGTTTCCTTTTGCTGTTTGCTCTTATATTCAGGATTTTCCTAAAATAGCAACCTACTCAAAGAACAGTCCATATAATCATCCTCTGTATCAGATATTAAACCTTGATCTTGAAATTTCATAGATTCCGTTTCTCCGTCTGACTCAGAGGGCTTTAGGAACTGACCTCTATATGGAGAGAAACTGTTTCCCTGCTGTATGCACTGCTCAAAGCTAGAGAAACGTTCACAGTTCCTACTTGAATCCAGGCAAGCATCAGGCTGCTTCTTCTGGTATTCTGGCCAGTATGCAATAGAGCTTCTGTGTCCTGTCCTCCAGTTGGTATCTCTGGACCTCAGGATCTTTTCTCCAGACGTCCTCCTTGAGGTATTTGGGCTCCTTTCCTCCTTAGCTGCAACAGACCTCTTCCTAGGGGTTGCTTGAGGGTCCCTGGCTGTGGATCTACAGACCTCTGGCTTTCTCCAGTCCTCTGATCCTTTCCCCCAGGTATCTCTCCAGGCATAGGTACTTCTCTGAGCTCCTCTCTTGGACCGTCTGCTTCCTTGTCCTTGTTCCTTCAGGTTCCGGTTGTTCTTCCTTCTGTTCTGGTTCTCGCCGCCTCTGTTCTCCGTCTCCTCCTTCGTCTGTCTTCCTGAAGATTCCTCTCTAGTTTTAAAGGGCTTAGATTGCAACTCCTCCCTTGCACTCTTCAGGTGTTTTGGATTAAGCTTTCTCCTAGAGGCTGTTTGATTAGGGATGACATAATGCTTTCTCTAATTAGACTCATGCTTTTCCACTCTAGCTCCCCTAGGGACTTTCTGCATACTGGTGCATTCTGGAACATGTAGTCTTTTAGGGAAACAAGCTGTCTTATTTCTATAACCTGCCAGCACAGGTCCCTTGATCAGAGTAAATTCTCCTCTATTGTCATTACTCCCTGAGCTTTGATAAGCTTCCTTATCACAAGTGATGTGACACTGCTGATTACTGCAGGCTGTAGGGATCATGAGTGGAGACAGGCAACCTGTGCACCACTTTGGGACTGATGATGTAGCCAGGAGACACCACATGCAACATCATGGTATGAAGGTGATAGTGGTTGGCAGATACCACTTCCCAGTCTCTGAGTGTTAGAGGTGCCGCATGTGTGCTGTGTGTAGGCGTCAGTAATAGTGCTTTCCCATGCATTCTCTCATACTGCAGGTTAAGGGTCACACACTGTTATCCCTCATTGGGACATGCATGGTCAGTCCTAACTCAGCTGCTTATGGCTCACAGTATCCAGAGCTGGCGCATCCACTGGGAAAATTAGGTGGGTGCCTAGGTCTACCAATCATGGTGGACAGCATGATGGCTGATTCCCCCTTCCCTGCAAGTGTGGCACAGCTGACGCTTCATTGTTGTGGGTGTCCTTCAAGCAGTGGCTGCACATGCAACTAGCCATGGCATGCCATTCCTGCCCTCTTCTGACAGGATGTGTCAGAGGGGGCAGGTGCAACATGCCCTGATAATGTGGGCTGCTGTCTTAAGACTTGCCACCACAGAAGGGGGGAATTAGCATGGACTCTGCTTTATCTGCCAGTGACATGTTTGCTATGTCCCTGACTGTAGACACAACAGCATTGCATGTGACACACATGGCAGGGACTAAGGCATCTGCACCAGACAAAAGCTGCTGCCACCCACCATTAACATGACTGCATGGTGGCAGTGGCATGACTCCTTTGTGACAGCAGTGGCATATATGTGTCCTACCACTGTCACAGAAAAATCACTACAGACATTGCGGATATATACCCTAGGCAGCCATCTTGTCCAACTAGCAGACTAACTGGCTTCGCTCAATCACTCACATAGCACCACCTTTGCCACTGATAACATAGTGTTCTTTAGCGAAAGGGCACCATACTGAGACTGCTGATAGACCACTATGACAGAGTGCACAACCACTTCATAGCAGGGTTCTGAGAGACCCTAGCTATTCTTAGCTCTAGCAGTACAGGACCATTTGAGAGAATCCCCTCTGAACAGTGTCTGAGAAAGAGTTTGAAATCCTGTCCCTACCCCACCTAGAAAACCCACAACCCTACTCCACAACCATACTAGGGTTGAGAAACATGGGGGGGGGGGGGCTCCTATGGATACTCAACCAGTAGACAGCCGGCCAGACTTGGTGTGGATGTAGCAATACGAAGCTACATGGGAGGTGGCAGGGAGTCCAGATAATTCAACACCTGAGATGCATCCCAGTTGAACCAGGGACTTAGGAGAGGGGGAATTTACAGTGAAATTTGATGTGTATGTTTGCTTGAACTGAAGGACATTGGGAAGATGTAATTTGCATACATCATGCTTAATTTACATATCCTTTACATTTGTGTTACCAATAAGGACCCTGGTGATAGATACTTTGGATCTGGGGAGGAGACAGTTGCCCCACGGAGGGAAGGGGAGGAGAAGACCCCAGCGTGGGAAGAGATCTCATACTGTCTTTCAGTTGTATAAGCTGAGGCACCAGTACCACCCACACAAATGGTGTTTCATGTACCCCATGACACTGCTACTTTCGGATCACACACATCAAATGCTTTTGACCAGTAAGATCCCACACATCCACCCACCACACACACTGCAAACTCTCTGCTTAGCAAATCCATGCCATAGCTCTGCACCCACCATTTGGCTGTCAGGGGGATTCATGTATTTGCCAGTAAGCTTCCCCACCATAGCCATCAAAGGTATTTGGCAGCAGTTAGCCATATCATGCACACCTCTTCTGTGACTGCTCCAAATGAGCACTCATGGACAATCCTCATTTTGCTGCCTACATCCGGAAAATGCTGCCTCCACCCAGACACTGTCCTGGCCTATGGAATGCCACACACTGACAGTACTTCTGGATACATGCCCACACCTCATAGACACTGTAATATAGCTTATGGCACAATGTTGGCTTTCAGGAGCACGTAGGACTGCACACCTGTCACAGCACCCCCCCCCCCCTCCTGCTGCAACCCCTCCACTGACTCCGCTGCTGCCAACACCCACCCATGACACTGCCAACACCCACACTGACCAGCATCACTAGGTAGCTGCCTATCTCACCTAGTCAACAGCACAGGCCTGCTGTTAGATAAAACATGCTCATCACACATACGTCCACATAGCCAGGCATCAGGTGAATTAGTTCATCAGCTACCATCTGTCCTTGCATACATACCTTCTCCAATGGCTTCCCTGTCCCCCTTTCAGCATTTCAATGGCTTTCCTGCATTAAGGTGCATGCTTGACACCTTACCGCCTCCTGTCCTGTACCACACGTTAAGTGTCAAATACTGCCCTTAACACCGGAACACCCCCAACACGCCCACCACACTTACCATACGGTAGCCACTTATCGCTGCCCTTTGGTACGTTAATGGGAGCTCCCTTACTGCCATTTAGTAAACATACCCCTGTGTCTATTTTATGTATTTATGAGCAAAGATTAAAGCATTTTATAATCTGCATGCAAACATGTGAACTCAGTCCACACTCCACCCAGACCCTGCCCTCAGATATACTTACTGTACCTGTAAAGCACGTACTTTTATGTCACAGTACATACTTTAATGTTGGTCAGTATTTTATACAGTAAGAGATCATTTATGTATGTATGTGGCCACATATGTGCAGGAATGGTTTTATAAAATTACCTCCCAGTGTGTAAATGTGGCAGATCTAGCCTACCTGGGAAATTTGCTTTAGCTCTATGAGCCACCAAAGTTAATCAGGTACCTCCAGAATGTTCCACTCACTGTTACAGATTCAGCAGAACCCAGACTAGTTATGACTTGTAGCAGGACATTCCAATTTTTTGCCACATTGCTATGGAGTTTGTTGCCTTTAGAGGCAACACTGGAGCTGAATTGTCTCTACTTTAGGAAAGTGGTTAAGCCCTGGTTGTTAGCCAGTCATTTAGGAATAATTAAGCAGAGATCTAAACTTCCTTTTTGAGGTTAAAAGGTCAGTCATGATTTGGGGGTTTACAATATTTTCTATGGACCCGAATTTCAGTCATCTGGATTTTGGAAGGGCTATGCACTGTGTCGGCACATAGCCTTCCCCACCAACCTCTATCCCAGATATTCAATGCCGCAGCGATGGCATTGGATATCCGGGGATCACCGCAGACTTGGCTTTAAACCATGTAAATGCCTTTTGAATATCGGGCCATATATTTGTATATTTGTATAAATCTTCGCAGGGACCCTATTCAGTAGCTATAGCTTCCTGCATGTACAGGACCTTTATGCAGGGAGCTCCAGATGGAGGTGGGAAGGGGCAGTGACTGGGCAGAGCAAGGGTAGAATGTGGGTGGACTGTAGCACTGGAACGTACAGGGCCTCTTCTGGTCATGCCCTGTACGTCTGGTGGGGGAAAGATGGACAGGGGACATTCCGAGGTGGAATAAGTCCCTTCAAAGCCGGCAATTGGGCCAGGCAGCCCCCCCCCCAACACAGGCAGCTATGGAAGGTGAGGCCCCTCCACCCGATCCTAGCCCTGACCATCTCTGCAGAGGGTCAGGTGGTGGGAAAACACGATTTAGTAGGTGTTGGGCATGTTGTGCTCCTGCTGGGCATCCTGGTGCCATGGTGATAGGATGCCACTGTACCGGCACACTAGCAAGAGCATAGGGCAAGCTGGCTGGACAGAAGGGAGGATGTTTCAGGCTGCAGAATCAGGGCCATGCCACGCCATCTATGTGTCCTGATTCTGCAACCATGGAAATGTCTAGCTCCTGCGGTTGCAGAATTAGGTAGATATTGGGCTCGTCCATTATTTGGACCTTTGGATGACCTGGATATGCCATGATCAGAATCAGCCTGCATGTCATCGCAGAATTTCTGACACAAGAACATGGCAAAGGAAAAGTCTTTGGATAAGTCTCTAGAGCAGGAGTCAATAGATTCACAAGGCAAAACATCCAGAAATGGTTTTCCACACGCTTATTTATTTGGTCTGACCCAGTATGGTATATCTTATGTTCTTAACAGGTTTTTAATACCACATTTTCATTTCTGTCAAAGCAGTTTACATTGTAACTTAAACTTGGTGATGTACATTAAACATGGGCATTGATAACTTGGATTTTTCTGAGGCAATGGAGTGTTAAGTGATCTTGCCCAAGGCCACATGGAGTGCTATTGGGAATTGAGCCCTGGTTGCTTGGTTCTAAAGACAGTGTTTTAACCATTAGGCTATTTCTCCACTCCAAGACTTCAAGACCAGGCAAACTTTGGACCAATCAGGAAACAGGAACTAAGATCACTAGAAACACAAGACACAGTTAAGAATAGGCTAATGAAAATCTGCCTCTATGGAGACATAATATCACTTCCTGCAAGATGCTTGCAAATTGTGTTGACAGTGGTTGGGGGAGGGATAGAACTTTGGGTCTTTTCATATCATTTTCAGACTGAAAAATGGTATGAAATGTGTTTTAAATGAATGTGCATCCCTAGTGGGATACAGAACCCAGATTGTGGAACTTTTCATTATAAATGGAGTAAAGGACTCCTGGAAAACCTGGAACTAGAAGAATATTCCCAAAAAGAATGATTACTTCAGGAAATGGATCCCTATCATGAAAAAGAGTTAATGGTAAAGGAGTAACGGATTTGAAAACATGACATGCCATTGCTCTGTTCTGTCTTATAACACAGGTACACTAAAAAAAAATTTTTTTAAACTGCCTCTAATGTTTCGATTGATTTTTACGTTTTTTGGTGCGCTGAATCCAAATCTGGTACCCAATTTGCTCCATCACGTACAGATTTTTTGCTACATTGGATTAGCAGTTTGAGGTGAACGTTTCAGATTGAGTGCGATCGAGATAAAAGTTTCTTGGATGAATTCTTTATACTAATTGTTTAGTAGTTATTCAAATAAGAATAAAGAAAATTGTAACAAGGCAGCACATAAGAATAGAGTAATGTCAACAAAACACACTGTGATGGTAGCAAAATTGTCTGCACTTAAAACAGCCACATAAATGTGTACAAACATTGAGCATATAAGAGCGAGGTTAGACACAAAGCAAAGCAAAGAAATGTGCAAAAAATGTTGTACAGGTATGTATGTAAGAATAGAAAACGCAAACCGCACCATTGCAATACATGAAGACAAACACCCGATGGTGTGAAAATAAAATTCTAATAAATGAGATCCGACACTGTGGTAATAACTAGCAAATTTTTATTTCAAAGTTTAGTAAAAACACGATATTTGTCAACACAGTTTAGATTTTAAAGTCATTCTTGGGTCAATCAATCTCCTGGTGGGCCCGTTTCTTCTTCCCCCGAATGCTTCTCTTGGTGCGCTGCTTGGCGTATTTTTCATCTGGGGTTTCCCGCAGCAGCAACCAGCAGAAATCAGCCATCATAGTAGTGTTCCATCTTCCTTGGTACCTTCTCTCTGCGTCCTTGATGTCCTGGTGAAACCTTTCACCTTGTTCTTCACTGTACGCCCCCAAGTTTTCGGGAAAGTAGTTCACATGGGAGTGCAAGAAATGGACTTTCAGGCTCATGTTACAGCCTTGTTCTTTGAAGGCATTGAGCATCCTGGCAACAATATCCTTATAGTTCTCATCCCGCCTGTTCCCCAAGAATTTGAGAACAACATCCTTGAAGGAATCCCAGGCTTCTTTTTCCTTCTCAGACATCGTTTCAGCGAATGCTCCATCTGAAATGAGTTTCCTTATATCAGGGCCAACAAACACTCCTTCCTTTAGCTTTGCTTCAGAAAGTCGGGGGAACTTTGAGCAAAGGTACCGAAAGCACTCACCATCTTTTGGAAGGGACTTGATGAATTGCTTAATGAGACCCAACTTAATGTGGAGAGGTGGTAATAGAATTTTATCACGAGGTACCAAGCTCTCATGAAGAACATTTTTCTCACCGGGTCCCAAATACTCCCGAATTGGCCAGTCTTTTTTCCCCCAGTGTAGGTCGCAGGCCCGGCTATCCCACAAGCAAAGGAAGCAGGGATATTTGGTGAAACCGGATTGCTGCCCTAATAGCATGGATAGAATTTTAAAGTCTCCACAAATCATCCACTTATGCTCATCATAACGAATCTTCTGAAGAATCAGGGCCAAATTCTCATATTTTTCTTGGAGAATAACAGAGTGAGCAATAGGAACTGAAGCGAATGTGTTGCCATTATGAAGAAGAACACCTTTTATGCTGTCTTTTGACGAATCAATGAACAGCCGCCATTCAGCAGGATCATACTTGAGTTTAAACTTTTTCATCAATCCGTATATATCGTTGCAAAATACCAAATCTTCCTCTTTGCTGAAATACTTCAAAAATTGTGTCTCGCGGTTGTGGTACCAATAAAAAGTTGCTCCTGGTGACAATAGATTTTTCTGTTTAAGCCGAGAACCTAGCAGTTGGGCAGCATCTTTTGGGAGTCCAAAATCACGGACTAAATCATTCAATTCAGCTTGAGAGAAAAGTTCAGGTTTCGGATCTGGTTCAGTTTCAAACTCGGAAGTACTGGACTCATCGGGAAAAGCCATCTGATGAGTCTCATCATGATCAGAACCGTCCACACAAATATGATCCAAAGATTTTGGTGGTTCAGGCACAGGTACTTCGTTGCTATGAGGCATAGGCCTAATTGCTGAGGGAAGGTTGGGGTTCTTATTTTTTAAGTTGTATCCCTTCACAATGCAAGAGCAAAAATAGCAGTCACTGCTGTGGTCTCTTTGTTCATGCCACATCATAGGTATTCCGAAACGAAATGCTTGTTTTTTACCTTTCATCCATAAGCGTAGATCTTCCTCACATGTCTTGCACACTTTGTGAGGAGCCCACGGTTTGTCTTGATCGCCTAACTTCAAACCGAAATAGGTGAAATATACTTTTTTAATAAATGCAGAAATGTTCCTCTGCCGCTTTTTCACGGTATATTCCCCACAAATAAAACAAAAACTGTCCGGAGAGTTGACGCAACCTCTGGCTCTGTGAGCCATCACAAATACACAGCACTGCAAACTACAACTGTAGTGAACCACTTCGGAATAAAGCTGGATTACGACTGAGCAAACAAAAGGTAATAATGAACTTGCAAGAAACTGAAATTTGACAGGAACGTTCATGTCGCAACCACCGTGTTTGAGCGAGCGAACGAGGCGAGGCGAACAGGAAAGAACATGCGCCAGCGCGAGTACTGGATTTAGCCCCCCGCCTCCCAATTTTCCTGTTAATGTATAAAATGAATACAAAACACTCTAAAATATCATGAGGGAGTGTTTCTAGTTAGTTAACCCTTACAACCTCTATTTTGGGCCAAGAAAATAAACTGCAGTCGGCTAAAAAGAAATTATGTGAACATTCCTTATATGGGTAAGAAATCTAATTTTGCAAGAAAACGTGACGTGATGGAACATTTTGGCTATTTTTCCTGGATTCAGCACCCCAAAATCTATAGGAATCAGTTGCAAAACTGGAGGCAGTTTTTTGGTAGTGTACCTGTGTAATCAATTGTAGAAAATGTGTCATTTGCATTTTTGCAATGTATACTGAATCTATGTTACTTTACCCAGTTGATAATGAAGACAACTTCGTTAAGTGCAGGTACAAATACAGTTATAGTTCTGCTTAAAGAAATAATTATTTTATCTTCTGTCAATGTCTTTTTTTTCTGAGAAGCTGGAAGGCAATTATCAAATGCAAAATGAAACCACACCTTGAGTTGAACAGACCTTGAATTGAACTCTGAGTACATGTTAGAGTGATACCTCCTTGAGCTGCAATAACTTCAGCTAAATGCTATAATTGTTGATCGGTATCTCACATTGCCATTCAGGAATTTTTCCCATTATTCTATATAACTCTGTGATATTTGAGGACTCCCTTGCATGGATAGTTTGTTACATGTGTTGCTACAACATTTCAGCATGGTTTAGGTCAAGACTTTGAGTCAATCAATCCAAAATATGAAACCTCTTATTCATCAGCCATTTACCTGAATGTTTAGGGTTATTGTCTTATATGACCCACTTAAAGCTTAACTTTAGCTCATAGATTGATGGCATATTCTTCTAGATTTTTCTTATATAAAGCAGAAGAAGATGGTTCTATCAGTAAGGGCAAGCAGTCAGGCTCCTGATGCAGCTCTACACCATGAAATCTCCACCACCATGTTTGATATTTGGGATAAGGTTCTTACCGTGGATGGGAGTGTTCGGTTTTTGCCAAAAATAATTGTTATTGTGACAAGCAAGTTCAATATTTGACTTATCTGTTCAGAGAATACTTTCCAGAAATCTTGTGGGTTATACAGATGCTGTTAGGCTAAGCTAAAACAGGTATCATTTTCTTTTTAGAAAGCAGTGGTTTCTTTCTGACAGTCCTTCCATGAACATCATTCCCTTTAATTGTCTGATTGTTTATACATAAATCCTCACATTAGCTGCAGTAAGAGATTGACAAATGTCTGGACACTAGCCTGGGGTTCTCTCTGACTTTGTAGATGATTTTTTGAGTGATCTTGGCAGAACAAAAGCTTCTGGGCAGTCATTGTTGCCTTCAACTTTTTTTTCATTTGTAGGCCAACAATGAATGGATGGAGCCCCAAAGGTATAGTCATCCTGTTCAACAGATGAACTTAATCTACTTTGTTCTTAGGCCCTCTGTAGTTTCTCTTTATTGTGGCATAATGGGTTCCTACTAATTTTCATGGTGAAGATCAAACTCAAAACCTGTGGGGGGTTTTTTTGTTTTGTTTTTTTACCATAATCAAACTCAGTTGCATAGATTTCAGCATAGTTTACTTAATGCCCAATTATTTAACTGCTGTTTATAATTAATTAATCAATTATTCTAAAGAAGTAGGAGTCATTTACTATATCACACACTGATTTAAGTTTTTATTTATTCAGATGTTTATTTTGTTAAGGGGTATGTTTACTAAGCAGTCTTAACGTGCGCCCGGCGATAGTGTGCAGGATGCCATAAAAGAAGTGGGCGTTCTGGTCTAAACGTAGCAACCCGGGATTATCGCGTGAAAACGAGCGCCGCGCACATTATCGAGCAAAGGATTGAGCTACACACGTTAACGCGTGTTAATCTTAAGTAGGCACGCTGACATGCAAACAGAGCAGTAGAGGTGTAGCACAATGGTTAATACACTGACTGCTGGTACAGGGGTCATAGGTTTGAACCCCCAGTGCACCTAATGAAAAAGACTGGTTGAGGCATTACCCTTTTATATTGAAGCAGTGCTTTGTGAGGAATTTTACTTTTATTTTAATTAGTGCTGCCAGAAAACACACCTTCACAGTGCCGTAACCTAAGGTGCCGCATAAGGCACCCTATAAGGAACTCCAGAGGGCACATTATAAAGTGCACTGTCTGCCAAGGCACCCTATAATGTCCCCTATAGGATGCCTTATAAGGCTCTTTATAGGGCGCCTTATAAGACACCCTATAAGGCACTTTATAGGGCGCCTTATAAGGCACATTATGGGGCGCCTTATAAGGCACCCTATAAGGCACTTTATAGGGCACCTTATAAGGCACTTTACGGGGTGCCTTATGGCTACAGCAATGTGAGGGTGTTTTTACTGGCAGCACTAATTTACATTAAAAATAGACAATGCCTTGAACAGCCCTATCAAATAACCCCACTGTGGGATCAAACACATGACCTCTGGCTCTACAGGCAGTGAAGTAACCAGTGGGCTACATCTCTATTGCTACTAACACAGCCCTGGCTGGCTACAGATGGACTGCAGGTCACCACACAAACTGTCTGCTGTGGTTACCAGGATAGGGTTAACCCACCCGTACCCATGCTGCACTGCACATGCAGATCAGAAGTCTACAGATGATCACAAGATGGGGTATGCACCCACACAGCACCTCGGCCTGGTAGGGGGAACTGACCGTGTGTGTTACTGGCACAGAGGGTGAGGTGGGGCATCCAGCACCATGTCCACAGCATCCGGCTTAGCTGAGGTGGCTATGCTGCAGGTCACCATCAGTGCCAGTGTGTGATAGGTAGTCGTTGCAGACACACTTAGGATACACATGTGTCCATCTGTATTTCCCAGTCACGTCTAACCCTTGTGGACTATGATGCACCCAGAATAGTGCATATCCTGTGTGGGTGCCATGGTCACATGATTTAAGTGACAGGGAGGGAGGGGGGTGGTGTTTGGACCCATAGGCGGATTATGTAGTACCACCCAACCTGTCCTCTGGCAGCATTCTGGCTCAAGTCCCAGCATTGTGCAAATATAGAGGCTTTTGGCAGCCCTGGCCACCACACCAGTCCTGGGCACAGTGCAGGCATGGCTATGGTACGCAATACGGTTGGGGTCACTCAACCCAGGGGTGGTAAACATTGTCAGAAACCAAAACTGAAACACGCTCCACAGATATCAGAAAGGTTGCTATGATGCAGCTCTATCAGCAAATTGTGCTTAACTTAGGAATTGTTATCTGCCATTAATCATAGCAACCTTTTGATATATGTGTAATGTATTCCCAGGTTTAGGGCGGCATTGCTAAGGTATGCAAGTGCTAGTATTGGAAGAGGGTGCTGCATGCAGGGCCCAACAGCCTGACCCTCCATGAGGCTTTGAATAGTGGAGCCTGTGGGTGCAGGTGTTTCTGCCCCTGTTGGCCGCTGCTCTAGAGCAGAGGTTCCCAACTCCAGTCCTGGTGGGCCAAATACTGTGCAGGTTTTCATGCTGTCCCTAATGAATATGCCTGAGATACATCTGCATACCATGGGGGCGGCGCATAGAAATGCAGCACAGGCATCTTTATTAGAGACAGCATGGAACCTGAATGGAGTTCGGCCCTCCAGGACTGCATTTGGGAGACTCTGCTCTAGGTAATGCGCATGTTTATGGTGTCTGTGCTCTGTAGGGTAAAATATAGACGTTTGAGGCATGTTTATGTTATCTGCACTAAAGGTTCCGTTTTTATTACCACGGTTTAGTAGTGGGTAAAATATGGGGACTGGGTTGGCAGGAACCACAGCTGGGACTTGAGCCAGTGACCTTCTGGTTCTGAACACACTGGCTGTGTGTACTGTACCACTGTGTTGCCACAGGGATAGTGCATTCACTGTGGATACCATGACTGTTTGTCAGACAGGGCCTGTCTGTTGCAGTGCATGGCACCCATCTACACAGGGCTAGGCCATTGTCTGCTGTGGGCAGCTGCCACTGCCCCCTCCACCACCAGTACCCCTCTGCCACCATGCTGACATGCCCTTCTGCTGGTGGTGCCCAGTCTGTCCAATAATAAGGGTAAACCCTGATCAGCGCTATTTCACTGTGGGATCATTCACCTTGTATGGGGACAGAGCATAGACCCTTCCAAAATTAATAACTTTTTTTTGGAGCTTTCTCGGTAGTGTTTTTTGCTGTTTCCCATTAATATCACTATTGGTTAGCTTGATTATGTTTTTTTTTTCCATTTTGTTCAGGTCCTTTTCAATGTTTATTTGCCCTTTTGTTCCGTGCACATGTATCACACTTCTCACTTTTTGTAGGTTTCCCTGGCTTTGCTGTATATTGCTGATGTAAATGGTTTCTCTTCCCTTTAATTCTGCTCTAACGCCAGGGTTTCACTGGCGTTAGTTTTCAGCCCCGGAATCCACAGCGTTAGTGTGCAGGGAGCGTCTCCCCTTCCACTCTCCACCCATTGACCCTCTCTCTCCGCCCTTGGGGAGCCTTCCTACGCCCTCCAGGAGCCTTTCTCTGCCTTCAGCGCTCGTTTGCGCCGCTGCTCGCTTTATTGCAGGCTAAGGTACCTTATCACCCGGTAAAGCGCCATTGTGCCTTAATGCCCAATAATGTGACAGCAGTGCAAATAGCGCCCTTTAGTAAACATACCCCTAAGTATCCCATACAATAAGCCCCAGGGCATGTCACAACATACATACATACATTATAAGATAAAAATACATACATCAATTAGTCTTATTTTTCCCACTTTGTACATTATTGTGTCTGAAGAAAAACAGAATTATTTAATTTATACCTTTCTTATTGCATAAGAAAAACCTAGGGTATGTTTACTAAACGGCGGTAACGTCGCACCTGCGACGTTATCGCATGATACGTGACGCTATCGCATGATAATGGTGCATTACCAGGCGAGAACGTCACGTATCGCGTGATAATGTCTCCAGTGGTGGTAAGGGGCACAGAGGGTGGAGTAAGGCTCTCCAGAGGGTGGAGTATGGCTCCCCAGGGGCGGATATAGGGGGTCAATGGGTGGAGAGTGGGCGGGGAGAGGCTCCATGCACACTAATGCCGTGAAATGAAGGTCTGAAAAGTAGCGCCAGTGAAAACCTCATGCTATAGGCACATTTGCAAGGGAGAGAGACCATTTCAGTCAGCAATGTGCAGCAAAGGCAGGGAAACCAAGAAAAGTGATAGTAGTGATACATGTGCAGCAAGATCATAGTGCCCAAGTATGAGAGGGCACTACTGTGAGGCTGCAAATGGGGTACATAGGGCTGCAGGTGGGACATGCAGTGGGGCAGCTGGGGCACAGGGTGGGCTAGGCAGATGCCTAGGTGACACATAGGAATGTAGAAGTGGAAAACCATCAAGACAGCAATTGACCAAGGGCAAACATGGCCACGAGTGTGTGTCCCACAGTGTCCAAAGGGGACAGTACCTAGCAAGTACCCCAAAGGGCACATAACATTGGCAGGTGGTGCTGGGAGGAAGCATGGATGTCTAGGCAGGCACCCCATCCCATATCACACACCATAGGCAGCTGCCTACCGGCACACTGGATGGCCTGGGACTGCGCACCACCAGCACTACCAGCACAAGGGCATTTCAGCATGGTGGCGGAGGGGTGTTGGTGGCAGAGGGGGCAGTGGCATCTGCCCACAGCACACCACAGCCAAGCCCCATTTAGGTGGGTTCTGGGCACTGCAACAGACAAGGTCTGTCTGACGAACAGTCATGGTATCCCCAGGGAATGACCTGCCTTTGTGTGTTCAGGGGCAGAAGGTCAGAGGTTCAAGTCCCAGCTGTGGCTCTTGCAAACCATGTCCCTATATTTTACCCACTACTAAACTGTGGTAATAAAGATGGAACCATTATTACAGATTAAATAAACACGCCATAAATGCCTAGATTTTACCCTACAGGACACAGACACCATAAACATGTGCAATCCCTAGAGCAGAGTTTCCCAATTGCAGTCCTGGAGGGCCAAACACCATTCAGGTTTCATGTTGTCCCTAATAAATATGCCTGTGCTGCATTTGTATGCACCACCCCCATTGTATGCAAATGTTTCTCATGCATATTCATTAGGGACAGCATGAAAACCTGATCCGTGTTTGGCCCATCAGGTCCAGAGTTGGGAAGCTCAGCCCTAAAGCAGCGGCCAACAGGGGCACAAACACCCACACCCACAGGCTCCACTATCCAAAGACTCATGGAGAGTCAGGCTGTTGGGCCCTGCGCGGAGCAGCATCTCCTAATACTAGCACCTGCATACCTTAGCAATGCCGCCCTAAACATGGGAACACGTTACACATATATCAAAAGGTTGCTATGATTAATGGCAGATAACAAATCCTAAGTTAAACACAATTTTTTGACAGAGCTGCATCATAGCAACCTTTCTGATATCTGTGGAGTGTGTTTCAGTTTTTGTTTCTGACATTGTTTACCACCCTGGGGAGTGACCCCAACATTATTGCGTACCATAGGCATGCCTGCACTGTGCCCAGGACTGGTGTGGTGGCCAGGGCTGCCAAAAACCTCTATATTTGCACAATGCTGGCATAGGTTTGGGAGTGTGTGTATGTCTATCCAGTGTGTTGTGGCTGCCTAAACCTTACTGAGCCCAGTGTTAGCCTGCCAATGTGCATAATGAGGAGCAAGGTACTGTGGGTATGGTCCGGACAGGGCGGCCTGGGCAGGGTGCATCTGCACAGGGCATAGGACAATGGCTGGGACATTGTAGTGCCTGACCGCCACCTGCACAGACAGGGTGGCCACAGCATGTCATGCTGGAAGGTCACTCTCACCTTGACTGAGCAGTGACCATGGCATGACTAGGTTCCCCCATAGTGCTGTACACTATTTCTCTCAAGTAATATTTATGGGTTCTCTTTTTTGGGGCCTAATTGCTGATATACCTGCTTGGTGTATGTGCTCATATCCCATTTTTGGGTGCACACAGCTCCTCCAGGAACATGCACTATGTACTTGCTAGCAGACTGTTTGCAGTTAGCATGTGCATGGCTGGAACAGTGTGCAGTGGGTGGAGACCAACTGTGTCCTTGCTGGTGAATGTCAGATAGTAGTGGGGGGCAGCTGAGCTTTTCCAGGCCTACTGTCTGTCTGCCAGTGCCCTATGTGATGCGTACAGATCTGCATTTACTGTCCGATAGGGTGCCTATTCCCCAGCAGGACTGGGGTTGATGATCCTCTCTACTGCCACCATTGCAGAGATGTAGAATGTGGTTCTGTTGGTGTGAGCTCCTGTCCCCCACCCTGACCCACAGAGAGTGCGTTGGGTGGTGTTACATAATCCACTTTTGGGTGCAAACACCCCCCTTCACTTATAATATGTGACCATGGTACCCACACAGGATATGCACAATTCAGGATGCATCATAGTCCACAAGGGCTAGATGTGATTGTGAAATACAGATGAACACAGATGTGTCTGTAAGGACTATCTATCACACACTGGCATTGATGGGGACCTGCAGCATAGCCTATCTCAGCCAATCCAAGTGCTGCGGACCTGGTGCTGGGCGCCCCACCTCACCCTCAGGGTGAGCATAGGACCCGCACAATGTCACGGTCTGTAGCTACTCTGTGCCAGTAACACACACGGTGAGTTCCCCCAACCAGGCCGAGGTTCTGTGGGGGTGCATACCCCATCTTGTGATCAGCTGTAGACTGCTGATCTGCATGTGCAGTGCATCATGGGTATGGGTGGGTTTACCCTATCCTGGTAACCACAGCAGACCATTTGTGTGGTGACTTGCAATCTTTCTGTAGCCAGCCAGGGGTGTGTCAGTAACTATAGAGATGTAGTCCACTGGTTACTTCAATGGCTGTGGAGACAGAGGTCGGGGGCTTGATTCCACAGTGGTGTTATTTAATAAGGCTGTCAGAATCTTTTCCTTTTAATTTAAATCAGTGCTGCCAGCAAAATGCACCCTCACAGTGCTGTAACCTTATGGTGCCTCATAAGGCACCCTATAAGGCGCCCTATAAGGCACCCTATAAAGCGCCCTATAGGGCATATTAAAAGGCACCTTGGCGGACAGGACACTTTATAATGTGCCCTATGGAGTGCCTTACAGGGCGCCTTATGCGGCACCTTATGTTACAGCACTGTGAGAGTGTTTTTGCTGGCTGATTTAACTTAAAAAAGGAAATGACTCAGACAGCACTGATTTAGATTCAAAGGAATTGGCTCAGACAACCTTCCTACGTAACACCACTACAGGATCAAACCCATTACCTCTGCCTCCACAGTCATTGCAGTAACCAGTGGGCTACATCTTTATAGCTTCTAGCACTGCGCTGGCATGAACTTAGGGTTAACGCGTTAACGTGCCACAGCGCACAGTCACGTGATACAGATTCTTGCTACCTTGCCGCTGGAACGCCCACTCCTTATATGGCATTCTTCACATTATCGCTGCAACTAGCGCCGGTAACATTAAGACGGTTTAGTAAACATACCCCCTAGTTTCAGTTAACGAAAGTATCATGGTAAGAAAGTATCATGGTCATTTTTGTCATATTTGGGGTTTCACAGAACTACAATATCCTGCTATCTTTCCTCTTAGTTCTTGCTTGCATCTTCAGGATCACAAATGTGCTGCACAAAAAAGTAGTAATTCTCAGTCTCAGTGGAGTCTTTTTCTCTCCCTGTAACATCTTATCAAACATTGCAACTTTGTGAAATATATATTTACCATATTCATAGACATAGCAATTTATTCACATCTAAATTTATTTTAAAAAATATCAAGTCAAGCCAAGGTATCAATCTGTATAGCTGTGAATGATATATTTATTTATCTCATTTTTCCTTAGCTAAGATTACAGATCAGTTTGCCCGTTCATGTATTCCATTTTGTATAACTTTATTCTCAGCATTTGATTATTAATGTAGTCCTTCAGCCACACTTTTTCTATGGTGATTCCCAAAACATCTGTGCATATACAGTTGTTCACACATTCATGTTCAAGTATTGAACTATCCTTATCGAAAGTGATGAATGTATATATTTTTGCCTTTTTTCGTATGAAGAAATAATTTCATGCAGAACCTTTTAGCTATTCACCAATGCTTTTACTTGTAAAGTTGTAATTGTAGACATCTTTGGGAAACATCCAAATTCAGTTTCACGGAATTGATACAGTGAGCCTTTTGATATGCATAAACACATATACATTGAAGATTTTTCATTATCACTGCCAAAGAGAATGCTCAGATTTTGCTGCATGATTAAACTTGCTAATTCAAGAAGTCTGGAGGCAAAAAAAAGCACATGACTTAATTTCCTGACATCTGGTAAACATACTGTTTTACACTACTCATTCTGTAACATCCTTAAAAGAGTCCGTTTAATACACATCCAAGTGATTGTTTATTTGTGCAAAAAGGAGCTATTTTATATTCTGTTTTAGGAGAATTTAAACTGTAGAATACTTTAAGCATGGTAGAAAAAGATGGCAATGTAAAATAAACTCATCAGGTCTGTTGAACAGCAACCATATGTAAAGTTTCCGAGGAACAAAAATATTTTAAAACAGAATATTATCACAGTGCATACCAGTTTCAAACTTTCTAACATGAAGACAAGGAGTTTATGAACAATGAATACTGCATATAAATGTTTTTTTTATGGGGGTAATTTTACAAAGTTATTTTTGCACATATGGTTCACCTACAAGCCTATTAAAAGATGCTGACTGCATAAAAGTATGAAAATCAGCAAGAGCATGCACACTTTGCTGGCAGTCATAGCTGGGGTGTGGTCTGGGTGGAGTGTGCAAGTACATGCATTGTATCTAAATTCTTTAATCTGTATGCACTTGCAAATTACATGAATGAATTTCTACCTGCTTGAGAGCAGATGTAAATACCCATGATTGAATTTAAAGTACAACCTCTGCCATTTATGCTAATATTGTGTAAAGACTACTTGTCTTTTTAAAATAGACGATCCATGAAACAAAAGACCGCCTAGCACACCTTATATTTAAATCATTGTTGTATTGGCAATTAATGAAGAGAACAGAGCACTGGAGTTACCTGCTCGTGACTTCCAATAGCCATCAATTGGTTGGCTGTGTTTTGTACACATTGCAAAGAGTGGAGATGTGCTGATGAACCAAGACAGAGCAAACATAGTTTGAAATAAAAAGTTGACTGTTTGAGGGATTTTCCCCAGGCTGGGCTGTCATCACCTGAGGATAGATCAAGAGCTGCAGTCCCTTCCCTACTCCATCTTTTGCTTCATTTTGACGATTCAAATATACATGGATTCAGAGTAGTGTGGTGCTGCTGCTGCTAATTTTGTATGGACTTTAGTAGAGGGATGCCTGAATTGTGGCAGGTTTCTGGCTACATATATGAATGTTTCTGACCTCTACTAAACATTTTTTGCATGTTTCCATTTGGGATGAATGTGTGTTTGATATGGTTGTGATGTCCAGAGTACAGCATGGGTTTTATGTAAAAAGTTGTTACATAAAACCATATATATATATATAAATGGTAAAGGATAGCAGAGGACAAGGACCATGGCCAAACACAAGGATACTTTATTGTAGACCCAAACAGACACATAAACACACAGTTAAAATATGTATGATGCAATATTCATAAACAGGCAAATGTGTTAAAAGAAAAGAAAAGAAAATAAAATACATTACCAAAAAGGGTATACAGAGCTGAGCGTAGAGACCATCCAGAAGGGGGGAACAATGCTACTCTTTCCCAATCTAAAACAAACAAATAAATATTCTGTATTGAATAGAGGAGAACAACCAATATCAAAATTATTAATAGCAGTGAAAAAAACAAAACAAACACGATATAGTATGAAGAGACAGTGAAATGTGACAAGATGCATATAAAAATAATATAACAATCATCATAAAAAATATATGTGTATGTGTTAAAAAACATAAAAATAACATTTATAAAGAATGACAATATATTAAAAATGCATGATATACATGCATATAAATAAGTGTAAAACACAGCAAACATAAAAAACTGTTATAGAAAATGACCAATGTATGTATAATGGTTATTATAAAAACATATAACAGTGTCTAAACAGATTTTAATAACAAGAACACGTTATAATAAGAAAAGGGGGGGGGGGGGCGGAAGGGGACCAGATCAACTGGAGTTGATCATGTTGTATAAACGAAATGCAATAAAAACATGTATATAAAATTTTTATAAACTCTAAATAAGAGCATATATATGTGCACTAATAGATTCTATTGTGGTGGAAGTACCTTCTAAGAAACCAAAAAAATGTCAACAAACAAGAATGTGTGTATAACAAGATAAAAGACAAAAAAACAAAATAAGAGGTAATATCATGTCATAGCAGCCACATTTAATACAATGGCTAAAAAGGGGAAGTGAGATCACAATTGTAAAGGAAAGTTTTCAGCTGACAATTCTAGTCTAAAAAGAACCAATGCTCTGTGCAAAAACAGTAAGGGTAAAAAGCATACATATTTTCAAAAAACAGCTCATGCAAAAAAACCCCAGCATGAGCTCCTCCCACCTAAAAAAACGTCATACTGACTGACAGTAAACAATACATATCAAAAAAGGTGGCCAATTGTGTTCTTTAGAGGGACTGTAAGAGATGGGCATACATACAGTAGTGACCACTTAAAAAAGAAAAGAGAAACACAGGCTAACGGAGGACATCTAAAACATAAAAACGTATAAAAAAGATCATGTGCTATTGCACAATAGGTGCTTTTAGACATAATAACCTTATAAAGTGCCAATACAAGACATTATAAATAAGACTATTTAAAAAATATATACAAAGACATGTCAGATTATTATAAAGAGACATCATAATAAAAATATAAAAAATATATATGAGTCGAAGAGCTTATATAAAGATTTTTATAAAAAGACATGATACTCAATTTCTTTGTTTAAACCTCCAGGAGCGACTGTATTGAATCGAAAGATAAATCTTTGTTCTTCTTGAACTAATAAATGGTCAAGGTCCCCACCCCGAGGGGAAGGGGTAAATTTCTTAATAACTAAAAACATAATGTCATCAAGATTATGTTGGAATTGAATCCAATGTTCCACAAGGGGGGCTGTTGCTATTTTTCTTTTAATACAACTCTTATGTTCTTGAACACGTGTTTTAATAGCTCGAATAGTTTTGCCAACATGTAAAAGGGAACAGGGACAAATAATAATATATACTACATGTGTGGATAGACACTTTGTACTGGTATGTAATTTATAATGTTTTTTGGTATGTGGATGTATAAAAACATCATTCAGCACAATGGCGTGTTTGCAAACTGAACAGTTATTGCATTTATAATGTCCCTTTTTTGAAGGTAACGAGCTTGGGACTGAAGGCATGTAGGAGGAAACCAATTTGTCAGCTAAGTTACGTTCCCTATTGTAGGCAATAGTCAAGTGTTGGTTATGAAAACAAGAACGTGTCTGAAGAATATGCCAGTGAGTCCTCAGGATTTTTTGAATCTTCAAGGAAAGGTGTGAGAACCGTAAAATGCAGACAAATTTATCATCTGAAGTTTTGCTTTTAGGTAAGAGCAGATCTTGTCTAGAAGTAGAACAGGCCCGGCTGAACCCTTTATTAATGCATTCAGTAGGATATCCTCTAGCATAAAAACGTTCAGCCATGTCGTAGGATTTATATTTAAACTCTTCATGATCAGTGCAAAGTCTACAGAGGCGTAAGAACTGTGAAACGTCTATATTAGATAGAGTGGTATTTGAAAGATATAAAGTAAATTAGTCATGTTTTGGAGAACTCTAGCTTCCTGAAGTTTTCTGAATTGCAGGCTAAATTTGGGCTCAAAGTCAAAGTTTTTTCAGTGGTTTTTGTTGAATTACTGTCTACAAATGTCTTTAGTACATCCTTCAGTGTTAGTTCTGACCCAGATACTTCAGGGTTGCCAAATAATTTGACAAGGTGGTGACCAAAACCAGAAGGATGATAGACCACATATACAGTAGAGTGGCATAACCAGCCGAACGAAAGAGGTGATAATTCCCCTGTACAAGTCATTAATGAGGCCTCTTTTGGAGTGCTGTGTTAAGTTTTGACTTACATTAAAAAAAATAGCAGGGATAACTGTAATAGAACAGCAGTTACAACCCAAGGTAAATAGCACAGAAAAGGGCAATTTGCCCAGAGATACAGTTACAACCCAAATTAAAGAAGCATAGAACAGGGGTAACCTGCATGGAATGACAGAATCCAAAATAAAAAGCGTAGAGTGAAGGTAACCTGCACACTGGAGCAGTTACAATCCTAAACATCTTGCTGGACAGACTGGATAGGCTATGCTGGTCTTTATCAGCCATCATTTATTATGTTATTTTGCTACCTTGTTACCATGGGGGTCATTTTAGATGCACCATTTGTAATTTGGATGTCACAAAATGGGCACTTAGACATGCAAACTATGGAGGTGTCTATGGAGCCATTTTAGAAAGCAGGATGTACAGACATCCCATCAATTTCACATTTCCAGACCAAAGAAACCTGCATGTAAAAATATGCTTCAAACATATTGCCAGCCCGCCGCTGCACACTTGAGTATCTGAAATGGAAGTTCAAGACATGCTAATCTTATAACATACTGTAGAAGCTCTCCCCCCCTCCCCCAAACTACCCAGGCCATGGCATCCAAGAACCTGGTTCTTTGGACATGCAATTTGAGGAATGGCCTACATCAGTACATGGTCCAAGAAAAGAAGGGCAACACACACTCACAAAAAATGTGGAGATTAGGTATGTAGTGAGCTGAAATAAATCACAGAAGGCAAAAATATCTGTTCCAGCCTATATTTTATTTATTTAACAGGTTTTCTATACCGCTTTATCATTTCAATCAAGGCGGTTCACATTGAAACTTAGGGGTATGTTTACTAAGCGGCAGTAATGTCACCGGTGAAAAGAACATAAGAACATAAGATATGCCATAATGGGTCAGACCAAGGTCCATCAAGCCCAGTATTCTGTTTCCAACAGTGGCCAATCTAGGTCATATGTACCTAGCAGTTTCCCCAAGAGACACAAGTTCCACAATGCTTGTACTGGGTCAAGCATTGATATCTTCGGTCACTTCTTAATAATGGTTTATGGACCTTTCCTCCAGAAACTTGTCCAAACCTTTTTTAAACCCAGCTACACTAACAGCCTTTACTACATCCTCCGGTAACAAATTCCAGAGTTTGATTACACGTTGAGTGAAAAAATATTTTCTTTTATTATTCTTAAATAGTTTACCCTGTAGCTTCATTGCATGTCCCCTAGTCTTTCTATATTCTGATAAGCTAAACAATCGATCTACGTTTACCCGTTCCACTCCGTTCATTAATTTATAGACTTCTATCATATCTTCCCTCAGCCGTCTCTTTTCCAGGTTAAAGAGCCCTAACCTTTTTAGCCTTTCTTCATAGGAGTATCCTTCCATCCCCTTTACCATTTTGGTGGCTCTTCTCTGTACCTTTTCTAAAATAGCTATATCCTTTTTAAGATACGGCGACCAGAATTGCACACAATATTCAAGGTGCGGTCTCACCATGGAATGATATAGAGGCATTATAATATCTTTTGTTTTATTTTCCATTCCTTTCCTTATTATACCTAGCATTCTATTTGCTCTCTTGGCCACCGCTGCACACTGGGCCAAGGGTTTTAACATGGTATCCACAATGACGCCTAAATCTTTTTCCTGGGTGGTGGTTCCTAATGTGGAACCTTGCATCGTGTAACCATAGTTTGGGTTGTTCTTCCCTAGGTGCATAACCTTACATTTGTCCACATTAAATTTCATCTTCCATTTTGATGCCCAGTCTTCCAATTTATCAAGATCCTCTTGCAATTTTTCACAATCCTCTTGGGTTTTAACAACTTTAAATAGTTTTGTGTCATCTGCAAATTTGATAACCTCACTCGTTATTCCACTTTCCAGGTCATTTATGAATATGTCAAAAAGCAGCGGACCCAGCACAGATCCCTGGGATACACCACTATTCACCTTTCTCCATTGGGAAAATTGGCCATTTAGCCCTACCCTCTGCTTTCTATCTTTTAACCAGTTCCTGATCCACAATAGTACACTGCCTCCTATCCCATGACTCTTTAGTTTTGCCAAAAGTCTCTCATGAGGGACCTTGTCAAAGGCTTTCTGAAAGTCCAGATACACAATATCAACCGACTCACCTATGTCCACCTGTTTTTTTCACTCCTTCAAAAAACATAACAGATTAGTAAGACAAGATCTTCCTTGTCTAAAGCCATGTTGGCTGTCTCCCATTAGGTTGTGACTATCTACATGCTGAGTAATTTTATTCTTTATGATGGTTTCTACCATTTTTTCCCGGTACTGACGTCAGGCTCACTGGTCTGTAGTTTCCCGGATCACCCCTGGAACCCTTTTTAAAAATTGGTGTTACATTGGCGATCCTCCAATCTTCAGGTATTAGAGATGATTTTAATGATAGTTCACAGATTACTGATAGCAGTTCTGCAATCTCATATTTCAGTTCTTTCAACACCCTTGGATGTATACCATCCGGCCCAGGTGATTTGCTACTCTTCAGTTTATCTAATAGTTGTAAGACATCTTCGCGATGTATCGATATTTCCTTCAATTCTTCCAACCTTTAAATACCACTTCAGTCATGGGTAACATCCCTACATCTTCCTCTGTAAAGACTGAAGCAAAGAATTCATTCAGTCTCTCCGCTATCGCCTTGTCGCCTCATAGTGCTCCTTTAACCCCTTTATCATCTAATGGACCAACTGACTCTCTCACAGGTTTTTTGCTACGAATGTACTTGAAAAGGTCTTTATTTTGCGTTTTTGCTTCCGCAGCAAGCTTCTTCTCAAATTCTCTCTTTACCTGCCTTATCAATGCCTTGCATTTGACTTGCCAGTGTTTGTGCTGTTTCCAGGTTTCGTCGTTTGGCTCTTTTTTCCATTTCCTGAAAGATGCGTTTTTGGCAACAACAGCCTCTCT
Organism: Ichthyophis bannanicus; assembly: GCA_033557465.1. NCBI lineage: Eukaryota > Metazoa > Chordata > Amphibia > Gymnophiona > Ichthyophiidae > Ichthyophis > Ichthyophis bannanicus. The sequence continues at coordinate 463,607,165 of CM066035.1, forward strand.
GACCTCACCTTTAAACCATGCTGGCAGTTTTTTGGACTGCCTTCCACTTTTCTTAAAGCGTGGGATACAGCTGGTCTGGGCTTCCAAGATAGTATTTTTCAACAACACCCAAGCTTGATGTACGTCTTTAACCTTCGCAACTGCTCCTTTTAGTTTTTTCTTAGCTGTTTTCCTCATTTTATCATAGTCTCCCTTTCGAAAGTTAAAAGGTAGTACTGTGGATTTCCTTACTATCCCTCCTCCACTAATTAAATCAAAGGCGATCATGCTATGATCACTATTGCCAAGTGGCCCCAACACCCTTATCTCTTGCACTAGATCTGGTGTTCCACTAAGGACTAGGTCTAATATGGCTTCCCCTCTGGTCAGTTCATGAACCAGCTGCTCCAAGAAGCAGTCATTTATTTCATCTAGGAACTTTATTTCCCTAGCATGTCCTGACGTGACACTGACCCAGTCGATACCGGGGTAATTGAAATCACCCATTATTATTACTGTGCTGTAACTTTTGTTAGCTTCCTTGATTTCTTTGAGCATTTCATCATCCATTTGGTCATTCTGGCCAGGTGCTCGATAGTACACCCCCACTGCCATTGACTTCCCCCTTTTATATGGAATTTCAATCCATATAGATTCTACAGCAGATTTTGTTTCCTGCAAAACTTTAATCCTTTCTGAGTCAATGCCCTCTCTAACATAAAGCGCAACCCCTCCACCAATTTGATCAGCTCTATCATTATGATATAGTTTGTACCCAGGTATCACAGTGTCCCACTGGTTGTCCTCCTTCCACCAGCGTTAAGTGCAGCGTTAATGTTACCGACACCATATAAGGCAATGGACAGGCAGGGGGCATTCTGGCGTAAAAGTAGCAATGTCCCGTTAATGTGTGTTAAAGGGTTTAATGCACATGTTCATTGTACATCCGAGTTATTTTTACCTGTTTATTGTAAGCACAAATCACTAAACTGAGATGTGTAGATTCAATGTTTTATTGTAAACCGCACTGATCTTAAATAGCGCGGTATAAAAGAAAATGTAATAAATAAATAAATAAATAAAATTAACGGGACACTGCATGTTAAGCTGACAAACAGGGCACGTTAAAGCTGACAAGGCACCCTAAGGGCTTTAAGGCGCCTTAGGTTAGGGCGCCTTAAAGCCCGTAGTGTGCCTTAAAGCCCTTAGTTTGCCTTGAATTAAAGCGCCTGAACCTAAGGCGCTTTGTGTTAAGACTCCTTAATGCAAGGCACCCTAAGGGCTTTAAAGTGCCTTAAGTTAAGGCACCTTATAAGGCAACTTAGGTTAAGGCACCTTATAAGGCATCTTAGTTTAAACGCCCTAAAAGGAACCTTAGGTTAAGCGCCCTAAAAGGCACCTTAGGTTAAGGCGCCCTATAAGGCACCTTAGGCTATGTTTCGGCTTCTGGGAGCTTTGTCAGAGGCTATGGGACCTTATTTAAACAAATAAAATAACATATTAAACATAGATATACATATAAAAAATCCTTATCATGAGGAATAAAAATCTTGAAAAACTAAAAAGCATGCCATACTGGTATTAAACAACACCATAACAAAAGTAATAATAATAATAATAAAAAGTGAAAATATTAATAACTGTAATAATAAAAAAAAACATATATAGTTATAAAAGAATAAAACCTGATCTGTAATCTAAATACAACGTAAAATAACATTAGACAAGAATGTATAAGTCAAGGAGGTAGAGCAGAAACTCCACATAAGTCTCATTTATTTCTGAAAGAAATAAACATATGAAGGAGGTACTTACTCAAAAGATACACCACTTCAAAGGACAAACAAGGTACTAGATTGTCAGCTAAAAATATGTGAAAAAAAAACCAATTATCAAAAAGAAAGAACGGGGTGGAGTGAGAGTCAGCCTTTTCCATTAAAGCTTCAACATACGGAATCTTATTTCCAGATGTTGCCCTTTTTACCCATGTCTACAGATGTATTTCATGTTTTACTTACCTGAGGGTTTTCATTTACCTGGGGGCTTTTTTTACCTGTCCCCAATAAATCTAGTTTAAAGCCCTAATTGATATGAGAAGAAGAGCTCAACAGTTTCAACCTTATCTTGGTCACCTAACTGGTAAGAGCAATATTGAACTTCACAGCATCAGTTAAGTGCATTGCCAACTTTGTATAGCCTTTAGGTATTGCATCACCACTGCCTGGCCCCAATAAATGTAGCTGTCATGTAAAGAAACACAAATTCCAATCATGCCTGCAATTCAATCTTCTACCTTTCCCTAGTAATTGACCAGATACGTACAGAACCACCACATATATTTGTATGTGCCCTTTTCACCACATCCTCACAATACAAAGGGCTATACGCTGGATCAAGTTTATTAAAATGTAAGTAACTGAACTGGAAATGTAAGTCTGATAAGCATTTCCATTCCTTTACAAGAAATAGAAATTCTGTAAGCATTTATCCAAATAGACCTCATTACTTCTTCAGTGCCTTCAACTAGATAGTTTTGTCATAGTCTAGGAGGGTATTGAAGGCCACCTGGTATGACCAGAACTTCCCAGGGATGAGGAATCTGCAGCCCAAGGTTACTCTAGAGTCTAGGCAAACCTTCAGCTATGCTCCAAAGGTCAGCCTCTTCCATTTCTCTCTCTCTACTGTACTCTAAAGTGGTCTTCATTTCCCCTTTCCCTTCCGTAATGCCCCCAAAGTGCCCAGTATCCCGCATTTCCTTCCCAAACCTCCAAGGTTGACAACATCTATCTTTCCCCCCACCCCTCTCCAAAGTGGTCAGCATAGCCCCATTCCTCCTATCCGCATCCAAGGTATCCAGCATATTCCCCTTCCTCCTTTCAGGCAGCACTAACAAAGACTCAATGTAGTCAATGCAGGGTTCATACCTAAGAGCCAATCTGTCTCGCCGCCTCTGAACTTCCTGTTTTGTGGTGGGTGGGATGTGACTAGCCTTGAGCTGCGCTGGTGCTAAAGGACTCGTGCTGGTTGTGCTGAGTCATGTTTCATTTATTTATCCATCCATTTTTATATATCGCTCTATCTTAGGGTCAGAGCAGTTTACAGATGACATCAATTGGTTATACAGTTACATAGAACACATCAGAACATGGGTGATTCAAATGGGGCTTGTTTGCTAATGTTTATGTGTATTAATAGGCTTGATATACTACCTGTGCCATGGTTCACATTAAAGCGATTTACATAAAAGAGGCAAAAGGAATGTCATAACCAAATTAGAGAGAAAGATTAAAGAGAGGACAAAAGTCAACCAAGTGGCAAGCGAGGTCATACACTTGAGTGTATGGGATTAAACTTGTGAGGTCTGTGTTGGCTTGTATCTTTTCTGGGAGTGCATTCCAGAGGCTCAATGGTAGTTTTGTTAAGGTGTGTTAAGGTATGAACCTCGGACTTCACCTCCAGTTTTCCATTCTTTACTTTTAGAGTAATTGGTGGGATAAATGTCTCATCTCTAGTTATATAGAGGACTTCTATTTTCTTGTAGTTTACTGCTAAGTTGTATTTGAGGAGCCACTGTGAGGCTGCATTGATGTAGTCTATTGCTGTAGTGTAGTTGGGTTTGGTTGTGGGGAAGGATAAGTAGAGCATGATGCCATCTATGTAAATCTGGTATTAGACATTGTGAGCTTATATGAGTGAGCAGATTGGCTGAATGTATATGTTGAATAGTAGTGAGGATAGTTCTGAGCCTTGTGGAACTTGTTGTTGAGCGTATGGTGTAGATTTATTTGGCCTTATTTTCATCTGCTGCTGACATCCTGCTAGGTATGATTGGAACCAGTTCAATACTATATTTTAAATTCCTAATAGGGGTCATTCTGTACCCGCTATTCGTCCCCCTGCCAGCCCCGGCAAAAACCTCCTCATATGAACAGCAGGTTTGTACAGGGAGGCCTAGATGGGGGTGGGAGGGGCATTCTGGAGGTGGATCGAGGGCAAGGTATGGGTGGGCAGTGACCTCGGACATACAGAGACAATTCAGAGATTGGCCCTGTACATCCGGGGCCTCAGATCTAGTCGGGGGACTTATTCCACCTCAAAGGTGGAATAAGCCCCTCTGGAAGTTGTAGGATCCCTGAGCCAGACCACTGGAATCAGGTGCAGGGGTGCAGGGAGTTCCCCGCCGCCCGACCCTGGCTACAGAATGCTGGCTCGGGGATCGGGCTGCAGGGAAAGAGGTTTATTTTCCATGGCAGGGGATTGCAGCTCCTGAATAGAGCCGCGGTAACATGACAACGGGATGCCATGGAATTGCGGCTCTATTCAGGAGCCTGACGGAGTAGCTGGGCATGTGGCTGAGCGTGCAGGCTGATCAGAATCAGGGCCTGACCAGCACATCCAGGCCATAGGCCCAATTCTGATCCCGTGGTCATGTCTAGCCCTCACGGGATCAGAATCAGGTCTACTTCTGTGCACTCCACTTCTGAACAGCTGCAAAGGGGCTACATGGTCTGTATTGAATTGGCCTCCATGTATGTAGATGTGATAATATGGTGTTGTGACAGATTGAGTCAAATGCTGCCGCTATGTCAAGGAATATTAGGATGGAACCTTGCTTTGATTTTTCAATACCTTTCATGAGTTTGGCAAGGAAAGACATTAATAGTGTTTCAACTCCTTGATGTTGTATGAAAGTGTGCTGGTGTGGGTGCAGTGGTTCATGAGTCAATGTGACTTTGGAGTTTTCTATCATCTTTGCCAGGAATGGTAGACAATCAATGGGTCTCTTGTTCCTTATCGTCTCTCCAATAAAGTCCTTCACCTCTGGGTAGTGCACCTCCTCCTGCAGCATGGAGACTGGGCATGTCAAACTTGTGACATCACTGGCTATATCCTGCTGGCCTCTCCCAACAGCCTCCAGTGGCCCAATCTCCATGCAGCTGGAGGTAGTGAGCCTAAGTGCTGGGCTCACTGAGGAGCGGATAAGGAGCCTTAGTTTAGGATAGTTGGCCTTTGGGGGTTTATTTATTTATGTAGTCTTCTGTTTATTTATTTTAGTTTAATGTGAAGGACACTGTATCTTTAAAAAAAAAATCTTTAAGAGGGGAAAAGGGAAATTTCAAAAGAGGACAGCTTTCTCTCTCCCCTAAAAAAAAATAAACAAAAAAAACTTGGTGTCGATTCTGCCCGCTCTCCCCTACTGGACTGCACAAATGGGAGCTGTGTTGGGGTTCAGCGGTGGCTGCTCTTGCTTCGGCAGGAAGTAACGATTTCCTCAAGCAGTACAGAGCACTGAGGCGCTTCGGCGTGGTTTTTTTTTAAATCTTTTATTTAAGGCTTTTCTGCTTGAATACAACAATAAACATAGGAAAACATCATGAGAATTCAAAATACAATTCAAAAAGAAGCAAGAGAATTAAATTCAAACACATTACGGAGAAACAATCAGTAACATAAGTAATATAGAGACAACATATCAGAAGTCTATAGCAATAAGGAGTTTAAATAAATAAACTCCACATTAGGGAGCACATACAAAACAACTATCCCACTAGCTGCAACACATTTGTGCCTATATAAGTACAGAGAAAATCCAGAACAGAGAGAACGTAGATCTGCTTGGCCGGCGCATGCCATGCATGAAGAATCCCAGACTTCTACAGCCTTCGCTGATTTCTCCCAGCTGATGCTTTAAAAGGGCTGTATGATGACAAGTTTGGTGAAGTATTATTCTTCTGTAATTAGCTTTCGTCTTTTTCTTCTGTAATTAAGTGCTTTTAGTTATTATTCTAATTGCTTTCTAGTTATCTTTTCTAACTACTCATATATAACTAAGAGAATTACTTGCCTTTCTGAATAAGTATCCTTGCTTTGTTTGTAAATAAACTGCACATCTTCATTAACAAGATGTGTTAGCCTTTGATGTAGTAAGACACACCTTCAAAAACCGAATCATGTCAGAATGAGAACCCAAGGAAATTCCCTGAACTTTGCCTCAATAACAAGCAATTGCCACCAGCTGGACCCTTAAGGAACTGGCCTCCAATCCCTTATCGAAACCATCCTGCAAAAAACTCAATACCATTGGATCCGACACTGAAGTTGGATGGACTTGGTGCTGTGCACACCAGTACTCGAAGATACGCCAAACGCGCACATATGCTAAAGATGTCGACCTCTTCCTGGCCAACAGCAAGGTAGCAATTACTTCTACAGAAAACCCTTTTATCCTTAACCTAGCCCTTTCAAAGGCCAGGCTGTTAGAGAGAACCGATCCACCTGAGGCATTCGCAGAGGCCTTTGGCTCAGAAGATCCGGCCTCGAGGGAAATTGCCCTCGAGAAGACGAATCAGATCGGCATACCATGGGCGCCGTAGCCAATCTGAAGCCTCTAATACTACCTTCCCGTGATGCTGAACTACTCAACCTATGAGCGCCCAATGTGGGAGCATGTAGAGCATGCCCTGCGTGGGCCAAGGTTGCAATAAGGTATCTAGACCTTCCGACATCCTTTCTCTTCTCCTGCTGTAAAAGCAATCCAACTTGGCCGACCAAAAGCTTGCCATGAGATCCATAATGGGAAGTCCCAACTGGCGACTATCTGAGCAAACACCTCCGGATGGAGCTCCCATTCTCCAGCATCCACTCGTACTCTGCTGAGAAAATCCACTGTCACATTCTCCATTCCCAGAATGTGCACCACCGATATCGCTTGAAGACGAGGCTCCACCCACACAAATAAGCCTTCTGCCTCCTCTTCCAGTGCCGCACTTTCCATACCCCCTTGCCCGTTGAGGTATGCTACTGTCGCGGCATTGTCTGAGAGAACTCGAATCGCTCGAACCATCACTGAGGTTTCAAACGCCCGAAGTGCTCACGCTACCACTCGCAGCTCTAACCGGTTGATCGACCATTTTGCCTCCTGTTCGGTCCAACTTCCTTTTTTTAGGCGGTTTCCCATTTACGACCTACTCGCAGGATAGTGTCTCCTCCGGGGGATCTCAACTTGGTGCTCAGTGCATTGATGAAGGAGCCGTTTGAACCCTTACATTTGGCTTCATTAAAGGATTTAACTTTGAAAACAGTGTTTTTGGTGGCCATTTGTTTGGCGCGTCAAATTTCAGAATTGCAGGCTTTGTCCTGTCAAAAGCCTTTTCTGTCGTTTTCTAGGGAAAAGGTGGTGTTGCGTCCGATGCCGTCCTTTTTACTGAAGGTGGTCTCGCCTTTTCATATAAATCAAGCTGTCTCCCTGCCAGTTTTAGGGGGTGTAGGGGAGGGTGCATCTGACCATAGTTTGTGTCTCTTGGACATAAAGAGGGTTCTGTGGCGTTACCTGAAGGTTTTGGAATCCTTCTGCAAATCAGAATGTTTATTTGTTCTCTTTGGTGATCCCCGTAAAGGAGAAGCGGTGGCCAAAGCTTCAATTGCCTGATGGGTCTGTGAGGCAATAGCGTCGGCGTACATTTTTCAGGGGCGTCAGGTGCTTGTGGGACTGCGGGCACATTCTACTAGAGCGCAAGTGACTTCGTGGGCGGAACATAGCTTGGTTCTGCTGGTAGAAATTTGTCGAGCAGCCACTTGGTCTTCTCTGCATACTTTGAGCAAGCACTATCGCCTATATGTTCAGGCGGCGCAGGACAACTGTTTTGGGGATGCCGTTTTGCGGTCCGGGTGGACAGGTCCCTCCCCATAATTACTGCTCTGTTACATCCCAGAGGTGAAGGACTGAACTGGTGAGACGATAAGGAAAGAGAAATTAGACTTACCTGCTAATTGTTGTTACTTGAGGATCTCCAGTTCATTCCTAATTCCCGCCCGGAGATTTGTTCATTGTCCGCAGGTTGGTGGCGCTGAGAAGATTTTGAAGAAATAAACAGTCAGCGAATCAAGAGAAGTATTATGCTGTTTTCTGTCCTAACACTATGTTTCTTTCTTGTCTATTTGCTCTCACCTCTCTGACCTGTTTTCTTTCAAGGGGTGAGAAAGGGAGTTATCCTCTTGGTTAACGGGGATTTACTGCAGTTTGGAAGTTAGAAGTTTTTGATTTGATATTCTAGCTACTTATTTGTTGCTCCTTTGAGTCTGGTTTATTAATAGATCACAGGGGGCTGTTGGTAGAGGCCAGCAGGATATAGCCAGTGATATGACAAGTTTGACATGCCCAGTTTCCATGCTGCAAGAGGAGGTGCACTACCCAGAGGTGAAGGACTGAACTGGAGATCCTCAAGGAACAACAATAAGCAGGTTAGTCAAATTTCTCTTTTCATGATGCCAACTTTCATGCTGGTGCCACTCCCATTAATTGTGCCACTTAAATGGACACCCAATCCAGCCTGTATATGGGCCAACCCTGGATTCTTATTCCTAACCCATTTTCTTTCCCCCTAGTCCTTTCACCCTCTGATCCTGCAATCTTTGCTGCTCCAGGGTCTGGCTGATGTTGCGGCATGCCCCTACCTCAATTTATGTAAACCAAGTCCAGCAGCAGTATGTACCTTCTGAGTCTGCCATCTTAAAGGTTCATGAGCTTGCAGCTATTTCTATATTGCTGGCCTGAAAACCCCTGCACCTTTAAGAGGACATGACATAAGAACATAAGAAATGCCATACTGAGTCAGAACAAGGTTCATCAAGCCCAGTATCCTGTTTCCAACAGTAGCTAACCCAGGTCACAAGCAGGGGCGGCCCAAGGGGAGTGCGGGGCCATGTGCGGAGACTCGGTGCAGGGCCTCATTTGCATAAGAGGCCTCATTTGCATACATATTTGCATAATGTTACCATATACTAACTTTTAATAAACATGCCTCTTAATGAGTGTATGGATAAAGAAAGACTAAAAGATTTCTACATTACTATAATCCAGTGCCAACCGCCAGACACATTAGGAACTACTACAAACACTGCCCATTTAGAACCCATAGCAAACCCGCCGTATCCTAACAGCACTACCAGGATTCACAAAGCACCATACTCTACCTATCAAAAGGAAACACTGCAAATATTAAACCAATACATTTCAGAGAATAACAATACATGACCTACTGCAATTGCTCCAGCCACTTTCTTCGTGTCTTCTGCTAACTGTCCATCGTCTGCTGTCCATTTGTCCTTTCTTCTCTCCTAGTTTTTTTCCATTCTCTCTACATCTGCTTTAACATACTAATCTTTCTCCTTTTGCTCTTTCCTCATTCCTATTTCATCCACTCAAATTTTACCCCTCCATCCTCAATCCCCACTTACTCTCCCAATACCCTGCCAATTGTAGATTTTTCATCCCTCCCACACAAAATATTTTTCCCCTCTCCATTTTACTCTCCCAGCCCCATCCCATTCTAATCCTCCCCCAACATCAGCTCCCTTCTAGTTCCAGCCTCACCCAGCATCCATTCCCTTCTAGTCCCTGCATCATCCCATTTCCAGTCCTAGCCCCCCATCAGCCCATTTCCAGTCCTAGCAACCCCCAACCCAATACCAGTCCTCCCAGTCCTAACCCCCATCACCCCATTTTCAGTTTAAGCCCCCCTATAACCCATTACCAGTCCTAACCCCCCATCAGCCTACTTCAAGTCTTAACCCCATCAGCCCATTTCCAGTCAGCCCCCCATAGCCCATTGCCAGTCCTAACCCCCCAACAGCCCACCTCAAGTCCTAACCCCTCCCCATCAGCCCATTTCCTGTCCTAGCCCTCCATAGCCCATTACCAGTCCTAACCCCCCCAACAGCCCACAGCCCATTACCAGTCCTAACCCCATCAGCCCACCTCCAGTCTTAACCCCCCTCCTGCCCATTTCCATTCCTAGCCACCCCATAGCCCATTACCAGTCCTAACCCCCCCATCAACCCCCAGCCCACCTCAAGTCAAGTCCTAACCCCCTCCATAGCCCATTACCAGTCCTAACCCCCCACCCCCCATCGGCTCAAGGAACATTTTTTTTTTTTAAAAAGCTGGCTCCTACTGCTGCCGCTGCCGCCGCGGCAGCAGCAGAATGGAGTTTCCCGCGGGGCCCCCTCTGCCCGGCTAAGTCCCTCCCTCTGCGATGGCTGAGCCCCTCTTTGCCGGCTTTCAGATTCGCGAAGGGAGAGTGTCTCCCTCACGTCTCTGTTAAGCCCGCAGTGGCTGATGGGAAATTTCCCATCTGCCCCTGCAGGCTTAACAGAGACGCGCGGGAGACACTCTCCCTTCGCGAATCTGAAAGCCGGCATAGAGGGGCTCAGCCGTCGCAGAGGGAGGGAGGGACTCAGCCGGGCAGAGGGGGCCCCGCGGGACACTCCATTCAGGTAGCAGCCAACTTTTTTTTTTTTTTTTAATTTTGAAAAAAAAGCAGAATGTTCTTTGCGTGGGGCCCCCTGAAACGCGGGGCCCTGTGCAAAAAACATTCTTGCTCAATGGACGGGCCAGCCCTGGTCACAAGTACCTGTCAGATTCTCAAAAGGTTACACAGAATCCACAATACTTATTCCAGGGAAAGACTCAGAGGGTGTGTATTGTTTGTTTACATCAGAAGCCTACTGGGAAATGCCTGATCCTTCAATAGAGCATTTCACCAAGGAAGGCCACGCATTCCTTAACAGTATGTGTAATTATGATGGCAAACTCTGCCTTCCTTAACACTGATGATTTTAGGCTCCATGTAAAAAAAAAGGGGGGGAGGGGTCCTTTTCCTGACCTCCGTAAGATAAGTAGAATCATAAAATTACCAAGACAAAAATGGGTAAGATAAAGTATCAGAACTAAACTCGCTTCATAGGCATAGGTGAACAGAAAAAAGTGCAGCTATATGAGTCTTGACTCCATGAACTATCATGCATAAGCAGTGGGATAAGCAACATACCACAGATCCTACAGTCAGAAATCCTAAGCCAGTGTATTCAATTCAGGGGAAGTATCTCCCCTCCAAATCATGAATCTGTCTAAGCAAGAGTTCCAATTCCATCGTTATAAGTGTAACAAAAAAGAAGCCTTGAATGTTATTAGGAGTATAAATTAATAATGGTTAAGCAGCTGCCAGCTATCATCCAGTTCTCTGGATCTGCATGAATATGCTAAATAACAAACAGCAAAAATTTCTTATGAATTAATATACTGTACATACACTTTGACTACTAAAATTATTAGAAGCATAATAGACTTACCTGATACATTCTCTGATTAATTTTACATGTTACTTTTTTACTTAAATGTATTTCTTGAAATAGGGCAATATGAGACTGGTGACATTTAAAACAATTCAGAAAATTCTTCCTCTTAATAGGATTGATGATACTTTAAGAGATTAAATTGAGTTTATTAGACATTACCACCATCCCTGATGTGACTTTGAGAGTACCCATTAATTTCTATACAGTTGACTGGAATCCACAACCCCACAGTACACAGTATTAAAAGAAAGACCATCAAGAAACATTTGTGCAGTAAGACAGCCAATACCTTCTGTGTGCAAGGTCTAATTCACATAACCCCATAGACGCAAATGCTCAACATTTTTTTTCATACCCCAATAGATACTCCCATAATAAAACCCCCAAACTTTCAAAAACTTCCCCCAAGAACACTCCCCCCTTTCCGCTTTGAAGGCAAGCCACCAAGAAATAAATATATCCTCTCCACCACATACTCTTTGGTATCTCCTCACAATAACAATCTCCCCCCCCCCCCCATATTGAATAAAATGTTGTTGTTGTTAAGTGCCGTCGAGTCGGTGTCGACTCATGGCGACTCTCTGGATAGTTGTCCTAAATTGTGTTTGGTCTTCAGTCAGGCAGTTCATTGTTGACAGACTGGTACCCGTAGCTGCTGTTATTGTATCTATCCATCTCATTGCTGGCCTTCCTCTTTTGTGTTGACCTTCTATCTTGCCAAGCATGATGTCTTTCTCTAATAATCTCACTCTTTGCATGATGTGTCCAAAGTATGAAAGTCAAAATCTTGTCATCTGAGCTTCTAAAGAAAGCTTAGGTTTGATCTCCTCTAGTACTGACTGGTTTGTTCTTCGGGCAGTCCATGGTATACGCAGTATTTGCTGCCAGCATCATAACTCAAAGCTATCAATTTTCTTCCTGTCTATCTTTTTCACTGTCCAGCTTTCACATCCATATGATGTTACTGAAAATACCATGGCATGAACAAGTCAAATCTTTCTATGGAGAGAGACATCTCTGCTCTTGAAAATCTTATCTAGGTTTTTCATAGCCATTCTGCCAAGAGCAATGCGCCGTTGGATTTCTTGACTGCTTGTTGCTTCTTTATTGAAAGTTGATCCAAGGAGGTTAAAGTTGTCCACGATTTCAATTTCTTCTCCTTCAACAATGAACTTGTTGATTTTGCCAGTTGTCATGATCTTTGTCTTCTATACATTAAGGTGCAGGCCCATTTTGGTAACATAGTAACATAGTAAATGACGGCAGATAAAGACCAGTATGGTCCATCTAGTCTGCCCAGTAAGATGGCAAGAGTAGGTGCACCTGCCACTCCGTGCAGGCCATCCCTCCCCATGTCTTTGTTTTAGGGGTGAACCCACCGCTTCATGTAGGACACCCCTGTATGTTGAGTTAAGTTTATTTTGATTTTATCCTATTGCTGTAAAATTTGAGACTATGTTCTTTGAACGTGAGAAGCAAATGTTTCAGATCTTCACTTTCAGCCAGTAATGTGGTATCATCAGCACAGCAAAGGTTGTTGATGAGTCTTCCACCAATCTTCACACCTCTGTTGTCTTCATACAATCCTGCTTCTCCGATGATTTGTTCTGCAAATACATTAAACAGGTAGGGGGAAAGTATGCAGCCTTGTCTTATACCTTTGCTTATTTTAAACCATTCTGTTTCTCCTTGTTCTGTTCGAACTGTTGCTTCTTGATCAATGTACAGATTGTGAAAGAGAACGATCAGGTGTTCTGATATACCCATGCTTCTTAATGTGGCCCAGAGTTTCTCATGGTTTACACAGTCAAAAGCCTTGCCAGTCGATAAAGCACAAATAGATATCCTTTTGGTATTCTTTAGTCTTTTCAAGGATCCATCTCACATCCACAATGATGTCTCTCATTCCTCGCCCTTTCCTAAACCCTGCTTGCACTTCAGGTAGATCTTGTTCCAGGTATGGTTGTAGTCTCTGTTGAATAATCTTCAGTAGAATCTTGCTGGCATGTGGGATCAGAGCGATTATGCGATAATTTCCACAGTCAGTTGGATCACCTTTCTTTAGTATTGGCATAAACACAGATCTTTTCCAGTCAGTTGGCCATGATGCTGTCTTCCAAATTTCTTGGCAGAGCCTTGTAAGTGCGGTAACAGCTGCATCAGATTGCTGTAATACTTCTATGGGAATTCCATCAATACCTGGTGCTTTGTTCTTTGATAAGGCTTTCAATGCTGTTTCAACGTCTTCTTTCATCACGAATGGTTCCGGATCATAAGGTACAGGTTGAAATGGCTGTTGGTCCACTTGATCTTTATCATATAAAAACTCTGTATATTCTTTCCACCTTTTCTTGATATTCTCAGCATCACTTAACATAGAACCTTGAGCATCTTGTAACATTCCAATTTGAGGCTGGAATTTTTTCTTTAACTCTCGTAGCTTTAGGAAAGCCTTGTTCTTCCTCTAATAGTTTCTGCTTCTATTTCCTTGCATGTGTATTTGTAGTACTTTTCCTTGTCCTGTCTTGCTGCACGTTGGAAATCTCTGTTGAGTTCTGTGATTGTCTTTCTTTCTCCTCTGGCTTTAGCTTCTCTGCATTTCTGGGCAATTTTCAGAGTTTCTTCCGTCATCCATTTTGGCTGTTTTTGCTTTTTCACCTTTTGTAGACACTTCTCATTTTCTTCCAACACAACCTTCTTGATGTCATTCCATAACTCTTCTGGAGCTCTGCCATTTGTATCTAAAACAGCAAATCAATTTTGCAGGCAGTCTTTAAATTCCAGTGGTATATTCTCAAGGTCATATTTTGCTGCATTCATTAGTGGTTTGCTCTTTTTCAACTTTAGCTTGAGTTTGTATACTAGTAGTTGAAGATCTGTACCACAGTCAGCTCCAGGTTTTGTCTATGTTGATGTTATAGAGCTTTTCCATCGTTGACTTCCACAGATGTAGTCAATTTGATTTTTGTACAATCCATTGGGTGAAGTCCATGTGTATAGTCGCCGCTTGTGTTGCTGGAAGAAGGTGTTTAAGATGAATAGATCGTTGGTCTTGCAGAATTCTATCAGTTTTTCTCCAGCTTCATTTCTGTTGCCAAGTCCATATTTTCCAACAACTTTGCCTACTTCTTTGTTGCCAACTTTTGTGTTTCAGTCACCCATGACTATCAGGATATCCTGTTTGAATGTTCTGTCAATCTCAGCTTGTACTTGTTCATAGAACTCTTCAATTTCATCCTCTTCTGCAGCTGTTGTTGGGGCATATACTTGAATTATATTTGTGTTGATAGGCATTCCTTGTAGACGAATAGAGATTAAGCGTTCACTGACAGCATTGTATTTCATTACAGTTCTTGCACGTTTCTTCTTTATTATAAATGCAAAACCATTTCTTCTTTGTCTTTCATGTCCAGCATAGTAGACCATGTGATCATCTGATGCAAAGTGCCCGATGCCAGTCCATTTCAGTTCACTGACACCCAACAGATCAAGTTGTACACGTTTCATTTCATTCTTGACCACCTCCAACTTCCCTTGGTTAATGCTTTGTATGTTCCATGTTCCAATATCTAAGACATCTTTACAGCTTCTGACTCTCATTTTATGTGCAGCTATGTCCCGAGGGCTTTGATCCAACCACATCATAAATGCTGGCTTTACTCTGAAAAGTCTTCAGCTCTTCCCCAGTAGCTAGTTGAGTGCCTTCCGACCTGGGGGTCTCATCTTCCAGCACTACAGTGAAATTTTTTTTGTTATGACTATACATTGGGTTTTCATGTCAAGATACAGAAGCATATTGCCGGGCCTTTCCTCCACGCAGTTTAGTTTAGAATTGTTGCCATTGTCACATAAATGTGATCCTCTGCCGTCAACACTGTCCCATTTTGCTGCTGCCCAGATGGGTGGTTTGTCTTAGTCTGGCACCTCAGCTGAGGCCTGTCCATCTTGGGAGACCCTGCCAGTAGTTAAACTACCGATAGCTTAGCCCTCAGCATCACTAATGCACACAAGCCCTCACAGCACGACAAGGTGCAAACCAAGTGAGGGATTGAATAAAATATTTCCTGGAAAATCAAAAAAAGGAAGTCTTTCCCAAAGTGACTGCATGAAGGCGAAGTTGAAGAAATGCCTGTCTGGCTTTCTAAGTCTTATAAGATACATTAGGAAGGTCCAATATTGAAAGGCATTTACACTGTTGCAGACATGCAAACTGTGTAAATACTTCTTAGTGGGATATTCAGCTGTACTGACACAGTGCCGCCTTGGAAGAAAAGGCTGGCAATCTACTTCCGGTGATACATTGCCAAGAAAACCCAGAGGTAGCTGGGTCGTTATGAGTCAACACTGACTTGATGGCACTAAAAAACAAAACAAAACACAGTGCCACTGAAATCTGTGAGTGCTGCTGCTCTATGCCTTGATGCTAACTGGTTAGCTTTGGTGCATTCTGGGGATATTCTGTGGGTGGCACCTGGCCATAACTGGGCAGCGGCAATATTGAGCCACTGCCCAGTTATAGCTAAGCCTATGTGGAGAAAGTAGGGTGCAGCAAAGGCTAGAAGTCTAAAAATTAACAAGGGAGATCTAGAATATATAGCACTAAATGAAAGGTTAGATATGATTTTCATCTCAGAGATCTGATGGAAGGAGGACAATCAATGAGAGTCTGATACCTGGGTACAAACAATATCGCAATAATAGAGTAGATCAAATTGGGAGAGGGGTTGCGCTCTATGTTAGAGAGGGCGTCGAGTCATATAGGACTAAAGTTTTACAGGAAACAAAATACACTGTAGAAACTCTATGGATAGAAGTTCCATGTAAAAAGCGGAAGGCAATGACAGTGGGGGTATATTACCAATCACCTGGCCAGAAGGAACAGATGGATGACAAAATTCTAAAAGAAACCAGGGAAGTTAATAAAAGTTATAAAACAGTAATAATGGGTGACTTCAATTACCCCAGTATCAGCTGGGTCAATGCCACAGCAGGACATGCAGAGAGATAAAGTTTCTAGATGAAATCAATGACTGTTTCTTGGAGCAGATGGTTCATGAACTGACAAGAGGGGAAGCTATTTTGGACCTAGTCCTTAATGGAACACAGGATCTGGTGCAAGAGATAAGGATTTTGGGGCCACTTGGCAATAGTGATCATAGCATGATCACATTTGATTTAATAAATGGAAGAAAGATGGCAAGGAAATCTGCAATACTACCTTGTAACTTTCAAAAGGGAGACTGCAATATAAATGAGGAAAATAGTTAAGAAAAAACTAATAGGAGCAGCTGCCAAAAAAGGCATCCTTCAGCAAATGGAAAAAAGAACCTAATGACGAACACTGGAAACAACATAAGCATCGGCAAGTTAGATGCAAGGCACTAATAAGGCAGGCAAAGAGAGAATTTGAAAAGAAGCTTGCCGTAGAAGCAAAAATGCAAAATGCATTTGTAGCAAAAAAACTGTAAGAGAGTCAATTGGACCACTGGATAATAGAGGGGTAAAAGAGGCACTAAGGGAGGACAAGGCCATAGCGGAGAGACTGAATGAATTCTTGCTTTGGTCTTTACTGAAGAAGATAAAGGGAAATAACCCGTGCCTGAAATGGTAGATAAAGGTAATGTAGCGGAAGAATTGAAAGAAATATTGATAAGCCAGGAGGATGTATTACAACTGTTTGATAAACTGAAGAGTAGCAAATCACCTGGATCAGATGGTTTACATTCACAGGTTTGAAAGAACTGAAATATGAAATTGCATACCTACTATTAGTAATCTGTGAACTATCATTAAAATCATCTGTAGTACCTAAGGATTGGAGAATGATTCCAGAGGTGATCCAGGAAATTATAGACCAGTGAACCTGACGCCAGTACTGGGCAAAATGGTAGAAACTATTATAAAGAATAAAATTACTGATAGCCATGGTTTAATGGGAGAAAGTCAACATGGATTGTCTTTACTAATCTGTTATAATTTTTTGAAGGTGTGAATAAACAGGTAGACAAAGGTTGATATAGGGTGCCTGGATTTTCAGAAAGCCTTTAACAAGGTCCCTCATTAGAGACTCTTGGTGAAATTAAAAAATCATGGGACTGGAGGCAGTGTGCGCTTGCAGATCAGTAACTGGTTAAAAGTTAGAAAGCAGAGAAAGAATGGAGTACCCCAGGGATCTGTGTCGGGCCTGCTGCTTTTTAACATATTCATAAATAGCCTGGAAATAGGAATAACATGTGAGGTGTTCAGATTTGCAGATGACACAAAATTATACAACATTTTAAAAACGCAAGAGGATTGTAAAAAATTGCAAGAGGACCTTGATAAATTGGAAGACTGGATGTCCAAATGGCAAATGAAATTTAATGTGGACAAGTGCAATGTTATGCACCTAGGAAAGAATAACCCAAACTATGGCTATAGGATGCAAGGAACCACCTTAGAAACCTTCACCCAGGAAAAAGATTTAGGCATCCTCATGGATAATACGTTGAAATATTCCACTCAGTGTCCTGATTTAAAGTTTGGTGGTGGCAGCTAGCCACATTAGATCAGCTAGCCTATGTTGGTGAATATTGGGCCCATAGTCTATGTCCATTAAACATCTATAGTTGAGACCCTCCCAAATAATTTCAAAATCTTATTTCTGTTTGAGGCAAGTAAAAAAGATACTATTAATGTTACTGTATTTATGGTCTTCTCTATGGATGTTTCTTAGACCCACATGTGATAGCAGACCATTACAAGAATAAACTGCATAGGCCAAACTCAGCCTTAGTGATATACAAATCTAACAGTGATACTGCCATTTCATGGAATATCTTCTCCAAAAACTATTTTTTTACTCAACGTGTAATCAAACTCTAGACTTCATTAGTGGAGTATTTAGTAAAAGTTGTAAGTCTAGCTGGGTTTAAAAAAGTTTGGACAAGTTCCTGGAGAAAAGGTCCACAAATCATTATTAAAGAGGATCCAGGAAATCCACTGCTTGCCCCAGAACAAGCATTATGGAACCTGTGTGCCTCTTTGGGAACCTGCTAGATACTTATGACCTGGATTGGCCACTGTTGGAAACAGGTTACTGGACTTGATGGACCTTGGTCTGACCCACTAAGACATTTTGTTATGTTCGTATGATTTTGTGGAATGGCTATGGAGAGGTTTCTGTGATTTTGATGTCCGTGTGCACATCTACAAAATCCCTCCCTGTTATCCACCGCAAGGCCAATCAGGCCACATCACAAAGGACCTTTACATTCAAAGTGCCATCGTATGCGCCTGTGCCTGGCAGTCTACGCCTGAGGGCAATGCCAGAGAGCCCTTAACCATGGCCCTTGGAACAGAGCGTGTACTCGCCCTGAAAAACGTTGTCTTTACCGCTGTAATTTCTTTAATGCTGCTTTGATATCTTTGCTGCTGTGATTCCTACTGAACCATTCAGATCGCAAGCATCAAGAATCAAGGTACTGTTTACATTCAGAGATTAAAGAACCAAACACAGTGATCAACACAGGTAGACAATATAAACATGGAGCCTAAGGTATACATAACACTGCTCTGTATGGACACCTTATTACTACTAATTTTGCACACATACTCTCTCACTCAATATGCTCAACGGATATCAGAACAGAATCAGAATAACCACTCTACTGGGCAAAATGAACTGGACCCATCATCGCAACACTAATATATATTTCTACATGCCAGCAACCTATGCACAAGAATATAGATGATAGAAACTATAAACCAAATTAAGATGTTGCCTGGTGAATGCAAGGTCAATAAAGAATATGATTCCAATCACAGTAGACCACATTCAAAATACCAAACCAGATTTATGTTTATTATGGAAACCTAGCTCCTAGAGACTGATACCGTCGTTCTCATCCAAATGAACTACCAACTGTGACATTGCCCATTGCCCATGACATCCTAAAAGAGGAGGCAGTATATTCATCATATGTAAAGATGAATTAAATGTAACATTCTCATCAACAGCATAGATGAAATAGATATGTTGATGACTAAGAATATAAGAACATAAGATATGCTATACTGGGTTAGACAAAGTCCATCAAGCCCAGTATCCTGTTTCCAGCAGTGGCCAATCTAGAACACAAGTACCTAGAAGTTTCCCCAAAGGACACAGGCTCCACAATGCTTGTATTGGGTCAATCAGTGGATATCCTGAGTCCCCTTTAATAATAGTCTATGGACCTTTCCTCCAGGAACTTGTCCAAACCTTTTTTAAATCTGGCTACATTAACAGTTTTTACTACACCCTCCAGTAACAAATTCCAGAGTTTGATTACACGTTGAGGGAAAAAATATTAGTCTTAAATAGGCTATCCTGTAGCTTCATTGCATGTCCCCTAGACTTTCTATATTTTGATGGTGTAAACAATAGATCTACGTTAACCCGTTCCACTCCATTCATTCATTTATATACCTCTATCATATCTCCCCTCAGTCGTTTCTTTTCCAGGAAGAAGAGCCCTAACCTTTTTAGCCTCTCTTCATAGTGGTATCCTTCCATTCCCTTTAGCATTTTGGTGTCTCTTCTCTGTACCTTTTCTAAATACGCTATATCCCTTTTAAGATACGACAATCAGAATTGCGCACAATATTCAAGGTGCAGTCGCACCATGGAACGATACAGAGGCATTATAATATCCTTTGTTTTTTCCATACCTTTCCTTATGATACCTAGCATTCTATTTGCTCTCTTGGCCGTGCACACTGGACGTAGGGTTTTAACACATTATCCACGATGACGCCTACATCTTTTTCGTGGGTGGTGGTTTTTAAGGAGGTACCTTGCATCACGTAACTATAGTTTGGGTTGTTCTTTCCTAGGTGCATAACTTTGTACTTGTCCACATTAAATTTCATTTGTCATTTGGACATCTAGTCTTCCAATTTATCAAGGTCCTCTTGCAATTTTCCACAATCCTCATGGATTTTAACAGCTTTGAATAGTTTTGTGTCATCTGCAAATTTGACAACCTCACTCGTTATTCTCATTTCCAGGTCATTTACACATATGTTAAAAAGCAGCGGACCCAGCACAGATCCCTGCGGTACTCCACTATTCACCTGTTCCATTGAGAAAATTGGCCATTTAGCCCTACTCTCTGCTTTCTATCCTTTGACCAGCTCCTGATCCACAATAGTACACTGCCTCCTATCCCATGACTTTTTAATTTCGCCAAAAGTCTCTCATTAGGGATCTTGTCAAAGGCTTTCTGAAAATCCAGATACACTATGTCAACCAACTCACCTTTGTCTATCTGTTTATTCACATATTCAAAAAAACATAATAGATTAGTAAGTCAAGACCTTCCTTGATTAAAGCCATGTTGACTGTCTCCCATTAAGCCATGACTATCTACATGTTCAGTAATTTTGTTCATTATAATGGTTTCTACCATTTTCCACAGTACTGACGTCAGGCTCACAGGTGTGAGGTTTCCCGGATCACCACTGGAACCCTTTATAAAAACCGGAGTTATATTGGCCATCCTCCAATCTTCAGGTATTACAGATGATTTAATGATAGTTCACAGATTAATAGTAGGCCTGTAATCTCATAATTCAGTTCTTTCAACACCCTTAGATATACACTATCTGGTCCAGATGATGTGCTTCTCTTCAGTTTATCAAATAGTTGTAATACATCTTCCCGGGGTATCAATAATTCTTTCAATTATTCTGCGGTATCACCTTTAAATACCATTTCAGTCATGAATAACATCCCTACATCTTCCTCAGTAAAGACCAAAACAAAGTATTCATTCCGCCTCTCCGCTATGGCCTTGTCCCTCTTAGTGCCCCTTTTATCCCTCTATCATCTAATGGTCCAACTGACTCTGTCACAGGTTTTTTGCTATGAATGTAGTTGAAAAAGTCTTTGTGTTTTTGCTTCCACATCAAGCTTCTCAAATTCTCTCTTTGCCTGCCTTATCAATGCCTTGCATCAAACTTGTCAGTGCTTGTGTTGTTTCCAGTTTTTGTCATTTGGCTCCTTTTACCGTCATTTGGCTCCTTTTTACGTTTCCTGAAAGATGCTTTTTTGACAACAGCATCTCTGACCTCATATTTGAACCATGCTGGCAGTTTTTTAGACTTCCTTCCACTTTTCTTAAAGTGTGGAATATAGCTGGTCTGGTCTTCCATGGTACCATGAGGGCCTACGGCTTCTACGTACCCAGCTTCGCAGGGCTGAGCGACAGTGGCGTAGGGATCCCACACCGTCCACCTTAGCTTTTTTTAAGTCTAATCACTCCCACTATCGTACTAGTGTTCATCAGGCCAAATGCTCATACTTCTCCAATGCAATCTTGAATGCTCCAAACCAGACCCGGCACCTTTATTCTACCTTGCAATCTTTAACATCCCTTCAACCCTTTGCGTCAGCTGCTCATATCCATCCCACTCCATCCCCTTCTCTCTTAGCCTCTTTCTTTAACAATAAGATCTCCTCCCTAAGAGCATCGTTACCTTCCTGTCCCGCCCCGATCCACTCTCCTCCTCCGGTTGCCTCCCCCCCTTCAACTGCCCAACTTTCCCATTCCTGGGCCTCTTTTTCCTTGATCACTCCCCCTGAACTTCACCACCTTATTTCTTCTTCCAAGAAGACATCTTGTTCTCTTGACCCTATTCCCTCCTCCTGGCTTCTAGATCCTTCTCTGGCACTTCTACCTCACATTCTCACTATGTTTAACTCCAGTTTGTCCACAGGTACTTTTCCCTCTGCTTGGAAGCACGTCCTAATTCGCCCTATCCTTAAAAATCCTTCACTCGACCCTCTGGTTCCTGCTCACTACCGTCCTGTCTCTAATCTTCCTTTCCTTTCTAAACTTCTTGAGAAGTTTGTCTTTGCACAACTTTCACATTATCTGGACACTATTAACTTTCTTCACCCTCACCAATCTGGGTTTCGTCGGGGTCACAGTGTCGACACCATTCTTTTCGCTTTTACTAACGCACTGCATGTGGCTCACGACCATGGTGACATTTCGGTGGCGATTGATCTTGATCTCTCAGCAGCTTTTGATCTTTTGATCTTGTTGACCACTCCCTCCTCCTTCACCGCCTGCGGGAAGCTGGCCTATGTAGTACTGTTCACCACTGGTTTCATTCTTTCTTTTCTTCTCGATCCTGTGCGGTTCTTTCCCCCTCTCCTTCCTCCTCCTCTTCAGATTCATTTCCTCTCCCCTGTGGGGTCCCCCACGGCTCTGTTTTAGCTCCTCTTCTTTTCAAACTCTTTCTGGCTCCCCTTGCTCTTTTAATTCAACAGTCTGGAGTTTCCGCTTTCCTTTATGCTGATGATATCGTACTACTTCATCACACTTCCCCCTCTTGACCTGACCTTTCTGTACTCAATTCCTGTCTCACTGAAGTGGCTAATTGGTTGACTCTCCACTGCCTTCACCTTAACCTCACAAAGACTGTTGCTATTTGGTTCTGTCATGGTTGTCCACCCCCCCCTGTTGGTCCCCTCATTTTCTGGTTCCTCTGTCCCTTTAGTTTCCACTTTTCGTTATCTTGGTGTTCACTTTGATTCGGATCTATCCTTTCAGTCGCACCTCTCCCACATCACTAAAGCATCTTTCTTCTTTCTCCGTCAAATTCGTACGGTGCGCCCTTTTCTGTCCCCTTTGGCCCTCTCTACCCTGTTGTTGTCCCTGGTTATGTCTTGTGTAGATTTCGCTAACTCTGCTGTCATTGGACTTCCCAAGTCTCGGTTATCTCGGCTACAACGGATACAGAATACTGCCGCTCGCCTTGTCTGTCACGCTTCTCCTCGGGACCACATTACACCTCTGCTTTTCCGCCTCCACTGGTTGCCTTTCCCTTACCGCTCCCAATTCAAGCTGCTCACTTTGGTTCACAAAGCTTTCCATACTGGCACCCCTCAATATCTTTCCGACCTCCTCTCCTTTCACTCTCCCTGGTATACTCCTCGTTCTTTCCATCTCAACCACCTCACTCTTCCTTCCCCTTCTCGTGCTCACTTTCAATCCACCCGTTCTTCTGCTTTCTTCTTTATTGGTCCCGCCCTTTGGAATTCCCTTCCCTCTTCCCTCCGTTTAGAGCCCCACCATTCCACCTTTAAGCAAAATCTGAAAACCCACTTTTTCTCCCTGGCTTTCGATGTGCCCTCCCCTTTTGTGTAACCTCCACTCCCCTTCCCCTCCACTTACCTTCTTGTTTCTTTCCCCATCCCTCTTTTGTTTCTCCTGTCTACACTATCTTTTATGAAGGAATTGTAACTTTCTTTTTCCTTTTCCATGGCTTTGGCCTTTTTTTTTAACTTGATTTTAATTGTACACCGCTTTGATTATTGGAGAAAGGTGGTTTTATCAAAAAACAATAAACATAAACATAGTATTTTTAAACAACACCCATGCTTGATGTAAATCTTTAACCTTTCTAACTGCTCCTTTTAGTTTTTCTTAACTATTTTTCTTATTTTATCATAGTCTCCCTTTTGAATATTAAAAGGTAGTACTGTGGATTTCCTTACCATCCCGCTCCATTTATTAAATCAAGCACGATCATGCTATGATCACTATTGCCAGGTGGCCCCAATACCCTTACTTCTTGCACCAGATCTTGTGTTCCAGTAAGGACTAGGTCTAAAATGACTTCCCCTCTGATCGGTTCATGAACCAGCTGCTCCAAAAGCAGTCATTTATTTCATCTAGAAACTTTATCTCCCTAGCATGTCCTGCCATGACGTTGATCCAGTCGATACTGGGGTATTGAAATTACCGATTATTATTACTGTGCTGTAACTTTTGTTAGCTTCCCTGATTTCTTTGAGTATTTAATCATCCATTTGTTTATTCTGGCCAGCTGGTCGGTAGTACTCCTCCACTGCCTTTGCCTTCTCCTTCCCCTTTTTTCATGGAATTTCAATCCATAGAGATTCTATAGTACATTTTGTTTCCTGAAAAACTTTAATCCTTTGTGACTCAATGCCCTCTATAACATAGAGTGCAACCCCTACACCAATTTGATCTGCTCTATCATTACAATAGATTTTGTACCCAGGTATCATAGTGTCCCTCTAGTTGTCCTCCTTCCACCATGTCTCTGAGATACAAATCATATCTAACCTCTCATTTAGTGCTATATATTCTAATGCTCCCATCTTATTTTTTAGACTTCTAGCATTTGCATACAAGCATTTCAGAGGCCGTATTTTATTCATATTAATCTAGCTATCAGTATTCAAGGGTAATTTTGAATCTTTAAGCTCTACCTGCTCTGTACTCAAAGGCATTTGGGCTGATTTTGTCTTTACTGGAACCTCTCTGCTGTTATGCCCTAACTTCAGTCTTTTGCTAGTATCCTTCAAGGATACATTGTTCTGAACCATGCACTCTTGGACAACTGTCGGCTATCCCCTATTATCTAGTTTAAAAGCTGCTCTATCTCCTGTTTATAGGTAAATGCAAGCAGCCTGGTTACATCCCAGTTAAGGTGGAGCCATCCCTTGGAAGAGCCCCTTCTTTCCCCAAAATGTTCCCCAGTTCCTAATAAATCCAAAACCCTCTTCCTTGTACCATCGTCTCATCCACGCATTTAGACTCCAGAACTCTACCTGCCTTTTGGGTCCTGTGTGTGGAATGGAAAGAATTTCATAAAATGCTTCCCTAGAAGTTCTGGATTTCAACTTCCTATCTGAAAGTCTAAATTTAGTCTCCAGAACCTCCCTACCACACTTTCCTATGTCATTGGAACCAACATGTACCAAGACAGCAGACTACTCCCCAGCACCATCTAAGACTTTGTCTAGGCGGTGCATGAGGCCCGCTACCTTCGCACCAGGCAAGCATGTTATCACGTCCACCAGCCGCCCAGCTATCTACATGCCTAATGATTGAATCACCAACTATAACAGCTGTCCTAAACCTTGCATGGTTGTGGTACAGATGAAATTTGACTATTGATTATGCCACTATTTATTATGCCTCAGTAGTGAATATGCCTCAGCAGTGAATATGCCTCAACAGTAAGTAAGGGGTAAAAGAAACCATTGAAATAGGGGTACTTGAGGAAGTGACGTCACTGACCGGGATGGTGGCTTGATGCAGTAGCTCCCTCTGAGATATTAAAAGTTGTGAAATAATCTCTTGCATTGGGTCTCCCCACCCCCGGGAACGATCGCAGATTGCGGTTAAAGGGTCGGGGTCCGAGATGTCGACTAAGAAAAAGCTCGAGAAGTTCCGCTCTAGTTATGCCCCCCTCCGTTCTCAAAAGGAGCGGGCCGAGAAGGATGACACTGAAACTGAAGACGAGCTTGAGAATGCTGATGAGACCTGTACTAAAGGGGATCTTCGGCGCTGGTGCCAAGAAATTAAAGCAGAGGTCTTGGGGGTCAAGCGCGAAGTAAAAGACCTTTTTGCCGAATTTTGCCAGGACTTGCAGGCTCTGGGGCACCGCGTGGAGGTCCTCGAGGACCACGTGGACGACATGGCCGCCGCAGCACAGACGGTGCGCATAATGGACAGTCGCTGGCAAGAGGATACGGAGGACCTGAGGAGAAAACTTGAGGATCTTGAAAACCGCTCCAGACGCTGCAATATCCGGATTCGGGGGGTCCCGGAGGAGGATCGCTATAAACAAGCGCCTATGGTGGTACGTGAAATCTGCGAGGCCCTGCTGAAAGGAGCTGCTCGGGAGCCGATAGGCCTCACAACCGGCATAAGTATAGAACGGGCGCACAGGGCCCTGAGATCCCCTCCGGGGAACCGACCCCGGGACCTCATAGCCTGCCTCACTAGCTTTCCACAAAAAGAGGAGATCATGAGAGCGGCAGCTCAGGTGGGCAAATTGCAATGGCAGGGTTCCGAGATTGAGGTCTTTCAGGACTTAGCGCCGCAGACTTTACAACGGCGTAAGCAGATGCGGCCGGTTACGGAATACCTGCGGAGTGAAAACATCAAATATAAATGGCTCTTTCCTTTTGGCATCCAGTTTGCGGCTGGAGGGGTAACTAATCGGGCCAAATCACTTCCCGAGGCATGGCGCTGTCTTGACGAGGTTAAGGCCCCGAACTTACCTAAGAGCCGCGTGGGCCCCGGCCAACCGGATCAGATTAGGGAGCAGTCCCGTATCCTGGAAAAATTGAGATGGCAGCGGATTCCTACGAAAGGACATCGTCTTCATCGGACTTCTGGGGAAGCACCACCCTCTGAGGCCTCGGAGCTGGGTGAGCCTCCGCGACAGCCAGTTGTACCAGCAGAGCAGTGACCTTCGGCGAAAGCAAGAGGGACTATACCTCGGAGAGGTAACCTCAGGTTCCAGCGGCATAGCAGATCCAGATATCTGACTGCATTTTGTCTGTGAGTCCTTCTTGGCATAGACTGACTGACGGTGCCCAGCTTCGAATTGACTACATGGATCGTCTGAACCTGGAGGTCTGGCAGGGGCCGGGTCCGAGAGGGGGGGAAGGGACCTGTTCAGTGGTTTCCCTTTACCTCCCCGATCGAGGCCAGCCTATTTAGGTTTCCTGTTTGTGGACACGAATACTGGGTTCAGTTGGGGACATTCAGGTTAGGTCGGGGGGTTTAATGTTTAATGTTCTGGGTTAGGGAGGAATGCCTGTTTCACTGTTTTTTTCTTCTTTCTATGTTTCTTTACCTCTCATTCACTGGAACAAATGGGGCTTGATAGAGGGCGAGGGGACTGGATAAATGCCCTGGGCTTGATAACTGCTGAGTACTTAGTCTGATATTTCCTAGCCAACAAGGGGGGGGGGGGGACTCTGGGCTTAAGTATCATATACGTCTCGGAAAGTACGTTTCTTCCTTTGGAAAGGAGAGACAGGCATAGGGCCTGTAGGCAGAGATTGGGAGGGTGGGGGGATGGGGGGTAGGGGGGGACCTACAACAGGGGGGAGGAGGGGGTGGGGGGGAGGGGGGGGGGGAGGGAGGGAGGCGGGGGAGGGATGATAGGGAGAGGGAGGGGGCGCATAGGCTAGCTTATGTGCTGAAGTTGCTAGAGCTTGTGTGGTTGACGTCCGTAGATGGCGGGCCTGAAGTTGGGCTCTATTAATGTTCGGGGGCTCAACACACCCCAAAAGTGGAAAGCCTTTTTCCGGGAGGCCACGAGAGGAAGCTGGCAAGTTATTTTTGTACAGGAAACGCATTTACTACCACAAGATGAGCATTTATTACGCCACGGGGCATATCCTGATATGTGGTTCAATGCGGAGGGCTCTCATAAAAAGGCTGGGGTGGCTATCTTGGTGCGCAGGGACGTCTCTTTTCAGTTGGGCGGGGTATGCAAAGGTGTAAAGGGGCGAATCCTGTTAATTTGGGGGGAGTTGCAAGGACAGGAGGTTACTTTTTTGAATGTATACGGTCCTAATGATACCCATACGGTATTCTGGAGCTTGCTGTCCAGTTGGCTTTCTGACAAGGTGCATGGAGCATTGTTGATGGGGGGGGATTTCAACGAAGTATTGAACCCTTGGCGAGATAGGACTCAGGGGGGTACAAGGGGAGATTCTAAAGGGCGAACACAGTTGAAGAGTTTCATGCAGAGCTATGGGTTGGGAGACCTATGGCGACAGCTGTATCCGCAAGGGCTTGATTACACGCACTATTCCCAGGTACATTACAGTTATAGCAGAATCGAATTTTTTCTCGGGGACGCTGCCTGGTTTTCCAAACTTTTGAAGGCTGGGATTGATCCCCTCACTTGGACGGATCATAGCCCGATCTGGGTGGAGTGTGGAGGCGAGCGGGATATGAGTGGCCGGTCCTTCTGGCGCCTTAACGAAAGCTTATTGCTGGATCCTGCAGTAATCGCTAGCGTCACCGATGAAATTAAGCATTTTTGTGCAGTGAATGACACGGAGGAAGTCACCTTGGGGATTCAATGGGATGCCTTGAAGGCGGTCCTCCGCGGGGTGCTCCTACAGAGCGCTGCTCGCAAGAAGAAAGCCAGAGGGGAAAAAGAGGAACAATTGCTCCAAAGGGTTGCTGAGTTGGAGCGCCGTCATAA
Organism: Ichthyophis bannanicus; assembly: GCA_033557465.1. Classification (NCBI taxonomy): domain Eukaryota; kingdom Metazoa; phylum Chordata; class Amphibia; order Gymnophiona; family Ichthyophiidae; genus Ichthyophis; species Ichthyophis bannanicus. The sequence goes on from CM066035.1 coordinate 463,635,302, forward strand.
AAGGGGGGGGGGGAAGCTCGTGTACAGGTACAATTGGCGAAGGCCCGGGCAGACTTAACTTCGTTGCGGATGGAGACGATTGTTTTCCAACTTCGTCGTGTTAATCAGACGTATTATGAGTTTCATAATTAAAGCGGGCCGCCTTCTCGCCAGGAAGCTACAAGATAGAGATAGGCGCTCCACCATTTTGAAGGTTAAGGGGCCGGGAGATCGGCTTATCTTCCGGACCAAGGACATTCGGGAGCAATTTCGTCAATATTATGAGGCCTTATATACTAGTGAGAAGGCTGGGCCCTCCACAGCAGCGCTTCATTATATTCAAGAAGGGGGTGGTCTCCCTGTCATTTCCGACTTGGACCGTGAGCTTCTGAATCAGGAGATTACGCTGGAGGAAATTTTTCAGGTGATCAAGGGTTTGCCTATGAATAAATCCCCAGGCTTAGATGGTTTTCCTGTAGCGTTTTACAAAAAATTTCAATTAATCTTAGCTCCCCTATTACACCGTTTGTTCAATGCGGTTCTCCAGGGCCAGCAATTGCCTCCTTCTATGAGTCAGGCAGGAATCACGGTGATAGCAAAGCCCGGTCGGGATCCTGCTCTTTGTGGTTCCTATCGCCCTATTTCTCTTTTGAACACTGATGGGAAATTATTGGCGAAGATCCTGGCGAATCGCTTGGGGCGCGTGTTGCCCACGCTTATTCATTCTGATCAGACGGGTTTCATACAGGGCCGTACCACGGGCGATAACATTCGCAGAGCCCTTCAAGTGATGTGGGAGGCTCAACGCCAACATCAGGAACTTCTTCTTTTGGCCGTGGACGCCGAAAAGGCGTTTGATAGAGTGGACTGGGGGTTTATGTTCGCGGTACTCGACGCTGTAGGGATTGGTCCTAATATGATGTCCTGGATACGGGCGTTATATGCTCATCCGGTAGCTACGGTAAAAATTAATGGCCGGCACTCTGAGTTTTTCTCCTTGGGGAGGGGTACGCGGCAGGGGTGCCCCTTGTCCCCTTTACTATTTGCCTTAACGATGGAGCCTTTGGCTCAGCATCTTCGGCGCAATGTGGATGCACTGGGGGTCACTGTTGGATCAACAGTGCATAAATTGGCGATGTTTGCGGATGATCTCCTGCTATTTATTACGCGGCCGTTGCTGGCTTTGCCCACATACATGCTTGAATTGAAACGCTTTGGGGCGGTCGCTGGGTTCAAGATCAATTGGGATAAAACGGAAGCACTTGGGGTCACCTTGTCCGGCGTCTTAACGGAGCATCTGCAGCAGAGTTTTCCCTTTCGTTGGGCGACTAACAAGATCAAATATCTAGGGGTGTATCTTACACGACATTTCGATCAACTCTATGCGGCCAACTACCCAGCGATGTTGCAACGGTTAAGTAGTACCCTAGAGCGCTGGCATCGTGAGGATATATCTTGGTTGGGCCGGATAGCGACCGTCAAGATGATGGTTTTGCCTCAGTTGCTATATCTTTTCCAGGTCCTACCTATTAAGGTTCCCCGGCACGTTCTTAGCAGGCTTCAACGGAAGCTGTTTTTATTCATATGGAGGCATCGGCCTCCACGCATCGCACGGAATGTTATGTATAGGGCTCGCAGGAAGGGGGGGCTGGGAATGCCCCTGATAGCTGATTATTACCTCGCCGCGCAAATGCGGCAGGTGATGGAATGGCGGGCCCCTACGCAATCGAAGGGGTTCCTTCAGGTGGAGCAACATGCTGTCCCGACTTTTCAATTACAGTGGTTACCCTGGCTGTCGAGGGGCACTCTACAGGGGGACTGGACCTGCAATCCTATAATACGTCACCTTTTGGGGGAATGGGGCAGGGGGTGGCGACGCATTAATGCAAGCTCAGGGACGTCTTTGCTTTCACCGATACGAGCCACTCCAGCCTTTGTGCCGGGCAAGGAGAGAATTTTTCAGCTTTGGGAGAACCAGGGTCTGTCCCGCTTTGTGCACCTTTTAGATGATGATGAGATCAAATCCTTTGCTCAATTGCAAGCAGAGTATCATTTGGATAACCGCGATTTCTTCGCTTACTTGCAGGTCACGCATTATTTGCGTCAAAAGGAGCTTAGGAACCGTATAGATGAAGGACTCAATGACCTTGAGAGTTTGTGGGTAGGCCATCATCACTCTAGAGGGCTGATCCGTATGCTTTATCTCAGCTTGCGGAGGGCCTCAGAGGGCGATCCCCGCTTAAAGTATATGGTGGAATGGGAGACTGACCTGGGGCGGCAGTGGGATGCCGATGGCTGGAAGGCCATTTATAAGGCGGCCGCCAGGTCCTCTATTTGCACCTTGATTCAGGAGAATACTTATAAAATCTTACTGCGGTGGTACTATACTCCTGAGAGATACCATAGGATGTTCCCCGAGGTGTCTGATCTTTGTTGGCGCGGATGTGGGGCTAAGGGAACCTATTTCCATATGTGGTGGGAGTGCCCCCAGGTTTGCTCTTACTGGACGTGGGTCCGGGATGAAATGGCCCATATCTTTGGGGTGCGGATAGAGCTTTGCCCTTCTCTTTTTCTATTGGGAGTATGGCCAGATAATTTATCTACCCACTGGTCCCGCCCCATGCGCACATGTATTGTTGCCGCCAGGTGTGAGATCGCCTGGAGATGGAGACATGGGGGGGCGCTAGATGTGCAACATTGGACGATCCGTTTGCAGAACGTTTTGCATATGGAACGTCTGACTGCCCTACGCAGAAATCGGGGGGAGCGGTTCGAGCGTCAATGGCAACCACTTATTGCATACCTAGCGGCTTCAGGTACGGGCTAGCCTTCTTTTTAGCAGAGAAGGGGGAAATGGGGGACAGGGGGGAGCTTTATCAATAGTGGGATTCCCTCTCTGGTCTGGGCGGGGGGGGGGGGGTGAGATAAATATGGGTCTATTTATTCGATATAATGCTGATTGTTACACTTTGGATATATTGCAGAGGGGGGGGAGTTGCTTGGGATTTCTCTTAGTCTTCTGTTCTATTGTGCATTGTCTTGTGGATTTGCGGAACTGCATCTCTAAGCAGTGGCTGCCTCTGGTGGTATATTTGGAAGCACGAGCTATTTGAATGACCGGGGGGGGGGGGGGTGTTGGAGGGGGGAGGGGGTGGAGGTGGGAGGGAAGGGCTCAACGGGGTATGTTTGTAGCTATTTGTTAGCTTTTGCCTACATTATTAGCTGTGTTGATTTTGTGTATTTGGGCTTTGGGATTGTGCGGGGGTGCAAACGTGTATCTGTTTCCGAATGTTCTGTTGTGTGTGCACAGTAAAACCAATAAAAATTTCAAGTTAAAAAAAAAAAAGAAATAGGGGTACTTGAAACTGTTGAAACAATTTGCATAACTACAGAAAGATACTGGGAGATCAGGGAGGAGTTCTTCTTCTAGTTATCATTATTCTAATTGCTTTATAGTTATCTTTTCTAACTACTCATGTGTAACTTCCTTTCTAAATAAATCAAATAAGTGATTGTTTTATGAATAAACTGTACGTCTTCATTACAAGGTGTTAGCCTTTGTTGTTAGCAAGACAATGGTGAGCACATGGCCCTTGAGAAACCTCCTCAGTGTGAGAGGGTTTTACATTACCTGGAGGGCAGGTTCTAGGTAAAGGATCACTTCCTGTCACATCAGGGTGATACTCTCCTGTCACATGACCTCTCTTGTCAATGGCAACAGGGATGCTGCCAGACTGGATGTGGGACTTCAGTACTATATCCCTGTAGGCCTCATCTTTGTACCTCTCTGTCTTCTTTATGTCCTCCAAGTCTGCTATTCTAGCCTCCAGAGATCAAATTTGTTCCCTGAGAGCAAAGAGCTCCTTGCACCTAGTGCACATGTAAGACCCCTCACCAACTGGGAGAAAATCAGACATGCAATGCAAAAGACTGGAAAGCCCCCATCTTGCTGCTGGACTGCTGCCTGCATCTTAGTTTTAAGGTTGTGTTTAGATATTTAAGTTGTTTACTTACTAAGGTTTGCTGGGGATATTTATACTAATAAAACTATACTTAATATGTATAATGGACTTTGTTCACCTCAAGCTTAATTAATTTCAGGTCCTTAATGTATGCCTGATGAGGATAAACAGCTGCACCTGAGAGTAAATATGGCACCTCCTTTACTTTAAGAGGTTTAAGCACTATAAAGCTACAATTATTCCAGGGGTATGTGGGAAGTGGGGAGGGAAAGAAGACTTATTTATTTATATTCTCTTATATACCGTGCTATTCTGCATCAGTGTGGTTTACATTAAACAAACTGAAATTACATTGAACAGGGCATTATAACTTGGAGATAACTATTTTACAGGGAGCATGGGCTATGGAGGGTTAAGTGGCTTGCCCAAGACCACAAGGAGCACCTGTGGGACTAGAAACCCCAGTCCTTCTGGCCCAAGGTTGCTGTCCTCTAGTGGGATTTGAACTCCCGACCTTCCGGCCTGAAGTACCTTGCCCCAACCACTAGGCCACTCCTCCACTCCAATTATTAAAAGCTGACTGCTACACAGTACCCTGTCCTGTACTTCTGAGATAATCTGTAAACAATTTCCTGTGTGATTCACACAGCCCTTGCTTGGATAGAGGGAGTCTTTCAAAATGTCCCTTTGATCTGTCATTTGGCTTTAACACCTATTTAAAACAATTTCACAGGCCTCTTGCCCCCTATCTAGAAGGCCTCTTTGTAAAGGTTTCTAGAAACAATTTATTGCTCAAAGAATACTGACCCTCTTTTTATGCTAAGTTATATTCTGATTTGATTAAAATTAAAGCTCTTTGCTGATAATAGGCCCTGACTGAGTATTGAATTTAAACTATAAGCTCTCTGCTGGGTATTAAATTTAACCAGAAAGCTCTCTGCTGGGTTTTAAATTTAAAATGAAAGCTTCTGTACCTGTTGAGTTTTTAATTTAACTAAAAGCTCTTTGCTGATACTAGACCCTAATTGATTTAACAAATATACTGGATTTTAATTTACACAAATTAATCAGCTTTAATCTAAAGAATTCATTTTCCCCAAGATTTAGAATAATTTCCAGAAGTAAATTCTTACATTTGCAGATCTCTTTCCAGAAGTAGCAGTCCCTTTTGCAGTCCTTCAAGACTGAGAACAAGCACATAGCATTCAATTTACTTTATAGGTTCCCAGCCTCAGTTCCAAACAGTATCTCCACAATTCTGGAATCAACCTGTTCAGACAAACCAATTAACAAACATCTTATCCTGCTAGGTGATTTTAACCTACCATCTATACAACATACCCTGCTTTGGCATTCCTGAAAGCAATGGATGATTTGGGTTTCAACAGATTATTAATGCACCCACAAATGCTAAGGGAAACAAATTAGACCTCACATTCCTACCTAATGACATATATATGATGTCCCAGAAAGCTCCTAAACAAATACAATCTATACCATGGTCAGATCACTATTTAATATATTTCTCCATTGAATATCAGCTGATCCATCATAGAACTTTAAGAAACAAAATTTCAGAATGCCATTTTAAAAGATTTGATAAAGACATTTTACTACATGAGACCATACCACACTTAAACGCAAATGGATCTGCAAATGGCATCTATGAGATACTGAACAACTGGAACACTGTGATAAGTAAAGCAGCCTTAGCTCCTAATCCAGAAACTAAATTGAGAAAAGAGGGTCACAACTTAGAAAACTTGAAAGAAAATGGAGTGTTACCAAATTACAAGACGATAGGACCCTTTACATGAACACGGTCCAAATTTACCATACAAGGTGTGACAAAAAAGAAACAAGACTGTCCCATACATGTTTTATTACAAAACCTACAGAGAAATTATGCATTGTCCCCTTCAAAGTAATCCCCCCCCCCCCGAGTTAATGCACTTCTGCATTCACTTCTGCCTCATACAGAAGCACTCGGTAAAGACCTCCTCCTTGAGGTCCCTCAGCTCCCTCATCTAATTGGCCTTGATCTCTTCTACAGAGGTGAAATGAGTTCCTTTGAGCACAGTCTTCAGCCTGGGGAAGAGCCAGAAGTCGCATGGTGAGAGATCTGGGGAATAAGGTGGGTGGTCGAGAGCTGTGATCTGTTTGTTGGCCAAGAACTGCCTCACATTGAGCGCAGTGTGTTCAAGCGCATTATCGTGGTGGAGCCTGCCTGCTGCACCGAACCCGGTCATGGAGGCGATTGAGGGCCTGCTGGTAGAAGTGCTGGTTGACTGTCTGACCCTCAGGCATAAACTCATGATGGACCACTCCCTTCTGGTTGAAGAATGCGATCAGCATGACCTTATCCTTGATTTGGACATGTGCGCCTTCTTGGGTCTGGGAGTCAGTCGAGTCTTCCACTGCAGGCTCTGTCTCTTGCTTTCATGGTCATACTGGAAGACCCAAGTCTCGTCTCCTGTGATGACTCAGCCAACGAACTCTGGATCTTCTCCAATCTTCTCTAGCAAGTCTCGACAAACATTGACCCGGTGCTCCTTCTGGTCGTCTGATAAAAACTTGGGCACCATCTTGGTGCACACCTTCCACATCCCTAGCTCCTGCACCAAAATGGTCCGCATTGACTCCCTATTCCGGCTGAGCTCCTCAGCTATCATCCGCACCGTCAACCTGCGATCACTCTGCACTAGCTGGTTCACTCTGTCAATGTTCTCAGCCGTCTTTATTGTGGAAGGCCGTCCTGACTTGTGGTCATCCTCTGCCTCCTCGCGGCCAGTCTTGAAGCGTTTGTGCTACTCAAAGACTTACTGCCTTGACATTGCATCTTCTCCATAAGGCTTTTGGAGAAGTTGGAGACATTCAATTGGGCCCTTCTCCATCTTAACCAGAAATTTCAAGTTGATTCTTTGCTCCATATTCCTGCCACCTCCAGTTGCATGACTAAGCGATGGAGCAGTGTGTTACAAAAAGACCTGAAAAAGAAAAACGGAGTGAGAGGGATGAAAAATATTATAGAAGAATAGTGGCAAGATGTTTCACAACACAGTGACATAAGCGGTTAGCCAAATGATATTAAGTCATGGGTGTGGCTGCCACAGTCTCGTTTCTTTTTTGTCACACCTCGTATAAGCATAAATGACCAAAAGAGAAGGCATTATTCAAAGAATCTTATGAAATCCCTTAATCGTCCCAAGGAACTTTCTGATATGGTAAAGTCATTAGATAGATCCTCTACTACACCAGGCCACAAATCCAGCTTAGATCCACATGTGATAGCAAACCATTACAAGAATATACTGCTTAGGCCAAACTCAGCCTTAGTGATAGACAAACCTAATAACAGTGATAATGTCACTTCATGGAATACCTTCTCCAAAATCAATACTGACCAGTTACTCCAGACCATTACATCTAGAAATACAACAATATCCCATCAACACACATTTCTGGTAAGCTGGATCAAACTAACAAGAACTTAAATGGCACCCACTATCCTCAAAATTGTAAACCTCTGCTTATCACTGGGTCACATGCCAATGACCTTAAAGAAAGCAACTATCCATCCCATCTCAATGGATAAGAGCTGTCCAAACCCATTCTTAGCTGAAATTTAAAAAAAAATAAAAACATGCAACGCCAATTCCAGGACCATCAAGACATGCATGTACCTCTGGACATACATCAACATAGCCTTACCATGGCATGGAAACACTGCTAATAACACTCTTTGACAAGCTCATATGAGGCATAGAAAGAACCAAGCAAGTTTCTTAGACTTATCCTCAGCATTTGATTCCATCAACCATGATATACTCTTGGTAAGGCTCCAACAAATTGGCATCAATACTCTAATGATTACTCCAACAGGCGAACAATACTCCAACAGATTGGTACCATACTGTAATGATTCAAGTTGTACCTTTCAGATCAGACACAGCAGGTAAAAATAGGGAACCCTAACATCAAGAGCATACAGAAAGTATTGATTACCACAAGGGTCAGCCCTATTGGCATTGTTGTTTAATATTTACCTCCAGCCGCTCTGCAAGATATTGCAAGCACACAGGGTACACTACTGAGTCTATGCAGATGACATTATGTTGTTCACCTCTTTTGATACAAGGAAACCCAACTTTCTATAGATCAGACTGTTTCAATGAAGCTTCATGATGGCTAGACTCATGCAACCTTAGTATAACCTCTAACAAGATGGAGATCCTTCTTGTCACTAGAAATAAGGATTTCATACCACCAGACAAAACACAAGTCATAGATGCATATCTTGAAGTTAAGAATGAGGTTAGATATCAAGAAGTGATCCTAGATCAAAACCTAAACCTAACTAAACACATTGGGGTACATTCCGACCCATGTTTAGCAGGTATATATGTCCAGGGTGAATGTATATCCCCTGCTAAATGCCCGGGTGCAATTCTGGCCATAGATCTCCCCACACATACTCCAGAGAACTGTTTGAGGGCAAGAGGAGGCAGGCTAGAGGAGGGGTGAGGGTGGGCCAGAGGCAGGACAGAGACCCCGAATGTACAGGGCTGATTTTGGTGACAGCCCTGGATGTCTGGGGCCAACCATCTACATGGGGAACTTATTTGATCTTGGAGGTGGAATAAGTCCCCTTAGATGGCAGGAGAGAGTGAATCCAGTCTCTAAGAAGCAGGTGAGGAGGTGCAGGGGGTTCCCCGCAGCTCGACCTTGGCCAGAACAGGCCCAATCAGGGGTCAAGCAGAGGAGAAAGTGCCATGCTGTGTGTGCTGGTGATCATGGTTCCAACATGGAGCCATGGTGCCATGGCAATGAGATGCTATGGCACTGCCTTTCCATGCAGGAGCCAGGCTGAGCTAGCTGGGGAAGTGCTGGAATTGGGGCATGTCCTGGACGTCCAGGCCCAATGCTGTGATTCTGTTCCCACAGGGCTGTGTAGCCTCCACGGGAGAAGAATTGGGTGCATCTCTGGACTGTCCCTGATTTCTGGATGCCCGGGTGGCCCGGATATGCACCTACAGAATTGGCCTCATTACTTCAACAACTTGAACAATATACAATAAAATCAGGATGACCCAACACTTAAGACCACTACTGTCAGCTCAGGAATTCCGCTTGGTCCTACAGCAGCTGATCAGCCCCCACTTTGACTACTGCAATGGCATACTACAAGGCTTGCCGAAACAAACACTAAATCAACTATAAATAGCACAAAATACACTTGCATGAACCATTAACAAGGTGGCTAAATCTTAACATATCACACCCATTCTCTTCCAACTGCACTGGCTTCCTGTAACATGTAGAATGAAATACAAATCCTTAGTAACCATGTTCAAGATTCTACACAACTTGGACCCATCACATCTAAATTCGTTAATAACTATCTTACTTAAATCAAGACAAAGAAGAGTACATACACAAAACTCTCTGGTAATACCTACAGACTAGGAAAACAAACCAGTCAACAAGCTCAGGGCATTCACTTTCTATGCTCCAATCCATTGGAACTCTCTACCTCAAAGTTTACGCAACATAAACGATCTACTCACCTTCTGGAAAAGAATTAAAACAAACCTATTCATGGAATATTTTCAAAATAAAATAGGACAGAATTTATTCCCCACATAATTACAAAAGCAATTTACCTCATCCAACTGTTTCACTTCCAAGAACACTTATATCTCATGAAACACTCCCACCGCATCTATAATTTAATACTACTGATGATTGTTTCTAATCATGTCACATGTTCAATTTCATCATGCAACACCTACACTGCACATGTAAATAGTTTTAAATTATTGAGTTTAATTATGTATGCTTATAAAAAGTTCTGCATTGTTAATAGCACTTCTGTTCAATGTAAACCATTATAAGTTTCTTTAATGTTATATGTAAACCAACTTGAGTATGATGAAAAAGCGGTATATAAAATGCACAGATAAATAAATAAATAAACAAACATTTCAAATTAATATAATGAATTATCCAGTTTCTCTTATTTATTCTCTAGTCTAGAATTACTTCCAAAGAAGAATCCACCAAGTCTCTACCATTTTTCCTCCAAAGCCCCAAAGGGCCTCCAAGTAGTGTTCCCCTCTTCAAGAATGTACACTGGGCCACAAGGCTGTGGCCATGTACCATAGAACATTCAGATTATTTAAATGCTCCGAGTTCCTTGCTGATGACATCACTTCTGGTCGGTGACACATTTCTGCTGACACCTTCCTCAGAGGAAGTATACCTCAAAAACAAACAAAAAATATATACAATAAAATAACAAAGGGTTAAAAACAATAAAATCTAAAAAATCTATAAGAACAATAAGTTAACTTAATAACTGAGGCAACCCAGACCCGGTGCTCTCCCCTTCCCCTTTTTCTCCCCCTACAATGCCCCCACCCTCCTTCCCTTCGCCCTCCCCCCACTTTCCCACAAAAGCTCCAGACAGGAAAATTGGGAATAAACTAGTCACAGCTTTATTAACATCCAGAACTTTTCCAACCAAATTAGAATCCAATAATAATCCTCATAACAACCCAACTAGCAGATCCAATACCTCACCAGCTATGCTATTAGTAAGGTGAAATAGTCTCCGCTTCCGCCGCAGACAAGCCAACGGCAAGCTTACCTTCCCCCACATCCGACCTTGCCATATAATTAGCAAAGGCTGGCCAGGGGTTGCCTGGGTCGGGGACACTCAACCCCTACCCAAAGTATTGCCCATAGTCTCTGGATCCTGGAAACCTCTGGGATCCTGCCCCGCCCCCACCGCTGCGACACCCCCAGGTGAAACAACCGCCCCTCCACACCCAATAGGGATGGGAGGGTAGGGAGAAGGCACCAGGGACACCATACGCGGGCAGGCAGGGAGATGGCTGACGCGACGAGCAGTGAGCCATCGCTTGGCTCCTTCCCCGCCCCCACCCCCCCCCCCCCCGCAGCCGCTCCTCTCCTTTCATTGGCTCCCCTCGCACACATGCATGTGCAGGGGAGCCAATGAATTTGAATCCCCCTGCCGCCGCATGCACCATCCGGCCACTGCGGCCCACCACCCCCCACCACCAATTTTGCCGCCGCACGCAGGGTCCCCGCACCGGGCCGGGCACTCGGTTATGGGCGACAGCCTGGGGACCTTGCCCCGCGGCCTGATACTAATAATAACAACCATACACTTTTATACAGGTCACTCCTATAAAAAATACAACCTATACATAGCACTCCAAGGGTTTTGCATGTGTCCTCCTCGTCCCTCTTGCTTTTGCACCCTCTGGTGATATATGTTTTTTTTAATATGGTGTGGGGATGAGATGGTAATAGAGCCCAAGAAAGTGGAAAAAAAACAGCCATTCACTTCAGAGCAGAGAAATGGTTCAGGGAGTTTTAGGGTTAAAACTCCGGTTAAGAAAAAAAACTGCATTCACAGAGCTGTTGAGAGTGAGCCACGCCCCAGCTCCAAGGTAACCAGGGGAGGTGACGAGGAATGCTAGGGGGTGGGGTTGGATGCCATAGGACAGTCTCACTCATATAAGCTCAGGGAAGCAGGAAGGAAGGGGTGTGCATCCACCGGGGAGGAGGTTTCCACCAAGAAGGGGGAGTCTACCAGGAGAGTAGAGACTTCCAGAGAGTCTGGTGAGGAAGCAGGGAAGGAGGAGGCCAGGAGAAGACCTGAGAGAGGAAGGTACTCCAGGAGCTATCTCAAAAGAAATCCCTATTGCACTCAGCATATAGAAAACTCTAGCCCTGAAGAGAGCCCAGCTGGTAGGGGAATTACAGCTGGCCTGGAAGACAGGAAAGTTCATTCTGTGGGAGATGCTGTTTCTGAGCAAGGTACGGGACTGTCTTTAAGAGAGCTTGGGGGAAGTGTTTCATCTTCAGCAAAGCCTGGGAAAAGACTATTTGCTGGGAAAAAGCTGAGCACATTAGAAGCCTTAAAGAATCTGCTAAAGAATAATGAACTCCTCTGTCCCCCCACTGTTACTCAGCGGGGAGAAGAATCCCAGTGGGGAAAGGTTTTAAAGTTACTAGAGAAACTAAAACCTGCTGTTTCATACGCTGAGCCCAGCCAGGTGCCAATTGGCCTAGATGAGGATAGCATGCAAATAGATGAGTGTGTTTCAGATAACGTTTCCTCTGATTCTGAAATGGATTGCTCATTCTGTGTAAGCCAGAAGTGACAAAGGCTATAGGGTTTTAAAGTTGTAAAAAACCCGGAGGCTTTCCTAACTGCATGACCTGCTGGAGAATTGGGTTAAACGAAGTGCTACCATTTTGAGCTGAACAGAGAGGCTCAAAAGGGGTCATGTGGAGCCTTGAACCCAAAATGCAAATGTTAGCAGCTTGAAGAAAAAAATGCAAATGTTAGCAGCTTGAAAATAAAGAATACAAATGATACAGGGGCGGCCCAAGGGGGGTACGGGACCATGTGTGGAGACTCGGTGTGGGGCCTCATTTGCATAAGTGGCCTTATTTGTATAAATATTTGCATAATGTTACCATACACTAACATTTAGTAAACATGTCTCTTAATGAATGTATGGATAAAGAAAGACTATAATCCAGTGCCAACCGCCAGGCACATTAGGAACTACTACAAATGCTGCCCATTTAGAACCCATAGCAAACCCGCCGTATCCTGACAGCATTACCAGGACTCACAAAGCACCATACCCTACCTATCAAAAGGCAACACTGCAAATATTAAACCAATACATTTCAGAGAATACTGGGGAAAGAGAACAAGTGGCAATGTCAAATAGGAATTACATAAACAGAATACCTCAGCTCAGTTACACATGCAGAACATAGACCATCACCAAACAAGGAATCACAATTTAGAAACAGGAAGGCAATAATTAAACTGGGAACCCCAAAAGCCAAACTTGGAATGTACAACAACACTGTAGAAATAAAACTATAAATTAATTTCCTCTTGTACCAAACAAAGCGCAGACGTTAATGATGCACATTTCCCAGAGCTTTCATATTCCAGTTAATAAATTCAAAATAAAGAGATATCTTTCTACCTTTTGTGCATTTTTTTTCAGTTGCAATTGCTCCAGCCACTTTCTTCTGGTTTCTTCATGTTTTCTGCTAACTCTCCATCGTCTGCTGTCCATTTGTCCTTTCTTCACTCTTCTAGTTTTTTTTTCCATTCTCTCTCTCTACATCTGCTTTAACATACTAATCTTTCTCCTTTTGCTCTTTCCTCATTCCTATTTCATCCACACAAATTTTACCCCTCCATCCTCAATCCCCACTTACTCTCCCAATACCCGGCCAATTGTAGATTTTTCATCCCTCCCACACAAAATATTTTTCCCCTCTCCATTTTACTCTCCCAGCCCCATCCCATTCTAATCCTCCCCCAACATCAGCTCCCTTCTAGTTCCAGTCTCACCCAGCATCCATTCCTTTCTAGTCCCTGCATCAGCCCATTTCCAGTCCTAGTCCCCCATCAGCCCATTTCCAGTCCTAGCTCCCCCATCCATTTCCAGTCCGAGTCCCTTCATCAGCTCATTTCCAATCCTAGCCCCCCATCAGCCTATTTCTAGTCATTTCCTAGCCCCACCATCAGCCCATGTCAAATCCTAGCTCCCTTCCACTCAGCCCAATTCCAGTCCAAGCCCTCCCATGAGCCTACTTCCAGTTCTAGCCCCTCCATGAGTCCATTTCAATTCAAGCCCCCAACACAGCCCATTTCCAATCTTAGCTCCCCCCAACAGCTCATTTCCAGTCCTATCCTAGCTGCTCCATCAGCCCATTTTCAGTCCTAGCTCCCTTCCCTCACAGCCCATTTCCATTCCAAGCCCCCTCCCCATCAGCTATTTGCAGTTCAAGCCTCCCCTTCCACTCAGCCCATTTCCAGTCCTAGCAACCCCCCAACCCATTACCAGTCCTAGCCCCCATCAACCCACTTCCAATCCTAACCCCCATCACCCCATTTTCAGTTTAAGCCCCCCCCTATAACCCATTACCAGTCCTAACCGCCCATCAGCCCACTTCCAGTCCTAACCCCATCAGCCCATTTCCAGTCAGCCCCCCATAGCCCATTGCCAGTCCTAACCCCCCCCCCTCATCAGCCCACAGCCCATTACCAGTCCTAACCATATCAGCCCACCTCAAGTCCTAACCCCTCCCCATCAGCCCATTTCCTGTCCTAGCCCCCCATAGCCCATTATCAGTCCTAACCCCCCCATAGCCCATTAGCAGTCCTAACCCCCCATCACCCCATTTCCAGACAGCCCCCATCAGCCCACAGCCCATTACCAGTCTTAACTCCCCCCATAGTCCATTACCAGTCCTAACCCCCCCCCAACAGCCCACAGCCCATTACCAGTCCTAACCCCATCATCCCACCTCCAGTCCTAACCCCTCCCAATCAGCCCATTTCCTGTCCTAGCCCCCCATAGCACATTATCAGTCCTTACCCCCCCTTAGCATTTTACCTGTCCTAACCCACCCATCACCCCATTTCCAGACAGCCCCCATCAGCCCACAGCCCATTACCAGTCTTAATCCCCCCCCCATAGCCCATTACCAGTTCTAATCCCCCAACAGCCCAAAGCCCACCTCAAGTCAAGTCCTAACCCCCTCCATAGACCATTATCAGTCCTAACCCCCCCCCCCCCCCACACACACACACACACATCGGCTCATGGAAAAAAAAAAAAAAGCTGGCTGCTGCCGCGGCAGCCGCAGAATGGAGTGTCCCGCGGGGCCCCCTCTGCCTGGCTGAGCCCCTCTGTGCCAGCTTTCAGATACGCGAAGGGAGAGTGTCTCCCTCGTGTCTCTGTTAAGCCCGCAGGGGCAGATGGGAAATTTCCCATCAGCCCCTACTTCCCATTAGCCCCTGCGGGCTTAACAGAGATGCGAGGGAGACACTCTCCCTTCGCGTATCTGAAAGCCTGCGCAGAGGGGCTCAGCCGGGCAGGGAGAGCTCAGCCGGGCAGAGGGGGCCCCGCGGGACACTCCATTCTGCCGCTGCCATGGCGGAAGCAGCAGCAGCCAGCTTTTTTTTTTTAATTTAATTTTTAAAAAATCAGAATGTTCTTTGTGTGGGGCCCCCTGAAACGCGGGGCCCTGTGCAAAAAACATTCTTGCTCAATGGACGGGCCGGCCCTGAAATGATAGTAGCTTAATGTGAAGAATGCAAATGTTTAACAGCTTGAATTGAAGAAGTTAAGGTGCAGTCTAGAGCGCTGTGAAAACCTGGGTTTGTGCTAGACCCAGCTGGGAACCTGGAGCTCTGATCTCTGCTGAAGGAAAAGACTTTATTGCTTCTTTAAAACAAGCTGTCTGAAACAATGCCGCATTGACTGTTCTGAAAGTTGCTGTGAAGTTTGTTGCCTTCTGTTTTTCAATGGAGAAGTATCCGACTTTGCTTTGCTGTATATTTGAACTCCTTAAAAAGAAGTTCATTGGCTAGGAAAAGAAAATTATAATAAATTTCCTCTTTGCCTTTTTGAAACCCCTCGGCTATTCTTTATTGCACAACTACACTATCCAGATGCTGCGGCTCTGGACCTAAGCTGACAAAAGGGACATTAAGAGGTACGTCCACTGCTTCTAGGCAACCACCTAGCCAATAGTGGGCGCTACACAGGTGGCGTAGTTTTGAGGATTGCTTCTTGCCTATATTCAAGCAGAAAGGATACCTACAGTTACACAGAAGTGGAAAAACCTCTGGTGGACCCTCTGGAGACGGAGAGACTACAGGAAACGCGGACCGGAGTAGCAGCAAGGGAAAGGACCGGAGCTGATGTTCCAGCTGGAGCCTGCTTTGCTGATAAGCTCGAGTCAACTCTTGCAGCAGGTAACCCGTATATAGGAAGGGTTAATCTGGATACAGCTGCAAGGGAGGGGTACCGCAGTTCCCAAATAAAGTTGGAGAAGAAGGGTGATATTATTAGGAGCCACACTTGGTGTTTGTTTCCCTTTTGTATCATTTCAGCAACCAGAGATGGAGCATGGAGAGCTGTTGAGCTGGATGGCGGAGTGGTTCCAGCAACAGCAGGAGATGGCTGACTTCACAACCTTGGGGGGATAACCTCGTTCGATAAAATTCTTCCTTAATTGTTGAGACTTCTCTTTAAAGTCTTCAGTCGTAGAACAGTTTCTGTGATATCTTAAAAATTGCGAAATTGGTAAACTCTCCTTCAAGTTCCTAGGGTGTGCACTAGTGTAATGTAACAAAGTGTTACGATCTGTCTCCTTCTTAAAAACGGATGTTTCCCAGGCAAAAAACCCTCTATTAATTGATAAATCTAGATAAGTGATCTTATTAGGATGACTCAAAAAAGTGAACTTGGTCAGCGTATAGGAGGGCTTTATATAATGATCGGAGCTGGCTCTTGATGCCTCGATTAGTTGGGGGTGGCAAGCCAACAGTTTAAGAGGAGACCAAGGTTAATTTTGTCACCAAATTTTCTCCTTTTAGTAAAGATATTAGTAAGATTCTTAAAAGGCATAGTAACGTACTGCAAACCATCCCGAGTTTATGACACCGCCAGTTACGATGTGTGTGGCGCCGGAACAGCAACCTCAAGGAGCGTTTATGTCCTTCTGTTTTGCCGATACATGCCTCTAGGGAGGCTATTGATTCAACAGCGCCCCCAGGGCATTACAAATGTAACCAGTGTGTCATATGTGACATAACGATGGAGATTCATGAATTCACCCATAAGGGGAAGGTTCACAAACTTAGGCATTTTACCACCTGTGAATCATCTAATGTGGTGTACATAATTGTGTGCCCATGCGGGCTGATATACGTAGGTAAGACGGCGAGGGCATTTAAGATATGTATGAGGGAACATCATAGCCGCCTTAAGTGTAAGGTCCTAGAAGCACCTATTGTGCAGCATTGTTTAAGTCAGAATCATATTTTTGAACAACTTCGCTGTTTTTGTATTGAGCAGGTGAATAAGGGCATGCGGGGTCGTACTATAAACAACACTTTACTGTGGAAAGAGCAGAGGTGGATTTTTATCCTTGGCACGGTGTATCCACAAGGATTGAATATCAGTTTGAATTTGGCTCTTTGTCTCTGAATTCTTTTATTTAGTTGGGGGAACCACAGCTCCTATTGGGTGCAGTTGTTAGTGTACACTTATAATCATCCTTTCAACAACAGTTTAGCTTTTAAGCATGAGATGGGGTTCACGCTGCACGTCTCCTTTAAAAGATAGTGAACAAATCTCTTTAAATATGGCGCCCTGTATTGCTTTCCGCATGCGCGGCGTTTTTGCTGAGATTCCAGATGCGAGTATCGTCTGAGATGAAATAAGTATTGGAAACGCGGGCAGCAAGATAAATGAAGGTGAAGTTCAGTTAATAGATTATTTTTTAATATGTTTTAATGTGTTTACAATATCAACAAAGAACGCTGACTAATTATCATATTATTTGCTCTGTATAGCCAAGTTGCACAGTTCCCTGATGAAACCTTGAAGTGAAACACAGGGGGTGCCCATTGAAGGCGTTGGATCATGCAGCGGGATCGATTGTATTCTAGTCAGTTTTTGGTTTACTGCTGACAAGTTAAGTGTTTATATTCAGCTCTGACTCTAAACATTTGATTCATCATCGGATAATATATGAGCTGTTTAAGGACTTTTTTCCTATTGGACACTATAAGAAGCTGTTCAAGAAGTTTGTGATCTCAACAATAGACTGACTAGAGAATCTACTAGAGTCCCGTTTTCTGGCTATCATTGGTTGATCATTTATTTATTTCTTCAGCTTAAATGAGAATTTGATGAGAAATTGTTAGCTGAGGAAATGTGTTACAGATTAAGCTTCACAAATATATCGTTGATTTTGTATGTATTCCTTCAGCTCACATGAGAATTTTGTGAGAGATAGATAGCTGAGGAAATGTGTCATAGGTTAAGCTTTATAAATATATCGTTATAAAAAACGGGCCATTGATGTGATGAGAGGCACAGTTAATGGGTTAACACCCTTGCTGTAGTGCTATAAGATTCTACTGAGGCCTGTATTCTATATAGTGATATATTTTGCACAGTGATATATGTGAATGGTTCTTGGTTGGTGGGTTTAAAATATTAAACAGATTTCAAATGATCTTTACTAAGTTATACCGTTTAACAAACATTAGGCTACTCCCTCGGGGGATTCTCTATTAGACAGCATTGTACTAGAACAGTTTGTTGAGGCTGTTCCGAAGGAATTGCAATCTTTTCTGATTCTCCAGGACTGCCAAAACACTAGGGATGCAACCTCATTGGCGGAGCGCTTCTTGGAAGCCAGATTGGTCAGCCAAATGAAGGTGGGTGTTTCAAACCAGGCAGATGCAGGCGTTTCAGAAAAGAAAGGGAGGACAATGTTGGGGGAGGTCACAAAGGTAAAACCCAGGGGAAATCCTGAATATGATCAAAGAAAATGTTTTGCATGTGGGGACAAAGGACATCTGAGAAGGGATTGTCGGGCAAGAACAGCCCTAGTAATCACCCAATCCAAGGAGACTGGAGATGGATTCTTATTGGCTGTGGAGGTTGAGAATATCCCGGTAGAAGCCCTACTTGATTTCGGCGCAGATCACTCAATGATTTCCCAGAAATTCTGGGATGAAATACAATCCCAAGATAGTCAACCCCCTAAACAATCCGAAAGTAGCATAAAGATAAGATGCGTGCATAGTGCAGCGTCATCTTACTGTAAGAGTAAGTTTTGGGGAGAGATTGGCCACAATTTAGGCGAGGCCTAGCTCGGGGCTTAGAACCCCAGAGAGGCCTGGTATCTACCAGGGCTCACACCAGAACCGGAGTAGAGGAACAGGACCCACCGGATGAACCCCTGTGTGATTTGCCCTCGCGTGATGAGTTGATAACCCCCCCTACTGATACTAATAGAAAGTGGAAACCGGATAGGCGCCGGGAAAGGCAGACTAGGGCACGGAACCAAACGGAACTAGTAGCAAGGCAGGAGCTGCCTTGGGCATCCTCAGAATTAGTGGAAAAATTTCCTTCTTTTCCCAAAGAACAGAGAGATGACCCGGCGCTCTCGCAAGCTTTTGAGTATGCTGGCGCAGGGTCAGGAACTTTACCTCGATTTTTCCTGGACGCGGGTCTATTATACCGAGAAAGCTTGGACCCTAGATCGGGGAAGACCCGGAAACAGTTAGTCGTTCCTACTACCTTTAAAAATTGGTTCTAAGGTTGGCACATGACCATCCTATAGGGGGTCATAAGGGAGTCGATGGCACATTGGATCAAATCCTTACTTGTTTTTACTGGCCCGGAATTTTTAGGGAAACCTCTAAATTTTGTGAGTCCTGTCCATCTCGTCAGAGGGTTTCTACATCTCTCCCACCAAAGGTACCCCTGGTTTCCATACCGCTCATATCGAAGCCTGTACATAGGTTAGCTATGGACATAGTGGGACCCCCAACAAGGACACCCCGAGGGTTCCAATATATTCTGGTCATCGTCGACCAAGCTACCCGATTCCCTTGGGCGTTTCCCCTACACAACATGTCAGCCCAAACTATTGCTTCGGAAATAGTGAAGCTGTTTTGTGAGGTAGGGTTTCCTCGAGAGGTTTTAACTGACAGGGGTAGTAATTTTTTATCTCGCTATCTGGCCCAAGTTTGGGACGCCTTTGGCATACGCCATGTTAGAACAGCTGCGTATCATCCCCAATCAAACGGTTTAGTTGAGAGGCAGAACCAAACCCTGAAGAGAATGTTGAGGAGAAGTCTTGAGGGGGACATGACCGACTGGGATATAATGCTTCCTTTCTTATTATATGCCTGCAGAGAACGAAAGCAGACTTCCCTAGGTGTTTCTCCATACGAATTGATGTACGGGCGGCCTCCCAGGGGTATACTAGACATCTTACGAGAACAATGGGTAGAACCAGCCTCAGAGGAAGTGGAGATACCAAAATTCTTAAAAGATTTGAAAGGACGCCTATGGCACGCATCCCCAGTGGCAGAGGGGAATCTGACTACTAGTCAAAAACGTCAGAAAAATTACTATGACCGTTACGCCAGACCTCGCCAGTTAGAGGTGGGCGAAAAAGTTATTGTAACAATAGCTGGATCAAGCCCGAAGTTCAAAAGTAGGTGGAAGGGGCCTTATAGGGTCATAAGACAGGAAGGGCCAGTCTCATATGCGGTAGAGACTAGAAGAGGAAGACAGCAGATTTTCCATATTAATGTTTTGCGACCATGGCACGAGCGGGTAGCTTTGGCTCGTTTGGCTGTAAGAGAAGACAAAGTGGATAGCTGTCAGGTAGATCATCACACCCTTTCATGAATTCCGTGCTGTGCGGATGTTAATGTGCCAGCCCGGAATATCTTAAGGGGGGGGGGGATGTGTGGTACGAGACAGTAATAGAGCCCAAAAAAGTGGGAAAAAAACAGCCATTCACTTCTGAGCAGAGAAATGGTTCAGGGAGTTTTAGGGTTAAAACTCCGGTTAAGAAAAAAAACTGCATTCACAGAGCTGTTGAGAGTGAGCCATGCCCCAGCTCCAAGGTAACCAGGGGAAGTGGTGAGGAATGCTTGGGGGTGGAGTTGGATGCCATAGGACAGTCTCACTCATATAAGCTCAGGGAAGCAGGAAGGAAGGGGTGTGCATCCACCGGGGAGGAGGTTTCCACCAAGAAGGGAGAGTCTACCAGGAGAGTAGAGACTTCCAGAGAGTCTGGTGAGGAAGCAGGGAAGGAGGAGACCAGGAGAAGACCTGAGAGAGGAAGGTACTCCAGGAGCTATCTCCAGAGAAATCCCTATTGCACTCAGCATATAGAAAACTCTAGCCCTGAAGAGAGCCCAGCTGGTATGGGAATTACAGCTGGCCTGGAAGACAGGAAAGTTCATTCTGTGTGAGATGCTGTTTCTGAGCAAGGTACGGGACTGTCTTTAAGAGAGCTTGGGAGAAGTGTTTCATCTTCAGCAAAGCCTGGGAAAAGACTAATTGCTGGGAAAAAGCTGAGCACTTTAGAAGCCTTAAAGAATCTGCTAAAGAATAATGAACTCCTCTGTCCTCCCACTGTTACTCAGCGGGGAGAAGAATCCCAGTGGGGAAAGGTTTTAAACTTACTAGAGAAACTAAAACCTGCTGTTTCACATGCTGAGCCCAGCCAGGTGCCAATTGGCCTAGATGAGGAAAGCATGCAAATAGATGAGTGTGTTTCAGATAACGTTTCCTCTGATTCTGAAATGGATTGCTCATTCTGTGTAAGCTAGACGTGACAAGGCTATAGGGTTTTAAAGTTGTAAAAAACCCGGAGGCTTTCCTAACTGCATGACCTGCTGGAGAATTGGGTTAAACAAAGTGCTAACGTTTTGAGCTGAACAGAGAGGTTCAAAAGGGGTCATGTGGAGCCTTGAACCGAAAATGCAAATGTTAGCAGCTTGAAGAAAAAAATACAAATGTTAGCAGCTTGAAAGTAAAGAATATAAACGTTAGCAGCTTGAAAGTAAAGAATACAAATGATAGCAGCTTAATGTGAAGAATGCAAATGTTTAACAGCTTGAATTGAAGAAGTTAAGGTGCAGTCTAGAGCGCTGTGAAAACCTGGGTTTGTGCTAGACCCAGCTGATCTCTGCTGAAGTTAAAGACTTTATTGCTGGTTCAAAACAAGCTGTCTGAAACAATGCCGGATTGACTGTTCTGAAAGTTGCTGTGAAGTTTGTTGCCTTCTGTTTTTCAATGGAGAAGTATCCGACTTTGCTTTGCTGTATATTTGAACTCTTTAAAAAGAAGTTCATTGGCTAGGAAAAGAAAATTATAATAAATTTCCTGTTTTGCCTTTTTGAAATCCCTTGGCTATTCTTTATTACACAACTACACTATCCAGATGCTGCGGCTCTGGACCTAAGCTGACAAAAGGGACATTAAGAGGTACGTCCACTGCTCCTAGGCAACCGCCTAGCCAGTAGTGGGCGCTACAATGGTTGTTATTATTATCTTTTTATTTCTCTCCTTGATGCCTAATTTTCATATAGCTTCCTTCATTTTGCTTTGCCACTTTGTAATTTTTTAATGTATTTTAAGTTAACTTATTGTTCTTATGAATTTTTTATTTTTTAACCCTTTTTTATCATTTTATTGGCACATCCATTTTTTGCTATTCCTGCGCTAGCCTAATGGGTGGTTGTGCTCTCGTTTAGATTCCTTGGTGTGCTTTAAATTCAGTTTTCTTTGGAGCATCACCAGACAATTAGAAGCTTTCCACCACTCCAGTCATGCAATGTTCAGATTTTTAAATGCTCCTGACTCCTGGCTGATGATGTCACTCTGAAACTGGAAATCTCATCTGGTAAGTTGAGTCTTCTCTGAAGCACTTCCTAACTCTACCAGGCAATTAGGCAGCTCTCTACCCTAGGTCTTCTATTTAATAGATCTAAACTAAATGGATAACTTAACTGTTTAATGGATAAATGGATAATTTCAGGCACCACCTTTTTCCTAACCTATCCTGATATTATTTATATAACTTTCAGAAATATAGGAATAGGTAACTTATTTGTTCACTATCCACAGCTGTAACTTGAATGATTTTAGAGATTTCTTCAAAACAAGAATCTAAACTAGCCATGACTCTTGTACAGATAGAAACTGCTGGGTCCATCTCCTCATCTGATGACTGGCTTCAGCAAGACCCATTTTTTCTACAGCTTGCTTAGCCTTGGAGAGTTTGTCAACCCACATACTGGTATAGACCATTTATAAATCTTCATAGCTATTTCCCGCTAAGATTTGTTCCTACTTGAATATAGTGTTCTGAGGGATTGTTTCATTGTGCTGCTCAACTAGAAATGGCATTGTACAGAACCGTAATTATAGTTTTCTATATTAGTTATAATCACTTTGGGGAAGACAATTTGAGAGTATTATACAAAGCAGTTTGACAAAGCCATGGAGACAGATGGTATATATTCCAGGATAATGAGGGAGCTCAGGGAGGTTTTGGTGGGTCCTCTTAATGTTCATTCACAACCTCTAAGTATAAGTGCTGCCACATGGAAGGTGCTAGATTTATAAAATGGCTCACCAATTTCCATGTATTGGCACATTCACGTGCACCTCTGAATTTCCCTATTAGGTGTTTAAGACAAAGTCTCACATTTAGTGGAACCTTTTCTAAAATACTGCTGGAATTAGAAACATGATGGCAGAAAAAGACCACATGGACTATCAAATCTGCCCTTCCATATCAACCACAATAGTCCCCTTTTTACCTTTAGAGACCTTCTGTGTTTGTCCATTGCTTTTTTAAATTCATATACTGTCCTAGTGTCCACCACCTCCACTAGGAGACTATTCCACGCATCTACCACTCTTTCCATAAAGAAATATTTCCACATACTACTCCTGAGTCTAGCTCCTTTCACTCTTGTCTTATGTCCCCTTGTAGCAGAGCTTGCCTTCAATTGAAAGAGACTCTCCTGTGTATTTATGCCACAGAGGTATTTAAATGTCTCTATCATATCGCCCCTATCCTGCCTTTCCTCAGTCTAAAGTATACGTAGTAGGATCTTTCAGTTTGTCCTCATGTGCTTCATAATGAAGACCAATAACCATTTAATAGCCATCCTCTGCTCCGACTCCAACCTGCCTATATTCTTCTGAAGGTGCGGTCTCTAGAACTGCACACAATACTGCAATGAAATCACACTAGAGACTTATACAGAGGCATTATCACCTTCTTTTTTTCTGCTGGCCATTCTTCTCCCTATACACCCAAGCATCCTTATGGCTTTCACAGTCGCTTTTTCTACCTGTTTAGCCACTTTAAGATTGCCAGGCATAATTATTCCCAGACCCGCTCTTCTTTTGTGGACAAAAGTACCTCACCCCCTACACTGTACTGCTCCTTTGGATTTTTGCAGCCCAAATATATGACCCTGCATTTTTTAGAATTAAATTTCAGCTGCCATTCTTCAAGTTTAGCTAGATCCCTCCTCATGTTGTCGACTCATGTTGTGCCCTTTGTTGCCTCCCATTCAACCAGCTTCTAACCCAAGTAAGTTTAAGGTCCATCCCTAGGGTACTTAGTTTGTTTATTAGACACCTGTGTGGAATGATGTCAAAGGTTTTACTGAAATCTAAATACACCACATTCCCTCGGTCCAACTCCCTGGTCACCCAGTTCAAGAAATCTATCAGATTTGTGTGGCAAGACCTGCCTCTGGTGAATCCATGCTGCCTTGTATCCTGCAATCCATTGTAACATAGTAGTATAGTAAATGATGGCAGATAAAGACCAGTATGGTCCTTCTAGTCTGCCCAGTAAGATGGCAAGAGTAGGTGCACCTGCCACTCCGTGCAGGCCACCCCTCCCCATGTTTTTGTTTTAGGGGTGAAACCACCGCTCTGTGTAGGACACCCGTGTATATTGAGAAATTAGTTAAGTTTATTTTGATTTTATCCTGTTGCTGAAAAGGGATCCACTGTGTCTGTCCCATGCCCTTTTGAATTCTGTCACTGTATTTGCTCCCACCACTTCCATCGAGAGGGCATTCCAAGCATCCACCACCCTTTCAGTGAAAAAGTATTTCCTGACATTGCCTTTCAATTTACCCCCTTGCAACTTCATGTTATGCCCTCTAGTTTTACAGCTTCCCCGTAATTCTCTTTAAGTATTTAAAGGTCTGAATCATATATCCCCTGTCCCTCCTCTTCTCCAGAGTGTACATATTTAGGTCTTCAAGTCTCTTCTCATCAGGCTTCTGACGCAAGCTCCAAATCATTTTCGTCGCCTTCCTCTGAACAGTTTCCAGTCTTTTTATATCCTTTGCAAGATATGGTCTCCAACACTGAACACAGTATTCCAAATGAGGCCTCACCAGTGACTTATACAGTGGCATTAGTACCTCTTCCTTTCTGCTGGTAATTCCTCTTTGTATGCAACCCAACATCCTCCTGGCTTTTGCCACCGCCTTGTCGCACTGTTATGCCACCTTGAGATCCGCAGAAATAATCACACCAAGGTCCTTCTCCTGATCCGTGCACACCAATCTCTCTCCCCCTATCGCAAACATTTCACCTGGATTTCTGCTTCCCAAGTGCATGACACTGCACTTCTTTGCATTAAATCTTAACTGCCAAGCATTAGACCATTCTTCCAGCTTTTGTAGATCTTTCCTCATGTTATCCACTCCCTCGGGGGAGTCCACTCTGTTGCAAATTTTCATGTCATCTGCAAAAAGACAGACTTTCCCATGCAGTTCTTCAGCAATATCAATCACAAATACATTGAACAGTGCCGGGCCCAGGACCAAACCTTGGGGCACCCCACTAATCACCCTCCTTTCATCCGAGTGAGCTCCATTTACCATCATCTTCTGTCGTCTGTCAGTCAACCAATTTCTGATCCAGTTCACCACCTTGGGACCCATCCCCAAACTACTGAGTTTATTGATAAGCCTCCTATGAGGAACAATCTCAAAGGCTTTGCTGAAATCCAGCTAGATGACATCCATCGCATGCCCCTGATCTAGTTCTCTGGTCACCCAGTCAAAGAACTCAATCAATTTGTTTGGCAAGATCATCCTTTGGTAAAACCATGTTGTCTCGGATCATGCAACCTGTTGGTTTTGAGAAAGTCCACTATTTGCTCTTTCAGAAGCGCCTCCATTACTTTTCCCGCCACCGAGGTAAGGCTCACAGGTCTGTAGTTTGTCAATTCTTCCTTGTCACCACCTTTTTGAAGAGGTACCACTTCTGCCCTTCTCCAGTCCTGAGGAACTACTCCTGTTTCCAAGGATCTGTTGAAAACATCCTTTAACGGCCCTGCAAGAACCTCTATGAGCTCTTTCAGTATCCTGGGATGTAGCCCATCCGGTCTCATTGCCTTCTTCACTTTCAGTTTTGCAAGTTGTTCTAACACATCATCTTCAGTGAATGGTGTGGTATCTACTTCATTCCCATTTTTATATTTGGGAGTCACAGATGGTCCTTCTTCAGGCTTTTATTTAGTAAAAAAGGAGCAGAAGTATTTGTTTAGCAATTTTGCTTTTTCAATGTCACTTTCCACAAATCCGTTCCCAGCACTTCTGAATCCTGCAATTCCATCTCTGATTTTCCTCCTCTCCCGAATATACCTGAAGAAAGTTTGTCGCCATACTTCACATCTTTAGCAATAAACCTCACTATTCTCTCCTTTAGTAGCCTTTCCAATAATTTACTAATCACAGAGGTCAGACTAACCAGCCTGTAGTTCTCAATGTCATCAATGTAAATATTGCCACCTCAATGCCTCAATTCTGACCTCCACACCTTTTCTAAAATGTGAAATTCTGGAATCTAAAAGAGGTAGTTCAGCTGCCTTATGACAATTGCAATCATTGTTTATGTTTTTTTGGGTTTTTTTTTAAGAATTGTAAAGAAAAAATTAATTGCTATGGATATGGCTAGCAATTCATGCATACAGTAATCTTGTTAAAATGAGTAAAATGTGATTAAGTGAATGAATACATTTTTAGAAGGGTGGGAATGGTTAGTTCATAGATATTCTGTACTTGAAATAAGGGAGAAAGGAGATTAGAAGGTACATGAGTGGAAGAGAAATGGTAAATGACTGGATTTCTTAAGGAATACTTCTAACATTTACTGTTAGATCACTGTTTTAAACTAATTGGGGAAGTGGGATCTTTAAAATAAAATTTTATTTATTTTATTTTTATTTATTTATAGTCTCTTCTATACCGCACTATTCAGCATCAGCGCGGTTTACAGTGAAGAAAGAATTTACACATTTCCGATGGTACTTTGTGTTTACAGTTGAACAGGCATAAACAACTTGGATAACAGGGGTAACTATTTACAATTTATAACATAATCATGAACTCTTTTTGTTTCTGTCTTAGGGGTTTTGGGAGAACTGTGAGGTGGTTGAGGTGTCTGCATTGGTTACCGGGTAATACAAGAGGAAGAGGTGGTGTTTCAAGGCTTTTCTAAATTGCAATAGATCCGGGATTGCTCTGATGCCTTGAGGGAGGCTGTTCCAACACCTTGGTGCACAGAACTTGAAAGCTCTGTCTGCTGTTGTTTTGGTGCATTGTGTTATGGATTTTGGGACTACTAGTGTGTTGAGTGTTACTGACCATCTGTCCCTGTTTTGAGGTGTCATCTGGATCAGGTCCGTTAGTGACGTGGATGTGAGTCCATTGATGGCCTTGAATGTAAGTAGTAATAGCTTGTAAATGAGTCTACTTCGTATCGGAAGCCAATGGAGTTGTTTTAAGATGGGTGAGACATGATCTTTCCTGGATGCTCCGTGAAGGACTCTTGCTGCGGAGTTCATTGCCAGTTGCAGTGGGTGTAAGGTGGCTTGAGGGAGTCCTTGTAAGATAGAGTTCGCATAATCAAAATGAGGTATGATTAGGGCCTGATAGATGGTTCTGAAATCATCCGGCTCTAGCAAGGATCGAAGGTGTCTAAGGGAACGGATTTTATGGTAGACCGCTCTTACAATGTTTCCTAAGTGCGCCTTCATATCCAAGTGCTGGTCTAAGGTGACCCCGAGGTATCTGATAGTGGGTTTGATCTGGAGGTCTGCATCCTTCACTTTCAAAAAGGACGGAGCGGTGAAATTTCGGTCCTTTGTGATGAACAAAACCTCCGTTTTCTTGTGTTGGATCCTGAGGTTTTGAGATTGCAGCATATGGAAACAAAAGGTCAAATAGATTCTTCTTAAAGGTCCTTTGAATGCATTTTGTGAGACAACATGTTTCTTCAAGGGTAATTTGCCAGTTTGTTCTAAGAAATCATATATAAAGTTTGGTGCTTATTTGTTGTGGATGCTAAGAAAATATTGTATAAACATGAGTTTTAATTACTTGTGAAGAAACTTGATTGAAATATGTGTGTATGAAAGTCAAGAGCCACTGTAAAAGTTTATGTGAGAATAATGCACGCCTCTAAATTAAAAGCGAGATCTCTAAATGTGGATAGGATGAGTCGCCATTCAGAGAGAAGATTTTGAATAAAGACAAGAAGGTGAACTCTGATGTAGTATTGCTACCAGAAATATCTTTTCTTTGTAATGAATATCTAAAGTGCAAATGAAGATACCTAGAGGGTATATGCCTTTCCATTAACAGTGGAAGAACAAATCTTCTTTCAAAAATCATCAAAACTTAAGATGTATATCAAGCCGGAGGGACTGGGGTTTCTAGTCCTATAGGCATTCTTTGTGGCCTAGGCAAGCCACTTAATCCTCTGTTGCCTCAGGTATACATAGATTATGAGCCCTTTGGGGACAAGGGAATGTATCCAGTACCTGTTTGTAGTGATTACATAATGTAAACCGTTTTGATTGAAGGATAAGGCAGTATAGAAAACCAGTTAAATAAATAAATACATTAAACACTGGGTAGTGAAAGGATGTAGGTAGCAAATGAAGCATTTCTGCCTCAGCAGGACTATTTTAGTAGTATGTTTACTAAGATGTGTTAGGCTTTTTCAGCTGATACCAGGCGATAGCTGCAAAAGCCCTGTGGTATCTGCAGGGGACGTCCCAAGCATTTCCCCTCAGATACCACAGAGAAAATGCAGGGTGGCAGCTTTGCGAATGCAGCTATTGTCACCCAGTGTCTGCAGCTTTGGTGATTACTGCATGATGTTTACATCTGTGGTAACCGTGCATTGCAGGCATGCATACTCCCCATCCTAATCCTTTCCACTTGCCACCCAGGCCTGCAACTACTGCACGAAAAGCATGGTTACTCACCTGTAACAAGTGATCTCTGGGAACAGCAGGAATTTAGTCCTCACATATGGGTATCGTCGGTACCGACGGAGTCTGCGCGGGAACGCTCCCCAGCGTCCAATTAGAACGCTTTTGGGAGCATCCCACAGCGCCTGCGTGCTGCCTTCCTGCCTTTCCCAACTGCCTCTCTCCAGTTGAGTTTTAGAGCTGAGACAAAGAGAGAAAGCGAGGGCAAGGAAAGAGATAGATAGAGAGATACAGCTCCTAGGGGAGGTGGGTGGGTTGTGAGGACTAAATTCCTGCTGTTCCCGTAGATCACCAGTTACAGGTGAGTAACCATGCTAACTCCAGGAACAAGCAGGAATATAGTCATCACATTTGGGGACTCCCTAGCTTTAGGTGCCAGGGAGAGACCCCAGAAGTTGTGTGTCCCTGAGAAGGGCTCCACTTCCCCCCATGGATCTCTGGCATCCTATAAGGGATGGTGGGTTGGAGTTGATTAGGTATGGAACAGGTGTTTGAGAATAGCCTGACCAAACAAGGCTTCCCGGGGGGAGTCCTTGTCCAAGCAGTAATGGGCTGTGAAGGTATGAACCGAGGCCCAAGTGGCTGCTCGACAGATGTCGTCAATAGACACAGAGTTCAGATGAGCCATTGAGGCTGCCATGGCTCTCACATTGTGAGTTGTGACTTGGCCCTCCAGAGAAAGGTTCTTACTCTGATAGGCGAAAGAAATACACTGAGCAATCCAGGTAGATAGTGTTCTCTTGGAGACTGGAAGTCCCGAATGAGAAGGATCAAAAGCAACAAAGAGTTGAGAGGACTTTCTATGTTGCTGTGTTCTTTGTAAGTAAAAAGCTAGAGCTCTTTTACAGTCCAAGGTATGAAGATTCCTCTCTGCATTTGATGCATGAGGTCCTGGAAAAGACAGGTAGGTAGACCTCTTGGTTGAGATGAAAAGGCGAGACCACCTTAGGCATAAAGTGTGGATGAGTTCTAAGGACTACCTTGTCATGATGGAACCTTGTATAAGGTTGATTAGCTACTAGCACTTGCAATTCACTAATGTGGTGTGCTGATGTGATTGCAATGAGAAAGATAACCTTCCAAGAAAGAAATTTCAAGGAGGTGGTATCTAAAGGTTCGAAAGGTGGCTTCATGAGCTGCCCAAGAACCAGGTTCAAGTCCCATGCCACCGGAGGTGGTCTAATGGGAAGCTTAGTTAGAAGGAGGCCTCTCATAAATCTTGCTATAAGAGGATGAGAGGAAATAGGTTGTCCATTTAGAGGTTTAAGAGAAGCTGCAATAGCACTCAAATGGACGCTTACTGAATTTGTCTTAAGGCCTGCATTAGACAAATGGAGGAGATACTCCAGCAAAGATTCCAGGGGTATCGCAAGGGGGTTAAGACCCTTTTCCGAACACCAAATAGTAAACCTTTTCCACTTGAAAGCATAAGAACATCTAGTGGAATGTTTTCTGGAAGCATAAAGAACATCTTTCACTTGCTGAGAAAGATGAAGATCTTGGAGATCTAGGCCTTCAGCAACCAAGCCCTGAGATGCAGAGACTGGGGATTGGGATGCCATAACATTCCGTTCTCCTGAGATAGGAGATCTGGAGCAGATCCTAACTCCAGGGAGGGAGCTTGAGATGTAGAAGCAGAGGGTACCACACTTGCCGTGGCCAATGTGCTGCTATGAGAATCATGTGGCCTCTGTCTCTCTGAAGCTTGAAGAGGGTTTTGGGAATTAGGGAAATGGGTGGAAAGGCATACAGGAAATCTTGACCCCAGTAAAGGAGGAAAGCATCCTTGGCCTGCCCCCCTGAGCCAGAATTCTGGAACAGAACCGGGGAAGTTTGGCATTCCACGGACTTGCAAAGAGGTCTATGTCCGGGGTTCTCCAAATTGAAATATTCTGGTCACCTGGTCTGCATGCAGAGACCACTCGTATGGAAGGAGAACTCGACTGAGTCTGTCCGCCCAAGAGTTTTGAATGCCTGGAAGATATACTGCCAGCAGATGAATCTGATGCTCTCTGGTGAGGGCCCATAGTCGCAAAGCTTCGTTGCAAAGCGACAGAGAGCCCGTTCCCCATGCTTGTTCACATAGAACATGGCTAACTGATTATCCGTATGAATGAGGACTGTCTTGTAGCTGAGCAGGGAGTGGAACATTCGCAGAGCCAGGAAAATTGCTCTGAGTTCCAAGAGATTGATATGCAGACAACTCTCTTGCGGAGACCAGGTGCCCTGGGTGGAGAAGTCTTGCAGATGAGCTCCCCAACCCTTTGGAGAAGCATCTGTTGTGAGAGTTACTTGGGTTAAGGGTTGTTGAAAGGGGCACCCCAGCAACAGATTTTGAGTGGACCTCCACCATTGGAGGGACAAAATGAGGTGACTTGTGTTTGTTATTTTGTCTGACAGGCACCCTGATGCCTGGGTCCATTGGGTGGATAAAGTCCACTGAGCTGCCCTCATGTGGAGGCGAGCATATGGAACCACATGCACGGTGGATGCCATGTGGCCCAGTAATTGCAACATTTCTCGAGCAGTTAGATGAGGCTTTAGCACTGCTTGAGAAGCTAACTGCACCAAGCGAAGGCAACGGGCCTGGGGAAGATAGGCCCTTGCCCTTGTGGTATCCAGAAGAGCTCCTATGAATTCTAAAGACTGAGTGGGAGTCAGACTGGATTTTGGGATGTTTATTTCCATCCCTAAATACTGAAGGATACACATTGTGCAGGATAGAGAAGTCTTGGCCTCTGACTGTGTTGGAGCTCGAATGAGCCAGTCGTCCAAGTAAGGGAAGACAAATATTCACAGAGTGCGGAGAAATGCTGCTACCACAGCCATGCATTTCGTAAACACCCTTGGTGCTGAGGCTAGACCAAAAGGAAGCACCCTGTATTGGTAGTGCTTTCCTTGAAAAAGGAACCAAAGGAACCTTCTGTGGGTTGGATGGATGAGGACATGGGTGTACGCATCCTTGAGATCTAGAGAACAAAGCCAATCCTGACTCTGAAGGTATGGAAGCAGAGCTCCAAGAGAAATCATCTTTAATTTCTCCTTGACAAGGAATTTGTTCAATTCTCTGAGATCTAAGATAGGTCTGTATCCCCCTGTTTTCTTTGGGATAAGAAAATAAGGGGAATAGAACCATGTGCCCTGTTGATGAAGAGGCACTTCTTCTATTGCCCCTTGGGCAAGAAGGATGGCAACCTCCTGACCTAACAGGTTGATGAGAGAGGTCGGAGAATTGAACTGCTTCACTATTGTGTGAGGGGGCATGCTTGAAAAATGAAGTTTGTACCCCTCTTTTATGAGGGAGAGTGTCCAATGCTCTGCTGTTATTTGCTCCCATCTGGGGGCAAAATGACATAACCTTCCTGGAATGGTGGACGGTTCTGGTCCTTCCAGAACCAGAAAGGCTAAGTTCTCTAGCTGAAAGTCAAAGGCCCTGAGGAGGCTGAGCTGCTGGGCCGGTGGAGGCCTAGCAGACTTTGCTTTCTTCTGTTTGGGTGGTTGCTGACGTTTGGTTGAAAACTGACCTGCAGAAGATGCCTGCTGAGCATAAGCAGGATAAATCTTTTCTTTTTAGAAAAAGATGTTTTCTTGAACAACTTCTTTCTAACAGGATCAGCAGTGGACTTGGATAGTCTATCCAAGGTGGAATTTCCAGTATCCATTTCATTGGCTTTTTCCTGCAAATCTTTACCAAACAGGTTCTCACCAGTACAAGGGATATTTCCCAATTTATCTTGTACCCAGAGCTCTAAATCAGATGCTTGGAGCCAAGCAATTCTACGTGCACCTATGGCAATAGCCGAGGTTCTGCTTATACACTCAAAGCAGTCAAAGGCTGCATGGTTGGAGAATTTAGAGACATCTTGGGCATGTTTGACCCAAGTGAGTAAGTCCTGTCTTTTATCCTCAGAAATGAAAAGACTTAAAGTCTGTAAATTATCTGTGACCTCCTTTAGGAACATACCCATGTAGAGACTATAGGAACTGATTCTTGCAGCAAGCATGGAAGCTTGAAAGACTCTACGTCCAAAAGCATCCAGGGTTCTGCATTAACGTCCTGGAGGATTAGAGGCATGTCTTTTTGCACTTCTGATCCTTCTCATAGCTGACTCCACCACAATAGAGTGGTGAGGAAGCTGAGTCTTATGGAGTCCAGGACAAGGAGGGACACGATACATAGTATCCAATCTACGAGAATGAGGAGAGGTGGTAAGAGGTGTTTCCCACATCCTCAACATGAGATCATATAGAATCTCATGAATGGGTAAGGTAGCTGCCTCTTTAGGAGTTTTGGGATATTGTAAAATTTCCAACTCCTTGGCCCTTGGCTCTGTTTCAGGGGCCACAGTAATGGACAGGCCCCGAGCCACCTCCCTGATAAAGTCTTGGAAGGACATGTCCTCTGGAGGAGACATCCTATGTTTTGGGGAGGAGGACTCCTCTGGAAGAAGCATCGCTGCATCGACAGAACTTTCAGAATCCTCAGATTCTTCTGAGGACTCGAAGTATCGTCTGTCCGGATACTCCTGCAGAGCCCGATACCCATACCGACCAAGGTCGGTACCGGGAATAACCGGTACCGGAGAATCAGTACCGGAGGGCATCGGAGGACAGGGTACTGGCATAGCAGACACTGATGCCGATGTCGATGCTATCGGTACCGGTACCGATGCTGATGCCGGTGGAGTTGTCTGTCGCAGTACCAAGGGCATCGATGCCGCAAGGAAATCCGCCAGACTGCGTTCCATGGTCAGAATTCTCTGGTCCATAGACGCCGCTAATGCCTGGATGTCGGTACCAGTGGAGACCACCGGTACCCCAGAGCATGGCACCAGGAGATCTGTCGAGGCCGTGCCATCGAGAACATCCTGGAACCCCGATAATGCTTTGGAAGCCGAAGCCTCCCGCCGGGGTAATTTTGCCGGTGCAGAATCCTCGAGGGCAATGCCAGAGGCATCTCGATGCTTAGAAGGAGATCTACCCTTCGAGGACCGGCTGGATTTATGTTTAGTTACCTGAGATCCATGGAAGAAAGAAGAAGCCCTGGAAGACGTCGATGCCACCGAAGCTGCATCAGAGGGAAACAGGGTACTGAGCTTGGCAGTTCGGTTCTGCCGACCTCTTTTAGACATCATGTCACAGGACACACAATCTGTGATGGAGTGGTCAGGACCTAAACATTTTAAACACCATTCATGGGTGTCGGTGATGGAAATAGTACCGCCACACTTGGTGCACTTTTTAAAACCTGAGGCAGGTTTTTCCATGATAAGGAAAGTTTTTGGGCCTAAGGCCCAAAAAAGGCGGGTGCACCTGAAGAAAATGAAAAAACAGATATTTTTTTTTTTTTTTTTAGAAATAGGAAAAGAAAAACCGGCGGTACCGGTAGAGCGTCGAAGAAGGCAGACGTGACCACAAAAAGAAATAAAGAAATTCTTCTGCGGTGACAGGAACACGACCTGCTGGCTCCGCGGAAAAAGAAGAACTGGAGAGAGGCAGTTGGGAAAGGCAGGAAGGCAGCACGCAGGCGCTGTGGGATGCTCCCAAAAGCGTTCTAATTGGACGCTGGGGAGCATTCCTGCGCAGGCTCCATCGGTACTGACGATACCCATATGTGATGACTACATTCCTGCTTGTTCCTGGAGATTGCATTTGTCCTGCATTAGCTGCTACTACCACACAATCATCCCACATTATCATTGTGCTTTAGTAAACATAACTCTTAATATCTTCAAATTAGACATCATTTTGGGGAGAAATACAGTGGGTAATTTAATGACAGGATACCTAGGTTAAGGGAGATAAAATGTGCTTGCTTTATAAAGACAAGTAGGTGCCTAATTGCTTTTATAAAATGCTAAAGTAAGCGGTATAGACTGCACTTTAAATTCAAGTGTGGACATTTATATTTGTAAATTAAATTATTTTATAATCAATGCATATACTTGTGAATTCTGCCCAGTCTCTGCCTGAATCCTGACTCTCACTATGCCTACCAACTAAGTACGTGTCTTTATGTCAAAGTTCATACTTTTATGCTGGTCAGTATTCTCTAAGAGGACATTAACACAAGCAAACTGCCACATATGCACATCAATTACCTCCATAATACGTTCATTATAGAAATGGAATTCGGTCATCTGTTAATGCTTGATAGAGATAGGTAGTTTAATTGTAAAGTAAATATACGGTGGCCAATATTCTGTGAGACAATCTGTGTCAATAAAGTTATCGAGATACAGTACATCTGCCTGAATAACTTGAACCAGATACTCAGTGGTCTTAGCCAAGTAAGTCCTGCCATTAAATATAACCAGTTATCCAGACAAATCTTCTGAATACTGGCTTCACTAAATCTCTAAAGATGATTTAATCATTGATGAGGCAGGGAGAGCTTTTAGACCCATGTAAAATCTTATGGGGTTATTCAAAGGCATTTACATGGTTTGCAGACCTGCAAACCATGAAAATGCAGCTCTGTGGGATATTCAGCTACATAAGAAGTGTGACAAAAAAGAAATGAGACTGTCTTATACATGTTTTATTACAAAATCTACAGAGAAATTATGCATTGTTGCTTCTGCCACGTATGGAAGCACTCAGTAAAGTCCTCCTCCTTGAGATCCCTCAGCTCCCTCATTACAGTGGCCTTGATCTCTTCTACAGAGGTGAAATGAGTTCCTTTGCGCACAGTCTTCAGCCTAGGGAAGAGCCAGAAGTCGCATAGTGAGAGATCTGGGGAATAAGGAGGGTGATCAAGAGCAGTGATCTGTTTGTTGGCCAAGAACTGCCTCATACTGAATACGGTGTGTGCGGGCGTGTTGTCGTGGTATAGCTGCTATGACTTGTCTCTCTACAGAGCCCAACTGCAGTGCCGAATACAGTCATGGAGGCGATTGAGGACCTGCAGGTAGAAGTGCTGGTTGACTGTCTGACTCTCAGGCACAAGCTCATGATGGACCACTCCCTTCTGGTCGAAGAATGCGATCAACATGACCTTGATCCTTGATTTGGACATGTGCACCTTCTGGGTGACAGTCAAGTCTTCCACTGCAGGCTCTGTCTCTTGCTTTCAGGGTCGTACTGGAAGACCCAAGTTTCATCTCCTGTGATGACTCGGCCAACAAACTCTGGATTTTCTCTGAAATTTCAAGTTGATTCTTTGCTCCACATTTCTGCCATCTCCAGTTGCGTGTCAAAGCGATGGAGCAGTGTGCTACCAAAAACCCTGAAAAAGAAAAACAGAGTGAGAGAGATGAAAAATATTACAGCAGAATAGTGGTGAGATGTTGCATAACACAGTGACATAAGCGGTTAGCCGACTGGCATTGAGTCATGCGCGTGGCTGCCACAATCTCATTTCTTTTTTGTCACACCTCATACACTGATGCTAACCAGTTAGCACTAGGGCATGCTGGGGTGGCACATGGTGAAAGTCAGGTGCAGGAAACACTAACCTAACTTTTGCTGTAGAAGAATATCACCGCTGCTCAGATAGCTTTGTGGCAATCTGGGCAACCCGTATATTCAGTGCTGGAGCCCGGATATGGCCCCGGTATTGAATCTCCAGGTTTAAAGTTCAGTGCTAGTGAGAAGTCATTGTGGGGCACTAGCAACTGGTGCTGAATATCAGACTCTTAGATCTTACAAATAAAACATATTTTTCTCTTTTCCATATCACACAGATTATTCTGTAGTTCCTTCAGAGATAAGTGCTGGAATCATTTCATTTATAAGTTCAGAGGGTGATTTTGAACTTAAGGCTTCTGGAAAAGCTGGTCTCAGTGCCTAAAACTTACCAAGGCAATAGTGGAATAGTTTTTCTTATTAAAGATTCATGTGAGGTATCGCCTGCTATTAACTAGCATTCTGTTAAAGCAATTCTTAGAAGAACAATTGCATTTGAATTTTAGTTTTAATTTGTCAACTTTTCAAATCCAAGGTCAAGTAGAATAGGTAGCTCCCACCCCAGATGATTTACATTGTTAACATATACTAACAAAAGAAGTGATGACAGATGAAGACCACAAGCTGAATAGTTTATGGTCTAAGCATTGCACAAAAGCACAGTTTGCTGAATGTATGTGTGTATACAAGAGAGAGAGAAAGAGAGTGTGTGTGTGGCATCTAGGTAGGATGTATATGAATGACTGGGTAGACTGATTAGCAAAGGGATGTGAGTGAAGGGAAGTGTGAGTATGGGAAGTATATATAACTGTAGGTTTAGAGTGAGATGTAGGTGCATTATGGAACGTTTGTGTTCAGGGGGGTTTGAGCGAGGAATGTATTTTTGGTATAGATACAGAGGGGAGTGTGGTCATGAGAAGTTCAGTTAACAGAGGGGTGTGTATATGAGTACAGAGGTTCTGATAGTAGGTGTAGTGGTATGTCTGAGTCAACCTCGCCCTTGCCATTTCTTTTCTTTTCTATCATTCATTCCTTCTACTCTCTGCCCCCTTCCCATATTCCCTATCCTTGACTTTTTTCCCTCTCCTGTCTCACACACATCTTCTTCATTTTCTTTCTTGTCTAAAACTTGGAGGGGGGGGATGACAATTTCTCAGGAACATATGGTTTGGTGTAAGGTATCTTCAAGAGATACTAGAAAAATGCAAAAGTTATCCGCACAGAGAGGTTGTGATAAAAGCTGAATTTGCCCAGGATGATTTAAACAAAGAGCAGGCAGAGATAAATTACTCCTGCCATTGTTGCACAGATGGTAAATACAAAGAAAAAGCGTTCTTTAAATTACCTGCATGTGAATACAAGAATGGCAATACATGAAGAGTTAGACAGAGGGATCTCTGAGACATGGTGGAAGGAGAACAACCAATGGGACACCAAGATAACAGAATACAAATTATATTGGGTACAAATTGGGGGAAGAGTGGTGCTATATGTTAAGGACAGAATAAAGTCAAACAGGATAAGTGTTCTGCAGGAAACAAAATGAAATGTGGATAGAAATTCTGTGTGTGATGGGAAAGAACAAATGGAAGAGGAGGTTGTATACTGCCATCTACTTCGACAGAATGAAGAGACAGACATTGGAATGCTAATAGAAATTAGGAGGCTTAAGAAATGTGATAACACAGTAATAATGAGAGATTTCAGTAACCGAGGTATCCGGATGCCAATCCCTTGCCAGCCAACAGCCTTGCCGGCCTGCCCCCCATTCCCCCCCCACCCCCCAATCGTCACCCACACAAAACACGCGCGCAATGGAATTTGGTAACAATAGTTTTCTGGTCGCAGCTTTATTAAATGCATTATAAAACCGGCCCCAACATGGGCCAACACAACATTCATAAATCCCAACATCTGCCCCCCCCCCTAATTCCGGATGATGCCCCCCCACCAGCCATTTCTAGCAAAGTGGTGCATCATCCATCCCCCCATTCCCTCTACCGCCCGCCTCGCCATGTTATTAGCAAATGCCGGCAAGTTGCCTTCCACCGGGCAGAGACCCCAACCGTGATGTCTCTCCCAACCAAGGAGCACTGCCGCTCCCCTGCAAAGCGGCATCAGCCTCAAATGCCCCGACAGGTCAGCGAGCACCAGCTTACTACCCCGCCACTGGCGCAAGGTAGACCTCTATCCTTGCACCGCCCCCACCAATGAAAGCTGCGACCAACACCAACCTTCCAGGGCCTCCTGCCAGTCATTCAGCAAAAGATCTTGACCCACCGGGGCCAGATGAACCCCGTCGAGATGGTACAAGCCAGCGCACCTGCAACCCGCCCGTTTGCTGAACCCACCGCCCTATCTGCCTGTTGATTTTTACTAGGCCCCGCGACCACCGCCGCTGGGACCAACAGGCGGGGTGCGGAACGATGTCCGACCAGACAATGGCCACATTCGGAATTAGGTCCCGCACCAAAGCAATGTCTCTCTGAACAGTTCTGATGATCTGCCGGCAGGACCAACTCGTCAAGTCATTGCCCCCCAAGTGAAGCAACAGCCCGCCTGGCCGCTGCTGCTGCAAGAGCTTCGCCTGAACAAAGTCCACAAGTTGCCACCATCGCATTCCACGTTGTCCCATCCAACACAGCCGCACTCCAGCATTTGCCAGCCCGAGGTGAATGCCCAACAGCCGCACAGCCGCCCGTCGCTCGGCCCAATAAACGAATGAATGGCCGATGATCCACCAGTCTCCGGAGGAGGCACCATCTGAAAGGACAAATCGGACTGCCACCAGCAGGCAACTCTGGAATAGGAAGGAAAATGTTAATGCCCACCCCCCTTTTACCCCACCCACGCCAACCGCAGAGCGGTCGTCAGGCCCGCCACCCTTACACAAGCCCTGCACGGGCCACCTAAAGGCGAACATACCCTTCGTATGTACCGGAGCGCCACCTGCTGATCCACTGGATAACCTGCCCATCCAGACCCGCTGCCGCCGCACTCGTGACCGCCCCAATCCGGAAAGAGTGCGACCCATAGCTCCGCTCATCACAGCCCAAGAACCGCAAAGCCAAACGCAACACAGCCATGGACTGGAACTGCATTACCGGCCGGCCGGCCTCGTGAATAAAGAAATATCTGTGAACCCAGGATTGCCGCTGCAGATAGCTCCACAAGGCCTGCACCGGACAGGAGGGCAGAGGAAAAATAGCGCTCAAAACCACCCCGCCCCCCTTTCCCAACTTATCCATCTTGGACCCCGGGATAAAAATACGTACTTGAGATGCCTCAACCGACACATCCCCAAAATCAATACCACCAAACGTGCCCTGCTTAGAGGAACGCGGCACAAGTTCAGACACGCGAAAAGCCCCAAAAAATGCTGTCGCAAAAAGTGCCTGAAACAACGCTGCCTGAAAACCGGATGCACGTCTTCTTGCTTTCACCCGAGCGTTTCCAATCCTCGAGCAAGTGAAAAATATCGATGTACCTACGACACTTGATCCGATGATGCAGTTTCCACGGCACGCTCTCACACAACTCGGCGCAGCGCACCACTGAGGTCCCCCCACCCCCCCTTCTCTCCCACCACCACCACAGAATCAGCAGAGGACACCGAGGATGTCGAGGACGAGAAGGAAGAAGATGCATGCTGGCAGCGGCGCCCACGCTTGCGCTTCACCCTTGCATTTCCACCCACCGTGCCGCCCGTCCCTGGGGTGTGCACGCCCCCCTTCACTGCCCACGCCCCCCATATACTCACCAACCACACCAGAGGGCACCGCCAGCTCACCAACGGACTGCGCCCCTGCCGCTGAACCAGATAGCTCTTCCGTAGGACTCGTGGGCCCTGCACCACCAGCCCGACCAGTATCGGACGAGTTCATCCTGGGCAGCACACTCCGAGGGACCTGCATAGAAAGAGAAGAAGAGAAGCCAGCAGCAACTGCCCCCCTAGTGCTGGGAACAGCACCCGGCCTCCCCCCATCCTCGCGTCAAGGGGCCAAGGCCGCCAGCAGCCCAGGCCACCGAACTCTCACCCGTGACACCTTCGGCCCCACCCCCAACCCCCATCCATTCAGCCCAGCCGCCCCCCCAATACCCCAATCCACCCCATGAGCCGGCCCCATACGCCCATGGACCCGGGGGCCCAGAAAAACCAGGATGCGGGAAACGCCCGCCCACCCAGCCGGGGGCAGACCAACCAAAAGATGCAGAGGGTGGGGACACACCAAGAGGCCCCCCCCAAGGCGTCAAGCTGCAGCCCAGGATCTAGCGCCACCTGCCCACTGCAAGAGCCAGCCGTCGGCCCCGGGCACCCCCACTGTCGTTCCAACCACGGCACTGCCACCCCCCGTCGTGGGGCCCCGAGGCACTCCAACCCCTTCGCACACTGGCAGGATTGCACCCACACTACCCTGCGAGGACCGACCTAATGTACCCCCGCCTCCAGCACCCCTGGACCTCCCCCTGCCACGCCTCTGCCGGGAACCCCCAACTGCGCCATCAGCCAACGCCCCTCCGTCCGCTGCTCTACCCCGTGCCGACACCCCACTCCCGCGCCGCCCCACCCAACCGCCCCTGTGTCCCGCACCCTCGCTTGGGCCCCGAGCCTTGGAGACCTACAGACCATAATTCCCCTCCCCCTTTTAATTATTGCCAAATGATACCCAAAGTATTGTATATTATGATTTAGTTATCTT
Organism: Ichthyophis bannanicus; assembly: GCA_033557465.1. NCBI lineage: Eukaryota > Metazoa > Chordata > Amphibia > Gymnophiona > Ichthyophiidae > Ichthyophis > Ichthyophis bannanicus. Next base: position 463,676,082 of record CM066035.1, read on the forward strand.
TTGTTTCTGTTGTTTTTTTTTTTTTTTGTTAAAGCAGGTATACCAAGGGTAGTAAACCCAACAGACCACGTTCCACTTTGTTGTTTTTTTTTTGTTTTTTTTGTTTGTGTGGTTGCGTTTTACCTTTTTTTTTTTTTTATAAAGCCCCTCCAAGCACCAGGCCTCTCCGACCCCAGAAAAGCACAAAACTACCCCCCCCCCCACCCAGTTGCAACCCAGCCAGCAGCACCAAGCAACTAACCCCCTGGGGCACAGCATTTGCCGGCGCGGCTGCCTTCCCCCCCCCTGAAAACACTGACCCACCTCCCAGGAAAACACGGCCCTGCTCCCACCCCTCGAAATAGGCCACAAGGAACCCAAACCCAGCACACACCTTTTCGTCATGGCGCGGAATGAGAAAGAGGGAGATCACACGCCGTGATCTCCCTCTCGCACAGAAACCACTCCTCTGGCCAACACCAGCACCAATAGCCAGCCACCACCACGCTGACGTGCTGCTGGTGCCAGCATCACCCTTACGCCGCCTCCACGCTGCCTCCACCCCCCCTTTCCTACACCTCACTACTGCCACAAGTGATTTGGGCCCCGTGGACCCGGTTACATACCAGCCTCGGGACCCTGCCCTGCGGCGCGGTGCGATTTACCCAATATTGACTAGATAAATGACTCACTGGTACATGCTAAAGTGGTACAATTTTTAGATGCCATAAGCTGTTTCTTCATGGAACAGCTAATCCAGGAACAGACCAGAGGTGAAAGTACTTTAGATCTAGTCAATATTGCTACATGCGTGCATGGGATAATGATGGTGGGGCTGGTGGACATTCGTTTATGTCATAGTAACATAGTAAATGACGGCAGATAAAGACCAGTATGGTCCATCTAGTCTGCCCAGTAACATGGCAGAAGTAGGTGCACCTGCCACTCTGTGCAGGCCACCCCTCCCCATGTCTTTGTTTAGAGGTGAACCCACCACTCAATGTAGGACACCCCTATTTGTTGAGAAATTAGATGGTTCAGTTTATTTTGATTTTATCCTGTTGCAGTAAAAGGATCCACTGTGTCTGTCCCACGCCATTTTGAATTCTGTCACTGTGTTTGCCCCCACCACTTCCATCGGGAGGGCATTCCAAGCATCCACCACCCTTTCCATGAAAAAGTATTTCCTGACATTGCCTTTCAATTTACCACCTTGTAGCTTCATGTTATGCCCTCTGGTTTTACAGCTTCCCCGTCTTTGTTAGAGGTTTGTTTTTTCATTATTTCTCTTTAAGTATTTGAAGGTCTGAGTCATATCTCCCCTATCCCTCCTCTCCTCCAGAGTGTACATATTTAGGTCTTCAAGTCTCTTCTCATAAGGCTTCTGATACAGGCTCCAAATCATTTTGGTCACCTTCCTCTGAATAGTTTCCAGTCTTTTTAAATCGTTTGCAAGATATGGTCTCCAAAACTGAACACAGTATTCCAAGTGAGGCCTCACCAGTGACTTATACAGTGGCATTAGTACCTCTTCCTTTCTGCTGGTAATTCCTCTTTGTATGCAGCCCAACATCCTCCTGGCTTTTGCCACCGCCTTGTTGCACTGGTTTGCCACTTTGAGATCTACAGAAATAATCACACCAAGGTCTTTCTCCTGATCCGTGCACACCAACCTCTTGACCCCTATTGCGTACATTTCCCTTGGATTTCTGCTACCCAAGTGCATGACACTGCCCTTCTTTGCATTAAATCTTAATTGCCAAGCATTAGACCATTCTTCCAGCTTTTGTAGATCTTTCCTCATGTTAACCACTCTCTTGGGGGAGTGTCTATGCTTACTCTAGATTTGCTTGACTGTCTTTTGTATCCCAACAAAGCAGTCAACAATGAAAAGTATCATTAAAGGGCATGTTTACTAAACCGTGCTAATGACCAGTGAGGGGTTTGTCACATATCACACCTTCCATGTAACCGTTAGTGTGAACAAAAATGCTTTTGTGATAAAAATCCCAAACTAACCGTTAAGCATGGGTTAGAGTGGAGACTGGGTGGACTGGAGCAGACTGTGGGTGGTGACTGCACATTGCAGCTAATGTGGGCATCCTTGGTGCTCTCTCACCATCAATGTTTCTGTTATGCAAATGCACATAATGCCACCTCCATGGATGGCAGTAATTGTACATCCAGTATTGGGAAAAATGGTTTAGTGTAGGGGTGGAACTGGTTGTGGGCTCTGGTGCCACCCCCATGCTTACAGTACTTCTGAGTCTGAATGTCTGGTACATTACCACATTTTAATAAACATACCCCTAAAATTAAAATCTTGTTAAAATAAAATTTTTAAATAATGGGTCGCAATTAAGATGAAATTTGGAAACTAAATAGGAGAATAGACAAATTACATCACATAAGGATATAATCTAAAAACTAAAGAACAACAATAACCAAATATTCATGAATGGCAAGAAATCACACAATTCAAAAAGGACAGAAAGTGTGCATAGAAAAATTAAATACTATTGCCAGCCTGGGATCAACAGGCCCTCAGTCTTCACAAAAAACCTGCCTGAAAAAGAAAACTTTAAATTTTTTATTAAATTTACTAAGGGGCATGTCTATTAAACTGCATTAGGGTTTGGAAGTGGATGAAGATTTAATAGAAGACATACATAGTATTGCCATTAAAGGAGACGTGCTACTGATAGGTGATTTCAATATGCTGGATGTGGATTGGCACATCCCTGCTCCGGTATAAGGAGATCCTGGATTCTCTACAGGGAGAATTATTCAAAGAACTGGTAACAGAACCCACACATGATGGGCCCATGCTGGACTTAGTGCTTACCAATGGGGAAAGTGTTTCTGATATTACAGTGGGAGATCATCTCACATCCAGTGATCACCAGTTGGTATGTTTCAGTATCAGGACTAGGGCTGATAAAATCCATTCAAAGCGAGGGTCTTAGACTTTAGGAAAACTAATTTTGCCAAGATGGGCCAATACCTCGGGGAGTCGTTAGCGGGATAGGAACAGCTGGGGGATGTAGAAAAACAGTGGGCAAAACTGTAAGGGGATATTTTAAGGGCAACAAACCTTGTTGTTAGAAAGGTAAATATATGTAAAAGGAAAAGAAGGCCACTATGGTTCTCAAAAGAAGTAGCTGAAAAGGTGAAGAAAAAGAGTGAGACCTTCATGAAATACAGGAGACCACAGAGAAAGAAAGACAGACATCTATATTTGGAAACACTTAGAGAAGGCAGCAAAGTAGTCAAGAAAGCAAAGGTACAAAAAGAAGAAGAAATGGCCAGTGCAATAAAATGCAGGGATAAGAAATGTTTCAGATATGTTAGTGAGAGGAGGAAGGGAAAAAATAGTATTGTCAGACTCAAGGGTACAGAGGGGAATATGCAGCAACTGATGAGGATAAAGCGGAATTGCTTAACAAATATTTCTGTTCTGTGTTCACAGATGAAGGGTCAGGAGCAGGACTTCAGAGAACACACACAAATAGGAACATAAACGATAGGGATTTCGAACGATTTTCAGAAGACTGTGTTTGTGAAGAACTGGCTAAACTAAAAGTAGACAAAGCCATGGGTCTGGATGGGATACAACCAAGAATACTGAAAGAACTTAAGGATGTTCTAGCGCAGGGGTCTCAAAAACGCAGCCCGCAAAACAATTTTGTGCGGCCCACCATGCATTTGGGGATAATAAAAAAAAATAGACATTTTATTTATTTGTTTTTCTCTCTCCACTGTTTTACATGCACCTCTTCATTTCGGCGGTGAGGTCTGACTTCCCCGTCACTGCTGGCAGGTCCTTTCAATTAGCGTTTTGTTTGGAATAACAGTGAGGTGGGGGCGCATCCTTCCTGCATGTCCTGGAAGTGCTTGTTTGCGCGGCTGCAGCTGAGCGGGAAGTTGGAAGCGAGGAGCCGGAGCGGAAGAAGCCGTTACAATTTGCCGTTATCACCGCTGGGGATGGTGAGCGGTTGGTTCTCTCGAGCTTTCCTTCTTATTGTAGTAGTCAGGCTCTGCAGCCCAGGAGGGGACGGGAATACATGATGGGAGGCGGCTGAAGCTAGGGACGGGCAGAGGGGAAGCATCACGAGAGCCATTGCTCTGGTCTCTGGGGCCAAATGGACTCAATATACCGCACATTTTTTTTTTGGCAAGGGGGTTGTGTTTCTTTGTTACAGTAGAAAAATGCAAAGTAAATGGAAGTTTGCAGTCCAAAAGTCAATAAAAAATTCAACATAATAAGAACATAGTGACTATGTTCTTATTATGTTGACTTTTTAAATTACTTTTTTCCATTGTAAAAAAAAGTTCCGACGATGCAGCCCGCGGGTTACTTTACAAGTCCTCATTTGGCCCTCAAAGCAATTTGACCTATCTATCTGACCTTTGCAATGCCTTTTTGGAATTGGGAGTGTTTCCAGAGGTCTGGAGAAAGGCACATGTGGTCCCTTTACACAAAAGTGGACGTAAGGATGACATTGAGAACTATAGGCCAATTATCCTAACCTCAGTTGTTAGTAAATTATTGGAAAGTCTACTAAAGGAGAGAATAGTGAGGTTTCTGGAGTCCAATGGATTGCAGGATCTGAGACAGCATGGATTCACCAGAGGCAGGTCTTTTCAGACAAATCTGATTGATTTCTTTGACTGGGTGACCAGGAAGTTGGACCGAGGGAGAGCCCTAGATATGGTGTATTTAGATTTTACTAAAGCCTTTGAATCCATTCCACATAGGTGACTTAGAAACAAACTGAGCACCCTGGGGATGGACTCTAAATTTACTGATTGGGTTATAAATGGGTTGAGTAGAAAGTGACAAAGGGTTCAGGTAAATGGAGGTCACTCTGAGGAGAAGGAGGTTGTCAGTGGTGTGCCGCAGAGATCAGTCCTTGGTCCGATTCTTTTTAACATCTTTGTTAGTGATATTGTGGAAGGGCTGTTGAGTTTGCGGGTGATACCAAAATCTGCAATAGAGTAGACACCCAGTAAGAAGTAGATAACATGAGGAGGGATCTAGCTAAACTTGAAGAATGGTCTAGAATTTGTCCGCTGAAATATAATGCTAAAAAATGTAGGATCATGTATTTGGCTGCAAAAATCCAAAGGAGCAGAACAGTGTAGGGGGTGAGGTACTTCTGTCCACAAACAAAAGTGGGACATGGGCATAATTGTGCCTGCTGATCTTAAAGTAGCTAAACAGGTAGAAAAGGCGACTGTGAAAGCCAGAAGGTTGCTTGGGTGTATAGGGAGAAGAATGGCCAGCAGAAAGAATGAGGTGATAATGCCTCTATATAAGTCTCTGGTGTGACCTCATATGGAGTATTGTGTGCAGTTCTGGAGACTTCACCTTCAAAAAGATAAAAGCAGGTTGGAGTTGGTGCAGAGGGTGGCTACTAAAAAGGTTATTGGTCTTCGTTATGCAGCATATGATAACAGACTTAAAGATCTTAATATGTATACTTTGGAGGAAATGTGGAATAGGGATGGTATGATAGAGGCATTTAAATACTTCCATGGCATAAATGCACGTGAGGGTCTCTTTCAATTGAAGGGAGACTCTGCTATGAGGAGATATAAGATGAGAGTGAAAGGGGCTGGACTCAGAAGTAATATGTGGAAATATTTCTTTATGGAAAGAGTGGTAGATGCTTGGAATACTCTCCCAGTGGAGGCTGTGGACAAGTGGACAGTATCTGAATTCAAACAACATGGGACAAACACAAAGAAGCTCTAAAAAAGGGGAGTATTGTAGTTGATATGGAAGGCCCGACTAGATAGGTCATGTGGTCTTTTTCTGCCATCATGTTTCTATGTTTCTATGGCAGCTGTCATAGTGAATTAGCTGCCAAAACCACACAGTAAGGGAAACCCTCTGTGGTATCCTAGTCATCCCCTGCAGATATTTGGGTGAGTCTTGATTAACCCATGGAGATCCCACATTGCCTGCCTTGGCATGTTTCATAGGAGAAGTCCTCAGGAAGGATGGTAGCAATCAGATGCACAGAGCTTTCAGTAGCTCTTTACCTAATTGCTACCATGCCCCCCCCAACAGCCATAATCAGGGGTACCCCCTCCACAATATTGTCAGTGCCACGGTATTATGATCTATGGCACCAAGAATATAAATAAAATAAAGTACTCCCCCTCCCCTGCAGCACTGATCCCCCTAGCCACTCTACCATCAAGGCTAGCCAGTCAGGGAAAGGGCCCTCCCTCTCCACCCTCCCGATCCTCAAACTATTGTCTTGGCTAGCCAGTTTGTAGCCCCCTCCCTTCACTGTCTTCCCTCTTTCCCCCTCCCTCCCCCATTCTAAAAAGAAGGTCCAGGCTAGCCAGCTGGCAAAGAGGTGACCCCTATGGCCCCTCCAGAACCCCAAAGAAACACATTTGCTTTTCCTGATGGTCTAGTGTGACTACAGGGCAGGAGAGGTCTTCTCTGCTTCTGCCCCGCCATCCATTCATTTCAAAATGGCCACGATCATGGAGTTTTGCCTCTAGTATTACACTAGGGTTCAGCACCACAACATCTTGACCATCTTTGTTAGGTCAACTGAGGAGGGCAGGAGCAGAAAAGTGCCTGCAATATCTGATTTTAGTAGAGATACCCTTAAGTGAGCGTTTGGCCCTGAGATCTCCTAGAACAGAATTCCAGAAGACTAGAGCAAGATAGCACAATGCAGTATAACAGATAATTTCAAGCCTTATACATGTAATCAAAGGTAAGGTTAACAAGTTCACATATTGAAACCATAAAACATGGCCAGGTATATAAGGAACCAAAAGATTGGGGGCCCAATGTTGAACTGGGTGGTGCTATGCACCACGTCGGCACATATCCCGTCCACCTTCCACCTAACCCAGATTTTCAATGTCAGGGTCATATGCGGCCCTGGCATTGAAAATCTGAGTCTCACCACACACTCTGGAAGCTGCAAGAGCTAGCTGGGTAGCACAGATTTTCGATGCTACCTGCTTAGCCCCTATACCTGAAAGATAGGCGAGGAAAAACCTCACCGATCTTTAAGGCACAAAGTGCTAAGCTGGTAGCATTGAAAGTTGGTGCTACCCGGTTAGCCATTTCCTCCGCTCCTGTTCCGCCCCAGAATGCTGCTAACATGCCCGATGTTAACTGCATAGCATCTGAGCGCATTAAGGACATACCCTGGATTTTTGAAGAGCACTACACGTGTAGGTGCCCTTTGAAAATCCCAGATATGGCATTTACATGGGTAACTAGGGCAGTTACCCATATAAATGTCTTCAAAAATTGGGCCCTGGATAAATAGGTGGGAGTCCCAGTATTCAAAGTTCTATAAGCTAACAAAATAACTTAAAATGTTATTCCGTGAGAAACTGACAGTGAATGCAATTCTATAAGAAACAGAGTAACATGGTGGTATTTTGTATGAGTTGGAGTTTATGCAATGGAGATGATTTCAATTCACTGGAGAGAGAACTGCAATAATCTAATCGGCAAAGGGACATGTTTGCTAAAATATGCTAGGCAGTGCAGGCTTAAGCAGTGCTATCTGCTAGCTAGTAATAGCGAATATGATGTGTTGAAAACAGCTGCATGATAAAAATCCTACGCTGACTACTTCGCATATCATAGGGCAGGATCTAGGCAAAGAAATGGCACAGACAATATTATTGTTATTGCATGCTAACTGTCCGGGCTACCGATAGCACAGGTTTATTTAATGACACCTCAAGAATACGTGTCCTTATTTGAGAACTTTGTCCTTATTTAGCATCTTGACCCCTAGTGGTAATGCCACGAGACTATGGCTAGGGGTTAGCACCACCATTTTGAACCAGGGCTGGCAATAGGAATGTAGAGGAATCACTCCTGTATAGCTTTATACCACCAGGATATCCCTGCTAAGTGCTGGGGAGATGGTATGGGTGGCAGATCCTTTTTCTCAGATTGGTTGTTGGGAGTAATTGGAAAGTGGAATGGGTCAGACTGTGATGAAGGGAAATGGTGATGACAGCAGAGTATGGCAATATGAGCAGGTATATCAGGATGATGAGTGGGAATGCTGGAGTGATGGTCAAGGATATGGGGATGCAAGCAGGATTTAGGGATGTGAACGTGGTTATCAGGATGGTGAATGGGCATATGGGAATGTGATTGGGGGATGCCAATGCTGATCAGGGTTTTGGGATAGGTAGGAATGGTGCATAAGGGATCAGGCCTTTGATATTCTTTTAGTGCATAGAGGCACGTTCAATGCATCAGCAGATAGGCCTATGTGTTGACTATCCACTCTCTGTGCTATCTGCAGGGCATTTGCTAATCATATCCCAAACAATTAGCACACAGGCTTTGCACTTACTGTGTCAATCTTTGCACCTAACATGCACTAACTACAAAAGCTTGACACACTTTAGTAAATACGTCCCATAATTGTAGTGTGTATTAGTACTAAAATATCCTTGAGTTCCAAGAAAGATATAACAGAATCAGTTTGTCTCAAAATAAAGAATGAGGTTTTATTAATAGAAGACAGTTGTTTCTCAAAAGGGAGGCTGGAGTCTAAATGAGGACTCTGGTCATAGATGATTGTAGAGAAATAAATTAAATACATTTATTGTAGAGAAATAAATTCAATAAATTAACTCCCGTACCATGGTCTGACCACAGTTTAATCTCCTTCCAAATCCCGTCACAGCAAGATCAAAATCCAGCTAAACTCACAAACACAGCCTCTCCAGTATCGAGTCACTGCTTCAAATCCCTTGACAGGGAGGAGTTCATCAAGTGCGTTCTCCCAACTCTTGATCAACCAGCACAAAACCTTGAAGAGATGATCTCCAGATGGAATACTACCCTAAAAACAGCATCACAGCTACCCTCCTTAGAGAAATCTTCAACTTACAATAATTTTCTAAGGAAAAGAAGAACAACCCCATGGTACTCAGCCGATCTGCGGTCATCCCTCCTTCTACTAAGGAAGTACGAAAGAAAATGGCGACGATCACGTTCTATAGAGGACCACGCAACATACATTGACCACCTAAAACACCACCACGAGTCAATAGCTGACAAAATGAGAGCTTACCACTCCGATCTCCTTCTCCGCTCTCTAAATAAACCATGGAACCTTTTCAGTATAGCAAAATCATTAACCAAAGAACCATCCTCTCCACAGTCAGATCAAATTCAACCTCAGCTATATGCTGACTACCTCTAATTCAAAACCCTCACAATAAACACTTTAGCTAGACCCACTCCTAGTCATACTCTCTTTCAACATCCTCCATTGACAGAGTTCACACCTCCAGCAGATAAATACATTGCTGACCTTATACTGCCTCCATCAATACCACCACAGCTCCAAACAACCCATGTCCGGCTTACTGGATCAGAGCGATGCGCCTTGAACTTAGCCTAGCACTTGCCAGCATCATAAAACTCTCATTCTCAACAGGAATATTCCCCGCAGTTCTTAAACAAAGCTCCATATGGCCACTTCTGAAAAACAACTGCCTGGACCCAACTAGAGTCGAGTCATATTGCCCGATTTCGAGTATTCCCCTTCTAGCCAAAATAATTGAGAAGGGGGGGGGGGGAGCTAGCCGCGGTGCCGAATGGACGCGTGATTTAGAGCTCCTGAGGCTACTACAGAATCCTGCTATAATCTATAGCGAAATTGAATTTTTTTTTCTCTCTTTTACATCCCCTGCGTGTTATCTTCCCTGGGGAACCATTAGAGATGACCACCTTGAAACCGGCACGGCTAGAATTTCAGCCGGGAACCGGGTCCTCGGCAAAGCGCTCTAAATCAGACACTGGGTCCCCACACAAAATGGCCGCGACGGAGAAGGAGAATGCCGCGGAAAGCCTGCGAGAAATACTAATGGAACTGAAGGCTGTAAAGGAAATGATTGGTAATAACACGGCCTCTTTGTCAGCGATCCAAGAAGACATGAACGAGGTGAAGGAGAAATTGATAGAAACAAGTTCACGAGTAACGGCCGTTGAGGGCCAGGTACAGAAACACGAAATACTGCTCAATCAAATCGGCCCCCTGATTAAACGTATTAAACACATGGAGGACTCCATTGAAGATCAAAACAACCGGGCACGTCGTAGTAACATCCGAATTGTAGGAGTACCTGAAGGAGCCGAAGGATCCGATCCGATCGCATACTTAGAGAAAATCATACCGGAGGTGCTGCAGCTCTCCTTTACTAGACCCTTTGAATTGGAGCGAGCACACCGTGTCCCCACACACAAGGCTGAGAATGTCAGATACCCTCGCCCGCTGGTCATGAAGGTCTTACGACACGTGCAGGCCCTGCAAATTTTACAAGCCGCTAGAAAAAGCTTCTCCCTGCTGATCCAAGGACAAAAAGGTTTTTTTTATCCTGATCTTAGTAAACAAACTATGGATTGCAGGAAAGCGCTGCTTGCGTGTAGGCCCATGCTGCAGCATGTTCAGGCACGGTATGGCCTGTATTATCCTGGCACCATGAGGGTGACGCTCCATAACAAAACGAGGAACTTTGTTGATGCCGACAAATTACGCTCCTTCTTGCAAGAGCATAGTTGCATGGAATCCTAATCAGACACACCTCTTGGAGCTGGTCATTTATTCTTGCAAGTCAGTAAGTAAGCTTGATGGGAGGATGCTTGACTGGACTGGTTGGACACATTTTCATGGGGTTGCTTTGCTGTCCGCGACCTTTACGGGGAAGCTGACCCTGGGTAATTCACAATGCAATATAAATTGTGATCATCCAACTAGCGATGGAAATGAAAGTATAAATGCATATGTTAGAACTGTTTTGGGGATTGCTTATGTAATGGTGAAAATAAAGTACCTATATGCAGTTAAGAATGCTAATTCGCATAGAGTCTGTACAGGAAGTTCAGAAAGGTAGCTGAAGGGAGAGATAAGAACAATATAATGGCACGGGTGGTAGATCTCACCTTGAAATGTATATGTATATGTTTAAAGTTTGATTGTTTATCATGGCTAGTCCAATCCATGGCTCCGCCGGCGCTCCGACCAGTTATAGGACTGTGGGGCAACAGTAGACCTTCGTCGATCACTATTCCAACCTATATCCGCAATGACATCTGATCTGAGCGTACTCACGCTAAACGTTAAGGGTATTACCGATCCCATAAAGCGCAAGAAGATTTTAACCTATTGCCAACAAAAAAGAGCTGATATAATATATCTACAGGAGACTCACTTGTCAGAGAAGGAATCACTTAAAGTAGTCTCCTCCACATATCAAGTTGCAGTGGCAGCTCCGGCGATGGGACGCAAAGGAGGGGTACTGATATTGTTACGAAAGAAATTCCACTCCTCACTGCAGGATATGAGAGCAGACCCTATGGGTAGATGGGCCAGAGCTACACTGCAGTTAGATCAGATGAAGATCACTCTCATGAATATATATGTACCAACATCTGATGATCCCGACTTTTACAAAGATGTGGCTATGGAATTAACTGAAGTGGCCCATACTAATATAATTCTGGGTGGAGACTTTAATATGGTATTAGATCCCTTGTTGGATAGGACCCCGTACAAAGCAATCACGAAACCGAATTCATATGCAGTTGTGCAGGGCATTTTAGAAGAATCCCGCCTAGTAGATCCATGGCGGCTCTTCCACCCCTCGGACCGGGAATATACGTTCTACTCCATGCCCCATCATACTCAAACTCGAATCGATTACTTCCTGATCTCCTCCAGCCTTCTTCAACATGTGCTGTCGACTACCATACATGCAGGCACTATCTCCGATCATGCCGCAGTTTCCCTGATATTACAACCGGCACAATCTCAGAAAATGCCATCTCGGTGGACCTTTGATAAATCGTTATTACAGGACGAAACCTTCGACGCGTACATAAGCAATATCATAGAGACTTATACTCAATGTAATGATCCTACAGACACTTCCATATGGGGGTGGTGGGAAGGTTTTAAGGCGACACTTCGAGCTCACATCACAACATACACCATACGACGGAACAGGTGCAAGAGGAAGGAGCGCGAAGAGCTGGAGGAACAAATAAAGGCCGGTGAGCGGCTTTTAGCCAAGAACGCAGATCCAATGATCCTGATCCATTTGCAACGCTTACGATACCGATATAACAATATGTTGTATAAGGAAGCTCGCACCATGGTGTACACTCAACGCAGCACTTATTATCATGAGAACAACAGAGCGGGTCCCTTGCTATCCAGTTGGCTTACAGCACGGAAGAACATGTCTCGGATCGCGGCCTTGCAGGATGCAGGAGGCACTCTCCTTGTTCAAGATGATCAGATACTGCGGCGCTGTAGGGATTTTTACGAGACCCTATACCGAACAGAAGTCGGCTGTTCTGCGGAGGCTTTTTCTGATTTTGTGTCCGAAATCTCGGGACCCAAGCTCCAGCCAGAGCAGGCTCAGGAATTGGAAAGAGAGATCTCCTCGGCGGAGATACGCAGAGCCATTGGGCAGATGGCTAGAGGCAAAGCATCGGGACCTGATGGCCTCCCTCTGGATTTTTACCACAAATATCAGCATTTACTGACTCCGATGCTGCTGATCTACTACAATGAGCTCTGTGTGCCCGATCCAGAGGTGAGCGCCTTGGCGGAAGCCACTGTAGTGATTCATCCGAAGCCAGGACGCGACCCTCAGAAAATAGAAAACTACAGGCCCATATCGCTCCTAAATACCGATTACAAAATCTACGCGAAAGTGCTCGCCAACCGATTGAATCCGCTCCTTGGTACTCTGATACATCCAGATCAATGTGGCTTCGTACAAGGCAGATCCACTTCGGATAACGGGCGACTGTTGGCCCATGTCTTGCTTACAGCGCAGAAGATGCCGGAACCTCTTGTGGGGCTATCCCTCGATGCCGAGAAGGCTTTTGATCGCTTAGAGTGGTCCTTTCTTTTTCGAGTTTTGCGCTGGTTCGGGATGGGAGAGACCTGTCTCAGCAGAATAATGTTGTTATATACCAACCCTACGGCACGTATTGCAGCCAATTCAGGCATATCGGACCCATTCACACTTCAAAGAGGCACCAGACAGGGCTGCCCTTTGTCTCCACTTCTTTTCAATCTGGCACTGGAAGTGCTTGCGATCGCGATACGGCAGCATGATAACATTATAGGAGCCGAACTTGCCGATGGGCAATGTAAGTTGTCGGCCTATGCCGATGATCTTCTGCTTTTCCTTCAGCCAGGAACCCTACCGACGGTCCTACAGGTCATACAGAGATATTCGGCAATTTCTGGGTACAAGGTGAATCTCTCCAAAACCACTTTGATTCCACTGAACGCAAGCGTATCCTCACAGATGCTGCAAGACTACCCTTTCCAAGTGGTTTCATCTTCTTTCAAATACCTAGGTGTGGTATATGGTCCCACTCTTCAGGCGACTCTGCGCCACACTATATCCAACTGTAAAGCTATGGTTCGCGATTGTATTAATAAATGGACCCCATTGCATCTGACCTGGTGGGGGAGACTGGAAACCATAAAAATGGTATTGGTTCCTAAGATCAGCTATGTCCTAAGTATGATACCTGTGTTCTTTCCTCCTTGCTTCTACAAACAAATTAATGGTATGCTAATCTCCTTCCTATGGAGTAATAGAATCCCTCGTATTGCCGCCTGGAAGCTGCGACTACCCAAAGCTCAGGGAGGGGTGCATTTTCCAGATGCTAAGTGGTTGCATCAAGCCTCTTTGTTGCGGCAGGGTTCACAGTGGGCCTCCATGGAAGATGAAGACCATGGGCCCAGATGGCTGAGAGTCGAACAAGCACTGAATAGCACCTTTCAGACCTGGATGTTGATAGGGATGACGCAATCGCCGGGTACGCAACAGAACGCGGTACTGAATGCAACCCAGGAAGCCTGTAGGAGTCTCGCGACATGCATCGAAGGTGGGGAAGACTTTTCGGTTGACATGCCGCTATGGATGAACCCTCGATTCTGCATAGACGGGAAGCCAATTAGATGGCTGAAATGGATAGACCACGGTATTGTGACGCTTGGCCAGTTGCTGTTGGGGAAAGCTTTCAAGACATTTGGTGAGCTGTGCAATGAATTTGGGTTACCTCCCTCCTGCATGTTTCAATGGTGCCAGCTCCGGCATTGTTTGAGCAAAGCTGGCGTATCCCCAGTTTTGATACTCTCGGGATGGCCGCTCTTGCAGAACATGCGTGAGATTCAAGAGGGCACGCGAGCGGTATCCAAATACCTCATGCTCCTCCGCTCAAGAGGGGGGAAAGAATGTACGAAGGTGCAACTGGAGTGGCTGCACGATACAGGGGATTGTTTTGACACAGAGCAATGGAGCTCCTTTTGGGACTCTCAAGTAAGAATCACTAGAGCTGCATCATTAACGCAATCCCTATATTTTCTGGCACACCGTGCTTATCTTACACCACAACGAAAGATGAAGTGGGCGGCACAAGAATGCAACCGCTGCTGGTCCTGTAATGTAGCTATCGGGACCCTATCCCATATGCTCTTCTACTGTGATATGTTAAAAGAATTCTGGGGTAGAGTCTGGCAATGCGTGTCGAGTATCTTCAATATACAAGATCAGCTCACCTATCAAATCATTGCCTTTAAATCCATGAGGATTAATCCCCCACTGTCTAAACCTGACAGCCAGCTCTTGGATCTTATGATCAGTTTAGCACTAAAACTTATTTTAATGCATTGGAAACACTTGGATCAGGTGCACTTCGAGCAATGGTGGAACCTATTATGCCTTCATCAGAGCTACGAGGAACTTTACGCAGTTAAATGCCCTTGGGTAGGCAAGCTGGGGAGGAAATGGAGTTCATTGCATCATTATGTGGGACCGCGGCATTAGAGCCACACCTTCAACTTCTCTACAGTATTGGCGGGGTGGTGCTATGGATATGGACTGGTCATGACCTGTGTTGTTTCAATTGTTCGCATTTATGTTTTGTAATTTACGTTACATTGCTTCTGTTATTCTGAGTGACTTGGCTACCATGAGATGTATATGGTTTTCTGTAAAGAGATGTCTTCTGTACTTCACATCTCATGTATGCTTCTTGTTCTAACTTTATTTTTTTGAATAAAGAGATGTTAACAAAATAATTGAGAAGGTGGTCCAGAGACAGATACAGCAGCACATAGACATATCAGCCCCCTTGATCCCTGCCAGCACGGATTTCGAGAATCCCATGGAATAGAGACACTTCTCACCACACTAACCAACACCTTAAACAGAGGACTGGATAAAACTGAAAATGGTTTCGCACTCATCTTCCTTGATATTGCTGCGGCATTTGACTCGGTCAACCACATTCAACTCCTTACCCGACTCAAGGAGAAGGGAATCCAGGGCACGGCCTGGGAATGGTATAAGTCCTATCTTGCCGACCGATGGCAACAAGTACGGATGGAGGCCTCAACATCTGATCCTTTCAAACAACACCAAGGCGCACCCCAAGGCTCCTCCTTGTCAGCGTTACTTTTTAATGTTTACATGCAACCTATTTGTGAAATCATCCGCTCTTTCAACATCCACGGCCTGATATACGCAGATGATGTTTTGCTGCATGCACCACTCAAAATCATGCATCCAGACCTGTCCCCATTAATCGACTGCTTCGATGCAATCACTGACTGGCTCCAAGCTCAGAACCTACGCATCAACTTCAAGAAGACTGAGGTCCTATTTATCACAAGGAACAAAGATTTCTCCCCCCTACTACCTTAAAGGTTAGAGATGCAGAGCTCCCTTGCAAGTCTGCGATACGCTACTTGGGTATTACGCTTGACCAACAGCTCAATTTCAAGGAACACATTAAGAATACGACCAGGGCTATATACAATAAAATCAAAACTCTAAGGCTCTTAAAACCCTTGCTAGCTCCTGATGACTTCAGGACAATATTCCAGGCACTGGTAACACCTCATTTCGATTATACGAACATCATTCTTCATGGACTCCCCAAGAGCACGCTTAATCCACTGCAACTTGTGATGAATGCGGCAGCCCGAATACTCTGTGTCCTATCCCGAAAGACCCACATCACCCCCATCCTTAAGGACCTCCACTGGCTACCTATAAACTGCAGGCTCACATACAAGGCACTGTTCCTAATCTTCAAAGTAATAAACTTGATTTCCCCCTCATCACTCACGGCTCTCATTAGATCCACCCCCAACAACAGGTCAAGAAGGGCTGTTGCCACTAATACATTAATTATACCTAATGAATCTACAAGATGTACACAGAACCTTCGCCTTCTATGCACCAAGATGCTGGAATAATCTCCCTCCACACATCAGAGCTATAAAAGACCTAATTCAATTCAGGAAAGCTCTTAAACATCACTTGTTTACCTTACACTTCGCTCAGCCAAACACAACACAACCATGTCTCACATCCCAACTCACTCAGGCCGTACCCAACTCACCTACAACTGATTCAGGTTAGCCAAACATCTTATTCATTAACTTGTACCTAATAATCGGCTGTTAACCCACAATGTTGACTTTACTTTCTGTTAAGACTCAACCCTACTATCCTGTTTGTGCTTAATGTATAACCTGTAAATAGTTACCCTACCACAACTCGAGTGGTTGGTTATGTAAATAGTTCACTAGTTACAGCTCCAAGTTATACGAGCTATTCTCTGTATGTGCAAAGCTGTTCCCTCGGTCTTTGCAGAATTTGTTATTTGTAAACCGCACTGATATTGAAGAGTGCAGTATAGAAAAACTGTTAAATAAATAAAATAAATAAATAAATAACCTGCTATCACTGGGCCCATAGCTGGTACAGTATCAGTCCCAGTCATTCCCATTACCTGAGATTTGTGTGGATTGAGTTTGAGATGATTTGCACACAGCCATTGTGAAATGGCCTCAAGAAGAGTTATTAGGTGGAGAAAGGTCGGGATGGAAGGGATTAATGTACACTAGTAACTGAATGTCATGAGAAGTAGCATCCACTTGCATGGTTCTAGAAGCGTATATCAATGGAACTCAGAAAAAGATTAAACAGCAAAGATTCCAGTATAAGGCAAATAGCAGGAACATAAGAACTTAAGAACATAAGATATGCCATACTGGGTCAGACCAAGGTCCAACAAGCCCAGTATTCTGTTTCCAACAGTAGCCAATCTAGGTCATATGTACCTAGCAGTTTCCCCAAGAGACACAAGTTCCACAATGCTTGTACTGGGTCAAGCATTGATATCTTCGGTCACTTCTTAATAATGGTTTATGGACCTTTCCTCCAGGAACTTGTCAAAACCTTTTTTAAACCCAGCTACACTAACAGCCTTTACTACATCCTCCGGTAACAAATTCCAGAGTCTGATTACACGTTGAGTGAAAAATATTTTCTTTTATTAGTCTTAAATAGTTTACCCTGTAGCTTCATTGCATGTCCCCTAGTCTTTCTATATTCTGATAACGTAAACAATCGATCTACGTTTACCCGTTCCACTCCGTTCATTAATTTATAGACTTCTATCATATCTCCCCTCAGCCATCTCTTTTCCAGGTTAAAGAGCCCTAACCTTTTTAGCCTTTCTTCATAGGAGTATCCTTCCATCCCCTTTACCATTTTGGTGGCTCTTCTCTGAACCTTTTCTAAAATCGCTATATCCTTTTTAAGATACGGCGACCAGAATTGCACACAATATTCAAGGTGCGGTCTCACCATGGAATGATATAGAGCAGCGATGGCGAACCTATGGCACGCGTGCCAGCTGTGGCACGCGAAGGCCTTACAGCTGGCACGCGTGAAGGTCCGCAAAAAAAGAAAAAGCGGGCTCTGGCTGCTGCCGCGGACGCGGCAGCATGCAGTGTCCCGCGGGGCCCCCTCCGCCCGCTAAGCCCCTCTGCAAGGGCTTTCAGATTCGCGAGGGAGACAGCGTCTCCCTCGCGTCTCTGTTAAGCCCGTAGGGGTTAATGGGAAATTTCCCATCAGCCCCTTTAGACGCGAGGGACTGATGGGAAATTTCCCATTAGCCCCTGCGGGCTTAACAAGAGACGCGAGGGAGACGCTGTCTCCCTCGCGAATCTGAAAGCCCTTGCAGAGGGGCTTAGCGGGCGGAGGGGGCCCCGCGGGACACTGCATGCTGCCGCGTCTGCGGCAGCAGCCAGAGCCCGCTTTTTCTGTTTTTAAATTTGCCGGGGGGGGGGGGGGGTTAGGACTGCTAATGGGGGGGGGGGGGGGGGTTTGGACTGCTAATGGGCGAGGGGGGGGGGGGGTTAGGACAGCTAATGGGTTGGGGGGGGGTTTGGACTGCTAATGGGCTGGGGGGGGTTAGGACTGCTAATTGGCTAGGAGGGGGGGGGTTAGGACTGCTAATGGGCTAGGAGGGGGGGGTTAGGACTGCTAATGGGCTAGGGGGGGGGGGTTAGGACTGCTAATGGGCTGGGGGGGGGGGGTTGGACTGCTAATGGGCTAGGAGGGGGGGGTTAGGACTGCTAATGGGCTGTGGGCTGATGGGGGCTGTCTGGAAATGGGGTGATGGGGGGTTAGGACTGCTAATGGGCAGGGGGGGGGTTAGGACTGCTAATGGGCAGGGGGGGGGTTAGGACTGCTAATGGGCTGGGGGGGTTTGGACTGCTAATGGGCTGGGGGGGTTTGGACTGCTAATGGGCTGGGGGGGTTAGGACTGCTAATGGGCTAGGAGGGGGGGGTTAGGAAAGCAAATGGGCTAGGGGGGGTTAGGACTGCTAATGGGCTGTGGGCTGATGGGGGCTCTCTGGAAATGGGGTGATGGGGGGATAGGACTGGTAATGGGCTATGGGGGGGGTTAGGACTGCTAATGGGCTAGAGAGGGGGGGTTAGGACTGCTAATGGGCTAGGGGGGGTTAGGACTGCTAATGGGCGGGGGGGGTTAGGACTGCTAATGGGCTAGGGGGGGGTAGGACTGATAATGGGAAGGGGGGGGGTTAGGACTGCTAATGGGCTAGGAGGGGGGGTTAGGACTGCTAATGGGCTAGGGGGGGTTAGGACTGCTAATGGGCTGGGGGGGTTAGGACTGATAATGGGCTAGGAGGGGGGGTTAGGACAGCTAATGCGCTAGGGGGGGTAAGGACTGCTAATGGGCTGTGGGGTGATGGGGGCTGTCTGGAAATGGGGTGATGGGGGTTAGGACTGGTAATGGGCTATGGGGGGGGGGGGTTAGGACTGCTAATGGGCTAGAGAGGGGGGGTTATGACTGCTAATGGGCAGGGGGGGGGGTTAGGACTACTAATGGGCAGATGGGGAGGGGATAGGACATGAGGTGGGCTGTTGGGTGGGGTAAGGACTGGAAATGGGCTGATGGGGGGTTAACACTGGAGGTGGTCTGATGGGGTTAGGACTGGTAATGGGCTATGGGGGGGTTTAGGACTGATAATGGGCTATGGGGGGGCTGGGACAAGAAATGGGCTGATGGGGAGGGGTTAGGACTTGAGGTGGGCTGATGGGGTTAGGACTGGTAATGGACTGTGGGCTGATGGGGGGGTTAGGACTGGCAATGGGCTATGGGGGGCTGACTGGAAGTGGGGGGTTAGGACTGGTAATGGGTTATAGGGGGGGGCTTAAACTGAAAATGGGGTGATGGGGGGTTAGGACTGGAAGTGGGTTGATGAGGGGGGGATAGGACTGGTATTGGGTTGGGGGGCTGCTAGGACTGGAAATGGGCTGATGCAGGGACTAGAAGGGAATGGATGCTGGGTGAGGCTGGAACTAGAAGGGAGCTGGTGTTGGGGGAGGATTAGAATGGGATGGGGCTGGGAGAGTAAAATGGAGAGGGGAAAAATATTTTGTGTGGGAGGGATAAAAAATCTACAATTGGCCGGGTATTGGGAGAGTAAGTGGGGATTGAGGATGGAGGGGTAAATTTTGAGTAGATGAAATAGGAATGAGGAAAGAGCCAAAGGAGAAAGATTAGTATGTTAAAGCAGATGTAGAGAGAGAATGACAGAAGAAAGGACAAATGGACAGCAGATGGAGAGTTAGCAGAAGACACGAAGAAACCAGAAGAAAGTGGCTGGAACAATTGCAACTGAAAAAAATGCACAAAAGGTAGAAAAATATCTCTTTATTTTGAATTTATTAACTGGAATATGTCAGCTCTGGGAAATGTGCATCATTAATTTTTGCGCTTTGTTTAGTACAAGAGGAAATTAATATATAGTTTTATTTCTACAGTGTTGTTGTATATTCCAAGTTTGGCTTTTGGGGTTCCCAGTTTAATTATTGTCTTCCTGTTTCTAAATTGTGATTCCTTGTTTGGTGATGGTCTGTTCTGCATGTGTAACTGAGCTGAGGTATTCTGTTTATATAATTCCTATTTGACATTGCCACTTGTTCTTTCCCCAGTAGGTCATGTATTGTTGTTCTCTGAGATGTATTGGTTTAATATTTGCAGTGTTGCCTTTTGATAGGTAGAGTATGGTGCTTTGTGAGTCCTGGTAGTGCTGTTAGGATACGGCGGGTTTGCTATGGGTTCTAAATGGGCAGCGTTTGTAGTAGTTCCTAATGTGCCTGGCGGTTGGTACTGGATTATAGTAATGTAGAAACCTTTTAGTCTTTCTTTATCCATATACTCATTAAGAGGCATGTTTACTAAAAGTTAGTGTATGGTAACATTATGCAAATATTTATGCAAATGAAGCACCTTATGCAAATGGGGCTTTAATTGACGTGCTGGCACTTTGAGGAAATTCTTTGGTTTTGTGCGGCAGTTTGGGCACTCGGGCTCAAAAAGGTTAGCCATCACTGATATAGAGGCATTATAATATATTTTGTTTTATTTTCCATTCCTTTCCTTATCATACCTAGCATTCTATTTGCTCTCTTGGCCGCCGCTGCACACTGGGCCGAGGGTTTTAACATGGTATCCACAATGACGCCTAAATCTTTTTCCTGGGTGGTGGTTCCTAATGTGGAACCTTGCATCGTGTAACCATAGTTTGGGTTGTTCTTCCCTAGGTGCATAACCTTGCACTTGTCCACATTAAATTTCATCTGCCATTTTGATGCCCAGTCTTCCAATTTATCAAGATCCTCTTGCAATTTTTCACAATCCTCTTGGGTTTTAACAACTTTAAATAGTTTTGTGTCATCTGCAAATTTGATAACCTCACTCGTTATTCCACTTTCCAGGTCATTTATGAATATGTCAAAAAGCAGCGGACCCAGCAGAGATCCCTGGGGTATATCACTATTCACCTTTCTCCATTGGGAAAATTGGCCATTTAGCCCTACCCTCTGCTTTCTATCATAGTTACTCACAGTTACATAGAAAAGGAGTAACTTTGGATCCCATCTATATTCCTAATACCTTACTTGACTAGCACCCCCATCCATTCACTCCATCTTCTACACCAATACCTTGGACGGACCATTACATGCTAAGCATGGCACTAGTGATCCCATCAAAGAGTGATACAATCAAAGAGGTGCCAAAAGAATGGAGGAGATTCTCCATTCTCAATATTGACACATTCATAAAAGAGGCAATTCTGAATCTAATACCTACCTCAACAAATCTGGAAAATACAATAGACAACTGGAACTCCACACTGAAGCTAGCCTTAGCACTGACAGTCAAACACCTGAGTAATCATATAAATCACTCTGCACCATGGTTCTCAAAAGAGATCAACGACATGAAAAAATCTCTTCGGAAATCCGAATAAAAATGGAGACGAACCAAGACACAAGAAGACCTACTGCACATGAATACCTGACAAACCTTCAACAATACCAATAGAAAATCAATACTAGTAAAAAGGGATACCATACAAATCTCATTTTGAAATCTCTAAATAAACCACGGGAACTCTTTGACATTACATGTTCCCTAACCATGGACAATTTAAGGCATGATGGGACCACGTCCCTTAATCCTCAAATCATGACCAACTATCTAGAATGAAAACTATGAACCACTACCTCACATCCATTGACCCAGCTGGAAGAAAATAATCACATCCAAGAGTCCCCTGAACAATGGAGCTCCTTCCACTTACCCTCCACTGACCAATTACAAAATATATTGTCCAAAATTAACACCACTACCTTCCCCCTTGATCCTTGTCCTGTCTCTTGGATTAAGCTAACTGCTAAACAACTGATATTTACACTACACAGTATCATGTGGTTCTTACTTACACAGGGAATCATGCCCCCTGACTCAAACAAATGATTGTGAGACTCAACTAAAAAAACAAATGATCAACCCTTCAGACCTCAGCTCCTACAGACCTATCTCAAGTCTGCCATTTCTGATAAAACTGATAGAGAAAGTAGTGCTAATACAATTGCAGAATCATATAGACCTCCATACCCCGCTTGACCCCACCAATGTGGGTTCAAGCCAAAACATGTTGTGGAAATGCTGTTCACCTCTCTACTGGATAGAATCATAACTACTATTGATGATGTCAGAATGTGTGTGGTCTTGATCTTTATTGATATCAGAGCAGTGTTTGACTCTATAATTCACTCAACACTACTAGACCGTTTGAAGAATATGGGGTTAAATGGCATCACCTTCCAATGGTTCTCTTCTTACATCAGTCAATGCAAACTACTAGTAAATTCTGGCCCCAACTACTCCAGGATACTTGATCAACCACAGGAGATATCTCAGGGATCAGTACTCTCTGTTCTGTTATTTAATATATACCTTCAACCCTTGTGTGAAATAATTAAAAGCTACAACACTGAATACTGAATCTATGCAGACGATATTATGGTTTTGCCCCATTCCACACAGCTCAATCCAACTTCTCCATGATTATATCCTGTCTGTAAACAATGACCAATTGGCTATGTCAACAAAACCTCCACATAAACTATATCAAATCAGAAGCACTCATCATAAACTGTAATAGCTCATTCACAGCCCCGAACAAACTTAAAGTACATCAGGACGACATAGAGATCAAACAGGAAGTGAGGTATCTTGGAGTCATACTAGACCATAACTTAAATTTCCAAACACACATAGCTAAAGCAACAAGATCAGCATACCATAAACTATGAACAATTCAAAGACTCCAACCACTCCTAGATGAGATGAGCTTCTGCACCATCTGTCAGACAATGATTATACTGATACTGGATTATTGCAACTCCATTCATCAGGGTCTGCCAAAACACAGCATCCAATCCCTACAACTAATACAAAACACGGTAGCAATCATGGATAATATCTTAGGTACCAAGGGGTAGACACATATCCCCTATGTTAAAACAACTGCACTGGCTCCCAATCCTTTAAAGAACCAAATTCAAATCTCTCACGATCATCTTTATAATAATTCGCCAAATGGCATCAATCACCCTTCAGCCTGTAGTTGAGAGAGATTCAGAAATGAGGAACCATCGAGCCTCTATGAGAAACCTAAAGCTCATTCCAAAGGTAAAAAATAAAACCAACAGCTAACCTGCAACAGAGCGCCCTCCCTCTTTGTACCAATGCTTTGGAACTCGTTACAGAAAGCTATAAGAGCCACCACAGTCTTACAAGATTTTCGCAAAGCTACAAAGACGCTCCTTTTCACGAAGCATTATCCCAACATTACCTGATGAATACCCTCTTGTCCTACCTTATGCAATCAGTTCCCTTCTCATACTCTACCACGTCCCCCTACAATACCCCAATATAACAGACAATTGAACCCAAAGACTTAATGTTCCACTTTATAATCCTACTGTATAATAGTTCATTGAAGTTCATATATGTTAATTCCCTGTTCAATGTAAAGTTGGTGTTGTTAGAATGTAAACCACCCTGAATGGAAGATAGGGCGGTATAGAAAACCTGTTAAATAAAATACATAAATAAATAAATAAAAGATCCTATCAGGGCTGGTTTTACCAATGGACAAAAGGACAGCTGCCAAAACCCCGTACTTAACAGGGGCCCCCCTGCCATAGGCAAATTCATCTCCAACTCCATATAAGCATAAACTGCCCTGATGATCTTATCATGCTCTGCTGGTCTGTTCACTCCTGCCCCCCCCCCCCCATTTGGGCTGTACCATTCAACAGCTGAACTTCCTCCTTTGTGCGCTGCTGCATCATGTTCATTGTATACCACCGGTGCAGCCGGCCATCATTCTACAACAGCAGCAGCACATGTGGCTACAGGCCAGGTCCCTCCTCTACCCTGCCTCCAAAAATACTCGTGTCACTAGAAGAGTGCTATGGCAGCCCGCAACTGAGAAAAAGGGGGAGTTTGTTTTGTGGGGAGTTTGTTTTTTTGTGCATGTGCTACACAGTTTTGGATGGGAAAGATGGTAATCCATTCTTGTAGCTATCCTTAAAAATCCATCTTTGATTTGTCATCTTGGTTATTTGGTGGGACTAGGCAAGTGGTAGGTGGCAGGTGCCAGAAGAGCCTGAGACAAAGAGGTATGTTTACTAAATGGCGGTAGCGGCTTCCAGGCGATATCAGAGCTGAGGCTCCATTGAAATCAATGGGGCCTCGGCTCCAATATCTCCCGAAAGCAATCCAAAGGAGAAATATAATATAGGGGGTGAAGTACTTTTGTCCACTAAAGAAGAGCGGGACCTAGGTGTGGTTGTGTCTGATGATCTTAAAGTAGCTAACCAGGTAGAAAAGGTGACAGCAAAAGCTAGAAGGATGCTTGGGTGCATACGGAGAGGAATGTCTACCAGAAAAAAGGAGGTGATAGTGCCTCTTTATAGGTCTTTGGTGCAAACTCATTTGGAGTATAGTGTGCAATTCTGGAGACTCCACCTTCAAAAGGATATAAACAGGATGGTGTCAGTACAGAGGGTGGCTACTAAAATGGTTAGTGGTCTTCATTATAAAGCATATGAGGACAGACTTAAGGATCTTAATATCGTACACCTTAGAGGAAAGGCGGGATAGAGGTGATATGATTGAGATGTTTAAATACCTCCATGGCATAAATGCACAGGGGGAGAGCCTCTTTCGATTGAAAGCAAGTTCTGTTACGAGGGGACATGGGATGAGGGTGAAATGGGATAGACTCAGGAGTGATATGCTGAAATATTTTTTTACGGAAAGAGAGGTGGATCCATGGAATAGTGTTCCAGTGGAGGTGGTAGAGATGAGGACAGTATCTGAATTTAAAAAAGCATGGGACAAACACAGAGGATCTCTAAAGGAAAAAAGGGGACTGTTATAGTTGTTGATATGGAAGGACAGACTAGATAGGCCATGTGGTCTTTTTCTGTCATTGTTTTTCTATG
The DNA here is from genome assembly GCA_033557465.1 of Ichthyophis bannanicus. Lineage (NCBI taxonomy): Eukaryota > Metazoa > Chordata > Amphibia > Gymnophiona > Ichthyophiidae > Ichthyophis > Ichthyophis bannanicus. The sequence continues at coordinate 463,701,309 of CM066035.1, forward strand.
TTCCTTTGTTACCCCAAAGTGTAATTAGGTCACTTTGTAGGCAGTGAGTAGGGAAATCAAAGAGAGGAGAAAGAAATAGAAGGAGCAAGTGAGGATTGAGGCACAGAGAAAGGGATAGGAGATTTCTATGGGCTGTAGCTCTGTATGAGAGGGAAATGTATATGGGGAGGAAGAGAGAGCTGGAGACTATTCATGTGGGTGAAGAGTGAGAGGAGAAAGCAAAATAGTGAGTGAGGGTGGGGCATATAGAAAAGAGAGTGCAAGTAGATGAGTAAGAGTTGGATCGAGTGTGAATGAGTAGCGAGACAATGGCAGACGATGGAGAGAGCTGGAAAGTGTGTATGTAGGAGGGAGGACAGTGAAAGGATAGTAAGAAAGTGAGTGAGAGTGGGGGCACACACAAGAGAGCAACAGTGATTGTGTGAGGCAGAGGATATCAAGAACTGGGCAGAGCAAGAGTGTGAATATTGTGAGAGGAAAGAGCGAAAGCATGTGTATATGTTTGGGTGGGAAGGGCACTGGGAAAGCAAAAGCATGTGTGAGAACAGTGGGAGGACACAGAGAGCAAAAGATTTTGTATATTGGCATTAATATTTCTAATCAATGATCATTCAGGTATGTAACAGGCAGCACTTTAAAATAAATCTTATAAAAATAAAATGGCATGCAGTTTCTAAATTCCTTATGTTGGGGTAGGGTTAATGTGGGAAAAGCAAAAGTGGGCCTATCCTCAGAAGTTTGCCCAGGCTGTATAAGTGGTTAAAGAGACCCTCATTCAAGAAATGATGTGACTATAGCTGCTAATGTGCCTGAACTGAATCAATAATGTTTCTGTACTATGTCCTTTACAAAATCCCACTTTGGTAAGGATGAAGGGCTTAGCTAGGAAATCTGTAAGCCGAAGTGAGACAGTTGATCAAACTTGCCATCACTGGAAGGAATACGTTAAAAAAAAAAAGATTGCTATAGCACTTACTGTAACTTTTGAAAAGGGGTGCTATGATTAAATAAAGGTGTGGAGCCCGATTCTAAGTGGGGCATGTTCAGGCTGTCCGGACGGCCCAGAGCAGGACGGGACTGTTAGGACCCAATTCTGTACCGCAGAAACAAAACATTCTTGCGGCACACAGAATCGGGCTGAGGACGGCATGGCATGTCCCTGCATGCTTACGGGGACATCCACCCCGCAGGCGTACCTGGCTCCTGCGGCTCAGACCCCCTCTTCCCTGCCGCCCGACCCATGGCTGGCCAGCCAGGGTCTGTATTGGGCGGCGGGGACCCCCCCCCCTGCACCCAGCCCCGATCGCCCCATCAGTGCTGATTATCCACCTTTGAGGTGGATTAAACAGCATGTCCCCTCTGACCCTGCAGGACGTACAGAGCCATGATCTGAATCAGCCCTGTATGTCCTGCTGACTTGGCCCACCCTTGCTCCTCCCAGCCCCCGCCCACTCCCAACCCCCACCGGCTCTCCCAGTCCTGCAGCTCTAGCCGTGTGGAGAGAGCAGGAGGGGGAATAGGACGTGCAGCCCACAGGACCTGTCTGAGAATCGGGCCCATTATGGTTTATGATTTATTAATCTTTCTATATATTACCCTTCAAGACACATACAAGAGCAGTTTACAAATATCATTTATTATCCCATAAATTAAAATTACTAAATCCCAACCAATAAGTAGGTATAAAACCGTGAATACACTAAGGATGTAAGTTTACATAGGAGATGGAATTCTATTGTAAACTGCTTCTGCAGTAATTGTGAAGTGTATTTTGATTAGGAACAAAATTAATTCCTTTTTCTAAGATGAAATGTTGAATTCTAATTTGCTTATGTTTCACACAGGTGCCAGAATGTTTGTATTTATAAATATCTGAACACTAAAATGCTCTAAGTTATGATAGAATGGATGATGATCTCACTTAATTGTAGATATTATGAATAATATCCTTTCGTTTATGCCAACATGTTTTGATTAAAGGTCTGACAATGTTCAGAGATATTTATTTATCACTTGTCTAATCAAGGTTTACAAAAGTTACATAAAAATATATTTTCTGATATTTTTATACTGCTTCCTCAATTTAAAGGCTGCCCAAAGGAGCAGCACAAACAATAGCAATACTTAACATTAAAATCACAAAAGCATATTAACATATAAGCATAATGGGGATATTTTAGAAGTCCTATTCGTGAGTTAGATATCTGAAAACAGGTACTTGAATGTGCAAAGCATGGAGATGCCCCTAGAGTCATTTTAGAAGCTGGGTAATACAAAAGCCTGCAAATGGACACTCAACATTAGCATCAGGAACTCATATTGCACCAACCCTGTTGTTGTTAAGTGCCGTCAAGTCGGCATCGACTCATGGCAACCCTCTGTATAGTTGTCCTAAACTGTGTTCGGTCTTCAGTCAGGCTGCTCATTGTTGATAGACTGGCACCTGTAGCTGCTGTTATTGTGATCTCCAAGTTATAATGCCCTGTTCAATGTAATTTCAGTTTGTTCAATGTAAACCGCACTGATGCAGAATAGCGCGGTATATAAGAGAATATAAATAAATAAATAAATAAAATTGTATTGATCCATCTCATTGCTGGTCTTCCTCTTTTGTGTTGACCTTCTATCTTGCCAAGCATGATGTCTTTCTCTAATGATCTCTCTCTTTTCATGATATGTCCAAAGTATGAAAGTCGAAGTCAAAACACTAATCCCAGCTATGGAAAATCAGCACTGCAAATATTCTAGAACACCAGTAACCTCCAGTTGGAAAAGAGAACAAGCTGAACTACTAGAGAGAACCTACATGTTAACAGAATCCCTTATCTTGGCTCCACATGGAAAACACAGACCATCACTAGTTAAAAAAAATAAGGGCCTGATTTTCAAAGGCATTTACATGGGTAACTTCCCTAGTCAACCATGTAAATACCTTATCCAGGATTTTCAAATGGCACATTCACGGCCCTTTGAAAATCCTGGATATGTACCTAACGCACCCACATGCTATGCAGTTAGCATTGGGGCGTGTTAGTAGTGTTCTGTGGCGGAGTGGGGGTGGAGGAAAGGGCTAACCAGGTAGCTCCAATTTTCGATGCTACCCACTTAGCCCTTTGCACCTTAAAGATAGGCATGGAAGACCCAGTGAACACTCATGCATGTTCAACTCTGCAATCCTCCCACCACTCCCATCCCCCACCCCCTTCCCTGTGCATAGTTTGCTGTATATAAGTTCAACTGTCTTTAAATTTCAACTGTTATTTATCTAAATGTTTAATGTAAACCTTTCTGAGTGCTTGTTCCTTGTAAACTGCCTTGATTACCAGCATAAAAACAATTAAATAAATAATTAAAATAAATCTTTAAAGCGCAGAGGCTAAGGGGGTAGCATCGAAAATTGGCGCTACCTGGTTAGCTCCTGTGGCTTCTGGGTTCTGCAGCAAGACCCAGATTTTCAATGCCAGGGCCACATAAGATCCCAGCATTGAAAATCCAGGTTAGGTGGAAAGGGGGCGAGCTATGCATCGACGCGGCGCATAGCACCACCCAGTTCAAAATCAGGCTCTAAGAAACTACAAAAAAAAAAAATGTAAATGGAACCCCCCCCCCAAATCAGACACCAAGGTGTATGTTTACTAAACTGTGGTAAAGTCACCTGTGGTAAGGGCAGCGTTAAGGTGCCTGAAGCCATATAAGGCAGTGGGCAGGTAGGAGGTGTGTGCCATTAGGGCCTTGGGCCATTTAACGTGAGTTAACAGGACCAAGTGAGGTAAGGTGACAACTGACAAGATGTCCTAAGGAGAGACAAGGTGCCTTAGGATGTGGTAAAGTGCCTTAACAGGAGACAAGGCGCCTCAAGGTGCCTTAAGATGTGGTAAGGTGCCCTAACAGGAGATAAGGCGTCCTAAGGAGAGACAAGGTGCCCTAAGGTGCATCTTAATCAGGACCATGGCTGTAAGCCAAACGCTGGAAAGAGCACCAAGGAATGGCAATGTAAACATGATGGAAGGAAGGACAGGTGGGAGTTGATGGACCTGCTATATTGGTGGGCACTCTATTTGGCAGCCAGTAAAGCAGACGAGCATGTGGGTGGCAGCTGTACCGATACACAGGGTAGTGCCAATGTAAAGTGCTGCAGTGACAGTGTGTGGCATAGGATGGGGAAGACGTGTCCTCCAGCGGAGGCAGAAATGGCAGGATGTTTGCAGTGACAGAAGGACAGAGTAGTAGTGGGTATGTGCAGATCAGGCACAGGAGAGACGAGCACAAAGAGCCATAATGAGGAAAAGGGTACCAGTGTAGGTCATGGGGTAGCAGCCTTCACAAGAAAACAGGACTGTACACAGCCGACAAAGGCAGATAGATGGGCTGAAGGACAGATGGTGGCTGAGGAGAGGGTGGTATGGGCTGGCAGCACATATCTGCAGAGCCCTGACTGTTACAGGCATGAAAATTATCTGAGTATCACAGTCACAAAAGAAACAAGCAGGGATCAAACCCCTGGCCCCGGACTACAGGAACCTTGAACTAACTAGTAGGCTATGCCTCCACACCTTGCTGCATAGCAATGTCTGAATACAAAGAGACTGCAGGTCACCGCTTGAAATATTTGCTGTGTGTACCAGTATAGGTTAGCCCCAACAGTACCCATGATGCATGAGGCTTTCCTAACAGGGACTATACATTTCAAGCAAACGTAAGAGTTTGTGGCTTTTTAAATTACAGCTCTTTGCCTGGGAGCTCTTAAAAAGATTTTGGAACTTTTTTAAAACAAAGTTACATTCTTTTTGGCTCTTTAGTATAAAAGGAGAAATATTTTCTTTAGTGGGGTACGTTTAAAACTCTGCTTTAGTATCTTTCTCAGCTCTTTGAAGCTACTGACACCTAATCAGAAGTTAGTTCCCTCCCTACCTCCCCTCCAACTCCCACCCACCCCTAGTGAGCAGCCTTGCTTTATAGGACACCTCCACAATTAACTACACACAGTGACTGGGAACAGCAAATTTTGAACATACTTAAGGAGATTTAATTGCTTTGTCTTTGAAAGGACAGCTGGGAAACCAGCTGGTACTTTGGTATATTTCTGGTATGTTCACAGATGAAGAACCAGGAACAGGACCACAGAAAACACCCATAAACAGGAACAGAAGTGAGGGGCATCTTGAACAATTTTCAGAAGACTGTGTTCGTGAGATACTAGCTAAACTTAAAGTAGACAAAGCAATGGGACCGAATAGGATACACCCTAGAATACTGAGGGAACTTGGGGACATTCTAGAAGCTCCACCTTTTCTTTTTTTATTCTTTTTTTTAACGTTTATTTATTGGTTTTCACACCTAAACACTACAAAGTCCACAATCAATAATACAGTGAAATATTCCAAGCTGAAATACATACCAACAGAACAACAACACCCAGTGCAGCACAAAAGAAATACTTGTCATTTATAAATTTCGCAACCCCTGGAGAGAAACAAGAGAAACTAAATCTCTCCCACCCTCCCTCCCTAGGTTGGACTATACAAAAGAAAAGAAAGAAAGAGAAAAGCCTCACTGATATGGCTCTAACTTCTATGAACAAATAAAACCCCCCCGAACATTTCACCTCTGCTGCAAAATCGTCCAGGTATTTCCACCTGTTTATTGTGAAGATAAAACAAGAGTTATGACCCTTATGGATAGACATCTGCTCATGAGCTTTCTCATATTTAGCGTATAAACATAGCAAATTTCACCATTGATACACATTTAGCATGGAAAAATCCTTCCAATGAGAGACAATAAGTTTCAAAGCAATTGTCAGCATAAAATTAAACAAGAAAGCCTTTTTCTTTGGCATATCTGCTCCATCTACAGTTGAGCGTAATATTACAGTTTTCCATAACAAAGGAGCTTGAAAACACAACACTCTCCCATACCTGCCTCCAAAACCGCTGGACAAAAGGGCATTCGAAAAACATATGTTTCAATGTGGCTGGTCCACCTGCACAGGACCAACATTTATTATCTGTTGTGGGGCGCCATCTAGTAACTCTAACCGGAGTGCAATATGCCCTATGCATTAGTAAAAATAATGATTGGGAAAGGGCCGCAGCTCTCGACACTCTATTCACCTGCCTCCATATTTGGCACCAGGACGTTGCAGAGATAGGTGAGCCTAAATCCAACTCCCATGCTTTCTCCAGCCCTGCTAAGGAATGCCCTGCATTATCCCTTAAGATAGCATAGAATTTGGAAGCTGTACCCTTCGGACAATGACAGCTTTCCACCAGCTGTACCAACCCCCACTTGTCACTCATCAGTCTAGGATCTCCCACCCGCTCTACAAGACAATGCTTAAGCTGGATCCATTGGAAAGACCAGCTTCTAGGCAAACCAAACTCATATTGTAAGTCCTCAAAGGATTTCCATTTACCCTGGCCAACAAGCTGACCAACCGTCCAAATTCCTTTATCTTGCCACATTTTCCACGCAACTACCCTATGGCCAATTTTAAACTTCGGGTTATACCAAATCGGAAGGTGGGAGGAGGGGCAGCCCTCCATCCCTAATTGCCTTTCTACAAAAATAAAAGCCTCTTGAGTGGCCTGAATTATCTGAAGGCGATTGAACGATTTCGCGAATCGCATACCTATCCACAAAGACATAGGAATGGGAGAGCCCATTTGCTCCTCCACGTCTAGCCAGGTTTGCCTCAACCCTACATCCTTAGGAGAGCACCATTCCACACCTTGCTTTAACTTAAAAGCCATATGGTACCATCGGAAGTCAGGAAAGTGGATACCCCCATTCAGTTTACTCGCCTTTAATTTATAAGTCGCAATCCTGGGTGGCTTACCCTGCCATAAGAAATCCACCAGAAGTCTTTCCAATTTTCTATAGAATGTGTTGGGCAAAGTCAAAGGTAACATTTCTAAAATATAATTTATCTTGGGCACCAGGACCATTTTCAGGGAGTCAAGCCTGCCCCACCAAGATAGATGAAGAGGAGACCACTTGGAGGTAAAAGATGAGACCATTTTGATCATTTTTTTACAATTTAACTGTAACGTTTCATCCAAGGAGCAGGCAAACTTCATTCCCAGGTATTTTATAGCTTTATCTTCCCACTGGAACGGAAAATGATTCAGCATAGAGGAGAAAGTCAGTCTATTTAAGGGGAAGGCGACCAATTTATTCCAATTTATTTTATACCCGGACAGACTTGAGTATGAATCTATTAACCCTAAAACCTCCCCCACCGAATCAGGTTGGACAAACAACAGCAAGTCATCCGCATAAGCAGATAACTTGACATGGTTGTCCCCAATGTGGATACCTTGAATCTTACTCGAGTGTCTAAGCAGTAGGGCCAACGGCTCCAGCGCAATATTGAACAATAGGGGAGAGAGAGGACAACCCTGTCGTGTTCCCCTGAACAATGAAAATGAGGTAGATAATAGCCCATTTGCAAGGATTCGAGCTGTAGGATTAGCATATAGTAGATGGACAAAATGCAGAAACTCTTCCCCAAAGCCAAACCATTTCAAAGCCTGCTTCAAAAAAGACTATTCTAATCGGTCAAAAGCCTTTTCAGCATCAACTGAGAGTCCAACCACAGGGAAGTTTGAGCTCTCAGAAACAGCCAAAAGGTTCAAAAGAAGACAGGCATTGTCAGTGGAGGATCTCCCAGCAATAAAACCGCACTGATCCGGATGTATAATATAAGAGGCTACCTTTTCTAATCTACGTGCAAGAATAGCTGCAAACAATTTATAATCCGCATTTAATAATGATATAGGACGATAATTTCCACTTTCTGAGGATCCCTACCTGGTTTTTCTAGTACAACAATTGTCGCCTCACTAAAGGAGCCTGTGGCCGGCAATTGTGCACTTAAAGTCAAGAAATATTGTTGCAAAAAAGGTATCAGATCTTCCGCAAACAGCTGATAGAATTCAGAAGGCAAGCCATCCGGGCCAGCAGCCTTCCTTTTAGATTGCCCCAGTAATGTTTTTCTGATCTCCCCCTTACTAATGGGACTCTCCAACCCTTCTTTTTGTGAGGAAGACAAAAAGGGATGCGGGATTTGCCCAAATAATGCTTGGAAGGCGTCCGGGTCCGCTTGAGTTTCGGAGGAATACAACTGAGCATAAAAGGATTTGAACGCCTCAGTTATCTCTTCCGAACTTGTGAGCAAAGATTGATTATCTTCGGATAGGGCCTCAATTCGTCTTTTGGGAGGTCTAGGCCTAAGGGTACGCGCAAGGAGGGATCCAGCTTTATTCGACTCAATATAGTATTTAGCTTGTTGAGCCACAGCTAGCTTTGCCGCTTCCGAAGAGATGATACAATTATATTGGTATCTCAATTTCTGCAGCCGTATGAGAATCCAGGGGTCTGACTTATCTCTCAGTAGTCTCTCACCCACACGGATTTGGGCATCTAAGTTCTCTAAGCATGACTTCCTTTGGTTATCTAGCTTAATTTTATAGCTTGTGCACTCAACTCGCATAAACGCCTTGAATGCCTCCCACCATGCCCACCCGGTTGTGTCTTGGAGGAGGTTTATTTCAAAGTACCCCTGAATTGCAGCCTTAATAACCTTAATAAGACCTGAGTCATTTAATAGTTCTCTTGGAAAGAACCATGAGGGGCTCCTAGCGTTGGGCACACCTAATTGTAAATTAAAAGTAACAGCTGCATGATCTGATATGTGGGTGCTACATATTTCAGATTGTGTGACCAAAGAAACCAATGATTTAGATATTAAAAAGAAATCTATACGTGAGTGCGAACCATGCGGTAAGGAGTAAAAAGTATAATCTTTATTTTTTGGGTGCTGAAATCGCCAAATGTCCGATAACGCACAAGACTGATTTATAGAAAGTAAAGCAAGGTTTGCTCTCGACTGTTTTAAGGATCTACATGGTTGCCGATCCAACAGAGGATCCAACGTAAGGTTAAAATCTCCACCCATAACAATATCCCATGCAGCCCATTCCTGCGCCTCCTCAGCTAGAGTACGGTAAAAAATCACATCATCATGATTGGGACCATAGACATTAATAATGGCAAATTTCTGACTTCCCACCTGGAGGAAAGACTTGGCCCATCTACCCTCCAAGTCAGATTTAGCATGCACGATCACTGGTGCCAAAGATTTGAGGACCAACGTAGCTACACCATTTTTTTTCCTCTGAGCAGGTGAATGGCCCACCAACGTATATTGCCCTGCTCCCAACTTCATGGTTTCAACGGAGGAGAACAACATCCGCCCTTTTCTTTTTACAATAAAGCAGGATTTGTTTCCGTTTAGCCGGATTCAAAATGCCCTTCACATTTAGAGACAGAAATTTAAGAGGTCTCGATGTATTTTTAACAGAAGTATCAGCCATCACCCATTAATTCACTACACACATTCTTATTTACAAGGTCCAACCTAAACCAAATTAACCCCAACAACAACACCAACAACACCCAGGTATCAAACACCTCCCACAAAGGAAACAAAATTGGTTGAGCCAGAGCTGAAAATGAGAAGACACCCAGCCCTGCCCCGCTGACACTAACAAAAAAAAAAAAATAAACATACCCCTCCCCTCCTATCAAGATCAAAACAGAATGGAAATTACCACCTTCTACCTCTCTTTTTTTTTTTTAAATTATTTTAACCCCCTTTATCCCTTCCCTTGTTTGGTTTTATCTTGATTTGTTTTACACATCAAATGTAAAGTACCCCTCTGTCTTCACACACCCCACATTATATAGTTAAACACGCTGGACATCCTTAAGAAATAAGAGATGCCGAAAAACATAGGAATCCCAACATCTCACAAACATACTCAATCCCTCTTACCCACCATATAAGTGCTCAGTCAAGACACACAGATCCCCAAGCAATAAAACAAAGTTGGGAGAGCAGCAAGAAGGACGAGAAAACTCAGAAAGCATTAACAAAGCATGGCAGCTACGGCTTTAAACTCCAAAAGTTCTGGGAACTGCGTCCCTTAGGATGATTATCCCGAATGAAAGAGGACTTCACCGCATCACTTCTGCTTCTTTTTCATCAAGGAACGCCTGAAGAGCCGATGGATCTTCAAAAGTTTGAGTTTGATTGTGGAGAGTGACCCTCATCCGAGCAGGGAAGAAAAGTCCGTACCTGGCCTGGAGAACCTAAAGCCGAGGCCGCAAAGCAAGAAACCGCTTGCGACGCTCCACAGTTGGTTTGTTAAAGTCCTGAAAAACAGCCACAGTATGCTCTTCGAATTTTATCGGGGAGCCAGCTTTAGCCGCCTGCATAATCTGTGTCACTTGAGAATAGCGGAGTGCCCGGATTATGATTGGCCTCGGATGACGGCTATGAGGATTAGTTTGCATCGGCACCCTGTGAGCCCTGTCAATTTCAAATGGAGGAGAGAAATTGATCCATAGAATCTTAGGAATCATTTTTTCCATAAAGACAACCATATTTGTGCCTTCGACACCTTCCGGTATGCCTATCACCCGAATGTTATTTCTGCGAGTTTGATTATTAAGATCCTCCAGGCTTCGCTCAAGGGCCTCGATCCTAATAGTAGGTCTGCAATCTCATTTTTCAGTTCTTTCAACCCTCTTAGATGTATACCATCTAGTCTGGGTGATTTACTACTCTTTGGTTTATCAAATAGTTTTAATACATCTTCCCGGTTTATCAATATTTCTTTCACTTCTTCCAATATATTACCTTTATATACCATTTCAAGCATGGGTAACTTCCATACGTCTTCTTCAGTAAAGACTGAAGCAAAGAATTTATTCAGTCTCTCCTCTATAGTCTTGTCCTCCCTTAGCACCCCTTTTACTTCTCCATCATCTGATGGTCCAACTGACTCTCTCACAGGAATTTTGCTACAAATGTACTTGAAAGTGTTTTTATTGTGCATTTTTGCATCCATGGAAAGCTTTTTTTAAGTTTCTCTCTGGAATTCATTCTCAATGATGTTTCAAAAGCTGTTAGTGTAGCTGGGTTTAAGTTTTGGACAAGTCCTAGAAGAAAAGTCCATGAACCATTATTAAAGTAGACCAGGGAAATCCACTGCTTACCCCTGGGACAAGCAGCATAGAATCTTTCTACCTTTTGGGAATCTGACAGGTACTTGTGAACTGGATTGACCACTGCTGAAAACAGGATACTTGGTTTGATGGACCCGTGCTCTGTCCCAGTATGGCATATCTATGTTCTTATGTTCTTAGATTAGGGGTGGAAGGAGAATAGGCTAGCAGTAATACTTAGTTGGACCTAAACTAGAACCAATTTTAGTGGTCAGTGATGGCATTATCCACATTGCAGCAATATTCAGCCACTATATGGATAGGCAGTTCATATGCTCCTGTATGTTCCCCACCTCACCTCATTCCATGTTTGTCAGGTAACACAGGAGTTAGTGCATTCAAAGACAATAATTTTATGAACCATTTCTGCATATAAAATGCTGATTTACATGTGTAAAAGGCCTCTTATAAAATTAAATAGCATGCATTGTGCCATTATGTATGTACTTATAATATAGGCATGTTCAGGAGAGGAATTTGGAGTCACAATTGTACAAAAAATGAACAGCCATATATATTTTACATGCTAAGATTTAGACCTGCTCTTAAACAGACATAAATGTTAGCACTTATGATCTAAGCCCAAAAGGGATTATTATAGAACATTTATTCATTATTTACATTTTTTAAATGACCACTTATATGTGTAAGTTGCATCCACATTTAAATGGGCATTTTAAAAAAAAACTAATTTTACACTCAGGTATCCATGCCATGTCGAAACTGCATTGGGATTTGTTGGAGCATATCGGAAGCATGGCATGGGCAGAACCAAAATCTATAAGTGTATTCTCCATTTTATACAGGGGATACACATGTAAGCCCAAAACGGTCTACCTCTGGATTTACACCTGTTCTCTGACATGAACAGGTATATAAAAAGTGTTCCTTTTGGCCATCCTTTTACAGGGAGGATTGAAGGGAAAGATCTCACTTTATCCTCCAATGTTTATTTCTCCCTCCAAATTGAAATGAAGTAAAGATAGAATCTTCTGTAGGTATTTAGCAGCATCTATGCATCTAGGTATGCAACATGGTTCAGCTACATGTGTAAGTGCCGACATTAACACATGTACATTGTAAAATGCTGACACTTGCACACTTAGACATGTAAGTTACTGGTTTCCCTCCATTGATTTTTCCCATGTGTACATTTGTAAAGTGGCTACTCCCACTACACATGGATATAAATCCCTGTATAGTCCCATACTTTTATAATTTGAGAACTGGTTCTACCTTCAGCAAAGCTGTTTCTTGTTGAAAGTAACTTGAAGTGGGGTACCAGGGCCTTCTGAAAGGGTTAATATGGCAAATGGTTTGGTATGTTGCTAACAATCTGAAAACCAAAATAACTAAATACTCTATGTAGATATACCTATCAAAACAAAAAATAGAGTATACAAACTGGAAGCATGAGCTAAAATACATGCATCTAAATATATTTTCTTATATATATTTTTTGTTGGAAGGAATACCGTGAGGAGAATACACACCTCTCGTGGTTATACTTCCGTTTTTCTCAATTTGTAAAGCCCCACTGGAGCTCCTCTAAAATAGTAGGAAAAACATCATAAATTAGTGTACCCTATACCAAATGCAGTTCCATACTAGTGTAAAATTCTGTACAATCACTTTAGGAACCAATTATATGAAAACTCATCTGTAACGAATCCCCACGTGAACGAGAAGATCCTTCCAAATTGTTCATCAATTCATTGACCATTGACGTTCAAAAGAATCACAGGTCTTCAATCGCAGTTGTTCAATGGTGAAAGAATCACAATTCTCCCATCGCAGTCCTTCAATAACGAACAAACACAGCACTGCGTTTCGGGCATTCCAATAATTCAGCCCTGTTTCAATGCTTCTATCTGAACTGCAACCGCAATCTTCTGGCTTCACTGATGATGCAGAATGCCAGTGCATGCTCATTCACACTCTCATCCTCTGACTTCAAAGCCAACGAATTTAAATGCCATAGACATCCAATCATCTGCACAAACGTCAAAGAGGATGAGAGTGTGAATGAGCATGCGCTGGCGTTCTGCATCAGTCGATGCAGTCGATCTGCATGAATTTTGCAAACACACGTCTCATCCCCAAATCAACAGTAGGAATGGATTGTACTGACCTGAAACTGATGTCCATGTCCTCTCAAGCTTCCTGAGAGTGAATCGATGATTTGAGCATATTGCAGCATGCACTGCTTCAACTTTGTCTTCATTCTTGCTCATGGGTGGCCTTCCAGAACGTTTGTCACTGTCAACACTTTGGTGGCCCTCTTGGAAACATTTGTACCAGTCATAAACCCGAGCATGACTCATGCATTCATTGCCATACACTTGCTGTAACTTGTTATAGGTGTTTTTGCATGAATCTCCACGTTTCTGGCAGAATTTGATGCAAATTCGCTGATCAATTTTTTCACTCATCAGAAATCTGATGAACTGCTTTTATATGATATCAAATATCATATGATTAAAAAAAGTACAGATGTGCTGCAGTCATGCTACACTCTGCACATGCAGAACACATAACTAGGTCACTGAATGCTTAATAGCATTGTGGTACGACATATTGTTATATATCTACACAACAAGTCTCGTTACTTTTCAATCACACTTCGTATCTTGAGAATTTGTGCTAGTTTTGTTATGAAGCTTGGCAACCTGTTATAACATTACCCTCTAAGGGGATAATTCCATATACAGTACAGGGCAATCAAGCTACGTGGCATTCCTATGCATAAGTCATAGTATTCTAATGACTTACCCATGTGGATAGGCACAAATGTGCATTCACCGGCAGATCTCTATTCCATAAGTATGTGTGTATGTGCCATCATGGGTATATGTGGGGTGGGCATGCCCAGGGATGGCACTGGTGTGGAGTAGAGATGGATCATGGGGATACACGTGTAGGTTATAAAATACCATAACCTACTCCCATGACTTCCAAATCTAGGCATGAGCATTTACACCTGCCATGGGTATGTGAATTGGGGGCCAGTTACATCCTATTCTCAAATGCAGCATGCACATGCTTTGCTTTATAGAATTGATGCCCAGCACGCACATGTACATGTGCATCTCAGGTGCACCATCATAGAAATTACCCTCTAAGAGTCAATGAAAGTTAAAGTGTGTGCCATCTATGTGCATGAATCACAATATTTTAGTGATTTGCTCATACAAATGGGCTTTTACATACATGTATTTATAAAATAGCGACTGACTAAAGTATGTATTGGGCCAATGATGCGTAATTTTACTATTGGCCTGCACAGAAGCAGAGCCTGGACAGAGTGCAAAAGTATGCATATAAATTATGAAAAATATAATGTAAGTGTATTCTCGACAAATCTAGGCATGGGCATTTACAGCAGCCACAGAGCTAAGGTAAGTGATTTCACTGAGATTTAATATGTGTTTTCTACCCCTTACACCTCTATTTTATAAAGTACATGTTGTAATGAGAAAGAGCTGTCCCTTGCCTTGAAAGCACAAGAATCTGTTAGATCCAGATCAGATTCTGACAGGCAGGCAAGCCACATGATCCCTAGTTGTCAGGAGCAACATAAACAGACCCAGACACGAGGTCTACAGCCCCGCCCAACTAGCAAACATTTCCCAGCTCTTGATTCAAATGGCTTTCACCTGAGCAAGGGAACGCCCAAGCAGCAATATAAGAAGTACTCAGAACAGTTAGAGGGAGGAGAATTACAAGGAGAACTACAAGGAGAACCACAGGGAGTTTCATCCAGGAAACTACCGAGAGAATTACAGAGAGAACTCCAGGAAGACTCACAGGGAGGACGTCAGAGAGCTGTTGGGAAAACACATGATAGAGTCCATGAGAGAGTCTGTGAGAGTTCCAGTTCAAGTTGGAGGAACAGGAAAGAACCAAGGGAGAGATTCAGAGGAGAAATCAGCTGTGAGAGTCAGTTACCTGTGACGCAGTTTGATTCTCAGAAGCTACATGCTGTGCAGAGTGAATGGAAGGAAGAGAGAGAGAAACCATATGTATCTGAAGAGTGTGACACTTGGAAACAGTTACAAGCCCTAGAGAGGGAGAAATACTGTGTGGAGGATATCTGTATGTCTGAAGGGGAAGAGTTTGAAGAAGCCAAACCCCGAAGGAAACTTCCCAGGGAAAAATCCTTTTATAGCAGAGCAGTTCCACTATCCACAGCAAAGTATTAAAGGTAGGACACAATGAGGCTTTAAAGGGAAAAGCTATTCTAGGAAGTGTGTCTCTCCTCTCTTATACTCTGAGCTATACGATAGCAGTTTGCCTTACCTTAAAGAGGGCTGGTCAGATAAGCCTGTTGAAGACATGGCACTGAGAAGTTTATAGACATGTTGTTATAAGGAAGATGTTTGTCCAGATAAAGCACAGCAGGAACCAATGCTAATAGATTCTGCTAGTGAACTGTCTATTGATGAAGCGATGGATTGTACATTAGCACTATCTGACAAAATTACCTCTTTGTGCTGAAGCCAGAGTTAGAGCACTGCTTAAAGAAGCTGTGAAAAGCACAGAAGTGACGTCTGGAAAAAGGAACTGTATGCTGAATAATATAGTTGCCAGTAATTATAAGTTCATTAAGAAGCAAGAAGCTGTATTTGATTTCCTTTATTTACCTGCCAGAGTGTATGGCTTTTGTCCTTACTTTTGTTGTATTATACCTTTGAGAATCCAACCCCGGGAGGGGAATAAATCCTTATTTGAACATCTGACCCATTCGTGTCACAACTACTCCTTTCAACGAAGAGGGTCATCCGGCAGTCTAGCTGCTCGCCTAGGCCACAGTCTAGTCCCTGCCGTGACAATGTGTACTTTACTTTGTAAGATAGGCAAGGAATGCACGCAAGAAGATGCATTTTAGCTATGCAGGACTTTATAAAATTACCTTCCATGTGTCAAACTGCTGCATTGTTAGGGGCCCTTTTACTAAAGGTGTGCACTTGCTGTGTGATTAGCAACAAAACGAATGCTACGAAAGTGTACCCATCATGCGATAATTGTCAGGGGCATGTCCCGAATGTTCTTTGCAGTCAGTGCACAATTGCATACTAGAAACTGCTGCACATTTAACATGTGTGCACCCAATAATGCCCATAGAGATATAGGGCCCGATTTTCAGTAAGGCAGGCTATGCACCGTGTTGGCGCATCGCCTGCCCGCCAACCCCCTTAACCCGTATTTGCACTTCCATGGTGACGGAAGTGAAAATCTGGGTTTGGCTGGATGTGCCAACAGCTGCTGAGGCTGAAAGGGTAGCAGCGATTTTCAATGCTACTCGTTGAGCCCCTGTGCCTGAAGGATAGGCGAGGAAAAACCTCACCTACCTTTAAGGCGCAGAGCGCTAAGCGGGTTGCATCGAAAATCACTGTTACCCACTTGTGCTATTCCCTGCCTCCGCTCCACCCCAGAACACCCTCAACATACCCTGATGGTAAGCGGATAGCATCTGAGCGCATTAAGGACTTTTCTGGGCTTTTCCAAAGGCACTACCCGTGTAGGTGCCTTTGGAAAATCCCAGATAAGGCATTTACATGGGTAACTAGGGCAGTTACCCATCTAAATGCCTTAAAAAATGCCACCCATAGTTATTTGCACTAGGACTATTTTTTTATTTCTTTCTTTATTTAACCTTTTTTATATACCGCCTTTCAGATTCTCAAGGCGGTTTACAGAGAACATAATTTTGCTTACATGGAACTTTTCAGAGAACGTAACTTTGCTTACATAGAACTTTTCAGAATTACTTACACAATGTCTATTTTCAACAGTGTATACAGTTAACCAGTAACATTTTAACTATTTACTCGGGAGCTTAAGCTCAATAGGGGCATAGGAATTTACTAATTGTTTTATGCTGCAAGAGCCAGTGCAGTTACTTGGGTGGTATGGTATTGAAGTGCTCAGTAAACAGATGTGTTTTTAAGTATTTCCTGAAGTCTGCAATGCTATTGTTTGCTCTGAGCTGGTGTGGAAGGGAGTTCCATAGGCATGGTAAGTAGAGTTTGAACATTCTGTGTAGTGCATTCTGGGAGATTCCCCTTAGGTATCTTTGAGGTTGCAAGGGAGTTTTGGTGTTGTATCCTCCTTGATCTGTTGTCTGGGACTCTTCTGATTAGGTTTTCTAAGCAGATGGAAGATTGGTTGTGCAGAATTTTGAAGGCCATCATTATTGCTTTGTATTTTATGCATGCATTGCCATTGAGTGCACAGCAATTGCTCTCCTGCTAGTGGCAATGTGATCTCCACACTCACATTCTGCCCTTAACCCACCCACTCTCCTTCTTAGTTTGTAATGGCCACTTAATGTGCATTGTAGAAGCTGGTAACAGGCATGAACATGCATCAGCATTCTCGGCTGTTAGTTACCCCATGCTAAAATGCACTCTGTTTGGTGGCCTTTATTAAAAGGGGCCTTACATTGTGTATCTTAACCCTTTCATACCCGGTGGTTCCATTTGGAACCCATGTAGTTTTGTTGTAAAAACTGAGTGGGGATTAAAACCAGTAAACATCAGAAGCCATTTTCTTACTTACTATTATCATAATAAAATACTATAATCAGTTTAGAGTTACTAACTTACTAGGTGGCTGCATTGGCTGTGCTCTTGTTTTGGTAGCCATTGTGAAATTTTACTGCAAGTGTTCTAGTGTTAAATTTTAATGTTCTGAAGGCTTCACTGCATCAGGAAAATTCTTTCAAGTCAAACAGGTATTGTTTTCCCTTTCTGACAGTTTTATCACCATTTTTTGATGAAACAGTTGTTGAATGAGACAGTTTTGTATTTGGTTCCATTTGGAACCATTGGTACTTGGTGGTTGTTACATGTTACATGTTACTGCAGAAATGGTGGTTTGTAATACTTAGTGAATTTTACCACATAGCAGTTATTAAGATTTAAATTTGAAATGTATATGTTATCTGCTAATTAAGTAGTAATCTAGTAGTAATTCAGTTACATTCTGAAATTTGTTGAATGTTTGATGCAGGCAAAATGATGGATTGTGATATGCATTGCAGACAAAATAGAAAAGGAAAAATGAAATCTTAGCTTGTCTTGTTACCAGATGCTGACATTTCTGAACCTGAGTGTGATGTAGAGGATCCAGAGATGGAAAATAATATGGATAAGTTGAGCGATGATTCACTGAATGAATCAGAAGATGACCTTCCATTATCAACAGTTAGCGATCATGCAAAGCAGAAAGATCCTGATGTTGCTGGTGTAGATGATAATGATGATAATGTTCCATTGAACAGATTATTCAAAAAGAAATCAAAATCAAAAGATGCAGTAATGTTTCGATGGAGGAGAATAAAGCCAAAAGTCACCTCCTATCCAATCTGGTAGGGAAAATTTTCTGATCCACCCGAGGAGGAAGAACCTCCAATAAAATGCTTTCACAGATTATTTTCCACTGAACATATTGAGCACATTGTGATTCAGACCAATTTACTTGCATTTCAGTATATGTCCTAATTTAGAATAACAACAGTAGAAATCAAACAATACTGTGGAATGTTGTTGAAGATGGGCCTGGTTCCAATGCCCAGTTATAAATGCTACTGGTCAGAAGAACTCCGTTTTCCACCTGTTGCAGATTTTATGAGTCAAAATCGTTTTACTGACATCAACAAGCTTTTGCACTCCAACGACAACACCAAGGCCATCACTGACAGAAATGAACCTTTGTATGTTAGATATTGTAAAGTTTGCCCTCTTCTGGATTTCATTCAAGAGGCTTGCCTAAAGGTTGAACCTGAAGAAAAGCAGAGCATTGATGAGCAGATGATACCATACAAAGGAAAAAAAAAACCTTGAGACAATACCTTCCAAAGAAGCCTAAGAAATGGGGCTTCAAAGTATTTGCTAGATGTGGGGTCAGTGGTGTGACATATGACTTTCATTTCTATGACAGCAAGGCTCCTGTTGTGCAGAAAAGCTGTGGATTTCAACCAGGAGAATTTGTTATGAAATTATTCAAGACACTGCCTAGCACTCAGAATTTCAAACTGTACTTTGATAACTACTTCACTTTTCTGGAGCTTCAGCTGATGCTAAAGGAACAGAGCATCCTGTCTACTGGGACAATACGGTGCAACAGGATCAGAGGATGCATTATGAAAACGGAAAAAGAACTAAAGAAAAAAGGTCGAGGATCCAGTGATTTTATGGTTGCTGCAAACTCTGGTTTGTCAGTAGTTCATTGGTATGATAATTCAGCTGTTCAGCTTTCATCAACACTGAGATCAGTTCATCCAATTTCTATGATCAAGCGTTGGGACAAGAAACTGCATGACTACGTTGATGTGCCCTGCCCAGCTGTTGTTCGAGAATACAGAATATGGGAGGTGTAGATCTCTTTGATATGCTTATGGCTCTATATCGCACTGGTACCAAAAGGAGCTAATTAAGTATACGTTGAATATGATGATTTTTAATTTAAGAGTGTCTCCACCTTTTTTACACACTTTTTTTACACTTGTTTTATGATGGTTTTTATTTTTTATTTTTTATTTTTTATATTTTTATACTATTATTATATTATTTTATTTACATGCTCTTTTTGTGTTTCTTGAAGTGCCTTTGATAATCATATACGAAATGTTTTAATATTATACATGCATATAGCTTAATTTTTATAAGCGTTTTTCATATAATTTCTTATATATATGTATACTCATATATATGTATATTTATTTATGTAATTAATTATTTATTATTAATTGGTTATATATTTATTAACATGTATTGTTTAGTTTTAGAATTGTATATACTTGTTTTATGAATGTATATTTATTTATTTAATAATTCATTTATTCATTGTCAGCTGTTAGTATCCCATAGGTTCAATCCGAGATAACACTCAATTTGATCATAATAAGGTATTTATTTACTTTTTGTTTCTCCTCGTCTCTCTTCCCTCCTTTTTTTAGTAGTTTAATATGTTCTTATCATTTATTACTATTTTTTATAATTTTTTAACATTTTTATCTATTAGTTGGTTTTTAACTAACTGTTATGAATCAATAGATTGTCCTTTAGATGTTTTGGGTGAAATTATGTTTTTAATTATTATTTCATTTATTTATTTTATTTTTTGATATAAGACAGTGTTTTTAAAATAATGTGTTTATTTAATCTATATGTTTATGTTTATTATTTTTGAGGTGTGCTCTTTAAGACCCCCTGAAGAAGGCCGGTGGCCGAAACGCGTTGGGGCGTAATAAACAAGGTTTACAATTTGTCAGTCCAGGCTCCGCTCCTTTGTTCTCTATATCGCACTGACCATCGCAGTAAGAAATGGTACCGTATAATATTTTACTGGGGCCTTCATCTTGCGATTGTAAATGGATGGTTGCTTTACAGATGTCACTGTGAGCAGTCTTCTCACTCCTTCAGTTTGTTATCAGCATTAGTGAGTCGCTGATCAAAGAAAACAAGGTGTCGTCATCTGTGCAAAGAAAAAGAGGGCAAGCATTGCGGAACCTGTGTCTTTTGGGGAAACTGCTAGGTACGTATGACCTAGATTGGCCACTGTTGGAAACAGGATACTGGGCTTGATGGACCTTGGTCTGACCCAGTATGGCATATCTTATGTTCTTATGACGGCGACCATCAAAAGTGCCGGATTCTCCTGAAGTGAATGATCCTGATGACTCCCCTGCACCGCCAAAACAGAAATAATCTGTTCAGTCTGATCCAAATGTCAGCATCAGAAATGACGGTGTAGGACACTTTCCAGCTCACTCAGACCCGAAACAACGGTGCAGGGTTTGCAAAGCTCATGTCAGGATGAAATGCATGACATACAATGTTTTCCTTTGCATTACAAAGGAAAGAAATTGCTTCCTCAATTATCACACCTCAGCAGTTTGAATAAAAATGTTAAGAACTTTCAGTTTTATATATATTGTCTTACTTTTATTCTTTATATTGAGTTCCTTTAAGTCCAATTGGTGCCAAATGAAACCATGATAAGAAAAAAAAAACCCTCTTCTAATTATTAACTACAGTGTAATGCAAGTGAACATATCTATTTTCTACTATCCCTAAGCAAAGTTCTGCTTTCTGGAATTTTTTACTGAAATAAAAATATGTGGTAGTGAAAGGCCATGTTGACCATAGACTTTAGCAAAAGGGACCCTTCCTTACATAGAATCTCTGTGAATATGTTTACTCAGTCTGGAGGAAGCATTCCAAAGAGATGTTTTCACTTGAATGCATTCTTACATTATCAGAAGTATGCATGCAAAATTAACAGAGAAAACTATGTGCAAGCATTAGCAGGTAGTCTTCTTGGGGCAAATTACAAAGCAAAAATAGTCATGTACTTTTTCACTGAAACCCAGTGTAAAAGATGGGGGTAAATGTTATCTCCTGACCTTCCTTATATGGGCTACTACAAAATTATCTTCCCAACTGATCATATTTGTGGTTTCTATTTAAAAAAAAAAAAAAAAAACACACACATGGCTTATTAATGATCACAATAAAAAAATGGAAAGTTTGAATGTCTTAAAGAATGTGAAACTTAATGCACTGCAGTTATGGTAGCAATCACCTTTAAAGTTTTCTCTAGAGCTGGTTTCCTGAATTTAATATTAATCTATAGTAGTAGTCTATGGTCTCTTCATTTTCTTGTGCTTTTCCATGATTTATCTGTGCTGTTAGATACCGAAGATATCTTCATTCCAAAATATGCACATTCCCCTACAATTACTGAATTTAATTTTAAAAGTGATATTATTCCCCTTATATTAGTTGAAAGGTACCATATGGGGGGCAGAAGATCTCTAAGTACTAACTTGAGCCTGAATATTAGGAGTATCACACAAAATAGCAATGAATGACTAGACATACTAAGAAACCTGCTTTCTTAATGCAACAGGATCCCTGAGACTATGGAGAATGGGGAAGGGAAGGAGGTAGGTGCTAGACACCTGTGGGGGGAAAGGAAGAGGGGATAGATTCAACCATATCTCACCCCTTCTGATTCACGTCCACTGGTTGTCCGTACATTATCTCATTCAGTATAAAATTCTTACTTATTCACAAAGCTCTACATACTGGTATCACTTCCTATCTCTCCTCACTTGTCATTCCCCATACTCCTCACTATGTCCTTTATTCAATCCATGCCAACTATTTCTTCCTTCCCCCTGTTTCCCATGTTAAGTATGACTCAACAAGACTCTGCATTTTATTTTGGGGCCCCTTATCTCTGGAATGACCTGCCTCCAGACGTATGCTTAGAATTATCATATTCAAAATTGAAAACTACTATCAAAACCCATCTGTTCGAAGCACGACTTGATCATGCCATTTGTTAACTCCAGCTTGTCAGCCAGACCTGTCTAACCCACCTGTCCCTTATACCTCCCCTCTTCTCCACATTCTATTCTGATTTGTATGAAAGTGAATGGGGAGTGGGGAGGGTAACATAGCTGAGCTCGCATCCATTTGCCCAGGGGGAGGGGAATGAGGCTGATGGCAAAGAAAGGGAAAGGCATCAGACTAGGGGGAGGAGTAGATAGATGGCTTAGACTCACCATGGGGTCTTAACTTGGTGGGCTTTGGGTGAATGTGGAGTGGGAGGAGCAGGCTCAACATAGTTGGAGGATCAACACGGTCCCGTGTGTGAGACAGCAGGTTGTTGAGGCAGCAGGCTTTCCTTTTGCAGCATGGTGAGGAAGTAGGCTTTTCCAGTGGCCATGGGGTATGGGTTAGGGTATTCTGTTTGCATGCTGGGGATTGGCAGTCTGTGGATGTGAGGCCTGGCATTTAGCTCAGCATTGGGGCCTGTCTGCATCTATGGTTCCTAATTGTCTCTTTCCAGCTGCTGCCCTTCACTTTGAGGCAGTGTTTGGTGACCACAGGGGGCAGTGGAAGGACAATCAGGGCATGCAAGGGATTGTAGCAGGTGGACACCAGGCCCAGTCTTGCATATGATCAGCCCTTGCCGCTTTTGTGTGGTGGCCAAGGGGATCCTAGTGCCCGTGGGGTGCTGCAGTTAACTGCTCCTCCTTTGCTGCTGTGGAGCCTGTAGTATTGAGGTCTTCCTGGGTGGGGGCTTCTTTTTTGGCTGTGTGGAGTGTGTGGGGGGGGGGTGGCGGGGTGGTCTGGTGCTGGGATAGGGGAGTGGTGTGGGTGTGGAGTGCTAGCCGAAGATGGTTCAGAGTGTGTGGGGTGGGGCTGGGATATGAAGTTGTAGAAAGGGCCTTGGGGGAGGGGGGGTTGTGAGCACAGCCCCATGTAAGGCAAAAGGGGGCAATGCCGTGGGGCGGCCAGTGTGGGGTCCTTCCCAGAGGCAGGCCAAGAGGCCTGTATGCTTGATCACAGAGGGCAGGGCCAGGCATCCAACAGGCCCTATCCTGCCCTGCAAAAAGTCTAGAAGGAGGACATGGGGGGCAAAGGGGGTGGGCGGGGGGTTGGACAGTGGGATGGGTGAGCCAAAGGGTGTAGGACAGGTAGAGGGGCTGGGGGGGCCAAGTGGAGACCAGATTCAGCTGTGGGGGCTGGGTTGAACCTGGCCACCAGCGAGGAGAACCAGCAGGTGGATGGCGGTGAGCAGCGCTCTGGTTTGGGAGGGCCAGCGGTGGTTGGATCCAGAGCTGAGAAGTGCAGATCAGTATTTGTCATCGGATGGGGTCCTGGGGGTGGTGGTTTCAAGCTCAGAGCAGATGCCGTGGGTCAGAAGCAGCCACCAGCAGTTAAACCAGATGCTACATGATAAGAAATTCTTGAAGAACTTGTGGAAGGTTGAAACGGATGTGTCAGGAGAGGGGTTTTGCAGTGGTGGGGTGATGAGTCATCAGTCCAGGTCTGTGATACCTCAGACTCTTGAAATTCCTCTGATTCATCCTCATCAGTGGGCACGGAGTCGGATGAGGATGGTGTTGGGCAGCATGATGAAGACATGCTTGAGCCCAGTTCTATAGGGCTGGCTGTGGTTGGGGCCAGCAGTGACCCGCGGTTGGCTGAGGTTGGGCACACTTTCAGCAGGATTGCACTGCTGGATTGCCATGTGTCTCAGAAGCTCAAGGCTAAGGTGTTACAGGGACATTATGTAGACATTTTTTCTCTCTTGGTTCACGATCAGGATGTGGGGGATAAGAAGAAAGGGGAGGGCCTGAAGGAAGAAGGTAAAAATGGGTGGTCATGAGTCCTGAAGACCATTACTAATTGGTTATTAGCATTCCAGATATTTTCTGCTATTCTGAGTGGGGCCAAGTTGGCTCTGTACCCGGGGCTCCTGCGCTATGCGGATGTGATCCTGCGGGCTCATAGGACTTACGGAGATTGGGCTTGGATCAATTATGATGAACAGTTTCTGAAGAGCTTGGCAAAGGATAAGGTGGAAGTGTGGTGGTTTCAGGACGTGGACATTTTGTTGGCGGAAATGACTCCTTATCGGTCCCCTTTTGGGAAGCCGGTCAGTGGGAGTTTCTCGGGTTCTGGGGCTGGGGTGTGGTCACAGGCAGGAGGTAGTGCATGGGCTGGGGGAGGTATGGAGGGTTGGGTTGTCAAACAGAGGAGGGAATTTTCCCTTGGCAGGTGGGCTTTTGGGCATTGGAACTGACAATGCTTGCTTTCAGTTCAATATGGGCCAGTTTGTCAATTCAAACAACAATGCTCAATGTATGGGGGAGGACACCTTGCCTTTCAATGTTTCACTTGAGAGGGGGGCCCGTTGTGAGGGAGACAGGTCCAATCGGGCCTGACAATGGTCCCTGGACAAGGCTCCATCACCCATTAACTGGGTGGCCTTGGAGTAATGGTTGCAAGATTATCCAGATTTGGAAGCTGCCCGATTGTTAAGCGCAGGTTTTCAAGATGGGTTTGTAATTCCTTTTTCAAGACCGCCTTTATTTCATCTGTCACATATTGCTCCTTCAGTTCAGTGACTCCAGGGGATTGTCTCCAGCAAGTTGCGGAGGGAGCTGAAACTGGTCAGAGTCACGGGTCCCTTTGAACATCCTCCTCTGCCCCATCTGGTAGTGTCCCCTCTGGAGTTGTGCCAAAGAAAGAGCCGGGCAAGTATAAGCTAATTCATAGTTTGTCCTATCCGGTGGGGAGAAATGACAATGATTTTATTGACCCGGCTCTTTGTTCGGTACAATATGCTTCATTTGATTTGGCAATCTGCCTGCTTCAGAGGCAGGACAGGGGATTCTGATGGCAAAGTTGGATATGGAATCTACTTTCTGATTGTTTCTGATTCACCCCAGTTTCTTTTATCTGCTAGGGTTTCATTTCGGGGGGGGGGGGGGGTATTATGTTGACAAGTGCATGCCCATGGGGTGTTTGGTGGCCTGAGCCTGTTTTGAGCCATTTTCTTCCTTTCTTCATTGAGCATTTCAGTTGGCAGCACATTGGACTCAATGGTGCACTGTTTGGATAACTTCCTTGTGGTAGCTCTGGCAGAGTCACCAGAGTGTGCTCACTTGCTGGTGGTGTTCCAGCATTTGGCATTGGTTTTTGGTGTGCCATTGGCCGAGGGGAAGATAGAGGGTCCAAATACTTTACTCACTTTCCTTGGGGAGAAGTTTTCCAAATTGGTGGTCTTGATTCAGCAGACACTGTTGACATGGAAAGTTGACATTGGGGAAGGTGCAGGAGCTTTTGGGGCATTTCAATTTTGCCTGTCAGGTGGTGCTGATGGGTCGGGTCTTTACGTGGCAGTTCGCATTCCTGACCAAGTGGGTTCAGAAGAAGCATCATTTTATGAGGTTGAGGGTGAGGGCAGATTTGGGTATTTGACTGAAGTTATTGTGAGACTTCAATGGGGTATGTGTGTGCAGTTGCCAATGGTATCAAATAACTTGGAGCTCTATATGGTTGCCTCCAGGGGGTTAGGTTTCAGGGTATATTTTGGAAGCGCATGATGTACTGTGGCTTCGCTGGATACTTGACAGAACAGGGTTTGGTTCCAGAATATTACCCTGTTGGAACTGTTCCCTGTTTGGGTGGCATTGCAGCTGTGGGGTAAGTCCCTGCCCAATAGAAACTTGCTCTTGCATTCAGACAATATGCCGGTGGTGATGGTGATTAATAGGCAGTCTACTAGCTTCCATTAGTAGTGGGATTCCTTTTCCAGGTAGTTCTGTGGTGCTTGCAGCTGAATGTATTGTTGGGGGTGAAGCATGTGCCTAGGGTGGATAATTCAGTTGCTGATGCTTTATCTCATTTGCAGTGGGCCCAATTTTGGGCTTTGGTTCTAGCTGCGGATGCTGCCCCTTCCCAGATCCTGAGGCATTGTTGGGACATCCTTCCTCATCACTTGCAAGATTGTTGAAGGCTGTGTTAGCTGGGAATACATGGAAAGCCTAGGCAACTGGTTGGCAACGCTTCTTGAGCGTGGTGTCAGCGGGCGATTGACAGATTATGCAGGATGATGTTCTGCTGCTCTTGGAGTTAGCAGCGGAGTGATGCTTGTCGCCACATGTTGCTCTCATGGGAATTAGCAAATGTTGCTTTTGTGTCCAAATGGGTGGATTTCCAGACCCTACAGCGTCTTTTGTGGTCTGGAAGCTGGTGAAAGGCTTTGCTAAAACTCAGTCAGCCTCAGTGGTGCAGCCTGTGTGGCAGTTCATCAGACACGATATGCTGTTCGTTCTCGTGGCCATCTTGCAATGGGGGTGTGCTACCCCATTTGAAGTGGGGTTATTTCACATTGAGTTTTCCTTTGATTTCTTTACAACCTCTGAGTCGGGGAGCTAGTGACAAAGTCCAAGTCCTCATTGGGTGAGAGGGAGCTCTTGGCTGCTGATGTGGTTCTAAGGGAGCAGAAGGTGCACTTGTGTATTCAGGACAGATCAGCTGGGATGAGGGACTTGAGTCTGGTTGAGGAGTGTGCCGGGCTTGGTTTCCTGTCCGGTTCGTTGTGCCCAGAGCTTTTGGTGTGCTCAACTAGTGGTGGTCCTCTTTTTGTTGTGTCATGAGCAGAGGGATCCACTAACCTGATTCTATTTCACAGCTATCTTGAAAAAGGGTTTAGTGGTAGTGGGTTTTCCGCCAAAGGAGTTCAGAACACATTCATTTTGCATTGGGGCAGCCACATTGACTGTTGATAGCAGTCTGATGTCTATAAGAGATATGTGTGCTAGTTTCTGGTATGGATGTGTGGGCATTCCTTCATTTTCTGGGCCTGGAAGTGAACAGTGAAATCCAAATGGTGTCTGAATCTTGTTCTCACAGAGAGTGGAGTTCTGCTGCAGTGGATGGGCCTTTGGGGGATTTGTTGGTTGCAATTGCTGCCCTTGTTATTGGAGGCTCACCAAAATAATCAACCACATTGTATTTTTGTTCATTTGGGTGGTAATGATCTTTGTGAGGTGAAAGGGGTGGACCTGATCCGACAAATATAGCGGGATTTTTTTCTTGATCCATTGCTAATTCCCTGAAGTGACAGTCATTTGGTCATTTGGTGCATATAATTCCTCAGTGACTGTGGTGTGACACCATCTGACCACAAGGGATGGAGTGGCTGCAGAGGCAGGTGAATGCGGAGCTCACCAAATTCATCCAATTATTGGGGGGGGGGGGGGTTGGTGATGGGTCATGACTTAATCTCCATTGATTTCCCGGGACTTTTTTGCCCCGATGGGATGCATTTGTCGGATATTTGTCAGGATATTTTTCTTAGTTCAATCCAGGATGTTTTGGAGGGATGCAGTAAGGCATTCCAAGCCGCATATTTATTTATTTAATTTTATTTATTTATTTGGTTTTATATACCACACTATTTTAAATCAGTGTGTTTTACATTGTAACAACTTGGTACATAAAACAGCTTGGTACATAAAAGAACTTGGTTGGTACATAAAACAGCATATATGGTGGGAAGTGGAGACAAGCAATTTGCAGTCTCCACTTCTGGGAGAATCTAGGGCGCTGAACAGCCCTTAGGAAGAATTCCCCCCCCCCCCCCAGAAGGGCGGGGAGAAAGACAGGGGATGGGAGCAACAGGGGGTTTCCTGCAGCATGGGTGACATCGCCATGCACAGTCCCAGTTACATCAAGACTCACAGGGAGAAGCAAGCCTCAGCCTCGCATCACCACAGGCTAGGGGTGGGGGGGGGGGTGGGGTTGGGAGAAGAGAAGAGTATGGAAACAGGGATTAGCGTCAGGCTAGGGCAAAATCATCAAGTCCAACCATTAGGGTTATTACTTCTAGTAATATGTAATATGTTATGGCTAATATTTGGATGTTCAATAAAAGCTAGGGCCAATATTTTGCCAGAAGTTGTTATTTTAAGGTGTGGTTGTGTAGCAAATGGATGGCGGAGAGTGTGAATGCCTATGTTAAGGAGTTTTTTTCTATTTTCTATTTTACTTAATTTATGTAAATCGCTCTGACATCTTTGAAGGGACATATATCAAACATTTTAATAGATCATCAACCATAGTTGCCGGATACCTGGGGGTGGGGGTGGGAAGGGACAGGGAGATCCTGAACTGTGAATGGGGCATGGATGTTGATTCACCTAGGGTATCCAAAATCCTTGGACCAGACATGTCCATTCCCCATACCACAACCCCTAAACATGCCATCCGTATGATGTTGTAATCTTCTTCTCTACATAACACTGTACATAATTTTTTCCCCATGTTATCCAAGTTTGTATCCCTTGTTCATTGTAAACCCAATGTAAATTGTTACATTGTTGTATGTTTTTGTTCCAATGTAAACCGCACTGATTTTAATAGCGCGGTATATAAGAAACGCAAATAAATAAATAAATGTTTCCATAAATAATACAGCTTGTGAAGTTGAAATCAAGCGGCTTTTTCATTTTGCATAATAATCAGTTGCTTTGAATGCATTTTCATGCAGCACAGGTCATTATTATTTAATGTGGTTTAGGTACCTACTTTTTGCATAAAACTGTGTTACTGGCAAATAGTATACACTATTGCCTATTAATGTGGGTGAAGTGATCAACAACTCACATTATTTCTTTAATGCAGCTTGGTCAATAAATTCCATAATTTGATATTATTTGCTGTAGTTAACAATAAATTGAATTTCATTACTTGTCTTTTCCAAATCAAAGTGAGGTACAAGTCTGTAACTTACTGTACTTCCGTGCCCAGGGGAACTTACAATCTAAGCTGTGCCTGAAGCAAAGGAGGGTGAAGTGATTTGTTCAAAGTCAGAGGGAAAATCAGTGGGAAAATTAGAATTTGAAACCTGGCTTTTCTTGTTCTCAGTACACTGTGCTAACCACATGAAGGGTAATTTTATAAGGATCAACTAGACAGGGACATTTTAACCCTGGGAGTACCGATGGGGTCAAAAGTGACCCCATTGCAAGTTTCACAACGGAAACTAGCTGTTCAAGAATGCAATCTTTTTATGAGTTTTCACATGTCAATATTCTCTTTATATTGCTCCATGAGAGGAATAATTTTCATCTGCTAGGTGACGCTAGTGATGAATTGCAGCACAGCGTACCAGTGGGGTCATTTTTGACCCCAGTTGCTTACGTCCAGTTTGGATCATGATACAATTTGCAGTTTTGTGAATTTTTTGATCTGACAAAGGTATTTATCATTAATTATGTATCATTTATTTTTTGTAATCTTATTTTATGAAAATTACACATTTTCTGTAATTGATATCATACGTTCTCTCATTATTTCCGATGAAATCTAAAGACTTTCAGCTCGTTCTTCATGATTATTGTACACCTATAGTAAAACCGCTTTGCGTTTTATTCAACTTTATCTTTGTTTATTTATTTTAGGTTATTGTTTATGATATCAAAAGGAAAGTATTCAGCTGCCCAAGTAAGAGAAATATTTCAACGAGATGCTGACAGTGACGGCTCTGAGTCGTCTGATGATGCAGCATATTCAGCAAGCGAAGAAGCATATCAGCCAAGTTCGGGCGATAAATCTGATGATGACAGTCATGATTCAGATGGCGACAGGAGTTGGTCGCCAAGTGAAAGTGAGACTGATGTTGAGCCGGTAACATCGCCTGCAGCAAAGAGTCAAGTTACAGGTCGAAGCAAAGGTCGAGGCTGTGCTGGACGGGGAAGAAGGCAGGAGTCCTCGGTGTCAGTATCATCTGTGAGGAATCTTAGTTGTGGTCATAGAGGAGCTAAGAGGTCATCAACTATAAGCACAAATGTTGCCATTAAAGCCTATGTATATAAGGATGCCACATCATGGAACAGGAAACCTATAAAGTAAGCTGCTGGAAGATACGCCAGAGCTAATGTCATGCCCATACAACAAGGTCCTACAAGGTATGCTGTACAAAATGTTGATGGCCCTCTCGCAGCATTCCACTTGTTCATGAGGAAGATTGAATGACATCATGATGTGGACGAGCAAACAAGGAAGACACATTTATGATGACACCTGGAAAGATTTGACAGACAGAGAATTTCAACGTTTTCTTGGACTTCTGATCCTCTCAGGCATGTATAAGTCACAAAATGAATCCACAGTTCAGTTGTGGAACCTTGAAGATGGTTGTTCTGTTTTCGACAAAAATATGGCCCGTAACCATTTTCAGCAAATTTCTTGTGCTCTCAGATTTGATTATGCAACCAACAGACATGAACAACGAGGCGTGGATAAGCTTGCACCAAGCAGACACGTTTTTCATACCTGGGAAGCAACTCTAAGTGACGCCTTTGTTCCTGGTGAAAATGTTACCGTGGATGAGCAACTGCTTACATTTTGTGGCCGTGTTCTGTTCAGACAATATATTCCCAGCAAACCTGGGAAATATGGCATAAAGCTATGGATGTTGTGTGACAGTGCAATGTCATATGTTCTACGTCTTCAAGTATATACAGGAAGGGAACTCGGACAAAACAGGGAACAGAATCAGGGTGAAAGGGTTGTGCTGCAACTCACTGACGGATTGACGCGATCTGGCAGAAATGTTACTTGTTGACAATTTCTTCTGCAGTTTATCCCTGTCACGGAAATTGCTAGAAAAACAAATGACACTTTTGGGGACAATTTGAAAGAACAGAAAATAATTACCTCCAGAATTTGTAACAGCAAAGGGCCGAGAGGTATTCACTTCACTGTTTGCCTTTCGTGATGACGCCACTCTGGTTTCCTATTGCCCAAAGAAAAGAAAAGTGGTTGTTCTTCTGAGCAGTTTGCATGATCAAGAAGAAGTAGATAACACACGTCCAGACAAAAAAAAACACGCATGATCTTGGACTATAATTCTAGTAAAGGTGGAGTAGATACAGCAGATCAAATGTTGCACACGTATACCACAAAACGAATGACAAGACGCTGGCCAGTGACAATCTTCTACAACATGTTGGACATCAGTGCTTTGAACGCCTTCATTGTTTGGATGTCACTAAATCCAGAATGGCAGTCCAAGTCAAAGCACAGACGTCGTCTATTCCTCTTGGAATTAGGAAAGCAGCTGCTTCAGAGTAATTGCAGCGAGACTTCTTCCAGCATTGAAGAAGCCACTGATGCTGTTTGCAATGTTGGGATCCCAAAGAAAAGGGCAAGGTGTCACTGCTGTTCCAGAGAAAAAGACAAGAAAAGCAACATAGTTTGCACCTCCTGCAAGCGCAATGTTTGCAAAAAACAATCAGAAATTGCCTGTGTCTCATGCAAATGACTGTAGTACTTTACTGTGTTCATCAAGTGCATGCAAAAACTGCTTTTATGGCAACTCTTCTTCATGTAATTTTATGATAAAGCATTAAATTTCAAAACATTTAACCTTCATATAATAAATAGTTAATTCGGAATAATATTTTGTCTGTTTAGTTTAAAATTTTCATGGTTAACAATTAAAATTCATCGTAGGGTCATTTATGACCCCAACAGTATTCAGTGTGTGCAAAAAATCTCGGTAATTCCAGGGTTAATGTGCCTATTTCATGCCTATTTCATAAAGTAACCATTTACAGAGTACCTTAATGTAACCGATGACACATAGAAAAGCAATTAACCGAACGTCATCAGTGATTAAATCCCTGCCACTAAAACCAAAACTTAATTGTTGGGCAAAACGGACTAGATCTAGATCACTGATGTCGTTCGGTTAATTGTATTTCATAAAGTAAGCTATGCATGTAATTTATTTTATGACTGGGGCCTAAATGGTCAAAAACATGCCTTAAACTAGACATGAAAATTTACAACAGTCCTAGCACTAGTGTAAATGCCTGAGCCCAGCTTTTGCAAGAATGCACATCAGTGATAGCAGTGTTTTTTAAACTTTTATGCCATATGACTCCATTTTAACAACTGAAATTTCACGTGACACTAGATGATGATGAAATCAAAACAGCAGGTCTCCAGCCTCATTCCCCTCGCTCCACTCTTCTCAAACAGGTAGGTAGCAGCGACAGTAGTGGCAAGTTCATCAGCAGTCAGCATAGGGTCCCTTGTGTCAGTGTGCGCTTGCAGACCCCAGTACTCAGCATGGGTTTCTAATCCAACAGGAAGCTTACCTTGGAGGGGGAAGGACCAATGAATGTTCACTGACTCACAGGCCACATGCTGACTGGTGACTGCCACTACTTGGTGAAAATCCAGACAGACGTGGAAATGGCCATGTTTCTGTGACCCCATCCACTGATGATGTGACCCCAATTTTAGGAACGTAACTCCAAGTTTGGGAACCTAGACTTTATGTGCTCAAACTCCATGCTAGTAAACACCCATAGTGAAAGTGCACGCCATCAGCCCAAAGTGCATATTTATAGAGTAGAATTTATAAATCACAAAAAGAATTCAGGAAAATACTAAGGACATTCCTATTCATTGAACATTTTAGCAACATCACATCTTACCCGAACATTCCTATTCATTGAACATTTTAGCAACATCACATCTTACCCGAACATTCCTATTCATTGAACATTTTAGCAACATCACATCTTACCCGAACCATGACTACTGAATAATGTCCATGATCTTAGAACATGACCTCAAACTGTAAATAGTTTACTGATATAAATAAGTTGTCAAAAAATACTGTTATGACACAGTGTCTCCAAGTTACAGAGTTGTAAAACACCTTGTTACAATGTAAATACCTGAGTTCAACGATGGAGTTTTAGTGTAAACAACCTTGTTAATCTAGGCACTGTTTCACAAGGTAAAAATTGATTTTTAATGTACACCACTTTGATTTAAGGAAAATGTGGTATATAAATACTGTTAAATAAATAATAAATAAAATAAATAAATACTGTGATTATGCATGTGTAACCATTCACTGAAATGTAGGCATATCGTATAAATGCATGCCAGGTTATGTCTCCACTCCTCTCCATAATAGATTGAATAGCAAATACTGTACTACTTTTTTTGTAATGAAAAATGTGAATTAATGATAAAATTAAGGGCTTGTTTTCTGCCAGGTCACAACAGGTAGATGACCTACAGCCTTTCTTAACTGTGATATAGTCCTTCCATGTCTCTGCTACACCATGATTGGAAGATGGAAGTTGCTACTCACCCCACCTCTTTTTTTTTTAATTTAGAAATAACTGCTGACAGAAATATATTTCTCAGTAATATATCTGTGATTTTCATCATATGCTTATTTCAGTGGTTCTAAAACCTGTTCTCAGGGCTTCCCAGGTGGTCAGGTTTTCAGGATATCCACAATGAATATGCATAAGAGAAATTGTCATATATTATCCCCATTGTATGCAAATTTCTCTCATTCATATTCATAGTCGATATCCTGAAAACCTGACTGGCAGGAAAGCCCCTAGGACAGGTTTGGGAGCCACTGGCCTATATAATTCCCATTTTCTAGTATCAAATGTGAGACCATGTTTGCTTCACTGAATGTTTAGAAATACCCTGAAAATTCCCCTAAAGCCTAACATTATGGATGGTCTCCAAAGTAATTGGTGACCTTGAACATGTACAGTTTAGGATATCAAGGAAAACATAATTAACTTTAATAAACTTTGAAAGTGAAGGAATGAAATTCATTTTTGGTTCGCTGATTCTGTCTTGTCATTGATTGTGTGCATTTTCAATTCGGCCTTTCATTTTTTGCAACAAATTGAATATATATCAATTTTAATTTTTGTTAAAGCTCAGTTTTATATTTTTGACATTTCATTCCATATTGTAATATGGTAATTCTCCTATGTTATGAAGCAATGGGTCAAAATTCAGGGCTTTAGCCAGAACATATTGTGATATATTCTTTTTCTTTTTACTAGAAAGCTGATTATGGTGGGCAATTTAGCCAAAATGTAAAGTGATACTATGTATATCATTCTTTTTAGAAAGCTGATCCTGGAGAGCACATTCTGGTTTGAGAGAAGTTGTGCCTGATTATAAGAAATAAATGTGCCAACAGAAGACATTTGAGTTGGGTATTTTTTGCTTGTCTTTAGCTTCTTCTTCTTTTCAACAAATAAAAAAAAAACATTAGTGCTCAGTCATGTTAAAATTATATCATATTAATTAATATGTACTGAAGTCATTGGTTTCTAAGCCTGTCCTGATAGACCCCCTTCCCTCCCCAGCCAGTCAATGGAGGCAGTGCATGCAAATGTATCTCATGCATATTCATTGTGATCATCGTCAAAACCTGATTGGCTGGGGCTTCTCTAGAACAGGTTTTGGACCCACTGACCTAACTCAATCTGTTTTTGTTATATACTAGATTTGAGTTTTAAGTCTATGGGGTATATTTACTAAACAGTGGTAAGGGAGCAGACTTTTCCATGCATTAATGGAAGTGATAAGGGGTTACCATTTGGTAAGTGTGATGGGCGTTTCAGAGGCATTCTGGCATTAAGGGGTGGAAATGGACACTTAGCATTCAGTAACAGGACATTAAGGGATGGGAGTGTACACTTACCGTGTGGTAATAGCACATGCTACAGGAAGGTGTCTGGCATGCACCTTAATGCAGAAAAAGCATAGTTACTCACCTGTAACAGGTGATCTCTGGGAACAGCAGGAAATTAGTCCTCACATATGGGTATCGGCGGTACCGACGGAGCCTGCGCGGGAACGCGCCCCAGCATCCAATAAGAACGCTTTTGGGAGCATCCCTCTGCACATGCGTGCTGCCTTCCCGCCTTTCCAACTGTCCCTCTTCAGTTAAGTTTGTAGCTGAGTGAAAGGATAGAGGGAGAGAGGAAAGAGACAAAGAGAGAGAGAGAGAGAACTCCTAGGGGAGGTGGGTGGGTTGTGAGGACTAAATTCCTGCTGTTCTCGGAGATCACCTGTTACAGGTGAGTAACTATGCTATCTCCAGGAACAAGCAGAAATGTAATCCTCACATATGGGGACTCCCTAGCTGAAGATGCCAGGGAGATAGCCTCACGAAGGTGCCACCGTCAAGGGTGAAGATCCTTCCTCCCATGGATTTCTGGCATCCCACCAGGGTTGGTGGGTAGGAGTTGGTTTATGTTTGAAAAAGGTTTTGAAGAACAGCTTGGCCAAAGAAGGCATCCAAATGGGAGGCTTTATCTAGGCAGTAATGGGCTGTGAAGGTGTGTACTGAAGCCCAGGTGGCTGCTCGACAAATGTCATCGATAGACACAGAGTGGAGATTAGCCATAGAAGCTGCCATGGCCCTTACATTATGAGCTGTGACATGGTCCTGAAGAGGAAGACCCTTACTCTCATAAGTAAAGGATATGCACTGATAAAGTTCTTCTGGAGACTGGATGTCCCAAATGACTAGGGTCAAAAGCTATAAAAAGTTGTGAAGACTTTCTATGTTGCTATGTTCTTTGTATGTAAAAGGCTAAGGCCCTTTTGCAATCCAAAGTATGAAGGTTCCTTTCTGCATTTGAGGTGTGAGGCCTGGGAAAAAATACAGGAAGGTAAATTGATTGATTTAAATGAAAAGGCAAAACCACCTTTGGCATAAAATGAGGGTGAATTTGAAGAACAACCTTATCATGATGAAACCTAGTATAAGGAGGATCAGCCACTAAAGCTTGCAATTCACTGATGTGATGGGCAGAGGTGATTGCAATTAGGAAGATGACCTTCCAGGTCAAGAACTTAAGGGCCACAGTGGCTAAAGGATCAAAAGGCGGCTTCATGAGCTGCCCGAGAACTAGATTTAGATCCCATGCCACCGGTGGTGGCTTGATGAGAGGTTTGGTTAATAGAAGGCCTCTCATAAATCTTGATATGAGTGGATGAGAGGAAATTGGTTGTCCATTCAGAGGCTTATAAGAAGCTGCAATTGCACTAAGATGGACTCTTACCGAATTGGTCTTTAACCCAGAATTCGATAAGTGAAGAAGATACTCTAGTATTGATTCTAAGTGTACAATCAGGGGGTTTAATCCCCTCCTGGAGCACTATATAGTAAAATGTTTCCACTTGAAGGCATAAGATCTTCTTGTGGAAAGTTTCCTAGAAGCTCGAAGGATATCTTTTACCTGCTGAGACAGGTTGAGATCCTGGAGGTCTAAGCCTTCAGCAACCAGGCCATGAGGTGCAGGGACTGGGGATTTGGGTGCCATAGCATGCAATAAATAATACCCGGAATCAGTACAAGGATCCAAACCAATTTATTGTGCACAAGGCCCAAGCATCAAAGGACTGAGCAATGGTGAACAGGAGCAACTTCCTTAAATACAAGCTTCACAGTTTGATACAGGCAGACTTTCTATTGGTCCCAATGCCCCCTGCACCTATCCAATCGGGGACCCCCTCACTGGGCCCTCTTCCCCCTTCTCAGGCTATGCTAACATAGGCTCAGTTTCTAGACATAATACATTCCTGCTACAAGGTCACTGCATCAGCATAAAAGCATGGAATAAAGGATTAATACAAACTTATCAAAAACAGTTTAGAGCGGTTTAAGGCAGATCCTCAGCCTTCACTGACTTTGGTCTTTCTCAGCACTACTATTTCTAGCAGTGGGGGTGGGGACTCCGGCCTAGCTTGCAGGTTCATACATGTACAGGCTATTATATAGGCCATAGCCTACCACATTTCCCCCTTTGATTATTCTCTCCCGCAACTTAGAAAGGGTGGGAATTAAATCACATATTATACTTGTGTAACAGCATCATCTTGGGGTATATAGGGTAATATTGCCACATAGCCAACACTTTAGTCGCTGTCTGCCGCTTCACAGTGCTATCAATAACTGAGGTTATAGTGTGCAAGCAATGGGGTAGGAGACTTGGGAGAAACAAGCACACAGCCAATATTAAGAATACAACTAACACAAGAGTTTTCAGGCCACCCAGTCCGGAAAACATGGAACCAAACCATCCATCAAGCTCCAGTCTACGCCATTTCCGGACTGGTACATAGGCTTGCTTCCGCATCTGTTCGGCTATGTCTTCGACAACTTGGCCTTCATTATCAATCTGCAAACAACGGTTAGTTAAATTCAATATTCCATACACTCCACCTTCAGCTGCTAACAAATAATCCAGTGCTAAACATTGTTCAGGAGCATTTACACCTGGCCACAAGGACGTCTTTCTAGTGGTGGCATCATAAGACTTAGACGAGTAATCTGTATTCCAGCCTGAGTAGTAGTGATGCAGGCTGCACAGGGGGGAGAGTACGGCAAAAGTCATTCCAAGGGACCCCAGGGCTGCCCAAAGTCTTTCTCCCACAGCTTCCACTGCACCCTGGCTCCCACGATGTGTGACAGGAGTAGGGGTGTAGATTCTTAGTCTCTTACAGTAGTGGTTGTTGTTGCAAAGTGAGCCGCAATGGAGTTTCAGGGTCATTTACGGAAGTTCAATGACCAAGTTCAGGTGCGGCTGCTGGCTTTACTCGACTGTGATGGATCCAAGGTTCAAACTCTGCAACTTTAACTGCTGTTGGGGTTATCAAGATGACAACATAAGGTCCCTTCCAATGCGGTATCAACAGTGTCCTTCTCCACGCTTTGATCCACACCGAGACTTCAGGCTTGAGAGGATGTAGAGGTTGATGGGCAGCTGATGAATCTGCAAAACAGAACTTAAAACCAATAGTTCTTGCCTAGTAATTTCAGATCCAATCTGTTACATATCACCTTTTGTTCCTTGTACCATAGGCGGTGGTCGCCTATACAGAATCTCAAAAAGGGAAACTCCTAAAGACTTAGTAGGGGCTAAACCTATCCTGAGAAGGGCTATAGGAAGAACTCAGAACTGGGGCTACTTCAGGTAAACTTCATGGCAAAGTTTAGATTACTGAGATTCCAGGATTCCATTCATACAGTCTACTTTTTCCTAAGTTCTGAGGTCTGCAGGCAGTATGCATCTGATAATCTTAATATCTCGGGATCATACTTAATGGACTTGTTTCCTGAGGTTATCAACCCGCATTCTTTGTACAGGGCCTCATGTGCATGCAAGGTTGTAAGGGCATACATGGAATCTGTGTACACTTTCCCTATTGTTAGTGCTCTAGTGAGGGCTATCAGTTCAGCTTTCTGTGCTGCAGCTTCTGGGGCCAGAGCTGTGGATTCAACTACCAGATCAAGGATCACCACCGCATATCCGGCACAACAATGGCCATTAATGATGATAGGAATGCTTCCATCTACAAAGAAAGTCCGTTCAGGGTTCTCCAAAGGAACATCAGTCGAATCAGGGTGACTTGAGAATATAGTGTTCATAGTTTCTAAACAGTTATGATCATGGGGGTCAAGACCAACTGGCAACAACGCAGCAGGATTCAGAGCTTGACTGACCATCAATTGTACAACATACTTGGATACTACAACATCCGTGAATGCGAGAGCCAAAAACTTCCTTTGTGTTCCATGAGGGTCAGAACAAAGTGCAGTATAGTAACTTGAAGATTTTGTCCCGGGGTGAGCTTGTCAGCTTTGCTCACTAGGAGGGCTGTAGCTGCAACAGCTCTCAAACAAGGGGGCCAGCCTTTTGCAACTACATCCAATTGTTTTGAAAGATAGGCTACTGGCCGTTGCCAAGATCCAAGAGATTGAGTCAACACTCCTAGAACATTTCCTTGTGACTCATGAACATAGAGACTGAAAGGTTTTCTGGACATCTGGTAGACCCAGAGTTGGTGCTAACATCACATCAGAGCGGTTTTTCAAAGATCGAAAGGCTGCATCCTGTGCAAGTCCCCACTCCAATGGAGACTTTTCCATTCCTTTGATAGCTTGATGCAAGGGTTTTGCTAGCAGCGCAAAATTGGGGATCCATATACGACAGTACTCTGCGGCACCCAAGAAGGCTCACACTTGCCTCCTGGTGGTTGGAGTAGGAATACTGCATACAGCTTCTTTGCGTTCTGGTCCCAGGCATCTAATTCCGCTGGACAACTGGAATCCCAGATATTTAACTTGTTTGACATAGTTGCGCTTTGGTTCTTGAGACTGTGTATCCAGCTTCACTAAAAGGTGCATGAGTTCACTGGTGGCTTTTAGACATTCACTTTCTGAGTTGGTGGCTATGAGCAAGTTGTCCACATACTGGAGAAGAACCCTTTCTCCTGGGTTCACATAGTAGCTTGAAAGATCTTGATTTAAAATAGCACTGAAGAAAGTAGGTGAATTCTTGAATCCTTGAAGTAATCTAGTCCAGGTGAGTTGGCCCCACCTTCCTGTTGTGGGGTCTTGCCATTCAAAAGCAAACAAAAGTTGACTGTTCTGCTGAGAAAGGAGATCTGGAGCGTGCCCTAACTCCAGAGGTGCCACTTGAGAGAGACGCAGAAGCAGGGAATACCATGCCTGGCGTGGCCATCATGGTGCGATGAGAATCATGCGACCCCTGTCTCTCTGAAGCTTGAAGAGTGTTTGGGAATGAGGGGAATGGATGGGAAAGCGTAAAGGAAGTCCTGACCCCAGTGAACGAGGAAGGCATCCCTTGCCTGACAGTGGTGTGCCGGTATCCTGGAAAAGAACCAGAGAAGTTTGGCATTCAGTGGACTTGCAAAGAGGTCAATGTCTGGAGTACCCCAGAGATGAAATATCTTTGCCACCTGGTCTAGGTGGAGTGACCACTCATGAGGTAGCAATACTCGACTGAGTTTGTCTGCCCAAAGGTTTTGAATGCCTGGAAGATATACCACTAGAAGGTGAATTTGGTGCTCTCTGGCGAGGGCCCATAGTCGTAAAGCTTTGTTGCATAACGACAGAGAGCCGGATCCCCCCTGCTTGTTCACATAGAATATGGCTACCTGATGGTCCATCTGGACCAGGACTGTCTTGTAGCTGAGCTGGGCGTGGAACACTCGAAGAGCTAAATAAATTGCTCTTAATTCCAGGAGGTTTATGTGTAAACCTACCTCCTGTGGAGTCCAGGTGCCCTGGGTAGAGAGATGATCCAGGTGTGCTCCAACCCACCTGTGAGGCATCTGTTGTTAGGGTGGCTTGAAAGAGGGGTTGATGGAAAGGAGACCCCACTGTCAGATTTTCTAGAGATTACCACCATTGGAGGGACAAATTTAGTCTTTGAGAGACTGTTATTTTGTCCGACAAATGGCCCGTGGCCTGTGCCCACTGTGTGGAGAGGATCCACTGAGCTACTCGCATGTGGAGGCGAGCATATGGGACTACATGAACTGTGGATGCCATGTGTCCCAGTAGCTGCAGTAGTTCCCGAGCCGTGAGGGAGGATTTTCCTGCTGCTTGGGAAGCTAGCTGCATAATGCGAAGACAGGCAAGGGCTTGTGGAAGGAAAGCCCTTGCCTGCCTGGTATTCAGACAGGCTCCTATGAATTCTAGGCATTGGGAAGGAACTAGTTGAGACTTTGGGAAGTTGATTTCCAATCCCAAGTATTGGAGGATTCACATTGTACGAGACAGTGCAGTGCTGGCCTCTGCAACTGTGGAAGCTCAAATGAGCCAGTTGTCTAAGTAGGGAAGACAAAAATCCTCAGGGTTCATAGAAATACTGCTACTACTGCCATGCATTTCGTGAACACCCTTGGTGCTGAGGCCAGACCAAAAGGAAGAACCCTGTACTGGAAATGTCTTCCCCTGAAAAGGAAACATAAGAATTTCCTCTGATCTGGATGGATGAGAATGTGTGTGTATGCATCCTTTAAGTCCAGAGAGCAAAGCCAGTTCTGGCCTAGAAGGTATGGCAGAAGAGTTCCTAGAGAAATCATTTTGAATTTCTCTCGAAACAGATATTTGTTCAGTTCTCTGAGGTCTAGAATGGGTCTGTGTCTCCCTGTTTTCTTTGGGATAAGAAAATAGGGGGAGTAGAACCCTGTTCCCTGTTGAAAAATAGGTACTTCTTCTATTGCCCCTTGGGCAAGAAGTGTGGAGACCTCGTAATCTAGCAGATTGTCTGCAGAGGTTTGTAAATTGAACTGTTTTAGAATTGTAGGAGGGGGTATGGTGTGAAAATGAAGTTTGTACCCCTCTCCTACAATGGGCAAAGTCCAATCTTCTGCTGTTATTTGGTGCCATCTGTTGATAAAGTGGCATAACCTGCCCGGAATATTGGGGGGTTGGGGACCCCTCAGAGGCAGGAAGGTGAAGCTCTCTGGGAAGGAGTCAAAGCCCTTGAGGGGGCTGAACCTGGAGAGCTGGTTAGGCTTTCGGTCCTTTTGGCTTCTTCTGCTGTCTAGGTTGTCCCTTTTGGGCAACCTGACCTGAAGTCTGCTGGGTATAGGAAGGATAAAACTTCCTCTTTTTGCTAAAAGAGGGTTTTTTATAAGGTTTCCTTTTGGCTGGAGTGGCTGTAGACTTTGACAATCTATCTAAGGTAGAATTGTCAGCATCTAACTCATTAGCCTTTTCCTGCCAGTTCTTGCCGAAGAGATTCTCTCCTGTGCAAGGAATGTTGCCTAATTTGTCCTGTACCCAAGTCTCCAAGTCTGATGCCTGTAGCCAGGCAATCCATCGTTCACCAATGGCAATAGCAGAAGTTCTGATGATGCATTCAAAGCAGTCAAAAGCTGCACGATTGACAAACTTGG
Source organism: Ichthyophis bannanicus (assembly GCA_033557465.1). Lineage (NCBI taxonomy): Eukaryota > Metazoa > Chordata > Amphibia > Gymnophiona > Ichthyophiidae > Ichthyophis > Ichthyophis bannanicus. Next base: position 463,743,272 of record CM066035.1, read on the forward strand.
AGACATTTTGAGCATGCTTAACTAGAGCAAGAAAATCTTGTCTCTTATCATCTGGGAGAAAAGGGGCTCATACGTTCCAAGTCTCCTGTGACTTCCTTAAGGAACATTCCCATATATAGGATGTATGAACTGATTCTAGCTGAAAGCATGGAAGCTTGAAAAGTTCTGCATCCAAAACCATCCAGAGTCCTGCATTCACGACCTGGAGGATTGGATGCATGTCTCTGCAGTTTTCATCCAACGCATGGCTGATTCCACTACCATTGAATGGTGTGGTAGCTGTTTTTTTTGAAAACCAGGACATGGTGGAACTCGATACATAGTATCAAGCCTCCTAGAGTGAGGAGAAGTGGTCAGAGGTGTCTCCCACATTCTGAGTATCAAGCTATGCAGAATTTCATGGATAGGCAGAGTAGCTGCCTCCTTGGGAGCTTTAGGATATGGGAGGATTTCCAATTCCTTTGCTCTGGGTTCTTCTTCAGGAGCTACTGTGATTGAAAGACATTTGGCCATATCACGGATGAAATCCTGAAAAGACATGTCCTCTGGAGGTGACATTCTGCGTTGGGGAGAAGAGGGATCTTCTAGAAGAAACCCTCTAGTGCCAGCAGAATTGTCAGAGTCTTCGGAATCGGAGGAATCAAAGTATTCCTGACTCCAATGCTCTTGCAAAACATGATCCCGGTACCGATCGAAGTCGGTACCAAGGTGAACCGGTACCGCTTTGTCCCCTCCAGCCAGAGATGGCATAGGAAGAGTTCCCACCGGGGCCGGCACCATCGGTACCGGCATCACCAGTGTCGGTACCGGTGTCTGTACCAGGGTCGGTACCGGCATTGGTGTCAGTGTCCATGTCGGCACCAGTACTCTTGGGACCACCGGTACCGCAGCCGAGAGAAGAGCTGTGATACTGCGCTCGATAGTGAGGAACCTCTGGTCTATCGAGGCTGCCGATGCCTGGGTGTCGGTACCAGAAAGGATGGCTGGAACCCCTGAGCATGGCACAGGTAGTTCTTGCGAGGTTGAGGCCTCGAGAGCATCCTGAAGCCCCATCGATGCTTTGGAAGCCGAAGCCTCCCGCCGGGGCTGTTTTGCCACTGTGGTTCCCTCAAGGGCAATGCCAACGGCCTCTCGATGCTTAGCAGGAGAGCTACCCTTTGAGGACCGGCTCTTATATTTAGTTACCTGAGATCCATGGGAGGAAGAAGAGGCCCTCAATGATGTCGATGCAATGGATCTGGCATCCGAAGAAAAAAGGGTACCGAGCTTTGCGGCCCAGTTCTGTCTTCCTCTTTTGGTCATCCCCATGCAGGAGAGACATTCAGTTGGAGAATGATCAGGTCCTAAACATTTTAGACAGCAATCATGGGTGTCAGTGCGGAAATGGTACCGCCACACTTAGTACATTTTTTAAAGCCACTAGTTAGCTTTTCCATGATTTAGGAAAAAGGGACCTAGTGCCCAAAATGGCACCTAGCACCAAAAAGGAAAGTTTCTGAAAGAAACACTGAAAGGGTTTTTTTTTTGTTTTTTAAAGAAGAAAAGAAAAGAACCGGCGGTACTGGTAGGCGTCATGCGGTAGGCAAACGCGACCACAGAAAGAAGTTTAAAGATGTAATTTTCTGCGGTGACAGGGAATAGGTTCTGTCGGCTCCGCGGAAAACAAAGAACTGAAGAGGGGCAGTTGGAAAGGTGGGAAGGCAGCGCGCATGTGCTGAGGGATGCTCCCAAAAGCATTCTTATTGGACGCTGGGGAGCGTACCCGCGAATGCTCCGTCGGTACCGATGAAACCCATATGTGAGGACTACATTCCTGCTTGTTCCTGGAGATGTTACTGAAACGCTCAAAAGGGGGTAGGGAAGCCATTGGAGAAGGTATGATTTGCAAGCACATATGAAGATATGAAGAGCATGTTTTGCAAGCACAATTGGTAGCTGATGGAGTTGACTCACCTGATGCCTCACAATACTGAGAAAGGGCCAATAACACAGTGAAAAATTAGAACTAAAAAAGAAAATATTCACTCTACATATACACAATCTTTAAGTAGAAAAGATATTTCATACAGAATCAAACAGTGAGGAGAAAAAGGCCTCAAAATCACTGGGGTTAAGAGCTAAAACAACGGGCATGGACCACCCAAAGCTCCCCACAAAACATCAACAGCCAGAAAAAACTCCTCACATGGAAAATCTCTATTCTCATCTAGAGCATATAACATGTCACAAATAGTACATATCAAATTAATGCAAAAACTGTACTTATCTTAAACAATTCCTCAATCTCATAGCAGCCAAAACAACTGTAAAGACAAAACCGTGGTTATCAAGCCTTTCTTATGCAACCCCCGATGCCACCAAGATGCTGGCTAGGAGTTTTGTCATATGCTTTCTCAAGGGAAGATTTCAAATGCTGTAGAAGAGACCAGAGAACAACCATATAAAAATAATGAATATCATAAGAAGATAATGGCAGCAGAAAACAACAAAAAGTAGCAATCCAAACGTTATACAACACAAACCTTGTATGTCCATAAAACAACTTGTAACCATGCACACTATGCACATCCTTCACACAAATGCTCAAATAGTGAAAAAATCACCACACATGTGCACTCTTATACACACCCACCCCACCTACATGACATCAGCACTAACCAACATCACCGGAACAAAGAACAAATATAATTTTACATCCACAGCACCATGGGACCAAAGATCGCACCCAAATAGTGGTGATGCCACCTGTGGTGGTAAATGATGATGTACATATAGACAAGGTCTTAGATAGTGCTGGGGAGGAGTCTGCTGTCTTGGTACATGTCGGTACCACTGACATAGGAAAATGTGGTAGGGAGGTTCTGGAGGCTAAATTTAGGCTTTTAGGTAGGAAGTTGAAATCCAGAACTTCCAGGGTAGCATTCTCCAAAATGCTTCCTGTTCCACAAGCAGGACCCAAAAGGCAGGCAGAGTTCCGGAGTCTCATTGCATGGATGAGACAATTGATGAGGGTTTTGGATTTGTTAGGAACTGGGAAACATTCTGGGGAAAGGAGGGGCTCTTCTGAAGGGATGGGCTTCACCTTAACCGGGATGGAAACAGGTTTGCTAGTATTAACCTTTAAAAAGGAGATAGAGCAGCTTTTAAACTAGATAAGAGGGGAGAACTGACAGTTGCCCAAGAGCACATGGTTCAGAACAATGTATCCTTGAAGGATACTACCAAAGAATGAAGTTAGGGCATATCAGCAGAGAGGTTCCAATAAAGACAAAAGTAGCCCAAATGCCCTTGAATGTGGAGCAGACAGAGCTTAAAGATTCCAAATTGCCCCTGCCTAATGATAGCCAGATTAATATGAATAAAATACAGTCTCTAAAATGCATGTATGCAAATGCTGGAAATCTAAAAAATAAGATGGGCTAGAATTTATAGCGCTAAATGAGAAGTTAGATATGATTGCTATCTCAGAGACATGGTGGAAGGAGGACAACCAGTGGGACACTGTGATACCTGGGTACAAACTATATCACAATGTAGAGCTGATCAAATTGGTGAAGGGGTTGCGCTTTATGTTAGAGAGTGCTTTGAGACACAAAGGATTAAAGTTTTGCAGGAAACAAAATTTACTGTAAAATCTCTATGGATTGAAATTCCATGTAAAAAGGGGAAGGCGATGGCAGTGGGGGTGTACTATCGACCGCCTGGAAAGAATGAACAAATGGATGATGAAATGCTCAAAGAAATCAAGGAAGCTAACAAAATTACAGCACAGTAATAATAATGGGTGATTTCAATTATCTCGTTATCAACTGGGTCAGTGTCACGGCAGGACATGCTAGGGAGATAAAGTTTCTAGATGAAATAAATGACTGCTTCTTGGAGCAGCTGGATCATGAACTGACCAGAGGGGAAGGCATTTTGGACCTAGTCCTTAGTGGAACACCATATCTGGTGTAAGAGATAAGGGTGTTGGAGCCACTTGGCAATAGTGATCATAGCATGATCGTGTTTGATTTAATTAATGGAGGAGGGATGGTAAGGAAATGCACATACTACCTTTTAACTTTTGAAAGGGAGACTATGATAAAATGAAGAAAATATTTAAGAAAAAAACTGAAAAGAACAGTTGCAAAGCTTAAAGAATTACATCAAGCTTGGGTATTGTTTAAAAATACTACCTTGGAAGCCCAGACAAGCTGTATTCCATGCTTTAAGAAAAGTGGAAGGAAGTCCAAAAAACTGCCAGCATGGTTTAAAGGTGAGGTCAGAGAGGCTGCTGTTGCCAAAGAAACATCTTTCAGGAAATGGAAATGACGAAAACTGGAAATAGCACAAGCACTGGCAAGTTAGATGCAAGGCAGGCAAAGAGAGAATTTGATAAGAAGCTTGCCGTGGAAGCAAAAACGTGTAATAAAGACTTTTTCAAGTATATGCATAGCAAAAAACCTTGAGAGAGTCAGTTGGATCATTACATGATAGAGGGGTAAAAGGGTCACTAAGAGGGGACAAGGCCATAGCGGAGAGACTGAATGAATTCTTTGCTTCGGTCTTTACTGAGGAAGATGTAGGGATGTTACCCATGATTGAAGTGGTATTTAAAGGTGATACTGCAGAAGAACTGAAAAGAAATATCAATACACCGGGAAGATGTATTACAACTATTTGCTAAACTGAAGAGTAGCACATCACCTGGACCAGATGGTGTACATCCAAGGGTGTTGAAAGAACTGAAATATGATATTGCAGTCCTGATAATGGTAATCTGTGAACTATCTTTAAAATCATCTGTAATACCTGAAGACTGGAGGATGGCCAATGTAACGCCGATTTTTAAAAAGGGTTCCAGGGATGATCCGGAAAACTACAGACCGGTGAGCCTGACGTCAGTGCCGGGAAAAATGGTAGAAACCATCATAAAGAACAAAATTACTGAACATGTAGATAGTCATGGCTTAATGGGAGACAGCCAATATGGCTTTAGACAAGGAAAGTCTTGTCTTACTAATCTGTTATGGTTTTTTTTGAAGGTGTGAATAAACAGGTTGACAAACGTGTATCTGGACTTTCAGAAAGCCTTTGACAAGGTCCCTCATCAGAGACTTTTGGTAAAACTAAAAAGTCATGAGATAGCAGGCAGTCTATTACTGTGGATCAGGTACTGGTTAAAAGATAGAAAGCAGAGGGTAGGGCTAAATGGCCAATTTTCACAATGGAGAAAGGTGAATATTGGAGTACCCCAGGGATCCATGCTGGGTCTGCTGCTTTTTGACAAAGTAAATTGTGGTCTTCTTTTGAGCGATCAATACTATAACTATTGTCAAAAAAACACTCAATACTATCAAAAATGGGACAAAAATCTTCTTCAAGTTATTTCTTGCAGTTATTCAAGAATATGTAATTTTTCTAACTATGAAGGTCTCAGACTTCTTCGGCACTCTTTTTTAGACATGTAGCATGTCGAACTGATGTGCCTAATAACATCAATGACCTTCTATACACACTACCTAATGGTAATGAAACAGATGGAGCTGTTATCCCTACTTGGCACTGCTGAAACTCTTGAAACAAATACTAAAAGCTCATTATTCATCATAAAATCCTTCCAACACTTAGCTTCTAGATGATTACTTCACAGCAAACTCTCCACCATGCTTCGTTTGATCCATTTGATTTTGACATATGGCATGGCATTGTCTGGATTTGTTTTATGTCCTTCACCATTGGGGCTGCTGACAAGCAGGTCTGCTGCTGTAATGTAAGGAGGGAGTGCATTGTTAGGCCATTGTGATAACATGTGATTTTTAATTGCGCATATGATTGGAACATCCACAATAACAGTCCTATGTTTGCATACTACAATTGTCACATGGGTCATGATGTCACATGGCTCCTGATGCCACACATGCCGTGCCATATGTAGCCATGGGTAATTTGTCTAGCTGCACTCTCCAATACCTATGTGCCATAGCAGTGGGGAAAACAAGAAACCTAGACACACACTCATGGTGCCTTACCCTGCATGCAGGCCTCAATCTCCCTGATGATTGACAAACAATGATCTGGTGTGTTCACAGACCACTAAAGGCACCTCATGAGAAAGGCCCATCATGATATTGAGCCTATTATTCTATGTTCAGTACTGCTCATTCCATAGGCCTGAGCTCATTCCACAGGCAGCCTTTCATGACTCTGATGGAGTCATGACAGGCTGCCTGTCATTAGCACATACCTTCAGTAGCCGTTATATGTCCTCTGTGAGGATCAATTGCTTAAGACCCAAAGATAAGGGATGGGGCCTATAATGTAGATGCAAAAGGCTAGGTCTGGGTATCATTGAAGGTTGCAGGCTGGGTATAAGAGCATGAAAATGTCACATGGTCAGTTGGAGAGTCTGTAAATAATAGAGACATGGTCACATGTCTCCTTGCTTCCACATCCCAGACATATTTGGCCATGCATATCTGCTGTTTACTGGGTGAAACCCTTCTGGGAATAAGTACAGGTTTATCAGACTAGGAATAATGGATGCCACTGAACATCAGGGTGTCTCCCCTATCTGGGGCATCATTTGGGCCCATGGAGCACATGACAGTGGGGTTACAACTGTGGCCCTCAGTGGTGTATCACTCACGTCCCTTTTTAGAGGGTGGAAAATATATCAGGCCACATAATCCATGCAGGACTGGCAAAATCAGACACAGTGAGAGGACTGGATCATGTTAGCATTGAGGTTCTGTGTATCATTCACACACTCTCTGAGGTGCATGTGCAGTTGATAACTGAGTGCCCTGAGAATGTGTCCAGGCATATCCCAAGAAGATCCCTGATTGCATGCCCTCTATTGGAGCATGTGTGTATCACAAGGCAGGATGGTGTGTCTCAGCAGGCATGAACAGAGGTTGGTAATGTCTCAGTGCCCAACATACTGTAGCTAATGTGAATTGGAGATCACATACACATGGCTGGATATCAGGACCTTCTATTAGCATATGCTTAGGGCTCACATAGTTGCAGAAAGGATGTCTTTGGACCTTATATCAACAACTGCAAGTGTGGGCATGAGGATGATGACAGGTGTCCCAACACTATGGTTTGTGTGTCCATCAGTGAATGGGCTGGGAGGGACATGAATCATGTCTGAAGCTATCCTTGCAGATGCTGGGGAACATGATATCCACACTTGTTCGATGGGTGACTTGCAGTGGTAGGAGCTTGGCACAGCTGGACATGGTTGCATTGCCAGTGAGCTTGGCACACTGAACATTGCCTGTTACAGATGTGTGACAATGGCACAAATTGGCAGCTCAGAGCAAAGGTACACATCCACAAACATACTACCATGTCGCCAGAATACACAGGCTGTGTCCTGTATCACAAAGGTTGAGTAGCTCCTGCACCACAATACATTTGCAGCTGCTGGGCTCGATATTCATGTGGCCAAGCCATGTGCTGCTATGATGTATAGCCCTCCCTGCTGACCCTTAACCCTGGATATTCAATGCTGGGATCATATGTGGCCCTGGCATTGACTATCTGGAGAGTGTCACACATGCTGGAGACTGTAGTAGCTAACTAGGCAGCAGCGATATTGCATGCTGCACGGTTATCTCCTGCACCTAAATGATAGACAAGAGTTTTCCTCGCCTATCCTTTAATGCAGGTCACTAATGGGGCAGTATGCAATCTCACTGCTACTGTATTAGTGACAATCTCTGCCTCTGCTCCATCCTGGAATGCTCCCAACATGCCCTGATGCTAACTGCATTGTATCAAGGCATGTAGCAGGGTTAGAAGGGGATATTCAATGATACTAACCATGTACAAGCCATGGAATATCCCGATGGAAGGCATTTACATGGTTTACTGGACTGTAATCCATGTAAATGCCTCCTGGATATCAGGCCTGTCATGCTGACAAAAGGTGCTGTAACATGTTGAACTAACAAGGACATGTCACATCTCGCAAAAGTGATTGTATAAGGGAACTGTTCTGTGTGTGGGATGCAACAACTATGGCGCAAGGGGGAATGATTTGTAGATCCCGATCAATTAAGGGCAAGGGCACAGCTGGTTTACACATGTTCACACATAGGTTGCACATGATGTGTAGGCCCTGGGCAAAGGTGACATTTCAAACCCCAAAAGGCCATGGAAGGAGACATATACACATGTGCATTGTGGATCAGGAACTGGTTAAAAGATAGAAGGCAGAGGGTAGATCTAAATGGCTAGTTTTCCCAATGGAGAAAGGTGAATAGTGGAGTACCACAGGGATCTGTGCTGGGTCTGCTGCTTTTTAACATATTAATAAATTACCTGGAAATGGAAATAATGAGTGAGGTTATCAAATTTTCAGATGACTCAAAAATATTAAAAGTTCTTAAAACACATGAGGATTGTGGAAAATTGCAAGAGGATCTTGATAAATTGGAAGACTGGGCATCCAAATAGCAGATGAAATTTAATGTGGACAAGTGCAAAGTCATGCAACTAGGAAAGAAAAACCTTAACTATGGTTACACGATGCAAGGTTCCACATTAGGAACCATCACCCAGGAAAAAGATTTAGGCATCATCGTGGTTAATATGATAAAACCCTCCACCCAGTGTGCAGTGGCGGCCAAGAGAGCAAATAGAATGTTAGGTATCATAAGGAAAAGAATGATAAATAAATCAAAAGATATTATAATGCCTCTGTATTGTTCCATGGTGCGACCGCACCTTGAATATTGTGTGCAATTCTGGTCACCGTATCTTAAAAAGGATATAGTGTTATTAGAAAAGGTACAGAGAAGAGCCACCAAATGGTAAAGGCGATGGAAGGATACCCCTATGAAGAGAGGCTAAAAAGGTTAGGGCTCTTCAACCAGGAAAAGAGACGGCTGAGGGGAGATATGATAGAGGTCTATAAAGTAATGAATGGAATGGAACGAGTAAACGTAGATCGATTGTTTATGCCATCAAAATATAGAAAGGCTAGGGGGCATGCAATGAAGCTACAGGGTAACGTATTTTAGATTAATAAGATAAAATATTTTTTCACTCAACGTATAATCAAACTCTGGAATTTGCTACCGGAGGATGTAATAAAAGCTATTAGTGTAGCCAGGTCAAAACAAAGCTTGGACTAGTTCCTGGAGGAAGGGTCCATAAACCATTATTAAAGGGGACCCAGAATATCCACTGTTTGACCCAATACAAGCATTGTGGAACCTGTGCCTTTTTTGGGAACCTGCAAGGTACTTGTGACCTGGATTGGCCACTGTTGAAAACAGGATACTGGGCTTGATGGACCTTGTTCAGACCCAGTATGGCCTCTTATGTTCTTATGTTCATATGTTACCAGCACAAAGCGTCATGCTCATATTACCCCTCTTCTCAAGTCACTTCATAGGCTCCCTATCCATTTCCACATACAGTTCAAACTTCTCCTGCTGACCTATAAGTGCATTCACTCTGCAGCTCCTCACAATCTTTCTTCTCTTATCTCTCCCTACAACCCTCCTTGGGAACTCCGCTCTTCTTGCAAATCGCTTCTATCTGTGCGCTTCTCTTCTGTTGCTAACTCCAAACTTTGCTCCTTTCCTCTTGGTGCTCCTTATGCCTGGAGCAAACTACTTGAGTCTGTACATCAGGCGCTTTCTCTTACCCTTTTCAATTCCAGGCTGAAAACTCACCTCTTCGCGGCCGCTTTTGGATCTTAACTCACTTGATCGCCTTCTTGTGTCATTACAATTCTCCCTAGATGTATCCTATGTCTACAGTTACTGTGTTATGTCTTGACTAGATTATAAGCTCTGATGAGCAGGGACCATCTTTCACATATGTCTGTGCAGCGCCGTGTACATTTTGTAGAGCTATACAAATGTTTGGTAGTAGTAGTAGTAGTTTAGGAAACATGCTGCGAAATATGCCAAAATAGAGGGGCTGAACAGCACCCATGCAGCACCTCCCAATTCCATTAAAAAAAGAGCGACTTGGTGCCCCAACACAGCACTTCCAACCTTCTTGAAAAACAAGAGGGACTTTGTGACCCAAACATAAATATCAAGAAGGGTGTGGCAACCCCAACATAATTCCTGAAACTGCGCACTGGACCAGCATGGTATTAAGGTAACTATATATTCCGCAAAAAAACAAAGGAAATGCAGGATGCTCATACACCAAGGAACTAAAAGAAAAAGCGAGAACCACAGCACAGTTTATAATACCAAATTATAATGCACTTTATTTTGTATAACCTGAGTTGTGGTTCTTGCTTTTTCTTTTTGTGCCATCAAGTCAGTGTTGACTCATAGTGACCCAGCCTACCTCTGGGTTTTCTTGGTAATGTATCACAGGAAGTAGATTGCCAGCCTTTTATTCTGAGGCAATGGAGGGTAAAGTGACTTGCCCAAGGTCACAAGGGTACTAGGTAGTTGCTCTAAGCACTAGGCTACTCCTCCACTCCATCTTTTGAATATATATTCTGCATCCATAGAAATCTCTCCCTCAACAATGGGTACAGAGCAGAGGTAGGACGTTCACCCACAGAACTCAATATAGTTTTAAAAAATCTGAATCTGGTCATCTTACAAACAACAACATAAACATTCTCCAGTACCAGGCAGATTGTGAAATAACATAAAACCCTGCAAAAGTCACCAAAGATCTGCAAGGCGAAATCTACCATTGCATACCAGTATAAACTTCCAAAACTCAAACATGGGGCCTACCCAGAAAAAAAAACATCACTATAAATACTGCAGTAGACCCTAGAACATCTATACATCTATTTGAAAAGCTGAACAAGTCAAATGATTACAGTACAGATCCCTATGTACAATTTCCGTGTTAACAGAATGCCTGGCCTCAATCACATACTCAGAACACAGACCCTCACCAAGTACAGAATATGTGACCACAACCTAAATGAAAAACAAAAATATATGTAGAAAAAAATGAAACTAAAACCCCAAGAAACCAAACTTCACATGAGGAGCAACACCAGATTAATAAAAGAGATGTGTAAAATATAAAGATTGAACTTTGCACTATCACTAAATTGAAAATAAAATTGTTTTTCTACCTTTGTCTTCTGACCATTTTATTCTCTGATCATGCTTGTCCTGATCTGAGGCTTCTGCTTTCTTCTGTCTTCTTTTAATTCTCTTTCTATGGTCTCTAGTCCATCTTCCATTTCTTGTCTCTCCTTTTTTTTCTTTACTTCCTTCCAACTTAGATATTGATTTTTTTCCTTTCAGCTTTCTTCCATTTATCTCTCTCGCTCTCTGTCCACCCTGATTTCACTACTCCTTACTATCCAGTTCTCAATCTCCCTCTTTTTTACACTATCTACCTACCACTTTTCAACCTTCACCCCAGTTCTTCCATTCCCCAGCTCTTCTTCCCAGGTCCATTATTTCCCAGTCTTTTGCTCACTTTCTCCCCCTCCATGTCTAACATCTCTCTCCCCCTCCCTCACCCAGTGTCTCTCTCTCTCTCTCTCTCTCTCTCTCTCCTTCCCTCCATCCAGAAATTATGTTCTCTCTTTCCTTCCATGTCTGCCCTCTCCCTTCCTATCTCCCTGCAACCAGCATCTACCCCATCTTCATGCCATCCCCTCCCCTCTCCTCCCTATTACTCTCATGTTCATCTTCTCCCATCTCTCCCCCTATTACCCCCATGTCCTGTACACACTACTAAAACTCGTATCCACACTTTGGTCACCTCCTGTCTCGAGTATTACAACCTCCTCTTTGCTTGTCTTCCTTAGAGTCATCTCTCTCCTCTTCAATTTCAAAACTCTGCTGAACGGCTAATCTTACGCCAACCCCTCTTCTCAGATCACTTCATTGGTTCCCCTTCCATTTCCGTATACAATTCAAAATTCTCCTTCTGACCTATAAATGCATTCACACTACTGCCCCTCACTATCTTTCCTCTCTCCTCTCTCCCTACACCCCTCCTCGTGAACTCCGCTCTTCATCTGGCTTTCTTCCATCTATGCCCTTTTCTTCCACTGCCAACTCCAGACTTTGATCTTTTCACCTTGCTTCTCCTTATGCCAGGAACAAACTTCCTGAATCTATACATTAGGTTTCATCTCTCCCCTTTTTCAAATCCATGCTAAAAGCTCACCTCTTTGAGGCTACTTTTTGATCCTAATCCCTTGTTCTCCTTCTGTCTCTTTTCCCTATTTAAACCCCTTGTTTCTCTTGTATTGAACTGTGTGTCTTGATTAGACTGTATGCTCTAATGAGCAGGGCCCGTCATCTATATGTTCTTGTACAGTGCTGCATATGCCTTGTAGCGCTATATAAATGATTAATAGTAGTAGTAGTCGTAGTAGTAAAGTTGGCTGGAAATGAGCCGGAGTTCCTAGAGATGTTATAGAATACCCACACATCCACAAAACCTAAGTGGAAAAGTCACGCCTACCTTGGAGCTGGTGTAAAGGTGTGCGGGAGTTGCCAGGGAAACTATTTTATAAAGACAGATAGGCAGATATGTTTCTTTAATAAAACAAGTGCACCATATTTGCCTACGTGCCTTCACAGCCGAGGTGTTGCATTGTAAAATTACCCACCATTTGGCCTGTTACAGGATATTAGATTAATGATTCCATTAAGTTAGTATCACTATTCTAATATGATAGATAGATATAGAGAGAGAGATAATTATTATGTATATTCATATATTTTTCTGCCTTTATAATGCTTTGCTGTAATCTCTTGTGGAAAGCTGGAATGTAAATGCAAAAATAAATTTAAAAATACCTATAGCCTACTTACTATATAATTATAATAGGGATTTATTATAGTGATTCATATAAATAGTAAGTCTGCGAGGCAGCTGCTCGTTTTTATTTTGATAGCTGTGAAAGGAAGCATACATTATTTTTACTAAAAAATTAAATATAAAATATAAGACTTTGAGATGTATTTCCTAGTTCTAAGCTACTACATGCAAATATATAATAAGCCAACAAAATGAAAATAAGTTGCTGCCTCCAAATACCACTATTACGTTTGCTAAAGCAAAGACCAAGAGGGAAGGATTATGTATAGCAGGTATATAGGGGGGGTCATTTACTAAAAGTTAACATGCATTTTATTTATTTTTTTACCAAAGGTGCATTGTGTAATATGGGTCTTGTGGCAAACATGCATTAATTCCAAAATATCAAAAAAATTAATAGCATTAGTGCCCACTATTACTAAAAAAAACCAAACAAACCAGTAGAGGGCTGCTGATTGTATGTACAAGGATGGTGAAAACAATTAAAAACTAATGCCACACTTTCTCATCTCCCTGGAGTTGAGGTATAACCTACCAAATCCTTTTTCATCACTGTTATCATTGCAGTCATCTAGCCAGTTACAGATTTTATCAGCTTCAATACAGTGTCCATTGTCACACGTAAAGTGCTGGAGTGCACAAGTTGCTTCGGGAGACAGTGTTTATTTCTGATTTTGCTGCTTCTGGCCTGCCACTGCCTTCTTGCTGTTTTATTTTTCCTGCTCAAGCTTGTCTGCTATTGGTTCCTCCAAGAAATCAGCCTGATTTGGAATAAAACAGGCTGATTCTTTGGAAGAACCAATAGTGGCAGTGTTTATTTCTGATTTTGCCACCTCTGGCCTGCCATTGCCTTCCTGCCATCTTATTTTCTCACTCAGATGAGCTTGAGCAGGAAAAAAAATGGCAGGAAAGCAGTGGCAGGCAAAAGGCAGCAAAATCAGAAATAAAAACAGCTATGGCTGCTGGAGTGCCACCCCTGCTCTGAGCTGAGTTGTTTTGTTTTGTTTTAAGTGATTGAGGAAGGGTGCAAGAGGTTTGGGGGATACTGGGAGAGAGTCTTGGCTCTGCTTTGTTTATTGGTCTATCCCATTGCGGTGGCAAGAGATTTGGGGAGGGAGGACATGACGAAGGAAGGTGCTGAACCAGGAGGGAGGTGGAAAGAGAGAAAAAGCTGTCTCCGTGACTTGCTCCAGCTGCTGGCTTAAGGTAGCAGAAAACACAGCCGAATATACCTAGGACCAGGCCTGCAAAGCGGCAAGTACAAAACAAAAGCATGGGGTCTTCATGACTCCAGTGCACATGGAAGATCCTGCCTACCCCACATACTTCTGATTTAAGTTTGCATCAGAAGGGAGCAAGACCAGCAGAGCTTTTTAGCGTGCTGGTGTCACAAAGATACTGCATTTTTTCCCCTTCATGATCTCTTGCCTGCGGTCGCTGCTTCTTATCGGATCTAAGGCAGCACCATCTCCCCCCCCCCCCTTCCTCCTCCCACTGCTGTAGACTCAGCAGAAGCAGTGGCAGATGGTCTTTTTAAAATATTTTTTGTTTTGTTTTTGGTTAAGAAAAGGCTGAGTGAGGCGGCAGTCACTAGGGTGTTTGGGGATATTTTTGCCGCCCCCCAAACTTTGCTGCCTGAGGCGGCTGCCTCACTCTGCCTTATAATAGAGCTGCTCTTGCTGACAGCAAATGATAGGCAGCAGACAGAGGTCTGACCACCCATGTTTCTCAAATCTAGACTGCGTACACATAAACTCCCTATCAAATATTCAAAGACCGCATATGTTGATTTGTCTCTTGTTTCTGCCACATGTTGCTTCATACAAGGTACCCATGTTGGATTCCTAGTAGCACTCAAGGTGCCCACAGACCAAACTATTAGATCTCCATTGCCTTTGAACAGATCACAGACTATTATGTCACTTTCCCAGTATCTGTAGAGGGCAGGGGCTTCTGCATCTGCAGGATTCATTACCAACATCAGGACACACATATGTTTAGAGTCTTGCCTTCATAGTTTGTTTGGATAGCACATTGTGTCTGCAAGCATGGACATCACAATCATGGCCTGCAGACTTCATGAATCTATGGTGGCTCACGCAGCACTTTGCTATAAGGCCTGCTCCTGCAGGCTGTTTGTCCATGACACCTGAATTTGACATGTCAGTGATAGTTCATTATACCTGAAGGCCAAGGACTTTGTCTCATTCACATATATGCAGTACACACTGCACATCCAACTCCTGTGATGGTAAGCTGAAAACCTGTTCACACATCCTTTCTTTGCTTCATATGCACAGAATGACAGACAGTTCATTTCACAGACATGACTGGACAACAGTGGAGTCAATTCATGTGAGTGAGTCTTTGACACCATGACAAATAATAGTGCAGCTGTTGGGCTAGCATTCCCAATGTGGCCAAACCCTATATGGTTCCAGAGCACTTGGTGTTTGCATGCTACACCTACACATTTGTCATTATCATCTCCTGTTATCCTGGCCTACTTAATTTGTCAAGAGGTGTATGCATGTATGTCCCTCTGACTATCTGCTTATTAGACCACCCAATGCAGGGGGAAGCTGCTCCAGGGTAACATGACCCATAGGGTTTCCAGGATTTGTAGCACACAATGAATCAAATGACAGCAATAGAATAAAGCTCACATGACCTATACAGACCCAAGACAGGAATGCAGAGGTACAGGGGCACGGACCATGCTTGTCAGAATATTTGACAGAACAGTCTTACATCTGAGAATCCCAGCCATCATAGAGTCTATATATTCTGTGTTCATCAATTTGTCAGTGACCTCTGTATTAACATCACTTCCTCTCACAGTATTAAATGCCTTCAACATCCACTGTAAGGTGGTCACATCTAGATTTTTACAATCTTTTCCCCTTCTTCCTTTCCTTGGTCATTACACATCACACCTGTATTAGATAGCATTTGTTACTCTGGCCTTAGCATATGTATAACACATGCACACGTGATATTGGCATCAAAGATGTCCTAATGATGTTTGCCGCCCTTGGCAGGACTTCAGTGCAGATCCCCGCCCCCCATCATCTAACCTCTGAGAAGGGGCATAATAGCAATTGTTCAATGGAGCAGATGAACCACAGAATACCTTGAGGGGGTCCAGGGCTTGCAGGTTCCAGCATTCAGCACCATGACCCGTGATTCACACAGATTCCCCTCAAGACAAAGCATTGTCAATCACCAACAGCTTTATTCACGCCAATAACTTTCATATGCTACAGGCATTTCCCCTCAGGGCCTTCCTTGGCCTCCATACACAACTTGAAGTCCCTTCTGACAAGATATTTTTTTGGAGGGGCATCGGCAGCAGGCCATGAGGGTACATGCATGCAACCATATTGATCCAAACAATAAACCAAAGCGAAGCCAAAATCAAAATGTAAATACTATAAGGCTCCCAGTGAGAAGGCGGTCCAAAAACAAACATTTGTCGGAGCGTTAAGAAGAAGCAAGGAGAAACATATCAGCTCACTAACCAATACACTCCATTATACTCAATTTTTAAATTATTTTTTAACGTTGACTTAAAATGTACTTATCTTGAAGCACCAAGATATGAAGAGCCAAGGAAATCCAAGTCGTGGTCTCGCTACGTGACACATTTCAAATCCAAACCTCAGGGATTCTGCATCAGGCTTTTAGAAGGATGTCCCAAAAAGTGAATTAGCTTCTCAGAAGCAAGTTCAATCACGCCTTTCCAAAGATGAATGTCTGACATCACAAATGTAATCAACCAATCTCGATTGAGAGGGGAGAACCATATAATGGAGAAACACCTCACAGGATTGGCTGAACTAAAAAAGGCTGAGCTAATGAATTTCAAGATTCATACCAAATGGGGACAAAGAGCCAAGTTTAAAGATCCATTCCTGCTCTCTCCATTGTAACCTGAACACCTGATCATCCCTGCAGGGATCGAAAGGAATCAAATCTATCACCTGCCATTGTAATTCATCAAATGAATGATGATGTTGGAGGCAATGGTCAACCACAGGAGCTGAAAGGTCAGCAGTATGCAACCGAGAAGCATATTCACTTAATCGAGTTTTAAACATGCGTGCTGTCCGTCCCACATAAAGCATATCGCATGGGCAAATGATTAAATATACAACAAAGGATGACATGCATGAAGTATGCCAACGGGATGTAAACCAGTGGTTTGTCTTAATGTAGTACCAACGGTGGCCCTCTAGAGTGTGTGAACAGAATTGGCAATTCCCACACGCCCAATGGCCAGGATTATCATGAGTTGAAACCGGGCGGTCAATTGAAGAAGCAGAGTGTACTAAACGGTCTTGCAAATGAGTATTCCGAGAATAATACAACCATATTGAACCAATGACAATGATGGAAATACTGGCGCTTGAAAAATATTTTATTGGAGTCCTGACTCACCCTACTGTTCTGGATGGACATGTGGTTTAACAAATCAGTAGACCAGCCCTGACTGACATTGTGGAGAACTCCCGACCATGGGCATATGAGGCAGTTGTACTGCAACAGTGGAATCAGTTATATAGGTGTTACAGCATGACACTTGACCAAGAAATAGAATCACCCTGATGAGCCAGGGCAACAGTCTTCATTCCATGAGCACAGCTGGTCTTGACTCATCAGAGATTGTAGCATGCAGTTGTCTTAATTTTAATTCTTGACATTTTGACAAAACACATGAGCCCTAATTGTAAAAGTGCTGTGTACAGTGACTACTGAGTGGCTGCTTACAACCCTCAGCAGGGGATAAGCATGTCATTGTTCACAGGAAGGAGTGGCCTAGTGGTTTGGGCAAGTTGCCTTGGGCAGGAGGACTGGGGGTTTGAATCATGCTGGAGGACAGCAACCTCAGACTGGTGGGACTGGGGTTTCTAATCCCATAGCTGTTCCTTGTGGTCTTGGACAAGCCACTTCACCCTCTTTTGTCTCAGGCACAAAATGTAGATTGTGAGCCCTTCAGGGACAAGAGAAATATATACTGTACCTGAATGTATACACTGTTTTGACCTGGCGAAAAGTGGTATATAAGCATTACTAAGTAAATTAATAATTTCCTATGCATTGGGCTGATCCTCTCAGACATCTCATGCAAGCATTTGAGTTGGCTCATACCATACTGAAGGCATTTGGCCATGTAGCCCAGCTTCTCTCCCCCTAAACCCCACCTCAGGCAGGCCAAGCTCCTACATTTGATGGAGATGTACCAAATTTGTAGCTGCTGTTATGCCATCTGCAGTAGCTGCAGTGCTATGTCACACCACAGCTGTATCAGGGACAGTGGCTTTGTTAACTTCTGTCACACAACAGACCAGTGTAGTGACATTCATGCTCTTACTGCTTGGATCAACATCATGCCTGTGTAACCCTGAGGTTAGTACCCATGCCAGTACTGCAGCTGCTCCTGAAATTTGATATTGAGCAGTTTGTGAAAGCCACATTGGATGAGGGTGAAGGGAGATAGACTCAGAAGTAATATGCAGAAATATTTCTTTACAGAAAGAGTGGTAGATGCGTGGAATAGTCTCCCAGTGGAGGTGGTAGAGACAAGGACAGTATCTGAATTCCAACAAGCATGGAACAAACACAGAGGATCTGTAACTGAAAGAGGGCAACTATTCCAGCTGATATGAAAGGGCAGACAAGATAGGAATGTGGTCTTTTTCTGCCGTCATGTCTGTATGTTTCTATTGTTTCCTATGAACCCCATGCACCATTGACAAACATACATAGAGGAGCTGGCTTACAAGGGAGGTTCTATTACAGCATACTGCATCTGTGATCCACCCATCAACATATATTCTTCATTAGCACATAGGCACTGCATCACCTTGACATGACATTCATCCTTTCCTTGTGCCACTGTAGTTCATGGACCAAAGGTAGGGGCTCCACGTGAGAGGGATGACATCATAATGATCATAAATGATTCTTTCTTGACATTTACAAGTCAAGTCATATTGTTTGTGTGATGCTTGCACTCACATACATATACATATTTCATTATGACAGGGAGAATCACAGTTCCCCCAATATTAAGGGATTTACATTGGCGCATAACATGCATACACCCCTGTCATGTTGAAACATACATCCTTGCTCATATCCATCATCTATGACCATTTGTTTCAGTCATGTCTACCTCTGCTACACCATGCACAACCCAGTTCTCTTCTTAACATTACTACACATCACTCACATCTATCATGTGCGTACTGTGCACAGCAGCACTCCTGCACTGCCATGCCTTTCATGAACACATCAGGGCTTTGGAGCCTCCTTGAAGACACATAAATGATCCTAAGCCACGCAATGACATCAGGACACATTAGAAGAATACCCATCATTTCTACAGTATAACTGGCTACATTATATTCCCACATACTGTGTAACACGTAAGAACCATTTGGGCCATTGAGGTCTATCTCCTCTTAACTTTCCTTCCATGTAGCCAGGCCAGCCCTAGAAGTGGTTCAGAGTGTTAGTGCCCTAGGAAAACCTCAAGCTTTACACCCCATCTCACTGTCTAACTCTTATTAAATAAAAATAAATAAATATTTAGCTTTGATTGCCCTGATTTTGCTGCCCTCTGGAAGTTGCTGCTATTGAGATTGCCTAGTTGCCTAGTGGTTGGGCCAGTCCTACATGCAGCCCTTAATATGTCACTTTCAGACAGGCTCCCTTATCCTGCATTAAGGTGACCGCCATTTTTGGGTGATAAGGTGCACGATTGGCACCTTACCGCTCGGTGTCCTCTTAGCACCTGATAAGTAGTGCCTTGTCCCCTTAACGCCAGAATGCCTACTTCCCACCCCATCCTTTATTGCAGACAAGTACCCTTAATGCTACCGTTTTTTGATTCGTAATCTGGTGCGCCTTTAATGCTCCTTAGTAAACATATCCCATAGTTTTGAAAGTTGCTATATCAATCTATATTTTTGTCTAGTTTTCTTTTTTTTTGTATAAAAGAAATGAACAAAGGGACCAGTTTACTAAAGTGTATTATGTGTTTGCCCTTAAAGTACATTTAGCATTAAAACTAATGTGTATTAAATGAAAAGCCTCTGAAGTAGCTGTCAGGGGTGTACTCAGCATGTTCCTGATAGTTAACACATGAGTATGAATCCTAATGCACGGTGCTATTACCATGGGTTCACTTACCTCCACTTATTGAAGTGAAGGTAAATGCACCTATGCTAATTGTAATATTGACAGCTTGTGATATGCCCCCTCCTGCTAATTGCAATGGGCTCACCACATCCACTTTCTTCTCCTAACATGCCCATTTAATGCATGATTGGCAGCCAGCATAAAAATTGGCATACATGCCCCATGGTAACTGTTATTATGGTCCCAAGCGTGAAGTTGACATGTTCCAAATCATGACTCAGCTGCATAGCACACTAATGAAAGTGCTTCAAAATATTATGCTTAGTAAAGCACGAAACATAGGCAATAGACAGAAACAGAAGTTTCATAGGATCTGAAGGTGGCGAAACAGTATGACAAGGTGGTGACCAAAGCCAGAAGGATGCTGGGTTGCATACAGAGAGGAATTACCAGCAGAAAGGAGGAGGTATTAATACCACTGTACAAGTCACTGGTGAGTCCTCACTTGGAGTATTGTATTCAGTTCTAGAGAACATGGGGTTTGTTTACTAAATGACTGTAGCAGCTTCCATGCGATATTGGAGCCGTGGGCCCCGGGATTTCAATGGGGCCACGGCTCCAATATCGCACGGAAGCCACTACTGCCATTTAGTAAACATACCACCATATCTCACAAAGGATATAAAAAGACTTGAAACGGTTCAGAGGAAGGTGACCAAAAAGATTTAGAGCCTGCGCCAGAAGACATATAAGAAGAGACTTGAAGACCTAAATATGTATATGCTATAGGAGAAGAGGGACAGGGGAGATATGCTACAGACCTTTAAATACTTAAAGAATATTAATGAACAAACAAACCTTTTTCAAAAATAAGGAAGCTGTAAAACTAGAGGGCATAAAATGAAACTGCAAGCAGGTAAACTGGAAGGCAACAGGAAATACTTTTTCACTGAAAGGTGGTGGATTCTTTTCTTCCCCTTTTCCCCCTTCCTTTCCCCTTCCCTTTCCCCCCTTTCTCCCCTTCCTTTCTCCCTCTCTCTTCTCCTCCCTGCCCCCAATTAACTTCCCTTCCCCCTCCCCTTCTCCTTCCCCCTCCCCCTCACCCCTCTTCCCTCCCCTTTCAATACCCTTTTCTTCTCCTCCCCCTTCTCTCCCCTTCCCACCACCTTTCCCATTTTCCCCCATTCCTTCTGCTCCCACTTCCCCCTTCCTCCCCCCATCACCTTTCCCCCTTCCCCCCTTCCCTTCTTTTTCTTTCCTCCCTGTAGGGTCACACATTCTTTCAGAAGAAGCAGTCACCTCTACTCACTAACATCTACCCCCTTTTTAAGCACAAATAATCCAGTTACATCATATTCATTCTTTCTATGTCTTGGGAAATGTTATATGGTCCCCTTTAAAAAATATATATACATTTATCATTCATCATTCTTCCTTTTAAAGAGAAGAGAATTTAAAGATACTGACTCTATGACATCATGGCTTAGACTTAATTTCATTGTCATTATGATAGCCGTGAGCAGTTACTAGCGGCCGGTGATTGGTTTAGAGTATGTACCTTACCGCGCGATAACGGGACGCGGCGCAAATAGCGTTCTTTAGTAAACATGCCCCATAGTTTTCAAACACATCGTGGAACCATTGTTGCAGACACTTCAGATTGGGTAATCATATTATTTGGAAGCTCTTATAGTAAGCTTTGATGCAGCAGATTGGTTAGATTAGATGTTGTTTGGAATTTTTTAATGTTTTGATCTGATATTGAGATTTATTTAAAGTTTTGAGCCACTGTAGGTATACAAAATGTGAGATAGTCTAGCTATAGTTGATGAAACCATCTTGCAGAAAAACAGTGTACTTTTATCCTGTGCAAGTTCAGTTCTCCTGCTTTCTAACATTGGATGTTAGCACAGATTTGTTTGATATTCGCAATGCCAAAGAGATGGCTTGTAGGGTGGGAAACGTCTGCATGTAAGGTGCACGATATTTCTTAGCATACAATTTTTGATATGTGACAAGCCTAAATTTTGAGAAGCCACGTTAACATGCATTTTTATATATTTTTTCACAGCTGTCTATTGGAGGACTGATGTGCATGTTTTGGTCATATTGGCTCTATATAAATACTGCATCAGTGCCTTGATATTTGGAGGATTGGATAAACTTGACAAATAGTCTATCATAGTAAAAACTAAGGCATTGTGAATGATTGATGATCGATGACTACTGAGAATGGGCATTTAGATTAGTTGTAGAATAAAAGGGTGGATACAAGGATATACTGTTGGATACATCAACCTCATGTAACATTGGAGTCACTGTCGGAGAGCTCTATGAGTATCTGAATTGTGGTGAAGTAGATCAACATACTGCTCACAGTATTTTTTGACAGAAAGATTATTTTCACATTGCTGTGTATTCATTTTGGTCTCTGGATGATTATGTACATTAGTGAACATCAATACCACATTAAAATAAAAGTTTATATGTGTTTCTTCATAAGGGACAATATTTGGGAGGAGTAGCCTAGTGGTTGGGGCAAGGTACTTCAGGCCAGAAGGTCGGGGGTTCAAATCCCACTAGAGGACAGCAACCTTGGGCCGGAAGGACTGGGGTTTCTAGTCCCACAGATGCTCCTTGTGGTCTTGGGCAAGCCACATAACCCTCCATTGCCCATGTTCCCTGTAAGTATTAGTGTATGTGTCTCATATCCCCGCATGTTAAATGTATCCCCCAATTGCTGTGACCGCTTTGATTGAAGGATAAGGCAGTATACAAAACTGTCTAAATAAATTTGAAATTTGGTTAGGTCCATAGCCATAATTGCTTTTACATGTTTACTTTCGCCAGTGAGAGATAAAGTTAACAGCTAAGAATTTTGGCGGCAACTCAAGGATTTTTAGAGTTTTGTCTGCAATAATTTAATGAGATGTTTCTATACGATTGATTAATGTGATTCAAACTGAAGTTTTATTGAGGTTTGAATGTTTGTCAAGATGTTGTTTAGTATTTTTGTTCATTGATTGTTAATGGGTGGACTGATTGATAAAGCGGAATTGGCTTATCTATCTTGATCTCTATGTATCTTGGCTTTGGTTTTACAATACAAAAATATTTTTTTCAAAAGAATTGGTCTTTACGAATATCAGCGATGGATATTATATACTTCTATCAGTATTATGGCAATTGTGATTGGATTTTGGTTTGGTTCTTGCCAGATTTAGGAATTTTCCAGAAATAGATTTGATGTTGTTTTCTCCAGGCATATTTATGACCTAAGGTATTCACAGAGTCTCATGTGGGTTTGTTTGATCCCATTCAGTCTAAATTTGGTCTCTCTTGAAAGTTTTGATGTCTCCTGCTTTTGGATATGTGTTTAGATGTTCCACTTCAAACAGTTTTCCACAAAAGTTTTCTTTTATACTGATGTCCATTCTTATATATATATATATATATACACACAAACTTCTTTGCTTATTATTCTCCCTCTCTCATTATGCAGTGTGTGTCTAAATTTATGCTGATAGGTGATATCCTACTGACAAAATAATTTGTAAGTTTCTAGAGTTTCTTTAATGACCATACTCCATAATGTAGTTATGGGCATTTAAATCTGGATGTTTTAAATAAATATATACTTTTATTTCTTTTATGTCATGTGATAAGGTTAGAGATTCTTTCTTTTATTATTCTTTTGGTATCATTTCTTTACGTATTTACAATATGACTCAATATTTATGAAAGCTGGTTATGTATTAATGTTTTTATGATTTCTCATTTTTATATGTATATGTACATGACATATCTATGTATTATAGAACTGTAGTTTTGAGTTTTGTATCACTGAACTGTTGGTTTTATATTGTAGTTAATGAAATTGTATTTATGTTTTTATATGTTATCTGTATTTCTGCATACATTGCCCCTGAGTAAGGCCAAGTCGAAACACGGCCATGTTGGGCATTGCTCTTTTGTTGGTTAGTTGCCTTGGCATTGCCTTGTTTCTTAATAAAGCTGGTATTCTTACACTCAGTTTTTGTTTGGTGCTCTGTTGTTTGCGAATATCAGTGCCTCTATCTTGTGAGGGCAAATACAGTGACAGAATTCAAAATAGCATGGGACAGACAAAGTGGATCCCTTTATAGCAACAGGATAAAATCAAAATAACTATCTCTTATCTCAACAAATAGGCATGGGGAGGGGTAATCTGCATGGAGCGGCAGGTGCAGCTACTCTTGCCACCTTGCTGGGCAAGTTAGATGACCATACTGCCGTCATGTTACTATGTTACTATGTAAAATAAAAAGACAGACATGCATGCAGCAGGAATAAAGAAGAAGACATATATTATTAATAAAGTGAAACACATCATACTTTGGACACATCATGCAAAGAGAGAGATCATTAGAGAAAGACATAATGCTTAGCAAGGTAAAAGGTCACCGTAAAAGAGGAAGACTGGCAATGAGATGGATTGATACAATAACAGCAGCTATGGATACCATTCTATCAAAAATGAGCTGCTTGGCTGAAGACTGAACAAAGTTTAGATCAATTATCCAGAGGGTCACCAGGTGTCGACACCGACTCAACGGCACTTAACAACAACAACAACAACAACAACAGTGTTGAATAGAAAGAAGAAAAAGATGCACAAATGAAGGGAACTCAAGAGCCCAAAAGGTTAATTACATCCATGAAAGTACACCTTCACTTTCTTGATAAATATTGATGTGAAAATAAGCATGAAGTAAAGAATGGATATTACATAAGTAAGAACATATTATATAACTAAAAGGAGTTAGAGCAACAAATTATGTCTTCAAATTTTAGTGATTTCAGACTGTAAAAAAAATTGAAAGGTATAAGGCATGCAACGTGAAAGGTTTGATAAATAACTTTTTTTAGGTCACATATTGTGTAAGATTGTTCTTCTTCAAGTACTTATGATATCTTTGAGCATGTTATTATTGCATATCTCAGTAATTGCATGTTAGCTCTTTGCATTGTAATAATGAGCCAAGCTAAATACACAAAAATTAACAAGTCATTAATTATTAAAATGTTTTTCCAGACAGAATTGCTAGGTCATGTAAACAGCATTGTGAAATTCTGCTAATTAAATATATTGAGACCTTAATGGGGTTGTGACTAATGAAACAGTAACCCCACCATGAATGTATATCCCTTAAAAAAAAATTAAAGGGCCCTTTTATTATTCTTTTGGTATCATTGGCTCGAGTTTTACCAAAGTGTAGAAAGCAGTTAACATGCAAATTAGTGCAAACTAACACTTAGGACAAGACCACAATAATTGTTACTATGCTGGAATGATTGTTATCACAAACTAGAACATAAGAGCATAAGAAATGCCATATTGGGTCAGACCAATGTCCATCAAGCCCAGTATCCTGTTTCCAACTGTGTCCAATCCAGGTCATAAGTACCTGGCAGGTACCCAAAGTCCACAGCTTCAACAATGCTCATCCTAGAGTATGCAGTTAATTTCCCAGGTCCTCTTTAATAAAGATTTATGGACCTTTCCTCCAGGAACTTGTCCAAGCTTTTTTTAAAGCCAGCTACACTAACAGCTTTTACTACATCCACCGGTAACAAATTCCAGAGTTTGATTACGCGTTCAGTGAAAAATATTTTCTCTTATTAGTCTTAAATGGGTTACACTGTAGCTTCATTTCACACTAATTCCCATGTTAACTGCTCACTGTGTGATGGGGCAGGAACATGGCTGGTTATGGGCTGGTTATGGCCGTTAGCAGATGAGAGTTAGTGCAAAATAATTGTCACTTTGGCAGTTAGCGACGGTGACCTTAACGCCATTTCTTATTGCACTCATGCTAATTGCGAATGAACCCAAAGCACTTTTCAGTGAGATAATTGTAGAGGACATGCTGGCCACGCCCCTGACAATTACTACATGCCTTTTGCACTTTCTAAAGTATGGTAAGTGCAAAAGGTTACTTCACTTTAGTAAAAGGGCTCAAATGTTTTATTGAAATGTGACTTGTCTTCTCCGCTTACCACTTTCAAATGGATGAAAAAAATGGTTACTATCAATCCACAATGATAAAGTTCTCTAGTGGACATTCAAAAGAGAATAATTTCTTGCCAAGAAAACCCAGGAATTTTTGGGTTGCTAGGAGTCAGCATTGACTTGAAGGCACCTAAAAAAAATAAAAACATTCTGAGTACTTTAACAAAATCACAGACTGAATTATATTCTATAGACCTGTTCTTAATATAAATAAATTGTTAGCAGTTGGCTTTTCAAGAATAATAACTAGAGTAACCTGGATGAGGTATGGCCCGCCTCCAACCATCGCAACCCCCACCCTAGCATACGCTCCCCAGCACTGAACCCCTCCCCGCCCACCATGCAGCCCGCCTACACAAACCAAATAGACACTGGGACTTAGACAGCATTTGGTCGCAGCTTTATTACAGATTAAATCAACACCATTGAACATAGTAACTGAGCCCGAAGAAGGTGAGCACAGGAGACAAAGTGAAAAGGAATCCCCCAACTGCCATACTAAGTGACTCCCTGGGTCCTTGACATCAGCACCCATCTGCCCAATTGCAGCAGTTCCTCCCCTAAGCAGGAGGGAATTCAAAATTAAAACAGTTCCCTCCCCCCTCCAGGAGCAAAAATTCCCTGACATACACCTTCCAAACAGCACCCCACCCCTCTAGACCACTCGTGTACCAATAAGCAGCACCCTCTTTCCAAACCCTAACCACACATGAAATATAGAAAAAAAGGGGGGGGGGTCATAGCCCACTGTCCATCAAGCACCAAGTTACCTATGGACTCTGGGACTTAGCCCAGTGACCTTTCACATTAACTTGGGTAGCCCAGATGAGGCGTGGTCCGCCCTCCCAACCATCACTACCTCACCCCAACATATGGTCCCCAACATTGCCCCCCCCCCTCCCCACCCACCGTGCAGCCCCCTACACAAACCAAATATACACTGGGACTTGGACAGTATTTTGTCACAGCTTTATTATAGATCAAATCAACACCTTTTAGCATAGTAACCCAAACCAATAAAGTTACAAATTGTTTCTTGACCCAACTACCTGGACCTAGAGAGGTTGCAACCTGCCATATTACTAGATAGGTAGCTCACCCATCCAGCCAGGAGCAGACCCGCTCATTACAAATTTACCCACCTCCCACCACAGGCCTCACCATATTACTAGCAAAGAATCAGCACTACCGAGGAGAGGACCCCTCATCTGGACATTCTCAATGTCCAACCCAAAGCTGAGCTGCAACTCACCTGCTCACAGCCCACACCTTCCAGCTAGGGAACCACTTGGACCACCTTGACTCGAGTTACCACCAAAGGCACAGAGCAGAAGAAACCTGTCCCTGAGCCACCCACAAAACAAAATTAAAGCTGCGACTGATGTGGCACAGCTTCCAAGGCCTCCTGCCAATCATTGAGAAAACAAGGCCTCCTGCCCTATTAAGGACAAATGAACCCCATCTGAACCATAAAGGCCAGGACAAGCAACATCCACCCACTCATTCCTAATCTGACACCTGCCCCTCATGTTCATCTACTGCTCAATCTGGCAATTAATTGTCACTAATTGGAGTGGAGGAGTAGTCTAGTGGTTAGAGCATTGGCTTTGGAACCAAGAGAGCAGCATTTGATTCTCAATAGCATGCCTTGTGGCTTTTGGCAAGACACTTAACCCTCCATTGCCTCAGAAGATTCCAAGTTATTAATGTCCCTGTTTAATGTACATTACCAAGTTTAAGTTACAATGTAAGCTTCTTTGACTAAAATGATAAAGTGGTATAAAAAATCTGTTAAATAAATTAACCCTCTACATCATCTTCTCAGAGGAAGGCCTCTGAATGATATCATGGGGGACCTTGTCAAAGGCTTTCTGAAAATCCAGATACACTAGGACTTTTGGCTCACCTTTATCTACCTGTTTATTGACACCTTCAAAGGGGGCATGTTCTGGGTGTGAGCATGTTCTGTGTGTGGTTTGTATGAACACCTGATCGTTCTCTTGCACAACCTTTACATTGATCAAGAAGCAACAGTTTGAACAGAACTAGGAGAAACAGAATGATTTAAAATCAGCAAAGATGTATGACAAGGCTGCATACTTCCCCCCTACCTCTTTAATTTATATGCAGAACAAATCACTGTTCTACAAATGTTCAAAAATTGTTTGCTTCAGAAATTAAATGTGGTATTTCTTAATGGATTTGATATGCTGAATTCAAATATGATAGTGAAATTGGTCAATTAGCTCCTGTTTCTATAATATGTTGAAGAATGTACATTTTACCACTATGTATGGTGAAAATCGAGCCTAAATCATAGATGTAAATCAAAATCTTATTACAAATGAAACTTTGCACAATAACAAGCATGTTTTTATAAAATAAAGTTCATAAACGTACTTAGAAGAAACAGAGGAGTAATTATGTCTGCAATTTAACTTTCATTAAGAACATTTGTAAGTACATTCTAGCAATTTATGTTCTCATTCAGTGGCTTCACGAACCTTCCTGATCTGTTTCTTGTACTGAAGCAATGGAATATCCCTTGTCACTGTCCAACAGTTGTCTGCAAGCATTGATGGACTCCATTTATCCTGATATCTCTTTTCCATGGCTGCAATGTCTTGGTGAAATCGTTCTCCATGTTCATCACTTACTGCTCCACAATTTTGTGGGAAAAAATCTAGATGGGAGTGTAGAAAATGAATCTTTAAGGATATGTTGCAACCAAGGTTTGTGTATGCCTTGAGAAGATCTTGAACAATCTCTTGGTAATTATTTGCTTTGTTGTTTCCAAAATTTTGTGTCACTGATTCAAATGCTATCCATGCAGCCTTTTCCTTTCCACGCAATAAACGAAGAAATTTGTCATCTTGAAGAAGTGCACGAATCTGAGGGCCAACAAAAACTCCTTCCTTAACTTTCGCATCACTCAGTCTAGGAAATTTACCACTAAGATTGCCTTGACAAAGTTTTTCATTAGTCCCAACTTGATGTGCAAGGAAGGCATCAAAATCTTGTTGCTGTCTATAAGTGCTGGAAACAGAACATTTTTGCTTCCAGGATCCAGTGACTGACAGAGTGGCCAATCCCTTTTGACGAATTGACAATCTCTATTATGACTATCCCATTCACAAAGGAAGCAGCAGTACTTGGTGTATCCACCCTGAAGACCAAGCAAGGGGCGACCACTTTGAAGTCACCACAGATTGACCATAGATGTTGATCATAGTTTATACATTTCAAAAGTTGTTTCATATTGTCATAAGTCTCTTTCATAAAAGCTGCATGGCCAATAGGAATTGATGGTAGCAAGTTGCCATTATGTAGCAATACAGCTTTAAGACTTGTTTTGGATGGATCAATGAAGAGCGTCCAATCATATGCATTGTAATTGATATTGAGAGCTGCCATTAAACCTTTTATGTTGTTGCATGCAGCAAGATCACCTTCTTTGAAAAAGAATGACACCAAGTCTTTCTGATGGTCCCGGAAAAAAGAAATTCAAACGTCACCAGCCAGAAGATTCCACTGCTGTAGTCTGGAACCAAAAGCTCAGCTTTATTCTTCGGGAGATCCAAATCACTGACAAGGTCGTTCAATTCACCTTGCGTTATGAGGGAGGTGTGGCTCATTAGTAGTGGCCAGAAGAAACTCTGGGTCATGTGAGGTTGACGGTTCATGACTACAAACTTCTTCCTCTTCCTCACTTGATTCTAATGATAATGATTCTGACATTTTGGGAATTGGCAACCCTTCTCCATGAGGCACTGGGCATATTGCAGATGGAATATTTGGATATTGCACGGTCCACTTACTATTTCTGGATATGCCTTTCTGAAATGGAGGAACCATGCAGAAGTAGCAATTGCTGACGTGATCCGTGGGCTCTCTCCAGATCATTGGAACTGCAAAAGGCATTGATTGCCTTTTCCCATTCATCCATTGCCTGAGATTTGTTGCACATCTATTGCAGCATATGTGTGGCGCCCAGCTCTTATCCTGATCTCCTATTCTGCAGCCAAAATATAAGTTGTAGGCTTTCTTAACCACCACAGTCATATTCTGTTTTTGTGATGTAAAAGTCACTTCACCACAAATATAACAGAAATTATCTGCATTATTAACACAAGTACGATGCATCGCCGAATACACTGTGATTGACCTATCGGCATAAAATAATGCAAAATAATTAATTTTTCATTTTTCTGTGACTAATACACCTTAAGATTTATACTGTCAAGTGATGGAAATTTAAATATTGATTGCATCATCTAGTTTTGGACAGATATTTCTATTGGTTGCAAGTAGAGATTACGCAATCTCATGCAAATGTTGCATAATACACAGTCAATGGCCCCTAATTACTAATTAATAGAATATAACTTAGCAACTAGACCTAATCAGCCATTTTCATTATGATTTCTGTGTTCAGCAGCCTTAAATTAGTTTAGAGCAGCTGCTTTTGTGCCCAAAGCATTTTGGCTGTTGAACATCAGAGAAGCAGGACTGTATGAAGACAACCGAGGTGTGAAGATTGATGGAAGACTCATTATAACCTTTGCTATGCTTATGGTATCACATTAATGGCTGAAAGTGAAGATGATTTGAAACATTTGCTGCTCATCTAGGGCTCTCCCTAGTCACCCAGTCAAAGAAATCTATCAGATTTGTGTGACAAGACCTACCTCTGGTGAATCCATGCTGCTGAGGATCCAGTAATCCATTGGACTCCAGAAACCTCACTATTTTCCCTTTCAGTGGCACTTCCAATAATTTTACTCACCACTGAGTAGTTTATAACCAGCCTGCAGTTTTCAACAACATCCTTACTTCCGCTTTTGCATAAAAGGACCACATATGCCTATCTCCAGTCCTCTGGCACCACTCCTGACTCCAATGAGGCATTGAAAAGGTCAGTCAGTGGAGCTGCTAGAACATCCCTAAGTTCCCTCAGTATTCTCGGGTGTATCCCATCTAGTCCCATTGCTTTGTCTATTTTAAGTTTAACTAGTTTCTCACAAACACAGTCTTCTGAAAATTGTTCAAGATGCCCCTCGCTTCTGTTCCTATTTGTGGGTGTTTTCTGAGATCCTGCTCCTGGTTCTTCATCTGTGAACACAGAACAGAAATATTTGTTAAGCAATTCCACCTAATCCTCATCAGATTCTACGTATTCCTCCCCTTCCCCTTTCAGTCTGACAATACCACTTTTGCACTTCCTCCTCTCACTAACATATCTGAAAAATGTCTTATCTCTCCATTTTAGTTCATTGGCCATTTCCTCCTTTTTTTTAAATTTTGCTTTCCTGAGTACTTTGCTAGTTTCTCTTTTTCAAAATATAGATGTCTGTCTTCCTCTCTCTGTGATCTCTTGTATTTCATGAAGACTTCCATCTTTTTTTTTCAGCTTTTCAGCTACTTTCAAAAACCATAGCAGTCTCCTTTTCTTTTTACCTTTATTTATCATTTTAACAAAAAGGTTGGTTGTCCTTAAAATATCCCCTTTCAGTTTTGCTTCTGTTTTTTCTACATCCACCAGCTGTTCCCATTCTGCTAACGACTTCTAAGACCCTCCTTTTGAATGGATTTTATCAGCCCTAGTCCTAATACTGAACCACACCATCTGGTGATCACTG
The DNA here is from genome assembly GCA_033557465.1 of Ichthyophis bannanicus. Classification (NCBI taxonomy): domain Eukaryota; kingdom Metazoa; phylum Chordata; class Amphibia; order Gymnophiona; family Ichthyophiidae; genus Ichthyophis; species Ichthyophis bannanicus. Next base: position 463,774,889 of record CM066035.1, read on the forward strand.
GATGCAAAATGATCTGCCACTATAACATCAGAAACACTTTCACCATTGGTACACACCAAGTCCAGTATGGCCCCATCACGTGTGGGTTCTGTTACCAGTTGCCTGAATAGTTCTCCCTGTAGAGAATCCACAATCTCCTTACTTTTAGATGATACTGCAGCATGGATGTTCCAATCAACATCTGGCATACCAAAATCCCTTATCAGTAGCATTTCCCCTTTCCTGGCAATCCTGAGCATTCTTCAATTAACTCTCCGTCCACCTCTGCTCCCTGTGAGTGAGGTCTATATATCATGCCAATGCAAATAGATTTCTCTTTCCCTCTTTCTAGGAAAGAAAGCCCTGTATTTCCATAGCTTTAATATTATTTTTTACATATAGTACCACTCCTCCTCTCCTTCTTCCTACCCTGTCCTTTCTGAATAAAGTATAGCCTGGTATAGTTACATCCCAGTCATGGTTGTCCATGCACCATGTCTCTGTTACTGCCACTAAATCCAAGTCAGCCTCTCCCATTAAAGCCTCAACATATGGGATCTTATTTACCATTCTACAGGCATTTATACACACTGCTATCCATATGTTGCCTCTCTTACCCATTTCCATAAAGGTATTTAATATTTCATATAACTGGGGGCTTTCACTTATCTTAGGCTTTCTTCACCCATCCCCAACTAATCTAGTTTAAAGCCCTCTTCAGTAGGATAGCCAGTCTGCTACTGAAGACATGTCAACCCTTCTTGGACAAAGAGACACCATCTCTGCTCTGAAACCCTTGGAACAGCATCCTATGGTCCAGGAAACCAAAATGCTCTCAATGACACCATCCACACAGCCATGCATTTATCTCCAGGTTGCAAGCTTCTCTGCCTTGGCCTTTTCCCTCAACAGGGAGGATTGAAGAGAACACCACCTGTGCATCTTCTCTGCTTCACCCTCTGTCCCAGAGCCATGAAGTCTCTTTGGATACACTCAGAGGGATACCTGGCAGTAAATGAGCAACATCGGGTAATAGTCAGTGGGCTTGATGAGTCTCTACAAACTCTCCGTAACATCTTTGATTTTGGCATCTGGCAGACAGCATAATACCTCTTTGGATATCAAGTCTGGTCGGTAGATGAATGCCTCATTAACCCTCAGAAGAGAGTCACCAACCACCACTAGCTCTCAGCATCACTGATGCACACAAGCTCTAACAGCACAACAAGCTGCAAATCAAGTGAGGGATCTAGATGTTAGATAACTCAAAATCTTAATCCATGCTCTAATGATGAATCGAGTTGACCAGGAGTTCTCAACCCAGTCCTAGGAAAACACTTAGCCAGTCAAGATTTCAGGATAACTATAATGAAGTTGCATGAGAGAAATCTGTATGCACTTCCTGCATCTCATGCAAATCTCTCTCATGCATATTCACTGTGATTATCCTGAAAACCTGCCTGGCTAGTTGTGTTCCGAGGACTGTGATGGGAACCCCTAGACTAGACTAATGTAATTCATTATTAGCAGAAATTTTGTAATACTCCATGAAACATCTTCAGCTAATAGCAAATACTGCTGTTAACCTTATTTATTATGCCACATGAAGGGATCATACCATACCATTACTGACTTTAAAAACATTGGTAACCAGTTTCAAGCCAAATGAAATTAACAATTTTGATGCTAGCCCATTGTTCTTTTTGTTGGTTATCCACTTTACCTTCCTTCTTTTCTCAATCTCAGATGCCTAAGCAACTACTTCTGAAAAAAATTTGGGCACATCTAGGTGCAGACACGCTTTCACAAACATGAATGTGCTTGATATGGACTTCTGAGGAGGCATTTACATACAGTAGGTTCCCAGAACCTGGACATCTAGCAATAGCCCAATTTTTAGAGTAGTAGGCTAGAACCATAGAAATCAATATTCAAATTCTACTGCTGCTATCATTGTGATTGTGCTGAGTACTGGGGGTGGTGGAGTGCTATCTTCTCTACATCCTCTGGATGTTTTTGAGCCAAAATGAGCACTTTTCCAATGCTTATTCATGCCTGGAGCTGGTATAACCTTAGACGTGGCACTGGACATTTCTGCGATCAGGCAGTGAGGTCCAGGTTCCAGAGAATGCCCCAGCCATGCCTGCACCACACCCCCATTTTGACAGGTATATCCAGAGACCCTGCTTCTAAAATAGCTCAGGAGATGACTCTGTGCCCATTTTCAGATGTCCAAAGCATGGATAGGGCTTTTAAAATAACTCCATGACCTGCAACAGCAATTGAGGTCTTTGCAGGCACATTTGTTAGTATTTTCACCTTTCTGGAAACTGAGTTTAGAATGGATATGCAATTTCACCTTTTCCTATTCCATCGTTTCCTCCCTTGCTACAATACTGTATTATAGCATACACTTCCATTTGACATTCAATTAGAAAGCTCATACAAGAAACTCAAGAAACTGGTTAAAAGATAGCTAGTGCAATGCTCTTAAAATTATTCTTTTAAATCTCCCCTATTACCTTATCTTCTTTATCTTTATTGTCATTTGATATACCATCCTAGGCAGCAAGGCGTCAGAGTGGTTTAGAAAGATCTAAATTAAAAATAAGGAAAAGGAAAAGAACGCCAATCATTTATAGGACAGGACCGAAAAGAAAGAGAATGGAGAAGAGAGCAATGGGTGGATGGGAAGGAGAGGAGAGAAACTTAGACTAAGAAGGGAGCGAGCTAAGGGGGAGACTGTTCAGGGGAAGGAGACGGAAGGTCTTAAGCCAACTAAAACAGGTGTGTCTTGAGCTCAGATTTGAACCGGAGAAAGGAGGTCTCTGCATGCAATGAGGCAGGTAGGGAATTCCATAGGGCAGGAGCAAGGAAAAAGAAAGTGAGTGTGGAGGGATCTGAGGAGACGATGGGGGGAGTGAAAATGAAATAGGTCAGCCAAATATTGCAGTATGCCTTTGTGGATTGCTTGGTGAGTGGATATGAGAAGTTTGTAATCTATGTGAAATTTTATGGGAAGCCAGTGAATTCGGATCAGGTGGGAGTGATATGTTTAAGGTGGGAGGCATAAGTAATAATTCAGGCTGCTGTATTTTGGAGAAGTTGCAATCAATGAAGTTGGTAGTTTAGAAGACCAGCAAGGGCACTGTTGCAATAATCTATTCTAGAAATTACTAGTTATAGAAGGAGGGTAGTAAGGGTGTGCTGGTCGAGAGAAGAATGAAGAGCATGGATCCGACGGATGAAGAAGAAAGACTATTGGATAAGGGAGGAAATGTGGCTGTGAAATGACAGAGAGGAATATTGAATGACCCCAAGACAGCAGAGGGAATGAACAAGGAGGACTGGGGAGTGGGGTAGAGAAGGGGCTATTGTGGGTCGAGGAATATTAAAGGTGAGCCATATTGTGGAACATTTGGAGGGACTGAGAGAGAGATAATTGGAATGAAGTCATTCAGAGACAGAGGATGAACAAGCATTTAAGGGAGTTATGTCTGGGGAGCGAGCGTTTGTGTGAAAGGAAGGTATCGTCTGCATAAAAGTAGGCAGAGATACTAAGTTGCTGGGTTAATAGTGCAAGGGGGGGGCTAAGAAAATGTTGAAGAGGAGGGGAACGCCACAGGTTAGGGGGGTAAGGGGGGATTAGGCAGAACCACAAAGCACTGAGAAGGAATGTGAGGACAGGAAAGACTGAAGCCAGATAAGGGTTGTGTCCCGGAGTCCACAGTCAGAGAGGCGAGAAAGTAGAATAGGGTGATCTACTAAATCAAAGGCTCCAGAGAGATCCAAGGAAATTGCAAGAGAAATGTTGCCTTGTTCATGAGCAGTGTGTGTTCGCTGAGCAGGGAATGAAAGATAGTGTCTGTGCTATGGCCAGTGTGGAAACCAGATTGGCATGGATGCAGGAAGTGAGTGGAATCCAAGTGTGAAGAGAGTTGAGAGAAGATTAGTTTCTCAAGGTCCTTGGAAAGGAAGGTAAGATTAGAAATTGGACACCAGTTAGCCAGAGTGTCTGGGGCAGGTGAAGGCTTTTCAAAGATGAGACAGACAAGGGCATGCTTCCATAGAAAGGGAAAGATACCCTATGTGAGACTGGAATTAAAGATGGAAGTACAAAAGGAAGGAGGGCAAGGGAAGGTTCCATGATCCAAGGAAGGAATAGGGTCTGAGGGCATGTAGTCTTATGGGATGAATTGATAACCTTGAGTAAGGTGGTGGCAGTGATGGACTGAAAGGAAGACCAAAGATGAAGGAAGGAAGGGGTGGGTAGGGAGGGGAAGGATGGTGGTGAAGGCACCAAGCCACGGGTGGGGAAGGAAGATGAAAATTCTGTTGCGGGAGGATAGAGAGGGGGAAACTTGGAACGCTGCACACAAATCTTAGTAGCTGGCAAGACGAGACGGGTCTGGCAGAGGAGGGTGAACTGAGGGTGCTGAGCTGTAGGTGACCTCTGAAAGACAGCGAAACACTGAAAAATGTTGCTTGCAGGAATATGAGGCAGACAAAATAATGGTAGTGTAATAATAGGTTTTTTTAACCAAGGAGATTTGTGCTTTGTAGTGGCGGCTAGAAAGACAAAAACGAAGAAGGCTAGTGGGGGTAGGTTGAAGCTGCCAGAGACGCTCAGCTCTGTGGAGCTGAGCTCGGAGAAGGGAGAGATCATGCTTGAACCAGGGATGCCGATGAAGGGTAGGGCGAATAGTGCATGATACGAGGGAGACCAGCCTGTTGAGGTGAGTGGAGAGAGTGGAATGCCAAGACTGAACCTGGATGTTAATAGATGAGGAGCCAAAATCGGAAGGAAAGATGGAATCTCCAGGGGGGAAGTGAAGAACGGTGTTAGAAGTGATGCGCCATTTCAAGTGTGTGGATGAAGAGGTAGACTGAGGAGGAAGAGGGGCAGCTGGGATGGACAAGGAGAAGAAAAAACAGAGGTGGTCCGTCTAGGGGAGGGACAAAGTCGAGATCATAGAGGGGACCACAGATGACAAGGGATCCGTAAGAAGCAGGTTGAGAGTGTGACCGGCTACATGCTGACAAAGGGAAAGATCAGAGAGAAGTGAAATGAAGGCCTTGTCTCTGGGTCGGGAGGGAGAGTCGAAATGGATGTTCAGGTCACCCAGAATTGTGAGGTGCAAGAAAGTGGAGGAGACTTCAGACAGGGTAAGGAAGAGGGAATCCCAGAGGTCAGAATAAATTGAGGTGGGAACATATAGGAGGAGATAATGGCTGGGCAAGGAAAACCCAAGACAAAGAAGAAGTGCCTCAGGGTAGTGGAGAGCTGGGGAGAATATTTCCTGAAAATGTATGGAAGAACGGTAGAGGAGAGCGGCTGGAGCAGGGTAGAGAGAGAGCAGAGAAGCCAAGGGGAAGACATTGATTTAGGATAGGTTCCTCGCTGTGACATAGCCAGGTCTCTGTAAGGAAGATGCCATATAAGGTCTTGAACAAGTTCTGGTTTAGAGCACAGGGAGCGGCAGTTGAGCAAAGCAAGGGCCATGGTAAATAGAGTAGAGTGGGGTCCATGAAGGGCGGGCCTAGGGCTGAAGGGGAGGGTGAGCAGGTAATGAGGTTAGATTAAATGCGAAAGGGGCCCGGTTTATCAGTAGGTGTGGGAGCGAGTCACCATGTACAGTGAACAGAGATAGGAAGCATGGTCCATTGGGCTGAGAGTGGAGAGTCAGAGGAGGAAAACTCCCTGATTGCAAGAGGAAGGGGGCAAAGGAAAAGGCTGAGCGTTAAGAGGAAGGGGCAAGGAACAGAGAGGGTCGAGATAGCTGAGGGGAAGCAGGGGGTATACTGCAGGAAGAAAGGTCGCAGGGGGGTCATATGCCAAATAATATTCGAGCAGAGGGAAGCAGAGTGCCAAGTAGTAATAGGTTGGCTCATCTTCTGGATGCCCCAGGACTTGCTTGTAGCACTTATTGTAGGCTTTTCAACCAGGGGTTGTCTGTGGTTGTGCTGACCCTCCGTGCAGGACCATGCCACATGCATACATAGGGACATGTTTACTAAAATGTGATAGCTCACCACAGTCTAAGCCCCAAAACCTAGCACTGGCACCGAACACATGCTAATGAATGAAAGTATGCCTAACCTGAACCCATGCAGTTAGCACAGGTCTGGCACCATACAGTGGTTTGCTGTGATTAATGCAGGTGCATTTAATACGCGTACCACCCATTGAGGGCAGTTAGTGTGGGCACCCACACTAACTGCAATATTGCCAGCTAGTGTGCACCAAGGATGTTTGTGCTAACCACAAAGTGCATGTTCCACTGCTGTATTGCCCTGTCTCCGCCCCTATTCTGTGCTAAACAGTTACTGTGGGAATTTTAACGTGGCTGTATTTTTTGCAGTAACAGTTACCACAGAGGATGAAGCCCATGGTAAATGCTGCACTAAGCATTAGCACACTTTACTAAACATTCCCCATAATCTTAAGGTATTACAATGTTGTCCTTTTTATCCCCTTTTCTGATGTGTACCTTCTTATTTTTAAATCTTATCTTTGGTCTATTGTATGTTTGGAATGTAGTAGTCTTTAGTACTGGCTGTAGATTACCATTTAAATTTTATTAACCACCACAATATCAGTTTTTCTGAACCTACAGCAGGATTAAAAAATATTTCAAAAAATGAATTGATAAATAGAAAGGAATGTGCAGTTTTATTTTATTTATTTTTTTTAATTCTTTATTTTCGTTTTATAACAACAAAGGAAAGGAAGACATACAGCTAAAAGACAGATACATAAAGTGTAATACATACACCAAAGTAAACCCCTACCACCCCCCTCCCCCCTGCTTCTTCTCTAGAAAACTAATCATTCCCGAAACGGGCGTGTACTTACATTATTGTGTTACAAAACCTAACGGTGATCTGAAACATGATGAGTGCACATTATACAGGCATGTTGGAACAATGAGCAGATTGTACATAATCATTAAGCATCTGCCATTTAGACAAGCGAGAGTGAATTTGGGCATGGGGAATAGCTCTCCGAGGTATCTGCTCATATTTGCTATATAAGCAGACGAGGTTCCACCATTCATTGGCAGTAAGTCGAGAGCTATCCTTCCAATTCCTCGTGATTAAGCATATGGCAATACCCAGCATGAAATCAAGGAGAAAGCGACCCTGCTTAGGAAGAGAGGGGACCTCCGCCGCAGAGCGGAGTCCCACGATCTTCCAAGAGAGAGGTTCGTGAAGGTGCAAGATAAATTGAATACGACCCCAGACCCGCCCCCAATAAACCTGTAGTTGAGGACACTCATAAATAACATGAGCGAAGGTTCCCACAGCTGTATGGCAAGACCAACACTGGTCCCTAGCATTTATGTTCCATTTGGCTATTTTTTCTGGGGTATAAAAGCATCTGTGTGCAAAAAAGAAGAGAGTTTGGGTAACAGAGGCAGACCGGGAAACCCGCACTACTTTGCTCCAGAATACGCTCCATTGCACAGGGGTTAAAGTGGTTTGCAGTTCGCGCTCCCAGGCTTGTTGGGCTCTGAAAGTGGCCGTGTCTGCACCCTGACATAATATTTTATAAAAGTTAGAGGCTACCCCATGTGCACTACTTATAGAGTGAACTATCTCTAATAGCCCATCCTCAGTAGGGGCAGAGGGCGGCATGATTCGAGCACTTTTAAGGCAGTGTTGAAGCTGCATCAATTGAAAGTAGTGTTTCGCTGGTAGCGCAAATTCCTTTTGTAAATCAGAAAAGGTTTTCCAACGAGCTGCAGAAAAAAGCTGTTGGGGTGTCCAGATCCCCCTTGAGTACCAGGGTTTCCATGCTATCGTTCTATTTAGAACTTGAATTCTGGGGTTATTCCATAGCGGGAGTCCGTCCCGAGGACATACGTTCGGGCCCAGTGATAGAATGAGAGTATTAAAGGCCGCAAGAGTATCGACAATCATTGGTGGATGGCGAGTGTCTACTTGATAGGACATACCGGGGAGATGGGTCAACGGAATTGGGCTACTAAGCTCCTCTTCTATGTCAAGCCAAACTGGTCTGCTGTCTGTTGAGGCATCTAGCCATCGGGCACCTTGCTTAAGTAGGAAGGCTTGATGATATCTAAGAAAATCAGGAAATCTGGTACCCCCTCTTTCCTTTGCAGACTGTAGTTTTTGTTTAGCTATCCTTGGTGGCTTGCCCTGCCAGAGATAACGGACGAGAAGGCCCTCAATATCTTTATAAGTATGTAGCGGGAGTAAGCATGGCAGCATTTCTAAAATGTAGTTCACTTTGGGGACTATCATCATTTTCACAGTTTCTAAGCGGCCCCACCATGTAAGAGATAAGGGAGACCAACGATTTGTGAGCTCGCGGACTTTGGAGACTACCTCTTTGGCATTAAAACTGATAGTATCTTCTAAAGGAGAACAGTAATGGACCCCGAGATACTTCACCATGCGGGATTGCCAAAGGAAGGGAAAGGCCTGCATGTCAGCCTCATGTACCCAGCGGTTCAGTGGGAATGCGACAGATTTAGTCCAGTTGATTTTATAGCCCGATAATTGTGAGTATCCGTCAATCAGATCCAAGACAGCTGGAACCGATTCAAGGGATACGAAAAGCATAAGGTCATCTGCATATGCAGAGAGTTTAATCTCCCTATGACTGAAGGGGACACCTCGAATACGTGCGGACTGTCTAATAAGGAGGGCTAGGGGCTCAAGAGCTAGATCAAAGAGCATTGGTGATAGGGGGCAACCTTGACGCGTACCTCTTTGGAGATTAAATGGCTGAGACTTGATGGCATTTACACAAATACTGGCGACGGGATGAGTATACATGACTTGGAGATATCGGAGGAAGCCCTCCCCAAAGCCATACCATCGGAGAACTGCAAATAAGAAGGGCCATTCTAGACGATCAAAGGCTTTTTCGGCATCCAGGGAAAGACCCACCCATGGCTGATCTAAATTGGCAGCACTGGATAGCACATGACACAAGGTCCGAGCATTGTCAGCAGTTGATCTGCCGGGTATAAAGCCGCATTGGTCGGGGTGAATTAGGGTGGCCATCCTGTCAGATAACCGGGTGGCCAAAATCGTAGCGAAGATCTTATAATCGGCATTGAGTAGGGAGATTGGGCGATAGTTGGCGGTTAGTAGTGGGTCTCTGCCTTCTTTCTCAAATACTACCACATTAGCTGCAGCAAAGGATCCCAAAGAGGATGTATCTACCGCAAGGGCAGTAAAATAGAGTTTTAAATAGGGAACTAAGTCTGCACTGAACGTTCTGTAGAATTCGGTCGGGAGACCATCGGGCCCTGCGGCACGGCCCGAGGCTGTTCGTTTTAGGGCAGATTGGATCTCTGAAGTAGAGAAGGGTTCATCCATCGCATCCCTATCATCTTCAGAGAGGGTCGGCCGCTGAATGCCAGAGAGCAATCGCTCGAATGTCTCTGACGAGAACTCACATTCAGATTGATATAGGCGGGTATAGAAATCCCGAAAGAGCTCTACTATGTCGGAGTCTGTGGTCACTATGCCCCCTCCCTGTGGAGCACGAAGGGCCGCTATGCGTTTGGCTTCTTTTTGAACTTTCAAGGCGTTGGCTAAGAGTCGACCGGCTCGGTTATTTTCACGATAATATGTCCCTCGCTGAAGCTCAATACTCTTAGAAGCTGCAGTTGAGAGGATTGAATTATATTGAAAACGGAGACGCTGTAATCGAATTAATACACATGGATCAGTACGTGAAGTTAGAACTCGTTCGCCTGCTTTTATTTGTTGGTCTAGTATGAGTAGCTGCTGTTTGCGTTGTTTCCGCAGGCGGATTTGATAGCTAGTGATCGTTGCTCGAATGGCCGCTTTGAAGCCCTCCCACCAAGCCCAATTCGCAGTATCCTGGGGTAGATTAAAATGGAAGTAATCCTGTATGGCTGCTCGAATTTCTAACTGGAACTCTGGGTGAGTTAACAGGGCTCTATCAAAGAACCAGGCCCCCGAATTCCCTTGGGGTGCAGTAGTGTGTAATTGAAAGGAAATGGCAGCATGATCTGAAATATGTTGGGAGTGAATCTTTGCAGTGTCCACCTGAGGAACTAACAGTTTTGATATTAGAAAGAAGTCTATGCAAGACTGGGATTTATGAGGGGAAGAGAAGAAGGTGAAGTCAAGCTCATTGGGGTGTAGCAACCTCCAAAGATCAACTAAAGCAAGATCTTTGATCAGGGACGTAAGCGTGATGTGACTCTTGGGGGGACCACTTGTCCTAGGCGGCTGTTTGTCAATCAGGGGATCAAGGACTAGATTGAAATCCCCCCCAATTATCAATGAAGTATTAGCAGAGGCCTGTGCAACCTGAGCAATGGTAGCAAAAAAGACAGGGTCATCCACATTAGGAGCGTAAAGGCATATACATGTAAATTCAAGGCTACCTATCTTGAGGTGAACTCTGGACCACCTACCTTCTGTATCTGAACTAGTCGCAATAATAGTAGCATGCAAAGATTTCCTAACCAGTATGGCAACCCCACATTTCTTAGAAACGGCTGGAGAATAGGCGGCCACCATGTAAGGTTTAATATTGAGTTTAAGAGTTTCTTTCGAATTTAAATGCGTTTCTTGAAGAAAAATCAGATCCGCAGCTTCATGACTTAGGTAGCTCAGGATTTTCTTCCGTTTTATCGGATTATTGATTCCTTTTACGTTCAATGAGAAAATCTTACATGGTGCCATCAATCGGTAATAGACATTTTAGGTAAGGGCGCTTGAAAACATACAACATAATCAGAATCTGTGCAACAATGACATAATCACCGAGTATTCTGGCTAATACACCCCATATTGAAAAGTATGTACCAAAGTATCTTAGAGAAGAAGCAAAACCCCCAAAGAATATGGCGACCATATGTCTGCGGGAGGAGGCCCTAGAGAGGAAATAGAAAGACATAAAAAAAAAGAAAAGAAACACCAGAGTCCATAATTAACACTGTCTCTGATACTCATCGAGGCTACTGTGGGTAGATGGAGTCGGGTCACAGATATTATCAAAAGTAAGGCAACAAACTGCCCTCGCCAGACTCTTTGCTGAGCTGCGGCAGATCCAATATGGCAGGTACAGCGGATATGAGAATACTTGCAGGAACATTCTAGAAGTCAGCGCATCAAGTCGGCTTCTTTGGAATCCAAAAACTCCGCTAGTAGATCAGGGTCCTCAAATGTTCTTGTCTGATTGTGAAGCGTGACTCGGAGCTTGGCCGGGTACATCAGGCCATAGCGGGCTTGTAGTTGTTGAAGCCTCGGCCGGAATTCCAGAAAGCGCTTTCGGCGGTCGACCGTGGGTTTAGCCAAGTCGGGATAGAAGGAGATCTTGTGGCTCTCAAACTCCATATGGCCCTTTGCCCGAGAGGCACTTAGAATTTGCTCCACGTGTTGATATCTCAAAAGTCGAAAAATGATAGGCCGCGGGGTCTTCCTGTTGAGCGTTATGCTTGTGGGTACACGATGAGCACGATCGATCTCCAAATCTTTGACAAAAGTGATTTGGAGCAGGGAAGGGAGGATTTTGTATAAAAACTCTTTCATGTCACCCGATTCCGCTCCCTCCGGTATGCCCACGAGTCGTATGTTGTTGCGGCGCGCTCTATTATTGCCATCTTCCACTTCTTTCTGCAAGGCCCGCACCTGACGTTCAACTTTGTCGAGTTTGGACAACCGGGCCGCATGGGAGTCCAATATGCTCTCCATTTTGTCCTGACGCGAAGAAAGCCCTTCTAGCTTGCTTTGCAGCACACCAAGATCTTCCCGCAGCGCTCGGAGTGCTTCACCGTTTGACTGCACGAGGTCTTTGACCCCTCTTAGCTCAGCGAGAATTTCCTGCTGCATTTCGGGGCCCTCGCACAAGGCCAGCCCCTTCTGCGGGGACGGAGGTTCAGTTTTGGAGCGTTTGCCGTGAGAAGCCGCTGGAGATCCAAATTCCAGGCGCGTGGGTTTGGTCCCCGCCATCTCACCAATGTGCCCCAGTAAGATCAGAGTAGAAGTTCCAAGTATGTACGGTGTTAATTCAGGATTCTGAGTAGGCCTCTCGGGAGCCTCAGCGTTATGCGACCATCCCGCTGGACATCAGGCTCCGTCCCCCCGTGCAGTTTTATTTTTTAGCAAAGTCATTTTGCTAGCAAATCAAGCCCACGTGTGATCCGAAGTTAGTCTTTCAATGCTCTAACATGGTATTTTTCCTTTTAAATTGATTCTTGATAAATAAACGGCCACTCCCAATCAGAAAGTTTTTGGAAGTGGCAAAGTCTTGCTGAGGAAGCATTTTTTTCTCATTTTATTAGTGCTGATTTTGTTTGAGCATACTGATTACCTTGTCCTAAAGTTTAAATAATCTATAGTATTATTGCAACATCCATGCTGCCCAGGGCTGATACAAGGATATTGGATGCCCCAGATAAATCTTCAACCTTATTCCCCTCTCCCATGATTTTGATAAATAAACTCAGTGATCATGATCATCGCAACACCACCCCTTCCATAACAATCCTGCAAAAATGAATTATAGGACATCAGTCTTGTATGCACAGTATGTGGTGCCTGCTCTCCCTTCAGATAAAAGAATTGCTGATTTCTCCTTCAGTTCGTCTGACCATCAGGATCTACAGCTGCTGCTCTTTTCTGCCCCTCCCCCCCCCCCCCCGAACTGCTGCCCTAGGCGGCAACTTAGTTTGCCTAATGGCTGGGCCTGCCTTGATACTGCCTCATTTCTTGTCTTCTACTGCAATCAAGATATTAGACAATCTCTTCAAAGTTTCCCTCTGCCATGGTCATTAACTGTTCACCTCCTCCTTATTTCTACACTTCATTCCAGTGAGTAATTAATTATTGTTTACAATGAAGTTACCACACCTCCCTAAGCTCCCTTAATGGTATAAAATGAAAGGCTGTTTTTCCAAGCTTGTGTCTAAAAGCATGTTGATTTTTTACTAGGGTACAGGGCTTTTATTTCATTAGTTTGGATTGTAGTTAATTCTTTTATTTTTCTTTATTCTTCTTATTTTGTACTGTATACAGTACATTTCTGTATTATGCAGTACTTTGTTGCCGTCAGCACTGTACCGAGCCCTGTGTGAGCAGAGCAGCCGCACAGGGCACAAAAGGATAAGAGGTGCATGTCGGGCTGCTGGCCTTGGCTCCCCCTCCCCCCCCCCCCGCATTGCCCTGCCACTGCCGCCACTTTTTTGTTTTCTTGGAAGTGGCGGCAGCAGCATCAGTGAGATAGACCCGCGTTTGTAGGCAGGTCCGGTCTCTCCTTCCCTTCTCTGATGTAGGTCGCGTCAGAGGAGGGAGCGACTAGGCCAGCCATGCAACTCAGCATTTGGCAAATTTCTTCTATCTGTGCCCTTCTCTTCTACTGCTAACTCCAGACTTTGCCCCTTTCACCTTGCTGCACCTTACACCTGGAACAAACTACCTGAGTCTGTATGTCAGGCACCTTCTCTGACCCTTTTCAAATCCAGGTTGAAAACTCACCTCTTCACTGCTGCTTTCAGATCTTGATTCACCTGATCTCCTTGTGTTTCCCTTGAGTTGTCTGTCTTGACTAGATTGTAAGCTCTGATGGGCAGAGACTGTCTCTTGCATGTCTGTGCAGTGCTGCGTACATCTTGTAGTGCTATACAAATGCTCACTAGTGGTAGTAGTAGTAGTAGTATCTCCAAATGTCTCCAAATTTTATGCACGTCATGAGTGAAATAAACTCCTATGCCTGGATGTGTTAAGAGTTTCTCAATCTCTCAGATTCACTGTGCAATATACACAGTCAACATATCAAGATTGAGATCATTTCTGTATCTTTCTGTCACATTTTCTTGGTTTCTAATTGCATATTTTGATACTTAAGATTCTTTTTCTTTGCACGCAGTACAAAATAGTCACTTGTCATGGGCACCTCCATTTATAGTCTGGTTCATATGTTTTTTGCCTTTTCCTCAATATCTGGTTTTCTTGAATCAAGTATTTTTTCTGTGAGAATAAGACTGCCCCAGGTGATCACAACTTCTTCATTCTCTACTCTTCCGTCAGTGTCACGTGTCCATTGATTTTTTGGCACAGGAGTATTACAGTGTGTAAATAGATTGCATGCTATCTTATTGCTTTTTTATTGTATACAAGATTTCTGACATCAGCATATCACACCTAGTTTCCAGTTCAGTTCCACAAAAGTTGCATTTGTCTGTTTTACTAGGGTTTTGTTATTCTGGCGTGAATAATATTTTCTGTTCTTCACTATCCTGTGCTGCAAATTGTCAGTCTCTCATCTTTAGGTTTAAATGTACGCCTCTTTAAACATTCATGTCTAAGGATTTGATCATTTTTTCGTACCTGAAGTAATTCTCTAGATTCGCCACTGCATTTGTGCTTAGTAAGTTCTTTTTTCTTTAACTGCTGGTATAATTCTATTTGAAGAGTTTTTTCCTCTTGTTTTACAAATTCTATTGCTTATTTCCCTCCATTTACTGGTAGACTCTGACTCATTCCTTCAATTCGCCAGAATCCTTGTCCATGTTTAAAGAGGGAGACTGACTCTGGCTATTTGCTTTCATGTTTCAGCCTTTTTTGGTTTAATGGGACAAAGCCAACAGGGACTGAGCCAAGGTCAGTCTTGCCTCACTAATCTCCTGCATTTTTTTATGAGCCTGATATGTAGTTGGACAGGCTATGAGACACTATGGCACACAGCCCTGCCTGCCGATCCCTAACTCCAGATAATCCATGCGACAGCATTGAATAGCCGAGTTTGCCGTACAGAAGAAACCATTGCAGAGCCTAACCAGATTGTGGGTAAAACTAGGCATAGGAAAAGCTGGCCTAGTTTTACCCACAGGTTGCTAACCAGATAGCTGTGCAATATCACTGCTACCCGGTTAGTGTCAGTCTCCGCCTGTGCTTCGCCCTGGAACACCCCATCACATCCCAATGCTAACCGCATAGCATCAGGGTATGTAGTGGGATTAGAAGGAGATATTTAATGGCACAATCTGTTTAAGTCCCATTGGATATCCCAATTAAAGGCATTTACATGGTTTACTGTGCTGTAAATCGTGTAAATGCCTTTCGAATATCAGACTCTATGTTTATTCCAAAACTTTGTATACTACCATTCACAAAGAATCGCAGAGGATTACGATCAACAAAAATCAAATCCACTAAAAAAGTGAAGAAAAAGAAAAAAACACAAACAATTAAAGTACTCAACTGCAGTTAACCCTGAAATCGCATCCTTCCATTAACTATAAGCATGATCACAGAAAATGGTTTTTAAAACCAGTCTTAAATCTTGGGAGGAAAGTTTCAAGGGAAAGATAACCTGGGAAGAGAATTCCAAAGGAGGGAGTTTGTAAAATGCAGAATTCTGGGTAGATTCATGGATAGCATTAGCTGGCGGTGGACTAGTAAGGTGTCTATCATTCAGAGAGTGTAGCGAATGGTCTGTAATATACAGAATAAGAGCATCAAAAAGCTAAAGGTATAATCGAGTGTGCATGACTTTAAAAGCAAGGAGGAGAATCTTAAATTAAGAAGGACTGTTACTAAAGTGCGCTACACAGTTAGGGCAGGTTTAGGAATGTGGCAACCGCGTGAAGGTCTGCGGTAACTGTTAGCATGGGGGTAGGACAGTTTCCATGCGCTGATTCATGCACTTACTGCAACTTGTGCATTGGAGTAGTGAATGGGTGAGTTTGAGGCAGAAAGTGTGCATGGAGAGTGCATTGCAGATAATGTCGATGTTGCAATTAGCGTGGTTGCAATTACTTCCACCTCAATAGGTATAATTAAGTGCACCCACAGTATTACTACCCCGCCTTAGGGTAAAGTACTGCACATTCACTTCTGGGATTCTGCTGTCCACACCCCTGATAGTTAATGAGGAGGATTTGAACCTAACACATAGTAACATAGTAACATAGTATGTGACAGCAGATAAAGACCAGTATGGTCCATCTAGTCTGTCCAGCAGGGCGATAGGAGTAGGTGCCCCTGCCACTCTGTGCAGGTCACCCCTACCCATGCCTTTGTTTAGGGGTGCACCCACCGCTCCGTGTAGGTCACCCCTATTTGTTGAGATATAATAAAGTTATGTTTATTTTGATTTTATTCTGTTGTTATAAAGGATCCACAGTGTTTGTCCCAAGCCACCTTGAATTCCGTCACTGTATTTACCCCCACCACTTCCTTCAGGAGGGTATTCCAAGCATTCACCACCCTTTCAGTGAAAAAGTATTTCCTGATGTTTGCTTTCAGTTTACCCCCTTGCAGCTTTATGTTATGCCCTCTAGTTTTACAACTTTCCTCTCTTTGGAAGAGGTTTGTTTGTTTGTTAATACTCTTTTAAGTATTTAAAGGTCTGAATCATATCTCACCTGTCCCTCCTCTCCTCCAGACTGTACATATTTGGGTCTTCAAGTCTCTTCTCATACATCTTCTGAC
The DNA here is from genome assembly GCA_033557465.1 of Ichthyophis bannanicus. NCBI lineage: Eukaryota > Metazoa > Chordata > Amphibia > Gymnophiona > Ichthyophiidae > Ichthyophis > Ichthyophis bannanicus. Next base: position 463,791,317 of record CM066035.1, read on the forward strand.
GCAGGCTCCAAATCATTTTGGTCTCCTTCCTCTGAACTGTTTCCAGTCTTTTTATACTGTATAATAAATAAGCACGACTGATGTGTGTAGTCTTTTTCTCCAGATTCATGGGGGCTCCTAGAAAACCATATGCCTGTAGGGTCACCAGCAATGGTGCAACTTTTCAGCAAAAATACATGATTTAGCCACAGAAGCAATATAGGGTTCAAAGGAAAGGGAGCTGTCAAAAATGACTTCTACGATTTGAGATGAAGATACAAGTAAGGGGCAGCAGTGGGATTTGAACCCTGGCACAACACTGCTCTAATCATTAGGGTGCTCCTCCACTCCAGACTTCTATAAAATGACGAGTGGAGTGGAACAGTAAATATGACTTGTTTTATTAACTCTTTCAAAAAGTACAATGACTAGGGAACATGCAATGAAGCTACTAAGAAGTACATTTGCGGCAAATCATAGGGCATATTTTTTTCACCTAACACATAATTAAATTCTGGACTTTGTTGCCAGATGATGTGGTAAAAGCTGTTAGTATAGTTGGATTTAGAAAAGGTCTGGACAAGTGACTGGAGGAAAAGTCCTATTACTAAGACTATAAGATCCTAAGAACATAATTATAAGAACATAATCACAAGGACATAATTATTAAGGTGGACTTGGAGAAATCCACTGCTTATCACTGGGATAAACAGTATTGAATCTGTCTACCTTTTGGGATCCTGCCAAGTACAGTACCTGTGACCTGGATTAGCCGCAGTTGGAAACAAGATATGGTGCTTGGTCTGAACCAGTATAGCAAATTGTATATTCTAATGTAAATGTTCTGACCTGGACATCCCATTTCCCATATTTAGTGCCTATACAAAATGATTTAATGCTCAAAAATGCTAACATCTCAAAATTGTACTTGAAATAGAGCACCTCTTAAGCAAACACTGGTCAAAACTGTATTGGACCTGCAAATGTGAAACCAAATAACTGCAAGCTATCTAGATACACATGCAATATGTGAAAGGCTGATTCAGTGTCTGCTTTGGCAATTAATGCCCCTTTTCCCACTCTCCTGGCCAATGATTGCACCTCACTGAAGGAGAAATAATAATTATCATTATATATGCACATTTATATACTGTAGCTCCAAATAATAAAACCAAGCAGAAAACAGCAATGAACATCAATAAATTACATAAAACGCCTCACTTCCAGTTTTAAATCCTAACCTACCGCCTAATAGCCATCCTTTCAACCCAATGCATATTGTTGTTATTGTTATTGTTATTGTTATATTTAAAACAAGTGAACGTTCAGCTTCTTATTAAAACTAGCTAAATCTTACTTATTGTGGAGTTCTGCAGGTAGGGCATTCCACAATAAATAAACTAAAGGGTATGTTTAATAAGCAGCGGTAGCAGCATCCGTGCGATATCGAAGCTGTGGCCTATCAGAGCCGCGGCCCCCATCGAATTCAATGGGGCCGTGGCTCCAATATCGCATGGATGCTGCTATCACTGCTTAGTAAAGATACCCCTAAATAAATTAATTCGGGCACCTTAACTGAAAAATCTTCCTCCACTATTTTACCAATTGGCTATGTTTTACACTAAGGATACACAAAAGGGGTCATTTTAGAAGTGCTATTCATGATTCCCATGTCTGAAAATGCCCATTCAGATATGCAAATCACATGGATGTCCCAAGACCTATTTTAGAATGCCCCACATTTACATGTCTGCAGATTGTGCCAAAGCACATGGCCTGCCACTGCCACTTCTACCATGCCACCCCCAACCCCACCTCCAGAATCAGCGGTGGCTGTGCAGCTCGGCACGGGGAGGGGAGGGGGGAAGGCAGTGCTGTGCAGCAGAACAAATAATAGGTGCAGTAAATTATTTGTTGGGGGGCGGGTAGAGGCAATATAGCAGTTTAACGTGTGGCTAGTGCTGCAGGCTGAGCTGTATACAAGCATTAAATGGGGAGGAGCTTAATGGTGGGAGATAAAGTGTGGTTGTAAACCGTGGAGGAAAGAGTGTGTTGGCCAATAAAAAGGGGATTAGTGGGGGGAAAGTTTGAAATCAGAGATAAGAAGAGACTTGAGACATATGATAATACGTGGGGAATTGTGTAGTAGGAGAAAGGGCTATACTAGCAGAATATATGGAGTAAGTACAATTATGGTCATGTTCAGTTTTGCAAGGCTACACCAACAACTATATGGTTCAAAGTGGTAGAGGGCAGAGATGTAAGTTGAGAGTACAGATTGTCTAGTGGACTCTGAGGTCGAGAAGCTGAGGTGCACCAATGACAGGTCCTAGGGTAGGCTATGTTGGTAATCTAAGCTGTGTGCCTCCAGTGCATAGAAGCACGTTAGAACATACATATATTAGAATTATTCTTTGGTATGAATTACATAAGAACATAAGATATGCCATACTGGGTCAGACCAAGGTCCATCAAGCCCAGTATTCTGTTTCCAACAATGGCCAATCTAGGTTATATGTACCTAGCAGTTTCCCCAAGACACACAAGTTCCACAATGCTTGTACTGGGTCAAGCATTGATATCTTCGGTCACTTCTTAATAATGGTTTATGGACCTTTCCTCCAGGAACTTGTCCAACCCTTTTTTAAACCCAGCTACACTAACAGCCTTTACTACATCCTCCGGTAACAAATTCCAGAGTTTGATTACACGTTGAGTGAAAAAATATTTTCTTTTATTAGTCTTAAATAGTTTACCCTGTAGCTTCATTGCATGTCCCCTAGTCTTTCTATATTCTGATAACGTAAACAATCGATCTACGTTTACCCGTTCCACTCCGTTCATTAATTTATAGACTTCTATCATATCTCCCCTCAGCCGTCTCTTTTCCAGGTTAAAGAGCCCTATCCTTTTTAGCCTTTCTTCATAGGAGTATCCTTCCATCCCCTTTACCATTTTGGTGGCTCTTCTCTGAACCTTTTCTAAAATCGCTATATCCTTTTTAAGATACGGCGACCAGAATTGCACACAATATTCAAGGTGCGGTCTCATCATGGAACGATATAGAGGCATTATAATATCTTTTGTTTTATTTTCCATTCCTTTCCTTATCATACCTAGCATTCTATTTGCTCTCTTGGCCGCCGCTGCACACTGGGCCGAGGGTTTTAACATGGTATCCACAATGACGCCTAAATCTTTTTCCTGGGTGGTGGTTCCTAATGTGGAACCTTGCATCGTGTAACCATAGTTTGGGTTGTTCTTCCCTAGGTGCATAACCTTGCATTAAATTTCATCTGCCATTTTGATGCCCAGTCTTCCAATTTATCAAGATCCTCTTGCAATTTTTCACAATCCTCTTGGGTTTTAACAACTTTAAATAGTTTTGTGTCATCTGCAAATTTGATCACCTCACTCGTTATTCCAATTTCCAGGTCATTTATGAATATGTCAAAAAGCAGCAGACCCAGCACAGATCCCTGGGGTACACCACTATTCACCTTTCTCCATTGGGAAAATTGGCCATTTAGCCCTACCCTCTGCTTTCTATCTTTTAACCAGTTCCTGATCCACAATAGTACACTGCCTCCTATCCCATGACTCTTTAGTTATGCCAAAAGTCTCTGATGAGGGACCTTGTCAAAGGCTTTCTGAAAGTCCAGATACACAATATCAACCAACTCGCCTTTGTCCACCTGTTTATTCACTCCTTCAAAAAAACATAACAGATTGGTAAGACAAGATCTTCCTTGTCTAAAGCCATGTTGGCTGTCTCCCATTAGGTTGTGACTATCTACATGCTGAGTAATTTTATTCTTTATGATGGTTTCTACCATTTTTCCTGGTACTGACGTCAGGCTCACCAGTCTGTAGTTTCCAGGATCACCCCTGGAACCCTTTTTAAAAATTGGTGTTACATTGGCGATCCTCCAATCTTCAGGTATTAGAGATGATTTTAATGATAGTTCACAGATTACTGATAGCAGGTCTGCAATCTCATATTTCAGTTCTTTCAACACCCTTGGATGTATACCGTCCGGCCCAGGTGATTTGCTACTCTTCAGTTTATCTAATAGATGTAAGACATCTTCCCGATGTATCGATATGTCCTTCATTTCTTCCGCACCTTTAAATACCACTTCAGTCAAGGGTAACATCCCTACATCTTCCTCAGTAAAGACCTAAGCAAAGAATTCATTCAGTCTCTCTGCTATCGCCTTGTCGCCTCTTAGTGCTCCTTTAACCCCTTTATCATCTAATGGAACAACTGACTCTCTCACAGGTTTTTTGCTACGAATGTACTTGAAAAGGTCTTTATTTCGTGTTTTTGCTTCCGCAACAAGCTTCTTCTCAAATTCTCTCTTTGCCTGCCTTATCAATGCCTTGCATTTGACTTGCCAGTGCTTGTGCTGTTTCAAGGTTTCGTCGTTTGGCTCTTTTTTCCATTTCCTGAAAGATGCTTTTTTGGCTACAACAGCCTCTCTGACCTCACCTTTAAAACATGCTGGCAGTCTTTAACCTTTGCAACTGCTCCTTTTATTTTTTTCTTAACTATTTTCCTCATTTTATCATAGTCTCCCTTTCGAAAGTTAAAAGTAGTACTGTGGATTTTCTTACTATCCCTCCTCCACTAATTAAATCAAAGGTGATCATGCTATGATCACTATTGCCAAGTGGTCCCAACACCCTTATCTCTTGCACTAGATCTGGTGTTCCACTAATGACTAGGTCTAATATGGCTTCCCCTCTGGTCGGTTCATGAACCAGCTGCTCCAAGAAGCAGTCATTTATTTCATCTAGGAACTTTATCTCCCTAGCATGTCCTGACGTGACACTGACCCAGTCGATACCGGGGTAATTGAAATCACCCAATATTATTACTGCGCTGTAACTTTTGTTAGCTTCCTTGATTTCTTTGAGCATTTCATCATCCATTTGGTCATTCTGGCCAGGTGCTCGATAGTACACCCCCACTGCCATTGCCTTCCCCCTTTTATATGGAATTTCAATCCATATAGATTCTACAGCAGATTTTGTTTCCTGCAAAACTTTAATCCTTTCTGAGTCAATGCCCTCCCTAACATAGAGCGCAACCCCTCCACCAATTTGATCAGCTCTATCATTATGATATAGTTTGTACCTAGGTATCACAGTGTCCCACTGGTTGTCCTCCTTCCACCATGTCTCTGATATTCCAATCATATCTAACCTTTCATTTAGTGCTATATATTCTAACTCTCCCATCTTATTCTTTAGACTTCTAGAATTTGCATACAAGCATTTTAGAGAATGTATTTTATTCATGTTAATTTGGCTATTGTTAGACATGGGTAAATTGGGATTTTTAAGCTCTGTCTGCTCCATACTTGAGGGCATTTGGGCTACTTTACTCTTTTGTGGAACCTCTCTGCTTTTGGTAGTATCCTTCAAGGATACATTCTTCCGAACCATCCGCTCTTGGGCGACTGTCGGCTTTCCCCTAATATCTAGTTTAAAAGCTGCTCTATCTCCTTTTTAAAGGTTAATGCCAGCAGCCTAGTTCCATCCCGGTTAAGGTGAAGCCCATCCCTTCGGAAGAGCCCCTCCTTTCCCCAGAATGTTCCCCAGTTCCTAACAAATCCAAAACCCTCATCTCTGCACCATTGTCTCATCCACGCATTGAGACTCCGGAGCTCTGCCTGCCTTTTGGGTCCTACGCGTGGAACAGGAAGCATTTCGGAGAATGCTACCATGGAAGTTCTGGATTTCAGCTTCCTACCTAAATCCTAAATTTTGCCTCCAGAACCTCCCTACCACATTTTCCTATGTCATTGGTACCGACATGTACCAAGACAGCAGACTCCTCCCCAGCACTATCTAAGACCTTATCTAGGTGGCGCGTGAGGTCCGCTACCTTCGCAACAGGCAGGCATGTTACCAGGCGATCCTCACGTCCACCAGCCACCCAGCTATCTACATGCCTAATGATCGAATCACCAACTATAACGGCTGTCCTAACCCTTCCCTCATGGGCACATGGCCTGGAGAAAGTTCCTCGGTGCGAGAGGGTTTTGCATCACCTGGAGGACAGGTCCTAGTTACAGGATCACTTCCTGCCACACCAGGGTGATGCTCTCCTGTCACGTGACCTCTCTCCTCCATGGCAACAGGGGTGCTGCCAGACTGGAGGTGGGGCTTCAGGACTATATCCCTGTAGGTCTCGTCTATGTACCTATCTGTCTGTCTTATGTTTTCCAAGTCTGCTACTTTAGCCTCAAGAGAACGGACTTGTTCCCTGAGAGCAAAGAGCTCCTTGCACCTAGTGCACTCGTAAGACCTCTCACCGACTGGGAGAAAATCATACATGTGACACTCAATGCAAAAGACTGGAAAGCCCCCATCCCGCTGCTGGACTGCTGTCTGCATCTTAGTTTTAAGTTTGTGTCTAGATCTTTAAGTTCTTACTTACTAGGGGTTGCTATGGGTATTTATACCAATAAAACTGTACCTAATACGTTTAATATACCTTGTTCACCTGAAGCTTAATTAATCTCAGGTCCTTAGTGTATGACTGATTTGGGTAATGAGCTTCACCTGAAAGCACCTCCTGTCTTTTAAGATGTGTAAGTACCTATAAAGCTATGATTATTCCAGGGGAGGGAGGGAAATAACACTTATTAAAAGAGGGCTGCTACACAGTACCCTGTCTTGTGCTACTGAGGTAAGCTAAATTCTGATTTGATTTAAATTATAGCTCTTAGCTGCTGCTAGGCTCTAACTTCTTATGAAATTTAAACTACAAGCTCTCTGCTGGGTTCTAAATTTAACCAGAAAGCTCTCTTCTGTGTTTTAAAACTAAAAGTAATTTTCTGATGCTAGGCCCTGACAGAATGTAACGTTACAGGATTATTAACAAATGGTGATAGCAAAATCTATTAAACAGGGTGTGTCATATATTCAGTGTGGCATTAATAAGTACAAATTTGAATAGCAGATTTGCAAATCGTGCTTGGTCGAAATGATCATACCAGGTAGTTTTGTGAGAGCATGAAAACAGTCTATCAGTGCTAGCAGTGCTAGTAGAACAGAGCACTTTAGAGAGCAAGATCTTGTAGAGCTCTGTGCTAAGCATAGAGTAGTTGGAGCCCTCTATTGGGGTTACTTACTCTTAATGGTGTGAGATAGTCCATTGGTTATTGAGTCCAGGTAGGAAGACATCAGACTGGATGTATCGGATGACGGAATCCAGTTATGTTCACTACCATTTAGAGTGTTGATAGTATCTTATTTCGTTGGCCGTTGGTTCTTGCAGGAAAGACTCTTGGACATTCTGAATGAGTTTCTTAGAGTGTGTATGTTTTGCCTAAGTGTCCACACCTAAGGGCCTCACCCAAGGGCCTTCTGGTGAGGCCTTCAGGTGCGGGCCCATAAGGCGCAGGCACGCCTGCTGGGTGCTTAAATTTAAAGCTGGTTCTTGCGCCCCGATTGGGCCTTGGAGGGGGGAGCGGAAGGGGCGAGCAGCTCCCGCTTCCTCCCCCGATGTCCGATCGGCAGTGGTGCAGTCTGCAGAAGAGGTCTTTGACTTGCCGGGTGCTTAAATGATATATAACATCTGCAAGTCATCTGCTAAAATGTAAAATTTAATCACTACTGACTGCATCTTCCAACATAAAAGAAGACAGTCCAAATTAAAAAGATAGAATGACAACACTACATGCTGGGGGACCCCTCACTTAAGGTGACTTGCTCCTTGAGTAAATATGCCATACCTGAATTCTTTGAACCCTAGCCTCCAAAAAAGACTGAAACCATTTAAACACAGCCCCCATACCCAAATCTATCAAAATCTATAGAGACTCACTGCATCAAATGCTGTACTGATGTCTATCAGCACAGCGGTTACATTACACCCCTATCCAACCATCTCAATATCTATATCTATCTATATCTATATCTATCTATCTATATCTATATATAGTAAGCTGCTCTTCACTGGTCTCCGAATCATCTGAATCATCTCTCTCTCTCCCCTTCAATCTGTTCAAAACTCAGCTGCATGGCTTATCTTCTGTTAATGTTGCTATGCTCATGCAGCCTCGCTTCTCAAGCCACTTTACTGGCTCCCTATCAGTTTCCACATCCAGTTCAACCTTCTCCTTTTGACCTACAAGTGCACTCATTCTGTGGCTCCTCACTTCCTTTCCTCTCTTATCTCACTCTATGCCCTTCTTCAGGAACTCCACTCCTCAGGCAGATCCGTTTTATCTGTGCTCTTTTCTGCCGCTACCAATTACAGACTTTGTTCATTCCACCATGCTGCTCCATATGCCTGGAGCAAACTACCTGAGTCAATGTGTCAGGATTCTTCTCCAGCCCTATTCAAATTCAGGCTAAGGGGGGCATTTTAAAAGTCTTAATAGTGACTTAGGACGTCTGGAGACGTGCACGCGAACATCCAAATCACAGAGACGTCCCCAGAGCTATTTTACAAATGATGTTAAGAGATGTCCAATTAGCCAAGAGACATGGCGGAGGTGTTTCTGGAGAGCTGCAATGATCAGATGTCCCGACGTTTCTAAAATCGAGCAGGGATGTCTGCAGGCATGTCCATGTGTAGACCTGCTCCATGCACGAACAGGCATCAGGAAAGTGCTGGTTGAGGCCTTAAAATATTCAAAGGGAATAGAGAAGATGGATAACTAAGCAATTAGCCTAAGATTACAAAGGACAACATAGTGATTTGAACCTTGGCTATGCTGCTCTTAACCCACTACTTTACCATTATGCTATTAAGCATCCATCTTCAAAGATGCCTTTTTGGGGACATCTATATATACGTCTCTATCAATGTTCACATTGGGCACATCCACATTTCTGAAATCGTGCCCAAACTTGCACGTGACTGCTTTTTTTTCAGACGTTCTGGCTTTGATGCTCCAGATTGCACTTGGACATCCCATTGTAAAATGTGCCTTTAAAAATCCACATCTTTGAGGCTGCTTTTGGATCCTGATGCTCCTCACTTTCTTGTCCACTACTTATGTATAATATAACTTATCATACTTTAGTCCCCAGTTTTGCAATGTTTTTTGTCTAGATTGGATTCTGATGAGCTGAAACTGTGTCTTATAGCTATATAAACAGCGTTGCATATGCCTTGCAGCGCTATACAAAATACTATTAGTAGTAGTAGTAGCCTCCACAGAATCCAACAATCAGTTTGCCACTACTTTTTCAATGACCTTTCCTAAAAATGGCAGATGGGAAATAGTCCTAAGACACTTCACCCTTTGTGGATCCAACATACTCTTCTTAACCCTTTGAAGGCCTACTTTAAATTTTTAATCCACATTCTGCAGCCAGGTTAATTTTTGCATATTTCAGGAAAATTGTACCCGTCTTATTCAATATGTTCTAATAGTGATTTTCCTTCTGCTATGGTCATGTATTATATACCATTTGATAGGAATATTTAGTCAGAATTTTGGATCCCGAAAGTTTTGGGCTCGGCCTGGAAAGGGTTAAGAAGAGGTTGAATAATTGAATTCTTCAAAATTAGAAGGAAAAACCCTGATTCCAAAGATGCATTCAGAATAATACATAATTAGTCTTTTAAAATGTCATCATTAGCGGAATCAAAGTCAGTAGGCAAGGAACCAAACAGCAAGTTGTGAATTTCATGAATTTAGTAATCCACAATATATTAGAGTCAGACACTAGAGAAAAAAGTGGACCACCCACTAATCTGGCTATCCTACAAAGCTACTAGCTCTGTTTCAATTTTACTCATTTGTATGTTCGGTCCAGCCAATTCCATGTCTAATGTCATTTGCAATTTCAATATCTTAGATTCAAAAAGTTTGCAAAAGCTTCACACTCCAACGATACCCCTACTGCCAAAGAAGAGGAAGTAGGCTGTTTTACAACAGCAATTATATCCCTGGAATTCTTCCCAGCTCCCCTTATCTTTACTGTAATATAGTCCTGTTTTGCTGCATGTAAACTCTGACGATATTCCATATCTCACTGTTTCAAAGCTTTATTGATCTAATGCTCTTTCTTTCTGCCATTTTCTTTCTAATAGTTTACACTTCCTTTGACTACTTCTCAAAGCCTCTGAATACCACAGGGAGGCATTATATTCACTATGTGGTATAAGCACCAATGTTACTGGAGCTAATTGATCAAGCACAGCAGCCATGTCGACATTCCAAACATGCTCTCTGCTCAACAGGAAAGACAAATTCAAAAGGAGCTGCTAGTTTCCTCCCTTCTTCTTTGGACTACTGCTAATATGGATAAATCAGGGGCGGCCCAAGGGGGGTGCGGGGCCATGTGTTGAGACTTGGTGCGGGGCCTCTTTTGCATAAGGGGCCTCATTTGCATAAACATTTGCATAATGTTACCATACACTAACATTTAGTAAACATGCCTCTTAATGAGTGTATGGATAAAGACTAAAAGATTTCTACATTACTATAATCCACTGCCAACCGCCAGGCACATTAGGAACTACTACAAACAATGCCCATTTAGAACCCATAGCAAACCCGCTGTATCCTAACAGCACTACCAGGACTCACAAAGCACCAGACCCTACCTATCAAAAGGCAACACTGCAAATATTAAATCAATACATTTCAGAGAATAACAATGCATGACCTACTGGGGAAAGAGAACAAGTGGCAATGTCAAAAAGCAACTACATAAACAGAATACCTAGGGCTCAGTTACACATGCAGAACATAGACCATCACCAAACAAGGAATTACAATTTAGAAACAGGAAGACAATAATTAAACTGAGAACCCCAAAAGCCAAACTTGGAATGTACAACAACACTGTAGAAATAAAACTATAAATTAATTTCCTCTTGTACTAAACAATGCGCAGACGTTAATGATGCACATTTCCCAGAGCTGACAAATTCCAGTTAATAAATTCAAAATAAAGAGATATTTTTCTACCTTTTGTGCATTTTTTTTCAGTTGCAATTGCTCCAGCCACTTTCTTCTGGTTTCTTCGTGTCTTCTGCTAACTCTCCATCATCTGTTGTCCATTTGTCCTTTCTTCTCTCTTCTAGTTTTTTTTTTTCCATTCTCTCTCTACATCTGCTTTAACATACTAATCTTTCTCCTTTTGCTCTTTCCTCATTCCTATTTCATCCACTCAAATTTTACCCCTCCATCCTCAATCCCCACATACTCCTAGAATACCCGGCCAATAGTAGATTTTTCTTCCCTCCCACACAAAATATTCCCCCCTCTCCATTTCACTCTCCCAGCCCCATCCCATTATAATCCTCTCCCAAAATCAGCTCCCTTTAGTTCCATCCCCACCCAGCATCCGCTCCCTTCTAGTCCCCGCATCAGCCCATTTCCAGTCCTAGCCCCCATCAGAAGAGGAAGAGAAGAAGAAGAAGAAGAAGAAACAAAACAGGGAGCGCTGCTCTTGCAGCTAATCAAGGTTGCACAAAGAGCAAGAGTCAAAAGATCGTCAGGATGCAATCAAAGTTCTTTTATTAGGGTCATCCCCAACGCGTTTCGGCAATGATGCCTTCCTCAGGGGGTAACGCTACAACATCAAACATAAAAAACTTATGACAATAATAAACAAGATCAGGAGGAGTAGCCTGGTGGTTAGAGCAACTGCCTGGTACCCAGAAGATCAAGGGTTTAATTCCCACTGGCACTCCTTGTGACTCTGGGCAAGTCACTTTATCCTCCATTGCCTCGGAAGAAAAGGCTGGCAATCTACTTCCAGTGATACATTGCCAGGAAAACCCAGAGGTAGCTGGGTCGCTATGAGTCAACACTAACTCGATGGCACTAAAAAAAACAACAACCCCAAGATCAATATAAAACCATTAATATTTGTAAAAGAAAAAATAGGCTGTTAAAAATAATACATGGGAATAGACCATAAATGAAAATTGAAAAAAACTAACTAACATATAAACAAGAACTAATAATATTCAAATAAAAGCCACAGATGGTTATCATAATAGATGACTTTGAAAGTATAGAAGAATCTTCTTGTAAAAAGGAAGACAGACAGAAAGGACAGACAGAACATTATACTTAGAGGAATACTCACTTTAGACCAAAGTTAATATCCCTATTATGTCATGCGACATTGGTGATAACAACTATAAGAAATAAATAAATAAATATAATAAAATAAGATAAATCAATTAATACAGATAGGTGTGTAAAATCAATTAAAATCTAACCAAGAAGATATTCCTATCAGATGCATATAGTGTTAATTGGCCATGGAGAAAGTCATGTAGGACTACAGGCATTAGACATTACATGCATATCATGCATCAGCACATTTCCAGTCCTAGCTCCCCTGTCCATTTCCAGTCCTATCTGAGTCCCTCCATCAGCTCATTTCCAAACCCAACCCTCCATCAGCCCATTTCTAGTCCTTTTCTAGCCCCATCATCAGCCCATGTCAAATTCTAGCTCCCCTCCACTAAGCCCATTTCAATCCAAGGCCCCTATGAGCCTACTTCCAGTTCTAGCCCCTCCATGAGTCCATTTCAATCCAAGCCCCCACCACAGCCCATTTCTAATCTTACCTCCCCCAACAGCCCATTTTCAGTCCTATCCTAGCCCCTCCATCAGCTAATTTCCAGTCCTAGCTCCCCCTCACTCAGCCCATTTCCAGTCCTAGCTCCCTCCCCTCACAGCCCATTTCCATTCCAAGCCCCCTCCCCATCATCTATTGGAGGGAGGAGTAGCCTAGTGGTTGGGGCAAGGTACTTCAGGCCGGAAGGTCAGGGGTTCAAATCCCACTAGAGGACAGCAACCTTGGGCCGGAAGGACTGGGGTTTCTAGTCCCACAGATGCTCCTTGTGGTCTTGGGTAAGCCACTTAACCCTCCATTGCCCATGTTCCCTGTAAGTATTAGTATATGTGTCTCATATCCCCATGTGTTAAAATGTATCCCCCAATTGTGTTGTGACTGCTTTGATTGAAGGATAAGGCGGTATACAAATCTGTCTAAATAAAATAAATAAATCTATTTGCAGTTCAAACCCCCTTCCACTCAGCCCATTTCCATTTCAAGCCCCCCTCCCCATCAGCTATTTGCAGTTCAAGCCTCCCCTTCCACTCAGCCCATTTTCAGTCCTAGCAACCCCCCAACCCATTACCAGTCCTACCCCCCCTTCAGCCCACAGCACATTACCAGTCCTAACCCCATCAGCCCACCTCAAGTCCTAACCCCCATCAGCCCATTTCCAGTCCTAGCCCCCCATAGCCCATTACCAGTCCTAACCCCCCATCAGCCCACAGCACATTAGCAGTCCTAACTCCTCCCATCAGCCTACAGCACATTAGCAGTCCTAACCCCATCAGCCCACCTCAAGTCCTAAACCCCCCTCCAGCCCATTACCAGTCTTAACCCCCTCCCTCCCATCAACCCAGGGAAAATTAAAACTTTAAAAAAAAAAGCTGGCTGCTGCCGCCACCGCAGCGGCAGCGGCAGAATCGAGTGTCCCGCGGGACCCCCCTGCCCGGCAGAGCACTCCCTCCCTGCCTCCCTGCCTGCCTGCCTGCTTGCCTCAGTCCCTCTCCACTTCGGCTTAGAGCTGCGAAGGGAGAGTTTCTCTCTCATGGCTCTGTTAAGCCCGCTGGGGCTTATGGGAAATTTCCCATCTGCCCCGGTGGGCTTAACAGAGTCGCGAGGGAGAAGCTCTCCCTTCACGGCTCTGAAAGCCGAAGCGGAGAGGGACTGAGGCAAGCAGGCAGACAGGCAGGGAGGGAGGGAGTGCTCTGCCGCGCAGGGGGGGCCATGCGGGACACTCGATTCTGCCGTTGTTGCGGCGGCGGCAGCAGCCAGCTTTTTTTTTTTTATTTACTTTTAAAGCGGAATGTCCTTTGCACAGGGTCCCCTGAAATGCGGGGCCCTGTGCAAAAAACATTCTCGCTCAATGGACGGGCCGGCCCTAGGATAAATACAACTTCTAGAATGGGAGGGCCTCATATGGGCCAGCCATATGTCTCTTCTGAAACTCTGCTATCTACTTTCTCTGACCATGCACTAAAACCTGAATGTGGACTAAGAATTATCCTTGCTCACCTCACAGCTCAAACCCTCATAAGGAATCTGAAGTCCCTCATTGAGCAATACTGCCACATCCCTTTGAGAGAACTCCTCCAACTAGTCTCTCATTGCCTGCAAATTCACCAGAGTCCAAACCTGAGAAATGAATCCCTCCTCATTTTGCCTTACCATTGGCTCTGCCAAGAGGCTGTTTGCTGCACTTTGATGCGTAGTAAAACCCAATGCATTTTTCCTAACAAAAAAGGTGCAAGTACTCATATTCGGAGCTCTTTCATTAATACATGAGGAGCATAGGTCAGTTTTAGAAAGTAATGAAAAGGGTGCCAGTACTCAGTACCACTAAGTACCCCCTCAAAAAAACGCTCTGGCAATACTCCTTGTCCCATAAGCACACACATACACACACACACACAGGAAGATTTATTAATTTGAAGGCCTACTTTAAAATTTTAATCCACATTTTGCAGCCGGGTTAATTTTTGCGTATTTCAGGAAAATTGTGCCCGTCTTATTCAATATGTTCTAATAGTGATTTTCCTTCTGCTACGGTCATGTATTATATACCATTTGATGGGAATATTTAGTCAGAATTTTGGATCCCGAAAGTTTTGGGCTCGGCCTGGAAAGGGTTAAACTACTAAATCATGTCCTTTCCTCTTCCTTACCATTTGAACTATCCCACTCCTTTTTCCACCCTTACAAATGTCTGAGACATTTGATAGGAATACTCTTGTTGCTCCTCATCCCATCACAGCCTCTGCCATATCACCATTATTTTTTATCTGTGCCAATGAAAGATTAATGCTAGTTGTACCCCAAAATATAAAACCATCCACCTCCATTTGGGGCAACAGCCATTCACTGCGATTTAACCGCACCTGCCCTTTGTTTTCCACAAGCTGATGCAGGAATGGTAAAGGAGAAATGAACTTAAACCTAAAAACAAATCATCTGGTATTATCTGGATAGTAGTCATTTTCATCCACTATCCGGATAAGCTATCCATATAGTAATTTACGTCTGCTTTTAATGTATCCTAAACTATACCAGATGGCTCAACACATGGCTGCGCTTATAACTCCTAAGGCTCACATTACTGATCACATCACTCCTATATTATACATTCTGCACTGGTTGCCAGCCAAAGCAGAATTAAGTATAAATTTTTGCGGAACTGCTCCTCCCACGCTGAGATCCGCAAAAAGTTAAAAACCCACCTTTTCATTGAACATTTCTCCCTTCCACCTTAGCTTGAACCACTATACCTCCCTCCTACCCCTTCTGCAACACCCATTCACTATTCATATGGCCCACTGTAAATTCAAGTATAAATAATTGTAAATTTATTGTGTAAATAGTTGATCTTCGATCGATCATTGTAATTAGTTATGTTCACTTACATATATACTCATTGTTATATTGTTCCATGTAAAAGGTTGAAAATACCGACTGTTTTGTTCTCTGTAAACCGTCTTGACTGGTAGAAAGACGGTATATAAAACTTGTTAAATAAATAAATAAATAAATATCTGATGATCACATTCAAGCTCATGAGGAACATAGATCCATCATACCTAAGTTCTCTAATTAACAAAACTTCAAACGAATGATTAACAAGAGGATGCACTCAGAACACAATACTCGTTTCCTCCGACTTTCAAATATCTAAATGTTCAACGAGCAATAGAGTACTGTACTTACTTTCTTTGCACCAATACTATGAAATTCTCTCCCAGAAAAATGAAGATGCATCTATGATCTCTCCACATTTAAAAAAGAAATCAAAACACATCTATTTATGAAACATTTTTGAAATCAGAAAGACCCAGTCAAAATTTATCCAACTTAATCTTCCACATGAGTCAGTCTTCAACTAATCATTATTCATGCTTACTTTTCTGTTCATGATGGCCTCATTAGTAACTTTTTTAAAAAATTGTAAATACGTTAATATTTATAAGATCATTCTTTGTTCATCCACCTTGTATTGTATTTTTGGGATATATATATATATATATATATATATATCATTTTGTTCAAGTTATACTATTATAATTTAGTCTATGTTCGATGTAATCATTTGAGGTTCCTTGTAAACTGCTTTGATTACTTGATAAGGCGGTATAACAAAACTCCTAAATAAATAAATATGCCACTACAGCCAGATGGACACAGGGTAAATAGGTCAAGAAAGAGAAGGAGCATTGCTGGACATGGGAGTAATAAGGAGAGGATGGTTTCAGAGGGATAGGAAAGGTGAGGGCAGACATGGAAGGATGGGGGAGAAAGAGAGAGGGCAAATATGGAAGGATAGGGAGAGAGAGAGAGAAAGAGAGAGAGTGGAGGTACTGGATGGAGGGAAAGAAAGAGCCAGAGAGATACTGGATGAGGGGTGAGAGATGTTAGACATGGAGAGGAGAGAAAATGAGCAAACATATGGGGGATAATGGACCAGGGAAGAAGAAGAAGGGAATGGGAGGACTGGGGTGAGGTTTGAAAAGTGGTAGGTAGATGGAGTAAAAAACAGTGGGACTGAGAACTGGATACTAAGTAGTAGTGAAATCTGAGTAGACAGAGAGAGAAAAATAAATGGAAACATAGAAACATAGAAAAATGACGACAGAAAAAGACCACATGGCCTATCTAGTCTGTCCTTCCATATCAACAACTACAACAGTCCCCTTTTTTCCTTTAGAGATCCTCTGTGTTTTTTCCATGCGTTTTTGAATTCAGATACTGTCCTCATCTCTACCACCTCCAATGGAACACTATTCCTTGGATCTACCATTCTTTCCGTAAAGAAATATTTCCGCATATCACTCCAGAATCTATCCCCCTTCACCCTCATCCCATGTCCCCTCGTAGCAGAACTTGCTTTCAATTGAAAGAGGCTCTCCCCCTGTGCATTTATGCCATGGAGGTATTTAAACATCTCAATCATATCATCTCTATCTCGCCTTTCCTCTAAGGTGTACATATTGAGATCCTTAAGTCTGTCCTCATATGCTTTATAATGAAGACCACTAACCATTTTAGTAGCCACCCTCTGTACTGACTCCATCCTGTTTATATCCTTTTGAAGGTGTGGTCTCCAGAATTGCACACTATACTCCAAATGAGGTTGCACCAAGGACTTATACCGAGGCACTATCACCTCCTTTTTTCTGCTAGCCATTCCTCTCCGTATGCACCCAAGCATCCTTCTAGCTTTTGCCGTCACCTTTTCTACTTGTTTAGCTACTTTAAGGTCATCAGACACAACCACACCTAGGCCCCGCACCTCTTTAGTGGACAAAAGTACTTCACCTCCTATACTATATTGCTCCCTTGGATTGCTGCAGCCCAAATGCGTGACCTTACATTTTTTAACATTAAATCCCAGCTGAAAGGAAAAAAAAAATCAATATCTATAATGAAAGGAGAATGGCCAATGTAACAACAATTTTTAAAAAGGGTTCCAGGGGAGAGTGGGTGAAGCTGCCATGCATGGCCTCTGCATGCATCTAAACAGAGCCTCTGGCCGGCAAAGCTACCTACCATTCAAAACAGGTATGGGACTGTTCCCCCAACCTCCACCCCAATATTCACCTCCAGGCACTGCCTTCCCATATGCTTCCAGGTAATGCAGAGACCAACATGACATCCTGGGGCACATTCTTCCTGCTGGAATTGTGCATGCACCATTCAGAGGTCAGTGTCCCACTGTCACAATCAGGCATGTCATCTCTGTAAACATAAGACTGGTTGTTATTATGGAGTGACACACAATATTATGCTGAATGCTGTGGTCAATGATTAGTAGACAGTGTTGAGATAGTGTATATTTTGTGCATATGTGCTTAAGACGGACATGCCTGTATGTGCATACTGTGCATGGAGCTAAGAGATCCTTAGATTGTAGACTGCAACTTAGGACAAGAGCAGAGCACATGCAGCTACAAGGCGGAATCTTTCCTGTCTCACCAACTTAGTGACTCCATTAGACATTCACTGAGGCCAGTCCTCCACATTAGCCTAGCTCCCAATAGGTTGCAGCTGCACCAAGGGGGCTGACAGTGTTGCTGCGGATACAGCTATTATGGCAGTTGCCATTAATCAGAACTCTCACCTGTGCAGCCAGATATGTCCTGAGAGAGGCTCAGTTAGAGATGAGGGAGAGGGAGTGCTCCCTGATGAGACTTTGCCCCCCCCCCCAGCTCACTCCAGTCAAACCAGCAGGTGATCTGGGAGCTGTATAGCAGTGTCATGTTGGGAGGTAAGTATAGGGGCATGCTGTTGGGATGGGCCTTGATGATGATGTAACTAGGAATTCATTTGTGTGTCAGAGATTTTGTGACAACATATGTACAGGCAAAGCTAGTCAGTCAGTGACTCCCACAGGTTGCAACTACTTACTGAAAACTAATCTTCTGCCCATAAATTGTGTTTTACACAGTTTGTGGAATTGTAGAATAACTGACTGTGTAGCATGTTGTATGCAGAGCCATAAAGCCTGGGCATTACACACACACATAGTGCATTGCTACAGCTCACAGTCCTCTGGACACTCACCCCCACAAACATATGACTACACTGTCTGAAAGAGGTGTAAATTGGCGTTCTTATTTGGTTCTTAGGACTCCTTTAATGCTTGGACTTAGCTGACATTCACTCTGTGAGTGTGTCATGGGCACATCTTTGATAAGGCCCACTCAGTGTGTGGACACTATTAGCATGCTCTGCCATCCAGCAGATGTTGGTGCAGCTTCTCAGTATGGTTGGAGACTGGGGAGAGTTGCACCTGCAGATACAGATATGGAAATATAGGATAAAGGTAATACACCTGGACATATCACTCTTGATTCACAGACTGGTCTTGAACCATCAATGGTCTTGAATCATCACAAGCATCAATACAACCATCTCACCGCTTGACCCCTGCCCAGTCAGCTGGACCAAGCTAGCAAGTCAGGAACTCATTCCCACAATACTAAAAGTCATCCAGCTATCACATCAAGAAGGACATGTACTCCTTGAATTAAACTCTACATCCATCTGCCCTGTAAGAAAAGGGACCTCAAATGACATCAATCATCAAACCTCATAGAGGTCTATAGCCAGCATTCCCTTCATGGCTAAAATACTTTAAAAACTCATCTATCAACAGCTTCAGGATCTCATAGAAGCACATCACCCACTCGACCACCAGCAATACAGTTTCAGACCATACCATGGAGTTGAAACCCTAATGACCGCCCTTCTCGACAATCTATTCAAAGTCACTAACAAACCCAAAACTGGCTTCATACTCATCTTTCTAGACATAAAGGCAGAATTTGACTCCATACTGGACAACCTGTTCATCCAGCGACTGCAAGCTCTTGGGCTATCAGACACACCCCTCACCCGGTTTAGGTCATCCTAACAGGCCGTCAACTACACTTAAGATCAGGCTCTGCAAAATCCACCCCATACACCCAACCTCAAGGAGTCCCACAAGGTTCCACCCTCTCATCTCTATTATTCAACAATTTCCTCCAAACAATTTGCACTGTGATAAAAGGATTTGACATTCTATACCATATCTATGCTGACAACGTGATGTTTTACACACATCAATAAATCAAACCCGGATATTATATCCATAAGAGAATGCTTCTCATCAGTTAGCCAATGGCTCAGAAAACATAATATGGCCATAAACCTCAAGAAGACTGAGGCCCTATACTGTACATCATCAGAGACAATAGCTTTAAACTACCGAGCTCCATCGATGGGACACAAATATAACTAAAACAAGATGTACGATACCTTGGCATAACACTAGCTCAGCACCTCACCTTCTCAGGACACAAACAGAACATCACAAGGAGCATCTACTTCAAGCTCAAAACAATCAAACACTTTAATCCTCTTCTAGCCAACCACAACTTTCACTCAGTCCTCCAGGCAACCATCTTCCTGCATTTCGACAACTGCAATATCATCTTTTAAGGCCTTCCAAAAGCAGCTCTTCACCTGCTCCAACTTGCACTCAACACAGCAGCATGAACCCTCTTCAACTCACAGAAAATGGAGCACATAACACCCTTACTCAGACAACTCCAATGGCTACCTATAACAGAGTGCATAAAATATACATCTATTCTCACGACCTTCAAGATCATCAACTGTTCCATACTACACTTGCAGTCCCTACTTCAAGTCTTACCTGAAAATAGAAAGAGACGAGCCAGCTTACAGAACATGCTACACACACAAGCACTAATTACAGCTCTACCACCTCAAAGAGAGCCTTCTCGCTTTATTTTATTTATGTATTTATTTAAAAGTTTTTCTATACTGCCCCCTTCCAAGGATCAAGGGCAGTTTACACCGAACATATAACAGATATTATAACTTAGAACAATGAGCAACACATTAACAGCTGGTTAATTATTTATAGGTAACATATTTTATATTCAACATATATACATTTTAGCTATGACAATTATATGTGTGGAATCTTGGGTAACGATTATACCAATAAGAATGGGAATTTGGAGTCCTAAGTTAATGCATATTCGACAAATATACATTTTAGTTATGGCTAAAGGCAATTATATGTGGGAGAACAAGGATGACGGATGGCCAGGTAGAGTGGGGATGTGAAGTCCTAAGTTAATATAATTGCTTTGTCGGGTAAATTTCTTTATTGTCAGATGAGTTACCATAATGTTCAATGAACAAAAATGTTTTCATTTTCTTATGGAACATTTGGACATCCTTTATAGATCTTAATTTTTTGGTAAGGCATTCAGAGTATTGGTGCAACATAGGTAAAGGCCCTATTACTAGTAGTGTGTTTTGTATTACGGAAATCAGAAGGTATGTCAATAGTGTTTTGTGAACTGCTTCTTCTGATCCTTGTATTAGAGGGTGTGATGAGTAGGGAAGATAGAAATGATGGGGCAATGTTATTCAGGAGTTTAAAGACAATCATCAGATATTTATATTTAATTCTGTTTAAAATGGGCAATGTAGATTATGAATGAGTGAGGTGATATGATCTGTATAGTGAAACTTGTAAATAATTTGGGCTGCGACATTCTGCATCATCTGAAGCTAATTAATTGTTTTCTTGGGCAAACCTTACAGAATACTAAATAGTATTCTGTAAGATTTGCCCAAGGTTTGCAAAAGTCAAAATGTGGTATGATCAAGGCCTGGAGAGGCAATCTAAAGTCATAGCTATCAAGTAATAGTCTGAGGTGTTGGATCATTTGTAATTTGAAAAAGATAGCTCTAGTAACTAATTTTATGTGTGTTAGCATATTAAGAGTCTGATCAAGGGTAACCCCAAGGTATTTTACTTCTTTTTTGACATCCAGTTCAGTCTCTTGGATGGGGGATTTTGGAGGGGGGGATAAAGTTTTTATTTCTAGTAACGTATACCACTTCAGTTTTCTTATAGTTTATTTTTAGGTTGTGTGTAGTGAGCCACTTTACTGTTCCATTGAGGCAGGATGTCATTTAGTGATGAGTGGGATCGATCATATCTATGGGGAGATACAGCATAATATCATCCGCATAGATATGATAACCCACTTTGTGTTTTTTAAAGATGTTATAGATTGGCTGTAGATATAGATTAAATAGAAGTGCCGAGAGGGAAGACCCTTGAGGAATGCTTTGTTCCTGTTTGAAGATAGAAGACGTTCTTTGTCCAATCTGAACCTGTGTACAACCGGAGATGTAGGATGAAACCATTGGATTACTGTGCCATTTAGTCCTATCTGCTGTAGTCTTGTAAGGAGTATGTTATGGCTTATACTATCAAAAGCAGAGACAATATCCAGAAATATTAGGGCAAAGGCCTGTCTAGGATTATCTAAGCCATGGATAAGTTTGTCAAAGAGAGCTAGGAGAAGGGTCACTACACCATGGAATGGTGTAAAACCATATTGTTGTTCATCTAGGGGGGCGTTTAGATCAATGAAGTCCAGTAGTTGGGTCTGAACAATTTTTTTCGATAACTTTGGGCATGAACGGGAGACTGGATATTGGTCTGTATGAGTTGGGATGTTCCTTGTCTGCTGAGTTGTTTTTTAGAATAGGGAAGATAATTGCATGCTTTAGTTCAATAGGCATATAGCCTTGAATCAGAGATTGGTTGACCATAGTTAGGATGAATGGGGCAAGTTCAATTTTAGATGTCTTTAACCAGTTGACCAGACAAAGGTCAATAGATGATGTAGTTGTGTTAATGCTGGTGATTATATTTTTCATGTGTTTTAGGTCGATTCTGTGGAAAGTGTTCCATTCCAGTTCATACTGCTAGACCAGTCTAGACAAGCGGGTTATGCTCCCCTGCCAGCAGATGTTGGAGACAGAGAAAAAACTCCAGAGCTCTGATTGGTTAGGCTCAAGATGGTATAGGTATACCCCTAGGGGTCCTACTCAGTATTTTCTATGTCTCCAGCAGATGAAGGTGTTTCAAAAAGATTGTCTCTTTATGTTTTAATTTCTTTTCATTTCCTTGCTTTTTTCTTGACTCCTGGATGCACCCAGAGCACACACGAGGTGTCTCTCTGGGTTTCCCAGGTCCCCATTTCCAGTTTTTAAAGTATTGTAAATAGGAGCAATACTTTCTGAGGTGAGTTCCTGATCACGTGGATCAGTAGAGCTCCCTCCATCGAGGGATTTCCAGCCTCATGCCACGAGGGCCTATGCAGCTGGATGGAGATAAAATTTAATTAATTTAAATTAGTTTAAATTAAATTAATTTGCTAGAAGCAGTCTCACTCCTCCATTGAGCCTCAGCGACACTGGAACTGGCACAGTGAGTGACAACCTTTATTACCCTCCTACTTCCTTCTTAGGCTCCGTGGGGAGGTTTAAATGAGGCTTTCTGCCTCTGAAGCAGCTGGCAGCACTCCTCTCCTCCCGATTGCACTCTGTGCAAAATCTCCGCTGTGGGGTGTGTTTTTTGATGAGGGTCTCTTCTCTTCGGGTTTTCTTTGCCGGCGGCCATTTCGTGAACACGCGATTGCGTTCCTCGAAGCTTTTTTTTGGCGGGAAGAAATTTTCATTTCCTTTGCGATCCTGGGAGGCCCTGGGACATTCTGCTGTGCTTATCTGGGCTAATTTTATAGTTTTCAGCCTGCTACCCGAATCCGTATTTGTTTTTGTTTTGTTTTTTAAAACACAGGAAATTATTACTTCCTCACTGCCCAGGTGTGTAGTGTGTAACAAAAAGCAGAAAGACCTAGCCAACCAGCTGTGCCCAGCATGCTATGTGCATCCAAGGAAATCTTCTTCCTCTCTGTCAGGTGCACTACCTGCCTTGGACATCACTTTGTCAGCACCCCCTTCTTTGGATGCACAGCAAATTTCTCACCCCGCATAAGGGTCACAGACTGCTCCAGTTTTGCTGCCACAGCCTCAATCCATCTCTTCACAGCTTGAGGCACCCATGCATCCTGCTGATAGCCAGTTCCTTGTGGTCTTTCACCAGGTGTGGCCCCTGTGGCGATCAGACCCCTCAGAAGTGTCCTTCCCTGTTCTGGACAAGGGCATGCCTGGGTCTATGCCTCACAAATGGACTCATAGGATAGCAGACCTCAAGAGTGGACATCCTCCCAAAGAAGTTTCATGGACTTTACAGGACAGTCTGGAGGTCCCTGAAGACGGCAGGTCTTCGCCAGAAGCAAGTTTAGACTCTTCAGATCGGGAAGATGGGAGAATTCCCCTTCAGACTCTTTGGTGATAGCTCAAGAGGACTCACAGGATATTCGACTCTTTCAAAAAGAGGAATTTCCGGCCCTAATAGCGCAGGTGATAGAAGTGCTGTGTCTCAAGGACACACCTGAGGCACAGAGTTCCCAGTCTCTGTCGCAGCCGGATCCCATCTTGCAGGGTATACGCAAGCCTTCCAAAGCTTTTCCTTTTCCAGCGGAACTTCAACAGATGGTATCTTGGGAATGGAAGTCTCCAGATGCCTCTCTGGGTACAGCACAACATCTTGGTCAGTTATACCTTTGGTCTCCATCCGAACTTGAACACTGGCTGGCATACCCGAAGGTGGATGCATTAGTGACTGGGGTTACCAAGCATACCGCCATTCCGATTGAGGGCAGAGCAGCGCTCCGAGACCAGCAAGACCGTAAGGTTGAAAGTCTAGTGAAAACAGCATTCTCGTCTTCTGCTCTTTCGCTCCAGGTGACTGTCTGCGGGGGTCTAGTGGCACGTGCCTCACTGCGGAGGATTCAGAGACTGCCGGAAGATCCAGCCGTGGGTCGTCTGGAATCCGTCACGGCTTTCTTGGCTGATGCCTTTTATGATCTGTTGCATCTCTCAGCTCGCTCTTTAGCAGCAGTAATGGTAGCTAGGAGATGGCTTTGGCTGCGTCAGTGGGCAGCGGATGTCGCCTCCAAGACACGACTGTCAAAACTTCCCTTTAAAGGAAGGCTCCTTTTCGGTGAAGATCTGGATAAGTTGGTAAAGGATCTGGGTATTTGCCAGAGGATGAGCCAAAAGCTTCATCATGCCGGTCTTCTCATTCTCAGACTTTTCGGCAATTTCCTAGATCTCGCGATTCCCGGAGATACCATTCTTTTAAACCAGGCACATCTTCGGCTCCTGCCGGTCACTTTAGGCAGAGATCGCAGTCCTTTCAAGGAGCCCGCAAAGGCACAGAGTCCTATTTAGGCCCAGGAAAGTTTTCTGGAACCTCACACCCTTCCCGCTGATGGGATGGGCGTCCCACTCGAGACTCTGCCACCAGTGGGAGGTCAGTTGGCACTTTTTTCTCAACAGTCGGCGCTCATAACTTCCGATCAGTGGGTCCTCGACATAGTTCCTCACAGTTTCTCCCTCGAATGTTGGTGGCCCATTTGCGAAGCCTTCCTGGAGTCTCCAGGATGATCTTCGGGAAAAAGATTGGCCATTCAAACTACAATTCAAAGAATTATTTTCCTCAAAGTCATTCATTCTGTCCCATCATTGGAAAGAGGGCTAGGTCATTACTCTATCTATTTTGTGGTGCCCAAGAAGGACGGTTCCTTTCATCCAATTCTGGATCTCAAAGGAGTCAATCACAGACTTCGAGTGCCTCACTTCCGAATGGAAATGCTCCGGTCCGTAATTCAAGCAGTATGCAAGGGCGAGTTTCTGACTTCTCTCGATCTGGCAGAAGCCTATTTTCACATTCCCATTCGGGCCAAACACCAGTGCTTCCTGTGATTCGCAGTTCTCGGACAACATTTTCAATTTTGGGCAATGCCATTTGGCCTCGCTTCGGTGCCTCGAATCTTCTACAAAGTAATGGTGGTGGTAGTGGCGGCCTTACGCAAACAGGGTATCCGAGTACACCCTTACTTGGACGATTGGCTCATTCGAGCAGACTCCCTTCCAGAGGCCTGCAGCACCATTTCGATGGTAGTTTCATTCCTAGAAGAGCTGAGTTTGGTGATCAATCGGGCCAAAAGCTGCCTTCAGCCTTCTCAGCAGATCAACTTTCTCGGGGCATGCTTCGACACCCGTCAGGGTCACGTATTCCTGACTCAAGAGCATTTCCTCAAACTTTCTTCAGAAATTTGTCTATTTCTGCTTCAGGACTCACCTTGGGCTTGGGACTACATCCAAGTCCTGGGAACCATGGTGGCCACCATCGAGCTCGTTCCTTGGGCCAGGGTGCACATGCGTTGCCTACAGAACGCGTTCCTCTCTCGGTGGTCACCAGTGTTGGAAGACTACCAGCTCTGTCTTCCACTATGTCCGGCAATCATACACAGCCTACAGTGGTGGCTCTCTCCAGGCAATCTCCTCAGAGGAGTGCCTTTAGAAACTCCGCGCTGGATATTGGTGCCTATGGATGCCAGTCTGTCTGGATCGGGAGCTCACTGTCGAACTCACACAGTGCAGGGAACGTGGTCTACACGCGAGTCGTGATAGACTATCAACCGCCTAGAAGCACAGGCAGTCTGCCTCGCCTTATAGGGTTTTCTAAATCTCCTACAAAATCAAGCGGTTACTGTGTTGTCCGACAACGTGACTACAGTGTCCTATCTCAACCGCCAAGGGGGCACGAAGTGCCCCGGAGTGTCAAGAGAAATGACCCTCCTTTTTCCCTGGGCAGAGAGGCATTTACAAGCCATCTCGGCACAGCATATCGCGGGTACCAGCAATGTCAAGGCAGATTTTCTAAGCCGACACACTCTCAATCCCGGGGAGTGGGAGCTTGCTCAGGAAGCCTTTCAGAAAATAGTTCAGAGATGGAGTCGGCCGGAGATAGATCTCATGGCCTCGGCAACAAATGCCAATGTACCGGTCTTCTTCAGTCGCTGGAGGAAACACGGATCTCACTGCATAGGTGCTCTTGCACAACCATGGCCGAAGCACATCCTGCTTTATGTGTTCCCACCTTGGGCAATGATCGGGAGAGTTCTCCATCGGATCAAAGAACACCAGGGCCCAGTGGTCCTAGTGGCTCCGGACTGGCCCAGAAGACCCTGATATGCCAATCTCGTAAGGTTATGTCGAGTAACTCCTCTGTGACTAGAGGCTCCCTTGGGCCTCCTCAGGCAAGGACCGATCTCCATGGACAACCCTGCTCCTTACTCGCTTACGGCTTCGCTCTTGAATGCCGCAAGTTAACCCATAAGGGTTACTCTTCCAAAGTCAATGTCGGTAGCGTATGCTATGGTATGGTGAGCCTTTGAGTCATGGTGTTTGCAACATCAGCTTTCTCCGTGGCGCTCTGAGATTCCAGAGATTCTTGCTTTTCTACAGAATGGTCTTGATAAAGGATTAGCACTCGGAACCCTTCGAGTACAGGTTTCGGCCTTAACATGCTACTGTGGGCCGGTTCGTGGCCACTCCCTTGCATCACACTCCGATGTATCCCATTTTCTCAAGGGAGTCAGACACCTTCGCCCACCAGTTCGACCAGTGGTCCCTCCCTGGGACCTCATCCTGGTTCTGAAAGCTCTTATGGGCCGGCCCTTTGAACCTCTCAAGGAGGTTTCCCTTCGGGATTTGACAATTAAGACAGTGTTCATATTGGCGATAACCTCAGCTCATAGAATATGGTAGCTACAAGCTCTTTCTTGTTGGGATCACTGTCGTTCTCTGCAGAGGGAGTGTCTCTCCGAACCGTTCCCTCCTTCTTGCCTAAGGTCCTTACTCCTTTTAATCTCAATCAGCCCCTCCTGTTGCCTGCCTTCTCAAAGGAGCAATGTTCAGGGCAGCATAAGAATCTTCAAGCGGTGGACCTCAAGAGAATTCTCCTCCGCTATCTGAAGGTGACCAATTTGTTTCATAAGACAGATCATCTCTTTGTTCTTTTTGCAGGACCGCGCCGAGGTCTCGTGGCTTCTAAGTCCACTATTGCCAGGTGGCTACGTCAGGCCATTGAAGCGGCCTATATTGGTCAAGGTAGAACGGTACCTGCGGGTCTTCAAGCTCATTCCACTCAATCCCAAGCTATCTCTTGGGCCGAAAGTTCTCAAGTGGCCCCTCTTGATATCTGTCAAGCGGCGACTTGGTCTTCTCTGTCCATGTTTGTTCAGCATTATCATCAGGACATTCAAGCACAAGAGGACAGTCGATTTGGGATTGGTGTGCTGTCAGCGGCTCTCTCTGCCCACCCTAAGGGTCATTAGTTTGAGTACTTCCCGCTTGTTTGGACTGGTCTAGCAGTATGACCTGGAAGGAGAAATTTCACTTACTGTTAATTTCCTTTCCTGGAATACTGCTAGACCAGTCCAGAACCCACCCGGTTGCCAGTTGCAGTGGTGCATGTGCAGTGGAGCTGACATTCATTCTTCAGGCACTACCAATATATATATCCCTTGGATGGCCTACAAGCATTTTATATAGGCTTGATATCCTAGGATGCGTCATGATCCTCTCCGGTTCATGTATACACCTGTACATAGTTGACATTGTTAGTCAGTTTAAGGCTCATAGTTATTGCTTGTTGACAGATACTGAGTAGGACCCCTAGGGGTATACCTATACCATCCAGAGCCTAACCAATCAGAGCTCTGTTTTTTTTTTCTCTGTCTCCAACATCTGCTGGCAGGGGAGCATAACCCGCTTGTCTGGAATGGTCTAGCAGTAGTCCAGGAAAGGAAATTAACGGTAAGTGAAATTTATCCTTTATTTATAGTTGATAAATCAGTATCATTGGGGGGCATATTCCCTATGTCCTGGCATTTAAGTTTATTCATATAGCGGTTAACTAAGCTTTATGCTCCACAATTATGGAACTCTATTCCTGAGAAACTACAGACTACAATGGACACAACAATATTCAGAAAAGCCCTAAAATCAGAAATATTCAAAGACTGACTCTCCGACAACCACACACAGCCACTAACTCAGCTACACAACCTCCATCCCCCTCCCCCTCCCCCTCCTTCCCAAGTTTGCACTCCCCTTACTCTCCTGACCACTTACATCTATAATGACTTTCCAAATCTGAATAAATTGTTATATGTTACCTCCAAGTTGACGTCCCTGTTTAATGTACAATGTTCTTTTGCAATGTAAACTGCTTTGACCATAGGAAAAAGTGGTATAGAAACATTGTTAAATAAATAAATAAAAATCCATGACTTCTCTCTCAGACACAGTGGCCATGTGTTAGGAGCCACAGAGCAGCCATGTGGGAGGGTGGGTGCATCACTCCATGTGTATATATATGGTCATTGTCCGGCTGCATGAGGGCATAAGCTGGGGTATGCCTCTGTCTGTGTACCTCTCTTCAGGCTCTAAGCCATACATGTCTGACAGGGTATGTTAAGCAGGTATGAGAGAGGGACATCTTCTTAGATCTCTAAGTAGCCCTGTATTGATATGCTTCTGGTTCAACTGACATTCATGTAGGGCTGGCCCAACCACTGGGCAAACTAAGCAGTAGCCTAGGGCAGCAACTTTAAGAAGGCAGCAAAAGCAGGGCATTCAAAGCTAAAAAATAGATTTTGATAGCAAAAGGGGGTGTAAAGCTTGAGGTTCACCTAGGGCACTAAGACTTTGAACCAACTCTAGAGCCAGCCCTGCATTCATGTCTTACATATGTGATCTGTATGGGGGGTAGGCAGGATATATGAACACACACATTCCAGATAATGGGTAACCTAGCAGAGTGACCAACGTAACCATTTCCTGATGTGTACTTATGGGCCAGTCCTGGAATAATTTCATAGTTTGTAGACCACAGTGAGTAGTTTAGATCCCTCCCTCCCTGAAAGCATGGCACAGCTGTTGCTTCAGTGCTGTAGATGGCATAATATCAGCAGCACACATGTGGATAGTCCTGGTATGCCACTCTTGCCCCCCTCTGACAGGATGTGTTGGAAGGGTCCAGGAGCGGCATGCTATGAGCATGTATAAATCATCCTTAAGCCTCGCCACTGCATGACAGGGAGCAATTGCCATGCTGCCCTCCTCCACTGGGTGAGACAATGGATGCTGGGAGGGGGTCAGCATGGGGAATCTTCACTGTCATGCTGTGGAGAGCCTCAAGGCAGCAGTGTCAGGGGGTGGGGGTTTGCATAGGGGGGTCTGCTAATGGCGGCAGCGGCAGAAACCCTTGGCCTGGCCCTGATAGTACCTGATGGCGGCAGCTGGAAAATTGGTATAGCCCAATCCACTTACTGCTACCAATGATGTTTGGAGGAAGCGAGAGGCAAAGTTAGTTAGAGCTTTCAGGTGCTGGCCGAGCCCTGGTATGGCATGTGAAGGGCCAGTCAGGGGCTCCAGGTGAGGCCTCAGATGGTCATACGGTTTGCTCATAGCCCTCAAACTAGGTCAATGGAGGGTGTATATTATTAAGCATAAAGGGAATAATACTTTCTATTGTTATGTTCAATGTTATTAATCCTTATGTATTTGTCATGTTCTGAAGTGTTTTTGTTTGTATTTGGTTGATATTAAGGTTTATGATTATATATTTTACTGATATTTTAATTTTTTAATGCTGATTTGGATGAGCTATGGTTGAAGTCGGGAAGGCAGTTCAGAAATCTTTTAAATTACTAAATAAATAAATCTAGAGTTGTTTGTTACAGGGGCTGAATTAGATTGCAAACTAGCTTCATTTGTGCTGGCAAAGAAAAGGCCTGTTAATGGCATGCTAGTAGAAATATAGAAACAAGCAGATGTCTAGAAATAATCTGCATTATGAATGTGCATTCATCTGAATGACATGGGAACTATCAACAACATTTCCTGTATGATTTCATGTTGTTTCTAATGAAACAGAAACAAAAAAATCCAAAATTTAGTCACTTCACATCTGTCTATAGCTTAATAGTGCATACTATTGATCAATAGTGCTCACTGTTGAGGGATAGTGATCACTTCTGAACGAGTACTCACTATTCACACATGTACAAACAGTAGTACCACTTAATAGTGCACACTATGGCTCAATAGTGCACACTATTTGTTCATAGTGTGCACTTGTAGGGCTAGTATCTGTGGCCTGTTCTGAACCAAAGCCTGAACCATGAAATATGACTTCCTGTTACAAGATGGAACTTTTATCTGCTGTCCAAGCTTCAAATCTGCAGATCAAGCAATTTTGTCAAGTTATTGGTCATATAGCAGAGTCATTATTTTCAAGCCATGACTACGTGCAAGAGAACTCACTGCTGAGGCCATTTCTGTTCTACTGGTCCCAACATTTTCAACAATGTATGAATCTGCATACCAGCATTTTTCTCTCACCATGGACCTTTGTTTGGAGGACCACCTAACAACTGTTAACTGATGTGATGAAGATTGTCACACAGTATCTGAGACCAGCCAATCCCCGTGCTGTGACAAGGAATTCAGGACAAAGAATTATACACTGGGCACCGAAGGACACAGGCACTTTTTAAGCACTTAGAGATCTTCCGCACTACTTTTGGTTTCTCTTTCTACTTTCTGACACACTCTGCCATTCTGCAATCTTCATCCCTACTGCCTACCTGTCTCTGGCTGGAAAGTCAGACAGGGTGAAAGGCCAAGGACTAACTTCGGGAAAGAGTAAATCTCTCCCGTAGACCTGAAGCTCTGTGTTATCATGCTGCTTGGCCAGACACCTGCATCCTGTGTTGGACCACTGTCATCCTTTGGACTTTGTTCTGTTCCAGAGATGACTTCTCAGACCCAGCCACAATCGTCCTCCTGGCAAAGCTAAGATACTGGTCTTAATCCTTCTGTGGGCCTTGTTAGAGCCAATTTTCTATACATCTGAGTGCAGGGTAAATAAGTGCCTTTAGTTGCTAAAACAGTGATTTATGATCTTGGTGTAATTGTAATCATAGGGCTACCTAACTTGCTACCTCATAATTCTAATTTATTCTACATCTGCATTATTTTGCTATCAAAAATAAAATCTAACTTAATATATATATATAGACACAGGATTGGTTCCTTTTTTCTCTCTTGTGGTTCATTTGCCAGCAGTCTCAGAATCTTGGGAAAAGAGGGAAATAGCAATACCCCTAGAACTATCAAGTAATATACTTACTACTTACAATAATTCCCACACATTGCTAAGTGATTATATACACTGTTAAGCATTAGTATGCACTATTAACAACAGATGAAAAGTGATGAAATTAAAACAAAACAAAATGAAAAATTCCAGAAAATGAAAATTTTTGGCCTGCACACCCCTAATCTTTATTCCTCTTTTGCTGTTTCTCCATATCTTAGTTTTATATATTTTAGCATGGAACTTACACCTTTCTAGTTAGTAGATGAAGGTAAATTACACAGGTATTTTTCTGGTCTTGAAGTATTTTTCATCTAGAGTTGTACTTGAGAAAATGGAGAATTAAGGGACTTGCCCAAGCCCACAAGGGGTAGCAGTGTGATTTGAACAATGGTCTTTCCGAGTTACATGTTGCTATCCTAACCACTAGGCTACTCCTCCATATGAGCTTTTAGTGCAAGTTTATTTTGAGGGGTATAACAAGCTAAACACATTCAAGATGCTATTCAGTCTATAGCCATCAGCATTTTTTTGTCAGCCACCATGGATAAAACATTCTGAATATTTTGCACTGGTATCTAGATAGTGATGGGCTCTGCATCTCCGGATTCAGTCTGCTATGTGGATAGATCTCCAAATAGTACTCAGGATTACCTTTATGCTGTTCTAAGTTATGCAGATAACTGTTCAGATAGTGGGCTGAAAATCACTATTATGCGGATAAGTTTCTCCTTTGTCGCTGATAGTGCCAAGGTTGCCTGTGGTGATTTTCAACAATGCTGTCCAGATTCTGCCAGTGAATATCATGATCAGCAGTGCTTATGAACTTAACACGCCTTGCTAACTGCCAAGCCTCACTGAATATTGGGCTCTTTGTTTTTTGGTACAAATTACAAGTTAGTGAAACTTTCCTAAAACATATTTTCATAATTGAGACCACCAAAATCAAGAACCTTCTTCTGCAATGAAAAACTTTATGGGCTAGTATTCAAAAGTACTTATCCGTCTAGCAGCACCTGCTAACTGTTTAAGGGCCAGTGAGAGGAATATTCAGTGGCACTATCTGGATAATGGCACTGAATATTTCTTCTGACCAGCTTGGTACTATCCAGATAGTACCAGGGCAGTCTGTGGAGTCAGGGTGAAGACAAAAGTTATCAAAATAGTGACGATATCCAGCCCGCTTTTCTGCATAGCTTGCAAAGTTAGGATAGCATAAAGGATCTCCTTTTATCCAGTTACAATAGCAATCCAGATAATGAGATTAATATCGTCACTACCTAGATAGCATTGAATCTAGATATTAAGCACCAATCACCACCCAGATACCGGCACTGAATTTCCAGATGTTATTTTACCATGGCGGCCGGTATTTTAAAACTGACACTAGTGTTCTTTTGAAGGTAGGTTCAAGGTATCCATCCACAGCAGAGTTCAGAGTAAAGCAAGCAGACCTTTAAATGAGTATTTTTGAGATCACGTGATGTGCTGAGAGGGAGCGGACGTGTACCGCATGCTCTCCAGGGACCCTCTCCTTTGGGCCGTGAAACTGAGCCGAATAAAAGCTGCAAAATATAAAATTTACAGACTGAAAATAGGGTATACCCAGCAGGTGTTGAGTAGAGCCAGGGCAACTGAATGGTGAATGCTAAAATGACTAGAAGAGAGAGAGAACATGGGACGGGGCTGAACAAAATGATGGAGTCCTCTCTGGCTTCCCCAGTCTCCGCGCCATAGAGGAGGTATCGATAGCGGTAGCTGGGGCGCTTTCAGCACAATTTGAGACACTGCATGGGAAAATGGACATATTGCAGAACTCTCTTAGTACCCTGGGAGGTCGCATACAAGAAGCAGAAGCCGAATACCACAGAGCGAAGACGCAGTTGAAGCCATGAACCGAAAGCTATGCCGGCTGCGAGACACGCTGGTGGCTCAAGAGTTTAAGCTGGATGATCTCGAGAACAGGTCCTGGGGCAACAACCTCAGGTTTTTGGGAATCCCAGATTTATTGCAAGATAAAGAATTGAAAGGCTACTTGGAGACCCTACTGCCGCAGATGTTGGACCTGGGGGCTGAGTGTGGCAAGCTGCATATTGAACGTGCAAATCTTGTTGGTCCTAGACAAGTGAAAGATCAAAGACCATGGGTGGTTCTTGCAAAGTTTCTCCAGTTCCCACAAAAAGAGACAGTGCCGCAGGCCACTTGTAAAAAGGGCACTATACAGAGGGACAATGTGTGCCTACGAGTGACACAGGATTACTCAGCAGCCCTGAGCCAGCGTAGGAGGGCGTATGCGTCACTATGCCAGAAGCTCATTGATGCTAACATTAAATTTATGGTTCAATGCCCGGCTAGACCACACATAACATGGGACAGAAAACACCAGATGTTTGATAGTGCTTCAGTAGCAAGTACTTATGTCGAGGAGCTACTGCAAGGACTGCCTACACAAGCGCCATCTGCAATGCTACCAGCAGGAACATCTTTTGAGGCTACAACATGAGGGTGCCAGCCCTAAGTTACTTCAGTGCTGTTGGACTAGTGAAAAGGAGAACTGAGAAGTGGCTGGACTGGGCCTTTAGGGAGTGCTCTGTCTGGATATGAGTTTCCTTATAATACCGAAATATGGAGACGGGGTTGACAGAGAGGGTTTTGTGAATATTGTAAGCTGTCTTTGACTGGGGCTACAAGAGCTTTTAGCTGGGGTAAGTAATCTGAACTACATGTGTGTGATTAAAAGGGGCTGTCCTATGGGGTTGACCCTGCAGAGTACCTGTCTATGGAGTGGAAGCCTAATAATCAGTATGTACTGGTACGGAGCAGCTGCACATGGTGAAACCAACATCTAGGGCTGCAGGCCAATGATCGGCAGCCTGACCTGCGAAGCACTGCAAGGAAGCTAGAGAGTGAGGAGCCTTGAGAGCATCTGCTGTGAATACAGGATCTTACTCCAATAGAAGTTGTACTAGACTTAATAGGTCAAATTGCTAGAGGACCGTGTATTGTGAGTGATGTGTGAGGGTAGCTAATAGGATGGGGAGGTTGGACTCCTTGAAGGGTATAGGGAGAGGAAGAAGTTAGAGGAAGAGAGAGCCCACAGATCTTGTCTAAGAGCAGTACCTTGGGTGTGGCTGGGAGGGTGGGTCCCCCATACATTATATGTGGTTCCAGGGAGGGTGGGTCCCCTGGGTCCCCCATACATATACATTATACGTGGTTCCAGGAGAGAGAGAGTTAGAGATAGATAGAGGCAGAGTTGAGGAGTAAGAAGGCAGAGTGAGTAGGGGGGAGGGGAGGGAGGGATGGCAGCAGCTGAGGGGGGAAAGAGGGGGGGAGGGTGACCCTGGTCGTAGCCAGACCTATAATAAAAAGTTGTTCAATTGGGATGGGCTAGGAGGAAGGGAGGGGTCAAGGATGGGAGAGCTTCCCCTGTAATGACATAAAGATGATGTGGCATGCTTATTGCCAGTGTAAGCTAACCTGAATATTATATCTTGGAATGTGTGTGGGGTCAGGAGCCCTATTACTCCAATGTAACCTCCAAGTTGAATAACCCTGTTCAATAAAGCTTGTTGCTATAACTGTTCATTGTAAAACACTTTGAATGTATATGATAAGGCGGTATAGAAGACCTGTTAAATAAATAAATAAATAAATAAATATAAAGTGGTATAAAGTTCTAAGGGCCCTGGCTCAACAGAAATGTGATATTGTTTTGCTGCAGGAGACCCACCAGACAGCTGAAGAGCTCCTTAAGTTGTGTAGAGACGGGGTGGATCAGGCGTGGGGTGCACCAGAGAAGGGGAAAAAAGGAGGAGTGGTCATATTGATACACAAGCGAGCATGATTTGTCCTTGAAAAGATGATTAAGGACCCCTCCGGACACTTTCTGTTGCTACATGGAGCATTGGAGGGTGCTCAAATTATATTAGGTAAGTTATACAGCCCAAACACTTTCGATCGTGAGCTCTATTTCCATTTGGCATCACGAGTGGAGCAGCTACCGGAGTTTCCCCTCATGTTAGGGAGGGATTTTAATGGGCTTTGTGATCGAGGGCTTGATACCACGGAGGGTGGAGGGGACGGATCACAAAGCCCAATGGCCCGAGTACTTCAAGCGCTCGGACAAAGGCTGGGAGTGGTGGATCCCCGGCGGTTGCTGCACCCAATGGAGAGGGATTATACTCACCAATCATGCACGCATGGGTCGAGCACTAGAATAAATTACATTTTAGTAGCACAGGCTTTATTTGCCAGAATAGCTAACGCGCAGATTGGCCGGACAGAGATTTCAGATCATGCGTTGATTTGGATTGAATTTGATTGACTAGCTATAGGATCCCGAGCTAGAGTTTGGAGATTCCCATTGGAACTATATAGGGATGTGTCATTTCAGCATTATATTTGAGAACGA
Organism: Ichthyophis bannanicus; assembly: GCA_033557465.1. Lineage (NCBI taxonomy): Eukaryota > Metazoa > Chordata > Amphibia > Gymnophiona > Ichthyophiidae > Ichthyophis > Ichthyophis bannanicus. The sequence continues at coordinate 463,827,217 of CM066035.1, forward strand.
TGGCAGGACTATGTTGAGCATAATGAGCAACATCAAGAAGATCCAGAGCTCTTCTGTGAAACTGCCAAGGTTATCCTTCGGAGTGATATTATTGCGTTTACGGCCCGGAGGCGCAAGCAGTTAACAGCGCAGATAGTGCGCCTTGAGAAGCAGGTGATGAGGGAGAGGCGGATGCTTGCTGCTCACTCCATCACAGAGAATTGGCGAAGGCTCTGGGAGACACAAGTAGCCTTGAATGAACTGCTCCACCAGCGGGCAAAAAAATCATTTCTACACTATCGCTATCAACTATTTAGACATGAGGATAAGGTGGGGAGATTATTGATACTGTGTCTTAAAGATAGCTGGGGCACTAGATCAGTCGCTGCACTGAGGGATGAGAAGGGCCAGTTAAATCAGGACTCGAATGCAATCACCCGGCTGTTTAGATCTTTCTATCAGATCCTCTATAAAGGAGAACAGCTTTCTCCAACCCGAGTGGTAGAATATTTGCAGGACCTTTCATTACCAAGGTTGGAGCCCTGGCAGGCCACTCAGTTATATCAGCCCATAACGGCACAGGAAGTATAGGAAACTATTCGGCAGGCCCACTGTAATAAGGCACAGGGCCTAGATGGCTACAGTGCAGAGTTCTATAAGCTGATGCAGGACCTAGTGACCACCCCACTGAAGGAAGTTCTTCACAGGTGAGCACAGCAGGGATCTTTTACATGGGGGGAGAATCATGCATTCATTACTCTAATTCCCAAGCCGGGGAAGGACCCCATACAAGCAATCTCCTAGAGACCAATCTCCATGATGAACTTTGATTTAAAACTACTTTCTAAAATCTTAGCAGAATGTTTAGCACCCTTTCTCACGTTCTTGGTACATGAGGCGCAAGTGGGATTTGTCACAGGTCAATATGCGGTACGAAACCTGAGGAAAATTCTTTCCTCAATGGAATGGGTACATGAAAGAGGATTGCGCGCCCTGTTGGTCAGCTTCGATACTGAGAAGGCATTTGTTCGGGTCAACTGGCAGTATTTGATGATTTTTTTGCCATATTATGGATTAGGTGAGCTTTTCCTTCGCATGACAAGCTTTTCCTTCACTTTACACCAATCCCACTGTGGCGGTGATGTGTAATGGGATGCTTTCAGAGCCGTTTCCTTAGAACAGAGGACATAACAAGGCTCTTCCCTTTCACCTTAGTTGTTTTACCTGTCCCTCGACCAGTTTATATGATGTTTGTTGGACTGTCGAGAGGTGCTGGTGTATAAATTGGGGGGCAGGAATTTAAAATCTCAGCCTTTGCGGATGACATGTTAGTGAACCTGACCTCCCCAAAGACCTCCTTACCATGTGTGCTTGAAGAAATGTCTAGGTTTGAAAGTATAGCAGGGCTCCGCATCAACAAGGAAAAATCAGAGGCTTTACATGTGTCAGGCCAACTGAAGGCTATATAGGGAGTTCTCTTTCTGCTTAAATGGGCCAGTACTTCTTTTACCTATTTGGGTATCCTCTTAACCAGGGATCCCTGTGAGTTATGCCATCGGAACTGTGACAGAGTTTTGCAGCACCTCAGGACACAATTACTGGCGTGGAATCCCCACCCACTGTCAATGCTGGGTAGAGTAGCAGCTTTTAGGATGGTGGTGCTCCCATGAGTGCTTTACTGGCTACAAGCCCTTCCTGTGCTGTTTCTGCAGAGGGACATTAATCAATTTGAACAAGAGTTATGGCAGTTTCTTTGGAAGGGGGCTCAAGCATGAATTCTGTTGAGTTGGTTTCATGGGGATTGGAGACAGGGGGGTATTGGAGTTCCCCACCTCTTACACAATGCTACAGCCTGCCAAGCATGGCATTTAGGGGACTGGTTGGGAGGTACGGAGGTCTATACCCCTAGAGCCTTGGAAGAGGCCTTTGTGGCTCCCCACTCTCTGCTGGTAGTTCTTCACTTGGACGGCGACCTCCTGCCAGGGTATTTAACTCATAGCATACTAATAGGGCTGGCGCCAATAGCCAGATGGAAATTTTGTGCATATTGGCAGAGGTCACCAATGGTTTTGAGTTGGCTACCCTTACGAGGGAATGGCAGATTTACACTTCGGACAGAATTGGCTGTTTTTTGGATGTGGAAAGAGCAGGAGATACGGCACCTGGGACACATAGTGGACCAGCGGGTTGTTGTAAGCCGTTTGTAGAGCTGAGTGTAGAGTATGATTTGGATAGCTCCAGTTTTTTTCCTTACGCCCAGGTGCACCATTATGTTGCCTTGCTGCTTCGGGCACAGTTGCGAATAGAGAGCTCAGCACAGATTTTGGAGTTCTTTGCAATAGGAGAGACCCTTCCCCCATCCATATCCAACCTAAAATGTAAGATAGCTCATTGGGCTGCCACACTGGATTATTCAAAGATAGGACATTGCTGGGCAGCTGAGCTGGGGCAAGTGGTGATCCCAGGGACCATTAGACAAGCCATCAGTCGCATCCCAGAATTGGTGGGAGTGGCAAAATGGCGGGAGGTGCAATTTCAGAGTCTGGCGTGGGCACATTTATCTCCATGAAGAGCTTTGTATAGTCATATAACCCACAAGGGGAGTTGCCTGTGCTGCTCCAATCCCCTGGCAGACTTATGTGGGTCATATGTGGAGGGGCTGTCAGAAAATTTGGCTTTACTGGCCATGTAACCGTAATTACTTAAGTTCATTGATTAATCAACTAATAACTTGTACGGACTCTCTAGTTGTGTTTGATCAACTTGAACCACTCCAACTCAAGGGGCAATTGGTGCGCTTGCTGGTGCACAAGGTTTGTCTGGTGGGGAAGGGGCAATGGAGAGGCGAATCACCCCCTATTTTTGGGAATGGCGGAACTGCTTACATCTGTTGATGGTATTCGAACGGTTGGCGGCACATGGGAATCCTACCTGCTAGACCTCCTTTTTGACACTTTGGGAACCATATATTAATATGTTAGGGGCGTACACCTGGAATGAGGTGCTGACTGCTTGACAGGGAAGTAGATGGGTGGAAGTAGAATGGTAGTTGGGAGAGGTGTAGGAATTTTAGATGCCCAATTGAACATGAGCTAGAAGGGTAGGGTCAAGGTGATGGGTAAGCCTCGACTTGGGGCGGGGGGATGGGGGATGGGGGAAGGGTGGGTTAGGGGCTAAGTGGGGTTATCAACAAATGTTATAAATCACAGTTACTGGTAAGTTGCACGGCCAGGAAGTGGATAAGAAACACTCCCCGCCTGGAGAGCGCTGTACTATATTGAGTGTTGTAATTGTTGTTTAATCTGTGGTTGAATAAACAGAGTTTGAAAAAAAATGAGTATTTTTGAAACTTCACCACTATCAAATTTAGTAGAACAAAAAGTCTCTTCAATATGTACGCATGAAAAACTAATTTACAATCTATCAAATGGGGCTTTACATACTGTAAATAGTTTGTGATAGAATCAAATGTACATCTCGATGATTAATGTTTGAATAATTTGTTCTGAGCAGTTTCATGTAACTGGTTTTCTTTTTGTTCCCTGTAAACCGCTTTTGATCTCTGGAAAAGGCAGTATATAAATGTTAATAATAAATACATAAATTAAAACTGAGAAGGACCTGGGCAAAAGAGGGATGCAATCCCGATAATGTCAAACACTTGTCTACAATAGTTTAGGCACTCTGGTCAAATTGCATATTTCTATGAATCCCTAAATGAACAGAAGCTGACACAAGCTCTACATGGTAGTAGAGAGTTAAGAATCACATCTTTCTGCAAGTTTTGGGCATAATTACTATATATTTGCTATTTTTTACAGATTAGAAAAAGTGAATATGGCTGGTGCAAAAGTTTGCTTCAGAATGTTTTCTTCAGCCAGCTGAGAGTCTATTTTTGATTTTAGATTTGCCCTCATTATTCCTTACAGGACTCTTCTAACACAGAAATATACTCCTAATAGTCACATTATGTTTGAGATCTCCACAGCAATTTTCAATAATATTGAAGAGTAGGGACTGTGAGTTCAATCCAAGACCTTCATCTTTCTTTCCCGTAAGTTCTTTATGGTTGATTTTGAGGTATTGTTTGGATCATTGCCTTCTTCTCCAACCTCTTAAGTTTCTTCACTCACTGAGGGACATTAACTTGTAGCATATGTTGATACTTAGTTGAATTTCTCCCACCTCCTTAATATTTCCTGTGCCATTGGCTGCCATACAATCCCAAAGCTTAATAGTGCTTTACAGTTGGCAAGGGATTTGTTTTTCAAATACTTGACTCTTTTTCTCAAAATGTATTTTGTGTGCTTATGGCCATTTCTTATTAGGTAACTGCTTGGAAGAACTCACAGTTGTTGAAAGTAGACAGAAAGTAGCTGGCCCCACTCTGTGGATACCCCCCGACATGATCACACACCCCTCCCCTGATGCCCCCTCCTCAATATCATGACTGCCTCCTTCCCTAAACCCCTTTAGTTTCATGACTGCCCTTTTCTCAAAACTGGACCCCTCCAGACTCTCACAGGAACTTTTTCTAGTGATTTAGAGCAGAGCAGGGGTGATAAGCAGTCACTCCTGCTCCATCTAGCGCTTATGTATGAAATCTAGATGTGCACACTCCGATACCAAAGCACAACCACACTTGCACTCAAATAGTACCAGTCCAGAGAGAGGTGTATAACAATAAAGATTTTTATTTTGGAAGATTATAGGTGCCACCACCCGACATGGCCATGTTTTGGCACTGCCTTTGTCAGGGGTTTTGGCCTATAAATGAAAATATATATATCAAAATATAAATTAAAAGCAAAATAAATACATATTTGAACATTAAAAAATAATAAATAATTACATATCTAAACATTAAAAAGTAAAGAATAAACAAATAATATCCAAAATGGAAAGCCATCACATAAAATAAAAAGCAGAGAATTAAAGGAATATAGATATTATGAAAAATCCTCTTAACCCGTTTTGGACAGCTCTCATATTCTTTCTTTGTTCTGGGTGATTTATTGGATTTGTTACACTCAAACAACTATGAAATACCGGCAATAATAAAAAATATTAAAACTTTGCAGAAAATATAAGTTTCACATAGTGTATGTTTTTCATACGCTGGTCCAATATAGTATATTCTCCGTCTTCAGAAAAGATAGGATTCAGTTCCAATATTCATTGACATAAACATACTGCATGATACTATTGAAACTGCAGTTTTCATTTAAAACACTTTATTATGATATAATATAGTTTGTCAACAGTCCATTCTGACGGCGAAATATGATACACGTGAAAACACTTCTGATGCAGTGCATCGATGTTGCACCATTCAAATACCTAGAACAGAATGCTTGACAGCAATTAGTTTCAACAACATATTAGCCCAGCGTATAAAAAACATACAAGGCCGATATACGCACCAATAACTCTGACACTAAGGGGCTTGTTTACAAAGCCGCGGTAGCGGTTCACGATCGTTATCGGAGCCTCGGCCCCATTGATTTCAATGGGGCCGCGGCTCCGATAACAATCGCAAACCGCTATCGCAGCTTTGTAAACAAGCCCCTAAGTAATTTACAGTTATCTAAACCTATTTTCTAAAGTCTACAAATACTTTTATTTGCAAAATAGTAGCTATTACAGCATTATAAACTACTTACTATTTTTTGTGATATTTTTATGTTGAGCCGCCAGTACCATCAAAATCAGCAAACTTCGAATACCTATTAAACTAACTAGATCTCAGATAAACAATCTGTATATAATGCTTTTTGACATAACGATAATAGCTAAACATAGTTCCATTGAATTTATAACCATTAATTAATAAACGTTGAGTAGTAAATATGGAAACCTTATGTATGTAAAACATACACTGGTCCAAAACAGGTTAGGAGCTTAAAACATAAATGTGAACCAAATGTAGACATGGCTATGTATTCAATAGAAGACCCATCTAATAAAGTCATGCATGCAATATATTAAGGAAATTAAAAACAACTAACATAAAGAAACCCTGAAGGGGCAAACAGTAAAAACTATATTATGCTACATAAATTAATCGGGATAGTGTCTGGTGGAACAAAGGGGAGAAAGCACATGTGCATTACAAATAAAAGGAAAATTGTGCTTCTTGGTTCCTGTTCAGTCTTTCTTGTCAATACCACAGGGAACCTGCTGTATCTAGATGTGTAATTGGTACCATTTATATGCCTAGATTCTTCTAAATTAAGGGCTTTAACCATATGTTTTGCTAGTGCTGACTTCTGATATCCCAACTGTCTCTGGGTTTTCTTGGCAATGTATCACCAGAAGTAGTTGGCCAGGCCTTTTCTTCTGAGGCAATGGAGGGTAAAGTGACTTCCCAAGGCCTGCTAGTGGGAAGTGAAACATTAATATTCTGGATACTAGGCAGTTGCTCTAACCACTAGGCTACTCCTCTGCATATCGAAAACTGCCAATAGAAGCAAATGGGTAGCGGTGTAATATCGCCGCTATCTGGTTAGCATCGGCAGCTCTGGGGAATGTGCGGCGACCCCAGATATTCAGTGCTGTCGCCGTGGCATTTAATATCTAGGGTTAAGGTTCTGCGGGCAGGGCTATGTGCTGTAGCAGTGCATAGCCTGCCCAATTCAGTTTAGTGTACGATATTAAAAAGGGCTTATTCAGACCTGCTAACTGGATAAGCCCCAGTGAGCACAATATTCAGTATCATTATTCAGGTTGTGTTACCTAATATTTCCTCTAACCATGGCAGCGGTATCCAGATAATGCCAGGGCGGTGCTTGGGCAGGGCTGGGGACAGGCCTGCACTTGTCTGGATAGTGCCGATTTTCAACCCCACTATCCAGAGAAGAATCAGTATAACTTAGGACCGGACCGGTGCTAGGGTTTCTGACATCCCCCTGCAACCTACAGTTCAGCGCTCCCCCACCTTCATTACTATTGATGATAGGCTACGCGCCCCCTTTTTCCCAAAACAACTTTGTGAACTCTGCTCACAGATTGTTAGTATTTTACCTTCAAATTGAATATTGTAACAAGAAAATTGCAGTGAAGGGGCAGCTATCCCTTTTGCCCATAGGTAAAAGCAACCCTGCCCATGTTGGCTGGCTGAGAAGAGACAGAATATTTCTTTTTGCTCTAAGCACTCTTAAATTATATATAAGACATAATTTCACATTCTTCCAGGCTTTACATTTTTGTAAATGATTAAAGCCAATTTAGCAAACTATGACGATCCTTCTTCTCCCCAACCCCATTATTTCTAGGGACAACTATGTTTAACACAAAATGCAGCAATTCTAAAAAGTATATACAGTATTTTAAATGTATTACCACTTCTTTCCCCCACAATAACTCACTTATAACAGTGCTCTTATACACTGACAGTCAACACTGCAAGTCAGCAGAAGGGCAGTTTAGCCAACCCAGAGACAGGAGAGGCCCCCAGCTTAGTTCAAAGTGATTTGATCCATATAACTGATACACATTCTTGTTTAATTTTTATATTACTATACTGCAGTGGTTCTCAATCTTTTTTTCAGTTGGAAAATACCTGACGGGCGATGCTCACGTATAGGACACACCTCACATGTGACCCTCACGAACCTTTGGTCTGACACTGCATTGCAGCTCTTATGAGTTAAATGCAAACATTCTCTGCATTCACAAAAAAATCCTACCTCCTCCAACAACAGGTGCAGGTCAGAACTAGGGTATTTCTCCATATAAGTCACCAAACAAATAATATTCCGATTTTCATGTTATCTGAGTAACAGCAACATAAATCTCGCTATTACCATGCACATTGTTAAATAATATAAAACATAAAAAAAATCCTCACGGAACACACATGTAGCAAACCAGCCACACCACAGTAGCACTAATTCCTGTGATTTAAACAGCAAGAACCTTACCCATGAATATGCAGTACTGCAATATTATATTGGACCTTAGAACACCAATACACTTACTACTGTTCAGGGCCGTACCGAGGGCTGTGCAAGTGGTATGGCTACACAGAAAGGGCACCAATATCATCATTGGGCTTCCAAGAAGATCAAAAAAAGTGAGTTACTACAGGTGGTTAGGGTGGAGGAAGGCACCAGATTCGTTAGTCGCACAGGGCGCAATTCTAGCTTGGTACGGCCCTGCTCCTGTTAAAACAGAAGTGGGGCTACCATAGGTTTCTAGAAACTACATACTAAGAATTCTGTGTCTCAGTCACATGCAGTACAGACTTTCTCCAAATACCAAACAAGGAACCACAGATTAGAAAGAGAAATATGAATATAAGAACACTGGAAAATAATACACAAATGTATTTCCTCTTGTACTGAATAAAATATATCAAAAATCCATGATCCATACTCTCAAAGCAAACATATCTCAGTTCATAAATTCAAAATGAAATATTTTCTACCTTTGTTGTCTGGTCATTTTATTTTCACAGTCACGTTCATCCCAGTCTTTCTTTTCTGCTTTTCTCATCTGACTTCTAACGCTCTTTCTGATGTCTGATATCGATTTGTAGTTTCTTCTCTCTCCTCCTCTCTTGTCCCCTACATGTGCCTCTGACATACTGATCTTCCCCTGTTAGCCCTTTCCTCCATTTCTCTTGTCTGCCTTTCTGTCCATTCAAACTTCACCCTCACTCTCTTTCTTTTTAATTTTCATCTACCTATCAACCTTCCATCTTCTTTCACCTCCTACCCAGTCCATCTCTTCTAGGTCTGTCCTTTTCCCTGCCTTACTCCTTTCTCGATCTCTTATCCCCTTCTGTCTTCCATACACTACCCATTACATCTCTACCCTCGAGGGTCTCTTCTACATGGTTCCACCATGCCCAAGCTGCATCCTTCCCTTTCTCTCTATCTCTCTCTCCCTCATCCCACTCTTGTAGCATAACATTCCCCATCTCTTTTTCACCTCCAATAGTATAGCATCTGCCCACTCCCCTGACCTGCCACCCTAAATACAGTAACTTCTCCCCCCCCCCCCGCAACTCTAATAGTACAGTTGCTGCCTTCCCTTCCACCCCCCTCCAGTACAGCATCTTCCCTCTCCCCTGCCACCTCAATAGTACAACATCTGTCCCCTAATCTGCCACCCTACGTTCTACAACTCCCCCCCCCCCGCCATCTAAATAGTGCATTACTGTAGCTACCTTCTCCCTTCTACCCCAAGTACAGCAACTTCCTACTCTCCCTGCCTTACCACCCAACTAGTACAATAGTAGTTGCTTTCTCCCTTCTATCCCCCCCACCAATACCTCATCTGCCCTCTCTTAGGCAACAGAAGATACAGTGGTAAAAGCCGCTGAGTTTTCCTTCACGATATCCAAAGCTGTGCTCCTTCCCAGAATCACAGCAGCAGGAAGATTACTGTAATATGATTTCATGTCCAGAGTCTACGCGCACTGGAATTAAATCATATTAAGTGCCTCCTGCCACTGCGACCTGGGGAAGGATTACAGCTCTGGTTAAAGTGAAGGAGAAATCCACGGCTTTCATGCCTGCTTTGTCTGCCGCTGGGTTTTGTGCTTCTGTACTTCCCACTGCTGCTGATCTGTGCATTTTGGTCCTGCAACACACTGGGGATTTTCAGTTGATGAAGCATCTTTGGCACCCCTGTACATCAGTGCTCCCCTGCCACGCTTACCCTGCTTACTGGGTAGCATCGACCCTCCTTAAGACAGGTAAAAAGCTGTCCTAGTGTATGCAAATTGGCTATCCGGATAGTGACTGAAAATCACTGCTACCGAGATAGCTGCTGCTGCTGCTGACCGAAGAATCCAGATATTCATCAGCAGCCTCTATCAGGATGCCATTGCTAAATATCTGGATTTACTTTACCCGTGGCAGCTGGCATTTAAATAAATGCTGATCACTGCAGTGTGAATATTGACCCAACAATTACCCCCCCCCCCCCCCAAAAACAAACAAAAAAAAAAAAAAGCATAATTGTATTAGTTAGAAGAAAGGACTATAATATGTCCCTAATATTTTTTATTCTACCCTTAAAGCTGCTTTACCAAAACACGTATTCAACATTTGCATCACTTCTATAGTTCTCTAATGCAAGTATATTTATGACAGCTTCATCAGTAGTTACATCCTAACAGCAGTGGTATGTATGACTTTCATAGTATAGCCTCATTAGCACTTGGCATATGGGGCCCATGCCTCAAATCTCCTGTATTGTTCCCCAAATCTCAGCCATTGCTTCTCAAGTGGCCACACACAGCCAGATAGAAGACAAGGAGGAGCTGCCTTACTTCTTCCTGCTGAGACCCTGCCTCTTTGCTCAGCCCTTCTATACACCACAGAAGTCTGAAGACATTGCCACATCTCCTTCTGTGCCATCCCATGAATTACCAGAAGCCCACACACTGGAGTGACCTCAGTCTCCACTCCAGTGGGACAGTGGTCAAAAATCTGGTGCCACAGAAAATTCACTCTTCTCATCATTGTAATATCCTGCTCTTGCCTTTTTCGCTGAACAGTGACGGTCACAGCAGTCCATGTACTGCATATTCCTGTGCCTAACAGCGTCTTGCAGCTGAGAAGCTGCTTGCCTTGCAGCCTCTTATTCGCAAAAGGACATAAAGCCGCAGACCTTCTACCCTTATAAACTGCCTGGTGACCGCTCACTCACTTGCTGCCTTACAGCTTTCCTACCAACTCCTGATCTAAAGCTGGTGTGGTTGAGCACAAAGCTGAGCCAGGTATTCCTGCTAAACCAGGCACTCCTGTACCCAGCCATGTAACGTTATTTGTTAGAAGGAACTCATTGTAAGACAAAATTACTCTATGTCTGCCATAATTCCTGGATAAACGAGTAGATATGAATTTCAACAACTTTGGTTCATTAATTTCATTTTCTTTATTTTTGTCATCTTCTTCATCTTGGATCAAGAAACAATGACTGAAATGACTAACTGACAACTTCACCCATGCAATGTAGCATAAAGTCAATTTTTCTACTACTGCTACTACTACTGAACATTTGTATAGTGCTACAAGACACATGGTTTCCAGCAGCTTTTGATTCCATGAACCATAAGACTCTCATAACAAGACTGGAATCAATAGGAATAATGGGAACATCACTAAAATATTTCACGTCTTACATATCTAATAGAATGCAACAAGTATACTTTGACCAAAACCTATCCACCGCTTTCCCCCAAACACAAGGTATCCCTCAGGGCTCCGCTCTATCTGCCATACTATTCAACTTATACCTGAGACCCATATGCACAATATTTCAAAAACACAAAATTAACTATCATTTATATGCAGATGATATAATGCTGTATACTCAATTGGATATATGCAACCCAGATTATTGCCACATAGAAACCTGACTTAAAGAAACCCAGTTATGGCTTCAACAAAACAATATGAACATCAACCATAAGAAAACGGAGGTAATGTTTATCACTAAAAACTCAGAATTTGAACATCCCTCCACAATCCTACTAAACAATATCTCCTACAACATCAAACAAGAGTTAAATTACCTAGGTGTGACCCTTGATAAGACTCTTAGCATGGAAACCCACCTAAGATTATTAAACCAAACAATTTTCCACACAAACTAAGAATCTTACAACCCCTACGCAATATCATTGAACATTCAGATTTTAGAACAATAGTCTAAATGCTTATAACCCCACATATGGACCACTGTAATGGCATCTTACAAGGTCTACCTAAAAAATCAATCAACATACTTCAAATGGCCCAAAACGTCACAGCTCGAATATTAATGAATGTATGGATTTCAGATCACATCACACCCATACTAATGGAACTTCACTGGTTACCTATCCCAGCATGCATAAGTTACAAAATAATAATTACAATATTCAAGTTAATACATAATATCGCCCCTTATTTCCTCACCACACTCATAAAAATACAACCCCCTAACAGAAAAAGACGTACACACAACCTAAACACTTTACAAGACCCGTCATCTATATGCAAGGTAAAAATGAATACTAGTAATAGAACATTCACGTACCTAGCCCCTACACTAAGGAACAAACTCCCTGACACTCTAAGAGCCAACAAAGATCTTCAATAATTTTGAAAAAAACTAAAAACTCACCTATTCCAAGAATATTACAATCTTTTGGAAATAACATAAATTAGATATATTAAATATAAATATTACCATGATGGTGCCCAACAACCTCATCGCCATATGATATACCAATGCCCAACAGAGAATATTAAAAGGTAACCCATTAGACATGTGACATTTCCCATTGTACATCATTGTAAATATTCTGTATATTGTGGTCCCCTGTTGCGTGTCTGGGTTCGCCTCTACCTCTATATATGATGGTTGTAGTCGTGGCTCAGAAGTGATGTGAACTCAGACAGCGAGGCACAAAGTAAACTGACCTCGTTCACTGCTCTAAGCAAAGTGAAGGAATATAAACTAAAGGATTTTCTGGAATTCAAGATAAATATAACAATTTTTTACTTGTTGTTATAGATGATTGGACATAATAACAGTGTTAATTTTTTAACTAATACTCTCCTTTGCCACTCAAAATCAAAGTTATCATTTAGCTACCCTGACTTTCATATAGTTCCAACAACAATTTTCTCTCTCCAAAGCAATTTCTCACAAATTTGTACTCTTTATCTGGCAAAAATAGTACCTCTTTTCAGACACAACACAACACGCTTCTGCTTCCTTCTCTGTTCAAACTCTTCTTCCCCTCTGTTTTTGCCTGTTACCCAGGTTACAATGACTCTTTTGACATCATCTTCTTGCATTCCAGAGCTGCTAACCAATTACAGGCATGCTTTTGGAATATACAAATAAGGTATTAAAATCTATTTTGAATCCTGCAATTATCAGTTTTCTTTTCAACTGTATGTTTCGCTTCAAGTGAATGATAAAACCTTAGTTTGGAAACCCCACACACCAAAGATTCTCCAAAATAGTTCTAAATCCACAATCCCCTCCAGCACACCAAACCCAAACATTTCACTATTTCCAAATTCAAATCCACATACCTCCACAGGCGCTACACACTCTTTCACCAAAATCACACAAACCCCGTCCAATACATACATCAAACATATTCATACCCACCTAGTACACCCAACCTTCAAGCACAATCAACAAAACTTCAAACCAGTCACCCACAACCTCTCTAATCGGTCTTAAACTCTGCCAGCCCCTGATACTCGTGGCTGACCCCCCCTTAAGTAAAAACAATTTATATTAACCCTTAGGTTACAGTATAGTTAGCCAATCATACTCTTTTTTCTCTTTTTTCTCTGTGTAAATAGTTTAAAGTCTGTGATTTTTTATTTGAAGTTTGAACTAGATGCGGAAACAGATAGGGATCCAATGAAGTGACTCGAGAAGAGGGGTAATATGAGCATGACAAGACTGGCAGAAGATTAGCTGCCCAGCAGAAAGTTGAACAGATTGAAGGGGAGAAAGTGAGACCAGCAAGGAGTAGGTTACAATAGTCTAGACGGGAGGTAATTAAGGAATGGATAAGTGTCTTAGTAGTGTGTTCAGAAAGGAATGGGTGAATTTTGTTGATGTTGTAGAGAAACAAATGGCAGATTTTAGCTATCAGTTGGATGTGTCTGGAGAAGGAGAGGGAGGAGTCAAAGGTTGCAAGCTGAGGAGAAAGGGAGGAGTAGAGAGTTATCCACAGAGACTGAAAAAGGAGGAAGAAGAGAGGAGGGTTTAGGAGGAAAAATAAGATGCTCAGTTTTGGCCATGTTAAATTTCAAGTGGTGGTGAGACATCCAAGCAGCAGTGTCAGAAAGGCAGGCAAAGATCTTGGCCTGGATTGCCAGAGAGACTTCAGGTGCAGAGAGGTATATCTGGGAGTCATCAGCAAAAAGAGGGTACTGAAAGTCATGGGAAGAGATGAGCACACCAAGGGACTGGGTATAGAGAAAGAAAAGGAGTTGATATAAGACAGATCCTTACCTCAGCAGCACAGGCATAAATAGCTCAACCAGAGCTCTGTGATCCTCAGTCTTGAAGGACTAGAAAAGGGGACTGTTACTTCTGAAGAGAGATCTGCAATTGTGAGTATATACTTCTGGGAATTTTCTGAAAGGAATTCTTTCTATTAAATCTGTGAACCCACTATTTTTTGTTAAATCAGTCAGGGCCTAGTAGCAGCAGTTTAAGTTTAAATTTAAAACGCAGAAGAGAACTCTCTGGTTACATTTCATACCCAGCAGAGAGCTTGTAGTTTTAATTTAATAGTCACTCAGGACCTAGTATCAGCTAAGTACTTTTAGTTTAAATTTAAAACACAGAAGAGAGCTTTCTGGTTAAATTTCAAACCCAGCAGAGAGCTTGTAGTTTAAATTTAATAGTCACTCAGGGCCTAGCATCAGCAAAGTGCTTTTAGTTTAAATTTAACACACAGAAGAGAGCTTTCTGGTTAAATTTAGAACCCAGCAGAGAGCTTGTAGCTTAAATTTCATAAATGATAAGGCCGCGGGCAGGGTCCCGGCGGCCACTTCTAACCGGGCGTGCGGCCCGGTGTGGGACCCTGCTCACGATCGCAAACGGGGGTGCGCAGGGGCGCCAGTTTGAAATCATTGGCTCCCGGCGGATGCAAGTGCATGGGAGCCAATGAGAAGAGGATGCGATGGTGTGGGGGGGGGGGGGAGTTGAGCCGGCCGCCTCTGTGTGGCCATTCACGGAGGCAGCGGCTCGGGCTGCGGCTGGCTCCGGAGAGTGTGCGGAGGAGGCCTGATCGAAGGTGTGCTGTCCTGGAGTGAGACCGGAGGCTCGAGTGTCAGTGGCGGAGGGGCAGAGAACGGCGTTTGATCCCGCGTGGGAGGTCCGGGCAGGCAAGTGCGGTGAGGTTCTGGTCCGGGCCAGGTCACAGAGCTCGGTGGGGGATAGGCCCGGGTTGTGGGAGCACATGTAGAGGCCACTTACGGGGGGCACGGGGTGGGGGTTTAGGTCTTGCTAAAGGGTTCAGCGGGACTTGGGCGGTTGGCTGGAGTGGGTGTTGGTAGCGAGGGGAACCAAAAAAAAAAAAGGTGAGAAATAAATAAATAAACACAGGGATCTGGAAGAACTAACTAACCAAAAAAAAAAAAAAAAAAACAGAAGAGGGTCTAAAGACAGCGGAGTGGAAGGGCTTCCACGCTCCTCAGTAATTTCCTTGGCAGAGGCTTGGAGCAGGGCTGGGAAGGGCCGATGCCTCTATGCAGGGGTCGTTTGGGGCGGGCTGGGGGCGGGGCAGGGCTGGGCATTGCTTGCCACCATCTAATGCGGGGTCGGTGAGTGGGGGGGCTGGGGGGAGAGCGAGCTCAGTGCTGCGGCTGGTGCTGAGGTCCCTGTGGGGCGACAGTTGGGGCTTGGGGTGTCGTGAGGGGGTGCCTCGTTGGTGCGGGGGATTGGTTAGGGGGTGGACGGGCCCCCGGGTGGCTTGGCAGTTGAGCGGGGGTGGAGCTCAGTCGAGGGGGGGGCAGGGCACAGGCTTAGACCACCCGGGAGGATAGGAGGGCCAAAGGGGTGCGCGCAAGGGTGCAGCTGTGGATAGGGGGGGACTGTGGTGGGTGAGGGGGCGGTTGAGGTTCACAATGTGGGGGCAGCAGTTGGCTCGGCAGAGGAGCGGGCAGAGCCGGGGCGGGGCGGGGGGGTTGGCAGCTGGCTGGGGCGCTAGGTGGGCAGGGGACACCTCCCCTGCTGGGTGGCCACCAGTGCACGGTGGTTATGGGTCGGTGGAGTGGCCTTCACCTTGGGAACACTGGCTCGGGGGGGGGCAGGGTACGTCGAGATCAGAATGGGGGGGTCATGGACCCCCTTTCTGGTACCCTGCAGTTCCTTCCCCTGGGTTTTCTATTATGTCACCGCAGGGGCAGACGCTGATGCAGCCTTCGAGGAGTCTTGGTGCCGGAAGATTGGAGTTGACGCCTGAGCGGGACAGTGGGGCGGCTGCTCAGCGGTGTGCCGCGGCTGAAGCCACCAGTGAGAGGCCTGCCGTGACGGCTCGGCGCAACATCGAAACCTGCCAAGTGGAGGCTGGGGCATTGGGGGACGCCGCAGCAGATGGTCGAGCGGCAGGTGAGTTGGCAGCTGACCTGGGGGAAGGGGCGGCAGGGCAGAATGTGCGGGGTAAGGCGGGGGTGGAATGCGGCGGAAGAGGCGGCATAGTTCAGAGTCATCCTCTTCCTCCTCGTCGGGCACTTTGTCCTCATCAGTGGCAGGGGTGGAGTGGGGGCCGTTGGCGGGGCGGGTGCCCCTTCGGTTGCGGTGTTTTCGGAGTTGTGGGAAGGGTTGCTGAAGAAGCTTCGTCAAAAAATTCGTAAACGGCGCTATATAGATATTTTTAGGTTGTTGGAAGGCAGGAAGCGTTCGGGGGAGAGCCGGAAGAAGAGGAAGGAGGATGAGAAAGCGGGTCGGATCAAGAAAGTTGTGCACAATGTAGTGAATTGGACATGGGCCTTTCTGCGCTTAGCGAGTGTGTGGTGTCATCATTACCCGGAACAGTACGGTATGTTGTTGTCCTACGCGGATTCTATTTTGGTGGCTTCTCAAATGCATGATGGCTGTGCGTGGTTGAATTATGATGAGAAGTTTAGGGACAAAATGGAAGAGAACAGATTGTTGTCCTGGGGCACGCAGGATATCAACCTCTGGTTGACACAGATGTCCGCGAGAGCGGGCTTAGGAGGGGGGGAGGGGTGGCTTGGGGGGTACGGTGGGAGCAGGTCGTTCCTTTCGGACAGCGGCAGTCAGAGTGCAACAGAAAGCAGGGGCAGAGGGGGTCGGGGATGTGTGTTGGAGGTTCAATAGGTCCTCCTGCCCATTTCCAGATTGTAAATTTAAGCACTCCTGCTCAATATGTGGACGGGGGCACTCGGCCACGAAGTGTGCTAAAAAGGGAGCCCTGCCCGCCCCTGGGTCTGCCCCCAAGCCTCAGTGAGGTGGGTGGCCGAGCCCCGACCCCGATACGGTTGGATGCCCTGTGGCATTGGCTCCGTAGATACCCAAGGTGCGGGGATGGGGATGTTCTATTGTATGGTTTTCAGTTTGGGTTTGTGATTCCAGTTTGGGGCAAGGTAGTGGCACCTTGTGCTCGGAACTCGCCTTCGGTGATGCGTTTTGCGATGGTTGTGCGGGACAAGTTGTTGGTCGAGCTGGGTTTGGGCAGGATCGCGGGCCCATTTAAGGTTCCGCCTTTCCCTGATATGGTGATTTCACCTCTAGGGATCATTCCTAAAAAAGAGCCTGGGAAGTTCAGGCTAATCCATAATTTGTTCTGTCCTCTGGGTGCGTCCGTAAATGACCACATACCGCGGGAGTTGTGTACGGTGTGGTACGCGTCGTTTGACCGGGTGGCTGTGATGGTGAGGAAGGTGGGACACGCGGCATTAATGGCGAAAGTGGATATTCAGTCCGCCTTTCGCCTATTGCCGGTACACCCATCGGCTTTTCGTTTGCTGGGATTCCGTTTCCAAGGGGGATATTATTTTGATAAATGTATGCCTATGGGCTGCTCCATGTCCTGTGCATACTTCGAAACGTTTAGCACATTCCTGGAATGGGTGCTGGTGCAAAGGAGGGGCTCGGCAAATGTAGTGCATTATTTGGACGATTTTTTGTTCGTGGGGGCAGCTCAGTCAGTGGAGTGTCAGCAGATGTTAACGGAGTTTGTGGAGTTATCCAGTGATTTGGGTGTGCCATTGTTTGGGAAAACACAGAGGGCCCGATGACGAGAATAACCTTTTTGGGAGTGAAATTGGATTCAGTAGAGATGGTGGCCCGCTTACCGCATGACAAGGTAATCAGTTTGCAGGTGTTGCTAGCTAATGCGTTGGCATCTTCTAAGTTAACCTTGCGGGAGCTGCAGGCGCTGGTCGGCTCTTTGAATTTCGCGTGCAGGGTGATCCCGATGGGCAGGGTATTTTCGCAGCGCTTGGCAGCAGCGACAGCAGGGGTGCGAAAACCGCATCTTTGGATTAGAGTCACAGAGGTGATGAGGGCGGATTTGCGGATGTGGAATCAATTTTTGGAGGACTTTAATGGGACCTCGGTTTTGATGGAGCCGGAGGTTTCCAGTGCGGAGTTGCAGCTCTATACAGATGCTGCGGGGGGAGCGGGCTTGGGAGTTTATTTCAGTGAGGCCTGGTGTGCGGACAGATGGCCGCAGGACTGGCATGAGTCGGGCTTGACTGCCAATATAACCTTCCTGGAGTTGTTTCTGTTTCAGGTAGCGCTAGAGCTATGGCGGTATGGTGGTGCGATAATGAAGCTGTTGTCAGTGTGATCAATCGTTATGCTCCCAGATGCCTATGGGTGGCAGTTCTGATGAGGGAGGTAGTGTTAGCATGTTTGCGGTTGAATGTGGCGGTAAGGGCTCGCCATATCCCTGCTTGCACTAATGAGATTGCTGATGCTCTTTCTCGTTTCCAGTGGAAGTGATTCTGGGCGTTGGCTCCAGAAGCGGATGCAGAAGGATCTGGGATCCCAGAGAAATTGTGGAGCATTGGCTGGGGGAGATCTTGAAGCTACTCAGGAGTTCAGTGTCGGCGGAGACATGGTCAGCCTACCAGCGAGGCTGCGACAGAGTGGTTGAATATTTGGTGGCTCATGGGCGGCAGTCGGGGGAGGTTCCTGATTGGCTGATTGGGAGTTATATAGTGGAGGCTAAGGGTGGCGAGTTCTCTAGATCGGCTGTGCGTTTGCACTTGGCAGGGTTTAGCTTTTTCGCGAAGGTGCTAGGTTGGGGCGCGCCTGCTGGGGGATTTTTAGCTCGTCAGCTCCTTCAGGGGTGGGAACGGGCAAGCCCGGCCCTGCTGGACCCGCGTCAGCCAATTACGTACGAGCTGCTAGTGAGACTCATTGCGGCCCTGCCAAGTGTGGCGGCATCACAGTACGAAGTTATCCTGTTTCGGGCGGTTTTTTGTTTTGCCTTTTTTGGAGCATTTCGAATAGGGGAGCTAGTGGCGAATCCCAGCAGGGTGGGGGGTGTTGGTGGGTTGCAATGCCAGCATGTTCAAGTGGAGGTGGGGCAGTTGAGGATATTGCTGGCCAAATCCAAGACAGATCAGCGCGGGAGGGGTTTGTGGGTGGTTCTGAAGGAGGATGGGTGCCTGGTGTCGTGCCCGGTAGCGGCGGTACAGCAATACCTGGGTGTGTGTCCCGGGCGGGCTGGTGGTTTCTTTATCCATGAGAACGAAGGGGCGTTGACCCGTTTTCAAGTGACAGCGGTGTTTCGGTTGGTACTGCGGCACGTAGGCGAAGATCTGAAGCTCTTTGCCCCGCACTCATTCCGGATAGGTGCGGTCACAAGTGTGGCGTCAGCTGGGTTGCCTGACAAGGACATACAGAGCATTGGCAGATGGCGTTCCCGGGCGTTTAAGGGGTATGTGCGCCTTTGAAGGGGTAGGGGTCGCTGGGTGGGGTGTCTAATTGTTCATTTATTTTACAGATGGGGGATTGGAGCCTGTGCGATGTTGGGTGATTGGTCACTCCTTTGTCCACTGGGCGGAACGGCGAGCGGAGACAAGGCCGGTGGGCCCTAGTTTGGGGATTGACCCGGCGTTGGTGTCCATTTCATGGCTGGTTGAGCACGGACTTCATTGGTCGCAGCTGCTGCCTTTGCTTCGGCACCACGGGAGAATATCGCAGCGGCCAGCGGTGTTGATTGTTCATCTGGGGGGCAATGACCTCGTTTCTTGGTCTTGCCGGCAACTGATAAGAGTGGTGCAAGAAGACTTGGCAGAAGTTCAGCGAATGTTTCAAGGCATAATTCTGTTGTGGTCTGACATTATTCCAAGGCCTGCGTGCTGGGACCAACGGCGTTGGTCGCGTGGTCTGACCAAAATCAATCGTCAGTTTGGTTGTTGGGTATGTGAGTATGGGGGTTACCAGATTATGCATGATTGGGCTGAGGTGGGTTGTGTGGGACTTTACAGAGGTGACAGGGTTCATTTGTCCCCGGTGGGAGTTGATTTGCTCCTCAATGACTGGCAGGAGGCCTTGGAATATGTGCTTGTACATGATGCTCGCTGGTCGCAGCTTGGGCTTTTGGGGGGCGGTGTGGGACAAGGATGTCACCTGTGCCGGTGGTGGGATCCCGGAGGTTTCCGGGGTCCGGAACCTCAGGTTACAATTGGGCGGGGCTGGGGCGCCCCTGACCCAGACAAACCATGGCCGACTTTTGCTAATAGCATGGCGAAGTTGGGGAAGGGGTAGGAAGCTTGCAGGGGGCAAGCTTATGGCAGTAGCAGTGGCAAAGCACTTTGTTAAGATATGGCTGGTGCGGCATTGCTCCACTAATTGTATTGTTTTGGTTTATGATGTTGACCTTTTGTAAACTGTTAAAGATTAATAAAACTGCAACCAGTTGTGTTCCACGAGCATTTTTTCATTTGTGTTTGTTGGGTTTGGAAGGAGGTGGGGAGGGGGAAGGAGATGGATGGGGCCCGGAGCACCAGGTCCGCCTGCCTCGGTTATAAGTTAGAGCCTAGCAGCAGCAAAGAGCTATAATTTAAATCAAATAAGAATATAGCTTACCTCAGCAGCACAGGACAGGGTACTGTGTAGCAGCCCTCTTTTAATAAGTGTTATTCCCCACCCTCCCTCCTCACACCCACCCACCCCTAGGATAATCGTACCTTTATAGGTACTTACACATCTTAAAAGACAGGAGGTGCTCTCAGGTGAAGCTTGTTACCCAAATCAGTCATACACTAAGGACCTGAGATTAATTAAGTTCAGGTGAACAAGGTATATTAAACGTAATAGATACAGTTTTATTGGTATAAATATCCATAGCAACCCTTAGTAAGTAAAGAACTTAAAGATCTAAACAAAAACTTAAACTAAGATGCAGATAGCAGTCCAGCAGTGAGATGGGGGCTTTCCAGTCTTTTGCATTGAGTGTCACATGTATGATTTTCTCCCACTTGGTGAGAGGTCTTATGTGTGCACTAGGTGCAAGGAGCTCTTTGCTTTCAGGGAACGAGTCCGTTCTCTAGAGGCTAGAGTAGCAGACTTGGAAAACATAAGAAAGACAGAGAGGTACATAGACGAGACTTACAGGGATATAGTCCTGAAGTCCCACCTCCAGTCTGGCAGCATCCCTGTTGCCATGAAGTAGAGAGGTCACATGACAGGAGAGCATCACCCTGGTGTGGCAGGAAGTGATCCTGTAGCAAGGACGTGTCCTCCAGGTGATGTAAAACCCTCACGCACTGAGGAAGTTTCTCCAGGGCCATGTGCCAATGAGGGAAGGGTTAGGACAGCCGTTATAGTTAGTGGTTCGATCATTAGGCATGTAGATAACTGGGTGGCTGGTGGATGTGACGATCGCCTAATAACATGCCTGCCTGATGCGAAGGTAGCGGACCTCATGTGCCACCTAGATAAGGTCTTAGATAGTGCTGGGGAGGAGTCTGCTGTCTTGGTACATGTCGGTACCAATGACATAGGAAAATGTGGTAGGGAGGTTCTGGAGGCTAAATTTAGGCTTTTAGGTAGGAAGTTGAAATTCAAAACTTCCAGGGTAGCATTCTCCGAAATGCTTCCCGCTCCACGTGCAGGACCCAAAAGGCAGGCAGAGCTCCGGAGTCTCAATGCCTGGATGAGACAATGGTGCAGAGATGAGGGTTTTGGATTAGTTAGGAACTGGGGAACATTCTGGGGAAAGGAGGGGCTCTTCCAAAGAGTTGGGCTTTACCTTAACTTGGATGGAACCAGGCTGCTGGCATTAAACTTTAAAAAGGAGATAGAGCAGCTTTTAAACTAGATAATAGGAGAAAGCCGGCAGTCGCCCAAGAGCAGATGGTTCAGAAGAATGTATCCTTGAAGGATACTACAAAAAGCAGAGAGGTTCCAAAAAAGAGTAAAGTAGCCCAAATGCCCTCGAGTATGGAGCAGACAGAGCTTAAAGATTGCAAATTACCCATGTCTACCAATAGCAAAATAATATGAATAAAATACAGTCTCTAAAATGCTTGTAAACAAATGCTAGAAGTCTAAAAAATAAGATGGGGGAGTTAGAATATATAGCACTAAATGAGAGGTTAGATATGATTGGAATATCAGAGACATGGTGGAAGGAGGACAACCAGTGGGACACAGTGATACCTGGGTACAAACTATATCGTAATGATAGAGCTGATCAAATTGGTGGAGGGGTTGCGCTCTATGTTAGAGAGGGCATTGAGTCAGAAAGGATTAAAGTTTTGCAGGAAACAAAATTTGCTGTAGAATCTCTATGGATTGAAATTCCATGTAAAAAGAGGATGGCGATGGCAGTGGGGTTTACTATCGACCAAATGGCCAGAATGAACAAATGGATGATGAAATGCTCAAAAAAATCAAGGAAGCTAACAAACGTTACAGCGCAGTAATAATAATGGGTTATTTCAATTACCCCGGTATCGACTGGGTCAGTGTCATGGCAGGACATGCTAGGGAGATAAAGTTATTAGATGACATAAATGAGTGCTTCATGGAGCAGCTGGTTCATGAACAGACCAGAGAGGAAGCCATATTAGACCTAGTCCTTAGTGGAACACCAGATCTAGTGCAAGAGATAAGGGTGTTGGGGCCACTTGGCAATAGTGATCATAGCATGATCGCCTTTGATTTAATTAGTGGAGGAGGGATAGTAAGGAAATCCACAGTACTACCTTTTAACTTTCGAAAGGGAGACTATGATAAAATGAGGAAAATAGATAAGAAAAAACTAAAAGGAGCAGTTGCAAAGTTTAAAGAGTTACATCAAGTTTGGGTGTTGTTGAAAAATACTATCTTGGAAGCCCAGGCCAGCTGTATTCCATGCTTTAAGAAAAGTGGAAGGAAGTCCAAAAAACTGCCAGCATGGTTTAAAAGTGAGGTCAGAGAGGCTGTTGTTGCCAAAAAAGCATCTTTCAGGAAGTGGAAAAAAGAGCCAAACGACGAAACCTGGAAAAAGCACAAGCACTGGGAAGTCAAATACAAGGCATTGGTAAAGCAGGCAAATTGAGAATTTGAGAAGAAGCTTGCTGCGGAAGCAAAAACGCGAAATAAAGATTTTTTCAAGTACATTCGTAGCAAAAAACCTGTGAGAGAGTCAGTTGGTCCATTAGATGATAGAGGAGTTAAAGAGGCACTAAGAGGCAACAAGGTGATAGTGGAGAGACTGAATGAATTCTTTGCTTCGGTCTTTACTGAGGAAGATGTAGGGATGTTACCCATGACTGAAGTGGTATTTAAAGGTGCGGAAAAATTGAAGGAAATATCGATACATGGGGAAGATGTATTACAACTATTAGGTAAACTGAAGAGTAGCAAATCACCTGGGCCGGAAGTATACATCCAAGGGTGTTGAAAGAACTGAAATATGAGATTGCAGACCTGCTATTAGTAATCTGTGAATTATCATTAAAATCATCTCTAATACCTGAAGATTGGAGGATCGCCAATGTAACACCAATTTGTAAAAAGGGTTCCAGGGGTGATCCGGGAAACTACAGACCGGTGAGCCTCACGTCAGTACCGGGAAAAATGGTAGAAACCATCATAAAGAATAAAATTACTCAGCATGTAGATAGTCATGGCCTAATGGGAGACAGCCAACAAGGAAGATCTTGTCTTACTAATCTGTTATGTTTTTTTGAAAGTGTGAATAAACAGGTGGACAAAGGTGAGTCAGTTGATATAGTGTATCTGGACTTTCAGAAAGCCTTTTGACAAGGTCCCTCATCAGAGACTTTTGGTAAAACTAAAGAGTCATTGGATAGGAGGCAGTGTACTAACACACCTTGAATATTGTGTGCAATTCTGGTCGCCGTATCTTAAAAAGGATATAGCGTTATTAGAAAAGGTTCAGAGAAGAGCCACCAAAATGGTAAAGGGGATTGAAGGATACTCCTATGAAGAAAGGCTAAAAAGGTTATGGCTCTTTAACCTGGAAAAGAGACGGCTGAGGGGAGTTATGATAGAAGTCTATAAATTAATGAACGGAGTGAAACGGGTAAACGTAGATCGATTGTTTAAGTTCCAGATTATAGAAAGACTAGGGGACATGCAATGAAGCTACAGGGTAAACTATTTAAGACTAATAAAAGAAAATATTTTTTCACTCAACGTGTAATCAAACTCTGGAATTTGTTACCAGAGGATGTAGTAAAGGCTGTTAGTGTAGCTGGGTTTAAAAAAGGCTTGGACAAGTTCCTGGAGGAAAGGTCCATAAACCATTATTAAGAAGGGACCCAGGATATCAATGCTTGACCCAGTACAAGCATTGCGGAACCTGTGTCTTTTGGGGAAACTGCTAGGTACGTATGACCAAGATTGGCCACTGTTGGAAACAGGATACTGGGCTTGATGGACCTTGGTCTGACCCAGTATGGCATATCTTATGTTCTTATATGTTCTTATGGAATATACCAACTGAGAATGGGATAGCAGTAGAGGATATCTACCAGAACAAACACTGAAGGAATGATAGGAGAGATAAGAAGAGAAGAACCAGGATAGCACAGAGCCGCTAAAACCAAGCGAGGACAAGGTATTAAGGAGAAGATTGTGGTCAACCACATCAAAAGCAACAGAAAGGTCAACAAGGATCAGGATTGAGTAAAGGCCCTTGGATTTTGCCAGGAACAGGTCACTGGAGATTTTGGCAAGAGCCATTTTGGTAGAATGAAAAGGACGAAAGCCAGATTGTAGAGGATCCAGCTGCAGGTTATAGAAAAGCTGACAAGATGTAGGGGACATCATTCATCATGATGACCATTTCCCACTTTACCACGTTGTGATATATTTCATTCATGGGGTGTGACTTGCGATTTTATTTGTGATTAAATATTTTTCAAGCACGCAAGTAAATATTATCTGTGATGATTCTTTATTTTAAAAAATAGATCTTGATTCACCAATTTTATGTTTTAACCATAAGCGAAGAAAGGAAGAAATGACATAGTGAATCAGGATCTTAATGTGGAACATAAATATTAGGACAGGCAAACAAAATGAGCATTAAATTTTGATAATTTGGAAAATATAATGCTGTGTATTTAGATAAAAAAAATTAGACTTAATTATTGGCATAAATAATGCATTGCACACCACAAATTAATGCCTGGAACAAACGTTTATTTCCATAGCTTTAGACCAAGGCAACATTTTAGTTTCCTAGACCCATCTCAACTTTTATAATGGTATGAAAATAAATATTAATTTTTACATCTTTTGGCAGTATGCCAAGGGTAAGTTATGCTATAATAGGCCAAGCCATTTCTATAACTGTACGAGCAATCTGTATCTACAAATCCCTTTTCATATTTGTTTCAAGGATTTTTTTTAATGAAGATATTTTTGAGTTCTGTTTGGAATGTTTTAAATTTCTTTTACAGTAATTTTGAACAAATGGATCTGATTTGCTAATCTTGTTTTTTTCCCAAACACATAAAATGAGAAATAACCTTAGTAAATAAGGGCCATAAACACAATAGCATTCTGCTTAAGCATTTTGATTTGCAAAACCTCTCTCTTTTTTTTCTGAATAATGTACATTAGCAGTTTTCCTTTATGCTTCTATAAATTTGTGCGATCAGTTTAGATGGGAAAGTGCATGGGATTATTTTCAATGGAGTTTTCCCAGCTAACTAGAGAGTTTCATTGCCTTTTACTAAATTACCCTCTTAAGGAGTGTTGCCTACAGGAAGAATTATGCATTGCCACAGATGGGGTTAATGGCACCAAAATTACACCAATGTTATGAAGAAAAATATGCATGTGCTTTTACTTTTAAAATTACCCCATGGAAAATACGCACATTTACTCCTGCATTTTGGGGCCTGTTTACTAAAGTTAATTAAGCAGTTAGCCAAGGAATTCATGCAAATTAACCATTAGTGCATGCTCATGATAATCTGTGCCAGATGCTACGAACAGCCAGTGCACTAAAAATCCTGTGCTAACTGCTTTCTGTATAGCGGGGGTTAAACTGTGCATGTTATAGGCAGAGATTCGGCATGGACAATGTTAAGTACATCTGTACCAGCAGCAGACAGCTAATACAGTTTGCATTTTTAAAAAAAGCAAAAACAAACCACAATTAACAGATGAGATCTCAACCCTCCCTGCCCCTTCAATCATCATTTTCATCACACATTAAACACCGAAACTACAAATCTGGATGACCTAATAAAACAATGGAATAATGGAATAGAAGCAGTTTCAAAACAACCGTCCAATGCTTCCCCTAATGTCAATACCAAATCAAGGAATAAAACCGAACCATGGTACACTTCGGAGTTGGTCAAAGCAAAGAATGTCCTCAGAAGAATGGGAAAAAAATGGAGAACTAAAAAGTCATCAGAAATCAAAGCACAATATTTGCTATTACTTGCATCCTACAAAGAAATAATAAACTCTACAAAAAAGAATTGCAATACTAAAAAACTAAATAATGCTTTAAATAGACCTAGAGAACTGTTTGAGCTTGTAAAGTCCTTTACCAAACCCACTAAGGATTCCAATACGAAATACCCAATAAATGCCCAAACACTTGCTAATCATTATTCTAGCAAATTAAATCCTACAGAAGAAAAAACCTCTCATAAAATAATAGTAAACAATGTATTTCAAAAGACACCGCAGACCACCAATTCCACAGAATTGTGGGAAAACTTTCATAAAATAGATCTCAAACAAATGCTAAACATAATTACAAACATAAATACCACTACATCCCCTCTAGATCCCTGCCCGGTAGCCTGGATCAAGACTACAAAAACAGAAACAGCACCCATAATACTAAACATAGTAAACCAATCACTACTACAAGGAATCATGCCAGCGTAACTAAAAAGATCACTCATACGACCTCTATTAAAAAAACAAAATGCTCAACAAAGAAGACCCATCTGTGTATAGACCCATATCAAGTATCCCATTCATAGCCAAAACCATTGAAAAAAAAAACAGTTCAATACCATTACAGGATCATATAGCTGCCATAAATGCACTTGATGACCATCAATATGGTTTCTGACAAGCACATGGAGTAGAAACACCACTACTTGTGTTATTTGATAAGCTATATAAAGGTATTGAAAATTGCAAGAAAATGTTCATATTGATATTCATAGACATAACAGCGACCTTTGATTCTGTGAATCATAAGACTCTCATAACAAGACTGGAATCAATAGGAATAATGGGAACTCCCCTAAAATGGTTAACTTCCTATATATCTAATAGAATACAACAGGTATACCTAGACCAAAACTTATCCAATGCCTTCCCTCAAACACAAGGTATTCCACAGGGCTCTGCACTATCTGCCATACTATTCAACTTATACCTAAGACCCATTTGCACAATATTTCAAAAGCACAAAATTAATTATCATCTATATGCATTTATATGCAAAATTAATTATCATCTATATGGTACCTTGCCCCAACTACTAGGTCACTCTTCTAGGGAGGAGTGGCCTAGTGGTTGGGGCAAGGTACCACAGGCCGGAAGGTCGGTGGTTCAAATCCCACTAGAGGACAGCAACCTTGGGCCGGAAGGACTGGGGTTTCTAGTCCCACAGGTGCTCCTTGTGGTCTTGGGCAAGCCACTTAACCCTCCATTGCCCATGTTCCCTGTAAGTATTAGTGTATGTGTCTCATATCCCCTCGTGTTAAAATGTATCCCCCCATTGTGTTGTGACCACTTTGATTGAAGGATAAGGTGGTATACAAAACTGTCTAGATAAATAAAATAAAATATAATGCTGTATACACAATTGGATATATGTAACCCAGATTATAGCCACATAGAAGCCTGACTTAAAGAAACCCAGCTATGGCTTCAACAAAACAACATGAACATCAACCATAAAAAAACAGAAGTAATGTTTATCTCCAAAAATCCAGAATTTAAACATCCTCCCACAATCCTACTAAACAATATCTCCTACAACATCAAACAAGAGTTAAAGTACCTAGGTGTGACCCTTGATAAGACCCTTAGCATGGAAACTCACCTAAGACTATTAAACAAAACAATTTTCCACAAACTAAGAATCTTACAACCCCTACGCAATATCATCGAACAATCAGATTTTAGAACAATAGTACAAACGCTCATAACCCCACATATGGACTATTGTAATGGCATCCTACATGGACTGCCTAAAAAAACAATCAACATACTCCAAATTCCCCAGAATGTTACAGCTCGAATATTAATGAATATACGGATTTCAAATCACATCACACCCATTCTAAGGGAACTTCACTGGTTACCTATCCAAGCACGCATAAGATACAAAATAATAATTACAACATTCAAGTTAATACACAATATCGCTCCATCTTTCCTCACCACACTTATTAAAATACAACCCCCTAACAGAAAAAGATGTACACACAATCTAAACACCCTACAATTTCCACTCTCTATATGCAAGGTAAAAATGAATACTAGCAATAGAACATTCACCTATCTAGCCCCCACACAATGAAACAAACTTCCTGACACTCTAAGAGCCAACAAAGACCTCCAATCATTTCGAAAAAACCTCAAAACCCACCTATTCCAAGAATATTATAATCTATCAGAAATAACATAAATCAAATTGTATTTAAGTACAAATCATATCATGATGGATTCAACAACTTCATCGTCATATGATACACAAAATCCCAGCAGAATATATTAAATTTTAACTCATTAGGCATGTGACATTCCCTTCATACGTTATTGTAAATATTTGTATATAGTTAACCAAACATAGAAATAGTTTAGTTTTTGAGTTTTGTTTTCTTATTGTTATATGTAACTGCTGTCCATACAGAATTAAATGTTAAAATGTAAACCGCTGCTGATCACTGGAAGGAGCAGTATAAAAGTAAGTTCAAATAAATAAATAAACAAATAAATAAATAAATCATCAGTTATCAGCCTCTAAGAGTATGCATTCATCATGATTGATTTGTACATTTTGGCCACTTAAAAAGTGAAAGTGCATACAAATTATTTACATGTGCATATACCTGTGAATTATCCCATGTACAATCAATTTGTATATGTAAAAAAGCTTTGGTTTATATAGGGGCATGTTTACTAAAGACCAGGCTGGTATCGCATGGGTAGGCTTCCCAGCATGAGGGGCCCCAAGCTAACTTCAGAGGGAATGTGCTTGCACCCCCCTGCAGTTAGTAAGATTCAACAGTGCAGCAGCGCACAAGCTGGCACATGGATGTATTTAACACTACCTGCTGAGGTGATATTAAGTACACCCATGCTAAAAGTAGCAGAAATGGTCAGCACAAGCTACTAAAGTCCACGCTAACAGCCCCTGGTGATATTCATCTCCTGTACGGAAAGTTTATAAATCTAGTTAGGGCATGCTGATATATAGTACTGCTGAACATATGCATTAACTTAAATGCCACAGCCAACATTTAAATTAAAACACTATTGATTATTAACCCTGATATTTTCAAGGTGATTGTTTAGACGGTGGTCAATCTGACAAGCAGAAACTAAAAATAAACAGCAGGCAATAGATGATTCCTATTCATTAAGTTATTTCGGGGGAAAGGTATCCACCTATAACTTTTTTGTGGACTCTAAAGGGGTCTTTTATTAAAAGGTGCTAGCTATCAGTGGACGTTCTGGCATATACTGAAGGCACACTGGGACACATGTTGATAGCTAGCATAGGGCACTTTCTGCACTGTGAATGGTAATTTGGGGTGATAAGGGGGAGGGTTGGGGAGGAGAGTAGGCATGGTGAGCACTGCACAGTTAGCACAAGGGAAACAATGCATGCAGTTAAGTGCACCCGTGATATTTGTATGCTACCTTAGGGCACAGAGCTTTGTGAAAACTGCTGGAAACATGCTTTCATTGCCTCCTACAGATAACGTGTTGATACTGCACCTAATACATCCTAGTTTTTTAGCTATTGGCACATTAGGTGCAACATCTTAGCACCCTTTAGTAAAAGGCCCCCTTATTTTCATATGCACAGAAAACCCTCTTTTTAAAGTTTCTAAGCTTGAAAACTAAAAGTTGAACAAGAAAACCTCAATATTAATATGCAGTACTCTAAAAATAAAAGAGAAATGAACTGTAGGTTGTTTTGTTTTGGATGAAAGTAACTGGGGTTGGCTATGTGAGAGATTTTGATGCTAGATAGGAAGGTAATAAGGTTGTGTGGGTATCAGCAAATTAAAGGTGAGATGGGTTATATTTGTTTATGAATGCTATGCTCAATATCGCATGCATTCTGATCATATTGTTTTAATCTATTTTATATTTGCTGCATTTCACCTTGAACCCAAATCCTTCTGATAAAAGCGGGATAGAAATGCCAATTAAATGAAATTATAATTGCAGACCTGAAGTGTCAAGGACAAGTCCATTTACTTCATTTCTGAAAAGAAAGGTACAAAGAGTGTCTTGGTAGGAGAGGTAATCAGAATTATGAAATTTATCATCAGGAGTCCCACAGGGAGCCATATTGTCATCTTTGCTATTTAATGTATATTTATGTCTCCTGATAGTTTGGAAAGATTTGGAATTTTGTGAAAGGGCGCGGGCAGGGTTCCGGCGCCCGCGCGTAACCGGGTACCCGGCCCGGCATGGGACCCTGCACGCGGCGTTGGGGAGCGTTGAGAGGTGGGGGGGGGGGGTGACGGCGCGTCAGCGGGGGCGCTGCGTGCGTATTTTGAATTGATTGGCTCCACTGTGTAGTGAAGCGGCGGAGCCAATCAAGGTTTGGGGCGGCATGTGCTTCGGCTTTCTTCGTTGAAGCCGAGCACATGTGGCGTGGGCTTTGAGGCGAGCAGGAGTGTGAGCTGAGAGCACTGTGGACGTCGGGCGAAGCGGTGCTTTAGCGATTCATTTTTTCGGTGGGACTTCTGCCGGTGTGGCGCTGGAGTGATCGACTTCTTTGGTGCGTTTGGGTTGGAGAAGGAGTTTTCGGTATTTGAACTGCAGCGTGTCGGCAGGCGAGTTCATAAATTTAGCAATTTGGTTGGAGAGGGCTGTTAGCGTTTTGGGTCATACCTAATAAATAAGTTATAACGGCTCAAAAGCAATTTTAGAATCTCGGAGCAGAGCAAATTATCTATCATTGATTAACATTTTAAAAAAAAAGGGAAAAACATGGCTGGGAAGCAGGTTGGCAAAGGGCGTGGGACTTGTACAGCGGGCGTGGGTCAGGCTAGGGGGCAAGGTGGACGGGGGTTGGTCGCGGAAGGTAGGGGGGCGGCGGGGCAGAGTGTGAGTGAGAAATGCAGGGCGGGGGCTGGGCAGGATTCAGGGACCGGTCAGTGGGAATAGGGGTTCTCCATCCTCCGGGTAAAGGGCGATGAGAGGTAACAGCATGAGGGGTCGGAGCACTAGAACTAGGGGTTTGAGGGGAGGCTCTGTGGGAGGGGTAGGGGAGCCAGCAGGGGGGGTTATCGAACAAGGGGGAGGCGCAACTGGAGGGGGGGCTGGTGAGGTTGCGGGGAGTAGGGTTGAGCAGGGGCAAGGGTGTGGGGCAGGCCCATGGTGGCATGTTAGGGATGTGGCAGTTCCGGGTTGGGGGCATGGGGCGGGGGGGGGAGTGGTATAAGTTCCCCGGGTGGCTTTATGGCAGTGCCGGCTGTCCCGGGAAGCTATTTGCTGCTCGGGCAGCAGTTGCTATGGGAGCAATGGTTGGGGGGAGGACAGGGCCCTTCTGGGGTCGAATGGGCAGGGGCCTGGCAGCCGTCTTGGTCTTCGGGTTTCCCGTCGGTGGGTTTTCCTTTTTTGTCTTCACAGATTCCTAGGATGTCTGCACCTGGAGGGGTGTCCTCTGCGGAGGAGTCCCCAGAAGTACGGAGTGCGGCTCTGGGAGCCACTGTTCCAGGGGGAGCATCGAGTGTATCTGAACAGCCTTAGCGAGAGGGTGAACAGCTGCGGAGGGTCGATCCTTCTCCGGGTGTTCCGCAGTGGGCGGACGGCGGGGCTGCTGTAGTCCAGTCGAGTGAGTTACCTGTGGTTGTGGTCACGGAAGGCGGGGGGGTGGGGCGGACCGTAGGGTCAGGGAAGGCTCGTCAGAAGTGGAGGCACACCTTCCGACGTTGGCATAATTCTCGGTCGTCTTCATCATCGGCGTCTGAATCGTCAGACACATCCGCCGGTGAGGTTGGGGATCAGGGGTCGGCGCAGGAGAGAGGCGCTACGGGGGGGCCTCTTACTGCGGGTTCGGCTTCACTGTCGGCTTTGTCGGAACTATGGGAAGGTGTGCCCAAGAAGTTGCATAAGAAAATTGTTAAGAGGAAGTATATTGACATTTTTCGCTTGCTTGAAGGGCGTAAGCGTTCGGGGGACAGTAGGAAGAAGCGTAAGGAGGACGAAAGGTATTCGAAAGGTTTCCCGCAATGTGGTTAACTGGATAAGACCTTTTTTTGCATCTGGCGAGTGTGTGGGGTCAGCGTTTTCCAAGGCAGTATGGCATGTTGCTGTCTTACGCCGATTCAATCCTTGAAGCATCACAAGCCCACGAAGGCTGGTCGTGGCTAAATTATGATGAGAAGTTCCGGGATAAGATGGAGGAGAACAAGCACCTTAATTGGGGTACGAAGGATATAAACCTGTGGTTGACTCAGATGTCTGCTAAGGGTGGGGCAGGGGGTGGAAGTGGGGGAAAGGCGGGGGTGACGGTGGCATCTGGGGCGGGTCGTTCCTTTCGTGGCGGAGTATCCACATTGCAGATGAAGCCGGCCCCTGGCGGGGCAAGTGATGTGTGCTGGCGGTTCAATAGGTCGATGTGTCCCTTTCCGGATTGTAAATTCCGGCATGCATGCTCGCTCTGTGGTGGGCCCCATCCAGCAACAAAATGCGTTAAAAAAGGAGCTGGGGCACCGGCAGTGCCAGGTAGTAAATAATGGTATGGGCGAGTTTGCCCCCTCTCCGATACGGGTGTCTGTCTTGTGTAGCTGGCTTCTTGGGTATCCAAAGATAAAGGACAGGTTAACGTTACAGTTTGGCTTTCAACATGGTTTTGTTATTCCAGTTCAGGGTGTTGTGGCGAGCTTGGCAGCGTGAAACTCGCCCATTGTATGGCGTTGGGCTTCCGTCGCTAGGGACAAGCTAGATGGGGAATTGCAGTTGGTGAGGATTGCGGGTCCGTTTAGGCACCCTCCTTGTCGTGATTTTGTGGTGTCTCCATTGGGGATTATACCGAAGAACGAGCCTGAGAAGTTTAGGCTGATCCATAATTTATCTTCGCCTTTGGGATCCTCGGTAAACGATCTTATCCCGCGTGAGTGGTGTTCAGTTCTGTATGCAACTTTTGACAGAGCGGCGCAGTTAGTCAAGGGGGCAGGTCCTGGGGCATTATTGGTGAAAGTCGATATCGAATCGTCATTTCACTTGTTGCCTGTACACCCGTTGGCTTTTCAGTTATTGGGTTTCCAGTTTGAAGCTGCTTACTATTATGATAAGTGTTGTCACCCGTGAAGGTCCCCAGAGGCCAGAAGCGTGGGTAATTCATCGGGGCATGTTCTTCAGTAGCTGTGGAGTGTTATAGAAAGGCGTTGCAGTGCCCCCTGGGAGTTGTGGTTCCACAAACTAGCAAAAGAATGTAGTTGCAGTCAAGTGGTAAGGCTTAAAGACAGGACTTTTTATTCCCCTTCCCGGGGTTGGATTTCAAGCACAATGAAACAAAGGAACATAAAGACCATTCGTCTGGTACCAAATTAAAGAAACACTGGAACAAAACTCTGCTTAACTTCAGCTTTGCAATGGACAAAAAGGAAAAGAAAACAGTCTCTTTCAAACCAAATAACTTTCTTCCTGTTTTCTTTACAAACACTTTTTACAGCACTTCAGCACAAAGATGTGATGGCATCAGACATGGTAAACGTACAGTCCATGCAATTTTCATAAGCAGGTTCCTCATAGGAATCACACTGCATTTCTTCAACACCGGAGTAAGTTTCCCTTGGACTGAAACTTCCGTTATTGTTACAGAGTTCCTCCCTACAGCTCAGAGAGTTCCCTTCCTCCTCCCAGCTAGAGTGGAATGGGTAATTACCATATTCTCTGTAGTTTCTTTTAGGAGAGCCACACAACTCTTGATATGTACAGGGCAATTCGTTATACTCTATTCCTCTTCTATTAGGATCAATAAGCCTACCTTCCAGCACTCTCTTTTCAGAGTTTCTCAGCCGAGCAGAGCTTTGCCCATACGGAAGCCTTTTACTATGTTTCTCTTTCAGCTTTCCTCTTGACATAAAACTATCTTCAGGATAGAAGCTCTCTCCTTCTCTGTACCTGATGCTGGGCAGCTTGGCTTTCCTCCTACCCCCTCGGTACCTGATGCTGGGCAACTTGGCTTTCCTCAGCCTGGTTCCAGGACTACCTCCTCTGCTCCCTCCGTAGCAAGGTTCCCTGGGATACTGTTCAGCTGTGCACTGCTTCCCAAAGCAGTTCCTCGTGGGTTCAACAGCTCTGTACTTCCCTGGTAGTCTCTCTCTGTTACCAACGGCTCCTGAATTCCCTGGTGCTCTCTCTCTGTCAGCAACGGTTCTTGAATTCCCTGTTGGTCTCCCTCTGTTACCAACGGGTCTTGAATTCCCTGGTGGTCTCGCCTCACTACTCTCCGGTAAGTGATTTTTAACTGCATGTGTTCTGGTGTTTGCTTGGGCTCCACCCCTTCCCAGCTGCCCCTCATTCCCTAATGAGCTATGAGCTAGCTTACTGTTTGGGCGTTCCCTCACACCTCGTGAAGCAGCTTGTGTACGTTGCCTATAGCAACCTTGGGCCATGTGCAGATCTGAGCTGTCAGTGTTAGCTCTGTTTTGCTCAGAGTTTCCTATCTCCATAGGCTCTGACTGATCTACCCCATGACAGTATATGCCTATGGGTTGTGCCATTTCTTGTGCGTACTTCGAGAAATTCAGCACTTTCTTGCATTGGATGTTAGTGCAGAGAGTAGGATGTCCGGAGGTAGTGCATTATTTGGATGATTTTTTGTTTGTTGGTAGTGCAGCGTCGGCGCACTGCAGCCGTTTGTTGGAGGGTTTTATCGAGTTGGCCAATGAATTGGGGCTGCCCTTGGCTGTAGGCAAGACGGTTGGCCCGATGATGAAGCTTACCTTTTTGGGAGTCGAATTGGATTCGCTAAGCATGGAGGCTTGGCTACCTTGGGAGAAGGTGGTTAAGCTGCATGTTTTAGGGGCTAATGTCTTGGCCTCGTCTAAGTTAACTTTGAAAGAGATGCAGGCTCTGATGGGCTCGCTCAATTTTGCGTGCAAGGTAATTCCTATGGGGCGAGTGTTCATTCGCCGGTTGGCTGCGTCGACGTCTAAGGTGCGGAAGCCGCATCACCGCATTCACGTGTCGGGTGGAATGCGCGAGGACTTGCGAGTGTGGGATATCTTTTTGCGAGACTTTAATGGTTCTTCCCTTTTGCGTGAGGCGGAGATTTCGACAGAGGATTTGCAGTTGCACACTGATGCTGCAGGGGGGTTCGGGTTGGGAATTTATTTTAATGGTGCTTGGTGTGCGGACACGTGGCCGCAGGCATGGGTGGACGATGGGTTGGTGCAGAATATTACTTTCTTATGTGGGTAGCATTAGCGTTATGGCCTGATAAGCTGGGCAATCGGCGGGTGGTGTGGTGGTGCGATAATGAGGCGGTGGTGCATGTCATTAATCGTTATTCTCCTCGCTGCGCACTGGTGGCATCGCTTATGCGTAGGATTGTTCTGGCGTGTTTGCGTTTGAATGTTGACCTGAAGGCGCGTCAAATACCTGGGCATACTAACGCAATTGCTGATGCTCTTTCCTGTTTACAGTGGGAGCGGTTCCGGCGGCTGGCCCCAGAGGCAGATGAGATCGGGCTCGGGGTCCCTTGGAGCTTGTGGAGCAGTGGCCTATCGAGATGAGGACTCTACTGTGGAAGTCGGTGGCTGAGCATACTTGGGTAGCTTATAGGCGCGGTTGAGAGAGGGTGATGGAATACTTGCATGTCGGGGAATGGTGTGGCGGGCTGGTTTCGGATCGCCTGCTTGGGAGCTATGTCAGTTGGGCAAAGGAGAGGGGGATTTTGAAATCAGCGGTGAGCAGTCATCTGGCAGGGTTTGGGTTTTTTGCAAGAGCGGCGGGTTGGGAAGTTGCTGGCCGTGGGTCCTTGGCGAGTCGGCTGCTGTAAGGGTGGGATCGGTCACAGCCTTTACCGCGTGATCAGCGGTGGCCAATTACGCATAAGTTACTCCTGGGTTTGTGCCAGGAGCTGCCGGGTGTTGCGGCATCGCAGTATGAGGCGGTGCTCTTTCGGGCGGTTTTTTGTCTCGCGTTCTTTGGGGAATTTCGGGTGGGCGAATTGGCTGTAGATTCGAGTAGGGCATGTGTGGGTCAGTGCTTGCTTTTGCAGCATGTGTGGTTGGAAGAGCGGCTGGTGCGTGTCTTATTGGCAAGATCAAAAACGGACCAGTCGGGTAAGGGGATGTGGGTGGTATTGCGGGAGATCGGCGGGCTTACATGCCCGGTATCGGCGCTTCGGGAGTATTTGAGGGTGCGCCCGTGTGGGGATGGGGAATTTTTTGTGCATAGGGATTTTCGTGCGGTGACGCATTATCAAGTTACAGCGGTTCTGCGGTTAGTGTTGTGGAAGATTGGCAAAGATTCACGGCAGTTTTCCGCGCACGTTTTTCGTATCGGGGCAGCGACCAGTGCTGCTGCACTGGGTTTGACGGGTGAACAGATTCAGGCTATAGGCAGATGGCGATCTCGTGCATTTATGGGGTACGTGCGGTTATGAGGGGCCTGTGTGTCGTGGGGGGGCTAATACTAATGTGCTTTTATTTCAGATAAGGGGCTATATCAGCGGGAGTGCTGGATGTTTGGGCACTCATTTGTGTTTTGGGCTGAGCAGCGAGCGGCAGAGCGGACTATCGGGCTGAACTTGGGACTGGATTCAGCAGTGGTGGCGATTTCATGGCTGGGCGAGCGTGGTCTGCGATGGAATCAGTTGCTGCCTTTGCTTCGTCACCATGGGCGTATCCGGACTCCTCCTACAATGCTTCTGATGCATTTGGGCAGCAATGATTTGGCTGCTTGGTCCTGTAAGCAGCTAATCAGAGCGGCCAAAAAGGACTTGGCTGCTGTTCTCCATATGTTTGGAAGCCTTGTATTAATATGGTCAGATATTATCCCTCGGCCTGCGTGCTGGGGCCAGAGAAGATGGTCCTGTGGTTTAACAAAAATTAATAGGCAGATTGGGAGATGGGTGTGTGAGCAAGGTGGGTGTCAGGTGCAGCACCCTTGGGTTGAGGTGGCCTGTACCGGATTGTTCAGAGGGGATGGCGTGCACCTCTCTCCAGTTGGAATGGATCTGCTCTTAAATGATTGGCAGGAGGCTTTGGAGTTGGTGGTGCGCGGTTAGGTATGCTGGTCGCAGCTTCCTCTAAAGGGGGGGGCGGCACAGGTAAGGTGACCTGTGCCGGTGGCAGGATCCCGGAGGTTTCCGGGGTCTGGAGCCTTAGGCGACTTGGGGCGAGGGCGGGGTGCCCTCGACCCGGACAACCCCTGGAAGACTTTTGCTATTAATACGGCAAAGTTGGATAAGGGTGGTAGGAACTTAGCCGGTCGGGTGACCTTGGCTGGAGCGGAGGTCGCAGTTGCTTTGCTAATTGCATGGCTGGTGACACGTGGCCCCGCTGGGAGGGGGGGGGGTGTTTGTTTCACCAGTATTTACAGATTATGTTCATGATGTTGTTTTGGAATAAAGCTGCGACCAGTTTTTACCAGAAAATGGCTTCAGGTGTTTTTGTGGGTATGAGGGAAGTTATAATGGGAAGCAGGGGGTCTGTAATGATGATAGGTGAACGCGGGTCCAGCTACCCGGTTAGTGAAAGGGCACGGGCAGGGTCCCAGCGCCCGCGCGTAACCGGGTGCCCGGCCCAGCGCGGGACCCTGCACGCGGCGTCGGGGAGCGTTGAGCGGTGGGGGGGGGGGGGTGACGGCACGTCAGCGGGGGCGCTGAGCACGTGTTTTGAATTGATTGGCTCCGCTGAGTAGTGAAGCGGCGGAGCCAATCAAGGTTTGGGGCGGCATGTGCTTCGGCTTTCTTCGCTGAAGCCGAGCACATGTATTGTGGGCTTTGAGGCGAGCAGCCCACCCTCCCACCCTTTCAGTTTCGGTGGTGAGTGGTTATTTGGGGTTTCGCAGCGGTGGGGGGGGGGGTTCATAAGGGGCGGGATCCCGGAGGTTTCCGGGGTCCGGAGCCTTAGGCGACTTGGGGCGAGGGCGGGGTGCCCTCGACCCGGACAACCCCTGGAAGACTTTTGCTATTAATACGGCGAAGTTGGATAGGGGTGGTAGGAACTTGGCCGGTCGGGTGACCTTGGCTGGAGCGGAGGTCGCGATTGCTTTGCTAATTGCACGGCTGGTGACATGTGGCCCCGCTGGGGGGGGGGGGGGGGAATGTTTGTTTCACCAGTATTTACGGTTTATGTTCATGATGTTGTTTTGGATTAAAGCTGTGACCAGTTTTTACCAGAAAATGGCTTCAGGTGTTTTTGTGGGTAGGAGGGAAGTTATAATGGGAGGAAGCAGGGGGTCTGTAATGATGATGGGTGAGCGCGTGTCCGGCTACCTGGTTACTTTGTATTGAGATAGCTCAACTGGTTGCCTATGGCTCAGCACATAGTTTTCTTTTGTTTGTATTTTTATTATATAGAAAGGGTTTTTTGTTTTTAGATTTTATCCTGTGGTGGTGCTTCTGGGTTTCCACTTTTTAAAGCTATTTCCAAAGTTTCCAAATTGTCTGAGTGAAAAATAGAAAAGAATTGTGCTACCCCCACCAGTGCTTAATTCACAAACTCATAGGATCCAGAGGTGGAGAAGTGAAAAGGATTTTCAGAGGAGAGATGCAAGCAAAGGATTATCAGAAGGATCCTGGGGGATTCAGGGAGCCCAATAAAGGTTCAGAGCGTGCCCAAGGAAGGAAGGCGGTTGTCCCAGATGTGTTTGGTTTTGCTTTATTGTTGCTACTGACTGTTTACTTTGAAGAAATATTATTCACTAAAAACTTTTGAAACTCCATAACTTTCTCTGACATATCTCCTTGGCTTGGTAAAAGTAAGCCTTGAGTTTCAATGTATAGAATCCCTTCCTCCCATTAAAGAATCTATGCCAAGTTTTGCAGATAGTTTCAGGCATCTGGTCCACAAATTAAGCAGTCCCTTGGGCTCTGAGGATTTCTGTTCTATAAGAGAGTTATAAGATTAAGACCAGAACATTCTATGTAATATAAAATGATATGCTTATGAAATTAAAAAATTATCTTTTCTTAAAGCAAAGGATTGTTTGCAATATGTAGTGAAGCATACCTTGCAATACCAATAGTTCCTACTAAGCAAAATTAAGATGTGGAAAGTAGAAAAGAGATTCATAATTTACAACTGGCACACTTTGAGGGTGATTTCATAAAAAGTCTCCTATCTGTGAAAAATAAGTTAAGTGCCTAGTTGTAAACAATTTTATAAAGACATGGTGTTACTAAGTACTAATACATTTCCCATTAGCTTTCCCAGAGTCCCCTAGTATTTATGAAAGAGGCAGGCTCTTCATTCCCCAGTCGCACAGAAACACAGAGAGCGCCTCTGATGGAAGAAGCAGTGTCTGCAACCAATGTGCACAGGTTCACAGGAGAATGTGGAGGTGCATATTGCATCCAACACAAAATAGCTCAGCCCCTCCCAAAGATGGGAGACAGGGGCTACAGAGACTGAGATGTGCAGACAATAAAGTCAGGAAAAAAATATTACTTTGGCAGCACATGTAAAATAGTCAGGCAATACTGTATGAGCGTGGTTTCATGATTTGAGTATTCTAGCTTTAGGGATTTGAATGTGCAGCATCACTGGCTTCCTTGTGTTTTGCACAGTAAACGAGGAAATGCATTTCTATTTCTCTGCTGTTTTACTGCAAGTGGAATCTAGTTTCTTGGGATTTCCAGTTTTGTTTTTGACTTCGCACTTCTGTTTCTAACATTTGGTCATGTATTCCGTGGTGAGGCTCTCCCCATATTTCCATATATGACCAAGGTGAGATACTTTGTGAGCATTTAGTTTCCATGTAGGGATTTGTAGCAGTTTGGTTTGTGCTATTTTCCCAACAACGGATGTCTTCTAAGAACTAGTGTAATATTTGCAAAGCTGCTTTTTTATGGACTCTGTGGCCAGTTGCAAAGGTTATGGCTATAGTAGGGGTGGGTCCCTGGGTAGTTACCCAATCGATTAAGAAGGACCTTGTGTGTGAACCTGCATACAGCTTAAGAGCACAAGTAAATGAACACATGATCACACATATTCTACAGTATAAGGTATGCCTGTACACTGCAATGTCACCTGCACTTCACCCAAACTCTGCCCCAGAGCCTGTTTACATCAAAATCAGGTACAAGTTTGCACATCTTGTCGTGTGTACTTGTATGCATGGGTTAATTTTATAAGAGGCATACCGAGGGCAATTTTATAAACTCCCATGCA
The DNA here is from genome assembly GCA_033557465.1 of Ichthyophis bannanicus. NCBI lineage: Eukaryota > Metazoa > Chordata > Amphibia > Gymnophiona > Ichthyophiidae > Ichthyophis > Ichthyophis bannanicus. The sequence goes on from CM066035.1 coordinate 463,867,704, forward strand.
ATGAATGCACTTAAACATGCACTTATTAAGGCCTATTTTATAAAGTGAAGCACAAATATACTTTATGTTAAAAGATAGGAGTTTACATGCATGCCTTAACCTAGTTGTGGTAGTTACGCTTGATCTAGAGCAAGCGTATCTGCCTGCACTTAGATCAGCACAGTGACGCATGTAAATGTACGCTCCACCTAAACTCCACCCATGCTCCATTCCCATGCACATCCCAACTGAAAATATGCACAATGGGACTTATGCATGCACTTGCAAAATCACAGCCACCAAAAATGCAAACATAAGTGCCCATTCATGGAGTCCTTTAGAATAGGGACTTAGGTGCATTTTCAGCACGTAAATCGTTGTGTACTCTATATAGAATCTGTCCCTTCATGTGCATATACTAGCATATTTGTGTGAAAATGCCTTTACGAAGTTACCATCCACAGCTTGTAACCCACCAATTTTGGTGAACATACTGAAATATTTATTGCGTTCTCCAATAGTAACTGATATAAAAAGATATTTGGGAGATATTCGTGAAAAAATTCAAGAACCTTATAAAAAATGTGCAGACCATGCAGGAGCGAAAAATATCAGACATACTCCACCAGTACATCTCTGCTTTGCCAGAGAATACCCTTGCCTCAGCAGACATAATCACTTTTATTCAATTCTAGGTATCCTAAAACTGGATAAAGCATTGGCATTCAAGCATGTTATCCTCCATAGAATGTTTATTTATTTATTTAATGGTATTTATATACCGCCTTATCATTCAATCAAAGAGGTTTCCACGGCAAACAATCAAGGGGGCAAATGTTTTCATGCAGTGTACAGAGTGGTGTGTATGTGTTGGCGGGGATGTGATTAGATTTGGTTTATCTACATAGTGCGCTATTATACATCATGAGCTATTATACAGTCTTATATACAGTCTTGGGTTGGTGGGGGGGGGTTGATAATCTGACTTGTATGCTGGTTCAGGGGGTATGTCCATAGTAATCGATGAACAGGGTTGTCTTTAGCTGTTTTCGGAAGTCCTTGATTTCTGTGGTTAGTCTCAGATCATCTGGGAGGGAGTTCCATATGGATGGAGCAGCCAGGGAGATTGCTCGTTGTGCGGTGTCTTTGCGGGTCTTGGTGAAGTCTTTTGGGGTGTTAACCCAATTGGAGGTGGAACATATACAGGGTGGCCCAAAAAAAGTGAGAACATCTCAAAAATTAAAAGCTTAAATAGTTTACTTATTCACCTTTTTTAGCTATATAACGTCTTTATTTCGACAATTTCCGGTCGCCATCTTTTTTTTTCTTAATTTGTCAATCGTTTACATCTGTCTTTTTGAATTTTTAAATAACTTATATGCTACGAGATGTTCTCACTTTTTTTGGGCCACCCTGTATATATATTTCTTTTCATAGAAAAATAGAAACATAGAAATATGACGGCAGAAAAAGAGCACATGGCCTATCTAGTCTGTCCTTCCATATCAACGACTACAACAGTCCCCTTTTTTCCTTTAGAGAGCCTCTGTGTTTGTCCCATGCTTTTTTGAATTCAGATACTGTCTTCATCTCTACTGACTGGGAGACTATGCCACGGATCCACCATTCTTTTTGTAAAGAAATATTTCCGCATATCACTCCTGAATCTATATCCCTTCACCCTCATCCCATGTCCCCTGGTAGCAGAACTTGATTTCAATTGAAAGAGGCTCTCCCCCTGTACATTTATGCCATGGAGATATTTAAACATCTCAATCATATCACCTTCTATCCCACCTTTCCTCTAAGGTGTACATATTAAGATCCTTAAGTCTGTCCTCATATGCTTTATAATGAATACCACTAACCATTTTAGTAGCCACCCTCTGTACTGACTCCATCCTGTTTATATCCTTTTGAAGGTGCGGTCTCCAGAATTGCACACTATACTCCAAATGAGGTAGCACCAGACTTATACAGAGGCACTGTCACCTCCTTTTTTCTGCTAGCCATTCCTCTCCGTATGCACCCAAGCATCCTTCTAGCTTTTGCCGTCACCTTTTCTACCTGTTTAGCTACCTTAAGATCATCAGACACAACCACGCCTAGGTCCCACTCTTCTTTAGTGGACAAAAGTACTTCACCACCTATACTATATTGCTCCCTTGGATTGCTGCAGCACAAATGCATGACCTTACATTTTTTAACATTAAATCCCAGCTGCCAAATTCTAGACCATTCTTCAAGCTTAGCTAGATCCCTCCTCATGTTATCTACACCTTCCTGGGTGTCTACTCTATTGCAGATTTTGGTATCATCTGCAAAGAGGCAAAACTTACCCGACAGCCCTTCCGCTATATCACTAACAAAGATGTTAAAAAGAATCGGACCAAAGACAGATCCCTGGGGCACACCATTGGTAACATCCTTCTCCTCAGAGTGAGCTCCCTTCACCTGTACTCTTTGTCACCTCACACCCAACCAATTTCTAACCCATGCAGTAACTTTAGGGTCCATCCCTAGGGTGCTCAGTTTGTTTATAAGTCACCTGTGAGGAACGGTGTCAAAGGCTTTACTGAAATCTAATTACACCACATCTAGGGTTCTCCCTCGGTCCAACACCCTGGTCACCCAGTCAAAGAAATCAATTAGATTTGTCTGACAAGATCTGCCTATGGTGAATCCATGCTGCCTTGGATCCAGTAATTCGCTGGACTCCAGAAACCTCACTATTTTCTCTTTCAGCAGTGTTTCCAATAATTTACTCACCACTGAAGTTAAACTAACTGGCTTGTAGTTTTCAACCACATCCTTACTTCCACTTTTGTGTAAAGGGAACACATGAGCCTCTCTCCAGTCCTTTGGCACCACTCCCGACTCCAGTGAGGCATTGAAAATGTCAGTCAGTAGAGCTGCTAGAACGTCCCCAAGTCCCTTCAGTATTCTAGGGTGTATCCCATCCAATCCCATTGCTTTGTCTACTTTGTGTTGAGCTAATTTCTCACAAACACAGTCTTCTGTTCAAGATGTCCCTCACTTCTGTTCCTGTTTATGGGTGTTTTCTGAGGTCCTGCTCCTGGTTCTTTATCTGTGAACACAGAACAGAAATATTTGTTAAGCAATTCCGCTTTATCCTCATCTGCTTCTACTTATTCCTCCCCTTCACCCTTGAGTCTGACAATACCACATTGCCCTTCCTCTTCTCTCTAACATATCTGAAAAATGTCTTATCCCCCCATTTTATTGCATTGGCTATTTCCTCCTCTTTTTGAATTTTTGCTTTCCTGACTACTTTGCTAGCTTCTCTAAGTTTATCCAAATATAGATGCCTGTCTTCCTCTCTCTGTGATCTCTTGTATTTCATGAAGGCCTCCCTCTTTTTCTTCACCTTTTCAGCTACTTCTTTCGAAAGCCATAGCGGTCTCCTTTTCCTTTTACCTTTATTTACCATTTTAACAAAAAGGTTGGTTGCTTTTAAAATATCCCCTTTCAGTTTTGCCCACTGTTTTTCTACATCCCCTAGCTGTTCCCATCCTGCTAACGGCTCCCTGAGGTATTGGCCCATCTTGGCAAAGTTAGTCTTCCTAAAGTCTAAGACCCTCACCTTTGAATAGATTCTAATAGCCCTATTCCTAATGCTGAACCACACCATCTGGTGATAACTGGATGCAAAATGATCTCCCACTATAACATCAGAAACTCTTTCACCATTGGTAAGCACCAAGTCCAGTATGGCCCCTTCACGTGTGGGGTCTGTTACCAATTGCCTGAATAGTTCTCCCTGTAGAGAATCCAGGATCTCTTTACTTCTAGATGGTACTGCAGCAGGAATGTGCCAATCAATATCTGGCATATTAAAATCACCTATTAATTAGTAGTTCCCCTTTCCTAGCAATGCTGCTTATGTCTTCAATTAACTCTCTGTCCACCTCTTCCTCTTGTGAGGGAAATCTGTTTATCATGTCAATGCAAATAGATTTCTCTTTCCCTCTTTCTAGCTTAACCCACAATGGCTCCTCTCTCCCTTTTAAGCTCTGTAATACCAAAGCTTTAATAGTAGTTTTTACATATAGTGCCACTCCTCCTCTCCTTCTTCCTACCCTGTCCTTTCTGAATAAAGTATAGCCAGGTAAAGTTACATCCCAGTCATGGTTTTCTGTGAGCCATGTTTCTGTAACTGCCACTAAATCCAAGTCAGCCACTCCCACCAAAGCTTCAACATCAGGGATCTTATTTCCCATGCTACGTGCATTTATACACCCTGCTTTCCATAATTTACCCCTGTTACCCATTTCCATAAAGGTATTTAATGTATCACTTACCTGGGGGCTTTCTTCACCCATCCCCAATGAATCTAGTTTAAAGCCCTCTTCAGTAGATTAGCCAGTCTACTACTGAAGATGTGTCGTTCTTTCTTGGACAGATGCTCTGCAACCCTTGAAACAACTAAAATGCAATAATCCCTATTTTTTACCTATTTCATATAAAAGTTCCTCACAAATTTGAACCTTCTCTTATATGCAAATGATAGTCAACTCTTCCTTGTAAAGATTTTTTAATGGACAGTGCTATTTTTCCTATAGAAAATTACAAATGTTTGAAAAAATCTATTATTTTCATTTCATTATTTCTTCATTTCCACTCATATTCTGTCTCTGTCTGCATCTCTCTCACACATAGATTTCACTAAGATTTCATAAAATAACACAGTATCCATTCTTTCTACATTATGCATATGCATTATGGGAGTCATTCTAGAACACAAATAAGGGGTCTGTACGTGCAGTGAGGATGTTTATGTGCCAAAAATGTCCTCGACCATATTCTAAAACACTGTTATCATACACGGCGCTAGCACAGGGATCTCAGAATGTGCCCAGAAGGGAAAGAACAGGGCCATGGTCAGTCGTGGAGACGAATAAAGCATATTCAGGAAAGGCCAGTGTACGTTTCAAGTGTTTACTGGAAACATCCACGTTATTTTTGCTAAAACATGGTATAATGCTAGGACTTAGAAAATATTCTACTATGCTCTGCAATGCGTCTCATATAGAAGAACGGTTGTGACTAGTATGTTTTGAACTGGTGTGACTGTAGTCTGGAAAAATACAAGATGCACTTACAAAGAATAGGAAGCAGAGGTGAGGGAATGTTGTAAGGTAAAGAAATATTTATAAACACCTTACAGAAATGTTCAGGAGAGCAAAATTGTTTACTCAGGCTATGTTGAAATATGCTGTTTGTGCTAAAAGAGTAAATCCAGGGGATCCTAACAAATCCTGTGTTCTGAAAACTGGGGCTGCTGACATAAGAATAGTATGTGAATGAGTCTGGAAAAAAATCATGTTGCAATGAGAAAGGGAGATCATATGTGTAGTCCTGGGACGTCATGCTATTATGGCATAGCAGCTGTTAGCCATAGGTTTGGTTTGGCAGACATGTCTTTTGTTACTGTAGGGATTATAAGGTTTAGGGATATGTTCCTGGTTCATAATCACTCAATGGCCTTTATTCTGTTCTGCTCTAATAAAAATATGTCAACCAAACTACCATATTGTGGACAAAGGAAAAAACCCAGGCCATTATAAGGATATCATAGGCCTTAGCAATGCATATGTCTGAACTGAAGGGTCCAGACATAGACATGCAGAGGCTTTGTGCAGAAGGCATGTACACAGGAAACCATGCAAAAAGTATAAGCTGAGCCGTTAGTCCTGAAGACAGTAGACGGTTTTTGACAGTTGGTGAGTATAAGCAAGACAGAAGCCTCGGGAATGTTGAAACAGGAACAGAGGGGACAGAAAGGTCAATGACAGGAAACAGAAGGAGGGAGGAGAGGGGGCCTCACAGAGGGATGGATTTGGAGACTGTATGCATATACGGAAGTAATACACAGAAGCAAAAAATATATATATGTAACATGACTATTATACTCGGGGAGGAGGAATTCTGGAAGTGTCTGGTGTCTGATGACTGACAGAAATTCTCCTCTCCCCTACCTGTATTTGTCCATCAGTTATCTAATAAACAGAGATTCTGATTGCACCTGTACTGACTTTTGGATCTGGACTATACAGGAAATTAGTGATAATTAGTAATCGGTCTCTTGTGAGTAACAGGGCCTCACATTACTGCAAGTGAGAGTGTGTGGTGTGGGGGTAGCAAAGGAGGATCTGGTGTGCTGTTTTGAATGGCTGGCTGGTACCTGGACTGAAGTGTCACCAAGTGCCAGTGTGATAGGGCAGCCATACATCAATCAGCTGTGCCAGGCACTGGGAGACAGCTGATGTGTCAACATCCCCCCAGATTGTGCCATGAGGTCTACATCCTTCGCCAGTCCAGGATCTATGCAAGCTGTGAGAGTGGTGATATATCTGGAGGCTGGCTACCTGGATATGATGTCAGAGGGATTCACCCCTCCCATGCCCCCACAGGCCTGATTAGGGGAGCAGTGCCAAAAGCAGACCAAGTTGCCCCACAGATAGTGGATGTATACAGACCAGCATACACTGTGATGGGACAGGTGTAGCTGCTGTGAGGAATGCCAGCACCCAGATATGAGGGAATCAAATGTCATAGCCAGAAGGCCATACTACTACCACTACTACTATGACTGATAATTTGTATAACGCTACAAGGCACACACAGCACTGCACAGACACACATAAAGGATGGCTCCTACTCAGCAGAGCTTACAATCTAGTCACAACAGACAACACAGCTGTGGACAGGATACAATAGGTGGAATGGTAAGGAAACACAAGGAAGCTTAGGCGGTTCAGATCCAAAAGCAGCAATGAAGAGGTGAGTGCTCAGCCTGGATTTGGGAAGAGCCAGGGAAGAAGCCTGATGTACAGACTCAGGTAGTTAGTCTAGGCACAGAGAGCTGCAAAGTGAAAGGAGCAGTCTGGATTTGGCAGTAGGAGAGAAGGGCACATATAGAAGTGATACGCCAGAAGACCAGAGTTCCCAAGGAGGGGTGTAGAGAGAGATAAGTAGAGTTAAGGTAATGCAGAGCAGTATAATGAGTGCACTTATAGGTCATAGGCATGAAAAGGGCATACATCTGTTTCTCAGCAATATTATGCATCCTTTGGGGAACTGCAGTGTTAGTTTTGGGTTTGGTGCACTTGGTGTGGGTCCACCCTTAGCAGTTTAAAGCATGTTTGCAGGAATGACCAAGGTAGGAATCACTGGGGCGGGTTCCTACTGCCAAGTACCATTTGATGCAAGGTATGTCCTGACATATATGTTCATATTTACATTCTCTTATACCATATTAGGGTGCACTGGGATTACCTAGAAATTTTCAGGACCAGTAGAGGACTGGTATATGGTCTAGTTTCAGCAGCAGTCATTTCCCATTGGTATTTATTTCTAGTTTGCATCAACACACTACTATGAGTATGAAGGGCAGCTCAGGAGATGCATATTTTTCTCAAGGGGCGTGGTGTCCATGGGTGCATCATAAAGACGGGCAGGATCCAAAACGTGTAACTTTTCAGAATATGGTGGGTGTGGGGACATCCAAAAGGTTTACCCATCTCTGATAATATTGACATGGGATACATTTCTCCATTATATCGCATGGCCCATGCCTGCACCCATGCACGGGCCATGCGCTGGATGTGTGCACGTGCCGTCTGAATAATGCTATGCCCCTGCCACTCCCAAACACTTCTACCTTCCCGATTCTGGACCCATGGGCAAGTCTAGATCCGCGGATGTGAAAATAGGTTCTAATGGGGTCCGTTTGTGATTTAGACAAGTCCATGGGCCGGACGTGCATGTTTTGGAACAGCGCTCCACGCATACTAATTTCTGAGACCAATGAACTAACTTGTGAATTCATTTTACAATAGAGGTTTTAGTGTGAAAAAGCATAAAAACATCCTTAAATGCCCTAAATGCCAAAATTTCAGGGCATTCATGTGGTTTTCCACATGAAGTCCCCTCAGTTCACCAAAATTTGCAAGTTCGCTGCTTTGAAATAGTAAAATGTCATGCATTGTCTGATATGCAGGAACTTTTATTTATTTATTTAACAGGTTTTCTATACCGCCTTTTCCTTCAATCAAAGCGGTGTACACTGTACTACAAGGACATATAAAGGCAGGGAGAGAGACATGCAGGGACCAAAGTGGTAGACAATGGGTCTACACAGAACAGGGAATGACAAGACATACATTAAGTTACATTTGATATATGGTTTATAGTCATACATCAATGCAAAATATATAACAGAACATCATCTATAAAATAGAAAAGAGATAGGGAATATAGTGAGAGGAAATTAAGAAGATTAAATTAAAAATTAATGACTGCTACAAAGCAATATCATGCAAAAGCAACTTATTAATTTAGAATCGTATGCAAACTGGTGAATAAAAAAGCCTTGTAAACTGGTTTTCACATGAAAATATAACTATATTTCAAAGAGGTAGACTCATTGTATCTTTTTTGGTTTGGCTCTGTAGAAATTTTCATGTGAAAGTTTTCTACCCAGTTCATTTTATGGGTAGAAAATCTTTGCACAAAAAAAGCCAAAAGGCTGTGGGAAATTATACAAGTCAGCACCTAGGCCCCTTCTTCTCAAAGATATAACATATACTTATAGGTTTATGTTTTCTCAGAACTTCTCAGGCATGGCCACACTCAAAACAGTTCTTGAAATGCTACTTAATGCAAGTCAATAACACTCGGGGCGATACAGAAATATCTTTGTTGCAGCAAGTTACATACACACATTTCAATTATACCTCACCCTCAATATTACCTTCAAACTGGTAATCATAGCTAATTACTCAGATTGCATCATATATACATAGCTCCAAATGCCGCAGGCCATCCAGAAAGGGTCGACAGATACAAAAAAGAAAAGACACCCAAGCTTAACAAGTAATTCTGCTGTGACAACATAGTAATGCCTCTTTCATATGTTACCTACAGAAAAAAAGACCAAGCGGCCGTTTTACTCAAGGCCACAAACTGGTTGACATGCATTTTAGGATACGCTAACTGGCAGCCAAAAATACTAACACATATGCATGCCATCTGCTAGCTGCTAAAATGCACAGCAAGTGGCAATTGTGTGCTAGCGAGGGAGATGGGTGGGTTAGGGGTTAAGTGTGGGCATGGAGAGCACATTGCCGCCAACATGAGGACAATTTCTGAGTACTCAGGGGTAATGTGACAATTGGGTGCACAGAGTGACCTCTATGGTGTCATTAGGTTTACTTTCCTAAATTGCACCATGTGTTCCAGTACTCAATTGTGTGCTAACTGCCAGGAAGTTGCTGGCCACACCCCCATAGGCAGCGCATGACAGTGGCCCTTACCACGTAGTAAATCATGCAGTAAACATATACTTTTAATAAAAGGGTCCCCAAGTTGAAAGATAAAGAATAGTCAAAACAATAAAATTATATAAAAAAAGGAAAGAACAAATTACAATTTATTTTTTCAATTCAAAGTATTGTTTGCAATAAAAGTGGGAACATCATAATTCACAAATTCCTGATTTATTACAAAAAGGAATAAAAGGTTTTGTAACACATCAAAGAATAAAATACTGATTGGTTGAATGAAACCTTCACTAGCCCCATCCTGTGCACATGTAAAGCAATATGAGTAAGCCAAACCTGTCACTACATGTATCTTGAATGAATGCCAGAATAGCAATCAGTGAAACACACCAGAAATTGACTAGTCAGACTGTAAAACAACAGAGGAATCATACTGTCCAAGGAACACTTGCTACAGAAAGACAGCAGGCAGTTGCTGTAGGCAGGCACGTCAACCCCTTAATGTCCAATATCTCCTAAAACAAAAAAAGTAACCAGTGAAATGGTTTGGACTACATATGCACACATATTTGACACATAAAAGAATCAAATAAAACAAGATCAATTAAAAACGGAAATAGTAGGAAATAGTACAAAAACTGAGACATTGCCAGGACATGGTTCCCATTGCAGTAAATTAGACACACCTGTGATCAATGTCAGTATTCACATGACCTGAATCGATCAATGAAAGATGGCTCTAATGTTTAAAATTGCCACAGCAGATAAGTGGTGATGTAAGTGCAGCCGAATGTTTCATTGCTGTGCTCTGGGGCTTCCCTCCCTGATTATCCCTGTCACCGTTGCATTCGGTCCCCTGAGAAGCTACAAACTTGCCATGGGTGATTTCTGCTACTCCCGAACCCACTGGTGATATTTTGGGCACGTGCGGTTTGCAAATATTGGAAGAAACCCTGTGCAGGAGACAAAATGGCAAATGGTCACATGGCAGGACCAGGATTCCCAGCAAAAGATGTACTAGAAACATAGAAACATGACTTCAGAAAAAGACCACATGGCCTATCTAATCTGCCCTTCCATATCAACTACAAGAGTCCCCATTTTACCTTTAGAGATCCTCTGTGTTTCTCCCATGCTTTTTTGAATTCAGATACTGTCCTCGTGACCACCACCTCCACTCGGAGACTATTCCACACATGTACCACTCTTTCCATAAAGAAATATTTCTGCATATTACTTCTGAGTCTATCCCTTTTCACTCTTATCCTATGCCCTCTCATAGCAGAGCTTGCCTTCAATTGAAAGAGACCCTCCTGTGCATTTATGCCACAGAGATATTTAAATGTTTCTATCATATTGCCCCTTGAACTTGGGTGTGCCTGTTTTTTTTTCAGATGTTCTGGCTTAGACGTTCCAGATTGCACATGGATATTAAGATCTTTAAGTCTGTCCTCATATGCTTCATAACGAAAACCACTAACCATTTTAGTAGTCACCCTCTGTACCAACTCCAACCTGCCTATTTCCATCTGAAGGTGCGGTCTCCAGAATTGCACACAATAATCTAAATGAGTTTGCATCAGAGACTTATACAGTTGCATTATTACTGCCTTTTTTCTGCTGGCTATTCCTCTCCCAATACACCCAAGCATTGTTCTGGCTTTCGCAGTCACATTTTCTACCTGTTTAACTACTTTAAGATTGTCAGACACAATTATATCCAGGTCCCATTCTTCTTTTGTGGACAGAAGTACCTCACCCAGTAAACTGTACAGCTCCTCTGGAGTTTTGCAGTCCAAATGCATGACCCTGCATTTTTTTAGCATTAAATTTCAGCTGCCATATTCTAGACCATTCTTTAAGTTTAACTAGAACCCTCCTCATGTTGTCGACTCCTTCCTGGGTATCTACTCTATTGCAGATTTTGTGTATCATCTACAAACAAACCTTACCTGATAATCCTTCTGCAATATCACTAACAAAAATGTTAAAAAGAATTGGACCAAGGACAGATCCCTGGAGCACACCACTGGTAACTTCCTTCTCAGAGTGATCTCCATTTACCTGTACCCTTTGTCGCTTCCCACTCAACCAATTTCTAACCCAATCAGTAACTTTGGAGTCCATCCCTAGGGTGCTCAGTTTGTTTATAAGTCACCTGTGCAGAATGGTGTCAAAGGCTTTGTTGTTGTTGTTAAGTGCCGTCGAGTCGGAGTCGACTCATGGCGACCCTCTGGATAGCTATCCTAAATTGCGTTCGGTCTTCAGTCAGGCGGCTCATTGTTGACAGACTGGTACCCGTAGCTGCTGTTATTGTATCGATCCATCTCATTGCTGGCCTTCCTCTTTTGCGCTGACCTTCTATCTTGCCAAGCATGATGTCTTTCTCTAATGATTTCTCTCTCCGCATGATGTGTCCAAAGTATGAAAGTCGAAGTCTTGTCATCTGAGCTTCTAAAGAAAGCTTAGGTTTGATCTCCTCTAGTACAGACTGGTTTGTTCTTCGGGCAGTCCATGGTATACACAGTATTCGCCACCAGCACCATAATTCAAAGGCATCAATTTTCTTCCTGTCTATCTTTTTCACTGTCCAGCTTTCACATTCATATGATGTTATTGAAAATACCATGGCTTGAACAAGTTGAATCTTTGTATGGAGAGAGACATCTATGCTCTTGAGAATCTTATCTAGGTCTTTCATAGCCATTCTGCCAAGAGCAATGCGTCATCTGATTTCTTGACTGCTTGTTGCTTCTTTATTGATAGTTAATCCAAGTAGGTTAAAGTTATTCACGATTTCAATTTCTTCTCCTTCGACGATGAACCTGTTGATTATGCCAGTTGTCATGACCTTTGTCTTCTTTACATTAAGGTGCAGGCCCATTTTGAGACTATGTTCTTTGATTGTGAGAAGCAAATGTTTCAGATCATCTTCACTTTCCGCCAGTAATGTGGTATCATCAGCATAGCGAAGGTTGTTGATGAGTCTTCCACCAATCTTCACACCTCTGTTGTCTTCATACAATCCTGCTTCTCTGATGATTTGTTCTGCATATAAATTAAACAGGTAGTGGGAAAGTATGCAGCCTTGTCTTACACCTTTGCTTATTTTAAACCATTCTGTTTCTCCTTGTTCCATTCGAACTGTTGCTTCTTGATCAATGTACAGATTGTGCAAGAGAATGATCAGGTGTTCTGGTATACCCATGCTTCTTAATGTGGCCCAGAGTTTCTCATGGTTTACACAGTCAAAAGCTTTGCTATAGTCGATAAAGCACAAATAGATATCCTTTTTGTATTCTTTAGTCTTTTCAAGGATCCATCTCACATCCGCAATGATGTCTCTCGTTCCTCGCCCTTTCCTGAACCCTGCTTGCACTTCAGGTAGTTCTTGTTCCAGGTATGATTGTAGTCTCTTTTGAATAATCTTCAGTAGAATCTTGCTGGCATGTGGGATCAGAGCGATTGTGCGATACTTTCCACAGTCAGTTGGATCACCTTTCTTTAGTATTGGTATAAACACAGATCTTTTCCAGTCAGTTGGCCATGATGCTGTCTTCCATATTTCTTGGCAGAGCCTTGTAAGTACGGTAACAGCTGCATCAGATTGCTGTAATACTTCTATGGGAATGCAATCAATGCCTGGTGCTTTGTTCTTTGATAAGGCTTTCAATGCTGCTTCAACTTCTTCTTTCATCACCAATGGTTCCAGATCATAAGGTACAGGTTGAAACGGCTGTTGGTCCACTTGATCTTTATCATATAAAAACTCTGTATATTCCTTCCATCTTTTCTTGATCTTCTCAGCATCATTCAACATAGAACCTTGAGCATCTTGTAACATTCCAATTCGAGGCTGGAACTTTTTCTTTAACTCTCGTAGCTTTAGGAAAGCTGATCTTGTTCTTCCTCTAATAGTTTCTGCTTCTATTTCCTTGCATGCGTCATTGTAGTACTTTTCCTTGTCCTGTCTTGCTGCATGTTGGAAATCTCTGTTGAGTTCTGTGATTGTCTTTCTTTCTCCTCTGGCTTTAGCTTCTGTGCGTATCTGGGCAATTTTCAGAGTTTCTTCCGTCATCCATTTTGGCCGTTTTTTTTTTTAAATCTTTGGTAGAGACTTCTCGCTGTCTTCCAACACAACCTTCTTGATGTCATTCCATAACTCAAAGGCTTTACTAAAATCTAAATACACCACATCTAGAACTTTCCCTCAGTCCAATTCCCTGGTCACCCAGTCAAAGAAATCTATCAGATTTATTTATTTATTTAGACAGATTTGTATCCCACCTTATCCTACAATCAAAGTGGTCACATTACAATTGGAAGGTTACATTTAACAAGAGGTAGTTAACAGCAATATACATTGAGCTTAAACAATGAGTTGGACAGACAAGTGTCTGAAAAGACTTGCCTCTGGTGAATCCATGCTGCCTGGGATCTTGCAATCCATTGGACTCCAGAAACCTCACTATTATCTCCTTTAAAAGCCTTTCCAATAATATACAAACCATTGAGGTTAGACTAACCAGCATGTAGTTCTCAATGACATCCTTATATCCACTTTTGTGTAATGGGACCACATGTGTCTTTCTCCAGTCCTCTGGCACCACTCCTGACTCCAAAGAGGCATTGAAAAGGTCAGACAGTGGAGCCGCTAGAATGTCCCCAAGTTCCCTCAGTATTCTTGGATGTATCCCATCTGGACCCATGGCTTTGTCTACTTTTAGTATAGCTAGTTCCTAAAGAACACAGTCTTATGAAAATCGTTTGAGATCCACGTCTTTTCTGTTCCTGTTTGTGGGTGTTTTCTGAGGTTCAGCTCCTGGCCTTTCATCTGTGAACACAGAACAGAAATATTTATTAAGCAATTCTGCTTTATCCTCATCAGTTTCTGCATATTCCTCCTCTGCACCCTTGAGTTTGACAATACCACCTTTGCCCTTCCTCCTCTCACTAACATTTCTGAAAAATTCCTTATCCCCGTATTTTATTGCATTGGCTATTTCTTCTTCTTTTTGTACCTTTGCTTTCCTGACTACTTTGTTAGCTTCTCTAAGTTTATACAAATATAGATGCCTGTCTTCCTCTCTTTGTGATCGCTTGTATTTCATGAAGGCCTCCTTTTTCACCTTCTCAGCTACTTCTTTTGAGAACCATAGTGGTCTCCTTTTCCTTTTACATCTATTTACCTTTCTAACAAAAAGGTTTGTTGCCTTTAAAATATTTCCTTTCAGTTTTGCCCAACCTTTTTTCTATATCCCTCAGCTGTTCCCATCCGGCTAACGATTCTCTGAGGTATTGTCCCATCTTTGCAAAGTTAGTTTTCCTAAGATCTAAGACCCTCACTTTTGAATGAATTTTATCAGCTCTAGACCTAATACTGAACCATACCATCTGGTGATCACTGGATTTGTGATGATCTCCCACTATAACATCAGAAACACTTTCCCCATTGATAAGCATTATGTCCAATATGGCCCCATCACACATGGGTTTTGTTACCAATTGCCTGAATAGTTCTCCCTGTAGAGAATCCAGGATCTCCTTATTTCTAGATGACACCACATCAGGGATGTGCCAATCCACATCTAGCATAATGAAATCACCTATCAGTAGAACGTCTCCTTTCAAGGCAGTAGTGTGTATGTCTTGTATTAAATCTTTGTCTACTTCTATGATAAATTGGAAGACTGGGCATCAAAATGGCAGATGAAATTTAATGTGGACAAGTGCAAAGTTATGCATCTAGGGAAGAACAACCCAAACTATGGTTATATGATGCAAGGTTCCACATTAGGAACCACCACCAAGTAAAAAGATTTAGATTTCATTGTGGATAGCATGTTAAAACCCTCGGCCCAGTGTGCAGCGGCGGCCAAGAGAGCAAATAGAATGCTAGGTATCATAAGGAAAGGAATGGAAAATAAAACAAAAGATATTATAATGCCTCTATATTGTTCCATGGTGAGACCACACCTTAAATATTGTGTGCAATTCTGGTCGCCGTATCTTAAAAAGGATATAGCGTAATTAGAAAAGGTTCAGAGAAGAGCCACCAAAATGGTAAAGGGGATGGAAGGATACTCCTATGAAGAAAGGCTAAAAAAGTTAGGGCTCTTTAACCTGGAAAAGAGACGGCTGAGGGGAGATATGATAGAAGTCTATAAATTAATGAACGGAGTGGAACAGGTAAACGTAGATCGATTGTTTACATTATCAGAATATAGAAAGACTAGGGGACATGCAATGAAGCTACAGGGTAAACTATTTAAGACTAATAAAAGAAAATATTTTTTCACTCAATGTGTAATCAAACTCTGGAATTTGTTACCGGAGGATGTAGTAAAGGCTGTTAGTGTAGCTGGGTTTAAAAAAGGTTTGGACAAGTTCCTGGAGGAAAGGTCCATAAACCATTGTTAAGAAGGGACCCAAGATATCAATCCTTGACCCAGTACAAGCATTTTGGAACCTGTGTCTTTTGGGGAAACTGCTAGGTATGTATGACCTAGTTTGGCCACTATTGGAAACAGGATACTAGGCTTAATGGGCCTTGGTCTGATCCAGTATGGCATATCTTATGTTCTTATGTACCCCCTGTGATGGGGATCTGTGTATAACGCCATTACAAATGGATTTCCCTTTCCCTCTTTCTGGTTTAAGCCACAATTCCTCCTCTCTTCCTTTTAAGCCCTGCAATTGTATATTATTTTCAACCACCACACCACCTCCCCTTCTTCCTACCCTGTCCTTCCTGAATAAAGTATGTTTATTTATTTGGCTTTTTTTTATATACCACCTTTTAGTTTTATCAAGACAGTTACAATGAACATAACAACTATTTTATATGGAACAAGTGCATTCAGCAACTATTTTACAAGGGACAGTTAACAATTCTCTTAAATATATCTCCAATTAACTATGTAACATTTCAATAACTAATTACAAAGTGGCTTTAGGACTCTGGCATAATGTATGACATAGTGGGTGGAGTGAATGGCAGGAGTTCTTGATTGTTAATGCTATGCGTCTGCTATGGTGTCAAAGTATTCCATGAAGAGGTGGGGTTTTAGCTGTTTTCGGAAGTAAGCACTATCTGTAATTGCTCTCAGGTGGTGTGGGAGTGAGTTTCAAGGACATGGGCTGTAGTATTCAAACACTCTATGGCATAGGTGTCAAACTCTGGCCCGCGGGCCAAATTTGGCCCGTAGTGTAATTATATTTGGCCCGCGAGGCTATACCAAATGACTACTAGAGCTAGCCCGCCGGTATTATACAGCGCATTCATTCATCGCTAATACTACAAATCCCATAATGCCTTGCTGTTGTTTTGGCGCGTCAATCAGGACAGGTCCCAGAAACGCCCTCTCCTGTGTGACAGAAGTCATAGCGATCTCAAGCTACAACTGTCACTGTGGAACCCCTTCCCAAAAATGGCAAAAAGAAAGGCAGACAACAGGAACTTTCTGGACAGGTGGGAGACAGAATATTTGTTTACATATGTAAAAGACAGACCTGTTTGTCTGATTTGTGGAGTCAACGTGGCTATAACTAAGGAGTATAACATTCGACGACACTATGAAACAAAACACCATGACAAGTACAAGGACCTGGACATGACTCAAAGGAGCCAGAAAGTGGAGGAGATGAAAAGAAGTTTGGTTTCACAACAGAATATGTTCAAAAAAGCCACATCACAAAGTGAGGCTGCTGTAAAGGCTAGTTATATTGTGGCAGCAGAGATCGCAAAATCAGCCCGGCCCTTTAATGAGGGAGAGTTTGTGAAAAAGTGCATGTTGAAAGTTTGTGACATCGTGTGCCCAGAGAAAAAGCAAGCCTTTTCAAACGTGAGCCTGAGCAGAAACACAGTAGCTGATCGCACATGTGATCTTGCCACCAATCTGTATGACCAGCTTTTGGAAAAGGGAAAAGATTTCGTTGCATTCTCCCTTGCTGTGGATGAGAGCAGCGACGCATCTGATACTGCTCAGCTGTCAGTCTTCATCGGTGGAGTGGACTCAAATATGTGTGTTACGGAGGAGCTATTGGGATTCAAATCAATGCATGGCACAACCACAGGAAAGGAAATTTTTTAGGAGGTTTCCAAATGCGTAACTGAAATAAAGCTGCCGTGGGATAAACTCGTGGGATTAATGACAGATGGTGCGCCAGCGATGTGCGGTAAAACAAGTGGACTGGTGGGCAGGGTCCGGGAGAAGATGCAGGAAGAGAACTGTGCAGGTGAACTAACTGTTTATCACTGCATC
This sequence comes from Ichthyophis bannanicus, assembly GCA_033557465.1. Lineage (NCBI taxonomy): Eukaryota > Metazoa > Chordata > Amphibia > Gymnophiona > Ichthyophiidae > Ichthyophis > Ichthyophis bannanicus. Next base: position 463,885,252 of record CM066035.1, read on the forward strand.
ATACATCAGGAATCACACCACACCCACCTCATATACAAAACTACACCAATCTTACCTGCCAACTCATTAATGCAAGATCTATGAAAAACAAACTACCAATTTTTATAGACATTATCAAAGATGATAAACCAGATATCCTTTGTATAACAGAGACCTGGCTCAAAGATACTGATTCAGTATTCTTAAACCAACTAAAGACACCTGAATATGAGATCTTCCATACTCACAGAATACAAAAAAAAGGAGGAGGAGTACTTATAATATTAAAGAAAAACCTCAATGCAAAATTAATATCATCTAATAATATAGACAATGTTGACATACTCACCATAAAAATTAAAAACATAAATATATCACTAATATATCGACCACCAGAATACTACATAGATAAAATTTACAACTTAATTGAATTACTAGCATCATCCACAGACACAAATCCTGTAATACTTATGGGAGACTTTAACCTTCCATCAACACCCAATAATCATTCTAATCACTTCTTAGAAATGATAAATAATTTGGATTTTCACCAAATAATAACTGAACAAACACACAATAAAGGAAAAACACTTGATATGGTCTTCCTACCAAACTCTATATACAACCTATATAACTCTGAATCCCTCTCAAACATTCCAGTCCCTTGGTCTGACCACTATCTTTTAAAATTCAATATAACCTTCACATACAACAATCATACTAAAAAACCACAACCTCCTCAAACTAAAAGATTCAGAAAATTCAATGAAGAGGAATTTTTAGATCAAATAATACCACACCTTACACAAACACCCACAAATCTCGAAGAATCTATCAAAAACTGGAACAATATAATCTCCAAAGCAGCAGAAAATAACCCAAATCAATCAAACCAAAATATAAACAATAAAATTGAAAAAAGACATACTCCATGGTTTAATACATCTATCAAAACATTAAAAAGACAACTAAGAAAAGAGGAAAGGAAATGGAGACAATCAAAATCATTAATAAATCATGAGAATTACACTAAAACACTACAAATTTATAAACAAACAATAAACAACTCCAAGCAAAATGATTATTCTAATATAATATCAAGAGCCACTAATCGACCAAGAGAACTATTCTGTATAGTACAGAAATTAACAAACAAAACACTAAATAATGATGAAATATCAATAGATATCTCCCCACAAGAATTAGCTCAATACTATAGCAACAAAACAAACCTACAAATAACACCATCAAATATTACTCAACCACAAATTAAAACACAATTAAAGCAAACTACAGTTGATAACTGGACCAACTTCAACTTAATATCAAAAACTACTCTCAAAACTACAATAACTAACATTAATACAACAACTTCATACCTTGATCCATGCCCAGTTGATTGGATAAAGAAGACTTTCCCAATACTCTCTTCTTTCATTCTACCTTTAGTGAATCTATCCTTGCAAAAAGGCTATTTACCACCATCCCTCAAACATGTTCAAATACGTCCTATACTTAAAAATAACACATTAGATAAACTATCCCCAAAATCTTACAGACCTATATCAAGTATTCCTTTTATGGCTAAACTTATTGAAAAAATTGTACAAATTCAACTACAAGATTTTATTGACACATTAAACATTCTTGATGAACATCAATATGGCTTTAGACCCTTCCATGGAGTAGAAACCTTACTAACGATCCTTTATGACACAATATTAAGAGGTATTGATAATACTAAACAAGCCTTTATTCTTGTTTTCCTTGACATATCAGCTGCCTTTGACAGTGTTGATCACTTAACAATGTTAAACAGACTTCAAAAAATTGGTATAACATCTACTGTTTATAATTGGTTCAAATCCTATCTATCAAACAGAACCCAAAATGTAAGAATCCACACCCAAATATCTAACACCTTCAAACAAACTCAAGGTCTTCCGCAGGGATCTGCTTTATCTGCACTATTATTTAACATTTACTTACAACCAGTTTGTAACATCTTTAAACGCCACAATGTCTTTTATCATATTTACGCCGATGATATAATGTTCTACCTCCCATTTGAAATCCCACACCCACCTCTCCAAAAAATAACAGAATGTTTTAATGAACTAACTGAGTGGCTCAAAGAACAAAATCTACTTATCAACTTTACTAAAACAGATATTTTATTTATCACTAAAAATCAAACATATATACCCCCAAACACGATTACACTAGATACTCATGAAATTAATATAAAAAAAGAAGTAAAATATTTAGGTGTGATACTTGACAATAATCTAAATATGGATTCACATATAAAATATTTAAATAAAAATATACATTACAAACTCAAAACACTAAAACAACTAAGACCTTTGATTCTTCTACAAGATTTTATTAACATAATTCATGCTATTATTACCCCACATTTCGATTTTGCAAATACAATACTTAATGGTATTTCGAAACAAAATATTAAAAAGATACAAATAACTCAGAACTTAGCTGCTAGAACGATTATGAATATAAGCCCACTTGAACATATTACACCAATTTTAGCTGAACTTCATTGGCTACCAATTTACTCCCGAATCAAATATAAAATTCTTGTCTCTACATTTAAACTTATAAATAAACTTGCACCATCTGCACTAAATACACTGATTAACATTGACATTGATAAACGATCTCAAAGGAGCAGAAACATAAATACTTTAACAATACCAAAAGATTTTACAAAAGCCAGAAAACAAACCAATAAGAGAGCTTTCTCACACTCTGCTCCAATACTCTGGAACAATTTACCTGACAACATTCGCCTACTGTCTGACATAAAAGAATTTAAAAAAAAATTAAAAACTCACTTATTTACATTACACTATAATACACTCCCAAAACAGAATTCTCAAAGGGATACAGGCTAACATTTATTTTTAATATTATATACCCTATTTTCAAAAATAAACGACACTAATACACTAATTTAACCATACTACACACTCATTTACATGATGATTAATGATTTAACTAGCAATGTATATATGTTCTAATATGTTATACTTGTAATGTTACAATTTTCCTTGTAATTTATAATTATCTGTTCTATGTAAAGTGTCCTGGTATATCTCATACCAATTAACCTACTGTTACATGTAAACCGCACTTGAAACAAGGGAAAGAGCGGTATATAAATAACTGTTAAATAAATAAATAAATAAATTGTGTGGCAAAGCCCTAAAGATGGAACATGTTATGACCACAGTAACACAAGTAGTTAACTTTATAAGAGCCAAAGGTCTGAATCACCGCCAGTTTAAGTCTTTTCTGGAGGAGTGTGGTTCGGAATACGCAGACGTGCCGTATCACACAGAGGTGAGATGGTTAAGCCGAGGAAAAGTACTGAATAGATGTTTTGAGCTGCATGAGGAAATATGTCAGTTTCTGGAAAGCAAAGGGAAGGACACAGCAGAGCTTCGGGAGAAAAGGTTTCTGTGTGAGCTGGCCTTTCTGTGTGACATCTCGAGCCATCTCGATGCGCTGAACTTGCAGCTTCAGGGGCGGGGGCGCATCATCACAGACATGTACGCTGCAGTGAGGGCTTTTAAAACTAAACTGTGCCTGTGGGAGAATCAGATGCTGCAAGGAAACCTTGGCCATTTTCCCTGCTGCCAAACCATGAAAACGCAGTTCTTTACCAACTTGTTCCCATGCGCACAGTTTGCTGAAAAACTCAGTGTACTCGGCGCTGAGTTTAGCCGGCGATTTGCCGACTTTGATGTCCAGAAATGTAGGTTTGAACTGCTCAGTAATCCCTTTGCAGTTAATGTGGAAAACGCACCAACCAACCTCCAAATGGAGCTAATTGAACTCCAGTGTAATGACACGCTGAAGTCAAAGTATGATACTGTGGGCGCCGCCCAGTTTCCACAGTTCATCCCTGACACATTGCCTCAGCTCCGCACCCAAGCTGCTCAGATGCTCTCCATGTTCGGCAGCACTTATCTATGTGAGCAACTTTTCTCCTCGATGAAGATAACCAAAACATCTCACAGGAGACGTCTGACTGATGAACACCTTCGCTCGATACTGAGGATTTCCTCAGCTCAAAGCCTGAGCCCAGACATTGATGAACTATCATCCAAGAAGAGATGCCAGGTATCTGGCTTGGGCACATCAGATTAGATCAGTGTGCAGCAAACTGAGCAATAATTAACGTTTTCTTTATGCACTTTTTCTTGCTACTCCAAGACATGGGCTTGAATGGTTGATTAATTTTATTATTGTTATTTTATTTTAAAAATTATTATTTATTATTATTTAAATCTTATTTAATAAATGAATGTCATTGATGTTTTTTTTTATTTGAAATTGGTTTTTGCATATCTGAACTATTAAGTTATAAATTGTATAGTAATACGTGTTGCTTCATATTCAATGTTAAAGCAAATCTTGTTTGGGTCCATATTAAAAGGTTCATTTGTTCAATGCTGGCCCGCGACTTTGTTCAAGTTTTACATTTTGGCCCACTGTGTATTTGAGTTTGACACCCCTGCTCTATGGAGTGCTGCTTGAGAGGTGCTGGTCATGACAGGTGCTGTCAAGAGGGTGTTTTGGTGTTGCTTCCTCCTTGATCTTGTATCTGGCATCCTCTGGATCAGCTCCTTTAGGTATTTGGCAGACTGGTTGTGCAGGATCTTGAAATTTATCATTATTGATTTGTAGCTTATTTGTGATCGCAAGGGGAGCCTTTGAAGGGATTAGCCCATATAGCCTGGTATAATTGCATCCCAGTCATGGTTTTCTGTGAACCATGTCTCCGTAACAGCCACTAAATCTAAGTCTCAACATCTGGGATCTTATTTCCCATGCTATGGGCATTTTTACACACTGCTTTTCAGATGTTCCCCCTATTACACATTTCTACATAGGCATTCACTGTTTCACTTACCTGGGGGCTTTCAGCACTTACCTGGGGACTATCTTCACCCATCCCCATTGAATCTAGTTTAAAGCATTCTTCAGTAGGTTAGCCAGTCTGCTGCTGAAAACACTTTGACCCTTCTTGGACAGATGGACACCATCTCTGCTCTGCAGCCCTTGAAACATCATCCCATGGTCCAGGAAACCAAAGCGCTCTCAATGACACCATCCACACAGCCATGCATTCATTTCCAGGATGCAAGCTTCTCTGCTTCGGCCTTTACCCTCAACAGGGAGTATTGAAGAGAATACAACCTGTGCACCTATCTGCTTCACCCTCTGCCCAGAGCCGTGAAGTCACATTTGATATGCTTGAAGGGATACCTAGCAGTATCATTTGTGCTGACATGAATGAGCAACATATGATAATAGTCAATAGGCTTGACGAGTCTCACAAACTCTTGTAACATCTCAGATTTTGGCATTTGGCAGACAGCATACCTCTCTGGACATCAAATCTGATCAGCAGATGGACACCTAGGTAGCCCTCAGAAGAGAACTGCCAACCACCACTACCCTTCTCTTCGTTGTGGTGACAAACTTTGGGGAGTTCGAGCTGTGTTTCTTCCCTTTCCTCAGATACTTCCACTTCCTCCACTTCCAGGGCTGCATTCTGGTTCTTCAATTCAAGGGCTGGAGGAGTTGGAGTGCTGATACTGCAGGCTCTGGTGACTCATGTCCTACCTTCTTCCTTCTGTAGCCTCCCATCTTCACCTCTGGATGCTTCAAGAAACATCTCGTCAATGTAATTCTCACTGTTTCAAATGCTTCTCAGTCTTGCCACCTCTTCCTTGAGCTCCTCCACTTGTTTCCTGAGAGTCTCAGCATGCAGGTATCCTGCACAATGAACCAGTCCTTCAACAGGCATTAGGATCTCTGTCTGGACAGAGGCAGAAACTGTAACGGGGGCAACAGCTTTGGCAATATGATTTTTCCAAGTTATTGCTTAGTTGGTGGAGCTTTGGTACCTGTTGAAGTAAAAAAAAGTCCCTATCTGTTCCTCAGCTATCCTTTAAGAAAAAAAAAAACAGCTAACCTCTTGTAAGTGTGTTCTAACAGTGCTTGTCTATGTCCCTGTATGCAACTAAATGGGAAGTTGTCCTATAAAGCAAGAACGCACACATGGGGTGGGTAGGGACCTAACACCTGATAAGGTCAGTGGCTTCAAAGAGTTAGCTGTGAATGAACTGACAAGAGCCTTGCCTGACCCATAAGCACACACACACACACACACACACACACAAAATTTCCCTTTTTTGTATAGAAAAAAACGACTTTATCCTTTAAAAATGAACAGCAAAGCCCCCTTCGAGAATTTGCTTTTAAAAAAAGACAGCAACACCCCTTTAAGAATTAGCTTTTAAAAAAGAATACTTTAGAACTTTCAGGCATAGTATTACCTTGCTTTGCAATGGAGTCCTTCAGAGATGCCAGTACCTGAAAGGCCCTAGTGGAGGAAGTCACAGACTCCATGATGGCTGCCCTATCGGGCAAATTTGATTTGATGTTTGCAAAACTGGAAGGTGTCACAAAAGCACTGGAGGGATACAACAAAAGACTAGGGGAGGCAAAGGCCCGAATATCTTTAGTGGAAGGGGAAACAGGCAGTGCTCAGACAGCCCTTGTGGAGCTCCATAAATTGGTGACCCAACAACAAGAAAAAATAGATGACCTAGAGAATCAGATTAGATGAAATAATCTCCGATTTATGGGGGTCCCAGAGATCTTTAAGGGGGCGATTTCTTGAGACATGGCAGCCTGCACACTCATAAGGGGGGAAGACTGCAGACCACTGACCATCGAGCAGGCTCACCGCCTAGGACCTCAGAGGCCTGATGGAGAGAAATGACGGGTGGTGATAGCCAATTTTTGAACTTTGTAGATAAAGAGTGAGTACTCTGAGTGGCTAAAGATTAGCAATTGCCTCCCACCTATCAAGGAGCTAAAATCTTAATTTTTCAAGATTTCTCCACCTAGCTGGCACAGAGAAGGAAGACCTGGCGCCAAAATCAGATGTACTCTGCAATATCCAGCACATTTGCATATAGTGCGCAATCGATCGGTGAAGTTTTTTGTTGCAGCTGATTCCACCTTGAGCTTTGTGGACACTATTTTAACACCTACTTTGGGAACCTCCACATGAGCCATTAGACGGCAGTAGACCTGGGTGGCTTGGGAGTGGACTCCTTAACAGATAGTGAAACTGTTGGATATGACCTTGACCTCCTGCTTATGAGAACCAACTATTGTGGAATCAAACAATCAGTTGGTATATAGGAATTTTTCCCTCCTTCCTAACTAGAGGAATTTCCCCATATCAGGCTTTTGAAAGGAGGGAAGGCCCCTCCCACTTTGTGGACTATGTAAAGACAAATGAACCTTCTAGAACCTGTGTGGATTGCTTCTGAAGAGCCAAGCCCTGAGGTCAGAACTTGCTCTTCCACTAGGCCTTTTATGCATGATAGGGGGTTAATTGCCCATAAAGGCTATTTTTGTATATTGACACTGTGGGCTCAATGGTATAAACACAATGGGAATATGGGAGGATGAGAGGGACAGGGCTGTACGTGCCTAACCTGGGCAGAGAAGGGGATGCTGGGTATGTGATATAATTAGTGCACAGTGGACATGTGTGGTGGGGGGGGGGCAGAGGGGGAGCCCTACACCTGTTATGTGGCTCATATGATTGGCGTAAGGTTTAGTGGGTGGGGGATATTAAGGGTATTGAATGTATGGATGGATAGGGGGGGATAGAAAAGTGGAGAGGGGAGGAGGAAGGGGAGAGGGGAGGGGGAAGGGGAAGGGGAGCCAGGGTCACAAATGAAGTTAGTGGAGTGCTTGTATAAATGGAAGGTAAATGTTGAAAGGGTGGACTGGAAGGGAGCCCTAGGCTGGGGGGAGGGGTCCCCTGGAAAAAGAAGAGACACAAATTGTTTGGGAAAAGAGTTGCAAGTGCTGGGAATCAGGGTGAGAGTGTTATCCTGGAATGTGTGTGGTTTAGGCAGCCCTATTAAGTGGTAGAAGGTCCTCTAGGCATTGGTGAGACATAAGGGGGATGTAGTAATGCTTCAAGAGACTCACCAATCAGAGACTGAATTGGTGAAGCTGCAATGTGGTAAAGTTGCACAGATATTTGGGGCCCCGGTGGTCAGGAGGAAGGGGGGAATGGCTGTTCTCCTATGCAATTCTATCAGCTTTCAATCTTAGAAAATTGTGCAGGATTCTGGAGGGCACTATATATTAATTGAGGGTGCGCTGCAGGGGAAGGGAGGTAATACTAGGGTGTGTCTATGCCAAAATGTGCAAGACCCTTGTTTTTGTCATGGCTAGCTGCAGAACTGGACCAACTTGTGGAGTTGCCAGTGTTATTGTGGGGGGACTTTAATGGAGTTCTAGATTCTGGGCTAGACACGTTGGGAGAATCTGTGGGAGGACTTCACCCATCACTAAATCCCTGAGATGCTTCATTGAGCATTGCCAACTTATAAATGTGTGGAAGGTTTTACACCCACAATACAGAGATTACACTCATTTATCTTGTGCACATCTAGATTACATTTTTGTGTCCAAAGGAATTTATGAAACCAACATGGAAGATTGCTTGGACCCTCAGATCATGCACCAGTATGGATAGATCTGGACTGGGGAGAGGGCCTAGTGGGGTACAGCTCTGGTGTTTTCCTCTAGAATTCATTAGAGATGACGGATTTCAGGCCTATCTAAAACAGCAATGGAATGACTATTTGTGTCATAACCAGGAACATATTGAGCAGCCAGAGTTGTTTTGGACTGCCTCTAAGGCAGTGCTCAGGGGTCCATTATTGCCTATATGGTTAAGCGGCAATGGGATATCAACACCTGAGTACTCTGTCTGGAAAGGTAGGTTTGTAAATAATGACGGTCTCTGGCCCAACACCCCTCAGGAGTAAACCAGGTTCATTTTCTGGTTTCACTAAATACTCTGCTACACCAGCGTTCTCACAGATCCATAGTGTACTATAAGTACCAACTCTCAGTACAGAGACAAGACAGGGAAAATATTGACTCACTGCAAATGAGGGAACCAGGGCACCTTGCTCATTCTGGCCTTCAGGATCAGAGGAGAATTAGACACTTCTACAACTGAAATTGAAAAGATTTTGAAAGAGTTCTATCAAACACTTTATGCTAAGGAAGATGGCTCTTTGGCTTGGACCGAGGAATACTGGCTTAGGTCCCATCCTTGTCGCTGGAAGAGGCAGCTGCTCTGGGGGTACCTATTGTTGCAATGGAAGTGCAAGGTTACATTAAGAGAGAGGCCAGCTGTCACGCACCAGGACCTGACGGTTTTAGAGCAGAATACTACAGGCTTATGCAGGAGCGAGTTATCCCCACCATGCTGGAGTTGTACAATACATGGCTTTCCCAGAGAGGGATTCAAAATGATGTGAACATGGCTCATATTATGGTCTTGCCTAAGCTGGAAAAGATTCTCAATTGGTGATTTCATACAGGCCAATCTCATTGATAAATTTCGGTCTTAAAGGTTTTGCCAATATTTTCGCAGACAGATTGGCGGCCCATCTTCCAGAGTTTCTTCATCCATGTCAGGTGAGGTTTGTTAGAGGGAGGTATCCCATGGGGAATATCTGTCAGATTTTGGCATTTCTGGAGTGGACTTACCATGACAAGCAACACTCCCTCCTCATAAGCTTTGATGCTGAAAAAGCATTTGACAGGGTCAGCTGACAATACATGTTCACAGCCCTGTGAGCTTATGGGTTAGGGGAGGGTTTCCTCTGGGGAGTTTGGGCCCTGTATGATTCTCCAATGGCAGAATTTGTAGCGAACTCTGCCTTGACAGAGTGTTTTGGGCTGCAATGAGGGATGCAACAGGGCTGTCCATGGTTGCCTCTGTTATTCTTCCTCTTTCTCAATCCTCTTTTACATAGGATTCATCTATGAGAGGATATCTCAGAGGTGCTCAGGGGTGGTAGTGGAGACAAAATGTTTCAAAGTCTTTGCCTTCATGGACAATTTTCTTGTTCATTTGACAAAGCTGATAAGATCATTGAATTCCCTGTTGGAGAAAATCGAGGACTCTGGAAAGGTGGCTGGTCTCAAATGAAATATATCCAAATCAAAGACACTAGATGTGCTAGGGGGCCTGTGGGACACTTGGCCTCCACCCTTCCCATTGCACTGGGTGTGAGATCGGTTTAAATATTTGGGGATATAGTTGCCTGCAAACCCACTGGGCATATATTCGATAAATGTTCCGGAATTGATCAATGGGACGGGAGAATGACTGTGAGACTGGCAACTCTCCCACTTTCTCTATTAGCACAAGAAGTGACATACAAAATGTTAGTCTTCTCGAGGGTCCTTTACTTTCTCTAGCTTTTGCTGGTCCGACTCCTCCAGAGGGATATATGACTTCTGTAACAAGAAGTTGTGTCATTTCTGTGGAAAGGGTGGAAGACCTGAATCAGGTTTCGGAGACTTGTCAGACTATGGAGAGATGGGGGGTTAGGCTCCCAGACCTAACTAAATTCAATACGGCCTGTATTCTTCGGTATGTTCGGAACTGGCTGGGGGGGAACCTCTGTGTTTATACCGTTAGACATGGAGAAGGCCCTTGTTGCACCACATAGTTCAGTATCCATCCTACACATGGAGGTGAGGAAGCTCTCTGAGACTGTGCAGACTAGTTTAGTGGTCTGCACAGTGCAAATGGGTTGGCACACTTTATGTAAAAATTTGGATACTCATCCTCACAGTTCTGGCTACCTGCCCCTGCATGGCACTATCCCCTAGTATCGACTCAAGGATTTTCCGGCCTTGGGGTAAGAAAGTGATGACGTTTTTGCACTATGTTTTGGATGAGAAAGGTAGGATCCAACCTTTTCTTGAATTGCAGCATCGGTATGCACTATCTGGGACTCACCTTTTTGCTTATCTATAACTTAAGCACTACGTGCAAGGATTAGACTCTTGGATATTCTCTCGGACATTAATTAAGACACTTGATTAAATTTGAGAATTCTCTATGAACTTACAAGGCTTCTCTTATGACGCTGCACCAGCTAGGATTCTGGATCTGGCCCAAGGTGATAAACTGCGGGAAATACAATATAAAATTTTACAGCGTGTTTATTTATCTCCATTGAAAGCAAAAAGAACAGGGTTTACCAAGGAGGGATTTTGCCCTTGGTGCCAACAAATATTGACCTATTTGGACCACATGCTCTGGGAATGCCCAAAGATTCAGGGTTTCTGGGTAGATGTCAGAGATATTTTGGCAAACATCTTGGTGGAGTCTTTAATTTACACCCAAGAATGGCAATTCTAGATGACACTTGGAAGGGTGTCCCAAGGGCAAGCACACCCATCATTTGGTGCAGAAGGGGTGTCTCATAGCTAAACAATGTCTCCTACATCACTGGAGAGATGCTGAAAGTCCAAGTATATGAGAATGGTGACTCACATGGCACTAACTAGTAGTCTGGGAAGGCTTGACTTCCAAAGCCTGTGAGCCATAGAGCGACATCCCTTGACCTCTGGGACCCATATATGTTTTAATACCCATGCCCTCCTCACTCTTTAAGAATTATTGAGACTGATTTGGAGCCTGCATCAGAAGCCTTATGAGGAGAGACTTGAAGACCTAAATATGTACACTTTGGAGGAGAGGAGGGATAGGGGAGATATGATTCAAACCTTTAAATACTTAAAGAGAAATAATGAACAAACAAACCTCTTCCAGAGAAGGGGAAGTTGTAAAACTAGAGGGCATAACATGAAGCTGCAAGGTGGTAAATTGAAAGGCAATGTCAAGAAATACTTTTTTACTGAAAGGGTAGTGGATACTTGGAATGCCCTCCCGATGGAAGTGGTAGGGACAAACACAGTGACGGAATTCAAAGTGGCCTGGAACAGACACTGTGGGTCACTTTAAAGCAACAAGATTAAATCAAAATAAACGGAGCCATCTAATTTCTCAACAAATAGGGGTGTCCTACATGGAACGATGGGGGGAGGAGTGGTGTGTTCACATCTAAACAAACAAAGAAACAAAAATATGGGGAGGGGTGAAGACATGCGGAGGGGTGCACCTGCTCCTGGTGGGTGCACCACTAACAAAGACATGGGTAGGTGTGCACCTACTCCCTAAAAGACATGGGAAGGGGTGCACCTACTCCTGTCATATTGCTGGGCAGACTAAATGGACCATACTGGTCTTTATCTGCCATCATTTACTATGTTACTATGTTACTATGTCACAGACATGTGTGGTGAATTAGAGAGATAAGAGAACCCTGGTCTCCTTGGGAGGGTAGGGAGGGGATTTAGTTGGGAATCCCTTGGGGTGGCACAGAATCCACCTATTTCCGAGGGCTCATTGCAGAAGGAATATATGAAGAGGAGGATAGTGGGAGAGGGGGCAGAGGGGTAGGGTGGCTGGAGGAGAGTGTTGAAGGTTTCACAATTAATAAAAAAATGTCTGGTTGTTTGTTTATACAGATCACCAGTGGCTTATTCTAGCATCAAGGAGGTAGTTGGGTTTACGGGACATGTATTGTAGCTTTCTTGATGCTTGTTGTCTCTTTTACATTATGTTTGTGTCCCATGTTTGAAATTTGTATTGAGTAATATATCTAGACTGGTAATTGTATTAGTGTCTTTGCTATTAATAAAGATATTTAAACAAAAAAATGGCCACAATTACTCCCTGTTCCAATTCATAATGGTGAAGACAAGATAGCTGCCAGAGACCATCAGAAAATACATTACCAAATGTAAAAACTTCAAAGGGGTACAAGGCTATCTCCAAAGACCTTGGGATTCCTGTGTCTACAGTTCACAATTATATTAAGATGTTTTCTGCTCATGGAACAGTCAAGAACCTCCCAGGACGTTGTGGGAAGAAGAAAATTAATTCAAGAAGTCATTGAAGGTTAGTGCAAACTGTTGGAAAAACAATGCATACAACATCCAAAGAGCTTAAGATTGACCTGGAGTGGTAGTTTCAAGCCAAACAATGACACAAAGCATACATCTTAAAGTACAAAAGAATGGTTAAAAAGAAAAAAAACTGACTGTTTTAAACTGGCCAGCAATGAGTCCTGATGTCAATCTAATTGAGAACTTTTGGAAAGAGCTGAAATCTGCAGTTGTTAAAAGGAATCCTTGGAAGCATTCATGAGCTGGAACAAATCACAGTTGAAGAGTGGGAGAAACTACTAGTAGATAGATGAACGAAACCTATAGATGGCTACAAAAACATTTGGAGGCTGTCATCACTGCCAAGGATTGTACAGCCAAATATTGGGGGGGGGGGGGGTGTTTGCATTAATGTCTGAGCGCTAGAAACATAGCTAGAATGTCTGGGCATTTTTTTTTAGAGTTTAAAGCCTCTTAAGGTAAGTACTAAAGATTATTTGAGTGATTAAAAGAAGGTTTGCTGAAAGTTATTTTTCCTGAAGCAGAACTCTGTATTTAAGATAGTTTGAAACACAAAAAGCATTGAAGGTGGGAATATGGTATTAATCAAAAAGAATCTTCTGCACATAGTTAAAAACAATAAAAGGGGCCTATTAAAAATTGCTGGCGGTTGCTGTGCTAATGAATAAATTATGTTAGTCTGACAACAATTTTTTTTACAGCTTTGATTAGTTATGTCAAGTAGTGGCAATCACCAGTCAGCATGTGGCCTGTGAGCCAGTGAACACTCATAGGCCCTGCCCCCTCCTGGATAAGCTTCCTGTAAAGCTCGAAACCCATGCTGAGTACTGGGGTATGTGAGCACACACTGCACATTGACATAAGGGACCCTGTGCTGATTGCTGCTGCTGTTGTCACAACTGTTGCTGGTGCCTTCCTGTTTTAGATAAGTGGAGGGAGGTGAAGGGGGCTGGAGACCTGCTGTTCTGATTTCACTATCATCTGGGATCATGTGAATTTTAATTTCTTAAAGTGGGGATATACAGGATAAAAGTTTGAAAAGCACTGCTCTATCTGCAGTTCTCCAGTCATTCCCCCTATGTGAGTGAGCTTTCTCTGCCTGCTTGCAGCGTTAATAGCAGTAGGGACTGCAGCGTTAATAGCAGTAGGGACTGTGGGTAGGATCCAGTCAATGGGAAGGCATTGGATGTGGAATCAGTGAAACTCTAGACACTGATAGAGCCAGTGAGTGTCCTGGGCAAGGATGCCGAGAAGGGGTAGACATGAAAGATGGATGAGGGAAAGGGGGAGTTGCTACAGGCTGAGTAAAAGAGCAGTCAGAACTGCAAGAACTTTACATAATGATGGGTGGAGGTGATGTGGTAGGGGTCTTTCACTGAGAGAGCATTTGAGTAGCAGTAAACAGCATTATACCAGAAATGTTTGTGTTTGCATGTTTTTGTATCTCTCACTGGTGGGACCAGTGTCATATAAATAGCTTTTTTGTTTAATTTTGTTTTTTGATGACTGGAACTGTAAATTAGGATCAATTGAATTGATCCAAGTAAAGAAATCATGAAGGCATGCATCTTCTCCCTCCCAAACCATCAGAATGTCATATATATATACTTTTTCCAGAGTTTGATATTGATACTGAATGGATGATTAGTCAAAAATCTTTTCTCAAAATTTGCCACATAAAGGTTAGCCACATCTGGGGCAAATAGCAGACCCCATAGCCACAGCCTTGATCTGTTTGTAAAAGAGTTGTCTAAAACAAAAATCATTCTCTGTTAATGCCAGGGTGGCCAGCTGCATTAAAACCCTAGTCCGAATCCTTCTGTGAACTTCCCTGTCGAGAAGGACATTCTCAAGTATGTCTAGAGCTGCTCGTTGTGGTACATTGGTATAGAGTGATACAATGTCCATGGTCATGAGAGTCAGACCTATGTGATACCCAGGAAAGTCGTCCAATATCTGTATTATATGAGATGAATCTCTCACATAAGATTGGACTTGGAACACAAATGGTCTTAGAAAAAAGTCCAGAAACGGGTAATGGTTCAAATAAAAACCCTGTGGTGGAAATAAAAGGACAGCCAGGCAGATCAACCAAGGTTTTATGTATTTTGGGTAAAACACAGATTGTCAGAGAGACCGGATAGGGAATCCTAAGGAAATTGTATTCTTTTCTGGTGAGGTATCCTGCATCCAGTCCTGTTTGGATCAGGGAATCAAGGCCGATTTTAAGTAGGGGAGTAGGATCCCCATCTAATCTTTCATAAAAATGTCTGTCTTTGAGTTGCTTGGAGACTTCCCAAATGTAATCTTTTGTATTCATAAGCACTGGAGTGCCTTCCTTATCAGCGGACTTAATTACAATATTTGGATTGTTCCTCAGTGCCATGCCTGCTTTTCTGCCTTGCTAATGGTAAAGTACATATGTGGCTTTTTGGTGTACAGATCTTCTACTATCTTAAGAACCACTTTTTCAAAGGTGTCTAAAATAGGATTAGTTGCGTTAGGGTGAACCCAAGTGTAAGTTTTGTTGACCACTGAGACATCTGCAGGCGAGCCTCCCTTCTGTGCTAAAAAGTCAATGATCTTCAGTTTCCTGAAAAATTTGTAAAGATCTACACGAGTACTGAAAGGGTCATGCTTGGTGGAGGGAATGAAGGGAAGGCCCTTTTTAAGGACTTGTATTTCCATGTCGCTCAACTTATAGTCAGATAAATTAATCACACCACTATCTAGTAGCGGTATGATGGTCTCCTAGTGGTTCCATATCTCTCTTTCCCCTTTCCTTTTCCCCTTCCTCTCATTGGATAGTAGGACCTGTGGAATTCTAGGGACTTCTGGTACCCTGTCTCCTGTCCCTGCCCCTCTGTCTTTCTACAACTGATCAATATGAAAAACCAAACCTGACTGAAGCCAACCTGTTCAAAAGAGAAAGGGATGGTGGGGGGGGGGGGGAGCTGTCAATTTGACCATCCAATTGTCAATGACTTATTCTCCTGACTTGCTCTAAGTATGTATTCTCTGGTTTATGGGGTGTTCTTACCTTAGGGTCTGTCTCCTCTCAGAAAAAAAGATCTTGCGTTGGGAGGATTCACTCCTGAGACTAATAAGCTTACTATTCCAGTGATAGACATATCATGGGTTTACCAGAGGCAGGTCTTGTCAGACAAATATGATTGATTTATTTGACTGGATGAACAGAGTTGGACCAAGAGGGACCCCTAGATGACGTGTACTTGGATTTCAGTAAAACCTTTGACACTGTTCCGCCCAGGCAACATTAATAACACAGGTACACTACCAAAAAACTGCCTCCAGTTTTGCAACTGATTCCTATAGATTTTGGGGTGCTGAATCCAGGAAAAATAGCCAAAATGTTCCATCACGTCACGTTTTCTTGCAAAATTAGATTTCTTACCCATATAAGGAATGTTCACATAATTTCTTTTTAGCCGACTGCAGTTTATTTTCTTGGCCCAAAATAGAGGTTGTAATGGTTAACTAACTAGAAACACTCCCTCATGATATTTTAGAGTGTTTTGTATTCATTTTATACATTAACAGGACAATTGGGAGGCGGGGGGCTAAATCCAGTACTCGCGCTGGCGCATGTTCTTTCCTGTTCGCCTCGCCTCGTTCGCTCGCTCAAACACGGTGGTTGCGACATGAACGTTCCTGTCAAATTTCAGTTTCTTGCAAGTTCATTATTACCTTTTGTTTGCTCAGTCGTGATCCAGCTTTATTCCGAAGTGGTTCACTACAGTTGTAGTTTGCAGTGCTGTGTATTTGTGATGGCTCACAGAGCCAGAGGTTGCGTCAACTCTCCGGACAGTTTTTGTTTTATTTGTGGGGAATATACCGTGAAAAAGCGGCAGAGGAACATTTCTGCATTTATTAAAAAAGTATATTTCGCCTATTTCGGTTTGAAGTTAGGCGATCAAGACAAACTGTGGGCTCCTCACAAAGTGTGCAAGACATGTGAGGAAGATCTACGCTTATGGATGAAAGGTAAAAAACAAGCATTTCATTTCGGAATACCTATGATGTGGCGTGAACAAAGAGACCACAGCAGTGACTGCTATTTTTGCTCTTGCATTGTGAAGGGATACAACTTAAAAAATAAGAACGTAATAAGTTACCCCAACCTTCCCTCAGCAATTAGGCCTATGCCTCATAGCAACGAAGTACCTGTGCCTGAACCACCAAAATCTTTGGATCATATTTGTGTGGACGGTTCTGATCATGATGAGACTCATCAGATGGCTTTTCCCGATGAGTCCAGTACTTCCGAGTTTGAAACTGAACCAGATCCGAAACCTGAACTTTTCTCTCAAGCTGAATTGAATGATTTAGTCCGGGATTTAGGACTCCCAAAAGATGCTGCCCAACTGCTAGGTTCTCGGCTTAAACAGAAAAATCTATTGTCACCAGGAACAACTTTTTATTGGTACCGCAACCGCGAGACACAATTTTTGAAGTATTTCAGCAAAGAGGAAGATTTGGTATTTTGCAACGATATATACGGAGTGATGGAAAAGTTTAAACTCAAGTATGATCCTGCTGAATGGCGGCTGTTCATTGATTCGTCAAAAGACAGCATAAAAGGTGTTCTTCTTCATAATGGCAACACATTCGCTTCAGTTCCTATTGCTCACTCTGTTATTCTCCAAGAAAAATACGAGAATTTGGCCCTGATTCTTCAGAAGATTCGTTATGATGAGCATAAGTGGATGATTTGTGAAGACTTTAAAATTCTATCCATGCTATTAGGGCAGCAATCCGGTTTCACCAAATATCCCTGCTTCCTTTGCTTGTGGGATAGCCGGGCCCGCGACCTACACTGGGGGAAAAAAGACTGGCCAATTCGGGAGTATTTGAGACCCGGTGAGAAAAATGTTCTTCATGAGAGCTTGGTACCTCGTGATAAAATTCTATTACCACCTCTCCACATTAAGTTGGGTCTCATTAAGCAATTCATCAAGTCCCTTCCAAAAGATGGTGAGTGCTTTCGGTACCTTTGCTCAAAGTTCCCCCGACTTTCTGAAGCAAAGCTAAAGGAAGGAGTGTTTGTTGGCCCTGATATAAGGAAACTCATTTCAGATGGAGCATTCGCTGAAACGATGTCTGAGAAGGAAAAAGAAGCCTGGGATTCCTTCAAGGATGTTGTTCTCAGATTCTTGGGGAACAGGCGGGATGAGAACTATAAGGATATTGTTGCCAGGATGCTCAATGCCTTCAAAGAACAAGGCTGTAACATGAGCCTGAAAGTCCATTTCTTGCACTCCCATGTGAACTACTTTCCCGAAAACTTGGGGGCGTACAGTGAAGAACAAGGTGAAAGGTTTCACCAGGACATCAAGGACGCAGAGAGAAGGTACCAAGGAAGATGGAACACCACTATGATGGCTGATTTCTGCTGGTTGCTGCTGCGGGAAACCCCAGATGAAAAATACGCCAAGCAGCGCACCAAGAGAAGCATTCGGGGGAAGAAGAAACGGGCCCACCAGGAGATTGATTGACCCAAGAATGACTTTAAAATCTAAACTGTGTTGACAAATATCGTGTTTTTACTAAACTTTGAAATAAAAATTTGCTAGTTATTACCACAGTGTCGGATCTCATTTATTAGAATTTTATTTTCACACCATCGGGTGTTTGTCTTCATGTATTGCAATGGTGCGGTTTGCGTTTTCTATTCTTACATACATACCTGTACAACATTTTTTGCACATTTCTTTGCTTTGCTTTGTGTCTAACCTCGCTCTTATATGCTCAGTGTTTGTGCACATGTATGTGGCTGTTTTAAG
This sequence comes from Ichthyophis bannanicus, assembly GCA_033557465.1. Taxonomy (NCBI): domain Eukaryota; kingdom Metazoa; phylum Chordata; class Amphibia; order Gymnophiona; family Ichthyophiidae; genus Ichthyophis; species Ichthyophis bannanicus. The sequence goes on from CM066035.1 coordinate 463,903,950, forward strand.
TGCAGACAATTTTGCTACCATCACAGTGTGTTTTGTTGACATTACTCTATTCTTATGTGCTGCCTTGTTACAATTTTCTTTATTCTTATTTGAATAACTACTAAACAATTAGTATAAAGAATTCATCCAAGAAACTTTTATCTCGATCGCACTCAATCTGAAACGTTCACCTCAAACTGCTAACCCAATGTAGCAAAAAATCTGTACGTGATGGAGCAAATTGGTTACCAGATTTGGATTCAGCGCACCAAAAAACGTAAAAATCAATCGTAACATTAGAGGCAGTTTAAAAAAAAATTCTTTTAGTGTACCTGTGTAATTTAAGCACCCTAGGGATGGACCCGAAAGTGACTGGGTTAAAAATTGGTTGCGTGGGAAGCGACAAAGTATGCAGGTAAATGGAGCTCTCTCTGAGTAGAGGGATGTCACTAGTTGTGTGCTGCAGGGATCTGTCCTTGGTCCAATTATTTATAACATCTTTGTTTAGTGATATTACAGAAGGGCTGTCAGGTAAGATTTGCTTCTTTGCGGATGATACCAAAATCTGCAATAGAGTAGACACCCAGAAAGGAGTAAATAACATGAGGATGGAACTAGCTAAGCTTGAAGAATGGTTGAGAATTTGGTAGGTGAGATTTAATGCTAAACATGCAGGGTTGTCCATTTGGGCTGCAAAAATCCAAGACAGAGGTACAGTGTAGGAGGCAAAGTACTTGTGTTCACAAAAGAAGAGCAGGACCTGGGCATGATTGTTTCTGATGATCTTAAAGTGTCTAAACTCACATCTTCAAAAGGATATAAACAGGATGGAGTCAGTGAAGAGGGTAGCTACTAAAATGGTTAGTGGTCTCCACTATAATTCATATTGGGACAGACTTAAAATATCTTAATATGTATTTGTCAGAGGAAAGGCGGGATAGAGGAAATATGATAGAGATGTTTAAATACCTCCATGGCATAAATGCACAAGAGGAGAGCCTCTTTCGATTGAAAGTAAGCTCTGAAATGAGGCATGGGATGAGGGTGAAAGGGGATAGACTCAGAGGTAATATGCACAAATACTTCTTTACGGAAATAGTGGTAGATGTGTGGAATAATCTCCCAGTGTAGCTAGTAGAATATCTAAATTCAAGACAGCATGGGACATGCACAGAGGATCTCTAAAGGAAAACAAAGGACTATAGTAGATGATATGGAAGGGCAGACTAAATAGGCCATATGGTCTTTTCTGTTGACATGTTTCTGTTTCTATGTTTCTATATGTCAATGGGGAATTAATGAAATTGGTGGTTGTGGTATTTTTTTTTTACAAAACATGGATACATTTTAGTGGCCTTGTGCTTCTGGGGAGGAGAACCATTGTTAGTTTTCCATGAATGGTGTAGGTTGTGAAGTTTAACACAAGCTGAGCTATTCATTTTGCATAATAATGAGCTACGCTGCATGCATGTGAATGCTTTGCAGCTCATCACTATTTAATGTGTTGCAGTAAAAAAAAAAAAAAACCTCATGTTATGCTGCATTATTGGCAACTAATGTGAGGAAGTCCAAGCTCATGTTAAGCTGCATTATTGGCAACTAATGTGAGGAAGTCCAAGTAGAATGGGACATGTCAAAGGAGCGGCCTGGGAGGAGCAATGAAGATGCACATTGTGGTGTGATTCCAGAACAGCATAAGCATGTCTGACCATCGTTGTTGAGGCAAAATAATGCAATGTATGCCCTTGAGTCAGTAATGACTCCTGGCAACCCAGCAGCTCCTGGGTTTTCTTGGCAGAAGTAGATTGCCAGGCTTTTCTTCCAAGACAATGGAGGGTTAAGTTACTCAAGGCCACAAAGAGTGCTAGTAGAAATCCAACCCTAGTATCTTGCTTACCACTGGGATACTCCTCCTCAATGGTTGTTGACTCATCCATACCTACACCTGCTCCTGACTATGAATAAGGAATAAAAAGTGCTTGTTTCATGGCAGCAACACTACCAGGAGGAAGAGTACAATGTGCTGTCACATTCCCTGGGCCAAGAAGCTTCCATGTAAATACAAACCCCAAACAGAATGTTACTTAACATAAATAGCCCCCTTCTGGAAAATGCTAGCAGGGACATCCAAGAAGTCGTTTCTGCAGCTATCCATTTGGGGACATCCATTGTTTCTAAAATTGGCCTGAAATGTAAATGTCCCCAGGTTTTTCTCAGACTTTTTGCCCCGTGTATCTCAGAATGCACTTGGATGTCCATTCTAAAATGTCATTGCACTTGCATATGTGTATGTTGGTGAGGAACAAGAGACATAGAAAGAATGGGTATAATTCTATAAGGATCTTCCTAAATTTAAGCACCAGCAATGTGCAGAAATCTCAGTATTTTAGTCATTAACATAAGAGGCCACTTTTGCACTTAAATGAACTTAGTGCTATTTTATCATTATGCTCATGTTTGATGGTGCATACTTTCATCATGGGCATGCACAAGGGTAGAGTCTGGGTGGAGTGGGAGCAGAGCAGAAAGTTACATGTACAAATTATAAAATCATAATTTCTACATGTTCAATAGAAATCAAGGTGTGGACATTTACACCAGCTTTGGTGGTAAGTAATCACGCCATAAAGTAACATGAATTTTTGGCCACTTATGCTAGCTAGTATTTTATGAAGAAAATTAGGGGCACAATATTCATAAAAAGCTGAACTCCTAAATTTAGGCTCATATGTTAGGTTTCTAAATTTGTGCCCTATTTTCAACCATACTTAGAAACCTAAAGGGTATGCTTACTAAACGGTGGTAAGTGAACTAGTGGCCGTTATAGCAACCCAGTAGCAGATAATGTGGCGTAGAGTGCCCATAATGCCAACCCAATGCCGGGTAGCATATTACCATGAGGTAAGGTACATTGGGGTGGAGAAGGAATATGGAGTGGGCAGAGTGTGGGCAGAGGCAGCAGGTGCACAACAACGCCAGGTCCGATTAGGGGGTGTCAGTGGTGCAGCGGCCGGGAACCATAATGCCAATTTAAAGCTGGAATTAATTAGGCCCATCCCCAAATGGCAGCCTGTACAGCAGGACCAACCGACAATCTAGCCTATAAATTACTGGGCCGGGGCCCCCTGTCTTGCTACATCATGAATTGCCATATAGCAGTGCAAGTGGCTCGATGGCTAGAGGGTGACCGACCAGAGGCAGATAAGGAGGCTCCACAACACCTAGGCCAGCCCCTGCCCCTGCCCCTGTGAGGTGGTAGGGGCTAATGTGCAGGGGCATATGCCTAGTGAGCAGCAGGTCCTGCATCCTCGGAGGACTCGCCCTCTACAGGCTGAGCACAGGGACCAAAAGAGAGCTCTATGAGAATCTAAGACTGACCTCGATCCTCTGACAGCCCAGACACATGCCAACTAGCGTTGACCAAGTTCCTGAGTTCACTATATTTCTTTGCCTCTGGCTGCTTCCAAACATCCATAGCTGCAAATGTCCAGAGCCACCTTCGGAAGATGCCTCCACCAAGTACTGTGAGCTATTATCAGCCGGATTAGAAACTAACAGTGGGTGACCCTCCAACAGCAATTTCAGAGAATAGCAGGCCTACCATACATGATGGGAACCATTGATTGTACACATGTGGCAATTATCCCACCCCAAGACAGGGAAGCAGTGTTCTGTAACCGCAATCACTATCACTCCCTGAATGTGCAGGTGGTGTGTGATTCAAACATGTGCATAATGAATGTGGTGGACAAGTTTGGTGGGTCAACCCATGACTCCTACATCCTGTATCACTCAGCACTGTTCCAACAATTTGAGGAGGGACAGTACGAAGATGGCTGGCTGCTGGGTGAGTGACCTCTCATTATTCCAAATATGCCAGGCTGGACACCTGAAGAGCTTATATGAGAAGGGGGCCTATCATGTGGAATAGAGCCACACAGTCAATGTACAAAGCCAGGCTGGGCACCAGAAAAGCTCATATAAGAATGGGGCCTGTTAGGGGGAATTGTGCCACACAGTCAATGTACTAGGCCAATCTGGGCACCAGAAGAGCTTATATGAGAATGGGACTTGTTAGGGGGAATAGAGCCACAAAGTCAATGTACTATGCCAGGCTGGGCACCTGAAGATCTTATTTGAGAATGGGGTCTGTTAAGTGGAATAGAGCCACTCAGTCAATGTACTATGCCAGGCTGGAAACCTGAAGAGCTTATATGAGATTGTGGCCTGGTAGGGGGAATAGAGCCACGCAGTGAATGTACAAAGCCAGGCTGGGCACCTGAAGAGCTTATATGAAAATGGGGCCTGGTAGGGAAATAGTGCTACACAGTCAGTGTACTAGGCCAGGCTGGGCACCTGAAGAGCATATATGAGAATGAGACCTGTTAGGGTGAATAGAGTCACACAGTCAATGTACTAGGCCAGGCTGGACACCTGAAGAGCTTATATGAGAATAGGGGATTTTTAGGGGAAATAGAACCACACAGTCAATGTACAAAACCAGACTGGGCACCTGAAGAGCTCATGTGAGAATGGGGCCTGTTAAGGGGAATAGAGCTTCACAGTCAATGTATTAGGCCATGCTGGGCACCTGAACAGCTCTTATGAGAATGGGGCCTGTTAGGGGGAATAGAGCTTCACATTTGGTGTACAAGGTCAGGCTGAGTATCTGAAAAGCTTATATGAGAATGGGAGTCTGTTAGGGGGAATAGAGCCACACAGTCAATGTACAAAGCCAGACTGGGCACCTGAAGAGCTCATATGAGAATGGGGCCTGTTAGAGGGAAAGAGTTACGCAGTCACTGTACCTGGGAGAGACAGGCCTGGCCATGGGCCTGTACCACTGACCATTGGAGCAACAAGCATGTATTTCCCCAACCACAGTCAGTTGAGCCATCTGACATGGGAACTATGAATGTAATAGAAACAAGCCCAGCTGATAAGGCAGCACCATCAATGCAGGTCACCCGGCACACAGTTACAGAAAGGCCAAGGTAATTATGTCCAGGAGTGAGTTACTATAATACCATGTTACACACCTGCAGAGGTGAGAGTGTCAGGCAGTCTGGCCTCTGCCACTATAGAACCATATTGCTTCTGTGGCCCTGCAATGCGCTTGTCAATGTGTGCAACCAGCTCAGACTACAGGCATTAATCGCTTGCCCCCAATCACTCAAACACACACCATGGAAAAGTCTAAGACACAGTAGAAGAAGGGTTAACTTACCAAACTCATATTGGTAGCCAGTCCAGCCTCACTAAGAGTTCCCTGTGAATGGTGTGTGGAATCTGTAGCATTGTATGCAAGGAGACAGGTGAGAGAAGACAGAAGGTAGCAAACTAATGAATCTCCTAGGGGTAAATACAGAAATAGCTTGTAATAGAATCAATAGTCTGATCGTGCCCTGACCCATGCTCCAACTCTGTGCTGTATGTGAGAGGGCCATCTGTGATGGGAGATACAAAGTCACTCAGCTTGTATAGGTGTCAGTGAGTCGGGGTGACATGGAAGCTAGCAGTTGATTTCCAGAAATATCTGCTAGGCTTTAGCGGTTACCATGTCCCGGTCAGTTCAATGCTGAAAGCACCAGCAAAAGCCAACCACACCCCCTAGCACTCAATATCTATCCAAAATATGGCCCTGAGGCAGCTAAGAGGTATCCATCGTACAGAGTTGCTGCTGTGACAGTGTCATGTAGTGCAGCCTCTGAGGCCACATAATCCAGATTTATCCTGGGAACTGTGGTCTGGCTGTCAATGTGTCTTGCAAGCTAATGGAGACACAACACCTCAATGGGATGTTAACTGATGGGGACCTAACTGGGCCACATCACAAGTAAAACCACAAGGGCAGGTCAATCACTGAGGTCACAGAGTGTGATCTGCAGGCATAACACCCTTCACACAATCACTGTCAGATGAACAGTGGAATATGCCAGTACTGACTATGGGGGGAGATATGTGGCTAGAAAAAAAAATGGGGATGAAGTGGGGAACACATGAAAAGAATAGATGCACCCCAGAGATGTTCTGAGAATCAAACCTTTGACCTAGGAATCTCTAATGGCCAACTCTGATGCAATATGTCAGAGAGCCATCTATGAGTGCAGATGCACACCAGCCTGCTCATAGGGCACATAGTGATGTAGGGGTGTCTTAGAAGCAACTGTGTCATGAAACATCTGTCAGACTCCCAAGGTCATGGAGCCTCTGTCAATGGAATACCCACAGAACCTGCAGAGGCCAACCACACCCACTAGCATGCTGGATCCCTGGTTACTATGGTATGGGGTGCAGATGGCAAAAGGCTCTGCCTGGCAGGCTCCAGGCATGAGCCGGTCCTGGGTTCACTCCAATACCTGCTGGGACATGTAGTCCAGAGTACATACTTGCTCTCAACATAATTATTTACAAATATTTTGTTATGTATTAATACAAAATATGTTAGCCACCTTACTGAAAATACATTCAACCAAAAGGGCATACGCAGTTTAAAAATACAAACTATCCAAAACACAAATACCCTCCCCCCAAACCAGCCATCTCCAACACCCTCATCACCGACCTCCCACCCTCTACCCTCAACCACCTCCCTATCTGTACCCACAACCCATCTCCCTAACTCTCAACCCCTACCCCTCTTCCCACCCCTTCCCTAACCCACACCCATTAGCCAAATAATCAGTCCTCAATACAACCTCCAAACCTCCAACACCCCTCAAGTACCACGTAAAAGACACATTTTCTAAAATGTCCAAAAGCCCAGCAACCCCGACTGGTCCTGCAATGCCTGAGGAAGCACATTCCACAATTCGCAGGCATTAACCCTAAATGCAACACAACAGGTCCCTGCATGCAATGGAGTCAGACTAGGACTAGACTGAGCCTGGTGTGTGCATCTGGTGCCAGTAGGAAACCCTAATTGGAACATGAAGTATTCACAACCCATGTCACATTCTCTGGGCTCCAACCCAGGTTTATATCAGTGCTATGGCAGCCCACTGAAGTGTACCGCTGTGAGTTTCTCATTGTACACAGTATGAGACTCCCTGCAGGTCCTACATGATTGGGAAGTCACAATGGCTGGACAGCCTGACAATCATACAACAGGAAACCGCAAACTCCCCAACCCCGATGAACCTATAGAGTCCAAACCTCTGCAGCACTGTGGTTCCACTGTCAACAGGATCAGCCTTGAGAAGTGACATAGTACCTGGCCTGAGAATATTAGGCACAACATTCCACAAATTCACCTTGCTGTACATTAGACCATGTGTACACTGGGATCACACCTACTGGCCACTCTATAGCTCCCCCTGTCCTGAGACTGCTGGGCATCTGCATCGAGACCTTCACTGCCAGAATCACATAGGCAAGGGTCTCACGGGCAGTATGGCTGCAGCAGTTGATATGCAATGTACCTAACAGTCCCCAATTTCCTCCCCACAGGTGATGCAGGATATGGGTGCAAGACCTGGTTGCTGACCCCTGTGAGGTTGCCAAGGACAAGTGCAGAGCCCAGCTATAATGAGGCACATGCCACAACCCACTCTGTCATAGAGTGCACCTTTGGTGTATTGAAAAGTCGTTTCAGGTGTTTGGACAAATCTGGTGATGCCTTACAATACCAACCTCTCACTGTGACTGAGATCATAATGGTCTGCTGCATACTGCACGACATTACAATTAGGCATAGAATCCAGTTGATATCAACCCTGACCTAGAGCAAGATCCTGAGTTCTGGCCTGCACATGCCAGGGACAACACAGGGGCAGGCACTCAGGCCAGACAGCAGCTCATACAGCAGATCTTTGCCTGTACCATGCCCTATGTAAACTCATAGACATATGATGAAACTGAAATATGGGGTGGACCTTAAGTTCATAAGAACCTAAGAAATGCCATACTGGGTCAGACCAAGCTCCATCAAGCCTAGTATCCTGTTTCCAACAATGGCCAATCAAGATCACAACTATCTAGCAGTTTCCCAAAAAGACACAGGTTCCACAATGCTTGTATTGGGGCAAGGCGTGGATTTCCTGGGTCCTCTTTATTAATGGTTTATGCACCTTTCCTCCAGGAACTTGACCAAACCTTTTTTAAATCCAGCTACACTAACAACGAATTCCAGAGTTTGATATGCTGTGTATTGTGCAATTCTGATGACAGCCATGTCTGAATCCCCCCTGGTGAGAATGGCAAAGATGATGGGGACCAATGTAACCATCACAAAAATTAGGCCTGACATGATCACCCATGCATTGGGACCCTATCAGCAGGTTGTCTAACATACCTGCAGCTGCATGACTGCTGTTGAGAAATTCCGAGAGGCCCAGCATGTATATTCCACCAAGGCGAAGTGCCAAGCTATCCTCTATGGGGGTCATCAGGAGTGGTGCTGCCCCCCTCCCCCCAGTGGTGAGGACAGCAACCTTGGGCCGGAAGGACTGGGGTTTCTAGTCCCACAGGTGCTCCTTGTGGTCTTGGGCAAGCTACTTAACCCTCCATAGCCCATTTTCCCTGTAAAATAGTTATCTCCAAGTTATAATGCCCTGTTCAATGTAATTTCAGTTTGTTCAATGTAAACCGCACTGATGCAGAATAGCGTGGTATATAAGAGAATGAAAATAAATAAATAAATAAATAAATGTGCATGGGCCCTCTGGGCTGACATATTTGCATATGTGGCTCATTTTATGTCATGGGATCACTTCTTAATCTGCTCTGCATCCCATACTGGTCCACCCAGCTTCATAACCACCTCTGCATTCTCCTGCCAGATTGCCACAGGAATCTTGCTGCTCTGTCTGCCTAGCAGCTCCTCATACCTGTCAGAAACCATCTCTATTATGAGCTCATCGGCCTCTTCCACAAAATCCCCTGCCCACTGGTGTTGATCAACTGGTACCACCCTCCTCCTCCTCTTCTGACTGGGGACTGCAGCAGGGCCTCCACTACCTGAAGGTGGTACCATCCCTGCAGGGCCATGTGATGAGTGTGTGGACCCATGGGGCCTGTTGCCAGCCTGTCCATCCTCTGCAGGGTGGTGCCCCAGCTGGCCCATGGGTCTGTGACCCACCATAGCTGAAAGCATCGGCAGGCAGATTATCCCTCCCCATCCACAGGGTACAACCACCCCTCCCCATCCCCTGTGCCACTATATCCCCTGAGCCACATTGCTCCCCCTTCTCTCCTGGGTATCTCCACACCCCTCCACCTCCTGCGTATCTGCATCCTCCCCCACCTCCTGTGCACCACCTCCCTTTCTCATCACCTGCACCCTACAACTTCTTCTCATCCTTGTAGCCCCACCACTCCCACTCTGCTCCTGGGTCCAAACTACCACTGACCGCCACCACCATCCCCATGCCACCACGCCACCAGCAGTGCAATCACAAAATCCTATATTATTTCATAGTTCCTATGCTCCATATTAGTAATACATATCTAATATTTTTTTGTCGGATATTAGATCGAGGTTGCTATAAAATAGCGTCCTCCCACAAGTCCTTTCATTCTATTTAAAGTGATCATAAAGTGCATTCTAAATATAATCAAACCCATTACATCTAGTAACCAACGTGTTTCAAACGTATCTCATTGCAGTTCTGCCTCAGGATAAAGTTATATTCAGAGGGGTCAATCGTCCAAATCTTCAAAACAAACAGGAGTCATCAAATCCTCCTGGAGCTCAAAATTGGCTATGAGCAAAAATACTTAAAGGGAGAAGATCGTCAACACAATGTATGCCAATCATTTTGTACATCAAGGCCCTTGAGTTGTACTGTGTCCAAATAGAAGATCCAAAATTGTGGGAGAGTGAGCTGCTGTGCGTGGGAGTTGCCACGATTGTCATCTCCGCTGAGCAGTGCAGCAGGCTTGACTGGAGGCTTGGAGAATATCGTGTAGGCAGTAGAAGGACGTCCCAGGTTCTGGAGGACCCTTCCCTTGATCCTACAAAGCCCAGTGGCACCTCGCACGGCCATGTGTCATGGCCTGCGTGGCGCAACTTAAGGGTCATGACTCAAGGGGCAGGACACGCCCCTTTGGCGCCCCTTTGGCGCACATGAGAAGCTCATGTGGTTGCTGTGAAGTTGGAGGGGGGTTTTTTTTGCCATAGGTAAGCGGACGGCAAAGGCTGGTGTTAAATCAGGAGCGAGTGCTCAAGGAGGTAAGATGGTGGGCCCTATGGATAAACACTTGACTTCCCTGCTGCCTGGTATTCAGTCACTGGATGGGGTTTCATTGTGCCCTGAATCCCGGTCTCCTCCTCCTCTCCCACATCCAGCCTTTTCATCTACTTTGTTGGAACTTTCCCCCCTGATGTTTCTCCCCTGGTCCCACTCCCCGTTTATCCGGCAGCTTCTGATGGAGTGACTATCACTCCCGCCTTGGGGGAAGTGACTTTTGTGGACATATGGACTGCTATTCAGAATATTGATACCCGTTTATCTTCTACTGTATCCTCCCTTTGTAAAATTTTCTCAAGATGTGATTGGTAAATTGCAACATATAGATAGGCAATTAGGGTCTTTTGGTAAGGTAGTTGTGATAGTAACGTTGCTTTAATTAGAGATTTCCTTACTCTTTCTTACCGGCTGGAGGCACTTGAGAATCAGTCTAGAGCACGAAACTTACGTTTCTTGAATTTTTCCTTAACTCATTTGCTATGCTCAGATATTTTACTGGAAAAGTATTTTACGGAAGTCTTGCATCTAGAGGGGAATTCAGATGCCGTCCATATGTATTACCTCCCTGTTAGTTCTTCACCTTTACCGAATGCTGAGGGGGTTTCTGTTCCTTCAGCTCTTTCGGTTGGTCAGAATCTAACAGCTTTTCTGGAGGATTCCGCAGACGTCATCTCCAAACGCAGTACCTTGGTGGTGCGGTTTGGTTCTGAGTCTGCTAAATTACGTATATTGAGAGCTTACTTTAAGTATAGAGAGGCTCTTTTCTGTGGACAAAAAACATCAGGTTTTCCCAGCTGTGGGCCAGACTACCCAGATTCGGCGGAAGCAGTTTCTGGAGTTGAAATCTCGGGTAGTGGCCTTGGGGACTTCTTTCTTTATGAAATTTCCCTGTCGTTGTATTATTACTTTTGGTGGACAATCTTACAATATGTATATATTGATGTAACTTCGTTGCAAAAGTTTTTGAATGAAAAGGAGGTAGTTGGGAATTAGTTGGTGGAATTGATATTAAAATTTGCTCCTTATTGTGGAGTTTAAGTACTCCTTTTTTCCTTCTTTTTTATCTTTCTTTATGGTAATATTTGGCTGGCTCCTCTCCCTTGATGTGGTCTTTTTATGTGGACGTGCATCGTTCTTGGATTCTTTGTAATATTTTTATTTTGTTTCTTTAACATATGTAGTGTATTCAAGAAAAATTATAAATAAAGCATTTAAAAAAAAAGAAGATCCAAATTTGTTCTGTATAGTTGAGAGATGCATCCCGATCACCCCCTCACCAATGAAGGAAAACATGCTGCTGTAGAATCCACCAACAGATTTGTTCAAAAGTATGCTTCTGCTGCAAACAATTTACCACTACTGGGGCAGTTACAATATGTGTTTTAATCGGGATTTATGTTCACTTAAACGGGCCCTCACAATTCTGTGGGTATGACCCACATATAACTTTCAGCAAGGGCAGATTATAAAATACACCACATAATCTGTATTACAAGTGGTATTCTCATAGGATTTAATAATCCTTTGCCAGAATGGATCTTTCCATAAGGCAGTTTCAATTGTTGTAGCACAAAAATTACATTCTCCAAAGGAATAATGCCCAAACAATTTAGGATTATCTTCATCAACTGACCAGATTACAGATGGGCTCACAACATTAGCAATATTTAACCCTCTTTTGTAGACCACAATAGGGGGGTTCTTGAAAACAGTCATGTAGTTGTAAAACTGATCAGTGTTTGTACACAATAGAAGCAATAGATAGTGCATGTACAGAAAACAATATAGTACAAACCAGAGGATCATCAAAAGAATCTGTATCAAAAGATTTATCCATTAATAGTACAGCACGTTGTGCATACAAACCCCAAAGATAGGCTTTTTTTTTATAACCGAGTCAAGATATACACAATCCCAGTATCTTTGAAACAACAATCATGATTCTGTAAATATAATCAATATGTTCAGAACATATGCATTATAATGTCAGAAATGCCAATCAGCCAATAGGAAGATTGGGCCCAATTTTTGATGGCATTTACATGGTTAACAGCCCATGTTAACCTAAATGCCTTAATCAGGGGTTTTCCAAGGCAACTACACAGCTAGTTCCTTTGAAAATCTCTGATTAAGTCCCCTACGTGCCCCGATGCTATCCAGTTAGCATCAGGGAATATTGGGGACATTCTAGGGCAGAGCAGAGGTGGGGAATGGCGCTAACTAGGTAGCAGTGACTTTGGATGCTGCCCAGTTAGCACTGTGCACCTTAAAGATAGGTAAGGAAAACTCTTGCCTATCTTTAAGGTGCTGCAGCTAACCGGGCAGCATCCAAAACCGCTGCTGCCTGGTTAGGCTCAGAGGCTTTCTGGCTGTTGGCGAACCCCGGATGTTCACTTCCATCACTTCCATCAGAAGTAAAAATCTGGGGTTAAGGGGTCACGGGCATGGCTATGCGGCTTTGGTTTTACCTCACCTATCTTTAAGACGCAAGGGTTAAGCAGGTAGCATCAAGAATTGCTGCAACCAATTTAGCTTCAGTGGCTCCAGGCACGTCCAGCCAAACTGGATTTTTCCTTCTGTCACTGCAAAAGTGAAAATCTGGGTTAAAGGGGGTCAGGAGGCAGGCTAAGCGCCGACATGGTGCATAGCTTGCGTAGATGAAAATTTGGTCCTTAGTCTTCTGAGGGGGTATGGAGAGAAGGCTGTTGGTGAGATGTCATCGAAGTCTGTCCTTTCTAGGTGTGGAAATCAATGTCTATAGGCAAATGGCTGACTCATTGTTCAGGACTTTTAAGGTAAAGATAAGTGTCTTGAATCTGATTCCTGCAGCGATAGGTAACCAGTTGAGTTTCTGTAGAATGGAAATAATATGATCTTGACAGGAGGCAATGTAGATTATTCTGGCTGCAGTATTTTGAGCCATTTGCAAAGGCTGCAATGCCCCCTCCCCCAGTCGATCAACAAGATCCCTGTGGGTAAATCACCATACTGCCACACCCTTCCCAACTGAGTGCCAAGGCCTCAATCAAAAAACAAGCCCCCTCCAGGTCATCTAAAACTCCAGTGTCCCCCTCCCTTTCCCATACTTTGACTGTACATACAATTCTACCCTAAATTTAGCCACCTACTAATATTTTTCCTAATGTATTTATTTATTTAGCAATTTTTCTATATCACTTTATCCACTGGTCAAAGCAGTTTACATTGTAACAGAACATATTACATAAAATAAGAAAAACAAACTTGGAAATAACAACATAATCTATTGAAAAAAAACAAAAAAACCTTTGTCTTACCATCTTGTCTATTTGTCCTAACTACACATGTCCCTATGCTGCATATTAAAATAATTCATTGTATTGTATTGAGATGGGTCATATTGTCTGTTATAAGAATGCTCTTTAGTGCTGTTTTAATGACACGGTATCCTATTGCTGTTATCACTTTAATTTGCCAATTTCCAAGTTTGCCTCATTGTTTTTATTGTATGTTATACCGACATTTAGTCACTACTTATTTAAGTGAGTTTACCAAGCCTCATGTTAGTAACGTGGTTTTGGGCCACATTGCTAGTGTGGGACACTGCACTCGATGCAGGGGGGGGGGGGTGGAGACAACCATCCCTCTGAATTTAGCACAGCTCATAATGTTAATATCACCGTGGGGAGCAGCTACCACCACCCACTGTGCTGGCAGTAGTTGCTCCCTGAAGGTGCCAACCTCATGGGCTTTCAAGACCCTTGCTAATGGTGCCGTGGCAGAGACACCAACACTCTGCCCTGGTACCTCCTAAATAAATAATGCCCAGGTAGCATGACATTTTTATTGCAGGGGCCCATGCTACTTTTTAGCGTGGCACCAAAATTGCATGCTACCCAGGTAGCACACTTTACTAAACATGCCCCTTATACTGTCACTATAATGTAAACTGCGTTTGGAGGCAATTTCTACAAATGGGTTCGTTTTACGCATATCATGACAGTAATAACGTCATTCCTAAACCTCCGTATGTGAAGTATGATCTCAGTCTTTTGAATTTACTGTTAACGCTTGGCATAGTACTTGTATTGTGCAAAAGAGAGTCTCCTTCTGAAGTTCATAAGATGTAAAATGAATAGGCAATTTATCAAAGTACAGTTAGAAATTCCTCTTAATCAAGCATGTAGCACCAAATATGATGGGAATTATTTCTATATTTTCTGCCACATTGGCTTGGTCTCTGACTGCATTTTATGTTTCTTAAGGAACTTCTTCCTCTCAATACAATTTACAGAATAATCATTTGGAACTGACACCTCTATAATCAGTGCTGACCTGGTGTTTTTTTCTGTTTCACTATGGCTGGTTTCTTTGCATCCAGTTTTTTATCCTTTGGAATGGGAGCATCCCAGGTGATCATAACTTCTTCTTTCTCCATAATTCTTTTAGAGTTGTGAGCCCAGTGCTTTTCTGGTACAGTGATGCAATAGTGTTTTCAAAGTTTCCAGTGAATGAGACGTGCCACTTTATTGTCCCCTTCTGTATAGAAATTTTCTGCTATGAGAACTTTGCAGCCAGCTAACCTGTTGTGCACCACTTTGGGTTAATAAAATGTAACAGACAAACAAACAAACAAACAAATAAAGACTGTGTTTCTGTTCTGCCTACTCATTCAGGGAGATGTTTACAAAAGTGCAGTGGGGATGGGCTCCACTGCTCATTCCCCCCCTCTAATCATGGCTTAGGCAGCACCTTAGCCATTGTGGAGTGAGTTCCCCATGTTGAGGGAAGAGGAATATAAGGGCTAATAGAATCTGTAGACAAGCACAAACAGCACACCTACTGAGGGCAGGATGCACATGAGAGCCATAGGGTTTATCAACAACTAAAGAAGCAAGGATGTCATAGCCATCCATCCATAGAGGGCCCCCCATGCCCCCCTCTTTCTGGGAGTACTCCAGATGGAGGCAAGGAGTCTCATACAGCTCCAAGGATTAACAACTCAGCAATTAAGGCCCACCAGACTTAGGAAGATTAAAAGAGCCCATCCCCCATGTCCTTGGATAACTGCACCCTGTGTAAAAGAACTAAGCATGGCACACCGACCAGTGAGCAGCAACACCAGAGCCCACATCTAATGACAGAGATATTAGGCTCCTGACCTGATCAAAGCTGGTAGGCCTCAGCTGCATCCTCCCTTAGTCAGGGTAAGGGGCCATCAACCTACAAGTACATAGCCCACGGCAGTGGTATGGTCCTCCTGGTGCATGTATTCACTACCACATGCACCCCCATGCACAGCATTATGGAACCTGTGTGCCTTTTGGGAATCTGCCAGGTACTTGTGACCTGGATTTGTCATTGTTGGAAACAGGATACAGTTCTTATGTTCTTTGTGTTTTGGGGGGACTAAGGATGGGACTGTGGCTCAGTGATAGCTGAAGATCCACCTTTGTGTGGCCTGCACAGCCGTTGTAACAATTAATTTTGGAGGCAGAATATGGAGCAGGGTTGATGGGGCAAAGTACAGGACAGGACATTTGCCATTGCAAGTGGTGAGTGTTTTTCTTTTTAAAAATGTGCAATTCTAAGAATAGATAAAGGTAAAAGGGCATGAGTGTACTTTGTATGCACACACTTACCTGTCGTTAGCGGAAGTATTCCCATAGGTGTGGTTGGAGATGGGTTGGCAGTAATTAGTAATTGACTGCTTAGTAACATAACTGATGGCTTAGTCACAATTTTTGATAGGCAGATGATCAATGCAATAAATAAACACATTTTGAAAATTCAAACATATGCATAGGAGGTAATCTATAAAAGATAAGCACCAAATCTATGCCTAGATTGGGCATATAAGCACAGATATGGTGAGAAACGCACTAAACGCTATTTTATAAAAATGTTTAAATATTTCTGTGATATAATTGGACAGGAGGCGAAGCTTGTTCAGTTTGAAAGAAGCTTGGGAATGAGGGGGCATAGGATGAAGAGGGCATTGGAGTGGAGAAGTAGCCTAGTGGTTAAACCAGCAGCCTGGAAATGGAAACACCAGGGATTAAATTTCCTTCCTGAATAAAGTGTATAGTATAATTACATCCCAAGCATGGTTTCCATGAACCAGGTCTCCGTAACCACAACTAAATCCAAGTCAGCCTCCCATTTATGCATAGCGTCCCCGGAATGGGTACGCTCAAATTTTATGCCTCAGGTCATATTAAACCACGTATAAAACAACTCAATCACGCAATATTTTATTAGGAACAAATGTAGAATGAATTCATTTCAGAACCGATAAAAGAAATTGAAGTAAGAGTTTAGTAAAATTTGCTAAATTTATCGTACTCTTGAAAAGTAGCGTTTTTTCGACAAGAACGCAATCAGTCATTCTCTCAAGTAAGCTTGATTTTTGTTTAATATATTGTTTTTAATCAAATATATTTGTATGTAGAATTTACAATGATTCCATTCTGAGTACGATACATATTTCTGCCATCCCCGCTTTGGGGACGCTATGCATGAATGGGTAGGGCGCTTGCAATGAGTGATAATGTGAGCAATTAAATGTAACAGAGCATGTGTGGTATGCAATTATTCTACAAACTGTGCTATTTGGTGTTTTTGTGTTGTCTGTTTCTGATTTTTCACATTTTTCAACTTTAGAATGTCAAGGTATTACAAATTACATGAAGTTATTTCAATGCTGGAGGAGGATGATGATGAATGGATAGCAGCCGACATATACATTACTTTGCATGATTGCCTGAGCCATATGCCCATACCACTCAATGCACATGTCAGCACCTGGGGAGGAGCTGTGGTATGTGCAGCAGCTGCCATGGGCCTGTGCATGTCCACACCATGTGTGGCAGGCCCATGCCTCTGTGCATCATGCACATTGCCTGCCTGGGACTTTGGTCACAGCAGTGTTCCATCGTGGGCTGCTGGTATGGGGACTGCCTCTGGGTCCGGGGGTTCGAGGCCCAATCCGCCAATGTTTTTGCTGAGATATGCCAAGGGTGCAGTATCACCTGCCCATTGCATGATGCCAGTGCCGCACACATGGTGGCTGTCATGAGGGGTGGGACATGTGCATGGTGTGTTGCATAAACATGGTACCCCCAGCACATCACCGTCTAGCTGCACAGAGCATGCATGTCAGCCATCAGACACTGTGGATGCGGTTTCAGGCCTGTTTCTGTCACCATGGGATGGTAGGCTGCCACACAGGTGTCTATGGCCCCTTCCTCCAGCCCACCTACCCTGCCATGGGTCCCTCCACATCCCTTCCTGGGCATACCCACACATCTGGGCCACCCACTTGACTTGAGTCTGCTACATCCATGGCCTACTCTGGGCCATTCCCTTCTCTTATTTTATTTTATTTATTTAATGCTTTTATATACCGTGCTTTTTAAAATCAGTGCAGTTCACAGATAACATTTTGTGCAGAGTAGGAAGAGCCTACTTTGCACTTACAATGAACAGGTAGTACAACTTGGAGTGATAACAGGGGAAAGCATATACATGATATATATGGATTATATACATGATATATACGGATTATATACAATGGTAGGGAGGACACTATGTGGCTGTAGCAACATTGGTTGTCCAGAGGGCTATATACAAGGATGTGAAATTATTTATTGCTTGAGCACAGTGGAGGAGAAAGAGGTGGTGCTTTAGTGCCTTTCTAAATTGGGCAAGGTCAGTGATCATTCGGATGTTCACTGGGAGCTCGTTCCAGCAGGTAGGTGCGTAGAACCTAAGCGCTCTGTTTCTTGTGGCACTGGTGCATTTTGTTACTTCACTTGGAGTTACTAGAGTGTTGGTGGCGGAGGACCTTCTTGTTCTAGATGGTGGAGTGAGGAGGATAAGGTTTGTCAAGGTGCTGGCAGTTCTTTTGTTAATGGCCTTGAAATTTAAGAGGGCAACTTTGTATATGATCCGGCAGTAAATTGGCAACCAGTGCAGATCCTTTAGGATTGGAGTGATGTGCTCCCTTCTAGAGGCCCCGTGTAGGAAACGGGCGGCAGCATTCATTGCTAGCTGTAGTGGGTTAAGTGTGTTCTTGGGGAGTCCCTGAAGGATTACATTGGCGTAGTCAAAGTGAGGGGTTACTAGTGCCTGGAAAACTGTTCAGAAGTCTTCTGGTTGCAGCAAGGGTCGGAGATGTTGAATTGTCCTCATCTTATGGTAGATCTTCTTTACAGTATTGCCTATGTGTGCTTTCATATCGAGGTGCTGGTCCAGCATGACTCCTAGGTAGCGGATGGTGGGATGGCTCGAAAGTTCGGAGTCTCTTGTTTTCAGTGTTGCCGGTGGGGAGAAGTTTTGGTTTCTCGTGATGAACAGCACTTCAGTCTTGCTGAAGTTTATCTTGAGACTCTGTGAGTGAAGCCAGTCTGTGACGGCGTCAAAGCATTTTACTAGTGGGGAGAAGTCTGGTTGATCGATGGTGAATGGGGTGAAAAGTAGTACATCGTCTGCATAAATCAGGCAGGATATGTTGAAGGAGCAGATGATTGCACATATGGGTTGCATGTATATATTGAATAGTAGGATGGATAGCGAGAAGCCTTCATGTTTTTGTTGAAAAGGTTCAGAGGTCGCAGAGCCTGTCTGAACCTGCTGCCATCTATCTCTTAGGTACAACTTGCACCAGCTCCAGGCTGAGCCCTGGATTCCCTATATCCCTGTACATGTCACGCACCACTGTCATATGTGATGTGGCTGGCTACACAATTTTGATACATAAAGATCATTTCCACATAATACTAATTACATTTCATTTATAATAAGTTTTGGAAATTTATTTGCAGTTGTTTGACATTATTTGCAGTTGTTTTATATAACAGCCACTTCACCCGCCCTTTCATGCATAGCATCCCCGAAATGGGGACACTGAAATATTATGCAAAATAGCAGTCAAAATATTTGTTTTGACCAAAATTATCACTTGAGGTGTTATTAGTTTGGTATTGACTAACATATCATGGAGTTTCATGTGAAACAAAAATTCATGCATTAATGGGTTTTAACGCCTCAACATCTGGGATCTTATTTCCCATGCTATGGCCATTTATACACATCACTTTCCATATGGAAAACTCCCTGTGGCCTTGGGCAAGCCACTTACCCCTCCATTGCCTCAGGTACACATTTAGATTGTAAGCCCTCCAGGGACAGGGAAATAACTACTGTACCTGAATGTAACTTGCCCTGAATGTCTACTGGAAAGATGTGTGCTAAATAAAAATGAAAGTGAATGGGGATGGACTCAGGTACCAAAAAAGCAGTGGCTACATGGAATGGCATCTTAACACTAGTGATGGAGACAAAAACTGTATATGAATTCAAAAATGCATGGGACAAGCACAGAGGATCTCTGAGGCAGAGGAAGGGATTGTAGAGCTTCAGATTTACTATGGATGACAAACTGGATATACCATATGTTTTTTATCTGTCTTTGTGAGTTTCTTTGCTGTCAATATGGACATAACGTGGACTAGCACTAAAATGTTTAAATGAGCTAATTAAGTGTAATAACATCCCAGGGAGGTAATTTAAAATTGAAAGTTAATACAATTTGCATTAATTATCATAGTTCTGTTAGAACTGCCATGATTACAAAAATTTAAGTACATCCCTAGAGGTGTAGGCTTTTTTTAAATTAACAGCAACATTAATGTAAACATGTTAGTTAATGCAAAGGCCTATCT
Source organism: Ichthyophis bannanicus (assembly GCA_033557465.1). NCBI lineage: Eukaryota > Metazoa > Chordata > Amphibia > Gymnophiona > Ichthyophiidae > Ichthyophis > Ichthyophis bannanicus. Next base: position 463,923,823 of record CM066035.1, read on the forward strand.
TAATGTGAAATACAGTAAACTTTTTTATTCCTTTCAGGGCATCATCCATTAATGACTCCTTTGAAAAATACTTTAAAATCGGGACATTAATGACCAATTTTAATGTAATTTAATGCATTAAAGCCATTCTAATCCAAAGGCAATGCTGAAAATGAAGCATAATTTGTATGTCTTACCATTCTAGGAACCTGAACCTGTTATCCTAATGACTACAAATTCACATGTGCACATGTGCAGTAAGATAAAAAAAATTGTATCAGCCACTTGGTTGGTAGAAGCAAAAGATATGCAGTGTAGAAATGATGAACCCCACCCCCCCCCCCTCCAAGAAATTAGGTCCGATGCTCTGTGTCCAAAGAGACAGTGACAGAAATATTAAACTTTGACAAAGCTTTTTTTTTTTTTCAATGAGAAGGAATGCATTGAACTTGTGTTATTAACGTTGTCCCTAATTTTCAATAAAGGTAATTTTGGGGAGGTAATATTCCAAGCTGCATTAAAACACACAGGGTTTTACTATAGAAGCCTTTATCCTCAATTTACAAGTGAAAAATCTGGCATTTGGACATGGAAATGGCATCCATGTATAAATGGCGATTTTAGAAAGGCTGAATTTACACATGGATCTCCTTACTATATAGAAATTTCAAAGGGGCATTTCAGGACATGGTAGGGATTGGTTGGGTGTTTCAAACATCTTCATGTGTATTCCCTGTTTTATATAGAGACTGTACATGTATGATAGGAATTACTGGCATTTACATGTAGAAATTGAGAAATACCAGCTTCCACATGTGAGTGCCAGTACCTACACATGGAAGTTGCCAAATTTCTCCCATTGATTTTTCCCACTTATAGAGTTGCAAAATGGGTCCTCTGTCTTCATGTATTGGCAAATGTGCATGCATTCCTGCACTATTTTAGAATAGGCTCCAGCAGTCTCTAAAATACTGCTGGAATTTTATATAGGTTCCAGTTTCCACATAGTATCTAACATGTGCTGCCACATAACTGGTAGTTTCAATATGGTCTTTATCGCCAGCAAAACACTGGGTATGAATGCAAATTACACCAAAAGGCATTAAATCCAATATTTTGCAGACAAACCTAATAGACAAACAAAAACTAAATCTTGGATTTCTGTTCTATCTACTTACAGTATTTGGTATTGACAATAAACCAGATACCACCAATGATATTGTATCAGAGATATTTTACAGAAGATATATCTGATGGAATACAATTGGTGGTATCTGACATAAGAACATACCATACTGGGTCAGACCAAGGTTTATCAAGCCCAGTATCCTGTTTCCAACAATGGCCAATCCAGGTCACAAGTACCTGGCAAGTTCCCAAAAAGGCACACAGGTTCCACAATGCTCATCCTGGGGTAAGCAGTGGATTTCCTGGGTCCACTTTAATAATGGTTTATAGACCTTTCCTGCAGGACTTTGTCCACACCATTTTTAAATCCAGCTGCACTAAAAGATTTTATTACAATCCTCTGGTAATGAACTCCGGAGTTTTATTACACATTGAATAAAAAACATTTTCTCTTGCTAGTCTTAAATGGGTTACACTGTATCTTCAATGTATGTCCTCTAGTCTTAATACTTTTTGAAGGAGTAAACAACCAATCTATGTTTAGTGGTTCTATTCCATTCATTATTTTATAGACCTCTATCATATCTCCTCTCAGCCATCTCTTTTCCATGTTGAAGAGCCCTGACCTTTTAAACCTTTCCTCATAAGACTATTTTTCCATCCCTTTTACCATTTCAATGACTCTTCTCTGTACCTTTTCTAATACTGCTATATCTTTTTTAAGATACGGTGACCAGAATTGCATACAATATTCAAGGTGTGGTCGCACCATGGAACAATACATAGGCATTATAATATCCTTGGTTTTATTCCCCATTTTGTTCCTTAAGATTTTGAGCATTCTATTTGCTTTCTTGCCACCGCTGCACACTGGGTGGAGGGTTTCAATGTATTATCCACAATGACGCCTAAATCTTTTTCCTGGGTTGTGGTTCCTAAGGTGGTACCTTGCATCGTGTAACCATAGTTTGGGTTGTTCTTTCCTAGGTGCATAACTTTGCACTTGTTCACATTAAATTTCATCTGCCATTTGGACGACCACTCTTCCAATTTATCAAGGTCCTCTTGCAATTTTTGACTATCTTCTTGTGTTTTAAAAACTTTGAATAATTTTGTGTCATCTGCAAATTTGATCACCTCACTCGTTATTCCTATTTCCAGGTCATTTATGAATATGTTAAAAAGCAGTGAGCCCAGAACAGATCCCTGGGGTACTCTACCTTTCACTTTTCTCCATGAGAAAATCGGCCATTTAGCCGTACCCTCTGCTATCTGTCTTTTAACGAGTTCCTGATCTACAATAGCACACTGCCTCAAATCCCATGACTTTTTAATTTCCCTCATGACGGACTTTGTCAAAGGTTTTCTGAAAATCCAGATACATTGTACAAACAGTTTACCTTGGTCTACCTGTTTATTCATACCTTAAAAAATATATAACAGATTAGTAAGACAAGACCTTCCTTGGCTAAATCCATGCTGGCTTTCTCCCATTAAACCATGACCATCTACATGTTCAGTAATGTTATTCTTTATAATGGTTTCTACCAATTTGCCTAGTACTGCCATCAGGCTCACCGATCTCTAGTTTCCTGGATCACCCCTGGAACCTTTTTTAAAAATTGGTGTTACAGGAGAATCAGCAGCCAGGATATAGGGGCTTGGCAGTCAACTTTGTTTCCAGCTGAAGTGTTTGCAGGTGAAGCTCCTCCTACCCCTTCTTTCATCAGGGAACTGCAATAGTTAAAAGCCAGCTGCTCTCAGAGGAGCTGAGAAGCAGCAGCCAGGATATAGGGGCTTGGCAGTCAACTTTGTTTCCAGCTGAAGTGTTTGCAGGTGAAGCTCCTCTTACCCCTTCTTTCATCAGGGAACTGCAACAGTTAAAAGACAGCTGCTCTCAGAGGAGCTGAGAAGCAGCAGCCAGGATATAGGGGCTTGGCAGTCAACTTTGTTTCCAGCTGACGTGTTTGCAGGTGAAGCTCCTCCTACCCCTTCTTTCATCAGGGAACTGCAACAGTTAAAAGCCAACTGCCTTTCATGGCCGCAGTTGCGGCCCGCGGTTGCGTGCCCGAAGGGGGCGTGACCAAAGGGGGTACGCTCCTTTGGTGCCCCTTCGGTGCTACTTCGGAGCCTCGGAGCTCTAGCCGCTGAGGGAATGCCCAGAGGTCATTTTAAGAGGAAAAGTAAGTCTTTGAAAAAACTTTCTGATAACGATTCAGGTTCTAAAGCAGTGGTTGGTCCGATGGACCAGCATGTGGTTTCTAAACATAAGCTTGTTTCACCAGTTCCTGCTTTCTCCTCGCCTGCCTCTGGAGCTTCCCTGAGTACCATCGAAAGGACTCCTCCTCCTAATCCCGCTGGCACTCAGGTGTTGGATTTGGACACCTTTTCCTCTGAGGCTTCTGCCTCAGAGGAGGAAGAGGGCGCTGTTTGTGACAGTTCTCTTAATGCTATTAGTAAAGTTTCTTCTTTAACTCCTATTCTGGCTATCAAATTGGAGGACTTTTCCTCCTCTTCTTCTGTAGTTGATCCTACAAATGTTTCTTTATTGGATATTTGGAAACAAGTCTCTGCCACTAACTTGTTGTTAACTAAATTTATGGATCAAACGTCTGCTTTCTCCCAACAGGTTGTGCACAAGGTACATACTTTGAGCTCAACGGTTGGGAGTTTGTCTACGCGGGTTGATAAATTGGAGGCTCAAGCCGGTGTTTTTCAATCGGCGAGCGCCTCCTCTTTAAAAGATACGCTACTTTTGTATAAACAGGTAGAGTTATTGGAAAATAAGTCTCGTGCGAATAATCTTCGTATTCTAAATTTTCCTAAGACTCGTTTTATGACACCTCTTCTTCTATTTAGGCAGTACTGCAAAGATGTTTTATTGATGCCAGATGCTGATCTTATTTTGATTTCACATTCTTATTATCTGCCAAGTTGGGAGACTTCCTCGAACAAGGATGTGGCTCCATCAGAAGTACAAAGTGATTTAAATTTGACTGATTTTCTTGAAAATTCTCAGGCTTTGATTTCTACGCGTGCCACTTTTGTAATTACTTTGGTAAATTTCTCTGACAAGGCTAAAATTATGAAATCTTTTTTTCTGAAAAAGAATGTTGATTTTTATGGATTAAGAATGTCTATTTTCCCTGATGTTTCCCATTATACTCAACTGAGGAGGAAGTCCTTCCTCCAGCTTAAACCTCGTGTTTTGGCTGCAGGGGGGACCTTCTTCCTTCGGTTTCCTTGTAAATGTTTAGTTACTATTCAGGGTATAGATTATGTTTTTGTTGAATCATCTCAACCAGATGCGCTCCTGTTGTCCCTCCAAGCCTGAATTTGCTTCTTTTATCTTTCTTTAATGATAAGATTATTTTGTTAGGTAGTTGTAGCCTTTATTAAGAATTTTCCCAGGTATCTTTAAGCTGTCTTCTCCATGATGTGGGCTGTTACACAGTATTGAGTTTAGTTTGATTATTGATATTTCTTTGTATTGATTCATCTCAGACTGTGTATTTCTTTTGAACTATGTATTAGGATTGCATTTATGATATAATAAAAAAAAAAATTGGTGTTACATTGGCTATTCTCCAATTTTCCGGTACTACAGATGATTTTAATGATAGTTCACAGATTACTAATAGTAGGTCTGCAATCTCATATTTCAGTCCTTTCAACACCCTCAGATGTATACCATCTGGTCCAAGCTACTAGTTACTCTTCAGTTTATCAAATAATTGTTATACATCTTCCCAGTTTATCAATATTTCTTTAAATTACTCTGAAATATCACCTTTAAGTACCATTTCAGGCATGGGTAACTTCCTTTTATCTTCTTCAGTAAAGACAGAAGCAAGGAATTCATTGAGTCTCTCCATTATGGCCTAGTTCTCACTTATCGCCCCTTTTACCCCTCCATCATCTAAGGGTCCAACTGACTCTCTCACAGGCTTTTTGCTACAATTGCACTTGAAAATTTCATTATGCATTTTCACTTCCACTACAAGCTTTTTTTTTAAATTCTCTTTTGCCTGCCTTGTATCTAACTTGCACATACATATGATTCATCCTCCATGTCCCCCCATTCATATGATTGTTCTTCCCCCAATACAATACAGCACCAGTGCAATAAAAATATTAATGAACTCTGTCACGTGGACATGCATTCATGCCCCACGTGTTCTGCTGAGGAATTTACTTTGCTTGAATAAGTACACACCGTACTTTAGTTCTGCAAAGAAAGGAAGAGCAGTTGCCTTGATGCAGCCTGAGCTGCTTTGATCTAACTGCACCCTCTGAGAATTACTAAGAAAAAAGACACACTCTGCAAAGGGAATTAACTTTGCTTGAATAACTGCATGCTGCACTTAAGTTTACAGATAAAGAGATAGAGCAAGAGAGCTGTTGCTTGAGTACTGCCTGCACTGCTTAACCCTGGTCACTCCCCCACTGAGCCCATTAAAGAGAAATGTTTTACAAAAGGAATTTACTTCACTTGGGTTTGGTGTTTTGGCAATTTTTGTTCGGAGAATCAGGATGATCTCAGTAATACAAGGAAAGGGAAGACATGGGTTTGTAGGAAGGAACAGGAGGAGGAAAAGGGTAAGACAGGAAAATATTAATTCCTATGAATAGTATTGGTAGAGGAATGTTGAGAGAAGAGATGGAAACAAATCTTTTTTGAATGTGAGGCTTTTAAAAATTTTTATTTATGCAATTTTTCAATCAATACTTTTTAAGTAATGACTTGCAAAGAAATATTGGACCAAGCAAAGAAAGAAGGAAATTTATCCAATAACACTAGAACTAAGAACCAATCCACTTCACTGAATTCATATCAGTCTACAAATAATGGGAACCAATACGTATGGAGAGATTGAGATATTATTCCAAAAGAAAAACTACTGATGTAGTGGTGTCAGAAGTGTGCTTTCAAATGTACCTTGAAATACTAGGCCTGTGGCCTAGCTGAAATGTCTTTGTCTCTTTTGTTTCACTGTAGCCTGCTTAGTAGTAGAACCACGCAGTAAGAAATGCATAGTTTAGCAGCTTCTCACCTTACATAACACGCCCCAGCTGACCTCTATTGGTGGGCGATCAAGGGGAACTTAATATGTGCCTATCATGAAGTACGGTAGCTAGAATGTGATAACAAATACTCGGAATACTCATGATCTTCATTGACCTATCATCAGTGTTTGACACAGTCGACCACGGAACACTACTAGCAAGACTTCAGAACATCGGACTACACGGAGCCACACTGAGGTGGTTCCACTCTTACCTAATGGACAGACAGATACAGGTCAAGATTGGGCCCAACACATCCCGACCCATAAAAGTCATGCAAGGCATACCCCAAGGATCCGCACTATCAGCTCTCTTATTCAACATCTACATCCAACCAATATGCAACATCATAAAAGAGCACGGGATAAAATACACAATCTATGCGGACGACATAATGATATACACACCAATCACCCTCAACAACCCAGACCACACCAAGATAACAGACTGTCTCACACATATGAACACCTGGTTTCAAGACAACAACATGACCATAAACTACAACAAGACCGAGGTGCTAATCATCACACGAAACTCCAACTTCATCCCCCCTGCCACATCAAGATAGGCACCACAATCATACCCATACAATCAGAAGTGAAATACCTCGGAGTGACAATGGACAAAGAACTTAACCTTCAGTCCCACATCAGCAGAACCACCAAAAATGCATACCACAGGATTTTATTTATTTATTTATTTATTTAGCAAACACTTATATACCGCTACTTCCAGCGATCAGAAGCGGTCTGATTATAGTTTTGGGATATGTCACAAAATCAAGACAGAAAGTTTGGGGCATAGATAGCAAGAAGAGGGGTAATACACAGCACACATCGCAGGGTCTACATATAGACCTTCCGGAACTATCATACATATGTACAAAAGCGCTTATCCTTTAACTATTTACATTTGACAAACGGCTATTCGTTTCTTTTTATCTTGTTGGATTCACATCTGGCCATAGTGGCAGTTGAATAGATGAGTTTTTAATTTTTTCCTGAAATCGAGTAGGTCATTTATTGCTCTCAGCTCATGTGGTAGGTTGTTCCATAAAGTGGGGGCAGAGAAGGAGAATGCTCTGCGACTAGTGCTGGATTTTACATGTCTGATGCTGTTTGGGACTATAAGTGTGTCTGCGTTTATGGTTCTCCTGCTTCTTGTGGTAGGTTGCAAGGCGATCAGGGTGGAAAGGAATGATGGGGCCAGGTTGTGAATTAGCTTGAATGTCGTTACCAATGTTTTGTATTGGATCCTGGCAGCGACTGGGAGCCAGTGTAGTTCCATCAATATAGGTGTGATATGTTCGGTGACGCTTGTTCTCATGATGATCCTTGCTGCTACGTGTTGTGCCAGTTGTAATCTGTTAGTCGTTTTCTTTGGTAGACCCTGTAAGATGGAGTTACAGTAGTCGAGGTGGGGCATGATGAGCGCTTGAGCAACTGAACGGAAGTCACATGGATCTAGTACATTCCGTAGGGGTCGTAGTACTCTAAGCTTGTGAAAGATAGCTTTGTTGGTGTTGCTGAGGTGTTTTTCCATTTTCAGTTTGCTGTCGATTATGACTCCTAAATATCTAATTTCCTTCTTAGTGTTGTAAGTATTGTTGCACAATGTGATTGTTGGTGGCGGTTCAAAGTCAGTTTTACTGGATATAAGCATAACTTCAGTCTTCTTATGATTAATCGACATGTTGTTTTGTTTTAGCCATCCCAACATCTCTCCCATGCAGGTTTCCAGCTGATCGTAATTTGGGTCAACGGTCTCAAGCTGTGTGTACAGCATGATATCGTCTGCGTATATGTGGTAGTTGATGCCATATTTCCTGAATATTTCACTGAGGGGTTGCATGTAAATGTTAAACAGTAGTGCTGAGAGTGCCGACCCCTGTGGTATGCCTTGGGTTTGAGTGAAGGCTTCGGCTTTTTCTCCGTTGAATTGGACTTGTGGCTTTCTGTCTGTTATGTAGGAGGAGAACCATTTCAGGGTGGTTTCTAATATTCCAATTGATGCCAGCTTGTTAAGGAGGGTTAGGTGATGTACAGTGTCGAAGGCAGCTGAGATGTCAATAAAAATAAGAATAAACATTTTCTTCCTGTCCTCTAGACCCTTGAGGAGGCAGTTAAACAGTGCCAATAGCAGAGTTTCAACCCCATGATTTTTTCTGAAACCGTATTGCTGTTTGTCGAGGGTTTCGTGGTCATCGAGGTGTTCTTGCAGTTGGATGAGGGCTGCTTTTTCTATGATCTTTGCTAAAAGAGATATGCTGGAGATTGGGCGGTAAGAAGATGGGTCTTCCTTGTTAAGCGAGTTGTTCTTTAGTATCGGTCTAATTATAGACTTTTTGAGCTGATTGGGCATGACTCCCTGTGACAATGATTGGTTCACAATGTGTGCGACCTGGTGGCCAATATCCTTTTTTGCTGCTTTAATCCAGGTGGTTGGGCAGGGATCAAGCAGGGAGGTGGTGGTATTTATATTGGTTATTATTCCAATTGCTTGCTTATCATCAATTTTGTGAAATTCGATCCAAGCCTGTTCTTTCGTCACTGCAGTTTTCGAGTGGGGTTCGGGCGGACATAACGCGGTTGTGGTTGTTGTTAGTTTGCTCGCATAGTGATCTGCGAAAATTTGGGGCTGAATAGTGTCACCCTGTTGTTCTGGTTGGGTTGTTTTGGTTAGTGTTTTCACTATTTGAAATAGTTCCCGTGGTTTGTTGATGGCTTTATTTAGTAGGCTGGTGTGGTGTTTCCTTTTTGCATCATCCACCTCGTCTTTGTATTTTACGAGGTATTTAGCTCTGAGTTCCAAGGTTTTGTTACGTCTCCACTTTTTTTCGGACCTTCTAAGTTCTCTCTTCCTTTGGGTTAGAGTAGTTGTATACCAGGGCTCTGATTGTTGTTTACCTGGGGTTGCTGTATTTTTCCATTTCGGGTTCGCTGCAGCCTGAATTCCTTCATCCCAGCTATTTGCTAGTGCATTGAGATCAGTAGATTCCAAGTCGATGTGTGCCTTGATGCTACTTGTGAGATCATCCAGATCAAACTTATTGAAGGATCTCAGTTGTTGCGTTCCTCGTTGGGCTTTCACATCTCTTGGTACCGCTGGGAGTTTTATCAGTAAGTCTATTTGGTGATGGTCAGACCAGGGTATGGCTTTGATTTTAATCAGTGGTCTATCATGGTGGTTGTTCTGTTTGCTCATAGGAGTAAAGACCATGTCCAGTGTATGTCCCTTTTCATGTGTTGGTTCGTTTATTATCTGATGGTATCCAAGTTGTGACATAGCTTCCATAGGATGAGACTAGTACGACGCCTCAAGCCCCTCCTCACTCAGGAACACTTCCGCACAGTTTGTCAAGCACTAATAACCCCAATCCTAGACTTCTGCAACCCAATCTATCTAGGTCTAACGAAACAGACACTAAGACCATTGCAACTGGCACAAAACACTGCAGCATGCATAATTGCTGGCACCACAAGACAAGAACACATCACACCCACCCTAAAAGAGCTCCACTGGCTGCCTATCAGTGCCCGCATTAGATACAAGACAATCATAAACATTTTCAAAATCAAACATCAATCATCATCTTTCAGCCTACACCCACTCATACAACCAGACAACAGCACAAGACCGAGAAGAAGAGGCACATTCAACCGTGTCAACACACCTAAAAATATCAACAGGATACGCAAGGACACCGAGAAACGAGCCTTAACAAAGGTGGCACCAACAATCTGGAATGTCCTCCCCGACGAACTATGTTCAACAACAGACCTTAAGGAGTTCAAGAAACTACTGAAGACAACCCTCTTCATAGAACACTACGGTGACATTATTTAAACCATGCAACAGACACCTCAATTCCCCCCACATGTCACTATAATTGTAATTAAGCAAGGAACTGATACCCATAGCATTGTAAATAGTGCACGCTGTAAATAGCACCACAAGAATCAACGTCCAGACACACTCACACGCATACACTACTCACTGCAGGTGCACACTATGCACTGTATCTTATTGATTGTTTGCTGTTCAGACCGCCTTGATTGCAGGATAAGGCTGTATAGAAATGTGTTTAAATAAATAAATAAATTAGTTTGCATATAGCTGGAAGTCTATAAATGGAACTGAAACCTTGGCCCGGGGGGGGGGGGGGAACTCAGTCTTTGGAAACTATTCCACTGAGTTCTCGCATGCTATTAAAACTGTTTGATTTCACGAAAGCCTCAGGTGTCTTTTCTTGGTCTGGTAATCTACTACATTTCTTGGTTCCCTGACCAAGAAAGGAAGACTATTTTGTCTCGGAGTGACGAGTCATTCATCTAGCGGGCTCCAGGAGTCCCGAGAGGTCTCGAGGCGCCACTGGACTGTTTCCGGATGGGACTTTACGACAGTCCTGGCGCCCGTGGGACTGATCGGATTCACTCACGAACCTAGAAGGGGCCCGGAAAACAAACCTGTTCTTTTCACCAGATCCGGTAAGTCTGATTTTGGTAATTCTCTGTACCTGGTATTGTTATCTGGCAATTCTCTGTATCTGGTATTGTTATCTGTAATTGAAAGGAGCGTGATCAACTCTTGGGACTGGTCCTAGTATGTCAGATGCTGACTGAACCCACCGGTTTCCCTTCTGGTATACTGTAAGATTATTCTGTTGGGTTTTTTTGTATGAAAAAACGGAACAAAAAAAAGACTCCGGAGTCACAGCACAGCTCAGAGACAGAGAGCAGTTATTTATAGCACAGCTCAGAGAGAGAGAGAGAGAGCAGTTATTTCTAGCAAGGAGAGAGAAACGAAAAAAAAAAAATAGGGGTGGGATATAAGGCGTGTATCCTTTTCACACAGACAGAACGAGAAAGTTTCAAGGGGTGTATCCTTTCTACACAGAAAGAGAAAGTTTTAACCCAGTCCTGCCTGGATTTCTACTTCAGTTGTTCCTGTTATAATTACTCTGCTTATTTCTGTGGGATTTGGGAGGGAGAAACCTGAATGAGTGAGAGAGGGACTGTGTTTGTTTTACAGTTGCTGGAGTGTGAGAGAGAGACAGTATTTGTATTGCAGCTGCTGGAGAGTTAGAGAGAGAGAGACAAAGGTTTTGAACAGCATTTCTGAACAGCAAGGGAGGGGATGTATTTATACTGAGCCTTCTGCAGTGTCTCCTTAAGAACTTTAAGAAGGATTTCTCTGGTGATTATTTAATTGTAATGACACTTGGGTCGATTGGAAGTTCTATGTGAACGGGAATGGGCCCCCCCCCCCTTCCTATCTTTAACCTGGCCTCCCCGAGGGATCTCTAGATATAGACCTGATACTAGATGTGCACACAGTCACCCTGCAAAGTCATATGACCCCAGTCCTGTTAAAGAAATATTGTCAGAAAGAGTGGCAGAGTTTTAAATCTTTGATTATAATCTAGCTAGCAGCGTGCACCCAGAGGAATTCATGTCCCGTAGTTCACAGAAAAATGCAGCCTAAAGTAAAAATAAAACTACCAGTTTTAGTATGGGAGTCAGAGACAGAAGAATTCACTAAGCTCGATCACCAGGCTCGGCAGGTTCAGCAGAGCCAACTAGGATTTCTCCCCCGATCCTCTCGACTTTCTCTGATAGTCAAAAGAGCAGTGAGGCAAGAATGCCATTTTCAGATACAGACCTGCCCAGCACTTCAGAAAATTCCCTGAGTCCCAAATCTGAAGGAGGTCAGTCCCAGTTTAGTACCTCTCCTCCCCACACTACCCTGAGTCTATATCATTGAGCTCTCCTTGAAGGCCTTAAAAAGGGGGGGGGGGGGCAGAAAGCAATGAATGTGGAAAATATCTGAGGTCCTGCAAATTCCTGACGAGAGTCCTGGCCAGTTTTATGAAAGACTCTGTGAATCTTTCCGTGTTTATACTCCATTTGACCCTGAAGCACCTGAAAACCAGTGGATGGTGAATACAGCATTCGTAGGGCAGTTACAGGGGGGACATTCAAAGAAAAATACATCAGATTGAGGGATTTGCTGGAATGAATATAACCCAGCTGATGTAAGTTGCTATGAAAGTATTTGTGAACAGAGATCAGGAGATGAAGCGTGAGTGTGAACGAAAGATGAAAAAGAAAGCTGATATGTTAGCAGCGGCGCTAGTCGAGAAAGAACAAGGAAAGTTAATGTGGGAACCGAAAAGCCGAGGCCGGGGTAGAGGAACCCGGCGAGGATCATTGGAGCAAGGACTATTGGAACAAGATCAATGTGCCTATTGCAGAGAAATGGGCCACTGAAAAAAAGAAGAAAAAATGAATGTCCCAATTGTGTCAGGCAATATTCCCTGCCCCGAAGAGATGTTGAGGGCATTCATAAACATCTCCAGCGATTACTTAAGTTTGGACTCCTGAAAACCATGCCAATCACCCTGGAATACCCCTTTGCTGCCAGTTCAAAAACCAGGTACTAATGATTACCGACCTGTGCAGGACCTGAGGAAGGTCAATGAAGCTGTGTTGTTACCATTCATCCTGTTGAGTCAAACCCTTACCATTTTCTGAGTTTGATTCCTGCACAAGCTACCTGTTTTACTGTTTTGGACTTAAAGGATGACTTTTTCTGTTTGAGATTGGCCACTCCTTGCCAACCACTGTTTGCGTTTGAATGGGAAGACCCTATTACTGGCAGTAAGACACAATTGACATGGACCCAGTTACCCCAAGGATTCAAGAACTCCTCCACGCTGTTTGGGGATGCACTTAGTCAAGATTTGCGTCAGATCCAGTCATGTCCCCTTCAACGTGTATTGCTGCAATACGTGGACGATCTACTCATCGCTGCTGTTTCCCCAGAATAATGTATTGCCGCCACTTCAGAACTTCTGCACTTGCTTTGGATGTCTGGCTATCGGGTGTCTCAAAGTAAAGCCCAGTTGTGCCAGACTGAAGTCAAGTACTGCCTGACGTGGAAAAACCATTCCATCTGTACGTCCATGAAGAAAGGGGGGTGGCCTTTTTGTCTCCGCACAGTAGCAGTAACAGCTCTCCTGACAACAGAGGCTTATAAATTGTCCCTTGGGCAAGAACTGTATGTTAAAAGTGCCACATGCAGTGCTGACACTGATGGAGTACAAAGACAATTATTGGTTTACCAACGAGCGGATGACAAAGTACCAAAGCATGCTGTGTGTGAATCCTCGGGTCCACATGGAGATAATGAAAAACACTCAATTCTGCCACTCTACTCCCTGTAGCACCTGGGCTACCCGAACATGATAGTATCCAGGTTATGGATGAAGTGTATTCCGGCCGCCCAGATCTAAAAAATGTACCACTGGCCTTTCCTGATGTTCGGTATTTTACTGGTGGCATCAGTTTTGTGGAAGATGGACAGCGGAAGGCCGGATATGCTGTGGTCGCTCCTGAGGTTGTTGTGGAGGCTGAGCCCTTACCCCTGGGACTTCTGCCCAGAAAGCTGAACTCATTGCCCTTACTCGAGCCCTCCAGTTAGCAGCAGGTCTGAAAGTAAACATCTACACTGACTCTAAGTATGCTTTTGTTACCCTACACACCCATGGGGCCCTGTATAAAGAACGAGGTTTGGTTACTTCAGGGGGGAAAGCTACACAACATAATGCTCAAGCCCCAAGCACTCTCTTGTCAGCCCTGAAGTATCTTACGTACTTGCAGATCAAGTATAAACAATTATGCCACATCTTTATGTATATAGTTTCATGTATTCCTCATCCATCCTGATATATGTCAATATGTAAATAGTTTCCCATGTTCACCAAGTTTTATTCCCTGTTATAATGTAAATTCAATCAGTCTTCTCTGATCTGAATACTCTTTGTTAAATGTAAACCGCACTGATAACAAATAGTGCGGTATATAAGAATTGTTAAATAAATAAATAAAAATTAATTAATTAATTAAGTATGCCCCAGACATCATGGCTCTAGTAGATGCTGTCTGGGAACCCAGGAAGGTGGCAGTCATGCACTGCCGGGGTCATCAGTCTGGGGATAGCCTGACTGCCTTAGGAAATCGGAAGGCAGACAAAGTAGCAAAGGAAACAGCTCTCTGCCTGATAAGGCCCAATCTAGCATTGGCTATAACAGCCCCACTATTCCCAGTGCCAGTGAATGACTGGGATCCCCGCTACCAATCGGACAAGCTAGACTATTTCTGTACCCAGGAGGGAGGGACACTGACTGAACAGGGATGGATCCAGCTGCCACCCCTCCAGAAAACTGAACCTAGCCGTATTGTTATCCCTGACACCTTAGCCTCGCATTTTGTCCAGGCGTTCCACCAGGTTACTCACATGGGAAAAAGCGCAATGGAGCAGGCCCTTCATCCCTGGTTTTATATTTCAATGTTAGGACCCCTAGCCGCATCAGTTTCACACCAATGCCTGACCTGTGCCTGAAATAATCCCCGACAAGGGAAATTACCACCCCCTGGTCTCCTAGCTGTAGGGACTGCTCCCATGGAAAGTTTTCAGGTAGATTTTACGGAGATGCCCAAGGCTGGGGGTCATAAGTACCTTCTGGTATTAGTCTGTACCTATTCAGGATGGGTTGAAGCTTTTCCCACCAGAACTGAGAAGGTTTGTGAGGTCGCCCGAGCCCTCATCAGAGAAGTCATACCCCGATTTGGACTCCCGTCAGTAAAAGGATCAGACAATGGCCCAGTTTTTGTCTCTCAGGTCACCAGACACCTAGCCCAAGCTCTACAGATAGATTGGAAATTGCACACCGCCTGCCGCCCTCAGAGTTCAGGAAAAGTTGAACGTATGAACAGGACCCTTAAATCCAAAATTTCCAAACTCTGTCAGGAGACCCGTCTCTGCTGGCCGTCTGTTCTTCCCATGGCCTTGTTGTACATATGGTCCTCTCCCCCATCAGAGTTTGAATCTGTCCCCCTTTGAAATTCTGTATGGACGGCCTCCTCCCTTGATTAAGGGGGATGCTAGGAGACATGGGTCAGATTGGATCTCTGCTGACCCGCCAAGAACTGCTGGCATTGGGTTCTGTATTGCGAAAAATGTTCACTCCTGGGTTCAAGAACGACTACCAGTAACGCTTCTTGAACCCATTCACCCCCACAAACCAGGTTCCGCTGTCTGGATTAAGGAGTGGAACTCTGACCCTTTGACACCCCGCTGGTGGGGGCCATTTACGGTCATACTGTCCACCCCCACAGCGGTGGAGGTTGCCGAACTTCTGCCATGGATTCGCCATACTTGAGTCAAGCCAGCAATCCATCTGACTGACAGCACCTGGACTGCCAGAACGGATCCTAACAACCAACTAAAGCTCATCCTGTCCAGAATGACTCAGCCTGCATGTCAATCAGCGCAATGCCCTACCCCTGTCACCACCGGAAGCTGATGGGTCTACGTACGGCTGAAGACTGAGGATCGACAACTCGGAACAAGGAACCCAAGGACCTGTTGTTTATAGACTATATTTATACCAACTGCAGTATTATGTATACTGAGTTTGCGGTAGTTGTATTTCTGATGGTAACCATGGGTTCTGTTGTAACTGATCCACTCCCCTGCATCCCCTGTTTGAAAGTAACTAAGACTGACCACAAAATCACTCAGACGCTGGTATATCATACTTATTATTCCTGTTCTAGTACCAAACAGACCCCCTGCCGTCACAATACTACTGACCTTACTATCTGTTACCATGCAGGAAAGGAGCCTATGTGTTTTAATCCTAAAGTGTTTCCTGTTTATTGGATCCTGGAAGTACGTGCTGACAATTTCCAGGGACCGCTCCTTAACTCTACCATGTTTGAGGATAGCCAGCCTAAATCCTTGTTTTTCGATGCGTGCCTCGCAATCGGAAAAACCTCTTATTCTGGTGGTTGCGGTTCCCTCAAATGGGAACGCACCTATTCTACAAATGATAAGTACAAGTGCCCTCAACGTGCCTATAATTGGGGCCAGTGCACGGGCGTCAATGCGCCCAACCACTGGGTAGTGGCTGCGGCAGGGTCATATTTCTGCCCCCGGTGGGAGCGTATATATTTCGCCTCTTGGCCAGAAGTACCTACTGGCCATCAAGGGGATGATCGCAAAGCAGTTTTAACGAGGATGTCGGCCTCCCCCTAATTGTCAAACTTCCACCTGTAATCCCCTTAATCTCATTATTTTGAACCCTTGTCAGGACGACTGGCAAATGGGGCAACTTTTTGGCCTACTCATTTATAGCCAGGGTACAGACCCTGGCACTTATCTTTATGTCCGGGTAATAGCAGAAAAAAAAGTCAATCCTACCTGATTAGTGTTTTACACTCATTCTACGAGGAAATGGCGACCCAGATGGACACCATACCCACAGCTGTCAGAAATTTATTCCTTGAGTTAGCTGAGACCGTGACTACACAACTGAATGTCACCTATTGTTACTTCTGTGGTGGCACCAATATGGGCGATCAGTGGCCCTGGGAAGCTCAGGAGTGTAATTATTCTTCATCCTCCTATAATCAGTCCCAGTTTAAACCCACGGCTAGTGAATGGGTATTGCAGACCTCCATTATAGTGAATATATGTCTCTCCCGGATCTGCCCAGGATTCACCACACCGGTAGGGAATGCCCCAAGTGCATTATACAGTATTATGGCCCTGCAACATGGGCCGAGGATGGATCCTATGGTTACCGTACCCCTATTTACATGCTGAATCATATTATTCGCTTGCAAGCTGTTCTAGAAATTATTACTAATGAGTCATTAGTAATGACACCAGCAAGGCTTTGACCCTACACGCAAAACAAAAACACTCAAATGCGCACAGCTATTTATCAATCGGCTGGCCCTTGATTATCTTTTAGCCGCAGATGAAGGGGTCTGTGGGAAATTTAACCTCACTAATTGCTGCCTACAGATAGATGATACTGGAAAGGTTATTGAAGACATTACTGATCGCATGCAAAATTTAGCCCATGTTCCTGTTCAGACCTGGAATGGTCTATCAGTTGACAGCTGGTTTGGGAATGTTTTTAATGGGTTAGGTGGTCTGAAGTCCCTTATGGCCTGCCTTGTTGCCTGCGTGGTTTACACGCTGCCATTGACAGTACCGTTGACCGCAAATCCGCTGCCTGTGTCAGTACGGTCCGGTTCCAAACACGGACCCAGCACATGGTTTACATCCTGCGCCTGCTTATAATACTTGGCACCCTGCTGGCGAGGGTGCTGAATTAAAGGGGGGAGTGTAGTAGTGTCAGAAGTGTGCTTTCAAGTGTACCTTGAAATACTAGGCCTGTGGCCTAGCTGGAATGTCTTTGTCTCTTTTGTTTCACTGTAGCCTGCTTAGTAGTAGAACCACGCAGTAAGAAATGCATAGTTTAGCAGCTTCTCACATTACATAACACGCCCCAGCTGACCTCTATTGGTGAGCGATCAAGGGGAACTTAATATGTGTCTATCATGAAGTAGCTAGAATGTGATAACAAATTATTAGTTTGCATATAGCTAGAAGTCTATAAATGGAACTGAAACCTTGGCCCGGGGGGGCTCAGTCTTTGGAAACTATTCCACTGAGTTCTCGCATGCTATTAAAACTGTTTGATTTCACGAAGGCCTCAGTTGTCTTTTCTTGGTCTGGTAATCTATTACAATATACTGTGCTAGCTAAAACATTGTAGCATAACTTAGTAAATGACAGCAGATAAAGAGCAGCATGGCCCTTCCTGTCTTCCCAGTAAGGTATTGTTTACTTTGGATTGCAACTGCCATACTATGCAAGTTACCCCCCACTCTGCGCGTTTACTTTGATTTGTAACTGACACTTCATACAGGTTACCCCCACTCTGTGCCTTTTTTGATGTGTAAAAATCATTAAAGCTTTTCTTTGAGCTGGAATGCTCTTCTTGCTATATATAAGGATCCCCTATGTTTATCCCATCTCTACCACTTCCACCTGGCATCCACCACCCTTTCTATGAAAAAGTATTTCTTGATGTTGCATTTAAGTTGCCTTCTTGTAGCTTCATTTCATGCTCTCTAGTTTTCAAGCTTCCGTGTCTTTGAGAAAGGCTTGTTTTATCATTAATACCTTTCAAGTATTTAAATGTTGTTATCACATCTCCCCTGTCACTCCTGTTCTCTAAGGTACACATATTCCAGTCTTCACATTTCTTCTCATACACCCACAACACACCCCGATTCTACATGGTTAGCATCAAGGCGTGTAGCGTCGGAACTGGTGGATATTCATCGGAACTAACCCTGTTAATGCCGATGAACATCCCTCTATAGTGGCATTTATATGGTTTGCTAGGCTGTTAAACCATGTGAATGCCTTTGAATATCGGGCCCATAGGTCCCTATGGGGTCTTTTTAGAAGTGCTAAACACAATTTTGATGTGCCAGTATTTCAAGTCATGGGGCACATACAAATCATCGTTTTGAAAAGACAGTGACATAGATATTGTATGCATGCTACGGGTATGTACATATGCAGACTTTTCTGAGTGAGGCATTCTGGGGGCATGTTCGAGTGGGGCAAGGTCATGTCCGAAAGCTGTACATCCAGAAAGCATTTCTGAAGTACCCACATATATGCAGGGCAGTGGCCTTGCACGTGCCATGCTAGAGCAGTAATAACGGTGAAATAAGCAGGGTAATTTGCTGTCTGCATTATTGGTAATTGGAAGAGACTGGCATTTGAACTCCTGGCCTCACATTCATCTGTTTGCACATATAAAGGGAGGCCAGGAATTCAAATGCCAATCTCTTCCAAGCACCAATAATGCAGTCCGTCAAGCAGACAGTAAATTGCCCTGCTTATATCACCGTTATTACTGCTTTAGCATGGCACATTTGCATACAGGTGTCCTGTCAGCAACTCTTCCTGTGCCTTGTCCTATCTAGTGTCTGACTGCTTCCCAATCCTTCCCAGACCGCATTCCATCCATTCCAAATCTCCAACCCCAGCGTACCAAACCCACTCCCATCTGTTGTCTCTCTGGCCAAATGCTCTGTGAGCTGTGCATTAATTCCCATATGGGCTGATGTAGAAACACCAACATGTCCTTTGCATGCAGATAACGCAACTTATATGCACAAGTTCTGGCACACCAAATGCAGAAAAGAGATTGGCATATGTGTAAACAGCAAAGAAAAGTATGCACATATAGCAACTCCAAGCATAGTCAAATTATACGCAAATGTGTGCACATATTAAAATGAGATGCTAATACTGCCTGCGCCCGGTGCAGAGAAACGTGTAGAGGTTTATGTAACCATCGAAGAACCAATATCATTGGTCTGAGGTGGCTTAAACATCTTGTGCATGTAGGGAAAAAAATTTCTGGTGACCCAGCATCCTCGATTCCCCCACCCAATAAAAAAAAATCACAATAGCGCAGCGGCCCTGATTCTCCCACCCAATTTAAAAAAAAAAAAAAAAAACTGGTGGCCCAGCAGCTCCAATCCCCTCACCCACAGTATATTCTGGGACTTTGCTGTGCTGTTATACTCCTATTTGAGTCTGTCTCTTCCTGCTCAGTGCCCGTGCTGTACATTTAGGCCCTGTGTGGGTGTCAGTGTCTGTGTGGGTGTGTTTGTGTGTGTGTGCGGATGAATGTGTATGTTTGTGGACAGGTGAATGTCTATGCAAGTGAGAGTGATTAGATGTGTGAGGACATAACTGGGTAGTGGAGTGAACAAGGTTGCTGGTGGTGGGGTGAACTAGTGTGCTGGTGGTGGGAGTCATCTGGCATGCTGAAATGAACACTTTGGGGTATGTTTACTAAACCGGGCTAATGGTTAACCCGGGCTATCTGCCACTAGGTCCCATATTATTCAATGGGACCTAGTTGTAGATAGCCCGGGTTAACCATTAGCCCGGTTTAGTAAACATACCCCTTTGTGTTGGCAATGCTGCATGAGGCTCACAAGAAGAACAGGATGGCTGCAAGGAGGCATCCATATCACAGGATCTATAGGCCCAGAACCCTGTATATGAACTTGACTGATGAGCAGTGCCTCACCAGGTTCTGCTTTGACGAGGCAGCCATCCACCATCTCTGCCAGGAACTGGAGCCACTTCTTAGCTCAGCCACACACTGGACCATGTCTGTCCACCTCAAGACCATCACAGCCCTTGCCATCTTAGCAACTGGCAGTTTCCAGTCTGTGTTGACAGCCACTTCAGGTCGCAGCCAGTCTGCAATATTGCAATATATCCTGTAGTTCCTGAGGGCCTTCCTAACTCACACAGTTGATATTATAGTCTTTGCATAGACAGTACAGCGGAAGCAACAAAATGATCCTACAGTTCTAAAAGGTGACTAGATTTCCATCAGTGCTGGGGTTCATAGACTGCAAACATGGTTCTCAGACCCCTACAAAGGAGGGAACCGACCTTCCAAAATAGAAAGACATTCCACTCAGTCAACATGCAAGTCATGTTTAATGCACTAGATGAAATAACAAATGTCTTTCCCAGATTCCTAGGTTCATGCCATGATGCCTATATCCTCACCCACTCAGGAATCTATGAAAGATTGAGAACAGCACTATAACTGGTGGATGGCTGTTAAGATGTCTCCTGGGCCCCTCCCTCCCTCTCTCCTAGCCACCCTGCAAAGTGTCTGGCAGCTGTAGCAGCTGGTCAACCGAGACCCCATCTACACTGTACTACAACAGAAAGAGGCAGGCAGATCATTAACCAGACCATGAAGGTGATATAGGATACTCCCTGAGACCATGGCTCCTAACCTTCATAATGGCATCATGTTCACAAGCAGAGGCACATTACAACAAGGTCCACAGGCTCACAAGGGCATAATAAGTGAACTTATCACCAATGTAATTTACTAGAAATGTATACAGTTTCCCCCAAGTTTAACTCCATGTTAAATCCCTGTTCTTTGTAAACGATGGCCAAATTTAACAGACCAAGTGTTACACTGTTTCAATGTAAACCACACTGATGACAAAGAGCGCGGTATATAAGAAATGTTAAATAAATAAATAAATAAATAATAGAAATAACCTTGGCCAGCTGAAGAGCTGCTTCAAGTGTCTGGATTGATTGGGAGGAGAATTTCTGTACAGCCCTGCAAGGGTCTGTGAAGTATTTATGACCTGCTGTATGCTACACAATTATGTACTGTGGTAAAAGCCAATACCTGTCAGAAATGCAGGACATAGCACAAGAAGAGGCAAATGCAGATTCAAAGGTGCCAGGGAATGAAGATACAGGACACACATATCAACATATACTGTGACAAGGAAGCTTGTATTGAGCTTATGGAAATAGGAAAAGGTGATGAATTTGCTTTGAGGAAAAGTGAAATCCCTGCAGTGCATGGATTTCAGCTTCTACATAAAGAAAGTAAGCTGAGAGAAACTAAACCTAGGCTGCCACACCCAAGTTCTGCTGATCTAGTTGCAGGCTTGAGAGATAATTACAAGCACCTGAGCAGAGAGGAAAAGTTAGTGCCCTGGAAGTAGGGATATAAACCTTTGCTAAAGTCAAAGCAAGGGAAGAAGCAGGAGAGGGAGAGGAAGCAAGAACTGCAGGAAGCAGAGGAGCAGGAACAGGTTCAGATCCAGGTTCCTGATCAGAAGGTTCGGAGAGCTCAGAAGTTGGAGCCCAGGACTCAGCACAGGAGTCAAAGGAGCCAAGCTTGGAATAGGGAGCATTGGCAGAGCTCCAAGAGGGAACTCAGAGAAGCGAACCAAGAACTGTTTCCAAGAGGCTAGAGAGAGGCAAGTGAATACAGCCAGGGAGAAGTGTCCACAGCTTCAGGTACAATCTATCCTTATCAGGTGGAGCTGGGCTCAGGAGAGACATGGGGATCCTCAGAGAGAATACACCCGGAGACATACTTTAAGAGCTCAGAGCAGGGCACTGCATTTTCAGAGCCAGAGAAGATACAGGTTGAGCCTATAGAGCAGGATTTCCTGTCTCCAGAAATGCCCATGGACTATACTCTATGCCAGGCTACTAGCGTTGAATCCCTATGCTAAAGATAGCTGAAAAGGTGAAAGTCTCCTAGAAGCAGTGTATTGAAACCTAGCCTGAAGTGAAGGTAGGAATTTACTCTTCTAATGGGGAGATATCTGTTACATGTGCTATTAAATGCTTAACGAAGACAAAGTTAAAAAGAAGACATTTTTACTTTGTTGAGGGAAGAAGCTGTGTTTCCCATATCAGTTACATTGTTAAGCAGCTGCATATAGTTAATGGCTGTGAAGCCATAGTGAAGCTCATCCATGCTGTTGTAAATAATCCTGAGCGAATGAATGGAGAAGTATCCTGTTACGGTCTACATGGACTTTGTTTGCGTTTTGAAATAAATTCTGTCATTTGCCTTCACCTTCAGTTTCATGACTACACTTCATCTTAAAAGGCCAAACTACAACTCCCAGCATGCATCAGAGGGAAAAATAGTTTATCTAAGCTTTATAAGAGAAGTTAACCACAACCTCACCCCTCTAAGCCTGAGGCAGGGGGCAAGGGCGTGACAATACTCAATCTGATCCTGGGGTGTCCAACTTCCCACTCCCTCCATAGTGGAAACAGAAGATGTTGAACACCTCCTGTTCTACATAGCTTGCTGATTGGGAGAGGCAGTCCATCAACTAATGGCCTTGGCTTTCATGTGTGTGGCCCTGTGAACCTGAAATAATTTCCTCAATGTCCCGGTTATTATGGTATATGGTATTTATCTTCCTCACTTGGTTTGCAGCTTGTCGTGCTGTGAGGGCTTACGTGCATCAGTGATGCTGAGAGCTAAACTATCGGTAGTTTAACTACTGGCAGGGTCTCCCAAGATGGACAGGTCTCAGCTGAGGTGCCAGACCAAGACAAGCCACCCATCTTGGCAGCAGCAAAATGGGATAGTGTTGACGGCGGAGGATCACATTTTTGTGACAACGGCAACAACACCAAACTTAAACTGCGCGGAAGAAAGGCCCGGCAATCTACTTCTGTATCTTGCCATGAAAACCCAATGGATAGTTACAACAAAACAAATTGTGCTATGGTGCTGGAAGATATCTAGTCATACCTATCCGATAGATGGCAATATGTGCAAACAGAGACCTCCACCTCCAAACCGTTCCACCAGAAACAAGGCGTCCCGCAAGGTTCCTCCCTATCAGCCTTATTGTTCAACATCTATATGCAGCCTATTTGCAACCTCATACGATCATTCAACGTCGAATGCATGATCTATGCTGATGACATGCTACTCTACAAACCATTCCAGATTGACCAGATTGACCTCACATCACTAACTAACTGTTTTAGCACAGTGGAAAAATGGCTCCAAAACCAGAATCTCAGAATCCAGCACAAAAAGACCGAAGTGCTGTTCATCTCCAGAAACCCCAATTTTTCCCCTCCAGCCTGCCTAAAAATCGGAGAGATAGAACTGCAAACTAAACCCTCAATCCGCTACCTGGATATGAAGACACACATTGGCAACATGGTAAAATCAACATACCATACCATAAGATCAAGTCACTCAAGCATCTGCGCCCCTTACTACAACCGAACGACTTTCGAACAATCTTTCAGGCACTAACCCTTCCCCATCTCAATTACGCCAATGCAATCCTCCAAGGGCTTCCACAATCCACCCTGAGCCCGCTCCAACTCGCCATGAATGCTGCAGCCAGAGTTATAAATGGGACATCAAGGCGAGACCATATAACAACCATCCTCAAAAGTCTCCACTGGCTCCCAATCCATTGTAGGATCACCTTCAAGATCTTGCTACTAACATTCAAGACCATCAATGGCCTCGCCCCCTCTTCACTCGCTGACCTCACGCACATTACTCCCCCAAATAGAGTCAGACGACAGACTGCAATGAACACCTTGTTAATCCCCAAAGCAATGACCCATTGTACACAATCAACTTTAAATAGGGCATTCAGCCTCTGCGCACCCAGATCCTGGAACGCTCTTCCGACCAATATACGAGCAATCCCTAATCTAGCTAAATTCAGGAAAGCACTGAAGCACTACCTCTTCCTCAAATGCTACCCGGAGGTAGATACACCCTCTCTCACAACAAAGCTACACAACCACATGTAAATATCCTCAAAGTGATGTATAATGTGTAATTACTTTTCTGTTAGCCATACAGATGTAAATAGTTAATACAGTTATCCAAGTTGAGCTACCTGTTATATGTAATTACGGTGTAATCCCCCACCGTAAAACACCCCGATGTTCCATGTAAACCACACTGATATCGAAGAGCGCGGTATATAAGAGAAATAAATAAAATAAATAAATAAGATGAGACCCCCAGGTCAGAAGGCACTCAACTAGCTACTGGGGAAGAGCTGAAGACTTTTCAGAGTAAAGCCAGCATTTATGATGTGGTTGGATCAAAGCCCTCAGGAAGTCTGACTGCTGATGTAGCTGCGCATGAAATGAGAGTCAGAAGCTGTAAAGATGTCTTACACATTGGAACATGGAATGTACGAAGCATGAACCAAGGGAAGTTGGAGGTGGTCAAGAATGAAATGGAATGTGTACAACTTGATCTGTTGGGTGTCAGCGAACTGAAATGGACTGGCATCGGGCACTTTGCATCAGATGATCACATGGTCTACTATGCGGGAAATGAAAGACAAATAAGAAATGGTGTTGCATTTATAATAAAGAAGAAACTTGCAAGAACTGTAATGAAATACAATGCAGTCAGCAAATGTTTAATCTCTATTCGTCTACGAGGATTGCCTATCAACACAACTATAATTCAAGTATATGCCCCAACAACAGCTGCAGAAGAGAATGAAATTGAAGAGTTCTATGAACAAGTACAAGCTGAAATTGACAGAACATGCAAACAGGATATCCTGATAGTCATAGGTGACTGGAACGCAAAAGTTGGCAACAAAGAAGAAGACAAAATAGTTGGAAAATATGGACTTGGCAACAGAAATTAAGCTGGAGAAAGACTGATAGAATTCTGCAAGACCAATGATCTATTCATCTCAAACACCTTCTTCCAGCAACACAAGCGGTGACTGTACACATGGACTTCACCCAATGGATTGTATAAAAATCAAATTGACTACATCTGTGGAAGTCAACGATGGAAAAGCTCTATAACATCAACAAAAACAAAACCTGGAGCTGACTGTGGTACAGATCATCAACTACTAGTATGCAAACTCAAGCTAAAGTTGAAAAAGAGCAAACCACTCATGAATGCAGCAAAATATGACCTTGAGAATATACCACTGGAATTTAAAGACTGCCTGCAAAATCGATTTGCTGCTTTAGATACAAATGACAGAGCTCCGGAAGAGTTATGGAATGACATCAAGAAGGCTGTGTTAGAAGAAAGCGAGTAGTCTCTACAAAAGGTGAAAAAGCAAAAATGGCCAAAATGGATGATGGAAGAAACTCTGAAAATTGCCCAGAAACGCAGAGAAGCTAAAGCCAGAGGAGAAAGAAAGACAATCGCAGAACTCAATAGAGATTTCCAACGTGCAGCAAGACAGGACAAGGAAAAGTACTACAACGATGCATGCAAGGAAATAGAAGCAGAAACTATTAGAGGAAGAACAAGATTGGCTTTCCTAAAGCTACGAAAGTTAAAGAAAAAGTTCCAGCCTCGAATTGGAATGTTACAAGATGCTCAAGGTTTTATGTTGAATGATGCTGAGAAGATCAAGAAAAGGTTGAAGGAATATACAGAGTTTTTATATAATAAAGGTCAAGTGGACCAACAGCCATTTCAACCTGTACCTTATGATCGGGAACCATTGGTGATGAAAGAAGAAACTGAAGCAGCATTGAAAGCCTTATCAAAGAACAAAGCACCAGGCATTGATGTCATTCCTATAAAAGTATTGCAGCAATCTGATACAGCTGTTACCATACTTACAAGGCTCTGCGAAGAAATATGGAAGACAACATCATGGCCAACTGACTGGAAAAGATCTGTGTTTATACCAATACTAAAGAAAGGTGATCCAACTGACTGTGGAAATTATCGAACAATCGCTCTGATCCCACATGCCAGCAAGATTCTACTGAAGATTATTCAAAAGAGACTACAACCATACCTGGAACAAGAACTACCTGAAGTGCAAGCAGGGTTCAGGAAAGGGCGAGGAACGAGAGACATCATTGCGGATGTGAGATGGATCCTTGAAAAGACTAAAGAATACCAAAAGGATATCTATTTGTGCTTTATCGACTATAGCAAGGCTTTTGACTGTGTAAACCATGAGAAACTCTGGGCCACATTAAGAAGCATGGGTATACCAGAACACCTGATCGTTCTCTTGCGCAATCTGTACATTGATCAAGAAGCAACAGTTCGAACGGAACAAGGAGAAACAGAATGGTTTAAAATAAGCAAAGGTGTAAGACAAGGCTGCATACTTTCCCCCTACCTGTTTAATTTATATGCAGAACAAATCATCAGAGAAGCAGGATTGTATGAAGACAACAGAGGTGTGAAGATTGGTGGAAGACTCATCAACAACCTTCGCTATGCTGATGATACTACATTACTGGCTGAAAGTGAAGATGATCTGAAACATTTGCTTCTCACAATCAAAGAACATAGTCTCAAAATGGGCCTGCACCTTAATGTAAAGAAGACGAAGATCATGACAACTGGCATAATCAACAGGTTCATCGTTGAAGGAGAAGACATTGAAATTGTGAACAACTTTAACCTACTTATATCAACTATCAATAAAGAAGCAACAAGCAGTCAAGAAAATCAAACGACGCATTGCTCTTGGCAGAATGACTATGAAAGACCTAGATAAGATTCTCAAGAGCAGAGATGTCTCTCTCCATACAAAGATTTGACTTGTTCAAGCCATGGTATTTTCAATAACATCATATGGATGTGAAAGCTGGACAGTGAAAAAGACAGGCAGGAAGAAAATTGATGCCTTTGAATTATGGTGCTGGCGGCGAATACTGTGTATACAATGGACTGCCTGAAGAACAAACCAGTCGGTACTGGAGGAAATCTAACCTAAGCTTTCTTTAGAAGCTCAGATGACAAGACTTCGCCTTTCATACTTTGGACACATCATGCGAAGAGAGAGATCATTAGAGAAAGACATCACGCTTGGCAAGATAGAAGGTCAACGCAAAAGAGGAAGGCCAGCAATGAGATTGGTCGATACAATAACAGCAGCTATGGGTACCAGTCTGTCAACAATGAGCCGCCTGACTGAAGACCAAACACAATTTAAGATAGCTATCCAGAGGGTCGCCATGAGTCGACTCCGACTCGACGGCACTTAACAACAACAACAACATTTATCTTCCTATATATCTCCAGCCGCTTTCTCTGCTTTTGATAAGTACTTATGCGGACACTGTTATTGCTCAGAAGAACTTCCTGGTTAGCTAGGACCTCCTGTACAAGGATGTTAACCTCTCCCTCACTGAAGTTGACTTTGTGTGTGAGGATATTAGCATTTGGTGCCATGCTAATGTCAAAGTCAGTCCTACCAATGACATTTGTAAAATGCGGAGGACACACCCAAATGGCTCTTACATGCATGTTTATGAGAATGGGGCAGGAATATGTCTAATCTGGGCTTTCACATTTATGAAATGACTCATCAGTGTGGATATGATCGTTGATGTAGACATGTGCATCAGTCATTTTATAAACATATGTTTTTGGCACACCCAGGATTTTCCTCTCACAGTATGCTTCTTTCCACCTGCCTTTGGTATAGGGCTGCAAAGCATATGCCATTTCTGGGTCACTAATATACTGCAGGGTATACATATCAAGTTTGTTGGAGGAATATTTGTGTGGAAGCACTACACTGACTGGTAGTTGTGTAGGTGCTCCCCCCCCCCCCCCCTTTGTAGACAACTGTCAATTGCAGTATGAGGAGTCATGATAGTAGTTTTCTTCACATCTTTATCGAGTCTCATGTACCTGTAGCTTATATAATGTTATCTGTTTCTGCTTCATGTAGTGGCCTGGAGAATCCAGTGATGCAGTTTGAAGGGCGCCTCTAGGGTGGGATGTTAACTGTCATAGTATTGTATGCTTATGTAGCCTACTGAGTCACCCCACAGCCATAGTTTATCTTTTGTATGTAGGAGTGGGGGGGGGGGGGTTTGGGGACCAGCTGCTTAACTGATTTTACCTTGTATGAATATGTAGCCTATTGAACCCCCCATAGTATGTTTTATCTTTGTACGTAGGGTCAGGGGCCTCTGGCCATTGACCTAGTATGTTCACTATTGCCCAGTATATATCCATCTGTACCATTAATGCATTTCATATACTCCCCCCCCCCCCAAGGATGATGGCAATAGTTTTAAAAATGCTCATCTTATAGATATCCTCTTTCCCCTTGCCTATCTAAATTGTGAGGCATCTGTGGCAGCAACAGTGTAGGCTGTAGTAGCTCCATTTGCGACATGGCTCCGGGTGTCAATGCATACTGACAGACTCAGAAATCACACTTGTGTCTCCACCCTAACAGCTTTGCAACATTGGGTGTAGAGGCAGAATCTGTGATAATTTACAGTCTAAGGCTTCTTGACCAACTCTATTCTACATTGGTCACATAGAAGGTCCAGAGGGCGGGAAAGCATCTCTCATTCAGTACCTCAAGACAATGAGATTGGGATACCATTAGGGGTCCAAATGCACAGTTTGATGGCTAATGTGTCATGCTTGGGTCCCATGCACTTTGATTCTGTGTACAGTATATTGGGTATGGGGACAAACATTATTCTAACCTTCTGTTTTTGATAAACATGGGTACTTGAGAGCCCTGTCACAGACTTCTGTTCCTTATAGGGGTCATTCTGAGATGCGAATAGCGGGGATGGATGCCCAGCTTGGATGTCCAACCCCCACTATTCATAGGGAGTGAATTCCAAACCCTAGGTTCCCTGCATGCACAGTGGGCTTGTGAGGGGAGTGCTGGATGGGGCAGGTGGAGGAGGACTGGGGGCAGAGAGGGGGCCCATGACACCAGAAGTACAGGGCCTATTCCGGTCATGGCCCTGTATGTTTGGCAAGGCCAAGATGGCCGGGGGACTTATTCCTCCTCTGAGGTGGAATAAATCCCCCCCCCCCAAAGATGGTGATCGGGCCCATCAGACCCCCACACCGAGGTGAGCAGCAGCAGGTGGTGCCCCGTCACCTGATACCTGTCCTAGAAAACCATGCAGAGGGTTTGGCAGATGAAAAATGTGGATGAGAGCACCATCAAGCCCTCGGTGCTCCTGCTGGGTGTCCTAGTGCCAAGGCAATGGGACACCACAGCACCAGGAGTCCAGCAGGAGGGCAATGAATGTCCTGCACTTCAGAATTGGGAACACATGGGCCATCTAAGTGCCCGATTCTGCAGCCGCAGGAATGTCTAGCTGTCGCAGTTGCAAAATCAGGTGTAATTGGGCATGTCCTTCTTTTGAATGGCCGGACGGCCTGGATGCGCCCTGAGTAAAATTGGCCTCCATGTAAAGGGAGTGATCACTGAAAAAAGAATTATGACATTCATCTTTTTGTGTTCACTGTTAGTATCTGGCATCTGTATGGCTGTATTTGCCTTCATGTATTGCAACTCCTGTGAAGTGAAGTGAAAATTTAATAAATGTCCTCATTATATATCTCAGGTGTGCAATTGCTTTCCTCAACATCTGAACTGGTGTGCAGGATGTTTATGGCAAACACCCAGGTTTTAGGACCTGATATTCAAAAGGCATTTACATGGTTTACAACCAAGTAAACCATGTAAATGCCTTAAACGTGGATATTCAATAGCACCTACAATATATGGTTAGTACCATTAAATAGCCTCGACTATTTCCCCTATGTGCCCCGATGCTATCCGGTTAGTATCAGGATTTGTTGGGGGCGTTCTTGTGCGGAGCAGAGGTGGTGACTGACGCTGACCGTGTAGCAGCGATATTGGACTGCTATGTGGTTAGTGGTATGTGGCTAAAACTAGGTCAGCTTTTGGCTCATCTAGTTCTAGCTTGGACCACTAACTGTGTAGTAGTTCAATATTGCCACTACACGGTTAGGCTCTGCAGCATTGACCCCTTGGTGTACAACCCTGATATTCAATGCCATTACCATGGCATTGAATATCCAGGGTTAAAGGTGAATGGGCAGGGCTAAGAAAATGGGCCCTTAGAACCCTGTCCTCAGTACTGAGCAATCTGGCTCGTAAAGGCGGATGGCTACAGGGGATATGCAGTCTTTAGAAAGGACATTGGACACAGCAACCATTGTCATAGAAGTTGCATGAGAACACAACATTAAAAAAGCTGCACTACAGCTTTTATACCATGCTTTGGTCACAGCCAGAAGCTGGCCTCAAACTAGTGACCTATAGCTTAGAAGGTATACATTTGGTAGGTAGTACTCCTATGATTCCCTAGGGCTTTGTTACAGCCAGTCTGCTCTTACCAATATCATCTATTGGAGGTGATTGTCATTCCTATTCCATGATTTGATATACCACTCTTTGTTAGACATACAGAGTGGTTTACAACTAGTAATTTGAAAAAGGAGGAAAATAATGCTAATGTGTAGACAGGAAAGGAAGAAAAGGACACAAGAGGGGAAGGAAAGAAGGGAGAGAGACTAGCACATCAGGAGAACACAGTAGGAGAGCACTACAGGACAGTAGCCAACAAGATAATTATGTCCAACAAAGAATGCAGGATGGTGCAGCCCATAGGTTGGAGGTTGGTTGGAGGTCAGTCAAAGGCCTGTTCACGGAGATGCATTTTCAAAAAGGCTTTGAACTTATTGAAGGAGAGTTCCAAATGGATTTGAGAAGGCAGACAGTTCCAAAGGGCAGGAGTAATGCAGGAGAATGCAGAACATCTGATAGTCTCATTATGGAAATGAGAAAGAGAAGTTTGGACTAATCTGTTGTCATGAAGGGAGCGTAGCAATGGAGGGGGGGGGGTGGATGTATGGGATGGTTAGGCATGAGAGATACCGAGGTGCATTGTTGTGGAGAGCTTTGTGTACTAGGATAAGGATCTTGTAGTGTAGGCATTGGGGAAGCAGAATGTCTTTGCTTTGACCAGGGCCCAAATGGCTGTGTTTGGAATGGATTGGAGCCTCTTTAGCTGGGGGCTAGGAAAATTGGAATAAATGATATTACAATAGTCAAGCCTCACGATGACAGTACTCAGGAGGACAGAGATTTGCGTGGAAGTATACAAGAAAGGACACAAGGCGCGGAAAGTATGGAGAGCAGAGGTGGACTTGGTAAGATGGTTGATGTGTATACCGAAGGACAGCTCGGAATCAGAATAATCCCTAAAGCAGGAGCCAGAGAAGGGGCTCTCACTGAGCCAGTAATCCAAGTGGCAGTGATGTTAGCAGGGATGAGCTTCAGGCATTTGCATGAAATCAAAAAGAAATACTTTCCAAGGCAGTGTTAGTGGAGTAGAGGCCAGGAAAGGAGCTGTGATCTTTGAAATAAGGATTATGCCATATGCATACATGCCTAAGGAATGGATAAGATTGGCCAGCTGGACCACAGCATAAAAAACCTGCCCAATATAAAGGAGAATACCCTGCTCCCCGCTATTTCACTGTGGGATCATTCACTTTGTAGGGGGACAGAGCATAGCCCCTTCCAAACATGATATCTTCCTTTTTATGCTTTGTCAGTAGTGTTTCTTTATGTTTATCATTAGTAGCACTATTGGCCAGCTTGGTTATGGGGATTTGAAATGTGGTTCTGGTCATTTAATATGTTTATTTGCCTTTTTGGTTCCTGCACATGTATCACTACTATCACTTTTCTGGGTTTCCCTGGTTTTGCTGTACATTGCTGAGTAAAATGGTTTCTCTCTCCTGCAAATGTGCCTCTAGCACGAGGTTTTCACTGGCGCTAATTTTCAGAGCTTCATTTCATGGCATTAGTGTGCATGGGGCCTCTTCCCGCCCACTCTCCGCCCATTGACCCCTCATCTCCGCCCTTGGGGAGCCTTACTCCGCCCTCTGGGGAGCCTTCCTCCACCCTCTGCGCACCTTAACGCCGCTGAAGACATTATCGTGCGATACGTGATGTTCTCACACGGGAAAGCGCCATTATCGCGCGAGAACATCACGTATCGCGTGATAACATCAACGCTGCTACGTTAAGATGGTTTAGTAAACATACCCCCTTGTATTTATTTAAAAAAAAACAAGTAAAAACTGAGTGCATATGTATTCATCCTTTTGCTATGAAACCCTTAAATAAGATTTGGTCCAAACGATTAACCTCAGAAGTCACATAATTAGTTGATCAGGGTCCACCTGCGTGCAATCAGTGTCACATGATCTGTCACATGATGCCTGTATATCTGTTCTGAAAGGCCCCTGACTCTGCAACACCACTAAACAAGCAACATGAAGACCAAGGAACACTCCAAACAGGTCAGAGACAAAATTGTGGAGAAGTATAGATCAGGTTGGGTTATAAAAATATATTCCAAATTCTGAATATCTCATGGAGTATAATTAAATCCATTATTACAAAATGTAAAGAATATGGCACCACTACAAACCTGACAAGAGAAGGATGTCCACCAAAACTCATAGACCGGGCAAAGAGGGCATTAATCTGAGATGCGACAAAGACACCAAGGATAACACTGAAGGAGCTGCAAAGATACATAGTGGAGATGGGAGTATCTGTCCATAGGACCACATTAAGCCATACACTCCACAGAGTGGGGCTTTATGGAAGGGTGGCCAGAAAAAAGCCATTGCTTAAAGGAAGAAATAAAACACGTTTGGAGTTTGCACAACAGCATGTGACAGATCCCCCAAACACATGGAAGAAGGTTCTCTGGTCAGATGAGACAAAAATTGAAGTTTTTGGCCATTGTGGGAAATGACATGTGTGGCGGAAACCCAACAGTTCCCATCACCCTGAGGATACCATTCCCAAAGTGAAACGTGGTGGCAACATCATACCATTGTGATGTTTTTCATTGGCAGGGACAGGAAAATTGGTCAGGATTGAAGAAATATTTTTTATTTTTTCATGCTGTCAAGTCAGTGCTGACTCCACTGCCTCTGGGTTTTCTTGACAATGTATTACTGGAAGTAGATTGCCAGGCCTTTTCTTCCAAGGCAATAGAGGGCAAAGTGACTCACCCAAAGTCACAAGAAGTGCTAGTGGGAATTGAACCCTTGATGTTCTGGATAGTAAGTAGTTGTTCAAACGACTAGGCAACTCTTCCATGCCTCCATGCCAGTGGAGGATGGATGGCACTAAATACAGGACAATTCTTGAGGAAATACAGGGCAATTCTTGTTTCAGTCTCCCAGAGAATTGAGACTAGGATACAGGTTCAACTTCCAGCAGGACAATGACCCTAAACATTCTGCTAAAGCTACACTGCAGTGGTTTAAAGGGAAACATTTAAATGTCTTGGAATGGCCTAGCCCTAGTCAAAGCCCAGACCTCAATCCAATTAAGAATCTGTGGCATGACTTGAAGATTGCTGTACACCAGCTCAACCCATCTAACTTGAAGGAGTTAGAGCTGTTTTGATTTGAGGAATGGGTGAAAATCCTAGTGCAGCGATGGCGAACCTATGGCACGCGTGCCAGCTGTGGCACGCGAAGGCCTTGCAGCTGGCACGCGGGAAGGTCCGCATTTAAAAAAATTAAAAAAGCTGTCTTCTGCCGCTTCCGGGGCCGCCGCGGCAGAATCGAGTGTGCCGCGGGGCCCCCCCCCTGTGCCTGGCAGAGCCTGCCCTCCAGATCCTGCCTTCCCCGGTATCAGTCCCTGTTTCCAGCTTGTCACACGCGCCGGCTTTCAGAGCGCGAGGGGAGAGTTTCTCCCTCGCTGCTCTGTTAAGCCCGCGGGGGCTGATGGGAAGTTCCCATCAGCCCCCGCGGGCTTAACAGAGCCGCGAAAGGGAAACTAGTTCCCGTCGTGCTCTGAAAGCCGGCGCGTGTGACAAGTTGGAAACAGGGACTGATACCGGGGAAGGCAGGATCTGGAGGGCAGGCTCTGCCAGGCACAGGGGGGGGGCCCCGCGGCACACTCGATTCTGCCGCGGCGGCCCCGGAAGCGGCAGAAGACAGCTTTTTTTTATTTTAAATTTTGGCTGGGCTGGGCTGGGGGGGGTTAGGAGTGGTGATGGGCGCTGCGGGGGGATTAGGAGTGGTGATGGGCGCTGGGGGGTTATGAGTGGTGATGGGCACTGGGGGGGGTTAGGAGTGGTGATGGGTGCTGGGGGGGTTTAGGAGTGGTGATGGGCTATGGGGGGGGGCTTAAACTAAAAATTGGGTGATGGATTAGGACTGGAAATGGGCTGGTGGGATTAGGACTGGAAGTGGGTTGATGGGGGTTAGGACTGATAATGTGCTATGGGTGGCTTAAACTAAAAATTGGGTGATGGGGGATTAGGACTGGAAATGGGCTGGTGGGATTATGACTGGGAGTGGGCTGATGGGGAGGTTAGGACTGGTAATGGGCTATGGGGGGCTTAAACTAAAAATTGGGTGATGGGGGATTAGGACTGGAAATGGGCTGGTGGGATTAGGACTGGGAGTGGGCTGATGGGGAGGTTAGGACTGGTAATGGGCTATGAGGGGGCTTAAACTGAAAATGGGGTGATGGGGATTAGGACTGGAAATGGGCTGGTGGGATTAGGACTGGGAGTGGGCTATGGGGGGCTAGGACTGGTAATGGGTTGGGGGGGTTGCTAGGACTGGAAATGGGCTGAGTGGAAGGGGGCTTGAATTGCAAATAGCTGATGGGGGACGGGGCTTGGAATGGAAATGGGCTGAGGGGAAGTGGGGGGCTTGAACTGCAAATAGCTGATGGGGACGGGGCTTGGAATGGAAATGGGCTGAGGGGAAGTGGGGGGCTTGAACTGCAAATAGCTGATGGGGAGGGGGACTTGGAATGGAAATGGGCTGAGTGGAAGGGGGCTTGAACTGCAAATAGCTGATGGGAAGGGGGGCTTGGAATGGGCTCTTAGGGGAGGGAGCTAGGACAGGAAATGGGCTGATGGAGGGGCTAGGATAGGACTGGGAATTGGGTGTTGGGGGAGCTAAGTTTGGAAATGGGCTGTGGTGGGGGCTTGGATTGAAATGAACTCATGGAGGGGCTAGAACTGGAAGTAGGCTCATGGGGGGCTTGGATTAGAAATGGGCTGAGTGATGGTGGGGCTAGGAAAGGACTAGAAATGGGCTGATGGGAGGCTGGTATTGGAAATGAGCTGATGAAGGGACTCGGATAGGATTGGAAATGGACTGATGGGGGGCCAGGACTGGAAATGGGCTGATGTGGGGACTAGAAGGGAGCGGATACTGGGTGGGGCTGGAATTAAAAGGGAGATGATGTTGGGGGAGATTAGAAGGGGATGGGGCTGGGAGAGTGAAATGGAGAGGGGAAAAATATTTTGTGTGGGAGGGAAGAAAAATGTACAATTGGCCGGGTATTGGGAGACTAAAAAAGGAGAAAGATTATTATGTTAAAGCAGATGAAGAGAGAGAATGGAAAAAAACTAGAAGAGAAGAAAGGAGAAATGGACAGCAGATGATGGAGAGATAGCAGAAGACACAAATAAACCAGAAGAAAGTGGCTGGAACAATTGCAACTGAAAAAAATGCACAAAAGGTACAAAGATATCTCTTTATTTTGAATTTATTAACTGGAATATGTCAGCTCTGGGAAATGTGCATCATTAGTGTCTGTGCTTTGTTTAGTACAAGAGGAAATTAATTTATAGTTTTATTTCTACAGTGTTGTTGTACATTCCAAGTTTGGCTTTTGGGGTTCCCAGTTTAATTATTGCCTTCCTGTTTCTAAATTGAATGAAATCATTAAAACATTATAAATTGCCAATAAATTGAAATGAAAACCAAAGGATTGTGAATCAAATTGATTCTCTGACAATACAAAGATTCCAAACTTTACAAATGATGTTACATAGTTCAGGCAACTTTATAAAGAGTTTTTAGATACTAAAATCTTGTTGTTAAGGTTTAATTGACGTGCTGGCACTTTGAGGAAATTCTTTGGTTTTGTGCGGCAGTTTGGGCACTCGGGCTCAAAAAGGTTAGCCATCACTGTCCTAGTGGCTAGATATGTTAAGCTAATAGAGACATACACCAAGAGACTTGAAGCTGTAAATGCAGCAAAAGGTGGCTCTACAAAGTATTGACTTTTTTTTTTGGGGGGGGGGGCAAGGAATACCTATGCACACTCTTGATTTCTGTTTTGTTTTGGGGTTTTGTGTCTTATTTTTTGTTTGTGTCACAATAAAAGATACTGGACACCTTCAAAGTGGTAGGCATGTTGTTTAAATCACATGCTGCTAATCCCCAAATCTCCATTTTAATTCCAGGTTGTAATGAGACAAAATAGGGCAAACACCAAGGGGATGAATACTTTCACAAGACACTGTAATAGAGGAATTTGATAATCTAGAGTAGCAAATTACTTGGATCAGATGATATACATCCCAGGGTGATGAAGGAACTCAAAAATGAGATTGCAGACCTATGAACTATCATTACAATCATCTGTAGTACCCGAAGATTGGAGAGTGGCAAACATAAAGTAAAATTTTAAAAGAGGTCCAGGGCTGACCAGAAAAACTACAGACCATTGAGCCTGATGTCAGTAAAGGGCAAAATGGTAAAAACCATTATGAAGAACAAAATTTCTGAACATACACATATTCATGGTTTAATTGGACAAAGCCAACATGTATTTAGTCAAGGAAAGTCCTGAATCACTAATCTCTTATATTTTTTGAAGGTGTGAATAAACAGGTAGATAAAGATGAGCCAGTTGATATAGCGTATCTCAATTTTCAGAAAGCCTTTGACAAGGTCCCTCATGAGAGATCCTTGAGAAAAATAAAAATTCATAGGAGGCAGTATGGTATTGTGGATTGGGACCTGGTAAAAAGATAGAAAACAGAGACTAGGGATAAATGGCCAATTTTCTCAGTAGAGAAAGGTGAATAGTGGAGTATCCCAGGTATCTGCTGGGCCTGTTGCTTTTTAACATTTTCATAAATGACATGGAAATGGGAACAACAAGAGAGGTGATAGAATTTGCAGATAACCACAAAATTATACAAAGTTGTTAAAATGCAAGAGAATTGTGAAAAATTGCAAGAAGAACTTGAGAAATTGAGAGACTGGCCATCCAAATGTAAGAAAATTTAACATGGACCTGTTCAAAATTATGCACTTAAGGGATTATTCTGAAACACAAATAAGCTGGTTAAACGTAGGGGTTAGACGTGGTTCCTGTGAATACGTCTATAGCCGTCTATAGCCGTGTTCCAAGGACACCCTAGCTGCATGCACATGGAGCCTGCGTGGGGATCTCTGGACATGGGCAGAAGGGGGAGAATGGGGGCATGGCCAAACGCAGAGACGTATAACCTATATTCTGAGGAGGCCTGTGTATGCCTTCAGCGTTACCCGTGGAAGTCCAAGTTATACCTGAAAAAACATGGAATAAGGCCAGGACTTAGAAATATTCTGCTCTGATCCCCAATGCATTCCAATGAGATGAATGGCTGTGATACGGCGATACTGTACTGGTGTGTCTGCTGTCTGGAAGTGCACAGGATGTAGTTGTACAGAATGGAATGCACGGGTAAGGGACGTTTGTAAGGTTAAGGAACAATAACATGTTGGTCTCTCCTTCTGATCTAAAAACCTTCGGCATATCTACATCAAAAAGGGCATTTTCTCTTTTCGCTCCCTCCCTATGGAATTCACTTCCTCCTGCAATCAGATCCATAGATGATCCAAAATCTTTTAGAAGGCTTTTATTTACGGAACATTATGATAACTCAAATCCTTAAATATACCTTTAGTAATTTAATTAATTTTCCCAGTTTTATATTAATTTTAAGATCTCTATACATTATGATATTTGTATTTAAAGCTCTCTGTTTTTATTTATATTTATACTTTAATATCTTAATTGTTAACTGTATTTCACTTTATTTCACTGTAAACCGCTTTGATTTCCAAAAGGCTGTATATAAGTTAAATAAAATTAAATAAATAAATAAACAACAAGCACCCCTACAGAAATATGGACCACTGCAATAGACAGTAGTCCAGCCATGCTGACAGTTGCTGCTTGTGCCAAAGGGGCTATTCATGGCCTCCCTGACAATCCCAGTGGCTGGTCTTTACTGAGGAAGATGTAGGGATGTTACCCATAACTGAAGTAGTATTTAAAGGTGCAGAAGAATTGAAGGAAATATCGATACATTGGGAAGATGTATTACAACTATTAGATAAACCGAAGAGTAGCAAATCACCTGGGCTGGATGGTATACATCCAAGGGTGCTGAAAGAACTGAAATATGAGATTGCAGACGTACTATTAGTAATCTGTGAACTATCATTCAAATCATCTCTAATACCTGAAGATTGGAGGATCGCCACTGAAACACCAAATTTTAAAAAGGGTTCCAGGGGTGATCCAGGAAACAACAGACTGGTGAGCCTGACGTCAGTACCGGGAAAAATGGTAGAAACAATCATAAAGAATAAAATTACTCAGCATGTAGATAGTCAGGGCCTGATGGGAGATAGCCAACATGGCTTTAGACAAGGAAGATCTTGTCTTACTAATTTGTTATGTTTTTTTGAAGGTGTGAATAAACAGGTGGACAAAGGTGAGTCGGTTGATATAGTGTATCTGACTTTCAGAAAGCCTTTGACAAGGTCCCTCATCAGAGACTTTTGGAAAAACTAAGAGTCATGAGCTAGGAGGCAGTGTACTACTCTGGATCAAGAACTGGTTAAAAGATAGAAAGCAGAGGGTAGGGCTAAATGGCCAATTTTCCCAATGGAGAAAGGTGAATAGTGGTGTACCCCAGGGATCAGTGCTGGGTCCACTGCTTTTTGACATATTCATAAATGACCTGGAAAGTGGAATAACGAGTGAGGTTATCAAATTTGCAGATGACACAAAACTATTTAAAGTTGTTAAAACCCAAGAGGATTGTGGAAAATTGCAAGAGGATCTTGATAAATTGGAAGACTGGGCAACAAAATGGCAGATGAAATTTAATGTGGACAAGTGCAAAGTTATGCACCTAGGGAAGAACAACCCAAACTATGGTTATACGATGCAAGGTTGCACATTAGGAACCACCACCCAGGAAAAAGATTTAGGCGTCATTGTGGATACCATGTTAAAGCCCTCGGCCCAGTGTGCAGCGGCGGCCAAGAGAGCAAATAGAATGCTAGGTATCATAAGGAAAGGAATGGAAAATAAAACAAAAGATATTATAATGCCTCTATATTGTTCCATGGTGAGACCGCACCTTGAATATTGTGTGCAATTCTGGTCGCCGTATCTTAAAAAGGATTTAGCGATTTTAGAAAAGGTTCAGAGAAGAGCCACCAAAATGGTAAAGGGAATTGAAGGATACTCCTATGAAGAAAGGCTAAAAAGGTTAGGGCTCTTTAACCTGGAAAAGAGACGGCTGAGGGGAGATATGATAGAAGTCTATAAATTAATGAACGGAGTGGAACGGGTAAACGTAGATTGATTGTTTACATTATCAGAATATAGAAAGACTAGGGGACATGCAATGAAGCTACAGGGTAAACTATTTAAGACTAATATGGAGTGGAGGAGTAGCCTAGTGGTTGGGGCAAGGTACTTCAGGCCGGAAGGTCAGGGGTTCAAATCCCACTAGAGGACAGCAACCTTGGGCCGGAAGGACTGGGGTTTCTAGTCCCACAGGTGCTCCTTGTGGTCTTGGGCAAGCCACTTAACTCTCCATAGCCCATGTTCCCTGTAAAATAGTTATCTCCAAGTTATAATGCCCTGTTCAATGTAATTTCAGTTTGTTCAATGTAAACCACACTGATGCAGAATAGCGTGGTATATAAGAGAATGTAAATAAATAAAATAAAAATAAATAAATAATATAAGAAAATATTTTTTCGCTCAACATGTAATCAAACTCTGGAATTTGTTACCGGAGGATGTAGTAAAGGCTGTTAGTGTAGCTGGGTTTAAAAAAGGTTTGGACAAGTTCCTGGAGGAAAGGTCCATAAACCATTATTAAGAAGGTACCCAGGATATCAATGCTTGACCCAGTATAAGCATTTTGGAACCTGTGTCTTTTGGGGAAACTGCTAGGTACATATGACCTAGATTGGCCACTGTTGGAAACAGGATACTGGGCTTGATGGACCTTGGTCTGACCCAGTATGGCATATCTTATGTTCTTATGTAACAATGTGACTTTAGATGTAGGGAAGGTATGTGTGTTCACAGGGTACTGAACCGTGCTTGCCTGAGAAATGCAGGTCAGATTTGGTGACCAGAGGTACCATGCCAACAGGGATTAATAGCATTTGTGTATGGGTGCAGGGCATGGTTTTGGCAGAGGATGGTGGTTGTGACTGCAAGCGTGGGTATGCGTGTCTGTGAGTGGTCTGGGTTTTACACAGAAGGATCTTTTGTGCCTGTCCGCTAATCTGGGGGACACGAATGCCTTGCTGGTACCTGGACTGTAGGGAAGACCGCAGCACAACAAGCACCAATGTGATTGGGGGGATTAAGCAGAGATGGTGCTCTATACCAAAACGCCACAACATGTTCCTGTCACCAATAAGAACCCCTCAGAATGAAAGCAGTCAACAGTGCAAATGGCACTAAGACAGCCCAGGGGTACCATCATAGGTCTCTGGAAATGTGCACAACTGTAGAGAATAATAATGGTGCTTTTGATCATCTATTAGCTCTGTTTCCAATGGTGTATAGTCCCAATCCAAGGGCCTCTTATCTGTGATAGGGACATGTTATGACATTTACCTATTGACACCTTCTGCTGTCTTCTGGGCCATATGGAACATTATATGGACCATTTGCAGTGATGTCCAATGCAGGTATAACTAAGGATGTCTTCTATTGCCATAGTTATTGTGATGCAAGGTTTATCATGTCTGTATCACCTTCTACCTGCTATTAAACAATTGTAGAGTGCAATGAGCTATCCTTGCAGCATTTTGGGAATGCAACAGACCAGTATAGAAGGTCTAGTTTGCATCACTATCTTTGTATCATCGGTTTTCATATGTGGTTTGCATAAACACAGTACTGTCAGTGAGTAGAATAGCTTAGGAGAAGCACATTTAATATGGAGGCATGTCTGTTTGCAGGTCTATGGCAAAGACATGTGGGGTCATATATGGCTAACCTTTCAGAATATGGGAAACGTGGGGACGGGCAAAGCCGTGTGCTGTGTATAGGTATGTCTCGTCGTCTATAGTGCTTTGTTTGTGCAGTGCCGCAAATGTATATGTCGGTATTAAAAACCACGTGTGCGTCTACTGCATAATCATATTTAAATTGGACCCTTCTAGGATTTGGATGTGCCCACGTCCAAAACATGCATTTAATGGAATTGGCCTCACAGGGGTCATTCTGAACAACGAATGAGGCGCATGGACGTATGCAGGGCATATCTACACAGGTGCATGCACAAACATGTATTCTGGCACTCCACTGTTGTACACATATATACCAGGTAGACAGGGAACCCCAGGCATGCATAAAAGGAGTAGAACAGTGGTGTGTCTGGTGACATGAATGTGCAAGTGCTATTCTGAGTGTTCCTGTGTATGTGCTCTTGCTATTTCATACATGTGCACATTAGACCATCAGAAACATGGCTTAAGGGTAGGACATGGAAAATAGAACAACATTGCACAACAACAGTGGCCACACCACGCAATAGACACAAATGAGCATGCCCACGTGGAATGAGGCAGAAGGAGACATGGAGCCAGGCAAGTGCACATTGAACAGTTGTTTTTATGAGCAGATGACAATATATTTCTCACAATCAAACTCCATATCGGTGCCCAATCCAGCTCATCCCACACCCCCCACACTCCAGAGGTACACCCAATGCCTACCCCCCACACACATGCCCCCCAGTAGCCAACCACAGACCACCCCCATCCACACTCCACAACCCCCAACCCAATAACAGAAAGGCAACCCCACCTAAGGCACATGGATCAGCCCAGATTGCCCCATCTCTAAAGCCCTTTAGCCAGCCTGGTGAAAAGCACACCAGGAGCAGTGCTGCCTCTGCAAATCTGTGTGAATGATACGGTGTGCTAAGCACAGCTTGCCCAGCAGGAGGAGCATGCAGTGCACCGATGTGAGAAGCTGCAGCTCCTCAGGCACAGTGAGGCACTATAAAGGCAGCAGCTGGTGGTGGTGACCACCTACCTCGATGCCTCTGTGTGCTGCCTCAGATTGTGTATTGACCTTCTAATCACCCAGTTGGACAGGTGACAAGGTGCACCTGTTCCTATTGCCAAACATGTGCTGTCCTCTGTGGCTGCCCAACCCATGCCCACACCTCCAACTCTGTGCTGCCATCTGCCCTGCCATCCACAAGCAGGGTGTCGATGTATGCCACGACATGGACGGCTTCAGCTGTGGGGTCCACCAGCACAGGGCAGTCCTGTATCCTGGGCCCTGGGCCCAGAAGTGTGTGGCCCTGCTTATGTTCCCCCTTTCCATGAGGCATGTGGAGGGACCAGTAGGAGAGCAGCAGCAGCAGCTGTAACTCAGAGGGCATGCCATCATCCCCATCAGCACATGTCCAGCCACTTGGGCTGGATGGGGGAGGGCAAGGGGGTAGGAAAGGGCACAGCATTTTGCAGACTGCCCCTAAAGCCATACAAGCCATGCACTGGGGGTGGTGACATATGTAGCCCTGCCATGGCAACAGGGGGTGCATAGGGGCAGACACCACAGGCACATCCATGGTAGTGAAATCTCACTGGCACCCGCACACCCAAACACAATGCTGTGTATGGAGTGGATGTAATACCTTGCAGTGCATAGATGAGGGTTCACCCAAACTGAATGGGCATGGGCACTGTTACATATGCGACCATACAGTGGCACCTGTCAGACATACCATACAATGGGTGCCCTAATAGCATGAGGGGGATGGTATAGGGCCATCAGATAACCATAGCTCCTGCACCATGCCACCCATTGGGCACATTGGGGGATATGATGTGTGGCACACACCCAGTGTCCCATACACACACACTGATCTGTCTCACCCCCCCCCCCACAGGTATGCTGGGCCACTATGCAATGTCCGAGGATGTTACACAAGGGGACCGCTACTTTATTCATCACTGCTCTGCTGATGATTGCTGACCATGAGGTCCAGAGGGCAGCACATCATTACTTATATGCCAGGATCCCCAGGCTGCATGCCCAGTACCTGAACATCAGCGATGAGATGTGCATAACACACTACAAATTTGACTGCGCAGCCATCCATGACCTGTGCCAGGAGCCGGAGTCACACCTGTCACCACATGCACAGAGACAGGACATGGTGCTCACGACCCTAGCCTTTCTGGGGACAAGTACCTTCTAGTCAGTGGTGGCAAAGACACCAGGGCTGAATCAGGCAGCTGACTCACACAGCATCAATCAGTTCCTGGATGCCTTTGTGGGACATGTTGCGCAGTACTTATCTTTCTTGTACACCCCACAGCAGCAGCAGTAGTTCATACTGCAGTTTAATGAGATTGTAGGGTTCCCTTCTGTCCTGAGGGCCATTGACTGCACGCATGTGCTCCTCTGCCCACTGCATCTGCACGAGGCAGCATACAGGAATAGGAAGGCTTTCAACTCACTGAACATGTAGGTCATCTGCAACACCCAGATAATGTATGCTATAGCATGCTACCCTGGCTCGTGCCACAAAGCCTACATTCTGGTCCAGTCAGGGCTCCATGGGGCCTTCAAGGGCAATGCCATCACCAGTGACTGGTTGCTTAGTAGGAAGACACAGGCCAGCATCCTACTCATAA
Organism: Ichthyophis bannanicus; assembly: GCA_033557465.1. NCBI lineage: Eukaryota > Metazoa > Chordata > Amphibia > Gymnophiona > Ichthyophiidae > Ichthyophis > Ichthyophis bannanicus. The sequence continues at coordinate 463,967,819 of CM066035.1, forward strand.
GCATGAGAACCCCCCTGGGGCACAGGGACATGATTCTCTGTGTGCATGCAGGCAGGCCGTGTCCACTGTGGTACCATACCACGGCTGTGGGTTGCATGACTGTGGCTGGGGGACCCACTGGTTCTCCCACCACTGCATGAGTACAGAGGGAACTGGGCACATTCTGCACATGGGCGTGTTGGGGACTGGACCACCACCATCGGATGTCTCTTCCCTCCCCCTCCCAGACCCACCTTGTCTCTACCTGTTCTTCCGCTTTCTACTTTCTGGCCCCCAGCCTTTCGAACTCGCTCCCCCCCCCCCACTCCGCGCAGAAGAATCATACCAGTCCTTCAAATCCCAGCTCAAAACCCACCTCTTTAACCTAGCATTTGACCTCCCACCCTTGTCCTCCCCTTCCCCCTCTGTTCCGTGATGTTATACTGTAATTACTAACTGGTTTGCTTTCTCTCTTTCCTTTTTCTCCCTTTTCTGTTGTTTTTAACTGGCGTTCCTTTTCTTTTTCTCGCAGCCTTATTTTTAAATTGGATAATGTTTTTATTGTAAACCGCTCAGATGCCTATGGTGTTGAGCGGTATATCAAGTTTTATTAAACATAACATAAACATAAACATAAACACCACAGCTAGGGACACACGGGGCGGTTGTATGTCAGGGATGGTGCAGCACTGAGCATGGGGGGGTGCTGCATGGCACTGTTGCAGCACAAATACATATTGGATGTGTTGGGATGGCATTTGGTGCATGGGTAGGCTGTCACCTATGAAGCTGGCCACGGCACAGCACATTGTCATCTATGCCACCTCTATTCTCTGCAGGTGATTTTCTCTGTGGGACTGGCTGATGAACCCATTCATCAGCCCATGCATACCTGAAGAGCAGAGGTATAGCCAAGCATACCAGTGGATCCGCTCCATCATTAAGCGGATATTTGGGCTGCTGAAGAGCTGCTTCCAGTGCCTGGACTAGTCAGGTTGCTAACTACTGTATGAGCCATCCAAAGTGTGCAGTATATTCTTGGTCTGCTGCATGCTGCACAACTATGCACTGTATTGGAGGCAGCCTGCATCTGATGCAGCAGATGTAGAGCCCGAGGATGAGTTGTATTACATGGTGGCCCCCAGCCAGCACATGGTCCTTCCTACAAATGGAGTGCAGCGACAAGGCAGAGCCTCTTTCAGATGCACTTTGTGTGAGGTAGGATGACCATACTGGGGGATTTGGCTGGGCATCAATGGACAGTTCCTGTGCGCACCCGCCATTGTCTACTGTCCAATGTGCCATTCCAGCCCCTGCCATCTTGTCCCTCACATCTGCTGTTACATGCTTTACATCCCCAAATGTAAATCACCTCACCTGCACTCTGCCAGCCATGTGACCCCACACAGGGCATGACCACTCCCCCCAATCAGGCACCCTGACACAGGAGGCATGTGGCTTTTCCCCACACACACAGGCATTATGTCCTCCTTGCCATGCCTCCCCCCTCAGCCCCTGCTGTGCCCCTCTGTTCCATGGGCCTCCCTCTGTGGGGTGTCCTGTCCAGTTTTCACAGTGCCATCCTGTTACTCCCCCTCAGGGGTGCAGGGAACCTCAGTCAGGGTGAGGATATACTCCTCTTCATTCCCATTCTTCCCTGACCTAGAGGTGCTGGATAGCACTATGGGGCTAGCTGTTGCAGTGGTGAATGCTTCCTCAGTGGCCAGGCTGTGAGGGCTGTATGTTCCAGGGGCTTGCCCTCTGCCACATCTCTGTGGCTGTGGCTGCTCCTCTTCCACTGCCTCATCTCTGTGGCTGTGGCTGCTCCTCTTCCTCCTTATCTCCAGAGTTACCTCACCCTGGACTTCAGCTTGCCCTGCTCCCCCAGGCCTCCTCTGTCCAGTTTGCCTGCATTGCTCACCGGCTGGGGCATGGGTTAAGGGGGCCATGGGGACAGTAGTCCACTGCCCAGAAGTTCTGCAAGCAACATTGTTTGGGTGATCTGCTGCATTTGTTGCCTGCCCTGTGGTGCACATTGTGGGCCTTGCATGCTGATTTGGGACCTGGCTGTGTCTTGTCTACCGTCTAGGGCACAGTTATGTCCAGGTTACAGGGCACATTACAGCTGTGCACAGTTCCAATTGTGCTCCTGTCTGTTTGTATTTGTCTGTGCTGTGTCCTACATAGATGCCACATTGCATGTTCACTTCAGGTCTGGTGGCGGGCCTGCAGGTGTGTTGTGGTGATTTGGGCACTGGCTTGGGGAGTCAGGGGCCTGGGGTACAATTCTAACCTGTTTACTTTGTTTGCATGTGCTGCTGGTGTGCCTCCCACATTCTCTTTGCTCTGCGTTTCTCTAGCTTTCTCTATGTGTTCTTTCAGTGCACTGTCCCACAGGTCAGCATACCTTTCTGTTTGCATAACAGGGTTTCATGCTACTTGGCTCCATATCATCCCATCAGCCCCGGTGGGCTTAACAGAGCCGTGAGAAAGGGAAACTCCCCCTTTGCGGCTCTGAAAAGCCCGTACTGAGGGAGCTGATGCTGCAGGGAGGGCTCTGCCGGGCAGGGGGGGGCCCGCAGGATGCTTGATTCTGCCACTGCCACGGCGGCAGTGGCGGCAGCAGCAGCAGCAGCTGGTTTGTTTGTTTTTAATCTACCTGGGCTGATGGGGGGGAGGGGGGTTAGGACTGGTAATGGTCTATGGGGGGGGCTAAGACTGGAAGTGGGCTGATGGGGAAGTTAGGACTTGAGGTGGGCTGATGGGGGGTAGGACTGGAAGTGGACTGATGGGGGGGTAGGACTGGTAATGGGCTATGGGGGGTTAAGACTGGAAATGGGCTGATGGGGGGTTAGGACTGGAAGTGGACTGATGGGGGGTTAGGACTGGTAATGGGCTATGGGGGCTAAGACTGAAAATGGGGTGAAGGGGGGTTAGGACTGGAAGTGGGCCGATGGAGGGCTTAGGACTGGTAATGGGCTATGGGGGCGGCTAGGACTGGTAATGGGCTATGGGGGGGGGGCTAAGACTGGTAATAGCTGGGGGCAGGGCCGGATTTACCTTGAGTGAGGCCCTATGCCAACAAAAATTGTGGGCCCCCAGCAGGGGCGGCCCAAGGGGGGTGCGTGGCATCATTTGCATAAGGGCCCTCATTTGCATAAATATTTGCATAATGTTACCATATACTAACTTTTAGTAAACGTGCCTCTTAATGAGTGTATGGATAAAGAAAGTCTAAAAGATTTCTACATTACTATAATCCAGTGCCAACTGCCAGACACATTAGGAACTACTACAAACACTGCCCATTTAGAACCCATAGCAAAAACGCCGTATCCTAACAGCACTACCAGGACTCACAAAGCACCATACTCTACCAATCAAAAGGCAACACTGCAAATATTAAACCAATACATTTCAGAGAACAACAATACATGACCTACTGGGGAAAGAGAACAAGTGGCAATGTCAAATAGGAATTATATAAACAGAACACCTCAGCTCAGTTACACATGCAGAACATAGACCATCACCAAACAAGTAATCACAATTTAGAAATAGGAAGACAATAATTAAACTGGGAATCCCAAAAGCCAAATTTGGAATGTACAACACTGTAGAAATAAAACTATACATTAATTTGCTCTTGTACTAAACAAAGCGCAGACGTTAATGATGCACATTTACCAGAGCTGACATATTCCAATTAATAAATTCAAAATAAAGAGATATTTTTCTACCTTTTGTGCATTTTTTTCCAGCTGCAATTGCTTCAGCCACTTTCTTCTGGTTTCTTCGTGTCTTCTGCTAACTCTCCATCGTCTGCTGTCCATTTGTCCTTTCTTCTCTCTTTCTAGTTTTTTTCCATTCTCTCTCTACATCTGCTTTAACATACTAATCTTTCTCCTTTTGCTCTTTCCTCATTGCTATTTCATCCACTCAAATTTTACCCCTCCATCCTCAATCCCCACTTCCTCTCCAAATACCCGGCCAATTGTAGATTTTTTATCCCTCCCACACAAAATATTTTTCCCTTCTCCATTTTACTCTTCCAGCACAATCCCATTCTAATCCTCCCCCAACATCGGCTCCCTTCTAGTTCCAGCCTCACCCAGCATCCATTCCCTTCTAGTCCCTGCATCAGCCCATTTCCAGTCCTAGCCACCCATCAGCCTATTTCCAGTCCTAGCACCCCCACCCCACGACCAGTCCGAGTCCGCCATCCACCCAATTACAGTCCTAACCCCCCTCACCCCATTTACCGTTTGAGCCCCCCCGATAACCCATTACCAGTCCTACCCCCCCATCAGCCCACAGCCCATTACCAGTCCTAACCCCATCAGCCCACCTCAAGTCCAAACCCCATCAACCCATTTCCAGTCAGCCCTCCATAGCCCATTGCCAGTCCTAACACCCCCCCATCAGCCCACAGCCCATTACCAGTCCTAACCACATCAGCCCACATCATGTTCTAACCCCATCAACTCATTTACAGTCTGACACCCATAGCCCATTGCCAGTCCAAACCCACCCCCCCATCAGCCCACAGCCCACTTCCAGTCCTAACCCCATCAACCCATTTCCAGTCAGCCCCCCATAGCCCATTACCAGACAGCCCCCATCAGCCCACAGCCCATTACCAGTCTTAACCCCCCCCCATAGCACATTACCAGTTCTAACCCCCCCTCAACAGCCCACAGCCCATTACCAGTCCTAACCCCATCAGCCCACCTCAAGTCCTAACCCCATCAACCCATTTCCAGTCAGCCCCCCATAGCCCATTACCAGTCCTAACCCCATCAGCCCACCTCCAGTCTTAACCCCCCCAGCCCATTTCCAGTCCTAGCCCCCCCCATAGCCCATTACCAGACAGCCCCCATCAGCCCACAGCCCATTACCAGTCTTAACCCCCCTCCATAGCCCATTGCCAGTCCTACCCCCCCATTAGCCCACAGCCCACTTCGAGTCCTAACCCCATCAACCCATTTCCAGTCAGCCCCCCATAGCCCATTACCAGTTCTAACCCCCCCATCAGCCCACAGCCCATTACCAGTCTTAACCCCCTCATAGCCCATTACCAGTTCTAAACCCCCCCCCAACAGCCCACAGCCCATTACCAGTCCTAACCCCATCAGCCCACCTCCAGTCTTAACCCCCCCAGCCCATTTCCAGTCCCAGCCCCCCCCAATAGACCATTACCAGTCCTACCCCCCCCCCCATCGGCCTAAAGTAAAATTAAATAAAAAAAATAAAACGCTGGCTGCTACCGCTGCCGCCGCGGCAGAATGGACTGACCCGCGGGGCCCCCTCTGCCTGGCTGAATCCCTCCTTCCCTCCCTCCCTCCACGACGGCTGAGCCCCTCCATGCCGGCTTTGAGAGGCGCGAAGGGAGAGTGTCTCCCTCGCATCTCTGTTAAGCCCATAGGGGCTGATGGGAAATTTCCCATCAGCCCCTGCGGGCTTAACAGAGACGCAAGGGAGACACTCTCCCTTCGCGCCTCTCAAAGCCAGCACGGAGGGACGGACGGACGGACGGATTCAGCCGGGCAGAGGGGGCCCCGCGGGACAGTCCATGCTGCCGCGGCAGCAGAGGGGGCCCCGCGGGACAGTCCATGCTGCCGCAGCGGCAGCCAGCGTTTTTTTTTTTTATTATTTAATTTTAAGAAGGCTAACAATTTTTTCCATTTTTGTGGGCCCTTGTCAGCTGTGGGCCCTACGCCACGGCGTAGTTGGCGTATAGGTAAATCCAGCCCTGGCTGGGGATTGCTAGGACTGGAAATGGGCTGAGTGGAAGGGGGGCTTGAACTGCAAATAGCTGATGGGGACAGGGGCTTGGAATGGAAATGGGCTGAGTGGAGGGGAGCTAGGATTTTACATGGGCTGATGGTGGGGCTAGGAAAGGACTAGAAATGGGCTGATGAGGGGGCTGGGATTGAAAATGAGCTGATGGAGGGACTCGGATAGGACTGGAAATGGATGGGGGAGCTAGGACTGGAAATGGGATGATGGTGTGGCTAGGATAGTATTGGAAATGGGCTGATGGGGGGCTAGGACTGTAAATGGGCTGAAGCGGGGACTAGAAGGGAGCGGATGCTGGGTGGGGCTGGAACTAGAAGGGAGTTGATGTTGGGGGAGTATTAGAATGGGATGGAACTGGGCGAGTGAAATGGTGAGGGGAAAATATTTTGTGTAGGAGGGAAGACAAATCTACAATTGGCCGGGTATTGGGAGAGTAAGTGGCGATTGAGGATGGAGGGGTAAAATTTGAGTGGATGAAATAAGAATGAGGAAAGAGCAAAAGGAGAAAGATTAGTATGTTAAAGCAGATGTAGAGAGAGAATGGAAAAAAAAACCTAGAAGAGAGAAGAAAGGACAAATGGACAGCAGACGATGGAGAGTTAGCAGAAGACACGAAGAAACCAGAAGAAAGTGGCTGGACCAATTGCAACTGGAAAAAAAATGCACAAAAGATAGAAAAATATCTCTTTATTTTGAATTTATTAACTGGAATATGTCAGCTCTGGGAAATGTGCATCATTAACGTCTGTGCTTTGTTTAGTACAAGAGGAAATTAATTTATAGTTTTCTTTCTAAGTGTTGCTGTACATTCCAAGTTTGGCTTTTGGGGTTCCCAGTTTAATTGCCTTCCTGTTTCTAAATTATGATTCCTTGTTTGGTGATGGTCTATGTTCTGCGTGTGTAACTGAGCTGAAGTATTCTGCTTATGTAATTCCTATTTGACATTGCCACTTGTTCTCTTTCCCCAGTAGGTCATGTATTGTTATTCTCTGAAATGTATTGGTTTAATATTTGCAGTGTTGCCTTTTGATAGGTAGAGAATGGTGCTTTTTGAGTTCTGGTAGTGCTGTTAGGATATGGCGAGTTTGCTATGGGTTCTAAATGGGCAATGTTTGTAGTAGTTCCTATTGCGCCTGGCGGTTGGCACTGGATTATAGTAATGTAGAAATCTTTTAGTCCTTATTTATCCATACACTCATTAAGAGGCATGTTTACTAAAAGTTATTTTATGGTAGCATGATACAAATGTTTATGCAAATGAAGCCCCTTATGCAAATGAAGCCCCGCACCGAGTCTCCGCACATGGCCCTGCACCCCCCTTGGGCCGCCCCTGATTGTAGTTGATGGAAGTACAGACTAGATTGGCCACGTGGTCTTTCTCTGCCTTCATGCTTCTATGTTACCTTACTGGTAAGATCAGAGATCAAGCCTTAAAGTTGAAAGCAGGATATTTTTAAATCTTGTGAGAATGTTTAGAATTAGTTTACAAGGTTTACAGTACATAGCAAGTTATTTATTATGGTTCCACCTTACATAACTATTCTATGCTTGCCAAATGTCTGAGCTTTTTTAAGGAAACAGAATGGAGCTACCATTCTTAGCAGCACAAAGGGCAAACAGTAGCGGATAGAATTAGCCAGATATCATTGTCATAAATACTTTTCATATTATGAGTTGAAAAAAAAGTAAAACTTTAAGACCTTTGGCATATTACAGCAGGAAGGAAAGCTACGACACTAGCAAAAGGGACAGCAGAAGCAGCAGCAATGTAGTTCACTAGCATGAAAGCCTCACGGCAAAAGCTTTCATAGACACACCCATATTTTCTCTCAACACAATTTTTCAATATAACCCCGGGCATGCAAATACCGTCACTATTTTTTTGTAGCTAAAAGCTTTTATTTTCAGTCAGTAAACGCTGACATTTGTTTAGCTAATGATCAGAACTGCTCTCACAACACTTTATTCAGGGCTGTTTTTTTGGGAGGAGGGGCAATTGCTTAGGCCTCAGCAACACAGGCAAAGCCTTTGACTAAGCTGAGTGACTTCATTCTGGCATAGCTTCAGAGCACCTGGCTTTGGCTGGACTCAATCCTTAGTTTTTGCTGCGGGTCCCCAGTATGAATGTACATTCGTTAGCATGCATATAGTCCATTAAGACACCTTAAAAAATTTAGAGCATGCACAATTGCTTTAATATGTATTAGCCTATGAATTAGCACATATGCAATTAATTTCTACAACATTTTGAATTCTAATGTGGGCTAAAAAATCATTAACACAAATATGTGAAGTGAACCAAAATATCTGTAGATAAAAGAAAAACTTTCTTAAAATAAACCAGATGAATTTCTATAGGCCTGTGTACATCCCCAGTCCTCCTTTATGGGAAAATATATATTTTTTAATGTTTCCAGCAGTGGACAGCTATTTCAATTGTAAAGGTTCACTGTTTTTATACAAGTGACCAGTACATATAAACTAGAATATAATCTAGTCAAGAACATAAGCAGATTTGATGGTTCCTATGCTATTCAACTGCCAACATATTCTAGGTTTCAATGTTAATTCACAAGTGTCTGTTTAATTAAGGACATCTTCCATTCAGTATCAAAAGAAAATCCACTGAATGGATATGATAACTGGCTAAGTTTTAGACTGAATATTCTCCTAAATTTAGCTGGTCAGAGTTTGATCAGCTAGATTGAATGGATCTGGGTCCCTTGGTTCAACTTGAAACACAAAACAAAACAAAAACAATCCATTTAACTTTTTAAATTCTTCCCTTTCCATACTATAAAATTAAAAGGATGATTTTGGGGCAGAAGGACCCCCAGCAGTGATGACTCTTTTCAAACTTCTCCCCAACCCCAGCAGCCACTCTCCCCCTTCAGCTCCTGTACTCAATCTCCCCACCCCAGGTCCCAGTAGTCACTGTCACATATTAACAATTCCCTCCAGTTTGCCTATCCCCAGCAATCAGGGCCGGCCCGTCCATTGAGCAAGAATGTTTTTTGCACAGGGCCCCGCGTTTCAGGGGGCCCCGCGCAAAAAACATTCTTCATCCCAAGTTTAAAAAAAAAAAACCAACCCAGCTGCTTCTGCCGCGGCAGCATCAAGAGTGCCGCGGCAGTATCAAGAGTGCCGCCGCCACCGCGGGCCCCCCCCCCCGGCAGAGCCTCCCTGGATCGCCTCCCTGCATCGCAGCCTATCCCCGAACGCGGGCTTCTTTCAGAGCCGCGAGAGTTTCCTTTCTCGCGGCTCTGTTAATCCCGCCGGGGCGTATAGTGTGTGCTATTGCACACTATTGTGCAATAGCACACACTATACGCGCATGCACAGATAGCGGGCACTATTCACACGTTGCAAACAGTACATGCTATTATTCAGTAGAGCGCGCTATTGCATAATAGGCTGCACTATTGAAAAAAATAAACCAATATGAAGAAGAAAAAGCAAACAAAAAAAAGAAACAAAATAACATTTTTTGGTATGCACATCTGCAATATTTACCGACCCGAATATTCTTCATTTTGAGACATGCTTCCTCCAGTATGATCAGAGCAAGAGCAGGTCTCTGATGGTGCTTCACCTGAGCAACCAAGCTTTATATTTCTTTGCCACATTCAGGTCAATGCAGAAAGCTGGTGATGAAGTCACGTGCTGCAGTTTTATAGTGTGCAGGTACTGCAAACATTATATGCCGATATGCAGCAAAGGAAGCACCAGCAAATGAAGTATGCGTAAAACCTCAGTGTAAAGTGAGTAGGAAGGGGGCGATACTGGCACAGATGATAGACACGCTACCAACGGCGCTTCATGCATGCACATAGATTTCACACCTAATGGCATCACAGTGGTATCCCCAGGTCTTTGTTGTTTTCAGAATTTCTTTCTTGTGCAGCTGTAGCCCATGTAGGGAGCAAAGCCACTAAAGGGTAAAAAGCCAAAGGCCTATCTTCCTACACGCTGACCTTTTCTCTTATGAGCATAAGATCCACGCCAAAGATTTTCATGCGGAAGGAATGACTGTCCAGAGGTACACATACTAAAACTGTCTTTTCCTTCACGTGCCAGAATTTGTCTCACCTCCAACGAGCAGAGGCGGCCCAAGGGGGGTGCGGGGCCATGTGCGGAGACTCGGTGCGGGGCCTCATTTGCATAAGGGTCCTCATTTGCATAAATATTTGCATAATGTTGCCATACACGAACTTTTAGTAAACATGCCTCTTAATGAGTGTATGAATAAAGAAAGACTAAAAGACTTCTACATTACTATAATCCAGTGCCAACCGCCAGACACATTAGGAACTACTACAAACACTGCCCATTTAGAACCCATAGCAAACCCGCCGTATCCTAACAGCACTACCAGGACTCATAAAGCACCATACCCTAACTATCAAAAGGAAACGCTGCAAATATTAAACCAATACATTTCAGAGAACAACAATACATGACCTACTGGGGAAAGAGAACAAGTGGCAATGTCAAATAGGAATTACATAAACAGAATACCTCAGCTCAGTTACACATGAACAGAACATAAACCATCACCAAACAAGGAATCACAATTTAGAAACAGGAAGACAATAATTAAACTGGGAATCCCAAAAGCCAAACTTGGAATGTACAACACTGTAGAAATAAAACTATACATTAATTTGCTCTTGTACTAAACAAAGCGCAGACGTTAATGATGCACATTTCCCAGAGCTGACATATTCCAATTAATAAATTCAAATAAAGAGATATTTTTTATACCTTTTGTGATTTTTTTTTCAGCTGCAATTGCTCCAGCCACTTTCTTCTGGTTTCTTCGTGTCTTCCGCTAATTCTTCATCGTCTGCTGTCCATTTGTCTTTTCTTCTCTCTTCTAGTTTTTTTCCATTCTCTCTCTACATCTGCTTTAACATACTATGCTTTCTCCTTTCCTTTTCCTCTTTCCTCATTCCTATTTCATCCACTCAAATTTTACCCCTCCATCCTCAATCCCCACTTACTCTCCCAATATCCGGACAATTGTAGATTTGTCTTCCCTCCCACACACAATATTTTTTCCCTATCCATTTCACTCTCCCAGCTCCATCCCATTCTAATCCTCCCCCAACATCAGCTCCATTCTAGTTCCAGTCCCACCCAGCATCCGCTCCCTTCTAGTCCCCGCATCAGCCCATTTCCAGTCCTAGCCCCCCATAAGCCCAGTTCCAGTGCTAGCCCACCATCTATTTGCAGTCCCATCCAAGTCCCTCCATCAGCTCATTTCCAATCCCAGCCCCCCATGAGCCCATTTCTAGTCCTTTCCTAGCCCCACCATCAGCCCATGTCAAATCCTAGCTCCCCTCCACTCAGCCCATTTCCAATCCAAGCCCCCCATGAGCCTACTTCCAGTTCTAGCCCCTTCATGAGTCCATTTCAATCCAAACCCCCACCACAGCCCATTTCCAATCTTAGCACCCCCCAACAGCCAATTTCCAGTCCTATTCTAGCCCCTCCATCAGCCCATTTCCTGTCCTAGCCCCCCCCTCACCCATTTCCAGTCCTAGCTCCCTCCCCCTCACAGCCCATTTCCATTCCAAGCCCCCGTCCCCATCAGCTATTTGCAGTTCAAGCCCTCCTTCCACTCAGCCCATTTCCAGTCCTAGCCTCCTCATAGCCCATTACTAGTCCTAACCCCCCATCAGCCCATTTCGTCCTAGCCCCCCATCACCCTATTTCCAGTCCTAGCCCCCCATCAGCCTATTTCCAGTCTTAGCCCCCCTCCCATAGCCAATTACCAGTCCTACCCCCCCATCAGCCCATTTCCAGTCTTAGCCCCCCATAGCCCATTACCAGTCCTAACCCCCCCATCACCCTATTTCCAGTCCTAGCCCCCCCATCAGCCTATTTCCAGTCTTAGCCCCCCCCATAGCCAATTACCAGTCCTACCCCCCCCATCAGCCCACTTCCAGTCTTAGCCTCCCCCCCATGGCCCATTACCAGTCCTAACCCCCCCCCATGGCCCATTACCAGTCTTAACCCTCCCCCCCATCAGCCCATTACCAGTCCTAACCCCCCCCCCCATGGCCCATTACCAGTCCTAACCACCCCCTCCATCAGCCCACTTCCAGTCTTAGCCCCCCCATAGCCCATTACCAGTCCTATGCCCCCCCATCAGCCCATTTCCAGTCCTACCCCCCCCATGGCCCATTACCAGTCCTAACCACCCCCCCCCCATCAGCCCACTTCCAGTCTTAGCCCCCCCATAGCCCATTACCAGTCCTAACCCCCCCATCAGCCCATTTCCAGTCCTACCCCCCCACTTCCAGCCTTAGCCCCCTCCCCATTGTCAATTACCAGTCCTAACCCCCCCATCAGCCCATTTCCAGTCTTAGCCCCCCCATCAGCCCATTTTCAGTCCTACCCCCCCACTTCCAGCCTTAGCCCCCTCCCCATAGCCCATTACCAGTCCTACCCCCCCCCCATCAGCCCACTTAGCCACCCCATTGACCATTTCCTTTCCTAAACACCCCCCCATCAGCCCATTACCAGTCCTAGCCTCCCCCCCCCCATGGCCCATTACCAGTCCTAACCCCCCCCAGCCCACTTATCCCCCCCCCCCATGGCCCATTACCAGTCCTTGCCTCCACACCCCATGGCCCATTACCAGTCCTAACCCCCCCCATCAGCCCACTTAGCCCCCCCATAGCCCATTACCAGTCCTAACCCCCCCCCCATCAGCCCAATTCCAGTCTTAGCCTCCCCCCCAGGGCCCATTACCAGTCCTAACCAGCCCCCCCCCGGCCCATTACCAGTCCTCACCACCCCCCCCATCAGCCCACTTCCAGTTTAGCCTCCCCTCCCATAGCCCATTACCAGTCCTAACCACCCCCCCCTATCATTCCAAATTAAAATAAAAAAAAAACCAAACCGGCTGCTTCTGCCGCGGCAGCATCAAGAGCTCTGCCGCGGGGCCCCCCCCCCCTGCCCGGCAGAGCCACCGTGCATCCTCCGCACCTTTATTCCTGGCCAAAACGCAGGCTTCTTTCAGAGCCGCGCGAGTTTCTTTTCTCGCGGCTCTCTTAATCCCGCGGGGCTGATGGGAAATCCCATCACCCTCGGCGGGATTAACAGAGCCGCGAGAAAGGAAACTCTCGCGGCTCTGAAAGAAGCCCGCGTTTTGGACATGAAGAAAGCTGCTGAGGATGCACGGAGGCTCTGCCGGGCAGGGGGGGGGCCCCGCGGCAGAGCTCTTGCTGCTGCCGCGGCAGAGCTCTTGCTGCTGCCGCGGCAGAAGCAGCCGGTTTGGTTTTTTTTTTTTTAAACTTGGGATGCTGAAGAATGTTTTTTGCGCGGGGCCCCCTGAAACGCGGGGCCCTGTGCAAAAAACATTCTTGCTCAATGGACGGGCCGGCCCTGCCAACGAGGCGTATGAACAACGGCGCTACTGAGCTTTGTGTTCTGATCCTCTACACATTTCTTTGCATCAGGGGGTGACTTCATTAGCATCGCATTCCAATATACACAGCTCATTTGGGTATCATTTTAATACATGTGGCACTGTTGTGTGCACACCTCTTTCTGCGCAGACAACGTGCATACCAATATTTTCTCTGCATCGCTTGTCGGCAGTTGTGCATGTTGCTCTATCTGCATGCAAAGGGTGCACTAGCATTTTTGCATCGGCTTTATTGTTGTATTTTGTCTGCATACCTGTTTTTACTACAGATAAAAGCACTTCATTAAAATAATCTGGGGTCTGGTTCATGGCCTGCTGCCATGATAGGCAATTTTCTTCAACTATCTTAAAAGTCAATAGAAGGCAGGGTACATTTAAAATCAGAAACACATTCATCAGCACTGCATGAATATGTTCTGCTCCTCAGTTTTTGTTTCACTATTTAGTCCTCCTCCCTGTCCTTTACATTTTTATTTAGACTCCTCCATTTTACCCACATCTATTCCATCCCCCAAAATTCTCTCTATTCACTGACCTATTTTTCCTCTGAACCTACAGAGAGAACAGTAATAGCTTGACCATGCATGTGCATATAAATTACCTGCAAAGACTGATGTCTTCTTCATATGCTGTTATGAATTATCTTCCTGTAGAGGATCATTTTAGAAGCTCTATATGTGATTTGAATGTCTGAAAAAGGGCATTCAGATGTGCATATCACAATGATGTCCCCAAACCGATTTTAGAAACTCAGAAGATGTGTAGGTGTGATTACATCCAAATCATCCTTGGGGCATGCCTGGGGCCAAGGTAAAGGCTGCTCTAAAAAGATACACGTGCACGCAGGATTTCCGACCAGCACTATAAATCTGCTATCGTCATCAGGGATGTCAATAGCTATACTTGCTCCTGGGCATGAACAGGATTCATAAAGATGCTTGTTTCAGCAATGTAAAAACAGTACAATGAAGAGGGACATGCCTGTTCATGCCATCAATCATTTTCACTCCCTCAAAGATACCTGCCATTATATGACATGCATTTCTCCAGGCACCCACACAGCAATATATCCCTGTTGGTAAAATGGGAGGCTGAAACATGCATGGGGAAGAGATCCACAGCCGCTTTCTGTGATAGAGCAGCATGCACATCTATGTCCCCTATTCTGTGCACACACATATACAACACAGTCAGATTTTTTAAATGTGGAGGCTTCCAACACGTGGCTAGCCTATAACCATGTGCATTGCCATTTTTTTCTATTATTCAGTGGACTCGTGTATGGTGGGAAAAGGCCCTTATACTTGACCACCTTCTCAGCTTCCCCTCCCACTGCATATTGCACATTTTGGCTTGAGCATCCCATTTTACAGCTAGTTGTTCTTTCTAATGTGTGCCATAATATATATCACTTATGGTCGCTGTTCATTGGCTCTTTAAGTTAGGTTCATTGTTTTATTGAATATGTTGAGAAAATTTTAAAATCTGATGTAACAAAAAAAATCCAGTTTAAATAAAAACATTCCTTTTTTTTTAAATCATTGATTTATCCACTCATGGGAATAATTTTATAGGAAAACACCTAGGGGTATGTTTACTAATCAGTGGTAGCGGCTTCCATGCGATATCGGAGCCACGGCCCCAATCCGATATCACACGGAAGCCGCTACCGCTGATTAGTAAACATACCTCCTAGTCTTAGATGACAACACTGCACAAAAATGCCAGTATTTTAGTCATTTATGCAGGTAAATGTCCACTTATCCATGTAAATAACCTCTGATAAAATGCTACCTAGCATATGGTACAAGTGTTGTTTGCATTGCATGTACAGTACTTTTATTGTAAGAGTGAATGTGAGAGGAATTTGGGTGGAGTCTGAGCAGTGAGAGTGAGCATGCAAGAAGGACCCGATATTCAGTGCTGATGGCTAGCATTCCTTTAGCGGCTAACTGCTAGCACTGAATTTTAAACCCAGATATTCGATATACAGTTTGCCTAGTGGCAATATTCAGCCGCTGCCCAATTTCACTTCTACGTTGAACGTTAGGCCAGACTTTGATGCATTCACTTTCCAAGCAGCAGTTCAATATTGCCTCTGCTCGGCTGGTGATGGCTGCCACCCCAGAACACCTTCGACATTCCCCACTGCAAATCGGTTAGCATTGGAGCATGTAGCAACGACATCTGCGGATTTTCAGTGCCACTAACCATGTTAGTGCTGCTGCATAACCCACCTAGCAGAATTTACATGGTTTGCAGGTCTGCAAACCATGTAAATGCCCATAGATTATACAATGGGTAGTCATTTACACCAGCTCTACGGCTAGTGTAAAGCATCGCATTTTAATTTTAGGGCGGGTTCTCTGCCATTTGCATTAGGGCTTCATAGATGGCTCTTGCCAAAGTCTCTGACAATTCTGACAACTTATTTCTCTCCAAATCCATCTCATGTCTATGTAAGGATCGTATATTGCTCTCCATTGCCATTTTGAAAGCAATCTCCCACCACAGAAGTGTCAAAGGTTATCAAATTACACACAGCCCGAATAAATATATTGCTTAAAAACACATATCTTTATAAAGAAAAGAAAATATTGAGCCAAACCTAACTGCTTAATTTAACTTCAAAAAGAATTTCATTGTTATACGGGAGAAAATCGGGGTTGTCAAAGGTTATCAAAATGCACACAGACCGAATAAATATATTTCTTAAAAACACATATCTTTATGAAGAAAAGAAGATATTGAGCCATACCTATCAACATACCTATCAACATGATATTGCTTCAAAAAATCTTTTATTGTTATCGGGAGAGAACCAGGGGGTGATGTATGTAAAAAGACATCTAAATTCACACAGCCCAAGTGAATGGATTTCTTAAACATAAAAGTGTGTGTAGAGATAAGGGAATATTGAACCATACCTATCAGCATAACATAGTTCCCAAAAGAATTTGTAATATTGTGTAAAAAAACAGGAGGAGGGAGGGGGAGGAGGGGGAGGGGGAAAAAGGGGGAAGGTGGAAGGAAGGGGGGAGGGAGGGGAGAAAGGGGGAAGGGGAGGGGGGAAGGGGAAAGGGGGAAGGAGGGGAGGGGGAAGGGGAGGAAGAAAGGGGGAGGGAGGGGGAGGGGGAGGGGAGGGGAGGGGGAGGGGAAGGGGAGGAAGAAAGGGGAGGGGAGAGGAGGGGGAAGGGTGAGTTGAGGGGAGGGGAGAGGGGAAAAAGGGGGAGGAAGGGGGAAGGGGAGGGAAGAGGGGGAGGAGAAGGGGAAGGGGAGGGATGAGGAGGGAAAGGGAGGGAGAGGAAGGGGATGGGAAACAGAGAGAAAAAGGAGAGGGGAGGGGAAGAAAGGAGGAGGGGGAAGGGGAAAGGGAGAAGGAGGGGAGGGGGAAGGGGAGGAAGGGGAGGAAGAAGAGGGGAGGGGAGGGGGAAGGGGGAGGTGAGGAGAGGGGGGAAAAGGGGAAGGAAAGGGGGAGGGGGGAGGGAAGAGGGGGAGGAGAGAAGGGGAAGGGGAGGGGTGAGGAGGGAAGGGGAGGGAGAGGAAGGGGATGGGAAAGAGAGAAAAAGGAGAGGGGGAGGGGAAGAAAGGAAGAGGGGGAAGGGAGAGGAAAGGAAGAGGGAAGGATGGGTGGGGGATGGAAGGAAGGCAGAAGAGGAAGAGGGTGAGGGGTGGGAACAGAAAGGAGGGGAAAAGGGGGGGAAGGGGGAGGGAACATGTGCCATGTTTTGTATACATGGCACATCTTTGATTCAGTTCCATCTTTGGAAAGCAATAGGCTCCTTATAGCCTATAAAAGGAACCCAAACCTTAGAAATATTTAGTACCTTCTGCTCTTAACAAGCCCAAATTTGTTTCCAAGGCACAAGGCCATTTTAAATGTGGGAAATGTAGTGTTTATGATAACTCTTTAGTTACCAAAGCTGCTTTGTTTCCCAATGTAAGATATATCTTAATGATTATTCAAATTATGACACTGCACAAGTTATTTATTTAATTATATGCCCATGCAATCTTTGTTATGTAGGCAAAACTAAAAGAAGTGTTAAGATCAGGATCAGCGAACACAAGAGTTGTCTTTGGAGGATGGTTAATGAGAAACCTCTCGTGTCACATTGCACCCCGGCTAAACATAAGGTGTCCGATCTTCGTTTCTTAGTTCTGAAAGTGATACGGTCACAATGGTGAGGTGGCGATGTGGATAGGTTACTACTGCAGATAGAACAACGTTTTATATATGAACTGCGTACATTGCACTCTTTGGGTCTCAATCAGGATGTGGAGCTTTCTGTTTTTCTTTGATTTTTTTACACATTTTTATTTTAGCCTCTGTTTCCTTGTTCATTTCCCCTCCCTCCTCTTCCTCTCTCCCCCTTCCCTTTCCCTTTCCCTCCCCTCTCCCCTCCCCCCTTCCCCTTTCTTTCTGTTCCCTCCACCTCCCCCCTTTCCCCTTTCCCCCTTCCCAATCCTCCCCCTCCCCCTTCCCCTTTCCTCCCCTTCCCCCCTTTTCCCCTTCTTTCTGTTCCCACACCTCCCCCCCACTTCCTCTTCTTCCTTCCTTCCCCCATCCTTCCCTCTTCCTCTACTTTCCCTTCCCCCTCCTCCCTTCTTCCCCTCCCCACTCCTTTTTCTCTCTCTTTCCCCTCCCCCTCATCTCCCTCCCTCCTCCCTCCCCATTGCCATCCCCTCTGTCCCCCCTCTCCCTCTCCCCTTCCCCCCTTTCCCCCTTCCTCCCCCTTTTTTCCCTTCCCCTCTCCTCCTCCCTTCCCCTTCCCCCTCCCCATCTTCCCCCTTTCTCCCCTCAATATCTTCTTTTCTTTATAAAGATATGTGTTTTTAAGAAATATATTTATTCGAGCTGTGTGCATTTTGATAACCTTTGACAATCCCGGTTTTCTCCCGTATAACAATGAAATTATTTTTGAAGTTATATTATGTAGTTAGGTTTGGCTCAATATTTTATTTTCTTTATAAAGATATGTGCTTTTAAGCAATATATTTATTTGGGCTGTGTGTATTTTGATAACCTTTGACACTTCCGTGATGGGAGATTGCCTTCAAAATGGCAACGGAGAGCAATATAGGATCCTTACATAGTATGACAAGATTAGCTACGGTGAGAAACAGTGATGAGTGTTTTATATGAGTAGCAACTCTTTTTAAGTATTCTTTGGATATATTATTGCTTGTTATAATATATGTTAATGTGATTGGTAGAATATGGTCTATAGTCACGTCAACCACACAGGTATTTGACTAGGATGATCTAGCCAGGTTTTTTCATATTTTTCATGGCCATCAAATTGGGATATTAATCTTAGCCACAAAGACTGTAAGGTGTTACATACTATCTAAAATGCCTTCATGACGGTCCTACTGTATCAGGCTCTTTAGGTATTAATACCCCTCTTTCCCAGATGGATTTGTACCACATTTTTTATATGTACATTTTTTATATGTCCATGTTTTACATGTTCATCTCCTGCTCCCACAATGGGGAAGGTGTGTTTATTTATTAAAATAATTAATTTCCCGGTTTGCCGTTCTCATAGATACATTTTTTATAGCACCCCAATGCCTTCATGATGTTCTTTTTTTAGTAGTTCTTTAGTAGTTTTTACAGACATTTATACTTCTATTTTTTACCAGGTCCTCTTGGTGGTTTTCAACACATTCCCCCTATTTAACATGTGTATTTCCTTCAATGGTGACGGTATGACCAGTTTATAGATACGTTATCAGTTCTTCATCTCTCCTGTTGTGTCGCTCCCATACATATAGTTACTAATTTATTTATTTATGTGTATATTTATTGATTTACTCTTCTCCTCTGTAGTTCCTTTGCATCTACAGTTTGGATCTCTTAGGTAATAGTCTTCCTCATCTCTCTCTTTTTTACCTTATCTTTTTCACCTTATTTTTATCTTATTTTTACTTATTTGTTCGGTTTTATACTATGGCCAATATATTATTACCCTTTTGTTTTACATATGTACTGTGTTAAGTGTACTTTAGTTAATTCTAATATATAAATGTGTTATTTATTGCTTTTTTGCACATTTACACTTCATAATTATGTACACTTTTTATGTCACCCTTGCACATCTTAATGTTTTTATTCACTTTTAATTATTTAACATTTTTTCACTTTTTATTATTTATTCTCATTTACATATGTTTTTATGTTTATATTATCATGTATTTATATGATGACATATGTTTTTACTTGTTTATGTTTTTGAGGCTTGTGATTCATACCCCCTGAAGAAGTCTCAGGCCGAAACGCATTGGGGACAATAAAGGATAGGTATACACCTAAAGAATTTTTTGCCAGTCCTTGATACCAGCTCTTTCATCCAGTGTGGAACTACTACTACTTCTCATAATAATTTCTGCAGCACTACTACATGTATACAGTGCTAAACAGATTCACATAAGATAGTCGCTGCTCCTCAGAAAATACAAGCTACTCAAGACAAACAGGAGTCTATAGAAAATATTCTAAGCACTGCTAACCAGTTAATGGACATTATAGTATGTGGTAATGACCATACTAGTAGGTCAGCTACTGATGGCTAAAATTCACATTAATTGGCATTCACACACTAATGTGGAGAATGGGTGGCTATAGATGATGTGAGGCTTGGAGAACACATTAGCATGTGGACACAATAAACGTGGAAAATAGCATGAGTACACCTAATGATACTTCTATTGTTATCATTAGGTATATCTAGGTTAAGTGCAGCACATGTTAATTACTCAGTGACACATTAACTGCCAGGCCCATACTAATCATACCCTAATAGCTAACATGAGGACTTTGACTTAACATGCAATAGAAACACATAGTATATGCACAGCCTTACCAGGCTTTAGTGAAAGAGATCCATAGCTGTTATGGAGAAACAGGCCAGGTAAAATTTTGACTTTCAAGATCATTACAATAAATATAGTTTGCATTTCATTTTTCATTTCCTATCTTCACTGTGATGAGTAAGCAGACTGTTACTTGAAGATTCATTGCAGAATTCTTTCTAGCCCTCAGCCCATCTTTACATCTGAAATAACAATTGCAGTTCATATGGATGTCATGGTACCTCATGAGGGACAAAGCAAAAACAATAGCCTTCAATCCCCTGAAAAGCTTTATGAGCATAATGTTCCAGTGCTTGTGGAACTTGACAACAGGGACTTTTCATCAGTTTTCAAAATGAGAAATACATGCATATTTTCACTTTCAAAGCTGCCTAAGATTAAGAACTCACCATCATTAATCTACCCATTTACTAAACTGCAGTAATGGCTACCACAGGTCTTAGCATGCACTAATGACAATGCACAACCACTACCATGTGCTAAGAGCACCAGCACTGTAAAAATCCCATACTAATTGTTCCTAGGGCTTTGGAGTGAAATCAGGGCAGAAAGTGTTCATGCCAGCTGGTGACAGCTAGTGTATAGGATACTGCCCTGGTGTACTGCCAAGATGGTAACCCCCCTGAGCATCAATCCATCCTCCCAAACCACAACCCTCCTGTTTGTACAACCCCCCAGCAGCACTCCTCACATGGACAGAATCACAGACCCTTGTGACAACTCCCTAACCCCTCAAACTGACCCCCCCAACAAGCTTCCAAACCCTGAGTCTAGCCCAACCTCCAAACTCCTCCCCAGGTCTTAACCAGGGCTCCTTTGTGATCGACTGGGCAGTATCTCCATTCCTGCCCTGGCTCTAGCAGCTCTCACAATGGTGCTGGTAAACCCTAACAGTAGTATCAAGGTACTACCTCAGTGATGGCTAGTGTTGTTGTGGCTGATTTTGTGGCTGATTGTATTCAATGAATTATACTAGGAGTCAGTTGCAGGATGCAAACCAGTTTTAATATGCAGCACAGACTCAGCGGAAACAAATCCAAGAAAAAGCTGAGCCCCGAAGTGCGGTCGCAGCTTGCTTATATACATTCTCACATATACATTTTCATTATCAGATCAAGGTAAATTCTCTATTGGCATCCAATCAGTAACCATGCCTAGCCCTCTTCCTCCACTCGCCCCCCTTCCCACCTTTCCCTCGTTAAGACATTCCTGCATCTGCATAGTAAGTTCTCTATCTAAAACTTCAAAAAGTACAGGGACGTTCAAAGCTTAGAGTGTGTTATTTGCAAAGAAGGGTCACCTGGAGGGCAGCACAGAGCAGATGGATCTACCAAATATGGTCTTTCCTGCTCTGTGAGGTGGGGGCCTGTCCTTCAGGCCCGGAGATGAGGCCCACCATAAGTACATTTTTAATTAATACATTTTAATTGCAAAGACATTCCTGGCCCCAGGAAGGCCAGGTCGATTTGAGTTCAAGGAACGCTTGAGCAAGCAGCATAAGGGAGGGGGGAGAGGGAAGAGAAGAAATGTTCAAAAGCCGTTTTTAAAAGCAGATCTTTATTTCCAGCACTAGTCTCATGTGGGGGTTGGTACTTCAATACTGTTATAGATACATTTCTATGCATGAGGCCTACTAGAGGCCTGGTTAATTGCTGGGGCCTACCACATTCCCCCCTTTTGATTATCATCACCCCTCCAGAAAGGGGTGAGATGAAAATCACACATTAAGTGCTATTGAGGTAAGGTCTGATACTTCCACATAGCTAATACATAGCTAATACTCGGGCTGCAGTCTTGCGTTCAACTGTACTGTCAATAATAGAGGTAAACATGCATAGGCAAAGGGGTAGAAAACATGGAAGAAGCAGACATACAGCTAGCATTAGTAAAACAGTACATACAATAGTTTTCAGACCCCCCACCCCCGTAAACATAGAACCAAACCATCCATTTAGCTCCAGTCCGTGCCAGGTCTGAACAGGTACATGAGCTAGCCTCCGCATACGGTCGGCTATTTCTTCAATGACGTGGCCTTGATCATCAATCTGCAAACAGCAGTTAGTCAGATTGAATTTTCCACATACCCCTCCCTCAGTGGCCAATAGGTAATCAAGGGCCAACCGGTTTTGGTAAATAGCAGTGCGCATCTGGGTGTTTTGTTTTTCCAGGAGGGTTAATGCCTTACCGGTTTCATTAGTTATGATTTCTACAACAGCTTGTAAACGGATAATACGATTTAACATATAAACAGGAGTGCATTATCCCCAAGTCCCATCGTCTGCCCAAGTAGCTGGGCCATAGTATGTAATAATTCTCTCAGGAGGCCATTCCTCATTATCCCATTTCTTATCCCATTGCCCTAAGGGTATCGCGCTGTTGGCGGTGGTTATATACCGGGAAACCTAACTGCTCTCCTTGGGAAATGGGAATTAGAAAGAAGGACGGGCGGATTGTCCCCAGGACACATGCTCCTCCCCGATTGTCAGGAAGCTGGGTATACGCTTGATTTCCACAAACCCAGTAGAGCCCTGGGGGGCTCTCCAGGTATTGGTGGAGGTAAGATCAGTCCATACTGCAGTGAGTGTGGTGAAATTGGTAAATGGGTTAGACGGTTCAGTAACATTTACACCTGACCACCAGGATGTCTTTCGGGAGGTCTCGTTGTAGTAACGTTGGCTCAGGCATATTAGTTCCCCTACCTTAATGGGGAAACGGGGCCCAGTCCTGACTATACAGGTACGGCCAACAATCGAGTTTGCCAGGACCCATTCATTGGCTGTTCGATTAAGAGCAGTCTGGTTATATGGGACAGAGTAGTCCAGTTCCCTAGCTTCCCATGGCCACTGGTCACCCAAGTTGGTTCCCCCACAGAAATAGAAATTTGAAATTTGGAGACTAGACGCTACAGTCTCAGCCAATTCCATGAAAAGGTTCCGCACGGAGGTGGGCACTTCTATTTGGGTGCGGAGTTCGTCTTCGAAGGAATGGAAGACGAAGGCAGGCTGGGAAATGTGGGACTTCATTACAAGATGGATGTGTATGAGGGTTACTGGGTCAGTGCCCTTTCCATCTATCTGGAGGCCAAAGGTGTATCCGGCAGCCCAGACACTGGGGGACGTAAGGGTCAGTCTGAGGGGGTTACAGGTGCCTGTCGAACAGTCTGACATGGCTGGCAACCGAGTCAAGGTTGCCTTGCGAGAATCCTGGGGGCGCCCTGTTGGTGCCTTGGGCCACGATGCATAGTAAACACAGTTCCAGGTGGGGCAGAAATTGTGGTCGCGGGCTCCCGGTCCGGTACAAGATGGGGCCCCAGATGCTATGGCCGGGCACATGTATTTGTCATTGTGTGTATAGGTGCGTTCCTGGCTAAGGGAACCACACCTTCCCCTGTGCCATTTGTTGGCATTTATGGCTGCACAAGCATCGAAAAAGAGAGAGGCCGGGCTAGTGGGGGTGGGGGAAATTAAGGAGGAAGCCCACAGCTGAGTGGGAGAGAACCTTGATAACCTGATAGGTTGGACTCTGGCGTGGGTTAAAACAGGTCTTGGTTTTTCCTATCGTACAGATACTCAATTCCATACCATTATACTCACACTGGCTAACAAAACCGGTGCAGCTGTAGTGTGAGTGGTAGAGCAGGGTTTGGGTAATTTTTACTCCTGTTCGGGTGGTGGTTATACATGGGGTACAAGGGGGTATAGAGGAAATCATTCTAAAGGGTCCCAGGGATACCGCAAGTACAATATAGACATGCATATTCATCATAGCTACACTACTACAATAAGTCTCTATATGGAACTTAAATTCTTCTCTTTTACTCAGGGTCTTCCTTTCTCACAGCTTCCACCGCGTGTAGACCTGTCAGCTTCCACGACGTGTGACAGGAGTAGGGCTGTCGAGTCTACACCGATGGTCTCTGCCGCCTCAGGGTAAGATGCAGGGGCGAATCGGGATGGTTCGTTGAGGTCCAAAGCTGAGGATCGGTAGGTGCAGCCGGCTTCAACCGACTGTGGTGGATCCAAGGTGCGAGTTCTGCAACTTTAACTGCCGTAAGGGTAGACAGTATGACGATGTAGGGCCCTATCCAGTGTGGCTCCAACGGTTCTTTTCGCTACTCTTTGATCCACACTGAAGTTCTGGGCTTGAAGGATGCAGGGGTTCTGTTAGATGGATGGGCAGCTGATCTCGTATGAAGACTCTGCAAAACAGAACTTAAAACCAATAGTTCTTGTCTAGTAATTTCAGATCCAATCTGTTTCATATCTCCTTTTATTCCTTGTACAATAGGCGGGGGTTGCCCATACAGAATCTCAAAAGGGGAAACTCCTAAAGACTTAGTAGGGGCTAAGCATATCCTAAGAAGGGCTATAGGAAGAACCTGGGGCCACTTCAGGTAAATTTCTTGACAAAGTTTAGACAACTGAAATTTCAGGGTTCTATTCATACGTTCTACTTTTCCTAAATTCTGAGGTCTGTAGGCAGTATGCATCTGATAATGTCAATATCTCGGGGTCATACTTAATGGACTTGCTTCCTGAGGTTATCAACCCTCATTCTTTGTACAGGGCCCCATGTGCGTGCAAAGTTGTGAAGACATACTTGGAATCTGTGTACACATTTAGACGGAGCCCTCTTCCTATTATCAGTGCTCTAGTGAGAGCTATCAGTTCAGCTTTCTGTGCTGAAGTCCCTGGGGCCAGAGCTGAGGACTCAACTATCAGATCAAGAGTCACCACTGCATAGCCAGCACAACGATGTCCATTGATGATGAGACTACTTCCATCCACAAAGAAAGTCCGTTCTGGGTTCTCCAAAGGAACATCAGTCGAATCCGGGCGACTTGAGAATACAGTGTCCATAATTTCCAGACAGTCATGATCAGGGGGGCTAAGCATATGCAGAAGAAGGCATCTTTCAGGTCCAGGACGGTGAAATGAGTAGCCTCGGCGGGGATCAGTCCCAAGAGAGTATAAGGATTTGGTACCACTGGGTGTATAGTTTCAGCTGCATCATTTACCTGCCTTAGATCTTGTACTGGGCGGTAATCCCCTGTCCCAGGTTTCTTGACTGAGAGAAGGGGGGTATTCCAAGGAGACTGGCACTCCTTGATAAGTCCATACTTCAGCAGTTTCATCAGATGACAGTGGATACCTTCAGTAGTTGGTCGAGGAATAGGATATTGCTTCACATGCACTGGTTCCGCTCCTGGCTTGAGGGCAACAATGACAGGGGCTATGTTCTTCGCTAGGCCAGGTGGATTATCTTCTGACCATACTTCAGGCTAAAAGGTTGGTGGGTATACAGGAACTAGCTGGCCTGGTTGGAGATGCACTATAGAACCGCCATTCTTCTTCTCGGGGAACAGTCAGCACCATCAATCCAGCAGGCTTTGGGTTCACAGTCATTTGCATTTCTCCCCCTTCAGCAAGCATATCTCGGCACAAAAGTGGAATAGGGCATTCAGGCATATTCAGGAACTGGTGCACTATTTTCTGTCCCCCTAGTTCACACATGCGATTCTGCAGGAATGACTTAGTGGCCCTAGCCCCAGTAGCTCCAACAATGGTGATGCATCGAGAAGACAAAGGGGCTACTGGTTTTGCCACCACAGAATGTTCTGCTCCTGTATCCACCATAAAGTCCATATATTGGTCCCCTACTTTCAAACTGACCATAGGCTCCTGAGGACCCGGTCTGGCCTAGTCTTCATCCATGTCATAGTCCTCTGCAACTGCCACTCCCTCAATAGCTTCTTCCCTCTCTCGCTGGAACTGTGCTCGGTTCATTCTTCCATGACTCTGAAATCGACCTCCTGTTCTCCAGGAACTCCCTCCTCCCCTCCTGGGGGTGGAGTCAAAATTCGGGCATTCACTTCTCCAATGTCCTTCTTCTCTACAATGGGCGCACTGATTTGCACCCAGTGGGGGCCGATCATTTTCACGACCCCTTCCACGTCCTCTGCTCCTTCGATTAGGAAAACCTCCCTCACATCATTCAATTAAAGCGGCAGCAAGAAGATCTGCTCTCTTCCTCATTTTACGTTCACTTTCTCTGTTACGTTCATTTTCACGATTCACAAACACTTTCTGAGCAACTTCCATTAACTGTGCTGTATTCATGCCCGCAAATCTATCCATTTTCTGTAATTTTCGTTTTATATCTCTCTGGAACTGACTGACAAAGGCTGCATTTACCATACGCAAATTCTCTTGGGCTGCTGGATCGTATGGGGTATACAATCTATAGGCTTCAGACAACTGCTCATAAAGGCCGCTGGGCTCTCTTCCGGATCCTGGATAACTTCTGATACCTTCCCGATATTCATAGCTTTCTGGCCTCCCTTTTTCAGGCCCTGTTCATTCAGGATAAGTATACCAGGTACTTGACGCAATGGCATAAGGTTACCATCCCTTTGACTTGCTGTTGTACTTCTGAAAGTATAAGGTGGTCTGGATTGTTGAAATTCTGTTCCCCGGCTTTGGCTGTCTGCAGTAAGTGACCCCCAACTGGCAAATGAATCCCTGCTGGCAGTGTCATCGGTGGACTGTGGTCCTCCCGAGGCACTCGGAACTGAGCCGGGGCTTCCGGTCAAGAGGGGGTGCACGTCCTCCTGCTGCGGAGGTGGCTGGTGAACTACTTGGGGTACATCTGCAGGGAGGTGTCCCCCCCCTGCCCCAGGCTCTGCCTGGGGTGGTGGCAGAGCTGAGGGGACCGGCCTATAATGTCTGGAGATTCTGGGGCAGAATAAACGGGCAGCTTTGTTTTTTGTTTCTAAAGAGTCAGACTTCCGGACTCCCCTCCCTTGTGGTTGCTACTAATCTCCTACACTGTTTCTCATAGCAACGCTTTATCCAGGAGGGCTTTTTTTTTTTTTCAAACACTTAACCAGGAATCTATATAGGGGAATTGATCAGGGAACATTTTCTGTACAATCTGATGAACACGGAAAACTACACTAATATCAAAGGTGCCCTCACGGGCCATGAAGTAGCTAACACTGACCACTCCCTTTCACAGGGCATTTCTAATAGGGACGGAGACATTTTAATTCCGTAGTCTCCAGCAAATCCCTTGCTAAAATTCCTAGTCATATATCTCAACAGAATCTGCGTGGACTCCGACCCCCCCCCCCCCCCATGGTGCCGTACTTGACAACAGACAGAGGGGGCGGGCAGTCAGGCTGCATTTTCCTGAGGACTAAACATAATGGATGTGTGTGCTCATTCTAAATAGGAACAATTTAGATAAAGTCCTTAAAATATAAAACTATTATTTTGAAACATGTTATAACAACAATTCCAATAGAAAGAACTATGGCTCATGAAACTAACTGCCAACCGTCATCAGCACTTAAGCTGAACAATGTCTCTGCAAAAGAAATGACTTTAAATCTTACAGTTTAGAAAGCAGACATTCAAAGGACATAAACATTCCCTCAGGATTTAAATCATTTTCAAGTCGCGATCTGGTAACTACTGGCTCAGGATGCTTCATGGTCCTGTCAGGGTTCTTAACCTCTACTTCAAAGGTCAAAGGAAAAACAAAAGCAGCTTCCTTAATTTCTCTATCATTTCTGTTTGGACCATTACAGTGTTTTCTGAAGACTGGAACATAAAAAACACAAGACAAGGCTAAGCCCACAAATGCATTATACCTATAGCTCTACAGAATCCTCCTCACTTGGTCCGTACAAGAACAGTTGAG
Source organism: Ichthyophis bannanicus (assembly GCA_033557465.1). Classification (NCBI taxonomy): domain Eukaryota; kingdom Metazoa; phylum Chordata; class Amphibia; order Gymnophiona; family Ichthyophiidae; genus Ichthyophis; species Ichthyophis bannanicus. Next base: position 463,995,618 of record CM066035.1, read on the forward strand.
GAACTCAAAAGGGGAGAACTTAACACTTTCCAGGCTGAGCCCAAAATGGACGGGATCCAAAATTCTGACTAAACACTCCTATCAAATGATACACAATACATGACCATAGCAGAAGGAACATCACTATTACAACATATTGAATAAAACAGGTACAATTTTCCTGAAATATGCACAAATTAACCCAGCTGCAGAACGTAGAATAAATTGAAAGTAAACCTTCAAAGAGTTAAAGGGTACTAAACATTCCTTTCTCCGGGCTCTGTGAAAGACACACCCCCTTCTCTCTCTGCTTGCTAGAGACTCACGCAGTATTGAAAAAAAAAAACCTGTAATCAGTGAGACAGCTATCTTTGTACTTAGAAGTGACTCCTGAGTTGTTTCTTCCCCTCTTCCTTCTTTAATACTATTCCCTAATCGGTAAACTGTTTCACCAATTACCCAACAGAATAATCTTACATTATACCAGAAGGGAAACCCGCGGTTTCAACAGATAACAAAAATCAGATACAAACAACAAACAGACAACGGAACAATGGGGGAGACAAACACCAAACGCTTCCTCCTTTTCGCGACCTGGACGCAGTCGCCTGGCCAGGAACTGCGCTACTCAGGAGTCCGCTCTCACTTGGTCTGTATTCAAGACCTCTCATTCACACAAGCAGACATTCAAGACAGAATAAAATCCCGACATTCCCAAAAAACCTGACTGACTGACTGGCTGAGGGGTTGATAGTTTCAGTCTCTGCTTATACCTTTAAGACTTCTGAGACTTACTAGGACCACCCCTAGAGGTGATCAGAATCTGAAGCGCTTATTCCAGAATCCCAACTGGCTGACAGACTGACTGATTTGCAGAAAAGTTCTACTCACCGGATCCGGTACCAGTAACAGGTCATGGGTTGAATCCTGGACTCCCCTCAGGTTCAGAGGTATAGGCCGGCTGGAACCAGCAATCTGCCGAGGCGAGAAGGAATCCCCTCCGGAAGCAAGAGGACTGGTGGCGCCTGGGTTTTCCCCTGTGATCGTGCAGAGCGCGGCTCCAGCCAGGCCAGACCTGGAGGCAAAAGCTGTAGTATATTCACTTGAATACCATCTCCCCCAGGCATTCGGCCAATGCACCAAAATGTTGTGGCTGATTGTATTCAATGAATAATACTAGGAGTCAGTTGCAGGATACAAACCAGTTTTAATGTGCAGCACAGACTCAGCGGAAACAAATCCAAGAAAAAGCTGAGCCCCGAAGTGCGGTCGCAGCTTGCTTATATACATTCTCACATATACATTTTCATTATCAGATCAAGGTAAATTCTCTATTGGCATCCAATCAGTAACCATGCCTAGCCCTCTTCCTCCACTCGCCCCCCTTCCCACCTTTCCCTCGTTAAGACATTCCTGCATCTGCATAGTAAGTTCTCTATCTAAAACTTCAAAAAGTACAGGGACGTTCAAAGCTTAGAGTGTGTTATCTGCAAAGCAGGGTCACCTGGAGGGCAGCACAGAGCAGATGGATCTACCAAATATTGTCTTTCCTGCTCTGTGAGGTGGGGGCCTGTCCTTCAGGCCTGGAGATGAGGCCCACCATAAGTACATTTTTAATTAATACATTTTAATTGCAAAGACATTCCTGACTCCAGGAAGGCCAGTTCGATTTGAGTTCAAGGAACGCTTGAGCAAGCAGCATAAGGGAGGGGGGAGAGGGAAGAGAAGAAATGTTCAAAAGCCGTTTTTAAAAGCAGATCTTTCTTTCCAGCACTAGTCTCAAGTGGGGGTTGGTACTTCAATACTGTTATAGATACATTTCTATGCATGAGGCCTACTAGAGGCCTGGTTAATTGCTGGGGCCTACCACAGTGTTAGCACTGCAAGATTACCATCAGAGGTTGCCAGTGCATTTTGAGAGCTGTCAGAACTGGGACAGGAGTAGAGGGGGATCACTCCTGCCCATATGATTATTTCTATGATCAAGGAACTCCAGATAAAACATGTCACTGGGAACATGAGGGTGGGTTAGTCAAGGGAGGGACAGGCTATACAAGGTGTCATCCAAAACTATCAACATGTGTTGTGTTGCTGTAGAACCTAGTCTTTTAATATTCATTGTGGATATCCTGAAAACCTGACTGGCTTGGCGTTCCGAGCAGATTGGGTTGAGAACCACTGCTATAGAAGAATATCTTTTGTGCCATGATATCAGGCATGCACTGATATAGTTATGTGCTGTGCATTTGCTGAATGTGGTGTGTCTGCATCACAACAGTATGTTGCAGTAATCCTATGAAGCAGAATTATGTCTTAATGCAAACAACCTGCAAATCAACTACACAAAAAAAAAGAAATCCTATTCACCACAAGAAATCAAAATTTCACTCCCCCCTCTACCTTCAGATTACACAATATCAGCATACCAGTCAAGCAAGAGTTAAAATGCTTGGGTATTATTTTCGGCAAACTCTCGATATGACATCACAAATAAAACAGACTGCCGGCATGATTTTCTATCAACTAAAAACCATACAACACCTAAGACCTATTTTGGACCCCAATGACTTTAGAACAGTAGCCCAAGCTTTAATCACCCTGCACTTGGACTAGGGCAATGGTCTCCTCCATGGTCTCTCCAAAAAACCTCTCCATATACTCTAACTTGCTCAGTATGTAATAGCCAGGATCATCTCTAAGGCTAGCCTAACTGACCACATCATGCCAATACTCTATAATCTCCACTGCCTTCCCATAGCCAGCTGAATAAAATACAAGTTAATGGGTACCACCTTCAAACTACACAATGGTATCTCCCCCTCCTACCTCTCCATCACAATTCAACCACAAACCAACACCAAAGTCAGGTGCAGAAACACCCATAACCTTCTAATACCCTCCATAATTCATAAAACCAAACAAACAACTAGCAATAGGGCTTTCAGATTCACAGCCTCCACTCTCTGGAATGCTCTCCCTGATTCAATCAGAGCAATTAAGGACCTACTGACTTTCAGAAAAGAATTAAAAACTTACCTATTTGCTGAATATTATAACTCTTCCATTCTCAACTCGTCCTGCCCCACCCCTAATCCACCCCGACTCCTCCCAATAACATAACCCCCCTCCCTTTCATCTCCTATTCACAAGGCCTTGTACATAATTAAGAAAACCAGCAACCCTATGCTTCTGTAAATGTGATTATTGGTATGTATATGGTTTCAGTTTAATTGTAATATGGTTCAAAATGTTTCCTGTAATGACATTCCACTGTTCAATGTAAACCACCCTTGATCGTTGGAAGGGGCAGTATATAAAAACTATTTAAATAAATAAAAATAAAAATAAATGATGTTGGATATTCTGTCAAAGCAGTCTGACATAGATGATGACTGGGAAAAGGTGAACTACCAATATGAGTTCAACTCTGCATGAGTTATGGAGATGCCTGCAAAGAAATGTATGGCAAATTACATCCAGTGTATGGGGATGAATGACGGAGTTGTGTCCCACTCCATGACTGGTCAAAATATGTTCAGAGTGTTTGCCAAAGTCTTCAAACTGACGAATGTTCTGGAAGGTCACCCATGAGCAGGAACGAAGACAAAGTTGAAGCACTGTGTGCTGCAATATGCACTTACTGAGGATATGGAAAGCATTTTCTGCTGCACAAAGTACATTCACATTGTCACTTTGTGAATGAGATGTGTGTCTGAAGAGTCTCTGAAGAAAGTCCTGGGCCCAGAACAAAATGAAGATGGCCTCCCAGCAGCCAGGGAATTGTTGGAATGGGCATAAAATGATTCTGTGTCCATCCAAATGATTAACAGTGGTCAATTATTCATGGATGTATGGGTATGACTCAGAAACCAAGGATTAATCCTCACAATGCAGACTCTCCCAAACTTGATGATGGATGCTAGGGGAGAAACTATATGAACAGTTTTTGTGGAGTAACAGCAACTTGAACACGAGTACAGTTATTTATTTATTTATTTAACGGCTTTTCTATACCACTATATCTCCAATTCTAAGTGGTGTACATAATAACAATGTGGCCAGCAGAGCTTTATATAGAACCATATCAATATAACATTATAAACAAAGCATAACCTTGTAATATAAGGACTATATAACATTCCGTTGAGTGGAAAATTATGGGGAATAATTATGGTGTAAGAGTTTTAGGTTGTGGAGGTCCATTTGGCTTGAGTGGTTAAGATGTGTGTGTAATGTGTCCAAGTGGGTAAATTGTCCAAACAAAATTGTCCAGGCAAAGGTCCTTTCCATTTGAGTGACTAAGTTGGGTCAGTAAAGTGTCCAAAGAAGAGGTGGGGTTTTAGCTTTTTTTATGAAATCTATCAGGTCATTTGTGGCACATAGGTTATCAGGCAGTGTGCTCCAGAGAGTTGGGGCAAATACTGAGAAAGTTCACTTGGAGGTTGTGTGACTCATCTTAGTAATTGTTGAAGGAGTGTTTAGCATGTTAAATGAGTTTGATCTTGTGGCTCTGGTATCTGGCATTTTTCCAATAAGAGATTGTAGATGTATTGCTGACAGTTCATGATTGATTCTGAAGATGGTTACGAGGGATTTATATCTTATGCATTCAGCGATGGGTAGCCAATGAAATCATTTGAAGATTGGGGTGATGTGTTCGGCTCTGGATGCTTTTGTCAGGATCCTTGCAGCAGTATTTAGGGCAAGTTGCAATGGGTGTAACGTGGATTTGAGTAGGCCTTGCAAGATGAGTAGTCCAGGTGTGGAAAAATGAGTGCTTGTAGTATCAAGCGGAAGTCAAGTGCTTCAAGCAGGTTTCCGTTGTAACGTTTTGAGTTTGCAGTATATAGATTTTGTTATGTTGTTGATATAGGGTGTGAAGGTGAGGCCTTTATCAAGTGTGACTCCTAAATATCGGATTTCTTGTTTGAGTTCATATATGGTTATTGTGACAGGTGGTGTGAAGTTGTTGTTTCTAGTTATGTACAGTACCTCTGTCTTATTGTGGTTTATTTTCATTTGTGTTTGGATAGCCATTTCTTGATGTCTTTGAAGGCTCTCTCGATGAGTATGTTTGTGGGGTTATTGGTTGAGAAGGGTGCATATATCATTACATCATCTGCATTGATATGGTATAGTATGTTGTGTGCTTGTATTAATTTACATAGAGATTGGAGGAAGATATTAAAGATTAAGGATGATAGGGCTGATCCTTGAGGGACTCCTTGCTGCAGGGCGAATGATATTGATGATTCTTTAGTGCCAATTCTTACCTGGCTGTGACGGTCATTGAGGTATGATCTGAACCAATTCAGTGTGTTCCCAGTCAATCCTAGGTCTTGTAGTCGTTGCAGAATTTTATCATGAGAGACAGAGTCAAAAGCTGCCTTTATATCGAGGAAAAGAAGTATGAAACCTTTTTGGGGTTTGTCTGTGCCTCTTATTAGGTTGTCGGTAAGGGCAGTTAATAATGATTCCACCTCGTGCTGGGGGCAAAATCTATATTGTTGTGGATCAAGCAGGAAATGTGTGTCAACATATTCTTGAAGCTGATTTTGTATGACCTTTTCTATGATCTTAGCTAGGAATGGTAGACTGGTGATGGGTCTCTATGAGGTTGGCTGGTTTCTGTCAAGGGTTGTTTGCTTTAATAGTAGGTGGATGGAGGCTGTCTTTAGAGTTGATGGCAAAGTATTGTGGGGAACAATTCTTCTCTTGCAATCTTGATTAAAGCTACTGGATATGGGTCAAATGGAGATGTAGTGTTGAAGTTATTGATGATCCGTTCCAGTTGTTCTGGTGACGTGGATGAGAATGTGTCCCAGATGATTGTGTTCTGCTTGTTGTCGTGGATTGTCCTTGTGGGACTTAAGTTATTATCAATGTTTTGAGGGCAGACTAGGCCTTGAAAGTAATCTGCCATGGTCTGTGGTGTGAGATCCGCCCTTTTCTCTTGTTGTGCAGGGTCTTGTCGATGACTTAACTAAGTCAAATAGATCTCTAGGGGGTATGTTTACTAAACTCCGTTGCTGTGCGGGTCCCCGTTAGTGTGCGTGTGCCATATAAGGAGTGGGCGGTACAGGCAGAAAAAAGAAAAAAAACCAACCGTACGTGTGTGCGTCGCACAAATGTGCGGGGCCCACATTAGCGTGTGGGAAGGCTAAGTGGGGCGATGCTGCATAACCAAACAACAGAGCCGTAGTACAACCATGAAGACACTGACCTATGGTGCAGGGACCATGGGTTCAAACCCCCATTGCACTCAACAAAAAAGACCAGCTGAGGCATCAACTTTTATGGGCAAAAGTGGTGTATGAGGCATATTGATTATGGGCGGCAGAAGGCGGCGCACTCTTTTTTTATACGGCATGTGGTGGCGCACTGTGCATTGTGGGCGGCAGATGGCGGCGCGCTGTTAAGGTTGGGCGGCAGAGAGCGGCGCGCTGATAAAATTGGACAACAGAAGGCGGCGAGCCGGTGGGCAGAAGGCGGCGCGCTGATGTGTGAGGGGGCAGCCCAATAGTGGGTGGGATAAGTGGCGCGCTGATGTGCAAATAACAGGAATGGAGCCATAGCACAATGGTTAAGACACTGACTACTCATGCAGGCATCATGGGTTCAATTCCCCACAGTGCCCATTGAAGACAGCTGGTTGAGGCATTATTTTAAGGGGCATGCCCATGTTGGGCAGCATAAGGCAGCGTGCTGTTAATTTTGTGCGCCACAAGACGGCGCGCCGATGGCTACAAGGCTGCACGCTGCTGCTCAAACACAGGACCAGAGCCACAGCACAATGGTGAAGACACTGAGCAATGGTGCAGGGACCAGGGGTTCAATCCCTCACAATGGCCAGTGAAAAAGGCTAGCTGAAGCAGTATGTTATATGTTGTGGAGTGCTGTAGGAGGCTTTCTAATTTTATTTTGTGATAACTACTAGCAAACGCACTCTCACAGCATATTAATATAAGGCGGCCCATAAGGCACATGTTACAGTGCACCGTCCGCCAAGGCACCCTAGAATGTCCCCTATAGGGCAGCATGTATGTTGCGACACAGGATAATGTATAGTGCACCCTATATGGCTGGCAACCGTAACGTGCCCTATAGGGCGCCCCATAAAGCACCCTCAGAGGCACCTTATGGGTACAGTACGCTGAGGGTGTTATTGCTGGCAGCAACATATGTACAGTAAATTAAAACAACTCTTTGGACACCCCTATCACAGAACCCCACTGTGGGTTTGAACCTATGACATCTGGCTGCATAAGCAGTGACATTACCATTGGGCTACAGCTCTATAGCTGTAAGCAGCTCCTGGCTGGCTGCAGATAGCCTGTAAGTCACCTCACTGACAGTCTGCTGTTGTGAACCACCCGTACCCATGATGCACTGCACATGCAAATCAGCTGTCCACGATTGAACATAGGATGGGAAATGCACCCCTAAAGCTCCCCGGCCTGGTAGGGGGAAGTGTCCGTGTGCACCCACACAGCACCTCGGCCTGGTAGGGTGTCCTGAGTGGGTGGACAAACGGCAAAGAGTAGCTAAACACCATCACATTGTGCGGTTACTGTGCTCACCCTGAGTGTGAGTGTGAGATGTTGCGCCCAGGACCAGGTCCACAACACCAGCCATGGCTGAATGTGGCCATGTTAGAGCTCCAAAGCAGCAATAACTTGTGGAATAGGTAGGTGCTGCATAAACATTTTGGAGATCTCTGTCTGGCTCAGTTAGTGGGTGCTCCCCCCCCCCCATGGACCCCTGGGTGGATAAAACAGGGCTTCCCCTCAACAGATCCCTACCCCACCCCGATGGCAGTACAGTGGACCATCAACCCCAGTCCTGCTAGGGAACAGACACCCTACAGGGCAGTCCAAGCAGCTCCACACACATCCATAACACAATATCAGACAGACATTAGGCCTGGATATTCACAGATGCACCCCACCACTATCTGATATTCACCTGCAGCAAGCCATCAGCCACTGCACCCTGCAAGGCACTCCATCACAACACATACCAGCTGTGAACAGTCTGCTGGCTGGTCCTGATGGACATGCATGCACCCACAACTGGGGTGGCAGCACACACAGGCAGATAAGTCCATGGAGAGGCCCCCACAGGACACCCATACATATCACATGGGAGAATCACAATATAGCACTATGGGGGTGCCTAGCCATGCTGCCGTCACTGCACACTCAGGGTGAGAGTGATCTCCCAGCAGCACATACAGAGGTCACCCTGTCTGTGTAGGTGTTGGCCGGGCACTACCATGCCCCTGCCAGTGCCCTATGCCCTGTGCAGCTGCATCCTGGTCAGTCCACTCTGTCTGAGATATACCCATGGTCCCTTGCTACTCATTATGCACATTGGCAGGCCAATACTGGCAACAGTGTTGGCAGTATGGGCTGTGGAAGGGGCTTGCAACCAACACCCACTGTATAGACAGACACACAAGTCCACACCTATGCCATCATGGTGCTACTATTGAGGAGGTAATTAGCCTTGCCCACCAAACCGGTGCTGGGCACGGAAAGGCATGGATATGCTACGCAGTACTGCTGGGGGTCACTCCCCAGGGTGGTAAACACCGTCAGAGGCAAGAGCTGGAGCACGCACCGCAAACACCGAACAGATTGTTCGGATGGGGTCAACTAGCAGTATGTGCGTAACGTATGGATATCTATCTGCCAGTACTCCTAGCAAGTGTCTCAGAGCTGTGTACCGTATACCTCAGGTGTAGGGTGACATTGCTAAGGTATGCAGGTGCTAGTATTGGGAGATACACGCAGGGTCTAATGTTCTGCCTCTCCAGGAGACATTGGCCAATGGGGCCTGTGGGGGTGTGTGTGGGTGTGTCTGGCCCTGTTGGCTGCTGCTTTACAGCAGAGATTCCCAACTCCAGTCCAGGTTTCCATCACACTGTTCGGGTTTTCCTGCTGTTCCTCATGAATATGCATGAGCTACATCTACATGCCATGGGGGTGATGCATAGATATACAGCACAGGCATTTGTATGAGTGGCAGCATGGAACCTGACTGGTGTGTGGCCCACCAGGACTGCATTTGGGAGATTCTGCTCTAGGTACTGCCCCTGTACATGGTGTCTGTGCTCAGTGGGGTAAAAGATAGACGTAGTACCATTGCATATGTCCTTGCCACGAAAGGTTTGTCCTTACTATCACTGTGTAGTTGTGGGAAAAATATGTGGGCAGGATTGGTGGTAGCCCCAGCTGGGCTTTGAACCTGTGACCTTCTGTTCTTGCATGCACTGTCTGTGTGCACTGCACCACTGTGTAGCCACAGATTGGCTGGATTCCCTGGAACATCCATGCCTGTGGATCCGGCAGGGCCTGTCTGCACATGGCTAGGCCTCTGTCTTCTGTGGCTAGCAGCCACTGCCCCCTGCACCACATGTACTGGTCCGCCAACATGCTGGCATGAGCTTCTCTCAGAAAAAGCAGATGACCTGATTGCAATGTGGCAGTATGGGACTGCATTTGGGGGACTTGGCTGTAGGTAATGCCCATTGTTGTGGTGTGTGTGCGGTGTTGGGTAAAATATGGGTGTTTCCCCCATGCTTATGTTCCCTGCAATACAGGGGTGTCTGCGCTATCTTTGTTTAGTGGTGGGTAAAATATAGGGACTGGCCTGGCAAGTGCCCCAGCTGGGATTTGAACCTCTGACCCTCTAGTCCTAGAGGTAATGGCTATGTCCACTGCACCACACTATGGCCACAAAGATAGTGCAGCCCCTGGAGGTAGTAAACCTGTCAGGATGGAGTCACAAACCCTGCTCTACGCATTTTTACTGTGGGCACATGCACCCTGTCTTGTGACAAACGTGCACAGAAACCACGGAAATGACCACAGAAACTGGGGGACAATATATCATCACGCTGGGCAACAGTGATATTAATGGTCAACCATAGCAAACACTCCCAGTAAAGCTCCAAAAAGGAAATTTGTTTTGGATGAGTCTCCGCTCCGTAGACCCTTCCAATATTCATTTGTTCTTTCTGGAGCTTTCCTGGGTGTGTTATCTAGTTTTGCCCATCACTATAACTGTTCCCCAAATGAATTACTATTTTTCATATTTTTGTGCTGGTCATTTTCTATTTATAATTGCACTTTTGTGCTGTGCACATGTATCACACTGCTCACGTTTTGCAGGTTTCCCCGGTTTTGCTGTACCTTGCTGACGGAAATGGTTTCTCTTCCCTTTAAATGCATTCTAACGCGAGTGATTCACTCGCGCTATTTTTTTTGGGAAATTCAGCCCCGATAATGTGCGGGGCGCCTCTCCCCTCCCCTTCCCCGCCCATTAACCCCTTCTCTCCGCCCCTCCGGGGCCTTCCTCCGCCCTCCGTTAGCCTTTCCACGCCTCTATCGGACATTTGCGGGCACGTACTTGTGCGGCACCCGTTACTGTGACGCGCAAGTGTGCGGGGCTTCATCGCACGTTTGCGAGGCATTTAAGCGCTCTTAAGTACCGCTTTTAGTGCGCTATTTTGCGGCGCGCTAATTAGCGGTTTTTAGTAAACATGCCCCTAGGTCTTTTAAGGGAGCATTGTAGGATCTTGGAGAAGTGTTTCTTTTTCGCCTGGTATGTTGCAGTTTGATATTCGTGTAGTTTGTCCAGATATGTATCCTTGTTGTTTGTTGTTGTTGTGGATCGTCACCATTGTCTTTCTAGGTGTCTCAGCTTGTGCTTCATGATTTGTAGCTGTGTGTTGTGCCATGTAGCTGTATTTTGTCTACATGCACTTGCTGGATTATGTAGCTTAATTCCTACTTTGGCAATGATCTGGTTCCAATTTTGAATGAGTGCGTCAAGGTCCTCAGAGTCATGGTTGATATAAAGTGTGATTTTGTTCAGGAAATCTTCCTTCTCTGGATTGTAGAAATTGTGGGCAGAGGTTTGAGTGTGGAGGTTTGTTTGGCAAACTGGCCTGCAGGGGAATGAAAAGTGGATGATTTTGTGGTCAGTCCATGGGACTCTGTGAGTTGTGAGTATGGGGAAGGTTCTGGTCCTGAGTGTTTGCTGGGGGCAAAGATTAAGTCAAGTGTATTTCCTTTGTTATGTGTTGGTCCCTTGACAAATCAAGCATATTCAAGTGCGTCCGTTGCCTCTATGAAGTCCTTTGCATTTTGGAAATAGAGGGAGTGAGGTTGAAGTCACCAAGGATGAACAGCTGACTCTCATGTAGGCCATGTCTGCATGCCATTTTGAGTAGGGTTGCAAGTCCTTCGGGGCAGTTTTTTGGGGGTCTATATAACAAGCAAATTGTTAGGTGTTTTTTTTGTTATAGACAATGGGCCCGATATTCAACTGGGCAGGGCTAAGTGCTGTAGCAGCTTAGCCCTGCCCGCCCACCCCCAAATCCCGGATATTCACTTCTGCATCAACATAAGAATATAAGAACATAAGATATGACATACTGGGTCAGACCAAGGTCCATAAAGCCCAGTATCCTGTTTCCAACAGTGGTCAATCTAGGTCATATGTACCTAGCAGTTTCCCCAAAAGACACAGGTTCCGCAATGCTTGTACTGGATCAAGCATTGATATCCTGGGTCCCTTCTTAATAATGGTTTATGGACCTTTCCTCCAGGAACTTGTCCAACCCTTTTTTAAACCCAGCTACACTAACAGCCTTTACTACATCCTCCGGTAACAAATTCCAGAGTTTGATTACACGTTGAGTGAAAAAATATTTTTTTTTATTAGTCTTAAATAGTTTACCCTGTAGCTTCATTGTATGTCCCCTAGTCTTTCTATATTCTGATAATGTAAACAATCGATCTATGTTTACCCGTTCCACTCCGTTCATTAATTTATAGACTTCTATCATATCTCCCCTCAGCCGTCTCTTTTCCAGGTTAAAGAGCCCTAACCTTTTTAGCCTTTCTTCATAGGAGTATCCTTCCATCCCCTTTACCATTTTGGTGGCTCGTCTCTGAACCTTTTCTAATAACGCTATATCCTTTTTAAGATACGGCGACCAGAATTGCACACAATATTCAAGGTGCGGTCTCACAATGGAACGGTATAGAGGCATTATAATATCTTTTGTTTTATCTTCCATTCCTTTGCTTATGATACCTAGCATTCTATTTGCTCTCTTGGCTGCCGCTGCACATTGGGTCGAGGGTTTTAACATATTATCCACAATGACGCCTAAATCTTTTTCCTGGGTGGTGGTTCCTAATGTGGAACCTTGCATTGTGTAACCATAGTTTGGGTTGTTCTTCCCTAGGTGCATAACTTTGCACTTGTCCACATTAAATTTCATCTGCCATTTTGATGCCCAGTCTTCCAATTTATCAAGATCCTCTTGCAATTTTCCACAATCCTCTTGGGTTTTAACAACTTTAAATAGTTTTGTGTCATCAGCAAATTTGATAACCTCACTCGTTATTCCTCTTTCCAGGTCATTTATGAATATGTCAAAAAGCAGCGGACCCAGCACAGATCCCTGGGGTACACCACTATTTACCTTTCTCCATTGGGAAAATTGGCCATTTAGCCCAACCCTCTGCTTTCTATCTTTTAACCAGTTCCTGATCCACAGTAGTACACTGCCTCCTATCCCATGACTCTTTAGTTTTGCGAAAAGTCTCTGATGAGGGACCTTTTCAAAGGCTTTCTGAAAGTCTAGATACACTATATCAACCGACTCACCTTTGTCCACCTGTTTATTCACACTTTCAAAAAAACATAACAGATTAGTAAGACAAGATCTTCCTTGTCTAAAGCCATGTTGGCTGTCTCCCATTAGGCCATGACTAGCTACATGCTGAGTAATTTTATTCTTTATGATTGTTTCTACCATTTTTCACGGTACTGATGTGAGGCTCACCGGTTTGTAGTTTCCCGAATCACCCCTGGATAACCCCTTTTTAAAAATTGGTGTTACATTGGCGATCCTCCAATCTTCAGGTATTAGAGATGATTTTAATGATAGTTCACAGATTACTAATAGCAGGTCTGCAATCTCATATTTCAGTTCTTTCAACACCCTTGGATGTATACCATCCGGCCCAGGTGATTTGCTACTCTTCAGTTTATCTAATCGTTGTAATACATCTTCCCGATGTATCGATTTTCCTTCAATTCTTCCGCACCTTTAAATACCACTTCAGGCATGGGTAACATCCCTATGTCTTCCTCAGTAAAGACCGAAGCAAAGAATTCATTCAGTCTCTCCGCTATTGCCTTGTCACCTCTTAGTGCCCCTTTAACTCCTCTATCATCTAATGGACCAACTGACTCTCTCACAGGTTTTTTGCTACAAATGTACTTGAAAAAATCTTTATTTCACGTTTTTGCTTCCGCAGCAAGCTTCTTCTCAAATTCTCCCTTTGCCTGCTTTATCAATGCCTTGCATTTGACCTGCTTGTGCTGTTTCCAGGTTTTGCCATTTGGCTCTTATTTTCCATTTCCTGAGAGATGCATTTTTGGCAACAACAGCCTCTCTGACCTCACCTTTAAACCATGCTGGCAGTTTTTTGGACTTCCTTCCACTTTTCTTAAAGCGTGGAATACAGCTGGTCTGGGCTTCCAAGATAGTATTTTTCAACAACACCCAAGCTTGATGTAAGTCTTTAACCTTTGCAACTGCTCTTTTTATTTTTTTCTTAACTATTTTCCTCATTTTATCATAGTCTCCCTTTCGAAAGTTAAAAGGTAGTACTGTGGATTTCCTTACTATCCCTCCTCCACTAATTATATCAAAGGTGATCATGCTATGATCACTATTGCCAAGTGGTCCCAACACCCTTATCTCTTGCACTAGATCTGGTGTTCCACTAAGGACTAGGTCTAATATGGCTTCCCCTCTGGTCAGTTCATGAACCTGCTGTTCTAAGAAGCAGTCATTTATTTAATCTAGGAATTTTATCTCCCTAGCATGTCCTGCCGTGACACTGACCCAGTCGATACCTGGGTAATTGAAATCACCCATTATTATTACCACACTGTAACTTTTGTTAGCTTCCTTGATTTCTTTGAGCATTTCATCATCCGTTTGTTCATTCTGGCCAGGCGGTCGATAGTACACCCCCACTGCCATCGCCTTCCCCTTTTTACATGGAATTTCAATCCATAGAGATTCTACAGCAAATTTTGTTTCCTGCAAAACTTTAATCCTTTCTGACTCAATGCCCTCTCTAACATAGAGCGCAACCCCTCCACCAATTTGATCAGCTCTATCATTACAATATAGTTTGTACCCAGGTATCACAGTGTCCCACTGGTTGTCCTCCTTCCACCATGTCTCTGATATTCCAATCATATCTAACTTCTCATTTAGTGCTATATTTTCTAACTCTCCCATCTTATTTTTTAGACTTCTAGCATTTGTTTACAAGCATTTTAGAGACTGTATTTTATTCATATTAATTTGGCTATTGGTAGACATGGGTAATTTGGGATCTTTAAGCTCTGTCTGCTCCATACGCAAGGGCATTTGGGCTACTTTACTCTTTTTTGGAACCTCTCTGCTTTTGGTAGTATCCTTCAAGGATACATTCTTCCGAACCATCTGCTCTTGGGCGACTGTCGGCTTTCCCCTATTATCTAGTTTAAAAGCTGCTCTATCTCCTTTTTAAAGGTTAATGCCAGCAGCCTGGTTCCATCCCGGTTAAGGTGAAGCCCATCCATTTGGAAGAGCCCCTCCTTTCCCCAGAATGTTCCCCAGTTCCTAACAAATCCAAACCCCTCATCTCTGCACCATTGTCTTATCCACGCATTGAGCTCTGCCTTCCTTTTGGGCCCTGCACGTGGAACGGGAAGCATTTCGGAGAACGCTACCCTGGAAGTTCTGGATTTCAACTTCTTACCTAAAAGCCTAAATTTTGCCTCCAGAGCCTCCCTACCACATTTTCCTGTCATTGGTACTCACATGTACCAAGACAGCAGACTCCTCCCCAGCACTATCTACGACCTTATCTAGGTGGCGCGTGAGGTCCACTACCTTCGCACCAGGCAGGCATGTTACCAGGCGATCCTCACGTCCACCAGCCACCCAGCTATCTACATGCCTAATGATCAAATCACCAACTATAATGGCTGTCCTAACCCTTCCCTCATGGGCACATGGCCCTGAAGAAACTTCCTCGGTGCGAGAGGGTTTTACATCACCTGGAGGACAGGTCCTAGTTACAGGATCACTTCCTGCCACACCAGGGTGATGCTCTCCTGTCACGTGACCTCTCTCCTCCATGGCAACAGGGATGCTTCCAGACTGGAGGTGGGACTTCAGGACTATATCCCTGCAGGTCTCGTCTATGTACCTCTCTGTCTTTCTTATGTTTTCCAAGTCTAAAACATAATAAAGACAGAGAGGTACATAAGTGAATATCCAGGTCTGGCCACACTGCCCGGAAGCCGCCGAGGTTAATCATGCAGCATTAATATTGGATGATTTATGGTTAGCCTCGGCGCCTATAATATAGGCAAGGGTTTTCCTCTCCTATCTTATAAGCACTGAGTGCTAACCATGTAGCTTCCAGTATCAGTGCTGCACAGTTAGCTCTGGTACCTGCCTCCGTTCCATCCCAGAACGCCCATGGCACGTTGTGATGCTAGCCGGCTATCATTGGGGTACATAGGGGACTTGGAGATGTTCATTAGCACTACCTGTACCTGATGATCTTCACCCTCAGACATCATAATGACCATATGTGTTAGCATATATATCTCAGTTCAATGTAGTGACAGCTATTCCTCCACATAGAACTGGATTTCAGAGAGGACATAAACAGCTATGTAAAGGACAGAGTGTGCCATATCCACATCTTTACCTATGTGTGATTTCAGTATGTGCCCTCCCAGTGACCTTAGTATTAGGATTGTGATGTTTGTTTACACATCCTAATGACTGACCCATCTGTGACATTTGCTCACCATTGCTAATTGCATCAGCTGGGGAATGTTTGAGAGAAAGGACTGGCGGCAGGGATCTCTTTGGGCTACTGTTAAGTGCAGTCTGTATCTAATAGATTCACTAAATTACAGGAGATATATGGTTTGAAACATGGGAATTCTTATGCCTAATTTCTGTCATGTCACCTTAGACATTCTTATTCTACATGCAGGTCCCCTAATGCATCCTACTTCCATATTCAGCAAGGCTACAGTGGCTGACACACAGCTTCTCACCTGGCCTCAATTGTAACTGTGTACATTTTGCATGTATATTTTTGGCATACCAGTTGGGAGATCAGGGGATGGGTAGCTGTGAACTGGTCAGTTACTATGCACCTTCAGTGAGGTACCGATGTACTCTCTGGAGTCCAGCTTCACAGATGTCTGCACTAGCTGTGGGTACATCACATTCTGGACTGGCAGATCACCTGACTGTGTGATAGTCTTTGCCACTCCAGATTGTGTTGTGTTATTATTTTATTTACATTCTGTTATATACCATGCAATTCTACATCAGCACGGTTTACATTGAACAAGGCTTTATAACTTGGAGATAACTATTTTACAGGGAACATGGGCTATGGAGGGTTAAGTGGCTTGCCCAAGACCACAAGGAGCACCTGTGGGACTAGAAACCCCAGTCCTTCTGGCCCAAGGTTGCTGTCCTCTAGTGGGATTTGAACCCCCGACCTTCCGGCCTGAAGTACCTTGCCCCAACCACTAGGCCACTCCTCCACTCCTATTAGATTCTGAGGTACCCTTGCGGTGCATATGTCCCCAACGAATATCCATACTGCATATACATCCTAGGAAATATCAGAGCCACAGCCATTACGTAGGCAGATACACTGTTTCTTTGAACACCCTCCCAACTGGCCATAGTCCAAGACTGCCCATATTTACACTGATTATGAGCAGTGTACATGGTGATAGAACAGAAAGGGTTCCAAAACATGCCTGTGTATATCACAGCTCAATGCTAATACTATATAGTTGCCTTTAGCAGTACAGCTACTGGCATCCTCTTGGCACATGGTTTATCCTGACTGTAGGTGTTGGCCCTGCCACTATACATTTAAGACTCACATACGTGAGGATATTGGCAGACATAACCTAGTCACTTGGCAGACATGATGAGCTTGGAACACATGCACAGCTACCCTCAGTCACAGATGGGTGAAGGGTGTGAGGTTTTGAAACACTGTACATGAAAATGCACACCGTACATGTTTGCACCCTATCCCTGGTTTGTCTTGCCCTGAAAAATGACCTCTGACTGTGTTTCAGAGTACATACTCTACTGTCTTATGACTTTATGGTGTGACAGCCTGTCATTATGTCCCTGACACAAGCCATAATGGAAAACATCAGAATTTATTTTATTTATTTATTTAACAGTATTTCTAAACCGCCTTATCTTAATAATCAAGGTGGTATCACAGCAAGCAATCAGGTAAAGTGTGTGTGTTGTACATGCAGTGAGGATAAAACTTAGTTGTGTGAGGGATGTGTTGGGTGCTTGATTTGTTTGAGCTATATACAGGGTGGGCTATTTACAGTGAATGTACTCACCCAACAATACACATTCTTCATATTGGCCATCTTCAAACTCCTGGAATAGTGAAGAGTGTTGGAGGATATAGGAGTCATGGATGGACCCTGAAAACCTGGGAACCACATTCAGTATGCACATATCAGCATCACACACCACTTCCACATTCAGGGAATGGAAGTGCTTGCAGTTGCGGTACACTGCTTCCCTGTTTCTCAGTGGGACAAGTGGGACATATGTGCAATCAATTGCTCCCATTACATGTGGTATCCCTGTTATTCCCTCAAACTGCTGGTTAAGGGTCACCCATTGTTATATGGAATTGGAAAATACAATGTAAGTGCTTACCTGACTGACCATGCCTTGCAGTACCTGTAGAGGCATCGTGAAAAGGTGGAGCATCCCATTCCTCCTACTGCAGCCACAGATATTTAGAAGCAGCTGGAGATAAAAAAAATGTAGAGTACTTAGGAGCTTGACCAACCCTGGTGTGGTGTGTGACTGGGCAGTCAGAAGCTTGAGGTCAGGACTCTCTTATTTCCCCTGAGTTTAGCCTGTAGAGGGAGATGACTTGGGGTGCACCTCCCTTCTCTGACGACGCTGGGCCCTCTCATCTCCAGGCTGCTGTGGCTACACATTGGCAGGCTGCAGCAGTGGAGGACTGGGGGGGCTGAGCCTCGCCTGCTGGCCTTGGAATAGCATTTTCCATCAGCAAGAAGGACAACACTCACAACTGGCATGACAACCTGGTGAGCCATGGTGTAGCAAAGGAAGAATGACAGCAATACTGCAGATATATAGATGCTGAGAGGTGGGGTTGGGGGGGGGGGGAGTGGCACACATCAGACATGTGACTCGTCCTCCAATTAATGGCCCCAGAGGTGGTCTTCAGGCAATACCACATTAATGTGTCTTGTTAATGCATGCTGCGGCAGCGCACACTATTAGCGTGCTCTAACAGGGAACTAGTGTGGGAGCAGCTCCTCTGTGTAGCTGATGGCTCAGGACACGCAACTACTACTACTACTACTGAGCATTTGTATAGTGCTACAAGATGTATGCAGTGCTGCACAGACATGTAAGAGACTCAATCTAGTCAAGACAGACAACACAGTAAGTGTAGACAGGAATACATCTAGGTGCAATGGTAAGGAAACACGAGATCAGGTGAGTCAAGATCCGAAAGCGTCAGCAAAGAAGTGAATTTTCGGCCTGGATTTGAAAAGAGTCAGAGAAGGTCCCTGACTTACAGACTCAGGTAGTTTGTTCCAGGTGTAAGATGCAGCAAAGTGAAAGGAGCGAAGTCTGGAGTTAGAAATAGACGAGAAGGGCATAGATAGAAGCAATTTGCCAGAAGAAAGGAGTTAATGAGGAGGGGTGTAGGGAGAGATAAGAGAGGAAAGATAGTGAGGAGCAGCAGAGTGAATGCACTTATAGGTCAGTAGGAGAAGTTTGAACTGGATGCGGAAATGGATAGGGAGCCAATGAAATGACTTGAAAAGAGGGATAATATGAGCATGTCAAGGCTGGTGGAAGACTAGCTGCGCAGCAGAGTGTTGAAGAGATTGAAGGGGAGAGAGATGATTCAGAGGGAGACTAGCAAGGCGTAGGTTGCAATAGTCAAGACGGGAGGTGGTTAAGGAGTGGATAAGTGTCTTAGTAGTGTGCTCAGAAAGGAATGGGCGGATTTTTTGATGTTATAGTGAAAGAAACAGCAGGTCTTAGCTAACAGATCAATGTGTGTTGAGAAGGAGAGAGAGGAGTCAAAGAAAGACCCCAAGGTTACAAGCACAAGAAACAGGGGAAAATACAGACAAAATGCGATGTGGAGACTTGACCCTTCATTTGTTGAGGATGGAAAGTGGGATGAATCTAACCTACCTAGGCATTTCATTGTTTTGTTGCTGTCTGGTGATGAGACATTCACCTTTCTGTTACTCAAAGAATGGCCACCTATCAGGAGCCACAGATCTGCCACATAAGAACATAAGATATGCCATAGTGGGTCAGATCAGGGTCCATCAATCCCAGTATCCTGTTTCTAACAGTGGAAAGTACCTAGCAGTTTCCCAAAAGACACAGGTTCCACAATGCTTGTACTGGGTCAAGCATTGATATCCTGGGTCCCTTCTTAATAATGGTTTATGGACGTTTCCTCCAGGAATTTGTCCAAACCTTTTTTAAAACCAGCTACACTAACAGCCTTTACTACATCCTCCGGTAACAAATTCCAGAGTTTGATTAAACATTGAGTGAAAAAATATTTTCTTTTATTAGTCTTAAATAGTTTACCCTGTAGCTTCATTGCATGTCCCCTAGTCTTTCTATATTCTGATAACGTAAACGATCGATCTACGTTTACCCGTTCCACTCCGTTCATTAATTTATAGACTTCTATAATATCTCCCCTCAGCCGTCTCTTTTCCAGGTTAAAGAGCCCTAACCTTTTTAGCCTTTCTTCATAGGAGTATCCTTCCATCCCCTTTACCATTTTGGTGGCTCTTCTCTGAACCTTTTATAAAATCGCTATATCCTTTTTAAGATACGGTGACCAGAATTGCACACAATATTCAAGGTGCGGTCTCACCATGGAACGATATAGAGGCATTATAATATCTTTTGTTTTATTTTCCATTCCTTTCCTTATCATACCTAGCATTCTATTTGCTCTCTTGGCCGCTGCTACACACTGGGCTGAGGGTTTTAACATGGTATCCACAATGATGCCTAAATCTTTTTCCTGGGTGGTGGTTCCTAATGTGGAACCTTGCATCGTGTAACTATAGTTTGGGTTGTTCTTCCCTAGGTGCATATGCAGGGACATTGTGTGCTTCGTGCACATGACAAGCAGCCCATAGGCAAGTGTTCTTTTGCAACAGCCATCCTAACCGTGAGGAGATTCACACATCATCTGGTCCATAGTGCACACCCTAAAAGAGATGCTTTTTCCAGGTTCTGGAGATAATCTAGTTCAGTGCTAGACTGCTGCATATGTTGTATGCAGTGTGCATGATGCTGGCCAATTGATATGGTATCTGACTGCAGCATGTGGTAGTAGTGTAGCCATAGGGGCCATTGTGCTGTGCAACTGCTGGCCAAGGGCTATATTGTGTCATGCCCTAAAGAAGCTGCCATTGTTTTCCAAGAACCTGCATGTAGTGAATGTTGAGTGTCCAGGTAGTGGCAGTGTTGACAATGTCCTACAGGCCTGCATAATCTATGCACAGAATCTGGTTCCCTGGCAGACAGGACAAGAGGATTGAATCTCTTTCATAAGACTGATCACAGTCTGTTTAGACAACAGTGCACATTATCAGCCATTCACATAACATCTGTGCCTGGTCTACTAGTATCACCCACTGCATATTCACATAGCCACCATGAAAACATAGACTCTGGTAGTGACTGGACAGCAATAAAAACCCAGCACCCATATCACTACAGCTTGACCCTGCATAGTTATGTGTATACATAGCTATGATATGGTCAGAGTGAGAGTGGCCTCTCAGCAGGAACTGATGTGTGCACCCTGGCTATGCCTGTGGCAGACTCATGTTAGGATGACTCAACCATCTACCTAACCTCTGACTCATATATATCCTGAGCAAACTGCTCTGATTTAGATAATACCCAGAATTCTTTTCTCTTCATTTGTGTATCCTTTTACTTTGAACTTGTGGAGTGCTAATACAATGCAAGGTGCACTAGAAATTGGGCCACAGACAGGCTGTGAGTGCATGTTGGCCCACAGTGGCCTATGTCTGACACATCCCCAAATACTGTGTCACACTACACAGCTTGTGGCAGTGAACATTGCACATAGTGCCATGCTTGTACACCCATATAATGTCATGTCCTTAGCTGTGCACCCTGCAAAACTGGTCAGTGAAGCACATGTACTCTCCCACACTGCAGATGCAGTGCCCCCCCCCCCCCCTCCAAAAGTGTGTGGAAGCATGGCAGCTTGGAAATGCAGTTAGATGTTGGTTCAGTTGCTGACTACACATAAACCTCAATTCCCTACTTCTTTGTACTATAACAATATCCTTGTGATTGTCATACTCGGTGCCCATGGGGAGCAGGTGAGGCTGTCATGCAGGCCTCTGATGTAACACATGCTGACAGAGTAGGCCCTCATGGTTTCTGGGAATGTGAACATAGGCTTTGTAGAGCAATGCCAACTATGAAGGACACATTCTAAACATGTATGGTACTGTTTCCCCCACCCCAGCATTCACCTCCATGCACTGCCTTCCCCTATGGTGGCAGGTGAATGCTGATGCTTTGGCCAATGATCAGTAGACAGTGTTGAGATGGTGTACATTGTGTGCTCATTGTCATGGTATGAACCTGCCAGATGACCTTATTGAAGTTGCACACATGCAGCTAGTCACACCATGCCTCTTCTACCCCCCTCCAGCGGGGGATGTGAGCATGCATGCTGCTGCCTTAGACCTTGGAAGGGAGGGATCACTATGTGTTCTGCTTTACCTGCTGCTGACATGCTTGGCACCTACTCTCTACCTCCTTTTACCTTAATGCTAAGGGATCAGCCTCCACATGTTAATCCAGCGTTATTGGTGCTTTCTGTGGCGTTAACCGCTCATGGGTGCCAATAATGCCTGTTAACAGCACCTTTGTTTCCTTAATTCTCCTTAATAAACATACCCCTAAGTATTACTGCAAAACTGATCACAATAATCTGAACATTCAGCAGCAGCCATAAACTGGAAACTGCTGCTGAATATACAGATTTCTTTTGTCTGCAGTGGCCAGGATGGTTTTTGATTTAACTCATGCCCTTTGCAAGAGAAGCTCAAGGTACATATGAAGACACATTTTAGAAATTACATCTAGGCCAAAACTTCTGAAAAAATGCAGACAACATGCTAGTACAGGGGCAGATTCAGAAATGTGTATGTGCCTGAAATGGATGTTTGGGGAAAAAGCCCTATAGACGTCCCCGTGCTGAAATTTCATGATGGAGACATCTATCTCATGGCAAATGCACATCCCTGCCTGCTATTTTGTAAGCGAAGATGTGCACTGGTGTGCTGACAATTAAACAAGTGTCCTCATTTCCTTTCAGTTTTCCTTATAGTTGAGAAAAGTAATGGGAATATCAAAGTTCTACTCTTTCCATGTGTTTGGTGGCAAGCCAAGAGCTTCTCTGATGTCTATTTCTGCCCTGGAGCAGACATAGACATAAACATTATTGCTTCTAGGTAGACACATGCTTACCATTTTTTAAATCGGACACAGATGTGTATCTTTATGGAATACCTATGGACATATCTCTGCCATGTCCCCGTGCAACATAGACTTTCTCACGCTGGAGGCAACTCCATACCTGGCTTCTAAAATAACTCTGGGAACATCTCCACGATTTGCACATTTATACACCTGTTTTCGGATGTCCAACTCATGAATAGGGCTTCTAAAATAATCGCTTAAGTATTTTTGTGGCCCCAGACTCTTTACAATCTAAAGTGCCTTTTAACTAATGTACAGAAAACAATTAATATGCATTTTTGCACAAGGGCCCATGACAAGTATTATTTTGGTGGAACGACATTTTTCACGCATTAATTCATGTGTCACATGTTAGGGTGCTGAATTAGTGGGGTAGGGGTGGAGAATGCACATGGTGAGCACATTGCACTTAGCATGGGGCACCATCAATGTTCTCACCAGTGTGGATTCACCTAATGCCACCTCAATAGGTGGAGTTAAGTGCACCCACAGTGATGACGCCATATGTTATGATACGCATCCATTCATTAACTGTTGGGAACATCCTGATCATATCCCTTCCGGTTACATCAGAGGCTTTGCATTTAACACACATTTACTTTTATGCTAAATATGCATTAGGTGCAAAAACCTAATTCCCTTTAGTAAAAGACCCCCTAAGTTTGCACCTAAAGCAAAGGAGAGTTAAGTAACTAGCTTAAGATCACACAGAGCAACAATGGGATTTGAATGTATTGTATGTGGTTTATTAGTCCAGTGTTCTAACCATTAGGCTACTCCTCCAAATGTTTGGGTTCTGGGTTATAGAGAAGGGGTGTATGGCACAAAGGTCATGATGATTCTAGGCAGGGCTTTTTTTGAGGAGCTATGCGGTAGTGCAGAGTACTGACACCTTTGCCATTGCCTGCTAAAATTGGCCATGGTCCTCTTGGATTAATGAAAGAGCCCTGCATATGAGTACTGACATCTTTCTTTTCTAGGAAAAATGCAGTGATTCTAGAGAAAGAGGAGTTAGAATGCCCTGGCATGGAATAGTTGGCCTTTTACCTTTCCTACCTAGCTGAACCTGTTCTGTTGGTCTCCTGGAAACATTTCATAAGCAGCAGGGAATGCCATTGGATAAGACAGATTGTGCAGCCCTTCTCATGGCCACAGAATCATGAATTACTGGAAGCCCTGTAATATAATGAGGCAATGGTAAGAAAATGCAGGACTGTACCAAGCCAGAATTACATCCTGTGCGACTTGCACATCGGGCTTGCGCCCTCCCTCCCCTCTCACCCATACCTCCATGGCTTCATCCAGCCACTGCCTACTTTTGCCCTGCTGCTGCCACCCTCTGTTTTTTCCACAATGGCACTGGCAGCAGCAAAACAGACCTAACTTTAAAATGTGTAAAAAAACAACAACACGCGGTTCTTTTGACTCCACACCTTAAACAAAGGAGGAAGGGACCAGAGCTGTGGAAAGACCCGTGTGGTTTGGGGTTTTTTATTTTAGATCTTCTCAGCTGCTGCCGATGCTGCTGTTGCCAGAGAGAACAAAAAGTGGCAGTGCCAAGGCAACAGCAGGCAGCCGAAATGCACCCCCTAAGACTCTGCGCCCTGTGTAGCTGTACCACTCGCACAGGGCTAGGAAGGGCACTGAGAAAATGCAACATTCTTTAATCATTGTTAATTTTATTTATTGTGAACATTTCTTCAATTTGCTTTAAAGGCACTCAAAATAATTCATTTATGTGAACAAAAATTGTACAAAACTGTACAGAATAAATATTTCATACAAATCTAACCAGACTTTACTGTAAGATAAAACTGTAGTCCTCTGCACTCCAAACCATATCCATTGACAAGTGCCTTTTATGCTAGTATGTGACAAATGTAGTCTTTTCTCCAAAGAAATAAAACTGATAAACCTTGTTTTCACACTTACAAATTACTGGCCACAGTGAATATATACATATCTATTAGGGACACTTATAGCCACCACAGGAGCCAAATCTATAGAAACATTCAACCAACCAATCAGAAGTGTACAACTGGGTAACTACAGTTGATTCTCACAACTTTCAGCATCTCATGGACAGAGTCATAAACTTAAAAATACAGTAATGCAAAACATTGTGCAGCAGATAAGATTGTCCAAACTTATTTAACATCACATTGAAAAAGAGGCAGGCCAATGTACTAACATGCACTAATGCTGTCAGAAGCGTCAACATGTGATAAAAGTGCTGTTAACGTGCATAAGCTAGGTTTACACTTGTTGATAGGTTCAAAAGTGTGCAAAATAACTTGCACGCGTAATAACATAAACATGCCAATGATGTACTGGAAGTAAAATGATGCTGAAAGCTCATTAGCATATCAACAAAGTATGTAAGCAAGCTTTTATACAGATGCATTATCACAAAAACAATTAGCTACACCTTGAAGAGTGTAATTAAGGTTTTGAAATAACCTCTGTAAATAAGGTATACACGCATATTACCTTTTTTCATCACTTGCATGTCATTAACATTGATCATTGGTACATGCAATAAACTCTACATTTACATGTTCTAATGTCCAATGTTAGCACTCTGTCATGCATTGGCCTCTTGATTTGTAACTCTACAGCTATCAGAATAAACACACTTGGTTTGTTCAGCAACATAGCAAAACATATAAAATAACAAGCTTTTCAAAATAGAAAACCAAGACTTTGCATAAAAAGAGGTACATAAAACTTTCTCTCAAATCTTCTTAAGCCTATATCAAGACATAAAGCTTTTGACTATTGCAAGTACAGTTTTTATTATGAGGGAAATCTAAAGGTGACTCTTTCAGGTCCACATGCTGGGAATGCACCTTATTGCATCAATGCCAGCCAATATATACTTAAAAGGACAGATTAGGTTTGGGGAAATGCAGGCCAAGAAAGATGCAAAATGTCAGTTTGTTGCCAGAATTTTGTAATAGTGAATTTTTTGGCCAATGATTTAATATTCAACAGTTTGAACAAGCAAAACCTTAATGTAAAATGTATTGTGGAACTTTGGCTTGAAATTATTTTTCACACAGGTGTATCAGATTGCAGTGGTATTTGTATTGCTGTGCTTTCTTTCTCTGTGTATGCAGCCACCCACTACACCATATCACATCTATTGACATGATGGAATTAGCTCAGCCAAACATGCTGTGCAGCTAGGTACTTGGGGGAACATTACATGTTTTTAGTTTTGAAACTTGGAGAATGCCTTCAGAGAGCACAAGAGAGACATGCATTGAAATAAGGCTAGACTATTGCTCCTTCTGTTTATATGTGTAATCTATTTTTTTGTTGTTGTTCCATACGTTGCAGAAAATTAAGTCACTCATCAAAAGATGTATTTCAAAACTATACAAGCAAAAAGGCATATAGGTTTTTTTGTCCTTTTCTGCCCAAAATTTGAATCCGCCATACTAATACCTTATGAACATATATGTTTGTATTTTAGCTTATGTAACCCAATTAAATGGAAAATTAATGAATAGAATATATATTTTTAGATGATTTTACATATGGAATGAAGATTATCATACATACTCTTAAAAAAACCATCACTGACCATGGCAGTTTTGCTTGCCTTAAACAATCAAAATGTCCCTGTTGTACTGGGTTTAAGATAAGTTGTCCACGGCTATCCCAATGGCTTCTATCAGTGATTCCTGAGATTTCTTGGATAACTGCTGTGCTTGAGCTCTGATTGCTAACACATTTAGAAGGCACTTTTATCTAGAAGAATGTTGACACAAACAAGACTCTACAGTTCTTGCCCATACCAGTGAAATAAATCATGTTTGCTGTTCTAGGACTTCCAAATAATCGGGTTCAGCATGCAAATTGGCTTTCAGTTCAAAATATTCATTCTTTGTCTGTTCCATTAGAAAATTCCTGGGCCTGGCATACATAAGTGTCTCCATTAACTTGAGATCCTCACGTGTACTAGGATAACGAATTTCAGAGTCAGGCTGGAGTTGAGCGATGCTTTTCCTTAAGTATTCTGTAATTCCTAGCTGCTGAAGTTCTCTTTCTTTCTCAAGGATATTTCTGTACAATGAACTGGCATCTTGAAATGATAAGAATTCTGGTGAATGATCTACAGCTCTGAATTTGAGATTTGAGCCCGTGAGAGGCGAATCATTTTCTCTTTCAAGAAGACTTCTACGGAGATGTTTGGGATCATTAAAGTCTTTTTCATCCTCTTCTTCTTCATGTTCTATATGTTTCGGGCTGAATGGTGGAGTCCGATAAACCTGAACCTTGGGGTTGAGTATACGCTGCTCGTAGAGAGTTGCAGATGGATGTTCAGATGTCTGGTGGGTCATTTTATGACCATACATGCTGTACTGGAGGCATACAGGACTGCTTTCTTTTATCTGTTCATCCGCTTGTTTCTTTTTATACTTTCTTCTCCGTTGCAAAACAAGAACAATTACACCAGCAGCACAAAATACAATTGTTATAAACACAATAAGCAGACCAAGTATTAAAACTGAAAGTGGTACAAAATCTGTAATTGATCGTAAAATAGTATCTGCTGTGTTTGTTGTAACAGTGGTTGCAGGTGTTGTTACAGTTATAAAACTGGCTTGAGTTGGCTGGCCTGGGTTGCTTATTAAACCAGGGCAGAGCAGTTCACTATTCAGTGACCTCAGTTCTTGTTTTGCTAGAGCCTCTGGGAATTTGCAAAGAATTTCATTGATCATTGTGGTCTTGCTAAATATTTGTATCCATTTTTTAAATCCCATTAAATCACAAGTACAGTCCCAGGGATTGTCCTCCAGTTCAATTTGTATCAACAAGTCCAGTTCATCCAAGACATTGCTTACAGGCAAATGGGAAAACTGGTTTGATTTAAGGTTTAACCTTGCTAATGGAACTCCTGAAAAAATATGTGATGGTAAAGACTGAAGACGGTTGTTGTTTAAGTATAAAACCTTCAATTTTGGCATATTAGCAAATGTCCCTGGCAGGATTTCTTTTATTAAATTATACTCAAGGTACAAATACTCCAGGAGCTGTAGTCCAAGGAACAAATCTCCATTTAGTTTTGTAAGATGGTTCCCATTCAAATAGAGTTTCTGCAGTCTAGTACAATTTAGAAAGGATCCTTCTTCGATGACTTCAATACGATTATTTCCCAAATGAAGCATCTCCAAACTGGCATATTCCATTAAATCAGATTTTAAAAGCATCTGAATAATATTTCCTGCAAGAAATAACTTTCTAGGGTTTTTGGGTGGGAGCCCTATATCAGATAGGCTTTCTATATTTCGTTCTTGGCAATGGATTAAAATTCCAGAGGTGGCATGGCTGGTGCAGTGGCAAGGGATAGGGCAAGATATACCTGGAGGCTGAGTAGCTGGCTTAGGGGCATTTTCTACTAAATTGGGTTGCCTTGTTGAACCTTTAAGAAGAGGTATGACTTTGGTTGGTATACGACCATCACTTATAGATGTGGTAACTAACAAAGATATTGACTGAGAAGGATCATCTGGTTCACTTATAGGATCAGTGGGACAAAATGTTTCCTTTTTCAGTCTACTTAGAATGCTATTTTTGAGATTTGGAGGACTGTTACATACAATGTCGCCTATTATGGATTGTGGAGGCATATTTTCTAACCAGATCTTTAGCTGTAGTAAGTCACAATTGCAGACCCATTTATTATCCTCCAACTGAAGGTCCACTATTCTGCCAATGTGCTCTAAAAATCCAACATAAGGTAATGTTTGTAACTGATTACCTCTGAGATCTAGGTGAGTCAATGGTACAAAACGAAATATATTTATTGGAAGAAACTCAATTGCATTATCATTTAGAATAAGCACTTTAAGTCTGCTGAGCTTGCTGAAGGCACTTGATTCAATTGTTGTGATAAAGTTATTATCCGCCTGAAGAAATTCAAGGTTTTCTAATCCATGAAAAGTATCCTCTCTAATTATTTCTAAGGAATTGTGATTGATATGCAGTTCTTTGAGATGACTGAGTCCATTGAAAGCCCCAGGTTCAATATTTGCAATATTATTAAATCCAAGATGCAGGGATATCATATTGGAAAGACCAGAAAAATCATTACTTTGTAACTTGGATAATCTGTTGTTTAGTAGAATGAGATGAAACAATTGTGGCAGTGGCATATTAATTTCAGATAGCTTTTCTATGCCTCTTTCTTCACAGTTTACCAAAATAATACCATCCTTTTCTTCACAGAAACAAAGAGAATCACAAGACCCTCGGGGGGATGGTGAATTCGGCTTTGTTTCTTCAGCAACTGAAGTGATGATAACTGAATATAAAATCAAAATCCAAGCCTTCATATTGCCAGTTTTTTTATGCTGATTCTGTAAAATATAAATTGAAATTATTTTATAATTTGAGCTTTGAAAATAAGCAATAATCATATATTGATTGTTTGCAAATTTGTAGCCACTGAAGCAGCCATTTTAAAGCATTACATGATTCATCTTACAACTATACCTTCTACATGTGAAAAAATAAAATAAATACATTAAATAATAAAAGTAAATCTATTAAAGGTTGCTAGCATGTTATAATATACATAGATTAGAAGATATGATATAAATGGCAGTTGAGTATATTAGATTACTTTTAATTTTAAATAGTCATAGATCCACAGTTTTTAAAAACAAGAAGGAAACTGAAATTCAGTCTGTGTGATACAGCAAAAGTCTGAACAGAGGCACTGAGCTTAGACTGTTATTTAACTAGCACTAATAGTCTATTATTATCTAATGAAACCCCTTTTATTAACCATGCAAATTATTCTGCAGAGTCCTAAAACATAATGGGGTAAATTCCAGATGGCGTTTAATGGGGATGGACGCCCTGTTTGGATGTCCATCTCTGCTAAACGCCAGGATGCCGATCCTGCAGACAGAGCTCCCCGCACATACATAGTAACATAGTAAATGATGGCAGATAAAGACCAGTATGGTCCATCTAGTCTTCCCAGTAAGATGGCAGGAGTAGGTGCCACTCTGTGCAGGCCACCTCTCCCCATGTCTTTGTTTAGGGGTGAACCCACCGCTCCATGCAGGACACCCCTATTTGTTGAGAAGTTAGATGGTTCGTTTTATTTTGATTTTATTCTGTTGCTATAAATGGATCCAGGCAAGTTGTATGGGGAGATCTGTTTGTGGGCGGGAGAGATGGGCTGGAGGAGGGGCAAGGGTGGGAACCTGATTCAGGTACCTGACCCCTGACGTAAAGGCCTGATTCCGAGGTTGACCCTGTACATCCGGGGTCAGTCATTTGCACAGTGGGCTTCTTCCATCTTGGAGGTGGAATAAGTCCCCCTAGATGTTGCAGAAGGAGTACGTTGGGCATGGGGTTCCCCACGGACTGACCTGGGCCATGGGAGGCGGTCGGGCCTTGGGGAAAGAAGATTTTGATGAATGTTCAGGGATCATGGCTCCTGCATAGAGTCGCAGTGGCATGGCAACAGGACAGCATGCCACCTCTCATCCATGCAGTAGCCTGGCTGGGTTAGCTGGGTAAGTGTTGGGACATTTAGTGTGCCTGAATCAGGGCACGTCCTGGACATCCCAGCCTTATGCCCCGATTCTGCTCCTGAGGGGGCTGTCTAGCTCCCACGGGAGCAGAGTCAGGTGCATCCCCAGACCATCCGGATATCTGGACGTCTGGATAGCCCAGGGATGCACATGTCTGAATTGGCTTCTATGAGTGATATTCAGCGTTGGCAGCTAGCATGATTTCAGCAGCTAACTGTAGCCACTAAAACTAACAGCCAGATATTCAATGATGGGGCCACTTCCAGCCACCGGCATTAAATATCTGGGTTAGCTGGAGAAGTAGGAATGCCCAGTTAGCTCTTGAAGCAAAAGTTAAGCCATCCCTTCAAGTGCCTAACTTTCACTGCTTATTGCTAAACTGGCAGCGGTTTAGTATCGCTGCTGCCTGGTTATCATTGTTCCACCCACAGAACACAGTGGTGGCACCTGGGAAAATTCAGTGTCATGAACTGCATTAGTGCCACTGAATAGACCAGTAACCACATTAACTGCATTGAATAACCCCCCTATGCATTCATAGTTGCATTACAAATCAGTATGTCACTTTATTGAAGTTAATTCTACAAATATCTATTAAATAGGCATAAACATACATAGCTTATTTGATAATAAGAAATTTGAAAAGATAATAAATCGAATAGAGAAGAAAAGGTTAATTTAAGGGGTATGTTTACTAAACTGCGGTAATGTCATTCGCGTTAGGTTCTGCGGTAAAGGTACAGATGCCCATATAAAGGTGTGGGCGTTGCTTCATTACAGCAAGCTGTAGCAGCTAACACGCGTTACAAGACGCCTTGTAAGGTGCCCAGTAAGGTGCCATGTCAGGTGACTAGTAAGGTGCCCTGTAAGGTGCCTCATAAGGCGCCCTATCGGGCCTCCTAGGCTAAGCGCCATATTAGGCACCCTTGGACAAGGCACCGCAGAAGGCACCCTGGGCTTTGGAACCATAAGTTAAGGTGGCCTAACAAGGTTATGGTGTCCTAGGTTAGTATGCCCTAGGGACTGCAAGGTGCCTCAGGATGACATGCATGACCTGTGCGGACAGAGACAGATGTAGCCCTAAGACTAGATAGAGCACTCAGGAAAGGCAATGAACAGGTGAGTGAAGGAGGGAGAAGTGGGAGCCGCTGGACCTGCCATATCTGCGGGCATCCCATGTGCCTGCCAGTACTGATGACAAACATGGTGGGGCAGCTGTACCACAGCACAGGGTGTTGGCAATGTAAAGTACCAGAAAAACAGTTGGTGGCAGACGATGGGAATATGTGTCCCCCAGTGGAGGCGGAGTTGGCAGGATAGTTACAATGATGGGTGGACAGAGGAGTGGTGGTGCCATGCAGATCAGGCACAGGCGAGGCAAGCATGAAGAGGCGCAATGCAGGAAAGGGTAGCAGTGCATGACATGGGGTGGCAGCCTGCACTGGCAGACAGGACTCTACACAGCTGACAGACGCAGATAGACGGACTGAGGGAATGTTGGCAATTGTGGCGAGGGTATTATGGGCTGGAAGCACAGATCTGCAAAAATATGACCTCTACAGGCATGCAAACTATTTGAGTAGGACAGGCATGAGAGGAGGGAACAATGAGGAACTCAACCCATTAACACTGCCAAGAATGGCATTGTATTAACCAGTAGTCTAAACCTCCATGGTGTATGTCACAGCAATGTCTGGGTACAGAAGGACTGCAGGTTACCGCACAAACTGCCTGCTCTGAGTGCCAGGATAGGGTAACCCCACCTGTACCCATGATGCAATGCACATGCTGAATAGCAGTCTACAGCTGATAATCAAATGGGGTCTGCACCTCTCCGGTACCTCAGCTTGGAAAGATGAACTGACAGTGCGTGATACTGGCACAGAGTAGCTACAGACCATGCCATTGTGCAGGTTCTGTGTTCACCCTGAGGGATAGGATGGGTGCCCAGCACTAGGTCCGCAGTACATGTGGTGCTAGAGATAGGTACTGCTGTACATCCCCATCATTACCAGTGTGTAACAGGTGTTCCTTGCAGTGCAGCTGAAGGTAATTTGGTGTCCATCTGTATCCTGCGGTTACATGTGGCCCTGTGGGACCAGACACCAGCCAGATTGGTGTGTACCCCGTGTTATGGTCTGGCTGACATGGGCAGCTGTTATCATGGCAGAGAGGTTCCTAGAATTGCATGAGGTGTGTGTAGCAGTACCTTTATAGGTTGCAGTGGTTTACACTACATACCCCAAAGAGCCCACATCACCCTTTATGTAGGCAAAGAACAGGTGCCCCCTGCCCCGTGGAAGCAACCTCTATCCTGTTTGTATGAGACAGCCCTCCAGGGTTGGTGGGCCAGAGCCATACCTATGACTGGGGCAGTGGCAGACCAGCAGCAATGCTGGGGTTAGGTCTGGAAAACCCCAACTGCCTCCCAGTCAGCAGCAGACAGCACAGTCAGACTGTACCTTAAAAGTGTTCTGACCATGCACAGTCTAACTGCAGGCAGTCCACCAGCCTGCTCACAGGGGAACTATGTGTGGCAAGCAGGCATCTCAGTGACTAGTACCCCAGGACTGGGGAACACAAATATATCACTGGAGGCAGATAGCGCAGAGTGCTATGTGGGAACCTAGACCTGCCATGGTCACTGCTCGGTCAGAGTGAGTGCCCTCCCAGCATGCCATTCTGTGGCCACCCTGTCCATGCAGGTGGTGGTCAGGCACTACAGTATCCCAGCCATTGCCCCATACCCTGTGAAGATTGTGATAAGGAAGCTTATCATAGCTCAGGTAGGAGCTATAGAAAAGATGATGTGACTCTGAACAAGCAACCTGTCAGTTCTGGTAGAAGTAAGAAAACAGAGTTTTCACATAAAAGACTACCAGTCCCAGAATGCACCAGGTTTCCAGCAGCCATGAGAGGGGCTGAAGTGAGAAAACGTGTGTGCAATCAAAAGAGCTATGAGGTAATCCCTAAGCACTCATTTCAAAGGGCAGGGCCTGATTCAACACAGCTGCGCTGTGTTAGGGAGGAGCACACATTAGAACAGAATAAGAATAGAGCTTATTCTTCTGATAACAGCTACAGAAAGAGCTTCAGCAACGGCTACAAGCTCCAGCCCAGCTACAGGTTTAAGCATCACCTGGAGAAACAGAAGCCAAGCCAAGCGGATAGAGAAAGAAGGAAACTCTCTGGAAGGAAGAGAAGAAAGCCCATTGGAAGGTCTGGGAGAGTCCAAGGCATTACCCATACTGGGAGGTATTCCAAGTGCCAGCAGAGTCCATTGGACTGGAGTCAGCCAGAGGAATGGAATGGCAGAGATAGGAATCACCAGTGGCTACCTGGGAGAGAGAAGACTACACGTGGAAGGGACTTTCAGACCTATGCCAGAAGGTATGTGAGAGAAGATCCAGTGTCCAGGGATCAAGATTGGAAGGCTGGACATCAGAATTGGATTACATACTGGCCAGGCTATACAGAGAGGAATTATGATAGCAGGAGAGTCTCAGGTATGAACACTGATCCAGACCCTATCTATAATAGTGAATGGCAGCAAGGGAATAAGCATTCTCATGATAGTGCCTTAATGAAAGACTCGTCTGTGCCAATGTATGATAGTGACCCTATGCTGATTGATGAAGGGGGAGATACAGCAGATGAAACTATTCATTACATGGACTGTTCTTTATCCAAGTGCTATTGCTAGCTTTCTGTGAGCAAACACATCAGCCATCACAAAGAAACCTAACTTTGTTCTTTATTTCCACTGCAAACAGCTCTTAAAGCAGGATTTGGGTTCACACAGTAGCAGCCAGCCAGCTAAAGGGTTTCAGCTGGTCAATTGATAGTAATTAAAGCTGCACCTGATTGTGTGTGTGAGCAAGGGAGAATCACTGCTGGGATCTGCGTGGAAAATAAGCAGAAGTTAACCTAACAAGCAAAGTTCATTTATTTCTTTGTGCCTTTTTCATTTGGTAATTATTTGTTAAGAAAACATTAGCTAATTGCCTGACAAGTTGAAGGTTGTTTTCTGATTTGCTTTGTGACTTTGTTATCTATTTAAACACTGCAAGCAAGTAACCTCATTTATATTGCTACCAAGTATATTTGTGCTGGGTGAATTAAACCCCATCAATAAAAGAAGTATTTTATTGGCCTTACCACTGGTATCACAACTCAATTATTGTCTTCAGCTGTGTTTGGGAGTGAAAGAACTACATTACCCACAATACCTTGCAAGAATCATATGAATATATGCATCGTCAAGATTGTGTAAGTTCTCACCCTATGCAGCCGTCTGACAAATGGCGTAGTTTTTCAGATTGCTTTTGCACCAAGAGGATTTATTTGCTGTGGATTACAAATAAAATTCAAGTTTGAAGCTGAAAGAAGATTTTTTTTCCCTCATCTGCACTTTGGAGGAGAAGTGGTTGTTCCAGGAAGCTGTCCCAGATGAAAAGACCCTGTGCAAAGCTGGATTCATCACTGAGACAAGGTAATATGTACCTGGGCATGTCTAGTGGTGGATGTGTGTAAGCACAGGGGGTAATTGGAAAAAAAAAAAAAGTTGAAAAAAAACACACCCGGTTGGAAGGTGCTGCACTTTGGTTTTTTTTTTTCTCTTTATTTCTTGCAGGGGTCAAGATGGATCCGAGGGAGATGGCTCAGTGGATGGCAGCCCAATTTAGCAAGCAACAGGAGCTATCACAGCAGGCCCAGGACACTGCTATGAAGGCCTTAATGGAACAGCAGAAGCCAGTGCTTGATCTGGTGCAAGCTCTAGTTCAGCTGCAGAGCCAAAGTGGAACAGATGCAAGACCAGCAGTTAGTACTGGTACACCACATGTGGACACTGTGGGACTCAATCAAGGGATTGGGGCATTTAATTTTGGGAAATTAACTTCAGATGATAATGTTGATGATTTTCTAGAGTCTTTTGAAAGAGTGGCACAGGCTTTAGCATGGCCAGAGACCCAGTGGGCAGTAAGGCTGGCAGCCTCATTAACTGGAGAGGCACTTGCAGCTTACAGAGCAATGCCAGCAGCCCAGGCTTTGAATTATAAGGATGTAAAGGCAGCTATTAGAGATCGCCTAGGGTTGTCTATTTCAGAGTATAGGCGAATGTTTAGAGCTGTTACATTGAAAGTGGGTGAGACACCCAGGGCTCTGAGTCAGAGAATCAGAAGTTTAGCTGTAAAATGGTTGGAGCCTGAGCAAAAGACAGTAGAAATGTTATTAGATATTATAATGCTGGAACAATTTATGCTTGGGGTACCTAAAGATTTGAATGTTTTTCTTATACAGCAAAATTGCCAAAATCTTGGCGAGGCAACCATGCTAGCAGAGAGATTCTTGGAAGCCACGCAGGCTTGCCATAGAATGGGTGGCCCTCTAAAGATGGATGCGGAGGCTAGATGTGCTGTATCAGAAAAGAGAATAATTAAGAATGTTTCTGAAAATGAATGTACTGTATCAAACCAGATGACACAGAGGAATAGAAAGAAATGTTTCAAGTGTGGAAAATTGGGACATTTAGAGAAGAGATGCCAGACACACACTAGTTTAATGGGTCTGGATTTAAAACAGCCCAAGGAAGGATTTCTTTTGATGGTTGATGTGCAGGGAATTACCACAAATGCATTATTAGACTCTGGGGCAGACCAGAGTATGATGTCAAAAAGGCTTTGGAAGAGGATAGAGGCCCAAGAAAGATTTGTGCCTAGAACCCCTGAAAGCCAAGTTCACATCAGATGCATTCATGGTGCTGCAACATCATATCCCACCTATAGGCTAGAGGTTAAGTGCCTAGGGAAACAAGAGGAAGTCCTGTTAGCAGTGGTGCCTAGGCTACCCTTTGATTTGGTTCTAGGAAGAGACTGGCCAAGATTTAAGCAGGGTCTAGTGGAAGGACTAGGAAAGAAGGAGGGAGAAGGTTTAATGGTAGTAGCTCCCGGGCCTTTATTTGGAAGTCCTCAGACCCCAGCTAAAAAGATGGTTAAGCGTCCAGAAGACCAAGCTACCCCAAAGCAGATATTCGTCCTAAAGTACCATAAGGTCTCTGAGAAGGCCCAAGCTCCTAAGCGGGCAACCCCTCAATCTGCTGGGTTTGACCTGTGCAGCATAGAAAATGTGACTGTACCTAGCCAAGGGAGAGCCCTGGTTGACACCGGTCTCCAAGTGGAAATACCAATTGGATGTTATGGGAGAGTAGCCCCAAGGTCCGGATTAGCCCTTAAATATTTCATCGATGTGGGTGCGGGAGTAATTGATCCCGATTACAGGGGCAATATTAAAGTTCTGTTGTTTAACTTTGGACAGAATGAGTATCACGTGAAGACAGGAGACAAAATTGCCCAATTGATTTGTGAGAGGCTGGGTTTTCCACCTGTGGAGGAGGTCACATCCCTAGAGAATTCTGAACGTGGAGCCAAAGGCTTTGGTTCTACTGATGTCAAAGGGGTTAAAAGCTTAGCTGCCACCTGTGCCCGAGAGAGGGAGGTGAGTGAAGAGGAAGATTTGGGACCCCAGGTATCTGATTGTAAAGAAAATCAGAGCCCCAAATAGGTGAGGACCTGACAATGGTACAACAGGAAGAAATTAGGAAGTTGCTTAAGGAATTCCCAGATGTGTTGACACCCATACCTGGGGAGACCCATTTGGTGGCCCATGAAATAATAACTCCACCTGGGAAATTGGTTCGTCAAAGGCCATACCGCTTGCCCGGAGCCAAAAGACAGGAAGTAGTGGCACAAGTCCAGGAGATGTTGGACATGGGGGTAAAAGAGGAGTCAAAGAGTCCCTGGAATAGCCCCATAGTCCTGGTGCCGAAGCCTGATGGATCCTTAAGATTTTGTATTGACTTCCGGCAGGTAAACGCCATATCAGTTTTTGATGCATATCCAATGCCAAGAATTGAGGAGCTGTTGGACCAGCTGGGACAGGCTCAATACTTAACCACCCTTGATATGACAAAAGGATATTGGCAAATCCCTCTCACCAGGGAATCGAAGCCGAAGACTGCGTTCAGCACCCCCGTGGGCCTTTTCCAGTTCAAGAGGATGCCTTTCGGACTGCATGGAGCAGCGGCTACCTGCCAAAGGTTAGTGGATCAGGTACTTCGACCCCACCAAAGTTATGCTTTTGCATACATGGATGATGTCATAATCCATAGTAACACCTGGGCGGAGCATTTGAAGAGGATCAGGGCAGTCTTGTGCTCTATGAAGCAAGCGGGAATCACTTTAAACCCGAAGAAGTGTGCCTTTGCAAATAGGGAGGTAAAATACCTAGGCCACCTAGTGGGAAGAGGAAAAATTAAACCTCTATTAAGCAAAATAGATAGCATCAGGAATTTTCCTCCTCCAACAACAAAGAAACAACTAAGAAGTTTCTTAGGACTTATTGGATACTACCGCCGGTTTATACCGCAATTCGCAGAGAAAAGTGCCATTTTCACGGATATGCTGCGAAAGAATTGTCCAAACCAGATAAAGTGGGCACCAGAAGCTGAAAAAGCGTTTTCAGTATTAAAAGAAAAATTGTGTACAGGACCGGTACTGAAAGGAGTAGACTTCAAGAAACCCTTTCTGGTTCAAACCGATGCATCGGATGTAGGGCTAGGAGCGGTCCTATCCCAGTGCCATGATGGGGAGGAGCATCCTGTGATGTACCTAAGCAGGAAGTTGTCACCGGCTGAACAAAAGTATTCCACGATAGAAAAAGAGTGTTTGGCTATCAAGTGGTCAGTGGAGGCGTTAAGGTTTTACCTTACAGGGATAAAGTTCCAGTTGGTCACGGACCATGCCCCACTTAAGTGGTTGCAGCAAATGAAGAACCACAATGCCAGGTTGACACGCTGGTACATGGCCTTACAGGCATTTGATTTCCAAGTTGAACATCGTGCCGGGAAGTTACACAAGAATGCGGATGCACTTTCCCGTATTACGGACTGTAGAGAAGAAGTTTCACTAGTAAAACCAGTCCGTAATAACTTAAGCAGGGGGGTATGTGATAAGGAAGCTTATCATAGCTCAGGTAGGAGCTATAGAAAAGATGATGTGACTCTGAACAAGCAACCTGTCAGTTCTGGTAGAAGTAAGAAAACAGAGTTTTCACATAAAAGACTACCAGTCCCAGAATGCACCAGGTTTCCAGCAACCATGAGAGGGGCTGAAGTGAGAAAACGTGTGTGCAATCAAAAGAGCTATGAGGTAATCCCTAAGCACTCATTTCAAAGGGCAGGGCCTGATTCAACACAGCTGCGCTGTGTTAGGGAGGAGCACACATTAGAACAGAATAAGAATAGAGCTTATTCTTCTGATAACAGCTACAGAAAGAGCTTCAGCAATGGCTACAAGCTCCAGCCCAGCTACAGGTTTAAGCATCACCTGGAGAAACAGAAACCAAGCCAAGCGGATAGAGAAAGAAGGAAACTCTCTGGAAGGAAGAGAAGAAAGCCCATTGGAAGGTCTGGGAGAGTCCAAGGCATTACCCATACTGGGAGGTATTCCAAGTGCCAGCAGAGTCCATTGGACTGGAGTCAGCCAGAGGAATGGAATGGCAGAGATAGGAATCACCAGTGGCTACCTGGGAGAGAGAAGACTACACGTGGAAGGGACTTTCAGACCTATGCCAGAAGGTATGTGAGAGAAGATCCAGTGTCCAGGGATCAAGATTGGAAGGCTGGACATCAGAATTGGATTACATACTGGCCAGGCTATACAGAGAGGAATTATGATAGCAGGAGAGGCTCAGGTATGAACACTGATCCAGAACCTATCTATAATAGTGAATGGCAGCAAGGGAATAAGCATTCTCATGATAATGCCTTAATGAAAGACTCGTCTGTGCCAATGTATGATAGTGACCCTATGCTGATCGATGAAGGGGGAGATACAGCAGATGAAACTATTCATTACATGGACTGTTCTTTATCCAAGTGCTATTGCTAGCTTTCTGTGAGCAAACACATCAGCCATCACAAAGAAACCTAACGTTGTTCTTTATTTCCACTGCAAACAGCTCTTAAAGCAGGATTTGGGTTCACACAGTAGCAGCCAGCCAGCTAAAGGGTTTCAGCTGGTCAATTGATAGTAATTAAAGCTGCACCTGATTGTGTGTGTGAGCAAGGGAGAATCACTGCTGGGATCTGTGTGGAAAATAAGCAGAAGTTAACCTAACAAGCAAAGTTCATTTATTTCTTTGTGCCTTTTTCATTTGGTAATTATTTCCTAAGAAAACATTAGCTAATTGCCTGACAAGTTGAAGGTTGTTTTCTGATTTGCTTTGTGACTTTGTTATCTATTTAAACACTGCAAGCAAGTAACCTCATTTATATTGCTACCAAGCATATTTGTGCTGGGTGAATTAAACCCCTTCAATAAAAGAAGTATTTTATTGGCCTTACCACTGGTATCACAACTCAATTATTGTCTTCAGCTGTGTTTGGGAGTGAAAGAACTACATTACCCACAATACCTTGCAAGAATCATATGAATATATGCATCGTCAAGATTGTGTAAGTTCTCACCCTAGGCAGCCGTCTGACAAGATGCATCCTGGTCAATCTGCCCTGTCCGGGCCATACCCAAAATACCTTGCTCCTCATTATGCACCTATTCAGGCTAACGCTGGTAACAGTGGGACATTTTGGGCCCAGTGAAGGATGGGCAGCCACAGAACAATGGATATACATACACACACGCTCACTCCTATTGCAGCATTGTACAAAGATAGGGGTGGTTGGCAACCCTGCCCGCCACACTGGTCCTGATCACAGTGCCGACATTGCTAAACTGTGCAGGGGGTGGTAGTAGTAGTAGTGCTCTGGTGATAACTTCAGCTCAATGCTGGGGCCAATAGCCTGACTCTCTATGCATCTTTGGATTGTGGAACCTGTGTAGGTGGGTGTTTGTACCCCTGTTTGCCGCTGCTTTGGGCTTTGCACATGTTGCTGTTGAATCTGCATTGTAGGGTAAAACATAGGGACATGCTCTGCAGGAACCACAGCTGAGGTTTGAACCTGTGACCCTCTGCTTCTGGACACACTGGCTGGGTGTACTGCACCACACTGTTGCCGCAGATGCACAATAGTCCCTGGTGTTACCTGTACTTTTCCTCAGCCAGACTTTGTATGTTGCACTGCACACCACTTACTGATGCAGGGCATAGCCTAGGTCCACTGCAGGGAGGTAGCACTGCCCCCTCCAGCACGGGCACCCCCCTTGCCAAGCTGCCATGGCCATTTGCTGTTGGTGCTGGTAGTGCGCAGTCCCAGGCCATCCACTGTGTAGGTAGGCGCCCACCTAGGGAGCGGATCCCGGGGTGGGGGGGGGGGGGCATACATGGACATCTTCACATCCCCCCCCCATCACTGCCTACCAATATTATGTCCCCTCCACATGGGGGCAGGATGGCTGGGTGGATGTCAACTATTGGCTAGGGTGAACCAGGTAGATATAGATGGATTGTGTTTGGCCTTGGTCAGCTGCTGTCTTGCTGATTTCCGGTTTCTATGTTCCTATGTGCCACCTAGGCGCCCGCCTGGTCCACCCTGTGCCCCAGCTGCCCATGCTACATGTCTCGCCTGTGGCCCCCTATGCCCCATTTGCACCATCGCCATAGTGGCCATTCATACTTTGGCACTATGGTATTGCTGAAAATGGAGCACTACTATCACAATTCTTGGGCTCCCTGCCTAGGATGTACATTGCTGACACTGAAATGGTTTCTCTCTTCTGCAAATGTGCATCTAACGGCAGGTTTTCATTTGCAGTAGGATTCAGCCCTTCAGTTCAGTGTGTTAGTGTGAAAGGGGCCTCTCCCAGCCCACTCTCCGCCCATTGACCCCTTCTCTCCGCCCTCTCTCCACCTTCTGCGGTGTTTACCATGGCCAGGGACATTAACGATAGTTAAGTAACGTTAACGCGCGTTAACGTTACATACCACGTGTTCTCATTACCTAACGATCGTTAACGTTACATAACGCACGGTATGTAATGTTACCGCAGTTTAGTAAACATACCCCTAAGTGTCATATTCATTAAAGGAAAATGGAACATAGGAAAAATTATGCTAAGTCAGACAAGTGGTCCAGCATCCTGTCTAACGGTGACCAGACCTTGCTCTATTTCTATTCAATAGTTTTGCAAGTGATATTTCAAAGGAGGTGTCAGGAAAAAGGGTTTTTTTTGTTGTTGTTTTTTAGGAAGATACCAAAATCTGTAATAATGTATATACCCTGACAGGTATGGAAAATATGAAGGGATCTAGCTAAGCTTGAGGAACAGTCTAGATTTTGGCAGCTAAGATTTAATGATAAAAAGTGTTGGGTCATGCATATGGACTGCAAAAACCCAAAAGAGTGTTATAATATGGTGACGAAGTTCTGTGTATAAAAAGAAAGAGGAATTTGGAAGTGGTTATATCTGATGAGCGTAAAGTTGCAAACAGGTAGATAAAACAATGCAAAAAGCCAGAATGTTGCTTAGGTGCATTAGGGCAGGAATGGCCAACAGCCAAAAGAAAAGAAAAAGATAAACCATATGAAATTGGTCCATAGGATGGCTATCAAAATGGTCAAGGGACTTCATTATAAAGCATATGGGGACAAACTTAAAGATCTAAACATTTAAACCTTGGAGAGGAGGACAGGAAGTAGAACTATGATCAAGATATTTAAATATCTCCAAGGTATAAATACACTGAAATAGACTTTCTGGAACAAAGACTCATAGGATGAGGCTGAAAAACATGAACAGGTATAATCTAAAGAAATATTTTGTTAATGTTCCAGTAGAGGTGATGGAGAGAAGAATAGTATTAGAATTCAAGAAAACATGGAACAAACATGAAGACTTTATAATAATAATAGTAAGTAACTGTAGAGTCTGGGCTGTTTTATTGGATGGGAAGATTGGTAATTCATAAGGTCTTTTGCTGCCATCATTTTCTATGGGGCTGATATACAGAGTACTGGTTATTCATCAGCATTATCCAGATAGTGGTAGCCACTGAATTTCTGGCTTATGTGACCACTATCTGGATAATCACATAAGTGATGCAGATAGCAGCTTAAGACAGCCTTTTTGGTGGACCTTGCTATCTAGATAAATCCAGATAGGAAGCAATTCTATAATGAGCTGCATACATTTACATGCTATCAGCATGCATAAGTCACCTATTTTAAGTTACTTACACATGGCCATAGGCACATACATGCAGAATGTAGACGGTCGCTATTCTGTAAGTAGGCATGCTAAGGAGATGATATGTAGTTTTGAAGTGGGCAAGAACATGGTGGAGCTTCGGCAGAACTGGGTGGAGTGCAAATTTACATATGTAAGTTATAATGCAGACTATGGTAACTTGCATGTGCTTTTTGCAAATCTAGTTGCGGACATTGACTCCAAGTCTAGGGTGATGTGAATAGTCACACCTACGTTTGGCACACATATTTCATCACCTATGCACCTATGCTATAAAGTACACACATATTTTACTTTATAAGAAAGGCGTGATAAACACATGTGACACCACACATTGAACTAAATGATCCTTATAGAATTGCCCTCATAGTGGCTGGAAATCACCACTATATGGATAATAATGACAATTATCTGGATACTGGCTAGCACGGCCCTTGCTCTGTCCACACCACCCCGGCACTCTCCAGATAGTGCCAAGGCCATTTGTGTAGATATTTGGAGGCACTAACTAAATAGTGTCACAGAGTAACTCAGTGATTAACCAGATAAGAACTTTTGAAATTTGACCCTTTTTTTTCTGGTGCCAATGTAAAAAATATAGAAGTTAGGGTAATGGTTCAATTATTTTAGTGCTTTTTCCACACTAATGGGTATGTTTACTAAATGGTGGTAAAGGAGCAGTCTTTTCCATGTGGTAACAGCAGCAACGAAGCGTTACCGTGTGCTAAGTGTACTGGGCGTGTCAGAGGCATTCCGGCATTAAGCAGTGCTAGTGGACACTTAGCGGGCGGTAACAGGAAATGCTGCATTAAGGGGTGCTAATGAACACAGGGGGCATAACAGGACATTAAGGGATGGTAGAGGACACTTAGCCGGTGGTAAAAGGACATGCTGTGTTAAGGTGTCTTGCAGGCACCCTAATGCAGGAAAGCCTCTAAAACGTTGAAAGGGGGCAGGGAAGCCACTGGAGAAGGTATGAATGCAAGCACAATTGGTAGCTGCTGGAACCGATTCACCAGATGCCTGGCTATATGGAAGTATGTGTGATGAGCATGTTTGACCATGGAGCAGGCTTGTGCTGTTGACTA
The DNA here is from genome assembly GCA_033557465.1 of Ichthyophis bannanicus. Taxonomy (NCBI): domain Eukaryota; kingdom Metazoa; phylum Chordata; class Amphibia; order Gymnophiona; family Ichthyophiidae; genus Ichthyophis; species Ichthyophis bannanicus. The sequence goes on from CM066035.1 coordinate 464,039,185, forward strand.
GGTGATATAGGCAGCTGCCTAGTGATGCTGGTAGTGGGTGTTGGCAGTGTCTTGGGTGGGTGGTTCTGGCGGCAGAGTCAGCGGAGGAGATGCAGCAGCTGTGACAGGCGTACAATCCTAGATGCTCCTGAAAGCATACACCGTGCTGTAAGTTATATTATACTGTCTTTGAGGTGTGGACATGTATCCAGATGTACTGTCAGTGTGTGGCATGCCATAGGCCAGGACAGTGCCTGGGTGGAAGCATCATGTTCCTGATGTGGGCAGCAAAGGGAGGATTGTCCATGAGTGCTCATGTGGAGTAGTCACAGGAGAGGTGTGGTATGATATGGCTAACTGCTCATGTGGAGTAGTCACAGGAGAGGTGTGGTATGATATGGCTAACTGCTGCAAATGACCCCTGATGGCCATGGTGGGGCAGCTTAATGCCAATAAGCTGCCCCACCATGAATCTCCCTGATGGTCAGATGGTAGGTGCAGGGCTGTGCCATGGATCTTCCAAGCAGAGAGTTTGCAATTTGTGTGGTGAGTGGATGTATGAGATCATACAGGCCAAAAGCATTTAGTGTGTATGAACCGAAAATAGCAGTGCCATGGGGTACATGAAACACCATTTGTGTGGGTGGGACTGGTGCCTCAGCCTGTGCAACTGCAAGACAATACACCCGACAGAGTGGCATGATAGAAAGGGACAAGTTGAACCCATTTGCCCCATGTGGGGCAAGTAATGATGGCAGAACAGTGTAGGGGATGGCTATGCAACGAGTGTTAAGTACGTGAATGTACGAGATATATCCTCTTTATGTAAAGCTGGGAGGTCACAATGATGGCAGAACAGAAACACATCCAGAACAGTTAACCCAGACATCTGCTGCGCATACATCACTGACCCACTGCAATGTGTCATGGCATAGCCATTAAAGCCATATTCACAGATGTCCATGATGGGGAATGCTACCCAACGTGTTGCCATAATGCATAGAAATGTAGCAGAATGATTGTCTGCAGGTCACAGCAGAGCCAGGACTATGCAAGGTGGGCAAGCACAGCCAGGCACAAAATGAACAAGTGGGAATCAAACCCTGGACCTTTGACCATGGAGATATTAACCCAACCAGTAGGCTATACCTCCACACAGTGCTATACAGCCTGCAGATCTCTGATTAAACTGTTTGCTGTCTATGCAGTATAGGTTGGGCCCTCCACTACCCATGAGGCACTGCACATGCAAAACAGTGATTTGCTGCTGGAAAATTAATAGAGAAGGCACTGATCCAGCATATCAGCTCACTAAGATGCACTGGCTGCTTCTGGTAAATGCACATAACAACAGCAAGTCATGCTACAGAGTGGTTTTAGATGTCACCCTAAGGGTGAGGAGTTGTGCCCATCACCTGGTCCACTGAACCTGCGTTGTTAGAGATGGTTTCTGCTGCCTGTCCATATCACTGTTATAGTGTGTGGTAGCTATTGTCTGCAGTATGTTATGCTTTTTTTTCCTTGGTTCCTGCATGCTATAGGTGATAGTGTGGTAGGCTATGGCCTATGTAATAGCTGGTACATGTATGAGAGGCCTGCAAGCTTGGTCTGAGTCCCCACCCCCACTTACAAATAGTAGTTCTGAGAAAGATCAGAGTCAGTGAAGGTCTGAGGATCTGCCTTAAACCGCTCTAAACTGCTTTTGATAAGTTTGTGTTAATCCTTATTCAATTCTTTTATGCTGATGATAGATATGTTCCAGTGTTTTGCATTCTCACATTCTCTGAGCCTAGAGATGACCTTGTAGTAGGGATGTGTTTATGTTTAGAAACTGAGCCTTTGTTAGAATAGCCTGAGAAGGGGGAACAGGGTGACCCAGAGAGGGTCCCAGATTGGAGAGATGCAGGGGGCATCAGAACCAATAGAACCAATAGAAAGTCTGCATGTATCAAGCTGAAGAAAAGGTATAAATGAGTATGTCTCTGTAAGAATGTTGCTCAGTCTTTTTGAAGCTTGTCTCTCTGACCCATGTGCACAATAAATTGGCTTGGATCTTTGATCTGACTCCTGGTTTTATTTATTGCATGCTTATCATCTGCTACATATTCTTGGTGCGTTGGCCGGGAATGTGCGAGCGGGGGATGGTATGCAGGTGAATATACCACGACTTCTCGCCTCAAAGGTTTAGTCCGGTTAGAACCATGTCTGTCTGACCGCAGGGGAATTCTCAGGCGCCGCCGGTCTTATTGTATCGGAGAGGGTTCCGCCTTGCCTCAGTAGGCCACTGGGTCCAGCTGGCCAACACCTCCGAACCCAAGGGGAGTCCAGGATCCAACCCAATCTGGCTTTAGGACTGGGCACAGCACTGAAACTATACTTCTTGGCCTTCTGAGTGAACTCCACCGTTCTCACGATCGGGGTGATTTATCTAATGCTGTCTCTCTGGATCTCTCCGCCGCTTTTGATGTTATAGATCACCGTACCCTTCTTACTCGCCTGTCTGACTCTGGTATCCGTGGCACTGTGCTTCACTGGTTCAGGTCTTTCCTCTCTCTTCGCACTTTTGCTGTCCATTCCGGCACCACTGCCTCGGACCCTTTCCCTTTGCACTGTGGTGTCCCGCAAGGCTCCATTCTCACCCCTCTGCTTTTTAATGTTTTTCTTGCCCCACTTGCTCTCCTCATCCAGCAGTCTGGCCTTTCCTCCTACTTTTATGCCGATGATATTCTTCTTATCCATCATACCAACTCTGTATCCCCGGACCTCTCTGCTCTTAACCACTGCCTCAATCTTATTGCATCCTGGTTCTCTGACAATCTTCTTTGTGTCAATCCCTCTAAGTCCTCAGCTATCTGGTTCTTCTTCTCTACCTCCCCTCCCACCTTAGCCCCTACCATGTCCTCCCTTCCCATCCGTTCCCTCCGGCCTTACCTCTCTGCCGATTCTCTTACTACTCTGGTCCTCTCCCTTATCATCTCCCGCTTAGACTACTGTAATTCCATTTTTGCTGGCCTTCCTTCTTATCAAATTCGTCGCCTTCAGCTCATTCAGAATACTGCTGCCCGTTTGATCACTTTCTCTTCCCCTCATGATCACGTCACTCCTTGCCTTCTTTCCCTTCACTGGCTTCCCGTTAAATTTCGGTTCATTTATAAATACCTTATTACAACCCACAAAGTTCTTCACACAGGTACTCCCCAATATTTATCCGACCTTATCTTCCATCAACCCGTCCCTCACCTCTCCGTTCTTCTCACAGTAACCGCCTTTTTCTTCCCTCCCCGTCTCAAGCCCATCTCAAACTTACCCGTCATTCCGCTTTCTTTTTCTTAAGTCCTGCTCTATGGAACTCTCTTCCCCACTCACTCCGCACCGAACCTCCATTTCCACATTTCAAAGCTCTTCTCAAGACCCATCTGTTTTCCTAGGCTTTTGATCTCCCAGCACCCCCTGACAGTTACGCAGGCCCTTACACCATATGCCACTCCAATCCTTCTCTTTCTTCCTTCATCCTTCCTGTTGCCCCTAACTCTTTAGCCATACTGCTCTGTCTCTTTCTTTCTTTCTATCTATCTATTTCTACAGCACTTTCCTGTCATTTGAATGGCGTTCCTTTTCCCTCTTTAATTTTCTGGCAGCCTGCTTTTATTGTACACCGCTCTGATACTCCGGTTTGGGCGGTTTATCAAGTCTCATAAATAAATAAAATAAATAAATAAAAAACCCATGTTCTGGTTTGATATCGGGAACCGGATCCGGTGAGTAGCAATTTTCTGCTAATCAGTCAGTCTGTCAGCCCGTCGGGAGTCTGGAATAAGCGCTTGAGAGTCTGATCACCTCTCGGGGGCGGTCCTAGTAGGTCTCAGAAGTCTTAAAGGTATAAGCAGAGACTGAACCCACCAACCCCTCAGCCAGCCAGGTTTTATTGGGATTTATTCTGTTTATTGGGATTTATTTATGTTGGGATTTAATTCTGTCTTTAATGTCTGCGTGTGTGAATGAGAGGTCTTGAATACAGACCAAGCGAGGTGCTGGCTCCTGACTAGTGCATTGCCAGGTCGCGAAAAGGAGAAAGTGTTTGGTGTTTGTCTCCCTTATTGTTTGTTTGTATTTGGTTTTGTTATCTGTTGAAACAGTTTACCGATTGAGAAAGGACGAGGAGAAATAAAGCAACAAACTAACTCAGGAGTCACTTTTCAGTAAAGAAGCTGTCTCACTCATTCCAGCACAGCGAAGACAAGCTGTCTCTGTGATTTTATTTTTCTTCAGCATAGCATGAGATGGGCAAGCAGAGAGAGAAGGGGCATGTCTGTACAAAGAAATGTGTAGTTTCTTTTAACCCTGTGAAGGCTTATTTTCAACGTTCTGTAGCTGGGTTACTTTGTGCTTATTTCAGGAAAATTGTACCTGTTTTATTCAATATGTTCTAATAGTGATGTTCCTTCTGCTATGGTCATGTATTATATATCATTTAATAGGAATGTTTAGTCAGGATTTTGGATCCCGACAGTTTTGGGCTCAGCCTGGAAAGGGTTGAGTTCTCCCCTGTTCTCAACTGTTCTTGTATGGACAGCAAACACTGTTCAAACAGAAATGATAGCGGAATTAAGGAAACTGCTTTTGTTTTTCCTTTGACCTACGAAGTAGAGGTTAAGAGCCCTGACAGGACAATGAAGCATCCTGAGCCAGCTATCGCGTAAGACGGGATCTTTTTATTTATTTAGTGTTTACAGCTGCTCTGTAATTTACAGCTGCTTTGAAAGTCAGGAACGAGACATACTGTTTTTTTTATTAAGATAATGCCCATCTTTCCCGAACTGTAAGATGTGTTGGTGTCCAGAGAAACAATGTACTGTGTTTTGAAAGGTCTTTTAAAATCTCAGTTTCGGAAGTACAGTCTTAGTTTAAAGCCTTGGTTTAGACAGTTGCTATTTAGAATGAGCACACACATCCATTATGTTTAGTCCACCAGAAAATGTAGCCTGACTGCCCGCCCCCTCTGTCTGTTGACAAGTACGTCATCATGTGGGGGAAGGGGTCGGAGTCCACGCAGTGGCCAGTGTTAGCTACTTCATGGCCCGTGAGGGCACCTTTGATGTTTCCCATGTTCATCAGATTGTACAGAAAATGTTCCCTGATCAGTTCCCCTACATAGACTCCTGGTTAAATGTTTGTGAGAAAAAAAAAAAAGAACCTGCCCGTTTATTATAGGAGGACGTGCACCCCCTCTTGACCGGAAGCCCCGGCTCAGTTTAAAGTACTCCAAGTGGGCCACAGTCCACCAATGATACTACAAGCAGGGATTCATTTGCCGGTTCAGGGTCACTCACAGCCAGCGCCCAAGAACGTGAAGTGGAACCCAGACAGTCCCGATTGCCGCATACCTTCAGAAGCACAACTACCAGTAAAAGGGATGGTCACGTTAATACCGAGAGCCAGCCGACCAGCCTTGTTTACTGAACTAAAAGATGCATTATGCCTCCTACACTGAGAAGCCTTAGGATTTGATTGAACTAATGAACAGTATTATGCAGACCCATCAGCTTTGATGGCCTCAGTGGGATCCAAATAGTGCAAGCAGCCCCCACTATATACCCCATGCAATCCAGCAGCCCAGGAGAATTTGTGTATAGTAAATGCAGCTTTTGTCAGTCAGTCCCAGAGAGATATAAAACAATAATTACAGAAAATGGATGGATTTGCGGGCATGAATACAGCCCAGTTAATGGAAGTTGCTCAGAAAGTATGTGAATCGTGAAAATGAATGTGACAGAGAAAGTGAATGAAAGCAGATCTTCTTGCTGCTGCTTTAGTTGAAAGACGTAGAGGAGGTGGAAGGGGTTGTGAAAATAATCGGCCCCCACTGGGTGCGAATCAGTGCGCCCATTGCAGAGAAGAAGGACATTAGAGAAGTGAATACCCGCATCTTGACTCCACCCCCAGGAAGGGAGGAGGGAGCACTTAGAGAACAGGAGTCATGGAAGAATAAACCAAGCAAAGTGTTCCAGCAAGAGAGGGAAGCAGCTATAGAGTGAGTGGCAGCCAAAGAGGGCTACAGCATGGATGAAGACCAGGCCAGACCGGGCTCCAAGTTTTCCCTGGGTCCCCAGGAGCCTAGGGGGACAGAAAATAACACACCAATTCTTGTATATGCCTGAATGCCCTATTCCACTTTTAGGCTGAGATCTGCTTGCAAAGCTCCAGGCACAGATATCCTTTGCTGAAGGAGGAGAAATGCAAATGACTGTGAACCCAAAGCCTGCTGGATTGATGGTGCTGACTGTTCCCCGAGAAGAAGAGTAACGGTTCTATAGTGCATCTCCAATCATGCCAGCTAGTTCCTATATACCTCCTAACCTTTTAGCCCCACCTGAAGTATGGGCAGAAGATAATCCACCTGGCCTAGTGAAGAACATAGCCCCTGTCATCGTCACCCCCAAGCCAGGAGCAGAACCTGTGCATGTGAAGCAGTATCCTCTTCCCCGACCAGCCATTGAAGGTATCCACTGCCATTTAATGAAACTGCTGAAGTATGGACTTCTCAAGGAGTACCAGTCACCTTGGAACACCCCCCCTTCTCCAAGTCAAGAAACATGGGATAGGGCATTACCACCCAGTACAAGATTTAAGGTGGGTAAATGATGCAGTTGAAACTATACACCCAGTGGTACCAAATCCTTATATTCTCTTGGGACTGATCCCCGCTGAGGCTCCTCATTTCACTGTCCTGGACCAGAAAGATGCCTTTTTCTGCGTTTGCTTAGCCCCCACCAGTCAACTTTTGTTCGCTTTTGAATGGCAAGACCCCACAACAGGAAGGCGGGGCCAACTCACCTGGACTCGATTACCCCAAGAATTTAAGAAACATAGAAACATAGAAACATGATGACAGAAAAAGACCACATGGCCTATCTAGTCTGTCCTTCCATATCAACAACTACAACAGTCCACTTTTTACCTTTAGAGATCCTCTGTGTTGGTCCCATGCTTTTTTGAATTCAGTTACTGTCCTCATCTCTACCACCTCCACTGGGAGACTATTCCACGTATCCACTACTCTTTCCGTAAAGAAATATTTCCGCATATCACTCCTGAATCTATCTCCCTTCACCCTCATCCCATGTCCCCTCGTAGCAGAACTTGCTTTCAATTGAAAGAGGCTCTCTCCCTGAACATTTATGCCACGGAGGTATTTAAACATCTCAATCATATCACCTCTATCCCACCTTTCCTCTAAGGTGTACATATTAAGATCCTTAAGTCTGTCCTCATATGCTTTATAATGAAGCCCACTAATCATTTTAGTAGCCACCCTCTGCACCGACTCCATCCTGTTCACATCCTTTTGAAGGTGCGGTCTCCAGAATTGCACACTATACTCCAAATGAGGTTGCACCAAAGACTTATACAGAGGCATTATCACCTCCTTTTTTCTGCTAGCCATTCCTCTCCATATGCACCCAAGCATCCTTCTAGCTTTTGCCGTCGCCTTTTCTACCTGTTTAGCTACTTTAAGATCATCAGACACAACCACGCCTAGGTCCCGCTCTTCTTTAGTAGACAAAAGTACTTCACCTCCTATAGTGTATTGCTCCCTTGGATTGCTGCAGCCCAAATGCATGACCTTACATTTTTTAACATTAAATCCCAGCTGCCAAATTCTAGACCATTCTTCAAGCTTAGCTAGATCCCTCCTCATGTTATCTACACCTTCCTGGGTGTCTACTCTATTGCAGATTTTGGTATCATCTGCAAAGAGGCAAACCTTACCCGACAGCCCTTCCGCCATATCACTAACAAAGATGTTAAAAAGATAAGGATTCACCTACTCTCTTCAGTGCCGCCCTGAATCAGGATCTTTCAAGCTACTATGTGAACCCCCAGGAGAAAGGGTTCTTCTCCAGTATGTGGACAATTTGCTCATAACCACCAACTCAGAAAGTGAATATCTACAAGCCACCAGTGAACTCTTGCACCTTTTTAATGAGGCTGGATACAAAGTCTCAAGAGCCAAGGCACAATTATGTCAAACAAGTTAAATATCTGGGATTCCAGTTGTCCAGCGGAATTTGACGCCTGGGACCAGAACGCCAAGAAGCTGTATGCAGTATTCCTGCTCCAACCACCAGGAGGCAAGTAAGAGCCTTCTTGGGTGCCACGGGGTACTGTCGTATATGGATTCCCAATTTTGCGCTACTAGCCAAACCCTTGTATCAAGCTACCAAAGGAATGGAAAAGTCTCCATTGGAATGGGGACTTGAACAGGATGCAGCCTTTCAATCTTTGAAAACCGCTCTGATGTTATCACCAGCTCTGGGTCTACCAGATGTCCAGAAAACCTTTCAGCCTCTATGTTCATGAGTCACAAGGAAATGTTCTAGGAGTGTTGACTCAATCTCTTGGATCTTGGCAACGGCCAGTAGCCTACTTATCAAAACAATTGGATGTAGTTGCAAAAGGCTGGCCCCCTTGTTTGAGAGCTGTTGCAGCTACAGCCCTCCTAGTGAGCAAAGCAGACAAGCTCACTTTGAGACAGAATCTTCAAGTTACTGTACCACACTCTGTTCTGACCCTTATGGAACACAAAGAAAGTTTTTGGCTCACGCATTCACGGATGTTGAAGTATCAGAGCATATTGTGTGATAACCCTCAGATACAACTGAAGGTCAGTCAAGCTTTGAATCCTGCTACGCTGTTACCAGTTGGTCTTGACTCCCCCCCCCCCTGATCATGACTGTCTAGAAACTATGGACACTATATTCTCAAGCCGCCCGGATTTGACTGATGTTCCTTTGGAGAACCCTGAATGGACTTTCTTTGTAGATGGAAGCAGTCTTGTCATCATTACTGGACATTGTTGTGCCGGATATGCAGTGGTGACCCTTGATCTGGTATTTGAGTCCACAGCTCTGGTCCCAGGAACTTCAGCACAGAAAGCTGAACTGATAGCTCTTATTAGAGCACTGACAATAGGAGAAGGGCTCTGTCTAAATGTATACACAGATTCCAAGTATGCCCCTACAACCTTGCATGCACATGGGGCCCTGTACAAAGAATGAGGGTTGATAACCTCAGGAAGCAAGTCCATTAAGAATGGCCCCGAGATATTTACCTTATCAGATGCATACTGCCTACAGACCTCAGAGTTTAGGAAGAGTAGACCGTATGAATAAAACCCTGGAATCACAGTTATCTAATCTTTGTCAAGAGGTTCACCTGAAGTGGCCCCAGTTCTGAGTTCTTTCTATAGCCTTTCTTAGGATATGCTTAGCCCCTACTAAGTCTTTAGGAGTTTCCCCTTTTGAGATTCTGTATGGGCGAACCCCACCTTTGCACAAGGAATAAAAGGAGATATGCAACAGATTAGATGAAATTACTAGACAAGAACTATTGGTTTTAAGTTCTGTTTTGCAGAGTCTTCAGACATGGATAGAAGCTCAGCTGCCCATCCATCTAACAGAAACCCTGCATCCTCTCAAGCTTGGAGTCTGGGTGTGGATCAAAGAGTGGAGAAAGACACCGTTGGCACTGCATTGGAAGGGACCTTTTGTTGTCATCTTATTAACCCCAACAGCAGTTAGAGTTACAGAACTTGAACCCTGGATTCATCACAGTCGAGTAAAGTCAGCAGCCATTGATAGCACCGTAGAACGGAAGGCAGCTACAAAGGTTTTGGCTATATGGCAATATTACCCTATACCCCAAAATGATGCTTTTACGCAAGTATAATATGTGATTTACTTCTCACCCCTACTCAAGAGCGGGTGAGAATAATCAAAGGGGAGAATGTGGTAGGCTATGGCCTATATAATAGCCGGTACATGTATGAGAGGCCTGCAAGCTAGGTCTGAGTCCCCACCCCCACTTAGAAATAGTAGTGCTGAGAAAGATCAGAGTCAGTGAAGGTCTGAGGATCTGCCTTAAACCGCTCTAAACTGCTTTTGATAAGTTTGTGTTAATCCTTATTCAATTATTTTATGCTGATGATAGATATGTTCCAGTGTTTTGCATTCTCACATTCTCTGAGCCTAGAGATGACCTTGTAGTAGGGATGTGTTTATGTCTAGAAACTGAGCTTTTGTTAGAATAGCCTGAGAAGGGGGAACAGGGTGACCCAGAGAGGGTCCCCGATTGGAGAGATGCAGGGGGCATTGGAACCAATAGAAAGTCTGCATGTATCAAGCTGAAGAAAGGGTATAAATGAGTATGTCTCTGTAAGAATGTTGCTCAGTCTTTTTGAAGCTTGTCTCTCTGAGCCATGTGCACAATAAATTGGCTTGGATCTTTGATCTGACTCCTGGTTTTATTTATTGCATGCTTATCAGCTGCTACAATAGCAGCAACTTTGCCCTGTATTCTTCCCATGTTAGACACTAGGCCTCTGATAACAGTGTAGGCTAGTCTAGTGGAAATATACTGCTGCTATGAACAGCCACTGCAGGGGGGGGTGGGGGGTGTATTGGCTAGTGTGGTGCTATCCTGCCAGGACCCCAGTGTTCAGGAAATGAAGCAGTGCTGCCCCAAACATTGAGAACTAACAATTGACTATAGCACAGGCAGTAAGACTGCCCCTGCTGCCCTTTGCTAGGCTGTATCAGCTAAGCACAAACCAACTAAAGTTGGTCTGCTGTCAGCATGCACATAGTGCAACCACAAGCACCAAGCTATTTGCTCAGCGATTGGCAACCCCAGGCAGAGAATGCACCCACATCACTGAAGCCAGATATTATAATAAGCTCTATGTGGATACATAACCGTGTCATGGTCACTTTATGATCATAATGAGAGAGCCATTTCAGCATGTCATACAGTGGCCACCCAGGCAATGCAGGTGGCAGATGGGCAAAATGGCATCTCAGCCAATGACCCTGCCATTGTGACAGACACATCCAGGCCAATCTGCGCTGTTTCAGGCAATACCCACAATCCTCTGCCTCACCTTATTCACATTTTACAAACTGACTCCGAAAAATTGATCAATGAGAGCCAAAGTGCAGTGCAGAAAGCCATAGATCAAAGGGGAGACACACGACCCCGCATGCGCACACGCACACATGCACACTCATTGGCACACTGAGAAAAAGTGGAGATGATTGACATTCCTGTCTCAATGTCAGCTAAGAACATAAGAACATAAGATATGCTATACTGAGTCAGACCAAGGTCCATCAAGCCCAGTATCCTGTTTCCAACAGTGGCCAATCTAGGTCATACGTACCTAGCAGTTTCTCCAAAAGACACAGGTTCCACAATGCTGTACTGCGTCAAGCATTGATATCCTGGGTCCCTTCTTAATAATGGTTTATGGACCTTTCCTCCAGGAACTTGTCCAAACCTTTTTTAAACCCAGCTACACTAACAGCCTTTACTAAATCCTCTGGTAACAAATTCCAGAGTTTGATTACACGTTGAGTGAAAAAATATTTTCTTTTATTAGTCTTAAATAGTTTACCTTGTAGCTTCATTGCATGTCCCCTAGTCTTTCTATATTCTGGTAACGTAAACAATTGATCTATGTTTACCCGCTCCACTGCGTTCATTAATTTATAGACTTCTATCATATCTCCCCTCAGCCGTCTCTTTTCCAGGTTAAAGAGCCCTAACCTTTTTTGCCTTTCTTCATAGGAGTATCCTTCCATCCCCTTTACCATTTTGGTGGCTCTTATCTGAACCTTTTCTTTTTTTTAAACTTTTATTTTCATTTTACAACAAGCAAAAAGAAACAACACACCAAAGGATACAAATACAAACATACAATAAGGAAAAGCAACCCCAATTACCGCCCCCCCCCCTATGCTTCTTCTCTAAGCTGATAAGTATCATTATATGAGCGCTTATAAACAACAGTAATTGTACATCAAAACAAACAGAAATAGTATCTGCAATGCAGAATGATCATGTGACAGAGATTTACACAAATTTAAACAGTCAGATGAGAGCATTGAGCAGTTTGAACATAGTCGTTGAGCATCTTCCATTTAGACAAGTGGTGGGGGGTCTGAGCGGAAAAAGCTAACATACGAGGTATTTGCTCATATTTACTGCAGAGACAGACATGATTCCACCATTCATTGGGGCTCAGATGGGAGCTATTTTTCCAGTATTTCGTAGTTAGAGAAATAGCTATGCCCAGCATAAAGTCTAAAAGGAAGTAAGCCGATTTGGGAAGAGAGGGGATCCCCGCAGCTGGGCGGAGTCCCACTATCTTCCAAGAGAGGGACTCTTGAAAGTGCAAAATAGATTGAATACGACCCCAGACCCGACTCCAGTAGTACTGTAATGCAGGGCATTCATACATAACATGAGTGAGTGAACCAATGGCCGCATGGCATGTCCAGCATCTATTGCTCTGGGTGGCGTTCCATTTGGCTAACCTGTCAGGAGTATAGAAACATCGGTGGGCTAGAAAGAAAAGTGTCTGAGTGAGTGAGGCGGATCGAGAGACCCGTGTCACCTTGCTCCAGACTAAGCTCCATTGCTCCAGGGTCAAAGTTACATGCATTTCCCGCTCCCAGGATTTCTGTGCTATAGGAGTGCCCCTATTTACAGTATTACATAAAGTTTTGTAAAAGTTAGATGCTACACCCGATAAGCTCCCGATAGATCGGATAATCTCCGATAATCCTTGGGTATGGGGTTCCGATGGCGGGAGCACCTTAGCACTCCGAAGACAATGCTGAAGTTGCATCAACTGAAAGTAGTGTTTCGCTGGGAGACCAAATTCAATTTGTAATTCACTAAAAGTCTTCCAGCGACCATCAGAGAACAGCTGGTTAGGGATCCAAATGCCCCTAGTGTACCAGGGGCTCCACGCCATCGGTGTATTTTGTATTTGAAATCGAGCATTGTGCCAAAGCGGGAGTCTATCTAGCGGACAAAGTCGGGAGTCTAGAGACTGCTCAAGGGTATTAAAGGCACCTAAAGTGTCTAAGAGCATTGGTGGATAGTGGGAGTCTGATGGGAGAGTCATACCAGGGAGATAAGTAAGAGGGATTGGTTTGCAAAGGTCCTCCTCTATATCTAGCCACACTGGTCTATTCGGTGTTAGGTCTTCCAGCCAACGAGCGCCTTGTTTGAGAAGAAAAGAGTGGTGGTATTTCAGAAAATCAGGGAAACGGACACCACCATGTGCTTTATCTGCTTATGTCAACCTGAAAATCTTTTTGGTCTAGTAGGGATCTATCAAAAAACCAAGCACGGGGATGTTCACCTTGCGCAGTGACATGTAATGAGAAAGATATGGCAGCATGATCTGAAATGTGGAGAGGATGAATCCTAGCCGTATCCACTTGGGGTATCAGTGCTTTGGAGATAAGAAAAAAAAAAATCTATTCTAGATTGTGAGTGATGGGGGGCTGAGAAAAAGGTGAACTCTAAGTCGGAGGGGTGAAGCAGCCTCCATATATCTACTAACGCAAGATCTTTCATCAGAGCTGTAAGGGTATCAAGACTCTTGGGTGGACCACTCGTTCTAGGCGGCTGTCTATCTATCAAAGGATCAAGTACTTGGTTGAAATCGCCGCCAAGTATTAATGGAATATTGGCAGAGGCCTGAGCCAACTGCGCAATACTTGCATAGTAAGCAGGGTTATCCACATTCGGAGCATAAATACAAATACACGTGATTTCACTATCTCCGACCTTAAGGTGTGCACGGGCCCATCTACCCTCCTTATCAGAACTAGTATCCAGTACAGTAGCTTGCAAAGACTTCTTAACCAAGATGGCTACCCCACACCGTTTGGAAACGGCGGGAGAGTAGGCAGCCACCATGTAGGGCTTAGCATTGAGTTTCAGTGTTTCAGCGGAGTTTAAATGCGTTTCCTGAAGAAACACTAAATCAGCATGCTCATGATTAAGATAGCTAAGGATTTTCTTTCTTTTGATTGGACTATTGATGCCTTTTACATTCAGTGATAAGAGCTTACATAAGGCCATTCAGAAAAGTTAAAAATTCTGAAAGAGAACATGATAACGCACATAATTTCACAATGTCCCTCATATTAACTGTATATGGCTGTACACATGACATGATAGAAAATAAGTTAATGAAAAACAATGAAGCGCCCCATATAAAAAAAGAATCACCGAAGTGCATTAGAGAAGAAGCAGAACCCCAGAAATTACTGGCGACCACGTGTCTGCGGGGAGAAACCCCAGAGAAGACCTTATTGAAACATATAACCTGTATAGCTGTGCGTGTTCCGAATCCAACCGAGGTGCACATCATGGAAGGATAGGAGACCAAAAAAGTTATAGATAGACAGAAAGAAAAGTCCAGGCAGTCTCTGTTCTAGGCGGTGATCACCGCGTCGGGCCATTCAAAATGGCGGGCAGATCCGGCGGGCTACAGATCCAAGTTGTTGAATTAGCGCATCTGGTCTGCTTCTTTGGAATCTAAAAATGTTGCTAGTAGATCAGGATCCTCGAATGTTCTGGTTTGGTTATGGAGAGTCACTCTGAGCTTCGCTGGATACAATAGGCCAAAGCGAGCCTGTAGCTGTTGAAGTCTAGGGCGAAAAGCAAGGAGTCTCTTCCGACGGTCAACTGTGGGCTTTGCCAAGTCAGGGAAGAAGGAGACTTTATGACTTTCAAACTCCAGATGATGATTCGCCCGGGCAGCATTTAGAATCTGCTCAACTTGTTGATATCTCAGTAATCGAAAGATGATAGGCCGGGGGGTCGTCCGATTAAGGGCCATGTTGGTAGGAACACGATGTGCTCGGTCAATTTCCAGATCTCTGTGAAAAGTGATCTTCAGCAAGGAGGGAAGAGTTTTGACCAGGAATTCTCTTATATCTCCTGCTTCGGCCCCCTCCGGTACTCCAATGAGCCTTACATTGTTGCGACGGGCTCGATTATTACTATCCTCTAACTCTTTTTGAAGATTCTGTATCTGACGCTCAGCCTTGTCCAGTTTCACCAAGCGCACCGCGTGCGAGTCGAGGACCCCCGCCATGTTGTCCTGCCGTAGTGAGAGACCTTCAAGCCGGTCTTGAAGCACACCGAAGTCTTCCCGCATGGCTCGGAGCGCCTCTCCGTTGGACTGTACCAGTTCCTTCACACCGCGTATTTCCTCCAAGATCTCCTGTTGCATTTCGGGGTTTTCCCGAAGTGGAACTGTCTTTTGTGGGGAAGACAACTCTGTTTTGGAGCGTTTTCCGTGTGAAGAAGAGGGAGACCCGAAGTCTAAGCGCGCTGGTTTGTGGGCCGCCATCCCCCCCGAGGTACCCCGGTAAGTTCGGAGCAAAATATTAAGTTTAGGTAGGTATTAAGTCAGGATTCTGAGTAGGCCTCTCGGGAGCTTCAGCGCGAAGCGTCTAACCCGCTGGACATCAGGCTCCGCCCCCATCTGAACCTTTTCTAATAACGCTATATCTTTTTTAAGAAACAGCGACCAGAATTGCACACAATATTCAAGGTGCGGTCTCCCCATGGAACGATATAGAGGCATTATAATATCTTTTGTTTTATTTTCCATTCCTTTCCTTATGATACCTAGCATTCTGTTTGCTCTCTTTTTCCCGGGTGGTGGTTCCCAATGTGGAACCTTGCATCGTGTAACCATAGTTTGGGTTGTTCTTCCCTAGGTGCATAACTTTGCACTTGTCCACATTAAATTTCATCTGCCATTTTGATGCCCAGTCTTCCAATTTATCAAGATCCTCTTGCAATTTTCCACAATCCTCTTGGGTTTTAACAACTTTAAATAGTTTTGTATCATCTGCAAATTTGATAACCTCACTTGTTATTCCCTTTTCCAGGTCATTTATGAATATGTCAAAAAGCAGCAGACCCAGCACAGATCCCTGGGGTTCACCTTTCTCCATTGGGAAAATTGGCCATTTAGCCCTACCCTCTGCTTTCTATCTTTTAATCAGTTCCTGATCCATGATAGTACACTGCCTCCTATCCCATGACTCTTCAGTTTTGCCAAAAGTCTCTGATGAGAGCTCAAGGATTGATAACGTGTGCTCTGTTTGCATGTGCTATATAACCATGGGCTATTAGCCTCCAACCAGCTGTGGATAGTGGAGCCTGTCAGTGCTGCTAGTGGGTGTTTCCACCCTTGCTGGCTGTCTCCTTGAGGGTTGCATATGCTGGAGCTGTACTTACATTATCAGCTAAACTTTGTCCACAGGAATATGCAATACAGAAAACACAGTGGGGATCTGAACCTGTGACCCTCAGCACATATACACCCCAACTGTGTGCGTTGCACAACAGTGCTGCCTTATGGGGATGACAGCTCCTTTTGCTGACATGCTTCTCTTCAGCTGACCTTTGGCACATGCTGCAATGCACATGGTACACATGACTAGGACAAGGCTTCTGTCTGCTGAATGTTGGTGCCACTTCCAATGCCACCACCAACACCCCACCATGCAGACATGTCCATGCACTGTCAGTGGTGGTGGTCACAGTCCCAGCATGTTAAAAATGTGGGTTTGGCGGGCACCTTGGGCAAAAGGTCTGGATGGGGGGGGGACAGGGGCACACAAGGATGGCCATGCAGCTCCCCCCCACCAGCTGCCCATGCAGGGGCCCCATCACTGCCTGCCACCCATATGTCTCGGGGAGAGGATGGCAGCCACTTCTTTAGTATTTCCCCAGGCACCTGCATTTTCCAGCTACCTGGAGGGCTACAGCATCAGCAGTATCATCCTCTTCCCTCATAGCTGGGTTCTATGGCAGCGGAGAGAGGGGGGAGAAGGCAGTCTAGATCTCTGCCTGGGGTGCAAGGACCATTGGACCACCTTATGTGACACATTGCATTTCTGCAGCGGTAGCAGGACTGTGTGCTGCTACTGTCACTGTGGGATCATAACGCATATCACAGATGGTTCTGCAGATGGCAGAATACCCCTTTTTGGAAAGGCTAAAAAGATTGGGGTTCATCAACCTGGGGAACAGATGGTTGAGGAGAGATATGAAAGAGGTCTATACATTATTGACTGGAGTGGAACAGGTAAATGTAAGTCACTTTTTATGTCATCAGACTGTGGACAGACTAGGAGATCTGCAATGCGGCTACAGTGTAACCCATTTGGGTCTTTTAGGTGAAAATACTTTTTCTGTCAATGCGTAGTCAAACCTTGCAATCCATTACTGGAGGCTATTGTAAAAGCTATCAGTGTAGCTGGGTTTAAAAAGGTTTGGAGGGTTCCTGGGTAACAGTCCATAAGCCATTACTAAACAGGTTCCAAGCTAAGCCCTGCTTGCCCCATTAGAGTTATTGGGGATCCTGTGTGTTTTTTGGGGAAACTGCTAGGTACTTGTGACCTAGATTGTGCACTGTTGGACACAGGATACTGGGCATGATGGACCTCGGTCTGACACAGTTTGGCATATTTTGTAGTCTTATGTTCCTATGTGTGATCTAGGCAGCTGCCTGGTTCATCCTGTGCACCAGCAGCCCCCACTGCATGACCCATGTGCCACCTCCTTTGCCTCCATTTGCACCATCAACATACTTGGGCACTATGATGTTGCTGCAAATGGAGCACTACTATCACTTTTCTTGGGCTCCCTATCTGTGCTGTACATTGCTGACACTGAAATAGTCTCTCTCTCTCCTGCAAAAGTGCATTTACGGACAGGTTTTCACTGGCAGTAAAGTCCTGGCGTTACTGTTCCAGCTTCAGTGTAGCAGGGGCTTCTCCCCAACCACTCTCCAACCATTGACCCCTTCTCTCCACCTTCTCTCCACCCTCTGGGACCTTTACCACTGCCAGTAACATTACCATGTGTTAACGTTACATTAGGTAATGTTACCGCGCGTTAACATTACCAATGCTACATTACCGCGGTTTAGTAAATATACGCCTAAGATTGCTATCTAATATAAAAAGGAGTTTAGCATGTGAAAAAAATGGCTAAACTAGCATGCTGTCATCACGTTAAGCATTTAAATTAATGCCAATACTAATTAGTCATTTACTTCCAATATAATCAACTGAACTAAATTTTAGCATTGTTTATTTCTTTCCTCTCAGCACTGAATCTTTACTACAGTCCTTAAGAAGCAGTAAAAGTTCTGGTGTAGAAGATAAAGGATTATCTGAGATGAAATGCAATGTTTTGTCTTGGATATCCCTTTAACTACTATGGCCAGAAACAAATTTTCCAGTGTCCCCAGTTGGCTCTTGAAATCCCCATGTCTTTACAGAGAGACAATCCCTGGTTGTCCAAGTTAGTCCACAAGCCCCTATCCCCTTTCTCAAAGAAAATAACTGAAGGTCCAAGTGGCCTTGAAGACCCTCTGTTCATTGCCCTTATCATCAGATAACCCCAAGTTAGGAGACGTGAACAATGCTTATTCACCTCTATCTCTGGCACTGCCATCTTGGAAAGTGGTAGCTCCAAATCCTTAAAGATACAATGAAATATACAGCTAAGGGTCAGCTTGTGATCAGCCAGTCAAATATGAAAGCATTCTGATGTTCTACTAGGTGTCAATTACCCCATTTTCCAAAATGGTAGCAGTGGAGGCAGGAACAAGTAGACATTGCTCCTGACTCTTCAACTGGGGTTGAGTTAGGATTGGGAGTTGTGGGTGGGGAGTACTTCAGGCCCTCTGCAGAGAGTGACTGGTGCTTAGGAGGGTGTCTGATCCCATCAAATATTGTCTCTGAAGAGGGGTACATGTTTCTAGGAATCACTGTGGCCACCTGTGATTTTTCTTACAAGAGAAGGGTTAGGCTTTGTAACCTCTGTGGACACCTGGTACCTTTTTTCAGCCAAGGTAGATAAAAGGTCATTTGAGGTAAAGTGCTGCATCTCAAGGCCTATAGTTAAGATTCAGAACTAAGGGTGAAGATCACTGTAAAAATACATCATCAATTAGCTCATATCTTCTAATATAGTGTTCTTTTACATAACTAATTTATTATATTGCATATTAAGCTGACTTTTAAGTTCCCATATTTATAATGCTGTCTTAATACATACTGTTGTGGTCAACATTATTGGCACCCTTGCAGTTCAACTATATAGAGGCCAGTTCATAATGGGGCCCGTCCAGCCCATCCAGACATCCAAAATCTGGATGTGCTGGTCGTGTACCCGATTCTGCACCCACGGGATCTAGATGTTCCCATGGGAGCAGAATTGGGTGCAATGGGCCAGGATGGGCAGGATATGTTCCGATTCTGGCCCACTGTATGTCCAGTCTTATCCCTCTACAAACACCTGAGGCTCCTGCATGGAGCCCGGTGCTGTGGAGTCCCATCTCCATGTGGAGTCACCGGGATGCAATGCACAAGCCCCATTTGCCACAAGCCTGTTAACTGTCCCATTCCCTCCGCCCAACCCTCGATCAGGCCTGCCAAGTCCAGAATCAGGCCATGGGGAAGCCTATGTTGCTGCCTACCAGTCCCATTGGTCCTTCCGTGGCTGTCCGGCAATGTTGGGGGGACTTCTTCCACCTCTGAGGTGGAATAAGTCAACTATCTAACTCCATTCCCCCAGTCATACAGGGCCGCGACTGGAATTGGCTCTGTATGTCCAGGGTTAGGGTCATGCCTCTGGCCCGCCCTCACTATTCCTTTGTCTCACCCCCTCCTGCCCCCATCCAGAGTTCCCTGCACATTCCTTCTGTACATGCAGGGAGCTCTACAGCCTGTATCGAGTCACTGCAATTAGCAGGATTGAATGCTCAAACTAGAATTCATCCCCACTATTCACAGGGCAGAATCTACCCCGTGTCCAATATCTCCTAAAACAAAAGTGGCCAGTGAAATGACTTTGGACTATACATGCACACATATTTGACACAAAAAAGAATCAAATAAAACAAGACCAATTAAAAAAGGAAATAGTATACAAATTGTGACATTGCCAGAACATGATTATTGGTACCCTTAAAACAATTCAAATCAGTTTGAAGAGGAATCAAATTCCATTGCAATAAAATTAGACATACCTGCAAACAATTGTCAGTACACATATGACTTGAATTAACCAATGAATGATGGCTCTAACATTTAAAATGGCCACATTCACTCCCTATTCCATTTTCACAGTGGTGAAGACAAGAGAGCTGACTGAGACCATCAGAAAGCCATTATCACCAAACAGCAACTTCAAAGGGGTGCAAGACCATCTCCAAAGACCTTGGGATTCTTTTGTCTACAGTTTGCAATGCTATTAAGATGTTTTCTGCTCATGGAACTGTCAAGAACCTCCCAGGACTTGGTGGGAAGAGGAAAATTAATCCAAGACGTCTTCGAAGGTTAGTGTGAGCTGTTGGAAAAACACCATGTACAACATCAAAAGCGCTTAAGGCTGACCCGGAACAATCTGGAGTGGTGTTTTCAACCTGCACCATATGTCACACATTAAACAAAGAAGGACTTCATGGGCAAAGGCCAAGTAGGACCCCACTGTTCAAAGACAGACATAAAAAGGCATTCCTGATCTTTGCCCAAACCCACCTTGAGAAGCCACAATCCTTCTGGGAAAATGTTCTGCAAACAGATGAAACCAAACTTGAACTCTCTGTCAATGCAGACCAGCGATACATTTACAGGCAAAGAAATGAAGCTTATAAGGTAAAAAAAACACCCTTCCTACAGTTAAATATGGTGGAGGTTTCATAATGTTGTGGTGCTATTTTGCTGCCTCAGGAACTAGAGACCTGAAACATATTAAAGGAATCATGAAGTCAGAGGACTGCAAGGTATTTTGGAGCAAAATATGCTACCTGGTGTCAGAAAGCTAGATCTAGGTCGAAGGTCATGGGTCCTCCAGCAGGACAATGACCCAAAACATATGTCCAAAGGTACAAAAGAATGTTTAGAAAGGCACACATGGACTGTTTTAAACTGGCCAGCAATGAGTACTGATCTCAATCCAATTGAGAACCTTTGGAAAGTGCTGAGTCTGCCATTGGTAAAAGGAATCCTGGAAATATGCATGAGCAGGAACAAATCACAGTTGCAGAGTGGGAGAAACTATCAGTAGACAAATGTATGAAACTTATAGATGGCTACAAGAAACATTTGGAGGCTGTCATCACTGCAAGGGTTGTGCAACCAAGTATTAGTGAAGGGTGCTATTAATCTTGTCCAGGTCATATTTTGTTTTTTTCCTCAGAAATTGTTATATCTAAGTTGCACAGACATCTCTTTTTTGTTGTATACTTTTGAACATGCTATTAAAATATTATGATGACATACAGTTGGAAAATTTCCAATTATTTCTCAAGATATTGCACACAATATACCAAAAATGCTGCTTCAACTTCTTCTTCCATCACCAATGGTTCCCAATCATAAGGTACAGGTTGAAACAGCTGTTGTCCACTTGATCTTTATCATATAAAAACTCTTTATCATATAAAAACTCCTTATGATCGGGAACCATTGGTGATGAAAGAAGAAGTTGAAGCAGCATTGAAAGCCTTATCAAAGAACAAAGCACCAGGCATTGATAGCATTCCCATAGAAGTATTGCAGCAATCTGATGCAACTGTTACCGTACTCACAAGGCTCTGCCAAGAAATATGGAAGACAACATCATGGCCAACTGACTGGAAAAGATCTGTGTTTATACCAATACTAAAGAAAGGTGATCCAACTGACTGTGGAAATTATCGCACAATCGCTCTGATCCCAAATGCCAGCAAGATTCTACTGAAGATTATTCAAAAGAGACTACAACCATACCTGGAACAAGAACTACCTGAAGTGCAAGCAGGGTTCAGAAAAGGGCGAAGAACGAGAGACATCATTGCGGATGTGAGATGGATCCTTGAAAAGACTAAAGAATACCAAAAGGATATCTATTTGTGCTTTATCGACTATAGCAAGGCTTTTGACTGTATAAACCATGAGAAACTCTGGGCCACATTAAGAAGCATGGGTATACCAAAACACCTGATCGTTCTCTTGCGCAATCTGTACATTGATCAAGAAGCAACAGTTCGAACGGAACAAGGAGAAACAGAATGGTTTAAAATAAGCAAAGGTGTAAGACAAGGCTGCATACTTTCCCCCTACCTGTTTAATTTATATGCAGAACAAATCATCAGAGAAGCAGGATTGTATGAAGACAACAGAGGTGTGAAGATTGGTGGAAGACTCATCAACAACCTTCGCTATGCTGATGATACCACATTACTGGCTGAAAGTGAAGATGATCTGAAACATTTGCTTCTCACAATCAAAGAACATAGTCTCAAAATGGGCCTGCACCTTAATGTAAAGAAGATGAAGATCATGACAACTGGCATAATCAACAGGTTCATCGTTGAAGGAGAAGAAATTGAAATTGTGAACAACTTTAACCTACTTGGATCAACTATCAATAAAGAAGCAACAAGCAGTCAAGAAATCAGACGACGCATTGCTCTTGGCAGAATGGCTATGAAAGACCTAGATAAGATTCTCAAGAGCAGAGATGTCTCTCTCCATACAAAGATTCAACTTGTTCAAGCCATGTTATTTTCAATAACATCATATGGATGTGAAAGCTGGACAGTGAAAAAGATAGACAGGAAGAAAATTGATGCCTTTGAATTATGGTGCTGGCGGCGAATACTGTGTATACCATGGACTGCCCGAAGAACAAACCAATCGGTACTAGAGGAGATCAAACCTAAGCTTTCTTTAGAAGCTCAGATGACAAGACTTTGACTTTCATACTTTGGACACATCATGCGAAGAGAGAGATCATTAGAGAAAGACATTATGCTTGGCAAGATAGAAGGTCAACGCAAAAGAGGAAGGCCAGCAATGAGATGGATCGATACAATAACAGCAGCTATGGGTACCAGTCTGTCAACAATGAGCCGCCTGACTGAAGACCGAACACAATTTAGGATAGCTATCCAGAGGGTCGCCATGAGTCGACTCCGACTCGACGGCACTTAACAACAATACCAAAAATGCAAGGGTGCCAATAAAGTTGACCACAACTGCAGATCCTCCGTTTCTATTCCAGATCATTTGAAAATACTGGGAAGATCATCTTCCTGTTGCATGGCAATCCCTGTGCCTAACAAGTGTTAATGAACCTATCCTCCGGTAATTTGTCAAATCCTTTTATAAACAGAGCTATGATATTAGGGAAGGAGGAACCTAGTGATTAGAGCAACCCCCTAATACCCAGGAGCGTGTGGTTTGATTCCCACTGGCACTCCTTAGGCAAGTCATTTTATCCTCCATTGCATTGGAGGAAAAGACCTGGCAATCTGCGTTTGGTCATACCTTGCTAAGAAAACCCAAGGGCTGCTGGATCATCATGAGTCAGCATTTACATGATATCACTTAAAAAAATGGTATTAACTTTCACAGCATCTTAATTCTTGCAGCTAAATAATGTTCCACTAAACTTTATTACTTTATTTCATTGGAAAATTAACATATTCTATATTTCAAAAACAATATTAAAAAAAAGTGGGGGGTTTTTTGCATATACTGAATTTTATTGTGAAATGACTGAAAAAGAGACATAATAAACTTATTAATGCAGAGCCAGATGTACTAAAGAGTGTTTACTTCCATTTTTTAGCTAGTACATCTAAATCTATAAGGGCAATTTTATAAGCAATTTTAATGCATAAAATGACATTTTAGGTGTGTAAGTGGGCTCTTAAAAAATTAATTCATGCTTAAGTATGCATACTGCAAGCTGACATGTTTGTACAGTAGGTGTGCACAGGGATGGAGTTAAAGTGTAGCATGGGCTGAGGTGTGATGTACACTGGCATTTTATAAAATAAATACATAAAGTACACACTAACATT
Source organism: Ichthyophis bannanicus (assembly GCA_033557465.1). Lineage (NCBI taxonomy): Eukaryota > Metazoa > Chordata > Amphibia > Gymnophiona > Ichthyophiidae > Ichthyophis > Ichthyophis bannanicus. Next base: position 464,062,913 of record CM066035.1, read on the forward strand.
TGCACTTGCTCTTGAGCAAGTGTAATATCTGCACTTTGAATGTAGGCACTATTAATGCTGGATTTGTGCTAGTATTTTATAAAGTTACCTAGGTGCATCAGGGGGTTATTTTAGAAGCATCTCCATGTATGAATTGTGGCTTTTAAACATGTAAATCAACTACACAGACAATAAGTGATTTTAGAAAGCTTCTTTTCACCAGTAGTGACTCGTACCATGCAGAGATTGCAAGGAGGCATGGCTAGAGTGCGGAGAGGTAATGGTTTGGGAGGTCCTAAACTATGAACGTGTATTCCCCTTTTCACAAGGGGAATACATGTGAATATGAAAAGTTTACGACATCAACATTTATAATTGCCCTGAGGCATGCATAAGTGCCTTCTTGAAGGGGCAGGTATAAAGGCTAAGCCTAGCCCCCAATCACCTCATAACATCCAAACCCCCTACCCAACACCACCTGACATCCGATCCGTTGAGACTGCCCATGGCATTCAAATCTCCCAACACTGACCCTGATATTTATACCTGCACCTAACACCTTCTCACATCCCAACATCTGAACCCCCCATTACAGATCCCCCTGAAACTGAAACCTGAGAGGACTCCCCCAGTAGACTCCCTACCCCTAATCCCCCCCAGCTCTTACCAGAGTCCCAGGTAGTCAAATGGGAGCAGGGAAGATTACTTGTTGCTTCTGTCCTTGGGGAGTCCTTTGGTTCAAAATAGCACCCATGACTCAAAGTGGTAATTGCATGGTACTACCACTAGGTGTCTGCTGCCGAATATGGGCTGGTGTTTCATTAATATCTGGATGCTGATATGGGCAGGGAATGACTTTGAGAGTGATTTTGAATTTTTAGTGAGGATAGAAGATGTACATGTAATGAAGTTTTGTGACATGTTTATATGTTTTATGTCCTGTTATGTTATTTATACATGTTTTATGTAACTCACAACTACTATTTTGATAGGTGAGAGATAAATACAATAAATGAAATGAAATTAATGAAATGGGGGGATGTTAGGTAGTATACTGATGTCAGGGGTGTGGGGTGGGATCGATTGTCGGGGGGTGTTAGATGCAGGTATGGATATTAGGGGCACCACTTGCTCCTCTGATCGTATCTCCTCCCATCTCCTCTCCCCTATTTCCTCTACCATTGTCCCCTCCATTTCTCATATTTTCAACCTTTCGCTCTCCACTGCTACTGTCCTGGCTGACTTTAAACATGCTATGGTCACGCCTCTCCTCAAGAAACCCTCACATGATCCCTCTTGTCCTTCTAATTATCGCCCCATCTCTCTCCTTCCTTTCATTTCTAAACTGCTCAAACGTGTGGTTTACCGCCATTGTCTTGACTTCCTCTCTTCCCATGCTCTTCTCGATCCCTTACAATGCGGTTTCGTCCTTTGCACTCTACTGAAACTGCTCTTGTCAAAGTCTCCAGTGACTTGTTCCTGGCTAAATCTAAAGGCCTTTACTCTGTCCTTATCCTCCTTGACCTTTCTGATGCCTTTGACACTGTTGACCATGATCTTCTTCTTGACACTTTGTCCTCGCTTGTCTTTAGGGACTCTGTTCTCTCCTGGTTCTCCTCATATCTCTCCCATCACTCCTCTAGTGTATATTCTGGTGGCTCCTCCTCTGCTACCCCACTCTCGGTTGGTGTCCCCCAGGTTCTGTCTTGGGTCCCCTTCTTTTTTCTCTCTATACCCAATCCCTTGGTGCGCTTATTTCCTCTCATGGTTTTCAGTACCATCTCTATGCTGATGACTCTCAAATCTATCTCTCTACTCCTGCTCTTTCTTCTGCTTTCTAGTCCTGGATCTCTTGCCTCTCTGCCATTGCTGCCTGGATGTTCCATCGTCGCCTGAAATTGAACATGGCCAAGACTGAATTTCTCATTTTTTCTCCTAAAATTTTCCTTTCTCCTTCTTCTTTTTCAGTCTCTGTTGATGGCTCTGTTCTCCAACCTGCTTCATCTGCTCACAATTTGGGTGTTATTTTTGACTCTTCGCTCTCTTTCTCCTCTCATATCCAACTCATCGCTAAGACCTGCTGCTTCTGTCTCTTCAACATTGGCAAAATCCGCCCCTTTCTCTATGAGCTCATTACTAAATCCCTCATCCATTCCCTAATCACCTCCCACCTTGAGTATTGTAGCCTCCTTCTTGCTGATCTCCCTCAGTCTCATCTCTTCCCCCTTCAGTCTATTCAGCACTCCACTGCCCATTTGATTTTCCATCAGCCTCGTTTTGCCCACATCACTCCTCTCCTCAGATCTCTTCACTGGCTCCCTATCCATTTCCGTATTCACTTTAAGCTTCTCCTTATGACTTATAAGTGCATTCACTCTGGGGCTCCTCAGTACCTTTCTTCTCTCATTTCTTCCTATTTCCCCCCTCGTGTACTCCGTTCTTCTTCCCAGTTGCTTCTTGTTATACCCTTCTCCTCTATTGCCAACTCCACATTCCGCTCTTTTCACTTTGCTGCTCCTTACGCTTGGAATAAACTTCCTTTGTCTATACGTTAGGCATCTTCTTTGCCCCTCTTCAAACTCAAGTTAAAAGCTCATTTTTTCGCCTCTGCCTTTGGCTCTTGATTTTGCTGTTCTCCTTCCTTCCCCTCTTTTATTTCACCTTTTTTTCTTCCTCTTACACTTGTTCTTACCTCTTTCCTTTGTCCTGTCTCTCCTGCTCTTGTCTTTTTGCCCTTGTTCTTATCTTTTTTTCTACTCCTTTTCTTGCTTTGTCTTTTTAGATTGCAAGCTCTTTTGAGAAGGGACTGTCTTTTTGTGTTTTCATTGCATGCGCCTGGTAGCGCTTTATAAATTCTTAGTAGTAGTAGTAATAGTAGATTGGATGTCAGAAGCAGTTTTGGAGTAAATGGATGCTGCAGTGTATCAGATGTGGGCATGGTGAGGGGACTATGTAAGGAAGTATTGCTGGCAGAGGGTGATTGGTTTGTAGAGGGAACTTACGCTGCTAGTAGCAGGCGATTGGGGAGTAAATGGATATTGGGAGCAGTGATTTAAAAAGCTGCTAGCAGCTACCATGCATATTGAGGATAGAACAGAACACTCTTTTCCCCATATGGGGCTTCTGCCGCTTGATGTGGTGAAATATTGATGTGAACTCCTTCATATTCTTTTATGTATTTTGCAAGAGGCTCTTTGTTTAGCATATCCTTTATACAATACAGTGGGAATTTTCCATGTCCTGACCTGGATGTCTTAATTCCCCTCTCCATGAACTATCTAAAATTGGTTTATATGTGTCTTTACAAAATAGCTCCAAAATAGGTGTTTTTCTGCTGCCCTGTTATAAACTTACCCTCATGAAGGCACATTTTGGAAAGGATGTCTGGCTTCAAAACAGACACAAAAAGAAGCAGGAAGGCAGAGGCCAAGCTTCAATGATGTGCATCTGCCCTACACATGTTTCGGCCACCGGCCTTCTTCAGGGAACTGTGTCCACTAAATTGTATACATAAAATAACATACAAGTTATTAGCATAGTTAATAGATATTAAAATGGAAAAGGATAAAACATATACACATTCATAACATAATAAACAAATAACACATGAATCAGTTGAATAACAAAACCAATCCAATCGGTAATGAGTGATGACATCAAAGTCTCTAAATAAATCAATAAAATCATAACCAATTCTAAAAATGAAAGTAATGAACCAATAAATTGAAAAATAAATAAATAAAACTCTGAATAAAAACATTCTGGTTACTGATCTGATTTATAGATTATAGTTTCAGATATATGAACAAATTAATGTACTAGGTGATCTCACCTTTAACACGTCAGTAGTTTGTACACTTTGAATGCATGAAGTATTGGCATGTTTTTATTCAGAATTTTGTTTATTTATTTATTTTTCAATATATTGGTTCAGTTCTTCCATTTTTATAATTGGCCATGATTTTATAGATTTATTTAGAGATTTTGATGTCATTACTCATTACAGATTGGATTGGCTTTTTTATTCAACTGATTCATGTATTATTTGCTTATTATGTAATTTGCATATGTTTTATCTTTTTTCATTTTATGATGTATTAACTATGTGTTATTTTATGTATATGATTTTAGTGGACACAGTTCCCTGAAGAAGGCCAGTGGCCAAAACACATGTAGGACAGATCCACATCAATAAAGCTCTCTTTCCTTTTAGTGGCCTTTGCCTTCCTGCTTCTTTTTGTGTCTGGCTACATTGCAGGAAGGGCACTTCCTGTTCCTGGCTTCAAAACAGAACATGTAAGTCAAAATGTCTGCTATGCAGTGGGGGGCAACCAAGAAGGTGGTCACATGTAGCTGCCTTGTAAACTTGGCCTTTCACCATCCTGAAAAATACACATATCTGCTGCATAATAGCAAACATGGGGATGCACAGTTATGAACTAGCTATATGCAAAACGTTCCTGCATTGTAGAAACTTGAACATGTAGAGGGTTATTCTGAGCCATGAATAGCGGGTTGGATGGCCAGATGGGACATCCATCCCTGCTACCCATGGCTTCTCCTGCCCCCGAATAGCTTCCCTGCTGGTTGTTAGATGGGGCGGGGAATGGGCGGCCAAGGGGCGGAGAGTGTGCGGTCAGTGGGCGGTTGCTGTGGCTGGCAAAATGTCCGGGGAAGTTATTCCACCTCCGAGGTGAAATAACTTCCCTAGATGTTTTTTTTTAAGCTGCTGGGGAGTGAATGGGGCAGGGGTTTAGGAGGCCAGATCAGGGGTCGGACTGTGGGGAATAAACACTTTAACTGGGCGGCCGGCATCACAGTTTTTAAATGGAGCCGCGGTGCAATGGCAACATGGTGCCATGGCGCCGCGGCTCCATTTAAAAGCCCTGACTGAGTTAGTCGGGTTACTAATGTATGTGCCCTATGGGATCAGAATCATGATCTCCTCTGTGCGTCCAGTTCAGACTGGATGCACAGAGGGGATCTACGCCTGGGACAGAATCGGGCCTGTAGTATATGCACATCCAAAAAATAGGGGACATAGACATGCATGCTGCCCTACCACAACCATGGATCTCTCCCTCTTGCATGTCTTGGCCTGCCATTTTGCAAACAGGAATGTGTTGCAGTGCAGGAGCCTGGAGAAATATTGACAGGTATCTCTGAAGGAGTGAAAAGTATCAGAAGAGTGAACTGGCATTTCCCTCTTCATCCTACTGTTGTGAAATGGTGAAATGAGCATCTTTACTAATCCCGTGTGTGCCCTTGAACAGGTATAGTCATATACAGTAAGTCCCCAATATTGCTGAATTATGATGGGCTCGTACTAATAGTGCACAGTGGTGCACATGCACCACCATCCTGAAGAGTTTCACCTCAAAATTCTTGTTTTTTCAGTTCCATGGCAGCAGGGCTGGTACAAGGATATAAGCCACCCTGGGTGAACCCCACTGCTCCTGTCCCCACACGTGTTGTCTCACCTCTCTGGTGCATCACTTACCAGAGCCTCTGAACCCTGCATGCTGATGCAGTGCTCTGACAAGCTGGCTCTGCTTCTATGCAGACAGGAAGTTGGTGTCAGAGGGGGTGGGACCTGCTGGTCTTTCAGAGCACAGCACCAGTATGTAGCATTTCAGAGCTCCAGAAAGTACTGCAGGTCCCGGAGAGGTGTGAGGGAAGTGGTAATGACATGCAGACCTGCCTAGTTCGCATAATGATTGCATTGGTCCTGTCTGGCTGCAAAACATTTTTGGTGTACTATATCATCAACTTATCAGTCACCCTATGACCCTCACTGAATATGCAAGTGAAGGGTAAGTTTACAACAGGGTGCCTAGATTAAGTAGGCTGAAAGGCACCTATTTTGTGTCAGTATTATAAACAAATAGGTCTATTTGTCTCTATGAAATCTTAGTGTAAATCCTGCTAAGCTCATGCTTACATTACAGGTGTAAATTTCTGCATATAAATTATTGAAGTATGCACAAAAATTAATGTCTTTTATAATCTATGCACATACTTCATGACTTTGCCCATGCTCCCAGCACATCCCAAACAAGACCTACTGTGTAATAAAAATATGTGTTTACATGCCATTGTGCATAATTTTAAGCTTGGTGTAATTTTATACGAGGTGTTAAATCTTCAGTTAGAAAGTTCTACAAAAATTTTTTAAAAATAAATTACTGAATGGCTTTTTGAAAAAAATAAACACGTTTACCTCGAGCGAGCTGGTTGGCACTACTAACCGTGTAATCCTCATGTATATCTTGTCGTTTTATGGGAATGCAGCAGACTACTATATAAAGCCTGGGTTGCATGGCCTTATCTGTTTCATCGGTTTTTATGTATTGTTTGCATGAGCACAACACTGTTAGTGTGAGCATCAGCCTTGGGGGCGTACATTTGGCCAGCGGAGGCATGGCTGCATGAAGATGGGAGGCATCGCAAATGTCTGTCTTTGAAGAATACGGCGAGCATGGGGACATACAGGCCATTTGATAGGTTTACCCATGTCCCATTATAGCAGCGTGGACCCATGTTTCACCATACATATTGTTCATGCCACGCTGGAAACCTATATCTCCCTGATTCTGGAAGCACATCTATCTCCACGGTTTTGGAATCAAGTTTGTTACGTGCATGTTTTCACTTTGAACATTTCTGCTGGCTGTACATGCACATTATAGAATCGGGCTCTTTGGTTTTTATAATCACTCTGATGGTGTCAAGCTAAAGAGCAGTATATGAAATAACAAACACAATAAATGAAATAAATTTCATTTCTGTGCAAATTTTGCCACATATGCACAAAAAAGACCTTGTAAAATTGCCACCAAAAAATGAAGCATCACCACTGAATATCAGACCAAAAAAGACACATTTTCAAAAGGTTGTGAAGGTGAAACATCTGAAATTCAGTGGAAGGGGCAGCGAAGGAGGGCATGTATAAGTGCCTTGTACAACTGACTTTTCCTCACCCTGAAAGATACAAGTGTCTGCACCATAAATGCAAAAATGGGGACGTGCAGAATAATGGGTCGGGCACATGCAGGTTTCTACCCAATTTTAGAAACTTGCACATGTTGGATATGGACATCCACCATTCTTGAAACATAGACATTAAACTGGTCCTATTTCAGAAGGCACTCATGTATTCCTCCTCCCCCATATATGTCCCAGCCTGCCATTTTGCAAAACAGGATTGTGCAGCAGTGCGGGACCAAGGAGAAATATCATTTTACTTTACACAGGCAAGATTTTTTGAAGGAGTCAAAAATATCGGGAGAGTGAGGGGGCATTTCCCTATTCACCCTACAGTTAGTAGTTAGAAGAACAAGCACTTTTCGGAGCCCTATTCGTGTCCTGGAACAGGTATAACCATGGATGTCTCTGAATGCAAATTGAGACTGCAGGGTGGGTCTAAAATTGGGTGTATATGTGTTTCTTTATTGGACAGTTATGCACCCTCTGCCATGCCCCTGTGTGACCTGGACATTATCATGTTGGATATGTGTATATTTGGGCCATTCTAAAATGGCTTGGTGGATGCCCATCAGATTTTCAAATCTGAGGGTTTTTTTTTTAGATGTGGCACTCATGAATAGGGCTTCTAAAATGACTGTATATGTGCTTTCCAACTTCATATTAAGTCCATGATACTCTATAAAGTGGGCTACCACCTATTTTAAAATGAACATTTTGTATTTTGTATCATATACAGTAAACAGGTAAGATTTAAAGACTGAAATACACATTGCTACATACAAGAAAAGTTGTTTCCAAGAGTCTACAGAACATCCACTTTATGAATTTCTGCATTTTCTAAACAGATTGTTACATACTATCGAGTACAACCGAATTGAAAACATACCTTGATTACACCTTGATTAAATCTGACGCCAGCTGATCTACTCAAGTATGTCATTCAAACTTGTTATGCAGAACCACATAATAAAACTGCTTTCTCTTCCCACTACTCTCCCTATTCTTTTCCAAGGAATGTTTAAAATGCAATAGTGATGAAAAAAATTCATCATTTCAGCTTCTTATTTTTTGAATTACACTCATAAGAGTTTAGTTCAGAATTACCATGAAGCAATGCACACTTTGGGGCATGTTTACTAAAGTATCCTAATGGTTATTTTAGGATTTACTGCATGCTAAACAAACCACAGTAACTGTTACCACACACTAAGCCAGAGCAGTAAAAATCTCAGACTGCCTGCTTAGCAAGTGATGGGGGTAGGGGAGATAGCGTAAGTTAGAGGCAGAGAGTGGGTATTGATTGCACATCACAATTAGTGCAGGGCTAATTAGCACATGCTAATTGTCAATGCTAAAGTTAGCAGGGGTGCATTTAATGCCACCTTGATGGTTAGCAGTAAGTGCAACCGTATTAATTGCAATTGCTAGTTTAGCATGCAGGGCTACTTCTCAGCATGCTAACTGCCAGAAAACATGCTGGGCATGCCCCAACAACACGTGTCCATTTCTCTTCCCGTGCTAATTCTGTCTTCTTCACGCAGTCTCCCTTAGCACACTTTAGTAAACATTTTAACTGAAAGATTAGTAATGAGATTTTATATTAAAAGGTTAGTATAATAAATCATATTTAGTTCTGTTTCTAAGTATTACCTGAACCACTGCATATTGCATTTACATAGTATTGCACAAGCATCTGATTTATTGCTTTTCCTCTTGATATTAGGCAAGACACTGCATGTACTAATCCCACTCTGAGGTATTTGGAATGTATTGCTATCTATGTAATGCTAAAGAGCATCATCATCTATCTATACATATACATATACGTATATACACATATAGGGGGGGGGGCTGATAAGTCTCTGACCTTGTAACAAAACATAGAGCTACAAGCACACTTCAGTTCCAGAGGTTCAAATGATATCTCTGTACTTTTGTTTTATTTGGTACCGGAACTGAAGTGTGCCCTTAGCTTTCTGTTTTTTAACAAGGTCAGAGACTTATCAGTCCCCCTTGTATATACATATTGTATTTATATACAGGGTGGCCCAAAAAAAGTGAGAACATCGCGTAACATATAAGTTATTTAAAAATTCAAAAAGACAGATGTAAACGATTGACAAATTTAAAAAAAAAAGATGGCAACCGGAAATTGTCAAAATAAAGACATTATATAGCTAAAAAAGGTAAATAAGTAAACTATTTAAGCTTTTAATTTACGAGATGTTCTCACTTTTTTGGGCCACCCTCTGTGTGTGTGTGGAGGAGTGGCCCAAAAAAGGGTTCAAATCCCACTAGAGGACAGCAACCTTGGGTTGGAAGGACTGGGGTTTCTAGTCCCACAGGTGCTCCTTGTGGTCTTGGGCAAGCCACTTAACCCTCCATAGCCCATGTTCCCTGTAAAATAGTTATCTCCAAGTTATAATGCCCTGCTCAATGTAAACTGCACTGATGCAGAATAGCATGGTATATAAGAGAATATAAATAAAAATATATATATATACATACACACAGGTTTTCCAATTTTCATTTGTAATCAAAATATTCCTTGATAAAATACCCACAATTAAGAATTAGATATTTTTGTTGTTGTTATAACTTAAATTCCAAGAATTAGACCTCTCTCATGTAAGTCCAATGACATCTTCTGGTCTCTGCTCTCCTGCAAGCCAAAAAATGGCATGACGACAGTGGCCAGCTGACATCATTGGAGTGAGACCAGTAGAGAGTCAGAGTTCAAGAAGAGATGTGCTGATAGAGGAGTAGGATCTGTGGAGAACCCAAGTCATGCTAAACACTTCCTAAAAATGGTCATCCCACAACTAGATTCCATAAGAACTGCAGATGGTGATCTCAATGAAATGACCCAAGGATGGAATGATACTCTGTCCTCAGTAGCTCTTGCACCACCAAAGAAGACACAACTAAAGTATCACAATAGAGCCCCATGGTTCTCATCTTCACTCCAGAAACAGAAAAGTGACTTATCCAACTTGAACTCCAATGGAGAAACTCCATAGAACCCATTCTCCAAGTTTCTTATACAGAAAAACTCAGGCTATACAATGAAGGAACATTAAAACACAAGAAAGAATATACAGCAATCACAATAAACAAACCAAGAGAGTTCTTCTCCATTACAAAAACATTCCTAAAAGAACTGAATCAAGGAACCGCAAAAAATAAAATATGCCCTCAGAAGATGGCACACTATTTACTTGCCATACAGCTTCAAGCCCCACCAACAGATCAACTCCTAGCAACCCCAGATCCTAAAGCAATCCCCCAGAAATTATGAACTCACCTCGAGCTCCCATTGTTTTAAAACATTGAAGATACAATTCAGAACCTAAACACAACAACCTCCTCACTGGACCCTTGCCCTGTGACCTGGGTAAAGCTGGCTAGATCACACCTCAGCACATAACTAATGAGCATAGCACACGCTTCCTTGTCCTTAGGCATTATGTCAACCTTGTTGAAGCAGACCTCAATCCGTCCTCTACTGAAGAAAACAAAGCTTGACCCCTCCTCCCCTAGGTCCTATAGACCAATATCCAGTATCCCTTTTATTTCCAAGTTAATAGAGAAAATTGTCCTTAAACAACTTCAGGATCATCTCACTGAGCATGTGCCTCTGGATGACGGTATCATGGTGTAGAAACCCTAATCACTTTCCTACTAAACACACTTCTCACCTGCTCTCAATACTCCAACAAAGGTTTCATCCTAATATTCCTTGACATTGCTTCCACCTTTGACTTCCTCTGACATCATCAAATACTACAAAGGCTCTCCAAAATTGGTCTCCAAGACACCTTCAACTGGATCTGCTCATACCTTGAAGCCTGTTCATAGCAAGTAAAAATCAGTCATAAGAAGTCTAATCCTTTCACTCAACAAATGGGAGTACCTGAAGGATCAAGCCTCTCAGCTCTCCTTTTCAACATCTTCATCCAGCCATTATGTCAAATATTCAGAAAGCACAAAATCCTATACCAACTCTATGCTGATGACATAATGTTCTTCACTCCCTATAACTCCCTATCTGTTGACATTACCAGTCTACAGAACTGCTTCATAGAAATAAGAAAATGGCTCAACCTACATAATCTATTCATTATTCATGAAAAGACAGAAGCCCTATACATCATCACCAACTCAACCTTCTCTCCACTGTACACCCTGAGACTAGACAAAGTGGACATCAAAGTAAAAATGGAAGTAAAATACCTGGGCATAATATTAGACCAACAGCTGAACATTTAATCCCACATAAAGAGAACTACCTCCGTCTACCATAAATTAAGAACTCTGAAACACCTCCACCCTTTACTAACCCTGAGAGTATTTTGAACCATCTGCCAGGCTATGATTACACTTACCCTGGACTATTGTAATGTACATGGCTTACCTAAACACACTCTTCATCCACTTCAGATGGCCCAGAACACAGCAGCATGAATACTCTTCGGGACTCCGTGCTATGCGCACATCACACCCATACTGATATAGTTTCATTGGCTCCCCATCACTGCTCGAATTAGATACAAGGCTCTCACCATAATATTTAAAATCTTACACAAGAAATCTGCTGCCTGCCTTCAGACCTTGATCTCAAACCCCAAAAATGAAAGGCTAAGAAGAAAAAATACCCTCAACTTTCTCACGATCCTGACCCAGAAGATTAGAAGCAGGCAGTCAACTTGTAATCGGGCATTTACACTGTTTACCCACACATTATGGAATTCCCTACCCCCTCCCCTAAGAGGGTGCTCAGACCTGACCAAATTCTGGAAAAAACCTACAAATATTTCTCTTCCAAGAAGAATACAGAACTAACTTGGACTCAGAGACCTAACTGCCCTAGTAAAATACTGTTAGAACAACTTACACATGCACTGTTAGCAAACCATTGGTCCCAACACAGAACATAAATGTTGTAGATTTACACACTTTACTTAAACTGTAAGTAGTTTAGAGTTTCTGTTTATATTACTGTTATGCTACTGTTTAGTTCTTCATGGACAAGCAGTATGAGTCAGCCATGTATAGGTGTGCAATCCCCAGGGACCGGATTAGCTCTCCCTTAGCTCAGAGGAAACCTCCTTTGTTTTTTTTGATTGAGCCTGAGTCACTCCTGTTCCTGCTCCCAGTCTTCCTTCCTGAGTTTTTTCCATCCTTGGACATCCAACTCTCTCCAATTGAAAAAAAGAAACTTTTAAAATAAAAGAACTACCTACAGTCTTGGAAGAAAGGACATCCAAGAAGTGCCTCTGCTGCAGCAAGACCCTCAGCCACCAGGATCAGGATCACTGCCAGCCATGCTTCCACCAGGTGCAGCCCTGCAATCACAGCAGACAGTGCACAGACACCCACAAGGAGGATCGGGGGAGGAAGGAGAAAAATGCAAAGCAACGCACGCTAAGAACAAACATGCTGAGTCCTCCGATTGAACTCAAGAGGGACAGGCAGAATCTCCCATGGTCACAGCACTCCACTCGGTATCCCTGGGGCAGGTTAACCTGCTCTTCATACCTCCTATCTCAGCTGAATCTACTGTCAGCCACCTGGTCACTTCTCCTGCCTCTGCAGCTGCTCAAAACTCCTCCGCTGCTTCTTCTGCCTTTGGGCTGGTAGTTCACACCCACCCCCACTCCCTGGAGTTCCCTCTTCCTCCGGAGCCTCAGTCGACCAAAACACCCTGTCTCCGGTGGTGTCCAGACTCTCTGCCTCCTCTGGACAAGCAAAGCAGCCCAACACCTTTAGCCACGCGCTGGCTCACAAGGGCTCTGAACACTGGTGCCACGATTCTCACAGTCACCAACATCACAGCTCCTCCCTGCGACATCTCCAGCATGAAAGCATCTGAGCAGGAGATCAGCACACAGATCCTCCACCTCTCCACCATGGGGCTCCCACAAAAGCAGGAGAACAGTCAAGTACAGATCCTCCACTACAACATCCAGCTACAGCTACAGCCAGGGGCCAGGGCCCAATGGGGCACTGAGTGCAAGAGAAGTGCCCTCTACCCTGCCACCCCAGATGGTCAGGAAGCAGGCCCGACTCCACCTCCATCAGCACAGCAAGGGACCCTGATGGAATTCTGGGCCAAGCTCTAGCCCAGCAGCTCCTAATAATGCCTCACAGACCCTAGCCCAGCAGCCCCTGAAAACACAAACACAGATACAACTAGCCATGTGCCACCCTGACAATGCCACCACAAGAGGAAGTGAGACTCCAGACTCGGAGGAGTCCTTCTGGAGCTCAGGGTACAGGGGCAGCACCCAATCCGCATGGCATGCCACGGACAGTACACTGCCACACACGGCACCTGCCCCCCCCCACCTCACATACCCAAAGTTTCTATAGAAACTCTCCACAAACTTCGGACTATTACCCACCGTTGCCACTGACCCAAGAAACAAAGTCCTGGGGATTCTAAAATACCTCGATTCACCCAAAGCCCTCGTGGCCCTGCCAAACCATCAGGTACACTTGGACTGTAGGGATAAGGCATGGCAGACACCTGCCACCATTTCCACCATCACCAAAAGACTAGAGCTCAAATACCACATCCAGCCTGTATCTGATTTTGAAGCAGCTCATCTCCCTCACCAGTCCATTGTGGTGGAATCTGCCTTGAAAAGATCCAAGAGCTCATTTCAAAAACCAAACACACCTCCAGGAAAGGGCCACAACTCCTCAATGGGGTCGCCGGGAAAGTTTTCTTAGGGGCCATGTTGAATGCGAGGATCGCCTCCCATAAGTTTCAAATTGTCGTGTACCTCAACTATCTGCTAGAGCGAGTCAAGAACACTGTCATGCCTCTCCCCAGGAGACAAAGGAATCCTTGGCCCCTTACTGCTAGACATAGTGGACTGCAGCAAGCATCTGACCAGGGTGGCTTTCGACGCTTTTGAGACTGCTGCCCGCACCATGGGTACAGCCATCATCATGGCTCAACACCTCTAGTCTGAGGGATGACATCCACAACTGGACAGCCAATGCATCCTGCCTTGGGGACAACCTATTTGGAAGTAAAGTGAAGGAAACAGTGGAGGACATCAAGGACAAATGCACAACCATAAAAGCCCTGGCCAACGATGGTCTGCACCACCAGAACCCGAGGCCCTTAAAGCTGTACAGTAGCCAAAAGACTAACCATTCACGCAAGTATAATAATTCCTACAGCCATAACCACTTGGGCTACCAGAACAACTATCAGCACAATTCTCGCCCATGTGAGAGGAAGCCACAAAAGACCGAAACCCCATCCTCGGCAAGAAACAACCAGGGGTTTTGACTACTGCCCCCCACTGGATGACCCCATGGGGGGTCACCTGTTTCTCTTCTCGGAGGCGTGGACGGACATCTCAAACGACCACTGGGTCATCAACATAATCCGCAAGGGTTTCCGCATCTGCTTCAGAGAACACCCCCCCAGACTCCTCCCTCTTCCCATCACAAGATGCCAGCAGGTATCACTTCTCACCTCCTCGAGAAAATGCACAAACTCCTGCAGATAGGAGCCATAGAATCAGTGCCATACTCAGAACGCAAACAAGACTTCTATTCACCCTTCTTCCTTGTCCCCAAGAAATCAGGGGGCTGGCACTCTATTCTTGATCTCAGATGACTCAACAAATACATCCTCAAAGAAAAATTCCACATGCACTCCCTGGGCACCATCCTAACCCTGGTCCTCGGGAACGACTGGCTCGCATCACTGGACCTCCAGGATGCATCCACTCACATATCTCTGCATCCTTCCCAGAAGAAGAGCCTATACTTCAGAGTGTGCAACCAACATTTCCAAAACAAGGCCCTGCCTTTCGGCCTATCTTCAGCTCCAAGAGTCTTCACAATGTGTGTGGCGGTCACGGCAGCCCACTTGTGCAAGGTGGTTATACGTATCTTTCCCTATCTCGATGACTGGCTGATCACTGCTCAATCCCAGGAAGCAGCACGGGAAGCCACAAAAAACACAGCCTCCCTACTCCAGACCCTGGGTTTTCTTATCAACCCTGAAAAATCGTGCATGCAACCAGCTCAAGTGTCAGAGTTCATAGGGACCCTCATATACACAACACAAGGAAAGGCATTCCTCCCAGCATATAGAGCAGACAAGATCATCATGCTAGCCACCAAGATCACCTCATCACAGAACCCCAGCTTGGACCTTCCTCCGCCTCATCACAGGACCCCAGCTCGGACCTTCCTCCTGGCGGCAGTGTACATCATCGCAAATGCCAGGCTGCATATGTGCCAGCTCCAATGGCACCTCTGGAAGGCTTTGGACCAGCACAGACAGCCCCTAAGCATCAAGATCAGTATCGACCATCACACCTGCAAGACCCTCAGCTGGTAGAGAACAAGGGAAAACCAACAGGGCGGAAAACCGCTCCTTCCACCCAAATTACAGATCTCCCTGACCATGGATGCATCAAAACATGGATGGGGGGCACACCTAGTCGACTACTGCATGAATGGGAACTGGTCCCCAGCCGAGATGCTCCTGCACATCAACCTTCTCAAACTTAGGGCCATAAAGAATGCAATAAGGGCCTTTTGTCCCTGGATCCAGGAGGCCACTATGGTACAGACAGACAACCATGTAGCAATGTTCTACATCAACAAAACAGGCAGCATGGGCTCCTGCGCACTGTGCAGGGAGGCCCACCTAATCCATGCAGTACCACCTGAAAGCGGCATACTTGCCAGGGGATGACAACACCTTAATCTTAGACAGCACCTTAACCTCTCTGAGCCAGCAACTCACCCCATATGAATGGTCGCTCAAATACTGTGTCACCTCCAGGCTTTTCCGGAGGTGGGGGACACCGACGATTGTGAGGATAATGCGAAATGCAGTCATTTCTGCTGCAGATGCCCCTCCACCTGCAGGGTAGCTGTGGATGCATTCTCCTTCAATTGAGGTTCTCAGATGTTCTACGCCTACCCTCCAACCCCCCTCATCTCCAGATTGCTCCAGAAGGTAGTACACGATGGGGCGAACGTCATCTTCATCGCGCCATTCTGGCTGAGACAACCCAGGTTCCCATACCTCCAACAACTATCCAGCCAGCAACACCATCGACTACCCACTTGCCCAGATCTCATCACACAGGACAGTGCTCAGACACTCCACCCCAACCTGCAAGCCCTAGCACTGACCATATGGATGCTGAACGGGCAACCTTGAAACCCTTCCATCTCTCCAAGATGTCATGGAGGTCCCCTTGGCAGCCAGACACCCAGCCACACAGCAGTCCTATGCAGCAAAATGGGACAGGTTCCGCACATGGTGCAGTAATGAAAAGCTGAACCCTTTGACTGCCCCATACCTGTGCTACTACAGTACCTGCTCACTCTCTTGCACACTGGGCTAAAGCCCTCATCCATTAAGGACATACCTGAGTGCTATAGCATCTTAACATGATAGACTGGAAGGAATTTCATATCGGTCCAACCTCTAGTCTCATGATTCATGAGGGGCCTCAACCACTTTCACCCTCTGGTCAAGCCCCTGGCCCCAGAGTGGGACCTCTAAACCAGCTCATGGAGCACCCCTTCGAACCACTGAAACAGGTTCATAAAATATTTCTCACGTGGAAGACCCTTTCCTCATGGCAATCACCTCAGCACCCCACATTAGCAAACTACAGGCCCTTGTCGATTGCCCCCCTTACATGCAGATACATCATGACTGGGCCATCCTCAGGACCCACCTGAAATTCCTCCCCAAGGTCATATCATCCTTCCACATCAACCAATCCATCATCCTTCCCAGCTTCTACCCTGAGCCACATGAATCACAGAAAACATGCTGTCTGCACACCCTGGACTTTACCCGTGCTCTGTGGACCTACATTGACAGAAATGGGCCCAGGAAGAAGGCATCTCAGCTCTTCCTCTCCTATGACCGGAACAAACCAGGCCGCCCGGTGACCAAACGGATTATGTCCATTTGGCTGGCGGACTGCATTGCCTACTGTTACATGAAGGCCAAGCTGCGCCCAGAAATTAGGGCACATGCCCATCCACTATGGGCAATGGCTGCCTTACTGGCCCACTTGCACATTGTGGCACCAATAGACATTTGCAATGTTGTCACATAGGCATCGATCCACACCTTCGCAAAGCACTACTGCGTTGACTGTGTCATAGACACAGACACCACATGCTTTGGCAAGGCGGTCCTGCAAGTGGCCACAGTTGCACCACCCTGTGACTAAGTGAACCCCAGCCTGGGGACACACAAACCTTTTCTGAGCAGTCAGACTGAAAATGTTCAAGATTGCACTGTATTGCACACTGCCTTATTGTTGATCAGACTGTTTTTCACTGTTTTGTTGTTGCACTGACACACACTGTTTTATTGTGTTGAACTGATTGTTGCACTGACTTGCATTGTTCTATTATGGCACTAACTTGCACTGTTTTTGCACTGTTTTATTCTGACTTTATTGCAGTGGCTTGCACTGTGGCAGTACCTTGGTTGTGGCCTGTCGTTTCAATAAAGTCTTCCCCTGTTACAAACCCTCATGGTCTATGGGGCTCTGTTCACCTATTCTCTTGCCAGCCTCATCC
Organism: Ichthyophis bannanicus; assembly: GCA_033557465.1. Classification (NCBI taxonomy): domain Eukaryota; kingdom Metazoa; phylum Chordata; class Amphibia; order Gymnophiona; family Ichthyophiidae; genus Ichthyophis; species Ichthyophis bannanicus. The sequence continues at coordinate 464,080,472 of CM066035.1, forward strand.
TACCACAGCATGTGGGGCTGTGAGGGGAATAAAGAGGTCCTCAGGAGGCCTTTTTGTCCTTCATCCCCCCCCCCCACACCCCAGCTCAGGAGTCACCAATGTATGGCTGACTCATACTGCTTGTCCATGAAGAAAGTAAGGTTACTTGCCATAATGAGGGTTCTCTGTGGACAGTAGGATGAGTCAGCCACACCATCCCACCCACGTTCCCCTTTCGGATGAGCCTCCAGGCTAAGGAAACACTGAGGAAGGAAGGCCGGGAGCAAGAACAGGAAGGGGAGTGGGTCAGGCTCAATGAAATTAAAAAAAAAAAAAAGGAGGATTCCTGGGAACTAAGGGAGAGCTAATGTGGTCCCTGGGGATGGCACACCAATGCGTTGCTGAATCTTCCTGCTGTCCATGGAGAACCCTTGTTACGGTAAGTAACCTTACTTTCCCTGTACAAAAGAGTGCCTCCTATGGCCCTGTTATGATTCTTGGTTATTTGGAAACTGCTGTAACTGCTAGAAAGGCGGTATAAAAATAAGTTTAAATAAATAAATTGCTGTTATCACTTTGATGGTGGAGAGCACTACAGATTGTAGAATGCTCTCTGGATGTTTTATGGCCAAAAAGAACACTTTCCCAATGGCTATTCATACATGAAGCAGGTCTAAAAAGCCAAGTATAAAATGGCTCTGGGGGGCGTCTCCTTTGCCTCTGCTATAAGAATGTTATAGTTCATTGTAGAGGTTAACCTCATAATCTTCCAAGTTCAGACTTCAGGTTCTATGTTTCTGTATCTGTTTGTTAACAGTTCTTTGTAAATTGCTTTGACGCTGTGATAAAGCAATATATAAAAATAGCTAAATAAATGTGGATGGCAGCCTGCATGTTTTTGGACATCCAAATTGTGACAAGGCTTTTAAAATGACCCCCATATTTTTGGATCACCCAGATCATGCCTAGAACACACCTCCTTTGAGTTTGTGCATCCCATGGTAATTCTACATGTAAACAGCCACATTCTAAATTCAACATTTGCACGTGCAATCCAAAAGCAAAAATGTCTACAAGTAGATTTGCCATGCAAGTCTTCTGAAATTATCACCATAAGGCACTTGGATTTTTTGAACATGGAGAGGAAGCAGTGGATTGGCAACTCGTCAAAAGACAGGAAAGCAAAAATAGGATTAAATGGTCAGTTACCCAAAGGAATGAGGTAATAAGTGGAGTACCTCAGGGAAATGTGTTGGAACCAACATTATTTAACATATTTATTAATGATTTGTAAAAGAAAATAAGTGAACTGATGCAATCTACAGATGACACAAAAATAATTAAAGAAGTTGAAACACAAGCAGACTGAAAGGATCTGCAGTAGGAACTTGACAGACTGGAAAGGTTGGTGTCAGCATGGAAGGTGAAATTGAATGTGGACAAATTCATAATAACACACACTAGGAGTAGTCTAATGGTTAGATCACTGGCTTGAGACCCAAAAGACCAGGGGAGGAGGAAGACGGCCTGATGTGGAGGGGGAGGAGCCAGGAGTAGGCGACGTTTGCCGTCACTCCTGCGCCTACTCGGGGTCCGGTGGCTGCTTTTTCAAGGAGGTGAAGTACTTTATTTGAATCTGTTTTAATTTCTTTGCATTTCTTTTAATTTTCTCAGGTCCGCGGGCTGCGGGGGCCGGTGGATGGGGGGTTTATTCCAGCAGCCACCGGGGCGGTAATGGTGGGGGAGGAGAGATTGGGTGGTGTGTCGGCAGTCAGTTTGGGGGCTTGCCCGGCCCCGGCCGCCTCTAGGTTCAGTTCCCTCCAGGGCTGGCATGGGGCAGGTGGCTGGAAGGGTGCCCGGATCGAGGAGAGGCCCTCTCAGGTGGCAGAGCCGGATGGGAGGTTTGGCACTTGTGGCCTGGCGCAGGAGGAGGGAGCTGGTGGTAAAAAAAAAAAGGGGTGGTCATCGGGAAACTCGGGCCCTCGCAGTTGTGGAGGCCTCGAGGCTGGAAGGGGAGGCGAGTTTGTTGGTGGAGGGCAGCCGCATGGCGGTTTGCGCCCTCGCGGCTGCGGCAGGCAGGAGGCAGTGATGCCTATGCCTGTTCGGGACAGCAGCACACAGGATGTTGGGTTTAACCCTGCGTGGTTACATGGGTTGGGGGAGAGCGGACAGAGTGGGGAGTGCATGTTACAGGGAATTCTATAGTACAAAAAAAAAAAAAAAGAAAGCAGAAGTGGGGGAGGGAATGAGCCCTCTACGGGTTAGGGGTCAGCAGGGCCTCTAAGGTGGGAGTACAGAGGAAGCAGGATGAGGAGGACAGCCGGGAGAGCTCGAGGGGCATGGGCCCGGGGGTGGGGGGACACCTACAGGTGCGTGGGGGGATTGTGTACTGGTGGATGCAGGCCCAGGTTTAGGGAGTTGGTCAATGGAGTGGTAGTGGCGGATGCTAAGGCGGGGCAGGATTTAAAAAAAAATGGAGGAGATCCGCGGGGGGCGGTGGGATCCTATGCTTTAGGGGAAATAGGACTGGGAGCAGAGGGGAGAGAGTTTGCGGGGTCCCCAACTGGCGAGGGCAAGTTATGAGTGTCCTGTGGGCTAGTGGGCACTGCCAGGAGGCCAGGGGCTCAGCAGCTGGGAGACTTTACTCCAATGTAGGAGGTTGTGGGTTTGAAGCTGGGTGGAGCTTTCAAAAATAAATAAATAAATGAATAAAAACAAATCAATTTAACTTAGCTGCAGGAGGGGGATTGGCCTCAGGGTAGCATGAGCTCGGGAGAGCCGTGGTCCCTTCAGGGCAGAGTGGTGGGGGTGTGCCAGCCTTTGGGGTCTCTTGTGGTTTCCCCTCCTGGTTTTCTTCTTTTCTGTCTTCACAGGTGGCAATTGGAAATCAGCATGCTGCAAGGTATGGCGGAGGAGGCCAACTGTGATATGAGAGCAGGGACACCGGAGTAACAGCAAGGCTGAGGGGGCGTAAAATTGTTACCAGCACAAGTGGACGGGCAGCCTCGGTGGATCGAGGATGGCAGGAGTGGAGGAGTAGCCTAAGGGTTAGAGCACTAGCTTGGTAACCAAGAGACTAAGGTTTTGATTCCCACTAGCACTCCTTGTGACCTGGGGTAAGTCACTGGCAATCTCCTGCCAGTCACAATGCCAAGAAAACCCAAAAGCTGCTGAGTTGCCAGGAGTTAGCATTGACTTGATGGGGTAAAGCGCGCAAGAAACGTAGTCTTCGTGTCATCCCCCTCGGTTGTTCAAAGCCTCTGCGTCGGCTGCGTGGGGCACGGATATCGATGAGCAAAGGGGCAGGGAGCAGGGCACGAAAAGAGAATAGGATGGGGATTGGAGCTATGATGATAGGGGTTTTCGGCACTAGGGAAGGGAGTACCACGGAATGGCACTGGCGTATTGGGAAGTAGTGATGTATTGATCTTTGCTGCCAGCTAGAAAGAGGGGCGGCAAGTTATAGTCTTGGGGGACACAAGAGTAACCGGTGGTGGATGGAAGGTGCAACAGGGCGGGTTCGGCGCGATCAGACAGGCTGAAAGGGGGACAGTGAACATGGCGGGGGGGGGAGCCGCTCCAGTCAAGCTGGAGTGGGGGTTGACACAATAGATCTGCCGAATGGAGGCAGAGGTTAACCAGTCCTTTTTCCCATTCCTTGACTGACAAATATCGACAGGTGTGCTTAGTTGGTAGGGATGGCAGGTGGAGGCAGAACGTGGCGGAAAAGGGCCCTTCGGGCTTCAGAGCCAGGCCCCTCAGCAATAAGTAGGAGGGGACTGCCCCGCACACTAATTTGGTTAGAGGCCTTAAGGGCGGTGCTTAGGCAATACTGAAGCGGGGTGATAAGGAGGGGTTACGGGGAGTTCCAGGGTTTGGATAGTCTGGTGCATGGAGCTGTCGTAGCGTCCGGGGCAAGGAATTAGATGTGATGTAGCGTCTGCCATGGGGGATTGGGTAGCGGTGGGAGGTAGGATTCCAGCGGAATCATGCCCCCCTTTAGGGGTATCATAGGAAGGATCGCATCCTGCGGACCGGGATATGGTTCATTACACATGGGTGATCGGGGGCTGAATTGGTTGATACTTGGGTCACAAGGCATCAAATACACGGTGGGGATGGCATCAGTTGGTGTTGGGGCCAGGACACTTGGTGGCAGATCAATTGCTCGATTGAGCTTGAAGATGAAAGTTCTTTCGAAAAGGCTTGCCTGCGGGCCGTGCAGTTATAGGGCATAATCTGAACTATTTTGTACTTTTCGGGTGGGGGTGCTGAGGTGGCCGGTAGGCAATGCGCCTGTGGTGCGGGAGTCAGATAACTTGTTAATGGAACAGTCCAGTCAGAGAGGTGCCTGGAGCTCTTAAAAAAATGGTGTTGTGGTAGAGGTGCATGAACTGGGGTTGCGGGGCGGTGGTAAGACGGCAGGCCTGGTAAGGGGGAGTACCTTTTTGAAGGGCATTCGATTTTGGGGTGATGGTGGATCGCTCCCTCTTAATAAGGTGTTGCGACTGCCGGTGTTAGCGGTTGTCGGGTTGGCTGCATCGTGCGTAATGTTGAAGTCAATGAAGGCTCCCTGATGGCGGGTGAGCTGTGTCATTAGGTGGCGTCAACTTTGGGGTGTGGCAAATTGCACCACCGTATTATAGGGCATATTAGCGAAGCAAAGGTTAGGTGAGCGGAATGTGGGTTGAAAGACATTACAGCTACTTTGATGGCATGGTAGGCAGAGATCAATAGTCTACGGGGACGGAATTTATGTCCGGGGAGAGGGGGGGGGAGTGGACAGCTAGTGGCAGGCTTGGGCTAGAATCCAGCCTAACTGGCTAATAGCTTTATGGGAATTGTTTTTCACGTGGGGCTGGGGAGTTGTGGATTGATAGTTAGCACCCAATGGGTAGTATGGTGGGGCAATAAGGCAACAGGGGTCAGCGTATGCACTACGTACAATCCCCATAGTATTTGGGGGCAGCCTTAAAGGGGGCTGTTGTGGTAGCATATCTGCGTTGAAGGCGTTGGATAAGGCATGGCATATTACAGAAGGTACCAATGGGATAGCGGATGCTCATTCGCGTTCCGGAAGGGGAGCGGGGGGCGGCATTGGCTCCCGAAGGGGACATGGATGGATTCATGGTCTCGCAAAAAAAAAAAAAAAGAAATGATGGAGCATTGGGGGAGAGAGACGTGAAACTGCCTAAGAGCTACGAGGGGGGGGGGGGGAGTGTTCGGTCTGCGGTCCCTTAACTCCTGGTGGTCTCTTACTCCTAGGTTACTTTGGAGGCGCAGTGCTGTCTGACTCTGGGGGCAATGTTGCGGTAGGAGGCCTCCCTCTTATGGGTGGTGATGCCTGGGATATGGCGGCGATTTCCATGTTAGGGGGTTCGTAGCAAACTCCCGCAAGTCTGGGGTTGGTGGTGGATAGGGTGGTGGCAGATACAGGCAGCGGAGGGGTTGTTACAGGTCCTTCTATGGGCATCAAAACTGGACAGGCACGGTAAGGGAGTGGGAAGTAGTGCAGGAGATTGTTGGACTCGTGTCGTGCCCGGAGGGCACCTTGACAGGTATGGGGCGGTTATGCCCTGCACGGTAGGGAGACTTTTCGGATATGTGGTGGCAGGGCTATTGCGGCAGTAAGTGCAGTGGGCAGTTCGATGGTGCAGAGGCATGGGATAAAGGCCCGATTCGGTGTGCAGCACACTCGTACTTTGCTGGGGCAGCGACCAGGGTGGTCAAGGCGGGATGGCCAGAATAGGAGATACGAGCTCGGTTTGGCTTGAGAGGGTGTGGGTTAGGCAATTGATGGGAAAGGATCGATCGTATTTCAGATGGGAGTCTAAGCCCTAGGGTCTGTGGTTGAGGGGTAATTCCTTCGTTATGGGGCTGGTTTGAGGGCAGAGGTGTGGCCAGTGTTGACTCACGGGGCTGGGAGCCGGCATCGGCGCCGGTTTCATGGCTAGTTGAGCACGGTTTTAGTTAGCTGGAGCTACTGCCTGGCTTGGACACCAGGAGCGATCAGGGGCACGACGGCATGGGCAGGGAGGAGGAATGGCCTGGCGGTCGGGCAAGGTTGTCAGGTTGGAGGGCCGGGGGTTCAAGTCCCGCTGAAAGCACCGTGGCACGATGCTGTGCGGAAGGATATGGCGGGAAAGAAAATGGGATAAGTGAATGAGAATAAATAAGTATACAAAGGGAGTGAGGGCCATGACGTGACTCTCTTGGTTAAGTTCTTGTTGGGCTTCGGCGGCGATTTCAAGGCGGAGTTGAGGTGGTTGGATATCATTCTCGGCCTGCCTGCTGGAAAAAAAAAAAAGCATGTCATTGTGCGGCCGTGGGGGTGTGTGAACACGGTGGTTCTCTAATCATGCATTCGTGGATGAGAGCAAGGGGCAAGGTTATAGGGGAATGGGGGAACTTGTCACCTATGGTGCTAAAAGGCTCAGTAACAAGGGGCAGGAGGCCTTGGAATGTGTGCTTCAGTGGGGGGGCTCACTGTTCGCACCTTTGTGGTGGGGGGGTGGCTTCAGGACATTAATGTCACTGTTGCCGGTGGAGGGATCCCGGAGGTTTCTAGGGTCCGGAGTCTTAGGCTATACTTGGGCCGGGGGCGGGGCCCCCCGACCCAGACAACCCCTGGCTGACTTTTGCTAATTACATGGTGAGATCGGGGAAAGGGGATTAGGAAGATTGCCATTGGCAAGGCCGCGGCTGAAGCAGAGGCGGTGTCACCTTGCTAATAGCATGGCTGGTGAAGCATTGTTCCGCTGTTGGGAGTGTTAAGAGGATTATTCTTGGACTGTAATATTCGGTATGTTATAAAGTTAATAAAGCTGTGACCAGTTGTTTGCCAAGATCGGTTGTATGTGTGTATTTGTGGGCAAATGGAGGGTGGAGCTAAAGGTGGGGGGGAGGGGGAAAGGGGGTGGATGGCGAGAGGGGCCTGGAGCCCCGGGTCCAATCTACCTCGGTTAATGGAAGGCTGCAGGGCAGGGTCCCGGCGGCCGCTTGTAACCGGGTGGTCGGCCAGTGCGGAGACCCTGGCTCGCGGCCGTTGTGGGTATGGGCAGAGGCATGAGGACGGGCGCCAGCAGAGAGGCTTGGCTCCACCAGTGTGCATGTGAGTGGTGGAGCCTGGGAGGAGGAAGATGGCCTGATGTGGAGTGGGAGGAGCCAGGAGTAGGCAACATTTATCGTCACTCCTGCACCTACTCAGGGTCCAGTGGCTGCTTCCCTCCCTCCCTGTGTTAGGGATGTTGGGTGTGGTTGAAGGGGTGTCGCAGTGGGGGGGGGGGGCCGGGATCCCAGTGGTTTCTGGAGTCCAGAGCCTTAGGCTATACTTTGTCCGGGGGTGGGGTGCCCCTGACCCGAACAACCCCTGGCTGACTTTTGCTAATTACATGGTGAGGTCAGGGAAAGGGGATTAGGAAGATTGCCATTGGCAAGACCGCGGCTGAAGCAGAGGCGGTGTCACCTTGCTAATAGCATGGCTGGTGAAGCATTGTTCCGCTGTTGGGAGTGTTAAGAGGATTATTCTTGGACTGTAATATTCGGTATGTTATAAAGTTAATAAAGCTGTGACCAGTTGTTTGCCAAGATCGGTTGTATGTGTGTATTTGTGGGCAAATGGAGGGTGGAGCTAAAGGTGGGGGGGAGGGGGAAAGGGGGTGGATGGCGAGAGGGGCCTGGAGCCCCGGGTCCAATCTACCTCGGTTAATGGAAGGCTGCAGGGCAGGGTCCCGGCGGCCGCTTGTAACCGGGTGGTCGGCCAGTGCGGAGACCCTGGCTCGCGGCCGTTGTGGGTATGGGCAGAGGCATGAGGACGGGCGCCAGCAGAGAGGCTTGGCTCCACCAATGTGCATGTAAGTGGTGGAGCCTGGGAGGAGGAAGATGGCCTGATGTGGAGTGGGAGGAGCCAGGAGTAGGCAACATTTACCGTCACTCCTGCACCTACTCAGGGTCCAGTGGCTGCTTCCCTCCCTCCCTGTGTTAGGGATGTTGGGTGTGGTTGAAGGGGTGTCGCAGTGGGGGGGGGGCCGGGATCCCAGTGGTTTCTGGAGTCCAGAGCCTTAGGCTATACTTGGTCCGGGGGTGGGGTGCCCCTGACCCGAACAACCCCTGGCTGACTTTTGCTAATTACATGGTGAGGTCAGGGAAAGGGGATTAGGAAGATTGCCGCTGGCAAGACCGCGGCTGAAGTGGAGGCGGTGTCACCTTGCTAATAGCATGGCTGGTGAGGCATTGTTCCGCTGTTGGGAGTGTTAAGAGGATTATTCTTGGACTGTAATGTTCGGTATGTTATAAAGTTAATAAAGCTGCGACCAGTTGTTTGCCAAGATCGATTGTATGTGTGTATTTGTGGGCAAATGGAGGGCAGAGCCAAAGGTGTTGGGGGGGAGGGGGAAAGGGGGTGGTTGGCGAGAGGGGCCTGGAGCACCGGGTCCAATCTACCTTGGTTATAACACACACGAGAAGTAGTCTAATGGTTAGATCACTGGCTTGAGACCCAAAAGACCAGGTTTGATTCCTACCAGCACTCCTTGTGGCCTTAGGCAAGTCATTTAATCCTCCATTCCTCTCAGAAGTATCCAGGTTATCAATGTCCCTGTTTAGTGCACATTACCAAGTTTAACTTACAACATAAACCACTTTGACTAAATTGATAAAGCGGTTTAAAAACCTCCATAGTAAATAATCCTTACTTTACTGATTTCTGCTGCATTCCAAATTAGGAATCATCAACTGGAGAAAAAATCTTAAATCATTCTAATCCTTAGTCTAGTCCCCAGCAGTGCTCAAAAGAGCAAACAGAATGTTAGCAATTATCCAAAAAGGAATGATAAATAAAAAGCAGAATATCAAATCTCTGTATAGACCCATAGCCTAGGGGCATGTTTATTAAAGTGCACTACTGGTAGAACAGGGTTCAGTGCACGCCAAGTGTGCCCTAGTAAAATTTACCGCATGTCAAAATGCAACTATGCTAAAAATCCCATGCTACCCAAGTAGTGCGGGTTGGAGCAGAAACTGGGTAGTTCAAGGGTGGAGCATGCACCTCACAGATAGCATGGCTATCTTTGATAGGCGCTCACCCGCAATAATGCAATTAGCATAGATACACTTACCGCCACCTCAGTGGGTGGTGATAAGCAGAATGAGCATAAGAGTGGTGCAGCACCCACACCAGCTACATAGAGACATGCCGAGCATGCCTTCCTTTTATAGCACGGGTCAAGTACCACCTCCATACTCATTTTTGGGGTTGAATACATGTTAAGCTACTGCATTTCAGCAAACATGCCCTCTTCAGTATCATGTGCAGTTTTGATCATTCTATTTCAACAAGGATATAGAGCAACTGGAAAAGGTACAGAGAAGGGCAACACAAAGTTATAAAGAGATGGAACAGTTCCCCTTTTAAAGAAAGGTTGCAGAAGAGATGGCTCAGGGAGAATATGATTGAGGCTTGTATGGGTGGAGTGGAGTAGATTAATATGAAACAGTTGGTTATGCTTTCAAACTCTTACCAGCACTAGAGGACACTACATTAAACTAACAGGTAACAGATTTAAAACAAAAATTGTATAAAGTATTTTTTTCACTTAGTGAATAATAAAGCAGTAGAATTTGATGTCAAAGAGCATTTAATATAGTCAGGGCTAAAAAGAGTTCAGATAATCTATTAGAAGATACATCCATAATGAGTATTAACTAAGTAGACTTTGGAAGGTTACAACTCATCTCTGGGAATGCAGGGAATGGATGTATTCTTTGGGATCAGCTACCTGCTGTGTACTTGCCACTGACCCTGATTGACTATTGTGTGAGAAAGAATGATGATCTTGACCCAGCATAGCATATCATATGTTCTTAAGCATTCACCCTCACACACATACAACCCCCAAAAAACCCTAAGCATGGACTGCACCACCCAGACAGTAATGCACACACACACACACACACCCCTAACCCCCAAACACTCCATCACACACCTCCAAACATTCACCCATCCTTCACTCCTGAAGCCCAGCTCTTTTCCCCTTGCAAGTCTTCGGCATTATGAAAAGAAATCAGCTGAATAAATGCACTCCGAGGTATTTCTCATGATGCACCAACATGAAGACTGTTTTTCAGTTCCCTTCAAAAACCCCTTATTACAAAAAAAAAAATCAACATTTATCATTTATAAACTCCTAGGATCAGGAATTATCTTACTTAGCTTTTCTACTGTCTTAGTAATGAAAAATGAAATTGTACTTAAGATGTTCATTAGTATCTCTTATGCTTTTTTTATGAGAACATGAGAAGAACATGTAAGTAAGCAACTTACATGCAATAATTTCTATATTAGAGTTCTGGAAAGATTACAACATTCATAAACACATATTAATGAAAATTTGATGTGATAGGATTGTTTCAGCATTTAGAGTAAAAAAGTAAAACAGTGATTTTAAAATGTGATTGTCTGTAACTAATTAAATGGGGAGCTTTTCATATCCTAACCATTTTGACAGAATGGGCATTAGGGATTTTGCTTGCAGAAAAGCACCACTATGCAGAGAAAGTGAAATCATAATTTCTAAATCAGAAATGAGCAGAATTATGACCTGCTATTATGAATATGAAACTTGTCCATAAGCTTAGCATTTATCTGATAGTGGATTGTGTTTACACAATGTGAAAATTGAAGAATAAATGACAAAGTTCCCGGTATGTTCAGTTATGCTCTGTATGTCTATCACGGTGGCAGAATGGAAAACAGTAAACTCCACCTCTAGATGGATATTCTGATTATGAGCAAGATTTAAAGTGGTGACACACATGTTGTGACCCTCATTCTTTACAAATGATATGACTGAGAGATTGAGAAAGTTAAAATTCTAACATTTTTGTATTTGATTAAGCATGATCAATTGTTATCTTTACTGATAGACATAGGATCATGTTTACTAAAGAATCTACCTGTAGTGTGTGTTTGGGCTGTGAAATCTGCATAGACAACCATGCCAAATTCATGGGACATATGTGTCCATACCCCTGCCATTGGTACATTGTGAATGCTTGGCACCATGGTAATCTGGCACGTGGGTGACATCCATTGAGGGTCCACCCATGGAGGTGGTGTTAAGTGCACTTGCACAAAGAGCTACAGTCACTGTCCGCACATTCCCATTATGCCCATGCTAACTGCAATGTGCTGTCAACACCTATGTACCACCCCAACCCCTCTGTTTCTGCCCAGTTATGTGCTAATCTACTAGCATGGGACTTTCAGCAAGAGGTTCTGTGCTAACTTTTAGCATGGCATGCTTTCTGCGTGTTGAATCCCATGCTGGCAGTTAGCATGGTTTAATAAGCATGCCTCATAATTTAATCCCATCCCAAAAGTAGGATTAAAAGAAAAGCTCTTGATTCATAGTTAATTGGGTAACAAATTTAGATGCTAGAAAACAAAATGCTACCAAAGCTTTGCATAGGTTGTTCTAGAAATTTCAGAAAAACGTCTAACTACAAACTAGTTATCAATAATACATTTTGTATTATTTTCTAGGGTATAGGCATTAGTAACTTTGTGCTTTGGAGTTTCCTAAAGCCCTTTAGAAAATGCATCAACTTTCCCAACTTCCAGATTGTTTCTGAAAATTCCATGAGACAAATAGAATGTTGCAAAGGTGCTAAATGCATGCTTAAAATAGGCAATGTAAAAAATAAAAATGGCAAGTCCATACCTTACTCCTACGGTACTTTGAATATGTCAGTGTTCTTGAGGTTATGCAAATACATAGAAATCTGAAACAAAACAAAAACCTATGCTCGATTCTGAAACCTGCAGGTAAGGTACAGCTCATTTCATTTTAATAGCTTTTTATTTTTGGCATGCAAAAGTTCAAGCCCCTATAAAATCCTACATTGCTTTTAAAACAAACAGGTTTCAAGGCTTTTTGTTGTTGTTGCTGTTGTTTAAAAGCTCATGCAAAATCTACCTGGCCCTTTATTCTAAAGTAGTAAGCAGCGTTGCTGCAGCAGAAGTCAATGCACTGCGGTCGAAGGAAAAAAGAGGCAATTGGTACAGCAGCATTTTGAAATCTCCATTCTTAAATCAAGACGATTGAATTAAACATCAAAAGTTAAGAGGTGCTGTCAAGTAAAGAAAGAATACAGCTTCATTGCAACTGAGGTTATTTCCCAAAGCTTTAGAGAAACGGAGGAAAGGAAAGGTGCTTACCTGTGCAGGAGGAGTAGTGCTATGGATCCGCAATAGCGAGCTGGAGAGAGTGCATCAGCAATCTCTGCTTAGACCAGCTTCTGAATTGCAATTCAGTTTCTTTTGAAGAGGAAAAAAAATAGAGCAGACTCGTATGTAGATTGCCTTTTCCACTTCAAGTTCCACTATGCCTGCATTTCCCAGTAACCGAGAGAAAGGACAGCGGGCAGAGCATTAAACTGAGAATGCATCCGAATTCAGCCCGTAGCAGTTGCCCCTTTCTGTCTTAATTGAAATTCAAAGAATAATCCCGGTGACTGTAGGCGGACTTTCAGGAGTCTCTAATCGTTTAGATGTTGCCGATCACAGCACTGATCACTCTCGATTTTCTTAGCTTTGAAATCCCGTTTATGCCTGTGCTCTCTTTCCTCCTTCTAGTCTTTCTTGTTAGCTCAGTTTGTTGTTAGTCAGATTGCCAGGGGCCGGGAGGTAGGCGTAATTAAATGGACTTCTTGGCTAGAGTCACTCTTTATGCCCTTCCCAGTCAGCGATCTTTAATCTGCTAGTGTCATTTAACATAAAAATACAACTCCACCTTAGCACAGCCCGACTCCTCCTCCTCCTCCTCCTCCTGCTATAAAGTCATTTTACAGCTTTTTTGTGTGTGTCTTCTCAAAACAGCTAAAAGCAATAGGAGGTTTCATTCCAGCAACTATATTTGCTCAGTCATTTTGCAGGACATTACATTTACTGGGACTAAGGTATTCGAAGGCTTGCTTTCCGGCGGTTCAGAGAGTTGTGCTTTTTCACCTACACGTGTGTTAATATGGATCAGCTAAAAATATGAACTCTTTCTTTTGAACTGCCAGTGTGTGTGTGTTTGGCACAGTTCACCAGTTCCAGTGGAAGACAGATTCCTACATGTTCTTTTTCACCCATGGACTGAAGGAAGATGCTAACTAGCAAGCCCAGGGTAGAATGATTCTCTTATTGGCTGCATTCACAGTTGGAATGTAGCTACACTAGTAATTACTTGTACAGCCTGACTGAAAAGCCTGCTTTGTGACATCTTTTCTTGGTAGCTGAAATATCAACTTGGTGCTTCAGTATCTAGGTATAAGTGATCTATGAATATTGTGGTACATTTATTGACAGGTCATGCTCTTCTCAGGTTTTTTGGAACATTCCTGAAAAAAGATAAAGAAGCGGAAGGAAAGCCACGCTGAAGAGCTATAAGGAGACCCTATAATTATCTTTTTATATATATGCCATTTTGTCTAAACATATGCATCATTTTTATTATTAGATAATAATTATTATACAGAGGAAGATATTACTGAATTAATGATATGTGGCACATTTAAAAGTTCCACTTATCAGTTGAGGTGCAATTCTATCTAGCTTGAGCAATATGTATTTAGTTTTCAAAGAATAAGAAATATTTCAGTATATTTTCTCATATAACATGTTATAATGTGTTGAACAGACATCTTTGTATTCCTTACAGGTACAATTTAGTGTGTAAAAACATTGCAGTCTAGTGCACATTGAACAATTTAAGTCAAAACCTATTTCCAACTGAATTTTCTTCTGCAATTTTATTTTTCCATATTTCATTGAATATTGGTGTAAGGACAGATTACATAGAAAACTAGCAGGCATGCACTGAACCTTTGCATGAGAATGAGTATCTGCATAACAATCACCACTTTCCAGCACCACTACTCTCTTCCCCACCCTTCGCACACCACCGGCCTGTTTCATCCTCCTACTGCTGCCATGGCTGCTGTGATCCACTCTGGGCTGGCATGGACAAAGTCAGCTGTAGGTTGCATTCAATAACTGGTGCTGATCTACACCTTCAATTTCCCAAATAGTCTCCTTCCTGACTACCTGCATAAGTCCCTGTAGGTGGTGCCTGTATGTCAGAGCTACATGGGCACATGTCACCAGGTATTTGTGCACATCACTGGATCCAGTAGATTCTCCTTGTGGGGACCTAACAGCATTATATATTTAGATCAGAGATATTTATTAGAGTAGGGTCTAAAGAGGTACATTTCTAAGGGACCTAAGCATGTTGAATAGCATTTTATGTACTCACGCAGGCCCTTTTTAGCCCCTCCCCAACCAGAGCCCATAATCAGCATCTCCCATTGGACTATGCTTCCCACCTGGCAGCAACATCCAACAAACAGCACTTTTTAACCTGTTGCCTTCATTGTGGCCCCCAACTTCCCATAAGCCAGACCCCCCCCCCCCCCAAGATACTGTAACACCACCTAAAACTCCTCCAAATAGAAACCTACCATAGACTCAGCCCTGACTGTCCCCTTACCTCCCCTCACCCCAGCTCCCAGGACTTACTGAGGGTCTCTGCCGTAGTCTTAAGATGGGGTAGACCTGTGCCTGTCCTGGTAGCTGCTGGGTTCCAAAATGACAGTAATAATCCCTAGAGATAGTCTCATGGTACCACAGCAAGTGCTCAATTCCTAGTAGTACTGCAAGACTATCACTAGGGATTGGTGCCACCATTTTGGGGACAGATCCTTCCACAGACCATTTAAACTATGAGGCACACCCCAGGGTAAGTCCTGGGTGATTTGGGAGATATGGAGAGGGTTGAATCTGCGAGGACACTTCTGTTTTGGGGGGATTCCTGGGGGATGTTTTCTTTGGGGGCTGCATTGCAGGGGTATAGATCAGGGGGAATTGTTTGTGGGGTGTTGCTGCTGGGCTAAGGAGGGCTGATTGGAAGGATTCTGGTTGAGGGGCTTGATGTTCAGGACAGGATAGAATCAGGCAGGGCCAGGGGTTAATTTGCAGGGACTGGATCAGGGAGAGTGCTGTTTTTGTTGTTGTTAAGTGCCGTCGAGTCGGAGTCGACTCATGGCGACCCTCTGGATAGCTATCCAAAATTGTGTTTGGTCTTCAGTCAGGCGGCTCATTGTTGACAGACTGGTACCCGTAGCTGCTGTTATTGTATCGATCCATCTCATTGCTGGCCTTCCTCTTTTGCGTTGACCTTCTATCTTGCCAAGCATGATGTCTTTCTCTAATGATCTCTCACTTCACATTATATGTCAAAAGTATGAAAGTCAAAGTCTTGTCATCTGAGCTTCTAAAGAAAGCTTAGGTTTGATCTCCTCTAGTACCGACTGGTTTGTTCTTTTGGCAGTCCATGGTATATACACAGTATTCGCCGCCAGCACCATAATTCAAAGACATCAATTTTCTTCCTGTCTGTCTTTTTTACTGTCCAGCTTTCACATCCATATGATGTTTTTAGAAGGCAGTAACTATCTGAATAGACCAAGTGCATGGTGAAATACATGCTACGTGCTTAATGCACTTTAGTAAACATGCCTCTGTAGTAAATCCTCTGGGGACAGGAAAATACCTCCTGTATCTGAATGTAACTCATCTTGAGCTACTCCTGAAAAAAAGCTTAAGATAAACACAAAATTGTTTCCCTTCCCTTCTAAAATAGGTGTGAAAATGGCCATACTTCTAGAGCAGGAGAGAGTGAGAATGAGCAATGGTGGCTGGTATGGAAGTGCTTTCATTAGCATGCATTTGGTTTGCAAGCACACTCTTTATTTAGTAGCTTAATCCCAAGCAGTGTAACTGCAAGATTAGTGGTAGAGGTCAAGCTATCATTTTGAACCCAGGAGGGAACGAGGCAGGAACACCTGGGGCTTGCTCCTTCCTCACCACTATGCCACCAGACAAATCACTGGTAATTGTTGGGGTATGGGGGTCAGGGGTAGAGGAGGGGGGGGGGAGGTAATAGTGAGGCTTATCAGGAAGGGTGGGAGGAGATCAAGATGCTATTAGGGAAGATTGTTTTTTTCGTTTTTTAGAATGGTTATGTTAACTGCTGTCAATAGCATGGGGCATGTTAACTAAAATGCCCAGATAGCACATGATCAGGCTGCAAAACCAGTGTGAATGCCTGCACCAAACTCAGAAGGGGTGTGCATCTGTCCCCCTGCCGTTGCCACTTTGCTAATGTGCAGCACTGTGGAACCTGGCATGCAGGTGTACCTAATGCCACCCATTGAAGTGGCATTAACTGCACCCATGCTAACAGCAACAGTCATGGCTAGTATGTGCCCATCGTGCCCACGCTAATCGTGATGCATTGTCAGTGCCCACATTTCACCCCATCCTGCCCTCTCTCTGCCCTTTCATGCATGAATCTTTGGTGCAGGACCTCACACTAATTTTTAGAGCAGTGCATTTACTGTGCACAAAAGAGGTTAGCATGACTTAACAAACATACCCCTGAATATCTCCTTTAGAGAAAGTGTAAAGTGCACCTGTGCTATCTGCAGTGGAGACAGCTATCACCTCGTAATTTACAGGTGCTAACTGAAAAATCTCTACAGGTCCTATATTATCCATAACCTCACCAGTTCTGGATCTATATCATGGGATTTTTAGTGCAATTCAAATCAGTACTAGAGAAATAGGAACTGAAATGCTATTTCTCCTGTACTGAGCAAAATACAAAGATTTCAGAGATGCATATTTTCCAAAGCTGAAAGAGAAAATAAAATATTTTCCACAAAAGAATGAGCAGAAAAAACTTACATAATCCTGGGGGGAAGAGGGGATAGGACGTCTAAAGCAGCACGATATACTGCATCCTGCCATCAGGTCACAAATATAATGTGACTGGGGGAAAATCACACCGCAACCAAAAGCTGTGAATTGTCCTTGTCATGTGCTTTCTGTAACTTGTAGTTTTTTCTGTTATCATATTTTGAAATTTAAATTCTATTTTATTTTGAAATCAAATGAGTTTTCACGGATATATTGATTGTTCATATCCTATATTTATTTATTTATTTATTTTTATTTAAAATCTTTAAAATCAGCTCTTTAAAATCAGCTCGGTTTACATTCAACAGTAAATTTGTACAGTGCAGGCACCCCAGCACTGTACTTACAAAAAACAGGTTATGCAATTTGGTCTAACTGGGGTAACTATGTACAGGCTATACAGTAGCCTGGCTACTCCGTAGGTAGCTATATACAGGCTAAACGGCTATATACAAGCTCAGTGGTGGCTGTTTACAAGCGCATCCCAGGTAGTCTGGTTGTGCAAATGTGCAGGGCTTTGGCTGTGGGTAGGGAGAGTCTTGGAGCAGCTGTCTTGGTGGTTGCGTGTGGCTGGATGTTGTGTGTCTCCATTGTGTGAGAAGTGCTGATGAAAAGGTGGTATTTCAGGGCCTTCCTGAATTGGAATAGGTCCGTAATGGCCCGGATGTCGGGCGGGAGGGCATTCCAACATGTGGGTGCATAGTACATGAATGCTCTTTTTCTGGTTACTTGAGAGCATTTTGTGATCCTACTAGGGATGCTCAGTGTGTTGGCAGCGGCATACCTTCTGACTCTGTTTGAGGGGGTGGGGAGGACGATGTCCTTGATGGAGGAGGAGGTGAGGTTGTTTATGGCCTTGAAAGTCAACAGTAGAATTTTGAAGGTGAGTCTACAGTGAACCGATAGCCAATGGAGGTGTTTCAGGATTGGGGTTATATGGTCCCTCCTGGTGGCTCCATGTAGTATTCTGGCGGCTGCGTTCATTGCAAGCTGAAGTGGGTTAAGCATGTTTTTTGGGAGGCCCTGTAAGATTGAGTTGGCGCAGTCAAAGTGTGAGATTACCAAGACTTGGTAGATTGTCCGGAAGTCTTCAGGATCTAATAGACGCCGTAGATGGCGGATTGTCCTTATCTTGTGGTATACTGCCCTGACAGTGTTGTTTATGTGAGCTTTCATATCCAGCTGTTGGTCTAGTGTGACCCCTAGGTAGCGGATCGTGGGCTTGCTTTGGAGTACTGCGCCTCTTACTTTTAGGGATGCAGGAGGGGAGAAGGTTTGGTTCTTGGTGATGAATAGTGCCTCGGTTTTCTTGAGGTTTATTCTGAGGTTTTGAGTATGGAGCCAGTCAGTGATAGCATCGAAGCAGGAAGTTAGTGGAGAGAAGTCTGGCTGGTCGGTTGAGAATGGCATGTAGAGTAGTACATCATCAGCGTATACGAGGCATGAGATGTCGAAAGAGCGGGTAAGTGCACAGATGGGCTGCATATATTTGTTGAAGAACAGTGCCAAGAGAGAGGATCCCTGTGGCACGCCCTGTTTTTGTTGGAATGGTTTGGAGGTCATGGGGCCGGTCTGTACATGTTGCCATCTGTCTGTCAGGCATGATTTGCACCAGCTTAAGGCTTTGTCCTGGATCCCTTTCTCTGTGAGGCGCCCTAGTAGCAGTTCATGATCGATGGCTGCTAGTGGAAATAAAGTCACGAGATCCACCAGGAAGACTCTCAAGACTAAAAAAATAGCTACAAACATGCATTTGAACTATGGCATTAACATATCTGTGAAGTTCTTAGTTCTGGTAGCCCTAAGAGGTATAGATTCTTCTGGGGGGGGGGGAGCATATAGCACTGAGACACACAGATATATTCTCTCTGACACACACAAACACACACACTCATACACAATCAAGCTCTCTGACATTCTCTCTAAGAAACACACACACTCTTGCTCAGATATATACACCTATATCACACACACACACACACACACACACACACTATTGCACTCTGTCAGACAACAACTCTCAAGTACTCCCCCCCCCCCCAATACACGTGCTGTCTCTTAGGCATGTTCAAAATACTTTTTAATTAATTAATTAATTTTAAAATAAATGTATGTATTGCCTTATCGGCAATACAGCACAAGCATAATAAATACAAAACTACAAAAAAATAATAGTAGACAGCAGAGAAACATTCCCACCACATCCCATACCTGGACGATAGTATTACTCAGTAATCAAATATCCAACCTGCAACTAATTCTCTGGGCAAAATTAAGCAGGAAATAACCACATCTTCAAATCCACATACACACAGGCGCTCAGACACTCTCTCAGATATACATATGAAGGCACATTTTAGATACTGTATTATATGCTTCCCAAACCTTTTTCTGGTATGATCCCATTTTAGCAGAGGAAAATTCATGTGACCCCATGTACTAATAAAATAAAATGATTACGCAAGCAACATAAATATAAATACAGAAATATCTAAATCTATGTTTTTTTAAAGTAATTACTCAAGGGGGGCGGAGCCTGATGTCCAGCGGGTAGGACGCTTTGCGTTGAAGCTCCCGAGAGGCCTACTTAGAATCCTGACTTAATACCTATACAAATTTACTATTTCGCTCCGAGCTGACCGGGGCACCTCGGGGGGGATGGCGGCCCATAAACCAGCGCGCTTGGACTTCGGGTCTCTTTCTTCTTCTCACGGAAAACGCTCCAAAACAGAGGTGTCCTCCCCACAGAAGATGGTTCCATTTCGTGAAAACCCCGAAATGCACCTGGAGATTTTGGAGGAAATCCGCGGCGTGAAGGAATTGGTGCAGTCCAATGGAGAAGCGCTTCGAGCCATGCGAGAAGACTTTGGAGTGCTCCAGGACCGACTTGAAAGTCTTTCATTACGGCAGGACAACATGGCGGGGGTCCTCGACTCGCACGAGGTGCGCTTGGGCAATCTGGACAAGGCTGAGCGCCAGATACAGAATCTTCAAAAGGAGTTAGAAGATAGCAATAATCGAGCCCGTCGCAACAATGTGAGGCTCCTCGGAATACCGGAGGGGGTGGAAGCAGGAGATATAAGAGAATTCTTGCTCAAAACTCTTCCCTCCTTGCTGAAGATCACTTTTCACAGAGAACTGGAAATCGATCGAGCACACCGTGTTCCTGCCCACATGGCGCTCAACCGCACGACCCCCCGGCCTATTATCTTTAGCTTGTTACGATATCAACAAGTGGAACAAATTTTACATGCTGCCCGAGCGAATCATCATTTGGAATTTGAAGGCCGTAAGGTCTCCTTCTTTCCTGATTTGGCAAAGCCTACCGTTGACCGTCGGAAGAAACTCCTTGCTTTTCGCCCTCGACTTCAACAGCTACAGGCTCGCTTTGGCCTGTTGTATCCAGCGAAGCTTCGAGTGACTCTCCACAACCAAACCAGGACGTTCGAAGATCCTGATCTACTATTAACATTTTTGGACTCCAAAGAAGCAGAGCAGATGCGCTAATCCCAAATCTTGGACTCTTATCTGCCGGCTCTATCCGCCATTTTGAAGGGCCCGATGCGGCGGTCATAGCCAAGCACAGAAATAGCCTGGACTTTCTTTCTTTCTCTATATGACTTTTGTTTTTTGGTCTCCTATCCCTTCATGATGTGTGCCTCGGTCGGATTCGGAGCACGCACAGTCCTACAGGTTATGTGTTTTTTCAATTTCGGCCTTCTCTGGGGTTTCTCCCCGCAGACACATGGTCGCCAGTAATTTTGGGGTTTTTGCTTCTCCTCTACTGTACTGCGGTTTTCTTTGTTAATGTGGGGCGCTTCATTGTATTATATTAGCTTATTTTTCCTATGTCATGTGTACAGCCAGATACAGTCAGTTTGAGGGACATAGTGAAATTATGTGTGTTATCATGCTCAGAATTTTAACTTTTCTGAATGGCCTTATGTAAATCTTATCATTCACCGTCCAAGGCATTAATGGTCCACTCAAAGGAAAGGAAATCCTTAGCTATCTTAGCCATGAGCATGTTGCTTTAGTGTTTCTTCAGGAACCGTATTTAAACTCTGCTGAAATACTGAAACTCAATGCTAAGCCTCACATGGTAGCTGCCTATTCTCCCACCGTTTCCAAATGGTACGGGATAGCCATTCTGGTTAAGAAGTCTTTGCACGTTACTGTACCTGATATTAGCGCTGACAAGGAGGGTAGATGGGCCCGTGTGCACCTTGAGGTTGGAGATAGTGCATTCACGTGTATTTGCATTATGCCCCGAATGTGGACAACCCTGCTTACTATGCAAGTATTGCGCAGTTGGCCTTGGCCTCTGCCAATGCTCCATTAATACTTGGTGGCGATTTTACTCAAGTGTTCCCTCAATCTTTTCTTCTCAAACAAGGTGCTCGTTGGTTGGAAGATCCAGTACCGAGTAGACCTGTGTGGCTGGATAGAAGCGGGCCTTTACAAACCGATTCCTCTTACCTTTCTCCCTGGTATGACTCTCCCATCAGACTCCCACTATCCACTAATGTTTTTAGACACTTTAGGTACCTTCATACTCTTATGCAATCTTTAGACTCCCGATTCTGGTCAGTGCGACTTCAGCATCGCTTTCGGAGCACTAGAGTACTCCCGCCATCGGCATTCTCTACATAAGGTTGATTGGAGACTCTCCGATCTCTCGGTAGTTCACCGGGTGTAGCATCCAATTTACTAAACCTTATGTAATGCTATAACTAGAAATACCCCTATAGCGCAGAAAGTATGGGAGAGAGAATTGCATGTGACTTTGACCTCGGAGCAATGGAGCCTTATCTGGAGTAGAGGGACACGGGTTTCCGATCCGCCTCACTCACTCCGACCCTCTTCTTTCTAGCCCACCGGTGTTTTTTACACTTCTTACAGATTAGACAAACGGAACACTACTCAGGGCAATGGTTGCTGGACACGTCCTGCGGCCATTGGTTCATTGTCTCATGTTATGCATGACTATCCCGCACCACAGTATTACTGGCGTCGGGTCTGGGGTCGTATTTAGTCTATCTCGCACTCTCAGGAGCCTCTTTCTTGGAGGATAGTGGGACTTCGCCCTGTTGCGGGGATCCCCTCTCTCCCAAAAATGGCTTATCTCCTTTCGAACTTTATGCTTGGCATTGCTATCTCCCTAATTAAGTATACTGGAAAATTAGCTCCCATTTGAGCCCCAATGAATGGTGGAATCATGCCTGTCTTTACAGTAAATATGAACAAATACCTCGTCTGTTCGCTTCCTCTGTTCAGACTCCTTCTCATTGGTCTCAATGGAAGATGCTCAATGACTATGTACATTTTGCTAAATGCTCTCATCTGACTGTCTAACTTTGTATATATTTCTGTCCCATGATCATGCTGTATTGTAGATACTCTTTTGATCGTTTGATGTATAATCACTGTTAATTGGAAGCGCTCACACGCTGATATAATCGGGTAGAGAAGAAGCATCGGGGTGGTGGGGGGTAATGGGTTTACTTTTCCTTATTGTATACTCGTTTTGTCTCTTTTGGTGTGTTGTTTCTTTGTTTGTTTCAAAATGAAAATAAAAGTTTAAAAAAAAAAAAAGTAATTACTCAATACATGCATTACACATATGGGCTTTGAAGTTATGACATAGCTTCTTGAACATTTGCAGTGCGGGGGCTGAGCATCTAGGGGCAGTGTATGTGTGTATATGTGCAGGGGCTAAGTATCTGGGAGCAGTGTGGGTGTGAATGTGTGTACAGATTGAGGGATAAGTGACCAGGGGCAGTGTGTGTATGTCTGAAACTGAAGAAAGTACAGCTTGCTAGTGACTTTCCCAAACTTTCACCATGAGCTGGTAACAAGCCATATCTATCACCAGTCATGGCAGATGTATATTCAAATCATTAAATAGAAACTATTTTTTCTACCTTGTTTTCTGGCCCTTTTATTTTTTTAATTGTGTTGCTCTTGCTTCTTCTGCTTTTCTCTGTTTTCTCTTAGCTCTTGTTTCGAGGGTCACCTGTTTATCTGCCATTTATCCTGTCTTCACCATCATCACCTACATCAAGCTGTAACACTAATCTTTCTTTTCATTTTTCTTCTTTCTCCTTTTACTTTTTAGTTGTCAGTCTCTTACAGTTTACTGCATACCCACAGCTTTCCATCACTTTCCCTCATCCAGTCCTCCCAATCCCATCTCTCTCTCCTTCCCAAGCCTTTTATTGCCCAGTCTTTTACTAACTTTCCCCGTGTCCAGCATCTTCCCTCTCTCCTCTCTCACCTTCCACATCCAAGGTCTCTCTCCCATGTCCATTAGCTCCTCTCTGCCTCCCTAGCTTCCCCAACACATGTCCAGCATCTCTTCTATCTCCCTAATTCCTACTCCTCCCATTCCCAGTATCTTTTCTGTCTGTCTCCCTAGCCCTACCCTTAATGTTCAGTGTCCCAATTGTTGCATCTTCCATGGTTAGCATCTTTCCTCTCCTGTCTCCATAGTAACCACCCCCACCACATGTCAAACATCTCCTGTTTGTCACCCTTCTTCCCATTCCAACACTTCCTCTGTTTCCATAGTTCCCCCCCCCCCCCATGATTGTTATCACCTGTATCTCACTGGTCCTCTCCTCCCATATCCAGCATCTCATCTGTTTCTAGTGTCTGTCTCTCTATATATATTTATTTATTTATCATTGTTAGTGTGCTCTCTTTCTCTGTCTCACCAGTCATCTCCCCACCCATATCTAACATCTCCTGTCTATCTCTTTCCCTTCCCTGTCCAGCATCTCTTTTGTGTCCCTCATTCTTCCTTCTCATGTCCAACATCTCCTCTGTCTCCCTTCCCTGTGCCACCCCCACATCAAACATCTGCCTTCCATACAACCTATTCCTTCCTCCATCATGTCAAGCATCCTCTCTATTTCCCCTTCCCTGGAGGTCCACCATCCAATATTTACTTCCCATCATCGCTAGTCCAGCATCTTCCTCCAGTCCTTCACCATCTTGTAGACAAAAATTAAATTGAAACACCAAGAAGCCAGGCTGCATGCAGTGCAACATCAGTGAAGTAAACTGATGTAGTGCTCTTTGTACTGTGCAAAATATAAAGATGGCACTGATAAAACCCATAAACTGCCATATTCCAGTCAGTAAACTGAAAATAAATTCTTTACCTTTGTTCTTTAGCTACTTTAATTTTTTCTAATTGACTTGGTACCAGTGTCTGCTTTCTGGATCCTGTCTTCTCTTAATTCTCTTTTCCATAGATGGACATCCATCTGCCACTTCTCTCCCACAACCTCTTATTCCCCAGTCTTTACTAATTCACCACCCCATCAACATCTCCTCCTCCTTCACACTCTCTGCCCAGCATCATCTCTCTCTCCCCCTCATTCAATGTCTTCCCCCTTTTCTGCCCCCCATCCAGTTTCCTCTCCCCTTCTCCCCCCTACTTGCCCAGCATCTTTCTCCTCTCTAACTCTCCCAGCCCAACGTCTTCCCCTTCTCTCTGTTTCACTCACATCCACATCTCCCCCAATCTCCCTATTCCCCCACTTCTAGCATCTCCTTTCTCTCTTCCTAGCCTCAGTATCTCTATCTCCCTTGGCCCTTCCTCCCCACATATAACATCACCTCTGATGTCCCCCCATGATGTCCCCTCCTGATGTCCAAGAACATCCCTCTGTCACCCAATTTCTTCTTTATTTTGACAATTTCTGGTTGCCATCTTTTTTTATTTTGATTTGTCAATCATTTACATCTGTCTTTTTGAATTTTTAAATAACTTGTATGCTACGAGATGTTCTCACTTTTTTTGGGCCACCCTGTACGTGTGTGCATGCCTCTAAGGCCCTGCTGGTCCTCTCTGAATCACCTTCTCTGAAGCATACTTGTCACATCAGAGAAGGAGGGACAAGGAGGACCAGCAGAGTCTTAGGGGCATGTTTACTAAACATTCCTAACGTGCGGGGCCGCGCTAGTGTGCCTGTGCCATATAAGGAGTGGGCGGTTCAGGCAGAAAATAGAAAAAAAACGGTAGTAAGCAACCGGACGTGTGCGCGTCGCGCTAATGTGCGGGGGCGACATTAGCGCGTGGAAAGGCAAAGTGGCGCGCTGCTGAGCATACAAAACAACAG
The DNA here is from genome assembly GCA_033557465.1 of Ichthyophis bannanicus. NCBI lineage: Eukaryota > Metazoa > Chordata > Amphibia > Gymnophiona > Ichthyophiidae > Ichthyophis > Ichthyophis bannanicus. Next base: position 464,105,384 of record CM066035.1, read on the forward strand.
AGCCGTGGTACAACGGTGAAGACACTGACCAATGGTGCAGGGGCCATGGGTTCAATCCCCCAGTGTGCGCAACAACAAAGGTCAGCTGAGGCAGTAACTGTAATGATTAACATTGTTTTAGGAGGCAAATTAATTTGGAACGGCATAAGGCGGCGCACAGTTATTTTTGGGCAGCAGAAGGCGGCACACTGGTCCCCTTGGGCGGCAGAAGGCGGCGCGCTGATAGGCACAAGGCGGCGCACTGATGCACAAGCACAGGAACAGAGCCACAGCACAATGGTTAAAACACTGACCAATGGTGCAGGGATCAGGGGTTCAACTCTTCACAATGCCCAGTGAAAAATGCCTGCTGAGGCAGTATGTATTATGTTGTGGAGTGCTGTAGGAGGCTGTATAATTTTATTTTGTTATCACTACTAGCAAACGCACTCTCCCAGCATGTTAACATACGGCGGCCCATAAGGCACATGTTACAGTGCACTGTTCGCCAAGGCACCCTTGAATGACCCCTATAGGGCAGCATGTATGTTGCGACACAGGATAATGTATAGTGCACCCTATAGGGATGGCAACCATAAGGTGGCCTACAGGGCGCCCTATGAAGCACCCTCAGAGGCACCTAATGGGTATAGTAAGCTGAGGGTGGTCTTGCCGGCATAGACATATGTACAGTAAATAAAAATAAAGCTGTGGACAGCCCTACCAAAGGGCCCCACTGTGGGTTTGAACCCATGACCTCTGGCTACACAGGCAGTGATGTAACCATTGCGCTACAGCTCCATAGCTGTAAGCAGTACCCTGGCTGGCTGCAGATAGCCTACACGTCACCTCACAGACAGTCTGCTGGTGTCAACAGGATAGGGTTAGGCCACCCGTACCCATGATGCACTGCACATGCAAATTAGCTGTCCGCAGATGGACACAAGATGGGGAATGCACCCCCACAGCACCTCGGCCCTGTTGGGGGAAGTGACCGGGTGCACCCACACAGCACCTTGGCCTAGTAGGGGGCACTGACCGGGTGTTGTACTGGCACAGAGTAGCCACACACCGTTACATCGTGCGGGTACTGTGCTCACCCTGAGTGTGCAATGAGGTGGCCAGGACCAGGTCAACAACACCTGCCATGGCTGATGGAGGCCAAGCGGGCGTTCCAAAGCAGTGTTAATGTGTAAGATAGCTAGTTTCTGCACAAACACCATGGATATCCCTGTCTGCCACCATCGGGCCCCCCCCTCCCCTCCCCCAGTGGCAAACATGGTCCCCATCAAGGGATCCACACTCTACCTCCCTGCAAAGGTGGCAGTAGAGGGCAACATCAACCCCAGTCATGCTTTTAGGGATCCTACCAAGTACTTATGTACGTTGTGGATTGATCATTGTTTAAAAAGGCTACACTGCTTGATGAACTCTCTTTCTATATCCTCTTGATTTTAATATAGGATTTGTAGCATAAAGGTAGCAGTACATTATCCCCTTTATTTGCAGGGTCCACTTAATATAAGTAATCCTCTTAACCTTTTCACCAACTTTTATGGTTTATCTTCTGCCACAATAGGTCCATGAATGAGTTCACTATGGCCTTTATCTGTGGCCGGTATGTCTGCATTATTGCTATCCACTAACCTAAACCTTAGTGTGTAGGCTACATGTGGGCGCTGTTTTATTTGGGTTTCCATGAGGCCAGCATGTATTCTTCCTTTTCTTTCCTACCATACTTCAATTGCAGTGCTGTCTTGCTGAGATTTCATAGGGATTTTATACAGCTGGGGGTCACCGTGTGAATGCCCTCAGCAAGACTTGAGGAGAAAACTTTATTCTCTCTCCTAAGAGATACAGTATGCAGCAATTCACTAGCTACTGCTGGTGAATTTTCTGTTCTGTTCTGTATGGCAATTCCTTTGTTCTATCTTAGACACACATTCCCTAATGGGTATTCTCTCTCTCAGACACAAACAAACTTTCTGATGCTCTTTCTTAGATATATAATTTTTTCTGACTTCTTTCTCTGACACACACACAAACACATGCTCTAACTCTGTGTGTCTTTCTCAGATACACACAAACACACAGAGCATCTGTGAGAAATGCACACATATTCTCTGTCATTCTTTTCTCCCACCCAGACACTTGTAGCATACATTTTCTGTCTCTTCGATACACACATACATACACTTTTATTTCACTGACTTTCTACCTCTTCATCGGTCACACATACATTTTCACTCTGTAATGCTCAGACAGACCGACAGAAGCACACACTCACCTGCTGTTATGGTGTATGGTTTATTAGTTTCTTAATATACTGCTTCTTGGGTGAGGCAGCGAGGAGGTTTATGATAAAATTAAATAAATAAAATCAATAAAGCAAAGAACTACAAATCAATATAGGAAAGAACAAATAAGTAAAAAGCAGAGAAGAGTGGAAGTGTTATCAAGTAGATCAGAGCTTATGCTGTTGCTCATGTGCTCACTCAGCGAATACAATCCCCAATGTGGGCTGATAGCATGGAAAATTCTAGCACTTTCTTCTTGCCTTTCCCCAACTTACAACAGCCCTCTTACTCCAGTCCTACCCTTTTTTGGTACCCTCCTGCCTTCAGTACATTCACTGGCTTCTCTGCCTTTGTTCATGGTTGGCTAATGCCCCTTTTACACAGAAGCCTGTTCAGCATTTCCCTTCTACCTCACCTTCTTCCTTCCTGTAACTTCTTTCCCAGTTTCTCTTCTCCAGCAGTGTTCACATTTGTGTTCTGACAATGGAGTTTACACAGTCTCATCCACCTGAGGCGCTTCCCTCACAGGGTCCCTGAATGAAAAAGGGAACTCAGCAGGGCCCTGGAAAAGGGGGATGTGGTTAAGAGACGGTCTTCTGACTCCACAGTTAACCTCTTTGAGTAGGGAATTCTTCTTCCCTCCTCGCATGCTGCTGATCCCTGTCCAGTGTTCTTTGCTTTGGGTGAGAGTGCTGTTCTCAATTTCCATTGTCTCCTGCTGCCTCAAGTTTCTGCAGTGTGCATATCAAAGCAGAGACTATGCATAGTATAGATATATCCAAGGGGCCGGAGTGCATGTTTGATGGACCGCTGCTTAACATGGTGGTAGGCCCATCTGCCCCGCCCCCTGCTGATCGGGGGCCTTGATCTCACCAGGGCATTGGTAGGAAAATTTCCAGCTGTGGCCTGAGCATCATGACAATTGCTCGTGACGTGACATCACCCAGGCAGGATCGCAGCCCCCAATATAAGGGGGCAAGGCAGAGGGATTCTCCTCTCAGATCGCCTGTGTATCCTGTCCACCTTAATTGGATTGGCTCGGCTTCTCTTTCTTGGGCTCCATTGGCACTGCACCAGATCCCCAAGGTCATACTGCACCAGCTCCCTCCGCAGCTCTGCGTCTTTTCCTCTCTGGCCTGTGCTGCTTCCCCCATGACGTGCCTGCACCCGGGTGCTCCCTGAGGCTCATGCATGGTGATCAGCATCTCTGAGTGATTGCTCCATCCCTCGACACTGCCTCTGCCTGGGCCACCGACTCTGATGGTGGCTGGGTCTCCTTTCTTGGCTGCTGTGCAGCCATCAACTTTTCCTTTGCCATGGCCAATTGATTGCTGTTTCTCACCTCCATTGCTGGCCAGAGCTCAGGGGAGCCTTGTGGTGTACCCTCTCTGGTTAGCGGAAGGGGGAGCCCAAGCTCCTCTGCAGCAGTGGTTGCCACCCAACGACACTGAGAGCAGGTTGGAGAAGCTGGGCTGATGCATTTTTTCCAGTGCTGATCAGCCTACAGAGGACCCGGCAGAGCAATTGAGCACGTGGAGGAGTGGCTGAAGGGGGAGCAGTCTACCAATGGAGTAACCTGCCCCCCTTAAAGGGGAAGCAGACCTGAGAGAGGTACAGGGCACGGCCATAGCAGCCGTTGGCAGCAGGGGTCATCAGACATGGAAGTGGGGCTGCGTAGAGGGAACGTGGGGTTGCCCAGACTGGACCTATAGGCAATCCCTCGTGGACTGGATCTATGCTCTGCCCCCCTCCCCCAAAGAGGAGAAACTCACCCTTGTAGAGATGACCTATCCTGGAGGTGGGCAGATCGGATTGATTCCAGGGGTCAGAATCATGGGGGAAGGGCAGCACCATTCCTGGAAGATGCTCACAGAATAAGAAAACTCCCTGCCCAGCACAACAACCCCCCAGACATGATGAATGGAGGTTCCCTGTGACCCCTTGAGAACCTGGGGTCCACAGGTGGAGAACCTAGCTGCCTGCTAATACCCAGGAAGCTCCTGGCAAGATGTGCCAGCACCCCTGAGACCCCAGTGACTAGGAGGGGAGTGGCTGTCACAAGAAAGTCCTGGCCACCTCCCTACTGCCCTCAACTCCCAGGTAAAGCTCTGATGCCACCGGCCTGGATGTGCTGCCCGCACATATCTACATCCACTCGAACAAAGACACCAGCAAGGACCAAGGACCTCCCAGTGATCCTCTCCCTTCAACGTAGCACCAGTGAAACAAGGCAGCATCATGACACGGTTCTTCTATTACTGGACCTGTGCACACTGACCAGACCCCTGGGGTGCCACTACTCCCTGGACCTACATGCCCCCAGGGAATTCCTGAAAGCATCGTCAATGTATCAGTATGCTCTGGACACCCATAGGTGGAAACAGCACTGCTCTACATCCTCAAATGGGAGCAGCAGTAGTGGAAGATCTTCAAGCATGGTGTAGAGTCAGCACCGGTCTGCCACAGATTGTCCTGCAGGCAAGGGCGCTATTCACATCAACAGCACCATAAAGTGGGCACCGCTCCTTGTCCAACAGTTTCTCAAGTCAAACTGCCTCCAGCAGCCCTTGATGACAAAGATGCTGCCATCGCCACACATCCTGAAAGTGAGGATATTCCCGCGAAGCAGTCCAGCACCAGCCCATGTCTGAGAAAAGATCACGCATTGGTGAGGCACCAGCACCTCCTGCGACCTGCTCCAGCTCACAGAGTTGCTGCAATTTCTACAGCAGGGTGACACAACTGTGACAGCTACTGCAAAGCAACCAGGACCCTCAGAACTGCCGATGTCAGGTGAGAACCATTCCATTACTACTCTCCTTCTATTCCCCCGGTGGAGGAAGAACAGCTACAGTAAAAGCAAAAAGAATAGGTGCTGATAGCCACACTTTTACATGCAGGAAGAGTTTGGTAGTTTTTAAATAGTCCATTTACCAGGTAAATTGGAAATTGCTCTTAGTATATATGCACATACATACATAATGAGGATATTTCTCAATAATCATGTGGTGGAATAGTGGGATGATTGCATTCACAGTGGGGAATATTTCACACATTTACACATACATATAAAAACAACGTTTAAATATTTAAAAGCAGGATACCAGATTATGCATTTTTTACAGGACTGATGTAAAATGATCATGGCAGTTGACTTCAGTTATCAAAATCTTTGGGGGAGGGGGAATGTGTGTGTAGTGGGGGGGGGGGGGGGGGGGGGTGTAGACTAGGAGCCTGAAAGTATTGGGGGGGGGGGGGGGCTAAAGGCTCATTTAGGACCCTCAATATCCTGTAGCTGCAGTGGCTCTGATTTGATGAGGTTTAACTTTACTAGCTAGAAAATCACTAGTGTTCTTGAAGAAGAAACATATAGAGGATGTTAGTCAATTCCCTAAGGTCATTTAGAGGGCTATTTACTAAGGTGCACCAACATTAACAGGCATTAATTTACCATAATGCATGTTATTTTAGTGCAGCTCCCAGGTTATTGAATGGGACTTAGTTACTAATTATCTCATTACCAGTGAATTAATGTTAACATAGCCTAGTAAGTAGCCCCTTAAATCTACTGGGGCAAAAAGGGGATGTTCTGATTATTCGATATGTTATAGACAGCATTCTAGAGCTGAAGTATTTTCCACATGGGTGCTTTGTGCAGTTTAGGATAAAATGTGGGAAACACTGTTTCTCATTTACACAGAACGGAATGACTACAGTAGGGATTTTAGGATGAGTATGTACTAGTAGAATTACCTTGTTATGATGAAACTGGGTCTGATTCATAACTAAACCAATAGAAGAACACTGATCCTTCTAGATGCAGTAACTGCCCTTTAGAAAGAGTATCTCCCAGGTGATATACTTGGAAATATGCAGGACTCCATGGGCTCAAAAAATATGGTTTTATGAAAGACGTAAGAATTACATTTATGTCCCATGGAATTGGAAAACTTCTGTATGAGTGAGTTGAAGAAGCTCTTTCATAAATCTGAAAATGCTTGAACACAGGCAGGATGTCTGCCTGTGGGTACATGATAAGCTGAAAGTGGAGGACATTAGTGGAGGACATTAGCAAGTAATTGTATTTAACCCCTATCTGTGTGTGTCCCTTTCAGCAGCTATACATGCTGGTTTTCAGTCTCTACTCTTGGGGATAATTAGGGTTCCTGAAGCGGGACCACAGTATTACACTGGAAAGTCTTTGGCACTTTCACCCCACTTACTCTTCTTACCTTTCTCTCAATAATAGATCCAATCAGAATTTGTGTTCTGAACCAAAGAAATTTACTTAAAGAAAATTTAGGTTCGCTGATATCAGTATCAAACAGGTACTGGTAGATTAAAAAGGGAGGAGTAGCCTAGTGGTTGGGGCAAGGTACTTCAGGCTGGAAGGTCAGGGGTTCAAATCCCACTAGAGGACAGCAACCTTGGGCTGGAAGGACTAGGGTTTCTAGTCCACAGATGCTCCTTGTGGTCTTGGGCAAGCCACTTAACCCTCCATTGCCCATGTTCCCTGTAAGTATTAGTGTATGTGTCTCATCCCTGCATGTTAAATGTATCCCCCAATTGTGTTGTGACTGCTTTGATTGAAGGATAAGGCGGTATACAAAAACTGTCTAAATAAATAAAATAAAATAAATATTCTCTGTCCTTCAATCAAAATATTTTACAGGCAATTAAAACATTTGCTTTCCTCTTTCTTTCTTTTATTTTTTCTACGTTGGAAGATTACTCCAAATAGTTTTATGTTTTTCCTCTCCTTACTATATAGTTATCCTGGAAGGGGAACCCTCTTCCTGCACTGTCTTCTGTCACTGTAATTTTGAGTTTATGGCTGCAGGTAGCCAATATTGCACCCTAGTAGCTCCTGGCTCCGATGTAATTTTGGTACAAGATGTTCTGTTTTTATCTCCTCTCCTCGTTTATGTTTTTTAGTTGTTCTCGAGATGTTATGATGCTTGCCCCCTCCTTTCCATGGTAGAGTTGGTTCTTCTGTGAGCTTTTGGGGTGTGGCTGGCAGGATTTTGCCACAGTTAACAGTGGAATTTGGGTGTGATGCTTAAGTGATGGCTAGGAGGCCACCCCCGCATCCTACCTCCTCTGCTGTCCCCCTATTGCAGTAATCTAACCACAATGGACCCAAACTTGATACTATGATGACTTAATCATGTCACAGCCCAACGGTCCCCTTTGGAGAAGACATCCCTAGTCCATCCCATGATGATGGACACTAGGCAAAGAACAACGTCCCCCTGTTCTGGAAAAATATTAGAAGATATACAGGTGCTAGATTGTAATAATTTGTAGAAAACTCAAATGGAGGTATTTGATGATTAAAAGAGAATAACGCTAAGAGCTCTGTATATATATATAAGGGGTTATGCATAATCTAGAGTTGGCAATGTAATACACTTATTATGGTGGGTGGTATTTTAGTCATTAATGCATATGTAAATGTTCACATATGTGTGTTGAAATGATGTTCTATTTTATAAATATCGACCGATGGCATAAAGAGTATGCATGTTGGACTAGGATGGCATATACTTGTGCTGCATGGAGCCTATTCCATGTGGCAGAGTTTTGGCAGAGTGTAGGGCAGACATTACACCAGTATGTAAATATCATTTTAATATAAGTACATTCTTGAAAAAATATAAGTGCATATCATTTATACCAACTCTAGGGCTGGTCATAAATGTCCATCACCATAAAGGCATGATATCTTGCGCTCTTAAGCTCTAATATTATATAAAGACAAGTAGGTGTCTACTTTTCCTCTTTAAACTATAGATTTAAAAAGTGCTTTAAGTTTCGATTTTCCCAGATGTATCATGTGAGACTCAGAATGAGGCGGAGGCTAATGTTTGCTCTCTTAAACCGGGTGTGGTGCAGTTGGAAGCATCTTTTTTGTTACCGTTTTCCTGTGGGTAAATGTTTAGTCGTTTACAATTTTCAAAGGTATATATTTTTTTCACAGACTAATGGTTTATTCTTGTGTTTATTAATGCTTAGGGTTGCAAGTGTTGGCGCATCTGTTCGCTTTATTTGGGAGGCGCTGTGTAACCGTTCAAGTAGGTATTTTGTTCCACCTCAGGGGCGCCTCTGCAATGCAATCTAATTCATGATTATGTATTTCTTTAATGTGATGGGGTTTTTGTTTCCCCATCATTG